>OX422224.1:70499662-73417162 GCA_949130495.1 Sambucus nigra
TTTCTAGTACTCTTCCTTCTTCTGATAACTCTAGTGCCTCGTACCTTCTTCTCTTAATCCCCATTCCCATTGCTTCTTAGTCGTCTTGAGCTCATGCTTCTTCATCACTTGAATCGATCTTCTGTTTTGTAAGTTTCTCGTGCCCTTTCTTTGCACTTTCTCTTTGGTTTGTAGATTTTCTTGAGTTTTTCAATGGCGAAGATTGAAAATACGTCAATCTTGGAATTCAGGAAGTTCTACAACATTCCTGAGTGGGTAGATATTGAATGTTGTGCCTTCCCTCCTAGGAACGTTAGGGATATAGAGGATGCCCACTGGATCCATGTTTTGTTGCTTTCCTAGGGGGGACTTCCTTTTCCCCCTAATGATCTATTTTTGCATCTCTTTGGCTATTTCAATATTGTACTCGCACAGTGCTCGCCCAATGTGTGGAAGATAGTAAATGGTGTCCACAGAATAAACCAGTTTTATGGTACTAGGTTAGGACTTGCCGAGATCTGTTTCTGTTATTCCTTTTCTCGAACTAGTTCAGGTGTCTTATACCTCAAAGCTAGGAGTCCTGATAGGGTATTGGTAGTAAACCTACCTGATTCCCATAAGGACTACTGGCAAGAGGGTTTCCTCATTAGGAATTAGCAGTTCCCTCCCCAGTTTGAAGGGTCGAGGTTTGAGAGGTTCACAGTCCCTTTTTACGGGGAAGAATATATAGGTAGACATTGTACTGTTGTTTCAACCTTTGCTGATTTGTGACTTTTCTAACCCCTCTTTGCTTTTTCTTCCAAAGCGAAGACAAAGAATTTGGAGCCTGCTCTCAGCGAGGTTCGTATCTCGGAGTTGGTGAAAGCTTAGAATATCAAGGAGCCTCTGGGTGACGGAGAGCATCCAAGGTCTGCTGCCTTTTTGCTCGAGTATATGAATGTAGGCTCCAGCTTTATAGCACGGCCTGTGGATAGTGTTCTGGAGTTTGATTTTTTCGGAGAGACTACTGCTGAGCCTATCCTGTTGGACGAAGAGGAGAGCAGCTCTGAGAGTGAGCCTGCAGGAGCTCCGAGTAATTTGGGTGAAGGGATCTCTGACAGTAGCAGTTCTTCTGACTGTGAAGAGGATTCTGAAGCTCGAGGATCATCGAGCACCTCCAGCAGTTCAGGTGAAGAGATGCCTCCAAGGAAGAACCTGATTAGAGACGATGATGATGAGGACCATGTGCTTCTTGCACAGAGGTCAAAGAAACAAAAGTCTGCTTCTGGGGTCGTGGCTACTGGTTCTCGATCTTCTACTCAGGAGCAAGAGATGAATAAGAGAGAGGAAGAGCAGGTGAGAGAGAGGGAGAGCAAAAAGGAGGAGGAAATGAAGAAGGTGGAGGAAAAGAAGAGGATGGAGGAGAGGAAGAGGATGGAGAGGGAGAAAGAGGAAGAGAGGAGAAAGATGGAGTCGAGGACGAAGGCTGGGTAAGCCTTGGTCCCGATGTCTGCTTTGCCCGAGGGGGCCTCAATTGCCATTTCTCCTCAGTTGGCACCTGCACTGCTCGAGAGAGCAGTTCTTCCTGTAGATCGCCAGAGGGCACTGGTGATTATGCTGAGATTTAGCACCACCGGATAAGTGATAATGAACTCAAACAGTAGTAACCATTACAGCCATAGAGATGTATAAGTGTATAAGTATATTGAAGGGGATGAGTATAAGAGGAAATAAGACAATGATGTATAGTGGTTCAGCCAATTTGGCCTACATCCACTGTGAGTGTGTGATCAATTGGCCCTATAAGCTAGCCAGAGGCTAGCCTTGATAAGATTCTCTTCATTTTTCAATTCCTTAACAAGTTTTAGTTGTTTCTCCTTCTTGATCTCTTCTTTATTTTTGGCAGTTCGTGACTGACTTCACCGTGATTTACCGTTATCGCGATGAGTTGGTGAGAAGGAATGGCAAGCTGGAGTAGAAGAAGTCCACTCTGGAAGTCAGGGGTTCTCAACTGGAGGCTGATTTGAAGGTTATTGATGTCGCCCGAGCTTCCTCTGATCTGGCCCTCATCAATTCTAATCGAGAGAGGGATGCGGCGGTTAAGGAGCTGAGGCAGGCCTATGACCTAGTCTGCTCGAGCAAGATAGGTGTTGTGGAAGAGAACAAGGCTCTGACCGAGCAGTTAAAGGAGAAAGAGTTCCAGGTAGCCACCATCAAGGAGGATTCATACAACTCCGGGTGGACTGCTGCTTATGAAGACGCCAAAGTTCAGATAGGCTACATTAGCCGTTTGAACTTCAAGAAGGGCTGGAATAAGGCCCTCCTAGCTGCTGGTGTTGATGTTGAATCTCCTCTATTCGACGAGCATGAACCGGGTCTGAGGCCAACTGTGGACGAAGAAGCCCCTGACCCAGCCATTGAGGGTGTTGATCTTGCCTCTCAGACAACTTCTGCCGATGCTGGTCCTGCCCAGGCAAATGAGGGCATCCCTGTAGAGGGGGATGCCTCTGTTGCTGCTGATAAGAGGAAACAGCCAGCCACCTCTGGGCAGCCTGAGGTTGCTAGTTAGTCTTCTTTTAGGACTATTTATGTACTTCTGCATGTAATTTTTCCAATTTCTTCTTGATGTACTTGACTTTTATCAATGAAATGAAAAGGCTTCTTTTTGTAGTGCATTGATTGATTTTTCTTTCCATTTCCCTTTTATGTCTTGTAGTTGATTGATGTAGAAGAGTATATTCCTGCCACATCTCAATTGGGCAGGACTCTTGGTCCCAATGCCAGTCCTCAGGTTCGTCAGTCCTTTGTTAGGCTTTGCAAATCTCTCAGGTAAAGGAATCAAAAGTATAAGGAGTAGTCCGAGCTAGTCGCTAAGTTGAAGGACAGGCTCCAGGAGATGGAAGGAATTGGTGCCTCTGTACAAGAGGAAGTCAATGTACTGAGAGCAAGGTTACTAGAGGCCATCGAGATAAACCAAGTTGGGGAGTTCCTGCAGCAGGAGAATGAAAACCTGAGGAGGGAAGTCTTGCAACTTAGAGAGCATGCGCCGAGCACCATTTCAGCGGTTCTGCAAGGCTCCTCATCTTCGCGAGCTAGATATACTCCTCATATGCTGCGAGGTTCCACTCGTCCTCCCCTCCCGAGAGCTGGTAGGAGCACCATGGGTAGGAACAGGGAAGCAGAAGAACAGCGTGATAAGGAGATGGAAGAGCTCCGTGATGATGTCCGGCGAGCATATATAATTGTTGCTGGGCTTCAAAGGGACGTTACCCGATTGCGGCATTTATTCAAGAAGGGTCCTCGATAAGCGTGGGCTGACGGTTATGATCAAGGCTGGCTAGATGCTCCAACAAGACTATCCGAGTTCGAGGAACTTTCTTTCATCAGAGGGTGGTTGAGTGCCTTGAAAGAGCTTCAGGTCCGGAGGAACTCGGTGTTATGGTATCGTCACGAGATGTCCTCCTCCACTCTGATGCCCAACCCATTCAGGAGGGATGATTGATGGATCCCCATTGATGCTATTCCTCGGCAACTATTAGAGTTGGACGCAGATGAGGTTGTGGAAGAGCTGGTCCCCGCTCCTAATGACGGACGCAGAGCTAGAGTGGCAGATTGTCTTGTTCGGAGGCTTCCACCTTCTTGAATTTTTGTAAGTTGTTATTCTTATGATAATGTAAACGCTTTGGCCGAGCTTTGCCGACTAAACATGTATTATCATTATTGTAAATATAACAAGTTGTTATTCTTTTATCTTTTTTGATAATGTAAATGCTTTGGGCGAGCTTCGCCGACTAAACATGTATTATCATTGTTGTAAATATAAGAGATTAATGAAAAGTTTGTGTTTTGGACAATTTTGCTGACTAAATGTGTTCATCCAATCTTTTTATATTCTTGCTTCTTCATAATCCTTTTTGTTTTGTCATGCAAGTGTTCCCCCAGTCCAGTATAATACCAAAATACCATTATGCCCCATTTTACCTTTTAGGTTGTGTCGTCACACTCCCTTAAGCCTAAGTAGGGCAATTGGCGAGGACACACCTGGTATTGGATGTCTTCATCCGATCAGGATTTTGCTCAACCAAAGTAGGTTTGATGGCCAGTATAAAATTTGGTCGCATTACCTAAGAATCCTCTATAGGGCTTTATATATTGCCAGGGGCAATGCTAAGAGGTCTCTCGTGTTTCATGACGATGACCTGAGGAGGGGTATTCCCCTGTTATATCAACCATCGTGCCTGTGGTTTGGAAAAGATGTGTGATAAAATGCAACTGTTACTGATTTCATTAGTAATATGGGGAATGAACTGTCCTTTCACCTAACAAATACAAGAAAAAGATTCAACAATAGAATTCCTTGAGAATCTAAAAATAGAATTTCTTGAGATTAGCTGCGTTCCATGCTCGTGGTATCTCTCTGCCCTCTATGATTTCCAAATGATAGGCACCTTGCAGGTCGTCTTTAGTTACTTTAAAGGGTCCTTCCCAGTTTGGGCCTAGCTTGCCGTCTGATGACTTTACTGTGTTGCCTAGGACTTTCCTTAGAATATAGTCCCCAACTTGGAATCTTCTCGGGTTAACCCTTTTGTGGTAATACTTTGCGAGCTGTTGCTGATAGCTTGAAAGCTTCACTAGGGCAAGTTCTCTACGCTCGTCGGCGAGGTCGAGTTCAGCGAGCAACGCCTCATAATTCTGGCCTTGGTCGACAAGGTCGGATCTCATTGTTGGCAAAGCCACTTCTAGTGGGATGACTGCTTCCATGCCATATGTTAGCGAAAATGGGGTTTCTCCTATTGCTCGCCGAGGAGTTGTTCCATATGCCCATAGGATATGGGGTAGCTCGGTTTCCCATGCGCCCTTGGCTCACTCTAATCGCTTGTTCATGCATCGGCATCACGTAGGATTTCCTTCAACAAGAAAGGATTGCTGCTGTGAGTGATCACGCACGATAGAGAATGATGGATCAGCGGACCGATTGATTGACCGAGATGTGATGCTCACTAATCGACCATGCAAAAATCTCCAAGCTCCTTTACTATACAAGGGTTCCAAACATGAAAGCTTTCTGTTCAAGCGGAGCTCGCTGTCTACTTCTCGAGTCCTGCGAGTCTACTAACGGGAACTCTCGTAAAGTCGTATCTTCTCTTAAGAAAGATCGTAGATGAACTAACCTAACCTAAGTAGTAGATAAAACAAAGCGTTGGAAGCTTCTGCTTTCCCATTGCTCTGAGGGTAGGCCATCGAACTAAAGTTGTGCCTGATCCCGTGTTCGTTACAGAAGCCCTGAAAGGGGCCACTCTCGAATTGTGTCCCATTATCAGTGATGATGGTTATGGGGATTCTGAATCGAGTGATTATATTCCTCCATATGAACCTTATCATATCAGAGTCTCGGATAATTGCCAATGGTTCTGCCTCGATCCATTTGGTGAAGTAGTCAGTTGCAACCAACAGGTATTTGCGATTGCCGGCAGCATTGGTTAGTGGTCCCACGATGTCCATTCCCCATTGGGCGAAGGGCCATGGTCTGGTCAGGGATTTTAGGTCGCTGGCGGGTTGGTGGACCATAGGAGCGTGAAGTTGGCATTTCAGGCATTTGTGGACATATACTACGGGGTCCTTTTGCATATATGGCCACCAACAGCCTTCTTTCATTGCTCGAAAGGCTAGAGACCTTCCTCCGACATGACTTCCATAGATTCCTTCGTGAAGCTCGTGCAGCACTTGCTCGATATCGCCTGGGTGGATGTATCTAAGGTAGGGACTGGAGGACTTCTTATACAAGTTGCCTCCTGTGGATAAGTGAAAGCGAGCAGCTTTGACTCTTATCTGGTGGGCGGTTTTCTTGTCCTCTGGGAGTGTGTCCTCCTTTAAATAGTCTTTTAAGGGGTCCATCCAGCTGGGGGCTGATCCCACCTGGAGTATTTGTTCCACATTTGGCAGCTTGCTATTGTGGTTAATGCTTGGACAAATGAGGAAATCGATGGGAAAGACCCTTTTAAGGCTAGAATCAACTACCGAGCTTAGGGCTGCTAAGGCGTCGGCATGACTGTTTTGCCCTCTGGGAAACTGCTGGATGTTGATCTCCTAAAATCTCATCATTAGTTTTCTCACCAGGGTGAGGTAGGCTTCCATTATTTCATCCTTCGCGTTGTAATCTCCACTTATCTGATTGGAGACTAGTTGAGAATTACCAAACACCTGTAAACATTTTGCTCCCAGAGTTTGCGCCTTTTGGAGACCGGCTATTAGGGCTTCGTACTCTGCTTCGTTATTGGAGGCTGCAAATCCAAGCTTGATTCCTTGCTCAAGGATGGTGTTTTCTAGGGTGATAAGAACAATGCCTACGCCTGCCCCCTTTGAGTTGGAGACTCCATTAACGAATAGTTTCCAGGTTTCCACTGTTGCTGGGTTCTCCTTTTGCTTTGTTGTTTGAGGTTGGTCGGGGAGTTCTTCACCAGTGAATTCGGCTATGAAATCAGCGAGGATCTGACCCTTGATAGCGGTCCTTGGTTGAAATTGGATGTCAAACCGGCCGAGATCGACTGACCACTTAGACAATCTGCCTGACAAATCCTCTTTCCTTAGGACCGCCTTAAGGGGGTGCGATGTACGGACGATGATAGTATGAGCTTCGAAATAATGCTTCAGTTTCCTCGAGGCTATTACCAGTGCAAAGGCGAGCTTCTCCAATGGCAGGTACCTTTGCTCGGCGTCTAATAAGGTCTTGCTCGCGTAGTAAGCGGGGTGTTAGATTCCTGCGACCTCGCATATTAACGCCGAGCTGACAGTGTGATTGGATATCGAGAGGTACAGGTACAAAGAATCCGTTTACTGTGGTATGACAAGCAGCGGTGGAGAGATTAAGTAGGACTTGAGCTCGTCCAAAGCTCGCGAGCAGTCCGAGCTCCATTCTATCGGTTTACTCCCTTTTAGAAGCTGGAAAAAAGGCTTTCACTTCTCGAAGGATATGGAAATGAAGCGATTTAAGGCGGCGAGCATTCCAATGAGCTTCTGCACGTCCCGGACTGTTCGAGGGGATTGTACCCTGTTGATTGCATCGATCTGGTCCGGATTAGCTTATATGCCTCTCTTACTGACCAAGTATCTAATAAATTTTCCTGACTGGACACCGTAGGAACACTTTCTCGCATTAAGCTTCATTCGGTACTTCCTGAGGATTTCAAAGGTCTTTGACAGGTCTGAGAGGTGATTTTCCTTCTTCTTGCTCTTAACGAGCATGTCATCGATGTAGACCTCCATTATGTCTCCCATTTGATCCTTGAACATTTTTGTGACCAACCGCTGATAGGTTGCCCCCGCATTCTTGAGCCCAAATGGCATGACCTTGTAGCAATACAACCCAACTGTCGTGATGAATGTCATTTTGTCCTGGTCTGGGGAATACAAGAGGATCTGGTGATATCCTGAATATGCATCCAGGAATCTTATTCACTCGTGAGCTGCAGTGGCATCTACTAGTTGGTCTATCTTTGGGAGAGGGAAACTATCTTTAGGGCATGCTTTGTTGAGGTCAGTGAAGTCGATGCAAACTCTCCACTTCCCATTGTTCTTTGGAACTACTACTGGGTTGGACAACCACTTGGGGAATTGCACTTCCAGTACGGATCCTGCATCCAGCAGTTTTTTGACTTCCTTTTTGACCGCTTTAGCCTTCTCGGGTGCAGTTCTTTGTGCCTTCTGCATGACTGGCTTGAATGTGGGGTCGACGTGCAGCTGATGACAGACCATATCAGGATCAATGCCAGGAAGCTCGTATGGTTCCCATGCAAAAACAACTACGTTGTGTCTCATTAAGGTCGTCAACTCCTTATGTTCTTGGTCGGTGAGAGATGCTCCAATCAAGAAGACTCTACTAGTGTCATCAACTTCGGCTATAACTTCTACCAGGTCCTCGATGACACACTCGGAGGGGAGGAGCCTGGTCTCCTTTACTCCTGGTCTTCCATACTTTAGTTGTTATTTATAAGGTATCACATCCTCTTCAACTTTCTCGCTGGGTTGACCGGCCTTCTTCTCTGGCTTTGGCCGGATGGATGCTATGAAGCACTTTCTCGCCATTGCTTGGTTGCCGTGGATCTCCATTACTCCTCGCTAGGTTACATACTTGAGTTTCTGATGGTAGGTCGAGGAGACCGCCTTCATTTCATGAAGCCACCCTCTGCCGAGGATGACCTGGTATGGTGATTCGATGTCAACTACCAAAAACTCAATCATCTTGGAGATATTCTCGACACGAACTGGCAGCACTATCTTGCCTAGGGGCATGGTCATTTTTCCAGCGAATCCGACCAAAGGAACAGTAGCTTCCTTTAGGTTGGCGACGCTCAACTTCAATTTCCTGAATAGGTCGAGGTACATTACTTCGGATGATCTGCCTTGATCGACGAGCAGCTTGTCGATGTCAAAGTTGGCTATCCTGAGTGTAATGACCAGGGCATCATGATGTGGGGTCCTCACTCCCATCAAATCTTCATCCGTAAAAATAATATGCTTGTTATAGTTGACATCCTCTGCTCGTCGACGCTTTCCTGACTGTGACTTTGCTGGATCGATTTGAAAAGCCTTCATTACCGCTGTAAGTTTTTTCATCTCCATTCGAGCTGAGTTCCCTTGTATCTGCTTTACGTCAGATACTCCGTGAATTACTGCGAACTCGTGTCCAGCATCATCCTCCAGCACGTTGTCAGGTCTCACCTCTCTGTTGGCAGTCACTTTCTCTGCCCTTTTTTCCACAAAGTCGTTCAAATGCCAAGATTGGGACAACTCTTCGAGGTGAGACTTAAGAGCTTTGCAGTGCTCGGTCTTGTGTCCTCCCTCTTTGTGAAAAGCCCATCTTAACGCATTTTTCCTCTTCGAGGGATCTCCCCTCATCTTCCTGGGCCACTTGATGAATGGCTCATCCTTGATCTTCGCGAGAACCTTGTAAATTGGTTCTTTGAAGACGGTGTTGACCGCCTGGAATGCTTTTGATGTGTCCTGGTTCCCTCCGTTCTTGGAGACATTTTTGCCTCCGTTCTTCCCTCATTTCCTCTGGTTCTCAGTTTTCTCACCTACCTTGGTAGTGAGCTTAGCTCGACCGTTTTCTCCTGTATTAGGGAGGGTGACATCTTCCACCTTTGCATATTTCTCGATTCAGTCCATTAGGTCGTCAATAGTCATAGCTTCCTTCTTCGTCAGGGATTGGTAGAGGAGGGAAGAAATAGGGAGCCTAATTTTGAAGGAGGCCACTGCCACTTCCTCCGCGCAGTCCTCGATCTCATTGAATAACTCCCAGTACCTCTTCGCGTATTCTCAGAGGGTCTCCTGAGGCGTTTTCTTCATTGTTAGTAGAGCATCTATCCTTTTGGGATGGGAGCTACTGGTGATGAATCGGGTCGTAAAAATTTCGGCTAAGGATTTGAAATTCTTGATCGTTCGGTGGGGGAGACTTTCAAACCACTTATGTGCTACATCATGAAGGCTCGAAGGGAAAATACGGCACATCAGGGCATCTCGGTGACTCCAGAGGGTCATGGCCTGTCAGTATTGCCTGACGTGATCGATGGGATCAGTCTTTTCGTCGTAAATCTTGAACCTTGGAATGGAAAATTTCTTGGGAGCTTCCTCCTCTTCGATTTCTCTTATGAAAGGCGACTTCATCTGGGTTTTGAGAGCTCGCCTCGCGAGCTCTCTAGTTGATCTTGTTCCGTGGTGAGCGGGATGCTGGTCCATTTCCCTGCGGACCATGTTTCGTATGTTTTCATCGCTGCGAGCAGGGTTCTGGTAGCAGCGAGCTCTTCGTAGTTGTTCGCGAAGGTCGTCGTCTGACTCGCCTCTTTCGTACCTTTGAGATTTTTGCCTAGGGATCCTTCCTCGGCTGCGAGATTTGCTCACCTGAGGGCTAGGAGTGCAGTATGGACGTCTCCTGTTATCAGGACGAAGCTCCCTCTCCAGTCTTTCCAGTCTTCTTTTCAAGCGAGCATTCTCAGCCTCATATCTGCGAGAAGACTCCTTCTGCTCGTGGATCCTTGCCTCATAGCATCAATTAACCTAGATATCTGCGTGGACCTCACTGGTCCCTGACTTTCTTCTGAGGCTGGTCTTTCCAGGCGAGCTCTCTGATCTGAACGTCGGATTTCAGACCTAATCATGCGAGGAGCAGGTGGCTCTTGAATATCTCCTGCTTGGGGAGCATTGCTGCTGTGGCCAGACATCTTAAACTCATTTCTTGACGTGGGCTCTTCTCAGGGAAAGATGAACGTTTCCCACAGACGGCGCCAATTGTGGAAGCAATTATTATGAAACACAAATAAATATGAGAGAAACAGTTATCAAGAAAAGAACAATGAATACAATATGTCAATCACACAACAAAGGATGTACGTGGTTCATCCAAGATGTGCCTACGTCCACGGTGGTGCAGTCGATATTATTTCTATATACTCCGGAGAGTGATTACAGAGAATACAACTTGTCCTTTTGCCCCGGACCTAGGGTTTAATATATACATTTACATGTAGATGAGTGGAGGTGATGGGTTCCTCCATGTTTTCCATTTCCCCTATATCTTCCCTTCATGGGATTGTGGGGGGAGACCGGATCAATTATAAAAGATGAGGGGCCTGGACTTTGGGCCATCAGGACTGGGCTACTCGTCCAGGCCCATAGTTCTAATTTTCGGGTACCCATAGTTTCACTAAAATTTAAGGTTGAAATTAAGGTTTAAAAAATATAATGATGGTGAAATTTAAATAATGATAATTAAATAGTGATAAAGTTAAAGGCTGGTGCTAAAAGCACTAATAAAATTCATCTTTGACACCACTGACTAAAAACATCATGTAAATTGTTAAAAATTATCCCCGATCACCCAAAAGTGGGCCAAACACAAGTTAAATGAATTTAAACCATTTTTTTAAATTCATTTTCTCT
Source organism: Sambucus nigra (assembly GCA_949130495.1). NCBI lineage: Eukaryota > Viridiplantae > Streptophyta > Magnoliopsida > Dipsacales > Adoxaceae > Sambucus > Sambucus nigra. The sequence goes on from OX422224.1 coordinate 70,510,556, forward strand.
AATCTTTTTTTTTTCTCTTTACACTTTTTTTTCTCTCTTAAACTTAAAAAATCTTTGATCCTAACTATACCACCACCGACACCTCAGCCTTCCCCTGCTGCCGTCCCACCCCCATTAACCCCCTCTTGTTTCCTCCTCCGCCCCGCTGTCGCACTTCCGAGCTACTTCACAAATCGTGCCTCAGATGCTTCCCTCGCCATTTTAACCAAATTCATTTTCTCAAAATTTTCCCTTTTTTCAGATCTACATTTGCGTGTAACATAAACCATAAATAATTATGATGTTAATGTTAGTAAGTAAAAAAATGATCAATAAATAAGAAGTGTATGTATGTTTCAACCATTAAAAAATATGTAAGGGATGTTTTTTTTTTCCAAAAATTTCATAACTATACATTCGACACCTAAGTGTTAAAAATGATGATATGATTTGGCACTTAGGTAACTGAAATTATTTATACATTTGGTATTAGGATACCGAAGCAATTGAACGTCATTTTTTTAGTGCACTTCGATACCTAAGTACCGAAAATAATAATAAAATTCAGCACTTTGATACCAAATCAGTATTCTAATGTCGAAAAAATAACAAGCCAAAATTGCAATTCAAAATTGGATCCCATTAAGAGGTGACAATGATTGTTTGTGCACAACAAAAATGTGGGAAGTTAAAATTATTGTATGGTTGTTGAGTTGTGGTTACAATTTATAAGAGCTAGTGCATCCTTAGGGGTATTTTTTAAGTCCATATCATCCAAGGGTAGGTGTTTAAGGAGTAAAGAGAGTTTGATAGGCTATCCCATTGTGTATCACGTGAGAGAAATCTAAAATACTAACATTGTTATCATACAGACCAACAAGTAATTGATTGTTTGTGCACAATAAGAATGTCAAAAATTTAAAGAAAAATGTTAACATGTATTTTTAAGATATATGTTTTGAATTTTAAAATAATAAATTATAAAAATTTATATAAATATTTATATTTTATTAATTATATATTAACATTTTATTTCTATTATTTTTAAATTTTGTACATGTGTCTTTGAAAAGCACGTCATCAAGATCCAAACGTAAATTAATGCATGATTGTTGGCTTGTGACTACAATTTGTAAGAGTTAGTGCATCCTTAGGTATATTATTTACGTCCATATATCATCCAAGGGTATGTATTTAAGTAATACATATAGAGGATGATAAGCTATTCCATCATGTATCTCGTGAGAGAAATAAGACCCAACATCCAACTGCCGAGATTGTCCATCATGTCTCATCAATGGGTCAACCAGTGAATAATTCTTTTAAGAGTGTTTCTATTGGGACTGAAATTTTGACAAAAATTTTGACAGAAATAACACGTGGCAGCGTGTTAGTGGTGGGATCTTTAATTCCACTAGCGTGGACCCCACAAACTAACCAATAGATGCACTCCACCTCATTCGGTATCTTCACTTTCGATCAAAATTTCGGTTACAATATCATTTCTCTTCTTTTAACTCCAGGAAAGAATTAAATTTATTGCTAAAAATGGTATATCTTTTAAGAGGAAATGCAGGAATTCATTCTCAGGCGAAAGCTACGGTGATTTGAAGAAACTTAAGGAGCGTTCAAAATTGACGTCTAATTTTTTCAAAAACAGTGGAAACTCAGAAAATGGAGATAGTTCGGAGAATATAGATATTTACGGTGATATACCTTCTCTCGAGGCCATACCAAACATGTCAAATGAAAAGCAAGATATTCCAGAAATTAATTTATACGTAGAGATTTCCTCTTGGTATGTCTTCTAATTCTAAAAAAGTTCGAACATTTATTGAAGACTCGGTAGAGAGAATCGTTGGAAAAACTCATACTCAATCTACTCCTATAAGTAATTCCTTTACAATTCTAGAGAACATTGAAGACTCTAATAATTCAGTTGAGGTGCAAGGAGTTTATCGAAAGAGAGATTTGGAAAAAGATACTTTTCCATAATTATCTTTTGAGGAAAAATCGGCTCTCAAACGTAATTTTAAGCCTCTTGCTTCTCGTTTAAGATCTCGAAAACTTTTTTAATTTATTTGCATTAGTTTTTGTAAGTGTCTTTGTAGAGGTTTTTGCTCCTTCTATTAATAAAATATTTTCAAAAATAAAAAAAGTTACTTAATATTTTATAACCATGTGCACTAATAATGGTACTTAAATTATATCATCTGTTGTTGGTATTAATATTTTAATATTTTTGTAATATATGCATATCTTGTGTGTAGGTAGCTGAACGTTTAAGACACATATTAAGAGACAAGAGATGAGTGAGAGATCTCCCATTCTAAAAAAAATGATAGTGAAATGATGTACACAAAAATATTATTTTATTGGTGAGAGACTCAATTATTTGTATAGGTTTTTACGGTCTAGTCCTTGGACTAACAATTTTAGACAAAAAAAATGGTGAACTAAATTTTAAACGATTAAGTCCAACATATAAATACCCCCAATTTAAAAAAATCATAAACCTAATCGGCTATTGGAGTTTTCTCTGCAACTAACGACTATTCTCCGAAATCGCAAATAACATCAATCTTATGCTTTGATCGTCTGTCCTATAATCGATTACAGTGTTTTTATTCGATTCTACATGTATCACTTGGCTCTATCATTTGTAAGTTTATCTTTATCAGCAGTTGATTTTTCTATTTTCGATCGATTACAATAAGTATATGTCGTTTGTTTTAATTCAAGAGACTCATTGTAATATTCATTCATGTGATTGAATAGCTTTTTATACGTTATATATGTATATGTTTTTAATTTGTGTTTTTTATGCATTTATGTTTGGATTCTTCATAAATAAGTTATATTTATCAATATTTGTAATTCTTAGTTGAATGTGCTGAATTAATATTATTGATGTTTCATTCTAATTTTAAGAGTCCTTGATTTTCATTTGGTATTGAATCATTTATTGATATAGGTCCACGCCAGCGGAAACAACCAGTTCGATATCAGTTTTCTCAAAGTACACGCAATGTTTATAAAGTACACGTGATTGATATTTGATAATATGTTTTGTTTTATTGCTTCCTGTATAGGTTTTTAAAAAGTGCCTCTAAGTTTATTTTAATTATAAATAAATATTTTTATATTTCATGCATTAAATTATTGCACACATTTTTAGAATTGTTGACCTTGAAGTAAATGTTTTTCGTCTCTGTTTTACTGCAGGACATTATGGTAAGTAGTGTAATAGCAAGGTGTTGTTATTTGGATAATATGGCTTGTATTGAAATATTTGAAGATAGCTCATTAGATTTCATATGCAATGAGTTGTGTATTAGGTTTACTAATTTGAGAAGTGGGAGTTTTTCATTGAGGTATTCATTTGGTGATGAATGTCGGTTCATGGTTGTTTGTGACAACGATGTTTGTTGTATGTTGCGGTCCCAATTGATCGTGAAAGCTAATTTCATTTGGATATATGTCATTGATTCATTACCATTTCCATGTAATACAAGAGATGAATGGGTTGACTGCTCTAATCGAATTTTTGAAGGGGTTGACTGCAGTAATACAAGGTCTGAGAGGGTTGACAGTGGTGATACAAATACACAGAGGTTAGAGTCTTTATCATCAGGCACTAAAAAAGATTTTAATAGTTGCATTAAAAATGACTTTTATCTTGGAGGTGTGGAGTCAAGTAAGTCGAAAGTCTATCTTTCGAATGATTGGAAGACTTATATAAGTCATGAGCAGCAGTGTTTTGAAGGAGGTGTAGTGGAATTTCGGGATAAATTGCGAAAGTATGCCGTTGAGGTTGGGTTCAAGTATGTGTATTTGAAGAATGATAAAACTCGAGTGACGGCTGAATGCTCTAAAAAGACTACTGAAAATTGCATATGGAGAATTCATGCTTCATTATCTACAATAAATGGATACTTTTACATACGTTCAATGAATAATGAGCATACATGTAGAGGTGTCTTTCGTAGTCCGTCAGCCAAAATGATAGCCTCCAAGTTGGTTTCAACATTGGTAGCTGATGATCTTAGAGATAACCCGCTATTGAGACCAATTGATGTAGTTAGAGATATGAAGAAGAATTATGGTCTTGATATAGCTTATCAACATGCATGGCGTGCGAAAGAGATGGCTGTTGTTGATATACATGGTGATGAAAAGGTTTCTTATGCATTAATGAATAATTATCGTGACCTTCTATTGCAGTATAATCCTGGGTCGCATTGCATCCTTGACGTGGAACATGAGAGTAAAAAATCCAAGAGAATATTTGTAATGTTTAGAGGAAGTATTTATGGATTTCAATACTGCAGACCTGTTTTATTTCTTGATGGTGCCTTTTTGAAGAGTCGTTACCGTGGAACAATACTATCAGCTACTGCAAGGAATGGGAACAATGGTAAATGAATTTTAAATATTTTATTTTGTGTATTGCATTGAAATTTTGTTTGTTCCATTCCATAACATCAAAATACAAGCATAAAAATATAAAATACCTTTGAAGGTCTTTGTTTTAGTTCACGTGTACTTTTCATTTTTCTACGTGTACTGTCATGATATGTCTTATTTTGTGTAATACTAAGTAAAGTACACGCATAGTGCATGTAAAGTACACGTGAATTTTTTTTTTTAATGTCACGTGTACTTTTCATTTTTATGCGTGCACTTTGATAATGATGACTTTATGTGTAGTAATAAGTAAAGTACACGCATTTTACATGTCAACTACACGTGAATGTTTTTCTTAATTTCACGTGTACTTTTCATTTTTATGCGTGTACTTTGATGATGATGTTATGTTGAATACAAACTAAAGTACACGCATTTTACATGTCAAGTACACGTGAATGTTTTTCTTTATTTCACGTGTACTTTTCATTTTTATGCGTGTACGTTTATGATAGGTGTTGTTATTTAGAAATAATAAAGCAAAGTAAATGTTAAAAATGTAAAGTACCTTTGAATGTTTTTGTTTAGTTCACCTGTACTTTACATTTTTATGCGTGTATGTTGATGTTAGTCTTGTTAATAATAAAGCCAAGCAAAAGATTGATGAGTAAACGTGCATTTTATCATGTGTACGGTACATTTTTATGCTTTGTCTTGTTATTTACATACAATTTAGATTAAACACAATATATTTCCCATGTGTTTTAGGGTCTGCGCCAGCAGCATCAATATACAAAGTATTGTACATGGATATGTTATTTATTTTAATTTTAATATATTTTTTAAATTTCAGGACTTTTTCCTGTTGCATATGCTATTGTTGATTCCGAAACCGAAGATAACTGGATGTGGTTTCTAGTCAATTTGCATAGTGCAGTAGTTGAGCAATATCGAAACATAACATTTATATCAGATCGAAACAATGGATTACTTGAAGCTGTTTCGAGGGCCTTCCCGTTGTCTGCACATTCCTACTGTATACATCATTTACAAGGGAATATAAAAAAGAAAATTCGTGGGAATTGTGCTGGATTTCGAAAGAAAATTGTTAAAGATTTTTTGTCTTGTGCATATGCTGTCCCAGTTGATGTATTTCACAAGAATATTGAAGCATTGAAGAAGGAAGGAGGAGCTGCTATTGCCGATTTCATTGATAGTTTGCCTCCCGAGAATTGGTCCTGTGCATATTTCCCTGGTAAACGGTATGGTGACATGGCATCTAGTGTTGCGGAGTCATTCAATTCATGGATATTGGAGGAAAGGCATTTACCAGTAATGAATATGCTTGATAAATTGAGAGTGAAGATTATGAATTTCAATGCAAACAAACTTGTTGAGTCTGACACTTGGGCAAATGAGCTATGTCCTTTTTTTCAAAAGTTACTGAATGAAAATTGGAATAAAAGCCGACATTGGACTATTAGTCGCTCAAGTCAAAATGTATTTGAAGTTCATTCAGAAGTGCGAGCAACAGTTGACTTAGGAGAAAGGACTTGTTCTTGTAAGAGTTGGCAGATTAGATGTTTTCTATGCTCTCATGCTGTTTGTGTTGTGCGGAGGAAAGGGACCAGTATTTATGATTATATTGAGGAGTACTATAAGGTATCTTTCTACAGAAAATCATACTCGATACCTATAGTTCCTCTTCCTGATTTGATTTCCTTAAATATTCCTATTCCTGAAAATCCATCTATCCTTCCACCAATGACTAAGAGACCGACAGGCAGGCCAAGAAATAAGAGAATAAAGTCTTCTGATGAGATCACAATAAGGGAAGTTACTTGCTCGAGGTGTAGTAAAACGGGTCATTACAGGTCTACTTGTAAGGAACCCATTTGACTATTTTTAAAATTGTTGAATTCATTCATTTTAACCATTTGATTGAATAAATTAATTAATAAACCATTTGTTTCACATAAATGAATGTAATTTATTTTTAAGTCTCATATATCAGTTTTTTTTGTGTGTTGCTGTACTCAATTTTTCATAAAACATACATGATCATTATTCCTTGTGTTCACGTGTACTTTGCCTTTGTATACGCATGTTATGTAAAGTACACGCGCATTTTGATGTCCAAAGAAATTATAGGTATTTTAGCAATAGTCCCATTTGTGAATGTTTTGTTTGTCCTAATCCCATTTGACTTTTTTATTCATAATTGGTCCCATTTAGCAGTTGTGGATGGTCAGTTCAATATGCGTGTACTTTATAAAAGCATGCGTGTACTTTACTTATTGTACATGCATGAGATACACGCATAATATAAATATAATGTGCGTGTACTTGATGAAATGTGCGTGTACTTTATGAAGTACACGCATTGATAATTAAAGTACACGCATTTAAATATAATTGTACATGCATGTTTTAGAAAACTACACGCATATTGATATGACAAAAATCTAATTCAATATACGTGTATTTTATGTATTCTGCATGTAATTTTATCAAGTATTCGTATATAAATGCATGTACTATTTCGAAAATGGTTTTTGACATTACAATCTGCTTGTACTTTATAAAAGATATTTGGGTCACTCATATTCTTAAACTCCTATGGGTATTATGGTCCGCGCCAGCGTCATTATTATACAAGTACTAGTTGTAAGCCCGCGTGATGCGCGAGAGAGGCGCAATGTACGAAACATAAGAAAAAATATATCTAAAAAATTTGTAACAAAAATATCCTTCTTATTTACATTTGCATTGAAGAGCGAGGTTTTAATTAAAAATACAACTTGTAGTTATTTAATCATCGAGCATTAGAAACATATGTACTACATAGTGCATTATATTGTTGTAATGGTTTTTCGAAATGATATTTTTTTAAATATCAATGTTAAAAACCATATTAATTTTCATGTTAATTGTATTGTTGTAAATTGGACCAACATCAATGTTAATTGTAATAAAATTCTTCTTAATGTTTATTGTGATTATATCAATGGCCATAGGGTAGTGAGACGTGGAACCATTCCACTTTATTTTTCATTACAAAGAGGGATGAAAAGAGGGAGAGAGAAGTACGTTGGAAATGAAGAGTTGTCACTTTTGAGGAAGTCAAATACTTGAAAATCGTAACTGAGTTCGTTGGAAATCAAAGGCTAATTGCAAAGCATAATAAATGCCCTGTTTTGCATTTTAGAGTATATAGAGATTTCAATCTGCTTGTACTTTATAGACTATGCATGTACTTTATAAAGTACACGTGTAATATATAGAGTGCACGCATTTATATTTATTTCAATAGGCGTGTACTTTATATATTACACGTGTATTTTGTATTGTACACGTGTAATATATAGAGTACACGCATTTATATAATTTTTATTGATGAAATGTTATAAATGTTAAAATTTATAACAAAATACGTGATCATGTTTATAAGGGTTCACGTGTACTTTACTATATTGGATTATGAAATAACTCAGAACACATTCATGAAAGAAATAAAATTTTTATTAAAAACAAAAAAATAAAGTACAATTTTTCAAATAAAGAAAACTGAAAAAACTAAACAGGGCTTCTAGAAGGGATGTTTGTCAAAGGCATCCAGGGTGTCAGGGAGAGAGTCAATGAAATTCGACCAGTGTCGAATTTCTTCTTCTATGACAGCTACAAGGCCTTCATGGAGAGCCTTTTTCTCCTTCAGCTTTGCGATATTCAGGGGAACTTCCTTTATATAGAAATAAATGAGTTCTTCATGTGATTGAGGAGGGTCCTCATCCACATCAAATAAATCTATGGGATTGGGTGGAAGTCCAGAATAGCCTTCCCTCACATATGTTTGAAACTGCTCAAAGGCAGTTTCATATGAGGAAATATTTTCCTCAATTTGCCTTATTTTTTTTTTGTTTCTTTCATCTCTCTCAAGAGTTTCTCGCAAGTTTTCTGCTGGAATAGACATTATGTAATCTTTACCCTAACTGTAATGGTTAAGAAAGGAACAAATATTACTCTTTTATAGGAAAAAGTGAAAGTTATTTATTTCTTGACCATAAGTAGTTGGGAAGCGAGTAGTTGAGCTTAATAAATTGATTTTGGTTATTGTGTCCTTGATGAATTCTTCAAAGTAGTTTTCAATTAATATAATAAATAATCATTATATTAACCACTGCGTGTACTTTAGTGAAAATGCGTGTACTTTGGATAATTAATTGTACTTAGTAATTATGACTTGTATTTTTCATGAAAACTAATTTTACATTGTTTCATAACAATCAGATGCATTGTTTCTATAAACCTTACGTGGATTGTGGTCCGCGCCAGCGGGAAAAAACCATTTTGGTATGTAAATACACATGTATTTACATACCAAAATATATCATGTATTTTGAAAATACACGTAATATTTTCAAAGTACAGGTAAGTATTGGTAGGTAAATTTTGAAATATCAGGAATATCAAGTGTACTTTCAAAATACACGTGTATTTTGAAAATACACGTTAAAATAAACGTGTACTTTCAAAATACACGTGATATTTTTCACGTGTATTTTTATAATACACGTTTATTTTAAAGTGTATTTTGAAAATACACGTTTATTTTCACGCGTATTTTCAAAATACACGTGAAAATAAACGTGTATTTTGAAAGTACACGTGAGTATTGCTATGTAAATTTTGAAATATCAAAATGACACATCCTGTAACTGTGCTAGGTTTTGATGTTGCTGATTTGTCAAGTGAATGTATCAGAAACTCATGCACAACAGATGCCCAATCATATTTATTCATTTCCTCAATATTTTCAATGTATTTCAACCAAAATTCTCCAAGGGTGAAGTTTGAGTTGGAAAAAACCATTTTGGTGTAATAAATATTGTAAACAATAACCAATATAACACAAAACAAAATTACAAATATATGTTTTGAATTTGAATCACAATTTATAGATGTTTTTTCCTATTTCGGGGGAAGAAATATTTTGACAGAAGAATTTCCCTGAGTACATATGCTCTTTGTTTAAGCATGTCAGGGTCTTGAAAGAATTTTTGCATTTCTTTGTTTTTGCTTATTTGCTCAATATAGTACATGCAGAACACCCCACAGTCAACCCTGAAATTACAATAAAACAAATATAAAAATTAGAATGATGTGATGAAATTTTTTGAAAGGATACAAATTAGTAATTTTTAGAAATGAAGTTTTTCTTACCCATTATATTGTTTAGGGCATTCGAGATCTCTTATTAGTTCAAATTTGAGATCACTTTGCCACAAGAAATCTACAGTCCTTCTTTCTTGCTCTGTCAATGGATCATCATCCATTGTAAACTCATTTGGGGTGCCTTCCTCAAATTTCCTCTGAATTTTGTAATCATTGTTTTTCATTGTTTCTGCTTCAGTCTTCAATTCGGACAGTGATTTTTGGAAGACAGAAAACTGTTAAGAAGACAAATATTTAGTGTATACAAATAAAAGAGTATATGAAGATGAAAGAGTGAAAAGTACACCCATAAAATAAAAGTACACGCATATTTTATTTTTTCATATCACGTGTATTTTAAAATATGATGGGTGTACTTTGCCTAATGTGTTAAAAGTACACGCATACTATTAAACTACACGCATATTTTATTTTAAAATATCAAGTGTATTTTATTATATATGATGCGTGTACTTTGCCTAATGAGTTAAAAGTACACGCATAATATTAAAGTACACGTAACTTGTTTTGGTTCATTACACGTGTATTTTAAAATATGATGCGTGTACTTTGATAATCTATTTAATTATGTACAACTAATACAAAGTACACGCATTATATAATGCACGTGTACAAGTGTATAATATAAGCACGAGCAACATTACTAATTAAGTTTAGGCACTAACCAATTTTTTTGCATCATCAAAGAATGTTGTGTTCTTTTCCATGTCATTCGGTCGGAGGGGATCCATGTGGACCACTTTATTTTCTTTAGTGTATATCACAAATAATGTGAAATGTCCTATACTGTGTCTAAGTACAATGAACAAATTATTACAACTGCCTAAGTATTCAAATAAATCCTTGTATAATTCCCCCTTCTTATTGACTCCGTTTGTTTTACAAGCTTCTATCTGAAATAATATTTATAGACAAGTGTTAATAAGAAAAAATGAAATTTTGTTTATCAAAACTTTCATTTTATTTGTACTTACCCAACAATAATCAGAAAAAGTGTGTGAGTAGGAGAGCCCTTCCTCTGACAATTTTAATCTCAATACTTCGCAAAGGCAAGTATTATCTGTTTCACACAATATAAAATGGTGAGGAAATAATAATGTTGAAATTTAATGGATGGCTAATATTTGGACAACATACTTGGCTTGAAATTTCTTGATTTTTGAGGACTTCAAGTAAATCTTCCCATGGGACATACGAAACCATCCCTTTGAAAATAAACTCCCTGCATTTTATATAATCAATAAAACAATAGTATAATAATATTAACCTTATTCTTTTGCACCAAAAAAAATATAAATTAGCGAAGTGATAAATCATAAAACAATAAACTTTACCCTGGCTCAGAAATTTTAATAAACTCTTCAATCTTTTTCTTCGAAGATTCATCGAGATATTTATATGCTTCGATTGCTTCAAGCTTGACGCGAGTTTCCTTCATTTTTTCAGCTATTGTTGTAGGGCCTTTTCTAATCTTTGACTCTTTTAGTTTCTTCATTGGTAGCTTTTCTGTTTCGCCGTCAGCTTTTCTTTTCGTCTGACCTCTAGTAAGAGGTCCTTTGCTTTTGGATATTTTGGGGCTGCCCTCAACTTTCTTTGAGGCTAATTCAATCTTTAAACTCGAAATTTCGTCAAGGAGTTGTTTATTAATGTTTTCCTGATATATTTAACAAGGAATGTTGGATTGTTAGCTTTTTTTGAAAAAATGATTGATTTTCACTTACGTGTATTTTATATAATACACGCGTGTATTATATAAAAGTGCGTGTATTTTATAAAGTACACGCGTGTATTATAAAATATGTGTACTTTATAAAATTTATAATATAGCTAAAATTTATAATAAAATTAAGAAAGTGTAGCGTGCAATAAATATCTATGGTATTTTATAGATACCTGGTCAGCTTTTTTCAATTCTGATTCTTCAAGCATTTTCTTCAACTCCAAAATTTCGTCATTAAGGATTTTATTATGGTTTTCCTGTAATACAAAAAAATGTTACATTTTAAACAATGCATTATTTTTAATAAGTTAATGCATGTAGTCTTCATTATATCTAATATCAAATAAAACTGCATTAAAATATTATGAAATAAAACTGCGTGTACTTTGAGAAAACTGCGTGTACTTTGAGAAAACTGCGTGTACTTTGAGAAACCTGCGTGTACTTTGAACGTGTACTTTAGGAAAATTGCGTGTACATTAGAGGAAAACTGCGTGTACTCTGCATTCAAAAGTACCTGTTGAGTTCTTTTCGACTCTGACTCCTCAAGATTCTGCCTCAAAGTCATCTTTTCTAAGTCAGCATCTTTCCAGTGTTGCAATGTATCATCATACTTTCTTTTTAGATCTTCATTAGTCAGAGACAGATATCCATTCTTTTGTTCCAAAATTCGTGTTGATTCATCCAATTCTTTAATTCTATCTGAGTCACTCAAAGTGACTTGATCAAGCTTTTCTTTTAAAGAATTGTTTAACTCAACTAGTTGGGCATTTTCTACCTCCAACTTATTTAATAACTCTTTTTCCTTCAAAGGGTTGGAATTCTCCACCTTTAAGTTCTTCACTTCCTCATGGGCTTCAATAAGTGAATCATGATTTACCTGCAACTGTACATTCAAAATGGCACTCTCCACCTCCAAAGAGGTCACCTTATCAAGTGCAACATTAATGTCTACAGCTGCTTTAGATAGTTGGTTATTTTTTTCCAACAACTCCCTTTTCAAAACAAGAATTTGTTCCTCCAAATTAACCTTTGGTTGATCTTTTCCCTTCTTTTTCTTTGGACTCACAATGTTTTTAAGGGGAATATTCCAACCATGTGAAAACTCATTGTCATCAATATCTTCAGCAACATTGTTTGATGATGAAGCAGCATGTATAGGACTTTCTGTAGATATGTTCAAAGAGTAACTTGGCCCTTCAAACTGAGATTCCTTTTGTACAGGACAGTCCTTAGAAGATGGTTTACTTGTAGCCTGCTTCAAAGTTGTTGTTGCGATGTCATTCTTCACAAACCATTGTTTCAAAGACGACAACTTCCACTTCAGGAATTTTGGAGTATTTTCTTTATATTCTTCAACAGGAGAAATGATTTCAAATTTCTCACATGCCCAATACTGAGATCATACAGAAAAAAAAATGAATTTAATACGTGTACTTGACAGAAGATATAACAAGAGTATTTTGAGAGTACACTGGTTATATTTACAAAACATAGTACACGTGTACTTTGTAAAATACACGTGTCCTTTCACATGATATAAGACGTGTATTTTCAAAATACAATTGATATTTAGTGTGTATTTTCAAAATAAACGTGATATAAGACTTGTATTTTCAAAATACACATTAAATATCAATTGTATTTTGAAAGAAGAAGAGAAAATATCACATGTATTTTGAAAATACACGTAATATTTTCAAAGTACAGGTAAGTAGTGGTATGTAAATTTTGAAATATCAGGAATATCAACTGTACTTTCAAAATACACGTGAAAATTCACGTGTATTTTGAAAATACAGGTGAAAAATTCACGTGTATTTTGAAAATACACGTTAAAATAAACGTGTACTTTCAAAATACACGTGAATTTTTCACGTGTATTTCTAATACACGTTTATTTTCACGTGTATTTGAAAAGTACACGTTTATTTTCACGTGTATTTTCAAAATACACGTGAAAAATTCATGTGTATTTTGAAACTACACGTGAGTATTGCTATGTAAATTTTGAAATATCAAAATGTTTTTTTGCTCACCAGTAGGAAAATGACACATCCAGTAACTGTGCTAGGTTTTGAACTTGCTGATTTGTCAAGTGAATGTATCAGAAACTCATGCAGAGCAGATGCCCAATCATATTTATTCATTTCCTCAATATTTTCAATGTATTTTAACCAAAATTCTCCAAGGGTGAAGTTTGAGTTGGAGAAAAATAACGTGTTCAAGAAGTGGAGACACACAATTTTAACAAAATCAGCAATTTCTTCATCTGTCTCCAATTCAACTGATATCTTCAAACCATTCAAAATTTCTGACTTTCCTATTCTTTTTAAGAAGTATCGTGCTTGTAATCCAGATTTTTTAGCAGTACTCGGGTCCTTTTTCAGTTCTATTGATTTTAAACCCTCCACCAGGGGTATGCCAAATATTTCACTTATATCTATTGGCATTATTCGAATACTGCTCTTCATACGGAAACTTTTGGTTTCCGTATTGTACAGCTCGATAATTGATAAAATATTTTTATCCGTCTTCTTGTGGTCCACTTCTACTACTTTCTCACTGTAGTAGGCATTGAAAAGCTCCCAAAATGGAGTCTTCTTAAGAAGTTCAATATGGCTATTGTTTATTTTATCTTTAATTTGATGCAAATCATGGAGAAAGCTAACAATATTTGACCGATATTGGTCATTCTTCTTTGGAGGACGTTTAGCTTTCAATGCCACCTTAGAACTGGAACTGGAACTGGATGAAGAACTATCATCAGAACTGCCCTTTTTTTGTTTCTTTCCTCTTCTTGCCTTCATCTTCATCCCCATTATATTGATCTATAAAAAAAATTTAAATTACTAACCTATAATTATATGTACAAAAAATAAAATACATGCGAATTAGAATAAAAAATAGACTAAAACAATAAAATACAAGCGTATTTAACAAAAGTACATGCAATATTCTCACAAACAATTTATACAAGTCTCATCAAAATACATGCTAAAGGCGATAATATATATCGTCAGTTTCATGGTAATACCTAACCTTGGTTGTTCGACAAGTGAAAAACCAAGATTCTCTACTCCTAACATATTCAGTAAAGAAGTGATACAATAGTTGAATGCTAAAAGCTCCAACATTATCAAAACCCCTTAAGCAATACTGCTCAATTCGTTTAGCTAAATCCTTCGCTTTCGATTCAGTTACTTGAAGCTGTTCCACATCAAAAGTGCAGTAAATGTCTTCATAGTAGTAGTAGAAACCAAGTAACCTTTTAGCTCTATCGTTAATGCGAAGAAGAAAACGAATTTCGTCCTCATTAGTACTATTCACTGTCAATGTGAAAGGTTTTGTATTGTTAAGATCTTCGAACGTGCAAGCAGCAGTTTTGTAGTTGAACATGCTTGATCATACGATTCCTAAACAATAACACAACAATACAAAATAGTACACTCATAATACACATTAGTACAATGTTCGTGTACATGGACATTGGATTCAAATGCAGCTGCTATTGTATAAAAAACACTCTTAACTAATAACAAAATAATAATACTTCTTAAAAACACATTGAAAATAAATCAAATGCCGCTGGCGCGGACCAAAATAACATAGGATTGATGAAATATGGATTTGAAATTAATATTCTATAGAGTACACGTATAAAACATAAAAGTACACGCATAATGAATTGAGAAATACAATTTCAATGTGCGTGTACTATGTGTATTTTGCGTGTACTTTATAAAAGTACACGCAAAATACACATAGTACACGCAACACAGGGCTTGTACATGTAGATATTCTATAGAGTGCACGTATAAAACATAAAAGTACACGCATAATGAATTGAGAAATACAATTTCAATGTGCGTGTACTTTCTGTATTTTGCGTGTACTTTATAAAAGTACACGCAAAATACACATAGTACACGCAACACAGGGCTTGTACATGTAGATATTCTATAGAGTACACGTATAAAACATAAAAGTACACGCAACACAGGGCTTGTACATGTACATATTCCAATCCATATGATGAATACAATGTTTGATTTCATCAGTCCATATGATGAATACATTCTAAATATATGATGAATAATACGCATGAATAAGAAGAATGTGATTTCATCAGTCCATATGTTTACAAATTTATACATATGAGAACACAAAATACACAAGGACAAAAAGGTGATAAGAGAATGTATACATACTTGTTAGTGCTGTTTAGAAGAATTTGATTTAGAATGTTTGAAAGAAGATAGCTAGGGTTTTGATTGAAGAGAGTTAGGGTTTTGATTGAAGAGAGTTAGGGTTTTGATCGAACAGAGTTTCTAGATCTTCGATCAGGAGTATTTATATGTTGTTGTTGACCAAAATTTGATTGAGAAATAGAATCGTCTTGGGGTTTTGATCGAAGAGACGGTACGATTGATACAAGAGAGAATACAATGTTTTTGGCGCTTCGTTTTCTGAATAGTGCGTGTTTGTTCTACAATGTTTCTGGCGCTTCGTTTTCTGAATAGTGCGTGTTTGTTTTAATTTCGGGCTATTTATATGTTGGACCTAATCGTTTAAAATTTGTTGGGCCTGGTTTTTTTGTCCAAAATTGCTGGTCCAAGGACTAGACCGTTAAAGTCCCTTATTTTTATTGGTGAGAGACTCAAAAATATCATCCAAGGGTGTGTATTTAAGGAATACATAGAAAGTTTGATAGGCTATCCCATCATGAATCTCGTGAGAGAAATTTATCATAACTGGCATTTGTTATACTATGGACCAACAAATAATTTAATCAGTAGTGAATTAGGCATATAAGAATAGAGCAGTGATACACTATCCGGCTCTCAGAGCATTTATAATGGGATACAAAATGTCAAGAAAATTTATAAGTTTATAAATTTGGACTCTTACAGTGGTGGATATAAATGAATAAATTTTGTACTTCGATTTGTAGTGGTTTAGCAAAGATATAATTTGTCCGCTAAATTTGTAAAGGATTCCTATGAACTTTATTTATTCGTAGGAATTCCTACTAAAAAATAAAGTTCATAAGAAGTATAAATAATCTTTTTAATTATATATTGGGGTTCTTATGAATTTTATTTCTTTGTAGGAATTCCTACGAACAAATGTTGTTCGTAGGAAGTGAATTTTTATTTCCTACGATCTTTAATAGTTCGTAAGAAATTAGGTTGCAAATTCTCTAAGTTCCACTAGTGTAGAGATTATTATATATGAATGGGTATCTCACATATTGGTTCTCTAAATATACCTTTTTAGTGCTATCACCAGTTCGGATGCTCTTACTACATATTAAGTACATTTTTGTTAAGTTGGACAACATTATCATCCAAACATCCTTCCAAACATCATCCGTCTATTATAATTTGGAAATAAAAAGTTTAAAAAAAAAATTTAATTAATTTTTTTTTCAAAGTTAGAAGAATTATTTTTAAAAAAATAAAAGTTAAAACCTCCAATATATATATATATATATATATATATATATATATATATATATATATATATATATATATATATATATATATATATATATATATATATTCAAATCTGAGTTCAAAAAGAAGGAATACAAAAACTATTTTTTTTTCCATTTAAATTTCATAACACCCATTTTAGTTAATTGAAAATACATATTTATATTTTTTTTTGAAAAAAATTGTTTCAAAAAAAAAAAAGTTAGTTTAATATAAAAAAAAAAAATTTACTTTTTTAAACATTTTTTAGAAATAAAAAAATTGCTTTAAATGTTGTAAAAAAATATTAAGTTTAAAAATAAGGGGTGTCCCTGACGCGGATCTTTAAAACTAAGTGAATATTGAATAAATGGATGATCGTGTTTGGGTAAATGGATGATCGTGTTTGGTTAAAAAAAGATCGTGTTCATGTTTGCCACTTTTAACCAAACACGAACACGATCTTAATAAAAGTGGCAAGATACAACATGAAATATTAATTTTTTTACCTGACACGAACTCAAAGAAAATAAAATTAACACAACATGGAACGACACGCCTCAAAATATTATTTTTACATATAATGAACGCAACCCATTCCAAAGTGACATGGCACGATACGAAATATCATTTTTTTATGAAACATAAATATAACCCACATAAAACGTGACATGACATAACACAACACGAAATATTAAAGAAAAAATACGAGAATAAACATTTTTACTGTTTTTCTTTGCTTTAATCAAGAAAAAAAATAATTTGGAAATTTTATTGTTTTTCTATTAAAAATATGTAAGAACAATTTTTAATGGAAAAAACTGGAAATGGAAGAAACGCCCCTTTTGGGATTGTCACCGTTTTTCTGTTAAAAGATTAAAAACAATTGGGATAAAATAAAAATAAAAGAAGTTTTTTATTATTATTCTAGGACAAAAATTGTTTTTGTGAAGTGTCGTGTCTCGTTTTATTTTCGTCGCGTTCGTATTTGGTTTAAAAAATAATATATTTTGTAACGTGTCGCTTTTAACTGGGATCATGTTTGGGTTAGGTAAAAAAATTATTTCGTGATGTGTCGTGTCATTTTTATTAGGTAAAAATAAGATTTTGTGTCATGTCGTGCCCTTTTTATTTTCAACGCGTTCATAATATTTTCTCATATGAAAATATTATAAATTTATAATTTGTAGGAAGAGTTATTATATCCTTTCCTCATTAGGAAAATTTGTTTAAAATTTATTAACACTTATTTACAACACAACATCACATATGAATAAAGGTTTTCTATTAGAGATAAAAAATGGTAGTTATGGCATATGCATGTATTGGTTGATTGAAATGGAGTGTCAAAAAAATTCTTGGAGTGACAATAGAGGTACCTTAAATATATGAGACCCTTAGCACACACTTAGTATTGGGTATTCAATAAGGGGTGCCGCTGGCGCGGACCTTTAAAAATAAAATAATATTGGATAAATGGATGTTTGAGGGACTAAATGAGTTAAAAATATTTCTTTTAAATTAAGTTTAAAAATAAGAATGCCGCTGACGCGGAGCTTTAAAAATAGGAGAATATTGGGTAAATGGATGTTTGAGGGACTAAATAAATTAAAAATATTTAAGTTAAAAACTAAGGGGTGCCACTCGCGCGGACATTTAAAAATAAGAGAATATTGGGTAAATTGGTGTTTGAGTTAAAAATAATTAAATTTACAAATAAAAGGTTGCTGGTGACGCGGACCTTTAAAAATAAAAGAATAATGGGTAAATGAGTGTTTGAGGGACTAAATGAGTTAATATTAATTTAAAAAAAAATAAGGGGTGCTGCTGGCGCGGCCTTGTAAAAATAAGAGAATATTGGATAAATGAGTGGTTGAGAAACTAAATAAATTAAAAATAATAATTAAAAAAAACAAATGACTATTGGGTTTGCTAGTTTTGTCCCTGACATATTTTTATTTTTTTTATACTCGGCTAATGTCATTATAAACTGAGAAAATCAACAAAAAACAAATAATTTTTTTTTATCGCTGGCGCGGATCATTTTTTTACTATTTAAAAAAAAATATTTTTACGATTTAAAAAAAAAACGGTCGGACCACCTATACATACAGTCGGCGCGGACCAACATATTAGAAAAAATGGTCCGCGTGAGCGGTATGTATAGGTGGTCGGATCGCCTATACAAGCTGCTGACGCGAATCATTTTTTTTAAATCGTAAAAAGATTATTTTTAAAATTGTAAAAAAAGAGCCGCAATAGTATAAAAAAAAAATTAGAGTTCATGCCACGTTGCGTTTTTTTGGATCGTGATCCTGTCAGTTAAAAAAATAAAAGATTCATATTCGCATTGTATAATTTTTTAATTGAATTGCGATAAGTAAAAAAATACGATTTCGTGTCTTGTCTTATCGTGTTTTAACACACACAATTTTAACATATATATTTTAAATTTGACTGTTTTTTTTTTAATTTTAAAATTATATTTTGAAAAAAAAAATCAACATAACAAAACAAAAAAAGTGTGCCTCTTAATGATGTGGCATGTGCCACATCATTAAGTAGCGATTTTAAGTTAGGATACCCGGTCGCTCTAGTCTTACTCATTTATCATACTGGCCTTTGTTATTATATGGACCAACAAATAATTTAAGCGAATAGCTATCCTCACTCCTCACAAATCTTGAGG
Source organism: Sambucus nigra (assembly GCA_949130495.1). NCBI lineage: Eukaryota > Viridiplantae > Streptophyta > Magnoliopsida > Dipsacales > Adoxaceae > Sambucus > Sambucus nigra. Next base: position 70,530,060 of record OX422224.1, read on the forward strand.
CACTCCAAAAAATTATTAAATGACAAAATTATCCTTAATGCTATAACAAGAAAATCTCTCCATATTTCACCAACAATAAGAAAAAAAACTGTTAAAAAATTATATTTGGGAAAATTTAACTTTTTTTCCTGTAAATTAATTATGTTTAACGATTTTTTTAAATCAATTTTTTTAGGAAATTCACCAGAAACCGTCAATATTATGCTAGACAATTAAATTATGCCGGACAATTATGAAAGTAATTTTTTTATATAAATTCATCACATCCACCATTACAGTTATGAAAAGTAATGTGTATGTTTGATAAATTACATCGAATCGTATTTGTGTTTGTTAAAAAAAAAAACATGTTGCCTCACTTTAACTTGCCCATTTTGGTAAAAAAAAATCGATTTTGTTCGTGTTAGGTTAAAAAAATATTTCGTGTTATATCCAACTTGGAGCATATTCGTGTCAAGTAAAAAACACAATACGACATAAAATGAATTTTTTATTTTATCTAATGTAAACACGACCCAAATAAAAAGGACACAACAAAAAAAAAAAAATTTATAATCAAAACCGAACACGATTCAAATAAATACGACAAGACATGTAATCTCATTTGTTTACCTAACACAACCCAAATAAACCCGACCAGACAGGAAATCTTATTTTTTTTATCTAACATGAATACGATCTGATTAAAATGAAACACAACACAACAAGTGATAAACAAGTGAGTATTAAAGTGTAAATCAATTAGATCTTATTCGTGTTAGATAAAAAAAAAAGACTTCATGTCTTGTCGTGTCATGCTGAATGGTAATTAAATCGTGTTCGTTTTAAATAAAAAAAGAAAAAAAAAAAAAGACTTCACCAAGGCATTTTTTTGTTTAAAAATAAATATATGGTTCTTGAATTTAAAAAAAAAATATGTTTATTTGAGGCGTGTTAAGTATACAGTTCTTTAAGGCGTTTATTTGAGCCATGTTAAGTAAACAAATGAGATTACATGTCTTGTCGTGTTGCATTTTAATTAGATTGTGTTCGTGTTAGATAAAAAAAATATTCATGTCGTGTCGCATTTATTTGAGTTGTGTTCTTGGTAGATAAAATATAAGATTTCGTATAATGTTGTGTTGTGTCGCATTTTAATTGGATCATGTTCATATTTAATAAAATAAATAAGTAAGTACTAAAATATAAATCAAATAATGATTAAGTTGTCAATAATTATTATTCAAAGTTTAAATTTGTTTCCTGTGCTTAAATTGAATTTAATTATTATATTAAAAAATAATTAAAAATAAATTCTATCAACACCATTTGATGTTAACAGGGCAGTTTTTGTGCCAATATATAACTTTAATTTTGTAACTCTAATTTTGTGACATTTGACCGTGTGTTTTGAAGGAGAGAAAAGGAGATTATGGGATTTAAGGGTATTAGAGTCATTGAGCTACATTTTTGGAGGGCCTTAAGAATTTTTGGAGTGCCATTAGTGGTCCCCCATAATTTGAGTTAGACATATAAGAATATGGACCAAAAACTGTATCTCATACATTATCAAGTAAGTTAGTTAGAGATGTATCAACATTTAAGTTATTTAATACGCTATAACCATGAGCACTAATAATGGTACTTAAATTATATCATCTGTTGTTGGTACTAATATTTTTATATATTTATGGGACATTGGATAAATAGTTCCTACACTTTTTGTATAAGTCTTATTTATGGGACATTGTTTAGTATTTAAATAAAATTTTCTGAATACATAATTAGACGGATTCTTAGTATTTAGTTTAAGTAGCTTTTTATTGTAAGAACTCTAAACAATGATCTTAAAGTATAACAATCGCATCAATTAAAAAATTTCTACCCAATGATATCATTTATAAAAATTAAAGTATTACAATAATCTTAACACTCCTTGACTAATTCAACTTACTAAGTTGAAAGGATTATATTATACTACTAGTTTACTCCTGATATTACGAAAATGAAAATTATTATATATTTTCAGGGCTAAACTAATGGTACACAATATTAGTGCAATTTGGTCCGGTCTGATTATGTATTCAGAAAACTCGATTTGAACATTGTTTTTTAATACAATTATAAAATTCAATTTTATGTGTTTATAAATATTGGTGTGCATTTGGTAATTTATTTTTAAATATAGTTTTCTAAAAATTTGACAAAATTAATAAATATGTATGTTTGTATTATACATATGTGCGTGTGTCTCTGTGTGTGTGTGTGTAAAACATATATAAAAATTTTGTAGAAATTTAGACTTTAAAGAGTTTTGAACTCACATATAAACAATGGAATATATATGTTAAAAGAAAGGTGATGTAGAACAAATATTAGGACCCTTCTCATTGATTTGAAATTACATGCATGGAGCTACATTTATAGGAGTACAAGCTATGAAATGGTAAACCAATAAACTAGCTAACTGATGAGAACGTTGCTATATTTGCGGTATATTTGCGGCTGACTTTTTCAAAGGCATATCTTCATTAGCCACATTCAGTTGCACAGTTAATAGGAGGAGCTCGTAAATGTCTTCCGAATAGGTAGGAGTATACTATTGGGAGTGAGCCAGCTTGTCATTATTCGCCAGATATGTAGGAATCTTAATACTCCCACGCAAGCGAAGGTGCGGTGCAATGCTCGCACCAAGCTTGTCACGAATAAATTGAAATTGCTGAGTTGACAAAGGTGATATCTTAATATTCCGTCGCAAGTGAAGGTGGGGTGCGACGCACACACCGAACTTGGATCATAGAGATTGAAAATGCTGAGTAGACAGGTTTGATTATGAGTGCGATCGAATCGAGTGACAAGATCTCCACTTCATTATCTTCATTTAAAAAATAATAAGGTCCCTTAGATCATAACGAACTTGATTAAAATCTATTCAGAGGCTCAATTATCGATTTTGGCTGGACTGACACCTGTAATGGATCTTTTGGGTCAAAACGAGCTTAACCGACACTGAGCACTGCTCATACGAGCATTCAAAATTTGCAACTTTTTTTTTTAATTAACCGACAGTGAGCACTGCTCAAAAAAGTCAAAGACCAATTAATCCAAATATTTTTCACCCAAGAGTATCTACAGATTAGTGAAATAATTTGAAACTTGTGCACAAAATTAAAGGTATTTCACTCTTCCATTCAGGTCAATTTTTTTTTTTTTTTGGGACGCTCGTCAAAACTCGGATTTATAAGATATACACTTAACTTGGATGCAGCCTCTTGTGTATCTCCATTGTCATATTCGTTTTTTGGGAACTTCAACCCATTCACATATTTCCATAACATAAGCTGCTCAATACAAAGAAACGATCCCACTTCCACTGAGAGAGAAATGCAGTTGTGCCTTGATTGGTGAAGAAAGGTTCCTTGATGAATACTTTTCACTAGCATCAGCAAGGTCAGATAAAGAATACAGAAGTCGAGTTATCCACTATTTTTATCCGGGGGATGGTAGCAGTGAATGTTGGCTACCACCGCCGAATAAACGAAGTACAAGGATCGAAATTACTCGTGAGAGTTTTACCGCTCTGATACCATATAGAAATTTAGACTTTAAAGAGTTTTGAACTCACATATAAACAATTGAATATATCTGTTAAAAGAAAGGTGATGTAGAAAAAAAATATTAGGACTGTTCTCATTGATTTGAAATTACATGCATGGAGCTAAATTTATAGGAGTACAAGCTATGAAATGGTAAACCAATAAACTAGCTAACTGATGAGAACATTGCTATATTTGCGGCTGACTTTTTCAAAGGCATATCTTCATTAGCCACATTCAGTTGAACAGTTAATAGGAGTAGCTCGTAACTGTCTTCCGAATAGGTAGGAGTATACTATTGGGAGTGATCCAGCTTGTCATTATTCGCCAGATATGTAGGAGTCTTATGTGATACCCCGCCTAATAAAATACCGGGCGATCACTCCTATATTAAATTGAAACAGGAGTCTCATATGGATCATTCTTAGCATCACTGTCAAAAAATCCATTTAATTATTAATAACCTATTAGGCCGGTGTCAAAATTTTACTTAATTACTCTTTTTAACAACATCAAAATTAAAACATCCACACAGTTTTGCGAAAATGAAACTGAAACGAAATAAAATTACCGAACACTCGGTCAAAATATACAACCATATTGAATGATGTACTCAAAGAATAAATTAAATGCAATTGGACCATTGGCCCGAATGTGTATACAGTACCTCCTATCTAGATTACAAGGATAGAAGCGTCTACTAAAAATTCTACACGCATCCACAGCTGCTGCAACTGACGTCTGACTCGAAGGGATTGTCATCCAGGCGTCCCTGTGTCTGGACACCTATATCTATATATAATATGGCAAGAAAGAAAAAGTAGATAAACGGGTCAGAGCCCGACTTTTGAAAATATTTAGCAAATGCATAAATGCCTTATTTTTAGAAAAAACTTGTATCTCATATTTAAGTTTGGTATCGCACTCCCATGAGATACCCCTCACCTCTCCACTAACTATGCACTCCTTGCGCATCCCTCTAAACATCCTAGTCAAGCTACCCTACTAAACTACTCTATCACCCAACCAATATCAACCCTAGATAGTCCAAGTAATGTACTAAGGGCTAAACTTCACCTCAGCCTCAACGCTATGCCATGTTTGTGCGTGGTGTGTCTCGCAAAGCGAAATCCAAACAAGGAACCCCCCCGATACACTACTACACGGCAAGGTCGATCGTCGAGATCCGCCAGTCCCTCAGTAGAGAAAGATATATATAAAAATATATACCATAAGAATTACTAATATTAGAGCACTAAGGATTAAACTTCTCCCCAGTCTCAACACATTGCCATATTCGTGCGTGGGGTGTCTCGCAAAGCAAAATCCAAACAAGGAACCCCCCCGATACACTACTGGTCGGGGTATATATTAGACCATCGGTACTCTACATCGGGGTATATATTAGACCATCGGTACTCTATTCATCCATATATATATATCCATACTACAATATACATCCGAATCTATCTCCCGGAATGAGAATTCATTTTCATTACTATTTCAAAACTTTCCATTTCCCTTCCTATATCCAGGAAATGTATATATAAAAGACAATTCATTATCATGAATTGTTTTAACATATCATACACTTTTGAAAGTCAGTTTTATTATCATTAAAATGCTTTTCCTTTTCAAAACATCCCATTTCCCTTCTTATATCTAGGAAATGTATTTAAAAGACATTTTTATTATCATAAAAAATGCTTTTAGCATATCATAGACAACACTGCCAATCACACCCTCAAGTTATTTATCAACGATTTTTCCAGGTACAATCAAACTAAGATTCATCCTGACCACCGGAGAATACTGCCTTCATCACCCCATGGAGAACCTTTTGCTAAACAGTCATGCCCTTCGGTCTTAAGAATGTCGGTTTACCTACTAGAGGACCATGAAAACCATCATGCATGATATTATCTAGAAGGAAGTCAGGGTCTATGTCGATGCCATGATCATCAAGTTCAAGACTCAAGAAGGTCACATTCCTCCCCTGAGGATATTCTTCGAGCGGCTATGACATTACCAAATGAGATTCAACCTGTAAAAATGTATCTTGGGCCTCACTAAAGGAAAACTCCTCGCGTTTATGGTCAGTGAAAAAGGGATTGAGGCAGACCCCACCAATCTAAAAGACATACTCGAGATGCCACCACCCCAGATGAAGAAAGAAGTGCATGAATTCCTGAGTAAGATACAATACATCAGTCGGTTCATCAAGCAACTAACCTCTATCTACGAGTCCATTTTTAAACTTCTTCGGAAGGATTCAACCAAAGTTTAGAATGAGGCATGTCAAGAAGTATTTGATCAGATCATATAATACCTCACGCGACCTCCGGTACTCATACACCTGCAGCAGGGTCTCCCATCCTCATTTACATGACTATGACCAACATTGCAGTAGGGTTTATGTTATCCCAATACATTAAAAAGTCCCGTAAGAGTGATATACTACGCTAGTCGAAAGCTAGCCAGATATGAGGTGAACTACACTGCACCAGGGAACGAATGTGTTACCCAAGTCTGGGTCACATAGAAGCACCAGCACTTCATGCTTGCATTCAACTATCAAATTAGTGTCCTGAATGGATTCCATGAAATACCTATTAGATAAGCCCTCTTTGTCTAGATGAATAGCTTATTGGCTGATATTACTAGCCAAGTTCAACATCATTTATGTCACGTAGAAATCTATGAAAGGTAGATCCATATTCAATTACCTTGTTGACAATATCATGGAAGGAACTGAGGTTTGGATCTCCGAGTTCCCAAATGAAAACATCCTTCGCATCTCTCACGAGGACCTCAGGTGGAATATGTTCTTCGACAAAGTTTCCAATAAGAAAGGGTATGGTATTAGGATACTCCTGATTGCCCTTAATGACTCTCACACCCCCATTTCCATTAATTTGGATTTCCCTTCCACCAACAACATGATGGAATACAAGACATGCATTGTAAGGCTCAAAATCTCCATCGAAAAGGGAATCAAACACATGGACATCTATGGAGAGACTCATTCCTCATTGTGGGGCAAATCCTTAGAAATAAAAAGTCATAGATAAGAAGATCCTACCCTTCCACGCTCACTTGGAAGAGCTTTCCTTTCGATTCCAAGATGTCACCTTCCATTACCTTCCTCGCTCAAAGAATAGCCTAGCTGACACACTAAAAACCTTGGCCTCCATAGTCGATATACCCGAGGGAATAACAATAGTTCCCTTTCTGGTTCAAAAATAAGTTGTACCCACCCACTACTATCACAATGAGATCATTATAGAAGAATATTGAAACATGTTAGGATTCTGTTACTACAACATTTGCATCCTCCTCAAATATGGTATGTATCCCCTAGACACGAACAAGAAAGAACATGCGATCCTTTATAAGTTAGTTGCCCAATGTATAATATGCGACAAAGTTCTTTTTAAGATAAACTTTTATGGAACCCATTTACATTGTATAACAAGGTATGGGATCGATAATATGATGTAGAAAATACATAGTGGGGAATGTGGGACCCACATGAATGGTCATATGCTTACCAAGAAAATCATATGTGAGGATTACTACTGGACCACCATGGTACTCCACTACTTAGAGATTCCTTAAATGCCAGTAATTTACCAACCTCCAGCACTTGCCTCTCGAGAGTTGTACAACATAACCTCTCGCTTTCCTTTCTCCACTTGGGGCATACACATCATAGGGAAGGTCACTCCCAAAGATTGAAATGGGCATTAATTCATCCTAGTCTCTATTGACTAATTCACAAAATGGGTCGAAGTCAATCATACGCAATACTAAATGTGAAGAAAATGATCAAGTTCATTAGAAATAATATAATCTTCTGTTATGGAGTTCCCCACTAGTTGGTATAAGACAATGGACTCCACTTCGAGGTTGAGGTCACAGAGTCAGTCGATAAATATGGAATTCAAAAGCACGAGTTCCCTCCTTATCGATAGCAAACCAATGGTGTTGTCAAAGCCACTAACAAAAGACTCAATAACATCATTAACGAGATGTCTAAAAGCTACATAAACTGGGCCAATCGGATCCCATATGCCCCTAAGGCTAAGGTACCTCTATCAGTACATCCACTAGGACTACTCCCTTTTCCCTAGTATATGGCATGGAAGAGGTTCTCCCTGTCGAACGGGAAGTGCCTTCCCTACGGGTTATGATCGAAAGTGAGGTCAGTGAAGAAAACTGGTATCAACGCCTCTATGATGAAATCTCTGTCCAAGATGAAAAGATATTGAAAGCTCTATACCACATACCAGGGTACCATTAACGGATTTCACGATCATTCAATAAAAATTTCAAGGATCGCAGTGTCTAAGAAGTAGATCTTACCCTCAAGAAAATTATAGATACCGTTTGGGATCCGAGAGGAAAGTTCAAACCCAATTGGAGTGCCCCCTATATTGTAAAAAAATCATGTCTAGTGGCATCGCTATGCTCCCAAAACTCGATGGAGAGGAAATGGCGCTTCCACTCAACTTGGACCTTCTCAAAAAGATTTATTCTTAGTCCAAACTCTCATCGCACTATGACTCCTCTCACCACCTTCTATTCTAAAAAATCTCCCTTCCTCATCTACTCAAAGTTATGTAGGACATGATCCTATTATAAACCCATTTTCATAAATAAATCATAAAAATTTCAAACCCACAGATGTATATAGGCAGCCCATAAGACATACATGGGCACGGTCCTTTCTCTGTCGTAAAATGCTATTATTTTCTCCCTCTGAGAATGATGTTCTCTCTCATCATTTAAATGAGTAAAGGGATTATGTATGCCTTAATGATCGGTATAGAGAGTTTGAATACAAAATTTATCAAAGACATAAAAAAATACATCCAAATCATTGTTCTTTTATTTAAAATCAGGAATACAACTATTACATGGCGTATCAGTAATGATAATGAATAACCCTCTCCCTTACAAACCCATATAGAACATAAAAACCCACACTATTAATAGCTTCACAAAAAATCCAAACACCTAAACAACCTACCCAAAAACTTTTAAAAACCAACACAAAATTCACATGCCCTGAGATTTTGCCTTCAACTACCCGATGGACCCCCTTCATCATTATTGCTTGTTCCTGGAGGCTCCTAAGAATCCTACTTTTAGTTATATCTCCGAATGCGATCCAAGCGACGGCATGCCTTTATAAGCTTAGATGAAACCGCGACACCTTCTTCTAAAGTTTAAAACATTACAAGCCATCTCTTCCCAGTCCTTTAGCTAGAATCTTCTCAACCACCCGCATCCACAACCACTTCAAGTAGTCCCTCGATATGAACCCACCCTCCCTAACAGATTATGATGAACGGATAGACAGTCATCAGCACTAGCATAACAGCCCCAATATCATCCTCAAAGACTCAGTCAAATCCTTCATAGGGAAGAAGTTGGTTATGCACGGAGGGCTGATTTGATCCCATCCCACTTAGCATAGAAGTTACAATGGAAAGTAAAAATAGGCCTGGTGAAGACCCACCAACCGCATGTACCGATAATCCCCTAACTGAAGAATAGGCTGCAAGTTCCCACACCACTGTACAACTAGTGAAGACATTGGGCGTCATACTCTATAAGACATTTTATCTAATTCTCTGTCGATGGGATGAAGCTGAAAAAAGGTCGGGAAAAGAAGTTAGGAACACTCGACAGAGGGTACTCAAGAGGGGATGTCAGGTGCAGTCTCTCAAATAACCACATAAACATCATGATAGGTCCCCTCGTAAGAAACTAGCTCGACCATCTTTCAAAGCATCTAGACCATTTAAAATCTTTGTCAATATCACCATAGTCGGACTACAGTGGTAGGACATCCATAACACTACTATGGCTACCTGAGGGTTAGCCATCAAATCACCCGTCACCAACAAAAGCCTGACGGTCAATCCCAGGACTACAACGTCGGTAAATCTACTATTAGTAAGATCCCTCTAGCCCATGAAATTTATGACCACCAGGAGGGAAATGTTCCATCCCTACAAAAATGGTCAGGAAGTTGAAGGGGATACATGGATCAACTCTGCTAATGACACTCGAGGAAAATGAGAAAATTTGGCATAGTTGTCGCCATGCTAGGGCTGACACCTAAAATTATAGAAAATTCTTTGTAGGTAGGGAACATATCATCCAGGCCAAATCAAAAGACATGGTCTTCAGGTTATCAGAACTTTACCACCATTTTCAAAAAAATTCAGCCTATAAGGCAATTACACCACAAGGAGACATGACACAGGCCGAAATCTTCGTAGTTAACATTATAGAGGCACATAGCTTCTAAACCTTTAAGGTAAGATAAAAAAGTCTTAGATATTGGGAGTGCCATTGAAGAAGAAGAAGAAGAAGAAGAAGAAGAAGAAGAAGAAGAAGAAGAAGAAGAAGAAGAAGAAGAAGAAGAAGAATAAGAATAAGAAAAATTATAAAGGAAAGGAATTAAGATGTGATGATGAAAGCCATCTACAAAAGCTGCCTTTTATACTACAAAAATCAACAAAGAACAAGCCATTTGAGATGTCATCAAACTTTCTGCTACCAAAGTACCCATAAGTACACAGGAAGTGCAATAAAAGCTAAGTGATTTTGACTTGACCCTTATGCCGATAGGCAGGCCAAGGGGTATGTCGATCGGCACCCCCCACCTTTTTTTTTTAATTCTTTACTTTCCTTTTTTGTATATATCACTTCCAAAATAAAGATTCTTGTACTTATGAAAAATCAATCTTTGAATTTCCTTTTTTGGGAATCCCTTACTTTTCTCTTTTGTACATAACTTCCGAAATAGAAATTTATTTTACTCATGAAAATCAATCTTTGAGTCCTTTTATTTGTTTTATTTTAACTTATCTTTAAAAACCTCAACAACAAATTAAAGTGCATATAAAGTAAGCTACTGAATCAATATCACAAAAAAAATTCATCTTTTAACATATCAAGAATATTTACATTGTTCCTACAAGTGTAACAGAAAAAAAAGATAAATCGGGACGCAACCCAAAACCTCTCATAATCCAGAACCTCAATGAATATGCTTCCCCCGATGATGTACGATGGACCTATACTCCTAGAATCGGAGATCTTCTCAGATGTGGTTGGCATCACCAAGCAGAAACTGGTCGATTGTATCACATAATCTGACACCGATGACATCCAGTCCTAAATGTCCCATAGCCAGGCCCTCAAAATGCAGATAGTCTACAAAAGAATAAAAAAGGGAACCAAGTCAATAATGAGAAGACAAAAATATAAAAAAGTAAAAAAAAAATAAAAAAAGGGTCATACTTATCCCTAAAGAACCTCCTCAGGAAGACCCGTAAACCCATTTATCTCCATATGAGGGTGATGAGGCACTGATATCACATCCCAGCCACACACCCGAATGTGATAGTAAGGGGAGGATATATGGTGAAATGGGACCTCCTCCACTGCTGCTATCGCGCCTCCCACCGTACTATGGGCCGATGTCACTTGTATGCTTGTCCCCCTTCCCAATCCCACTGAAGGTAGAGGCATGTTCTCCAAATCATAAATACACGACAACATCAATTAAATAGTCACAAAGACCAAGTAATCATAGGTCATCGTCATATCAGTGTAATAAAAGGGCTCACCCTCCATCGTCATCCCCCTGGCATCATCAGACATCTCCTTCACCCATCTATATACTCTTGGGGCACCGATGGTGGGACCTCCACCTCGCCCTTCATAATCTTCCACACCACCCTCTCTCTGAAGTATCAAATATACCCGAACTCTTATGCTAGTAGCCTCCTCATCTGTGCATGCATACCCGTAACCCTCGCGGCCCCCGAAGATAGGCATCAGGGGTAAGAGGCCACTTATTTCCCCAACAAGAGTCAGTAATCTACCAAGAAGTAAAAGTTTAAAATCAAAGAAAAGATAGAAATTAGAAGTAGCATTTCTCCTTCCTTAAGATGCCTAAGAGTTCGTCCCCTATACTGATAGGAACCTCCCAGTCATGCCTATCAGCATCTCACTCAAAATTTCATCAGAAAAATCCAAAAATTACCCAAAAAATTCACAAAAATTTCCAAAAATCCCCGTGAGATCAAGAATGTCACTACTCTGAGAAAAACTCATTAAGTAACACCAAACCATTCACAAAGTTCTTGTAAATCCCCAGCAAGATCATAAGGAGATTCATTAACACTCACAAAAGTCTCGTCCCCAGCATACTCCCCCGCAAAACTAAAATCCAAAGTGCGTATACACTCGCTATAACCAATACCCTCTAAGGGGAAGCAATAATTAGAAAACTCTCCATGTAAACCACTCTTTAGATCCACATAATAGTCCTTAACCCTTCGAATTAGTCATGTCCACCCATTAGGTCTACAGAATCGACATCGACTCGCTGAATCGATCGTCTAAACTTTCTAGGTCCGCAGAATTTACCTTGACCCTCTGAATTGGCCATCTCAACACCGTAGGTTTTCTGAATCAACCTCTACCCAATAAATCAGTCATTTGAACTCTTTAGGTACGCAAAATTGACCTAGGTCCACAAAATTGACCTCGACCCTCTAAATCGACCATTTCAACTCCCTAGGTCTGCAGAATTGACCTAGGTCCACAGAATTGACCTTGGCCCTCTGAATCGATCATCTCGACTCCTTAGGTCCACACTATTGACATCAACTCTCTGAATTGGCATTTCAAATCTTTAGGTCCACAGAATTGACCTCGACCCTCTGAATTGGTCATTTTAACTCATTACATCAATAAAATTGACCTAGATTCGTAGAATCGACCTCAACCTCCTAAATCGGTTTCCCTTACTCTTTAAGTCTGCAAAGCTGACCTCGATCCTCTAAATAAGTCATATCAACTCTTTAAGTTTCTATAATTGACTTAGGTCCATCGAATCTACCTCGACCCCCCTGAATTGGTCACCTTCGTCCCTTGGTTCTGCAGAATCGACCTCAACCCTTTAACCCACAATCTTCTACCTCCCAGTGAGGACCTTAATCCTCGAATGTCGATGAGGTGTCTATCTTTTGATGACCTTTGATTGTTCCAAAATCGCCTATTGAGTTGCTCAATAGACACCCCATTTTGGTACCCTCAATTCCTCCTTATGTCCCTAATATTTAACCTCCCACTATAAGACCCTATGTCCTACTCCAAGACCTGATCTAATGGACATTGGTAACTTTTGGGCCTTATTTGACCTTAGCAACTCTTCAACCTGATATAAGATTAATGAAACCTCATAGGGCTCTGAATTATATTTCCAACATTCCATATCGTGCACAAACCGGCCTCACAGTTCGCGCGAACATGTCTTCTTACCCTCATACCTGATATAGAGTCCATCAGGAACTTTTGAGCCCCGCTTGACCTCAATAAACTCTCCAACCTGCGTTAACTTAATGAAACCTCATAATACTCTGAATCCACTTTCCAGTAGTACATACCGTGCATGAATCAGCCTCAGGGTTTATATAAACATGCCCTTTTACTTCGAGACCTGATCTAGAAGACATTAGGCACCCCCGGACCCCATTTGACCTTAGTCAACTTTAAAAACCGAGAGAATCTCAATGAAACCTCATAGGGCTCTGAATCACCTCTATAATAGTCCATACCGTGAGTGAATCATCCTCATGGTTCACGCGTACTTGCCATTTTACTCTGAGAACCCCCCCCCCCTTGAGACACCATCGGGTGCTTCTAAGCCCGTTTAACTTTGGTCAGCTCTCGAACTCAGGAGTGTCTCAATGTAGTCCTATAGGGATCCAAATACAATTTCTAAAGGACTCAACCGTGCTCTATTTGGACACACGATTTACATTTTATTCTCATTTAAAAAAAAATCATTTTGGACCACACGTAGGCACCCTGGACCCCGTACCTATCGACAGTGTGTACTTTCCTTAGCCAGCAAGGCAGGGGCTATGCTTATAGAGAGGCCAGGAGAGATGCCAATTGGAGCCTCCCTAAAATTCTAAATTTTACTATTTAAGGAGACTATGACCTCATTCCCAAAGGTTGCTTTCTGAAATTATAACATTCCCCTAAAAATTAGTGCGTCGAAATTCTATTTTTACATACAATGTCTCCATTTCCTTACATCACTCTCCTCCATTTCCTATCCAACTTTGCATCCTTACCTCACTACCATCCAACAATAATAAAATCAGCCTCCTACCTTTGCAAAATCAGAATTAAAATTCTCTACAAGGTCTACCCTTATCTATTGACAACTCAATTAGTAATAGTTGTTTACTTTCCTTTTTAAATTTGATATATCGTTTATTTCATTCTCTCACATTAAAACTAATCTTATATTTTCACTACGTAGTACACATAAATCTTATTTTCATAAACTATAAAAAAGCAAAAAAAAAAAGGGTTTTCTTATAAGATTTTCTCATTATTCACTTTCTACACTTGAGTACAATTTATAAAAAACCAAACCTAAGGTAAGTCTTATATTATGATTTATGGGTTAAACCCCACCCTTTCTTATTATCGAACATCTTGGACTTTGATTCCCTTTGGGCTACATAGGCATCTCGGGCCAATCTTGGGATTTGAGTTTTATTTTCTCATTTTCTCATTTCTTGTGTTTATTAGTATTTTCAAGTCCAAGTACTCCTACATATTCGTGTTCTATTCGACACACACATATTCACTTCTTCATAGTGACTTATGATTCGACGCACACTCACATTATATTCATTTTATGTTATTTCTCTTACACAATACTTAGAATGATTTTCCCCCGTCTTTCTCATGAAGTCGGTCGGATGATTTCTTTCTCTTGTTATTCACACCGCACATATATATACACATATTACACTTTGAAACAAAGGAGAATATTATCATAACCCATGAGAGATCGAAAGTGTGGTATGGGTGCCTAACACCTTTCCATTCTGTAACTTAGTCCCCAAAACTTTTATTCATTTGGGTTCGTATCGATCAATATGTCTTTTGATGTTATTATCTTAAGACAACTAAATTTATTTTGCCAGTTTTGAGTAAAGTAGGATAGCAACTCCATTTCTTTATGTTTATCCAATTTTAACAGTTTTGAGTAAAATAGGATGGCAACTCCATATCTTCATATTTATCCCATTTTGACGGCGATCGATTTATATCCGAGGCATTCGATGCAGATTCAGTGCGAGTGGCGGAAAGAGGACTCACATATCCTTGAATTCCCGCATGCGTAGGAGAGGTGGATTTCTTCGGTCTTCCCTTCCATCCTAATTTCGAGGCCAGCCCACGTCGAAGGACTCTGACCCTGATGTCCACAAATGAGTGTAAATAAATTTCCTCATTATATACATCATGGTGATGGGTGTGTGGGTGTATGAATTCAATATACTCGATCTACGTGAATAAATTTCGATTATATACCTCTTGTTGTGAGATCGGTCAACTGGTGCAATGCAAGGTAACTGTTCGATATACATCGAGTGTACTTAGCCAATGAAAGGTGGGATTCATATTTCTTAGGTTAACTAGACCTAAAAAACTCAAAACCAATCACAAAGTAACTCCCTAGTATAATACAAATAAAGGTTCAATACTTAATGCTCATGTAATGTAGTGTGCAAATGCATTAGTCTTAATTAGTATCGTTATGAAAATTATTATTTAATATTAGAGGGATATGTACAGCTACTAAGCATGAAATGAAGGGGAATATACACAAGTGATATACAATAAAGAACTAGCTACACATGTGGGGTAAATATATCTAATAAGTACAAGAAATACGATGCAATTAGGACAAAAGTGGGATAGGAAGTATATGGAAGAAAAAACATTGGAATATCTACAAGTGATATATAGAACATGTGTATATACACAAGTGAAATTTAGCATGGATACATGAATAAGATGGAAAAGACTTGGAAATATATACGATTGGAGAAAATTTGGAGATGACATGTAAAAACGGTGAATCATGTGACATATACAAGTGGAATAAAGAATGAGTGTAAGTAAAATGAAGCAAGGAAACACGGACATGTGAAGTTAAACATGGAAAATAGGTATGGGTAAACATAAAGTACGAGGTATATACAAGCAAGTAAAGCGTGGATATATACAAGTGAAATGGGTCATGCGATAGAAAAGATAGTTTATACATGTGATGAAAAGATAAGCATAATGGAGTGAGATATACATGGATAGTGTAACATGAATATGGCATATTGAACACGTGACCATGAGAAGAAAAAGAATGTACAATTGAAAGAACAAATACACATGTAAAAAATTAAATAGTAGAGAGAAACCCCCATGTAAATAGATCCAAGTACTAAAAGATAAGTCCCAATCGAATTCGCCACTATGGCCATCTTGACCCTGAAAAAGATCTTCCCCCTCGCGCGGGTTGTCGGCTCCAAAGGATATTAAACGATCGTCATCGGTAATGTGAGTTATGTGAATTTGTAAAAATCAGAGTCATTAGTCCATTTTACTCAAAACATACAAAATAAATAGCCATCGCCAAATAGGCGACATAAAAGACTAATAATGCTTAGAAACCGAATAAAATATGGGCTCTGACACTACGTTACGGAACATGAATGTATTAGGCGCCCATTTCGCCCTTTCGGTGTCTCATTGGCAACAAAATCTTCTCCTTCTCCTAAAGTGTGTAAACATGTGTATAAAGTGTGAAATGTGCCATGTATGCAAGTTGTACATAGTAAAAATGTTCATAGGTAAACAAACGTGTGTGGGTGAGGAATGAAATCATCACATACAGACCATGGTAAAGAGGATAATGAATTATTCTAAGGATATAAACTACTAAAATGAGAAAATCAACAGAAATTTGAGCGGTGTATTGGATTGTAGTGCTACTATAGGAAAATGAGCACACGCACAAAGGAATTTATAAGAAGAAATATAAATAAAAAGGTAACTAAATAAGAAACGTGAGTGAGAACAATAAAAATGTGAGTGTTGTACCGTATTTTTGATTATTTATATAAAAGTGAGCATGCATGTCACAGAACCACTAAAAATTAACACGCATAAAGAAGTCAATTAAATAAGCAAAATGAACAAAAATGACTAAAATACGAGTGGTGTATAGGATCGTACCGTCACTATAGAAAAGTGACCACACATGTCATGGAACCACCAAAAAGAGATAGAAACAATAAAACTACATCTGTGAGCGAAGTGGAATAAGAATATGGGTGAAATAATAACTTGTGAAATATGAAACATAAAAGAAAATTTATAAATAGGATTCAAATCCCAAACGTAATTTCGAGACACGTGCGTAGCTAAAAAGGACATCAAAGTCCAACTAATTTGTAAAGTAAATTAGGTGGTCTCTAAGCCATAATACGAAATTAGATTTCTTCCTTTTGTTTATTGAATGGTGTCCAAAATATAGTGAAAGTGTGAGAAACGTGAGAAAACTTTAATTTTGGATTTATGGGACAAATCCATTTCGGGGTTTTTTTATATATAAAAATAAGTTTGAAGCTACATATTGTTGTCAAATTAAATTCACTGCAAGTGCACGAGCTATTGTAGAATAGAAAGTGTAAGTACGAGCCCACGGAGATTTTTCAATTGTAATGTTTAAAATAATGATAACTTTTCAACTAGACTAAATTATTTCGAGATGGGATAAAAATATAAAATTATGTTATTACGAATGAGACGTTCACTATGAAATATGAAAAATCATGCATATGAGAAAGCTAGCATGTCAGATTCATTTATCACATTTAACCAATACTATGCATTAATTTAAATTTATCGTTCCTAATTTTATAACTCATATTATACCGATTCTCATCGCATTTAATTCGGAAAATAAAACGTTTAAGTTCACAATCAAATTCAAGTCTCTAATTTTAGACGGCTTAAATCCCTATTTCCTTAAGAGTTCACTTTTAAACTTTAAAGTGTGTCCTTTAAGTATGAAATGTCAAATAATTTAATAAAATTATAACCCATTAAAATGTAATCACACTTGAAATAACAAATGATTTTTCAAACAAAGCCGAAGTTTTAAAGCATACTTCGTGTAGTTTAAAATGAATACCGAATTTTTGTAGCATTTAAAACACTTTGAAAAATAAAGATGAATTTAAATGACACGTAATATTAACTGAATAATAAAGTTAACCTAGTCCTAGAAAAGAAATTAAGCTAGCATAATTGAAAACATAAGAAATTTTCAAGAATGAGTAATAACTTAAATTAATAAAATTCACTCATAATATATTATGTCTCGCAATTATTCTTGAAAAATTCCTCCCACAAAGATACAATTCTTTGCCCTCAAATACATATACAACTCTCAAAATATAACTACCAAAAATTGCCACTATAGTGGCCCTCTGAAATTCTTTTTACAAAATTATGTGCCCAAAGGTCCTATTTATAGGACAAGGGGTAAAGTATTTGTGTTAAGGTAAAACACCATTTAATTGGTTGATTATGAATTTATAAAAATCAAAAATCAAACTAATTAATTCTTTACACGAAATGAGTATTTTAAAATAATAGGGACTCTTCCTTATTGGATAATTTTAAATTCAAGGAATTATAATTTGTTTTGATAAGTCCAAAGGCCTTGAGAAGTTAAACTGCAGTACGAATCTTTTGTTTTGGGGGCATTTATTGAGTCTCAAAGTTCAAACTATGAAAATCCCCACAGATATTCCTTTTCCCTTAATTTTTGGGTTTTAAAACTCCCAAAAAACAGAAATGGGTAGCTGATTGATTGGGGATACTCATGAGTTGTAAGACGCACGCACCTGGGACTACTAGGACACACTTTTTTTTAAAAATAAATAGGGGTCTTGGGAGTCAAACCCAGGACCATCAACTAGACTTCCTCATGTGCGACCACCGAGCCAAATAGTCTTCTCAGTCAACATATATCTTGATTTATTTATAAACCCACTTGATTTCCTTTTTTTTCCCACTTTGGTCCTTACAACTTTGCAATTTTTTCAAACCTTCATAACTTCACTAAATGATCAGATTTCAAAATGTTTTCGTTTTTACTCCGAATTCAAAAAAAATTGAGAGGAAACTTTATATTTCCTAGATAAATATTTAGAAATCACTTTTATGCCCCAAAAGTTTTTAAAATTAAGATTTCACTCGATTGGTAGTAAAATTGCATTCTTAACTCAAATTTTATTCAAAATTGCATTTTTCTTTTTAATTACTAAAATTATTCTAAAAGCTCATTACTTATGATATGACGGGCCAAACGACCTAGATTTTGGCATCATTAATAAAAATTAGGCACTCGTCAAATACCCCCAAACAAGAACTTTACTAATCCTCCAGAAAAACTAAAATTTTAAAATCTAACTCATTTTCGTAGAAATCTCGTTTTGCAGTTAGCATGTGCAACAACATGTTCATCACCTAGGTTGCCCTAGTGGACGATTTTATCTCGTGAGGGTTTGTATTGAATATACCAACAAAATTCAAAAACTTGATTCAACACAAAAGACACAAATGTAATATAACTAATATAACAGTCAATTTAAAAAGATTTGATCATTACATTTATTATTCAAAAATTTCTTTTGATTATAAATCTCACAAAAGGCAATTGAACACTCAGAAATCGATGATTTTGTCTCGGTATATGTGAATAAAATAATAAATCTACATGAACAAATTTCACATATACATAATCAAAAATGAAATTTTCTTTAATGGATGAATATAAACCCATGAACGAAACATTAATTACTTTTTAAAAACATTGTATCACAATATATATCATATTCACCTTCTCTCCAAACTTTAACTAACTTTACATGAGATCGATTTGGACTTTCTTCGATTGTATTGTAGGTTTGAGTTTTAGTTAGAAAGAAGGGTTTTTTAGAGTTCAAAATTTTTGAGAATACAGAAGTTTTTCAGCATTTTGACTGTTAGGCACCTTTTATAACCTCCATTCTTCCTTTCTCTTTCTTTTTCTTTCTCAAACATACTCATTTTTATTTTTTTCCATTCTTTTTTCTTTTCCTTTTTTCATTCGTTTCTTTTCATACATCATTCTTTTGCAAGCTTTCTTTTCTTTTTGGACTTTTTCCTATCGTAATTCTATGCTACTATTGTAAAAAAATGGGTATGGCTTCTTTTCATAGGCTTTTAACTCCCAATTAGAGTTGGGTAGGATAATAAATTTTTAATAAAAAAAAAAATCTTCTTTTGGGCTTAAATGGGCCTGTCACAGAATAACGCGCAAAGTCATTTTCGGCTTAATTTTGGTTTTTCAACTGTTGGCCTAATATCATTTCTCAAGTTCCATTAAGTTAATTTGTTCCTAAAGACGACTTACTAAGAATTCTAGTGCTGAAGATTCAAATGTTTCTTACTTTTATTTTTAGTAATTGAACAAAACAAAGAATTTGAGATCATCAACAATTTATTACTCAAGGAAAGTTTGAGTTATATAACTCGGATTGATTTAAATATCTTGAAAATGATGAATGGCACAAATCTCACCGGGTTAATATCTGCACATTTATTCGTTAGGCATATTAATTTTTTTTCTCAATATCCATTTTGATTATATTATTTGGCTAATGAGTAAAAATTTCAAAAGTTGAGAGATCCATGAATTAATTCTATATAAATAAAATTGTTTCAAAACATAATTATATTGACAATATATTTGGATTTTTGGAAAATTTTCAGATTTACTTTTCAAAAATATCATCCTCACCCCCAAACCTAAATTTTATATTATCAGTAGTGTATGCTCAAAATAAAATAATGGACAAACGAGATAAAGTACATAATTAAAATTATGATATTACGCGTGTTCTTCACTTTTGGTACCACTACCCACCCAATCTCACATGCCTTTCATCATTAACCAAAAGCCAGAACAATTGGGAGTTGTCCTAAAATAATATATATGCAGACACATAATGAATGTAATGAGTGTGATCATGGTGATGCGCACTTTCAATATAGAATAAATGGTTACATTCAAAGATACTCTCAAGGTGAAATTCCAAATAATACTTTGAGCTTATACCTCCCTCAAACTCGAGAGTGAATATATAGGGCTCTAAATTGGAAGAAACTCTATTCACGTCTCTAAAACACTCAAATGACCAAGAAGATATATACGGTGAAAACGGACAATGTGGTGACAAAACATGCGTCACCAGGTTGAAACACTCGAATGATTTTCTCCACCATCTTGTCGTTAGTAAATAAAACCTCATGCCTCATCATAATTTTATAACTCTCGGGTTTGAATTCACATAGAAGGAATTAATTGATCCTATCATTCCAGTCACTCTCCTCTAAGTAACTAAATGAGTCCAATAATAATTGGACTTCAATAGTGAGATCCTCCTCAGTCAGGTCAAATTCTTCCTCAAAATCTTCAAGACTCATATCTTGACACAGACTAAGTCACCAAGAATTCAAATCTATGGTCTTACTAATCGTTGGGGGTAGTGAGAGAAAACACTTCATAAACATATTTAACTTCATTTTCCCCCTCGTTGGATGAAGTATTATCTAAATTAAACACATTTAAACCCATAGTCATGTTTTGAAACTAGAGGTCCAGTTTCCCACTATACATCGAATAAAAGTGTCAGAAGTGGATGAAAAGGTTTGACAGAGTATGATCGGGATTTGCGTGGATGGTTTTAGTATGTGATATGTTTCTAAGACTAGAAAGAATGCCACGAAGACAAATTCACCCACTTTAATCATTACATCCTCCGAAACACCTGTAGGAACCTTAATGGAGTCGGCTAAGGACAAAGTCATCTTAGTGGTATTTAACACCCCCAAACATAGTTTCTCATACATAGTGTATATCAGAAGGTTCATGCTTTCTCTTAAGTCTAAGAGAGATTTCTCAAAGTGATGCTTCCATATTTTGATAGATATTATCGGCATCAGATCCTTAGACTTGATAGGAGTTCTATAGGAAATGATCGATCTTGCTCGCTCGATGAGAGAAGATTTCTAAGGCACGTTAGTTTTTTTCTTGAAGGTATAAATGTCGTTCAGAAATTTGGAGAAGGGGGAGACTTGGTGTATAGTGTCAAGCAGTAGGATATTGATTTGTGGGACACCCCTCCTAATTAAATACCGGGTGATCAGACCTTTATTAAAATTAAAACAACATGTTTGGTGGGTTCATTCTTAGCATCACTGTCGAAAACATTTAATATTTTTAATCACCTAATAAATAATTAAGCTAAGTGTCAAAACAGTTTTCCCGTTAAATTCTACCCAATTACTACATAAATGAATTTTCATTCTTTAAAATATAATCTAATCACATTCCACAAGAATAGAATAAATATTGGACAAGAATATAATACTGAAATAAATCGGACTGGATAAAACATTCCAGTTCCAAGGCACAAACCAACAAACCATAATATCCTCAAGTGCAATAGAAATGAAATACTAAAATGAACGGGTTACAATCTCTAATAAATGACTGAGAAGGGGAGAAACATGCCCTAAATGAAATATCTGAAAATAGTGGAGAGAAATGATAACAGCGTCTGAGTGCAAAGTTCGGCAACCCCCACAACTGCTGCAACTCGCTAAATGATCCACGCATCTAAGTCTGGTACCCTGTGGCTGGGCACCAAATAAATAATATATATATATATATATATATATATATATATATATATATATATATATATATATATATATATAGCAAAAGAGAAAAGATTAGCAAGAAACGGCTCAGATCCAGAGTTGAAAAAATATTTATTTTAGCAGGTATTTAAAACTGCAATGATGCAATTATTAAGTGCAGGTTAGTTTCGAACTCTCACATGAGATTCTCACCTCTCCACTATTGTGCACGCCTAACGTACGTCTATCCTAACCCAGTTATCCATAATGTTCCCAACTAGATCATAGACTTATACTTATAAATACATCTCAAAGGAATAACCCGTATCGCCCATGCAATACGCTAATAATATTCATTTATGCCAACTAATCGTATTTTACGTTCACCGTTCTGATAGAAAATCTTTTATCCACTGAAATTACTTTACTTACTAACATTTATAAATTTTCTAATTTCACACAATAGAATCATTCACAAGTATATTTATATATATATATATATATATATATATATATATATATATATATATATATATATATATATATATATATATATATATACTAGCGTATGCCCGTGCCTGAAGGCACGAAGAAAATTTCCAAAGTATGTAATCGCGAAACGACGACAATTTTTCAAAGTACGTAATAGCGAAATGCAAAAATTTTGAAGTGTAATTTTAAAACAAATAACAAATAGTCCAATAACATTCAGATAGTCTAAATTCATCAACTAAATTCACATTTAATACGAAATATACAATATTCATCAATCAAATTCACATTATGTCTAAAAAAAACAAAAAAAAAACAAAGTGTCAAATTTAAAAAAAAATGGACATAATCTCCTTTGTTTATGGAACTATTCACCCTGCTTAAGAAATAACAAATAATCCAACATCCAAATTGTCTAAATTCTTGAGACAAATTGACATATAAAATGAAATATACAATATTCATCAATCAAATTCACTATGTCTAAAAAAAACAAAGTTTCAATTTTTTAAAAAAAATTGGGCATAGTCTCCTTTGTTTATTGTAGTATCCACCCTATTTAAGGGGTAACAACAAATCCAACAATATAAAAAAAATACCAAATTCAGATATACACAACTTCATTCATAGTAGCCACCTATTTTGCAAATTTATCTTTAGTAATAGCCTCATAACCTCTTGATAACCCACTGCTTTCCTTAACCTCTTCAAGTTAGTTGCTTTCACTTCATCATGCACCATTAATGTCGAGAACTCCTTGTGGATGTATTTCAATGTGAATCTTCTACAAAATTCAATGGGAATGTTATCTATATCAAAACATGAACTCATATGTTCCATCGGTAGCCATTTCGAGGTTACAATCCTGAACAAAATGAAAACCTGTTAGTGTTAGTGAAACGTATACCATGATTTATTTTCAAAACCAAATTGATTCTTAATGTTTATAAAAGTTGATTCCATATTAGATACTTAATGTTTCTAAAAGTTTCCCAGATACTGTTACCTGCTTTAAATTTCCAAGCCTGCATAATATTGAATTCTTTGATAGCGTAATTAAGGCTTCTGATTCCTAATCCATCTTAATCTTGGGAAAGCAAATTGACGCCCACTTGAGTTTCGCTACTGTTGTTTTCATTCTAGCGACCGTTGAAATGGCCCGCTCAGTAGAATCTGATGAGCATCGCAGAATCTGAATTAAAAGAAGCAATATCAAACAATCACAATTGAAAGTGTACTACTGTAAGATGGTTTCCACAACAAATCATCTTTAACCTAATCATAATTTAAGTCCACTACCTCCTAAGCATATTTGATCCTCTAAAAATCCATATAACCATTCCAGCAATCCAAGTTAGATACTTAGAGTTTATAAAAGTTACCCAAAGATTGTTATCTGCTTTAAATTTCCAAACCTGCTTAATATTGGATGCTGTCATAACATAATTAAGGCTTATAATTTGTAATCCATCTTCCATGTGGGAAAGAAAATTGACTCCCACTTGAGTTTCGCAACTGTATATATATGAAATTTAAACTCGATTAACAAAGCAGAAATGTAACATATGAAATTTAAACTCGATTAACTTTGTAATCAAACACCCCCTTAACAAAATACAAATGCAACATATGAAATTTAAACTCGATTAATAAAAGAATGGGCCTTAATATTTACCATAAGAAAATATTTATCATATGTAAATTTACATCGAAAATTTTACATGACATTGATGTAACTTCGCATCAGCATATATATGCAGATTGCATATATATGCACTGCATATATATGCATATGCATAATATATATGTAGTGCATATATAGGCATATGCATATAAATGTATGCATATGCATACATATGTAGGTTGGAACATGAAAGTTATAATAAGATGAAATAGATTAAGAAGAAGAAAATTATGATAAAAGAACAAAGTCAGACTGTCTGTTACCCCTTCAATTAATTTACATCTTCAATACCCCAGAGTTTCAGATCAAATCCACAGTTAGACATATGGGTAATCGAACAGCAGCAGGTATGGTAGCAACCATGTCAAGAAACTACTAACTGAATGGAAATCGTTACAAATATATGAAAAAAACTAACCTGGTCTTGGACGGAGGTTTTATGGGATGAATGACACAATCGTTATAATGTTAATTGAATGACACAATCATTAAATACACAAAGGTCTATATAATTCAGCTAACTTACATTTATGGACAAACTTCAATGCAAAATATCCAATATTAGAGGTTTGAAGACATAACTGTTTTTCACACTTCTTAATGTTTGACAACTATTGAACTCTTGTATTGTAATTGTAATCGTAATGGTAATCGTAATTTTAATCGTAATCATAATAGTAATTGTAATCATAATTATATCATACCATAATGAACTCTTGTGGTAGCAAGGACGTAGAATGATGCTGGGATCATAATCGTAAGCGAATGCTGTAGGTGACCGTGAGGAAGATGCACCCGAACTGATCGGTAGATTCTAAGTTCCATTTTCATACCATAATGAGCTTGGTGAAAATATGTCACGGGCTACAAAATTAATGAAAGCAAGGTAAATAGAATTGGCACATAAAAATAAAGTGTAAATTAGAAATTAAACTTAAATTATTGATTGTATTAGTAAGTTGTGTCATATTAGTAAGCTCCATCGGTCGTAGATGCACTAAACTAACCAAAAATGACATAAAATATCAAAAGACAAACCATGAAATTTTTTAAGTCAAAACGTTATTGGTACGTCTGTTTGGCGTAAGAGGATGAAAAGGAGGGGATGCGTTTATTACATAACATCATGTGTCCGAGGGGTAATACCAGTCCGACCATTATGATGGATGATCCCATTATATATATAAGCGGTTTTTGTGGTACCACCTCTCTATATATCCGTATTAAAGGCATCCTTGATGTATCAAATAACTTGAGCACATAAATCTCAATGAGGGAGCAGTGATTAGATAGCTTGATTGTCGTGAAATCCTCAAACATATGATAGATGAATAGTAATTAAAACAGCATAAAACTATGCATAAAGCCTTGGAGGCAGTATTGTTGTTGATACTTCTTATTGCCCCGTCGCCACATGTAAATCTGCACATGTATGCCAACAATTGAAATCTTGTATTGTAATTGTAATCATAATGTTAATTGTAATCGTAATAGTAATAGTAAATGTAATCATAATTGTATCATACCATAATAAACTCTTTTGGTAGAAATTAATTAGAATGATTATGCGATCATATTCGTAAGCAAATAGCTGCAGGTGACTGTCAAGAAGGTCCACCCGATCTGATCGGTAGATTCCAACTTCCATTTTCATACCATAATGAGTCTGCTGACAATATGTCACGGGCTACAAAATTAATAAAATCAAGGTAATTAGAATTAACAAATAAAAATAAAAGGTAAATTAGAAATTAAACTTAAAATATGGAATGTATTAGTAAGTTGTGGCATATTAGTAAGCTCCATGGACCATAGATGCAATAAACAAAAAAATAATGATAGACAATATCGCAAGATCAAACATAAAAAGTATAAGTCAAGAAGTTTTTCCTACATCTGTTTGGCATAAGATGATGAAAAGGAGGGGAAGCGTTTGTTACGGAACATCATGTATCCGAGGAATAATACCACTCTGACCATTATGATGGTTGCTCCCATTATGTATCTAAGAGAAAAGTTATATATACCTGTTAAGCAAATTTAGTACAAACTTAACCTTAATAAAAGGAGAATCATTACCAAAAGTGAAATCATATTTGCTTAAAATAATAAAGACTGATGCTAAAAGCATCATTTTTGCAATATGAATGACTGGTGGAACTCCCGTGTAATGTTATGTCTTATCACAAACATTTAAAAGAAAAACAATAAGAAATAGGAAAAGAAGGCTTCACTGTTGTAAATATGGCCTCTAATTTTACAACTACAACTAATTCAAATTTACCACTTTCAAGTTTCTTTCGCAATTGCCTTCTCATTTTTTTCCACAATTGAAAAAAATCAACGGTTGTATATTTTCACCCACCACCAATATCTTTTGCACAGATTCATGTGGTGGAAATCATCTCTCGTAATTTCAAATCAACATACGTTTAGTTCAAAGCGATCCATCAAAACTTTATAAAGGGACAAAAACTGGTTCCAATTCCGAAGATCACCAAAATTATTCAGCAGTATTTGAATGCGAGAGAGATGGAGTTTAGCAGCGACACCCAAGTGCCCCTGCAAGACAAAAGACTAATAAGAAAAGCTACACCAGTTTGAATATAAGCTACACGCTTGTGTGGGGTGGCGACGACGGTTGTGGTGGAATAATTTTGATAACATGCCATGTTTATCGCGTTAATGACGCACATAACAAAATATAACTCGCAATATAAATATTAATCCAATCACATGTATTGTGAAAACAAATCTAGTCGATGACTTGAATAGTGAATGTATTTAAAATATCACTAAATATAATAAATATACATCCACATACTTACATAAGACGATATGCACAGAACTTGAGCTATGGAATTAGACCTGCTGGATTCCTGGACAACCTCCCTGCTACAAATGCACAGACTTGCTACATTCTTGTTCCTATACCCCTCCTTATAGCCCCTACTACGAATGCACAGACCTGTTGCATTCCCGTGCAACATCCCTATAATCTTGAACTGCTCTGTTTGCTTAACCAAAAAAATCATCTTCCAAATATACCTACTCAAGATAAGAACTTAGATCATTAGAATTAATTCATCATGCGGATTTGATAAAGTAACACAATAATAAATCCATATAAATGTCTCAAAGAGGCAGGCACCTTCACAAAAAAAGACTATAATTAAACCCGGTGACAACCATTCATAGTCAACAATAAAGAGTAGCATTACTAATGAAAAAAACAAATTGAACATATAACTAATAAGCACATAGCTTCACTCGTATTAAGCCCTATCTCAAACTCTAGCCACAATATTAATTTAGTTATTGCAGTCAGGACTGTGAGTAATTTCTAAACTATTAGAGACCCGTGATGAGTTTCTCGATGAAGATCATGCGCCTGTGGTTGACCATGATATCATAATTTGTAAGTACACAAAATTTAGGGTCTCGTGGAAGGGACATATTATTCGATTTGTTTAAGTTTCAAGAAGATGCGACTCTTAGGTTGTTGCCAAAGTAACCATGTGTTTCATTTACCAAGAATAGATATATAAGAAATCACATATAAGACATAGAAAAAGAAATCTAGAAATTCAAGTGGATATTTTGTCAAACATGTAGGTAGCTATAGGATTCTTATAAAGTGGCTATTGATTTATGAGATATCTAGATCCATATGCACACGCTTATACTGAATACGTAAATTAGAGGGATAATGATGTGATAGGTTCGTTTGATGACATAAACAATTAAGATCTTTTGAAACCCCAATCTAAAAATAAAAACTACATAAAGAAACTTTAAGAGTTGCTAGACCTCTAAAAAAATTGAATGCCATGCCTCTAAATAATTCAGTTTAAGGGAAGAAAAGGGAACAAAAATTAAGAGATATGGCATACCTCGAAAGTAAGAGAAGAACTCAGATCAGACATGTATAAATCAAAAGTAAGAGAAGAAGATCAAACCTCAAAATTAAGAGAGAGAGAGTATACCTGATTTGACCGAGAGTCATGGGGTTGCTGTAAAAAATTAAATAGCTCACGGTTGATTTGAACCAAGAAACGATCATGATATATAAGTGCAGCCGAGAAAGGA
Organism: Sambucus nigra; assembly: GCA_949130495.1. Classification (NCBI taxonomy): domain Eukaryota; kingdom Viridiplantae; phylum Streptophyta; class Magnoliopsida; order Dipsacales; family Adoxaceae; genus Sambucus; species Sambucus nigra. Next base: position 70,558,554 of record OX422224.1, read on the forward strand.
TCATGAAATTGCAACCGAAATCGGTTTTTGTACAAAAAAATCAAGATAATTTTTAAACCATGAAATGACCTTGATTTGAACCAAAAGCGATCGTCATTTTTTGAACCAACATCACAACTTTTTGAACCAAAAATCACAAAATCACATCTCTTGATTTGAACCAAAAATGAAGACCCACTCCGCCAAAAATCTCATTCAGTCAGTCAGTCAAAACCCACTCTGTCAGCACCCGAAGAAAATCTGGTTTCAAGAAATCGTTCAAAGAAATGATTCATCACATAAAAGAAATACAACATACATCCAAAACCCACTCTGTTTTTACCCAAATCAGCACCCAAAACCCATACATCCAAAACCCACTCCGTTTTTACCCAAATCAGCACCCAACAAAATACAACATTGTTACAGAGAAAAGGTAAAAATGTAGAGAGAGAGAGAGAGAGAGAGGATACCTAATGGCGAGAAGCGTGGTTCTACAACATAGGGGGAAGAGACTGTAGCGATTGACTTCGATTTTAATGACGGATCCAACCCATTAAAATCGCTGTTGAAATCGATATGTTGAAAACCTGCGGTGGCCTGAGTATTGGTGGTGGTGGTGTCTCCGCTGAAAAATGAAAATATTAGATGATTAATAGGTTATGGTTTGTAAGATGAGAGAGAGAGAGATGAAGCGGATGCTTCAATTTTCAAATGGTGGAAAGGGAAGGGAAGGGAGTTCGGGGAGTGAGCTGAGCATATGAGATTTGTGGTGAGAGTGTATCGTGGGTGTGTTTACAAATATACCCCTCAATTTGAATTTTGAAAGAGGAGGACAAATAAATTAGAGTGTATGAAAAGAGAGGGAATCCAAAATTTTCAAGGATAAAATAGAGAGTTCAGGAAAAAATAATATAAATGACATCATGATCCAAACTTGTGACATATATAAGTTTCATACTTTATTATATAGATATATATATATATACTGCGCCCCTCGGAATGCATACTCTGATATTGTGTCCCGATGCATCGCTCACTGTGTAAAGGACAATTGGTTCAGCGTCTCTCACGAACCATAAATCTCATAACATAAATATTGGAGGCGAGCATACTCGCCATCCATATGGGTCACGCACATACCTACTCTCCCATTCAGCCGTCGAAACTATCATACGTCTCAGATAACACGTATCCAAGTTCCTATGCTCTGGGTACAAGTCAAATATCCCCCCAATTGATCACCCAAGATAAGACTGTACATTGCGCGACAACCTCCTCCCGATAGCAAGAAGCGTAGGTATGCTATATACACAATAATAATAATAATAAAATAATAGGCACTCCAATGTCCTATTAAAGTCCAGGTATTCACCGAAGCCATACATACATTTCTACACGTAGTATACTTCTCATTACTACTTATAATGTAATTAATTCAATTATCCACTCTCTCAAAATTTCCAAAGTTAATTCACATATCCAAGCCATAAGGTATCATCCTAAGAATGCTTCCCAAATAATCTTGCACTAAGCTAATATCAGTAAATGGCAGTTTTTCTCACTCAACTAATTGTGTAACATGATTTGAGAGAAAATTGGAATTTCTAGGTTTTTTGGGAACTGTTGTTCAAACTAGAATTGGTTTTGATTGAACGACTCTGCATCTTGTTCGAACGAGATGTCGTCGTCTCCATTCTGCTACCTGGTGCATTTTTCCAACCTTTTTCAAACTAAAACCTCAACAGATTTGTCCCAAACTTCCAGCAATTACTTTCAATCAATTATTAAACATGTTGGGATAATATCTAACAACCTAGAATCATTTAATCATGCATAAACCTTAATAAATTCTAAGAATCCCCAAAATTAATCAAACAAACACTAGTTCTTTATATTTCTATACACGAACTGAAAATCAGATTCATCCATCATAATTAATTATCAATTCGTGATCTCTAACCTATCTACATGAGGGATTAATCCTAATTAGATACCAGATTTCTGATTGATGTCATTAATTCTCCAATTTCATCAAAGTTTATGAAAGACAAATGAGTATTATATATCTATACTAACATGAACATGATTGTTGCTACTATTTTGCAAGGATTAAACACTTGCCTCAATTTAGAAGGTCTAATCTCCTAGTGATGTTGGTATAGGTGTGTTCCTCATCTCACGATCTACACTTTGGTGGGATTTTTGGCGTGGGTTCTTGAGTTATGCACCAAGAACTCCTATGGCTTCTTCATCCTTCCTTTGTGCCTTTATCTTTTCTCTCTCGTAGGTTTAGAGCTGATAACTCCCCTCTAACCCACGTTCCTCCATATTTAACTTCCTAATTTTCATCCATAATATTTTCCCAAAAATTCCAAGGATAAAAATACCCCTACGAAATGCCGGTTAGGCCTAAAAATATCCTGGAGTCCAAATAAAATACCCGGATAGAGTTTTCTGACTATCTCGACCCTTTCGGACTCAATGGCGCGCTCGAAATTATCATATGAGTTACTTAAAAATAATTTACTTCTTTAACCCATTAAATTAGTCCCGACATAATTCACATGCGCATCCTGACTTAATGTACCAAACTGTCATATTTCCCACTCTCGATAATTTATAAAAAAAATTATAATTACATATTACATATTCACAAAGTAATATTCCATAATTCTCAACAATAAGTATTGACCCTTAGCACGCTAGTTAATATTTATTTTTAATTGGGATTAATTAATAATAAATTTTCTCACGTTTTTAATTTAATCAATCCAACAATAATAATTAATCCCATAATTATTTAACATAGTAAAAATGAGGGTTATTACATACTTCCCCCCTAATAAAGGAATTTTTCCCTAAAATTCGAAAAGTAAACCATACCTGGTAAGAATAAGTCTTGATATTTCTCGCGCATATCCTCCTCTCACTCCCAAGTAAACTCCTCTACATTATGATTCTCCCACTGAACCCGCACAAGTGAAACTACCTTTGACCTCAATTTCCTCTCGCTACAGTCTAGGATAGCCACAGGTCTCAACTTATAAGAACTGTCGGGCTGCAAGTTAATCTCCTCAATCTCAGTGTGGGTGTGGGCAAACTCATCCCGAAGATATCGCCTCAATGATGAGATGTGGAACACATCGTGAATACGGTGCAAGTGCTCTAGCAACTCAAGTCTATATGCCATCGGTTCGATCCTGTCGACAATGGGAAATAGTCCTACGTATCTCGGGGCCAATTTTCCCTTCTTCCCGAACCTCATCACTCCTTTCATAGGAGACACTCGCAGTAATACATGGTTCCCCACGTTAAACTCCCTAAAGGTCCATTTCGCATCGGCGTAGCTTTTCTGCCTGTCCTGGGCTATTCGAATGCGACTCTTGATCAACTCAATCCTGCCTGACCTCTCCTGAATTACCTTTAGCCCAAGTAACTTGTTGTCCCCCGCCTCTATCCAACAAGTGGGAGAATGATAAGGTCTACTGTACAACGCCTCAAATGGGTCCATGCCAATCGTAAATTGGTAGGAGTTATTATAAGAGAACTCCACTAGTGGAAGGTATTGCTCCCAACCCCCTCCAAAATCAAGGATGCACATGCTTAGCATATCCTCTAGTATCTGATTCGTATTCTCAGTATGTCTATATGTATACGGATGATAAGATGTACTCAACCGCAGCTCGGTACCCATAGCCTCCTAAAAACTCTCCCAGAAGCGCGATACAAAAATCTTGTCCCTGTCAGACACGATATCGAGGGGCACCCCATGAAACCTCAATATCTCAATAATAAATAACTTGGCATATTGTCTCGTAGTGTAATATGTTTGCACTGGTAGAAAATGCACTGCCTTAGTCAAGCGGTCCACCACTACCCATATAGAATCGTGACCACGCTGTGATATACGCAACCCAGTGATAAAATCCATGGAAATGCTCTCCTATTTCCACGTAGCGATCTCTCGCGGCTAAAGTGACCCTAACGGTCTCTGATGTTCCACCTTTACCAGCTGATAGGTGGTATACACTTGGACATGAACTCCGCAATGTCCTTCTTCATCCCACTCCACCAGTATTGTCACCTCATATCCAGGTACATCTTATCTCCTTCGGGATGTACCACAAATTGAGATTCATTTGACTTTGTCATTACTGCAAGACGTAATTCCTCACCCTCCGGGACCACTATCCTCCCATTAAATCATAGTCCTCCATCTAAACTTACTAAGTAGGACTCCACGCCTTCGGTTATAATCCGTACAATCTGGTCCTGGCAAAACGAATCATCTACTTGGGCTTGAATCACCCTCGTAACAATCTCTGGCATGACTGTCATGATGGACATAAAGGATCGGGCCACTGCATCCTGATATCCCAACTCTTTCCACTTCACCTTCCACACTTCCGCAACCTCACCTATTGGCATATGGCTCAACGCATCAGCAACTACATTATCCTTCCCCGGGTGGTACTGAATCTCGAACTGGTAATCTTTCACATACTCCAGCCACCTGCGCTAACGCATATTCAACTTCCGCTGAGTGAACAAGTATTGTAGTGACTTGTGGTCTATGAATAGGCAAAATGTCTCCCCTAACAAGTAGTGTCTCCAAATTCGTAGGGCAAACACGACTATTGCTAGCTCCAAGTCATGGGTGGGGTAATTCCTCTCATGAAGCTTAAGCTTGCGGGAGGCATAAGTTATAGCATGCTCCTCCTACTAAAGTACTCCACTAAGTCCCTCTAGAGAAGCGTTTGTATATATCAGGTAATCCACCCCTGGCATGGGTAAAGCAAGAAATGGAACCGATGTCAACTTATCCTTTAGCTCATAGAAATTCAACTGACAAGCATCATCCTTAATGAACTTCACCCCTTTGCGAGTCAAATTTGTCAATGGGCTCGCAGTCTTCGAGAACCCTCGCATGAATCACCGGTAATATCTGACTAACCCCAAGAAGCTACGCACCTCCATCGGTGTCGTGGACTGTCCCCCATCCCTCATTGCCGACACCTTACCCGGGTCTACTGATATCCCCAATTCTGACACAACTTGCCCCAAAAACTGCACCTCTCATAACCAGAATCAGCACTTTTCATACTTGGCATACAGCTGATGCTCTCGCGGAGTCTAAAGAACTCGTCTCAAATGCTCGGCATGCTCCTCCTCAGTCTGGGAATAAATCATAATGTCATCTATAAAGACAATGACAAACTGATCTAAGAACTCTCTGAACACCCAGTTTATTAATTCCATGAATACGTCTAGAGCATTTGTCAGCCCAAACAGCATGACTCAAAACTCGTAGGATCTATACCTCATCAAGAAAGCAGTCTTCGACATGTCATGCTCCCTAATTATTAGCTGATGATATCTCGATCTCAAATCTATCTTTGAGAAGAAGGTAGCTCCTCTCAATTGGTTGAACAAGTCATCAATTCGAGGCAACAGATACTTATTCCGTATCGTGAATTTATTCAACTCACGGTAGTCCACACACAACCTCAACAAACTATCTCTCTTCTTTACAAATAGCACGGGACCACCCCAAGGCGAGGTACTCTTTCGAATTAATCCCTGTCCCAATAGCTGCTCAATATGATCCCATAACTCCCTTATCTCAGTTAGAGCCATATGGTACGATGCGCGGGCTATCGGCCGAGTGCCCGGTATTAAATCTATAATGAAATCTATCTCTCGGCTAGGCAGTAGTCCCCGTATATCCTGGAACACGTCAAAAAACTCATGAACGACATGAATCGAATCAATAGGAATCACTCTATCCTTTGAGGTTCCCTCCTCTATATAATATAAATGGGTGGACGATCTCGCCACCAGAAACATCTCCTAGCCCGGAATAGCAAAAATAATGGTCCTACTGAAACAGTCTATCATGGCTCTATAAGCAACAAGACAATCCATGTCAATAATGGTGTCATGTTTGTGAATATCTAAGACTAGCATGTCTGCAAGAAAAATTAAACCTTCAATCTCTATACCTACTCCTCGGCATATAAAGAAAATCAACGACCCATTTTCCAGCAGTGATTCCACACATGTCACTATACTCTCTGTCGTATCTAACAACCCCGTGGCCCATGCAAAACTAGTGGCTATAAAGAAGTGTGATGCCCTAGTGTCAAATAAAGTGCACCCCATAGTACCATGAATAGAAAATGTACCCTTAATGGCGGGTGGTGCCTGCGGTGCTGCTGCCTGTGGACGTTATAAACACGTCCATACTATAACTGGCCCTGCTGAATTAGGGGTGCGGGCAAAGCTGAGACTGGTGCCACTGCAGGTAGAGCGGCAGGAAAGATGGGTCTCTTGGGATCCTGCTGGGCTCCGTGCTGCTGGGGGAACCTGCCCTTGTTGGGGCAATCCTATTTTCTATGTCCAGTCCTTGCACAAGAATAACACCTGCCGCTAAAGTTACCTCCCCTCTATCCCTGTTGGCCTCGGCCCTGTTAGCCATTGACGCCCATCCACTGGCCTTATTGATGCCTCCATTGGCCCTGATGGCCCTGCTGATAACGAGGTTTGCCCTACTAGCCATGCTGACTGGACTGGCCTTGCCTATAACCCCCATATCCCTGCCTAGAATCACCACATTGAAATCGCTTAGCAGGGTCCCCTGCTAGGAACTTTGTTCACCCTAACGGACCTGCCCCTGAGCTGCTGGTGCCCCACTGGCACTACTACCTCCTGTTCGGCCCTGCTGACTTGGCTTCCCTGCTCGTTTGCTTCCTCACTAGTGGAAGCAGTGGTCCTTCCAATGTAATAGGGTGACGTTGAGTACATCAGTGTAAGTACCCAACGACAGATTAACTGTGAGGTGCTTACGAATCCTCCAAGTCAATCCATCCATGAACATCCGAATCTTCTTCTCTTCGATAGGTGCCTCATCTGGCAAGATAGTAATCAGTCTCACGAACTCCTCCTCATACTCAGCGACAGTCATACTCTTATACTTGAGATTCAACAGTTTTCGCCTCATCTCTGTCTGCACGATGGAGGGAAAGTATTTGCAGTCAAATCGCAACCAGAAGCACTGAATAGTCATATAATCCCTCTCCTCCAAGGTGGTAGTGGACTCCCACCACTGTAAAGCATCCCACGCTATCTTGTAGGAAGCTAGTAACTGCCTCTGAATGTCGGTACACTCGTACATGCGAAGATGCCTCTAGATATCTTTCTTCTATTAGCTCGCTATGATGATGTCAGAACTGCTCGAGAACTCTGAGGGATGTGCCCTCTGAAAACATCCCTGACCCTTTCCCATGCAGTGGAAAACTGAGCTGGAACTGGTGCCACAACCTGGATTTGGGGTGGGGCCTGCTGCACCACTGCTAAAGTTGCATTTACCGCCTGAGCACTTGTGGCGGCAACTTCAGTTGCATTAATCACTCCCTGAGCCTGAGCTGTGGGCTGCTCTGGCTGGGCATTTCTGTTCCTCGGGGCTCATCTCGGAGGCATATGAAATGCGAAGGTATTTATTAGTCCATAATTATTTTTAAATCTCAAATAGCTGAAGACGTAAACACATAAATAAGAGTACCACAGTCCTAAAGATAGGGCTTTATATCAAAGAACACTAAGCGAAAAGCATAATAAGCTGTACAGATCCTAAAGGACTCTAGAACCTGATGCTCTGATACCACCTGTGACATCCCGCCTAATTGAATGTCGGGTGATCAGTCATTTATTAAAATTAAAACAGAATGTTCGGTGGGTTCATTCTTAGCATCATTATCGAAAACATTTAATATTTTTAATCACCTAATAAATAATTAATCTATGTGTCAAAACAGTTTTCCCGTTTAATTCTACCCAATTACTACATAAATGAATTTCCATTCTTTAAATATAATCTACTTACATTCCACAAGAATAGAATAAATTCTGGACAAGAATCAAATACTGAAATAAATCGGATTGGATAAAACATTCCAGTTCCAAGGCACAAACCAACAAACCATAATATCCTCAAGCGTAATAGAAATAAAATACTAAAATGAACGGGGTGAAATCTCTAATAAATGACTGAGAAGAGGAAAAACATGCCCTAAACGAAATTACTTAAAAGAGTGGAGAAAAATGATACAAGAGTCTGAGTGCAAAGGCTTGCAACTCTCACAACTATTGCAGCTCGCTAAATGATCCACGCATCTAAGTCTGGTACCCCTGTGGCTGGGCACCTGATCAATATATATATATATATATATATATATATATAGAGAGAGAGAGAGAGAGAGAGAGAAAGAGAGAGAGAGAGGAGAAAAGAGTAACAAGAAATGGCTCAGAGCCCGAGTTGTAAAAATATTTATTTTAGCAAGTATTTAAAACTATAATGATGCAATTATTAAGTGCATGTTAGTTTTGAACTCTCACATGAGATTATCACCTCTCCACTATTGTGCACGCGTAACGTACGTCTATCCTAACCTAGTTATCCATAATGTTCCCAACTAGATCATAGACATATACTTCTAAATATATCTTAAAGGAGTAACCCGTATCGCCCATTCAATACGCTAATAATATTCTTTTATGCAAATTAACCATATTTTACATTCATTGTTCTGATAGAAAATCTTGTATCCACTGAAATTACTTTATTTACCAATATTTATAAATTTGCTAATTTCACACATTAAAATCATTCACAAGTATATATATATATATATATATATATATCGTGCCCCTTGGTTAGGACCACTTAGCGCAATGCATACTCTTCTATCGTGTCCCGATGCATTGCTCACTGCGTAAAGGACAATTGGTTCAGCGTCTCTCACGAACCATAAATCTCATAACATAAATATTGGAGGCGAACATACTAACCAGCCGTCAAAACTATCCTACGTCTCAGATAGCACGTATCCAAGTTCATATGCTCTGGGTATAAGTCAAATATCCCCCCATTGGGTCAGCCGGGATAAGACTGTACACTGTGCGGTAACCTCCTCCCAATAGCAAGCAGCGTAGGTATGCTATACACAAAATAATAATAATAATAATAATAATAATAATAATAATAATAATAATAATAATAATAATAATAATAATAATAATAATAAAATAATAGGCACTCCCCTATCCTATTAAAGTACAGGTATTCACCCAACCCATAAATACATTTATACACGTAGTATACTTCTCATTACTGCTTATAATGTAATTAATTAGATTATCCACTCTCTCGAAATTTCCAAAGTTAGTTCGCCTATCCAAGCCTTAAGGTATCATCCTAGTAATGCTTCCCAAATAATTCTGCACTAAGCTAATATCAGTAAATGACAGTTTTCCTCACTGAACTAACTGTGTAACACGATTTGGAGGAAAAAAGGAATTTCTGAATTTTTGGGAACTGTCGTTCGAACCATAACTGGTATCGTTCGAATGAATTAGCATGTCGTTCAAACGACTATGTATCTCGTTCGAACGAGAAGTCGTCGTCTCCATTCTGCTACCTACTACGTTTTTCCAACCTTTTTCAAACTAAAACCTCTACAGATTTGTCCTAAACTCCAAGAAATTACTTCCAATCAATTATTAAACATGTTGGGATAATATCTAACAACCTAGAATCATTTAATCATGCATAAACCTGAATAAATTCTGAGAATCCCCAAAATTAATCAAACAAGCCTAGTTCTTAAAATTTCTATACACGAACTGAAAATCAGATTTTTCCATCATAATTAATCATCAATTAGTGATCTCTAACCTACCTACATGAAGGATTAATCCTAATTAGATACCAAATTTCTAATTGATGTCATTAATTCTCCAATTTCATCCAAGTTTATGAATCACAAATGAGTATTATATATCTATATTAACATGAACATGATTGTTGCTACTATTTTGCAAGGATTAAATGCTTGCCTCAATTTTGAAGGTCTGATCTCTTGGTGATGTTGTTATAGGTGTGTTCCTCGTCTCACGATCTACACTTTGGTGGGATTTTTGGTGTGTGTTCTTGAGTTACGCACCAAGAACTCATATGGCTTCTTCTTCCTTCCTCTGCCCTTTTCTCTTTTCTCTCTCATAGGTTTAAAGCTGATAAATCCCCTCTAACCCACGTTTCTCTATATTTAATTTCCTAATTTTCATCCATAATATTTCCCCAAAAATTCAAATGACAAAAATACCCCTATGGAATGTCGGTTAGTCCTAAAAATATCCCGGAGTCCAAATAAAATACTCGGGTAGAGTTTTCTGACTATCTCAATCCTTTCGAAATCAATGGCGTGCTCAAAATTATCATACGAGTTACTTAAAAATAATTTACTTCTTTAATCTATTAAATTAGTCCCGACACGACTCACACGTGCGTCATGACTGAATGTACCAAACTGTCATATTTTCCACTCTCAACAAGTTATAAATATTTTATAATTCCATATTACGTATTCACAAGTAATATTCCATAATTCTCAACAATAAGTTTGGCACGCTAGTTAATATTTATTTTTAATTCGGATTAATTAATAATCAATTTTCTCACATTTTTAATTTAATTAATCTAACAATAATAATTAATCCCACAATTATTTAACATAGTAAAAATATGGGGTATTACAATTTGCAATTGCATGAACACTTCTAATATATAATCAACCTACGCTTTATTATTTTGTGGCACCAAATGTTTGGGAAACGAAGATTTTGGGACATAAGTCTCTATAGGTTGCTCGAAAGGTAAGGGTGTGGAGGAAGTTGGATCCACACATGGATCTTGCTTCTCCTAAAATTTCTCAAATTCACTCTTCATGGTTGGTGAGACATTATTTTTTACTCCCTTATGAGTCCTAAGCGTGATGATGGATTTGACATCCTCTTGGGTTTGTGATGAACTGACGTTGTCTTGAATAAAATATTGACATTTAGGCATGTTCACTTTAGTATTGGTCTCAGGTTGACTCTGGAATGTTCCTTTATTCCTCCCACTCGACGCGTTCAATAGTTGGTTCACATGAACCTCAATTTTGTCTATGGATTGAGTGTTCGCGTTCAAGCTCTGTTGGGTGGATTGGTTAATACTTTTAGTCGACAGATGGAATCAGTGGGCACTTTGAGCAATAAAATTCACCGTATACTCTAATGCTTATATTTTGTGATGAAGGATATGATGTTGCAGGGGAATTATTTCATAAACCCAGGATTGGGTTACCTAAAGACTGATCAACACCTCCTTAGTACTGACCTTTAGACCATGAAAGATTAGGGTGTTCTCTCCACTCCAGATTGTAATCATTAGAATATAGGTCGTACTTTGGCTCACATTGGTATAGCGCATTTGCTTGCTTGGCTAAAACCTTATTAGCCAGAAGAGTGATGAAATTTTGGACCAAATGATCGAACGTGCCACGATGCATACACATAGCGGTGGCTATGTATTGGATGGTTGTAGGTGTGTCATACCTTCCCCCTTTGATCATCTCTAAAGCTTCTAAATGTCGGTCCAAGGTTGACACTTTAGCATTTAAATCTAAACTTTGTTCGACATGGTGAGTGAGACCCTGACATGGTGGACCTATGTATTAGGTTCCCATAGTTGGGACTTTTTAGTCATGGCTTCGAGGAATTCCCATGCGTCGGCCTCACTTTTCTCGATAAAATCACCGTTAGAGAGTGACTCCAACATAGTTTGTGTATTATAACAAACCCCTCATACAAAATTTGGACTTGGCGTCACATCTCAATCCCATGGTGTGAACATTGCAATAGTAAGTCCTTGAATTACTTAAATACATCCATAAGAATTTTCCCTCCTTTTGACTAAATTTGTTTACGGTGTGACGTATCGACACCATCTTTTAGTTGGGGAAGAATTTTCGCAGAAAGGTGACACTCATTTGGTTCCAAACGGTGATGGATTTAGGTTCTAACGAATTAAACTAACTTTTCACTTTGTTTTTCAATGGGAATAGGAACAATTTAACTTCAACAATATTATCGGTAAGTTATTGGTTATTAATGGTCCCACATATCTCCTTTAATTCACTAACATGAATGTAGGGATCCTCATTTTTGGTTCCTCTAAAAATGGACAACATTTGGATTATTCCAGAAAGAAATTGGAAATTGTTCGCATTGTTCTCTGTTAGAAGTATGCATGAAGGTTTACTAGAACTAATCTGATAAAGGTAATCCTTAAGGGCACGTGGTGCTAACTCGTTTACCATCTCGATGAATATAAAAAATATACCCATGTAAGTATCGGGAATGATAGAATCCACACTTGACAAATAACCGGTATGATCTCGCACCAACTTCGCATACACTATGCTCACTTTAATCTCTCGCTTTTTTAAAAAATTTTATAATATGTTTTTTGAATAAAATTAAAAGTAAATAATTTAACTCAACCCACATAATTCCATGCTAACACAAAGAAAATTAAATTATCTAATTTAGCTGAGGGGAATTTTAATTTTAAAATCTAGTTTTTTGGAGATTAATCAACGACAACCGGGGTCCTCAAATTATTCTCCCTAATTAGACAATTCCTACTCTTTGACAATGGAGAATTTAAAAGATGACCGACTATGGTTACCTCTTCAAATCCTGATCTGACCTCCAGGCAGGTGGTCGGCACGAAGACATATTAAAAATCACAAATCCTAGACAAGGAAAATGGAATCGATATGACAAGTTTGCGTTGAAGAAGATTTTAATTCTTACCTCGTCAAGAGGTTTCCTGGGAGCTATATAATATCCTAAGGCAACTTCCACTGATGGCTAGGGATATGAAAATGCTTGGTTAATTCGTGATTTTCGAGCCAAGGAAGGGTGATGAAATTCCCACCTTATCTTTTACAAAAAATTTCCCTTACGTCAATTTATGCAATATGCTAATTAAAAATGATCTATTTTCAAAAATATTATTAAGACGACATACAATATTTACATTTTATCATTTAATTGCTTGATGTTACATATTTGACGAGGAAATGGTCAGTTCCCGTAGTATAGTTGTATTCTTGTTATCTATGGGACTTACTCACCCTTTTGTTGAGGAAGGCAGAGATATTTGCCATATTTATTTTCTAACTCTAAAGTCCCAAAAGCTTCAGAATGAGAAATGAGAGCAAAGTTAACTTTGTTGCGAGAGGGAATGTTTTCTTCAAAAATCCTTCTACGAGCAATAGATCGTTTGGGTTAACGTCGTCTCATTACTATTTATGAAATATCAAATAATGAGATCACCCTCTCAAGTATTGTTCGTTTATGGGGGACATGCTTTTTTCAAGTTTGGGTCTGTGTAAAAAAAAAAGAAAATCTGACTGTCTGAGGTTGCGTTTATTTTTTCATTTAAAATCTAAAACTGAATATGAAGTCTGATATCTGAATCTAAAAAATATATTTGTTTTTATGCCTTAAAGTATCTCTCAATGAATATATTTAGACTGATTCAGATTTCATATTTAGACTTCAAAGTTAACCTCTTAACCATTTAAAAAAACAAACAATATTCGCTACCTCTTACATTTAAATAGTTCACATTCAGACTTAAGAGGTAAAAACAAATAATCTCTAAGTATTGTTAAGAGTGCCCAAAAATTGACCCAAAAATTAAAAACCGCCAAATACTCGAGGAGGTTCTTGTGTAAGTTTGAATACTTTTTGTTCCATGGTTATACTGCTCATAATTTGGGTTCAATCAACCAGGCATTTGGGTGTACGTTGAATTGAGTTGTACACTGAAAAAAGTGTTTGTCCAGTAATTTTGATAAAACATTTGATTTTTTAACAGGTAATTGAATCGAGCAACCCATATCAGAGATGCCTCGTGATTAGACTTGTCAATGGGTCGTGTCAAGTCGTGTTCGTGTCATTTTTTATCGTGTTCGGATCTTATTGGGTTTGTGTCTAAACGGGTGACATTTTTATCATATGAAAAAATCATATTTAAACCCGACCCGTTATGTTAACGTGTCGTGTCGTGTTCACTCGCTAATACCCATTAAGATAATGAATTATTTTGAATTGTATACAAGTTGACATATTATCTCTTTTTGAACCCAAGTAGACCCATTAATTCATTAACATTACTAAATCTCTCATTTAGTATAATTCATTATGATTAAATTAACATTATGATACATATATTATTTATAAGCTCCAAGAGTATATCTTATTTACTTAAATTAATGGGTCATGACGGGTCTTATCAGGTATTAACGGGTGAAGGGGGTCAACACTAACCTGACCCATTAACTATCGTGTCTTATCGAGTTGGCACTGATATAACCCAAACCCATTAACTATCCACTCATTAATTTATAACTTCAAGTCGGGTCGTGTCATCTTATCATGTCGTGCCTCATTTTTCCAGGTCTACTCGTGATATATGTTTATCTACTGTTAAGAAAGTTGCATTTCTTTTGGCTTTGAAAGTCCTCCCCCAAGAATCAATTGGGATAAGGAAGAACTCATTTTCATATCTTGGTAAGGAATTATGGAGTTGGTTAGATGTATTTCACCAAAATTATTTTCTTTGAATATGTTTATTTACCACTGTGATATTGGGAATCATTTCTCTACCAATCGCCCCAGACACAAAGTGTGGTGGCGATAGTATAAATTGTGTCTACTTTGTACGTTTTCACATTTTGAGCAATTAAGATAGGTTTTCTCTTTGGGAATATTTGTTTTATTTTGGCATAAAAGAAAGCATTTCCTCTAGTACCATGAGGATTATATGATATCTCTCCATGTGGGTCTTTGACTTTTGAGTACCAATTGGTTGATGTGCCAATATTTTGAAAATTTAGAGCGACCTTCCTCACTGTTCGAGGAATTTAAATTAATTCTTTCAAAACATTGAGAGGTAGGCACAAGTAAAACCTATATGTCCACTAGGGGTGCACAACGAAATCGAAAATTCGATAAATCGAACCAAACCGACTGCATTGGTTCGGTTTGGATCGGTTTTTTGCTCAATGGTTCGGTTCCGGTTTGAAAAAAAAACCAATACATCGGTTCGGTTCTCGGTTCCAGGGTAAAAAAACCTAATCCGATCCGAAAACCGATCCTGAGCCGAACCGATTTATAATTACATATATATATTTATTTAATATATTTAACACTTGTAATTTATATTTTTGTGATTATTTGAGTTTCTAACTTAAGTTATTGAGGTCGAAATTAATTTTGACCTTAAAAAAATTAGTTATGAAACACATTAATCTTAAAAAAAATAGTTATGAAATATGATTTTGGAACCGAAAACCGATCCGATCCGATCCGGGAACCGTCGGTTCGGTTTGGTTCGGTTCTGTATTAAAGTCAGTTCGGTTCCGGTTCCAAAAATTTGGAACTGACCCAGGTCGGTTAGGTTCTCGTATTAGTACCAAAATCGATCCAAACCGAACCGTGTGCACCCTTAATGTTCACATACCAACTATCACCAGGATGTCCGTCGACAAACCACCGCCTTGGCTTATCAGAGCCACTCATTCTTTGGGACTAAATAAAGCATCGATATGCCTTTGGGGGTCTAAATACCAAGGTTTCTTAATAAATCTCTATTTTATATTTGACAAAAAATATATAAATCGGATAATGAATGGTTGGGGGGCCTAAAATCTTCCCCCACTCGTTATCTATCCCTGAACCCATATCTCAGATATTCAAACACATGGGCCAAAAAATCTTTAGGATGAGGCCGCAAAGGCTCACCCGACCTCTTTTATGTATTTTCATATAAAACAAACTAGAAATTTTTTATCAACCTTATGCACTCCTTTATACTTGTGCACACACTGGACATGGTAAATAATTATCAAAGGGCACAACTCTAAATCATGCAAGGTGTCTTTCCCTCAAGCGCAGAGATGTTGGGTATGCAATACCATAGTGGCGACTATACTAGGGATGAGAGAAACTTTTTTCTTTCCAGTGGAGCAAACGATAATTTTCTGATTTATTATATATGTTTATTTTCATAGTTCTTTAAAAACTTCTCATATTTAGTATAAATAGTAAGTAGACACCTTAGTTTCTAGACCACAAAGAATGAAGATTTTTTTTAGGCCCTTTATTTATTGAATTTATAAAGTGCAAGCCTTTCAACATATAGGTTCTTATGAAGAACCTCACATAAATTAAAAAAAATAATATTAATACAAAAATACCTATTTTCATTACATATTACATAGTCTTGATTTTCTTATCATTTAAATCCTCCATCCATGAGACCAAAAGTGGCCAGTCGAAAGGTTGGTCGCTAATGAATATTCTCACTCTTTTTGTCTGTCTATCTAGAATATGGAATGGTTTTGTCTATTGATCCTAAGTCTCAGTGATACAGAATGTTTGAAACGCGTCCAATATCAGTGTGTATCGAGTAGGCCTCCAAAAGTATTCAGTACTAGGGTAAAGTCGTAGAAAACATACCTTAAAGGTTGGTCAATCTGAGTGCCCTGGGATATTGTGATCCACGACAACAAAAAATAAACTATCCTTAACTGAGTCGCATTGCCATTTTGTATATAAAAAACTCATAGGAAACACCTATAACATATAAAATCCAATGTATACCAAGTCGTACATCCTGACATACTTTTTAAAAATTTTAGGCAGTCAAAGGTCGTACAAAGCTTTAAATTAGTAAGAATTTGTTAAAATATATTTCCCTTGCGTTGGATTCCCGACCCAATTTTAGTTTTAGGAAAACTAGGCTTCATCCCAACCAGTTTTCCTTCCTCCATGAGATGCATTATTCCATATTAACAATTTCAAGGTCGGTTGATGGATGCATCCTCATTATCTCCCAGGCTATGAAATCTGATTTCTTCCCTTGGGAGAGACTGATAGATTACACCGATGTGATTGTATACTACCAAAACGCTACCAGAAATGAGCAACCTACTGTGTATTATTGGGTATAGACATTTTAGTTCACATACATCCTCTAAGTAATAGCCAATCTTACATATAATTAACCACCCCATATATTATCAAACACCTTTCTCCTTAAGAAATCGCATCGCCAAGTCTCAACAAATCTTATTGAAGCCATTGTACATATATGAAACTCCACCCAAGGGCCTTCTATACCACCATCATTTCAAGGGCTTTCACTACACCAAAAATAGAAATTTGGCACACCTTGATATTAAAAATCTGGCACACTTTAAAATTGTGCCAAATTTTGGCACGATTTAATGGCAATTTTGCACACTTTAAAACAATGCCAAAATTTAGTACACTTGCTAAAATATATAAAACCCAAAAAAACACTGGAGAAACGTTGTATATTTCCCGCTCTCTCCCGCTCTCTTTCTTCTCATTCCATCTCTCGCCCTGACTCGTTCTCTCTCCGGACAGTTCTCTCTCTCCGGCCATCCCTCCCTTTCTCCGATCAGCGCACTTGCGTTCTCTCTTCCCCCAAAAAATCCCTCCCACTCTTAAAACCATAACCTAATTCATTTCCACCCTAAGAGGTTCCGATGTTTATATTCATTGACCACTTGTTCTTCAGCTACTGCAAACTAAACGTAAGGTTGACGTGACCGATGAGGAGTACGGGTAGTTCTTGCACTTACCAGGGAAGAGGTTCTACAATTTCAATGACATTCGTAAAGAAATTCATGTACTTTTTCATTTCTTATTACTTTTTAATTTCATTCTCGAGTATGTTTGATGGTATTTGCAATATTTCACTCTATAAAATCTAGTTGTCTTTAACTTGGAAAAAAAATTGAACAACAAAAGAAAAAAAAATTAAAAGTTTGACACCATTGTTTTATCTCCACTCCACTAATAAATTGTTTGATGTAGCATGATTTTTGTGTGATCTCCATTAAGAAGCTAAAATAGCTACAGCATCCATCACAACTAAAGGATCACAATTGAAATAGAATAATTCTTCTCCGGATGTGGTTCCCAAAAGGTTTTAAAGTGTATTCAATAACCGTGTTACCACTAATATCTCCATGGTTGGTTTGTCCCATCCGAAGTTAGCAGTACCACCGTTCTCTGTTGTTGGTTTTAGTTGTCAGCCTGTGGGATAAACCGAAGAAGGCACGGCTCTTTCTTTGTACCCGAAATTGAAAGTCATGGTCGATTCCTTTGCCCAAATCAAAATCAAACCTTAATCACAGCAGTTCACTTATGAAGCTATTGCTCAAATGGAACCACGGTAACCAACTTTAATTTCTCTCTTCAATTGCCAAACCTTAAATAAGATTTTTCTCACCTCTTTATGTTTTATTTTTTCATAACTTTTTTAATGCATTTTAGAAACAATACATTATAAGCTTTCACTTTAGTCGTCTGATAAGAACAATCTTCAACAAAATTCCATCAGTTTAAAAATCAGCTGCTAAAATAATGTGTGGGTGTTGAAATTTCAAATTATTTGTCCAAAAGGAGAGTAAATAAAAGGAACACTTGTTTTACTTATTTGGAGTTAGATTATATCATGTTTAAAATTAGTGCTATGAATTATTGGTTTTTGACTCAAAATATTGTGAATTGGTTTTTAGCATTATTTACTCTATAGTACTATAGAACGTGGTTGGCTCCAATTTCTAAAATGCTGCAATCTTTAATGATTGGGTTCTCTTTTTGTGAATGTTAGTAGGCATGTTGTTGTAAAACACTTTTTGAGGTTGTAAAGCAATTCCTTTTTTACGGCTGAGCCTCTTGTATTATATTATTTCATATTTATTTATTCCATAACACATAATGTGTTTAAGCCAGTTGAATACTCTTTTAACAGGACCCTTTGTAGCGTTTCATGGCAGGCTCACAACATTTAAAAGATGCTACAACGAAGAAAAAGTATGAAAAAATATGCGAGAAGAAGTTATCAATTCCCGTTGAGGTATGTTTTATATAATTTATCCTTTTGATTGGGTTTTCAACTGTACTATAAATTATGTTCTTTTTCAAGGTTTTATGCAAGTCTCACCCAGGGGAGTTTGCATCATACTTCCATTATTACCATTCAATCAACGACCTGATTATGGATTCTTGAAGCGTTTGCTCCATGAATGTTTCAATCATGAAGGTATTTACTCAAAGTTTTATATACCATAAGTCTGATATGCGTCGCAATGTGCAAAGTTCATATGACATCATTCTCAGTAGATATGCACTGTGATATATATATATATATATATTTCGATGTGTTGTTGATGTGAATATGGGTGCGAAAGCGTAAAAAGAAGAATTTATCTACACAACATTTTTTCGTTGGTGTGGGCTTTAGGTTTTCTTGAGGATGTTTGTATGAAATGGATGTTGAATTGGGTTTTTTTATGGGTCGACTTTATTTGTCGGGTTAAACCGACAATCATAAAAGAATAAAAGAATAAAACTCAACGGCGTGCATCAGTTAGTAGATTAGGCTTAAAAATATGCCAATAATTTCAAAATATGACGATAATTTTAAAATATGTAGATTAGGCTTGAAAACAAGCGGTTTGAGGGTGAAAACCCAAACCAGCCCCCAAACGGACTCGTAAGGGATTCGTATGGGACCAATGTAACTTGTACGAATTGACCGCGTAGTCACGGGTCTACCGATTTGAGAATATGCTGATAATTTCAAAATAGGTAGATTAGGCTTGAAAACAAGCCATTTGAGGGTGAAGACTCAAACCAGTGTAATAACCCTCGCTTATGAGACCGTATTTTATAGTAATTACTTAGTATAGTAATTGGAGTCACGTGTTGGGTTATGATTTGAATGTTAATTCAATGTAGAAAGTTGATATTTATTTGGAGTTTGCATACATATCATAATTTATGGGTAAATATTGCTACGTCATGCTTATTAGTATCATTTAAATTCAAAATGATATTTGGCTTAATAATGAGACAGGAACCTAAATTGAATTTTAAATTGTCCAAATGATAATTTGGAGGTTGCAGTTGAATCTGGAACGTGCGAAATAGTCAAATAATGTACCATATTATATTTTGTAGTTTTGGGCATTTTTGAATGGTTGTGCCTTAATTATGCAGTTGCGTATTATTTTATCGCACTATTAGTTAATTAAGTGGGACATTTGCCTTAAGCCACGACTTAAGCCTATTAAGTCTTCTAATTACCCTAATTTCCTTCCAAAACCAAAGAGAGAAAGAGAAGAGTAGAGAGAAAGACTTGGAGATTGAGAAGGATTTTGCTACTACACCAAGAAATCTGCAAAGTTGCTGAAACAAGGCAAGTTTTTTTTACTTGCTATTTGTGTCTTGAGATAGATGATTTTCTATGATAATGATGTATTGATTTTGGTTTAGCAACTTAGGATTTTTCCTTATGTATTTATGGGTTTTGATTCACTCAAAGATGATTGGGATGATTTATGAGGTTTAAGATGGTCAATAGTATCATTGATGTTATCTTGATGATAGTATATAAGTTTGGTTTGAAGAAATTTGAGTTGGGGTAGAAAATGGAGTCCAAGACTCCATAGCCAATTCTTGGCAAAATCGCAGGCCCGAATCGATTCGGCCCCCTGGGCGAATCGATTCGGTTAAGTCCAGTGCCCAGGTCTTGTGAACCGAATCGATCCAAAATTCATCCAAATCGATTCGGCAGTTAGGTAGAAACCCAAAGTTTCTGGCCGAATCGATTCGGCCAAGGGGGCGAATCGATTCGGTAGCCTTGCACTTTTTCAAATTTTTCTTTTTCATCTTTAACCCCTTTTCTTTAGGATTAGTGATTATGGACCTTCTTAAATGAAGTAAATATAGGGGTTAGAGTACTAGTTGAGTTGGGTCGACATCCTAGACTCGAAAGGGTTCATCTAGGGTTCATTCAAGGGGGAATTTAAAGTGATGCTTGAGCATCACTTTCGTCTTGTAGCTTTATAAGGGTCTAGAATATATTAAGGTCAATTTGGAGACTTTAGAATTCGACTCGAGTTAGATTTGACTTGAGGGTTTATATTAAAGCCTAAAAGAGGCTTTGTGAATAACTTTGGAGTCTAAATTTCTTATCGAGGGTGTTATGACGGTACGTAATACATATAATCCCGATTTAGCTTATACAATTATTAAAATGGGAAATTGATAAGGTAAATGATAATTTACTAAATCATGTAATGGAAATTAATAAATGGATGTTACACGCCTCTCTAAATACCATCTTAAGGGAAGTCCGTGCGAGAGGTGAAGCCCCCTGGCTAATGAATTCAGGGTGGATATAGTCCTAGGCCATATGAGCGCTTGTTTTATTTCTTTCTGCGATGGGTAGGAGATTCTGGGTGTGGACTTGACTACCCCGCAGGCATATGGCCGCTTCCCGACAATTTCGATAGGATCCCAGGTTGTCTTATGTTAGGCCCTGGAAGATAATGGTTATTTAGGGACGCGCACAGTGGGGAAACCTGGACGGGCGGTCTTAGAATCGTTATATTTATATTTATGACTATTCTAATTATCGAGTTGGATTCGATGGAACATGAATGCCATAAAGAGCAGATTTATGCCACAAAGAGCATGCTATTGAGATTAGTGCCATATAGAGCACATGAAGATAATTATGTTCCTGATAAGGAATGGAAAAGAAGATTGAAATTGAAATATGATGTATGATGATAAAGGCTCACAAGTACTTTTAATTCTGTTTTAACATGAATCACTCTATATAGTCCTTTATCAGTTTTAGTTCCTTATATGATGTTACCATGCTAGACTATCATCCTTGATTATTTGTGCATCATTGTCATACTTGTCATTTATCTATTGATCATATATACCCAGCCCTGACCGGTTTTCATCTCTTGTTGTAATCCGTTCAGGTGTTCCGTCTCACGGTCTCCCGTAATGACCCTTCCTTCCATATGTTTTGAGGAGCCGTGACATCGTGCGGGCTTCACGGGATTTTTGTGTAGACGCCTCCATTTATGTTTTCTAGTTATGATCAGTTTATTCGGGCATGTTGCCCAAACCGTTGTAATTGTATAATGGATCTATTATGTAACACTTGGTACTATTTGTATGTTGGATGGTTACTATTGACCCACGTTTCATTCGGTCCTTTTGTATCTTTTGGGTTTCATATGTAGGCATGTGGGGGTATCCACCCTCTATTTCTATTATGGGTTGTTGAAAATGTTTTTTTTTATTTCAAAACCAATGTTTTTGATAACCCGTTTTCTGGAATATAGTGTGGTTATTCCTTATGCTTTGTATATGGTTGTGATGTTGAGGATGATATTTATCCATGATTTCCTATTTTATCGAGGTATAGGGCTGGCCACCCTCTATTTCGGATAGCGGGTTGTCACAACCAGCCCCCAAACGGACCCGAAAGAGGCACAAACACCTCGCACGGGACCAATGTAACTTGTACGAACTGATCGCGTAGTCATGGGTCTCTCGATTTGAAAATATGATGATAATTTAAAAATATGTAGATTAGGCTTGAAAATAAGTCATTTGAGGGTGAAAGCACAAACCAGCACCCAAACGGCCCCGTTAGAGGCATGAACACCTCGCACAGGACCAATGTAACTTGTACGAACTGATCGCGTAGTCACGGGTCTCCCAATTTTAGAATATGACGATAATTTCAAAATATGTAGATTAGGCTTGAAAATAAGCCATTTGAGGGTGAAAGCACAAACCAGCACCCAAACGGCACTGTTAGAAGCATGAACACCTCGCACGGGACCAATGTAACTTGTACGAACTGACCGCGTAGTCATGGGTCTCTCGGTTTGAGAATATGACGATAATTTCAAAATATGTAGATTAGGCTTGAAAATAAGCCGTTTGAGGGTGAAAACTCAAACCAGCCCCAAAACGGCCCCGTAAGAGACACAAATACCTCACATGGGACCAATGTAACTTATATTAACTGACCGCATAGTCATGGGTCTCCCGATTTGAGAATATGATGATAATTTTAAAATATGTAGATTAGGCTTTAAAACAAACCGTTTGAGGGTGAAAACCCAAACCAGCCCCCAAACGGCCCCGTAAGAGGCACGAACACCTCGCACGGGATCAATGTAACTTGTACGACCTGAACGCGTAGTCGCGAGTCTCCCAATTTGAGAATATGACGATAATTTCAAAATATGTAGAATGTGCTTAAAAATAAGGCATTTGAGGGTGAAAACCCAAACCAGCCCCAAAATTGCCCCGTAAGAGGCACGAACACCTCTCACGGGACCAATGTAACTTATTCGAACTGACCGCATAGTCACGGGTCTCCCAATTTGAGAATAAGATGATAATTTCAAAATATGTAGATTAGTCTTGAAAACAAGTCGTTTGAGGGTGAAAACTCAAACCAGACCCCAAACGGCTCCGTAAGAGGCACGAACACCTCGCACGGGACTAATGCAACTTGTACGAACTGACCTCGTAGTCACGGGTCTCTCGATTTGAAAATATGATGATAATTTAAAAATATGTAGATTAGGCTTGAAAATAAGTCGTTTGAGGGTGAAAGCACAAACCAGCACTCAAATGGCCCCGTTAGAGGCATGAACACCTCGCACGGGACCAATGTAACTTGTACGAACTGACTGCGTAGTCATGGGTCTCTCAATTTGATAATATGATGATAATTTCCAAATATGTATAATAGGCTTGAAAACAAGCCGTTTGAGGCTGAAAATCCAAACCAACCCCCAAACGGCCCCGTAAGAGGCACAAACACCTCGTACGGGACCAATGTAACTTGTATTAACTGACCGCATAGTCACGGGTCTCTCGGTTTAAGAATATGATGATAATTTCAAAATATGTAGATTAGGCTTTAAAATAAACCGTTTGAGGGTGGAAACCCAAACCAGCCCCCAAACGACCCCGTAAGAGGCACGAACACCTCGCACGGGATCAATGTAACTTGCACGAACTGAACGCGTAGTCGCAAGTCTCTGGATTTGAGAATATGATGATAATTTCAAAATATGTAGATTGTGCTTAAAAATAAGCCCTTTGAGGGTGAAAACCCAAACCACCCCTAAAACGGCCCCGTGAGAGGCACGAACACCTCGCACGGGACTAATGTAACTTGTCCGAATTTATTGCGTAGTCACGGGTCTCCCGATTTGAGAATAAGACAATAATTTCAAAATACATAGATTAGGCTTGAAATCAAGCCATTTGAGGGTGAAAACCCAAACCAGCCCCCAAACGGCCCCGTAAGAGGCACGAACACCTCGCACGGGACCAATGTAACTTGTACGAACTGACCATGTACTCACGGGTCTCCCGATTTGAGAATATGATGATAATTTCAAAATATGTAGATTAGGCTTAAAAATAAGTCGTTTGAGGGTGAAAACCCAAACCAGCCCCTTAAGAGGCACGAACACCTCGCACGGGACCAATGTAACTTGTTCGAACTGATCCCGTAGTCACGGGTCTCCCGATTTGAGAATAAGATGATAATTTCAAAATACATAGATTAGGCTTAAAAACAAGTCGTTTGAGGGTGAAAACCCAAACCAGCCCCCAAATGTCCCCGTTAGAGGCACGAACACCTCACACGGGATCAATGTAACTTGTACGAACTGACCGCGTAGTCACGGGTCTCCCAATTTGAGAATATGAAAATAATTTCAAAATATGTAGATTCGGTTTGAAAATAAGTCATTTGAGGGTGAAAGCACAAACCAGCACCCAAACGGCCCCGTTAGAGGCATGAACACCTCGCACGGGACCAATGTAACTTGTACGAACTGACCGCGTAGTCATGGGTCTCTCGATTTGAGAATATGACGATGATGTCAAAATATGTAGATTGGGCTTGAAAATAAGCCGTTTGAGGGTGAAAACCCAAACCAGCCCCCAAACGGCCCCGTAAGAGGCACAAACACCTCGCACAGGACCAATGTAACTTGTATTAACTGACCGCATAGTCATGGGTCTCCCGATTTGAGAATATGATTATAATTTCAAAATATGTAGATTAGGCTTTAAAATAAACCGTTTGAGGGTGAAAACCCAAACCAGCCCCTAAACGGCCCCGTAAGAGGCACGAACACCTCGCACGGGATCAATGTAACTTGTACGAACTGAACGTGTAGTCGCGAGTCTCCCAATTTAGAATATGACGATAATTTCAAAATATGTAGATTGTGCTTAAAAATAAGCCATTTGAGGGTGAAAACCCAAACCAGTCCCCGAACGGCCCCGTAAGGGGCACCATCACCTCGCACAGGACCAATGTAACTTGTAGGAACTAATCCTGTAGTCACGGACCTCTCAGTTTGAGAATATGATGATAATTTGAAAATATATCGATTAAGCTTAAAAAAAACCTTATAGGGTGAAAACCTAAGCCAACCCTCAAACGGCCCCGTAAGAGGCACGAACACCTCACACGGGACTAATGTAACTTGTACGAACTTACCATATAGTCACGGGTCTCTCGTTTGAGAATATGACACTTATTTAAAAATTTATCGATTAAGCTTAAAAAAAGGCCCTTAAATGGTGAAAACCCAAACCAGCCCCCAAACGGCCCCGTAAGAGACACGAACACCTTGCACGGGACCAATGTAACTTATACGAACTTATGTATAGTCACGGGTCTCACGGTTTGAATGTGACAATAATTTCAAAATATGTAGATTAGGCTTAGAAATAAGCCGTTTGAGGCTGAAAACTCAAATCAGCCCCCAAACAGCCCCGTAAGAGGCACGAACTCCTCGCACTGGACCAATGTAACTTGTAGGAACTGATAACGTAGTCACGGCCCTCCAGGTTCAAGAATATGACAATAATTTCAAAATATGTAGATTTGTCTTGAAAATAAGCCGTTTGAGGGTGAAAACCCAAATCAGCCCCCAAATGGATCCGTAAGAGGCACGAACACCTCGCAAGGAACTAATGTAACTTGTAGGAACTGACCGCGTAGTCACTGGTCTCCGAGTTTGAAAATATGATGATAATTTGATAATATCTAGATTAGGCTTAAAAATAAGTCGTTAAAGGGTGAAAACCCAAACTAGCACCCAAACGGCCCCGTAAGAGGCACCAACACCTCGTACGGGACCAATGTAACTTGTAGGAACTAACCGTGTAGTCACGATCCTCTCAATTTGAAAATATGATAATAATTTGAAAATGTATCGATTAAGCTTTAAAGAAATCCCTTAAAGGGTGAAAACCCAAACCAGTCCCCAAACGGACCCGTAAGAGGCATGAACACCTCGCACGGGACCAATGTAACTTGTTAGAACTCACCGCGTAGTCACGGGTCTCCCGATTTGAGAATATGAGGATAATTTCAAAACATGTACTTTAGTCTTAGAAACAAGTCGTTTGAAGGTGAAAACCAAAACCAGTCCCCAAACGGCCCCGTAAGAGGCACGAACACCTCGCACGGAACCAATGTAACTTGTAGGAATTGATCGCGAAGTCACGGGGCTCTCGGTTTTAGAATATCACAATAATTTCATAATATCTAGATTAGGCTTAAAAATAAATCGTTAAAGGGTGAAAACCCAAACCAGCCCTCAAACGGCCCCGTGAGAGGCACCAACACCTCGCACGGGACCAATGTAACTTGTAGGAACTGACCGTGTAGTCACGGACCTCTCGATTTCAGAATATGATGATAATTTGAATATATATCGATTAAGCTTAAAAAAAACCTTAAAGGGTGAAAACCCAAAACAACCCCCAAACAGCCCCGTAAGAGGTACAAACACCTCGCACGGGACCAATGTAACTTGTACGAATGGACCGCGTAGTCACGGGTCTCCCGATTTGAGAATATGATGATAATTTCAAAATATGTACATTAGGCTTAGAAACAAGCCATTTGAGGGTGAAAACTCAAACCAGCCCCCAAACGGCCCCATAAGAGGCACGAACACCTCGTACGGGGTCAACATAACTTGTAGGAACTGACCGCGTAGTCCCAAGCCTCTCGGTTTGAGGTAATGACAATAATTTTAAAGTATGTAGATTAGGCTTGAAAACTAGCCGTTTGAGGGGGAAAACCCAAACCAACCCCCAAACGTCCCCGTAAGAGGCACAAACACCTCGCACGGAACAAATGTAACTTGTAGGAACTGACCTTATTGTCATAGGCCTCCCGATTTGAGAATATGACGATAATTTGATAATATCTAGATTAGGCTTAAAAACAAGCCGTTTGAGGGTGAAAACACAAACCATCTCCCAAATGGCCCCGTAAGAGGCACGAACACCTCGCACGGAACCAGTGTAACTTATATGAACTGACCGCGCAGTCGCGGGTCTCCCAATTTGATAATACGATGATAATTTCATTCAAAATATCTAGATTAGGCTTAAAAATAATCCGTTTGAGGGTGAAAACCCGAACCAGTCCCCAAGCGGCCCTGTAAGAGGCACGAACACCTCGCACGGGACCAATGTAACTTGTATTAACTGACCGCATAGTCATGGGTCTCCCGATTTGAGAATATGATTATAATTTCAAAATATGTAGATTAGGCTTTAAAACAAACCGTTTGAGGGTGAAAACCCAAACCAGCCCCTAAACGGCCCCGTAAGAGGCACGAACACCTCGCACGGGATCAATGTAACTTGTACGAACTGAACATGTAGTCGCGAGTCTCCCAATTTAGAATATGACGATAATTTCAAAATATGTAGATTGTGCTTAAAAATAAGCCGTTTGAGGGTGAAAACCTAAACCAGTCCCCGAACGGCCCCGTAAGGGGCACCATCACCTCGCACAGGACCAATGTAACTTGTAGGAACTAATCCTGTAGTCACGGACCTCTCAGTTTGAGAATATGATGATAATTTGAAAATATATCGATTAAGCTTAAAAAAAACCTTATAGGGTGAAAACCTAAGCCAGCCCTCAAACGGCCCCGTAAGAGGCACGAACACCTCACCCGGGACTAATGTAACTTGTACGAACTTACCATATAGTCACGGGTCTCTCATTTGAGAATATGACACTTATTTAAAAATTTATCGATTAAGCTTAAAAAAGGCCCTTAAATGGTGAAAACCCAAACCAGCCCCCAAACGGCCCCGTAAGAGACACGAACACCTTGCACGGGACCAATGTCACTTATACGAAGTTATGTATAGCCACGGGTCTCACGGTTTGAATGTGACAATAATTTCAAAATATGTAGATTAGGCTTAGAAACAAGCCGTTTGAGGCTGAAAACTCAAATCAGCCCCCAAACAGCCCCGTAAGAGGCACGAACTCCTCGCACTGGACCAATGTAACTTGTAGGAACTGACAACGTAGTCACGGCCCTCCAGGTTCAAGAATATGACAATAATTTCAAAATATGTAGATTTGTCTTGAAAATAAGCCGTTTGAGGGTGAAAACCCAAATCAGCCTCCAAATGGATCCGTAAGAGGCACGAACACCTCGCAAGGAACTAATGTAACTTGTAGGAACTGACCGCGTAGTCACTGGTCTCCGAGTTTGAAAATATGATGATAATTTGATAATATCTAGATTAGGCTTAAAAATAAGTCGTTAAAGGGTGAAAACCCAAACCAGCACCCAAACGGCCCCGTAAGAGGCACCAACACCTCGTACGGGACCAATGTAACTTGTAGGAACTAACCGTGTAGTCACGAGCCTCTCAATTTGAGAATATGATAATAATTTGAAAATGTATCGATTAAGCTTTAAAGAAATCCCTTAAAGGGTGAAAACCCAAACCAGTCCCCAAACGGACCCGTAAGAGGCATGAACACCTCGCACGGGACCAATGTAACTTGTTAGAACTCACCGCGTAGTCACGGGTCTCCCGATTTGAGAATATGATGATAATTTCAAAACATGTACTTTAGTCTTAGAAACAAGTCGTTTGAAGGTGAAAACCAAAACCAGTCCCCAAACGGCCCCGTAAGAGGCACGAACACCTCGCACGGAACCAATGTAACTTGTAGGAATTGATCGCGTAGTCACGGGGCTCTCGGTTTGAGAATATCACAATAATTTCATAATATCTAGATTAGGCTTAAAAATAAATCGTTAAAGGGTGAAAACCCAAACCAGCCCTCAAACGGCCCCGTGAGAGGCACCAACACCTCGCACGGGACCAATGTAACTTGTAGGAACTGACCGTGTAGTCACGGACCTCTCGATTTCAGAATATGATGATAATTTGAATATATATCGATTAAGCTTAAAAAAAAACCTTAAAGGGTGAAAACCCAAAACAACCCCCAATCAGCCCCTTAAGAGGTACAAACACCTCGCACGGGACCAATGTAACTTGTACGAATGAACCGCGTAGTCACGGGTCTCCCGATTTGAGAATATGATGATAATTTCAAAATATGTGCATTAGGCTTAGAAACAAGCCATTTGAGGGTGAAAACTCAAACCAGCCCCCAAACGGCCCCATAAGAGGCACGAACACCTCGTACGGGGTCAACATAACTTGTAGGAACTGACCGCGTAGTCCCAAGCCTCTCGGTTTGAGGTAATGACAATAATTTTAAAGTATGTAGATTAGGCTTGAAAACTAGCCGTTTGAGGGTGAAAACCCAAACCAACCCCCAAACGTCCCCGTAAGAGGCACAAACACCTCGCACGGAACAAATGTAACTTGTAGGAACTGACCTTATTGTCATAGGCCTCCCGATTTGAGAATATGACGATAATTTGATAATATCTAGATTAGGCTTAAAAATAAGCCGTTTGAGGGTGAAAACACAAACCATCTCCCAAACGGCCCCGTAAGAGGCACGAACACCTCGCACGGAACCAGTGTAACTTATATGAACTGACCGCGCAGTCGCGGGTCTCCCAATTTGATAATACGATGATAATTTCATTCAAAATATGTAGATTAGGCTTAAAAATAATCCGTTTGAGGGTGAAAACCAGAACCAATCCCCAAGCGGCCCTGTAAGAGGCACGAACACCTCGCACGGGACCAATGTAACTTGTATTAACTGACCGCATAGTCATGGGTCTCCCGATTTGAGAATATGATTATAATTTCAAAATATGTAGATTAGGCTTTAAAACAAACCGTTTGAGGGTGAAAACCCAAACCAGCCCCTAAACGGCCCCGTAAGAGGCACGAACACCTCGCACAGGATCAATGTAACTTGTACGAACTGAACGTGTAGTCGCGAGTCTCCCAATTTAGAATATGACGATAATTTCAAAATATGTAGATTGTGCTTAAAAATAAGCCGTTTGAGGGTGAAAACCTAAACCAGTCCCCGAACGGCCCCGTAAGGGGCACCCTCACCTTGCACAGGACCAATGTAACTTGTAGGAACTAATCCTGTAGTCACGGACCTCTCAGTTTGAGAATATGATGATAATTTGAAAATATATCGATTAAGCTTAAAAAAACCTTATAGGGTGAAAACCTAAGCCAGCCCTCAAACGGCCTCGTAAAAGGCACGAACACCTCACACGGGACTAATGTAACTTGTACGAACTTACCATATAGTCACGGGTCTCTCGTTTGAGAATATGACACTTATTTAAAAATTTATCGATTAAGCTTAAAAAAAGGCCCTTAAATGGTGAAAACCCAAACCAGCCCCCAAACGGCCCCGTAAGAGACACGAACACCTTGCACGGGACCAATGTCACTTATACGAACTTATGTATAGTCACGGGTCTCACGGTTTGAATGTGACAATAATTTCAAAATATGTAGATTAGGCTTAGAAACAAGCCGTTTGAGGCTGAAAACTCAAATCAGCCCCCAAACAGCCCCGTAAGAGGTACGAACTCCTCGCACTGGACTAATGTAACTTGTAGGAACTGACAACGTAGTCACGGCCCTCCAGGTTCAAGAATATGACAATAATTTCAAAATATGTAGATTTGTCTTGAAAATAAGCTGTTTGAGGGTGAAAACCCAAATCAGCCCCCAAATGGATCCGTAAGAGGCACGAACACCTCGCAAGGAACTAATGTAAGTTGTAGGAACTGACCGCGTAGTCACTGGTCTCCGAGTTTGAAAATATGTTGATAATTTGATAATATCTAGATTAGGCTTAAAAATAAGTCGTTAAAGGGTGAAAACCCAAACCAGCACCCAAACGGCCCCGTAAGAGGCACCAACACCTCGTACGGGACCAATGTAACTTGTAGGAACTAACCGTGTAGTCACGAGCCTCTCAATTTGAGAATATGATAATAATTTGAAAATGTATCGATTAAGCTTTAAAGAAATCCCTTAAAGGGTGAAAACCCAAACCAGTCCCCAAACGGACCCGTAAGAGGCATGAACACCTCGCACGGGACCAATGTAACTTGTTAGAACTCACCGCGTAGTCACGGGTCTCCCGATTTGAGAATATGATGATAATTTCAAAACATGTACTTTAGTCTTAGAAACAAGTCGTTTGAAGGTGAAAACCAAAACCAGTCCCCAAACGGCCCCGTAAGAGGCACGAACATCCTCGCACGGAACCAATGTAACTTGTAGGAATTGATCGCGTAGTCACAGGGCTCTCGGTTTGTGAATATCACAATAATTTCATAATATCTAGATTAGGCTTAAAAATAAATCGTTAAAGGGTGAAAACCCAAACCAGCCCTCAAACGGCCCCGTGAGAGGCACCAACACCTCGCACGGGACCAATGTAACTTGTAGGAACTGACCGTGTAGTCACGGACCTCTCAATTTCAGAATATGATGATAATTTGAATATATATCGATTAAGCTTAAAAAAAAACCTTAAAGGGTGAAAACCCAAAACAACCCCCAAACAGCCCCGTAAGAGGTACAAACACCTCGCACGGGACCAATGTAACTTGTACGAATGGACCGCGTAGTCACGGGTCTCCCGATTTGAGAATATGATGATAATTTCAAAATATGTACATTAGGCTTAGAACCAAGCCATTTGAGGGTGAAAACTCAAACCAGCCCCCAAACGGCCCCATAAGAGGCACGAACACCTCGTACGGGGTCAACATAACTTGTAGGAACTGACCGCGTAGTCCCAAGCCTCTCGGTTTGAGGTAATGACAATAATTTTAAAGTATGTAGATTAGGCTTGAAAACTAGCCGTTTGAGGGTGAAAACCCAAACCAACCCCCAAACGTCCCCGTAAGAGGCACAAACACCTCGCACGGAACAAATGTAACTTGTAGGAACTGACCTTATTGTCATAGGCCTCCTGATTTGAGAATATGACGATAATTTGATAATATCTAGATTAGGCTTAAAAATAAGCCGTTTGAGGGTGAAAACACAAACCATCTCCCAAACGGCCCCGTAAGAGGCACGAACACCTCGCACGGAACCAGTGTAACTTATATGAACTGACCGCGCATTCGCGGGTCTCCCAATTTGATAATACGATGATAATTTCATTCAAAATATGTAGATTAGGCTTAAAAATAATCCGTTTGAGGGTGAAAACCCGAACCAGTCCCCAAGCGGCCCTGTAAGAGGCACGAACACCTCGCACGGGACCAATGTAACTTGTATTAACTGACCGCATAGTCATGGGTCTCCCGATTTGAGAATATGATTATAATTTCAAAATATGTAGATTAGGCTTTAAAACAAACCGTTTGAGGGTGAAAACCCAAACCAGCCCCTAAACGGCCCCGTAAGAGGCACGAACACCTCGCACGGGATCAATGTAACTTGTACGAACTGAACGTGTAGTCGCGAGTCTCCCAATTTAGAATATGACGATAATTTCAAAATATGTAGATTGTGCTTAAAAATAAGCCGTTTGAGGGTGAAAACCTAAACCAGTCCCCGAACGACCCCGTAAGGGGCACCATCACCTTGCACAGGACCAATGTAACTTGTAGGAACTAATCCTGTAGTCACGGACCTCTCAGTTTGAGAATATGATGATAATTTGAAAATATATCGATTAAGCTTAAAAAAACCTTATAGGGTGAAAACCTAAGCCAGCCCTCAAACGGCCTCGTAAAAGGCACGAACACCTCACACGGGACTAATGTAACTTGTACGAACTTACCATATAGTCACGGGTCTCTCGTTTGAGAATATGACACTTATTTAAAAATTTATCGATTAAGCTTAAAAAAAGGCCCTTAAATGGTGAAAACCCAAACCAGCCCCCAAACGGCCCCGTAAGAGACACGAACACCTTGCACGGGACCAATGTCACTTATACGAACTTATGTATAGTCACGGGTCTCACGGTTTGAATGTGACAATAATTTCAAAATATGTAGATTAGGCTTAGAAACAAGCCGTTTGAGGCTGAAAACTCAAATCAGCCCCCAAACATCCCCGTAAGAGGTACGAACTCCTCGCACTGGACCAATGTAACTTGTAGGAACTGACAACGTAGTCACGGCCCTCCAGGTTCAAGAATATGACAATAATTTCAAAATATGTAGATTTGTCTTGAAAATAAGCTGTTTGAGGGTGAAAACCCAAATCAGCCCCCAAATGGATCCGTAAGAGGCACGAACACCTCGCAAGGAACTAATGTAAGTTGTAGGAACTGACCGCGTAGTCACTGGTCTCCGAGTTTGAAAATATGTTGATAATTTGATAATATCTAGATTAGGCTTAAAAATAAGTCGTTAAAGGGTGAAAACCCAAACCAGCACCCAAACGGCCCCGTAAGAGGCACCAACTCCTCGTACGGGACCAATGTAACTTGTAGGAACTAATCGTGTAGTCACGAGCCTCTCAATTTGAGAATATGATAATAATTTGAAAATGTATCGATTAAGCTTTAAAGAAATCCCTTAAAGGGTGAAAACCCAAACCAGTCCCCAAACGGACCCGTAAGAGGCATGAACACCTCGCACGGGACCAATGTAACTTGTTAGAACTCACCGCGTAGTCACGGGTCTCCCGATTTGAGAATATGATGATAATTTCAAAACATGTACTTTAGTCTTAGAAACAAGTCGTTTGAAGGTGAAAACCAAAACCAGTCCCCAAACGGCCCCGTAAGAGGCACGAACACCTCGCACGGAACCAATGTAACTTGTAGGAATTGATCGCGTAGTCACAGGGCTCTCGGTTTGTGAATATCACAATAATTTCATAATATCTAGATTAGGCTTAAAAATAAATCGTTAAAGGGTGAAAACCCAAACCAGCCCTCAAACGGCCCCGTGAGAGGCACCAACACCTCGCACGGGACCAATGTAACTTGTAGGAACTGACCGTGTAGTCACGGACCTCTCAATTTCAGAATATGATGATAATTTGAATATATATCGATTAAGCTTAAAAAAAACCTTAAAGGGTGAAAACCCAAAACAACCCCCAAACAGCCCCGTAAGAGGTACAAACACCTCGCACGGGACCAATGTAACTCGTACGAATGGACCGCGTAGTCACGGGTCTCCCGATTTGAGAATATGATGATAATTTCAAAATATGTACATTAGGCTTAGAAACAAGCCATTTGAGGGTGAAAACTCAAACAAGCCCCCAAACGGCCCCATAAGAGGCACGAACACCTCGTACGGGGTCAACATAACTTGTAGGAACTGACCGCGTAGTCCCAAGCCTCTCGGTTTGAGGTAATGACAATAGTTTTAAAGTATGTAGATTAGGCTTGAAAACTAGCCGTTTGAGGGTGAAAACCCAAACCAACCCCCAAACGTCCCCGTAAGAGGCACAAACACCTCGCACGGAACAAATGTAACTTGTAGGAACTGACCTTATTGTCATAGACCTCCCGATTTGAGAATATGACGATAATTTGATAATATCTAGATTAGGCTTAAAAACAAGCCGTTTGAGGGTGAAAACACAAACCATCTCCCAAACGGCCCCGTAAGAGGCACGAACACCTCGCACGGAACCAGTGTAACTTATATGAACTGACCGCGCAGTCGCGGGTCTCCCAATTTGATAATACGATGATAATTTCATTCAAAATATGTAGATTAGGCTTAAAAATAATCCGTTTGAGGGTGAAAACCCGAACCAGTCCCCAAGCGGCCCTGTAAGAGGCACGAACACCTCGCAAAAGACCAATGTAACTTATAGGAACTGACGGCATAGTCGCGGGTCTCCTAGTTTGAGAATATGGCAATAATTTGATCATATGTGGATTAGACTTAAAAACAAGCCGTTGAAGGATAAAAACCCAAACCATCCCCCAAACGGCCCCTCAAGAGGTACCAACACCTCGCACGGGACCAATGTAACTTGTAGGAACTGACCGTGTAGTCCCGAGCCTCTCAGTTTGAGAATATGATGATAATTTTAAAATATCTCAATTAAACTTTAAAAACCCTTAAAGGGTGAAAACCCAAACTAGTCCCCAAACGGCCCCGTAAGAGGCACGAACACCTCGCACGGGACCAATGTAACTTGTACGAACTGACCGCGTAGTCACGGGTCTCCCGGTTTGAGAATATGACGACAATTTTAAAATATGTAAATTAGGCTTAGAAACAAGCCGTTTGAGGGTGAAAACCCAACCCAGCCCCCAAACGTCCCCGTAAGATGCACGAACACCTCGCACGGGGCCATGTAACTTATAGAAATTGATCGTGTAGTCGAGGGTCTCCCGATTTTAGAATATGATGATAATTTCAAAATATATATAGTAGGCTTGAAAACAAGCCGTTTGAGGGTGAAAATCCAAACCAACCCCCAAACGGCCCCATAAGAGGCACGAACTCCTTGTACGGGACCAATGTAACTTGTACGCAATGATCGTGTAGTCGTGAGTCTCCCGGTTTGAGAATATGATGATAATTTCATTCAAAATGTGTAGATTAAGCTTAAAAACAAGCCGTTTGAGGGTGAAAACCCAAACCAGCCCCCAAACGGCCCCCGTAAGAGGCAGGACCAAATCGCACAGGACCAATGTAACTTATAGGAACTGATTGCGTAGTCACGGGTCTCCCGGTTTGAGAATATGATGATAATTTGATAATATATGGATTAGGCTTAGAAACAAGTCGTTGAATGGTGAAAACCCAAACCAGTCCCCAAACGATCCTGTAAGAAGCACTAACACCTCACCTTAGACCAATGTAACTTGTAGGAACTGATCAGGTTGTAAGGACATTTTTGTCCATTATCAATTTATATGTCGTACGTCGTTACACCGTTGAAGAAACTCAAGATCGCATCTACAACAACGGATCCGAATATCAAAATGTCTTCAACATCATAGCCTCTGCGAGAATTAACTTGGTAAAATTTTGTTTTTACGTTCCTTAAAGTTCATATTTAGTATTGGGAAATTTTTATAAAATGTTTTTTATAAAAATAAGAAGTAAGTTTTTTCAAGCAAAATGAGGCTTTTAAAAGGATTTTATTTTTTGGGAAAACCGGACCGATCCGCCCCATACCGGACCAATCCTCTTGCTGCAGATCCAGTATACCCCGGACCGCAAGCGAACCGATGAAGGCCAAAATAAAAGAACCGATCCGCTTGACCGGACCGATACGCCTCAGAACCGGACCGGTCCGACTGGGATAAATTCGGCCAGATTCGCTGCAGATTTTTTAGGCTCAAAGTTTTCCTATTTAAAGCCATCTTCGGGGAGTTATTTTTTAAGACTTTTAAAGACGATTTTCAGAGTCCTAAATACTCTAAGTCTTCACCTTTTTGATGTGTAAAACATCTTTTTGATTCACACAAAAAATCCCAATTACTTTTGTGAATCTTTTGGAACCCTAGAACACAAGCTTTGCTACTGTTCATCTTTGTGGGGAGATATTTGCAACCGAGGGCTGCGTGTCATTACTGAGGGAGTCTCTACAAAGTTTTATGGCTGCGTGTCATTGAGGAGAGCTACGGTTCTTCCTTTGTTGTTTGGGCTGCGAGTCCTTGGAGGGTGCTGCGTGTATTCTCTTGCTGAGTTCAAGACTGCGTGTCTTTGTGGGTTGGCTGCGCGTTGATCCATTGCAGATTTCTCTATGTAATTGTAAGTTGCGGCTTGTATATTCATAGTGAAATAAAGGTTTTACCCGAAAGGGGTTTTTTCCTGAATTCCGTGTCTCGGCATATTTTTTTTGTCACCTGCTTTATTTATTTATCGGTTGACACACGCACCTTAGATGAATGATTAGGGGCTGAAATTAAATAAGTGTGATATATTAGAAAGTTGCGAAGTTAATCAATTATCACACGTAATTCTCGTGTTCTCACAGGTAGTCATAACTTGCGTAAAATTTTCAATTTTAGAATATAATAATAATTGCAACTCCTATATGTAATTTTTTAGCTTGAGTAAGCTTTTTTTATAAATTACTTAGTTACTAATATCGTGTCTTTTTTGTATTCTATTTTTTTTGCAGGATAACATTTTATCGTTAGCATTTATTCACGTGGAACACACGGAGAACTCAATGGTTTACAGCAAGGGATTTATTCATGATTCTATTTTTTTTTGTGGCCGTGCAATTTTCTTGTAGTTTTATTATTAACTTTTTTGGCCGTGCGGGCTTTTGTAAGTTTATTGTTATATTATGTGGTCGTGCGGGCTTTATGTTACGCAGGTTTTAGAATGTCCATAAAATATAGGAAACTCTGCCCAATTTTTTTTATCTGTGAACTACTAAAGACTTGTAATATTTTGAAGTTTGTATGTACATTAGTTTATCAACAACGTGCATGTTTTGCAATTTGTGAATTTTCTTGTTTTCAAATATTTTTTTTTCTTTATCCAAAAATTTGGCACATTTCAAAACCGTACCAAAAGTGTATCAAATTTTGGAACGCTTTTGAACTGTGCCAAAAGTTAATGAAAATGTGCTCAATCTGGCACAGTTTAAAATTGTGCCAAAAGTGTGCCAGAAATATCAAATTCTGCCACGGTTTAAAAGTGTGGCAGAAGTGTTCCTGTTTGGTCAAATCTAGCACACTTTTAAACCGTGCCAGAAAAAAATGACCATTTTGGAAAACCTGATTCTGGCACAGTTTAAAATCGTGCCAGATTTGATCTGGCACAGTTTTAAACAGTGCCAGATTCTTGTTTTTGGTGTAGTTTTTCCCAAAGCCACATACGTTCCTAAGATTTGTGTGGCTATTCTTTCTTAAATCTATTCAAGGTTCGATAGGCCCAAATCAATCCAAGAATCGTATGAGCCCACCAATATTTTAATTGCTTACTATAAAATTCATAGTCAAGGTTATTTAAGCTTAATCAAATCCACAACCTTCGATCCCATATTTAATTCAGATACTTGCTCAAAATACACATTCATTCTCATGGCATGTTAATTTTGATCGAACCGAGGTTCTTACGAACCCACCATCATTTCAAAGGCTTTCTCAAAATCCCACATTCAATCTCAATCCATTTCAAACCCACTCTAATTAGCAGATTCCAAGCCCACATCCAGTTCATGATATTTCTCAAAGCCCATATTCATTTCTAAGGCTCGTTAAGACTAAATCAATCTAAGGGTTGTACAAGCCTACCACCATTTTGGAGTCTTTCCCTAGACCCCATTCACCCTCTTATTTCTAGACTATCTCTTCACAATTCCAATCTAGCATTAGTCCATCCCTCAGTTGTATTCGCAAAAATAATATCATTTACAAATAACACACATTATGGCACCTTATCTTGTATTTTCCCATCAACTCATCCATAACAAGGAAATGAGATAAGAGCATAATGTTGAACATTGGTGCAGACCTAGGATGATTGGAAATCACCACATTCTATAGTTGTTCTCACTATAGTCATATCACCATCATACATGTCCTTACATCAATATATCACTCATTTTTATGTAAAATTCATCATATTATATCTCTTAGTATTCTATAATGCGCTTTCTCAAAATCAATAAAAACCATATGAATATCCTTATTTTTCTCCTTATACCTCTCCATTAATCTCTTTAATAATTTAGAAGATGATGAACCAGGGGTGTAAAGAGGACATAATTAAATTGTGTGTGTGTGTGTGTGTGTGTGTGTGTGTGCGTGTGTGTGCGTGTGTGTGTGTGTGTGTGTGTGTGAGAGAGAGAGAGAGAGAGAGGTGATTCCGCCACAGATGGAGTTCGGTCGATCGAGAGAGAGAGGATATAGGTTTTGATGGGATTTTACTATTTTAGCCTCAGTGTGATAATATATATTTACTGAATATTCCATTTATGTAGGAATGGACAAAAACACCTGCATGTCCATTGCACACGACCATTTTTCCATCCAAATATTTAACACCATTAAGTTAAGGTGTATTATGGAGCGTTTTAATAAGTTGAGGATGTTAACTTCAGAAAATGAAAGTTCAGTTCATGAAGTGAAAATTGGGGTAAAGCTCAAGGGGTGTAATTAACCAATTTTTTGTAAAGGATTGTAATTTGATGGTTCGAGTAAATAAAAAGTATGGAAGTAGGAATGTTTTAATAAATTAAAGTTTCCTTATTATTAATGGACTTTTTCCAAACGTTTTTTGGTAAAATTTCACATCCTGACCTCATATTAATAGGTTTAGGCAATCATTGAGTGGCTTTAGTCTAAGTAGATTTAGGTCAAATTTTTTCGTTTTAAGCGAATTTCTAATTATTTTATTACATAGGAAGGGAATTTTTTTAACGGATTTTGGTTGAGTTTTTCTTCATGGCACTCTTTCTAACATATCCTTACTGAGTGATTAAGTATTTCCAATGGATTTATAGTTAAATATGTCTTTTCAACCTTATTCCTAGAAGTTTTATTATTTAGTAAGTAACTTTTTCTCCACGTGTTTTTAGTTAAAAAAATTTCATCTTGACCTCGTTTTTTATTCGAGTCTTTTTTGGGGGAGTTTAAGTTGATTTTTGTTATTTAACCTCGCATCTAAAAGTTTCCTTATTTAGTAAGTGACATTTTTGTTGGGATGATTTTGGTCGAATTTTATTGTTTTGTCATCATTTTCTCTTTAAGTTTTATGACTTTTAAGTGACTATATGGTCTGACTTGATTTCAATCAAAATTTACCGTGGTGGTCGCATTTTTATGTTTTTTATTTTTTGTTGCTGAATTGGTCGGGGTAGATTTCAATTTACTTTTGTTGTTTTGACGTTGTTTCTTGAAGATTCAATATGTAATATGTGACTTTTTTTACATTGATATCGATCGAATTTTTTAATTTTGGCTCCGTTTTTTTAATTTTCCTTATTATATTGACTGATATTTTTCAACACATATTTCAGACAAATTTCTCATCTTGGCCCCATTTTTACAGTATTCCATATTTATTAACTTTTTGTCCGAGAAAATTCTAGTTGATTATTTTTTTGGACTCAGAATATACAAGTTTTCTTACTTAGTGTCTTTTTGCCCAAACAAATTTTGGTTGAAATTTATCATATTGACCTCGGTTTCTATGTTAAGTAAGTGAAATTCATTTACAGTGTATTTTGGATTATTTTTTTCATTTAAACCATTTTTAGAATTGTCCTTATTTACTAAGTGACTTTTTGCCAAGACAAAGTTCGGTCTTTTTTTTATTGACTCTGTTTTCAAAAGCTACCTGATTTAGTACCAAGTTTTTATGAGCGGATTTTAATTAAAGTTTTCCATTTTAAACATGTTTTTAGTAGTATACTTATTAAGTTGTTTTTTTATTTATCTTTATTACTAAGCATTATATACATATGAATTATAACCTTTTGAGGGCACAACATCAACTCCAAATTCCTCAACCTATGTCCATATCTCTTTCTCAAATATATGTAAAGTGTTTATTAGTTAATACTGTCATTATTATAATAATAATATTTTACTTAATGCAAGTGTGTTGCCACTCCGACATAGTTCATGTTAATGCATATTTATTTATTTAGTGATATTTGTGATGCGTGAGGACCACATGTAATTCCCAAAATCAAAATTACGCCTCCCAACGATATAATGCTCATTGGTCGTCAACATGGTCACCCCCTTATGATGGAGAGGTTGTATGACAAGGGGAACCTTTTAGTATGGACTATTAGATACATGAGAGATACCTAGAGGTGATCTTCTTCTTGAGTTTATTGGTAACATGTATGTCCCCTTGTTAATTTTGCAATTGTGAGTATGTGTGAGTGCTTGATTTGGTTAATTTTGAGTTTATACTAATTCTGTATAGTTTTCTGTTGGTTTTAACTTTATTTTAAGGAATATATGTGTTAGGTTTGGGGTGTAGTACTCAAGAGATATATAAAAAGTGATTCAAGACCATGATTACTAATATAATGTTACTCGATGTATGTTACATGGTATTTATCCGACTGGGATCATGTAGTACATCTTTTTGTGGGTTTCACACACATTTTGTTAAAAAATCGGGTTTTATCATACTCGTAGTAGATTTAGGTGTCGATATATGCCAGAGCTTTGTGAGAGACTCATCTTTCGAGTTTCATTGATCTAATTTTTATACCTTGTAGATGTAGGTGTTGTTACATTTTTATATTCTTTGCATTTATATTTTTAAGTCATTAGTTAATAATATTTCTAATTCGATAGTACTTGGATTATTATGGTTTTGTTATTATATTATTATTTCATCGCAATAATATTATCCTTTTGATTACTTCATTTTTTCTTATTCATGTTTTAATTATTATTGCTACATACTGAGAATGGTATTATACTTTTTTGACGCCTTTACTTTCGTTCTTATGGGGCTAAGCATTGTGGGTGTGCAAGGTAGGAGTGCCACAGGTTTAATGATTTTCTTTACGTGTCAGATTTAGGTTTTCATAACTCACCTTAAACACAATATGTTTCCATCGCTAATTGTCACTCATCTTTGCGTCACACGAAAATTCGTGAAGAGGGAATGTCTCTTAGAACTAGTTCTAAAAAAAAGTGATCATTTGGATGTGGTGTTGTTCATGAGTTTTGTCACAGTTGAAGTTGTTTACAAAAGGCCCTTTATCGATGCAGTATCACTCATAAGTTCAATTATGCATCTATTTTTCCATGATTCGTAAATTTACTTATTTATGCATTTTTTTCTATTTAAACATTTTTTCACTACATTACATTATTAGAAATATGATTCATTTTTTTAGTTTCTAATCACAATAAGCAAAAAGCATCACCGACATAAATAAAATTACAATCCTTCTCACATTATAGCAATGGAAAAACATAAAGCATAAAATATAATAAGAAGGATATTCTTGGTACAAATATTTAGCCATTCCTAATTATTTAATCCAAAAACTAACATGACTAAGATCAAGAAAACTAATATGCCCCAACTTAAAGGTTTAGATATTTGAGCTACTTAAATCTTTTGCATAATTGCAGTCGTCGTTGACTCTCGGAGTTTCTTTTCATCCGAAAGCTATTTAGCAAACATTCATGACAATAAAAGATTTCAATTAGTGTAATAGGGGAAGAGAACTAACTATCATTAAAAAAATCGATATCTTTTGAAAACACTCTCATTAGTTCCACCATTTTTTATAGGTTGACTAACATTTGTCTCCAAATTAACCCTTAAAGTTGGTTTCTATAATAGATCTTTGTCGATTTTTGGAAGGTTGTCCATCTTGTCTTTTGTAGAAACATCGACGGAAGAGACTGTGTCAGTTATTGTAGCATCTGTTAAAAATAAGAGTACACAAACTCTAACATTCACAAGAATAAGAAACTTACTCAAAAGAGAAGCAAAAACTAATAAGAAAAAAACTCAAAGAATACTCAACTAAAGCCTTTATCACTTAGTTTGTTTTTGAATCATTACAAACATTGTTGTAGGGAGGTATTTATAGTAAAGGAAACACAATCAACACCACACATTGTGGTTAAATATATAAACATGCTTCTGTAATTCCCCAACCCAGTTTTGGGTCACCGTTGGGTTAACCCACATCGATTCGGGAAGTTGAAAGGAAAGGGGAAGGATTTAACCGGTTTATTCAAGAAAACCACAAATTTATTCGTAAGTTTGATGCTTTATATTTTTAATTTGCAAAAAGGCGATCATTGTAAGATTAGTTATTTAGCAGAATTTATTTACGAAAAATTGCGTTTATCCTGAAATTCTAATTAAACTAAAGCAATTCATACCATCCTGTATTATTACAAATTACGGTCGAGGTCCAAATAAGTTCAGTGCAAATATCAAGGTCTAATGTTTTTGAAAGTGGTATAGAGCATTATAACGGCATTGGTCCCCCCCCCCCCCCCCCTCGGGGCTTTGCTTGTATCATGTCCAACATTTTTACTTGCAGTACCTAGGGTGGGGGTGAGGGGTTTTAACAAAAAGAAAGTAGGTATGAGAAAATTTTCAGCAGGGAGTTAATACTAGGCAACACATTTTTCTACGAATTACTGAGAGATGCAATGAATATTTTTATTCAATTATGAAAACGTATACAGTTTAATCAACCATGATGAAACTATATGTTATGCACCCAAGCGATGAGCTCATACTCACACTTAACCGATTTTACCACCCTTTACCGGGTTTAGAGACTTATAATTCACCTTTTTACCATTAGTCTCAGTTTATACTTTGATTAGGTTGTTCACTTAAATTCTCGTACAACCCTAGATTTTTTCTTCTTTATTATTTCTTGGAATCTTCCAAATACCGCATACTTTGACGGGCTCCTCACCACCGGCGACGCCACCATATGCTCTGGCAAGTAGTTTTTGGATTTTCACCCTAAGGCTCCGCGACCTTCTTAGTTTTTCCAGTGTCATCCGAATCCTTATTCTTTATGTGTTTAACATTCATCCAATGTCCATATTATTTCATTACCCTTTTCATCAATTTCATCTTCCATGGTTTTAAAATATCGTACTTTCATAGTCATTCCAAAACTCAACTTTATCCGTTTTACACCCCAAAACTAAATCGAAGAGGTCCTAAGATGAGGCATAACCCTTCGGGTCCTCAAGTTTGCTAAAAATCCCGTTTTTACCCCCCTTGATTATGTTTTTGTGAAAAAAATCATTTATTTTATTTCTTTAATGACATAACATTTAACTATTTTCAAAGTGTTAAATTTATCATTTTATGTTCAAAACTGTATCCTTCCACTTTGTATTTTTTCACATAAAATACTATTCAACATGCTTAAGACCATTCTTGTCAAACTTCATAGTCTTCTCTTATTATTCCATGTGAGTTCCAACATTTATACCACTTCTACTACATTAAATACTAATAATATTTGGGGGGGGTTTCCATTAGTTGTTAGTTTGGTAACAAAACATATTTTAGCATGCTTGTTTAAGCCAATATTAACACACTTTAGCATACTACATGCTTCTACATGTTCATGGGAGGTTTTCACCCTAGAAGTACCTCAATCATGCATTTACTCTACATAAATCATAACTTTACAATTTAACATGCTTTCTTCCAATTTATCAAGGTTTTAAATACCATCTTCTTCATTTAAAGAAATTTACTTAGGGTTTGTTTAAAAAAGTTTCATTTTTTGCAAGACAAAAGGTGTTATGAATAAATCTGCATATCTATGGAATAGAATTTCACTTAGCACTCCTTAACTCCATTTCATAGCTAGGAAAAAAATCTTGAAAGCTTGGAAGGGAAACCTACATTTGATTTGAGGAGGAGAACTAGTAATAGATGACTTTAAAGCTCCTAAATTCCTAACTCCAAGACTTTGTCTCCACAAAATCTCCTCTAAGGTCTCTCTACAAGTGTGCTCCACCACCTTATTCTTCAATAAGAGAGTTTGGATACAAGAAGAAGGTGTAGATATGGGTATATGTGGTGGGGAATTCTTGGTACCACTATAAAAATGGAGGAAAGACTTGAGGAAATGAGAATGGATAGATGAAGCTCTAGAGAGAGGAGAGGAAGATGGTAATGGTGGTGGATTATCATCCTCCCAAACCACCCTTAAATAACCCACCAAAAACCATGTTAAAACATATAATATTCACCGAAAGACTCATCAGATCTGTCAGTTCTCAAGAGGCTAACATGTGTTTTCATCAAGGGATGAAATAGTGATAGCATTTTCGTCAGATTCTGACTCCGT
Source organism: Sambucus nigra (assembly GCA_949130495.1). Taxonomy (NCBI): domain Eukaryota; kingdom Viridiplantae; phylum Streptophyta; class Magnoliopsida; order Dipsacales; family Adoxaceae; genus Sambucus; species Sambucus nigra. The sequence goes on from OX422224.1 coordinate 70,603,365, forward strand.
CAAGGTCGTTCGAACGAGATGGACATCGTTTGAACAACTTTGGCCTGTCGTTCGATACTTCTTTCGCGTGACCCTTCTTGTGACATGCCCCTGTTATCCTCTCTCCTGGTCGTTTGAATCCCCATTACTAACAACGTGGATGCTCGTTCGAACAAGGTGAGAAAGTCGTTTGAACGACTTCAATGTCGTTTGAAGTGCTGATATTTCTAATTAATTATTGTCTTTTTCATGTGAGCCCAACTACAACTTAAATTCAAATAGAGTCATCACTTAAACTAAATGAACTGGTAGAATTCTTAAAACATGGATTTCCTTCATTTAATTTGATATAATTATGAATTACATGAGAAAAAGACACAATATTAGGTCGGGGTATCTCACAAAATAAAACAAGTAACAAATTACAAACCTAAAATAAAAAATAACATTAACAATAATAAAGGGGTAAATCTTGAATGTATTAAATATTACCTTCTTCAGTGAGAATCGAGGGGGTCTTTGAGATAAAAGAGAGAGGGAAATCGATGGTTTAGAGCACTGTTCTAAAAAATCTGCCTAGGTTCCACCTCAGCACGTCTAGGCTTGAGGCTTGGGAGAAACGCCCAGCCTTAAGCTTTGTACGCCTTATTCTTGGTAAAACACTTAAGGCACACTTTTTTCTAAAAACAACAATGCTTTAATGAAATAATATCGCCTTTTAAAGAATTTTTTTACTAACCGGACCATTATCTCATCCAAAATAATCAAATAGTATTTTAATTTACTAATCACTTAATTTACTTTGATTAAATGACATGACATATCGACATTAACTATGGTTACTTGGATTAATATGTTGTTTAGGATTTGAATCAATTTATTGTTATTTATTTTAGGTTATGGTTTGAATTAATTTGTTACTATTTATTTTAAGGGTTTGACATATTTAATGGTTTGAGTTAATTTTATTTCATTGTTGTTTAGGATTTTGCAACTTGAAGTGGTGAATTTCTAATTTGGACTAAATCCTTTATATCCTAGTTTAAGACTTCCTATTTCAAAGTGTGATTTATTTTTGGAATTTGATTTACTTTAGGGTTTTGTTATTAACATACTATGTGAATTTGTGCTATTGTATCCGAGGTTGTTTTATTTGAGTTATAATTGTCTAGGAATGCAAATTATAAATTGAATATTTGTAAAAAAATTGACTACGGAGGAGATCATGATACCAGGATATCAACTACCGATATTTGTTTAAGCTTGGTTCAGGAAAGATTTCTTGGAGCAACAAAAGACAACCGACTGTATCCTTGTCAACCATAAAAATAGAGTACCGAGCAACAACAATGTCAGCTCAAGAGATTGCATGGCTGATACAACACTGGTGAATAATTTACATCAACTAGTAGAATATGCAGTTCCATTGTATTATGATAACTAGTCGGCAGTTGATTTGGCAGAGAATTCAGTCTTTTATGCAAGAACTAAGCATGAAGAGATGCACTATCATTTTATTAGAGAGAGGGTTCTACAAGAAGACATCGAGATGAGACATATTAAGACTAATGATCAAGATGCGGGTTTGTTTACCAAAGGTTTAAGTACTGGCAAGTTGAAAAAATTCCGTCATCAACTCAATGTACTGCAACGAATGAGAGCCGATCTTGAAGAGGAGTATTAAGAATCAACATCAACCATCAAATCCAATGGAGTCCCATAAAACCTTCATAAATTAGGTGAAGTAAGTGGAGAAATTAAAGTTAGGTTGAATAATAAGCAACTTGAATGACTATAATTAATTTGTGTTTTAATATTTATATGATTTTTAACGCTTTTTCACACCTTTTTACGCCTAAGCTTCTAAAGCTTAAGGTTGACCTCCACGTCTCGATCACGTCCCGCATTTTTTAAAACCTTGATTTAGAGAGGAAAAAAAGTTACGATTTTTTTTTCTTTAAAGAGAGACATAAATGAAATTGAGGGGTGATGGAGTTTGAAAAGTGAAATAGGTGAGCGGGTATCTACTGGCCAAGTGGGTAGGAGTGTATAAGTATGCCTGTGTTTTGAAGTTTTAAGAAAATATGAGAGTTTTTTGTCTTCAATTTTAAAACTTAATCATTATAATCTTATATTTTAATTATCAAAAATTGAAAATCTTGAGATGGGAACTTAAAACTACAACAAAGCTTCGTTCTTGACTACATGTATAAATAGAAAAAGTTATTTCTAATATGATCAATGAATAAAAAAATGCTGCAAATAAATTTAGTTGTCAAATTTTCACTATTTTAACCACAAAAATGGTAGTTGTGGCTTTCTTTTAGGGGGTAATTATATCTAGGTCCCATTTATCGGGTGAACAAGCTTATAAGTCCTATTGACTTTTTAATAATCCCATAGGTCCTATTCCAACTTTTTAGGAAATTTTTTCACAATTTTACCCTTTTAAAATCAACCATCCGTAACTTCCTTGAGGAAGTTACATAAGTGGTTGAACTTTTTTTTTAATCTTTAAATGATCATAACTTTTGATTCACAAATCCGTTTTTCGCAAAATTACTATTTTTGAAATCTGCTCGACGAGATCTATCAAACAACATACATGAAGACTATAAAATTCCAAAGAAATTTTTTTACATAAACAGTAAACTTTCCTGTATGCACTAGAATATAAAATAGTTTTATATATGTGACATTTCACAAACACACAGTAACATTTACTTTGGTAATACTACACAGTATATATATATATATATATATATATATATATATATATACACACATCCGGTGGATCCAAACCCTGTTTTTTCAAAAATACCTTATATTTAAAGGTTCGCGCCAATGGCATCCAATCCTTACCACCATTGTTGGAGCTTCAACGACCTTCGTCAGAGCTCCGATTTGGGGTGGGTAAGGATGGCATGTGGTGCCGCTGGTGCGGACCTTTGAAAATAAGAGACTTTTGAATAAATGGGCTTTGGATCCACCGGAGTATCATTGGGTGCCGCTGGCGCGGACCTTTGAAAATAAGATTGGATAAATAGGATCGGGATCATTTGGAGCGCCAATTTGGGGTGAATAGGGGTGGCACAAAACTTAAAAATAGGAGCATATTGGATATATATATATATATATATAATTTGTAAAAATGTCATAGATATTAAACTTTATTGCATACACCAGAAAATTAAATAGTTTTATATCTGTGACATTTTCACAAACAATAACATTTACTGTGATAATATATTTATGAAATAGTTATATATATATAACATTTTCACAAACAGTAACATTTACAGAGTTAATATTATATATATATATACATATATATATATATATATATATATATATATATATATATATATATATATATATATATATATATAGAGAGAGAGAGAGAGAGAGAGACACACACGGTAGATCCAAACCACTATTTTTTTTTTCAAAATTACCATATTTTTAAATGTTTACGCTAGCGACATTCAATCCCCACTACTACCCATCCCCATTGTCGGAGCTTCAACGACTTTCATCAGAGCTATGATTTGGGTTGGTAGTAGTGGCATAGGGTGCCGCTGGTGCGGACCTCTGAAATTAAGAGAATATTAGATAAATGGGGTTTGGATCAACCGAAGCTCCGATTTGGGGTGAGTAGGGGTGGCATTGAGTTAGGTTTATATCTATAACATTTTCACAAGCACTAACATTTCTTGTGTTCATATAACACATTATATATATATATATATATATATTCAAACCTCTTTTTTCTGATATTATCTTATTTTTAACGGTCCGCGCCAGCGGCATCCAATCCCCACCCCCTTTATCGGAGCTACAACAACCTTCGTCAGAGCTCTGATTTGAGGTGGCATGGGATGCCGATGTAACATTTTCACAAACAGTAACATTTATTATTTGTGAAAATATTACAGATATAAACCTAATCCAATGCTACCCCTACCCACCTCAAACTGGAGCGCCGGTGTATCCACACCCCATTTATCCATTATTCCCTTATTTCCTAAGGTCCGCGCCAGCGGCACTCCATGTCACCCCAAATCAGAACTCTGATGAAGGTTGTTGGAGCTCCGACAATTGGGGTTGGTGGTGGTCAGGATTAGATACCGCTAGCGCGGGCCGTTAAAAATAAGACAATATCATAAAACAGAGGTTTGGATCCACCGTATATATATATATATATATATATATATATATATATATATATACACTGTGTTATAACACAGTAAATGTTAACGTTTGTAAAAATGTTATAGATATAAACCTAACCCACTGTCACCCCTACTCACCCCAAATCGGAGCGCCAGTGGATCCAAACTCCATTTATCTAATATTCTTTTAATTTCAGAGGTCCGCGCCAGCGGCACCCTATGCCACTACTACCCACCTAAATCATAGCTCTGATGACAGTCGTTGAAGCTTCGACAATTGGGGTGGGTAGTGGTGGAGATTGAATGTCACTAGCGTAAACCTTTAAAAAAATGGTAATTAAAAAAAAAAGAGGTTTGGATCTACCGTATATATATATATATATATATATATATATATATATATATATATATATATATATATATATATATATTAACTCAGCAAATGTTACTGTTTGTGAAAATGTTATATATATTGTGTAATATTAACTCAGTAAATGTTAATGTTTGTGAAAATGTTATATATATAAAACTATTTCATAAATATATTATCACAGTAAATGTTATTGTTTGTGAAAATGTCAGAAATATAAAACTATTTTATTTTATGGTGTATACAATAAAGTTTAATATCTATGATATTTTTACAAATTATATATATATATATATATATATATATATATATATATATATATATATATATGCTCCTCTTTTTAAAGTTTTGTGTCACCCCTATTCACCCCAAATTGGCGCTCCAGATGATCCCGATCCCATTTATCCAATATTATTTTCAAAGGTCCGCGCCAGCGGCCCCCCATGATAATTCGATGGATCCAAAGCCCATTTATTCAAAACTCTCTTATTTTCAAAGGTCCGCGCCAGCGGCACCACATGCCACCCTTACCCACCTCAAATCGGAGCTCTGACGAAGGTTGTTGAAGCTCCAATAATGGTGGTAAGGGTTGGATACCGCTAGCGCGAACCTTCAAATATAAGGTAATTTTGAAAAAAAAGGGTTTGGATATATATATATATATATATATATATATATATATATATATACTGTGTAGTATTAGCACCGTAAATGTTACTGTCTGTTTGTGAAAATGTCAAATATATAAAACTATTTCATATTCTAGTGCATACAGTCAAGTTTACTGTTTGGGTAAATTTTTTTTGTTGGAATTTTATAGCCTTCATGGATCTTGTTTGATAGATCTCGTCGAGCAGATTTCAAAAATAGTAATTTTGTGAAAAACGGATTTGTAAATCAAAAGTTATGATCATTTGAAGATTAAAAAAAAAAGTTCAACCACTTATGTAACTTCCTCAAGGAAGTTACGGATTGTTGGTTTTAGAAGGGTAAAATTGGAAAAAAAGTTCCAAAAAATTAGGAATAGGACTTATATGTAAGAGAAAAACATGATGGGACTAGAATGTATATAAGAACGTCTAATAGGATCTAAACGTAAATGCCCCTTCTTTTAGACTACTCCGTCTAATAAAGACTTTATTTTTTTTTAATTGCTTCTTGTATTAAACGTGGAGTAATACTCCAACACAAAAGAAATTGTGATCATGATGACAGGTCATTGGCCTAACTAACCGTTATAGTCAAAAAGTATAACATGTCTGCTTTATTAAATCAACATGATACATATGTTTAAGTAATTTTTTATCCCAATTTATAAAACGTGTCCCAATTTTAGAAGTTTCTTATTTCGCACGTTGCATTATTAACAAACGGACTTTGTTCCAATTTTGTTATTTTCAAATGTTAATGGAAGTCGTCTTATTTTGTAAACGGTTTTTTTGTAAAAACTTTGTTGATTTTGGTTTATACATTTAAAATCAATTTGCCAAAAATATTAAATAAAAATTAAATACTAAAACAATCATCGCAAAATACTGATTTAATATGCTAGAACTATCAATTTATATTGATTTTTTAACTTATATTATTAATTGAACCAAATTATCACAACAAATAATACTAAAAGTAATCTCAATCATTAATTTTGTCTTTCACATACAAGCTCCTAGTTAATTTTCTCTTCTAATTGAACAAACGAATATTTTTTTTTCTTTCTAACAAAGTATATATAGTAGATTTTCAAATTAATAACTGATGATTATTCATTTATGTGTTATTTGATAGATTATATATAAGTCTAGTTATTGTGTTTGAAATTTGAGAATATGGAAATATGATAAGACAAAGATCAAATTTGATAAAGAAAATGAAAAAAAAAAAATTAAAATAGAGGAAAAATCAAAATTACCAAAAATAAGAGTTACCAAAAATACAATAGAATATCGATGTATCACATAGTTTAGTATTGATAAGTAAGGGTGGTAAATGGACGAATACGAAGTGGATACCATACTTTTCATATCCGTATCCGCTATCTGGATGCACTATTCGTATCCGTATCTGTATCCGTCCGGATAGTAAAAACAACTATCCATATCCGTATCCTCTTGAATACCTCGAATTTGGATAATATCCGTTTACGTTTACATTTATTATCCCTTGCTATTAACTAAAATTCATATTGAATAAAAAATAGACGATCAAAGTACAACTTAGAATCTATGAAAATATTTATCTGACTCACCTTTTCTAACATATTATCCTACAATTTTTTAATTATCAATTTACAATCAACAAATTTATCACAGTTTATTGAAAAAAATATTTGTTTGAATAATAAAAATAAAAATAAATAAAAAAGGCACATATATATTAGCCCCTCTAGTAAGAATTTTATATATTGGGATCCCACTTCAAATCAATTGAACATGTCGGCTCTTTAAATCCATTCCAACTGATGAGTGCATTATTTTGCAGAAAATATGCCCAAATCTAGACCTTATTAGGCCCTTTGTATCATAAATAATGAGCTTTCAGAGTCTTTTTCATAAAATAAAAGAAAAATACAAGTTTGAAGAAAATTTGAGTTAAAAATGAAATTTTAGTAATCCCAAAGGGTGAAATTGTAATTTTATAAACTTTATGGGCCTGAAAATAATTTTTAAATATTTATATAGGCAAAATAAAGCTCCCCCTGAAATTTGGTTGAATTCAGAGGTAAAATAAAAAAGTTATGAATTTCGGGGTCTAAAATACAAATAAGGATAAATTCATAATTTTCTAAACTTTCTGGGGCTAAAATTGAATTAATATAAGTTATTTTATATTTTTTTAGGTACCCCTAAAGTTTGGTGAAGATCAGAGGTGCTTTAGTGAAGATATGAAGATTGTGGGAATAATTTAAAGAAATACAAAGTTAAGGGGCCAAAGTGGAAGAATGGAATTTCTGGAAATTGGAATGGGTTATATATTATTGAAGCAGTCATTATTATAAGAATGTTTCTTGGTTCAATGGTCTCACGCGCACGTGGGAAGGAGAAGGTCAGGGGCTCGATTCTTCCCGCCTTGAAGAGATAAAGTTTAACAGCTTCTTAGTCCGAAAATTAACGGATTTTGGAGCTGACCATTTCGTGATTTTCAAGATATTTCGTGGGACTTTATTTTTGGTTGATTTTTAGGATTTTATAATTCATATAAATAAATTAAAAATGTGTTTTACAACCATTCAAATACCCTCATCCTAAGCCTATAAATAAGATCCTTGGGTTCATTATTTGGGAAGAGAATTTTAGAGAGAGCTTTTAAGAGGGCCAATAATTATTTTGTGGGAGGAATTTTGTCAAGAATATTTGTGACACATCAATTGTAAGTTTGTTTATTTAATGAAAATTTACATTCATTCTTGCAAATTTATTATGTCTACAACTATGATTGCTTAATTTCCTTACTAGGACTAGGTGAAATTTATCATGTGTGATTAATATTGTGTGTCATTTAAATTCGTTTTTGTTCCCGATATGTGCTAAACGTTTTTTAAATTCGGTATTCATTTAAAATGACACGAGAGTGCGTTTTAAACCTTCGGCATTGTTTGAAAAAAAAAATTATTTTTATATTTTAAGTATGCATACTTTTTTATGGATTATACTTTTATTAAATTGATTGATAGCGCATGCTTAAAGACTATATTTTGAAATTTAAAAGTGAACTTTTTAAGGGAATAGGGATTTTAGGCGTCTAAATTTAGAGACGTTAAATTTTATTTTGGATTTCTAACGTGTTATTTTTCCGAATTAAATACGACGAGAGTCGGTTTAATTTGAGTTATAAAATTAGAAATGACAAATTTAAATTATTGCACAATGTTAGTTTAACGTGATAAATGGATCCAACGTTCTAGTTTTCACGATACCTCGATTATATCTCTCGTACTCCTATTTCTTCTTTGTGTTGCTTAGTTTAATATTAAATCTTATCTCTAACCCAATTTAGTTTAGTTGGACAGTCACAATTATTTTTAAAGAAAAAATTGAAAAATCTCTGTGGGTTCGACCCGTACTTACACTCGCTATTCTATAATAGCCCGTGTACTTGTGGTATTTTATAAAATTGGCAACACCAACGACCCTTGAACCTATTTCAACGGGTTAACATTTATTACATCTTATACCATGGCATCAATATATATAAGATACTAATATATATTACATTACTGCAATAGGTATACACACACACTAGTAGACACCATCATCGCCAACTCTTCTCAACCACCGCCTCACCCTTTCCGACGCCCCCTGTATCACACCGTTTTCAAAAATAGAAACCTTCTCCAAAATCGGCATTGTAAGTCTTTTTCTCCCTTTGAATCTTTGCAGAAAGGGTGAGAGATTTTTTTCGATAATGTTTAATAACTTTGGGCTGGCACACCACCATACATTTTGGCATGACCACGTGATGAAGAATGTGAGGAATTTGAAAAGAGGAGAAGTGTGTTTTGAGTGGGTGTGGAATCCACAACACGGTAAGGGCCATTAAAATCAAGAAAGAAAGATGATGAAGAATACCAAGATCACTATACCAGGAAAAAACATACATTTTCTTGAAATCAATACACTTTGAGTTCTGAACTGTCGACCTTAAAGGGGTATCATGCGTTAAGGGCCGAAATGTTTAACAAATATTTAAGGAGGTTTGTTTGTATAGAAAATATTAAACAGGGCCGTCAGAGAGGGTGAGACAGTTTATTGAAAAGAAAATATACGTTTGAATAAAAAAAAACTACATCTCATACACGGCAATATATGTTTGAATGAAAAAAATACACTGTTTACTGGGAAAAAAATATTTGTTTGAATAAAGAAATTCACAGCTAATACCCAATCAAATAATGATTGAATGAGTCTAAATAACCAATCAAAAAGACCTTCACAACACCAAATTTGTTTGTAAGAGGTCTTCACAGCGCCAAATTTGTAAAAGGTTTTCATAGCACTAGAACGAATCTGACCAGAGAGAGAATACCCAACCCCCGCATGAACGGGTGGAAACATGAAGAGAAAAAAAATGGACGAGTGGACGAATGGCCTTGGTTGTACTGTTGTGTGTGGACAAAAGAACAGAGCAAAGAGAGAGAGAGAGAGGTCGGCGACTCAAATGGAAGGGAAATGGGGGACATGAGATTGTTTTTTGTTAGGGTTTTTTGTTTTAAGTTCAATTTTAATAGCTTAGGTGGGAATGAAATGGAGATGGTTGTTTTTTTAATTGGATGCTCCGGTTCTTTTGTATATTTTCGATTTGATTTTAAAAATATTTTTTTTCAAATGAGTAAAAAGTGATAATTTAATAACATTTTTATATTATACCTATATTATTATATATTTATATTTTTACATTGTAATATTACATGTAATAAAAATAAATATTATAAATAAAAATTATATATAACTAATATTAATAACAGATTAATATAAATTATAGTACGGATACGGATATCCGGAAATATGGATACTATACACATACTGTCCGTATCGGTATCAGTTTTTCCGGATATTTTATCACACTATTCATATTCGTATCCATATCTAATGTTTCAGAGAAATTTCTGTAAAATTCGAACTCGGATACTAGACCGATTCGAATTTTTGAATATGTGTTTCCACCCCTATTGATAAGCATTTTAGAAAACTGAAACTAGTGAAACTGAACATACAAAAAAAATTGGTATGGTATTGATATAAGTCACACATAGTGATGAAACTGACCAATAACCACCCTTATTTAAGATAACGAGGTTTTAAGTTGAATTTTGGCCTTTCTACCATTTTCAAAAGTTTCTATGTTTCTCTTGACAAATTTGAGTCGAATGTCTCATATTTTGGCCCCATTTTTCGAAGTTTCCATAATTGTTAAGTAGCTTATTGTCTGGACAAAGTTTGGAGAAATTTTGTCATTTTGATAGAGCTTCTCGATGTTTTCTATTTAGTAAGTAAATTTTTGCCTAGCCCCATTACACTAAAATTTTATCTTTGTTTCTAAAAGTTTTCTTATGTAGTAACTTTTGTTAGTTCGTTAAATAGATAAACATTATTAAACACATTATATGTCACCTTATTGGGGAAAGATATCAACTCTAAATCTTTCCACTTGTGTCCATATTTTAGTTATTGTTCTGCCATATGTTAAATGCATATTAGTTCTTATTATAATATTATTATTTAGTCCATCATTGTGGGATTCAATTTTCACACACAAAAAAAAATACTATTATTCCATCTACAATATTCATAATGCTTGTGGTCCATGTGTAATTCATCAGCCTAAATGCAGCTTATTCGACGAGATAACACTCAATGGTACCCGAATGCTCTTTATTAGAAACTCAAGACTAATAATTAAATTAATTTTAAAACATAAATATAAAAATTCTTATATCATACCGTGATGTATTTTCTTTGTTGTTTAATTGTAATTATGTAAACTCTCGTATTTTAATGCATTAAATAAATTGTGAAATTATCTTATCATATTTACTTGTCGTGACATGTGATGTCACCATTGAAATATATTCTTATGTGTTATATACATGTGATGTCACCATAGTGATATATTCTTATGTGGTATATAAATTATTTACAAAATCGAATTTAATACACGATAAACAGTAAATAAATATTTTAATGTGACTGTGTATTTTGGGCAACTACAGAACGGTAAGGAATTTGATATCGAGCGTTTTCATATTTGTATCCCTTCGGTGTTGGGTTTCAACAATTGTGAAGTAGTTTTCTATAATATTGTGTACACTCAATTGATAAACTAATCAAATTGTGGACATTTGGATTGTATAGGCTAAGATACTAAATTATTGAGTTATATGAGTAATTGATTTTATGAAATATTTTTAGTTAGTTTTTGAATGCGTATAAGGTTCGTTTTAGTCTAAATGTATGGGCTTTAGGTCTATTGAGTTAGTATAAGACTTGGACAAGATTTTAGACTTATTGGATATATTTTGGGCTTAATTAGATGAGGACCATGTAGGGATTTAACCTAATTTCGATGTTATATGTTTTAAGGAGTCATTAGGATTTTCATATTTCACAAATTACAATTGGGGAAGCTTCCTAAGAGCTTGAGAGAAGGGACTTTAAGAGAAGATGAGGAATTGAGAGAATTTGGCATCATTCTTCGCCATTTGTGATTGAGGCAAGTTTAATTAAGATTTAATTTTAATTATTTTAGGCTATGACATTCCTATTCACTGAAATTTAAATTAATTAAAATAGAAATCTAAATTTAAGGATGAAACTAGTTGGAATTATAATTAGCTTAATTAGGAATAATAAATTAGGATAAAGAGGCCTTGTTTTGCCAAATAACTACAACTACGCTCTAATTTTATTATCTCAGAATTACTCATATAAAGAGGCATTATTTGCGAAGTTTGATAGCACATAATATGATTCCCCCTGTAAAGCATGCAATACCCTCTTGGTAAAATTCAATTTATCGGTTAATTGATTTTCACAAACATTTTATTTATTCATTAATATCAAACTTAACTTATTTGACACTCTACCGGATTATAAAATCAATCGGTCGAGTATACTAATAGAATCAGAACTTATAAGTTTATCAAGGGGGCTTCACGGCCTATGATATCTCTGAGATACGGATTCCTTCGGAATAAGAACTCAAACATATCCACACAATAGTTTCCTAACTTGGAAATATTTAGACCCAATAAATTGAATTACACACATAATAATTGTGTGAATATTCTAATCCTCGTACTCCTAAGAATTGGAAATCCATGCACCCTTCACAAATGATGTGAGATTATACAAGTCAAATTTAGTCAGCACCTAAACTTGAATCTCACTTGTGGTCCCATTTAATACATTCTTTACCGGTACAGTCCTCCGTGAACTATTAGATAAGTTCATGAACCATCATACATGCTCTTGAAGTCAAGATAAACTATTAAGACTATACTCGCAGCTTTACCGATAGGATGTCAACTCACGATTTAGGCTATGAATTGTTCAATTAAACTAGAACAAAAATTCTGATCTTTTGTGATCATTATGGACCCACCTCATCAGAATTATTACTAGGCTCAATTGATTGACATATATACAATATATTTAAGATAAATATAAAGCATTCTTACAAACATGATTCTTATTTCAGAACAAACCTAACACACCTTTATTGAAAAATAAACGCCATACATGGTTTTAAGAATAAATCCCAACACGGACAAGATTCTCAATTCCATTATTAGCAAAATAATGAAAAGATACACACATTGGGCCGACAATATTCCATATGCACACTAGGGCTACCGCGCGTCAATCTGCATGAGTATTGGAGTTACACTTATTCTTTGGTACAGTGGCGGATCCAGAAATGTGAGTAAGAGGGGGCCAAACAATAAAGATCTATTTTTATAGGGGCCGAAACTATAAAAACATAATTTTTTTCCATAAAATTTTAAAATTATAGGGTTAAAATTTGAAATTCTTTGAAGTTTGGGGGGGCCAAGGCCTCCCCTTGCCCCCCCCCCCCCTTGTATCCGCCTCTGCTTTGGTATATGATACAGAAGACATACTACTCGTTGATCTCGAAGTTCCCCCTCTACGCAAGTGGTCGACTAGATTCAGAGCTACTATGAATGTCTCTCTCAGATAATAGAAGACTCGAGGCACTTTATCACAACTTAGGATATTATTTCCGCATCACACATTCCTTCAACAGTACCACCATCGATATTGCCCTCAATTTAATTACCACTCACAGCGGTATGGTATTTTATTCCAACTCATGTCCACAAATTGGTGCCAACGGAGTTTAAACCCTTGACATATGGTGTCATAAATTACATGCCCTACTAGTGGCGCTGAAAAGACCTTGGTGTTAGAAGAGTCCAAATCTACATATATGAACCATTACTTTTCCTCACCCAGGTGATGTAGGATGTAACTCTCTGGATACCGAATCAACCATGACACTAATATATTACAATCCACCCCCTTAGGAACCCCAACATCCTCATTATGATGAAAACCATCACCCAACACGTTGGCACACTTATTCTGGCGGGGTACTTGCTTTGATACAATTATACCCACTCTACCACCATCAATATTGTCCCCAATTTAATCACCAATCATAGCGGTATGGGATTTTATTCCAGTTCACATACACAAACTATTGCCAACGGAGTTCAAAACCTTGGCATGTGGTGTCATAAACTACATGCCTTACTATTGGAGATGAAAAGTTCTCGGTATTAGAAGAATGCAAATCTACATATATGAACCATTATTTTTCATCACCCAAACGATGTGGGATGTAACTCTCTAGATACCAAATCAACTATGGCACCAGTCTGTTACAAAATTTAAGGACTGTGACATGCAAGAGGGAAACCTTGTCCTAAAAGATCGCATTGAATTGATTTGGGACCCTAGGTGAAAGTTAACCCAAATTGAGTGTACCCTATCTCATCAAGAAAATCTTATCGGGTGTCACCCATATTCAAGACTATCTTGATAGTGATTCTAGGTCAGTTGATCGTAGCTACCTCAAGAAATTATAATGTTGAGTCTTTAGACTCTTTATTAGATTTTATTCTTTATTTCTCCATTCTTCAATTAAAATTTCTCACCCCCTCTCGAAACATTAGTAAAGAACAAAACATACATTAATTAAACGAAAAATTACAATATATACACGAACCCTAGAAATTTTCTTAAGAAGTCATGTCGGTTTGGCACGATTCACAACAATAAACATCAAGTAACAAGTGATAGTATATTTTTAAAATGTGCGAGTAGCTTATGGGACTGAGTAAAATGCGGAGAAAATGATGACAAAGAACAACTACTCAAATTAAAATATATTACCAAGATAAAGATGGTATTTTTTTAATTAATATTACGAGCATATGAAGTACCTTGTGTCTATGTGAAAAGTTTATCAAAATGATTCAACTCCGGTACTATCTACTTAGATGCAAGGTGATGAATCAATATGCAATTTAAGGTGATGAATCAATATGCAAAAAATATACACAATAACACAACACAAAGATGTATGAGGAAACAACTCACACGAAAAAACCTCGAGTCTAACGAACAACAAATAAAATATTACAGAGATATCAAACTAGCAAATTGTGACTGATGCTCTAGTGTACAACTTTCACTAACACTCTTTGCACACCATATCTTCCACTTTGATAGCGCCAGCCAACAGCCCAAGAACATTCACAACCATTATCGTTTTAGTTCGCAACCAATATCTTCATAACCCAAATAAAATTTAATCTTTGAAGTTAAAGATCCAAATGTTTTCTTCCAATGAGAGCATAGAAGCCACAATTTAATATTTCTACTTTCTAGGTTGGGAGATTCCTAAAAATTGATGGACGTGTTTAGATGTGCTTGGCTACATAAAATAAACGCAACAAGTATTTTTGAGATATCTAAAATCTAAAGCTTCTCAAGAAAATAATGTATGAATATTCGTTCAAGAAAAAAGATGAAATAATCAAACTTCAATAGTAATTTAGATCAAAGTTTAGGATATAAATATCTCAAAAAAAAATAATGAAGGTTTTTCACTCAAAAAATATGAAGATGAAAAAATTGAGACGAAAAACTTATTTCAAACAAAAGCTTGAAATCTCTTTTAACTTTTTTATGGAGAAATAATAACATAAATAATCATTTCAAACTTGTGAACATAATCTCTCAAAGGCCCAAGTAATTCTTATCCCTTGAGCCTAAGTGATTCTTGTCCACATAAGTAAGTTAAAAACCATCTAGTTCATAGGTATGGCAAAAAAGTGGTCTTTGCAAAGTTCTAGGCGAAATATTGCACTAGATTTTTGTCATATTTGCATAAGATTTTTCCTAAAACAAACAGCACAACGAACATTGCTTCAACAACCAGAAAATTTTCCTTTTGTAATTTGCCCACAGTTTCGCAAACTGCGACACCTTTAGAAGTTCTTGAAACCAAAATCAAGTCCTAGGGATTTACCTTAAGAACACAATATAAAAACAGCCTGACAATAAATATTAAGCTACTTTGTTTCCTTCTCATTTTTCTCTTTCAAAAAAGATATATACAATATAAACAATGATTTATTGTACAAAACAATAAATTGCACATTCCCCACAGGTCACCCTATCTCTAAAATACGAAAGATGTTACAATAAAAACAAAATATCTACATGCCAAAGAATATTGCAGCATTGTTGGGGGCTACTAGATTATGTATCCTCCTCTGCAAGTTTGGGTATGTATGTGTTGGACTGTTTAGCTCACGGGTGTAGTAGTGGCAGCTCAAAGCATATCTAACCAACAGTGTCATGCCTGACACTATTATCTCTAAAAGGGTTGGTTAATGGTTATACACAAACTTCTGTTCACAATAAAGCAAAACATCTCGTCATGTTTAGTGTGTTTTAAGCTTATACAGTAACTCAAGTGTTTCTCTGTAGGAAGGATCAGTCCGGTTAACAGGCTTGCATGAATTTACATGATCCGTCGAGTCCAACACCTGTTTCCAGAATAAGAAAACACATCAAAACTAAAGGCAAGAGGGAAAATAAATATTAAAACAATGGAAGGTACTGTGAATTTGACAAAGAATTCAATGTGTATATATTGCAATCATTCTATAGCGCTGGCTCAAATTAACTACTACATCAAAATCAAGGAGGATGTGAAACCGATAGATGTAGAATAATAATAATTCCTCGTATTCAATTTTGATGTTAAGATTTGTTAGTGTCAGTAAATTGAAACTTCTTTCATATAGAAAATCCTAGTTAAACACACACACGTTGACCATCAGTGCATCACTCAGCCTGGATTCTGCAAATTGAGGGAAATGGAAACGGAACATTCTTAGTGAATTCCTTATACGCCTTAGCAACGAACATCCATAGATATACCCCCGAGGATACCTCACTAGGCAGCATGCCAGAAAGTTGGTAACATAAATTTTAGCATAATAACCTGCTTCCAAAAGCTCCCCTACTCCTGCAATTCTATAAAACTGCTCCTGGTAAGTAAAAGCTAAGGCCCTATTTGGTTTTTATTTTTTGTTTCCAAAAATTCTAGCTTAAAAAGTGTCGTTGAGAAGAGTCGCAAAATTTGTTTTTGTATTTTTATACCTCTTAGTGTTTCTTGGACTTCACTTAAAAATAGAAGGTACGTGGTGAGGCTAGACAACATGTTCTTTATTGAAGTAAGACCCGTGGGGGGGGGGGGGGGGGGTAGATTCGGGATCCTTTGGATCCACCTCACAACTCTAGGAGAGGGCAACACATAAGGATACAAAGGAATCCAAACGTTCTTCTGATCACTATTTCTCAACGTCAAACTACCTCCAAGATGAATCAAGACCATCCTAAAAGCTCCTTCATAACACACGAGATAATAGAATTACAGACCGAACAAATGATGAAGGGAAACAGGAGTGCCACCCTTGAATACGCATGGAAAACACTCAAAAATGCTGTATCTACTACCCTGTCAATAGACCTGCTGAAGGCCTCTCTATAACCAAGATGGAAAGCAGGGGAGAGGGAATCAATATGACAAAGGCACCTCGAACTCCGGAAAGAAAAAAAACATGACCATACATTCGCAAGAACAGAGAACCTAAATGCAATATGCAAAACCAAATCTATCATCTCCATAGCCTCAAACCCCATCCTCTCGAGCTATCTAATAAACCAAGAAACCTCAATCCACGTGGTCTCGGGCCTTTTCTACATCAAGCTATCTAATAAACCAACTCAATTGGCCAGAAAACAGACCATCGTTCCTCGTCAGTTGTCACCATGGTCCAAAAGTTGCTGACCCAAAAGATCTAAAATCAAACAATGTACGGGAAACCTTTCAACGAAGATCACCTTCCGATGGCGAAAGTTTCAGGGGTTCAAATGGTTTGTCGCAACTCATGGGTCCCTAAACATGGATGGTGCAATGCCATAGAGTGTCGTCTCATTGTAGCCAGTCCGCTTACCGACTAACATCACCGAGCTAGTTGAGAATCTCCCCAGGTCCTTGAAGCTAACCATGGCCATCGCAGACCCCTGTTGAGATCATCTCGTAAAGTTGGGAACTCAAATCCAATCCCAATACTGTATTAGGGTGCTCATTTGATAGTGCGAGCTGCAAGAAGGTCAAATGGATTCTGCTAACAGGGTCCTTGTCTGGTTCTTGAAAAACCTAGCCACCGCTACTAAGCTAGAAACTCCTTAGGGGGCTGTAAACTGTTTGAGGTTGCCTTCTCCAGCAAAAAGGAACTGGCTATTTAGGGTGAAGTGGAACAAATGAGCTCCCATGTGACATTTGATTTGGGACTCGAATGCAATGATCTATTTAAAGATGGGTTACCCACTATGATATATCTTTTTATCACCCACAATACCCCTCATTTCTCACATTAATATAAAATTGTGTCCTCTAATTTTGCTGTTCGATTCTCCAAATCTAACGTAAACTACACGTCAATCGCCAAGAAAATAAGCCAAACCCAAACTTTAGAGAGAAAATCAAGAGATTTCTTATATTTCAAAATAGAGAGTCCTCCAAATGAGGAATACAAGGGAGTATTTAAAAGGGAAGGGGAGGGAGGAGATTCAGGGGGTCGGGGTCCTTTAGATCCACCTCACAACTCTAGAAGAGGGAAACACATAAGGATACAAAGGAATCCAAATGTTCTTCTGATCACTATTTCTCAACGACAAACTACCTCCAAGACGAATCAAGACCATCCTAAAAGCTCCTTCACAACACACGAGATAATAGAATTACATACCGAACAAATGATAAAGGGAAACAGGAGTGCCACCCTTGATACGCGTGGAAAACACTCAAAAATGCCGTTTCTACTACCCTGTCAATAGGCCTGCTGAAGACCTCTCTATAACCAAGATGGAAAGAGCTTCGGGGAGGAGTAGCTTAAGCCCTAAGCTAATATTCTAATTACAACAATGCCCTTACTAGCCTTTTTCTACTCCTACCTCTAAAATGCTAAACAAAAAAATAAATACAGCGACAAAATAAAATGATGTGAATTTGAGTGCGGAAACGTAAAAAGAAGAAGTTATCTACACAACAACTAACTACACAACATCTACACTACACAATAACAACTAAAGAAATGAAATGGGTTTCTTTTTCTCTCTTCTCTATTCTCAATATTCAATGTTAAGTACAAATGAGGGCTAAGGGGGCTATTTATAGGAGAGATTAGTTTGCTAATCGAGCTAATACCCAAAAATACTAAAAAAGGAAACTAATATCTAAAAATGACAAATTAGTCCCAAACATACTTGGAAACTAATAAAGCTCTAAATATAAAAGAAAATTACAATAAAATGCAAGAAAATATTAAAATAAACCCTAATTCTCATCAATCTCCCCTACTCGAGAGAGCTCGTCCCAAGCGACAAAAATGTTTGTGAGGGCAACATCGGGGGGCTCTCCTACTTGAAAGGAAAGTCGTCCTTTGAAGCGTCCCGCATAACAACTCACAAAATATCCTCGCAGAAAAACCACAAATTTATGCCATGGCCGATGAATAGAAATGTGGACTCTAATCAATCCACATGAAGAGTCAACACAAGATCGACGCGGAGAAGGCCATTGATGCCAAATTTCATCCAAATTGCTCGTGATGAGCCTCCATAGCATCAAATCACGTAAATGCATCATGGAGTGCTCATCATAAGTAACCAAAAGGGGCCCATAAATCCCGCAGGAATCGTGATCATCCCATGCAACATATACTCCTCAAAAGAAACAATCACCGAACCACCATCACAAAAGTCATCATCGTGACCAAAAATGGGGAAAAAATCCATCAAATCAATATTTCCACCTCGCGATAGTGAGTGCAAATCTCCCAACCATCTTCAACAAATAACTCAAAAAAATCATATAGGAAGTACCCATCATCTTCAACCCCGATGATAGAAATGAAGTCCACAATCTCAAATGTCTCCAAATCCCTATATCGAGTACGAGTGATCCATCCTTCCTCTTCGAATATGGGTAAAAAATCGCAAGGAAGGAACACGGAGTCACTATCAAGCATAGTCGTCTCAACAACCTCGGAGACATCCTCGTAAAGCATATCCGAAGAGATACTATCATCGGTGTGTGCCGGAATGACATCGGATGTAGGAAGGGCACCGGTAGACAAGTACTTCAAATATGGGACCAAATACCTCGCTCGTGCACTTACCCATTGTTCACGTGTCATCACCATCTCATAATACTCGGCTCGACATCTATTTAGGTGTTGACGGTACATCTCATACTCTCCGATAGAATAAGCACTAGACGCTAATGTGTGAAGTTGTCGAGAGAGATATGAATCCGTCTCGGCCCAAGAAGCTTGAAGACTTTGGAGTTTCTTGATGATGGCACAACTAACCTTGTCAAAATCGGCACATGCATTCATATCGAGGACGTATTTGGTACCATCCCGCAAGAATTTGGAAGAAAAGTGTTCTTCGGGTGGGGGGGGGGGGGGATGAAATCGTATGGCCTTGATAGATTTGGGGCAAGTTTGTAATTATTAGAAAATGCAGGGGCTGAATTGTAATTTTAGAAATTGGTAGGGGATTAATGTGTTGAAGAGTTCCGGGTGGTGGGGAAATTTGGTTAGGGTTTTGAGATGGAGTGGGCTTTAGGGATTCTTGAAAATGGGGTAAATAGGATTTGGAATAAAAAAAATTGGTTGAAATTGAATGGGGTTTAAAATAGGATGGATTTTGAATTGTTTGGAAGGAGAAGACAATGAATCTTGGGAGTGGGTAATGCTTTCTTGAAATTCCGGTAGTTCTTGATTTGTTCGGGGTGGGTTCTTGAATTCCCGGTGGATTTCTTGAGATTTGGACTGAATTTCAGCGTTAAAATTGGTTATTACCCTTCCAGGCAGAACTGTTGGAGATTCTGGACTGATGGGCTGTGTTCCCACGCAATAATGTTGGGACGGATCTTTTACAGGGTGCGCCGTGGACCACTGCTTCGCTACAGCTTTTCGGCAGTGGCATGATTGCACTCGGGCAGATCTGCTGGCAGAAGCAGTCGGGGGTTTCATTGGCGGTGATGATCCTTGCTTCGGGACTGCCCCGTCCGATGAAAAAGAGTTCGCGGGGGTGGTGGATGTTGGCTGTGAAATATTGAGATTAGGGTTTTTTTGCAAATCATCCGGATGAACCCAATAGAACTTCCAATATTCTACAAATATGGCCGATCGAAGAACAAACCACGCTCTGATACCAATTTGATGTGAATTTGGGTGCGGAAGCATAAAAAGAAGAAGTTATCTACACAATAACTAACTACACAACATCTACACTACACAACAACAACTAAAGAAATGAAATGGGTTTCTTTCTCTCTCTTCTCTATTCTCAATATTCAAGGTTAAGTACAAATGAGGGCCAAGGGGCCTATTTATAGGAGAGATTAGCTCGCTAATCAAGCTAATACCCAAAAAGACTAAAAAAAGACAACTAATATCTAAAAATGACAAATTAGTCCCAAACATACTTGGGAAACTAATAAAACTCTAAAAATAAAAGAAAATTACAAGAAAATGCAAGAAAATATTAAAGTAAACCCCAATTCTCATCATAAAATAAAAAAATAACAAAAATACAATAAAATTTTAAAAGGGGCCCATTTCCATCACTCCCCCCCCCCCCCCCCCCCCCTTAAGACCAAGCTCGTCCTCGAGCACTCATGAAAATTTGGGAACACGTAAGGAATTCCAAAAATTATGCCAAAAACTTGTGGGGCCAAAATAAAATTCTTCAAAGTTGAGGAGGGCACACCCCGCATATTTTCTTCTTCTTCCCTCTTTCTTCACCCAATCAAGCCCTAAAACTTCCACCTGGGTCAAAAATCAATATTTCGGGGCACCAAAATGTGGAGTTCGGATGGGCTGGGGAAAGGCTTAGGGCGGGGGGCGGGGCTGTTTGGGTTGGTCAGTGGATATTTTGGGCAGTTGGTTGGGGGCTGAGCGGCAGGGGGTTAGTGGGCCGGGGGGGACGTCGAGGTCTGCCCCGGGGTGGGGGGGAATTTTTTTTGGGTCGGAGGTGGTTCTAACAAGGTGGGGAGTGGGGTTCGGTGGGCTGGAGAGTTTGGTTTGGGATGTGGGGTTAGGGTGGCTGAAAACAGGGGTTTTCAGGTCAGCAGAGTGGCGTAAAGGGAGGGTAGGGCTATTTGGGGAAACAATGGAAAGGGTTGGGAGGGGGATGGTGTAGGGGCTAGGGTTAAGGTTTAGGCCTAGGTCCTTTTTAGTGTTTTGGAATTTGGAGGAGATGAGGAAGGCTTTGATTTCTTGTTGTGTTTGTGCAAACTCTTCCATTTGTTTTTTAATCTCCTCATATAGTTGTTTGTATATTCTTAGAGCCATTAGATGTAGCGTACGATTTGATAAAAACACACCGATACACCAAACACCAATATTGGAGCGACACCTCGCACTGATACCAGTTTGACGTAAACTATACGTCAATGGCCAAGAAAATAAACCAAACCCTAACTTTAGCGAGAGAATCAAGAAATTTCTTATATTTCAATATGGAAAGTCCTCCAAATGAGTAATACAAGGAGGTATTTAAAGGGAAGTAGTAACTTATGCCCTAAACTAATACTCTAATTACAACAATGCCCTTACTAGACTTTTGTTATTCCTACCTCTAAATACTAAACAAAAAAAGAAATACAATGGCAAAAGAGAAGAAAAGAACAAAAATACAATAAAATGCAATAAAACCCTAAAAACTGACCATTTCCATCAACATCATCGTTGATTCTAAATAAACAACCACAACCACTAAGCGTCGCTATGACACCAATTGGATGCAAACAAGACACATCCAATTAATCAGAACACAACCAAAGAGGAAAAGTCTCACTACCACTCATTAACTTTTCAAATGAGTGTGACACCCCGCCTAATTAAATACCGGGTGATCACTCATTTATTAAATTAAATCAAGGTGAACAATTGGTCCATTCTTAGCATCACTGTCGAAAAATAATTTTTTTCAATTTAACACCCTAATTAATTAAGCTAAGTGTCAAAACCATTTTCATACATACTTTCCAAATTTTATTTAAAGAAAAATCATTTATTTTATTAACAACATTCAATAAGTAAGAATCACACCACATTAAATTCTGCAACATAATCCAATTAATTTAATACATTCGTCAATCGAATGTCAACATACGAAATCTAAAGTCACACATCCGAACTGAATAAATCCCATAGTAACAATACTGGAAATAACTGAAATACAAATGTCCAATAACAACCGAATAATGGAAAGAGCTACACATGCCCAACTAGATGAAAGTACTAAGAGTGGATTCGAATGAACGAAGTCGTTTAATCAAGAGACCTGCAACTCCCACCTAAGCTGCTGCGCGTTCCTTCCAAGAGATCCTAAGCAAGACGCCCCAGTGGCTGGGCACCTGTAATACATACATATATATACAAGAGGGAGAGAGAGAGAGAAAAACGGGTCAGAGGCCGATAGTGTGTATGATTTAAAAATTGTTTAGCAAGTATTTAAATTGATACAGGTCAATGTAACAACATATTAGTGCGACACTCCCTTAAGAAATTCTCGCCTCTCTTCTAATGTGCACACCTAACGCACTAACCTTCCCAACGCCTTGTCTTATCATTTATCGCACTACTCTTCCCAATGATTTAACTTATCTTAGATTACTCGTAAGATTCAAAATTTAACGATTCCATTGTTTGGAAAGAATATTTTAATTAGTAACCAAAGTTCTCATTTTGACTTTATTAATCAATAAAATTTTCCAATTTCATATTATACTTTCTTAAAACAAGTATTTACAATTTGAGCCATCAACCATGTCCTACATATCAAATCACAGTAGGCAGTTCCAGATTTCAGAATTTCATATACATATATTAACTACTCGAAAATATATATATCAAAACAGCACCCCACATAATAACTATGGTGCGGGCATACTCTACTATCCAAACCCCATGTCACTCACATTAAGGGGAATACAAATTATGAATCACTCTCAAATTGTATTAACACATACTCAAACAATATTGAGGCGATGTATAGATTTCAAGTCTCGTAGGACCGTCTGAACTATCACTGCGATAGCCTGTACCAAGGATACCTATACACAAACAATATGAGGCGAATCGTAGATTCCAAGTCTCTAAGAGGAAAGCACATACCCGCATCTCTTAGGACCATCTGAACTATCATTCTGATAGCCTGTACCAAAAATATCTATCTTCTAGGGTACAAGTCAATATCCCCTATAAAGGTCCCATCGAGATAAGACTGTCCCAGCGCGGAAACCTCAGGGATAGCAAGTAGCGTGGGCATGATTTTCACACATAGATAGTATATGCATACACAATCATATAACTATACTAATATTACCATATCTATAATGGGTAAATTCTCAATTCCCATAATTACGTCATTCGCATTTATTTCACATAATATAGTTATCACGTATAGCCATTCAAATCTAACTTTAATTTGAGGAACTTTTCCACTTACTAAATAACGCTTCATGGATTCTATCCTCCCAATTATAAAATTCAGTAGGTATACACATTTGTCCCAAAGTAACTCTCTTACGTGTCTCTCTCTTTAAATCATAATTTCACCGACCCTAATGTAATTATCCCAAAATATAATCTTTGCCCGACATCAAGGGTCCCAAAATCTACTCACATGTCCTACTGGTCTTCCCTATCTCCCAAAATATTTTATTAAGGATGCTCAAGAATTATATCACAATAATTTGAATTTAACTCATTTAAAAAGGGAATAGGAGTCCGCCTCTGCGAAAAAAATGAAATTCTGCAGTTACGGGTTTCATCTCCTATCATCAACAATTTCCATATTTTCTAATCCCAATCGTCCCAGAATTGATGCTACTAACCTTATATTATCATATTAGGTATTTTCAACACAAAGCATGTGGATTTCTATCATTTAATCATGGATTAACCGCCCAAGATCTATACAATTATCAAAAACCCTAGAAATTTCTTAAACAGGTTTCTATCAAATTTTCTCCAGAAATTCCATCTTATAATCATCAAAATTTTGTGGTTAAATACCTCTACATGGCAAGGGTTTCCAGAATTATCAATTAGACCAATACTACATGGATTTTCCTATCATAAATCGGGTTTTCTTCTATTAAACCCCATCCTAATTACTCCTAAAATAATATGAAAGATGCATCAACGAAATAAGCAAGATAAACACTTTCCTGGTATTTTCACAGGTCTGGTTTGGTGCCGAATTCAGTATGTTTGCGTTCCCCGTCTCGCGATCTACGCGTTGGTGGTGGCGGCGGTGCAAACCGTTGAGTTTTGGGCCTTGAATTTGCCTTGAGAGCTCTCTCCTTCCTCTCCTATGGCCGTCACTTGTGTTCATAGTTTCTAAACCTAGAAGGTAACCTAGGTATCTGATATAACTCCTCTAATTTTCGTGGGTTTAACTACCCCAAAATTTAAAATGACCAAAATGCCCTCCCGGGTTACTAATTAGGCCTAAAAACCCCCCGATACCCAAACTAAACTCTCGGGTACACTTTTCTGACTATCTCGACCCTTCCGGATGCGTTGGCGCACTCAAAACGACCATACGAACAACTTATAAAATATTCACTTTTATTTAAATATTTAATCCCGACGCGACACGGGCGCGTCCCGACTCAAATTTCCAAAATTGTCATTTTATTCACTCGTGACATTCAATATAATCAATATTATATATTACCTTTCTCAATAGTAATATTCAACAAATTTCCGGATTTTTATTAAATAATTAACTCACATTAAATTTAATAAATCCCCAAATTAAAATAGCATAAAAATACGGGGTATTACATACTTCCCCCCTAATAACGGAATTTCGTCCCGAAATTTGGAAAACAAGGCATACCTGGTAACACAATTCTGGATATCCTTGTCAGTACGCAAACTATCTACATAGTACGACGCTCAATCATTATAGCTTTTTCCTCACAGCAACATTGTTTTACATTCTCATTGGAGACACTTCACATTGTGCTCCCACCCGACAACATTTGCATAGATCACACCTATACGTTATAATTTTGTTATCTCACTAACATTAGGAGGTCGCACCTCACTACATGACAAACTACTCATATTTATTCATACATAAAAATCCCATTCTGAGAGGATCATACGAACATTCGACCACTCCTGACTGCCTAAAACAGTCGTGGAATTCCACCATAGATATCGGATATTTTCTCGACCGGTAAAAAAAATCTGATTATCTACTCTCCTCTAAACATACGGAGGGAGAATAGTCGAGGTTCTTCCATAACAAAAACTTAATAAGTACCTCGTACACGACAAACAGGTACGAGTGCTTTTACAGAGTATGCTTGAAATCATCGTACCAAGATTCCAAAATTTCCTTCACGTGGTTCCACTAATCTTTAATCACCATGCGCTTATTCCCTGGCTAAGGGTGATACATCCTACTCGAAACGAAATCTTTTCTCCGATGGATCCTGAAATCCAATATCAAAGGTGGGATTCACCAATCTCATCCTGATTCAGAAATTTATACTGCGCCGGACCATGCACTGGCGCGATCCTTCCTTTCAAAGGAAGTTTGGGGCATACTAGTTAATATTATAAGCCAGCCCAAAAGAATATCAATCACTTCCTTCTCGCCGACTTAATTCACATGTTCGGGATAAACCCTTGATCTTGTTTTGAGGATGGCAACCCATCCAAGAACTTTACCGACTTTACCAACCTCTTCCAATTTCAGGAATTTTCGATAAACACAAAATTCTTTGGTTGATTCTCCTCTTTAAACCAATCCTTACCTATGGCCGGTGCATGTAGAGACTACTCACTACGTCTCGCTAAACATCGATTCTTCCCTTGAAATGTCTCACATTTAGTGACACGTAATACTCCCCTTCCTTCCTTGGAGTATGTCGAAAGTTCCGACCCGTGCTCTTCTCTCCACGAAGCGCACTTCTGGATCTCTTATACTATACTAACATCATTACTCTTTGTATGCGCAAGTCGCTCTCATACATGACTAATAACAACTCCGCTCCGGGTGTGCTTCATAACAATTAAATTCTACTCTATTCAAGGAATACAAATTCTTGAATGGCTTCCCACAGCCTTCCAATCAAGTTAGAGCGTGCTATTCTAATGGCACACTTATGTATGGATTATCGCCCCCCCCCCCCCCCATGTGACGTTTAATCCACTCTATCACTTCCACTTCGTTATAGTAGTCCCACAAACATATATTTCACACGTTTATTACCAC
Organism: Sambucus nigra; assembly: GCA_949130495.1. Lineage (NCBI taxonomy): Eukaryota > Viridiplantae > Streptophyta > Magnoliopsida > Dipsacales > Adoxaceae > Sambucus > Sambucus nigra. The sequence continues at coordinate 70,630,301 of OX422224.1, forward strand.
GTCCCTTCTACTCGGACTATTTTAACTGTAGTTAACCAAGATGCCCACATTTTTGCAACACTCCGACCGCCCTGGGAGAGCGAACGGCATGCTACTCATCTGTAGGACTAACTAAATTCAACGGAATAGAAGGAATAGGGCATCCAAATTCCATGACAACAAAAGAGGAATAATAATTCTCAACCTTCCTCAGATAAGTGCGACAATTTTCCCAAATAGGTACAATAACCCAAATAAATCACTAACGTTCTATTCATCAAAATAATTACAGGTCCTCTCTTTTGTATAATAAAGTTCTTTCCAGATAATTCGTGCTAAAAATCATTCCAACTCTTTATTCACCTTGTGTTCTGTACGCGGTTATGACATTTGGGTACTCTCAATCACCCTAGAAATCAAAATTCTTAAATTCTTCTTATCATCGTTCCACCCTTTAACTCGTGGGGATAACTTCCAATGCTTTCCTACCACAAAATCCAGCTCCAATGACCTTAAAACAAAATTCAACTTCCAACTTACATACATAATCACTTGATCCCATTTCGACCAGGGTACCTAACTCATGGAATAGTGACCAAACGTCTCCCTATTTCCAACCTTACGCTAAGTTTCATGCGTGGGATGTCTCGCAAAGAGAAATCCAAAAAAGGAATTCCCCCGATACACTACTACCTACCATTGTCGGTTATCGAAATCCGTTAGGTCCTCCGTCCATAGTATATACCCCTTTATTCCGTCCCTTGACAGAATAGTTACAAATTCTCCCGTAATTATGCTTAACAAAGAACGTTTCACCAATTTCACTACCGTATTGGTTGATGGTAATAGCATTTTATAAACCTCGGATACATACGATCGGAATTCTCGAATTTCCCTTCCCTAATAATAGGGGTATAACTATTAACTCCCACATCTCTAAAGGATAAATATAACAATGCACTCTTCCTATTACTAAGTCCGGAGTGCCAAACATAATACTGCGTCAAATCTTTTCGCTCAACGGTAAGTCTCGATACATACCGAATCATACGGACAAAGTCTATACATACATTGGCATCGAATTTCTCGAGCCCACTATCTCCTCCAAAGTCTCTTGGATAGATGATATAAGTGCGAGTCCAACCTTCTGACAGGTAAAGCCTCGCCAAAACAAACATAAAACATGTTGCACCAATGCAACTACTCCGATAGCCTTGCAATAAATGCCCACTATCACACTACCCATTTCTATAACATTTTAACAAAGATAATATCATACTCGTGTATCGCATCACTACAACGAGTAACCTCAATAAAGTACAAAACGCTGTTAATATACTCATTTATCCTCCGCGGATATCACTAAAGAAAAATCCCGCTACACTAGGGAAAAATATTCACATAATAGTAACATTCATAATTAAATGCATTAAGCTCGTCTCACATGCTAACCTAGCAAGGAACAAAATATAGTGACTCGCTCGTGTGACATAAACACGCCTCATCCTCTGAGGATACAACTTATACTTCCACCTTGCCAATCGTTTTGACTGCGCAAGTGGTTTCTGGACGTAACACGTCTACTCAAACCAAACAAAATTACTTTAATCGTTGTCTTTTATTAAGCACCGTATTCTTGTCCCTTTTTCTCATTTTGGAACATATTATCGTAAGCGATCTCACTCCGCACAAAATACCTCAACACATAATCCACTTACCACCTGTCCTACTAACCAGGTTAGGATTGTCCTTCTCTCGGACGTTAGTAAACTCGATTCCTGTTAGCCATCCCGGTTGTTCTCTTAGCTTTTTAGGCCATAAAGATCATGTTACTATCTATAATAGTATTTACTGAATTTACCATCACTTGGTAAGAATTTAACTATGTGAAGCATTTAAATGGTTTTCCTGATGTGTATCCACATCCTTTTGTGGTGCTATACCACCATCGTTGCATTCAGTCTCATTCTCGACTAAATTCTTCGATTCCTTTAACTTCCCCCACAAAGAAGCGTTATCATCTATTACTACGTGTCGATCTCCCACTCGGAGTTATTTCCCCCCACTTGTATCTACATTTTCTGATACAAAATTCGCTAACGGTTAAGATTCATATTCATAAATGGACCCCTGACATGCCCTCTCTCGATGAGTTCAGAACCACATTTGCTTCAAATCCTGAACAGTTAAGGAAGGAACATACGGTCAACATTGTACCTAAGGTTCTCCTATAGGCATAGCATTCCATTTCTAAAATTGGTGGTTGACTCCAACCATTATAACTTCGTCCCGAAAGCCAAGAAAATTTTCTCTAAATTTTCACTTTCAGTTCGCCACACTCCGTCCTATAATTAAGCCTTTGGATACTTTACCGCCTTTGTTAAACACATACAATTTCCGCGTTTCTAAAATTTCCCACTGACAGTCTCTACACGTTTTTTTAATACGTTGGGTAAGTTTACCCTCGCACCTCATTTGACGATAACAGCATTTGAAAATCATTGCTGCACCTTAGTCTCCTTTCTAGTCGTGGCTTCTCGTGCCATAATGGAGGTGACCTCGTCTGCGGTCATCATCCTCGGATACATTTCATAATCTCAACTGAGCCCTGCCTCCTGATGTACGCTTAACGGTCCTCTTCTGACATCCTTCATCGCTCGTCACACGCACACATCCGAACGAAATTAGAATTCACTAGTGTATACACATTATAGCAGGAGAACGAAATCTCGTCAAAGGAATCGACAATCCTAAACATAGGGCTCTATAACAAACAAAGCAACGCCGAAAGCATAATAAGCCGTACAGATCCTAAGGACACTAGAACCTGATGCTCTGATACCACATGTGACATCCCGCCTAATTAAATACCGGGCGATCACTCCTTTATTAAATTAAATCAAGGTGAACAGTTGGTCCATTCTTAGCATCACTGTCGAAAAATAATTTTTTTCAATTTAACACCCTAATTAATTAAGCTAAGTGTCAAAACCATTTTCGTACATACTTTCCAAATTTTATTTAAAAAAAAATCATTTATTTTATTAACAACATTCAATAAGTAAGAATCACACCACATTAAATTCTGCAACATAATCCAATTAATTTAATACATTCGTCAATCGAATGTCAACATACGAAATCTAAAGTCACACATCCGAACTGAATAAATCCCATAGTAACAATACTGGAAATAACTGAAATACAAATGTCCAATAACAACGGAATAATGGAAAGAGCTACACATGCCCAACTAGATGAAAGTACTAAGAGTGGATCCGAATGAACGAAGTCGTCTAATCAAGAGACCTGCAACTCCCACCAAAGCTGCAGCGCGTTCCTTCCAAGAGATCCTAAGCAAGATGCCCCTGTGGCTGGGCACCTGTAATACATACATATATATACAATAGGGAGAGAGAGAGAAAAACGGGTCAGAGCCCGATAGTGTGTATGATTTAAAAATTGTTTAGCAAGTATTTAAATTCATACAGGCCAATGTAACAACATATTAGTGCGACACACCCTTGAGAAATTCTCACCTCTATTCTAATGTGCACACCTATCGCACTAACCTTCCCAACGGTTTGTCTTATCATTTATCGCACTACTCTTTCCAATGATTTAACTTATCTTAGATTACTCGTAAGATTCAAAATTTAACGATTCCATTGTTTGGAAAGAATATTTCAATTAGTAACCAAAGTTCTCATTTTGACTTTATTAATCAATAAAGTTTTCCAATTTCATATTATACTTTCTTAAAACAAGTATTTACAATTTGAGCCATCAACCATGTCCTACATATCAAATCACAGTAGGCAGTTCCAGATTTCAGAATTTCATATATATATATATATATTAACTACTCGAAAATATATATATCAAAACAGCACCCCACATAATAAGTATGGTGCGGGCATACTCTACTATCCAAACCCCATGTCACTCACATTAAGGGGAATACAAATTCGGAATCACTCTCGAATTGTATTAACACATACTCAAACAATATTGAGGCGAAGTATAGATTCCAAGTCTCGTAGGACCGTCTGAACTATCACTGCGATAGCCTGTACCAAGGATACCTATACACAAACAATATGAGGCGAAACATAGATTCCAAGTCTCTAAGAGGAAAGCACATACCCGCATCTCTTAGGACCGTCTGAACTATCATTCCGATAGCCTGTACTAAGGATATCTATCTTCTAGGGTACAAGTCAATATCCCCCATAAAGGTCCCATCGAGATAAGACTGTCCCAGCGCGTAAACCTCAGGGATAGCAAGTAGCGTGGGCATGATTTTCACACATAGATAGTATATGCATACACAATCATATAACTATACTAATATTACCATATCAGTAGTGGGTAAATTCTCAATTCCCATAATTACGTCATTCGCATTTATTTCACATAATATAGTTATCACGTATAGCCATTCACACCTTACTTTAATTTGAGGAACTTTTCCACTTACTACATAACGCTTCATGGATTCTATCCTCCCAATTATAAAATTCAGTAGGTATACACATTTGTCCCAAAGTAACTCTCTTACGTGTCTCTCTCTTTAAATCATAATTTCACCGACCCTAATGTAATTATCCCAAAATATAATCTTTGCCCGACATCAAGGGTCTCAAAATCTACTCACATGTCCTACTGGTCTTCCCTATCTCCCAAAACATTTTATTAAGGATGGTCAAGAATTATCTCACAATAATTTGAATTTAACTCATTTAAAAAGGGAATAGGAGTCTGCTAGGAGGGGTCGATCGATCGAGGTTTGGGGCTCGATCGATCGAGCCTTCGATCGATCGAAGCTCTGGGCTTGATCGATCGATCAAGCAGGTATGCGAAAAAAATGAAATTCTGCAGTTACGGGTTTCATCTCCTATCATCAACAATTTCCATATTTTCTAATCCCAATCGTCCCAGAATTGATGCTACTAACCTTATATCATCATATTAGGTATTTTCAACGTAAAGCATGTGGATTTCTATCATTTAATCATGGATTAACAGCCCAAGATCTATACAATTATCAAAAACCCTAGAAATTTCTTAAACAGGTTTCTATCAAATTTTCTCCAGAAATTCCATCTTATAATCATCAAAATTTCGTGGTTAAATACCTCTACATGGCAAGGGTTTCTAGAATTATCAATTAGACCAATACTACATGGATTTTCCTATCATAAATCGGGTTTTCTTCCATTAAACCCCATCCTAATTACTCCTAAGCTAATATGAAAGATGCATCAACGAAATAAGCAAGATTAACACTTGCCTGGAATTTTCAGAGGTCTGGTTTGGTGCCGAATTCGGTATGGTTGCGTTCCTGGCCTCGCGATCTACGCGTTGGTGGTGGCGGCGGTGCAAACCGTTGAGTTTTGGGCCTTGAATTTGCCTTGAGAGCTCTCTCCTTCCTCTCCTATAGCCGTCACTTGTGTTTAGAGTTTCTAACCCTAGAAGGTAACCTAGGTATCTGATATAACTCCTCTAATTTTCGTGGGTTTAATTACCCAAAAATGTAAAATGACCAAAATGCCCTCCCGGGTTACTAATTAGGCCTAAAAACGCCCCGAGACCCAAACTAAACTCCCGGATATATTTTTCTGACTATCTCGACCCTTTCGGACGCGTTGGCGCACTCAAAATGACCATACGAACAACTTATAAAATATTCACTTTTATTTATCAATATTTAGTCCCGACGCGACACGGGCGCGTCCCGACTCAAATTTCCAAAATTGTCATTTTATTCACTCGTGACATTCAATATAATCAATATTATATATTACTTTGCTCAATAGTAATATTCAACAAATTTCCCATAATTACTAACTCTCGTCACGTTAATAATTATAACATAATTAATTTCCGAATTTTTATTAAATAATTAACTCACATTAAATTTAATAAATCCCCAAATTAATATAGCATAAAAATTCGGGTATTACAATGAGACAATTAATTAAAAAGAAAGGAAATCACTAGCGAAGTTAACCTCAAAAGAACAGGTACAAAAATGGACATAGTAAAAGGAAATATGCTAGGAATGACGGGAGATTGGATGGGACCACTTGAGCATATACGATAATAATATAAACAGAATAGGCCCAAACTTTATTATTTAAATAAAAGGCATTCCAGTCAATCCGTTGATCTCAACATCTGCATAAAATTGAATGCCATTGAGAGTGGGCCTCCAAAGCAACTCCTCTTCATACAGGTTCTCACAAAACTCAACAATGCCCCTATTTACACTTCTCTTCAGACATGTATACATGTAATTCTGATTATTACACTATTCATCCATGACCAATCCTCTAGTTAAAATTATACTTTTTCTAACTTCTTAATTGTGATGAACTTCCTTTTGATTCTTTCAACAATTATGCTTATGCCACACGTAAAAAAGGAAAAGGACTATCACAACATCCAATGTTTTTTGGTCAATTTAGGCATCAATGAAATGGAAAAAACGTGTCCGGAAAAAGAAATATACATTCAAGTTATGATTTATGTATATATTAAATGGGTGTTGATAATATGTGTCATAAAGGCACACACTTAGAACCCAAAAATAGTAGGGATAAAATTTTAACATACAATTAATAAGATACAGATACTCATGTGGAGCTTTGAAACTTATTATTTTGACGCTCAAAACATGTGCCCTAAGGGCACATGTTATTATTTTCCATATTAAATAAGTGTCAGAAACGTGTTCAAGAGCGCTGACAAAATGTCACTGTCTCACAGTGTCTGACAAAAACTCGTTACATCCCTTAAAATGAGTCTTTCCTAGTTGCGCACTAATGTACGACATGAAACCTTGATGAAGTGTATCCACAAGAGTATTTTAAGTTATATAAATTCAAGCAACATTTATTACTCTATATCAAGTGTGAGGAAGGATTGGCCTCATCATATATAGAAAAATTAATATATGTTAAAAGTTAGATAAGAAAAATTGTAATTTCAGATAAAATCAGACAAGTCGCACCTCCCCACCCCCCACCCCCACCCACCGTAATTTCAGATAAAAAGCAGACAAGTCCCACATTTTCATCTCTCTCTCATGCGCTCTCTAACACACAGACAGAAACACACACACAAAAGCAAAATGCTCTCATCACTCAACATCCGTTTGGTCATGTGCGTGTGCACACATGTTAATATAGTTAATAAAATAATGAGGGTGGTAGTATACTGTAACATCAAAATAACAAGTTCACCAAACCCAGGATATGCTGATTCAATTGGTACGATTTCCATTCTAAAGCCCCATCCTCCATAACCTTCAACAATTGGAGTTACCTTGGTCTGCAAAACAGTCATTATCCAATCAATCACTTAAATGAGCATACGCTTAAATGGCACGGATAGCGGGATTCAAGGTTTCAAAATGACAATAATGTGAGTGGAAACTTATTACCTCACAGAAACTCAAAACCTCAAGCAGTGCCTTCTTATGAAGATGAGGAATAAAATCATTGAGCTCCACTAATCTCGGAGATCCACTTCTTAGCTCCCCAATCTACAAAATTGGAAGAAAAAACTACTACTGTCATCACTTCTTAATACCAATGATGTGTAAACGATCATAAAACTTCGACCAAAAAGGAATTAGTTTTAAGGGAGGGAGAATAGCTGCTTAGTGTATAAAAACAAGTACTAACTGTGGGTGCAGGGCGAAACACAAGACCCATACGCCAAGCATGTCTGCAAGTTTGCTGCCAAAGTGTGGGCAACTATAGAAAACCTGAAACCAGGGTAAATAAAAATGTTTTAAGAAAGAGATGAAGAAGTGACTGAAGGACCTGGAGTGCCAATAATTATTTATTCAATCAAAAGAAGCATACAATTCCAGCAGTGTTGTTAACAAGGTTATTCTTATTTTCTGCTTTTGCTTGATACAGCATCTGCTTGACAACCAGGCACCCAGTGGCGGATCCAGGAATTTGTGTGAACTCGGGCTAAAGTTTCAATAGTTGCCGGGGGTTCGGAGGCGGGAGCCCCCGAGGCGATTTTTTTTTTTTTGGGGGGGTCGAGTTTTTTCGAGCATTTTTTTGGCTGTTTTTACTTTTTTGGACATTATATTCATTTTCAACATTGATTGAAGTGGGAGATGATTGAACCTCAGCTTCAGATACGGTTGGTGCATTGTCTTCTCTTTTTCGTTTAAAAACTTTCTCTATTGATTCCCAATATTTACAAATTTAATTTAATTTCACATATAAATTTAATTTCATATAAATTTATATAAATTTACACAAAAATAAATAAACAGACACATATAAACAATACACAAAATAAATTTATAAATTCACATTATAAATTTAATTTTATTTTAGTATAAATAATTTTAGTATAATTTCAGTAGTATAAATATAATTTCACATATAAACAGACACATATAAACAAATATACACAAAATAAATAAATGATGAAATAGGGTTTCAACACACATAGATGTAAAATTTGTATGGAGAACAGGGCAGCGGGTGGAAAGCAGCAAGGCAGCGAGTGGAGAGTAGCAGGGCGGTGGTGGAGAGAGCGGCGGGTGGAGGGAAACGGGTGGAGAGAGCGGCGGACTCTTTAGAAAATATGATTTTTTCTGTTACTTTGGTACGAGAGGAGAGAGAGCACCATTTTAAGTTATGTTTTTTTTTTGTTTATTACAGATTTTTGCCTGAACTTTTAATATAATTACAAGTCAGCTCCAGGTTTAATTTATTTAAAAAAAAATATATATATATTTTTTTTTTTTTTTGAAAAATTAACTGGGGCGGCCGCCCCGCTTCGGCCCGGGCTGGATCCGCCCCTGAGGCCACCCATGCTGCGAAAAATGAGGTAATTGTTAAATCAAACTTCAGTGTAATACAGAATCTGAATGTTAAAAAACTGCTTTCAGCATATCAATATATTAGAAACCATCATAAAAAAAATTGAAAGTAATATGCCAAAGAGGAAAAAAATGTAATAGGCCTAATTCCCCCAAGATTGGGATCCATTATTTCCCTTCTTTTGATTGTCCTGTTCTATTTTTTCGGATCAGGGGAATGAGGGAGGAGAGTAATTGAATTGAACCTACGTATTGACTAAAGAGAAACATCCTTAATTTTACATATCCAGGACCTAGTATTTAAGTAAAATTATCTCCTTCGTTTACATACCTTCTAATGCTTAGATAAGCAAGAGAAGTCATACATATAGCTTTATTGATACCAACGACTTGCTCTGCACCAGAATTATCTATTGTCGTCTTTTCACACCAAGTCAAAAAAAGAAAAAGAAAGAGAGTTGGGGGGTGGGAATGCACAACACAAACCTATGCGTCACAAACACAACTGGTCGATTCCCAATGCCTGCACCAATCAGCTTCTCTAACAGCATGGAGCTGACTTCCTGCAGAATTCCAATTTCAGTAAAACATAAAGTCCCACTAAAATAAGATGCCATAAACAAAGAAACAGACTGGACAGCATAACATACAAAGTATTTTTTCTAAATGAAGCATCCGTAACAAACAGCAGGCTTACACGTAATACCAGGTGGTGTCATAATCAAGGGTTAATGATATATTTACGATGACTGTATCTAGCTATTGTTTTTCTTATATATATACATATAATAAGGGAGCATGGTGTTTTACTGCTCAAACAATCTAACGGCTGTGGTTTGTTCTTCTGGTGCGATCTAAGGGTGTTACATTGTGCCATGTCACAAGATAAAACTTATGACATGGCAAATGGGACAAATCAACCCTTGAACCCCAAACCCTACGCTTCCCCTCATTCTCCTCCTCACTCATCAGATGCTTCCCCCCAAACCCTACCCCTCACTTCATTCTCTCCCCCTCCTCCTCTCTCCGCCGCCGCCCTAGAAGTAATCTCCCTCTCTCTTACACACGCGCGCGCACACACACACACACACACACACACACACACACACACACACACACACAATCATCCTTAATTTCTTATGTGTCTTCAATGTGTTTGTTTCATGGGTGCGATTTTCGATTTCTGATGATGAGATTTTTTTCTGATGGTGCGATTTTTTATGGTGCGATTTCTTAATTTTTGATGGTGCGATTTTTTTCACACATCTGATGATGCAATTTTCTTCAGATCTGTCAACTAATTTTGTTCTAACCATGTATTTGTATCTTTAATGTATTTGTTTCATGGGTTATAGGGGATGGATGCCTGAATAGGCCTGTAGGCTAGGGCTTGGATGGGGGTTTCAAACAGTGCTAATCTTACAGGGAAAGCATGAATGGGATGAAGATTTGAGGCTTCAGGAAATAAAATGGGTTGGTGTACATTTGTTCTAAGTTTATTTTTGAGGGAGATCATTAAGCCTTGCTACATCCCCTCTTTTCGTTTTTTCCTTTTTTCAGATTTATAATAGGGGTTTCAATTAGTTTTAATTTTCAATATCTCAGTTGTCGACATCATAAAATTATTTTTTCAGATATAATATCTCATTTCTTGGCTTCTTTGCGAATTTTTATTCATAACTCTATTACATACCTGACAACGAGTTATGGGTTAGCGGATTTTAGTAGTATTCTATTGTTTATATATGTACTGCATTTTGAAGATCTAATTATTAGACATTTGAGATTGTTTATATCCCAAAAGCTTCTTATGAAAAGTTACTGTTTTTTATTCCTAATATTGAGTCGCATAGTTTTCTCCCATAGTTTTCTTTAACTAAATATTGAACATTTTATTCTCCTTCAGGAATATTAATATATAACATGGAATCTATGTTGTTTAGGTGTTTAAGTATGCTTAACTTCTTTTTTTTGTTTGTTCATTTTACTTCTTGATTATCTGGACTTTCTTCGTGATTTTGGTGACTATGATGTTTGTTTTTATGATTTTGTTTTCAGGAAACATGCTAATTTTTTTGGCTACTTACTATTTCACTTAGTCAATATTTTCAGTCATTTAGGGTGGCGTCATTTAGGGTGGCGATAGTGGATACAAAGTAAACTTCTACAGGGACAGAGTCGTCAAGGTTGGTATATTGGGTCTTCCTGTAAGAAAAGGTCGAACACTTTCTATATGATACATATATAAAGTTGGTTTTTAGTTCAGTTTTGCTTAAAGCTTTGTTGTATTTGTTAGTTTATTTTAATTTGTACATTGCTTTAACTTTATTGAATGATTATCACTGAGAAAGAATTTACAATTTTCAAAGGAAAGAAAAAACAAATTGAGTTGGTGTGTTCGTATTTTGGTTTCCAAAAAACTAAATAATTGTTTGTCATTTATTTTATATGATATTTTTTCACATTCTTAAATGAATCAATGCCATGAATGTGGGTGTGTTAGTATTACCAGATTTTTCTGCAGTGGCGTAAATATTGAAAAATTTACCAAATGAGATGTTACGAGTTGAATGAAAGAGATCCTAAACTACAAATCCACTTTAAAAACCTTTGATGCTATTATTTTGAGGTGTTTAAACTGGCACTTAGGGATTAAATAAGTCATTTCCATGGCCTTTTTTAATTTTTTAATATAGTAAGAACAATGATGAAGTATAGCGTCATCGTTGGCATGAATGTTCGTTCTCGAAAAATTACAACGAGATATGTTTTAGGTGCAATGCAAGTGACACGTTGTAGCTTATCAACGTAATGAGTTAGTCTTTATTAAGTGCGATCCTATAGTTTTTTAATACTATAAAAATCAGTTTCTAGCCATGTATTTGAGTTTTTATTGTGTTTGTTTCATGGGTTATGGGGATGGATGCCTAAACGGATGCTTAAATCACAATCAAGGTGAGTATTTAATTTGATGTTAATTATTTTGGTGTCTTCTATCTGTGTGTATGTGATATGTTTCGTTTAATTTTGTGTGTGTGGTTCCATTTGAATTAATTATTTGGTTCAAATTGGTTTCCAGATCAATGTGGCTTGGTTTCTCCAATTAGGGTTTGCAATTAATCTTATTGTTTAATTTTTAGGTCCCTAACCCTTGAATTAATATTCTTCCACCACTTGACCTGTGGTGAATTGAATGCATTTTCTTCCATCAGGGTCTCGAGTTCTAAATTACACTTATTTGGATTTCTAAATAAGGAGTTTGGCTGTTTAATTTCTATTTTTTATGTATATATATATATATATATATATTAACTCCCTATTTCAGTGTGTTATGTACTCAAGTAATATGATCAAGCACGTGAGTATGTATTAATTTTACGTCTGCCTGTTTGTCTGTTTTGCTCCGCTCATCAATTTAGGTCGATAGGTGCAAATATTCTTTATGTTGGTTTGTTCTTTAAATTGGTCTAAGCATCCAATTCTAAAACAGGGAGTTTATGCAAACTTAATTATGGATTATTTTTTATTTTAGTTGTGATTTTTACTTTGGATTATAAGCTAGGCATTTTATAATGGGATATTGTTATTTACTACAACCTCGTATACTTATTAAGGACAGTATGTCGATTAGTGGTTATAAACCACTACCTTATTTGAAATGTGTTTGATTGTAATGTCTTAAACCTCAAAACTAACTATAGTTGTCGATTTTAAATCTGAACAAATTAGAGAAAATCGTGATGTATACTTTCTTCTAACATCGTTTTGTTCACATTGTAATTTACTTGCTCTTGGTTTATTGTCTCAAGTGGAAATAAATTCATTTTTTTATTTCAAAAACTTTGCTTTGTAAACATGCTTCTTTGGGTAGATTTTTGAAACTGTTCTGCCTTTTGTGTGTGTTATATTTAAGGGCTTGATATTTACACATCTCTGCCTGGGTTCTTATTTGTACTGCACGTGATTTTGTTTAGTTTTTTCTTTTCAAATTGGATAAACACATGAATAAAATTGAAGCCAAATGTTTATAATTCTGTGGTGTGAAAGATATTTATATAATTTAAGTCTTTTGTGTTACATAATAGTTTTATATATACATTTCTTTTTTGTGTGCTTTCTGCAAAGTATGTACTTATTTGTGAGATTTTTATGAGTTGAATAGATGGTCGTGATTTTAGGGCTGCATTTCATCTTCGAGGTACATTTTTTCCTGTATTGCTTTATTGGTATTTGGAAAAACTCCTGAAGTAGTATTTTAATTTGGTTTGTCATCTTCTTGGCCACACATATTTATGTTATTCAATATTGGAGTCTTTTGAATGACCAATACAATTTGTTTTATGTAGAATATCATATTCTAAATTTATTGGATGAATCATGAGTGTTTGTTACCTTGCCTCACAATGAAAATAGGGACAATGTTATTGTTGCCGAAGATTACTTAAATCCCGTATCACAAGTTTCAATTGAAATGGCTCTTTTCATTTGGATAAAACCATGAGAGAATTTCAGGTCATTCATTATAAGTTGTTTACGTACTAGCATTTCGGCCAAGAACCAAAGAATATTCCACTTCCTTTATCCGACCTGGCCACTTCTCAACCACGTTACATGCATATCAAGTACTTCTGCTCGGGGTATCTAATGTGCGTCTATGTGTTATTGTCCATTTCTTTACTCTGTTGTTTTGTTATGACGTTGATTTATATGTGCGTCTATGTATTTTTAATGTCGTTTTCTTTAGTTGAAAGGTGTACTATGTTTTCATTTATTGTTAAATAGATCTCTTGGCCATTAGATCTGGAAAGGTGTACTCTATAGATTTGGTTCAGGTGGTACAACACATAGAACAGATGGTTCAGGTGGTACAACACATAGAACAGATTCGAAAGCCGCACTCTATAGATTTATTTTTAAATGGTTTTCTTTAGTTGAAAGCTGTACTTTTTTTTTCATTTAGAATATTAATATCTAATGTGCGTGTATTATAATATCTAATGTGCGTCTTGAAAGGTGTACTCTATAGATTTGGTCCAGGTACTTAGAACAGATGGTTCAGGTACAACAGCTACTATTGTTGGTTCAGGTACAACATGGTTGGGTGGGGAGAGAAGGGGGGGGGGGGGGGGTGAGAGGGGCTGTAATTTGTAAATTACTATACAGAGCCTTTTGTTTTTTTTTTTTGTTTTTTTTTTTAATTTCAGTATTTCCAGATGCCTTGTTCAGACTCTAAGTTTATTTGTTTTTCAAATTTGATTTGTTTATTTTCAAAGGTTGTGTCTGTTTTGACATTGGATTTGACCTCAGATTAACTTTAACATTGGCAAATGTTGTTATTTGTTATCACTTTCAGTACTTTGTTGTCATTTATTTAGTTACTGTGCACACCAAAAATTTCAACTATCATGTTTTGTTAGCAAGGTTGTGATTAGAGCAATGAGATATTTGAATCAGTTGATCATGTGAAAACAAATTTAAAATTCTCTATGTAGATCATGTTCTGTGACTTTAAAATGAGCGTAATCTTAGTTTATCATATTTTTTCTTATCTACTCCTCTATCTATAGAAGGTATTATGGACTTATTCTCTCCACGCACATCACTATTCTTATAAATTTATATTGGTTAGAATGTTTTCTTTTAATGTTGTTGTCAAGAATATTGAATTTTAATTGATTGAGATTGTTTGTGTTTTGTTTTCAGGCAGATTGGTGTTAATGGACTTCAAGGCCTATTACATTCTATTTTCTCCTTAAGGTAAATTTTTTTTAAAGTTTTTTTGTATTTATGCATGTTTGAACATGGGTGCTTCCATCTCCATGTAGACACATACATGCTTTGAGTAATTGGAACATAATAAGCGATACAACAGGTGTTATACAGAATAGGCTTTCAGGGGTTAATTTGTAAAGTGTATATGCTGCTAAATTGGCTTTTAAAGTTGGAATTAATTGTTTCTTTCCTTTTTTCCCTATGTAGATTTGAAGAAAAATGTGTCAGTGAGTTTTTATTTTACTTTTTCATTCTCAAATCAGTAAATGAACTAGAATAGATACACTTGGTCAGTTTGGCCTCTTGCATTGGTTTGTTTGTAAAAGGGAAGAAACAAAAGCAAAATTGGATCCTTCGTCAATATGTAATGAGTTGTAATAGGAGAGAGATTTAGATAGGTAAAAATGTAATAATATCATTTTTATGGTTTATTGATGGTAGTATCCGATTCATGTCTGGGCCAACGAGTGCTGCCAGCTCTGCAATTGAATACGAGCTGGTTGTAGTTCAGTTCTGTCTAGATCGGGTTTCCGTTTTTCAATTGGCTGTGATGGTCATTCTAGTGGGCACAAAATCCTTTAACGGTTTTGTCAGGTTAATGGGCGAGATCAAGCAAAAGATATGACACACATCATGTGGCTGTTAAAACATGAAACATGTTTACTTTATTACTGACTGCATCCGCAATTCTTTGTTCACAAAGACTTATTTGTTATTTGATCAGTTTGGGTCTTATTTTCATATGGGTTTTTAATTATCATTTTTCAATGATAATAGATTCTTATAGGGTGATTGATTCGATTTCATTTTCTCATGGGATCACTGCATTATTGGCTTTTAATGTGGGTTACAAATCAGGAGATGGGATCACGTGATGGATAGCCATGGTGATTTCATCAACACATGAGATTTTCAATTGGGTCTGCTATTGATGTTGGGATATATATATATATATTATGTGATTTATGGGTCTTCGGATTTGATTCAATTGGTGGAAGCATATGAATCGTGTGAATATGTTCCAGATGGATAATTGTATTGATCATAACAGTTTCAATATTGGTGCCTTGCTATTAAAGTAGTGTGAATTTGCAATGGTGCTATCAGCTTTTGTCACGTGGTTACAACAATAGTATCACATGGAGATCGGGTTTTGAATCAAATGGGTTCTTAAGCTGGGTCTATGGTGATAATTTGTTTTGGATCCCATACCTGTTTGTGTGCTACTTTCTGTGCTCATACCTGTTTGTGTGCTACTTTTTATACAGTCAAATTACTAGCTTGAAACACTTGCAAGATGGCAAGTTTAGGGAGCCGGCAACAAACGCTGGAGTTTCGTTAGGCATCAATGCTGAGAAGATAGTAGAGTTGAAGAATAAGTTTCTAATAAGACCAGTTCAAGCATCATTGGATTGTTATGAGTTTGGTCTGAGACAACATATCTACAATTAGTCCTTCAAAGCCGACTGAGATGGTGCTTTAACAGTTCTAAAGTATCCCAAAACTTCCGAACATTGGTAATGGCATACTACTTTTCCACCACTTTGACTTAGGCGTGAGCTGTCCCCAACAAGATCAAGAATCGTCCAATTCCTAGAAATGAGGGACATGCTTTTGACAACGATATTGGTTTTGACAAATTTCCTTTTGAATGACAAGACACAATCTGCTCCTTCTATTTGACCCAATACTGAATCTCACAAGTTTTAAAATCTTGCGATAAGGGAAAAATCTTGCTAGAAAGGAGGATTATATGTTTACGAATTCTTAATAATTTTATTGACTCTTTTTTCTTATAAATATGCAGTAAGAATTGGACACGAGTTAACTGAAACTGTTTTGTGCAGGTCATGATCCCCTTGAGAAAGATAAAGACAGCCATTAATTGTTTTTATGGTTACGTTAATTAGTTTTTATGATTATGTTAATTGTTTATTGGCATACTATAATTTGCAATGTATATAAGTGTGAAAAAGAGTAATAGGGCTGTCATGGCTTAAAACAAGGTAACGTTTTTTTTTTAGCCAAAACAGGGTTTTTGGCAATTGTCATTTGTTAGGTCTATACAAACTCCAAGATATGAGTAATAGTTTAAGTACACCAAATTTAGTAGTAAAATCGTTTTTCTTCATTATTAATTTTTATTAATAATTTAAGAACAAAAGTATTATGATACGCCCGCAAATTGGGCAGGCTCATAATCTTACAATATTCTTGATGATATATTTTCATTTTACCCCCACGCGACGAGTTGTAGACACGACTAGCTAGGGCATTGTTAGTGTTAGTGTGATGAACATTTTTATTAGGGGAAGGTACTCTTAGATCCCTCACAAACAAATTTTAAACACTAAAGGAATTTCGACAAATTTTAAATATTTAGGTCCACTAATTCTCTTCTCCTAGAATCCCACGCTAGTGGCATAACAAGCGGGCCTAATAGTAAATTGTTCTTAATAGTTTAAAATTTTACCAAAGGATCTAATTGTAAATTGCCATTTTTATTAACACTACGTGTAATGTCATTGTGACACGTAAGAAATTTTGTCCACACATCATTGAGATATAACTTATAGTAAGGTGCCTTTTACAATTGTGTCATCGCCACGGGCACAACTTCGATTAAGTGACTTTAGTGATACAAGTGATATAGACAGGTTAAACTAACTTTTAGGTAGAATATATAGTGTTACAAAACGTATAGCTGGAATTTGTAGTATTACAAAAGTTGTGTAACATCGTTATTAAATAAAATAAAATTCAATTAGTATTTTTAAGTCTTTCTTAAAGTGACATTAACATGTTCATATATAGTGTTACAAATATGTCAATTGAATATGACACCCCGACTAATTAAATACCAGGTAGCTACTCCTTTATTAAATTAATACAAAATGCCAAGTTGGTTCAGTTAACAGCATCATTGTCTAAAACATTTTAAAAATTACTAACCACCTAGTATTTAAAAAGTAATATGCTAAATTTTAAATTAAGTCTGATTAACATACAGTAAAAGGATAATGAAAGAATAACAACAATTCACCATAACGAAGCAATAGAATAACCAACAAAATAATAATAAGTTCGGAGGAAAACTCCTCACAACAATCCCACAACTGAAATAAGTAAAACAATGTATCCTGAATTAATTACATGCCAAAAGTCTGAAAATCTGAAATAGAAAATGTTTCTAATAGAAATGGGCGACATGCCCTACAACTGATGAAAGCTGAATATAAAGTCAAGATAGATGAAGCGTCTACTAGTAGAGTCATGCAACTTCCACAAACAGCTACAGCTCGTCACCTGAATGAGGATCCTAAGCATGGTGTCCTTGTGGCTGGGCACCTAAAAATGGTTTTTACAAAAATAGATTTGAAAGCAAACGGTTCAGAGCCCGAAAGTGGAAAGTATTTTAAAAATAGCAAGTGGTTTAATTTCGTTAATTACAAAGAATGCTTCTTCCATGCGTAGGAAATTTATGAAATCGTATTGTTCTTGGAGAATTATAAAAATCCATTGAATTGGATTTAGAGATTTATAATTTTATGAGGAGATTGCATGTAGAACAATGTTAGGGTGATTATTCAGATAAAAATACATATTTTATATCATAAAAACGGATTTAGTTATGTCTATGGATGAATTTAATTTTCTAGGGTTCATGTTCATGGGATTTGGGGAAAACTGAGGGGATTTGTTGATTTGATGATGTTTAGGAAGATTTGGCCCTATATATATATATGTTTAATTATGACCTACGAATGTTTAGTGTGTATTAGAAACCTTAAAATGATGTTGGGACGAATTGTATATGGGATTAGAGGTGAAGAAAGTTGGAAAAACGAAAAAGGGAAATTCTGGGCTCGAAAATGGCCTCTCGTTAGAAGACCTGCCCAGGTCGTTCGAACGAGTTCGTTCGAACGAGCTTCTAACGAGTGATAGTTTGACTTCTAACGAGGGGGATGTTCGTTCGATGCCTTTCGTTCGAACGAGATCTAAGCCATCAATAATTCTCGCATCGTAATAGTCACTCACGTCCTATTCCACAATTTCCATTCAATTCAAATCGCACTTCTATGTTTTACTCCTCAATATATCCTAAATATCCCAACTATATCAATTTATCATCAAGGGATTGTTATCTCTACAATTAAACAAGGTTACGGGACACGCGAAATCAAAACAGGCCAAAAAGCCTAAACGGTCAGCTCGTTAGAAGTCTCGTTCGAACGAGGCTGTTCGAACGAGAGTTCGTTCGAACGAACTGGGCATCTAACGAGATCTCGTTCGAACGACTGTCACACGCGTCCCAACAAAATTTCCAAATTGCCGTATTTCAATCTCACGACAAATTTCATAATTCAATATTCATATGTTGCCATATATACGCATTAAAATTAAATACCAACTCACATCTCGTTAGTAATTTATCCGGATTAATTCTCAATTAATTCACATTTAATTTAATTAATCCCATAAATAAATATCGATAAAAATGCGGGGTATTACATTGAATAATACAATACATGGCATTGCAAAGTTTTTTAAAAAAGAAACTATCACGGGAGAATTTATCAACGTGGATTGATAGATCGATTATTCATAAATAATGTATTGGGATTTTTCGTAACTGATATTTAATCGACGATTTTGTTTATATGATGTCCCGATGGACTTTTAGTAGTGTTATTGGGTTATTTTTTGGTCCTTAAAACAGGTGGATAGTCCTATAAATAAAGGAAATTTTGTCCAAAATTTCTAAAATAACATATTTTTTTTATTATAATATAAATTATTTTACAAAAAAATTTAGTCGATTCAATACTTTGGAAGTATTCAGAGTGCCTTCAGGAAAATTGACCACAATTGATATTATAATACAAAACGTTTATGACTTGACCAAGATTAATACTTTGGAAAGTTGTCGCTGATGATGCCTAAATCAGCACCACCAGGTAAGGTGTTTTCAAGCTCAATCTAAGGACAACAATGGCAGCACAGTTATGTAAAGGGCAAGAGAATGAGTTGAGGAGAAGAGGAATCAACACCAGAATGTAAGTGGTTCAGCCTAGATTGGCCTACGTCCACTGTGCGTGTGTGAATAATCTCAGTGCAATGAGGCTATAATGGCCATGGATACAATCACTCAAGCTTTCTCTCTCTACTGTGTATCTAGACAGAGTTTCAACTAGGGTTGAATATCTGGATCCTTTTGTAAGGTAGAGGATGACCTCTATATATAGTACCTAGGGGGTGTAATGTACCTCCCATGCATGCCATGAGCATGTGTGTGGTAACCTCACTAATGTAGGAGTGCCATCTGTCACTGTCACATGTAGAGAATGATGATGCAATATACTCCCCACGTGTGGGGAATAATCTTGTTATAACTGATTTGTGCCAACGTGTCCTTATCTGAATGTCAGCAGGTGCTCGGCTATCGTGTCTGGTGTATGACCTCGGCCTTGGTGAGGCCGAGGTTGATGAGTCTTGATACCTGTTCAGTCCGGGTGTTCCATGGAGGTCTCGGCCTGATCCTAGCCGAGACAATGGACAGGGTCGGCCTGATATGAGGTTGACCTGGTGGCTTGATGAGGTTGCTAGTGACTTCCTGCAGGCTCGGCCTATGTATGGCCGAGGTTGCCATTTTAAGGCATATGAGCGTGCTGTTGATCCTTATGATGTCCCTTGGAGAGGCTCATAGTAGTGTCGTCCTGGGCCGACCCTGATATGACCGAGGGGTGATATCTCGTGCCCAAGACTCGTCCAACGTCTGCTATGATCTCGGCCGAGGTTGGTGTCTCTAGGACGAGGTTACACTTGGGGCATATCAATCACCCCCCAACCCTTAGTCATATGTGAGAGCAAGTGGTTAAGGGATTACTACACCTCCGAGGCCTGTCTCTTACAAGCCAATACTTGCCTGACACTTGTCCAACGCTGGGACTAGCTTGCTTGGTTGGCGTGTGCTGTCAGCCATCCTTTGGGGCTCCCAAGGCAATGATGGGCCTTGGGAGTTATGCCTGAGTATATAAGGGTTTTGAACCCTTCTTTCTCTCTTTCTTCTCCATTTCTTCATTTCAGCCGCTAGCGTTTCAGCAGTTCTCTCTCTCTAAAAAGATTTTGATTCAAGGCTTTTGGGTGGTGGTTTCTCGCGCTTTCTCCTCTCTTCCTTACCATTTCATCCTCAGGTAAGGTTTTCCATACTTTTTCCTTCATTTTACATGCAAATCCCCTTATTTTTGTACTTTTCGGCGAGTTTCTTAGCTTTCCGGCGAGACCACCATAATTTCAGGCGAGCTGTTCTTGTCAAATCTAAGTAGTTTGATCTTTAGATTCCTTTGCTTTATCAGTAATCTTGTTTCTGATTTTTGGAGTTTAGGAAAATCCCCAAGTGTAGTGTCGTCCTCTGATGCTCAGACCCCTATATAAGCTTCTTGAGGAGTTCCCTTCTCTTAGGGAGAAGACCTTAGAAAATATTAGGCAAATAGAAAGAGCTCAAGAGGAGGCTCGTAGGTTACAAGAATTTCCCATTAGACCCCTATTTCCACCACCTCTGAAGGTGATATATCCTGACCCCCCGGAGAACTTCTATCAGACAGGGGTTCCTACTGATCCCATACCTATGTCTGAGTCTGAATCTTCTACCTCAGACCTCATGTCTGTTGATTCCTTTCAAGAGGCCATGGACTTCACACCTAGGCTTGACCAGGCCCCTGATCAGGCCGAGGTCTCCAGTCGAGCCTCGTCCCATAACCACTCGAGCACCCTAGGGTCTTCCTCAGAGGTTGAGATTCTTGAGCCGAGTGTGGCCATACCACCACCAATTGACGCCATCCCTATGTCGGATGTTACCAGGGAAGAGTTTGCTCAGAGGTTTCCTGGTAACCCATCAACATCTGCTCCGGCCGACGTTGAGCTAGATGATGATGAGGTTGAGAGTGATGTCGACGTCTCTGAGGTGGTCGGGATCGAAAGTACTATTACTGAGGTAGACCTTCTCTGCTTCAGATATCTATATTCCATTAGCCCCTCCATCAAACTTAGGAGACCACTGAGGGAGGAGAGGGCTTATCATGGCCGAGACGGGGAAATCTGCTTGTATGAGCAGATGTTCAAGTTGGGGTTCCATCTGCCCATTCACCCCATTATCAGATTCATTCTCTCTTACATTAATTTGGCCCCCTCCTAGCTCTCTCCTAATGCCTGGAGAATCCTAATAGGGGCCATAGTGTTATGGAAGGTTGTCCACCACTCAGACCTTCCAGTTCAAGTTTTTGTAGGTTGTTACGTCCCTTCCTCGGCCAAAAAATCATCCCAACTACTACCATTTTGTGTATTGACACCAAAATTTTCATCCTGAAGTAAGCTAATTTGGAGTCGATGTTCCATTTACATCTTCACTTCTTTTAAAAAAGTAAACAAATCACGTTATCACCTCCCAGACGTGTTGGTTTCTGGATTATTAAATTATACATTAAACTACAAGTTGTTCTTTTTAGAAATAATTTTGCAATTTAATTTATATGGAGACGAGATAATTATGTAGGTTATTTACTTATTCTTTTTTTAAATATGGATATAAATATGTTTACGTAAGTGGTACATTATTTACCGAGCACTAGCAAAATAACCGTAAAGAGGAATTTATCAAAATTTACCATATTTTCTAAAAAAATCGATTTTACCTGAAAAATCGATTTTACCGATGTATCGCGCGATTTGATTTGGTTTATACGTTGGTGTACTGGCCGGTAAAACTAATAATTTTGATTTGATACTGTGGGTACCCCGATTTTATCACCATAAGGCCTGGACGAGTAGCCCATCCTCAGCGGCCCAAAACCCAGGCCCATCACCTCTGGTATTCATCCATTTACTCCACGATGCCATGAAGAGAAGTTGTGGGGGTACAGGATCCCATGAAAGGGAGACGGCTAATAAAGAGGAACCTATCACCCCCACTACTCCAACACATACATGTATAAATTAAACCCCAAGTCCGGGGCAAAGGACAAGTTGTATTCTCTGTACTTACTCTTCAGAATATAGAGAAATAACACTGACTGAACCACCGTGGACGTAGGCACTTCTTTGCTGAACCACGTATCTTCGTTGTTGTGTGATTGGTCTTTTATTTGTTTTTTCTTGGTTGTCACCTCTTTCATATTTATTTGTGCTGCATAATAATTGCATCTATAATTGGCGCCGTCTGTGGGAAGCGTTTATCTTTCCTTGAGAAGAGCCCACACCGAAGAAAAAAATCTAAGATGTCTGGTCACAGCAGCAACGCTCCTCAAGCAGGAGACATTCAGGAGCCACCCGCTCCTCGCAGGATCAGGTCTGAAGTCCGACGTTCCGATCAAGGGGCTCGCTTAGAAAGGCCAGCCTCAGAAGAAAGTCAAGGACCAGCAAGGTCCACTCAGATATCCAGATTGATCGATGCATACGAAGCAAGGCTCCACGAGCAGAGGGAGTCTTCTCGCAGGTATGAGGCTGAGAATGCTCGCCTGAAAAGAAGACTGGAAAAACTGGAAAAAGAACTACGTCCTGATACCAGGAAACGCCCCTATCACACTCCTAGCCCTCAGGCGAGCAAATCTCGCAGCCGAGGAAGGAGCCCTAGGCGGCAACATCAAGGGTTCGAAGGTGGCGACTCAGACGACGACCTCCACGAGCAACAGAGAAAAGCTCTCCGCTATCAGAGCCCTGCTCGCAGCGACGACAACATACGGAACCTGGTCCGCAGAGAAATGGACCAACATCCAGCTCACCGCGGCACCAGGTCAACCAGAGAACTCGCCAGGAGAGCCCTCAAGACCCAGATGAAATCGCCATTCACAAGGGAAATTGAAGAAGAAGAAGCTCCCAAAAAGTTTGCTATTCCAAGGTTCAATATTTATGACGGGAAGACTGATCCCATTGATCATGTCAGGCAGTACCGGCAGGCTATGACCCTCTGGAATCACCGAGATGCGTTAATGTGCCGTATTTTCCCCTCGAGCCTTCATGACGTGGCCCAAAAATGGTTCGAGAAACTCCCTCACCGATCCATCAGAAATTTCAAATCCCTGGCCGAGCTCTTTACGGCCAGGTTCATCACCAGCAGCTCCCATCCCAAAAGGATGGATGCTCTATTGACGATGAAGAAAACTCCTCAGGAGACACTTCGAGACTACGCGAAAAGGTACTGGGAGTTATTCAACGAAGTCGAAGACTGCGCAAAAGAGGTGGCAGTGGCTTCATTCAAAATTGGGCTACCTAGCTCTTCCCTCCTCTACCAGTCCTTGACAAAGAAGGAAGCAACCACCATTGATGACCTGATGGCCTGGATTGAGAAATACGCAAAGGTGGAAGATGTCACCCGCCTTAACGTAGGTGAAAATGGTCGAGCCAAGCTCGCCACGAAGGGAAGTGAGAAAGTTGATAACCAGAAAAAAGGAGGAAAGAATGGGAGCAAGAATGGACCCAAAAACGGAGGGGGCCCTGACGTTGCAAAGTCGTTCCAGGCAGTCAACACCGTCTTCAAAAAACCAATTTATAAAATTCTCGCTAAGATCAAGGATGAGCCATTCGTCAAATGGTCCCGGAAAATGGGAGGAGACCCATCGAAAAGAAACAATGCGCTGAGATGCACCTTCCACAAAGAGGGGGGACATAAGACCGAGCACTGCAAGGCTCTTAAGTCCCACCTCGAGGAGTTGGCCCAATCCGGACATTTGAATAACTTTGTGGAAAGGAAGGTAGAGAGAGTGACTGTCCACAAGGAGGCAAAACCCGACAACGTATTAGAAGACGACACCGGACACTAATTCACAGTAATCCATGGAGTATCCGATGTTAAGCAAATCCAGGGCAACTCAGCTCGGATGGAGGTAAAGAAGCTGACAGCAGTAATGCAAGCTTTTCAAATTGATCTAGCGAAATCACAGGCAGGAAAACGCCGCCGAGCAGAGGGCATCAACTACAACAAGCATATTGTCTTCACGGATGAAGATCTTGTGGGAGTGAGGACCCCACATCACGATGCCTTAGTCATTACACTCAGGATAGCCAACTTTGATATCGACAGACTGCTCGTCGATCAAGGAAGCTCATCCGAAGTAATGTACATCGACCTGTTTAGGAAATTGAAGTTGGACATCGCCGACCTTAAGGGAACCACTGTCCCTCTGGTCGGCTTCGCTGGAAAAATGACCATGCCTTTGGGAAAGATAGTACTACCAGTGCTCGCTGGGAGTGTTTCAAAAATGATCGAATTCTTGGTGGTCGACATCGACTCACCGTACCAAGCCATCCTCGGCAGGGGATGGCTCCATGCAATGAAGGCAGTCTCCTCGACCTACCACTAGAAACTCAAATATATCACCGAGCGGGGAGTGATGGAGATACATGGCGACCAGGCGATGGCGAGAAAGTGCTTCATAGCGGCTATCCGACCGAAGCCAGAGAAAAAAGACGTTCGAACCAGCGAGAAAGTGGAGGAAGATGCAATCCCTTCCAAATAGCAATTAAAATATGGAAGGCCCGGAGTGGAAGAGACCAGGCTCCTCCCCTCCGAACGGGTTGTAGAAGACCTGGTAGAAGTCATTGCTAGGGAAGGCGACAACAGCAGAGTCTTCCTGATCGGGACTTCACTCACTAACGAAGAGCAAAAGGATTTGTTAACCTTACTCAGAAGCAACATAGATGTTTTCGCCTGGGAACCCTACGAGCTGCCAGGGATCTATCCCAATATGGTCTGCCATCAGTAGCACGACAATCCCACAATTGGCACGACGAACTGCTCCCGATAGCACAAAAGGCACAAACCGATAGCACAAAAGGCACGACGAACTGCTCTCGAGAAAGCCAAAGCAATAGAACAGGAAGTCGAAAAACTGCTGGATGCAGGATCCATACGGGAAGTGCAGTTCCCCAAATGGTTATCCAACCCAGTGGTAGTTCCAAAAAGCAACGGTAAGTGGAGAGTTTGCATAGACTTCACTGACCTCAACAAAGCCTGCCCCAAGGATAGTCTCCCTCTTCCAAAAATAGACCAACTAGTAGACGCCACTGCAGCTCACGAGCGAATGAGTTTCCTGGACGCATACTCGGGCTATCACCAGATTCCCCTATATGCCCCAGATCAGGATAAAACGACGTTTATCACGACGGTTGGTTTATACTGTTACAAGGTCATGCCTTTCGGGCTAAAAAATACAGGGGCAACCTATCAGCGGCTGGTTACTAAAATGTTCAAAAATCAGATGGGAAACACGATGGAGGTCTACATCGACGACATGCTCGTCAAAAGCAAGGAGAAATAAAACCACCTTTCTAACCTGGCAAGTACCTTCGAAATCCTCAGGAAATACCGAATGAAACTCAACGCGAGCAAGTGTCCCTTCGGTGTCCAGTCAGGAAAGTTTCTTGGGTATTTGGTCAGCAAGCGTGGCATAGAAGCAAATCCGGACCAGATTGAGGCAATTAAACGGGTGCAACCTCCTCGCACAATCCGCGATGTACAGAAGCTCACTGGAATGCTCGCTGCTCTGAATCATTTCATTTCTAAATCCTCCGAGAGATGCAAGCCCTTCTTCCAACTCTTAAAAGGCAGCAAAACGGTAGAATGGACCCCAGATTGCTCGCAAGCATTAGGCGAGCTCAAATCCTACCTAAGCTCCCCACCACTGCTCGTCATGCCACAGCAAATGGACCATTTGTACCTCTACCTCTCTGTATCCAGCCATACTATCAGCTCAACGCTAATGTATGAAGTCACAGGGATCCAACATCCAGTCTATTACGCGAACAAAACCTTACTAGACGCCGAGCAGAGATACCTGCCATTGGAAAAGCTCGTATTCGCCCTAGTAATGTCATCGAGGAAACTAAAGCATTACTTCGAAGCTCACACGATCATCGTCCTTACATCACACCCCCTCAAGGCTGTCCTAAGGAAGGCGGATTTGTCAGGCAGGCTGTCTAAGTGGTCAGTCGAGCTCGGCCGGTTTGACATCCAATTTCAACCAAGGACAGCTATCAAGGGTCAAGTCCTCGCTGACTTCATAGCTGAATTCACTGGTGAAGAACCTCTCGACCAGCCTAAACCAACAGAACAAAACAGCCAGGCTATAGGGGGAAGCTGGAAGCTATTCGTTGATGGAGCCTCCAACTCAAAGGGGGCAGGAGTAGGAATTGTTCTCATCACTCCAGAAAATGCAGTCCTCGAGCAAGGAATTAGGCTGGGATTTGCAGCCTCCAACAACGAAGCAGAATACGAAGCCTTAATTGCAGGTCTCCAAAGGGCGCAAACTCTAGGAGCAAAGCATTTACAGGTATTCGGAGACTCGCAACTAGTTTCCAATCAGATAAGTGGAGACTACAACGCGAAGGACGAGAGGATGGCAGCCTACCTCTCGTTGGTAAGAAAATTGATGACAAACTTTGAAGAAATCAACATTCAGCAGTTTCCCAGGGGGCAGAACAGCCACACTGACGCTTTGGCAGCCCTGAGCTCGGCAGTTGATTCCAGCCTTAAAAGGATAATCCCTATCGATTTCCTTAGCTACCCGAGCATTCACCGCGAGCTAACAAAAGCGAAATAAATACTCCAATTGGAACCAGCCCCTAGCTGGATGGATCCCTTAAGAGGCTATTTGAAGAACGGAACGCTCCCAGATGATAAAAGGACCGCCCACCAGATAAGAGTCAAAGCTGCTCGCTTTCACTTATCCACGGGAGGCGACTTGTATAAAAGATTTTTCTCTGGCCCCTACCTTAGATGCGTCCACCCAGGCGAGGTCGAGACAGTGCTTCATGAGCTTCACGAAGGAATCTGCGGAAGTCAGGTCGGAGGAAGATCTCTAGCCTTCCGAGCAATGAAGGAAGGTTACTGGTGGCCGTATATGCAAAGGGACTCCGCAGTATATGTCCGCAGATGCCTAAAATGCCAGCTTCACGCCCCCATGGTCCACCAGCCTGCCAGCGAATTGAAATCCCTGACCAGCCCCTGGCCTTTTGCCCAGTGGGGAATGGACATTGTGGGACCTCTACCCACCGCTGCCGGCAATCGCAAATACCTGTTGGTCGCCACCGATTACTTTACCAAGTGGATCGAGGCAGAACCTCTCGCGAACATCCGAGATGCTGACATGATGAAATTCATATGGAAAAATATAATCACTCGATTCGGGATCCCCAGAACCATCATCACTGACAATGGGACACAGTTCGAAAGTGGCCCCTTTCAGGACTTCTGCGACCAACACGGAATCAGGCACCACTTCAGCTCGGTAGCTTATCCTCAGAGCAACGGACAAGATGAGGCTTCCAACAAAACAGTGATCGCTGGATTAAAAAAGCGGTTAGAACGAGCAAAAGGCGCATGGACTACCGAGCTACCACATGTCCTATGGGCATACAGAACGACTCCCAGACGAGCCACAGGTCAGACGCCATTCTCACTAGCATATGGTATGGAAGCGGTCATCCCATTAGAAGCAGGATTGCCTACAATGAGATCCGACCTTGTCGAGCAGAATCAGAACGATCAGGCATTTCTCGCTGAACTCGACTTGGCCGACGAGCGCAGGGAACTTGCCCTAGTAAAACTAGCGAGTTATCAGCAACAGCTCGCGAAGCACCACAGCAAAAAGGTCAATCCGAGGAAGTTCAAAATTGGAGACTATGTCCTAAGAAAGGTCCTGGGCAACACAGTGAAGCCATCAGATGGTAAACTGGGCCCAAACTGGGAAGGACCTTATGAAATAATTAGAGACGACCTGCAAGGTGCCTATCATTTGAAAACGATGGAGGGCAGAGAGATACCACGAGCATGGAACGCAGCTAATCTCAAGAAATTCTACTTTTAGGAGTTCTATTGTTAGATCTTTTATTGTACTCATTTTGGGAAAAGACAGTTTATTTCTCTACTCACCAATAAAAATCTCTCAGTTGATTACTCTCTAAAAGTATAACAATTATATCTTATTGCACATCCTTTTCAAATGACAGGTATAATAGTTGACATAGCAGGGGAACACCCCTCCTCAGGTCATCGTCACGAAGCACGACAGACCTCTTAGCATTGACCATGGCAATATATGAAGCCCTACAGAGTATTCTTAGGCATCAAACCTACTTTGGTTAAACAAAATCCTGACCGGATGAAGACATCCAAAAACAGGTGTGTCCTCGCCAATTGCCCCTCTTAGACCTAAGGGAGTGTGACGACACGACCTAAAAGGTAAAGAGAGAGCACAATGGTATTCTTAATACTGGACTGGGCGGACACTCACATGACAAGATAAAGATTGTGAAGCTGCAAAAATATAACAGAGATTGGATAAACACGTTTAGTCGGCAAAAACGCCCAAAACTCAAACTTTCCATTAATCTTTTATATTTACAAACAATAATGGTACATGTTTAGTCGGCAAAGACTCGCCCAAAGCATTTACAATTATTAAAAAACAAAATATCAAGAAGGGGGAAGCCTCCGAGCAAGGTAATCAGCAACCTTAGCTCTCCTCCCGTCATCAGGGGCAAGATCGAATTCCTCAACAACTTCATTTGTGTCCAACTCCAGCAGCCGCCGAGGAATAGCATCGATAGGAATCCATCGGTTATCTCGCCTAAGTGGATTGGGCCTCAGAGTAGAGGGAGACATCGCATGCCGATACCACAATATCGAATTTCTCGGCACCTGCAGCTCTTTGAGAGCACTCAACCACCCCCTGATGAAGGAAAGCTCCTCGAACTCTGATAATCTTGTAGGAGCATCTAGCCAGCCCTGATCATAGCCATCAGTCCACACTTGGCGAGGGCCCTTCTTAAATAAATGCCGCAGTCGGGTGACGTCCCTCTGAAGCCCAGCAGGAGTTACGTAAGCTCGCTGAACATCGCCGCGCAGCTCCTCCATCTCCCTCTCACGCTGCTCCTCAGCTTCCCTACTCCTACCCCGCGTACTCCTGCCAGCTCGCGGGAGGGGTGGCCGAGCAGCTCGCGATGAGGAAGAACATTGCAGGACTGCCGAAGCGTTGCTCGGCGAATGCTCCTTAAGCTTCAAGACCTCCCGCCTCAGGTCGTCATTCTCCCGCTGAAGAAACTCCACGACCTGATTGATCTCGGTAGCCTCCAGTAACTTTACTCTCAGCTCGCTGACTTCTTCTTGCACTGAAGCTCCGATCTCTCCCATTTCCTGGAGCCTGTCCTTCAATTTAGCCACCAGCTCGGACTGATCCTTATACTTCTGGTTCCTTGATTTAGCAAACCTACAGAGCCTAGCAAAAGCCTGGTGAACTGCAGGGCTTGCATTAGGACCCAGAGTCCTACCCAATTGGGAGGTAACAGGAATATAATCATCCACATCAACCAACTACAAAGAAAGGAAGAGAACAAAAATAAATCAGCATAAACAAAAATGAAGCCTTTTTATTGATAATAAGCGAGGTTACATCAGAACAAAAAAAGGAAAAAATTACAAAGAAATCCCTATCACTTAGCAACCTCGGTGGACGGACCCTTGTCCTTATCAGCATCAGCAGGGGCGTTACCCTCTGCAGAGGTGTGCACTACCCCCTCGACCAAGGAAGCATCAGCAAGAGTCGCCTGAGAAGCAGGATTGACCCCTTCAGCAGTTGGGGCTGGCTCCTCATCCACAACTGGCTTGGGCCCTGAATCATGTTCGTCAAAAAGTGGGGATGCAACATCCACCCCTGCAGCCACAAGGGCCTTGTTCCACCCCTTCTTGAAGTTCAGACGGCTAATATAGCCTATCTGAACCTCGGCGTCTTCATACGCAGCAACCCAGCCAGAATTGTATGAATCTTCTTTAACAGTGGCTGCCCGGGCCTTCTCCGCTTCCAGCTGCTCGGCAAGAACCCTGTTCTTCTCCACAAAGTCCAGCTTGCTAGAGCAGACCTGTTCATACGACTTCCTCAGCTCGCCGAGCTCCCTGACAGCATTATCCTTCTCGCGAGCAGAATTAGCAAGGGCCAAGGCAGAAGAAGCTCGAGCCGCATCAGCAGCCTTCAGATCAGCCTCCAGCTGAGAACCCCTGGCCACCAGAGTAGAATTCTGCTGCTCCAGCTCGCTGTTCCTTCTCAATAGCTCGTCGCGAGAGCGATAGAGCACAGCGAAGTCAGTCACAAACTGCAGAAAACAAGGGAAAGATCAGAAAGAAGAAACCATCAAAACAGATCAGAAAGAAGAAACCATCAAAACAGATTAGAAGAAGTTGAGAAGTAGAAAAGAAACCTTACCAAGGAAAGCCTCTGGCTAGCTTGCAAGGCCAGTTGATCAGACCCTGACGCCCTCTCGCGATCTGCAGGGAGGACTGCCCTCTCAAGCAGCGCAGGGGCGAGTTGAACAGAGGTGGCCACCGAAGCCCCCTCAGGCAAAGCAGATACTGGGACCAAGGCTTGACCGGTCTTGGTCCTCAGTTCCATCTTCCTCCTCTCCTCCTCCTTTTCTTTCTCCCTCCTCTTTCTCTCTTCCACCTTCTTCCTCTCCTCCTCCTTTTTCTTCTCCCTCTCCCTCGCCTGCTCCTCCTCTCTCTTCTTCTTCTCTTGCTCTTGAGAGGAAGGCCGAGAACCAGTAGCTATGGCCCCGGAGACAATCTTCGATTTTTTGGACCTCTGTGCAAGAAGCACATCATCATCATCATCATCATCCCGGATTAGATTCTTCCTGGGAGGCATTTCTTCACCTGGACTGCTGGTAGTACTCGATGAACTGCTACTATTAGCACTGCCTCCACCCAAGTTACTCACAACACCTGCAGGCTCGCTCTCCGAGCTGCTCTCCTCCTCGTCCAATTGGATGGGTTCAGCAGAAATCTCTTCGGAAGAGTCAAAGTCCGGAACACTTTCCACAGGTCGGGCTATGAAGCTGGAGCCTGTGTTCTTGTATTCAAGCAGAAAATCAGCAGACCTAGGATGCTCGCCGTCACCCAAAGGTTCCCTGATGTTCCAAGCTTTCACCAGTTCCGAGATACGAACCTCGCTGAGAGCTGGCTCCAAATTCTTTATCTTCGCTGAAAAAGAGAAAGCAAGGAGAAGTTAGAGAAATCACAAAGTCCGCAAAGATTGAAACAATAATACAACATCTACCTATATATTCTTCCCCATAAAAGGGAATAGTGAACCTCTCAGACCTCGACCCTTCAAATTGAGGGGAGTACTGCCAGTTCCTAACGAGAAACCCTTATTGCCAGTAGTCCTTATGGGAATCAGGTAAATTTACTACCAAAACCCTATCAGGGCTCCTAGCCTTAAGGTACAGAACACCTGAACTCGTACGAGAAAAAGAATAACAAAAGCAGACCTCGGCAAGCCCTAACCTTGTGTCGTACATTTGATTTATCCTGTGCACACCGTTCACTATTTTCCATACATTGGGTGAACATTGTGCAGGCACAATACCAAAATAACTAAAAAAGTGCAGAAACAAACCATTAGGGGGAAAGGTGAGACCCCCCTGGGAGAGAAACAGGACGTGAATCCAATGTGCATCCTCTATGTCCCTAACGTTCCTAGGCGGCGAGGCACAACACTCAATCTCTACCCACTCAGGAATACCGTAGAATTTTCTAAACTCAGTTACCGACCTATTTCCAATCTTCGCCATTGGAAAAATACAAGAAAAACTATAAACTCAAGAAAAAGGGCACGAAAGACTTACAAGACAGAAGATCAGATCAAAAGGCGAAGAAGCGACGAGAGTGGAGACCGAAAACAGAAGGTACAAAACTCAAGAGTTCTCAGAAGATAGAAGATTGCTGGAAGAGCTGGAACGACGAAGAAAAAATGTGTCTTATTCCAACAAGCCTTCAAAACTAATCATAACGCACATATAGCGAAGCGTGTGCCGCCAAAGCAACTTCACAGTTTTCAAAGAAATCAACCATCATTGCTGATCATTTAAATTCATCGGACCCATAAAAGAACGGCCCAACAAATTCAGGGGCAATTGTGGGTACCCCGATTTTATCACCATAAGGCCTGGACGAGTAGCCCATCCTCAGCGGCCCAAAACCCAGGCCCATCACCTCTGGTATTCATCCATTTACTCCACGATGCCATGAAGAGCAGTTGTGGGGGTACACGATCCCATGAAAGGGAGATGGCTAATAAAGAGGAACCTATCACCCCCACTACTCCAACACATACATGTATAAATTAAACCCCAAGTCCGGGGCAAAGGACAAGTTGTATTCTCTGTACTTACTCTTCAGAATATAGAAAAATAACACTGACTGAACCACCGTGGACGTAGGCACTTCTTTGCTGAACCATGTATCTTCGTTGTTGTGTGATTGGTCTTTTATTTGTTTTTTCTTGGTTGTCACCTCTTTCATATTTATTTGTGCTGCATAATAATTGCATCTACAGATACTTTCAAAGTTAATTTGGTATTAGTATGCACCATTTACCAATCAAACCGACCAAAATCCAAACCTAAATTTTACGATGTTTAAGCAACCATACTATCCTCAATCTATCAATCTTGTAATCTGTTGCATGCCGAGTAGTTTCTCTCTTAAACCATGCTCTAACGTAACAAGTAACATTATAAAATTTACTCTTAAAATTGGAATTTAATTTTAAGATTCAAATTTTGTTGAAACTCGAGCTGTTAGAGTTAATTGTCACTTTTGTCCGATGGAAGATAGAACCACTTGATACACATTAAGGGTTTGAGTTAATTTTAGCCAGATTAGGAAAATCCTGAATGCTAGACATTGCATGAATGATTGGATTCTGATCAAATTCACTTATTATCTAAACTTCACATTGAGAACCTAGTAAGGAAAAGAAGTGGAAAAGAAAAAAAAGGAGTGATTGATTTCACAGCACAACTAAAAGAGTAAAAGAGTAAAGTACTAAACATTTCAAAGTAGGGTCAAAGGATTAGCATATTATATTGTATAATCGTAACCCTTTAAACCTACTTTAGATTCAAAACCAAATTTCTTGCCGCACAATTAGCCCTACCCACATCTCTTTACATACATAATCTCTCTCTCTCTCTCTCTCTCTCTCTCTCTCTCTCTCTCTCTCTCTTTATAACAGCATCAGGAAAAGCGCAAAACATAGAGCTCTTTCAACCGCTATAAACCCCACCACCTGCATTTCCACCGAAAATATACATCCAATCAAAAACACCATCATTAGCCCTACCTGCATGCTATATTATACTCACATCTACACATACTTTCAAAACAAATAAAGTTGAAAGATTATTAACGGAATGGAAAATGATAACATGTGAGGATGTGCCCCTAGTCATTCGGTCACTTGGGCATATCAGTCGCTGTGCCTTCAGGCACGAGCATACCCTTGTGTGTGTGTGTATTGATTGTGCGTTCAGCTAAAAGTACGCTACCATCATAACTCAATATCGAATCGATCAATAATAAGAAGAAAAAAATTACAACTTTAACTTAAATTTGAAACAATATCTCTAGTAGTATACTAAGTATGTCATGGTAACATCAATAAAATGCCAAGTAATATTAAAGCATACCATAACCAATGTAGAATGAGAAGGAACATATGGCATTTATTTGTGGTGCTTAGAGTTACTCATCGTTGTCCATGAAATGTTTTCTCCTACGCGATGACACTTTTCTCAAAACACGTGCTTTGTAAATTTTATTTTAATATTTTTGTGTGGGGTGGGTGGGGAGGGGGGGGCAAAATTCATTTTAGGAGAATGTTTGGGGGCACCTTTGTCCATTGCTTCCCTAGATTGTATATATTATTGAACAATCATCATGCGTCTATTCACTCTTTGATCTCTTGGTCTTCTAGATCATATTACTCCTGGAATTTATTGTTCAAAAGAAATCTCAATGACTGGGAGATTGATGATTACCTTGTTCTGTTAAACATCACTGACAATTATCCATTATCTTATGAGTATCTGGACAAGAAGGTTTGGTGTGTATTTTCTTCCAGAAACTTCTCTTGCAACTCATACTTCCAGATTTTGACTGACTAACCATTGTTCTCCACTCTTGAGCCATTTAAAACAATATAAAAGGCAGAAGTTCCTTCGAAAGTGCAATTTTTTGCGTGTTTTGCCACCAAAAGACGAATAAATACTTGCAATTCCAAAGTAAAATACCTCAGCACCTTATTATGTCCCCAGTGGTGTTGTGTTTGTAAAAGGGATGAAGAAAGTGATATCCTATTTTACTTCATTATTGTTATACTAGTCACTTGTGGTCTATTATCTTTGAAGAGTTGGGTGCGGTGGGAA
This sequence comes from Sambucus nigra, assembly GCA_949130495.1. Taxonomy (NCBI): domain Eukaryota; kingdom Viridiplantae; phylum Streptophyta; class Magnoliopsida; order Dipsacales; family Adoxaceae; genus Sambucus; species Sambucus nigra. Next base: position 70,665,162 of record OX422224.1, read on the forward strand.
TTTCGCCAAGTAGCATGTATGAGTTCTTAAATAGATTGAGTGTGTCAAGGTAATAAGAAGAAAGGCGAAATCTTTGTGGAGGTTTGCAGCCTTGGTTTTAGCTTTGTCCATTGGGTTGGAGTGTAATTGATGGAGGGTATAGTTGTATTTGTCTTTCACATTAGTGAGTGGTATATAAAGGGCTATTTGACTTTGTACCTCATTAATTACATTTTTGGAGTGTATAAATGAGAGCTAGAGAGAGTTTCTTCCTTAATTTCTATGTTGTTGTTGTGATTGTGATTTTGCTTCCACTACTTTACATCAAAATTATGATTAGAGCACGTTTCACTCTTTAATCCTCTCTTTTCATTTAACTAGGGTATGTTTCATGGAAAAGATTAGGAGTGATTGGGATGAAGGTTGGACCGACCCTAGGTTTAGTCTCAATTTCGCAAAGGATGAACGCCACTATTAACTACGTTGATGGAACGCTTGATTTAGTCCCCAAGTGGGCCAGCCATCACCTTCAATGACCTCATGGGAGGGGGCCAAGACGAGACGGTCAACGAGGCGCCAACCATGACTAACATGAACCCGATCCCTGGCCGAACCACCGCCTAAGACTACCACCCTGGTTGCGACCCCGCCTAGCCCTCGCTAATTTTCGTCCACCTACGACCAACCTCCTAACCCCATCGTAGGCCCTCAAATACCCCAAATCCCACTAGCAACCCACCAACAACCTCCCGAAAATGTCGGAACCCCCTTACCTAGGTTTTGTGATATCACCCCTCCCCAAAATCACCACTGTATACAACCCCACTGGGTTTACTATCTCTTTTGAACCCAACCTCCATATTTGGAACCATAATATCCTCCCAAATTTTCCCAAAAGTGAAAATTCAAGTCCCCACCCTGAGCCTTTTTTTCTGTCACTAACTACGGTTGGAACCTTTTCCCAATGATGCCCTACTTTCCATTTACAATTCCATCTTTCACCAACGGATCACCCATTCAAATATTGATATGAGACGCCGTAATAACCAATCATCCGACCCCAATCCGAGACCCAAACCCCCCACGAGACCACCCCAAAATCCTCCACTTCGATACATCACCGTACCCTATCCCCTCCCAAAGTGGATCCCGATTGGTTTCGTATAAAAAAATTTACACACTGCATACATCGCGGGGATGATTATGCACTTTAATTATTTATGGGGGTTCTAATGAGAATCTCGTGCCATAAAAAATGGTAAGAAAGATCAACTAACCAGTGGAGCCTAAGCAATCCTCGAGTCGTATTGAGCGCCTTAGCAACGAAAACACATTGGTTCCCGCCAAATAGTGCCACGTCCCATTCTTGATTGGATCGCATTCCGATGTTGTATGCACCGTAGTTGATATGCCCATATACTACCTCTTCTTCAACCCGTCATGGAAATTTAACCGAGATTATCAAGATTATGCACGGCTAAACAACTACACCTTTGTGTACAATGGCGTTTGGGTGGAGCTCCTACCAAAGCGTTCCTCGCGTCTTCCTCTTCCATTTGTCACACTTGTAACCGTACCGACGTTGATTTTTGAGGCTCGAGAACAAGGTTAAGGTGTGCATTAATGAGAACATTAACCACTCTCGAGATGGATATTCCCCCTTTCATGAGAGCATTTTGTATGCCTTTGAGGATGTATGCACCCTAACTTAGGGAGTGTCATCCAACACGTGATTGATTTTGTGCGTGGGGCTTCGTTGCTTATCTTCCCCATTGTCGTATGTCGTCGATCGATCATTAAGATCATGATTAAGTACAAGTTTTCAACTCCCCAATTGAAGTACATGTTGGACCAGCTTCATGGGGCCCGCGTGTTCTCCAAGCTAAATCTACTAAATGAGTATCATAAGATATGTATGCGTCTTGGAGACGAGTCAAAGATCATCTTCAAAAAAATCGATGACCTTTGCATGGGTAGTGTTGTCATCGGCCTGTCCAACGTTCCATCGATGTTCATGAGGATAATGACTCAGATAACTTTTTTTTGGGCAAGTCCGTAGTCGTGTGCTTTAACAATAGTCTCATTTATAGTCGATAAAATGTGAATTTTAATCACGTCTGTCAAGTGCTTCAGGCACTTTGACCCCATTAGTTTCACATGCAATTGTGCAAAGATGCTTTTATGGTCCCATTAGTCAAAATTCTTGGGCTACATTATATCCGTTAAGGGGGTTCGAGCCAACGATTCCAACGTGCAAGTGATTTAGAGTGGCAGTCGCCACCATGGTTGCTCAAATTTGTAGTTTCCATAGGTTGGCTCATTTCTATTGATGATTCATATCCGGATTCAACTCTATTATGACACATATTACGATAATCGAGGAGTGTCGAACTCAATACTTTTCCATTGGATAGAGGAGGCCGATGAGGCATTACGCCTCATCAAGGCTCGAATGACCACCCATGTCCCGAATCTCTCCGATTCCACTGTCTTGCAATGCTTACAAGATAGTATGTATCTTCAGGCATAAGCTCTTTGGCACGAGTACTTTATTCATCCGGATTTTTCCATCAAATTGGATCCTACGACCCTCCGATTTGTTATAGCGATCGTCACATGAAGTGGTCTAACTTTCGTCAACGCTTCACATTTCACCTTCAATATCGGCCACGAAAAGAAAACCAGGTCGCCAATGCGTTGAGTCGATGCTCTCTATTTTATTGATTCTTCGAGGCTTTGTCACCATAGCGTTATAGACACACTGCGGTGTATAACCTCAACCCCCAGAGTTAGGACATTATTATCGCTAAGGTTGAGTTTGCATTCAACATATTGTCGATCACTCACTGTTCCAGATCTTCTTGGATAGCATGCATCATATGCCCATTGACCTAGATGAGCTTCCCCAGCCTGTGCAAGTCAATCATTCATTCCCTCCAATGCTCGAAGTTGTTTCTCAAACGGGGACCTAGTCATGATTTACCTTTGTAGAGAGAAACAACACAAAAATATACATGATTTATTGATGCAGCGATTTGGACTATATCCCATCTTACGCACGCATGGGGAAAACATGTATGAGGTCGACCTTCCACTTGAGTTCTGGATTCTCGCACGTTTTAACATGGCAGATCTTTATCCCTTTAGAGGCCACCAACTCCCACCAATCCCTTTACCAACTGACGAGTCCTATCCTGTTCGCTCCTTTGAGGACCGTGGACCATGTTGTGGAAATTTTGGATTAAAAAACATTCGCATGTATCACAGGTCACTTGACCAGATATCTTATTAATTGGGTACGAAGACCTATTTCCGAGGGGATTGCATAGATGATTCTTCAACGCATCGCCCCCGATTTCTACGCCCGTCCTCCCAAGTACTTAGCTCTCGCAAGAAAGGGGGAGTAATGGAAGGTCATAGTTGTATTTATCTTTCTATGTTATGTAATCTTATTAATGAAAGGTATTATTATGTTTGTGTGCTTCCACCCCCAGTATATAAAGGGGAAATTGGTTGTCTTTCAAAAGCCATAATTTTAAAGAGTATGAATAAAGCCTAGAGAGAGTTTCTTCACCAATTATTACGTTGTGATTATGATTATCTTCCACTATTTTGCATTAAAGTCAATGAGGTGGAAAAGGAAGATTTATGTAATATGGTAAACTCATAGCCTCTCTTTGGTCATCAACTTCTAAGGTTTTTCACGCAATGGAGGTGTCATAAATCGTGAAATAATGGAGTGAGATTCTGCGTTGAAGATGGGAGAGGGCAGATCAAAAGTCGTTTGGGCTATTTTTAGTGGTTGCGGCTCTATTTCTTTTGATTGTGGGTCGGAAATTTAAGGGTTGTGCCTCGGTCCTCTTTTCTTTTGGTTATCAATTGATTTTTTCTTTATGTTTTTTTATCTGTTGGTATCATGCATGGACTGCTTATCCTTTATGTTTTGTACTTTCTTCTTTATAATAATAATAATACTCCTCTATTTCTTATAAAAAAAAGGGCATCTAGTATAATAGAGCAGATTATAAGAAAAACTAAACAAGGCGGTTCATGAAGTTGCTTACAATGTTAGTGAGCAAAAAAGGGTTATATTACAACGATCACAAAAAACTAAATTACTAATTCTTTGTAGGACTAAAATTTAATAGATAATGGAATATAAGGACATAGTAGTTGAACTAGATTTTTAACATATACTGATCTTTGTAGTAAGTAAAACAAACCAACTCGCTAAGCTAAAAAAAGGGTTGTTAGACACATGCCTGACCCAAAAATTGGCAAAAAGTGGCGAAATCTAAGGGTGAAGATATATTGGAGTTGGCCATTTAAACAAACCTAACCTGAAAAATTGACACGTTAAGATGTTCTCATAGTAGAGGTTAGGCTTGCGTAAATAAATCAGCTCCGGAATAGGTATTGGTTACCTAAATTTGAGGACTAAAGACCTACAAGAACCAAGTCAATAAAAAATGCCCTTTAAAACATTATTTTATAAATAAGGTTGAAAGGAATTACTTTAGGCGCAATTGAAAAACCTTAATATTGAAACCCAAGATAGAGCGCCTAATATATTAATTTCGAATTTTTTTTTACCTATAAATTCCGATTGTGTCACGCTTAATTTCTTATATTTTATTTTACACATTGTCAGTCCCAAGCACTAATAAAGGAGGAGGGCTGCTTTAGACAGCTAACAGCCAGCGTAAAACTTCGTCAAATCCTTATGAACATGAATCTAATGAATATACAGGCTAATACTTGGGCATTCCCTGAAGAGATGCAGTGTGCCCGTCGCCGAGTTTCTCAAAAAATAGGCAAGGGAATCGCATTGGCGCCCGAGTGCAATGAGAAATGGACAAGGGAACCAATCTGGACATATGATGATAATGAAGCTAGTCAGGGATGATAGACATAGGTTGGGTTGGAATATGGGGACTTTGACAAGAAAAGGGATGATCCTAGTATGCCGTGATTGGAAGAAAATTTACTTTATTTATAAAAAAGTTCAATGGGTCGGTGACAAAGCTAGAGAAATATAAAATAGTGGGTTTTAAATTATATTATACTAGCAAACATAGAAATAAGAAAACATATAAACAAAAACGGAGTCGAAATAATAGTAATAGTAGATAAGAATCTTAAGAATGATATTGCAACTGTCATTACGAGAGGCGATAGACTTATACTTGTAAAACCGGATTTTATGAGAATATAAAAGTACAATTATGGGAACAAATGGATGAACTAATTCAAGAAATAGCCATAGGTGAGAAAATTTATATAAGGGGTGATTTTATTGGGCTTGTAGAAGAAGATCGTGCAGGATATGAGATGGTACATGGAGAATATGATTTTGGAGATACGAACGACGGTGGAGACGATTCTTTCTTAGATTTTGCAAGACTTATGATCTTATACTGATAAATACATGTTTTAAAAGAGGCTTCATAACTTATAGCCAAATAAACTTTTTCATTACTAGGAACGGAGATTGATTAATGTATAAAAACTGTAAGGTTATACGAGGAGAGAGCCTAACCTCACAACATTAGATAATGGTGTTGGATAGAAAAAAAAAAGAAAAAAAAGTTAGACCCAGCGCACAAAGCTCATACTTTACTGCGATGCCTGGGAGAGGTGGATGTCGGCTAGCCTTACCCCCATGTTTTATACGAAGAGGTCGTCCTCATGTCTCGAACCCGAGACCAACCGTAACTCGGGCGAGGGCACTTGCCATCACACCAAGGTACAACTTTTGGTGTTAGGTATATATATATATTAAAAATAAAGCACGAACGAGAAATGAGAAGATTAACTCACGAACTAGGTGGTATAACTTAAAAGAGGAGAAATTAGAACTATTTAAATATAAAAATATTAAATGAAGCGTCATGTAATACCGAAGATGAGACTTAACATAATGTGGGATACGATAACTATATGAATTAGGAGAATATCGAAAGAGATTCTTGAAAAATCAAAAGATACAGGCCACAAATATAGATAAAAACAAAAAGGAGTGCTTTAAAACATGACAAACAACTGGGAATGGAGATAATTTTGAGGAATATAAATGGGCTAAGAAAGAAGTTATGAATTTGGTAAGAGATGCTAAGTTTAAGGCATAAAATGATCTTATACAAAACTAAGGACAAAAGAAGGGGGGAAATATATATATATATAAGCTTGCTAAAATTAGGGAGAGAAAAATAAAAGATTTTAATAACATTAAGTGTATTAAAGGCTATGAAGCATGGACACTCTCCCGGAAGCCACAAGTCAACTTTGAAACGAGTCTGACACGTGACACGATCTAGCACGCTCCGATATGTTGTCGACACGCTGGGATACGTTTGGACACGTTGGGACATGTTGGGAGAAGTTGCCAAAACGTAAAAGGACACGTTGAGACACGTAAAATGACACGTTTTTATAAAAAATATATATATTTTTTTCCTTATGTGATGGTGATTCTACTTTATTTATGATTTTTAATATTAAACTGTGTTTGAATTTTTATTTGTATGGTCCATTTTCTTAATTTCATGTTAAGAATGCTTTAATAATGTATTTTATGGGAAAATCAGCCTTATTTCATTAATATATATATATATATATATATATATATATATATATATATATATATATATATATATATATATATATATATATATATATATATATAGAGAGAGAGAGAGAGAGAGAGAGATAGAGAGAGAGAGAGAGGGGCAAGCTTTTCTGCACACTAAGTTTGCACATGTGCTGGTAGGCCTGTAAACGGATCGGATTCGGATCGGATCAAGAAAATCCAAATCCATATCCGTTTATGTTAAACGGATTCGGATCTGATCCGTTTATTAATCGGATCGGATCAGGCTAATTCAAATCCATATTCATTAATATTAAATGGATTCGGATCGGATCCGATTATCCGATTATCCATTTATGTTAAACTTGAGAGTTTTATATCAACTTTAGAGTTTTATATCACAAACCCTAGTCGGCAAAGCCCTAATCACCAAATCCCCACTTGTCCGATGCCAACGAGGACGAGGACAAGCACCAGCAGTCAGTTCCAATGGTTCTAGCGACATCGTCGTCAATGTCTTCTTCTTCGAAGAGTTCCCCTCGATCTCTTCAAGCCTCTTCTTTCTCTCATAGACTTCCCTTCTCTCTTCTTCTTTCAGCCATACCAACGTCACCAGGGTCAAAACCAATTGAGGCTCATGAAACCCCAATGCAACCCCTCCATGGTCATCCGAAGCTATAGTGGGGTTGCGCTGAGGTCGTGCCAGCAGTGGGTAGGGTTTCTCATACCTCTTTTGGGGTTGTCCCCTCTTTGTCAAAGCTAGGTGCTGAATAGGGCTTTGATTTAGGATATTTCACTCTTCATTTTTTTCTGTTTTCTCTCTTACTTTGCCTGGGAGGGGAGGGGTTGGGTTGAGTTAGGGTTAGGGTTAGGGTTTTGAGGGTGCACAATGGGTGTTGGTGATATGGTGGTAGATAAAATGACGGTGTGGGGTGGAAACAAGGTAGATAACATCAGCAACTGGTGGTGGGTGGTGGGTGGCGATGAAGTCTCGAAAGCTCTTGAATGAAGGTGGTAACGATGTCCTCCAAGGCAAAGAGGCGTCATTCGAACCTGACTTGGCTTGACCTCCCGCATGGCATTAAAGTTGTCACTATTTGTGTTGTGCAACAATGGGGACTTAATACCAATTTGACGTAACAAGACATATGACATACAAGTGCAACCACAAATTAGAATAAACTCACTAAAATATTAATTGATTCCATTGGTTGGCCAAAGGCTATGTTTATAGGATAAAGTATCTTTGCTAACCAAGATAACCTAAAAGGGTAAAATATAAAAGGACTAAAGAGGGTATATCTAAAGGAATACTACCCCTTACCTAAAATACTAATATAATATAAAGAAATACAATGAAAGGTAAACAAAATAAAGAGTACAGATAATGATATTGCAATTACGTCCCAAGCACTCTTATATTCTCAAGAATTTTATTTAATAAATAAAAAATAAAAAAAGGGGGACAATGAGTCTAAAAATCTAATAAAGGAACCTCTGATGAAATGCTTTCAGATCCATGAGTTAAATTAGCCAAACTACCATTGATGGCAACTCTGGTTAATGATCTACCCTCACTGTCAACGTAATCATCATCGCCCACCACTGATCCATCAACAAAATCTGGCTTATTTGTTGGGATCCTCCCAAAGGAATCTAAATCTTTACTCTCTGTACATTTCCAGTGTGAAAATTCGGGATTGATTAAAAAAATCATGTCAGCATAATGAGGACAATTACGATTACTGTTTGGACTACTCGTATTAGGAACATTATCATTTACAGAATCTCTTCCCGTTTGGTTGGTACAAAATATATTTAACAGTGTTGCTCTAGCATAACTTTGCATTTTAAGGTCGTTGCAGCCCGGAATCCTCCCATTGGCACATTCCTCGAGCCATTTGCACCAAGTTTCATCCGCCGAAATCATTTTCTGAACTTTCGAAAGGACTGAAAGAATAGTTAGCAGACGAGCTGCATGTCTGCGAATGTGAGCCGTCGGTGGAACTCGAACACTAGTTGGATCATTAGTATCTAAAACAGAGGATTCACCAGAAACATTTGGGGTGCGCTCATGTGCTTCCAGGGCTCGTGATGCATCATATGCTTCGATTGCAGCCAGTTTTTCATAATCATCTCTCAACAAAAAGAGTCTTAGCAAACATAACACACCAAAATCAGCTATTTTGTTTTGACATATCGAATCTTCAGAATAGATCTCTGTCAGAGCTTTCATTCCCTTAAGAGTGGCCAATGCAGAATCCACCGCATTTAGCTTAGGCAGATTATCTATCTTCAGATTTTTAAATGGTCCAACAAAGGGTTCGAGAAAAAGAAGATCTGCTAAGGGACATGTGTCATCACTATTTGTGGTTGTTCCCAGCTGATTTCCAGCCAAATTAACAATAGCACCTGCCAACTGATTGGCAGTTTGCATAGCGGAAAGTATATTTGACTGATCAATTTGAGTCTGCAGAAATTCAGTAGGTTCATGAAAACCAGCCCGGATATGGGTCGAAAATATAATAATATACATCTCTAGTCATTGCTAATGTGTAAATGATACTGTTGAACTCCCCACATACTCTTCAAAGTAACTAGAAATCATAACACTTACTGTCTGTGCACTGTGCAGTATCAAATTACTTCTGTTCCACAGTTACAGTATGTAAGTAGTAAGATTTTATTTAATTCATAAAAGGTTAAGAGTTGAAGTTATTTTAATAAAGAAAATAACTTGAATTTTTTAAGTCGGTGTTGATGTAATGTTATTTGGATAATATATGATAATAGTGAATAATTTTTAAATCATAATCAATTGATTTAATAAGAGGTATTTCCGTCATTTCAGGTGCGAATCAAATCACATCTGCTCTCCCTTAATATATAGAATAGATATAGATAAAGAAGGTAAGGTTGCCCCCGCTGTGACCCTGCGTACATCCAACCCCCCAGTACCCCGCAGTGGCGGGAGCCTCGTGCACTGGGTTTGCTCTTTATATAGATAAAGAAGGTAAACGATGCATCTACAGACCTTAACTTTGTAACTTTTAGGCTGAGTGTTTCCTTTAAGTGCTGCTGATTTTTGAGTTCCCAAAGTATCTGTTAGCAACAGATCTAACCATCCTTGAGAAATTGATACAGAATACGGACCATAATCTTCAAGAATGTATGAAAGGATTTTTATAGCTGAAGATCTTATAGTGTCAGAAGAAAGTTTCCCAAAGACCCAGAGAAGCAGAATGCCGGACCACTTTTGACTTTCCTCGAGAGATAAATGCATGTCTCCGGTACAAAGAAATTCTAAAGCCTTTGCCAATGCTTCTTGTACAGACCTATGCATTGACGTCCGTTTGGCAGTTTCTCTCATCAGATTCAGACCCTTCTCCATTACCACCCTTTGTGCCCCAGGGCTTCTCTCGATAGAAACCAAGAATGCAGAGAGAGCCACCTGAGCCAAAGAGATGTCATCGGTTTTACTCGCGTGAGAAATAGTAGAAAGAAGGCTGGAACTCCAATTAGAAACTGAATCATTTAAAGGCAGATTGTTGTCCTCCAACAGCTCCCGGGCCACCAAACTTCCCTGCCATTTCACAGATCTTTTGGGAGCAATTAAACAGTCATCACAGCATGCCCATCTCGATCCAATTCTTGAATATGAGATCTATTCACCTCTGATGCCATTGCCCAACGGCAAAAGGCACAGCGACATGCTGAGAATACAAATCATCCCACAGTCCAGGAACAACAGATGACAAATTTGCTTGTGCTGGGGAACTATCATTCAATTTGTTAAACAAAAGGGCTTTAGGAGTATTGTATTTATTAGAATCTACAAGAAGGGCATCAAAATGCTCCAACTCCATAAGCCCATTAGTTCTTGAAAGCCCTAATACTGTTGTCCCTCCAAGAACGTTAATCCCAATGCCCTTAATTCCATTGCCATCATCTTCATCCTCTTCGCCTCCATGTGCCTCATCGAAATGCATTCCACCTTCCTCAACAACTTGAATGGCTGCTGCAATATCTCTCAATTCGTCATTTCTTGGTAGTGAGGGCGTAAAGGATACCTTATCTGCACTGTCACAGTTTGAAGTGACAATATCCATTATTGCTACAATAAGCATGCTCCTACCTTTCAAAGAATCAGAAACATCGTATGAAATACGTCTTGTTTGCTGCTCCCACAGAAATGCAGAATATCAATGTTATAAAAGATCATGTGAGAGAAATAGGTTGCAAAAGCACAATTAAAATTCATGTAATTCTCTTAAACTAGAGATTTCAATACCACTATTCTATTTCACATTCTGCTGCTTGTAGCCTATAACGTGAGGTAATAAATAATTTAGGGAAAACTGACAAAAACATTCAAGAAATGAAATTTAAAGGAAAGAAAAAAAAATGAATGCTTAACAGCTTGTATGCAAGTTTTAATATGGATAGAAAAGAAGAAAAGTGATGTGTAATTAGATGAGCAGAATGAACTACACAACAACAACAGCAATGAAAGGAAACGAACTTTTTCTCTCTAGATAAGCATTCTCAAGATAAGGAGTGAATACAAATGAGGGTTCAAGGCCCTTTTTATAGGGGAGATTAGCTTGCTAGCCAAGCTAATCCTAAAAGCCAAAAGACTAAAAAAGGGCAACGAAATCATTCTCCTCCCCTCGAGAAGTCGCCATGTACTGTGTATACTGTAGATAGAAATCCGGGTCAATGCCCTGAAGGGTGGGCTTCTGTTCCTTGGCCACAAAATGACCCAAATAGAGAACTAAATAACGGGTATAGTTTCCAGAAGGTGACGAAATGTTCTCCGACGCAAGAACACCCTCGATGCAATCCACAAGTGAATGAGCAAATTGCCCCTCATCTGGAGGTGCGGGATCGGCGGAACATGCGTACCCCGAAATGGAGATACATCCACCATATTGAATGTGCAGAGCATCCGGAACTAAACAGGGAGATCAACCTCGTACGCATTGTCCCCACAACTACGAATAATCGGAAAGGGCCCAAATCGGCGCATCTACACCTTATGCCCTGCCAGCGTGCCTTCTAGAGTTAAACCATAACGAGGTCCTCATGCTGGTATGCAACAAAATGACGGTGTGCGTCCACATGATCTTTGTAGGAGACGTAGACCTTATGCAATCGAGTGCAAACATCAGACTGTATGGTTATCAAATGGGCAGCAAACTCGACTGCTAATGGACTAATTGAGATGGTGGGGGGAAGCTCTGCAAGATCCATTAAGATGGTGGGTGAAGTACCAAGCAATTTTCGAAATGGGAACAAACCAGTAGAACGGTTAAATTATTGAACGCAAACTCAATCTGGGTTACGACAATGTTTCGAAGACTTCGAGGGAAGGCAGCGAAAAAGATCTCACAAACTCCTGTTAACAACCTCAGTTTGGTCGTCTGGCTGGTGATGAAACACAGTGGAGAACTGCAGGGAACAACAGAGTAAATCCCATAAGGTGCGTCAGAAGTGATCAGTGAAGAGGACGTCTATGTCCGAGATGCTGCTGCGAGGAACCCCGTGAAGTCGGACGACTTTCTGAAAGTAAAGGGTGGCAACATGGGAGGAATCAGACGTCCGAACGCATGGTATAATATGGGTCATCTTCGAGAAGTGGTCCACCACAACAAAAATGGAGTCATGCCCGCGAGACATGCGGGGTACCCCAACGATGAATCCATGGAAGCATCCTGCCACGATAGATCTGGGATTGGTACGAGGAATACAGACCGGCATTAGATTGTTTCCCCTTAGCTGCCTGAAACGTGTAGCATTGGCGATGAAGGCTTTTGTCTCCCGCCTCATAATAGGCCAATAAAATCGATCACGCAAAGTGGAATGAGTACGAGCCTGCCCATATGACCGGAGGATCTAGAATGGATCTCTGCAATGATCATCTCCTGGAGGAAGAAAACTGGAATGCACAAAGCGGTGCCTCTAAATAGGAAGCCATCCTGAAGCAAATAATCGCCCAAAGCATCGTTCTGCACACAAGCAGCATAAGTCGGGCCAAACTGGATGTCCATCGGATGGAGGTCCCAAACCTCATCAAAACCAAACATCTGACTACGAATGGTAACCAAGGTATACGTTCGATGACTGAGGACATTGGCAACCTGATTATCCTTCCTAGGTTTATAATGTAGGTGAAAGGTGTAGCGCCGGAGGTATGCAGTCCATTTAGCATGTCGATCACAGATTCGGCGCTGGCGCTAGCTCTGGAGATAACGAAGCATTTCATAATGAGACTTAATGACAAACTCTTTATGAAGTAGGTAGGCCTGCCAAAACTTAAACGCCTTAGCGACGGCATAAAACTTACGGTCATAGGTGTGTAACTCAATGATGCCCTTGTCAACTTTTGACTAAAGAAGGCGATCGACTTGCCGTTCTGACAGAGGACTGCTCATATACCCGTCTTGCAAGCATCACAAGATTGTTCAAATGACTGAGTAAAATCGGGGAGTGCTAGAAGAAAGGAAGCAAAAGTGATCAACTCCTGGATGCAACAAAAGGCTCGGGCCACCTCCCTTGTGCTCGATGAGGCAGACATCAGATCCGTGATGGGAGCCGTAATCATACTGAATCGTTTGAGAAAGCGTCAGTGGAAACCCGTGAGGCCGTGAAAATTACGAACCTAGAATGCTAAGGTGGGCGTAGGCCAATCAACAATCCCCTAAACCTTGGTGTTATCTACACGGACGCCTTCGTCTAACACAACATAACCCAGAAATGTAACCGAAGGAATTATGAAGGCGCACTTCAATAGAATGAGGTTGAAGCACTCAGAACTCAGGGTGGAAAGGACCTAGGCTACGTGGTCTACATACTCCTCTAACCGACTGTAGATGAGGATGTCGTCAAAATACACAACCACAAACTTTCCCATGTGCGGGAGAAGAATCTGAGTCATAACGCGCATGAAGGTGGACGGAGCGTTAGACAACCCAAAGGGCATCACCGTCACTCATGCAATCCATCTTTCATCGGTGATCTTCCACTCGTCCCGAGGTCGCATCCTGATTTGATGATTACCATTCTTCAAATCCATTTTAGAAAAGATTTGTGCCCCGTGCAACTGATCCAGCATGTCCTCAAGCTTGGGAATTGGGAAACGATACTTAACGGTGATTTTGTTGATGGCATGATTGTCCATACACATGCCCCAACTCCCATCTTTATTTAGGGCAAGCAAGGCGGGGACGACACACGAGGACATACTCTCCCGAATAAGGCCCCGGTCACACAAGTCAGAAACCTGACGGTGCAGTTCCGCATGCTCCATAGAGGACATGCGATAGTGAGGTAAATTGGGAAGGGAAGATCCCGACATAAGGTCAATGGCATACTTAATGTCACGGAGTGGAGGTAGCTCATCTGGCGGTGTGCAGACGTCAGAGTAGGAATCCAAAAGATCTTGAATCACTGGAGAAACGTCTGACTCTAGGGTACTGATGGGGCTGATGAGTTCATAATAAAGATCGGCACCCGAAGCCTCCGTAGTTAAGTCCTAGTGGGAGATAAGAGCGGAAGGACGAGCGGGACAGATCTCACGCAACGGCTGTAACTTAAGTTGTTGTCCCTGATGCTGAAAGGTGTTGGTGTTTGAACGTCCGTTGTACATGATCGATTGGGCGTAATGGAAGGGACAACTGAAGAGCAAGTGACACGCCTTCATCTCGACGATTGTACATATGACCTCATCAACGTAAGCACCGGTTGAAAAAATAATGCAGCACTGCCTATTGGGGGCAAGAGACCCGTTGCTGCTGAGCCACCCGATGCGGCATGGCCTAGAAATGGGCTCTGTGGGGAGAGTCAGCTTGTCAATCATCTCCTGAGCGACCAGATTATCACTCGTTCCCCATCAATGATAACAGTACAGAGGCACCCCTTGGTCGTGCAACATGTAAAAAAATACTCGTGCGGAGCCAACTAGTATCTTCGAAAAGCCCTAACTGTGGGATAAGGGCGGGGGATACCACTAAAGTGTGTATGATATCGGTAAGGGAGGACATGGGAGCAACGACGGCGCATTTTTCCTGGAGATGGTAAAACGTATCGCGAATACGACAAATGAAACGAGCATCCAGAATAAACATGGTGGGTGGAATCGACAAAATGCCCAAAGAGACCGAAAATGGGTAGGGTTTTCAGGCTCTGGAACAATTTTGTTGATCAGCGTATAGGGCATCGGAAAGGAGGTCGGAGGGTGGCCGATAGTATATGGGGAGGTCGTCAAGGTCGATTATGTTCAGATTCGAGTCAAATCTGTAGGGATGAGGGATGGGATTAATCGGATGTGGGTAGAGTTTTATTTAAAGGGGCAAAGTTTTCGGTGTGGTGGTCTAACTGTTTTGGGAGGAGTTCGGCAAGTGTGGAGTCAGAACCAGGTCGGTAGTAGGTGGGAACAGATCGACAAGACTAGTCGGGGCCGAAAAAGGATCAGGAATGGTCGGGATTGATGCAGTTAGGTCGACGAGCTTGTTCAGGTTGGGAAGGGTGATTGGATCTACAAATTTTCGACAGATCCAATGTCAAATCCTCCGCCTGGGTTGGTGGTAACCTCCAGCTGAGCTGAAGGTGTAAACCCTGCTGGGGTTAGCGTTCCCTTTTCTCCATGGCTGCTCGCAACAGTGTTTTGGACTTCATTTGGGTGGTGCCACCCCAATCATCTACAATTAACATCGAATACCCAAGAGTGAATATCTCTCTAATACCAATTTGATGCGAAATTAGATGAGCGGAAGCCAATTAAGTATTAATTACGCAACAACAACAACAACAACAATTTCAAAATAAGGAGTGAATACAAATGAGGGTCTAAAGCCCTTTTTATAGGGGAGGTCAGCTTGCTAACCAAGCTAACTATAAAAGCCAAAAAACTACAAAGGATAACGATATAAATGACCAAAAGATAAAAGACTCCGAGATAATACGCTCCTGCATCAAAAAGAGAGAGAAATTATATCAGTTCTATTGTTTGCAAGTTTATTTATAAGATAAATAAAGGAGAGAAATAGAGAGCAAGTTTATTTTTTTAATGAAAACTCTATCCAAATTAGAAAGGGAGTGAAGAGAAAATTAAGTTTAGTAAAACATTTGTATTTTTTTATCCAAAATAAGATTTCATTTCAGATAAACAAAAATCTTGTGCAAGACTTGAAGATCAAAGGTAGAACCCAAAGTTAACAAACCCTTAAGAGCTCAAAAGCAAACAAATATTTCCTCACACACTACAAAAGGGGGAAACAAATAAACTATGTATTATAAATAATTGTTCCAAGATGTAGACGCCAAAATAACAGGAACTCCCTCATTATCATACACTCCCTCATATGCATCAATCAAAAATAACCATACAATATTCATTCGATAGATCAATATATTGAGTGCGTTCAATCGTGTACTCGTAATTAAATATTGAGTAATAATAATAGTAAATTATTTTACGTGATAACTAGTTTTTATTATTTAAAAAATACTAATATGGATACACATAAAGAAGACAAATAGTTCAGCAACATCAAAGCTCAACTTATTGGTGTACATCAACTACCAACAAAAAATTGAAAGATAACCATTTAAAATTGAAGGCACTTACAGGAGGAGGAGCAGGAAGAGGTGGAGAAGGATGACCCATTGATTATTGACTACATGCCATATGATGAGTGGGTTACCGAGTAAAATGATGAAAGAAAAATCAGTGACTTATGATGGAGGTGTGAGGCCACGAATGAGTGGAAGAAAAAAGAGGAAGACTGCAAAATTGAGAGCTATAAGAAATAGTCAATATATTTACTAGCCTATGATTATTATCTTCTCTTTTACTTTTATTGTATAATTTACTTAACTAAAAAAACTAATAATATATTTTATCTTATTATTTGTTAAATAAAGGGAAGGGATTGTAATTGGTGAATGAAGAAAAGTTAGTTATCACCTAAAACATGACGATATCATCATAAGATATGATGAGGATTCTATGGAGGATCCTTTTGGTTTGCGGTGGACATGGGTTGGGCTTGGGCGGACTCAGCCCGGGCTTTCTCGATATAACAAGGGAAACTTTGTCTACTCGGACCCAAATCGGGTCGTATTATATCAACCCAATCCCGCCCAGTTTGAACACCTTAATTTCCAAATCCGCTGCCCATGCCCGCAAACGAAGTATTATTTATTTTATATTATTTAATGCTGTTAAATTTTCTATTTATTAATTGTGTAAATTATAAAAAGTAATAGCACATTAAATGTGAATTGAAAATTGACCCCAACTATTTTAATCTATTATGTTATTCCCCATATTAAAATTTTTTAACATATAAAATAATATAAAGCATAATAACCTATTATATTATGTAAATAAACATATGATGATTATCGGGTCACGAGTCAGGCAGGGCCTATGTGGGCCTAAAATGCATATCGAGACCTGCCCATGAAAAAATCAGGCTTGAAATTTCGCCAAGCCTGCTTCGCCTACCCATTTGACCATCTCAAGCCCATTGATGTCGAGTCGGCTCGGCGGGCATCAGGCTTATGTCTACCACTACTTCTAGTGATGATAATGTTGAAGATGATGATGGGGATGTTGGATAATACCCATTTTCTAGGCCTCTTGATATTAATGTTCATCACTAAATACACTTTTTTTGTGATGGTTGGATGATGATGCTTATGGATTTTATGTAGTAGCTTTGGTTATGGAATTTTTATTTGATGGTGTTGCATTACTTGGTATGTTGGTAAAAAAGATTGTGGTTTTTTTTGTAATGATGTGCGATGTTCCATATATTTTTGTTGGCGAGATGGATTGTGGGTCTTTTTTTTATTTATTGTCAATATACATTATCCTGTCATGTTACTAGTTTTTTTTCCATGATTTTTTTCTTATAAAGTAAGGCCTACACATCAAACTGCCTTGAGACTTACACCTCGCCTCATCGAGACAAAATGCCTTAATCCTGCCTCACGCCTTTTAAAACATCTTTTATTACTGATGAGTGGGGGGGGGGGGGGGGGGGCGTATCCAATCTCCACGATATGTGATGGTGGGAGACAATATTGCTAGAGAAGGGGTTGGATCGAGATCACTCTTCATAGTCGATGAATACATTCAATGAGTTTTAACTACTGTTAAGCATAAACTCATGTTTCTCCAGAAGATGGCCAAGATGGGCACTTAAAAATTGCAAGGCGCAATGGGTCTATTTGCAATGGGAGGTGTATAATTTTAGGGCAATTTTCAGGAATAATTTGATCTTTTAAAGTGGTATTGAACAGTGCACAGGTAGGTGTAGCCAATGTTTAAAAAGGCGCGAGGCGAGGCGTTTTACTCTCGACAAGTCAAGGTGTATGCCTCGAGGCATTTTGAGGCTTAAGCCTCACCAAAAAAAAGGGCAAAATAATATTTAAAAAATAATGATAAAACCATAAAAAAATAAAGTAACAAAGAAATATAAATAAAAGTGCCAAAAAAATATCTTTGAGGGCTTTCTCACATAGTTTAACATTTTTTTGTTCCCTGTAGATGACTTTTTTTAAAGTAATTTGACAAAATCAATTTTAATATAGTTTGATTCACATATTGGTTATTTTATAAAATGAAAACAAATTAATCAATGCAAAATCAAATTGACAAAATCATCTTTTTTAGTTTCATTCACATATTGGTTATTTTATAATATGAGAATAAATTAATCAATGAAAAATTTGACAAAATCACTTTTTTAGTTTCATTCCCACAAGTGAAGTGCAATTTTAAAACAAAAAAGGAAAAAAGAATAAGAGTTTTTAGATCAAATAGCAATTTTTAAGTTAAGTGCAATAAAAAATAAATAAATAGGTCATTTACTAAGCTCAATTTAAAAAAAAAGCATATGAAGCTCAGTTACAAAGAAAGGGTTAAGATAAACTACGAACAATAAAAAACGACTGATCGGGAGAACTTAAACCAAAAAACGAGTGGTAAAAAACAACAAAAAGCCAAAAAAAAGTTGATGACATAAACAAAAAAGGATAAAAACCAACTAAATAACAAAAACGAACTGAAATCTGAGGCTTAAAGTTAGAAACTAACCATTATACTTGATAAATAATAATGGGAAAATAAGGATAAATGTTGTGAATGTGGGTTATTGGATAAACCTAAATTGATATAATAAAAGTGGTATATTTATATGATTGTGTATGCATATATTATATACTTGTGAAAAACCTTGGTCGGGAGAGGGAAACGACTGGTCAGGAGAGGGAAACAGCTGTCGAGAGAAGATCGGGAGAAAGAAAGAAAAGAAAGAGGTTGTCTGGAGAAGGAAACTAGGGCTTTGTAAGGTTTTTTGTTGAACTTTTAAGTAATTCTTTCTTCTTTATTTTTTCTTTTTTCTACACACAATTAAAACACAATTTTGTTCTTTTTTGTTTTAAGAGTTGGACAAGTTCAATTGCAGCGCTAGGAGTGGCGGGAACTAGGGGGTGTACTGCTCGCGAATCGTCCCGGTAATGTAATGGGTATATGCCTTAAATAATAGATTTTTAACTCTTATGTTTTCATTAATATATTTTTTTTCTTGAGTATAGGTTCAGTAGAGGATGTTTATCCATAATAATATAATATTATTAATCGATCCCAAGATATGACTGCGGTATAAGAAAGGATACAAAGAGTTACGTGATTCTATAAATCATCTTGCATAATTTCACGGGGAATAGAGGGGAACGACTGACTCGAGTGTTAGGGTTGCTAACTGAGAGTTCACGTCGCTACGAGAGTGCAATTGATCATACCCCAAATGGGTGGGGTCGTCCCTATTAATAAATACAAGTGCTCTACAAATCTAGGTATATCTTTTATTTATCATTATTTTTGGGGGGTTTATCTTTGGAGTGATAAAGTTGTAGTTGACTTGTACTCGGTCGTTCTAGGTTATGATCTCTTTTGATTTTTTGTTAGCACCTTCGTGATATTCAATCGACTACGCTGCCTCGACTTCCAGGCACCACGTGGCCTAATCGACCAAATGTTCCTTTAATTTCCCCGATGATTGGGGTGACGGGACTTTAGGCGTGGTCGGCCTAATCATGTCATTAATTATGTGCGTGCCAACGTGGGTTTCCTCAAGCGTCACGAGCAATTTGGCACGCGATCCACTTGCGCAATTGGGAGCGCAACCATTTATAAAGTGGGGCTCTCTGCCCAATAAGTGCTCACAGTTTGACTCCTTTGGCAGCAATAGGTGTGGGTGGTAAAATCATACTGACCGAACAGAAAGGGAAATTAATCTTAATCACATAAGAATAATGTGTACATGGTATTTTAATGTGTCTTCATTCATGGGTGTTACTCTATCTTCATTAACTATCTCCTGATAACAAAGATTACATTATCATTTTCCCAGGGGGAGGGTTACATTTATATGAAAGGAAAAGAGGTTGATACGTGAAGGGCTCCATGACTTTAGGTATCTATCTGATCTGATTGGTTGTATCTAATCCCGAGATTTGTGTAGGTCGGTTCCAACCATCCTTATCCCCATATGTGAGATCGTTGATAAGATCAATGGGAATGTTTCCCTGTCTCGTGTGTGGGCAAAGAATTCCCCAACAATAGGTATAGGGGTTTGGAAATCCCTTATACCTTCTTCTTCCTCTTCATTTCCTTAAGTACATTCTTTAATTTTCTCTCTTGACATTTTGAAACCCAAAAGTTTCAAACTCCCTTTTCATTTTCTGTTTCTTCTTTTTATGTTAACCTTTTTCACCATGGTCGATCATTTGAGAAAGTACGAGGTGACCTCATAGAATAATTTTGAGGTATTGTGTGCTAAATATCTTATTCCCATCAATGTTTATATAGAGACCTCACCGATATATATATACAGTCCTGCTCTTGTGCAGACTAGTCCGCATTTTGAGAATGCGGACCGGACATGTGTCACCTGGCGGTGAGCCCAGAAAAGAGAGAGAATGTGCCTATAATTTAGGCAATAATTTCTCGGCGCACCGTTAGGTGACACATGTCCGGTCCGCATTCTTAAAATGCGGACTAGTCCGCACAGGAGCATTATTATTATTATATATATATATATATATAAGTGAACATAAAAAATGAACATAAACAATACTTTAACAAAAAATGAACATAAATAAAAAAATACCTAACACCCAATCAATTTTAATTCCTATGTTGTTATCGGTCTGCGTCAGCGGCAACGAATACACGTGTGACACGTGTGTGTTTTAATACATCCACATGCTTGTCCATTGCTCCCAATCAATTTTAATTCTTATGTTGTAATTGGTCCGCGATAATGGCAATGGGCACGCGTGTGACAAGCGTGTTTTTAATTACACCCACATGCATTTTCGTTGCCGCTGGTGCGGACCAATTTCAACATGAGAATTAAAATTGATTGGGTGTTATGTGTTTTTTGTTAAGGTTCATTAAAACATTCATCTTTTATGTTCATTTCTAGCCCTCTCCGTATATATATATATATATATATATATATATATATATATATTGACGATAAGGTTGCATTTTTTAGTTGTTGGAATAATTAAAGGAGGAGTTCGATTTCCTCTTCGCCCATTGTTGATGGAAGTACTCCGTTTATATGGAATACCAATCCAAGCAGACAAAAGTTTTGTCTATATTGTAATGGTGACAATAGTTGTTAATCATATTTATGGGACCAATTTGGGTTTGAACGAAATTAGGTATTAGTACACCCTAAGGACTTCTCTTGGGTCGGACACTAATCATTTCCTAGATAGAGATAAGTCTGGCATTCGTGTGACTTGGCTAACCATGTCATAAAAAGACACAAAAAATGATGTCTTGGTGTTTTGGGGGCACTATATGGGGAAGACTACATATGTCTTCCTCTACTTACCCGTGTTGGATCTCCTGGTAGGTCGTCTTCCATTTTCATATGTTAATCAGAATAATTTAACTTTCGTTACTAGTCTTATTCTTTTTTGTGTGTAAAGCCTTGTTATGAAATAAAAAAGTCAAGAGATTTCGAGGTTAATTTGCACGATTTGTAAATTGTGTGGAATGGGAGAACTCCGATCAGCGTTCGTCCCCATTGGAGAGCTTCCCACGTTCTTATTGGCTACGAATTGACACTTGCTTCAGCTAAGAAATTCATTGTCATTCCAAAAGTGTTTGTGGCCTACTGCTCAGTAGTCGGTGATTCTTCAATCCCCACGGTCATCCATGTACCAACCGAAGCAACAAGTGGTGTTTACCTGGGTGAATTTTTGTCTTTAATTTACATTGTTTCAACCAACTCCGGCGAAGACCATCAGGAAAATGAAGAAAAGAGTGACGAGAAGGAGAATGAATAGAAAGATGAGGAGGAAGAGCAAAGGGAAGATAAAGAAGATCCATTATATGATCGTCTTAACCCTTTGTTCTCCTACAAAAAGGTCGGTATCTCAAGCCAACTTTGGAGGAAGTTGAGGAAGAAGGAGGTATGCAGATATAATATTTCTACTTCCCCCATCCCTGACAATCTAGACTATATGTCCAATCGCCCTTATTGAATATTTGATCTTGTTGTCATATGTGCTAACAAAAAAAGGCAAGGTGGTCAGGCCGACCAGGGCGCCCAATGAGCGATTTGTATGAATAAAAGGTTGATCTCTTTGGGAGGAAGATGATCTTGAGGTATGTAAGCAGAGAGAGAGAGAGGTAATCTAAATAGACTGAGAAGATAAGGATGGATAAATCTTCCCCTCGTGCTCTAGACCCCCCCCCCCATCCCACCCATGATGTTAACCACACAGTGGTTATCAATTCACAACAACAGAGTCGCCGGTCGACACGATTGTCGACTAAGTTTAGGGTTCGTCCCCGAGCAATTACTTTTATGTTAGGCAAGGATCCCTTGATGACCGTTGACTCGGACTATCATATGCCCTGGACATTGGATACTCGGTCTCTCAGCCTTCCATTATACCTTTTGACATGAAATCCTCAAATACTCTCTCCTTAAAGTGCCTTCATAAAGAAGGGCTCCACCATATTGTTCTATTAAGCTCCATTTATCTGCGAATTTTATCGTTTATGAGTTACTACTACTATTTTAACTATTATTCTTTTTTCCTTTTTATTACACGTGTGGTGTTATGGGCCCCGATCATGTGGTACGCTCGCGAGAGGGGGGGAGGAACTCGTTGTGAAGTTAACGACAGGTGCAGGGGTGCTTGTCTCCCGGTTCATCACCTTTCATCGAGGTCGAGTTATCGATTCGAGGTTTGGGACTTGTGACTTCCACCGGATGTAGTTTGTAAGGGAAAATCGTTTAGCTTAGGCTTTGTTATTTATTATATTTGTCACTATGGCACATTTGGGGTATCCCGTTACAAACCGACACCGGCCGACATGATGAACTAAATTTCTAATATTTCCAAAGTTTAGGACTTCTTCGCATTAAGAAGGTATAAATCTTTATGAGTTTGAATTTATTTACATTTATATTTGGGAGATTTTTTATAAAATATTTTTTGTAAAAATCGAGGCAAATTTTTAGTTTTAACAAAATTAATTTTTTATTGACCTCGTTCAAACGAGATGTCAATCTCGTTCGAACGAAAAAGGTAATTTCATTTGATCGCTCATTTGATCATTTCATCAAATGAACATCCAACGAGGGTGTTCTGTTTGAATTCGTTTGAAGCTTTTTTTAATGAGATTGGAGTCTCGTTCGAACGAGCTCGATTTTCATTATAACGAGATGACATTCTCGTTCGAATGACTTATATTTTATTTTGAACGAAATTTTCGCCTCGAATTTTATGTACGACCTATAAATACTTATTTCGAAAATATTTCAATATAGACTTTAAAAACGCAAAATGCATATCTATTGCAAAATTCCTCAATCCTTTTATGTCAAAAACACATTTTTTATTCACAAAATATCCCCCTCAATATACTTGTGAATCCTTTTGAACCCCTAAATAGTTCCGTACCTGATCTATACTTGTGGAGAGAGATCTCCTGCCGAGGGACCCGTGGAAAACGTCTCCATAATCCAAGAATACAGAGCTACTAACGTAAATTTAAATAATACTTACTTGTACAATTCTTTCGAAATACGAAACCGCACCCAACCTGCCGTAACAATGACGAGGGAACAAGCCAAATGCCCAGTGGAAAATTAGAATAATGTAATATAGAATCGAACGACTTAATGGAGACTTTAACACGTTATATATATATATATATATATATATATATATATATATAGAGAGAGAGAGAGAGAGAGAGAGAGAGAGAGAGAGACACGCACACACACACACGTATATATATTTTAATGCATGAAATTATTTTTTTCCAAAAACGTTACTTATGCCAATTAATTCACCTTAATCTTATGAAAGAATTCTCTTTCACTTCAAGGGATATTTATTCTTTGATTCAACACACCCGGTTAAATACTCAAAACAAATACACCTTGTTTAAGGAAAAATCATTTATTTTTCTGAAATTACCCCTTTATTCATACCAATTCACATTAATATTTTCATTGAAAATCACCCTTTCAACACATGCAAACACCGTGTTAGAAAATACTTATTTTTCCCTCCACAAACACACCATTGTGTTAATTATGGGTTAAACCTCTTTATGTTTCTTAACTACCCATTTAATCCCTCACTTTTCCATCCCTTTACCTTATGGACATTAATAATTTTCACATATCTTGTCCACTTTATTCTTTACCATAATATTTATTAATTTATTCAAGTTAGTTTATCTTTTCATATAGTCACCACGCAAACCATTTCTTGACATGTTCCATTTTTATTATTTTTTTCTCAAAATCTTTCAATATTCGCATACTTTAATGGGCTTCACACCGCTGGCTATGCTACCATACGCTTTAGCCAGTGATTTTGGGTATTTCATTCCAGGGTCGGGCCTCTTTAATTATTTCGGTGTCATTTGAGTCCACATTAATTTGTTTTAATATGTTATAAATGTCCACATTACTCTACTTTTTCCTTTTCTCAGTCGAAGTCAAAACTCAGAGTTGCACCCCAACTTATGTTGCACTTTAAAATAACCATTTTCTATCCTTTTTACTCTAATATTAATTTTATCCCAAATCATATATTCATTTAGGACTATTTTGTGTAATACCTTTTCCAACATTTTTATTTCATAAAAATGTTTCGCTTTGCATAAAATTACCATTTTACCCATTTATTTCCAAACTTGTCTTTTCCTTAATTTCTTAAGTGTTATTTTCCAAAACATCGTTACCCACACTAACTTCTTAAGTTAACACTTATTTAACATCCTGGAGTAACATTCTTCTCAAGTTAAAAATATCTTTATTTCATCACTTTTTTCTCTAATAAATCATTGGACATTTAAAGACTACTTTATAAGAAAAACACCATTTTATTTATTAATATATGTAGTCTTGAAACCTTACACTTATCAAATTTTCGACACCTTTTTCACACACTTTAAGGGCTGAAATTTACATTTTCTTTATTTTATGTCTGAACACAATAAAACATCATTAAACTTGTCTATATGCTCAACCTCAAAACACTACAAGTTTATATGCACGAGAAGATAAATTTGAAGTCCAAAAATCCTATCAATGGGTCTAACATGTGATTTCTCCTAGAAATTTCATAATGTTTGTACAAACATAATTTTCAAGAAAAAAGATAGTTGTGTTTCTTCAAAGCTTGAATAAGATGTCAATTTATATAAAAATCCCAACTTTTCACAAAAAACATTCAAACATTATTTCACAAATTACTCTCAACAAAATATTATTCTTTCAACATTTTTATTTCATAAAAATGTTGAATACCGAGCTTTATTGCAATATAACATCTTGCTCAAAACCATTGGAATACATTTCTAAATCCATTTAACAAATTATAAGAAATATCATTCTCATATATCATTAATGCATCACACCCTTAGAAACTCTATCTGCATGACCAACACATGGAAAAATAGAGTTTAAACTAAATTGTATAGTTTTTTCACCTCAAATGAAAGATACAAAATAGTTCATGGAGAAGAAGATGATGGCACCCCCACCTCCTAAGATGGCCTCAAGGGGGTTGAATAGCCCTATAATCATGCTCGAAGAAAGCTCCAAGCAAAACTTCATTCAAAACTCCATAAAATTCTACATTATTCTTCTCCAAAACCCTCCAACAACACCTCCAAAAGTTGTAGATTTGCTCAATAATGGTGGGAATGAGTGTATTGGGCTTAAATACAGTGAAATACTTCTAAAATGTGGTGACCTGAGGTGGAGACATGGTGGTTTATAGTGTTTTATGATGGTGGGAGAAGGGAAAAAGCTCTTGTAACACACCGCCTAATTAAATACCGGGTGATCAGTCATTTATTAAATTAAGCCAGAATATCCAGTTGGTTCATTCTCAGCATCACTTTTGAAAATAATTTCATCAATAATTCACCTAATAATTAATTAAGCTAATGTCAAAAACTTTTTTCCATTTTTAATTTTATTAAAAACATTCCAAAAAGTGTAGTAATAATAGACAACATCACATCACAACTGAACAAAACTAAATATGACTGGAATAATTGTAAGGACATGGTTTTATAAATGTCCGGGGTAGAATCTAAAAATTTTCTATTTGTCCTGGATCACAGTATGTATGTCTGATATTGCTAAATTCGGCACGTCAACACGATCATCCACGACGCCCTTGATCCGAATCCATACATCCACCATCTTCACACGTGCATCATGCTATATGCGACGTGCTGCTCAACCGTTCCCACTACTCCACGACGCGTTATTGGTAAAATGGTTTATTGGAGTTGTTAATCTTTGCAAAAATATTTGGGAATGTTTTAAAAAATATTTTTCGAAGTCTGATTTATTTTTAACACAAAACATAAATTTTTCTAAGTGTAGAAGCGGATTTTTTGGTTGTCGAGCTCGTTCGAATGACATTGCTCTGTTGTTCAAAAGGCATGAGGATGTCGCACGATCTCGTTTGAGTGACACGTGGTCTCGTTCGAACGACATGCCTATGTCGTTCGAGCGACGACGCCACCTAGATTTTCGTATAAATATCTGTACCCATTCTGCACTTTTTTTAAGTCTTTTTCGTATACGTTTCTGCGATTTACAGCCCATAATACATACTTCAAGTTTTTAAGGTTGAATGCCTTTTGATTCACAAAACCATTAATAACTATGTGTGTGAATATTTAAACCTTCAAATGATCATTTTTACTCATCTAGAGTAACTTGTGGAGAAGCCGACTATTTTCCATTGCCACCCATCTGGGGTTCTTGTGGGAGATTCCAGCCGAAGACATCGGAACCAACACCAAAGGGTATTTCGTACGTCACTCATGTTTTCAGTATAATCCGTGTAAACCGTTCTTTACAAATTATAGTGAAAATAAAAAGGTTTTGCCCCTTTGGGGGATTTTTCCTCAATTATGTGTTTGTTTGTGATTGAATGTTCTTGCAGGATCATAGTGTCTTCAATCACACCTAGATGAATGTTTTAGGAATTAATTGAAAAAACTGAGTTTAATAAAATAATTTCTTTGTTTGAACAAAAGCGCACTCTCAAATTGGTAACAGAGCCAATTACACAATTATACCATGTAATTTTCCGCAAATTTTCTCTAAAGATATGAATTTTTCGAAAAATTATTTTTTTTAAAAAAAAGGGCGTGTTCAAAATGGAGAAATTATATAATAAAATACCAATTTTTGACGGGATAAATTATGCTTACCGGAAAGCCCGTATGAAATCTGCTCTAAAAGCCAAAGATGAAAGAGTTTGGGTTTTGGTTAAAAGAGGGTGGACACCTCCCTCCATCACTATTGACAACATGACAAATTTAAAATTTGTGACTGCATGGACTAAAGAAGAATTTAAATGGTCAGCCTTTAACTCTAAGGGTCTTAGTGCTATTTCTAGATCCGTCACTCCTGATGAGTTTCAGCGGATAATGACGTGTACCACGTCAAAAGAGGCATGGGATGTTTTGCAACTTCCCTATGAAGGAACTAATGCCGTGAAAGAATCAAAATTGCAAAACTTAACAACTCAATTTGAAACTATCACCATGCTTTAATCAGAATGTTTTGATGAATTTTATGCTAAATTATCTGATATTGTAAATACTAGCTTTAACCTTGGTGAACACATTCCTAATGCTAGAGTTGTTAAAAAGATTCTAAGATCACTGCCTAAGCATTTTATCCCTAAAGTCACTGTGCTAAATTTTATGGATAATTTAAACACGTTTAAATTACGGGAATTGGTTGGAGACTTACAACCCTTTGAATTTGACATGTTTCCTAAGTCTGTTAAATCAAAAGATAAAGGAATTGCACTTCAAGCCCAGGATAGGAAGGGGGGTCGGCAAGAAAGAGAGTAGAGTTAGCTAGAAAAAGGGAGAAAGAAATGCCAGATTCCGAGTGTGACCTTGACTTAGATGATTTGGCCTTATTTGAAAAAAAAAATTAAGAAAATTCTAAGTTTCAAGAAAAATGGAAATTTCAAAGATAAAAAGAATTTTGAGAAAAATAAGTTTGAAAAGAAAAATGAAAAAGATTTTAAAGACCCTCCTAAGAAAGACGGTGAGAGATGTTATGAGTGTGACGGTAAGGGTCATAGAGCTTTTGAGTGTGCTACTAGGCTGAACAAACTTGCCAAAGAAAACGACAAAGCCATCCTTAATGCTACCCTTAGTGACGACAGTGATGTTAAGTGGGTGGACTTTGGAGACGAGTCATCACATGAGTGTAACTTCATCGCATTCATGGCTAGTCATGTGAGTACCTCTAGTGCTCCTCACGACGATGAGGATGCTACTTCATAGGTACAACTCGACAGTGAGAACTAAGTGAGTGAGGGGGAGGATGCTGCAAGTGAGAGCGAGAGTAATCTTCAATGCGCCTACGTTGAGTTATATACTGAGTAATTTAAAACCAAAAAGCGTAACAAAGAATTAGTTCCTAGGATCACCTTTAGAGGAAGATTTAGGAGAAGCGATAGAGAGAGAACCCTCCACCTGCACTACCTTGAGAGAGAGAGAGAGAGAGTCTGCATGTGTTAAGAGAGAAAGTACATTTAGAGAAAGAGATAGACTATTTGGAGAGAGAGAGGGATAGTTATTTTGAGAAAGAGAAAGGGGACTTGACTAAACAAGTGGCTAGTCTTACGAGTGAGCTCCATTCCTCCCTGGAGACTTGGAAGAAACTTGAAGCCCTTGTAGCCCAGCATACTCAATATCTTGAGAGAGCACGAGAAATCAAGGTTCAAATTGAGGACAGATCTAGAAAGATGGGAAAGATGCTCCTCGGTCCCGCTTTAAGTTTTGGTGATAGGTAGGGAATAGGTTTTGATGGTGCTTCCACGTCCCAGATAACACCTGGACCAGTTCTTAAGTTTACTACAACTCCATATGGCCATCGTAAAAAACCACGAAGGAGAGTTCGACCAAGAAAAGCAAACCAAGGTCTGCCTAAGACTGTGTACTTTTGTACCTACTATAAAAGAAAAGGCCACCTCAGGGCGTTTTGTTATAGTTTGGGTCGGACACGACGTACTACTGTTCCACCACATTGTACTGATGATTTTACCAGTCTGAGAGAGTGTGTTGAGTTTTTAGCCACCATATCACAGAGTTTGATGGAAGAATTCCGACGGATGTATTTGTCGTCAGTGAATGCTTCCCACATCCCGGCTAAAACCAACAACAACAAGGGTAAACAAAAGGTTACCACTTCTTGGGTACTGAAGAAAGACGAAAAGGCCCTTGTTGTTCATGTCACTCTCAAATAGACCTGGCAAAATGAGGCACGACACGATAACACGACACGAACCGACACGAAGTTATAAGTTAATGGGTTGACCCTTAATGGGTTCGGGTCATATCGGTGCCAACCCGATAAGACACGATAGTTAACGGGTCGGGTTAGGGTTGACCCCCTTCACCCGTTAATACCCGATAAAACCCGTTATGACCCATTAATTTAAGTAAATGAGATTTTTTTTGGAACTTATAGATAATTTATGTAGCATAATGATAATTTAATCATAATGAGTTTTACTAAATAAGAGATTTAGTAATGTCAATGAATTAATGGGTCTATTTGGATTCAAAAATGAGATAATATGTCAACTTGAATACAATTAAAAATAATAATTATCTTAATGGGTATTAACGAGTGAACACGACACGAAACGATAACATAACGGGTCGGGTTTGGGTATGATTTTTTCACACGATAAAAAAGTCACCCGTTTAGACACGA
The DNA here is from genome assembly GCA_949130495.1 of Sambucus nigra. NCBI lineage: Eukaryota > Viridiplantae > Streptophyta > Magnoliopsida > Dipsacales > Adoxaceae > Sambucus > Sambucus nigra. Next base: position 70,695,066 of record OX422224.1, read on the forward strand.
ACCCAATAAGACCCGAACACGATAAAAAACGACACAAACACGGCTCGACACGACCCATTGACAGGTCTACTCTCAAAGCATATAATACCTCACAGTGGTATTTCGATAGTGGGTGATCCAGACATATGATTGATGATGTCTCATTTTTTACCTACCTAGAGGATCATAAGGAAGGTAAAGTCACCTTTGGAGATGGGAGCAAGTCTAGCATCGTAGGACGAGGTACAGTAGAGTTACCAGGATTTCCTAAGCTAGATAATGTTTTGTACGTCAGCATTAGCCAGCGGTGTGACGCTGACTTTACCGTAAAGTTTGATCAGAACACGTGTAATGTCTATAATCAAGCCGATAAACTTTTATTATAAGAGGTGAGGACAGAGGAGAATTGTTATGAGACTGTGCCCAAGTCCTCACTTGTCTGTAACAGCGCCACGATCACTCCTATGGATCTGTGGCACCAACGTCCAGGTCACATGAACTTTAGAGATTTAACGCGATTAATTAAAAAGGACCTAGTACGTGGCTTACCAACACTTGGAAAGCCAACTTTCATGATTTGTTGACCCTGTCAGTTGGGAAAGCAAATCCGTAGCCCCCCACAGAAAGTAGAATTCCAATACCACTTCACAAAGTACTTGAGTTGATACACATGGATCTTATGGATCCTCGTACTGAGAGTCTGGGTGGTAAGAGGTACATCCTAGTGATGGTAGATGATTCCTCCAGATATTCGATTGTAAGTTTTCTGAGAGATAAATTTGATGCTGTAGAGTTTTTAAAGACCAAGTACCGTGTCCTGCAAAAGTAACACATAGTCACTATTAATAGAATGCGTAGTGACAATGGCACTGGATTTACGGAGAAAAAAGTAGATCTTTACTGTGATAGCCTAGGAATCAAACATGAGTTTTCTGCTGTGAACACTCCTTAGCAAAATGGTAGTGTTGAGAGAAAGAACAGGACGATTCAGGAAATGGCTAGATCTATGCTTCTAGGTTGTAAAGTTGTTAGGAGATTTTGGGCATAGTCAGTGTCTACTGCATGGCATATGGTGAATAGAGTTTACCTTCATCCACACACACTTAAAACGCCCTATGAATTGTGGACTGGAAAAAATCCCAACCTTGCATATTTCCGTGTTTGGGGGAGTAAATGCTATATTTTACAGAATAGAGAACAATTAGGAAAGTTCGACTCCCGAAGGGACGAGGGAATATTGCTAGGATATTCATCAAATAGTAGAGCGTATCGAGTTTTTAACCTGAAGAGATCTAAAGTGATGGAGTCGATAAATGTTACTGTGAAAGATGACGAACCATCGACATCTGTTGACTCCACCCATTTAAGTGAGGATAACACCCTCCTTTTTTATGATCCCACTGTGTCTCCCACATCTAGGGTGGACCCTACTCCTATTCTAGGGAACACACCTGCTTGGGTTTGCGAGAATTATGATCCTACTTCTATCCTAGGAGATCCCACCCTAAGGGTCAAGGCTCATGCTTAGCTAGAGAATGTTGTTAGCCATATCTGCTGCACATCTAAAGTCGAGCCCAATAATCACAAAGAAGCACTCAAGGATGAACACTGAATATCTGCTATGCAGGATGAGTTGGTTCAGTTTAAAAAGAACAATGTTTGGAAACTTGTCCCCCGACCTAGTGAGACGAATGTGATAGGTACCAGGTGGATTTTCAAGAATAAAATTGATGAAAATGGTATCATAATCAGAAACAAGGCTAGGTTGGTCGCTCAAGGCTACACACAGATAGAGGGTGTAGACTTTGGGGAGATATTTGCTCATGTTGGGAGGCTTGAGTGCATCTGCTTACTACTCTCCATCGCATGTCATCTGCACTTCAAGTTATATCAGATCAATGTCAAGAGTGCCTTTCTAAATTGCATTCTACAGGAGGACGCTTACGTGGAACAACCAAAAGGGTTTGAAGACCCTAAGCACCCGGATCATGTCTACTATTTGAGGAAAGCCTTGTATGGTTTGAAGCAAGCACTCCGTGCTTGGTATGAGAGGCTTACTTCCTATCTCCTAGCCCGTGGCTTTAAGAGAGGGGGAGTTGATATGATGTTGTTCGTCAGGAGAGATGACGGTGCTATTTTGGTTGCCCAGGTCTATGTGGACGACAGAGTCTTAGATCCACGTTCTCCCAACATGCTCACCACTTTGAGGAGGAGATAAAAAGTGAGTTTGAGATGGGCATGGTAGGTGATCTCACTTTCTTCCTTGGTCTCCAGGTTCGCCAGCTAGAGGATGGGATATTCATCTCCCAATCCAAGTATGTTAGAGACCTAGTGAAGAAACTTGGTTTAGACTCCGCTAAGCATGCACGTACACCTATGAGTACTTCTATCAAACTTAGTAAGGACACTTCAGGCAAGGACATAGAGCAAACCTTGTATCGGAGTATGATAGGTAGTCTTCTCTACTTGATTGCCAGTCGCCCCGACATAGCCTTTAGTGTTGGAGTCTATGTGAGATATCAGGCGTCCCCAAAAGAGTTATACTTACTCGCTCTAAAATGTATTATTAAATACGTGAGTGGGACTCTCTTATACGGTATTTGGTATTCCTTTGATATCGATGACCATTTGTCCACCTATTCGGATGTCGATTGGGCCGGGGATGTAGATAGTTGTAGGTTCACTTCTGGTGGGTGTTTCTACTTTGGTTCTGCTCTTATCTCCTAGCTGAGCAAGAAGTAAAACTCCATCTCTTTGTCCACTACGGAGGTTGAGTACATCGTCGTCGAGAGTTGTTGCACGCAACTCTTGTAGATGAAGCAAATGTTGGAGGATTATGGGATTTCACAAGACACCATGAATATCTCCTGTGATAACATGAACGCGATACACATATCCCACAATTCAGTTTAGCATTCGCACACAAAGCACATCAGGATACACGCGATCACTTTATATGTTAATTCGGTAAGGAGAAAGTCGTATCCCTGAGTTTCGTAGCCACTGACCTTCAGTTAACCGATATTTTTACGAAACCTTTAAATACCCTTAGATTCGAGAGTCTTAAGAAGTCTTTAGGAATTTGCACGGTTGACTGAGAGGATGGTCCATGTATAGGATAGGATGCATTGTCATGTTCGTATCATATGATTCCTATTGCTAGTTTGTATCATTTGTATTATTATTCTTTTACGTTATATATTTTTTTGGAAAAAAAAATTAAAAAAGTTTTTCTTTTTATATAATTTTTAGAAAAGCACAAAAATATTTTTGTATTTTGTTCACACCTCTTATGAATGAGCATTTAAGATAGCCGAGTCACAACTTTCATTTTCATTATTCACGTGACTGTTTGATAGTGATTTGAGATGCTACATCATTTCATCCATGTGCTTTACATTGTTTGGAATCCTTGAGATGTGATTAGTGATATCTTTCTACATGTTTGGCTCTTATCTCCTTTATTACACACATGCACGACTTTATTTGATTATTGTACTTATCTATCACATATTGGCTTGAGTGTTTCCATCTCAATTCTGTCTATACAACGAACCCTATGCGATAAATCTTGACAAGATTGGAATGCATGTAAAAACCGTTTTGTGAGAATGTGTGGTATTTTAAAATGGGAAGGGCTGCGAATACTAAGCCACCATTATATTGGACCTAAAAAATTGAGGAATTTTATTATTTGGAGTCCACAGATGTTAAAAGAGCCCAAAATATTTAAAGGCAATAAAAATCAACACAAACCGAATATGGGCCATTAGGTTTCACCATCAATTATCCAATGATTGAGAATTTAGATCACCTCTAAGCAAAATATAAATTTGAGGAAGTTTGGTTGGAGAATTTAAACGGGCTTGCACTTCCTTGAAAGTTCTGAAAAAAGCATTAAATAGTTTTGGACGTTATTGGTGTGGAAATCACTTTGAGCTTTGATTTGCTGATTTGATTGAGTCAATTTCTTATAATTCCATCTTGTTCACCTAAGGAAGATGTTGAGTTCATTCGTTAGGAGTATCCGATATTCATCGTGTACATTTGTTATGTTTGTATGCATTGATTTTTCCTATCGAATTTGTTCACACCCCTACATTTTCGCTATCATTGACTTGGTTGTTTTTATGTCCTTTCATGGTGTGATTCTTTGTTGTATATTTTTGTGAAAACATTTAAAAAATTCAAAAATAGAAAGTTTATTACCCTGTAACATTCTCCTTTTAAATTTATATGTGCTTCCCATGTCTGTCTATTTGGGGACATCATAAAAAGGGGGAGAATGAATTATGGGGGAGAATTGTTTGGTTGATTTATCAATGATTTACTTAAGCTTAATTGATCTTTGATTTTTGCATGTCATTAAATTTCAATCTGTTTCGTGTCACGGGTATCTGCTTTATCTCATGTGTGTAGGTACAAAATTGATGATTATTGGATTGCACACCTTGATGAGAAAAGCTATAAAGATGTTGACGTTTGGTTGACGACATGTCAGATAGTATTCTCAGTTTGAGGGTTTAATGGGGATATTATCTTATATGTCATTTACTTTATGGAGATAGCATAATTAGGATTTTTTATGTATGTACCAGCATAAACATAAGGGGAGATTTGTAAGGACATAATTTTATAAATGTACGAGGTAGAATCTAGGAATTTTCTATTTGTCCTAGATCACAGTATGTGTGTCTGATACCGCTACATTCGGCACGTCAACACGATCATCCATGATGACTTTGATCCGAATCCATGCATCCACCATCTTCACACGTGCATCATACTACATACGACATGCCTCTCAACCGTTCCCACTACTCCACGATGCGTTATTGGTAAAATAGTTTATTGGAGTTGTTAATATTTGCATAAATATTTGGGAATGTTTTAAAAAATATTTGTCGAAGTCTGATTTATTTTGAACGCAAAAGCATAATTTTTTCTAAGTGTAGAAGCGGACTTTTTTTGTCGCCGAGCTCGTTCGAACGACATCGCTCTGTTGTTCAAAAGACATGAGGATGCCGCACGATGACGTTCGAGCGCCGCCGCCGCCTCGATTTTCGTATAAATATCCGTACCCATTCAACACTTTTTTTAAGTCTTTTTCATACACATTTCTGTGATTTACAACCCAGAAAACAGACTTCAAGTTTTTAAGGTTTAATGCCTTTTCATTCAAAAAACCATTCCTAAATATGTGTGTGAATCTTTAAACCTTCAAAGGATCGTTTTTACTCATCTTGAGTAATTTGTGGAGAAGCCGACTCCTTTCCATTGCTGCCCATCTTGAGTTCTTGCGGGAGATTCCATCTTAGGACATCAGCATCGACACGTGAGGGTATTTCGTACGTCACTCATATTTTAAGTATAATCCATGTAAACCGTTCTTTACAAATTATAGTGAAAATAAAAAGGTTTTGCCCCTTTAGGGGATTTTTCCTCATTTGTGTGTTTATTTGTGATTGAATGTTCTTGCATGATCATAGTGTCTTCAATCACACTGAAAACGCCCGAGGGGCCCCCAATTTTAAATCTTATTACACAAAGGAATAACCTTTAAAGATATATTTCCTTTTTATGAAATAGATGCGGAAGCGAAAAGGTGATGGTTCAACACAATAAAATAAATTTTAAATTCTTAACAAATTAAAATTAAACCAAGTGAAATTAAATTAATCCATTGAAAACATTTTTCACTTCAACCAAATTAATCCAAGTTCTTGAATTTGCCTAAGTCATATTATTCAATTATATCAAATTAGGTCAAACCAATTTTATCAATAAAATTAAATGACTTGAATTAAATTATTTTGCACCAAATTAAATAAAGTGTGACAATTAAAACCAATTTTATCTTGAATTATCCTAATCATGCGTTCTAAGTTATTATGCAGGATAAAAGTAAATCAATCACACTACGCCACGATGTACGAGGAAAAACTTACAACGGGAAACAACCTCGGACGACCCTAGCCTCAAATCCACTAAGTACGGAATTTACATTTACAAGACAGATGACTTACTTCCTCAACTCGAACCCTCTCAAGCCTTGACGTGTCTTCTTGTAACTACATCTTCCTAGCGAATAAACACGGAGCTCCACCGCGATCTCGGAATCCACCGATCGAACTTTATATAGTCACCGTCACCCAAACATGGAGTCTTTCTCCAAGTGGGTAATGCCGCAGCCAAACGTCTTATTCTTTGTGGGATTTGGAAGTAAATCCAAACTTCTCTTCAATTCGGTGTAGAGAAAAACCCGGTGCCAAACTCCAAGCAAGATGTATATATATGTGAACTTGGATAAACAAAACTATGGGTGAAAACTAGAGTGGTAGATGAATTTTACTCAGAAAATTATCACTCAAAACTAGATCTTTTTCTCTTTATGATTTTTCTCTCAAAACACTCTATAGGAGTTAGTATGGTATGAAAAAGATTGTCTTTCAAAAATGATTCCTTCACATCGTTATGCTGTGAAAAGATAGTGGGGGAAGGAGTGGAGAACATGGGTAAAAACTGTCAAAAACTGCCAAAAACTGTTCCCCCCTGACATCTCAGTTGAATGATTTTTTCGTTCGAACGAAATCTCGTTCGAACGAGTCTTCTAACTAATTTCCAGTATGAACTCGTTAGAAGCTCGTTGGAAGTCTTGTTAGAATGACCATCTCGTTCGAACGACATTTTGAACGAAGTTCCAGTGGCCAATATGGGAAGTCGTTGGCAAACTCATTCAGATGACTTGTGGTTTGAACGACAATCTCGTTCAAACGACACTTCGAACAAACTTACAGAAAGTTCAAAAATTTCTTTTTAAGCCCAGAAACTTTTTATACTATATATATAAGTTTTAATAGAAAACTTTCTAAAAAACAAAACACAGTTTTAAAAACCTAACACCCATTATAAACCGTTCCAAGCTCCTATATATATAAGTATCGCATTCATACCTTGGGAGCATGGAACGACAATTGATGACGTAGAAATGAGGCACTTAAACTCGGCATTTTGATGAAGCTTTATACACTTGACCGCTACGTCTTCAACTAACACGTCATAGGCTTGAAGGATCAATATGAACTCTATCTTGTGACTCAAATTTTTTTGTCTGGAATTGAGCCAAAATTACAAAGGACTCAATTGGAAATTTGCGTCCTTACAAATCTCCCGCTTTGGCTATTCCGGGATAAAAACCAATAAAAATCCTAAAGGGCCGTCAAGCTCTACTAGACTGACAAAAAGTCCCACCCAAAATAAAAATATAATGCTTGACTAAAACAACCCAAGGGTCACAATCTTTGCCGTTGAAAGTTTCCGCTTTATAATATAATACTTGAACACTTAAGCAAACACATTACACGCATAGGGAATATCAAAATATTTAATACAAGTAAAGTAACTACTCCCCCTAAATTAAGTCTCTCCCTTTATCAAGTATAATCAACTTAGAAAGACGTCTCCCCCTAAACTAGCAAGGGATAAAAGAATGGGAGAACAAGCATGTAATTGTGCATGTAGTGATGAGAACATTAAAGCATATGGGCAGCGAAAATTCAACTAATCCAACCAATAACATCGGATACCAACTAGGATGCAATAAAATGATACCAATATGATAGATAAATATTAAGCATGTGATATCAATAAAGAATGCAACAAGTTGGATACCAAATATGAATTGAAGCATATACACACTAGAAATCAAGGTAAAGTCTAAACAAAAATATCATATATATACCTACTCTAGATATACCAAAGATGTACTCGCATATATATGTAGATATAAACACACAAATGACACACACAAAATATAATAGGATTCTTTCACACTCGTATGGCAAAAATGTGTCATATGGAAACGGAAGTGTTGGGGTGTGAACAAGTAACGATTAAATTTAGACCCAATCACATAAAACATGTTCACGTAGTTCTCAATTAATTGCAAACTTTATCACATTTGAATATACCTCATGTGACAATATATATTGAACTCAATGAACAAATATACACAATGCATACAAGACTAGAGTTTTGATGATTCTACAAACCAAATAGAGTCATGACAATAAAGACCAATAGGATAAACAGATATTGTGCAAACCGTTGATATACCATCCAATCTCCCTTAAGAAGCATATATATTCTTTTTCTTTTAGTGCCATTTTTATGTTTTTAGGCCTTTGGACCATGTATTTCTTTTAGGTCCATTTCAAACGGTGGCTTACAATCGCAAACGATTATTATTCCTTTCGGAGCCCTTCCCCGTGCACATTCATATATCATTTTTTATATCTCACAAACTCACGTGCAACGGATTTTGACATGCACTAGTCCTCCTAGGTCATAAATATGTAGATGACTAGATTGGTAGGAGAACACCTCACAAAGCTCAAATATAACATGTGCCATTAAAATTTCATATGAGCTCGTGCATGTGTGAATAAAGGCATATAAAAATAGAATCCATTTAATCAATACAAAATCCAACTACTCCATATACACATGGTAAAGAACATTTTAAGTATTGACAATCTCAACCAAAAGTTCTATCTACATGGGAGCGTAAAAGATGGGATTCAAACACAAGTATATGCCATATAAAGCGTGTCAAACAAAATACACACAAAATAAAATCTTTTTGAGTTTTTGACATTTTTAACCAAAAAAAAAATATATACTCAAAAGAACACATAAAAATCATTTGTATTTTCCATTAAGTTTAAATGAGACAAATAAAACACAAATGATAAACAAAAATCTTTTGAATTTTTTATTTAATGCAAACAAAAATAAACAAATATAATACAAAAAGATAAACAAAAAATCATTATTCTAGCATGAGATATGTGATGAAGCAATGACTAGAAAATTATTAAATAAGCATTCATTTAACATGATAATATAGCATGAAGCACAAAAGATAAAGTATGCAAACACTAACACATTCATCCTTTAGATTTAGTGAGGGAGGAAGCATGTGAAAGTAAATGAGAATCAAACATCCTATTTTGCAAGGCAACCAAGTCGGATTTCCTAACCCAAATTAATGAAGAGTGACTATCATGGGGTGTATAAATTTCAACTACCTTGGTTGCTTTACGTTGGGATTTCTAGTTGTTTAAGATCAAAACAAAATTTCCTAAGATGACCTTTTCGACCACAATGTGTACAAGTAAAATTACGTTGAAATTTGGTACCTAATGAATGATCTCTAAAGATTTTCCTAGTAGATTCTCCTAAAACATTTGTTTTGGCTTTATGAGTAGATTCATTACAAGAATTGAAGCCTAAACCACACATGTCATTTTTAATTTGGACCGTTCCTAAGATTTTATCTAATTTTTTCGAACGACACTCTAAATAAAATTTGACATTACTGGAGTCTTTTAATTTAGTTTGCAATTTTAGAATGTTTGACTCTAATAAAACATTTCTCTCTTCAAAAGCAAGAAGCTCATTTTTCAAGGATTCCATTAAACCCTAAGGCTATCTCTCTCGCCTTCTATATATTCAAGCTTCTCTAGAAGAGCTTTCTCTCATGTCCTAAGGTCTTCAACCAACCTACTATCATCAACGACCTTGACACGCTCTCTTAAACTAGCTTCTAACTTCAAATTAGCTCTTTTTAATTTAATAGATTCTTTATATAATTCTTCAAAAGCATTTTGAAGTTCACTCACATTAACCTCTTCTTTATTTTCACTCTCTCTTTCTTCTCCACTCTCACTATCATAAAAAATAAGAGAATCATAAATTATGACCTTGGAAATATCATATGTTTGAATATCTTCACGAGAAGATTCACTTCCAGTGCTCACATGACTAGCCATAAAAGCCACAAAGTTGGGCTTAGTGGGAGAATCGGGTCCCTCTTCCTTATCACTATCACTAAGGGTCGCATTATATGAAATGGGTCGCTTACCCTCTTTCCTTAGTTTAGTTGGGCACTCAGAAGCCCTATGGCCATAACCCTCACAACCCAAACACCTATTTGACTCGTCCCTATTTAAATTTTCATTAATAGTTTTAAGGATCTTCTCGATTTTGTCATACTTAGAAGTTTCAAACTTCTTAAAATCATTTTTAAATTTAAGAAATTTTCTAAATTTCCGAGCAAACAAAGCCATGTCTTTCGAGTCACTATTACTCTCGCTATCTACTACTTATTTGACCTCTTTTCAGGATTTTAAAGCAATGCCCTTTTCAATTTTCTTTTCGATTTTAGAGGGAAACATGTCTAGTTCATAGGTTTGCAAATCACCTACGATCTCTTCTAATTTCATAGAGGCTAAAGTTGGTAAAGAATTTAAAACGGTCACTTTTGGAATAAATCTATTGGGAAGGGACCTTAAAATTTTCCTTACTACTTGGTTGTCGGGTATTTTCTCTCCCAAGTTAAAAGATGAATTAAAAATATCGGAAAGTCTAGCATAAAATTCATCAAAAGTTTCTTTTTCATTCATTTTGATAGCTTCAAGTTGAGTGGTGAGGTTTTGGAGTTTCGAAGCTTTAACGACACTTGTACCTTCATAAGTGAGTTATAAAATATCCCACGCTTCTTTAGCGGTCTCACACGTCATAATGCGTAGAAATTCATCCGGTGTGACAGCTCTAAACAAAGCATTTAAACCACGGGAATTAAAGTTTGAAAGTTTAAATTAGCCCTCACTCCATCTATCAGCCGGTTTGGGAAGACGTTCATTTTCTACTAAGTGAGTTGGTGGAGACCACCCGTTAACTACAGACATCTAAACCCTTTCATCGATAGATTTAAGGGCTGATTTCATACGCGCTTTCCAATACGCGTAATTAGAATCATCGAAAATAGGAAATTATGAAAATGAAAAAAATTCCATTTTAGCCAAAAAATTATTTAAAGGATCTTAACGAAAAATTTATCGCTTTGGCTCTGATACCAATTTGAAAATGTCCGAGGGGCCCCCAATTTTAAATCTTATTACACAAAGTAATAACCTTTAAAGATATATTTCCATTTTATGAAATAGATGCGGAAGTGAAAAGGTGATGGTTCAACACAATAAAACAAATTTTAAATTCTTAACAAATTAAAATTAAACCAAGTGAAATTAAATTAATCCATTAAAAACATTTTTCACTTCAACCAAATTAATCTAAGTCCTAGAATTTGCCGAAGTCATATTATTCAATTATATCAAGTTAGGTCAAACCATTTTTATCAATAAAATTAAATGACTTGAATTAACTTAATTTGCACCAAATTAAATAAAGTGTGATAATTAAAACCAAATTTATCTTGAATTATCCTAATCATGCGTTCTAAGTTATTATGCAAGATAAAAGTAAATCAATCACACTATGCCGCGATGTACGAGGAAAAACCCACAACGGGAAACAACCTCAGACGACCCTAGCCTCAAATCCACTAAGTACGGAATTTACATTTACAAGACAAATGACTTACATCCTCAACTCGAACCCTCTCAAGCCTTAACGTGTCTTCTTGTAACTACCTCTTCCTAGCGGATAACCACGGAGCTCCACCACAATCTCGGAATCCACCGATCGAACTTTATATAGTCACCGTCACCCAAACATGGAGCGTTTCTCCAAGTGGGTAATGCTGCAGCAAAATTTCTTATTTTTTGTGGGATTTGGAAGCAAACCCAAACTTCTCTTCAATTCGATGTAGAGAAAAACCCGGTGCCAAACTCCAATCAAGATGTATGTATATGTGAACTTGGATAAGAAAAACTATGGGTGAAAACTAGAGTGGTAGATGAATTTTACTCTGAAAATTATCACTCAAAACTTGATCTTGTTCTCTTTAAGATTTTGCTCTCAAAACACTCTCTAGGAGTTAGTATGGTATGAAAAAGATTGTCTTTCAAAAATGATTCCCGTACATAGTTATGCTGTGAAAAGATAGTGGGGAAAGGAGTGGAGAACATGGGTAAAAGCTGTCAAAAACTACCAAAAACTGTTCCCGCCTGACATCTCGTAAGAATCATTTTTTCGTTCGAACGAAATCTCGTTTAAACAAGTCTCCTAACGATGTTCCAGTATGAACTCGTTAGAAGCTCGTTGGAAGTCTCGTTAGAACGACCATCTCGTTCGAACGACATTTTGAACGAAGTTCCAGTGGACAATATGGGAAGTTATTGGCAAACTCGTTCGAACGACTTGTGGTTCGAACGACAATCTCGTTCGAACGACACTTCGAATGAGCTTACAGAAAGTTCAAAAATTCTTTTTAAGCCTAGAAACTTTATATACTATATATATAAGTTTTAATAGAAAACCTTCTGAAAAACAAAACACAGTTTTAAAAAGCTAACACCCATTATAAACCGTTCCAAGCTCCTATATATATAAGTATCGCATTCATACCTTGGGAGCATGGAACCACTATTGATGACGTAGAAACGAGGCACTTAAACCCGAAATTTTGATGAAGCTTTATACACTTGGCCGCTACATCTTCAACTAACACGTCATAGGCTTGAAGGATCAATATGAACTCTATCCTATGACTCAAACGTTTTTGTTAGAAATTGAGCTAAAACTACAAAGGACTCAATTGGAAATTTGCGTCCTTACACACACGTAGATGCATATTTTAGAATTTAATTGAAAAAACTGTGTTTAATTAAATAATTTCTTTGTTTGAACAAAAGTGCACTCTCAATAACTCTCCAGTTAAAATATTTCATTACCATAAAATAAAACGGATACCAATAGTACTGAAATAAATTATTATAATTTCTAGAATATAAATGAAATAACTAGAATCCTGGGCGACATTCCCTAAATGAAAGTAGACATTACATATGTGTGAATCAACAGAATGTAAGCGTCTAAACAAATATGTCTCTCCAGTAGCAGCTATAACCCATCGAGATATCCATATTCTATGCCGGCATTCCAGATACTGGATACCTGATGTAAAAGTTACAATATAGAAGAGAATATTCAAGGAAACGGGTCATATCCCGATTGTAAAATATTTTTAAAAATAACAAGTGCTTAACAAGTACAATTAAGGAGGTATTATGTACATGTTAGATTCTCGGGATCTCACTTGAGAATTCTCACATCTCATCTAGTGTGAACGCCTAACGCACCTTATTATCTCTCTAATTAAGGTTCTCAATTAGGATTTCATCCCACATTATTTCCCCATATTTTCCACATAATACGTATGATAATTAAACATGTTCATTTCTCTTTAATATGAACTAGGCTTCCACAGCTTTAAGATTGAGTATTCACTTACTTAATTAAATCAAATTCGTTATTCATTTTTATGTACAATTTCACACAATAGATTACCTCATAGTATATATATGTTAATCTACAAATTTAGTAGATAATATCACACACACACACACACACACACACACACACACACACACACACACACATATATATATATATATATATATATTCACTCTCTAATATATACAATACTGCACCCTACCAGACTCAGCTATGGTGCATGCATACTCTGTTATCATGTCCGGGTATATCTCGCACTGTAAAAGGGACTATTGGTTCGACATCTCTCACGAACCATAAATCTAATATCACAAATATTGGAGGTGAGCATACTCCCCAGCCAAATTGCTCACGCATATACCTACGCTCCCATTCAACCATCGAAACTATCATTCTCAACCGATAGCACGTGTCCAAGGTCCTATGCTCAGGGTACGAATCAAAATCCCGCCCCCTCGAAGGCACACAGGGTTATGACGGTCCACAATGCGCAACCTCCACCCCGATAACAAGCAGCATAGGTATGTCATACACGTAATAAATCACAATATAGTTATACACTCAACCTATATATATCAATAATAGGGCATACGCGCATCCCATACTATATGTGTTATACGTGTTATATTTTTATCTCAAATATCCCACGTATTAATGTATTTTATCCTCATTTATATCATAGGTATTTTCTCCACCTATATGTATATAGAAACAAATGGGTATGCTTTCATCCCATAAATAAGTCCCATACATAGCATATGTATATCTAGAATATCCTACGTATTTATAACATATGAATTTACCTCTTAAAGTATATTCCCGAGTTTTCCTCACCACTCGAAGTATATTATTTAATCCTCATATAAATTCAGTAGGTGCACATTTACACCCTACCGGTCCATGTCATTATAATCTCTGAATTCTCGTAAATTAAATAAATCTCTAAATTAAGTTTATTCCTCGATTATCCCTAATTCAATTTAACCCTTTATTCCATCTCATCGGACTATGTCCATACATTAACATGGCCTACTGGTATACCCCTTGACTTCCATTATTTTAAGAATGTAGTCCCATAATCAACTCCCAAAGATACCATAAAAATAATAATCAAAATGGAAAAGTTGGCCAAATATGGGTAGCCGAATCGATTCGCATCCGTAGAAAAATCATTACTAATTAAAATTTTTTTTAGAAAATACGAGGTCAGCGCCCCGGCAATCGTAGCAAAAAAATTTAAAAATATTATTTGTTGACCAACAGACAAATCGATTCGTATCTTTGTCGAATCCATTCGCCTCTACAGGTCTCAAAATTTTGCATTTCAATGGCTACAGGTTTCCAACTTCTTCATCATCAAAACTAACTTCAAATGATCCCAAACTCCCCATAAATCATACCACCTGATATATCATGATATGTTAATGATTTCTAATCTCTAATCACATCAAAATTATCAAAGACATTCACATAATCAAGTTTTTTTCATTATAATTCAGAAAACTCATCAATTTCATATTCTCTTTCAAGAACTAGCATAAACCCCAACGTATTCATCAAGTAAACCAAAATTTCATGGAGTTAATTATAATATTAACAAGAGATTAATCCTACATGATTTCCATTACAAGGATTAAATCAAAATCATCAAAATTCGTCTTTGATTTATAAAGCTGTAAAAAAATCCTTTTCTATCTAACATGGACAACATACATGCTATAGATTGCAAGAGTTAAAACACTTACCTTTGATTTCGTAGGTCTGAACCGTTGGAGAAGATTGTTCTCACAATCCTTCTTCCTTTTTTTGATCAACCTCCGGTGGTGGTGGTGCAAGGTGTCGCTTAACCCCTTGTTTTTTCCCAAAAAACTTTTCCTCTCCTAGAAAAGTTCCTCACTATCCTCAATGTCTTTTGAAAGACCCCGTAATTTCCTTTTTATAAAATAAACTCGTGATGATGCGGAAGCGTAAAGGTGGTTGTTCACCAAAATTAACAAATGCCAAATTTTAATTTCTTAAACAAATTAAAATAGCACCAAGTCCTAGAATTTGCCTAAGTCATAATTATCAATTAACCAAAGTTAGGCGAAACCAATTTTTAGCAAAAGACTTGAATTAAACAAACATTACCCAATATTTAATTTAGCACCAAATTAAATGAGTGTGATAATTTAAACCGAATTTTATCTTGAATTAGTCTAAGCATGCGTTCTACGTTATGATGCAAGATAAAATAAACAATATCACACTACGCCGCGATGTACGAGGAAAAACCCAAGACGGGAAAAAACCTCGGACGACCCTAGCCACAAGTCCACTTGATATGGAATTACAATTACAACACATATAGACTTACAACGACTGACTCGATCCCTCTTAAGCCTCGACGCTTATTCTTGTAGACACCTCTTCCTAGCGGACAACCTCGGAACTCCACCGCGGTCTCGAAATCCACCGATGGGGCTTTCTATGGTCACCGTCACCCGAGCAAGGAGCCTTACTCCAAGTGGGTAGAATCGCAACAAAAAGTCTTCTTCTTTGATGGATGTATAAGCAAACCAAAACTTCTCTTCTTGAATTCGGTTGAGATAAATAGGTGCCCAACTCCAAGCAATTTAATATGTAAATAAGAACTTGGACTAAACACAATTGGGTGTAAACTAGAGTGTGAAAGATTTTCTCTTTGAAAAAAAATAACACTCAAAACATGAACAATTTCCTAAACCATTTTTGCTCTCAAACACTCTCTAAGAGATGGAAATATTTTGGAAATGTTGGTTTGGAAAATGTGATTCCCGTCCTTCATAAAGTCTGAAAAAATCAGTTAAGAAACAAGTGGGAAAGTGGGATAAAAACTGCCAAAAACTGCCAAAAAACTGTTCCCGCCTAGCAGTTCGTTCGAATGCCATTTCGTTCGAACGAACTCTCGTTCGAACGAGACTTCTAACGACACACCAGTATGGACTTCATTAGAATCACGTTGGAAACCTCGTTAGAACGAACAATCTCGTTCGAACGACATTTCAAACGACAGACCAGTTTAGAATCATTGGCAAACTCGTTCGAACGAAACCTGGTTCGAACGAAAAACTCGTTCGAACGACATTTCGAACGACTTCCATAATTTTTACAAAATTCGATTTTTGGCCCAGAAACATTATATACTTTATTTTAAAAGTTCTAATTAATTTTTTCTGAAAGTAAACATAGTTTTAATTAAACCTAACACCCAATAAACTTTGTTCCAAACTCCTATATATATATATATAATTGCATTCATACCTTGGGAGCATGGAACTATAGTTGATGGCGTAGAAACGAGGCACGCAAACCGGCATATTTGATGAAGCTTTATATTCTTTGCCGCTACGTCTTCAACAAACACATCATAGGCTTGAGAGTATTACAATTACATACTATCCTATGAATAAAAGTTTTTGTCCGCAATTGAGCCAACACAATACATGGACTCAATTGGAAATTTGTGTCCTCACAAATCTCCCCCTTTGGCTATTCCGGGACAAAAACCAAAACAAAAATCCTAAAGGGTCGTCAAGATCACTAGACTCAAAACATAACCCGCCCAAACTTGACTCAATCCAAGGATCAAACGCTTTGCCTTTAAACAATGCCGCTTTAGAAGAAATCATGCACACTTAAGTAAACTCATCAAATGCATAGGGAATATCAAGATATTAAAAATGCAATAAATTAAATTACTCCCCCTAAATTAATTCTCCCATTTATCAAACACATGACCTACTTAGAAAGACGTCTCCCCCTAAGATAAATATCCCCCAAACGAAGATACGATAATAATAGGATTAGATACCATTTCTAAGATAAATCTCCCCTAAACGAAGATACGATAATAATAGGATTAGATACCATTTCTCCCCCTATCATCATTCTCCCCCTTTTTGTTCAGGAATAGACAAAGGCTAAAGCATCAAAACATAAAAGCATGTTGAAGCTTAAAGTGATAAGACATGAAAGCATATGGGCAACTAAATCAAGGCAAAGACAAACAAATATCATATATATATATATATAAACTAGAAATATACCAATGAAGCACTTACATATATATATATATAGATATAAACACACATATAACACAAAATACAATAAGTTTGCACACTCGTATGGCAAAAATGTGTCATATGGAAACGGAAGTGTAGGGGTGTGAACTATCAACAATTAAATTTAGACCCAAACACTTAATTAATGTTCACGGAGTTCTCATTTGATTGCAAACTTCATCACATTGAAATATAACCTCATGTGACAATATAGATTGAACTCAATGAACAAACATACACAATGCATACAAGCCTAGCATGATGATGATTCTACAAACCAAATAGAGTCATGGCATTAAAGACAGCTAGGATAAACGGACATTGTGCAAACATTTGATATACCATCCAATTCTCCCTCAATAAGCATATATATTCTTTTGCTTTTGAATGAATATATCAATCAAACATAGGCATTGACAATTGTTTTCTTTTTAATGCCAAATATTCTGTTTTTAGGCCTTTGGATCACGTATTTCTTTTAGATCCAATAAACGGTGGCTTACTATCGCAAAGGATTTAATTCATCCTTTCAGAGCCCTTCCCCATGCACATTTATATATATAATGTTTTCGTTTTTCGCACAAATCTCACATGCAACGGATTTTGACATGCACTAGTCCTCCTAGGTCATAGATATGTAGATGACTAGATTGGTAGAAGAACACCTCAAAAAGCTCAAATATAACATGTGACATTAAGATTTCAAAAGAGCTCGTGCATGTGTGAAAAGAGGCATATAGAA
Organism: Sambucus nigra; assembly: GCA_949130495.1. Classification (NCBI taxonomy): domain Eukaryota; kingdom Viridiplantae; phylum Streptophyta; class Magnoliopsida; order Dipsacales; family Adoxaceae; genus Sambucus; species Sambucus nigra. The sequence goes on from OX422224.1 coordinate 70,713,129, forward strand.
ATAGAATCCATTTAAACAATACAAAATCCAACTACTCCATATAAAACATGGTAAAGAACATTTTAAGGATTGAAAATCTAAACCAAAAGTTCTAGCCACATGGGAGCGTAAACGAAGGGATTCAAACACAAATATATGCCACTTAAAGTGTGTCAAACTAAGATACACACAAAATAAAATCTTTTTGAGTTTTTAAAATTTTTAACCAAAAACAATATATACTCAAAAGACAAACAAAAATCATTTGTATTTTTCATTAAGTTTAAACGAAATAAATAAAACACAAATGATAAACAAAAATCTTTTTATATTTCTCAATTAATTCAAACATAAAATATAATACAAAAGGATAAAAAAGTCATAATTTCTAGCATATGATATGAAATGAGGCAATGACTAGTAAATGACTAAACAAGCATACATTTAGCATGTGAATATAGCATGAAGTACAAACGCTAAAGTATGCAAACACTAACACATTCATCCTTTAGATTTAGCAAGGGAGGAAACATGTGAAAGTAAATGATAATCATAAACCCGATTTTGCAAGGCAACCAAGTCGGATTTCCTAACCCAAATTAATGAAGAATGACTATCTTGGGGTGTTGGAGCATTAACTACCGTGGTTACTTTACTATGGGAATTTCTAGGAATTCATTTAAGATCAAAATAAAATTTCCTAAGATGACCTTTTCGACCACAATGTGTACAAGAAAAAACATGTCGAAAAGATTTACTTAAGGAGTGATCTTTAAATGCATTCCTACTAGATTCTCCTAAAATATTGGTTTGGGCATTATGAGTAAATTCGTTACAAGTATTGAAGCCTAAACCACAAGTGTCATTTTTAATTTGGACCGTTCCTAACATTTTATCTAGTTTTTCCGAACGGCACTCCAAATCAAATTTGACATTACTAGAGTCTTTTAATTTGTTTTGCAATTCAAAAATGTTAGACTCTAATAAAATATTTCTCTCTTCAAAAGCAAGAAGCTCCTTTTTCAAGGATTCCATTAAACCCCTAAGGCTATATCTCTCACCTTCTACATATCAAAGCTTATCTTGAAGAGTCCTCTCATGTGTCCTAAGGTCTTCTATTAAAGAATTTTCATCAACGACCTTGACACTCTCTCTTAAACTAGCTTCTAACTTCAAATTAGCTCTTTTCAATTTAATTGATTCTTTATAAAGCTCTTGAAAAGCATTTTGAAGTTCACTCACATTAACCTCTTCTTCATTTTCACTCTCTATTTCTTCTCCACTCTCACTATCATCAAAAACAAAAGAATCATGTACAATGACCTTGGAAGTGGCATGTGCTATCGTTTCATCAATCGATGAGTTATCACTGTCGCTCACATGACTAGCCATAAAAGCCACAAAATTTTTCTTAGTGGGGGAATCGGGCTTCTCTTCCTTATCACTATCACTAAGGGTCGCATTATATGAAATGGGTATCTTACCCTCTTTCCTTAGTTTAGTGGGGCACTCATAATCCCTATGGCCATAACCTTCACAACCAAAACACTTGTTAGACTCGTCCCCATCTAAATATTCATTTCTAGGTTTAAGGATCTTTTTGGCTTTAGAAATCTTCTCGATTTTATCATGTTTAGAAGATTCAAATTTCTTAAAATCATTTTTAAATTTATCTTTGTTAATTTTAAGAAATTTTCTAAATTTACGAGCAAATAAAGCCATGTCTTCCGAGTCACTATCACTCTCGCTCTTTACTACTTGTTTGACCTCTTTTCAGGCTTTTAAAGCAACGCCCTTTTCGATTTTCTTTTTAGTTTTAGAGGGAAACATATCGAGTTCATAGGTTTCTAAATCACCTACAAGCTTTTCTAATTTCGTAGAGGCTAAAGTGGGTAAAGAATTTAAAACGGTCACCTTTGGAATAAATCTATCGAGTAGTGACCTTAAGATTTTCTTTACTACACGGTCGTCTGGTATTTTCTCTCCCAAGTTAAACGATGAATTAACAATATCAGAAAGTCTAGCATAAAATTCATCAAACGTTTCTTTTTAATTCATTTTGATAGTCTCAAATTGAGTGGTGAGGTTTTGGAGTTTTAAAGCTTTAACGACACTAGTTCCTTCATGAGTTAATTGTAAAATATCCCAAGCTTCTTTAGCGGCTTCACACGTCATAATACGTCGGAATTCATCCGGTGTGACAGCGCTAAACAAAGCATTTAAACCACGGGAATTGAAATTAGCAAGTTTAAACTCATTTTTAGTCCATCTATCGGCGGGTTTGATAACACGTTCATTTTCAACTAAATAAGTTGGTGGGGACCACCCGTTAACAACAGACATCCAAAATCTTTCGTTGATAGATTTTAGTGTCTATCTCATACGCGCTTTCCAATACGCGTAGTTTGAACCATCGAAAATAGGAAATTTTGAAAATGGGGAAAAATCCATTTTAGCCAAAAATTATTTAAGGATCTTTAACGAAATAATTTATCGTTTTTGGCTCTGATACAAATTTGAAAGACCCCGTAATTTCCTTTTTACCAATTTGAAAGTCCCCGTAATTTCCTTTTTATAAAATAAACTCGTGATGATGCAGAAGCGTAAAGGTGATGGTTCACCAAAATTAACAAATGCCAAATTTTAATTTCTTAAACAAATTAAAATAGCACCAAGTCCTAGAATTTGCCTAAGTCATAATTATCAATTAACCAAAGTTAGGCGAAACCAATTTTTAGCAAAAGACTTGAATTAAACAAACTTTACCCAATATTTAATTTAGCACCAAATTAAATGAGTGTGATAATTTAAACCGAATTTTATCTTGAATTAGTCTAAGCATGCGTTCTACGTTATGATGCAAGATAAAATAAACAATATCACACTACGCCGCGATGTACGAGGAAAAACCCAAGACGGGAAAAAACCTCGGACGGCCCTAGCCACAAGTCCACTAGATATGGAATTACAATTACAAGACAGATAGACTTACAACGACTGACTCGATCCCTCTCAAGCCTCGACGCTTATTCTTGTAGACACCTCTTCCTAGCGGACAACCTCGGAACTCCACCGCGGTCTCGGAATCCACCTATGGGGCTTTCTATGGTCACCGTCACCCGAGCAAGGAGTCTTTCTCCAAGTGGGTAGAATCGCAACAAAAAGTCTTCTTCTTTGATGGATGTAGAAGCAAACCAAAACTTCTCTTCTTGAATTCGGTAGAGATAAACCGGTGCCAAACTTCAAGCAATTTAATATGTAAATAAGCACTTGGACTAAACATAATTGGGTGTAAACTAGAGTGTGAAGGATTTTCTCTTTGAAAAAAAATAACACTCAAAACATGAACAATTTCCTAAACCATTTTTGCTCTCAAACACTCTCTAAGAGATGGAAATATTTTGGAAATGTTGGTTTGGAAAATGTGATTCCCGTCTTTCATAAAGTCTGAAAAAATCAGTTAAGAAACAAGTGGGAAAGTGGGATAAAAACTGCTAAAAACTGCTAAAAAACTGTTCCCGCCTAGCAGTTCGAACGACATTTTGTTCGAACGAACTCTCGTTCGAACGAGACTTCTAACGACACACCAGTATGGACTTCGTTAGAATCTCGTTGGAAACCTCGTTAGAACGAACAATCTCGTTCAAACGACATTTCGAACGACAGACCAGTTTAGACTCGTTGGCAAACTCGTTCGAACGAAACCTGGTTCGAATGAAAAACTCGTTCGAACGACATTTCGAACGACTTCCAGAATTTTTACAAAATTCGATTTTTGGCCCAGAAACTTTATATACTTTATTTTAAAAGTTCTAATTAATTTTTTCTGAAACTAAACACAGTTTTAATTAAACCTAACACCCAATAAACTTTGTTCCAAGCTCCTATATATATATAATTGCATTCATACCTTGGGAGCATGGAACTATAGTTGATGACGTAGAAACGAGGCACGCAAACCGGCATATTTGATGAAGCTTTATATTCTTTGCCGCTACGTCTTCAACAAACACATCATAGGCTTGAGAGTATTACAATTACATACTATCCTATGAATAAAAGTTTTTGTCCAGAATTGAGCCAAAACAATACATGGACTCAATTGGAAATTTGTGTCCTTACAGCTTTCTCTCTAAGTTTTGTGAATAAACTATGAATCTACCACCTTTTTAGACTTATAAATATTCTTCAATTTTCGTTGGTACTATTCACTTCCCAAGTAAAATGACCAAAATACCCCTTCGGGGTGTCCATTCGATTCCAAAATGTCCCGAGACCCAAATCAAACAGCCGAGTAGACTTTTTCGACTATTTAAACCCTTACGGACACTTCGGTGTAGTCAAAATGACCATTTGAATAACATAAAATATTTTACTTTTATTTCCATTTAATTATAGTCCCGATACGATTCACACGCGTGTCCCGACTTAATTATCATAATTATCGTATTCGTCACTCGCAACAATTTATAAAATCATAATCATATGTAAAGTCATAGTCATATATATTACTTTTAATCACCAAGTAATATTCATCATAAATCACATATTACTTTATTCTCAAGTAATATTTAAATTCAGATTAATTTTTTAATTTATCCCACAATTTATTCTAATTAATCTCATTTTAAAAGTCATTAAAAATACGGGGTGTTACGTACTTCCCCATTACAACGAAATTTCATCCCAAAATTCGGAAAAAGTATTCCAGATACAAACAACTCGGCTATATGTTGCACATAGAGTACTGCCTATACAGTACACTATCAAATACCCTTAATAATGAACACCTCACATATGTTTGTTTTAAATTTCAGGTTACCCTTCCACGTAGGTTCTTGCCCAAGCCTTATCGTTAAAGATTCACTACTTAAACTTATTTTAGATATTCACTATCTAGCCTTATACTATACACACTTTAGTAGATTAGTCGTCCTTTAGATACATGCGATCTCAGCTCGCATGTATTATATAGTTTGTGTACATTATTTGTGTAGTATATAGTTTACACACATTATATCTAAGTATCAATTCATCTCTGATCTTTGCAATGGTACCCGGTACCTCACCTTTAACTAACAAAAAGGAGAACAACAAGGCTTACCGTGTCATTCCTCAACTGACACCATGCCCAAAAGTGAACATATGCGAGTTATTGTACACAAACTCTACTAGTGGAATGGATTGCTCTCATCCTCCCCTAAGATCCTAGGGTACACATATAATTTATCTCCCAACATCTGTTTAATCCGCTTATTCTGCCCATTTGTATGCGGATGATAAACCATACACAATCACAACTCGATACCGATGGCCTCGTGAACCCTCTTCTAAAATCTAAGAATTAAGATCTCATCCCAATCGGATACAACATTAAATGGTACCCTATGTAACCTCACTATCTCGGTTACAAATATCTCGCATATTATCACATAGTATGATCAGTCATAGCTGCTTTAACGTGAGCTACTTTGGTCAATCGATCCATTATCACCATATAAGATCGTGACCCCTCCGCGATAAAAGCCGTGGGAATACTCACCCATTACTACTTAGGAATCCCTAACAGTTAAAGAAACCCCAGCTAGTCTTGGAGGGTCCACCCTTTATCAACAGACAGATGACCCATTGCATAATGACTTTAGCGATATTTCTCTTAATTAAATCCCATCACCACTGTCATTTATAACATGATACATCTTGTATTCTCTCAAATGTACCTTTAACCGTTATCCATGCGACTTTGCCACATCGCATGTCGCAAGTCCTTCCCCGCTCAAAATTCAGCTAAATGTTGTCGAATTTACATGAAAATCACAGTCTACTACCTGGTACAATACCATCCTCATGATCGTACAATCGAGTTATGATATCTCAACTTCTATATTCATTTACCATGTCCCATACATCCCAAATAGGAACAATATCAAGATTCAATTACCTAGGGTTCCCATACACCCTATGCCTTGCTCATTACTGCACAAATGAAATATATTCTCTCATTATAGTGGAATTATCAACTCTCCATTATATTCTCGCGTATGTAGAGTAACTAAGGTACGAATCCCATGCACTATCGTCCAAACTTATCTCCAACTCCCGATGTTTATTAGTTTTATGCGTGGGATGTCTCGCAAAGCAAAATCCAAATAAGGAACCCCCTTGATACACTACTACATAACATTGTCAGTCGTCGAGATCCGTAATGTCCTCAATCCATAATATATACCTTTCCATAATCTTCGTATGTGTACATATTAATCTACTTATGTCCTTAAAAATAACATGAAATATAGCGCTCTCACTATCCCAAGTTCTCGGTGCTATATATATAACGAGTTATATTACTTTGCTCGATACAGAACATGACATATCCTAAGTCACATCAGTAAATAAATCCCTACGCACTGGGATTACATATAACTAAACAACTTACCCCCTGAAGTCTACGGTATCATGAAATTTTCATGTATATATATATATATATATATATCTGTGTGTGTGTGTGTGTGTGTGTGTGTGTTGGTTTTGGCTCTCCTTGATGTTTGGGGCAGAACTGAGATTGAGGCAACTTTGTGTTGTGTTATTTTGAGTTTTGGTTTATTTACAAATTTGCCATTTTTGCTCAAATCTATAAATACAAGTGTTATTTCTTGGTTTTGAGAGAGGACAACATATTTGAGAGCTAATCAAAGTCAAAGAGAGATAGAGAGCTAACTTAAGGGGTGAGCTCTTAAGGTTGATTAGTGATTGACTTTTGAGATAGGTAAGTGAGGTGTGTGTGTAACCATTGGTTCCTAGTCATTTATCTATAAAAGAAGATATCCTACCATTTGTGGATGTAGCCGAAAGCTTGGGTGAACCACGTAAATTGTTATTGCTTTGATTGTTTGTTGCTTGTATGTTCTTATTATCACTTCATTGATGCTTGGTTGATTTGATTGGGAGTTTGCACACTAGTTCATTTTCGAAAAAAGGTATTGGGTGTTTTTCGCACACCAAGTGTTTGATAAAATTCCCGAGTGAGTTTTATCATCTTGGTCGCTAGAGATAGTCTTGCCTTAGCGCAACAAGTGGTATCAGAGATTTGGTTGCATTGTTTGCCCGGTATTTTAGTTCGAGGTTGAATCAATTTTGGCAATTTTGGCATAGCTTTTGTTTTTGTTCCAAATGACGAAAAATATAGAGAGTACTCGAGAATCAACCTCTACGAGCGAAGGCTCTAAGGGATGGGATTCGAGTTATGGATCAAGTGGCTCAATGAAGATGGACATGAAGGCTTTTGATGAGAAGATCAATTTCGGGTTATGGCAAAGACGAATACGAGGCATTCTTGTCATATAAAGGTTGCAACTAACATTATTGGGGGTACAGGGATGATCGGTAGGCATGACCGATGCCGAGTGGATTGACATTTAACAAAGAGCGACTTCGTGTATTGAGATGCTTATCACGGATGATGTGTTGAATAACGTGATAGCGGAGACCACGAATAAAGGCATGTGGGATAAGCTATAATAGATTTATTTGGGAAAGTCGTTGTCAAATAAATTATTCCTCAAGAAGAAACTCTCCAAGCTTGAGATGAAGGAGGGTGAGGATATAATGAAGCATATCAACGTCTTTAATGCCTTGATAAATGACTTGAATCGGATAGACATTCAATTCATTAATGAGGATCGAGCATTGTTGTTGCTTGTATCATTACCCGATTCATACGAGCATTTTATGACCACTCTCTTATTTGGGAAGTCTACGCTCCGGTGGAATGAGGTTGTGTAAGATACTCAATCTCATGCCACGATGAGAAATAAGGAAGGTGGAGGTGACGAGGTATTCCCATAATAAAGGCCTTATGGTGAGAGACGGAGGTGGGCAAAATGGTGGGAGGAACTCCAACCGGGAATTTAATAACGGTAGTAGGTCTAGATCGAGGGGTGTTGGTAGTAAAGGGATGAAATGCTACAAGTGTCGGGAATGGGGTCATATGATCCGAGAATGTCCTTTGCGGAACGATGAGGTTAAGGGCAAGGTTGATTCCGAGAGGGCAACAGTAGGAAGTGCAAATTATGAAGATGAACTTGGAGAACTTCTCACAATCTCCAAGGTTAACTCTCTTTTCCAAGATGATTGGATATTAGATTCGGGATCATCGAATCACATTTTCTCCAAGAGGGAATATTTTGAGACTTTCATGTAAAATGGAAAAAGGTTCCATGTCTTTGGCTAACGCAGAGAAGGTTGCCGTTGAGGTTGTCGGGATGGTGAAACTCAAGATGTTCAATGGGGCGGAACGAACTTTGGGAGATGTGGCTTATGTCCCAAAGTTGCGAAAGAATTTTATATCCATTAGCCGCTTGGATTCCAAGGGTTGTCGAGTGTTGGTGGCGTGTGGAGTCTTGAAAGTCACACGTGGTTGTATGGCCCTAGCGAGGGAAGATAAGAGAGAGGGGTTGCATCGTCTAAATCAGACTTCGAGAAATATGGGGAATCAGTGTGCACAAGTGATCGAACGTTCAAGTCATGTCTCATTTGTGAACAAAGCAAAGACATTGGGGGCTAGATTTCCGAGACTAGAGTGTAGGGATGGGAGAATACCTATTAGTGGAGGGGATGGATCGAAGTCCCCATACAGGGCTAACGGATGATGTTGACTCGATTTAGTTGCACACATGCATTGGCCGATTGGAATCGGGGAGGTGTATGACTGTGATGGATTCGAGGTATGTGTAGCTAGTTCAAGGAAGGTCGATGGGTGATTATTTGCGAGCATTGTCAAACAGGAGTCTTTCGTGACAAAGACTTGGTACAACTTTCGAGGGTGAGATTTGGAGGGTGTGAGAGGTGAGGAATTTTTCCTCTCATCCGTGGTTATTTCTCAAGGTGGAAGATGGTGTTGATGTACTTGAATGTTTCATGTAAAGAGGGTGTATGGTATATGTATTGTGTGGGGGTGTACTCACCGGGTTACATGAGGAGCGAGATTCAACGTATAGTTACATGGGAAGCATTTAGATGCACGAGATGGACAGTTCTGAGCTTAGAATTTGGTTCCTCAGTGGGTGGAGTCATTTGGAGTCTTGGATTAAAGACTTGCGGTATCTCACTTCATGGTTGAAGTTTGAGGTGGCTTAGCATCAGGTGGAGCATATTGTCTCTTTTGACATCGGGATGATCTTCGAGCGACTTCGATGTTTGTATTCCGAGTTTGGTTGGATCGTGAGGATCGCCTGGGGGAATCACATTAACTTGGTAGATTGTGGGACGGTCTTCAAGCATGTTTAGTTTCAGCATTCTAGAGATTGGTTGGATCGTCAGGACTCATGATCGACAAGGTTGAGTTTGTTGCTTTGGGCTTTCCTATTATGTTTGGGGCAGAATTGAGATTGAGGCAACTTTATGTTGTGTTATTTTGAGTTTTGGTTTATTTAAAAATTTGCCATTTTGGCTCAAATCTATAAATACAAGTGTTATTTCTAGGTTTTGAGAGAGGACAAAAGTGGGTATATTTGAGAGCTATTCAAAGGCAAAAAGATATGGAGAGCTAATTTGAGGGGTGAGATCTTAAGGTTGGTTAGTGATGGACTTTTGAGATAGATAAGTGAGGTGTGTGTGTAAACATTGGTTCCTAGTCATTTATCTATAAAAGAAGATACCCTACCATTTGTGGATGTAGCCCAACGCTTGGGTGAACCACGTAAATTATTGTTGCTTTTATTGCTTGCTGATTGTATGTTCTTATTGTCACTTAATTAATGCTTGGTAGATTTGATTGGGAATTTTCACACTAGTTCATTTTCGGAACAAGGTCCTGGGTGTTTTCTGCACACCAAGTGTTTGATAAAATTTCCGAGTGAGTTTTATCGTCTTGGTCGCTAGAGATAGTCTTGCTTTAGCGCAACAATATATATACATAGACATATAGGCCTGAATTTAATTCAGGTGGCGCCTCACCAAAGTAGTATTGCTCACCCGGAGTATCCAGCACGATAGTCTTATCATTCAATCTACTATCGTTCAAACATTCATTAATTAATCACTACACATTACCATAATAAAAGCTCGACTTTGGTAACTCAATGCAATAGTAAATTATAACGAGAAAATATGCCTTTAGTGCCCACCCGACTCACTTATGGGTGACATCCAAAAAGTCTCGTTACCCATGATAAATACATTTATAACTAGACTCCTAAAACTAACGTACCCACTAAACTTGACTCGCACATGAGTTTTAGTGTTAACAATTAATATATATATTATGACACACCCATGTCATTAGGTCCAATCCTTTTTTTGCAAGGATGAAACAAAACTTCATCAGGCTCACCTAATTGTAGGGTCCCAACATGTAGTTACCAACACGCCATATGACCATCTGTAATCTTTATACATCCAGGAGTTCATCCAATAGTTTCCCCCTCCTCATAGTGGGCAAATTATTCTACTATGCGGCTTACACGCCCAACACTAAAATGTTGACCCAAAATCTCTAGGCCTCAATTCTCTGCCTAAACCCACACTCTCGGGTTATTTATGGGCCCAATTTTCTTAACCCAATTCTTCCGCTGGAAATCCCACTCCTCCTGTTATTATGCCAGACTGCTATTCTCAAATTTACCGATCTCACTTCTCAACGTGGACACATTCAACACTGGTAGTCCCACTTTCTATACGTACGGAAATTTTATAAGCCATTTCCCCGTCACTGGTCCCACTGACCATTTTGGAACGTCATTCCCTCGGACTTGTCACTCTTAGTTCCCAATTGCTAGAGATATTGATAGGAGATGTTAAAAATGGTGGGGATACCCACCCCCATTATCTCATCTCCCAACCCGAAACAACCCCCAACATTACCTTATAAAAGCCCACCCCAACTCTAAAATCTCGATTTTGAGTCATCTGGACTCACCAGGATTCGACACGTCATCGATCTAACGACCCAAAATATGACAGCACACTGGGGCATCTGATTTAAAAATTTATGAACAGGTCGTTCGAACAAGAATAGGACCTCATTCGAACGAGATCTCAATCCCATTCGATCTCTCATCGAACGACCTTTTGACGAAACAAGAAAACCTTATGCAGTGACATCTCGTTAGAACCCAACTTCGAACGACAATGGATTCTCGTTCAAACGAAACAAGGATATCGTTCGAACGACTTTCAAGTTCGTTCGACCTTGCCAGATCCCTCAAATCTCCAATTTTACCTACAAACTTCCAATAATTACCATCGAGGCTAAAGAATAATCGATAGAGATAAAAGCCCATATATCAATGATCAAATTTCCAAGTATTTCATATGATTACGATTTGCACGGAAAATATAATAAAGTATTGGGCATGGGTATCACAGTATAATAACAAAAAGAGTTAAACTGAGGATGTTCCGCCTCAATAATGGGCAACAAAATAAGAACCACCCTCCAATCATCATCTTGAGTATTTTACTCACCCTCAAGGTTATCTTCCACAACAAGTTGTGGAAGATAATTAATAAAGGCAACCCACTCATAAAAGGGTATAAACCTAGATGCCATATTATTCACTACTGTAAGCTCAACAACATTGACATTTGAAGATAATGCCTCGTCAAAAAGCCCATAATAAGGGATCCAAACTTGTTCAAAGTATATTCTATGAGGCTTGGTGGTATGGAACACTATGATACGTAACAAATCGCAAAACACTCATTTGGGATGAAGGAGGTGATGGCGAGTCGTATTCATAATCATCGTCATGAAAGTAAGACATGATAACAAATGGATGAGCAAAGATGAAAGTGCAATAAGACAAGAAGAAATGCGCTGAAAATTTAAAAGCTCGAATGATAGGGATCAATTAACTTACTAATATATCTTTAAAAAGACAGTTGTATTCGCCAAGTTGCAATCGTTATCATTTTCGAAACGTACAAAAACCAAACAACTCTCAATTTTCGAAGCCAACGAGGCATGGTATTTCAATAGGTAAGAGCAATAGTCCACTAGTTAACTTTTCTCCAAAAATTAACTAGTGCATAAGGTATGTTTATACCATATCTAGTTCGTTAATGAATTAATGGTGTGTGGAAAATAAATGAGAATATAATTTCGTGATTAAAGTGTTAAATAAGAATGTAATGAACAAATATATGCAATGACATCCTAGCACCTAGTGAGTATGCACATGAAAGTAGATGCATGGAGGCAGCTGTAAAAAAAAAGTAGCCACATGTGCGTGTACGCACATTTTTGGGGATTAACAAATAAATTGCCTAGTAATTATTTGACAAAAACAATTACGATTCGGAGGATTATATATAAACAATTGAAGGACATAATTATAAAAGGACTCACAACACAAAAAACACTTTCTTTTACTTTTGTTTTACTAAGTTTATTTTATCAGTATTCTTTTATCAGCGTATTTATTATTCAAACTAGTTTGAAAGGTTAGATTAATGGTTATTTCAAGTACCCACTAACTTTTAAATTAGTTTAGCTTTTAATATGCAATTTAACTTCAAGTTCCTAGTATTTCAGTTTGTTTATTTTAAGCTTAAATATACTTGAACCCCTGAACTTTACCCCATGTCTTCACTATCCAAACTTTTAGTTTCTGTATTTACCCCTTAAACTTTCAAAATGACTTCAAATAACTCCCTATCGCTAACACCGTTAACTTTTGGCCGAAAAATTTAGTCACATGTGTTGCGCATGATCACTTTTGATGGTATTTTAGTCCAAATCAACTTAAAATTTTAGACAAGTGAAAATCACAAAACAATTTATTTAACAAATATTTAAAATTTTGAAAATTATAGAAAATATTTAAAAAAAGATTTCTAATTAAAATACATATTTATAATTAAAAAATTCCAATAGATAATAAAACAAATTTTCAATAATAAAAAAGATATTCAATTAAAAAAATAGATTTTCAATTAAAATTATAAAAATGCTAAAAAAATCTAGTTAAACAATCTCGAAAATACTAGATTTTTTTAAAATATATGAAAATTGTAAAAAATACATAAAACATTTGAATATATATATATATATATATATATATATATATATATATATATATATATATATATATATATATATATATAGGGAAATGATCAAGTGAGGTCCTAGTTTGAGGACCCTGAATGATGACCTTTTTTTTTAAATAGTAAAAAAAATATTTTTGGGTTGATTTTTTTTTTTTTGATTTTTAAACATTTCATTAGGACCATAAAAAAATAATCAGGTCAAAATGATTTTTTTTTGCTATTTTAAAAAAATCGGTCAAACTTTGTCTGTTTTTAAGTTGTTAAAAACTGACAAAGTTTGACCAATTTTTTTAAAATAGCAAAAAAAATTATTTTGAGCTGATTTTTTTATATGGCCCTACTGCAATGTTTAAAAACTATATAAAAAAATTAGGTCAAAAATATTTTTTTTACTATTTATTAAAATTGGTCCGCGTCAACGGTATTCAAACAGAGGTCCTCATGAGATCATCTCTCTCTCTCTCTCTCTCTATATATATATATATATATATATAAAGAGGCAGGCTCTTGTGCACACTAAGTTTACACATTACCTTTTTAAAGTAGTAAAAAAAATATTTTTGAGTTGATTTTTTTGTGTGATATTTAAACATTTCAAGGAACCCATATAAAAAAAATCAGCTCAAAAAAACTTTTTTTGCTAGTTTTAAAAAATCGGTCAAACTTTCTATGCTTTTAAGCCCTATAAAAACTGGGAAAGTTTGACCGATTTTTTAAAAATAGCAAAAAAAAGTTTTTTTGTTTTTATGTGAGTCCGTTGAAATGTTAAAATATCACATAAAAAAATTGGTGTGCGCCAGCACTCAAAAATATTTTTTTTACTACTTTAAAAACTTAATGTGCAAACTTAGTGTGCAGAGGACCCTGCCTATATATATATATATATCAGTCCTGCTCTTGTGCGGACTAGTCCGCATTTTAAGAATGCGGACCGAACATGTGTCACCTGACGGTAGGGGTGGTCGTGGGCCGAGCCTGGGCAGGCCCGGTCGGGCTCGGGCCGGGCTTGAAAAATTAAGTGTTATCCCAAGCCCGCTCGGGCCTAGATCGGGCCTTATTATGTAATCCCAAGCCCGCCCAGATTTGAAAGCTCTTTACTCAGGCCCGCCCGATCGGGGCCTATTATGTTAATTAAAAGATTTTTTTAAAAAATTAAAATACCTATTTTTTTATTTAAAGACCAATTTTTTTAATTAAAAATCTGTTTTAAACTCCATATATTACAAAGTCCATTTATAAAGTTTCTCACTTTACATGAAAAGACTTGGTATACGTTTTTATATTTATAGAAGTCCCCCCCCCCCCCCCCCCACATATATATATATATATATATAGAGGCAGGCTCCTGTGCACACTAAGTTTGCACACTAAGTTTGCACATTACCTTTTAAAAGTGTGCAAACTTAGTGCTGGCGCACACCAACTTTTTTATGTGATATTTTAACATTTCAACGGACTCACATAAAAAAAATTAGCTCAAAAAAACTTTTTTTGCTATTTTTAAAAAATCGGTCAAACTTTCACAGTTTTTAAAGGGCTTAAAAACTGCGAAAGTTTGACCGATTTTTTAAAAATAGCAAAAAAGGTTTTTTTGAGCTGATTTTTTTTATATGGGTTCCTTGAAATGTTTAAATATCACACAAAAAAAATCAACTCAAAAATATTTTTTTTACTATATATAAAAGGTAATGTGCAAACTTAGTGTGCAAACTTAGTGTGCACAGGAGCCTGCCTCTATATATATATATATATATATATATATATATATATATATATATATATTTCGGGCCGGGCGGGCCTCATCGGGCTTAAGAACTCATGCCCAAGCGCGCCCGAAAAAAAATCGGGCCTATAAAATTTTGCCAAGCCCGCTTTGCGGGCCTATTTACCTTACCCAAGCCCTATTTTTTTATTGGGCTGGCTTGGCGGGCCTCGGGCCTATGACCACCCCTACCTGACGGTGAGCCCAGAAAAGAGAGAGAGTGTGCCTATAATTTAGGCGATAATTTCTGGGCTCACCGCCAGGTGACACATGTCCGGTCCGCATTCTTAAAATGCGGACTAGTCCGCACAAGAGCAGGACTGTATATATATATATATATATATATATATATATATATATATATATATATATATAATATGCAATGATTTGATAACACGTTTCATAATTGATATTTAAAGCTATAGTGTTATCATTGAATCATTTTTTTTATTCATCTTTTAAATCCTTCAAAAAAAATTCTATGAATTTTGCAAATCGAAAAAAGAAGAGAAGTTAAAAGATAACACTTCCATGCATTATTTTCAACATTTCTTGTTATTCTTTAAAAAGTGAACTCTAAATCCAATTTTTATTATAAGGATTTTTCAAAAAATACAATAACACATTTAACACAATAATTTCTTCAACCTAATGCATATTGGCACATATTTGTAATATTGTAAATTCATTCCTAAATCGAACATACGAGTATGACAGTTTAGTAAGTTTACATATGATATTGTTAGCCCCTTCATTTTTTACCGTTCTGATTTGTGAGCGTAAGCTTGGAGTTGTTGGTTGTCTCGGCCACCCCAGGGAGGGACATCACCTGCTACAAACACTTTAGGGTTTGAATATTTCATTTCAATTTCTGTTATTTTTTCCAATGTTTTTATTGCACACTATAGTTCAGTTAGGTTGCATTTGTTTTTCATCAGAATCTCAAGTCTGAATCTGAAATCTGAGTCCGAAAAATATATTGGTTTTTATGTATGAATGAATGTATTTATTTAAACTGATTTAGACTTCAAATTTACACTTCATAGGTACATTTATGTCTTAATTGTTCAGAGTAAAAAAGAGTAAAAAATAGTCGTTAGCCTCTTAATCATTTAAATAAACAAACACTATTTGTCCAGATTCGACTTAAGAGGTAAAAACAAACAACACCTTATGTAACTAGGTTTTGATTTTTCTTCTCACATCAATGATGCGTTTTAGTGAAGACTATGTTTTGTGTTTTCCGAATGTGATTTTGTGGCTAACAAATTGGTCCACTTTGGAGGTTTAGATCATATAGGAATCAATATATGTGTTGAATTATTAAAAATGTTATACTTAAAAGAGTTTCATTTTTTTGAATTTTCTGTATCAATTTTTGTGATTTTAAAAGAGCAAGCATTTCAAAGGATACCCAGAAACAAATCACTTTAGGTAAATGTGTTTTGTAGTTCATGCACCAATTTATAGTTTTTTCACGATAATCTTCTTAACATGTTGGAAGATAATATTTATATTTTTTTACTGTTTGTTCTTACAGGCTTTGCAGTTACATTTGATATGCACCTTGTATGGTATACTAATATATAAACTTCCTGATTGTCTATTCAACTTCTCAATTAAACTGCTAATGCGGAGAGGAATTGAATTTGCGGGTAGTGCTGTCATGGTGTAGACGTCGCCTAAGTAGATGGTATTGTAGTTCGTGGGGAAAGAGCGAGAGAAGGGTGGGGTGGGGGAAAATGATGGTAGCTACAGGGTTGAACTTGCCTTATGTGGCGGCATTAGGACTGCGCTCTGAGCTAACACTTCAATCTCATGATTGTTATTCGACCTTTATTACAGCAAAGAAGATGGTATTGAACCAGAGGATGCAATCTCCTATCATCTTGTGCTGTTCCAATTCTAATACAACCACGCTAACATCATCATCAGAAGCAGTGCCGACAACGAATATGGATAACAATCCTGCGCCGTTAAGGAGGAGGAGGAGGAGGTATAGGAAGCAGTACCCAGGAGAGAAGAAGGGCATAACTGAAGAGATGAGGTTCGTTGCCATGCGACTCCGTAAAACTGAGAAAGTTAAGAATAGCTCCCAAAGTGATAGCAATGATAGAGAAAATGGTGTTGATGATAGCAGTGATAGAGAAAATGATGGCGTTAGTGATAGAGAAACACAAAACGATGGTGTTGATGCTGAGGATAGTGATGAGTCAATTTCATTGGCATCATCAGACGAGGACAATGGCAATGGTGAAGAGACATGGCAGCCCAGTATGGAAGGGTTTCTCAAATACCTAGTTGACAGCAAGCTCGTTTTCGATACTGTCGAGCGCATCATCGACGAGTCCAGTGACATATCTTGTGAGTTTTGTTTACTACATTCTGAGTATATTATTTCTTTTGTTCTCATTTAACTTTTTAGGGTCCACTGTTTTGCATTCATTATTTGAACGAGTGCCGCGTATGCTGGAAACTAGAGGAGCATTTATGCATCGCAGTTTCACAACTTACTTTCCATAATCACTGCATTAAAATGAAAAGATGGTTTGCGGCTTAGGAGTTGTGGCCTTGTTGACCTGAGTTAAGTTGTAGGGAAATAACGGTAATGTTTAGACCTAATTATTAGGTTTCCTGTTTTACATTCTTAAAAATAATGGAAACAACTGGAATACCCAACCTTACTCTAATAAATTGGTTTCAAATCAATGAAGCCATGCTATTGAAGAGTCTTTTTTTAACTTACCCCCAAAATTGTTTTAAAGAGAATAAGGATCGAAAGCAGGAAAGATCTGAGAAGATGAAATTTATGTCTAAAGTTATGATCTTGTAATTCCACCTTTATTATCAAGGCATAATGAAATGATTGTATAGATATAAGTTTTATCAATTATCATATGTTTTATCTCTGTATTTTCTTTATGGGATTCTTGCCTCTTGCAACTTGTATAATTTTGGGAGTGGTTTACACTACAGATGCCTACTTCAGAAAGACTGGATTGGAACGAGCAGGATGTGTTTCAAAAGATCTAGAATGGTTTAGCGAACAGGATATTGTTATTCCTGAACCAATTAATCCTGGGGTCACTTATGTTAATTATTTGGAGGAACTCGCAGAGAAGACTCCCCCTTTATTTCTCTGCCAATTCTACAATATATACTTCTCCCATATAGCAGGTGGTCAAGTGATAGCCAAACAGGTGTGTTACACTTGTGTGTCTATTTCATCGATTCAGTAATCTCGTTTTGTGATGTTTGTATTGTATTACATACCAAATACGTATGTCTCAATATAATATTCTAAAAGGTTGTACCCAGTGCACAAAGCTCCCATTTTAAGGGGATTTGGAGAGGTCATGTCAATATGGGCAAGCCATATTCATTAATGGAGAGCTACTTCCAAGACTCGAACCCGTGACACATCGGGCGGGCAAGCACTTGCCATCGCACCAAATCCATACTTAAATTTTTTTCTGGATCAGAGGTAAATTATAAACTCAGCAAAACAGTGCAGGAGCACCGAGGCCGACTCCAGAGACAAAATATGGTACAAGCCAAAACAACCAATAATCCAAACAACCCAAGGCCAATCAACACCCCTTTCTGATGTGTAGTGCTGCGGAAAACAACTATTGACTCGCAATCAGTCTCAAGCAAGAGTTATTATCAAACTTCCATCTCTAAGGACGACAAGAGTCCTTACCTTCCACTAAAACTAGAAAAAAGAAATAGATAAACCAATGAAACTTTTACTCAATTACAACTGAACCAACAACATAACAGTATAATTCTGTTACTTAATTCCCAATTCTTAAGAAGTATCTAGTTTTCAAAATTCATCATCTCTCCATGGTTTCAAGTACAAGTTGGATAATATTTTCTCTCTTTCCAAACCTGCGACCAATCCATTCTTCTTGCCAGAGACTGTATACAGCAACGTAGAACATTGCTTCTCTGATGCTGCCTTTGAAGCTTTTACCCACAGCCTCCCTTGTTATTTAAGGTACTCCTGACCTACTGGATACACTTTCCTGCTGCAGATTTTTGAATAGAGAAGTTTTCCATAGCTTATTCAAATAAGGGCATTCGAGGAACTAGTGATCCCTTCTTTCCCCACTAGCTTGACAAAGAGCACATATGTCCTCATCAATGCCCCCCGACACGCAAAGATTATCTTTGGTCTGAAGCTTGTTCTGAATCCTACATATCTGCCAAAGTATAAAAACTCGTCTAGAGATATTTTCTCTCCCCCAAATTATATTATCCCACTGAACAATATTCTCAATAATTTCATAGCATGTATTTTCTAGTGCCAGCTAGAGATGGTCCACTTAGCCACCCAGATAAAGGGGTTAGCCTCGTGGCATGGTCTCTTACCTCATAACCTGGAGTTAAAGAGCCAAATTCTCTTGGGGACACCCTTCATGGTGTGTGTGGATCGAAGGGTTTACATCTACCTCTGGGATTAGTAAGGTGATTTAAGAGGCTTGTATATCCCAAGATTCCCCCCCCCCACCCCCACCCCCACCCCCCCACCCACAAAAAAAAGGATAGTATTGATCTTTGTATTTAGTTATTAGTTGAATGAAAGCAGGGTATTTTTTCTGATTTATAATATTGGGATTGCACTCTTACATTGATATTGAAACCGATAATTTTATGCGTGTACTTCCGCGTGTTGATTTTGGCTCTCCTATTTTTTCAGTTTTGGTTTATTTACAAATTTGTCATTTTGGCTCAAATCTATAAATACAAGTGTCATTTCTAGGTTTTGAGAGAGGACA
Organism: Sambucus nigra; assembly: GCA_949130495.1. Classification (NCBI taxonomy): domain Eukaryota; kingdom Viridiplantae; phylum Streptophyta; class Magnoliopsida; order Dipsacales; family Adoxaceae; genus Sambucus; species Sambucus nigra. Next base: position 70,732,701 of record OX422224.1, read on the forward strand.
AGTTTGAGAGCTATTTTGTGAGTTATCAAAGCTAAAGAGAGATAGAGCTCCCATTTGAGGGGTGAGTTCTTGTGAGGTTGTGAGTGACTTTCTAAGAGAGATAAATTGTGTGTGTGTATAACCTTTGGGTTCCTCCATTTATCTATAGAAAGAAGAAATCCTCCTTGGTGGATGTAGCCCAAATTTGGGTGAACCACGGTATATCGTTGTTGTTTTGCTTTGATGATTGCTTGTATGTTCTTATTGTCTCTTCATTGATGTTTGGTTGATTCGATTGGGAGTTTGCACACTAGTTCATTTTGGGAACAAGGTCTTGGGTGTTTTCCGCACACCAAGTGTTTGATAAAATTCCCGAGTGAGTTTTGTCGTCTTGGTCGCTAGAGATAGTCTTGCTTTAGCGCAACAAGTGGTATCAGAGCTTTGGTTGCATTGTTTGCCCGGTATTTTGGTTCGAGGTTGAATCAATTTTGGCAATTTTGGCATAGCTTTTGTTTTTGTTCCAAATGACGGAAAATGTGGAGAGTATTCGAGAATCAACTTCTACGAGCGGAGTCTCTAAGAGATGGGATCCGAGTTATGGATCAAGTGGCTCAATGAAGACGGACATGAAGGCTTTTGATGAGAAGATCAATTTCGGGTTATGGCAAAGACGAATGCGAGGCGTTCTTGTCCAACAGAGGTTGCAATTAGCATTGTTGGGGGTAGAGGGACGACCGGTAGGCATGACCGATGCCGAGTGGATTGACATTGATCTAAGAGCGGCTTCGTGTATTGAGATGCTTATCACGGATGATGTGTTGAATAACGTGATAGCGGAGACCACGGCTAAAGGCATGTGGGATAAGCTTGAAGAGATTTATTTGGGAAAGTCGTTGTCAAATAAATTGTTCCTCAAGAAGAAACTCTTCAAGCTTGAGATGAAGGAGGGTGAGGATATGATGAAGCATATCAACGTTTTTAATGCCTTGATAAATGACTTGAACCGGATAGACGTTCAGTTCATTGAGGAGGATCGAGCATTGTTGTTGCTTGCATCATTGCCCGATTCATACGAGCATTTTGTGACCACGCTCATGTTTGGGAAGTCTACGCTCCGGTGCAACGAGGTTGTGCAAGATATTCAATCTCATGTCACGATGAGAAAGAAGGAAGGTGGAGGTGATGGGTATTCCCATAATGAAGGCCTTATGGCGAGAGATGGAGGTGGGCAAAATGGCGGGAGGAACTCCAACCGGGGATTTAATGACGGTAGTAGGTCTAGATCGAGAGGTGTTGGTGGTAAAGGGCCGAAATGCTACAAGTGTCGGGAATGGGGTCATATGATCCGAGAATGTCCTTTGTGGATCGACAAGGTTAAGGGCAAGGTTGATTCCGAGAGGGCAACGGTAGCGAGTGTGAATTATGAAGATGAACTTGGAGAACTTCTCACAATCTCCAAGGTTAACTCTCTTTCCCAAGATGATTGGATATTAGATTCGGGATCGTCGGATCACGTTTGCTCCAAGAGGGAATATTTTGAGACTTTCACAGAAAATGGAAAAGGTTCCATGTCTTTGGCTAACGGAGAGAAGGTTTCCGTTGAGGGTGTCGGGACGGTGAAACTCAAGATGTTCGATGGGGTGGAACGCACTTTGGGTGGTGTGGCCTATGTCCCAAAGTTGCGAAAGAATTTGATATCCATTAGCCGTTTGGATTCCAAGGGTTGCCGGGTGTCGGTGGCGGGTGGAGTCTTGAAAGTCACACGCGGTTGTATGGTCCTAGCGAGGGGAGAGGAGAGAGAGGGGTTGTATCGTCTAAATCAGACTTCGAGGAAGACGGGGAAGCGGTGTGCACAAGTGATCGAACGTTCGAGGCATGTCTCGTTTGTGAACAAAATGGAGACATTGAGTGCTAGCTTTCCGAGAGTAGACGGTAGTGATGGGAGAATACCTACTAGTGGAGGGGATGGATCGAAGTCCCCCTCCAGGGCCAACGGGTGATGTTGACCCAGTTTAGTTGCACACATGCATTGGCCGATTCGAATCGAGGAGGTGTAGGACTGTGATGGATTCGAGGTGTGTGTAGCTAGTTCAAGGAAGGTCGATGAGTTATTGTTTGCGAGCATTGGCAAACGGGAGTTTTTCGTAATAAAGACTTGGTATATCTTTCGAGGGTGAGATTTGGAGGGTATGAGAGGTGAGGAATTTTCCCTCTCATCCGTGGTTATTTCTCAAGGTGGAAGATGGTGTTGATGTGTTTGAATGTTTCGTGTAAAGAAGGTGTATGCTATATGTATTGTGTGGGGGTGTACTCACCGGGTTACATGAGGAGCGAGCTTCACCGTATGGTTACATGGGAAGCATTCAGGGGAGTTCTTAGTTTAGAACTTGGTTCCTCGACGAGTGGAGTCGTTTGGAGTCTTGGAGTGAAGACTTGCGGTATCTCACTTCATGGTTGAAGTTTGAGGTGGCTTAGCGTCGGGTGGAGCGTATTGGCTTGTTAGATGTCGGGATGATCTTAGAGCGGATTTGATGTTTGCATTCCGAGTTCGGTTGGATCGTGAGGATCGCCTGGGGGAATCGCATTAGCTTGGTAGATGGTGGGACAGTCTTCAAGCGGGTTCAATTTCATCATTCTAGAGATTGGTTGGATCGTCAGGATCGCCAAGGTGGAGTTTGTTGATTTTGGCTCTCCTATTTTTTCAGTTTTGGTTTATTTACAAATTTACCATTTTGGCTCAAATCTATAAATACAAGTGTCATTTCTAGGTTTTGAGAGAGGACAAGTTTGAGAGCTATTTTGTGAGTTATCAAAGCTAAAGAGAGATAGAGCTCCCATTTGAGGGGTGAGTTCTTGTGAGGTTGTGAGTGACTTTCTAAGAGAGATAAATTGTGTGTGTGTATAACCTTTGGGTTCCTCCATTTATCTATAGAAAGAAGAAATCCTCCTGGGTGGATGTAGCCCAAATTTGGGTGAACCACGGTATATCGTTGTTGTTTTGCTTTGATGATTGCTTGTATGTTCTTATTGTCTCTTCATTGATGTTTGGTTGATTCGATTGGGAGTTTGCACACTAGTTCATTTTGGGAACAAGGTCTTGGGTGTTTTCCGCACACCAAGTGTTTGATAAAATTCCCGAGTGAGTTTTGTCGTCTTGGTCGCTAGAGATAGTCTTGCTTTAGCGCAACACCGCGTTCCTTTTTGCATCAAATTAACATAAAAATATATGACATTCTTGGAGGATACGATTTGACGAGAATTGTTATACATGGAAAAAAACATGAATAAGCGAGTCAATCACTTGGGGGAGAGATAATGAGCGGCCTACCCAAGGTCAACAAACAGGAGATTAAGGAGATGCTTCAGCCTCCGAGCTATTTTTGCCAATACGTGCCAACAATGGTTTTCAGTAACCCCGTTGGGACAGAAATACCCCCAACCCTAATCCATGAACAAACCCTAACCAACACAATCACAAAACCACATAGCTTATGCCATCCACCCTCTAGCCACTATCCTTCAGCATCCCCGTCCTCTGGCCAACCTCAGTGGTCCTTTGTCGAGCCTAGTCAACCATCGTGGAATTCCTGAAGGCCGTTGGAGGACAAAACAACCCCCTCCACTCTCAAATCTATACAACATCTGAAATAAAACCCCCATCAAGAGACCTTTGCAGAAGATCAGAGAGGTTCTTCTGTGTAAATGACATATTTTTATTGACTTATTCCTTTGGTCAAAACACGTGTGTAGGTGTTAGGTGAGTCATACTCAGTTCAAGTCTTCACGGTTCACTATCATTTACAATAGTCATCGCATCACACTCAAATTATTTGGCATGGTAAGCAACCAAACAAATTAGGTGCCTTGATGTTAAAAATTGGAGAATAATTTTTGGTGACATTATTTTTTTTTAATTGATTTGTAAGGTTTTGTAAAAGGTTAAAATATTTTTCAAAGATTTAAAAGGTGTTTTTACAAAGATGGCTAAAGAGTATTACTCATGCAAACGACCTGTTTTTTTGTGTTCTGCATTAGTAATGCAAACAGGTCGTCCAAAGCTTGTTGAAGCTCGTTTGTTTTTGTTTTCTGCATTGTTATTGCAAAATGGTCTTCCAAAGCTCGTCGAAGCTTGTTTTGAATGTCATGTTATATTATTCTTTTAAGACCTTCGCAAAATAAGCTGTTTGAAGCTCGTTCGAACAACCTAATGACTGAGAGATTGCGTTTCGACGAATTTCAGTTTTATTTAACTAGGTGTTAGGCTTCATATATATACATCGTGAAGCCTAGTTAATAATGACGGCCACACTTTTTGTAAAAACAATTGTAGAGCTTTTCCGAAGTGTTATGAGATGAAAACTCTAACTACATTTTCGTATATGGGCAAGAGAGATTTGAGGTGTGGACTTTTGTGATGCTACCGGTGTATTCATGTATTGGTTGCACTGAAGGTTCGAGTTGAGTCAAAGTGTTGTAAATCGAAATCACAATCTTTGTAATTCTATTTATTTATTTTAATCATAGTGAGAGACTAGGTCACCTATGATTATCCTCGTTTTGGGTTTTCTACATAAAATTCGTTCTCTTGTGATTGCTTTAAATTCCTCTTTTTCATTATTTGAATTTCAAACATGCATGCTAATAAAGATAATATGCAATTCGAATAGAATACACTAGACACGTGACTAGCCGATTATAATTTAATATAAATTGGAATAGGTTAGATTGATTTTAGGATTATCCTTGGTGTAACCTTTTCAAATTAGTATGGTTGCTATATTTTATTCCGTGAGATCTCTAAAGTAGTTTTTTATATTGAGGATAATCACGTGTCCCATCCACTGCTTTTAATGAGAGCAACTGTGTTTACTTTAAGGCTAAGATGCGTCTTCGTTATGTTTCTTGAAGAACGTTATTGGCTACCTAACGGTGGTCTCCCACATTCAAGAATAATCAATGCATTCTTAAGCCCGTTAAAACATGTTCATGATACCTCAATCCAACTCAACAAAGCCTTTTTTCAATTATTTGGGGTTGGCTACATGAATCCTATTATTCCATTATGCTCTGTTTAGCGCATGACCTTTGTAATTATAATTCTAGGAGCCTGAATGATATTTTAAGTGGGCTCATGATATTTTAAGTGGAGTCATGCTTGAGGAGTTTCATCATGTCAAAAAGGCTTGGGATATTCTTAACTCACTTATGAAGGCACTAACACTGTGAAGTCTCTAAACTAACTACTTAGCACACTAAATTTTAAAGGTTGAAGATGTATGATAGTATTGGAAAAATTATGGGTCACACAATTTATAATTTTGACCCAAATTTAGTTTTGGTAAAGTTTGAGCCATAATAATACGAGACACATTTTAAAAGTAACGATACCTAATGCTTGTGTTAAGAAAGTGTGCCTCAATGGCCTAAGTGCAACCCACATATAAGTAAGAAAGTATGGTAAGTAAGGGGTCAAATTCTACGGTGATTCGAAAGGATATTGATCAATTACTTGTAGAGGCATTTTATCGAATATGTTGTGTTGAGTTTATGTGAAGTGTAAATCTGGTTAAATTTAGTGAAACTAACTGGAAATCAAATAAAAACAAGTAATTAAGAAAATAAATGAGAAAAGATCCTAGATCATGAACTCAATATGAATCTTAACGTAAATGATTGATTGATTATGGATATGTATTGAATTTGCGAATCCTTTTGTGAAATCAAATATCAAGTGTGAATGAAATATCCAACAACACTCAATTATGATCTAAGATGAACAACTAAAACCAATTGAATTAGATTATTTAGCTATTCATATTTAAGAAATCAAAAGAACTAGAAATGGAGATAAGAGGAAAGAAAGCAAGCCATAAATCAAAGATGAAATTAGGGATTCGGTTGATCTCCAAAATGCTACAAGTACAAGATATGAACTCTCTCCCTAAACTAGGAATGATGTAAAAGATCCCACAGATAAATAAAAATTGTAGTTTGTATGTTTAGCCCCCAAATGGCCTTTTCTTGATAAAAGGGGTAACCAAGATCGATCTTGACATGCTCAGCCCCACCCCCACTTGTGTTCCTGTGAGCACTACGATCGATCCAGTTCATACCAATATCAATCTTGATCATCTTTAATTGCTACTTAGGCACTTTTAGTCTCCTTAGGATCCTCCATTGCTCTCCTACTTGGCTAAGCTCCATCCGAAGGTCCAAACATGCTCCAAACATCCAATTGGCTTTGCGCTAAAGGCTCAATGCTTTCACAATCATACAAAAGCATGCATTTAACGTCAAATAACATATAAGGAACAAAATGGATGCATGAAGATGAAAATAACGTAAGGGATGGAATCAAGGGCTCGAGGGAGTTTATATGGCACATATATATGACTCTATATGCGTAATATTCGACTCTAATAACTTACGTTTTTCTCTCTAGAAGGTGAATAACGTGGTATATATATATTTGATCAAATCGGATGGAAATGAGTGAGAAATTTGGCTTCAAAGTACCCCTTTCACACGAACTACTTGGTGTAGAAGTTTGCCCAACATACAAAATCTTTGTGAATTGGATAAAGTATATATAACCAAAAATTAGCTAAAGGATTGGTGCCGTTGGGTATCCGTATCTTTAGAGGGGAGATGAAATTTATAGTGTGGGTTTTTTGACTTCAAAGCTAATACACGCATGCCGCTCGCTGATCGTCCGGCCCCGTGCTTTTGTCCGGGTTTGTACTCCAAGGTTTGCGGGTCGTGGGTTTTCTTGAGGCACAATTGTCTTTATAAAATTAATTATGCTTTCTACATAAAGTTTTGGGTTGAATTTTTTTTTAAAATGTAATGTTTTAATTGTTTAATGAAGCATCGTAAAAACCTTGTTGTTTTAAACTAACTAAAACGTTAGTGAATCCACGTTGATGAATCGGGAGCATCACGAATAAACAGTTCAATCTTAATGGTCCCTGTTTATTGATTTTTATCGTCACTGTTTGTGTCAGCTTATGAACATATAATCTGAGAGGTTAATAAAATAATAGTGTTTCTTGCACTTGTCGTACATCGTTTCATCTTGGGAGGCAGACACCCATAGTCCCTTTGCCGTAAGCGCCACATCAGGGGCAAATTCTGTCTCAAGGAGATAGTGTCCAAACGTTAAACTTGGCCATACAAATGTTGATGATTATTTATAGGGATTTTTAAACTTAATACCTTGCAATAACATCATGTTTTGATATAACCCCTTCGCAGTTGAACTATTCGACATAATCCCCTTTATTAATGCCATAATTAGACATAGCCCTTCAGAGGTTAATGAAGACTAATATTTGTTAGCCTCTAGGTTATGTCTAATTTATAATCTTTTAGGGTGTTATGTCTAAATATGAAATTAAGACAGTGGATTAAGTTAAAAAAGGAGGCATTAAAAATATTTCATAATTATTTAAATATTTTTATTAATAATTATTTAATTGCATATTAATTAAATAAATAATTTACGAGGATCGGTGATCACTTCAGAATCTCGTGTTTTTCGTGAACAAGGAGTGTTTTTTTTAACTATGTCATTATTATTAACTATGTCATTATATTTTAATTAAAAATGTATTAATGAATATATTTATTATTATTATTATTAACTAGTAATTAATTTTTTGACTACTAGGATGGGTGCCTTTTCAGAATTCCTTGTGTTGCACCCTTAATTTTGCAAACTAGTAGTATTTTTTAATTTTATATATATAGTTATTTACTTACTAATTAAGTATTAAATAACTAATTTAAACGCTAAGATGGGTGACCTTCTGTGACACCCTGCCCAATTAAATACCAGGTGATCAGTCCTTATTAAATTAAATAGGATTTCCATTTGGCTCATTCTTAGCATCACTGTCGAAAATCATTAATTACTAATCACTTATCGGTTAATTCAGCCGGTGTCAAAATTTTATCTTTTCATTTAACAGTTAACCCTATAAGAAAACCTTAATTAAACCATTCACGCATTAATAATAGTTCAAACCATCACAGGATATGCATGAATAAGTAAATGTCTTGCCGAATAAATTATCGTCTAAAAATCCAAATCCAAAAAATAAATCCAACAAGTAAATAAATAAAACTCCACACAAGTTTGAAATAATACACTGAATAAGTACTGTAGGGGCAACATGCCCAAAGATGAAATACTGGAATAATGAAATCCTAAACTTAAATGAACTAACTGAGGCATCTACTTCAATTCCTGCATGCATCCACATATGCTGCAGCATCACATCCCTGGAATGGATTTTTAAGCCTGGCGTCCCCGTCTCTCGACACCTAAAAAGGTTTTTAATTTTTTTTTTGCAAATGGGTCGGAGCCTAGTTATTTAAAAATGTTTAGCAAGTTTCAATAAATGAAATACGTAGTATATAGTGTTCATAATTGATTTCACGGTCGCACTCTCTTGAATACAACCTCACCCCTCTTCTACAGTGCACACCTATCGCATTCATTTATTCATCTAGTTATTACCCGATCTAACTAGACCACAATAGCTATCTAAGGTAGCACACTAATCACCTCGTCGTAAGTTAAGCAGGCTATTATGATTATTATAACATGTAAGACCCTCATCTGTATGATTATACTAAATAGCAAATTGATAATTGTTAATAGATAGTCACACATTATCTATAGATATATACACATATTTCTCACTACGCATATATATACATAGCATCGTCATAGCTTGGTCCTATTAGATGCATCTCTCGTACATGCTATCGGGTGCCAGGCACATCTCGTGTCACTTCTGGTCACCGGGTCGGAATCTCACCACCGTGCCCAAATCGTAAACAAATAATGGAGGCGGTTATAAATACATAGGTCTTAGGGTTTCAATACACCTTCCTTGAAGACCTGCGTGACATCCCTGTAACACCCCGCCCGCCCGGAGAGAGCGAACGGAGCGCTAATACGATAAAACCAAACTAAATCTACAATATAACAAGGTATAGAGCACCTAAATCCCACAACAACAAAAGAGAAACTACAAATCTCAATTTCTTCAAATAAATACCAAGTCTCTCCAATTACATACAACAACTAACTCGAAAATAAAATACAAATCTCCAAAGCTCTATGCATCGAAATAATACAAATCTTTCCCAAACAATGCTCGCTAAAATCAATCTCCATAGCGCCCCAAGATCCGCGCTAACCTGCCACTAAAAGAAAATATGGGGAAGTACACAATACGACAAGAAAGATGCTCAAAAATATATGTTAGCGATGAATAAAATGTAACAACACGAGTACGAATATTCAAATCAAAATGCGAATCTCAAAGCATTTATCAATATAATTTCTCAACAACACTTTAATCGGGTCACCAGGCCTCACCACATCCGTATATGCTTTATCAAGCCATAGCCCGGGAAACATGAATTTTGGCGGGTGCCCAATGTCCGTGCCATTGTAACACCCCGCCTAATTAAATACCGGGTGGCCAGTCCCATACCAAATTAAAACAGAATATACAGTTGGCTCATTCTTAGCATCACTGTCGAAAAATATTTACAACTCACCCAATACCCAATTAAGCTGGTGTTAAAAACTTTCCAAATTTAAATTTCAACAAAACCATTTTTAGTTTAAGAATAACACTACACATTTTATTCTACAAAACTGGTAACACAATAAATAACACAAAAGAATTTAAATGCAACTGGAATAAACATTCCCAAATAATATAAATCCTTTACAATAATCCCAACAATGTTAAATGTATTAAAAAGTCCCGAATACAATAGAATTTGACCTCAATAGAAAAGATAACTGAATCCTTTGGGTGACATGCCCGAACTAAGAATACTGTGAATCAAAAAGATGATAAGCGTCTAAGCAAAACTTTCATAGATCCATATCTCGTCATAATCAACTATGGTTGGCGTCCCTGTTTCTGGACACCTGATATAGAGATACAATAGAAGAGAAAATATGCAAGGAAACGGGTCAGAGCCCGAATGTGTAGAGTATTTTTAAAACAACAAGTATTTAACAAGTGCAATAAAGCATTTATTATGTGCATGTTAGATCCAACTCTCACTTGCAATTCTCACCTCTCAACTAGAGTGCACACTTAACATTTCCTATTAACCTCCTAGTTAATGGTTCCTCTTTTCTAGTCTCCATATTATAATTCCATTCCCATATAATAATCCCCGTATGTCCCATACCATACGTCACCTTATTATGCATTTACATCTCTTCTTTATATGATTATTTTCTCATTAACATGAATCATTACTCACTAATATGAATCGTTTCTCATTATCATGAGTGAAGCTTTTCAATTCTATAAGCATAAACATTTATTACTTAATTCCATTATCTTGTTCTATTCACCGTTTTCTACAATTATCACCGTAGATAGATTTAACCACAATATATTCCTGTAACCATTTAATCCACTATATATATATATTCATATATAATACGGCACCCCGAGTCACAGCTGTGGTGCAAATGCATTACTCTTCTATCATGTCCCATCATCGCAGGTCGCCGAATAGGGGACTACAGGTTCGGTAAGATTCCACGAACCACAAACAACAACAAAAAAATTGGAGGCGAACATAGTTCTCGTATCCATAGGTCACGCACATACCTACGTACCCATAGTCAGCGGACTTATCAACTCCCCGATAAGTCTTTCATAGACCTATGTTCTCGAGCGACAAATCAAAGATCCCATGGATTCATCAGGATATGACTACCCTCACGTGCAAACCTCCCACCGATAGCAAGTAAGCTAGGTATGTAATACACATAAATCAATAATCAATCAAATAGGTATTATCATACCTATAATATAATATCAATAAGGTAATTATCACTACCCTAAGATATTTCCCATACGTAGCATTATATCTCTTTTAAATTCCACGTATTAATATAACATATTTAATTATCCCCGCATCCTATGACATCCCTCCACTCCCGACGTCGTTAAGGTTCATGCGCGGAACGTCTCGCAGAGCGAAATCCAAAAAAGGAACCCCTCCAATACACTACTACTTAACTTTGTCGATCGAGGAGGTCCGAAAACTTCAACTATGCGATCGGGATAACCTCATACCCTCTTTCAACCAAATGAGTTCTAAACTCCCATCTCACAAGATTTAATTAGAATTTCTCTCATCTTATAATCAGTAATAAGTCACTAATTTCCTACTGGTCCGTAACCTTTATTTCTCCCGAACTACTACGAATTTAATTCTCCTTTTTATTTACGGTTAAAACTAATAGTTTCAAATCTCTTATAAACACGTATTTTTCACTTAGGATTAAACCCTCTTGTAAACTTAAGGATACCCAGGTATTATATAAAATCACCCCTACTGATCCTATCTTAAATCCTCATACATCACCATTCGGAAATTAACAAACGAATCTAGAAACCGAAATTCCATTCGATATAATTTTCATCATTTAAATCATTTGAATCTAAATCCAATTAATTCAAATCTTAACAAAGGTTTACTGATATTTTCTAAGTCCCAAAATATTCAAATAATAATCACCAAAGATCCATAAAAGTTTCGGGATAAGAATCAACATTTAAAAAGAAACAACTTTACTTAAACTGGGGAGGTCGATCGATCGAAGGTAGGGGTCGATCGATCGATCCCTCAGGTCCAGGCCTGATTTCCTGCATTTTCTGCAACTACGGGTTTCACCATTTTTACACATTCAAACCTTCATATTAACCTCCAAAATGAGTTATGATTATTTCTACATGATATCCCAACATATATGAACGATTTCCAGTACACTAAACATCCTAGAATCATCAAGGGATTGGATTAAAAAGTATGTTTATCTTCTTATTTCCAGAAAATTATTATCATAACATCTTCAAGAACACATCAATGGTTTCCATACTTTCTTCAACAGATTCATGGCTAGTTCATGGATTAATATCAACCTAAAACATAAGTTCAATTCCTATATCATTTCAGTTTCCAAAAATTCATTTAATCATTCCATTATTTCTTCCAAACGTGAATAATCTTCTCTTTTGATACTATTCTAACATGGACAATATACAAACTTAAATTGCCATTATCAAACACTTGCCTTTAGTGTAGGTCTGATCCTTTGGTGTAGTTTATCACAGTTAGTTGTCCCTTCTCCGGTCAAACTCCGGTGGTGGCTGGTGGTTGTTGGTGGTGGTGAACCTTGGTTCTTGTTCTTCACCTTCCCAAGTGACTTTTCCCTTCCCAAGCACTCTTACTCTCACTCTAAGAAGATGGCTGCTCTTATTTGTGAAGAGGAGATGAATAACTCCCATTCACTTAATCTACCAATACTTATAATAGTTCCAAATCCGAAATCACTATTCATCCCCCTAGAAAAATGACCAAAATGCCCTTTCGGATTGTCTATTCATTCCCAAATGACCCGAGACTCAAAATTAACATCCAAATAGACTTTTCTGACTATTTCGAACCTTCCGAACGCAACGACGCAGTCGAAATGACTATTAGGTCGATAGAAAATAAATTTCCCTTTTTAATTTTATAAACTAGTCCCGACACGTCCCATACCGCGTCTGACTAAAAAATATAAATTACCGAATTTATATCATACGGTCATCTCAATGACATCACATTCATATATTACCTAAATATCTTTAAGTAATATTCAGAATCATCCATATTAATATCCACCGTCTGGATAAATCCCTAATGAATTAATTAATAATAAAATCTAATTAATCCATTAATTTAAAATATAACCCATTTTAAAAGTCATTTAAAATTACGGGGTATTACAGTCATATTAAAATCTCATGACAACGTGCTCATCAACAATATAATGATACCAAATGAATCAAAATAATTTCAACAATTATTTTCCAGATTTCAATGAATTTATCAATTCAAATATGAGTTCAATTAACAAGAATTCAAAGAGAATGACACTCGCGAGATTTAAGGAGCATATTGTGTAAAACCCCATACCTAAAACCATAATGAGAAACCAAAGATCACATCCTCAAGATCAACACAAAAGATCTACAAAAGCTCCTCCAATAACTTCCAACAAAATAGGCCCAAGAACATCTCTAATCTAAGGTTGGAACTCACAAATCTCAAGGGCCAATGCATATATAAAAAGAAGAGGAATATAAAATATATTAGCTGCCAAAATTTGTGCCAAAAGTAGGTTAAAAGGGTTGCCCGCGACTTCCTTTTATAATGCAAAGAAATGAAGAGTTGGAATCCAAAAGACTCCTTTAAATAAGGCAAAGAAATGAAGAGTTGGAAGTCAAAACAACTCTTGAAAATTACTTAATGTTCGCCGACTTAGAATTCCAAGAGTTAAAAATATTTAAAAATTCGTTTTAACTCCGTTTTCGAAACCGTTCGAAATTCTCGCCTTTAAAAATAATATTCAACATATTTGAGCAATAAAAATAATTTTATCATAAACTTTATTTTCCTCCATTTTCCATAAATTAATTAAAATAGCTCAAAATTACGCGGGTTATTACACTTCCCCACTAACAATGGAATTTCGCCCTCGAAATTCGCCAAATGTCTAACTCTCAAAATCAGGCCACTACGCTAACTCCAAAAATAAATCACGTCTCCTAAAAATAAATTACTCACCTCTAATCTCGAAACTTATCACGAATATCACCTAAAATTTTCTATCTCCAAAAATTACTAACCACGCAATGAACCCAAAACCCAAGCCCCGAGGGTTACCGTATACCTAAGCTCTGATACCATTTGTAACACCCCGCCCGCCCAGAGAGAGCGAACGGAGCGCTAATACGATAAAACTAAACTAAATCCACAATATAATAAGGTATAGAGCACCTAAATCCCACAACAACAAAAGAGAAACTACAAATCTCAATTTCTTCAAATAAATACCAAGTCTCTACAATTACATACAACAACTAACTCGAAAATAAAATACAAATCTCCAAAGCTCTATACATCAAAATAATACAAATATTTTCCAAACAATCCTCGCTAAAATCAATCTCCATAGCGCCCCAAGATCCGCGCTAACCTGCCACTAAAAGAAAATATGGGGAAGTACACAATACGACAAGAAAGATGCTCAACAAATATATGTTAGCGATGAATCAAACGTAACAACACGAGTACGAATATTCAAATCAAAATGCGAATCTCAAAGCATTTATCAATATAATTTCTCAACAACACTTTAACCGGGTCACCAGGCCTCACCACATCCGTATATGCTTTATCAAGCCATAGCCCGGGATACAGGAATTTTGGCGGGTGCCCAACGTCCGTGCCATATTAAAATCTCATGACAACGTGCTCATCAACAATATAATGATACCACATGAATCAAAATAATTTCATCAATTATTTTCCAGATTTCAATGAATTTATCAATTCAAATATGAGTTCAATTAGCAAGAATTCAAAGAGAATGACACTCGCGAGATTTAAGGAGCATATTGTGTAAAACCCCATACCTAAAATCATGATGAGAAACCAACGATCACATCCTCAAGATCAACACAAAAGATCTACAAAAGCTCCTCCAAGAACCTCCAACAAAATAGCCCCAAGAACACCTCTAATCTAAGGTTGGAACTCACAAATCTCAAGGGCCAATGTATATATAAAAAGAAGAGGAATATAAAATATATTTGCTGCCAAAATTTGTGCCAAAAGTAGGTTAAAAGGGTTGCGCACGACTTCCTTTTATAATGCAAAGAAATGAAGAGTTGGAATCCAAAAGACTCCTTTAAATAAGGCAAAGAAATGAAGAGCTGGAAGTCAAAACAACTCTTAAAAATTACTTAATATTCGCCGACTTAGAATTCCAAGAGTTAAAAACATTTAAAAATTCGTTTTAACTCCGTTTTCGAAACCGTTCGAAATTATCGCCTTTAAAAATAATATTCAACATATTTGAGCAATAAAAATAATTTTATCATAAACTTTATTTTCCTCCATTTTCCATAAATTAATTAAAATAGCTCAAAATTACGCGGGTTATTACAATACCCCTCTCATCACGGTAAGAGCCACCCGAGCACTATAACCTGGAGCACAATCCCAACCCCGTTGGAATCGTCACGGTGGGACCACCCCCTATGCGCAACCTCCCGGATAACATCATCGAGTAACATTTAAATAAACACAATTTGCATTCAACTCACATGCATACATATATATAATTCACACACTTATATATATATCGAAAACTACCGAGTCCGTTCATACTAAATACGTTCCAATACTAAATAGCTACACCCCGCTATTTATTATTAACTACAGGATCATATGGTTCACTTCCTATATACTTGTTTAGGTTCGCATTTGCCTTGCAAATGTTCCCACTAAGTTTGGCTTTAAATCGGTAAAGTTTCATTGCTCATATAACTGTGACACCCCACCTAATTAAATACCGGGTGATCAGTCATTTATTAAATTATAAGCAAGGTGAACGGTTGGTTCATTCTTAGCATCATTGCCGTAAAAATAACTTTTCCAATTTAAACACCCTAAATAATTAAGCTAAGTGACAAAACCATTTTTTTAAGACATCAATTTCCAAATTTAATTTAAAACCAATATTTAATGCCTTACATAATCCATGGTTTAAAAATCACACAACAATCTGACTGAAAAATATAATCCAAATAATTTAAACATTCAACTAAATAAGTCCAACATTAAAACTTTAAAGAAAAAACATCGTGACAATAACAATCCCAAAGTATAAATACTAGAAATAAACGAATCACAATCTCTGATAAAATCGACTGAATAAATGAAATAAGGCGACACATGCCCAACTGGATCAAGTAAAACTAGAAGTGGAATCAATAATGAGGTCGTCTAAGAAAGATGCCTGCAACTCCCACCTAAGCTGCAGCACGTTCCTTCCAAAGGATCCTATGCAAGACGCCCCTATGGCTGGGCACCTGTAATATATATATACATATACAAGAGAGAAAATAAAATAGAAAACGAGTCAGAGCCCGATTGTAAAACAGTTTAAAATTAGTTTAGCAAGTATTTAAAATGCTTACCGGCTAATGCAACAATCAAATTAGTGCGGCACTCTCTTGAGAAATTCTCACCTCTCTTCTAATGTGCACACCTACCGCACTACTACTCCCAACGGTTTAGCTTATCTTAAGTTACTCACAAGATTTCATGCCGACAATTTCTAGTGTTAAGAAAGTTAATTTTATTTAAGAGCAAGGTTCTCACATAAGCCTCATTTAATTATAAAGTTTCTCACTATTGCCTCAAACTTTTCAAACACTTACATCGAAGTTGAAATAATTATTCATTGCTTGCCTACCTTTAGTCATAGTAGATAGTGTCTAAATTTCAAGTTCTAATATATATATACATTAATCACCCATTTAATGTGTATATATACTATCGGCACCCCACATACAATTTATGGTGCTAGCATACTCTGCTATCGAGTCCCCGTATCACTCGTACTAAGGGAAATACTAGTTCGGAATCACTCTCGAACTGTATTAACACAAAATACATATAAATTGAGGCGAAGTATAGTTCCAAGTCACTAAGAGGTCAACACATACCCTCACGTCTCTTAGGACCGTCGGACTTTCGATCCGATAGCCTGTACCAAGGATTCCTATGTTCTAGGTACAAGTCAATATCCCCCATAAAGGTCCCATCGAGATAAGACTGCCCTAGCACGGTAACCTCAGTGATAGCAAGTAGCGCGGGCATGATTTTTACACGTATATAGTATAAGCACAATCACAGTCATATATGTATACTACTATTCCCAATTTCTAATTTAGGTTCACCCACGACCCATACTTATGATATTCTTTCTCATTGCACATTACTAGATTATCTCGTATAACGGTTTGTCTATTTTATTCTTATTTATTGGATTATTCCAACTTACTACGTAACACTCGTGAATTCTCATCTCCCCAAGTGTAATTTCAGTAGGTACTCATTTATTTTACAACGTAATTTCCTTACGAGTCTCACCCTTTAAACACACGTCTCCATTGTTCCTTAAGTGTAAAACACCTCCATTAAATATTAATCTCGTCTTACATTAAGGGTTTCAATTTTATAAAGTCCTACTGGTCTTCTTTATCTCCCAAAATATTCTAACAATAATATCCAAGAATTTCTATTCATTTGAGTTGGAACCACCTATTTAAAAAAGGGAATTTGAGTTTTCCAGGAGGGGTCGATCGATCGATGGCAGGTGCTCGATCGATCGATGCGTCGATCAATCGATGCTCCTGGGTCGATCGATCGATCAAGCAGGTATGACGAAATTGCAGAATTTCCAGTTACGGATTTCGTCTTCTAAAATCATCCAAATCAGTATATTTGACTTCCAAACTCTCAAAAATTTATACTACAAGTGTTATATCCTCAAATAAGTGGTATTCTACGTAAGGCATGCGAATTTACATCATGTATAACGAATTAAAATGGGCACAATCCATAAAAATATC
Source organism: Sambucus nigra (assembly GCA_949130495.1). Taxonomy (NCBI): domain Eukaryota; kingdom Viridiplantae; phylum Streptophyta; class Magnoliopsida; order Dipsacales; family Adoxaceae; genus Sambucus; species Sambucus nigra. The sequence goes on from OX422224.1 coordinate 70,750,208, forward strand.
AAGAACCCTAATAATTTCTTTGTTTAGTTTCTTCCCATTCTTTTTCCAGATTTCATACTCTTAATCCTACTGCAATTTCGTGGTTCAACCTCTACATGTATATTTGATTTCCAGAATATGTCGTTTACCTCTACAACATGCAATTTAGAGTCTCCAATACATTCATTCTTTCATAAAAACTAGTCCTAATCAACCCTAGACTAACATTATTGGAGAATTAACTGAATTAGAGCAAGATAGATACTTGCCTGGGAATTCTTGGTTCTGATTAGTGGACAAGATTTGTGTGGTTGCGATCCTCGTTGCGCGATCTAAAGTTTGGCGGCGACGGCGATGCAAACGGTGGAGTTCTTGGCCTTGAACTCCTTGGAGAGATTCTCCTCTTCCCTTCCAATGGCCGTCTTAGGTTTTTGGTTGTTCTAACCCTAGAAGAAAACTCCTATTATCTGATATACTCTAAGGAATTTCGTGGGTTTTCATGCCCAAAAATGTAAAATGTCCAAAACGCCCTCCCCAGGTGTTAATTAGGCCTAGAAACGCCCCGAGACCCAAACTAAACTCCCGGGTACATTATTTTGACTATCTCGATCCTTCCAGACACATTGGCGCACTCAAAATGATCATACGGGTGGCTTATAATTTATTCACTTTTAATAGTTCGAATTTAATCCCGACACGACACAAGCGCGTCCCGATAAATTTCCAAAATTATCAAATTAGATTCTCGTGATAATTTTACTAAATACAATTACACCTCTTACTTTAACCATAAAGTAATTTACAATACAATTCCAATAGTTACTAACTCTCATCACGCTAGTAAGTATTTAAATGATTTTTCGGATTAATATTAAATTAATATCTCTAATTAAATTTTAATAAATCCCCAAAATTAAAAGTCATAAAAATACGGGGTATTATAATAACTTCAAGGGTAATTTAGACCTTTCATATTCTCTGTCTAAGTAATGAAATTTCTAGGATAACGTACTACTCTCAATTAGCTACGTGTGGCCGTATACGACACGTCAATCCGAGTCCGGATGTAAAAGTTATTCACATTCAAAGTTTAAAAAAAAATTCCATCTCCGCCCAAAAACAGGGTACCGATCGACCGGCCCTGGACCCTTGGTCGACCGCCCCTTCTTTAACCCTTACTGTTTCCCCCTTAGGCCAAAACCTTGACAACCGGTTGATCGGCCTGGGATCCCCGGTCGATCGGCCCTACCTGGGCAGCCCAAACGCTGTTCGTCGTTTTCCTTCCCCCCCCCCCCCCCCCCTTCCCCCCTTTTTTTTTTATATAAACCTCTAATCCTTTCTAAACTCTACCAATTTAATTACCAATGATTATAACTTCAATATCTTCATAAATTTCATGATTTATTTTTCTCATAAATAATTTGCACATTCAATTAATAATTTCAAGCTTTAACCTAATTTTTAAACAATCATTAACTTCACCATTTATGGATTTCTTCATTATCTTCTACCTTTAGAAAACCCAGAATTTCTATCAATCTTTACATAGAAAATTTCTCAAAGGTTTCATCCGGGCAAATGGGTTTCAACAATTTTCTTCCACATAATTATTAGAATGATTGATACTCACGAGTCTCATAATTTCTTGATTTATTACCATAAACTCAAAAATCAACACTACTAACTACAAGCCACATAAAGCATGAAAATACTTGCTTCTTTGGAATAAATCTGGTGATTTCTTCTTGGAAATTTTGCCCGGAATGCTCTTTTCCTTCATCTTCTTACTCTCCTCTCTCAAGCTTTGGTGATTTGGGATGAGTAATTGCTGCCCATCTTTATTAAACCTAGGTTAATTATCCCAAATCCCGAAATTAAGCCTATGGGCTAAATTTAAAAGACTTAAATATCCCCGTATAGGCGCGGCTATATCTAAAAAGGTCCCAGGACCCAATTACTATCCCTGGGTACACAATTTTGACTATTTCGGCCTCTTTGGACCCAACTGTGACCTCAAAATCGTCATTTGACTTAATCTATAAAAAAATCTTATCTCGACCAAATTAGACCACACGCGACTCACGGTTGAGATAAAATAATGCCACGTCACTATCACTAGCAATGACATCAAATAATTATTACTATTCACTTAGTAATTATATTCCATCGATATTAATCATTTTCTCTCTTTATTAATATTTAAATACACGCATGACAATTAATTAAATTAAATTACGACACCCATTGTAATTTAAGTTTACCTGAATGAATGAAATATTTAATGCTCAGAATTACGGGGTGTTACATACTTCCCCCTTACAAAGGAATTTCTTCCCCGAAATTAGGTCATATCTGTTGCGAATAACTCTGGATATTGTTCTTGCCTATCATCGCACCGCTCCCATGTCGACTCGTCAATACTGTGGTGCTCCCATTCAACTCTGACTAATGGCACCACCTTAAATCGTAGCTTACGCTCACTATGATCCAGAATAGCCACGGGTCTCTCCTCATATGAAATGTCTGACTGTACATTGATCTCCTTGAGTGGAACGTGCCAAGAGCTCTCTCGTTCCTTCGATACTTCTTCAACGAAGCTACGTGGAACACGTTGTGCATCCGCTATAGATGCTCTGGTAAACCCAATCTATATGCTACCGGTCCTACCCTCTCAATGATAGGGATGGGTCCCACATACCGCGACCCTAGTTTTCCCTTCTTATCGAACCTCATGACCCCCTTCATGGGAGATACTCGTATCAACACCTGATCGGCAGCCTCTAACTCAACATGTCTCCGGTCTGCATCGGCATAACTCTTCTGTCTGTCCTAAGCTATTCAAATACGCCCCTGAATCAGCTCGATCTTGGCAGAAGTCTCCTATATCATCTCTGGCCCCAAAACTTGTTGTCCCCCACCTCTAACCGGCAAGCGAGCGAACGACAAGGTCTCCCATATAGTGCCTCAAACAGTGCCATACCGATGGCGAATTGGCAAGATTAATTATACGTAAACTCTACCAATGGAAGGCATCTCTCCCATCCTCTCCTGAAATCAAGTAATACACATCCTCAACATGTCCTCGAGCATGTGATTAACCCTCTCAGTCTGTCCGTCTGTTTGCGGATGGTATGCGGTTCTTAATTGAAAATCTGTGCCCATGGCCTCTTGAAAGCTCTGCCAGAAATGAGAGACAAATACCTTATCTCTATTGGACACGATGTTAACCGACACCCCGTGCAACTTAACTATCTGGGAAATGAACAGTTGCGCATACTGCATTGACTCGAAATCGGTGTGAACTGGTAATAAATGGGCTACCTTGCTCAGCCGATCCCCTATCACCCAAATGAGTCATGACCCCTCTGTGACGTCGGCACCCCTGTAATAAAATCCATTGAAATACTTTTCCACTTCTACACGGGAATCTCCAATGGCTGTAGCATCCCTGAAGTCCTCTGGCGGTCTACCTTAACTAACTGATAGGTAACACACTTCGAGACTAACTCTGCTATGTCCCGCTTCATCCCTGCCCACCAATACCATCTCCTCATGTCCTGGTACATCTTATCCCCATCGGGATGTACCGCAAATCCCGACCCGTGGGACTCTGTCATAACCGCATGCCTCAAGTTTTCATCCTCTGGCACAAGTCTCCCATTAAAACGTAGGCCTCCCTCTGAGCTGATCGAGTAGGACTCTGCACCCTCAGCTAATAACAGACGTACCCTGTCCTGGCAGAACTGATCCTCCGCCTGTGCTTTCATTACTCGCATAATAATCTCGGGAGTGATAGTTAAGAATGCCATACATGCTCTAGCGATCTCATCGTCGTGTCAAAGCTCACTCCACTTTGCCTTCCACACCTCCGCTAACTCCCCTGTTGGTCGTTTGCTCAATGCGTCTGCCACCATGTTAGCTTTACCAGGATGATATTCAATATCAAATTGGTAGTCTTTCACGAACTCAAACCACCTCCTCTGTCTCATATTCAGATCCTTCTGGGTGAAGAGATACTGAAGTGATTTGTGGTTCGTGAATAAAGTAAACTACTCCCCCAACAGATAAAGGCTATCTGACAGTGATCACTCCACACAAACGGTACCCCCTTGCGAGTCAGATTCGTTAATGGAACCGCAATATTCAAAAACCCCTTAATGAATCGACGATAATAACAGGCAACCCCAGAAAGCTGCGAATCTCTGTCGGTGGCGTGGGATGCCCTCACTCCCTCACTATCGATACTTTATTCGGATCAATAGCAATGCTCCTGTTGGACGCGATATGGCCTAGAAACTGCACCTCCCATAGCCAAAACCCACACTTATCGAATTTGGCATACAACTGGTGGTCTCGAAGTGTCTGTAGAACTCTACGCAAATGCTCTGCATGCTCCTTCTCAGTACGAGAGTAAACCAAAATTTCTTCTATAAACACGATCACAAACTGGTCTAAAAACTCCCTGAATACCCTGTTCACGAGGTCTATGAATACTGCTGGCGCATTGGTGAGACCAAACGATATCAACCTGAACTCGTACGACCCGTACCGCGATAAAAAAATGGTTTTCACAATGTCCTCTCGAATGCGCAACTGGTGATATCTTGACCTCAAATCAATCTTGGAGAAGTATGCCGCCCTTCTCAACTGGTCAAACAGGTCATCGATCCTCGGTAACGGATACTTATTTCGTCTTTGTGACCTTGTTCAGCTTTCTGTAGTCTACACACAAGCGAAGCGAACCATCCCTCTTTTTCACGAATAACACCGGCGCACCCCACGATGAGGTACTCCATCGAATAAAACCCTACCCTAAGAGCTGCTGAATCTGCTCCCTCAACTCCCGCATCTCTGAAGGAGCCATGCGATACGGTGCTCGAGCAATCGATCTCGTACCCGGTGCTAGGTCGATAACAAACTCGATTTCCTGACTGGGTGGCAACCCTGGTATCTCTTGAAATACATCCTCAAAATCTCTTATAACCGGAATTGAGTCTAGTGGAATAGCTACCTTCTGTGAGGTCTCCTCCTCAATGTAGTATAAGTGTGTGCGCGAACCTATTGCAGGAAGAGGGATTGCCACGAAGAACATCTCCTGCCCGGGAATGGATAATACTATGATCTTCCTGTAACAGTCTACCGTCTCTCTGTAACCCGCCAACTAATCCACACCCAGATTGACATCATACCCCTCCATATCTAACACAAGAAGGTCCGTTGCTAAGCTCAATCTCTCAACAACAATATCCACCCCTCTACATACTGAGTGTATCAGTGACCCACTACCCAACGGTGACTCTACACATATAAGGCGAGTACAAGCCTTCTCTAAAAGACCGGATGCTCGTGTAAACCTAGTGGCAATAAAAAATGCGACGCCCCCGTATAAAAAATAATCCTACCCTTATGCCCATGAATAAGAAACGTACCCTCGACTGCTGGCGGCGCCTGATTTGCTGGTGGAATGGGTACGTCTCTAACGTTATACACATGCCTGTAATGCATCTGCCCCTGCGACTGTGGGGCAGTGGCGCTGGTGCTGCCGGAGGCATTTGCGCATGTTGTCCCTACTGTTGTGCTCTGCCTTGCTATGGGCAATCTCTCCTCCTGTGGCCCGTCTGGCTATAAATAAAACACTGGCCTGCAAACTCCCTCTGCCCCTGGCCCTGTTGAGGCTGCTCCTAATGCTGACCCTGGTGGCCTCGGCCATGATAACCTCCTCCATTGTTCCCTTGGCCTTGGGGAACCTGTTTCTGCTGGTTAGGACCCTGCTGGCCTTGTCTGAAACCATGACCCTCCGGTCGATACCCTCCTATCCTGAATCTCTTGGCCTGATCCCCTGTCGGGAATCCTACCCCTGCTGTCTCACCACCTGCTATTGAGGTGCCCCACTGGTACTACCCCCTTCTGTCCTATCTGGCTGGCTTGTCTCACCCACTCTCTCCCTTCAAGTGGAAGTGGTGGTCTTGGCAGTGCAAAAGAGCGACATTAACGACCTCTGTATACGTTTGTAATGCTGGGTTGCCAAGTAAATGTTGCCTGATCCTCCAGGCTAGCCCAGCCATAAATCTGCTCTTCTGCTTTTCTTCGGTGTTCACCTCATCTGCCACAAAGTTAGCCAAACGAGTGAACTCTTCCTCGTAATCAACCACTGATCGACCCCCCTATGCAACATCATTAAATTTCCTCATCTCCGTCTGAACAGCTGACGAAAAATACTTGCGGTCGAACCTCTCCCAAAACTCTGAATATGGTAATAGTACCCCTCTCCTCCAAGGTGGTAATAGGCTCTCACCACTGCAGCGCAGCTCCCACAAGTCTGAATGTGGTAAGCATCTGTTTTCGAGTGTCGTTGCACTTAATCATACGTAGGTGACGCTGTAGGTCCTTCCACTGACCTGCTACTATCACATCCGAGCTCCCTGAAAACACCGATGAGTGGCCTTTCTGAAAAGCTTCCCTAACTTTCTGCCAAGTCAATGGCCCCGATTGGGCCTGAATCATTGGTGCCACTGGTGGCTGTGACCGGGTCTGTGGAAAATGGATGGTCATGGCTACATTGACTGCCTGGGCCACTATCTCGGCCACCTGTGTAGTCATCACCATCCTCGGTAGTGGTTGTGGCTGAGGCATCTTCTGCTCCTGCTGAGCCTCTCTAATCTCATCTATGACCGTTGCTCTAGCCGGTCTACCTCTCTTGGGCGACATCTGAAATTCAAAAGAAGTTGTATGATCTCACAGTCAATACAAAATTTAATAGCAGAAGTACGATATCTCAAACACGCAAAGATAAAAGAACAATCCTAACAATAGGGCTCTATATCAAAAGAACACTACGCTGAAATCGTAGTAAGCTGTACAGATTCTATGGACACTAGAACCTGATGCTCTGATACCATTTGTGACACCCTGCCCAATTAAATACCGGGTGATCAGTCCTTTATTAAATTAAACAGGATTTTCATCTGGTTCATTCTTAGCATCACCGTCGAAAATCATTAATTACTAATCACCAATCGGTTAATTAAGCCGGTGTCAAAATTTTATCTTTTCATTTAACAGTTAACCCTGTAAAAAAACTAAATTAAACCATTCACGAATAAATCTTCACAATATATGAATGAATAAATAAATGTCTTGTAGAATAAATTATCGGCTAAAAATCCAAATCCAAATAATAATTCCAACAACTAAATAAATAAAACTCCACATAAGTCGGAAATAATAAACTGAATAAGTACTGTAGGGGAAACATGCCCAAAGATGAAATACTGGAATAATGAAATCCTAAACATAAATGAACTAACTGAGGCATCTACTTCAATTCGTGCATGCATCCACATATGCTGCAGCATCACATCCCTGGAATGGATTTTTAAGCCTGGCGTCCCCGTCTCTCGACACCTAAAAAGGTTTTTAATTTTTTTTTTTTTTTGCAAATGGGTCAGAGCCTAGTTATTTAAAAATGTTTAGCAAATTGCAATAAATGAAATACGTAGTATATAGTGTTCATAATTGATTTCACGGTCGCACTCTCTTGAATACAGCCTCACCACTCTTCTACAGTGCACACCTATCGCATTCATTTATTCATCTAATTATTACCCGATCTAACTAGACCACAATAGCTATCTAAGCTACCCACTAATCACCTCGTCGTAAGTTAAGCAGGCTATTACGATTATTATAACATGTATGGCCCTTATCTGTATGATTATACTAAATAGCACATTGATAACTGTTAATAGATAGTCACACATTATCTATAGATATATACACATATTTATCACTACGCATATATATACATAGCATCGTCATATCTTGGTCCTATTATATGCATCTCTCGTACATGCTATCGGGTGCCAGGCACATCTCGTGTCACTTCTGGTCACCGGGTCGGAATCTCACCACCGTGCCCAAATCGTAAACAAATAATGGAGGCGGTTATAAATACATAGGTCTTAGGGTTTCAATACACGTTCCTTGAAGACCTGCGTGACATCCCCCTCTCATCACGGTAGGAGCCACCCGAACACTATAACCTGGAGCACAATCCAAACCCCGCTGGAATCGCCAGGGTGGGACTTCCCACTACACGCAACCTCTCGGATTGCATCCTCGAGTAACATTTAAATAAACACAGTTTGCATTCAACTCACATGCACACATATATATAATTCACACACTTATATATATATATATATATATATATATATATATATATATATATATATATATATATCGAGAACTACCGAGTCCGTTCATACTAAATACGTTCCAATACTAAATAGCTACACCTAGCTATTTATTATTAACTATAGGATCATATAGTTCACTTCCTATATATTTGGTTAGGTTCACATTAGCTTTGCAAATGTTCCCACTAAGTTTGGCTTCAAATCGGTAAAGTTTCATTGCTCATATAACTTCAAGAGTAATTAAAACCTTTCACATTCTATGTCTAAGTAATGAAATTTCTAGGATAACGTACTACTCTCAATTAGCTACGCGTGGCCGTAAACGGCACGTCAATCCGAGTCCGGATGTAAAAGTTCTTCACATTCAAAGTTTTAAAAAAAAATTCCATCTCCGCCCAAAAACAGGGTTTCGGTCGACCGGTCCTGGACCCTCAATCGATCGCTCCTTCTTTTTAACCCTTACTGTTTCCCCCTTAGGCCAAAACCGTGACAACCAGTCGACTGGCCTGGACCCCCGATCGACCGGGCCTACCTGGGTAGCCCTAACGCTGTTCATTGTTTTCCTTTCCCCTCATTTTATTTTTATTTTTTATATAAACCTCTAATCCTTTTTAAACTCTACCAAATTTAATTCCCAATGAATATAACTTCAATATCTTCATAAATTACATGATTTCTTTTTCTCATAATTGATTTGCACATCCAATTAATAATTTAAACCTTTAACCCATTTTATCAACAATCATTAACTTCACCATTTACGGATTTCTTCATTATCTTCAACCTATAGAAAACCCAGAATTTCTATCAATCTCTACATAGAAAATTTCTCAAAGGTTTCATCTAGGCAAATGGGTTTCAACAATTTTCTTCAACATAATATTTGAAGGATTGATATTCATGAGTCTTCTAATATCCGGATTTATTACCATAAACTCAAAAATCAACACTACTAACTTTATGCCACATAAAGCAAGAAAATACTTGCCTCTTCGGAATAAATCCGACGATCTATTCTTGGAAATTTTGCCCGGATTGCTCTTTTCCATCTTCTTTCTCCTTTCTCTCCTCTCTCAATCTTTGGTGATCTGGGATGAGTAACTGCTGCCCAACTTTCTTATACGTAGGTTAATTATCCCAAATTCCGAAATTAAGCCTATGGGCCAAATTCAAGAGACTTAAATACCTCCGTATAGGCCCGATTATGTCTAAAAAGGCCCCGGTACTCAATTACTACCCACAGGTACACAATTTTGACTATTTCGTCATCTCCGGATTCAACCGTAAACTCAAAATCGTCATCCGAGTTAATCTATAAGAATTTCCTGTCTCGGCCCAATTAGTCTACACGCGACTCCTGGTTGAGATAAAATAATGCCACGTCACTATCCCTAGTCATGACGTCAAATAATTATTACTATTCACTTAGTAATTATATTCCATCGATATTAGTCATTTTCTCTTTCGATTAATTTTTAAATACAGGCATAATAATTTAATTTAATTAAATTACGACACACATTGTAATTTAAGTTCACCCGAATAAATTAAATATTTAATGCTCAGAATTACGGGGTGTTACACATTTTTGGAAGGCTTTGAGTTGCATCCTTTTTTTGCAAACTTGGACTATTAATTAATTACTCAATTATTTATTTGTAATTTAAGCATTTATTTTTTTATTTTATAACTATAATTAACAAACTAACTACATAAATTAATTACTGAGATGAGTGATCTTCTAAGTAGTCTTCATGTTGTGCCTCTTTTTGCAGATTGAGATTCTATTTTAGTTAAGTAATTATTAATTAATTTAAAAATTTATTTAATAATTAATAAAATATTTTTTATTAAGCATGTAATAATTTAATTTATTACTTAAGTATTAATTAATTAATAATTATTACGATGGATGACCCCCTAGACAGTTCTTGTGTGGCGAGTATTTTCGCTCGTATTAATGACAGAACTATACTTAGCCCCCTAAAAATTAAAAATTAGACTTAATCCTTGTAATGCCATACCCCCCCCCCCCCCCCCCCCCCTCCAAAAAAAAAAAAAAAAAAAAAAAGATTGGAAAAGAACTCCCGTCAGCCTCTTGGAATCGTGTCTAAATTTTTAACATTGAGGGGGTTATGTCAAAATATGCTATTATTATTGAAAAGCCATAATTTCTAACCACGAACTGTAAGTTTGTTTTTGTTCATGCATCTTTTGTTTATGATTTATTTAATTATCTAGTCAAACATACACCAATGGATTAACAATCTTTAAACATAATTTTTTGTTTTCTGTATTTCATTGAAGTCTTTACTGTTTTACTAAATCATTACAGAATATAGAAATAAGACTGAATTTTATTATATCCAGTTTGTTTAAACTTTTTGCATTCCAGACTAATTGCATGTTTTACATAATATTGGTTTGGTTCTGTAAATTTTGAAACGTCTTCCTCTGAAAATGTGACCAATCCTATTAATGCCAATTTGCCTATTACAATTCCTCTCATGCAACCCATGCCGAGAAAGCTGAAAAAATCTGCAGGCTTGATTTTAAGTGTTTGCACCAGAAATGTTGTTTTATCTCACCGCTCGGAATCTTTCAAGATTGTAGATGAAAATATTCTCATGGTTGATGAGAGGGAAATGAATAAAACGATTTTGGCCACTGTAAATTTATGGAAGCACTTTGACTTCCTATGCGAAAGTTATATCCTTAATGGATTGGACAACACACTATACAACGTGTATAATCCAATAAAAATATGAAGTTGCTATGTGATACTTTTTGGACAAAAAGTATAAAACGTATGATGGCTGAAGAGATTCGTTGTTGGTGGATATCTTGATTTTAAAATGTTGTATTCAAATACTGTAATTAGCCAAGCCCAAGAGCTTTAATTAATTTTTCATGAAATGAGTTAAAAATATAGTTTTAAGTGAAACATTTAAAGTAACGGGGGTTATTGAAATTTTTTTGTCCTCTTAGAAAAATTTTAAGAATTATTTTAAGCCTAGTTGTCAGGCACACCAAGGTCTCGTGGAGCCTAGGTGCAAATCGAAGCGAGGTGAACATTTTGCAAAAAATAAATAAAAAATAGATAAATTATTTTTTATGAGTTAGCTAGTAAAAATATATATTTAACTATTAGAAGAAACTAGTTAAGCATATTTTTGGATGGGAAGAAGTTCAATAACATATACAAGTGATTTGAAGTCCAAATGTTATCAAAGCATCAAACTATCCAATTTCCAAACTATCTAAAAACAACCAAGTAACCAAGTCCAGCTAAAAGCAACCAACACCAAACTAAGTCCATCTGAAACAATACAGATCACCACGACCCATTGATCAACCGCTATGATCTGTGACATGATCCAGTGGTAGATCTAGTGCAATAGTCCATAAGATGGAAAATTGCCCCAACCGAGGGGGTGGTCTATCTTGCGTGCTGATGATGATTTGAATCCCACCTGAAACAAATGGAATACCTTCTTTTCAGGTTAAATTCCTTTTAGAAAAGGGGGAAGGGGTGGTGGGTGGGGTGGGGGGGTGTCAAGGGGAATGCAAAAACGGTTGGTCTTGGTTATTATTATACTTATTTATGTTTTTATTTATTTTTATTATATTTTCCAATTTGGACTCTATTTATGAATGTCTTGGTGGCTAAAATGTTGATATTTGTGTTCAATTATTAGTTGAATGAAAATAGGGCTTCTCTTGATTATTGATGATGGGAAAGCAGAATTGTTAATCAAAAGCTCACACACAAATCAAGATTCTTCATATATATTGATAAAAAAATAATGAAGATTACAATGAGGCGAGGGTCTTCATATATAGCCCAACAATCCTAAATAAACATGGAAAATAAATAAAGTAGGAAAGATATTTATGGCCACCAACCCCTATCCTAATTAAAAGATAACTACTAGATTTATTATTAATATCTCTCAATCCTCAGCTAGAGCTGGCCCTGTGCCTAGTTGGTCACCTAGGTCTCCAAACAAAAAGGAAATTATTATCATATTTTTAGGGTGCACATATGCCGAATCCGATTTTGTTTTAGACCATGAAATACGAGTCACAATTGTCAATATGATTATTGTTTTACTTTCAAATTTTTTTACTTGTGTATTTATCGTTATATATATGTATAGGAAACCCGAGCAAAGGATTTTCTTAAGCCTCCCTAAATCTCAGGCATTTCAGCACTGACCCTGTTCTCATCTTTAGTCAACCGGTTCTGAGGGAAGGCCGAGATTTCGGCCACGTCAATTGAGATTGCATTCAACTCAGGGGGTGTGGTAGAGCGGAAGGGGCTCTTCCTCCCTTAACCAAGTGTCGGGGGTTCGATCCCCGCCTTGGGCATGGAGCAGCCTTAAATTCTTGGGCCAGCTGTCCCACCCATCGAGGTGCCTACAAATCAGCAAAGAGATTAATCACTAAGTCGCTAGTGGATACCCTGGTGTAAACCAAAAAAAAAATTGAGATTGCATTCCCATTTGCATCAGTGTATGCTGTCTCTTCAAAAAATGTCACCTCAACAACTTACAGGAGCGTCTTCTCTACTATCTATACGAGTGTTCTAAAATCAATTAGAGTATAATATGGACAGCCATATTAGCTGAAAAAGAGCATAAAGCCATGATATTTTTTTGTTCTGCATGTTAAGCAACTATATAAAGAAAGTATATTCTTAAGGTAGCCTGAGTTCCATTAAGTATTTTTTGCTGTTGTACTATAGGCATAGGATCAAATCCCACCTCCATCCAGGTTGGACAAGGGATACCTCCTTTGTGTAGCCAATATTTAGAAAAGTATTGTGACATTCAGCTGTCAATTGTTGGGTAATTATTTTGTGTGATTATGAATGGAGGGTAAATTTTTTCACCACAATTTTGAGAGAGAACCTTTGTTGACAAAACCATTTTATTTTTCTCCTTTTTGTTTATTTATTTGTTTGTAGACATCTAACTCTATTTTCTTCTCTTCCCTACAGGATAAATTATTACACAAACTAATTATCTACCTTATAAGTTATGACCTTTCATTGATCCCTGAGTGGCTTGTTTGTTGTTGAAAAATGGAACTATTTCCTTGTCTCAAAGATCTTAGGCAACTTTTAAAAGAAAATGAAGGCAAAAAGTTCACAATTTTTTATGAACCGTTTTTTTGCTTACTAATATGTTATTAGGTCTCTGAAAGACTCTTAGAAGGAAGGAAGCTGGAGTTCTATAGTTGGGATGGAGATGCGGCCGAAGAATTGTTGAGAGGTGTTCGGGAGAAGCTCAACATGGTTGGAGAGGTTAATGCCTGAGATTGTGTACTTGCCTTAACATCTTATGCAGAGACTGCATCATTCCTTATCTGTTGTTTCATTGCAGCACTGGTCTCATGACGAGAAAAATAAATGCTTAAGTTGATCATTCTATGAAGCAAGTCTCCACTTCATTTCACATCACTCATCTTGCTTTTCACCAGTGAGGCCACTTGGTGTTTGAAAATTTTCGTAAGGGTCTTTCACATTTAAATCCTTGGAGAAACATGATTTTTTAAACAGTGCAGATACTTTAAACTGTCAAATTGTGTTCCACAGATACTAAAGCTTTAGGTATGGGTCGCATCCAAAAGTTCCATTTCACCATGGACAAGCAAAGAACTAAGTAGACTTAATCCAACTAAAAATATTTAGAAACGATTGTTTTATTTTTATTTTCTTAAACCTTAAATCAAAGAGAGGAGGGATAGATGTATTTCTTATTCTTCCTCGTGACAGTGCCACATTTTTCTGAAAATGTGATTTACATCCAATGTAAAATCTTTATAAATTCTTTTGTGCTGCACAACATTTTTGTATACAACAGAACAATTTATTTATATATATTTATTATTATTTTTTTGATCTATTTGCTTTTAGAACTATGCTTTGATTTATGCCATGTGTTTCAGCAAGTTAAGATTGGATCAAATTTATTCTACTTTATTAAACATTTTAAGGCTTTTGTTTTGATTGGGTTGTCATATACAATCTTTCTAAATTTTGTCAGTCTAATCTGAATTTTGTCAGGTATAATTCCTATATCAGTCTAATCTAAATTTTGTCGTGAGACACTTATAAACGCCCCCAGATGAAACAAGATACTTACAGTGGTATAATATACTTACAAACACACAGCGTTGCTAATTGGAAAGTGCAATGGGAGGGAGCATTGGATTACTTTTCTGAAGTATGAACAGCAGCCAAGCCATTGTTCCCCAGCTAGATGTGTATTGTATCTGTTTGTTAGAGGCAAGTGTCCTTTATCCTTTTTCCCTTTTCCCTCCTAAATTCTGGCGGATTTGCCTTCAAGCAATTAGCAGTTTCACTCCTTCAGAACTTATTACTGGTACAAGATTTTATTATTAGTTTGTGATGTTGGCTTACAAACAGGCATGATTAATACGCAGTTGTCTAGGATGTAATGTTAGGAACACAAATTGGACACCAAAGTTTGCTTACGAAAAGCTGACATATGCTGTGACCTGTAGTTGGTCCTTTTTATAGGTCTTGTGATGGATTGGATTAAGGTCGGATTCGAATTGTATAATGATTATTAAACTTCGAGTTAAATTTGAATTAGTTATTATCAGATGGTATTGGATATATCTCATGATGTTAAATATATAATGTTAGAGGGTGAAGTGCATGTAAACTCCTGAGCTATTAAAGTGACTGCAATACGACCATAGCCTAGAGCAAAATGGCATTTAACATCTTGCTTAAGGATTTTTGCAAACAACACTTCAGAGCCTTGAGCAAAAGAAAATGGCGGAAAAATTTGGGATATCTTAGGTTATTTTTCTAGTGTGCCTCACTTGAGACCCTCCTCAAATTTGCCACAGAAGGTGTGCCATTGAGACCCTCTATCGGCATTTGGATTGCCGTTGGAGCGCTTTTCTTTATTTTATTTTTCGCCATTGGCGTGCCATTACCACTGGTGTGGGGAGTTAATTTTATTTTAATTTTTAATTTTATTTTGGGGAAAGTACTGTTAGGTCCGTCACAAACAAATTTTAAACATTAAGGGTGTGTTTGATAAATAAAATGAAAAATAAGCGCCAAGAATCGATTTCCATGGAATTGAAAACATGAAAATATTTTCCATGGAAAAAATTTGCCGGTGGTGTTTGATTGCAAATATTTTCCAGGTGAAAAATGTTATATTTTCCATCTATTGTGTTTGGTTCCCAATATTTTCCATGGAAAAAAAGTAGAAAATATATATATAAAATAGAAAAATAAAAAAAATCCCAGAAAATTAATAAAAATCCCAAAGAATTAATAAATAAAAAAATCCAAAATGTGAACAAAACCCCAAAGATAAGGAAAAAATCCAGAAAATGAATAAAACCCAAAAAAAATGAAAAAAAATCCAGAAAGTGAATAAAAATAAAAAAAATAATGAAAAAAATCCAGAAAGTGACTAAAACCCTAAAAATAATGCAAAAAATTACAAAAAATGAATAAAAACCCAAAAATAATGAAAAAAATACTGAAAGTTAATAAAAACCTAAACCCAAAAATAATGGAAAAAATATAGAAATTGAATAAAACTCCAAAAATAATGAAAAAAATCCAAAAAGTGAACAAAACCCCCAAGATAATGAAAAAAATCAAGAAAATGAATAAAACCTCAAAAATAATGAAAAAAATTCAAAAAGTGAATAAAAAGTGAAAAAAATACAAAAAGTGAATAAGACCCCAAAAATAATGAAAAAAAATCAAAAAAATGAATAAATACCCAAAAATAATGAAAACAAAATCCAGAAAGTGAATAAAAATCCAAAAATAATGAAAAAATACAGAAAATGAATAAAATTCTAAAAATAATGAAAAAAAATCCAGATAGTGAATACAAACCCAAAAATAATGAAAAAATACAGAAAGTGAATCAAACCCCACAAATAATATTAAAAAAATACGAAAAAAAAAATACAGAAAATGAATAAAAAAAACAGAAAATAAATATTACCCCATAATGAATTTTCTGGATTTTCTTCATTATTTCTGGATTTTTATTCAATTTCTAGATTTTTTTCATTTTTTTTTAAGTTTTATTCACTTTCGGTATTTTTTTTCATTATTTTTGGGTTTTTATTCATTTTTTGGAATTTGTCCATTATTTTGGGGGTTTTATTCACTTTATATATATTTTTTCATTATTTTTGGATTCTTATTCACTTTCTGGATTTTTTTCATTATTATTGGGTTTTTATCCACTTTCAGTATTTTTTTTTCATTATTTTTGGGTTTTTATTCATTTTATGAATTTTTTTCATTATTTTCGTTTTTTTTTTCGTTTTTTGTATTTTTTTCATTATTTTTGGAGTTTTTTTCACTCTCTGTATTTTTGGGTTTTTTTCATTTTTCGTATTTTTTTCATTTTTTTTTTGAGTTTTATTCACTTTCTATATTTTTTTCATTATTTTTGTTTTTTTTTTATTTTCTAGATTTTTTTCATTATTTTTGGACTTTTATTAACTTTCTGTATTTTTTTCATTATTTTTTGGTTTTTATTCACTTTCTGATTTTTTTTTTCATTATTTTTGGGGTTTAATCACTTTCTGTATTTTTTCCATTATTTTTGGGTTTTTACTCACTTTTTGGATTTTTTTCATTATTTTGCGATTTTTATTCACTTTCTAGATTTTTTAAAAATATTTTTGGGGTTTTAATCACTTTCTATATTTTTTTCATTATTTTGGGTTTTATTCGCATTCTCGGTTTTTTTCATTATTTTTGGGTTTTTATTCAGTTTATGTATTTTTTTCATTGTTTTTGGAGTTTTATTCACTTTCTGGATTTTTTAAATTATTTCTTTTTTTTCTTCAATTTTTTTATATTTTTTCATTATTTTTTGGGTTTTATTTACTTTCTGTATTTTTTTCATTATTTTGGGTTTTTATTCACTTTCTGGATTTCGTCTTTATTTTTGGATTTTTATTCATTTTCTGGATTTTTTTATTATTTCTAGGGTTTTAATCACTTTTTGGATTTTTTTTCATTATTTTTTGGTTTTTATTCACGTTCAGATTTTTTTTCATTTTTTTGCGTTTTATTCATTTTCTGTATTTTTTTCATTATTTTTGGAGTTTTATTCACTTTCTGTATTTTGTCATTATTTTTGGGTTTTTATTCATTTTCTGGATTTTTTCACTATTTTTGGGATTTTATCCACTTTTTGGATTTTTTTTCAATTTTTTTATGTTTTTATTCACTTTCTAATTGTTTTTTTCATTATTTTTGGGTTTTTATTCATATTTTGGATTTTTTTTCATTATTTCTGTTGTTTTAATAGGTTTCTGGATTTTTTTTCATTATTTTTGAGTTTTTATTCATTTTGTGATTTTTTTTCAATATTTTTGGACTTTTTATTTAGTTTCTGTATTTTTTTTCATTATTTTTGGAGTTTTATTCACTTTATGTGTTTTTTTCATTAATTTTGGGTTTTTACTCATTTTTTGGATTTTTTCCCTTATTTTTGGGTTTTTATTCATTTTCTGGATTTTTATCAACTTTTTGGTGTGGTAATTCTTTTCCCTGGAAAATGAATAACAAGGTGGGAGGAGGTTTTTTAATTCCATATTTTGTGGAAAAAGTGGTTACCTGATTTGTTTTAAGGAAATCAATTCCATAGAAAATTTTGTTTATCAAACATCCAAAAGATGGAAAATGACTCCATATATTACATTTTCCATGGAAAATTAGTGTTATCAAACACACCCTAAAGGAATTTTGACAAATTTTAAACACTTGGGTCCACTAATTCTCTTTAGAAGTTCATGCTAGTGGCATAACAAGTGGACCTAATAGTAAATTGTTCTTAAATGTTTAAAACATGTTACCAAGGGACCTAATTGTATATTGCTCTTTTATTTTTTTGTCTATTTGTATACATAAGCCGTAAGACCCTAATTGTGGTGTGACAAACTAACAGTTGGGCATTTTGGTGTGTCAAAATGCCCAAATGCTCTGGGTATGGTCTATATCCAACACCCTAGTTGCAACTTGCAAATATGTCCTCATGTGTCACCTTTTTAATTTTATACCATCAATTAGGAATTTTTATATACTTTACTTTCAAATCTTCGAAAAGTTTTATAGCTGTGTTTGGTTCGTTGAGTGCTAGCTATTTTTTTTTTTGGTCTGGACTTTCTGTTTTTTTGGTCTGGGAGAGCTAGTTGTTATCATCCAACTCAGGGAATTTTCCACTGTATAATTGTATTAAGTAGAATATATAAAGTTTCAAGAGCTTGAAAGCTCTATGGAGTGCAGTTGAAACATCCTTTTCATTTTCATTCCCGCAGAACTCTTTTCTTCTTCCTTTTTATTTTGGTTTATTTATCCATTACACCACATTTTCAAATAATAAAACGTGACATTATTTTTTATGCTGTAGCAAGTAGTGTAGCCCTCTTAAAGAGAGTATAAAAAAATGTTTTTAACATTTTTCTTTGCTATGGTAATAGTGTCCTCTCACTGTGGAAAATATTAAATACAAAAGTCAGAAGGATATGGTATAACATTCTCATATAAATTTAACATATTCATCTTTCTTATTTTTTCAACAATTTATTGAAACATTACTCTTTCGTCCCAATTTAACTGACAATCAAGCATTTTAAGGAAAGGTAATACTGTTCAAATTTATCATTCTAAGAATTATGAATGAATACTCTAATAATGCAAAACATATACTTGGATTATTGCTTTTCTATTGAAAAACCTCGTATCCGAAATTAGGCATAGCCCTACCAAAATACCTTTGCATTTATGTTTTAATTTTCAAACACTCCAAATTAAAATACCCCAAACACAATTTTTTAAAGGGAGAGATTCCACCCCTTCTCTTTTTCTAAATTTGAACCTCTAAAATCATGTCATGAATATTTGTAACGATTTTCATTTCTTCATTATGTAAAATTATGAGACCTCATTTGATGCGGGATAAGGAGGCATGATATAATAAAAGTTATCCTATCCGAGCGGGATACAACAAATTGGATAAGATAAACGTCTTACTCGGAATAGTTATCCCATCCCATCCAGCACCAAACACGAGATGTAACAACATTATCGTATTCCACATTCTTGTCACGATCACCAAGTATATTGCAATGATTAATTTAGTTGTAATGTTGGTTATGTTTACATAGGTGATGGACATCAATGACCGTAACCCTTAAGACCATTTAACAAAATTTGACCCTTAAGACCATTTAACAAAATTTGAAGTGTGCAATGACAGAAACAATATTTGTAGCTCCTTGTTGACTCAGTCCCAGGATTGGAAGAACTTAGGAAAGAACCGCGTAGGAGCAAGACGAGTTCAACATTCAGGTCGAACCGTTCATTATGCAATTCAACGAGGATATCATGCTGTTGATGCACGAGTTCCTGAGTATACATGGAGATGATCAACTATGGAGTTTTGTGATATTAGAAAAGCATTCAAATATCTTCTAAAAATTAGAGTGTTGGGGGAGTTATGGTTTAATTTGTTCTGAAGATACTCGTAATTTAGTTTGAAGTGTTTATAAATTAAAGCATATATGTATGGATGAGAATTTGATCAAGAAAATGCGTTGGGGTTTGTGTCTAATTACAAAAGGATTTTTAATGAAGTTAGTCTTTTGTCAAATTATTGGGGGCGTAAAGGAATTATTAAAAAGGAAGCAAGTCTAATAGTACAATATTTACTGGGGTCAAAACTTAATATGGGATAGAGAGAATTACAAGGCCATGTTTGATAGAAAAGTTGGAAATAAGGTAGCATGGCAAATGTAATTTGGTATTGTTTGATAGACTTTATTTACATGCTGACAAATCTTGTATTTTCATCTTTTTTTGTTTGATAGGCACAATTAAACACATATTTTCCTACTTTTGTTGTTTAATAACTAAAATTTGTCAATGTAAATAAAAACTTTGCCTATATAATTTGCCCTCTTTTATAGTTTGCCCACTTCAACATTATACCATTTTTTAAATATATAATGAGTACGGGTTATAATAAATATCATTTTCAAGCACAATATGATTTTTTTTATTTGATAGGGGTCGTTCACACAGATATTACAACATACAAATGTAAAATACACATTTAGAACATAACTCTCCTAGTCCTTCCACGGTTGGTTGATCCCTAGTCATCCTCTATCACATTGCAAATTTTCATTCTCTATTGGTAAGATGCGTCGGTTTGGATTTGGACTAAACAAACGACATTATGTTAGTATCACAACCTCAAAGTAATGGTATTGTGGTACCATGGTAGGTCCTTGTCGCTGTCGTGAGGGGAATTTATAGGGGTATCCTTAGTAACAAGATCTTTGAATGAGTCGAGACATGCTCGTAAAGCTCTATGGAAGTAATAACAAACGGTTTAACCAGATCTAAAGAAAGTCAACGATTTAGAATCGTATTACTCATCATGTCCCACGGTATTAAGGAACATGGAAATTTGTTCCTCAACCTTAACTGATCGATCGTTAGTTAACCCATATATACGTAGCCTTGTGCAAAGTCATTCAAATGAGCCTATGTTCATCCCAAGTTGTGCGTGGCATACCTGATCATTCATTTTAAACAAATAATATAATGTTATTTCCCAATTAACATCCCACATTCTATGTGGAGCCCTATGAAGGAGATGGTCACGACTCCTCATATACTGGAGAATTACAATTGCTCGCATCACCAGGGTCCAGAACAACCCTCGTTGTTGTCGCATGCGCTTTAAGACAATGCTCGACATTAAGTTAGTAAAATCCTCTATGAACCAAAACAATTAAAACTTATGCCCAATTTAGTTAACATCTACTAATTTTGCATCAAAACATAAATTTGCTAAACAAAGCTTTTAATCCATTAATAACATGAATTGTTATAGTACAAAATACAACATCATGGGGAAATAGTCCCATTGATACAATAATCGAGTACGTGATTAAAGTAAACGAATACATAGAAAGAAAATAAGTATATACCTGATGAGAAGCTTTCTAAAGAATTTGTTTTCGAATAAACTTGTTTTTTGCACAGTGAATATACAAAAAACAAATTAGAATCACAGTAACCACAATGATAAATTGAATATTTATTTATTAGAAATAATACAAATATTCTTTCTATTTCGGTTGAGTATTACAAACCCTGATGAAATGTTGGTTTGTGTATTCCAAAAACAATACACACATACTTGAAAATAAAAATAAAATGATAAAGAAGGTTTGCAAAATTAAGGAGTGAAACTATACTAAATATTTATGGAAAAGTGAACATAAAAACATCATACCAACTTAAAGAACAAAATAACTTATGTGGGATACATTTACACAACTGATAAATACTTGAAAATTAAAAACACTTGAAAATCGATTTCTCGTAATATTCTGTATACATGTTCAAATCGGATAATATATATGAGGAATATGGTGCGTAAATCAACTATTTTTTTCAGCTTTGTGTTGATATCTAGGTTTAAACTGAATCTAAGTAAAAAATAATAGCTCCACGTACAAGAAGATACCAGTTCAAATTAAGAACCAAAAAATCTTGCTTCTCAAACTGTAAACAAAAATAAAATTTAAGAAAACAACATAACTAGGGTTTCACACAGACCTCTGCTCCTTGAATACCTTTTTGTGTTGAATTTGGAAAAAGATGAGAGGGTTTGGAGAGATTAATGGCCTGCTCCACCATCATTTCCTTATCTCTCACCTCAGTTCGCACAAATAACTGGTTTTCAATTTCCATGATATTAGTTTCTTTGGGGGTGGGGGTAAAAAAAATGAATTCCTAAAAAAAGAGGCAAAGCGAGTCACATGAGCCATTATTGGAAATTCAATTCCATGACAAAATATGTATATCAAATGTACAAAATGTTGGAAATGAACATGGAATAAAACATTTGCGAAGGCAAAGAGGTCCTATTAAATAAGACCAAATTTTTTTAGGTGCTTTTATAGTCTAGTCATTGGACTAATAATTTTGGACTATAAACCCAGGCCCAACAAATTTTAAACGATTAAGTCCAACATATAAATACCCCGAATTCCAAAACAAACACACTTCACAAAAATTCAAGCGCCAAAATGATCATACTGTCTCTTCGACAAAAACCCTAATCATCAAAGTTCTAACAAACGATTCTCATTCGCAATCAAATTATTCCAAACAACAACATATAAATATCCTTGAATTCCAAAACAAACAAACTTCACAGAAATTCAAGCGATCAAAACCCTAATCGTTGAAGTTCTAACAAACGATTCTCATTCTTAAATTAAATTATTCCAAACAATACTAACAAGTATGAATCCATGCTCATATATATGCATTTGATGTAATTTATTGTGTATTCAATATAATATTGCGTTCTTAAGTTTTGTTCTTAATATTATACCATACACTCTGTATATGTTGCGTTCTTAGCATTATATTTCTGATATCACCTGTTTGTCAGTGTTATATTGTGTATTTCATGTACTATTTTTATGTCCTTAGGGTTTATATATCTTTTCTTATTTTATTATGTATTTTGTATTCTCATATGTATAAATTTGTAGACAATATGCATGGAGTGATGAAATCACATTATGTTTGCTCTTGATATGAAAAAATACAATATGAGTTTAGCTCCTATATTTGTTTCCCTGATTTTAAATGCAAAACACACATTTTGCATGTTGAGTGTATTTATGCGCTCTATGTATTTTCATACCCCTTATATTAATTGTGATCCGCGCCAGCGGCATTTATTGAGGACTGCACATTTATGTATTTCATCACAACACATTTTCTACTGTATACGTCATTTATTGAGGACTAGGAATATATACATGCTCTTTGTATTTTCATAGCTCCTATATTAATTGTGGTCAGCACCAACGACATTTATTGAAGATTCAAAACATATACAAATTATTTGTATTTGTATAGATCCTATATTAATTGTGGTCCACGCCAACTATCTTTATTGAGGACTGTGAATATATACATGCTCTGTATATTTTCATACCTCCTATATTAATTATGGTTCGCGACAACGACATTTATTTAGGACTGCGAATATATACATGCTCTGTGTATTTCGCGCCTCCTATATTAATTGTGGTCTGCGCTAGCGGAATTTATTGAGGACTGAGAATATATAAATGCTCTTTGTATTTTCATACCTCCTATATTAATTGGGGTTTGCACCTGCAGCATTTAATAGTTCTTTTATTATTGTAGTCATATTGGATTGAACAAAAATCAATTTCAATGTGTGTATAGTTTATGTAATTGCGTGTACTTTATGAAAGTATACGTACAAAATATAAAGTACATGCAATTACATAAAGTACTGGCACATTTTAAAAGTTTAATCTTAATTGATTACTTAGTTGTGTTGATTTCATTATTTGAGGACAGTGATTATATACGTTTTCTCTATATTTTCATAGTTCCTATATTAATTGTGGTCCGCGCCAATGGTATTTTTGGAGGAGTTGGAATACATACGCACTCTCCATATTTAATAGCCCCTATGTTATTGTGGTCCGCGTTAATGGGATTTCAATGAAATTCCACTATTTGTAAGATATCTTTGGGTTGTGTTATTGTTTAGGAATCATACCATCAGGGATGTTCAACTACAAAACTGTTGGGTGCACATTTGAAGATCTTAATGATACGAAACCTTTCACATTGATGGTCAATACTACTTATGATGACATAATTTATTTTCTACTTCGCATCAATAATAGACCCAAAAAGTTACTTGATTTTTACTACTACTTTGAAGACATTAAGTGCACATTTGATGTACAAAAACTACAAGTTATTGAATCGAAAGCCAAGGATTTAGCAAAACGAATTGAGTAGTATTGCTTAAGAGGGTTTGAAAGTGTTGTCACGTTTAGCGTGAAACTATTGTGTCATTTCTTTTGTGAATATGTTATGAACAAAGATTCTTGGTTTATATCTTATCAAGTGACAGGTCGTAGGTATTACCATGCAATGGATGATAGGGATTTATTTATTGAAATTTTGTATTACGTATTTCTTCTATTTCGTTGAGATTTGTATGAAGTGTTAAGAGAATATTGCATGTACTTTTGTTAAACATTACTGTATGATAGGAAAATATAATTGTTCTTCAATACAAAATCCATGTACTCTATGTTTTGATGTGTGTATTTTATTACTAAGTGCTTGTACGTCATGTTTTGAAGCTTGTATTTTATTGCAATGTGCATGGACTTTATTATTTTATGCGTGTACTTTATTTCTTTATGTGTTTACTTTAATCTTTAAGCATTTACTTTATATAAATGATTTTGAAGATAAGATCTCAAAAGGGAAAGAATCCCAAAAGGACATTGCTGATAAGAGTGGTCCGAAGAGGCCAACAAAAGCAAATAATAAGAGGATATAGAAATCAGAAAGGGAAGTTCATAAATACGACCAATATAGGTCGAATGTCCTGAGCTTTTATCATTATTTGGCTGATATTCGCAGCAAAATAAACGAGAATCATGTTAAGCTTCTTAAAAAGATACCTTTCTGGCAGCTATTCAATGCCTACTACAGTGGCGAAGTAGTAGAGGGAGATCATAAAAAGAGTTATAAAAGCATTCTCTCCATTGTTATGCTCTACAAAAAGAAGAAAAAGTAGTTTAGGATGATTAGCAATGCCCAAATAAGCCCCAACAATATAATTCAAATTTTTGGGATCCTATTAATGGATGGGCGAAAGAAAATACATCAGAAGAAGAGATTGGATCAATCTGCTTCCAAACCTGAATTTTTCAACCGCTACTTTAAGCCCGATAAAAATATTGAAAAATTAGATATTACAAAGGGATTGAAGACGTCGGTTGACCTTGATACTGACGAGGGCAGGAATGATTTTGTTAAGCTTCTTTTTCTCCACTTTTGACAATGCTCTTGTTCTCCAGTTCCAACATATAATTGGAGAATTTTTCACTCCATACATAAACTACATTGATGATATGATCACTACACCAAAACTGGTGAATGGTCACGACCAAAGTTCGTGACCCACACCGCGGCGAAAAAAAATGGTCACGGCCAAAGTCCGTGACCCACACCGCGACCATTTTTTATGGTCGCGATGTGGGTCAGGACTTTGGCCGCGACCATTTTTCGTCACAGTTTAGGGGTCACGGACTTTGGCCGCGACCATTTTTATGCACGATGAAAAAAGAAATGGCCATGGACTTTGTCCATGACCATATTTAACTATAATAATTTTTTTTTCCAATCCTAAAATTACATGTCCTGTGACTACGCGCGAGGTGTTACAAATATTTATTATTGGCAAAACAATTAAAAAAATCACAAATTGCGAATCGGGAATGTTAATATACATACAAACTTAAAAATATTATAAGTCTCAATAGTTCACGGACAAAAACAAAATTGGGCAGAGTTTCCTCTATTTTTTGGACATTCCGAACCCTGTTAATATAAAATATGTTTGTTATAAAGACCGCACGACCATAAAATTTAACAATCAAATATAAAAGCCCGCACGACCATAAAACTAAATAATAAAACTATTATAGCCTGCATGGTCGTAACACATAAAAACATAATCATGAATGTAAACAACATTATATAAACAATCTTCCTTTTGTAAACTATTGGCTTCTTCATGTGTTCCACGTGCATAAAATCAAAGATAATATGTCATCCTGCCAAAAAATAAGATACAAAAAAGAAATGATATTAGTAACCAAGTAGTTTTAAGAAAATTGTATATGTTGATACCAAAATTAATATGCTGATATGGACGAATAATATGAAAACACGTGTCAATCTACTTGGCACAATAGCAACGAGGCAGTTCATTTTCCTGACCAACTCATGGTCTCTCCGAGCAACGAGGATACACCGAGGAACTTCAGCACTCCGAGGTACTCTATCGCTCCGAGGAACTCCTGAGCAACGAGCAACTAAGGCGGTCCGAGTTGCATCTCGGCCATAGCATTAATTGCCAGATAATCAACAGTTCAACTATTCATCGAATGTTCATCATCTTGACGCACACGCTACATTAAATGTATTACCCTTTCATATGTGTATCATTTAATGTATCAACCCTTTCATGTACAGCTTAAGGGCTATAAATACCTTGTATCACCCTCATTCAAGGGGACCGGAATTTCTGGAGAGAACTTGTACTCGAGAATTCCCAA
Source organism: Sambucus nigra (assembly GCA_949130495.1). Taxonomy (NCBI): domain Eukaryota; kingdom Viridiplantae; phylum Streptophyta; class Magnoliopsida; order Dipsacales; family Adoxaceae; genus Sambucus; species Sambucus nigra. The sequence continues at coordinate 70,776,637 of OX422224.1, forward strand.
ACACTCAGCAATAACATAACAGTGGACGTAGGCCATTCATATAAGGCTGAACCACTTTAAAAATCTTTGTCTCATTTTATTTATCTGTGATTGAATAATTAGAGCGATCTAATTTTTTACATCAACAGATTGGCGCCGTCTGTGGGAATACCTTGTATCACCCTCATTTAAGGGGACCGGAATTTCTGGAGAGAACTTGTACTCAAGAATTCCCAAACACTCAGCAATAACATAACAGTGGACGTAGGCCATTCATATAAGGCTGAACCACTTTAAAAATCTTTGTCTCATTTTATTTATCTGTGATTGAATAATTAGAGCGATCTAATTTTTTACATCAACAGATTGGCGCCGTCTGTGGGAAACGATTGTTATTATCGTTTTTGACCAAAAATCATTCATCATCAATGGCGAATAATCCAGAATCCAGCAATCGAAACGCTGGAAATGTTGGAAATCCTCTAAATCCCTCTGCACCTCCAGATCTGGCCGAAATTATGACGAATCTAGCTCAAGGACAAACCGCCATGCAAGACACAATGAGACAACTCATACAAACCCTTCATGGCAATGCACCTGCACGTTCAGGACAACAAAGCGGTCAAAGGCAAACTTATTTACCTTCTTCACGTTCTAGGCGTACTGAGTCATATCGTAATGAGGAGTCTGATGATTTCTCTTATCAACCTGGGCGAACTTCATCAATAAAGGCTACAGATACTGATCAACGTATCACCCTCTCTCCAGAAAGACCCACTGCCTTTGAAAGATTGAGTAGGGTGTCTCCTTTCAGTCGATTAGGCCCTAGGAGGAATAGGAGTCCACCTAAGACCATGTCGAGAAGCTTTCGACAACCATCAGATCTAAGAGAAGGATCAGCACAATCACGACCACTTGCTCGTCAAGATAAATCTCAGGAGGCTACTTTAGAACGATCTATTGCTCGAGCCAATAGACCCGAGGAAGGAAATGAAGCGTGGAAAGGATCCCTTCAACGCTTGGAGGATAGATTGGGAGAAATGGCTAAGGCAAAGAATCCCTTACAACGAACTTTTGTTCAAGGGACACCTTTTGTCCAGGCCATTGTGGGTTTTCCTACCCCGTCAAAGTTTAAAGCACCTGTGGTGACCCCCAAATATGATGGAAAGACAGATCTTGTTCTACACATAAAGCAATATCAAGCTGCCGCCGATATCTATGATGTCCCCGACGAGATGAGATGTAGAGCATTCTCTGGAACTCTTACTGGATCTGCCCAGATTTGGTACAACAATCTTCCTCGGGGTAAGATTTCAACATTCTTTCAGTTGGCAGAGTTGTTCATCGGCAATTTCTGTTTTGGAGCAAAGCCAGTCAAACGAGTAGCACATTTGTTAAGTGTTAGACAAAAATCTAGTGAGAGTACTAGAGATTATATAACTCGTTTCAATAATGAGAAGCTGGAGGTCATAGATTACGAAGAGAAGACAACAATCACCGCTTTGATGAGTGGGTTGTTGCCTAATAAGTTGTATTATACTTTGGCGAAAGATCCACATAAAACTATGTCAGAACTGATGGCAAAAGTGGCCAAAATCATGAATGCCGAGGAAGCTATGGCTGCAAAGAAGAATATAGATAAAGACACCAAGGTGGAAGTCGACAAGTCTAAGAATAAAGAGCATAAGGGCAATGGCGGTGATAAAACGCTCCAAAAATAATAAATCATCATGGGAAGTCTTGAAGAAATATGACAATTATACTCCTTTGAAAATGGGTATTAATCATGTCTTGGAAGAAATCAAGAACAACGAGGAGGTAAAGTGGCCAAAGAAACTGAAGTCAGACCCTGATTCGAGGAGTAGGGATAAGTACTGCGAATTCCATAAAGATCATGGTCACATGACCAAAAATTTCATAGCTCTTCAGAACGATATTGAAACACTCATCCGAAGAGGAAAGCTAGCAAAATATGTTGATCAGGGAGTAGAAAAAAGAAATAATGACCGAACTAGAGATAGGTCTAGATCTCCTCGCCGAACAGAGGAGAAAAAGAAGAGGGACCATGAAGATGATCCAGAGGATGACCCCGATCTTCCCAAGAAACCAAGGCAGCCAGAACGAGAGGTATTTTCCATACGTTTTGGATCATTTGATTGTAATGTTATTACAGGAGAAGATGCAGGAGGAGGAGACCATACTGCAGAAAGAAAAGCTTACCTCGGAGAGGCTCAAGCTTGTTCATATATTCAGCGAATAAATCTGGCCGAGGATGATCGTCCGAGGAAGGTAAACAAAGAGAAGTTGGTCATTGGTTTTTCAGAAAATGACCTGGCAGGTGTTCTTTATCCGCACGACGATCCTTTGGTGATCAAAATGAGGATGAAGGAAGTAGTGATTTCAAGGGTGTTGGTAGATAATGGATGCTCGGCAGACATCATGTACTATTCATGCTTTGATAGCTTGAATCTGAAATTATCTCAATTGGAACCTTATCACAGACCCCTCCTGGGTTTTGCTGGCGAGAAAGTTTTTCCACTTGGGACAATCAAGTTGGATATATTCATTGGAACTTGGCCTGCTTGTCGAACAGAAAGAATACGCTTCTTTGTGATGGATAAGAATGTGCAGTCAGCCTACAACGTCATCATGGGAAGAGTGGGTTTGAAGAAATTCGAAGCAGTTCCATCTACAATGCATCAATGCTTAAAATTCCCAACAAATTTTAGAGTAGGAGTTGTGAAGGGTGACCAAAAAGTAACTCGGGAATGCTATTATTCATCTGCTGAACAAGAGGAGCTTGAGGAATCAAGGAAAAAGACTACAACCTACCAGGTGGAAGAATCTACAGAAATTGAAACTCTCGATCCTAGAGATGAATCCCAACTTGTAAAAGGACAGGTGGTGGAATCTACATAAAATGTTATTCTGGATGACGAGCACCCAGAACGAGTAACCCAGATAGGTTCATCGTTGGATACTTCAATAAAACAGGAGTTGATAATTTTCTTGAGAAATAGGAAGAAAACTTTTGCATGGAGTCATGAAGGCATGCCAGGAATAGATCCAAATTTCCTATGTCATGAACTCAATGTGAATAAGGAAATTAAGCCCGTAAAGCAGAGAAGAAGGGTATTTAGCCCCGAGAAAAATCAAGCCATTCAAGAGGAGGTCGACAAGCTCCAGAAGGCTCAATTCATTGAAGATGTGAAATACCCGGACTAGTTGGCGAATGTGGTGATGGTAAAGAAGAAAAACAACAAATGGAGAATGTGTGTTGATTTCACTGATCTCAATAAGGCCTGCCCAAAGGACCACTTTCCATTACCCAGAATTGATCAGTTTGTGGATGCTACTTCTGGTCACGAGCTGCTTAGCTTCATGGACGCTTATTCAAACGATAACCAGATCAAGATGAAACCTGAAGACAGGGAGAGTACTTCTTTTATTACCCCTAGGGGAACTTATTGTTATAATCTTATGCCTTTTGGTTTAAAAAATGCAGGAGCGACATATCAGCGGCTGATGAACAAGGTTTTTGCCGAGCAAATCAGTTGCAATATGGAAGTCTATGTCGATGATATGCTGACAAAAAGCAAGAAAGATGTTGATCATCTAGTTGATTTAAGTCAGACTTTTGATCAACTGGATAAATACCAGATGAAGCTCAACCCAACGAAGTGCACATTTGGAGTAAGAGAAGGAATGTTCCTCGGGTACATCGTCAACCAAAGAGGCATTGAAGCAAATCCAGAAAAGATCAAAGCCCTTTTAGGGTTGTGATCACCAATGACGAAGAAAGAGGTGCAGAGTCTTACAGGACGAGTTGCAGCGCTCAACAGATTTCTATCTCGAACAATAGATAGATGCTTACCATTCTTTAAAACACTTCGAAAAACTTTCGAGTGGAATAATGAATGTGAAAAAGCCTTTCAAGACTTGAAGAAATATCTGGGAACACCTCCATTGCTGTCCAGATCAGTGATGGGAGAAAAGTTGTACTTATACATGGCAGTATCAGAAAATGCAGTCAGCTCGGCATTAATCAGATTGGAGAATGGAGTCCAGAAGCCAATTTATTACACAAGTAAGGCTTTTCGAGGTGCAGAGATCAGGTACCCAAAGTTAGAAAAATTGGCATTGGCATTAATTGAAGCAAGTAGAAGAATGAGGCCATATTTCCAGGCCCATACCATCATCGTATATACCAACATGCCATTAAGACAAGCCCTTCATAAACCAGAAAAGTCAGGGAGACTGATGTACTGGGAATAGAGCTCGGTGAATATGATATTGTGTATGAACCCAGGTCATCATTGAAAGGGCAAGCTTTAGCAGATTTTATAGCAAAGTTTACATATTCTGATACTCCCGAGGAACAAAAGTTGCTCGCTGACCAACCTGTGGATGTTACAGGGTCAACAGACATAAGTCCAGACCAACTCCGGTTGGTAAAAGGGCGAGGAGAAATGGTCGACGATGAACGAAAATTAACAGGGGAGGATGGAAGAGAACAACAGATATTTCACCGAGGAACTTTATTGGATAAGAAATTTGAAGACGAGTTACCTATATGGAGATTGTATGTAGATGGGTCATCTTGCACAGCGGGTTGTGGAGCAGGGATTGTTTTGAAAACCCCAGACGAGATTGATATATAATATGCCTTGCGATTTCAATTCAAAACCTCCAATAATGAGGCTGAGTATGAGGCCATGATAGCAGGTCTTAATCTAGCAAAGATCATGGAAGCACAACAAGTGATGGTATTCAGTGATTCTCAATTAATTGTGAATCAGCTGATGGGAACATATGCGGTTAAAGGGGAATTAATGGTCAAGTATCATGCAAAGGTGATGGGATTGCTGGCAGAATTTGACGCCATTCAGTTGATCAGAATACCCAGAATAGAAAATGCACAAGCAGACGCACTGGCCAGATTAGCATCAGCTACTCGTACCGAGCTGCGAAGAACGATACCAATTGAAGTAATGGAAAGTCGGAGCATAGATGAAGACCTGACGATGAATGTTATTACCCTTGATCTAGGACCATCTTGGATGGATCCCATCAGGGCATATATTGAAGAAGGAGGATTGCCAGAGGACAAGCACGCGGCAAAGAAATTGAAGTTTAAAGCTGCCCGGTATGTACTAACTAATGGTGTTTTGTACATACGAGGAATTATGGTAGGTTTGCAGAGATGTGTACATCCCTACGAGGTAAAAGAATTGATTGAAGAGATCCATGAAGGGTCATGTGGAGCCCATGTATCAGGTCAAACACTTTTACAAAGGGTGATGACACAGGTATATTTCTGACCGACGATGAGGGCTGATTGTATAGCCTACGCCAAGAGATGTGATAAGTGCCAACATTTTTCCTCCATCCTAGGAACTCCACAAGCATTGTTGACAACCATAACTTCCCCTTGGCCATTCGCCATGTGGGGAATTGATTTGGTGGGACCATTGCCGACCACCCGAGGAAGATTCAAGTACCTCGTCGTCGCAGTAGACTATTTTACTAAGTGGGTAGAAGCTGAACCCCTTATCGACATGACGTACGAGAAGGTATACCAAATTGTCTGGAAGAATATCATTTGTCGATATGGTCTCCCTCATGCCTTCATCACAGACCATGGAACACAATTCGACAATGAAGAGTTTGCTGCCTATTGTCAACAATCAAACATCCTGAAGACTCATTCAGCACCAGGTCATCCTCAAAGCAACGGGCAGACTGAGGTGACAAACATAACGCTACTAAATGGTTTGAAGAAGAGGCTAAGTGAGGCTAAAGCTAATTGGATTAATGAGCTACAGTCAGTATTATGGGCTTACCGAACAACTCCCCGAGCAGCAACTGGAGAATCACCATACATGCTGGCATTTGGAAGTGAGGCTGTAATACCTGCTGAGTTGGGTCTCCCAACACACAGAGTGCTAAATTTCAATTCCCCAGTCAGTGACTTGATGAGAAGATTAGATTTGGACATGCTCGAGGAGGTTAGAGAAGAGGCAGCCATTAGGAATGCTGCTTACCAACAACGTACAGCTCTATTCTATAACAAAAGGGTGAAGAAATGCAACTTAAAAGAAGGGGATTATGTGCTAAAGAAGGTCATTCAGAAACACAATAAACTTGAAGCCAACTGGCATGGACCTTACCGAGTTACAGAAGTTGTCCGACCAGGAACTTACCGAATATAAACTTTAGAAGGAGAGGAATTTAAGAACGCATGGAATGCTGAACACCTACGCAAGTATTATCAGTAATGTAAAATGTAAAGCAATTCCTTCATTATGAATAAAACGATGATGTTTCACCATCTCCTTCCTTTTATTACAAGTTTTTTGGGGAATACTAGTGTGATACACTACACTGATAGTTCAAGCGTGATCAACTTCGGTTGATAAAATAGCGAGAACAAATTATACTCCTTTGGTTAGGAGGCGTACACTTGCGTGATCAACTTCGGTTGGTAAAAGAGCTTGTGGACAAGATAGTTCGAAAGAACCTGATAGTTCGAGCGTGATCAACTTCGGTTGGTAAAATAGCGAGAACAAATTATACTCCTTTGGTTAGGAGGCGTACACTTGCGTGATCAACTTCGGTTGGTAAAAGAGCTTGTGGAAAAGATAGTTCGAAAGAACCTGATAGTTCAAACCCACAACCAACTTTGGATGGTAAAAGGGCAAGAGCAACATTCTTAAAAATGCCAATTTTGGATAGTTAAGAAACAAAATATGCCAACAAGTTGGTCGGAAGGTAAAACCTTTCCAGAAAATACAAAAAATTCCAAATTGAACCAAGTATAGTTGGTAGGTGATCAAAACCCACTAACTGTAGTTGGTCGACGAGGATAAATTATCGACCTTGGTTGGTCGGACACATTTTATGAAAATATTTCAAATTGAACCAAGTATGGCTGGTCGGGGATAAAAACCCATCAACTGTAGTTGGTCGACAAACACTATTTAACAACCTTGGTTGGTTGGAAACATTTTAAACATTTTATACTCATCACCTTATTATTAAGTGATCGAACAACATTTTTGATACTTGTAACTGTTTATTACTAAGTTGGTTGATGAACAGCACAAAATTGTTATCTTTTTAATAGATACATATGCACAAATATAAAGTGTTTAACAAGCATAAAAGAATAGCAATACAGATTTACAAACAGAAAATGAAAGTCTTTCATTAAAAATCAAAATAGATTACAAGTTACATGTATATATGCTAACCATTACATTAAAAATCCTATTCTATTGGTTTCTTTCCTTTAGCTTTTGAAACAGGCTCTTCGCCAGCAGGAGGATCCTCTAGGCACAGAGGAGAATTAATGAAATTAACATCTCTGAGCATTCTGACGTTCATCACAGAAGGTGTATCCAAGAGATGCTCGGGATGAGATAATTCAGTCTGAGAATGAAGACTATAGTCACCAAGATATTTTGAAATTAAATTCCGAGGAATGGAACGAGCTGGGATCCATTCCATGTCCAATTTGAAAGGTGGCACAGGTAAGTCTAGTAACCCTGGAGTATGATAATCCCATAAAAAATGTCCTTGCTCCAATTTTAATACACCCAGGGCGTTCAACCACCCCTTCTTATAACCTTCATTATTGGCGTGTTCAATACGAGCATCTAAATGAACAAGGGCTTCATTGTATCTTGCCATCCAAAATTCCCTGGGCTGTTTATGGAATTGGAAGGTTAATCTATCCAATTGTTCATGAAGGTTTTTGGTGAAAAGATCCTTGGTATGTAAAGCAGACTTTGTTGCAGTAAGTTGATCTTCCAAAGATAGGTTTTTCTTGGACATTTCAGACAAAGCACGATCTTTTGCATTCAATTGGAACGCTTGAGTTTCCAAAGTAGATTCAGTGCGAGCTTCTTCAACATTACGGCTGAGAACTCTTGATCGACTCCGAGCAGGTAGAGAGCTTTGTTCCTCGACAACATTTTGAATAGCTCTTCCTCTCCCACGAGAACCTCTTCCTCGTCCCCGAGCAGTAGCAGAAACACCAGACTTTCATAAAGAATCCAATTCTTGCCTTAATTTGGCGTTTTCAACCTCTAAGAAGGAGACTCCTTCATCATTGATCGGTACCAAGGCAGCAGAGGATGAAGCTGCAGACTCGTATTGCGCCAACTTTTTCTGCAAATTATTGTTCTCTTGTTCCAGCAGCTCGGCGATCTGTCTGCAGGCCTCAACTTCACCTTTTAGGGTTCTCTCCCTAATATCGTACCCAGCAATAATTTTTTTGTGACCCGTCTCAGAGGAAAGCTGTTGATATCTATTCTCATATTCCTTATGCAAAAAAGCAGTTGATTCATTGTGCTGACTCTGAAGATCTTCTAAGGAACAATGAAGCTCCTCAATCAAGTCATAGTAGGCCACGTTGTTGGCCACAGCTCGGTCAAGTAAATCCTTCAAGTACCGATAAGCCTCAATTTCTTGTTCTGAAGCATCATGGCCAAGGATGTCAGCAATTTCTGATACACTCAAATTTGTATGACCAGCTCTATAATATTCATGGCATTGTTGCATCAGCTTTGTATCATGTACAGATATCAGTTCCATTCTAGCCACAAACTAATAATGAACAGAAGACAACAGTCAACAAAAACAAATTATCAGCAACAGAGATGAATAAAGATGTATTTTATTAGATCACAAAAAGATTACATTATTTGATTACAAATAATGAAAGATAGAAATGATACCGAACAACTTCACACCTTTTCCTTGCCTCCCAAGACTTTCTCGGGAGGCTGGGACGAGGAGCTTGGTTGCTCGATGGTAACAGCAGCTTGATCAGCAGGAGTTGAAATTTTCTCAGGAGGAGGAGGCAGGGAAGAAATGTCCTCGTTGGCAGAAGGTAGAGAGACAGGAACTTGATCACCCATGGCCATGGAAGATTCATCAGAGATGGGCTCATCTTCTTCTTCTTCTACAATTGGTGGGGCAGGACCAGGGAGGTGTAGCTGAAATAGCTCAGAGTCATCTTTGATCTTCAATTCCTACAAGGCAGCTACCCAGCCATCTCGAAAGTATTTCAACTTCCCGTATTGTACTTGAGATGTCATCACAGCAATCCCTTTATCCCATCCTTTATCCCAGCCAGCGCTGAAGGATTTTTTAACTGCTAGCTTTCTTTTCAGTTTCTACGAGGAGAGCTTCTCGGATTGAAGATCCTCGGCACTCTTTAACTTCACATCCAATTCTTCTTTTTGGCGCTTTACATCTCGCAGGACGGACAACTCTTCCTCTGCCTTTTTCAGCTTATCTTTAAGCTCTCCAAAGTTCTTGAGCTTATCGTCATATTTTTTATGCTCAATCTCTAAACTTTTCACCTTATTCTCCAAATTCTTGGAGGTCTCAGCCAATTTCACCTTCTCAGCTTCAACTATAGACAACTTTTTCTCCCAGACAGCTTTGTCCTCACTATACTGCTGACGAGAAGCTTTCAAGGATTGGGTTAAACCCAGCAGAGCATCCTCTACCCCCGACGAGGAGCTGGAAGCTTTAATTACTTCGTGTTTCTTCACGATGTTGTTAAAATAATTCACCAGCTAAACAAAGGAAAAAGTGACAAGTCAGTACAAAAATACAAGTATTCAAAGAAAGAAAGGAAATTCAGAGTGGGAGAAATTTACTGAAGCAAGGTGACGGGTAGCTAGGGATGTCAGCATATCCCTAGAAATTTTTTCATCAATTCCATGGACCTCGGGTATGATCCAAGTTTTTACCTAGTTCATGACAGAGCTCGGAGGAATGATGGTTGGAACACCAACACCACCAGCTGGTAGAGAAGAGATGGTTTCAGTCAGATTGGCAGTTTCAGCCAAATTGACTGAGGACGATTTCCTTAATCTCCTCAAAGGAACTTCAGTAACTTCAACCAAGGAAGAGCTCTTGGTCGGAGAGATAGCAATCATCTCTACAGGAGCAACCTTCTTGCTCGGAGCCACTGGGGGCTTCTCGGTAGCTTTGGAAGGCGCAACATCCACCTTCTTAGTCCCCTCTGGGACATCAATTTTGCTTTTCTTGGCTTCAGCAGCAGAAGTAGTGTCATCGAATAGAGCAGGGGGAGCTCTTTTCCTGCCCATTCTTTGACTTAAAGGGATGTGAGAATCTGAATAAGAATCTTCTGGAGTTGAGGCTGGCTCAACAGAAGTAATCACAGGACGAGCAGTATAAGAAGTCGTGTAACTCCTATACTGCAGCAAATATGATGCAGACCTGATGTGCTCGTCTGCCACGTTCTTATGCAGACCCCAGATAAGTTTCAGATGCTTAATATTAACCTCTAATTCTTTTGGAGTTTTTCTTTTACTATCAACTGCAAACAAATATATAATGAAATATCAGTCATACATTTTGTCAAATATGATAAAAGCATAATTTCATAAGTAAAGGAAAATGAGAATAAACCTATCCCATTGCCATATGGGGGGCATTTAGGACCCTGGTATACTGCATCTCCAACCAAGGGGGCATATTGCCAATTTTTAATAACCACTCCATGTTCAAAATAATCTCTCTTTGCATCAGGGAGGTTAACTACAAGAGCCCTATTTAAAAACCTAGTTTTTAAGTAATAAACATTATCTAAAATATCCCATCTATAGCAATTCATAATTTTAGGAATCCCTATACGGGTCCCATGAGTCAGATTTAATTTATACATCCCATTAATTATTCTCCATGAATTGGGGGCTATTTTTGCAGGAACAACGTCAAAGTACTGACATAACTCTAAACATAAGGGGTTTGGTGGAAAAGAAAATCCGCATTCAGCAATGAATAGACTGGGGAACCAATGTCCCTCAGCCAATCGAAAATAATCTAAAGGCTCAGAAAGAACCTCCAGAGTTACCCAGGAAGGAATGGAAAAATCGGAACGAATTTTCTCAGCAGATTCCACAAGATAAACCATAGTGAATAAAAGAAATACAGAAGAAAAGAAGAGAATCTTACAGGGAAAAAAGGAAGAGCTGACAACTAGCGAAGGAAAAGATGAACGCACAAGAGAGAGAGAGAACAGAAAGCTTGAATGCAGAAAATGGGAAAAGGTAGAAGACGGTATGGTTACCCAAGAAGTTTAAATACTTTACCTTGGGAAACTGCGAAGGAAATGATTACCCAAAAGAAACTAATACGCCACCGGCGGCTAAAAGGACAAAAATGCACGAAGATCGAAGCACCCATAAAAATTCGAAAAGGCGGACTCCGCGAATTTAGAAGGAAATTCAAATATGAAGAAAAGGCTCCTAAAACCCAGGAAAGTCATTTAATATCGCCATATACCGAGAAAGAATGTTCCATACTCCTCAAAATTAGAAATATGAAACATTGGGGGCTTCTGTTGATACCAAAATTAATATGCTGATATGGACGAATAATATGAGAACACGTGTCAATCTACTTGGCACAATAGCAACGAGGAAGTTCATTTCCCCGACCAACTCATGGTCTCTCCGAGCAACGAGGATACACCGAGGAACTTCAGCACTCCGAGGTACTCTAGCGCTCCGAGGAACTCCTGAGCAACGAGCAACTAAGGCGGTCCGAGCTGCATCTCGGCCATAGCATTAATTGCCAGATAATCAACAGTTCAACTATTCATCGAATGTTCATTATCTTGACGCACACGCTACATTAAATGTATTACCCTTTCATATGTATATCATTTAATGTATCAACCCTTTCATGTACAGCCTAAGGGCTATAAATACCTTGTATCACCCTCATTCAAGGGGACCGAAATTTCTGGAGAGAACTTGTACTCGAGAATTCCCAAACACTCAGCAATAACATAACAGTGGACGTAGGCCATTCATACAAGGCTGAACCACTTTAAAAATCTTTGTCTCATTTTATTTATCTGTGATTGAATAATTAGAGCGATTTAATTTTTTACATCAACAGTATACAAGATGTAAAAAATAGCATATACGAGATAAAATTATCATCGTATTCTCAAGTCGAGTGTCCTGTGACTGCGCAGTTAGTTCCTACGAGTTCTATTGGTCCCGTGTGAGGTGTTGGTGCCTCTCACGGGGTCGTTCAGGGGCTGTTTTGAGTTTTTTCCTTTTAACGTCATGTTTTTAAGCCTAAGTCTAGAAATTGGCGAATTATCATCGTATTCTCAAATCGAGAGTATCGTGATAGAGTGGTCAGTTCCTACGAGTTACATTGGTCCCGTGTGAGGTGTTGGTTCCTCTCACGAGGCCGTTCGGGGGCTGTTTCGAGTTTTTACCTTCTAACGCCTAGTTTTTAATCTTAAGTCCTCATATTTTCAAATTATAGTCGTATTCTCAAATTGAGAGTCGCGTGACTGTTTGGTCAGTTCCTACGAGTTACATTGGTCCTGTCACCTGTGTGAGGTGCTTGTGGCTCTCACGGGGCCGTACGGGAGCTGTTTCATATTTTCACCCTCCAATGCCTTGTTTTTAAGCTCAAGTCCTCATATTTTCAAATTATCGTCGTATTCTCAAGCCAGGAGTTCGGTGATCATGAGGTCAGTTCCTATGTGTTACATTGGTCCCGTGAGAGGTGTTGGTGCCTTTCACGGGACCGTACGGGGGCTATTTCAGGTTTTAACCCTCTAACACCTTGTTTTTAAGCTTAAGTCCTCATATTTTCAAATTATCTTCGTATTCTCAAATTGGGAGTCCCATGATCGCACGGTCAGTTCCTACGAGTTACATTGGCCCGGTGTGAGGTGTTAGTGCCTCTCACGGGGCCGTTCGGGGGCTGTTTCGAGGTTTTACCTTTAAACGCCTTATTTTTAAGCTTAAGTCAACATATTTTCAAATTATAGTCGTATTCTCAAACTGGGAGTCCCGTGACTGCGCGGTCAGTTCCTACGAGTTACATTGGTCCTGTGTGAGGTGTTGGTACCTCTCACGGGGCCGTACGGGGACTGTTTCATGTTTTCACCCTCTAACGCCTTGTTTTTAAGCTCAAGTCCTCCTATTCTCAAATTATCGTCGTATTTTCAAAATGGAAGTCCCGTGATCGCACGGTCTGTTCCTACGTGTTACATTAGTCATGTGAGAGGTGTTGGTGCCTCTCACTGGACCGTACGGGGGCTATTTCATGTTTCACTCTCTCACACCTTATTTTTAAGCTTAAGTCCTCATATTTTCAAATTATCATCGTATTCTCAAATTGGGAGTCCTGTGATCGCGCGGTCAATTCCTACGAGTTACATTGGTCCCATGTGAGGTGTTAGTATCTCTCACGGGACCGTTCGGGGGCTGTTTCGAGCTTTTACCTTATAACGCCTTGCTTTTAAGCTTAAGTCCTCACATTTTCAAATTATCATTGTATTATCAAATCGGGAGTCCCGTGATCGCACTATCAGTTCCTACGAGTTACATTGGTCACGTGTGAGGTGTTGGTGCCTCTCACGGCGCCGTTCGGGGGATGTTTCGGGTCACTACACCAAAATGATCAAATTGACACCTTTCAAGCATCCAACCTTGTCACGGTCAATGACCAGGACAAAAAAACATGCGTTTACGGTAATTAATCGTGACAAGGCCGCAAAAAAGGCTTGTCACGATCATTGACCATGACAAGCCTATAAAGTTGTTACGATCATAGACCGTGACATGTTAATGACAATTTTGTTAGTAAAAAACCTTTCCCTCTTCTTTTTTCCCACCAATTTCTATTCCCTCCATTTCTCTCTCTCTTTAAGCGACTGCACTCTCTCTCTCTACGATTTTGGTACGTTTTCTCTCTCTATTTATCTTCCATTTATGTATATGTGTGTGTATATGTGCGTGTGTGTATATATGTGGGTGTGTAAATGTGCGTGTATGTGTGTGGGGGGAGGAGACAGTGCTGGGGGGAGGGGGTGTATATGTGTGTGCGTGTGTGTGTGTGTGTGTATATATATATATATATATATATGTGTGTGTGTGTGTGTGTGTATGTGTGTGTGTGTATGCATGTGTGTGTATGTGTGGTGGGTTGTGGCAGTGGGGGGGGGGGGGGGGGTAGGGTTGGGGGTGGGGATGGGCAGGGGGTGTGGGGTTGTGTGTGTGTGTGTATATGTGCGTGTGTGTTTTGTTTTAATTAAAATTTTATAGGTTTATTAGATATTTCCCCTCATATTGTAGTGACCCTTGTAAAAGAATTGATTGATTAAATATTGATTGGTTGTTAATTTTTTTAATAAATTAATAATTAGTTCCGCTTTCATATGCAAGTAGGATTTCCCCTCATTGTGAATTAGTAAATTAATAATTGTATACTTTAATTGTTAGTTTAATTGATAAAAATAATTAATTGAGTAGATGAATTAGATGAAGTACGGGATACACATTTGTTGTTTCCATTGCGGTTGGATTGTAGTGGATCAATGTTCGGTTAGTTAATTTTAAAAGTGGCATGACCACTGGATTATTGTCCATATGGGGGTGGGATTTTTCAACTTTTTTTAAAAAATTACTTTGTACCACAAACAATATATATATATATATATATATATATATATATGTATATAGTATGATAATTAAATGAAACATACTTGAAATTACATATAGTGCGCATAGATACTAGCCTTCTAGTTCTTATGCATACCCATTCAATAGCCCTTAGACCCGTTCGAGAGTCATTACCCCTGTAATGAGATCTCTCGAATTGTCCCGTTTGGACAGTTTGGGACTGCATAATTTCTATATAATAATATACTTATTGATTTAAAGTTGTTACTTTTGGAGGAATTCTGCAGTCGTATCCTAATGTTCTCTGGGTACATACTAGATTGACGAGTGTGACTGTTATTTCAATTGATCAATTGAAATAACACTCACACTTGTCAATCTATGTCGTGTACTTGGAGAACTAAGAGGATATGCTGCCGAATTTTTATCAAATCGTAACAATTTGCATGAGTTGTTAAGTATATTATAGAAATATGCGGTCTTGAATGGGATAGGACCACTCACCTTTTAGAGGATATGGAGGAAATAGGAATATCTATTATAAATTGAATTTGAAATTTAAAAATTGAATATATATAAGACATAATTAAATGAAACATACTATAAATCTAAGATTTGTTTATACTAATCCATGAATATACGCTTCTTACCTTTAATAGGTGATTAGTTGTGATAGTTGTGATGGAATATCCGAAAAACGAAGAGTGGATGGATGAGACAAATAGAACGAGTTACATTGGTTCCGTGTGAGTTGTTGGTGCCTGTCACGAGGCCGTTCAGGGGCTGTTTTGAGTTTTTTCCTTTTAACGTCATGTTTTTAAGCCTAAGTCTAGAAATTGGCGAATTATCATCGTATTCTCAAACTGAGAGTCCCGTGATTGAGTGGTTAGTTCCTACGAGTTACATTGGTCCCGTGTGAGGTGTTGGTTCCTCTCACGAGGCCGTTCGGGGGCTGTTTCGAGTTTTTACCTTCTAACGCCTTGTTTTTAAGCTTAAGTCCTTATATTTTCAAATTATAGTCGTATTCTCAGACCGAGAGTCGCGTGACTGTGCAGTCAGTTCCTACGAGTTACATTGGTCCCGTCACCCGTGTGAGGTGTTGGTGGCTCTCACGGGGCCGTACGGAGGCTGTTTCATATTTTCACCCTCCAATGCCTTGTTTTTAAGCTCAAGTCCTCATATTTTCAAATTATCGTCGTATTCTCAAGACGGGAGTTCGGTGATCATGCGGTCAGTTCATATGTGTTACATTGGTCCCGTGAGAGGTGTTGGTGCCTTTCACGGGACCGTACGAGGGCTATTTCATGTTTTAACCCTCTAACACCTTGTTTTTAAGCTTAAGTCCTCATATTTTCAAATTATCATCGTATTCTCAAATTGGGAGTCCCATGATCGCACGGTCAGTTCCTACGAGTTACATTGGTCCGGTGTGAGGTGTTAGTGCCTCTCACGGGGCCGTTCGGGGGCTGTTTCGTGTTTTTACCTTCAAACGCCTTATTTTTAAGCTTAAGTCCACATATTTTCAAATTATAGTTGTATTCTCAAACTGGGAGTTCCGTGACTGCGCGGTCAGTTCCTACGAGTTACATTGGTCCCGTGTGAGGTGTTGGTACCTCTCACGGGGTCGTACGGGTACTGTTTCATGTTTTCACCCTCTAACGCCTTGTTTTAAGCTCAAGTTTTCATATTCTCAAATTATGGTCGTATTTTCAAACCGGAAGTCCCATGATCGCACGGTCAGTTCCTACGTGTTACATTTGTCCCGTGAGAGGTGTTGTTGCCTCTCACTGGACCGTACGGGGGCTATTTTGTGTTTCACCCTCTCACGCCTTGTTTTTAAGCTTAAGTCCTCATATTTTCAAATTATCACCGTATTCTCAAATTGGGTGTCCCGTGATCGCGCGGTCAATTCCTACGAGTTACATTGGTCCCGTGTGAGGTGTTAGTGCCTCTCACGGGACGGTTCGGGGGTTGTTTCGAGCTTTTACCTTATAACGCCTTGCTTTTAAGCTTAAGTCCTCATATTTTCAAATTATAGTCATATTCTCAAATCGGGAGTCCTGTGACTGCGCAATCAGTTTTTACGAGTTACATTTATCACGTGTGAGGTGTTGGTGCCTCTCACGGGGCCGTACGAGGGTTGTTTCATGTTTTCACCCTCCAATGCCTTGTTTTTAAGCTCAAGTCCTCATATTTTTAAATTATCATCGTATTCTTAAATCGGGAGTCCCGTGATGACGCGGTCAGTTCCTAAATGTTACATTGGTCCCATGAGAGGTGTTGGTGCCTCTCACGGGGACGTACAGGGGCTATTTCGTGTGTTTCACTCTCTAATGCCTTATTTTTAAGCTCAAGTCCTCATATTTGTATATTATCGTCATATTCTCAAACCGGGAGTCCCGTGATCACGCGGTCAATTCCTATGTGTTACATTGGTCCTCTGAGTGGTGTTGGTGCCTCTCACGGGACCGTACGGAGGCTATTTAATATTTTCACTCTCTAATGCCTTGTTTTTAAGCTTAAGTCCTCATATTTTCAAATTATGGTTGTGTTATCAAATCGGGAGTCCCGTGTTCGCACTGTCAGTTCCTACGAGTTACATTGGTCACGTGTGAGGTGTTGGTGCCTCTCACGGCGCCGTTCGGGGGATGTTTTGGCTCACTACACCAAAATGATCAAATTGACACCCTTTAACCGGCCAACCTTGTCACGGTCAATGACCGTGACCAAAAAACATGCATTTACGGTAATTAATCGTGACAAGGCCACGACAAAGGCTTGTCACGGTCATTGACCATGACAAGCCTATAAAGTTGTTACGATCATAGGCCGTGACATGTTCGTGACAATTCTGTCAGTAAAAAACCTTTCCCTCTTCTTTTTTCCCCTACCGATTTCTATTCCCTCCATTTCTCTCTCTCTTTAAGCGACTGCACTCTTTCTCTACGATTTTGGTACATTTTCTCTCTCTATTTATCTTCCATTTATGTATATGTGTGTGTATATGTGCGTGTGTGTATATATGTGGGTGAGTAAATGTGCGTGTATGTGTGTGGGGGGAGGGGACAGGGCTGGGGGGAGGGGAGGGGGTGTATATGTGCGTGCGTGTGTGTGTGTGTATATATATATATATATATATAAATATATGTGTGTGTGTGTGTGTGTGCATGTGTGTGTATATGTGTGGTGGGTAGTGGCAGTGGGGGGAGGGGGCAGGGCTGGGGGTGGGGGTGGGCAGGGGGTGTGGGGCTGTGTGTGTGTGTATATGTGCGTGTGTGTGCTTGTTTTAATTAAAATTTTATTGGTTTATTAGATATTGCCCCTCATATTGTAGTGACCCTTGTAAAAGAATTGATTGATTAAATATTGATTGGTTGTTAATTTTTTTAGTAAATTAATAATTAGTGCCGCTTTCATATGCAAGTAGGATTGCCCCTCATTGTGAATTAGTAAATTAATAATTGTATACTTTACTTGTTAGTTCAATTGATGAAAAGAATTAATTGAGTAGATGAATTAGATGGAGTACGGGATACACATTTGTTGTTTCCATTGCGGTTGGATTGTAGTGGATCAATGTTCGGTTGGTTAATTTTAAAAGTGGCATGACCACTGGATTATTGTCCATATGGGGGTGGGATTTTTCAACTTTTTTAAAAAATTACTTTGTATCACACACAATATATATATATATATATATATATATATATATATATATATATATATATATATATATATATATATATATATAGTATGATAATTAAATGAAACATACTTGAAATTACATATAGTGCGCATAGATACTAGCCTTCTAGTTCTTATGCATACACATTCAATAGCCCTTAGACCCGTTCGAGAGTCATTACCCCTGTAATGAGATCTCTCGGATTGTCCCATTTGGATAGTTTGGGACTGCATAATTTCTGTATAATAATATTCTTATTGATTTAAAGTTGTTACTTTTGGAGGAAGTTCTGCAGTCGTATCCTAATGTTCTCTGGGTACATACTAGATTGACGAGTGCGACTGTTATTTCAATTGATCAATTGAAATAACACTCACACTTGCCAATCTACGTCGTGTACTTGGAGAACTAAGGGGATATGCTGCCGAATTTTTATCAAATCGTAACAATGTGCATGAGTTGTTAAGTATATTATAGAAATATGCGGTCTTGAATGGGATTGGACCACTCACCTTTTAGAGGAGATGGAGGAAATATGAATTTCTATTATAAATTGAATTTGAAATTTAAAAATTGAATATAAATAAGACATAATTAAATGTAACATACTATAAATCTAAGTTTTGTTTATACTAATCCATGAATATACGCTTCTTACCTTTAATAGGTGATTAGTTGTGATAGTTGTGATGGGATATCCGAAATACGAAGAGTGGATAGGTGAGACAAATAGAACGAGTTACATTGCTCCCGTGTGAGGTGTTGGTGCCTCTCACGGCGCCGTTCAGGGGCTGTTTTGAGTTTTTGCCTTTTAACGTCATGTTTTTAAGCCTAAGTCTAGAAATTGGAGAATTATCGTCGTATTCTCAAATCGAGAGTCCCATGATAGAATGGTCAGTTCCTACGAGTTACATTGGTCCCGTGTGAGGTGTTGGTTCCTCTCACAAGGCCGTTCGGGGGCTGTTTCTAGTTTTTACCCTCTAACGCCTTGTTTTTAAGCTTAAGTCCTCATATTTTCACATTATCGTCGTATTATCAAATCCGGAGTCCCGTGATCGCGCGGTCAGTTTCTACGAGTTACATTGGCCCCATGTGAGGTGTTGGTGCCTCTCACAGTGCTGTTTGGGGGCTATTTCGAGTTTTTACCTTCTAACACATTGTTTTTAAGCTTCAGTCCTCATATTTTCAAATTATAGCCGTATTCTCAAATCGGGAGTCCCGTGATCCCGCGGTCAGTTCCTACGAGTTACGTTGGTCCCGTGAGAGGTGTTAGTGCCTCTCACGGGATCGTACGAGGACTGTTTTGAGTTTTTGCCCTCTAACGCCTTGTTTTCAAGCCTAAGTCCTTATATTTACAAATTATCTTCGTATTCTCAAATCGGGAGTACCGTAATTGCATCGTTAGTTCCTATGTGTTACATTGGTCCCGTGAGAGGTGTTGGTGCCTCTCACGGGATCGTACGTATGATGTTATGTGTTTTCACCCTCTAATGCCTTATTTTTAAACTTATGTCCTCATATTTTCAGATTATCATCGTATTCTCAAACTGGGAGTCAGGTGATCGCGCGGTCAGTTCCTACGTGTTACATTGGTCCCGTGAGAGGTGTTGGTACCTTTATATATTGCAGATGCTGCTGTATATAGCTTTTATATATTGCAGTTGCTGCTATATATAGTTGTTGTTATATATAAAAGTTATATATGGCCATATATAGCACCTATAGATGTTATATATGCCTATATATAGCTGCTATATATGGCCATATATAGTTGCTATATATAGCTGTTACATACATGCTATATATAGCTGCTATATAGCCATTTATTGTTGTTATATATATCAGCTATGTAACAGCTATATATAATTTCTATATACATATCCATATATAGCTACTATATAACTGCTGCAGCCGATGTAGATGTGTATTCGCAGTACGGGGTTGTTTAGCGTTTTCACCCTTTGACGCCATTTTTTAAGCCTAAGTCTAGATATTTGCAAATTATCCTTGTATTCTCAAATCGAGAGTCCCGTGATCGCACCGTTAGTTCCTATGAGTTATAGTGGTCTCGTGCGAGGTGTTGGTGCCTCTCATGGGGACATATGGGGCTGTTTCGAGTTTTCACCCTCTAACGCTATGTTTTTAAGCCTAAGTCCTCATATTTTCAAATTATCATCGTATTCTCAAATCGGGAGTCCCGTGATCGCGCGATCAGTTCTTATGTGTTACATTGGTCCCGTGAGGGGTGTTGGTGCCTCTCACGGGACCGTACGGGGGCTGTTTTAGGTTTTCACCGTCTAACGCCATGTTTTTAAACCTAAGTCCTCATATTTGCAAATTATCCTCGTATTCTCAAATCGGGGATCCCGTGACCGCGTGTTCAGTTCTTATGAGTTACATTGGTCCCTAAAGAGGTGTTGGTGACTCTCACGAGGCCGTACGGGGGATGTTTTGGGTTTTCACCTTCTAACGCCATGTTTTTAAGCTTTAGTCTAGATATTTTCAAATTATTCTCGTATTGTCAACCTGGGAGTCCCATGATGGCGCCGTCACTTCGTACAAGTTACATTGGTCCCGTGCGAGGTGTCGATGCCTTTCACGAGGTCGTTTGGGGGATGTTTTGGGTTTCTCCCCTCTAACGCCATATTTTTATGCTTAAGTCTAGACATTAACAAGTTATTGTCGTATTCTAAAATCGGGAGCCAAAAATATTTTTAACATATTTCCAACAATCAAACCAATAATTATCTCGTACTCCTTCTAATTATCCCATATTCCTAATTATCACATACTTTCTAACATACTATCCCACAACAAGCCAACAACTAATAATTATCTAACAACCAAACCAAACAAAATCAAAAATTATCCCATACTCCTTCTATCATCTAAAAGATTTAATTGATAATGCATATCAATTATATAACTACTTTAGTTAAGGTAAAGAGTACCAGGTTTGTAATGAAGAACTGGCATGTAATGAAGAACTGATATCTAATTGGTTAGATCTGCAATACGTAAAGAATGTGTTATGAAGAACGAGTATGTAAAATTAAAGAAAGTACCTCACAGTACCACTGAATAATTAGATCTGCTGCCCATAATATGTCGTAAATTTACATATGACGCATATTTACTCCCCCATTTTAACATCGCAATTCGAACGAACATGAGCAACCTTTTGCCTATAATATGTTGTGACACCCCGCCCAATTAAATATAGGGTGATCAGTCCTTTACCAATTTAAAACAGAATGTTCAGTTGGTTCATTCTTAACATCACTGTCGAAAAATTTATAAACAAATTAATAACCTAATATAGAATTAAGCTAGGCGCCAAAATATTTTCCTTTTTACATATAACCAAATAAAACCATTTCTCAATTTAATTATTAAAATATAAACCATACATCGTACACATGAATATACTAAATAATAAACATGAATCAAACATTAAATAAATAAGACTGGGTAAAACCTCCCAGTTCAAAACTCCAATTCACATACTCATAGTAAAATTTCATCCAACTAAAAGAACTGTAAAGTAAACTGAATAACAACTCTGATAAAAACCAGGGATGGGAGACACATGCCCCAACTGAGATGTCTAGATAAAACCGAATGGAAATGATGGATGCGTCTAATGCAAGGACCTACAACTTCCACAATAACTGCAGCACGTAAAGCAATCCAACTCTCCAGTTCTGGTATCCCTGTGGCTAAGCACATGATATAATACATATATATAGCAAAATAGAGAAGAGTTACAAGAAACGGGTCAGAGCCCGATGTTTTAAAAATATTTAGCAAGTCTTTAAAACTGTAATGAAGCAAGTATTATGTGCATGTTAGATATCTCACTCTCACATAAGATTCTCACCTCTCTTCTATTGTGCACGCCTAACGTACATATAACCCACACTAGCTATGCTACCCGGACTAACTAGTTCGAAATCATAATATCACCATCTTCATTCTCCAGTAGTATACCCGTATAGCCCATACAATACGTTAAAGAAATAGTTTATCTCACATAACTACGTTTCATTATTCACCATTCGAATGGTTAATCTTTCACCCACTAAGATTTTTTTTATTTCTCATTTATACTACATCTACTAATTTCACAAAGTATAATGTTCCCAAGTATATTCATATATATATAGTCACATCATCCATATATATATATATATATATATATATATATATATATATATATATATATATATATATATACTAATCCTGCACCCTTAGGTTAAGACCACTTGGCGCAAAGCATTTATTATAATTTTCATATCTACTAATTTCACACAGTAGAAATACTCACAAGTTCATATATATAGTCACATCATCCCTATACATATATATACAAATCCTGCACCCCCGGACTAAGCCCATTAGCGCACCTAACCATAATAATCCTACACCCCCGGGCTAACACCCATTAGTGCACTTAACAACAATATTCTTGTACCCCCGGGTTATCACCCATTAGTACACATAACGATAATATTCTTGTACCCCGAGGTTATCACCCATTAGTACAATTAACGATATTATTCTTGTACCCCCGGGTTATCACCCATCAGTACACTTAACGATATTATTCTTGTACCCCCGAGTTATCATCCATTAGTACACTTAACGATATTATTCTTGTACCCCATGTTATCACCCATTAGTACACTTAATGATAGTATTCTTGTACCCCCCGGGTTATCACCCATTAGTACACTTAACGATATTATTCTTGTACCCTCGGGTTATCACCCATTAGTACACTTGACGATATTATTCTTGTACCCCCCGGGTTGTCACCCATTAGTACACTTAACTAGTTTGAAACCAATTTATTTTTATTATGAAATGCACTTATTTTTATTGTGTAATGCACTTATGTATATTACAATGCCTGTTTATTTTGTAAATTATAGCTCCATATTTTAGTACACACGCATTTTTATGAAGTACACGCATTTTGAAATGAAGAACATTCATAGTTTAATAAAGTACACGTATTATCAATGAAATACAGACAATTATTGCTGAAGTAAATTATTGATTTTATTAAATATATGCTATTTTATAGTGAACTACATGCGTATACTTTACAAAGTACACACATATTTTCATATAATACAGACATTTTTTTAATGATGATCATCCATAGTTTTATAAAGTACACACATATTTTTTAATGGTCACAGATTACACACATGTTTAAATTATTATTCTAACATTATTCAATGTCTTAAAATTCAGGGAACGTCACTATAGAGAACAAGCATCCTTCATTTGTTCATATGATATTAAAAAATGTTGAAAGGCAAGGAAGTTTCGAACCAAGTGTGTAATCGAAACATAGGACATTCATTAATTTTGCATTTTTACATCCTGACCTTTTTTAATATGTGAAACAGATAATTCAAGAATATTCCCATTTAATGGAGAAGAAAATGAGGAATGAAGGGCTCCTATCTACACACACTTTTAGTCCATATGCTTGGATAAGGAAAATAAAACCTAAAACTTTGTCCATTAGTATCAGTTAAATACTATCATTATGTTTCTTACTAACAAATATATAACATTTAACATGAAGCCGTCTGAAAAAATAATGATGACTTAAAGAAGGTGCATATAGAACATGTCATTTTAGAATTTTTAGGCATTTGTGATAAACTATTCGTTCCAATTAGGCATACCTTATCAAATAATGAAGGAGATTTTACATTGTTAGTTATATACAAAGAAAAAATGATTTTTTTCCATATGGACTCTATCCGCTCAGATAATAAAAAACAAATCTCAACATACTACAATGCTGCCAAAAAGATGATTACACCCTAATATTATTTAAATTACATTTACTTTTGTATTTTTATACACTCATGGTTTTTGCTCTTGACTGTTTGATGCTTTCCAAGAAAGACTGGACAAATTGAAGGAGGATGCACCATAAATATAGGAAAAAGGTAGTCGAGTAAGATACTTTGAAGAGATTCCTCTTGAAGATTCCTTAAGCCAAGAGGAAAAAAGTATGATAGACTGGATGGTTAGTCATGATGTCAATTATCAACTAACACGATATCATCAATTCATGAGACAGGGTAAGTGCAAACTTTATGTGTATAAAGTACACACATAATTCATCACGAAACATTTAAACAAATTTCATTGACATTAACTCATATATTTGTCTTATATTAATTTTAGTGTTGATTGTGGCGTAATCTGTATATACTACATGGAACAAATTTCCAAAGGTATTGCGCTCAAAACATCATTTCAAGAAGACGAAATGCTGCAACAAAGAGCATATATAGTTAATACATTTATATATGCTGTTTGTTAATAGGAGAAAAATAATTGTAAAGTTTTTTTGTAATTTGTTTTTATAAAATATTGTTCCATATACTATGTACTCATAAAATGGTGCCACTGGTGCGGACCATTCAACACGTAGGTTATACCAAAGAATAATTATATATTAACAACTGTACATGTAGATTGTTTCAATGTTTATGAATTAAATATTAAAGTATAAGTATATTATGCGTGCACTTTAATAAAAATATGTGTACTTTACATTGTTTGCCCATAACAAACAAATAATTCAAAAGTACACGCATTACATTACAAAGTAGACGTAAAATGTAAATAAAAGTTCACGTGTACTTTGTAATGTTATGTGTGTACTTTGCATTGTTTACCCATAACAAAGAAGGAATCCCAAAGTACGCATATAACATTACAAAGTACACATACAACATTACATAAGTTCATGTGTACTTTGTAATGCTATGCGTGTACTTTGCATTATTAGCCTATAATAAACCCATAATCTTAAAGTGCACGCATAACATTACAAAGTACACGTAAAAGTAAAAAAAATTACTCGTGTACGAAATTTTGTCCAAAGAATTACACGTATATAACCTTATCCTACACTATTTATTAGGTCAAAATCTACAAACTACGTATAAACCTTGGAAGCTTACACGTTCTTTAGTTCATTTATTTGTACAACCACAACCTACCATATTTATTTGGCTTAATATCCCAAATTTTACTTGACCTATGAAAATATAACATTGTTCTAATATTTACCATTCCGTATTAAACTACAAAAACGTAAAAATGGTTATACCAGTAGAGTCATTGAGAAGTGCTATTGAAGAAGAAGAAAAATCAAAGGAAAAATTATGAATGTTTGAGGAAGATATTTCTTCAATCATTCAAGCAATTGATGCTTATAACCTCTACGTTAAAGAAGGCTCCCGCGGACTCTCGCCCATCACTTATAACTTGTTTCAAGAGGATGAGCCACCATCGAAAACCCACGAGGCCCTCTTCAATTTCTATACCTACGAGTTCAAAAATAATTTGAAAAGTTTGATCGAGGAAATGGATGATACGATTGGGGTCATTTTGTCTCTGGAGCGTAGGGTTCGGGTCATCTCAAATTTTATCGGCACTCTTCTAGATCCCGTCGACATTTTTAATGTTTTTCCAGATCATATTTTTGATGTTTGATGGGTCTTTTTTTTTTCAAATCCGTTGTGAGTTTTCTTATTATTAATGAGTGAAATCATCTTTTCTTTTCATGCGTGTGTTTTCAAATTGATCATAAACATCTATGATCTTATAATATAAAGTTTAAAATGCCACTGACACGGACCAAAATTAATGTAGGATTTATGAAAATATACTGATCATTTATATATTGACAGTCCTAAAAAAATAAAATCAACACAATTAAGAAATCAATTAAGATTAAACATTTTCAATGTGCATGTACTTTATCAGGCATGAATTTACTTTGTTAAAGTAACGCATAATACATAAAATACATGCATATTACATATAACAAATAGTTTTTTTGACTTAAGTCCCATTGCCTGAAATTTGTTAGGCTCCAATCCCATAGGATCAATTACTAAAAAATTAAAAACATTTGAATGACTACAAATAAATTTAAAAAAATGAGATTAAATATTCAATATTCCTTGAACAAAATCATTTTCAATGTGCATGTACTCTATGTCTTATGCGTGTACTTTATCAAAGTACACGCATATTAAAAATAATTTTGTTCAATGTAATGGGAACACAATAATATATAATCTATTAAATGTGGAGGGCACGTGTATATTACTAGTCCTAAAAAATTATTTTCTTAATTAAGAATATTTCCTTTGGTGTGGACCATATTCTAATAATACTCCGATAATATTGCCGCTGGCGCGGACCATAATACATGTAAGATGGGGAAACATATGATTGTCTATTCATTATTGATGAATGAAATCCTCTTTTCTTTTCATGTGTGTCTTTTCATTTTTATGACAAACATCTATTATCTTATAATATAAAGTTTAAAATAAAATTTAGATTAGGCGACGGAAGTTTAGAATTTAACACCATTTGTTCTTGAATTTTCCTTGTAGTTTATACTATTAAAAAATGACTAACATAAATGTAAAGTACACGCAATAATACATAAAGTACAAGTGAACAATATAAATTATAAGTTATATAATTTAAACAAATACTATGAAAATTGAAATAAAAATGATAAGTTATATAATTTAAGCTAATTAATATGCAAACATTGTTAGTATTTTACAAGTGCATGCATTAAGATATAAAGTACATACACACTGGATTGTCCAAATCAGTTTCAATGTGCATATACTTTATATATTATGTGTGTACTCTATAAAGTACACGCATGTTTTATAAAGTACATGGACATTGAAATTGATTTTTTTCAATACAATGTGCGTGTACTTTATGTATCATGTGTTTATAAAGTGCATGTTTTATAAAGTGCATGTTTTAGAAAGTACACACAAATTGAAAATGATTTTATTCAATGAAATAGGCGTGTACTTTATGAAATAGGCGTGTATTTTATATAAATCCCATTCACAAACAAAAATAACAGAAATAAATACTCAACAATAAAAGTTCATTCATTTATTCAAATGTATTCTTCAATAATTTTATTGAAAACTATTATTACAATGAATGAATTGAACAATAATAAGTGTAATCAAATTGGTTTTTTACACGTGGACCTATAATGACCCATTTTACTACACCTAGATCAAGTAATTTCCATAACTATGATCTTACCAACCAACTTTATTCTCTTATTTCTTAACATGCCTATAGGTCTCTTTGTTAATGGAGAAAGGATGGCTGAATTTTCTTATAATGGAATATTTAGGGACATCAAATCAGGAAGAGGAACTATAGGTGATGAGTATGATTTTTTGTAGAAAGAAATATTATAGTAATCCTCAATAAGATCATAAATATTTCCACATATCCTCCGTACAATGCAAATAACATGAGAACGTGGAAAGCACCATAGCTGCCAACTCTTACAAGAGCAAATTTCTTGTTCTAAGTCAACAATGGCCCGCACATCTGAATTAACTTTGAATACACGTTGACATGAGCGGCTAATATTCCAATGTCTACTTTTATTCTAGTTATCAATAAATAATTTATGAAAAATAGGACATAACTCCTTTGACCATTTTTCAGATTCAACAAGTTTGTTTGTGTTGAAATTCATAATCTTGATCCTCATTTTGTCCAGCATATTTATTATTGGTAAAAGCATTTCCTCTAAGATCCAAGAGTTGAATGATTTTGACACTTGATGCCATGTCACCATAATGTTTGCTGGTGAAATATTCATATGACCAATTCTCCAGAGGCAAATTATCAAGGAAATCACCAACACCGACTCCACCTTCCTTCTTCATGGCATTAATGTTCTTCTGAAATTCGTCAATTGTTACAGCATATGCACAATAAATGAAATATTTCACAATCTTCTTTCACAAGTTCCCACAATTCCCCCATATTCTCTTCTTTATATTTTCCTATAAATGATGTATACAGTAGGAACGTGTCGATAGAAATAGCTTTAATAAGACCATTGTTCCGATCGAACATGAATGTGATGTTTCAATCTTAATACGCTAGTGCATCATGCAAATTAATGAGAAACCACATCCAAATATCCTCCTCTGAATCAATAACAACATATGAATGAGGATAAAGGCCTGAACACATAATGAAATATATCAAGAACAAATAAACTATGTACTCTAATAATGGTACCGTTGGCGCGGACCATACAACACATAAGCTATACAAAAGACTAAATATATTTTAACATTAGTACATGTAGATTGTAAGAAGTGCTAAAAAATGGTGCCGCTTGAACGAACCATTCAATATGTAGGCTATACAAAAGAATAAATATATTTTAATATTCTTTCATAACAAACAAACAATGCAAAGTTCACGCATAACATTACAAAGTACACGTGAACTTCTATTTATATTTTACATGTGCATTGTAATTTTATGCATGTACTTTTCTTTGTTTGCACATAATAAATAGACAATTTAAAAGTACACGCAAAACATTACAAAGTACAAGTAAAAAGTAAACATAAGTTCGTGTGTACTTTATAATGTTATGCGTATACTTTGCATTGTTTAACTATAACAAACAAAGAATCCCAAAGTACACGTAAAATGTAAACAAAAGTTCACATGTACTTTGTAATGTTATGCGTATACTTTGTGTTATTTGCAATTAACAAACACATAAACTCAAAGTACATACAAAACACTACAAATTACATGTAAATGTTCATGTATACTTTGTAATATTATGCGTGTACTTTCTATTCTGCCCAAAGAACAAACAAAGAATGCCAAAGTAAAGGCAT
Source organism: Sambucus nigra (assembly GCA_949130495.1). Lineage (NCBI taxonomy): Eukaryota > Viridiplantae > Streptophyta > Magnoliopsida > Dipsacales > Adoxaceae > Sambucus > Sambucus nigra. The sequence goes on from OX422224.1 coordinate 70,805,544, forward strand.
AATATTGTAAACTAAACCTGAATACTTCACATATACCATTATTTCAATTCCTTACAGTTGCCGATAAAATTGTTTCACGATAACAACTCTTCTAAAAGGCACCACCGAGAAACAAAATAGCTCTACAGTATTGAAATTCATCAATGGATCCTATAAACATTACAAAAATTCTCTTAAATAATTTACTCTCCCGTTCCACTTTAAGAATCCACGATTATACTGCAAGAGAAGTTCCCTATAATCATTTATGGAGGCATATGAAACGTTCTCCTCACCATAAAACTTAGCAGCAACCATCTCTTTCCCTCACCATGCTTGATGATAACATATATCAAGACCATAGTTTTTCTTCATATCTCTAACTAGATCCATTGGCCTCCTAAGCTCATCAGCAAGCAATGTCGAAACCAACTTTGAGTCCATCATTTTGCTTGATGGACTATGATAGATACCTGTGGGAGCCCATTTAATACGGTCCATGAAAGTAGCCGACCAACCCAGATGGATTAACGCCGGCCCAAATCATGACTTAATTTTCACACAAGTATTTTAGTGGTATAAGAACACTTATGGATATGGTAAAATTAAGTACCAAGAATCTCGGATATGATATTCATGTATCTCTTGGAAAATCCACGTATTATTTTGAGTTCCTTGAACAACTCAAACTTTGTAATGACATATCTATAAATTGTACACCCTGACCCCGGGCAAAAGAGATTGTAACTTAGGACTTTGAGAGACACTTAATAAGAAAAGTAAAATCTCCTTGGACGTAGGCAAGTTACCGAACAACGTACATCGTTGTGTTGTGATCTTTTACTTTATGTCTTTGTGATTGTTCTCGTGGATTCTTGTATTGTGATATATTTTGTACTCACAATTGGCGTAGTCTGTGGGAAGCAATTTTTATTCCTACAAAACACTCACTAACAAAAACCCCGTGATGTCTCACCATAGCAACAACATCCCCCAACTCGGTGACTTCCAAGAAGACCCAGTTCCTCCTAGGGTCAGGTCTGAAATTTGCCAGCATACAAACCCCAGGTTCCCTCCAGAATAGGGAACCCTTTGAAAAAAGCAAGGGTACACCTAGGTCTATCCAGACCTTTAGGTTAGTCAATGCTTATGAGGCTAGGCTTCATGAATAATAGGAGGTTGCACGCCTCCACATAGAAGAGAAGTCTCACCTATAGAGATGACTCGAAAGGATGGAGAGACATCTTCAAAGGGCTACTAGAAAATGTCATAATAGGACTCATTCTCCTTAGGTGAGGAACACTTGCAGCCGAGGGATGAGATCCAAGCATGATCGGGAGAGATTTGAACGTAACATATCAGAGCATGGTCAACTAAAAAGACGCCATAAGAGCCATGATCAACAGAACGAGGATATACAGATTCTGGTCCGTAGGGAGATGGACCAATATCCAGCCCACCGAGGGGCCAGATCCACCAGAGAGGTAGCTAGAAGGGCTCTCAACACTCAGATGAAATCCCCTTTTTCAAGGGCGATCGAAGAAGAGGAGCCCCCAAAGAAGTTCGTTGTCCCCAGGTTTAAGATATACGATGGAAAAATAAACCCCATAGCCCATGTTAGGCAATATCGATAAGCAATGACCTTATGGAGCCACAATGACGCATTAATGTGCTGGATCTTCCCTTCTAGCCTGCATGATGTAGCATAGAAGTGGTTCGAAAGACTGCCCCATAAGTCGATCAGAAACTTTAAAGATCTGACAGAGATTTTCACTACTCCTTTTATAACCAGCAACTCCCATCCCAAGCGGATGGATCCACTGCTTACGATGAAGAAGAAGCCACAGGAGAACCTTTGGGATTATGCCAAAATGTATTGGGAAGTTTTTAACAAGATTGAGGACTACTCGGAGCAGGTTGCTATAGCATTCTTTAAAATTTGTCTACCGGCCACCTCTTTGCTGCACCAGTCCCTTACTAAGAGGGAGGCCATCACCATCGACGATCTTATGGCCCATATCGAGAAGTACGCTAAGGTGGAAGACATGGTTCATCCTAATGGAGGGGACAATGGTTGTGTAAAGGAAAACAAAGGAACAAAGAAGAACGATACCCAAAAGAAGGGAAATAAGAATGGGGGCAAAAATGGCTCCAAGAATGGAAATAAGGTCAATTCCTCTAAGGTGTTCCAGGCTATTAAAACAGTATTTAAGAAACCCATTTATAAAATTCTGATCAAAATCAAAGACGATCCATTTATTAAATGGCCCAAAAAGATGGGTGGCAATCCGACCAAAAGAAACAACACACTGAGATGCGCATTCCATAAGGATGGAGGCCATTAATCCAAGAATAACAAGGGTCTGAAGTCACATCTAGAGGAGTTAGCCCAAGCAGAGCATCTCAATGAGTACATTGAGAAAAAAATTGACAACTTTGCAGCTAATGGTGACCAAAAATCGGATAACATCCTCGATGAGGATATAAGGCATGAGTTCGCAGTCATCCATGGGGCATCAGACCTCAAGAAGATCGAAGGAAATGCCGTTTGAATGGAAATTAATAAGGTTATGGCCGTTATGAAGGATTTTCAGACCGACCCCGCTAAAACACAGGGGTGTAAACGTCGGCCATCAGAGGACGTCGACTACACCAAGCATATCGTGTTTACCAAGGAAGATTTGATCGGGGTGCGAACCTCGTATCACGATGTAGTCATGATCACATTCAGAATATCCAATCGGGACGTTAATAAGCTTCTTTTAGATCAGGGTAGTTCATCAGAAGTGATGTACCTGGAATTGTTCCAATTAACTGAAGTTGAACGTCTCCGACCTCAAAGAGTCCACAGTACCGCTGATTGACTTTGCAAGAAGGATCACGATGCCATTGGGGAAGATCATTCTCCCAGTCAGAGAAGGAAACATATCAAAACTCATCAAGTTTTTAGTAGTGGACATTGAGTCCCTGTATCATGCCATTTTGGGCGTAGGTTGGATCCATGCCATGAGGGATGTACCATCCACGTACCACCAGAAGTTGAAGTGTATTACTAAGACATGGTCAAAATCTGTGGTGACCAGGCCACAACAAGGAAGTTCTTTATTACATCTATCCACTCGAAGAAAGAAAAGAAAAGGAGAAATAAAATCCTAAGGAGGGAGCCTAAGATAGGTATGTGCCCTCCAAATAACAACTATGATACGACCGACTAGGGGTGGAATGGACCAGGGTCCACCCCGTAGATAGGGTCGTTGAAGGCCTGGAAGAAGTTGTAGTCGATGATAACTCAAAAGAAAGGAAGTTTCTGATCAGAACTACGCACGAAGAGTGAGAGAAGAAAGAGTTAATTAAGCTCCTTAAAAGCAATTTGGACATTTTTTCTTAGGAACTATATTATTTGCTAGGGATTGATCCTAATGTAGGTTGCCACCGCCATCACATTGATTCGAACTTCAAGCTGATCACTCAGAAAGCTCTCCGAACAGTCCTCGAGAAGGATAAATCACTGAAGAACGAAGTGGGGAAGCTACTGGATGCAAGATCCATTAGGAAAGTTCAATATCCCAAGTGGTTGTCCAATCGCATAGTAGTGCAAAAAGGCTGCGACAGTTGGAGGGTTTGTATCGACTTCACAGACCTCAACAAGGATTACCCCAGGGACAACTTCCCACTTCCCAAAATAGATCAGTTGGTTGATGTTACAACAACACATAAAAGGATGAGCTTCCTAGATACCAATTCGGGCTATCACCAGACCCCCCCCCCCTATGCGGACCTGACCAAGATAAAACCTCCTCAATAACTCCCATCAGGTTGTATTGTTACAAGGTCATGCCATTCGGATTGAATAATTCAGGGGCAACTTATCAAAGGTTGGTCACCAAGATATCCAACAAACAGATAAGAGACATAATGGAGGCCTACATCGATGATATGCTAGTAAAAAACAAGAATAAACGTGTGACACCCCACCTAATAAAATACGGGGTAATCAGTCCTATACCAAATTGAACAGGAATCTCATCTGGCACCATGTTATATATGATAAGACTAGTTACGAGGTAAATAGCTAGATAATTCATGTATAGGTACGTTAGGCGTGCATATTATTCGAGGGGTGAGGTGTCCTCAAGAGAGTGTGCATCAATAACTTAAATATGAAGAGCATTCATGCATTTTAATTTACTGCATTTAAATTCACTTGTTAAGTATTTTTAAATTTTTTAAGGTTCTAACCCTTGATATAAAACATTTTCAAAACCTTTTAAGTGTCCAGCCATAGGGATGCCAGAATTGTTCTATTCCAGGTTACGTAGCTGCGACACGTGTGGATGTTGCAGGACTTTAACTTAGCTGCTTCAGTCATTTCATTCCTAGAGTAGGATGCAGTCAGAAGTCTATTTGGGAATATCGCTCTAGTTGTCCCATTTCTATTTCAGTTAGTTGATGTATTCAATTATTACTCTTGTGATTCATTTCGTTATTTGATTTGTAGCCGGTGGTTATTTCGGTAAGGTTTTCATTTATTCAATTTTTAGTATTATTCGATTCAGTGATTGTATAATGGTTAGTTATATATTATTTCGCATGTTGTTGTTAGGATGTTAAATAAAAAGATAAAATTTGGCACCATGTCTTTTGAATACTAGGTGGTTAGTAAGTTTTAAAAAGATTTCGACAATGATGCTAAGAATGAACCAGATGAGATTCCTGTTTAATTTGGTATAGGACTGATCACTCAGTATTTTATTAGGCAAGGTGTTACAAAAAGCTACCACCTCATAGACTTAGCCGACATATTTGAGATCCTCAGGAAATACCGAATGAAGCTTAACGTAACTAAGTGTTCATTCGGTATACAGTCGGGAAAATTCTTGGGCTATCTAGTTAGTAAAAGGGTAATCGAGGCAAATTCGAATCAAATTGATGCTATTAAAAGAGTCCAGCCTCCTCAGACATTAAGAGATGTCCAGAAGCTCACCAGTATGCTCATCGCACTTAATCATTTCATCTCCAAGTGTTCAAAACGCTGCCGACTATTATTTCAAATGCAGAAGAAGGACAAGGACCTCACGTGGAATGACTACCATTCACAAGATTTGGAAGAGATCAAATCCTACCTTGCCACCCCTGTTAGTGATTCCGAATGATGGAGATCTATTATTCCTTTACCTTTTAGTTTCTAACCAGATAGTAAGCTCCGCCCTGGTATGCGAGAAATAAGGAAGTTGTAAGAGGGTACTTTAGATTAGATGGAGGCGTAACTCCTTTTGAGTATAGTAATGATAAGTTACATAGAAACACTATTGATTAACCATAGTACATACAAGCACGACTCAATGAAGATAAACTCAATTTAAACTCACAAATCTCTCGTGTATAACTCAGAAGGTAGTAATGAACTTAGAAGCAACCTTACTTAGAGGGAAAGAGAAAATGAGCACCCTAGATACACCTTGGTAGGCAGAAAAACACCCCTACAACCCTCAATGATCTCTGTAAAATATTAAAGCTTCGTAATAAATGACAATGGTGGGTGAGTAGACTCTTTGGTTCATAATAAATCTCTCTAGTAATAACTTCTGATCTCTCAATAATAACATGATCCATCCTCAGAGGGGGTTGGGATCCTTAAATATCCCCCCTACCCCCGAGGCAACTCAGTCATTAATGCTTGTGAAAGACACCCCTCATACTTTATGTGACAAGCATTAAATACCTGATGCACTAGTTATCTCCACGTCATAAGCATTAAATGCTAAGATATGCCTTTTGCCTAACCACTGTGTGTCAGGGGGCTGTCGTCACAAAGGTGGCTCACCAACTGTCTAACAACCCCAAATACCATGGTGGTTTACTCAAGTGAAGGTCTGTCATTGCCTAACTGGTTAGTAACATCAGATAAAGCGGATGTGACATTAAGTAGAGGGTTGTTTGTCCCATAACTCAACGGCCGATGGAACTCAAGGTTGCTCCCCCAGAGGTTCCACGGTCAGGGTCCTTCGGTGTTTTACCAGGTGTATCTAAGATGGTCAGGACAAGCTCCAATGGTGCCTCACTTCTCAATCCTCCAAACAAAGTCCCTCCAAAGTTCCCACGGCGAGGTCCTTCGATAGAGCATGAAAGCTGTCCCAGGCCCTGCCAAGGCTGGTCTCTCGCGAGTACCGTTCGACCTCACACAAAATGACTATACTCATTACATCTTTACCATCGTTATAGCTCATAGTAAATATAAACAAAATATGCAACAAGGCTAAATTAACAGGACTATAGGACGAGCTCTCTGGGTCAGCTTCTTCGCTGGAAAATCCCTCTGGGCTTCCACGCTAAGTTGACTTAATCATAAACACTGTTGTAAATGGGTGGATTATCTCTAATCTCAGGATTACCTTCAAGCCCCCTTTACATTTACCCCTTCATGTGGGGATTTATTGTGGTAATAAGAAATGTCTGCACGAAAACTTCTCAATCCAATGAACCTTCTCTGCGTGAAAAAATTCTGGCATCTTTTCTTTCGTTACCGCCGCTGCGATTTCCATCTCCAGAAAAAAGTAAAATTCTCGCTGATGTATCTGAGTCAAAACGCTGTGACTTATTGGCACTTTGGCGAAAGGACATCGCCACTTTTTTTCTATTCACTGAGCTTCAACCATTCTGGCCTGACTAATTAAAATTCTCCCGAGACACCTGTTGACTTTCTTAGATACTCGTTTTGACTCTTGGTAAGTGAAATTATCCCTTGTAACATTTCACTATGTTCGAAAAAGAAAAAATTCTCCCCGGTGTAGCTGAGTCACAATTAGACAACATTTGGACTTGTGGCGAGGGGACATCATATTTTTTGGACCGTTGGGGCAGTGTCTTCGTTGGGAGTTAGTGGATATGTCTGACAAAAATTCTGGCGCCAAAACTCAAACTTGCTTAAGAAGGCTCATTACCCTGGTGTCACTTCATTAATGACGTAACGCTATTTTTTTAACTATTAAGACACTTCTCGAAATGCCAAGTGTCCATTTGAAATGATTATAAGAGACCTTTCACGTGTGGTGGTGGGAAACTCAATGGACGAGTTCTTTAAAAGGTTTCAAACGTCTATTTTTTCATAACCCTTCTCTTTTCTTTGTCTTCTTTAAAACTCCCGTCTACTTTAGAGAGAAAACTTTGCCAAAAAACTCCATTGTTGCCTAACCTTTTTCTCCTCATTCCTTTCATCTGCAACCATTCTCACTTTCTAGCCACTCCATTGTTACTTATTTGGTGCTTTTTCTAAGCTTTTATTTTACTGCATTTCCATCTGCAGTGGCCTCCTCAAGCAACCCTACCACATCTACCACCAATGCTCCATCTGCCACCCTTGTTGTCACCACCTCCACTGCCACCTCTTTGACTGCTGCCCGCCAGGACCAGCCGCGCTTCTACCGCCGGTCCCTTATATTCGACAAGGGTGATGATTTTGCTGGGTTTTGCTAGACTTTCATTTTTAACGCTAAGTTCTATGATGCTTGGTGATGAAGACGAAAGTGCTGCTGGTTGGGGATTTCTACCCCCAGAGGGGACTCTCCGATTTCGTCTTGAGTGAGGGGACTTCTCCTGGTCCCATATTGACTTCGAAGGGCCTAGAGGTTCTCCCGCTTACTTCTTTACCTGGAACTCCCATATGCAGAGTTCACACGTTGATACCCTCACCAAAATTGGGATTCATTGGGCCAAGTGGTTTTGTGAGTTTACGCTATCCAAGAATAATGCTGCCCTTCCTGTTCTGGTATCTCGCTAAAATGTTACCACTCATACTTTCATTGTTATGTGGGGTGAGTTCATGATAATGTTGGAAGATGTGTGTGACCTCCTGGGCCTTAAGGCCACAGGCTATGAGTCCTATTCTGATGAGGCCCTATATGCCCAAGAGGCTACTGATCGTTGGGAGTTGGACCATATATGCCGAAGATGCATCGTCTCTTCAAACAAATCCACTTTCACTCCTCTTATCAACTATTTCTTCAAGGATCCTTGTGAAGGTAGTTCTTCCGAGCCTGCCCCTGGTCAAGGTACATCGCTGGAACTTCCTGCCTACATCCTTGTCATTCTTTCTCGTTTCCTTTTAATGGGGAAACCTAACAACTAACCTCGAAGTGACCTCATCTACATATCCCTATGTTTAGCCCAGGGTATCAAGCTCCCTATAGCTGCAATTGTCTTAGGATCCCTCTACACGTGGCTTAATAGAACCCTTTTCGACATGGAGCAATTTCTTGGTCGTTATAACCTGACCAACTTTGCCAACTGTGTCCTTCTGACAGACTTCCTTTATGTTCGTTTCCTCGACGTAGCAGCTAAGACCAACCGCCCTCCTTTGGGTGAAGCAATTCTACCCCCACGATCCTTTGTTTATCACACGAGACAAAGAAGAAAGGAGTTGACCTCTATTATTGATCAACCTGGGAATTTTGTGATGAGGCCTTATGAAGAGGATATCTTCCTCCACACTTGGGGTTTTTTCAAACATAAAGCAAGGGTGGTCCAGGAAACTACCTTAGACCTCATTGTTGAAGACCCTTCGCTAGCTGTTGTCCTTCTATTTTTATCAGGATACCTGCCTTCCTACATCGAGTGGGGATACACTAGTGAGCATTGCAATCCCAACCGATGCACCCATCAATTTGGTTTTGACCAGGGGGATCCTCGCCTAATTTTTTAATTATCTCATCCTAAAGTCTCTTTTAGCGAGGCATGTTCCCTGTTCTCATCAACTGCTGTGTGGGGAGTAAGTTCTACCATGGCTGGGCGATTCACTATTCCAAGCATCACCAGGCAAGGGGACGTGACCCCTCTATTTGTAACGAAGTACTGTCCGAGATAGCTAGCCCAAATTTCTGTGTTCATCGAGGGGGATCCCATGTATCCTACGGTTCTTTTGTTTTCTTCCCTGGATCTGGGGATAAAAGGTAATTCTATTCTTGGGATTGAGTTCCCTTTAAGAAAACCCCCTAAGGTACCTCCCACTGATCTTCCTCCATATTTCCCCATGATCCCTACTGCCACGCCCAAGCCCAAGACCATTACAACCCCCAAATAACATGCCCCTTCAATCGAAGTAGCCACTGGCAAAGGTCCTTCCCAGCCACCAGCCAAAAGGATAAAGAAGTCCAAGAGTGGGACTTCCTCAAAATCCAAGTTCTCAAAATCCAAGTCTCAAACTCAGCCGCAAACCCCTTTGAAGGCATTCCCTTTCGCCTCCGTTCCCCGTCCCATGTCTGTAGAGGTAAGTGAGGAGCTTAGAAGGCTAGTTCAGGCTGAGGTGGAATGGATAAATGCCGAGTTTCAATGATGCACTCCTGTCATTTCTCCTTCTACTTTCTTCCCTACTATCCTGGTTGATCCAACTAAATGGGGGGCAAAGAGGAAGAAGAGTTCAAATGCTCCTTAGGGCACTGGCGCTGTGGGTGAGAGGAAGAAGACTCTGGGTACCAAGTCCCAAAGCAAAGGAACCCCCGAGGTACATCTCTCCCCAGGTCCCCCTGTTGCTGCCTCCTCTCCTCCTTCACTAGTGGTTATATCCTCCCATTCTCCCACTGTATTCGAGGTATGTATGTGTGTTGTTAATTTTATTCACATTTTTTTCTACCTCTTAATCACTCTGGTGCAGGAAGTTGGAGAAAAAAGACCCAGCCCCCCCCGTGAGCCCTTTCGTGGGGGGATGTTTCGGCTCCTCTAAGATTTATGTAACTCCTCCCCATTCTCCCATGATCGAGTTTACCTACTTCCACCGTTCAACCTCTAAACGTGCGAAGGATGCTGCCATGGGGGGTAAGTTTGTTGAGTCTGTGGCCATCTCTTCCAAACTAGAGATAACTCCCCCAGCTGCTTCTGAATTATCATCTCAACTTGAGGTTACTCTGCCCCTCGTTCCAGCTGTGGAAAGTGCTCCCGAGGTAACATATAATCTTTTACTTGTCAGGTCTCACATCTTTTTTCTTTTACCATCCCTTTGTTTATCATGCTGAACTTTAATATGTTGGGATGCCTTAGGTTGAAATGGCGTCTTTGTTAGCTGGCAATCTTCTTCCCCCTGTGGTGACGAGACCCATAACTGCGGTTCCCCTTTTTGGTGCCATAACTGAGGTAAGTAACACTTAGATACACTTCTCCCTTTTTTTATACTTTCTCCTCGTGTCTAACACTTAGCTTCATGTTTAAATCTTTCGCCAAGTCTTACCCCACCCTTTTCTCTTAGTGGTGTGCCTCTTTCCAAGGCCAAGGTTGTTGCTTCTGCCGAGCATGGTGGTTCTTCTGTACCCAGCTTGGGGAAGCGTTTGGAGGTCTGTCGTCTTCTCTCAGTGAAACTCATATGTTGGCCTTGGTACCTTTTGTTGACGAGGGAGCTTTATCGATCGTTGAGGCTTCTTCAGTTAAGGGCGCCGTTGAGGCCTCTGAGGAAATAAACCTGCCCACAATGGTTCCTGCCATTATAGCCTCCGCGGTGACTCCCTTTCTCGATCCCGCTAATGCTGAGATATTTCGCTAATTTCTCTGTATTGCTCAACCTTTCAAACTTCACTTATGATGATGGCTTAACACTGAAAATGCTTGTTAAGATTTTCCATAAACTCCACCTATAGCGATGACTTAACAACAAAAATGCTTGTTAAGATTTTTCATAAACTCCACCTATACCGGTGACTTAACAACGAAAATGCTTGTTAAGATTTTTCCATAAACTCCACCTAATACGGTGACTTAACAACAAAAACGCTTGTTAAGATTTTTCATAAACTCCACCTATATCGGTGACTTAACAATGAAAACACTCGTTAAGATTTTTCCATAAACTCCACCTAAAACGGTGACTTAACAATGAAAATGCTTGTTAAGATTTTTCATAAACTCCACCTATATTGGTGACTTAACAATGAAAACACTTGTTAATATTTTTTTCATAAACTCCACTTATAGCGGTGACTTAACAATGAAAACACTTGTTAAGATTTTTTCATAAACTCCACCTATAACGGTGACTGAACAATGAAAACACTTGTTAAGATTTTTCTTTTAACTCATTATTTCTTCTACCTGCTCTCAGGTTTCACGGGAGGATTTTCCGCCAATTCTTTCGCCTATCGCTTCACCCCATCGGGAACCCATTATCTCAGAAGATTTTATTCAAAACGATCAAGGTTCCACGACTGGTGTTGCTGCCGAGAGAGAATATGGTTGTGAACTCCCTCTGCCTGACTTAGATCCTCATGCCTTTTACCTCATGGTCCTTAAGCGTTCTCCTTAAATGCCTTCCAGCCATTGCTTAGTAGTTGAACAGCTTGCAAGCAACCAACTTAAGCCTTTTTTTGTAGATTGCCTCCATTCCAACATCCCCGTGATGAGCTATAGACTTCAGGTCATGGCAGCCATTATTGCTAATATCGCCAACACTCCCACTTCAAATGTTACCAAAGCCCTCCTCGACCAATTCCTGGGCTACCTGAGGGAGTTGGGTCGTGATGCCTTTCATTTTGACTGGCTTATTGCGCACTTAAAAACTTTGAGGAGTCAGCGACTGGATATTCAGAGGGAGCTGCTGCAAAAACATCAGGAGGATCAACGGGTTGAGGAGGCTAAGTTGGCTGAGCTAGCACCTCTGCTTGAAGCTGTTAATAAGGAGGTAGAAGATATTGAAGAAGCTCTGTGGCTAGTGAAGCTAAAACAAGAGAAACTTTGGTTTCTATAAGTGCTCAAAAGTCTTGCCTAGCAGCCTCTTCGGGCCTTTTTGGAGATTTTTTCTCTTCTCCAGATCTTTGGTTCCTCTTAGTTCAATGATTTGTTGTAAACATTTTCCTTTTCTGTTTTTTGTAATTCTTGGGGAATAGCTCCCAATTTTGTAATGCCCCGAAAGTTTATGAATGAATGAAAAAAATGTATGTTTTCCCATTTCATTTCTTTGTGCTACAAATGTTTGGGTATATTATGAAGTTCTATAATTCTTTCGTCTCCACTCGAGTTATAATAAAAAGAACTTGTATATTCATAACAACAGCTAGATACATCAGTGGTCCAAACTTAATTGTTTACACATGATAGACTTTTAACCAATTATTGTTAATCTTGAATGGTTTCTATTCTTCCATCTTAGAAATTAATCAATAACCTGAATCGTGAGCTTCTTTTACAATGAAAGGTTCCTCCCATTTTGCTACAAATTTAGGTAGAGGAAGCCCCCTTATGTGCTTCACTGCTGACTTCAAAATGAGGTCTCTATCCATGAACTTCCTTGGTCTCACCAAGTTATCATATGCCCTGGAGAGATGCTTCGTATACATTTGAAAGTACTGCATCACATTATCTCTGTGTTCATCCAATGCTTCCAACTGCACATGTCTATTCTGAGGGAGCATGCTACTTCTCAAGGCATATTAAGCAGAGGTAATTTCCAACTCTACTGGGAGAATTGCCTCGGCCCCATAAATAAGGGAGAACGGAGTATACCCTATGGGCTTCCTCTTGGTTGTTCGATAGGCCCACAACACAAGTGGTATCTTGTCATCCCACGATCCTGGAAAATCCTCCATTGTTTTAGCCAAAATATTAACCAAGGTTTTGTTAGTTGCCTCAGCTTGACCGTTGCCCTTTGGATATGCCACCGTTGAAGTATGATGAACAATGGAGTTCTTGTCTATGAGCATTGTTACCTCTGAATTAATGAAAGGGGTTTCATTATCTGAGAGGATAACCTTTAGAATCCCAAAACAGAAAATGATGTATTCTCTGATGAAGTTTCTCACTACCCCAGCTGTTTCCCTTCTTAGTGGTATCGTTTCAGCCCACTTTGTAAAACACTTTGTTGCTACTAGTATTTAAATCTTCCCCCTCGAAGAAGGATGTATTACCCCTACCAGGTCGAATGCCCAAGTGTAAAAAGGATAAGGCATGTCCAGGGAGTGTAGGTCCACTGATGGGGCGTGGATCATATTTCTATGAAGTTGGCAAGCCTTGCACTTTCGAACGAACTCAGCTGAGTCTTTCTCCATTGTTGGATAATAATACCCCAATGTCATCAACTGGTCATACAACTTGCCCCCTCCTAAGTAAGCTGGATCGTGTGCCTATTTGAGGACTTCGGATGCTTCTTCCTTCGTGATACAATGCAACGGCCTGTTGAAGTAGCCCCTTCGATAAAACTTCACCTCTTGAAGAAAAAACCTCGGGGCCCTTCGCTTAAGTCCCATTGAATTAATCTTTTCCATTGGTACGACTCCATCTTTAATGAAGTCAATGTAAGGTTTCCTCCAGTCAGGTTGAGCTTCAACGAAATAACATTCTGCTGCTTTGAAGAATAACTGGCAATTACCGCACTTTCATTGTACCTTCGCTGCGTCCTGTTTCATTCTAGGCTAGAAATAACCCTCCCTTTGAATTCGCCTATAAAGAGGTATCTCAGTTGTTTCGCAGTGCTCTTCATGTGTCTTTTTCAACCTTCCCTCTGCTTCTTTTGGGCCGATGCATCTTGATAACCATCCCCCTGCATTTCTGAGGTAAAGATTTCCCTAGTTTGTGAAGTGTTGGGCTAGTTCCCTCAGCACCATCGCTCCTTCTTCAGATTCCAATTGCTTTCTAATATATCCCCTCTAGTCATCCTCCTCCTCCATCGGCAGGATTGACTGTACCACTGAAGGACTCGTTCTTTATTAAATAACGATTGTAGTTGTATCATTCCTCATGACCATTTTTTGGGAGATGGTGGCATAGGCATATGGATGTCGGTTCATTATTCGGGTATGTCTCTTGATCTTGGTCCGATGGAACTAGCTGAGAAGCCTATGAATGATTGTTCGATATGGTGCCAGGTTCAGGTGTTTCAATGCATATTCTCCATTCACTTGTTGAATTACCAAGTTCGAATCACCTTTAATACAAAGTGAATGAATCCCCCTCTGAAGGGCCTCCAACAACCCTAGCACTAGCGCTTCATACTCTGCTTCATTGTTGGAACAAGGAAAATCTAATTTGTAGGAAAGACAAATCTCCTCCATTCCTTTTGAAAGAATAACCTCTGCCCCTCCTTTCTTTTTGATCGAAGATCCATCAAACTGCATCGTCCATTCTTCATCACTTGCATCCAAATAATTGGCCTGTAAGTCGTCTCCTGGAATACTTTCTTTTGGTATCTCAAATGTTCTAGAGGGGAAGATTGCCAGTAGGTCAGCATACGCCGCCTCTTGATCACGCGAGGAACCACACACTTCAAGTCATATTCTGAGAGGATGAGGAACCACCTAGCTGCCTTACCAATCAATATAGTTCTTGCCAGCAAATACTTAATAGGATCACATATGGTTATAGTATGAATTATAAAAGATAACATATAATGTCTAAGTTTTTGCGCTATAAAGACTAAGGCTAAATAATGCCTTTCCAAGCTACTATGTCTGACATCTGGCCCATGTATGATTCTGATGAGGGAGTAGACTAGCCGTTCTTGCCCGTCAATCTCTTGTGCCAATAAAGCTCCGACGGACCTCGTGGTGGATTGTAATACCCCGTACTTTTATTGATATTTATTTATGGGATTAATTAAATTAAATGTGAATTAATTGAGAATTAATATGGATATAATACTAACGATATGTGAGTTGGTATTTGATTATAATGTGTATATATGGAAATATATGAATATTGGAAATATTGAAATTATCGCGAGATTGAAATACGGCAATTTGGGAAATTTTGTTGGGACGCGTGTGATAGTCGCGTCAAAAATGTAATTACTTTAATTAAAAAGTAAATTTTATTTTTATCAACCGTATGGTCATTTTGAGTGCGCCAACCGTATGGTCATTTTTGGGCCATACCAACAACTTAAAAGGGTATTTTGGTAATTTTGGAATTTTGGGATTTATGACCAACGAATTTTGGGAGTTTAAAATAAGGAAATTAATGATCCACTAACCCATACCCAACACTTAGGTGATTAGAGGGCAACGGGAGTTATAGGAGAGGTTAGGAGAAGTTCCCAAAAGAGAAACACAACCTCCATCTTCAACCTTCAACCTTGGGAGAAAAAAGGAGAGAGCAACCTTTATCAATTCAACACCAAATTCAGAGAAAAATCCAAGGCAAGTGGTTTAATTACGTTAATTTCAAGCGAATGTTTCCTCCATGCATAGAAATTATATATTCGCATTGTTTTGGGAGATTTATAAAAACCCATGAATTTGAGGATTAAAACTATAAACCATGTTAGGATTTGCATGTAGACATATTCTGGATGAATTGTGAATTCATACTATAGCCCTTGACAATTCAAAAACGAATTTAAGAAGAGGATTATTGTTGATTTTGAAATAAATAGAAAATTAGGGTTCTTGATGAAGTTTTGATCCAAATAAAGCCCTTGGTTGATGATTTATTAGTTTTAGAACGTTAACAATGCTGTAGGATGGTTGTATGAAGATATTATAACGTTAGATTACAGTTTCATGCATTATAATGGAGTTTTGGGGCGAAACTTGGACTGCAAAACGAAGCAGTCCGTAGCCTAACTGGTGCGCTCGATCGATCAACATTCATAGGTCGATCGATCGATCACCATCGATCGATCGATGTTCAAGGTCGATCGATCGACCTTCCCAGAATGAGTAAAATTTCCCCTAGTTTAATTTTAATGATGGTAACCCTTAAAAAAGTATTATTGGAGACTTTATGAATATCCTTAGACTTAAGGAAGACCAGTAGGTATGGTTATAAAAATTTGGACCTTAATTAGAATTCAATTTGAGGAATTATTCTAAAATCTAATGAAATTCGATGAGTGAGATAATATTAGGGTTAAAAGAGTAAATTTGAATAATATGATGAAATGAGGTTTGGGGCAGAAGTAAGGACCTTAAGAATAATGATGTTATATGTGGGAATAATAGGAAACTTAATAATCCCTTTGAGATAGATTTTAAGTACAAGAAACTATGACGTGAGATGTGTCGACAGTCTACATTATATATTATCAGAAGACTTAAAAATGTATAAAATTGGAATAATGGTATAAGGATGTAGAATATACATTTCTTAATATTGAGATATCTAAGATGTGTGAATGCTTAGTATATGACTTATGTGTATGACATACCTACCATACCTGCTATCATGGGAGGTTTACGTTCGTTTAGGACCATCTAATCCTTGTGTTACCTACGGGGGGGGGGGGGGGGATATAGATTGGTACCTCGAGGACATAGTTCAGAGAATGACCTATTTGTGAGTTAATAAGTCAGCTGACTATGGAGCGTAGGTATGTACGTGACCATGGATATGTTGAATTATGTTTGCCTCCATCTTTGTGTGTTGTGCTTATTCTAACAATTCCTGAGAGATTCGGAATTTGTAATCCTTATGTACGTGATGTACCGGGATGAGATAGCAGAGTATGTTCACCGTAGCCTAGACTAAGGGTGCCTATAATGTATATTTATGATGTGAATAATACACAAATAATGTTCAATGAAATACTTAGTAAAGTAACGATATATATACTTGTGCTATTTTAATAGAGACCAGTGAATGGTAATGCTAATAATTGAGAATCCGAGTTTAAGTAAAGCTATCTATTCAAGTGATAACATTGGGAATTCATATTGTGAATCGAGTAGATGGGTTAGAGCTTATGTCGGTTTAGTTAGATATAAATACCACTTAGATGGGTATTGCACGTTAGGAGTGCACGATTAGTCAAGAGGTGAGTATTTCATGTGAGAGCACGTCCTAACATGTATTTTGCATTCATTGTTTTAATGTTATTAAAGCACTTGCTATTTTTAAAATACTCTCCACTTTCGGGATCTGACCCGTTTGCTTTCAAATCTATTTTTTTGTAAAAACCTTTTAGGTGCCCAGCCACAAGGACACCATGCATAGTATTTCCATTCAGGTGACGAGCTGTAGCTGTTGTGGAAGTTATAGGGCCTTGATAGTAGACGCCTCCTTTTCTAGTCTTGACTCCATATTCAGTTTCATCATTTGTAGGGCATGTCGCCCATTTCTATTTAGAGACATTTCATATTTCAGTTATTCAGATTTTGGCATGTAATTAATTGAGGGTACACTGTTCTATTTATTTCAGTTATGGGATTGTTGTGAGGAGTATTTCCTCCAGACTTATTATTATTTGTTGGTTATTCTATTGCTTCTTTATGGTGAATGGATATGTTATTCTTTCATAATTCTTTTATTGCTTGTTAATGAGATTTAATTTAAAATTTGACAACTTACTTTTTAAATACTAGGTGGTTAGTAATCATTAAATGTTTTCAACAATGATGCTATTAACTGAAACAACTTGGCATTTTGAATTAATTTAATAAAGGAGTAGCTACCCGGTATTTAATTAGTCAGGGTGTCACAGGTGGTATCAGAGCATCAGGTTCTAGTGTCCTTTAGGATCTGTACGGCTTATTATGTTTCCAGCGTAATTCTCTTTGATGTAGAGCCTTATGCTTAGGATTGTTGATATCTTTGGTGAGATTTCGTTCTCCTGCTTCGATATTTCTGGTAGTGAATTTTATATGCAAACGGGTGTGTTCGTGTGCCAAACGATGTAGTACGTCAGGTGAAGACAGTTGGACGAACAGCAGGAGGCAAGGATCAGTTAAGAGTAATAAATTAATTAAGGGAAGAGCGTAGTCGAGGTCACCCATATCAGGGTACGGAAGTCTTGGACGGTCCAGACGGCCAAGGCGCGACTTGTGACTTCCAAGCACAACAATAGTCGAAGGTAGGGTCAATTGAGACTCACCCAACAAGGTTGGATTGAGGGATAAAGAGTTAGGTGGGACATTGAGAAAAAAAAATCGGCGGTGGAAATCCTTGAAAGGCGGAGCTGACGTGTGCTAGCCAAACAATAGTAATACATCAAAAGAATTGGACTTGTGTCGGAGTATGGCCAATCGAGAGTGAAAAATTTGAGGAAAATTTTTCTTGCCTCGTGAGAGCGGAGTTTCAATGGGGAGAAACAATCACCAGACTTATAAGTTGAATGTGATGTCGAGAGGGTGTACACATATGGTTTAACCATAATTTCCTTCATCAGATGTTCAGGTTGAAAGGCGAATGTTATTCTGAACTCACATAAGAGGGACAAACAGGGGTCAACTTGTGAGGAGAAATTTAATGTTGTAGCGAACCTTACACTGGGTGGAGAAGGTGGTATGGAGAAGAGGATGTTAAAGGGAGAATCTACATACAAGAAGAATTGTTAGCTCTTATGGGGAATTCTGCTTGGATGATAAATACAGATAGTAATTATATCGCGTGGTGTAAATTTGGAGGTAAATGTTCCCTTGGGTAGGGAGATAAAAAAATCGAAGAATTTTTATAGAATAAGACTGGGAAAATGGTGTTGGAGAAACACCACAAGGAGGAAGACCCAATGGAGAAACCGTTAAAATAATTCGATAGCGGAATTACTACCGATCGATGGTAATTTCAGTAAGAAAGGTGGAAAACTAGTAGTGTGTTCCTTAGGTACATCAAGCTAAAGGAACAATGGAGATAGTCTTCTGAGTCGAGACTACAAATGTCCGAGAGATGGACCACCTTAACATGATTTGTGAAACAAAAGATAAGTGGAGTATGTGTAGAGGTATTTCTGTGGGGAGTGAAACCCGTGCGTTATAAAAAATTTCCCGATACAAGAGTAGGGATCAAGGTATTGTGCCTGGAAAGGGCAACAGTAATTGAAATATCCGGTTTGGGACAGACATGTGTGGTAAGTCCAGGAACCATTTGAGCATCCGGGACGATTATTAGGATAGAAGTATGAGTTATATCCCCAGATGAGGATGCATGTTATTTGTGGCATGAATGAGTTACTACATCTGTTACAATTGTATTTTCACTTGAGAGTCGAGTTTAGTGAGTATATCAGTAAGTTTATAATATATAAGAACATTTTCCCTGAAAGTGTGGAGGTTAGTTTTATTGTCATTCGCGGAGGATGAATGGGTATATTAATAGCGATTTATGCTTTATCAAAATTACTCATTTTAGTGTTGTGTTATACGAGTATGATATGATCTTAATTATTGTTTTATATATATGATTATACCGATAGTGTGATGGTATTGCAAGTTTATTGGGATTACTACATCAGGGTAGCATGTTTTGTTCTGGCGAGGCCCCATCTGTTAGAGGACCGGGCTCGCAATTTTACTTCCGTGCATATATGTACATATATATATATGTTGTGATTTCAAAGGGTATAATGGTCTCGGATATTTAATCCCAGTATGCGTAGGGATTTCATTATTATGAGTCGTATGTAATTGATTTACTAGTCAACAAAGAGTTAGTTGGTTTTTATAATTAACGATAGAGAGGTCGTAACAAAAAGAGTGCATTGTTTTACCACCCGTTAGAGATTTGGATGTTTATACTCATAGTTGTGTGTCTGGGGACGGGAATTTGAGGGTATAAAATATCTCACATGTTGTATATGAAATGTGATTTCCATCACTGTAAAGAGGAAAGTGTCTTTCAGAAGGAGTTCTTTGTTTATGTATAATTGCGAACTGAGATGAAACCTTGTTGTTAAAAGACGAGAGTGTAGGGGTACATATTATGGACAGGGCTTAACGGATTTCGATGACCGACAATGTTAGGTAGTAGTGTATCGGGGGGGTTCCTTGTATGGATTTCGCTTTGCGAGACACCCCACCCATGAAACTTAATGTAAGGTTGGTAGTAAGGAGATGTGTGGCCCTTCGTTCATGATTTTGATACCTCTATCGTTATGGGAGTACGTAGTTATAACGGGAAGTTACAAGGAGTAAATTATGATGTAAGTCCATTAGATCCAGTTGTTAGCAAATTACGATATAAGTACTAATAATGTTAGTTTTGTCACGGCGCGTTGAAGGACGCATTGAGGATAGGGAGGATTTAGGATTTCTAATTCCGAAGCGATTGAGAATGCCCAAGTGGTAAAGCACAGTTATATTTACAGTGACAATAAAGAGTTTGGGATTTGTATGAAGCGTATATAATGTTTAAAAACCTATGGTTGGGTTATAAGGGGTGTAGACATCTTGATTTGCTAAAGTGTAAATCAAAGGAAGAGGGAACATAGACGGGTGAGATTATTACTTATGAGATTAAACGTCATAAGAAAAGGTGTAAGTGAATATCATGTGTAGTCAGTGTAGCACGTTCAAATTTGGAGAAAAGGCAGTAGAAAGCCATTTAATAAAGGGATATCTCTTGAAAAGGCAAATAAATTATTAGGAACAATTTGGAGTAGAGTTCCGATCAATCGAATGTTGAGGGTGACTCAAGAGTAAATATAATGAGGATGTCAATCAGGTATAAAGTCCAGATATGCACAAAGTGGTGAAAAGTGTAAAGGTCCAAACTTTTGGTATTCGTTGGGAGAATAAGATCATTAAGTATCATTTAACGGGGAATTTTTTTATGTGAATATCGACATTGAAAGAGGTATAGTAAGTAGTAGAATAGTTGGGGTTAGGTGATCAACCAAATAATTTTGTATCAAGACGACGATTCCAAGAATGGGAGGGTTAAGTTGGAGAATTTAAATGAGAGGTAGCCAACTTATTGATAAGTAATGAGTTCCTTCGATTATGTGGGACATGTTGTCCAGAAGGAGAGAAATTGTTATATACTTGGGGTGATTTACACTATTAGATAGTGAACATGCCGGTACATGGTTCGATACAGTACTATTCAGAACTAAGAGGAGATCCCCGAAATCCACCTTTAACGTGGGGTAACAAGAAGTAGTGGAAATACGTTTCAACTGGACTAGGCTGTATCACCAATGGCCGGAGGTGTAGGCGCAAGGTGATTGACGACTGGTGGGCTGTATAAAAGAATGTTGAATTCATTTGAATATTTTTATTTCCAAATCGAGAAACTAGTAAGCATGGTACATTGTGGTAATGGGAAGAAAATATTATCTAATAGTAAAGCTGGGTGAAACCACCCGTATCTATTTTATTGTGGACAAGGTGCCGAAAATTGTTTTGTGAAACACCACCCGAATGTAGTTTTACCTTGTGTAATTCACAACGAAGGGAACAGAGATTCAAGGAATGGACAAGAAGTAGTCAGCTGTGTTATTAATTTCTTCCAGGTGGGAGTTTGGTGTGTTTCTAAACGCGTAAATTAATGCGTAAAGAGGCACGGGCTAATAATAATATTGAAACGATGCGGCTAACGATGTGTAGACCATTTTTCTTCGAATGTTGTTTATTGAGAGCGCAACATGAGGTACATTTATTGAAGTGTATTCTGACAAGGTATCAAGTCTATTAAACAAGCTTGTTGTGAACAAGGGCTTTAGTGATTGAGATTTTCTTTGTATTTTGTTTGAAACACTGACGGGTACCGAATTTTTCCAGGTATGCCTTATTTTTTTTTTCCAAATTTCGGGACGAAATTATGTTATTAGGGGGAAGTATGTAATACCCCGTACTTTTATTGATATTTGTTTATGGGATTAATTAAATTAAATGTGAATTAATTGAGAATTAATCCGGATATAATACTAACGATATGTGAGTTGGTATTTGATTATAATGTGTATATATGGCAATATATGAATATTGGAAATATTGAAATTATCGGGAGATTGAAATACGGAAATTTGGGAAATTTTGTTGGGACGCGTGTGACAGTCGCATCAGAAATGTAATTATTTTAATTAAAAAGTAAATTTTATTTTTATCAACCGTATGGTCATTTTGAGTGCGCCAACGATTCCGGAAGGGTCGAAATAGTCAGAAAACACTAGCCGAGGGTTTAGTTTGGGTCCCGGGGCATTTTAGGGCCATACCGACAACTTAAAAGGGTATTTTGGTAATTTTGGAATTTTGGGATTTATGACCAACGAATTTTGGGAGTTTAAAATAAGGAAATTAATGACCCACTAACCCATTACCAGCACTTAGGTGATTAGAGGGCAACGGGAGTTATAGGAGAGGTTAGGAGAAGTTCCCAAAAGAGAAACACAACCTCCATCTTCAACCTTCAACCATGGGAGAAAAAGGAGAGAGCAACCTTCATCAATTCAACACAAAATTCAGAGAAAAATCCAAGGCAAGTGGTTTAATTACGTTAATTTCAAGCGAATGTTTCCTCCATGCTTAGAAATTTATTTAATCGCATTGTTTTGGGAGATTTATAAAAACCCATTTATTTGAGGATTAAAACTATAAACCATGTTAGGATTTGCATGTAGACATATTCTGGATGAATTATGAATTCATACTATAGCCCTTGACAATTCAAAAACGGATTTAAGAAGAGGATTATTGTTGATTTTGAAAGAAATAGAAAATTAGGGTTCTTGATGAAGTTTTGATCCAAATAAAGCCCTTGGTTGATGATTTATTGGTTTTAAAACATTAACAATGTGGTAGGATGGTTGTATGATGATATTATAACGTTAGATTAGAGTTTCATGCATTATAATGGAGTTTTGGTGCGAAACTTGGACTGCAAAATAAAGCAGTCCGTACCCTAACTGGTGCGCTCGATCGATCGATATTCATAGGTCGATCGATCGATCACCATCGATCGATCGATGTTCAAGGTCGATCGATCGACCTTCCCAGAATGAGTAAAATTTCCCCTAGTTAAATTTTAATGATGTTAACCCTTAAAAATTATTATTGGAGACTTTATGAATATCCTTAGACTTAAGGAAGACCAGTAGGTATGGTTATAAAAATTTGGTCCTTAATTAGAATTCAATTTGAGGAATTATTCTAAAATCTAATGAAATTCGATGAGTGAGATAATATTAGGGTTAAAAGAGTAAATTTGAATAATTTGATGAAATGAGGTTTGGGGCAGAAGTAAGGACCTTAAGAATAATGATGTTATATGTGGGAATAACAGGAAACTTAATAATACCTTTGAGATAGGTTTTAAGTACAAGAAACTATGACGTGAGATGTGTCGACGGTCTACATTATATATTATCGGAAGACTTAAAAATGTATAAAATTGGAATAATGGTATAAGGATGTAGAATATACCTTTATTAATATTGAGATATCTAAGATGTGTGAATGCTTAGTATATGACTTATGTGTATGACATACCTACCATACTTGCTATCACGGGAGGTTTGCATTCGTTTAGGACCATCTAATCCTTGTGTTGCCTACGGGGGATATAGATTGGTACCTCGAGGACATAGTTCAGATAATGACTTATTTGTGAGTTAATAAGTCAGCTGACTATGGAGCGTAGGTATGTACATGACCCATGGATATGTTGAATTATGTTCGCCTCCATCTTTGTCTGTTGTGCTTATTCTAACAATTCCTGAGAGATTCAAAATTTGTAATCCTTATGTACGTGATGTACCGGGATGAGATAGAAGAGTATGTGCACCGCAGCCTAGACTAAGGGTGCCTATAATGTATATTTATGATGTGAATAATAAACAAATCATGTTCATTGAAATACTTAGTAAAGTAACGATATATATACTTGTGCTATTTTAATAGAGATTAGTGAATGGTAATGCTAATAATTGAGAATCCAAGTTTAAGTAAAGCTATCTATTCAAGTAATAACATTGGGAATTCATATTGTGAATCGAGTAGATGGGTTAGAGCTTATGTCGATTTAGTTAGATATAAATACCACTTAGATGGGTATTGTACATTAGGAGTGCACGATTAGTCAAGAGGTGAGTATTTCATGTGAGAGCATGTCCTAACATGTATTTTGCATTCATTGTTTTAATGTTATTAAAGCACTTGCTATTTTTAAAATACTCTCCACTTTCGGGATATGACCCGTTTGCTTTCAAATCTATTTTTTCTAAAAATCTTTTAGGTGCCCAGCCACAAGGACACCATGCATAGTATTTCCATTCAGGTGACGAGCTATAGCTGTTGTGGAAGTTACAGGGACTTGATAGTAGACGGCTCCTTTTCTAGTCTTGACTCCATATTCAGTTTCATCATTTGTAGGGAATGCCTCCCATTTCTATTTAGAGACATTTCGTATTTCAGTTATTCAGATTTTTGCATGTAATTAATTGAGGGTACACTGTTGTATTTATTTCAGTTGTGGGATTGTTGTGAGGAGTATTTCCTCAAAACTTATTATTATTTGTTGGTTATTCTATTACTTCTTTATGGTGAATGGTTATGTTATTCTTTCATAATTCTTTTATTGCATGTTAATCAGATTTAATTTAAAATTTGACAACTTACTTTTTAAATACTAGGTGGTTAGTAATCATTAAATGTTTTCGACAGTGATGCTATTAACTGAACCAACTTGGCATTCTGAATTAATTTAATAAAGGAGTAGCTACCCAATATTTAATTAGTCGGGGTGTCACATTGATGTGAGGTATAACTGCAACCTTTTGGGGAACCGTGGTCTGTGGTGAAACGAGCAATTTTTTAGTCCAGTGAGATACTCTTGGTGAACCTCCTCCTACTTGAATTTCGTGTTCTTTAGCAAAAGCTGCATCAACGGGTGCATTATTTCAGCCAATCCTGGTACAAATCACCTAAAGTAAGAAACTTTACCCAGGAAACTATTCAGTTCCTTCGCCGTTCTTGGATTGGGCGTCACTAAGATTGCTCGCTGTTTGTCTTGGTCCATCTGTTCTCCCTGCCGAACAACCACGAAACCCAAAAACTTTCCACTAATTACTCCAAAGATGCATTTTAGTGGGTTCATCTTGAGTTTATACTTTCTGCACCGAGCAAACACCTTCCTCAAATCGTTTAGATGAGACTCTTACTTTTTTGACTTGATGACCAAATCATCCACATAAAATTCCATAAACCTGTGAAAGAAGTTATGGAAGATGGCCATCATCGTTCTCTGATAAGCAACCCTAGTATTCTTGAGTCCAAATGGCATTAGTTTGTACATGAAGTTATCCAATGGGGTTCTAAACACTATTTTCTCTACATCCATAGGGTCCATCTTGATCTGGTTATACCTTACATACCCATCCATAAAGCTATATATCTTATGGCCAGCCGTTGCATCTATCATGCTATCAATGGAGGGTAGAGGCAACTCTTCCTTAGGCAAGCCCTATTTAAATCTCTAAAATCCACATAGATCCTTATTTGATTTTTGTCTTTCTTACCCACCGGAACAATGCTAGACAACCAAAGTGGGTGTTGTATCGATTTAATGAACCCTGCCATCAGTAAGCGTTGGACCTCTTCTTTGATCTTCATGTTTAGCTCAGGCTTGTACTCCCTCGTTGCTTCTTTCACTGGAATGGCTGAAGGCATCACGTTCAACTTGTGGCAGTTCACTTCCTCATCCAGACCTTCCATCTCTGTGTACTTCTATGTAAAAATGTCTATGAACTCCCGAATCATCTCAACCAAGGCCTCTTGTTTCCCTTTACTGAGGTCTTTCGAGATAAAAATAGGCCTTGGATCTTCCCCTTCTTTCGCTAGGTTCAACTGCTCCAACTCTTGTGCTTGCGACTTTGGTTGATCTGCCATGTAATCTGGTTCCTCAATGACTTCTTCCATAAATTCTTGTATGTTGAAGTTATCTATCACCATACATTGTCCCTGTTGATCCACCAGAAAGCAGTCATATATCGGGTCAACCTCATTATCAGTTTCTTCAGTCTCCCGTTCACACCATTACAACTGATAAACCACCTTTCCTTCTTCGATAACTACCTTTTTACACTGTCTTCTGGTAGTCGCCACTGCCCTCCTTTTCTTCTCTCTAGAAGCCTCGGCGATTATTTCTCCTGAAAATTGACTCACCATGCTCTGTCGTTTAACCTCATGCTCCACTGGGTCCACTCTAGTCCTCATCCTATCTTTGAGCTGCTTTAAAATATTTCGGGGCTGAGGGACCACCTGATGGACTTCTTCGACCATCACGCATTTGCTACTTGCAACCTCTTTATTCTATTCGTTTAAGGGTCCCATTAGTTCTCTAATCGAGGGAACCCATGCTCCATCCATTCTTCTCATTAGGACCCGGACATCCTCCTCCAATTCTGTGTAAAATTCCACATCTACCAAATGAGCTTCCTCGACAGCGAAGGGCCTCTTTGTAGCCCTAATGATCACCTCCGTTCACTTGAAATTTGCCTTGGCGTATTGATGATGCGTCGAAGGAACTAGCCCTTGGTTGTGCATCCACACTCTTCCTATCAGCAGGTGGTAGGAAGTTACACTCTCTATTACGTGGAACTTGATATGGAAACTCAGATTTCCCACACAATACCAATATTCACGTACCCAATGGACTTAGAAGACTAGTTGTGATATCCCAAAATCACCAAAGGCATGGGGAATAACCTTTCTTTCAGAATATTAGCTGCGTGGAAAGAGTTGATTGGCATGATATTAATAGAAGCTCCCTCATCCATAAGAGTCCTTATAAAACTAACTCCGTTAACGCTGGTGGTCACATATAATGGCCTGTTATGAGGGAACCTTACGGCCCTATCTGCGTCGCTGAAAGTTACCTCTGATAGAAACCGCTTTACCAACCTGGCCATGGGTCCCTTCCATCTCAGCGAAGGGACTGAGTTCTTCCTAGTAATGTCAAGGATTTCCAGGGCTATTTCCAATCTACTCTCCTTTTGTATCCCTACTTGGTCGAAGAACCAGGTGAACTTTGGGGATTTTGAAACTCCACAGTATTCTATGACTTGGTCTGCTTCCTTACCTTTAATGCTGTATACATCCTCCACGTCTTTAGCGCTTGCTTCATCGTAGGCTAATACTATGTTAGCCATTCCCTTAGTACAATCTTCCAAATCTTCTTCAAACTCCCCCTGCTTCATCGTTAACTCTCTTTTTTCTCTTTCTGCCTCCTCATCATAGGCCATCACCAAATTGTCCCCATGTGTTGGGAGTGGGTTATTGTTAACGTTCTGCGAAGGGATTTTCAACATCCCTGCCTTCACATACTTGTCAATGATTCTTCTTAGCGTGAAACAACTCTCTGTTAGATGCTGGATCTTCCAATAAATTTGACAATATTTGGGATCTGCCCTTGTTGCAGCATCAGGTTCCCCAGTGAGAATGCTCGTTGGTTCGTAGACCATTCCCCCTTGGACCATTACATTGTAACAGCTGACAGCCTCCTCTACTATACAAGGCAATGGTGGTGGATCCTCCCAGTCTCTTCTAAACTTCCTCTTGTTGTC
The DNA here is from genome assembly GCA_949130495.1 of Sambucus nigra. Classification (NCBI taxonomy): domain Eukaryota; kingdom Viridiplantae; phylum Streptophyta; class Magnoliopsida; order Dipsacales; family Adoxaceae; genus Sambucus; species Sambucus nigra. The sequence goes on from OX422224.1 coordinate 70,832,701, forward strand.
CTTTTTCGACACCTTACCCCCATCTGCTCCATCGGTGTACCCTACCCGTGAGGGCTGAGCCCCCCAAAGGTTGTAGCGGCTGCCTAAACATCATGGGTACCACAACTGGATTTGATTGCACTACCAATGAGATATTCCTTACTGCTTTTAAGAACGCTAAAAAATTCCCCTCGCGCGTCTCATTTATGAGATGGCAGATGTACTCAGGTAGCAGCCCCTCCGCGCAGATATGAAATAACTTAGACTCTTTGGCCTCCTCCCTCACATCGAGGGACCTTTCCCTGAACCTTCGAACGTAAACCACCACTTCTTCCCCGGGTCGTTGCTTCTCCCTCCTCAGTTGGGTCAAAGTAAACTCATCTTTCGTGAGAAAGAACTTTTGGACGAACAAAGCGTTCATCTCCTCCCATGTGGAAACACTCTTGGGAGCTAAGTGAGAATACCAAGTGTATGCCTTATTGGTTAAGGATTTTGAAAATTCCCTCAAACTGAGCTTCTTATTATTGCAATGCACCCCCAAGTGTTCAACAAAGCGTTTAATATGCTCGTTCGGGTTTCCACCATTTCTTGTGTATTTTTCAAAGATAGGAGGGATATAATCTTTTGGATAGGGCTCATCATTGTATTCCTGGGGGTAAGGCGTCCAAAATTCATCATAGACCGAAGCTATCTCGCTCTTAGATTGCGAGGAAGCTTTCATGAATTTTAGCATCTCTTTCTGCATCTCCTTCCTCATCTCCTCCATGGGTGATGTCGTTGTAGCACTTACCAGGGAAACCACAGGTTGGCTGCCCATTCCATCTGGAGAGATCATCATAGTTGGAGCCGTTGATACTCCTGAGGCTCCCACTACTGGATTTACAATAGAGGGTATACTTTCTAGGACCGTTCCTGTTGCACCTGCACTTAGTGGGACCATTGGGGCTGCCCCTGGTGTCACATAGGAGTTGGCTTCAAATCCTCCCAACACCGTTGAAGTTACAGGAGTTTGTAAAAACTCATAAAATTTACTCATGAGGAGTGCCACTTGGGCTGGTCCCAACCTAGTGCTCGTGGAAGCTTGTGTCACCCCTGGGACACCTGTTGCCGCGTGAACTGGAGGTACCTCTACCCGAGGAACCCCATCTCTTGAAGCCTCCATCTCTCTCGCCTCTTGTTCTTCATTAACGTTATCTTGCGCCATACTCCTTGATTAGAAGAATGCCTCCCCAACAGAGTCGCCAAACGGAAGAGGGTACTTTAGATTAGATGGAGGCGTAACCCCTTTTAAGTATAGTAATGATAAGTTAAATAGCAACACTATTGATTAACCATAGGACATGCAAACACAACTCAATGAAGATAGACTCAGTTTAAACTCACAAATCTCTCGTGTATAACTCAGAAGGTAGTAATGAACTTAGAAGAAACTTTGCTTAGAGGGAGAAAGAATATAAACACCCTAGATACACCTTGGTAGGCAAAAAAACACCCCTACCACCCTCAATGATCTCTGTCAAATATTAAAGCTTCATAATAAATGACAATGGTGGGTGAGTAATCTCTTTGGTTCGTAATAAATCTCTCTAGTAATAACTTCTAAACTCTCAATAATAACATTATCCCTCCTCAGAGGTGGTTGGGGTCCTTAAATAGCCCCCCACACTACCCCCGAGGCAACTCAGTCATTAATATTTGTGAAAGATATCCCTCATACTTTATTTCACAAGCATTAAGTACCTGATGCACTAGTTATCTCCACGTCATAATCATTAAATGCCAAGACATGCCTTTTGCCTAACCATTGTGTGTTAGGGGGCTGCCGTCACAGGGGTGGCTCACCAACTGTCTGGATGCCCCAAATACCACGGTGGTTTACTCAAGTGTAGGTCTATCATTGCCTAGCTGGTTAGTGACATCTGATAAAGCGAATGTGCCATTAAGTAGAGGGTTGTTTGGCTCATAACTCATCGGTCGATGGAAATCAAGGTTGCTCCCCTCGAGATTCCACGGTTAGGGTCCTTCGGTGTTTTACCAGGTGTATCTAAGATGGTCAGTACAATCCCCAATAGTGCTTCACTTCTCAATCCTCCAAACTAAGTCCCTCCAAAGTTACCACGGCGAGGTCGTTCGATAGAGCATGAAAGCTCTTCCAGGCCCTGCCAATCCTAGTCTCTCGCGAGTACCGTTCGACCTCACATAAAATCATTATACTCATTACATCTTTATCGTCGTTATAGCTCATAGCTAATATAAACAAAAGACACAACAAGCCTAAATTAACATGACTATATGACGAGCTCTCTCGGTCAGCTTCTTCGCTCGAAGGTCCTTCTGAGTTGCCACGTTGAGTTGCCTTAATCTTAAACAATGTCGTAAATGGGGGGATTATCTCTAATTTCAGGATTACCTTCAAGACCCCTCTACAGAAGTCAAATCGTTTTTGCGGTGGACCCTCAACTATTTATACTTCTAGTGTACAGTTAGTGTGAAGCTTAAATAGTAGGTTGTATATAGTTATCTTTTTATTCTTTCTTTCTTTTTATTTTTTCTTTCCTTTTTAATTTAGTCTAGTGTAATTAGTAACCTTTTGTTATTTATTTTTGCTATGCTCGATACTAATTTGTTTTGTAGATTCTTTGGACTTATTTTTATGGGGATCGGTCCAATTTTGGGTAATATAGCTCTTTTCCTCTCTTTAACTTGGTTTTTAATTCTCATTGAGGACAATGTCAGGTTTTAAGTTAGGGGGTGTGGGATATTCTATCCATTTCTTTATTTAGTCCATGTTTTTGCTCACATGTTAGTTACTTCATATGCTTTTCTTAGAAATATTAAAAATTTCAAAAAGATTTTCTTTCTTTTTTCTCCTTTATTGGCATTTTGCCTTTGTTTTCGATAATAAATTTCAGTAATTGCTCGGTCCAATAGACAACCCAATGATGCATGTTCTCGATTTTAGAAGTTATTAGAATTTAGTCCTCACTTATTGATATTATGAATAAATTAATGAATTAAACTTTAATCCCATGAGCACATGCACTTTTCTTGCTTTATTGATTTGGTTTAAGATTTTTATAAGTCGGTAATATTTTGTTGCATTGTATATACTTACACCGAGTAAGCTTTGTGCATTTCATCGTTTGTGAGTGTATACACTATTCTTTCCTCTTTGAAAACGTTGAATTCGTCGGTAATCTCTCTATTCTTTCATTTGATCGTTCATTAATTGAGTTCATATATGAAATGTGTTACTTGAGCATGATTTTCAAAGTTTTTTTTAACTCGATAATTGTGTAAACTTTAGGAAATGATCATAGGCCATACTTGTTATATCACCCATATTAGCCTTGACTTCACCTCATATATGTCTACCCTTGTCAACCCCTTTAAGCCTAAATATTAGCCTTTCGTTTCATAATCCAAACCCCATAACCAACTCCAAATTGGAGTTTTAAACCATACATACACTTTCCATACCCTTGTTTGGATTGTTACTTGGTATTGAATGACGTTTGTTGTGTTGCGCTTGCAATATAGGCATATGAGAGTGGGAAAAGTAAAGAAAAAGATATGTGAAAAAGTCATGAAAAAGAGAAAGCAAAAAGCAAAAGAAAATATGAGAAAAAGAAGAAAAGAAAAGAAAGAGAAAGTGGAAAATGTTGTGTATATAGCTCAATAAACTTTGATTGCTCGCCAATTGTTATATCCAATGCTTATTTGGAACTTGTTTTCTATATTTTGATTTTGGCCGCATCTTTCCCATTTTCCCAAGTTTTCATTTCGAACACTTTGAATCTGTACATACATTCCTTTCATTTCGTACCCTAGCCTAGCCTACATTACAACCCTATTCAAGTCTTATGTGATCTTAAGTAGATGTAATTCAAAGGTTTAAATAGTTTTGATAATCTGTGAAAATACATTTCGCCTCCTTTAATGAGCGGTATCTTTAATTGAGATTACAATTTTTAATTTCATATATAGTGTTCTTCCTTTGTGACATGTATGCGGCCTAGTTTTCATTTACATTTACTCTTTATGATCGCATGTTCCGTGTGTTACCTCCATTTTTCATGTGAATTCACTTGATGAGTGTAATGCCCATGAGGATTGAGTATATGCTTGCCTTTATGTTTATCCGGTTTATATAAGTTTTATCCAAATCATACTTTGCATGTGCTCGCTCCCCTCCCACATTTTAAGGTTTATGTTCTATGAGGTGCATTCTATAATGTTAATGATTTGGCCTTTTGTTTGAATTCGTTTAATGTGCTAATAATGTGTATGAAATCTTGTTCACTATTTTTGGGCTTGTTGCATGTTGGGTTGGGCTTATTTTGAGGAAATCATATGATGTTTGTGGGTATCATCCCTGAAAACCCTCACGAGACGACACTCGTCCACTAAGGTAACCTAGGGATTTAATGGATTATTACATATGCTAAATGCAATCATGTTCCCTATGAAAGTGGTATTTATATTTCGATGCATATATACGTCTTGTACTACCTTCTGTGGACTGGTTTTGTTTGTTTCATCACTAGGGACTAACGATGTCTAATTTAGGGGCGTGATTTGTATCAAATATTGCATATGTTTGCCCTATATCTTTATGCATTCTAGCATTTTTACAGTCCTTAATGTCTATATTTATGCTCATTAACCAGAAAACCTTGAATTTGGATATATACATGCTTTGCAGGGGTTGTTTGTTCTTTTGTAGGTATTGGAATACTAAAAGTGAGGATCCGTTGCATTTCAAAGAAGTGCCATCGTTGGATGCTACTTCAAGGGCATTTTAGTCAATTCACCTTTCATCTTCGGATTATTGAAATTCCACTGATATGTATTTCGTTGATCAAGCTTCGCGTGTTCGTAAACAGTGCGCGATTCCGAGTCCGGACAATGAAGTTAGGGCTGTTTCCGTAATGGACCTTTCCTCCCCTCTTTATAGACCAAATAGCTGCCAAAAACAGAGTACCGATCGACTGCGGTTTTGAGTTTTGCCGTAGAAAGGGGACAATTTGCTTCAACTTGAAGGTGCGATCGACTGCACCCCTGCGACCGATCGACCGCGTATAACATATATTTGTTGTCTTTTCCTTTCCTTTTCTTTTTCCTTTATTTCTTTTCCATCTTACTATATGAACCAATTTTGTTGTAAATATCAGATAGATTAAATTTTAGACAGTTTTAGGTTAGGGTTTGGGGGTTTTGAGAGCTCTTTCTTCTTCCTCATTTGGTTGACACCCATTTGGGTTTCTAAGTTACACTTTTCTTTACCCTCTCCATTAATATAGTTGTATTTCCTTTAGTCTTGCTTTGTAGTTAATTTACATGCTTTCATAATTAGGTTTACTTGCTTCATTTACTTGCTTTGTAGTGTAGTTTTATTGCGTTTGTTTACCGCTTTTATTTACAGCATTTTTAATATGCTTTCTAGATAAATTAGAGTAGGTTGTGTCGGATTGAACTCACCTACGGGTTGACATGTTGCTTTGCTTTGGTGATGGAGTTTACGGGTCTATTTCGGGTCCATTGTCCTAGTTATTATGCCTAGGAGATTTGACGGGGCATATCATGTATGCTCCGTGCTTACGACCTTGTGTGCGTAATTTTTGGGGTATTTATTGTGCCAAAATTGTATTAGTCTTTTATGCGAATTTAGGGGCGCGACAACCCTTGATTTAATTAACTGTCGAAATGAGACGCATTTGTAATACTCGTCGACTTATGTAACCATTTTATACTAATTAACTCGGATGAGGGATATTTGATGCAACCTATAGTTTTTACTCGCTTTATTAGTCTAGCTTTATTTTCTCTCGCCTAGATTAAATATTTCCCTTTTTGCATCTTTTCCCTTTTGTTCATATTCATCTTTTACACTTTTATTTTAGAAGTATTAAACCAATTAAATTATAGCAACTTGTCTTTATGGATTCGATACTCGGACTGGACGCTATACTCCCTTAAAAGAGTGTAGTCATAATTTAGGTTTTTTGTATTAAGGCGGTGAACATAAAACAACGATCGACGTTTGACACGCGCCACTTTTCACCCTTCATCACTGATGCCTTAGAAGCCCTTAGTTCAACAATCGACTTTGAGCTAGGAAGAACTATCCAAATAGATTTCCTTACACAACCAAGTATTGACTAAGCAGTCATAGCCGAGCAAGTCCTCCTCGTAAAAAAGGTTCTTGTTGGATAGATCCCATCATAAATTATCTATAGAGCGACATACTGCTAGCCAACAAGAGGTTGGCCCACCAAATTAGGGTCAAGGTTGCTCTCTTCTATCTCTCCCTAGAAGGAAAGCTCCACAACAAGCCATTTACAAGATCCTACCTCCAATGAGTACACCCACAATTTACCGAACAAGTCCTTAGCAAACTTTATGAGTGCATCTGCGGGAGTCATGCTAGAGGAAGAGCACTGGATTTTCGATCAATAAAGGAGGGTTACTGGTGGACTCATATGCAGAGGGACACAAGCACTTATGCTCGCAAGTGCAAAAAATGTTAAAAGCATTCTCCCATGATCGACCAGCCCGCCAGCGACCTGGCCGTTAGTGCAATGGGGACTAGACATAGTGGGTACCACAACCTACTACATTAGATAATCAAAAGTATCTATTGGCGGGGATAGATTATTTTACCAATTGTGTAGAGGTAGAACCACTGACGAACATTCAAGATTCATATATGATCAGGTTTATTTAGAGAAACATCATAACACGCTTTGGGGTACTAAGGACTATCATCATCGATAATGAAATGCAGTTCAAAAGTGGTTTCTTGCAAGATTTTTATGATGAATACGGTATTAAATACCACTTCAGTTCTCTGGCATATCCTTAAAGCAACGGGAAAGAAGAGGCTTTTAATAAAGCCATGCTCGATAGACTAAGGAAATGGTTGGAAAGGGCCAAGGGTGCCGGGGTGGATGAGCTCCCTCCCTCACGTTATTTGGGCTTATCGTACCACCTCTAGAAAACCAATCGGGGAGACACCATACGCTCTTGCCCATGGGATGGAGGCTGTCATCCCACTGGAAGTAGGTCTCTCCACCATAAGAAGTAGTTTGGTTGACCAAGGCCTTAACGATGATGCATTACACATTGAACTTGACTTAGCGAAAGAGCGAAGAGAGCATGCCATGATCAAGTTGGCCTCTTATCAACAACAACTGGCTAGGCAATACAGTAAGAAAGTTAATCCGAGGAAGTTTATGATAGGAGATTACGTCCTAAGAAAATTCCTCGACAGTGCCGTAAAACCATCGGATGGTAAGCTGGGGCCAAACTGGGAAGGACCATTCAGGGTAATCAAAGACGACCTTCAAGGAGCATATCATCTGGAAACACTAGAGGACAAGGAGATACCAAAAGCATAGAACGTAGCCAATCTCAAGAAGTTTTATTTTTAAATCTTCTTTATCTTTACTAGCACATTTAGTTTATGCAAAGTTTTATTTTTAAACTTATGTTGCTCAGACAGTATTCAATAAATAAAGGCCGGATTGTCCCCTTAACTTTCATATTTTTGTATTCGCTGCTTAACTCTTATTGGTAACATCTCATTAATATGCACCCTTTCCAAATGATATCTCCTTCGTGCATAGCCAAACTCCTGAGATTACGACAAGTTGTTCAACTTATTTTCAAATATGAGAACTTAACATATCGAGCAGGGTTTGTAGCAATTATAGTGAGTCAATAGACTCTTTTCAATTACTACATCCCTCAGGTTCTTGTTGTAAGCACAAGGGACCTCATGGGTTTCCTCGATGACCACAAACGCCCTACGGGGATCCTTAGGCAACAAAGCCAACTTATTCTGGTCTCCAAATTTATTAGTCGCAAAAAACTTGCTCGGGAGGATGGACCAGCTGTCAGGTGAATTCTTGCCATCATCCTACTTAGGCCTAAGGAAGCATGATGACACGACTTAAAAGGTAAAGTAGATGGAACGACACTGCTAAGGCATGTTGGACTAGGAGAATGTCTAAACACAAAATAACATATAACCAACACTATCTTTTAATACCATTTAGTCAGCAGAGAAGCTCAAAATGATAAAATCAGAAACAAAGAGCCTTTCGATTAAGTGTTACACAGTAAACCTATATGAAGGTTTAGTCATCACAGACTCAAAACATCGAAAAATAGTAAATAACACTTTTTCATTAACTTAAATGGAAAATTACATTTACATCAAAACCGGAATATACAAAAGATTTACGATGGCCCTAGATGGCAAGAAAGGTAGTTTGCAATGCACGCTCTCCGAACATCATCTGGGTGAGGCACATGCTCCTCTCCTGCATTTTCTAAGTAATGTTCTAGAAGCTGAGGAGGAATATCATTTATTGGGATCCACCGATCATCCCTCTAAAAGAGATTATGGCGATAAGTCGGGCAATGGATCTTATATTTATACAATAGGTTATACTCCTTAGGCCTTTTCAATTACCTAAGTGCACCGAGCCACCCCCGGTCAAAGGCAAGGTCTTCTGCCTCCTTTAGCTTCTCTGGGGAATCAGTCCAATCCTGTTCATAACCATCTGCCCAAACCTGTAGAGGACCCCTTCAGAATAAGTGCCTTAGCCTTGTCACATCCCTCTGAAGTCCGATAGCAATTACATATGCCCGCCGAATATCTCCTTTGAGCTCAGCGACCTCACTTCGCAAAACTTAGGATTCATTTAGAGCGACCCCCCTGGACGACGAAGAGGATCCTCGCAGCACTAAGGAGGACCCTGACGGGGCTTTCTCCTTCAGTCGAGCAATCTATTTTTTAAATCACCGTTCTCCTTCTGGATCAACTCGCTCACTTGATTCACTTCACTGGCATCCAGAAGTTTGGACTTCAAATCATTTACTTCCTCCTAGACTAAAACCCCAACCTTTTCCATCTTTTGGAGATTGTCTTTCAGCTTAGCGACTAATTTAGATTGGTCCTTGTACTGCTGGTTTCTTGTCCTCAAGGATTTAAAAATCTTCACAAAGGCCCTGCAAACCTTCAAGTTGATATCCATCCCAAGAATTTATCCCAGTGGGGAGTTTGGAGGTATATACTAATCTAAATCAATGGGCTACAAGCAATAAAATAAGCAATAGATTTGTCGAACATCAACAGTAAGACAAGGACAACAAGAAAAGAAAGTTTTCTTTTCATTTAACATAATGGGGGAATACGCTAGTACAAGTATGATAATTACAAAACATAACAACCATACAAAAATAAAAAATAGAAACCCTAGACCAATGGTAAAGGCCTACACCTGCTCAAAAGATGTTGGCTCCTTTCCTTTGTCGGTAGTTAGGGTAACTTGATTGCCAGCAACCACGATCTCACCAAGGTGACCCGCAACTTGGTCAATAAGAAGGTCTCTAGTAGTAGGGTCATCAGTATCTATCCCATCTTGAACAGAAGGCTGGTCAGCCAAAGTCTCCTCAGTGTCCATAAGGTTAGGACCTGACATGTGCTGGGTATGAAGATGGGAATCAATAGGAACTCCAGTAGCGACCAAGAATTGGTCCTAGTCCTTTTTAAAACCCACCTACCGAACATAGGCTATTTGGCATTTGACATCATCGTACTGCACCTCCAAGCATTCGTTATACCCACTATCTCGGACGGTCGCGATCTCTCCCTCCAACTTCTCAACCTTGGTTATCAACTCCTTATTGGCCTCCATTACCTTCAACTTTTCAGTAACCACCAGGCTATAGGCTGTTTGGAGTTCACTCAGCTCCTTCGTGGACTGCTGAGCCTTCTATTTTTCATGGTCAAAAGTATCCTTAGCATTGGCCAAAGCCTTTTCAGAGTTCTTTAAGGTCTTCTCCATCTTGACATTTCTCCTCGACTGGTCGGCCCGACCATGCAACAACGTGGTAAAATCAGAAACAAACTGCATGATGAAGAGAAACGTAAGATAATTTATAAGAATATGGGAGAACAATTATAGAAACATAGATAGAAATGGATGTACCACTGCAAGACCTTGAGTGGACTTAAGGGCTAACTAGTCAGACCTTATCTTCGTTGACCACTCGCGATCAGCAGCGAGCATGACCCTCTCTAACATTTTGGGGGCAAGCTGAGGAGTGTCAGCAACACTTTTCCCCTAGTGAAAATAATATGAGAAGGCACAATAGAGGCCTTTAGGTCCTGTGTCCTCTTCTTTCTTCTTCTCTCTTTCTCTCCTCTTCTCTCTCTCATTCTGTTTCTCTTCTTCTTCTTATCCACCTCACTCTCCCTGGTTCCTGACTTGGGAACCACCAGCCATAGGGGAGTCCCCATCCTTTATTTTTAGAGACTTTATCCGATCAGATAGTAGATCGTCATCGTCATCGGGGAGAATCAAACACCTTCTTTTTGGTGGCGCCATTTCTTCTTTTTCTTCTTCTTCTTCTCTTTCTTCATTAGTTCCTTACTCACTATCTTCCTTTGACCCCTCCTCTTCACTTTTTTCTTCCCATATTTCCTCTTCCTCGCTTTCTTCTTTGAGCTGAATTGGCTCAGAAGGGCCACCAATTTCTTCCTCTATAACCTCCAAATCAGGGATGGTGTAAACTGGACTAGTAGTGAAACTGGAGGTAGTGTTATTATACTATAGGAGATAATCAGCTGATCGTGGATGCTCATTGTGAGAAAGAGTATCCCGAAACCTCCAAGGTTTTAGAATATCAATGACTCTAAGCTCACTGGGATCGGGTTCTTAGTTCTTTTCCTTGGAAGGAAAAATAATCAGAAAGAATATTAAAAAATTCATGAAAAGGAACACACAATCAAGGAATGAAAAAGAAAGACAGTGTTAGCACTATGTACTCCTCCCCGAAGTTAGGGATCCGAGGTACCCTGTACCTTACGCCCTTTGATTGAGGAGGATATTGCCAATTCATAGTAATGAATACTTCACTCCAGTAATCTTTATGAGAATCAGGCACATTTATAATTAGAACCCTGTCAGTACTCCTAGCCTTCAAATATAAGAGTCCACCTTTTATGCCCGAAAAGACATAGCAATAAAAAATTTATGCGAGCCCTACGTTGGTCTCATATAACTCACTTATCCTATGTACTCCATTCACAAATTTCCAAACGTTTGGAGTACACTGAGCGAGAATAATGTCAAAATATTTGAAGAAATGAAAAAACAAGGGATTTGGGAGAAATGTCACCCCCCCCCAAGAAACCAACAAGGTATGGATCCAGTGACCATCATCCATGGTATGAGCGTTTCGAGAAATTGAGACACATAAAATATCCACCGAGTCAGGAATATTATACCACTTTCTAAACTCAAAAAGGGATTTATTATCAAGCGTCGCCATTATCAAGAAAACCCTAGCTACAGCTATAAGAAACTTAGCATAAGAGAAGAGTAGAGAAGAGCTAGAACTGAAACTTACAAGTATTAATGAAGCCTTAAAAATCACTGAAGAAATAAAGCTCTGATTTTGAAGCAGAAAACGAGAGAGGAAGCTTAGAGGCAAAGTACGAGCAAAAATGACTGAAATGACTGAACTGACTAAGTTACACACAAACAGTTTTCAAACATCTAAAATCATGAGTTGCGATTCCCTAAGAAGATCCCACCAGCTCTCACAAATAACAAGTATGCCATGACATTTTTTAAATGCTGTTTTAGGCCTTGGGCCATTATCTCAATTAAAATATATTGTCCCAAAACTGTTAGCCCAAAGATTTTAGGGGAAATTATAGGAGCCCATTTAATACGGTCCATGAAAGTTACTGAGCATCCCAGATGGATTAACACGCTGCCCGACCCAAATCATGACTTAATTTCCATTGGTATAAGAAAACTTACGGATATGTTCAAATCAAGTACCAAGAATATCGGATGAGATATTCAGGTACTTTTTGGCAAATTCACGTGTTATTTTGAGTTCATTGAACAACTCAAACTATGTAACGACATATCTATGAATTATACACCCTGACCCGGGGCAAAAAGGGATTTTAACTTGAGACTTTGAGAGACACTTAATAAGAAAAGTAACCTCTACGTTGTAAGGACACAAATTTCCAATGAGTCCTTTGTAGTTTTGGATCGATTCCGGACAAAAATATTTGAGTCATAGGATAATGTTCTTGTGTATCCTTCAAGCTTATGAAGAGTTTGCGTTGAAGACGTTGCAGCCTACTTATTAAGAGAACATCATTGTCGAGTTTCAGTGCCACGTTTTACGTCATTAACATCATATTTCAAGACTCCAAAGGTATGAATGATTTTATATATTTGTAGGAGACTTGGAATAATTTTTATTGGAAGTAATGTTTATTTAAAATAAAGTTTTTGGGCTTATAATTGAAAACTGAACATTATGGGATCTCGTTCGAAATTGTCGTTCAAATGAGTTTGTCATTCGAATGAGAATTTCGTTCGAACGAGTTTGTCAACGACTTTTCCCATTTGTCCACTGGAACATCATTAGATGGTCGTTCGAACGAGACTTCGTTCAAAAGAAAATCTCGTTCGAACGATATTTCCAGCGGGAAAATATTTTGGCAGTTTTTGGCCACGATTCCACTCTTTTGTTCCCACTAACTCTTCCAGATTTATTTAGTGCGGGGAGCTCTTTTTAAAATATAACTTTTGATAAATTCTAATCATACTTTTAGAGAAAATTTGGAGAGAAAATTTCCTAACATCAAAAGTTCATAGTTTTGTGTTTTTGTGAATCCATGAAATAATTCCTACCAAAAATACATTCACCCAATTGTTTAGTTTATTCCAAGTATTTCTACTTCTATATATATTTTCTTAGAGAATTTTGGCACTGGGTTTACTTTTCTACCCAAGAAGAAAAGTGTTTGGGTCTTGTTTCTTTACCTCAACAAAAGGAAAATCATTTTGGATTTTACTACGGTGTTCTCACATGGTGAAAGGCACCATGTGTGGGTGACGGTGTCCAAGAGCCCCATCGGTGGAGTCCGAGACTGTGGAGAAGTCCATGGTTATTTGCTAGGCGTAGGTTGAAGATCAAAGGAGCGCATCAAGGCTTGAAGAGAGTTGATTTTATTGTGTAAGTCCTCTTGTCGAGTCTTTGTAAAATTTGAACCATACTCAGTGAATTTGTTACGCCAGGGCCGTCCGGAGTTTTTTTCCCGTTTTGGATTTTTTCTCGTACATCGCCGTGTTGTGGGATTGTGAATTTATTTTATCTTTTGAAAAAATCACCTAGAACGTATGCTTAGGGTAAAAAGATAAAATTGGATTTAATTCGCAATCTTGATTAAATGGTGCATGTTTGATTATTTGGGTTAGTTTATTTTAAGTTAATTTAATTCAAGTTGGCACTAAATTAATTGGATAATTTTCTTGCCTAAATTGTTTAATTTTGATAATTAAATTATCTTGGTTTGAGTGAAATTAAAATGTGTGTGTGTTTACTTTAATTCACTTTGTAGTGTTTAATTTTAATTCATTTTAAGAAATTAAAATTTGTCATTTGTGTGTGTTGAACCATCTTTATTCCGCATTAAAGGAAATTTATATTTAAAAATTTAAAATTGGGGGGTCCTTGTTCTTTTCACGAGTGGTATCAGAGCCGGAGCGCTAATTTATTATGTTAAGGTCGTTTTAAATATTCTTGGTTAAAATGGAATTTTCCCCATTTTCAAAATTTCCTGTTTTCGATGGGCCCAATTACGCGTATTGGAAGGCGCATATGAAATCGGCACTAAAGTCTATCGACGATAGAGTTTGGTTGTCAGTTGTTAACGAGTGGTCCCCATCCAAACATTTTAGGTTTAAATGCCTTGTTTAGTGCGGTCATACCGGATGAATTCCGACGTATCATGACGTGTGAAACCTCTAAGAAAGCTTGGGATATATTATAACTCAGTCACGAGGGAACTAGTGTCGTTAAGGCTTCAAAACTCCAAAACCTCACCACTCAATTTGAAACCATCAAAATGAATGAAAAAGAAACATTTGATGAATTTTATGCTAGACTTTCAGATATAGTAAATTCATCATTTAATTTGGGATAGTAAATACCCAACGACCGTGTAGTAAAGAAAATTTTAAGGTCCCTACTCGAGAGATTTATCCCTAAAGTGATCGTTTTAAATTCTTTACCCACCTTAAACTCTACCAAACTTGAGGAACTAGTAGGTGATTTACAAACTTATGAACTAGATATGTTCCCCTCCAAAAATGAAAAGAAAATTGATAAGGGCATTGCTTTAAAAGCTCGAAAAGAGGAAAAATAAGTTGTGGTTGATGAGAGTGATAGTGACTCGGAGGACATGACTATGTTTGCTAGGAAATTTAAAAAATTTCTTAAATTTAATAAAGATAAGTTTAAAAATGATTTTAGGAAATTTGAAAATTCTAAGCATGACAAAGTCAAAAAGATCCCTAAAGCTTATAATGAAAATCTTAATAGGGACAAGTCAAATAGGTGCTTTGGTTGTGAAGGGTATGGACATAGGGCTTTTGAATGCCCCACTAAACTAAGAAAAGAGGGTAAATAACCAATTTCATTTAATTCTACCCTTAGTGATAGTGATAAGGAAGAGGGACCCGCTTCCCCCATTGAACGAAACTTTGTCGCTTTCATGGAAAGTCATGTGAGCACCGATAATGAATCTTCCCATGAAGATATACAAAGACACGACACTTTCGAGGTCAAAGTTTATCATTCCCTTATTTTTTATGGTTTTGAGAGTGAATAAGAGAGAGAGAGTGAAAATGAAGAAGAGGTTGATGTGAGTGAACTTCCAATTTCTTTTCAAGAATTATATGAAGAATATATTAAATTAAAATGAGCAGATTTGAAGTTAGAAGCTAGTTTAAAAGATAGTGCCAAGGTCATTGATGAGAGTGCATTAGTTGATGACCTTAGGACATGAGAGAGAGATCTTGAGAGAAGCTTGAATATGTAAAAGGCGAGAGAGATAGCCTTAGAGGCTTGATAGAATCAATGAAAAAGGAGTTTCTTGAGTTTGAAGAGAGGAAGAGTTTGCTTGAGTCTAGGATTATAGAACTTGAGAAGAAAGTGAGAGACTCAAGTAGAGTCAAATTTGATTTGGAGAGTCGTTCGGAGAAATTAGATAAAATCTTAGGAACAGTCCAAATTTAAAATGACACGTGTGGTTTAGGCTTCTATACTTATAATGAATCAACTATTAAAGCCAAAACCAATATTTTAGGAGAATCCTCTAGGAACAATGTTATAGATCATTCCTTAGGTAAGTATTTTCATCAAGTCTTTAGGTGCTCTTGTGTTCGAAAAGGTCATCTTTGGAAGCTTTGTTTTGATCTTCAACGAGGTCCTAAAAAATCCCAACGTAAGGCAACCGAGGTATGCAAGGTTCCTATATCCCGTGATTGTCATTCATCATTCGTTTGGGTTAGCAGATCCGACTTGGTAGCTTTACAACATAGGATTTTTTATTCTCATTTACTTTCATACGATACCTCTCTTGCTAAATCCAAAGGATGAATGTGTTAGTTTTTTGCATACTTTAGCTTTTGTACTTCATGCTATATTATCATGCTAATTGTATGCTTGTTTATTATTTTCTAGTCATTGCTTTATTACATATCTCATGCTAGAATTGTGATGTTTATTTATCTTTTATATTAAAGTTCTTTCATTTTAGTTTGCATTAAATGAAAAATACAAAAAGATTTTCGTTTATCATATGAGTTTTACCTTTTAGTAATTTAGGCTTGATGAAAAATACAAATGATTTTTTTTTTTGTCTTTTGAGTAAATATTTTTGTTAGTTTGGTTAAAAATTTTCAAAAAACTAAAAAAATTTTTTTTTTTTGTATTTTAGTTTGACACATTTATGTGGCATATACTTGTGTTTGAGTCTCTTCTTTTTCGCTTCCATGTGGCTAGAACTTTTGGTTAAGATTGTCAATCCTTAAAATGTTCTTTACCATGCTTCCATGGAGTAGTTGGATTTTGTGTTGCTTAATGGATTTGTAAAAACCTGGAGTGGTCCCTTATGCGTGTGTTTCAAATCAAACCAATTCTAATAAAAAATTATCCAACTTTTAATTAGCACCAAACCAAGTTGCGAAAAACCAATTCTTACTTTATACCAATTTTATCTTGATTAATCCTAAACATGCATCTAGTGATTACAGCAAGTAAAGTAAAGTAAAGTAAAGAATACTCACAATGTCGGATGTACGAGGAAAAAACCCAAAATGGGAAAACAACCTCGGATAGCCCAAGTCAGACAATCACTATGAACAAAGGTTTTACAAAGACAGTTTAGCCTTACTCAATGACTCGATCCCCATGGATCTTGATGCTCCTTCTGATCATCTATCGTTCTTCAATAGTGCCCACACAGAAATTCAGTCTTCCACGATACCTGTCCACAATACTCGACTCCATGAATGTTTCGGTGTCCACCGAATGGCTTTGATACGTCTACGGTGTCAAACAAGAAGTCCTTTTCTTTTATTCACCGCAAAACCCTGATGTTCAATGGTAGAACAAACCTTCTTGATGCAGCAAGATCACATAAACATATAAGAATGATAACTCTGATCTTTGCAAACTCTAAGGATGTGTTTAAGCTTTGTAAACCTTAGAAAACATGTGCAAAACTCGTACTGGATCGTAAACTATTTTTCCAGAATGCACACCCATTTAATTCTGTCGAAAACACGCTTTAAATAAGATTTAAATGCCGCCTCGAAAACAGTTTCGTTTGAAAGACATAGGGTTGTCGTTTGTGCGACATAGCCATCTGGTTTGAACGAGACTGGTTGTCGTTTTAATGAGCCCGCATGTCAGTTTGACTTTTTATTTAAAACGTCTTTTTTAAATGAGATCCAAACAAGTCAGACTCTATTTCGAGCTTATCAGAATAAAACGTAGTGTAAACATTTAAAACACTTTTAAAAAACATTTTAAAACATTTTTCTTTATAAAAATTGCATCCTTATCTTTTATAAAAACAATTCCGAGCACCATTAATTATACGCATTCATACTTGTGTGATTTCGAAATGCAATTAACTTTGAAGACGATTAAACTTGTACCAATTAAACTTCGGCATAATTAATTCTTTGAGGCTTTTCCTCCACGTCTTCAATTTCTTCAATACGTTATAGACCAAGTGGGATCGTGACAAAATAAAAATCTCCCTGTGACATATTACAAACACAGTTTTATTCTCGAAATTAAGTCAAAACAATACAGGGACTCCATTGGAAATCTATGTCCTTACAGGATTCTATTTTTATACGCCTCAATTCACACATGAACGAGCTCACTTGAAATTTTAACTTCACATGTATATTTGAGGTTTGTGAGGTGTTATCCTACCAATCCAGTCATCTACATATTTTATGACCTAGGAGGACTTGTGCATGTTGAATCCGTTGCACGTGAGATTTGTGTGATATAAAAAAATGATATATGAATGTTAACGTGGAAGGGTTCCAAAAGGAAATTTATGCTTTGCGAGTAAGCCACCGTTTATAATGGACCTAAAAGAAATATGTGGTCCAAAGGCCTAAAAGAAAAATATGGCATTAAAAGAAAAATGTTTTGCCAAGGCCTATTTTGTTTAGTTAATATAGTCATTCTATAATTAATATGCTTATTTTTAGGGAGTTTGGATGGTATATCAACAGTTTTGCACAATCTCCATTTATCCTAGTTGCGATTTTGTTGTCATGACTCTATTGGTTTATAGAATCATCAAAACTCTAGGCTTATGTGCATTGTATATGTTTGTTCATTGAGTTCAATTTATATTTCCACATGAGGCTATATCTAAATGTGATAAAGTTTTGCAATCAAATTAGAACTCCGAAAACATGTTTTAAGTGATTGGGTCAAAATTTAATTGTTACTAGTTCACACCCCTACACTTCCGTTTACATATGACACATTTATGCTATATGAGTGAAAAACTCATGTTTATTTATTTTGTGTCACTTGTGTATTTACATATATATGTGTGTGTTTGTATAGATTTTATATCTATTGTGTACACATATATATGATATTATGTTTTATTTTGAGTCTTTGCCATTTTAGCTAGTCCACCTATGCCTTAACTCATAATTGGTACCTAACTTGTTGTAAAATTTTGTTTGATATCACATGCCTATTTTCTTATGTTTCAAATTGATATCATTTTGTTCACATCGTAGTTAGTATCCATTGTCAATTACTTGGATTAGTTATTGTCTTTTGTTGCCCCTAGCTCTTTTTGATCCTATCTCTTAAGCATCACTTTGTTTTACTTGTTTTCCCATATTTATATCCCTTATGTTGTTTTTAGGGAGAGAAATCGTACTTAGTTAAATTGGGAAGAAATGAGTAATTGATTAGTTCTTTTATCCTTTGTCTATTCCTGAACAAAAAGGGGGAGAATGATAGATGGAGAAATGGTATCTAAACCTATTGTAATCGTATCTTAGTTTGGGAGATTTAACTTAGGGGTAGACGTCTTTCTGAGTAGGTCATTTCTTTGATAAAGGGGATAATTAATTTATGCGGAGTATTTATTTTACATGCATTTAATACTCTTGATATTCCCTATGCGTTTGATAGTTTTCTTAAGTGTGCAGGAATTTTTTTACGGCAATTTTCATCGGCAAAGATAGTAATCCTTGGGTTTTGAGTCAAGCATCTTATTTTTTATTTTTAGTGGGAAGTTTTTGAGTCTAGTAGAGCTTGACGGCCCTTTAGGAATTTGTTTTATTTTTTGTCCCGGAATAACCAAAGGGGGATATTTGTAAGGACACAAATTTCCAATTGAGTCCTTCGTAGTTTTGGCTCAATTCCGGACAAAAATATTTGAGTCATAGGATAGTGTTCTTATGTATCCTTCAAGCCTATGACAAGTTTTCATTGAAGACGTTGCGGCATACTTATCAAGAGAACATCATTGTAGAGCTTCAGTGCCACGTTTCACGTCATTAACATCATATTTCAAGACTCCAAATGTATGAATTCTTTTATATATTTGTAGGAGACTTGGAATAATTTTTATTGGGTGTAATGTTTATTTAAAATAAAGTCTTTGGGCTTATAATTGAAAAATGAACATTCTGGAATTTCGTTCGAAATTATCGTTCGAACAAGAATTTCGTTCGAACGAGTTTGCCAATGACTTTTTCAATTTGGCTACTGGAACATCGTTAGATGGTGGTTCGAACGAGACTTCGTTCGAACGAAAATCTCTTTCGAACGAGATTTCCAGCGGGAAAATATTTTGGCAGTTTTTCTCCATGATCCCACTCTTTTGTTCCCTCTAACTCTTTCAGATTTATTTAGTGCGGGAACCTCTTTTGAAAATCTAACTTTTGATAAATTCTAAACATACTTTGAGAGAAAATTTGGAGAGAAAATTTACTAACATCAAAAGTTCATAGTTTTGTGTTTTTGTGAATCCATGAAATAATTCCTTCCAAAAACACATACACCCAAGTGTTTGTTTTATTCCAAGTATTTCTACTTCTCTATATATTTGCTTGGAGCATTTTGGCACCAAGTTTACTTTTCTACCCAAGAAGAAAAGAGTTTGGGTCTTGTTTCTCTACCTCAACAAAAGGAGAATCATTTTGGTTTTCACTGCGGTGTACTCACATGGTGAAAGGCACCATGTGTGGGTGACGGTGTCCAAGAGCCCCATCGACGGAGTCCGAGACTATAGAGGAGTCCACGACTATTTTCTAGGTGGAGGTTGAAGATTGAATGACCGCGTCAAGGCTTGAAGGGAGTCGAGTTTGCTGTGTAAGTCCTCTTGTCGAGTCTTTGTAAAATTTGAACCATACTTAGTGAATTTGTTAGGCCAGGGCTGTCCGAGGTTTTTTTTACCGTTTTGGGTTTTTCATTCGTACATCACCGTGTCGTGGGATTGTGAATTTATTTTATCTTTTGCAAAAATAACCTAGAACGCATGCTTAGGGTAAAAAGATAAAATTGGATTTAATTCACAATCTTGATTAAATGGTGCATGTTTAATTATTTTGGTAAGTTTATTTTAAGATAATTTAATTCAAGTTGGCACTAAATTAATTGGATAATTTTCTTGCCTAAATCGTTTAATTTTTATAACTAAATTTACTTGGTTTGAGTGAATTTAAAGTGTGTGTGTTTACTTTCACTTTGTAGTGTTTAATTTTAATTTGTTTTAAGAAATTAAAATTTGTCATTTGTGTGTGTTGAACCATTTTTATTCCGCATTAAAGGAAATTTATATTTAAAAATTTAAAATTGGGGGTCCTTGTTCTTTTCACATACATGGACGTAGGCAAGTTGTCGAACCACGTACATCGTTGTATTGTGATTTTTTACTTTCTGTCTTTGTGATGGTTCTCGTGGATTCTTGTACTGTGATATTTTGTGTATTCATAATACCCCTACAAGTATGCTCATTGTTCAGACTTCTTATATAAAAGACACCATTTACTGGCGATAATGAAGCATGAACTCGCCACATGGAATTATCTGAACTCATTTAAAATCACTCTATTGTCGCCCGAGTTTTATCATTCTTAAAATATATATACTTGAAACCAACCTCAACAACACACTTTAAAAATTTTTCTCGAAACTCCACCACACCTCTTTTAAAACATCGTTCTTCATGACTAATATATGTCTTCTAGTTATTGAAGAGGTAAACTTTAGACGTACTCGGTTCCACACCTCCTATATAAACATTATTTTCAGCACCACCACTAATATCAATTGCAGTGGTTGATGATACAGTCTATCCTTTCTACATGTACCACTGCATTCAACCCTTTTGCAACTTGTATAAGTGCGATCAACTCGTTCATGAATTCTTTAACTGCATCCAACCCGTTCATGGATTATATTAGTGGACAATGCGGGTGAATCAAAGACAAATATCCAAATAAAATCTGCTTTGACAATCACTTGAGACTGCAACATATAATGAACATCTTTGTCACAGACCAACATGAACCAACTTTCATCTCCAAAGTAGTACTTATATGAAAAAGATTCAGTTTTCAAATCCGTAAACCTGCTACACAACTCATTGCATATGAAATCTAATGAGCCGTCTTCACATATTTCAATGTAAGCCATTTATCCCATTAATAACACCTCGCAATCCTACAACATTCCATTATGACCTGTATTAAATGAAAAAATAAAAATGCTTTTGTTAAAGGTCAAGATTGGTTAATGTCGTTGGCGCGGACGCATAAACATATGCCCAATAATAACGTGATAAGTCTATAAGTAATGAAACTAAGTAAACAAAGTAAATGCACATTAACATATTGCCGAAATAAAGTTAAAAAAAGAGAATAAAGAATAAAATAATATGATTTCAAGTGTACTTTATAACTTTATGCGTGTACTTTACTGCAATTTTCTTGTGATCTAGAAACATGTACATTTACTTTTGTTAAAGGTCAAAATTGGTTAATGCCGCTGGCGCGGACCCACAAACAAATGCCCAATCATAAGTTAATAAGTATATTAAGTAATGAAACTAAGTAATAAAGTAAATGAACATTAATATATTGCCAAAACGCAAACATTATAGTATATAGCAGTACAATTTTACGTGTACTTATATCTTTATGCATGTACTTTATTGCATTTTTTTGTGAGCTAGATATATATGCATTTACTTTCGTCTAAGCTCAATATTGGTTAATGTCATTGGCGCGGACCCACAAACACATGCCCAATCATAACATGATAAGTCTATTAAGTAATGAAACTAAGTAACAAAATAAATGCACATTAACATATAGCCAAAATATATTAAAAACATAAACAATAAAGAATAAAGCTCTACAATTTCACAAGTACTTTGTATCTTTATGTGTGTACTTTACTGCAATTTCCTTGTGAGCTAGATACATATTCATGTAGTTTTGTCCAAGCTCAAGATTGGTTAATGTTGCTGGTGCGAACCCACAAATACATGCCCAATCATAATATGATAAATCTATTAAGTAATGAAACTAAGTAACAAAGAAAATAGCACATTAACATATTGCCAAAATACAGTCAAAACACAAATAATAGAGGATAAATCAGTACAATTCCATGTGTACATTATATCTTTATGCATGTACTTTACTACAATTTTCTTGTGAGCTAGATACATATATGTGTTAATGCCGCTGGCTTGGACCCACAAACACATACTCATTCATAACATGATAAGTCTATTAATTAATGAAACTAAGTAACAAAGTAAATACATATTAATATATTGTCAAAATACATTCAAAACACAAATAATAGAGAATAAAACTGTACAATTTCACGTGTACTTTATATCTTATGGGTATACTTTACAGTAATTTCCTTGTGAGCTAGATACATATGCGTGTTAATGTCACTGGCGCGTACCTACAAACACATGCTTAATCATAACATGATAAGTCTATTATGTCATGAAACTAAGTAATAAAGTAAATGCACATTAACATATTACTAAAATATAGTCAAAACACAAACAATAGAGTGTACTTTACCTACTATAATTTTCTTGTGAGCTAGATACATACGAGTGTACTTTGAGTATTATGACACATCACTATAACATAAAGTACATACACACATGAACACACAATCAAAACATATACATACACAACCTGTTAGAAAATTAAAACCCAATATTTTGATTATTTATATTTAAACATCAAAACACATAATCAAAACATATTCATATAAAATTACAAAATAAATTATCAAAACACACGATCAAATCATTAGTTAATACTGAGGTTATTCCAGCGCATACATTAAAAAAGTACAATGATTTCATTGAATCGAAACCAAATACATACAACACACAGTCAAAACATATCCATATAAATTTACAAAATACATTATCAAAATAAATAATCAAATCATTCACTAAATATTATAAAGTTATTCTATTACATGCATTACACAATTACGATGATTTGATTGAATCGAAACCAAACAGAGTCAATATTGGAGTTAATGCAGCACATGGATTACACAATTACAATGATTTCATTGAATCGAAACCAAATATATACAACACACAGTCGAAATGTATTCATATAAATTTACAAAATACATTATCAAAACAAACAATCAAATCATTTAATATTGAAGTTATTCTATCACATGCATTATACAATTACAACGATTTGATTGAATCGAAACAAAATACATATACCTATTGTTATTGATTGACATGCAAAACAATTGTTGATAACAAGTATAAACTTACAAATGGTCGAATTATGACACAAGAATCTTCTTTTTTAGGGAGAACAAAGCCGGTTGAAAAGAAGTGAAAAGAGAAGATCATAAGTCATTAGAGGAGCTACCTAATTATTTAAAATATATTTAATTGGATTAAAATGTCTAATTAAGAAACTAAATAGTAAAAATCTAAAATTTTTATACCAAATCACCGTTATTACAATTGCATTACCTATTTTTTTTCCCTAAACATCTTGCAATAAATCTTTACGCTGAAGGCTGTATTTGATATAATAATCCAAAAACGTTAAGGCATGCATCATTAGGTATTGAGATCCGATCCCCATATAAACTATAAGCATAATAATAACATAACATGCTCCGTCAATTTCATTTATTCCATCGATCTTGCCCATGCCATTTGCCTTTTGCCAGAGACCCATGTACAGTTGTTTTATTATTATAATAGTAATATTCCTGCAAAAGTAAAGCACAAACCTTTTCTCTACTTCTCTTTTTTGTTGCCATGCTGCTAGATAGGAATTAAGAAATTTAACAACCAATCAGACTTTTTAGATGTTCTTAAACCAACTTTCCTACCAATAGACATAATATTCTCAACCCTAATGTGATCATTTAGTGTGTGTTTTTAAATCTAAAAATAGGAGGCGAATAAGTACTGTATAGCTTGCCACCATGAAGCTCATAACACTTTTCTGAAAATAATATTCTATCTTAAATAATTATTAAATGACGTATATAACCCATGGGTCAAAACAAACTTTAAGCACTAAGAGCATATCCAGATTCCCCCTGTATTTTATCAGCTAGCTCCTTGCAATAGCATTTTATTGTAGTCACTTTTTTTTTAAGATTTACTTGGGCCACTCTCGTATTTTTATTTTTTTAGTTGTTAGTCCTATTATAATAAATATAGAACAAATGTCGTTCTCTATAAAAAAGAAAGAAGATAATTACATGATAGTTATGAATAGTTTTAACCAGTTATGGTACCTATTAAAATTTTAAAAATACATGTAAGTAAACCTCACAAATCTTTAAATATGGGACTAAAGCCAAGTTGAAAATTATAAACCATATTTTATGTTAACATCAAGAAATGTCAAATTATTTTTCCAATCATTTTGTCCATAAATACGTCAGCGCGTCTCTAATATAATTTCAGTTTAGGCGCCACTGAACTTGACGTGCCATGCTCTTTCTTTAAAAAGAAATTAGTGACGCAACATTAAAAGTATTACATGAAACTTGTGCGACCATTGTAGGTCACTCAACCAATCGTTCCACCCACACTCAGACCTGAGTGCATTTCTATTCTAACAAAACCTCACATTGCCATCTGCAACATCATTCCAACACTAGCTCATGCATTCAAATTTTGTCCAAGATATTTTCATCTATTTTGATCATTGTATTTCAAAACATTGTAATGACACGGTGATTTTATATAACAACACATTTCTAAATAAATTTTGTGCCACATGTTGCGTTTCCATTAGGCGTTACTAGCTAAATGTCACGGTTTTCATATTTGTAAGAAATATTTTGGAAAATTTGTTTACATCTTTCCAAATTATAATCTTATATTACTGGCATAAATTAAATCATTAATTTAACCAAAAAATTATATCAAGAACTTCTAAAACTAGAAACTTGCAAAGAAGCAATGGATACAAATGTCGGAAGAAATTAACTTTGAGACTAATTGTAGGTGGGACCCACACGTCGAACGTGAGGGGTCAAAGTACCTACGAGACCGTCGTCGAGAGGAGAATAGTGTGGTATATTCATTTGTTCAAAAATATTAAGAAATGAATAAAAAATTTGGACTCAAAGTAATCTATTTGAACGCAAGCTACATGGTGTAACTTATGTAGAAGTTTTGTCCCACATTGGAAACATATGACAAAGTGTTGAAGTTAATATACCCAAAAGTTAGGACTAGGCATTGGATGCCTTGGGGTATCCCAACTCTTTGAAGGGGTAAGGGCCTATACTATGCATGGTTTGGCTTTGGGCCAAAATCTCACACGCACGCTACCGCCCATTTGCCCTGGTCCGTGGTCTGAATCAGTTTCAATTCATTAATTAATAAATTAGGTTAATTAAAATGTCATCATTTTAATTATTTTAATGAATTAAAAAAGTGATTTAATCAGGACTATTGAAAGTTTTGTGACTGTTCATGAGTTACCAGGAACGTTTTTTTTCCACAAAAAGAAGCTTTATTCAAACAATGGGTATTTTACTTGTGATGTTCCTTGCTGCCTGCCTGACTCTAGTGTAACTATAATTGTCACTAGCAAAAAGAAGAAACAAAAAGGACGGAACCTGAACATAAAAACTGGAAAAAAATTGACTCGACATTGCAGCCGTAGCGAGGACATCTGCACATATATTAGTTTTACGAAAACATAAACAAAGAGAAACATGTATGAATCTTGAGATAGGAATGTTGAAGGATTGTGATTGTTCTAAACAGTCATAACTTTCTCGAAAAAATCCACTCGTTAAAGGCTATAAATAAACAACCCCCTGTTAGGTTTTCCTGTAGAAAAAATTTATCATTTCTTTCAAAACTTCGTCCTCCTTAAAATTCAGAGAGTTTATCCCCTTCGTTAGTTCGAGAAACCACTATATTTCAGTGCTTCCTATGGTGATTGAAGACTATTTCATCCTGGAAGACAGACACCCATTATTCCTGCCATAAGCACCATAAGCGGGGGTAAATCTGTTCTTAAGGAAAGATCGTGCAACTTCGACTCGGTCTTAAATCCACTACTTGATTTCAGTTTTTACGAACTATAAGTTCGTCCTCCTTTTTCGTTCTTGCATACCATATTGTTTTAATATATTCGTTTGGCATTTACTATTGTGACATTTATTTATTATATTATTGATTATCATAAATCTATAAGGAATAACAATCTTAAGACATAATTCACTTTGTTTAATTCAACCGTGCTTATTATTTTCTTAATAAATAACTTATCCACATATTTGGAACCTTATTTTAATTAAAACAATTATTGTTTTATAATAAAATGTTTTTCAAATATAATACAATCGGTTTCGATAAAAAATAAACTATTTATAGTACAATTTTTTTTTGTATATTCTAGAATATTTATAATCTTCATAGAATAATTCTGTTAAATCTTTAACGAAAACAACGACTACATCATCATCTGAAATATGCCTATTAATGTTTCTCCAAATGAGTTGTCTATTAAAATTCCTACTACCATATCTCCTACTCATTTATCACATGGAGAAAAATCGTAAAAAAAATTATGGTTTTAATTTTAGAAGGTGGCAACAAAAAATGCTATTTTACTTAACCACCATGAACCTTGCAAAAGTTCATTAGTGAGGATGCTCATGTGATAAATGATAACGAAACGGATAAGATAACTTTGGTTTCCGTAGAAGCATGCAAACATTTTGATTTTATTTGCAAAAACTATATGCTTAATGGATCGAAAAATATATTACACAATGTGTATAGCCCAATTAAAACTACCAAGTTGCTATGGGAGTCTTTGGATAAAAAGTATAAAACGGAAGATGCCGACATGAAGAAATTCGTTGTTAGTATATTCCTAGATTTTAAAATATTGGATACAAAGACTGTCATGAGACAAGTCCAAGAGCTTCAATTAATATTTCATGAAATAAGTTCTGAAAATATGATTTTAAGTGAAACATTCCAAGTTATTGCAACTATTGAAAAATTACCGCCATCTTGGAAAAATGTCAAAAATTATTCAAAACATAAATGAAAAGAAATGGGGCTCGACAACTTAATACTTCGATTAAGGATAGAAGATGATAACCAAATGTTAGAAAAGAAAACAGTAATCATGCTATGTCGGAAAAAGCCAATGCGATTGAAGATGGACACAAATTCAACAAAATGATAAAGCACAACAATGAAGGCATAAGTTAAGGAGGCAATGCTATAAATAAGATAAGGGGAAAGTTATTTAATTGCAACAAGCAAGGTCATAGAGCTAGGGATTGTTGCAAACCAAAAAAATAAGAGACCTTAAAAAACAAGGCACCTCAAGCTAACATGAGTGAAATTGATAAATTGTCTGATGATGTTGGAGATTTACATCCCTTTGGAGTTGTATCTGAAGTGAATAGCACCAAGGAATGATGGATTGATACAGGCACTACACGCCATGTGTGCTCAACCCAATGCAAATGGAGACCAACTATTTATGGGAAACTCTTCAACTTCAAAAGTTGAAGGCCAAGGAAAAGTCGTGTTGAAAATGACATCTGGAAAGCATCTCGCCCTCAACGATGTGTTACATGTCCCTGATATTCGTAAAAATCTTGTTTCTGGATCCATGTTAAGCAAGAGAGGGTTTAAGCTTGTCTTTGTAGGAGATAAATTTGTGCTCTCTAAAGATGGAATATATGTAGGTAAGGGCTATATGAGTGATGGGATGTTCAAAATGAATGTCATGACTTATGTTCCAAAAATTGATGATGATGATAATACTAATACTAATACTAATACTAATACTAATACTAATAATGATATGATATATTTCTAGTTATATGGTTGAGTCTATGAATGTATGGCATGGTAGACTAGGACATGTTAATTATAATACTTTAATAAAATTAATTTACTTACAATTAATTCCTAAATTTAGCATTGATACAAATCATAAATGTGAAACATGTGTAGAAGCTAAATTAATTAGAACACCTTTCCATTGAATTGAAAGTAGTGAACCCTTGATTTAATTCACACTGATATATGTGAATTAAAATTTATTCAAACTAAAGTTGGAAAAAATTACTTTATTACAATTGTGAATGATTGCACTAGATATTAATATATTTACCTATTAAGAAGCCAAGATGAAGCAATTGAAGTATTTAAACAATACAAGAATGAAGTTACGAATCAACTTGGCAAAAAGGTTAAGGAATTAAGAAGCGATAGAGGTGGTGAATATAAATCTCATTTTAAGGAAATATGCTTAGAAAATGGCATTATTCACCAAAATACTGCTCCTTACTCATCTCAATACAACGGTATTACCGAATGAAAAAAGTGAACTCTAAAAAAGATGATGAACGTTATGTTGATAGGCTCTGGGTTACCTCAGAACATGAGGGGGGAAGTATTGCTTTTCGCTAATTATATTCTCAACAAATTGATACACAATAAAAACAAATAAGATACCCTATGAAATGTGGAAAGGTCGCAAACCCTCTTACAAATACTTAAAAGTGTAGAGGTGTCTTGCAAAGGTATTAGTTCCCGATCCTAAAAGGGTAAAAATAGGTTCTAAAACCATTGATTGTATATTCATTGGTGCTAATAATAGTAGTGCATATCAATTCCTCATGCATAAATCCAACAGTCTTGACAGTCATGTTAATACTATTATAGAATCAAGGAATGCATCATTTTTTAAAAATATTTTTTCTTATAAGAATTCCCAAGAAACAAGTTATCATAAAATAAATCTTGAAGCTATTAATAGTGATACTCAAAATGTCAGTAAATATAATGAGGATGAACCTAGACGTAGCAAAAGAGTTGAGACATCAAAATCTTTCAGTCCAAATTTTCCAACTTATATGTTAGAAAGTGAACCTCTAGTAGTTAAGGAGACTCTATCCACTCTAAAAGATTCATATTAGAAGGAAACTATTAATAATGAGATAGAATTCATTATGAAAAATTATACATGGGAACTAGTGGATCTTCTACCAGGAAATAAGCCCTTAGGGTTAAATGGATCTTCAAAAGGAAGATGGAAGCTTATGGATCTATCAATAAATATAAGGCTACACTTGTTGCAAAAGGGTACAAGCAAATGAAGGGAACAAACTATTTCTACATCTATTCACCAATTATGAGAATTACATCCATTCGAATATTAATTTCAATAACAACAATATATAATTTGGAAATACATCAAATGGATGTCAAAACTACTTTTTTGAATGGTGAATTAGATGAAGAAATATATATGGAATAACCAGAAGGTTTTGAGTCTCCTTAAAATGAAAGAAAAGTGTGCAAACTTTTCAAATCTCTTTATGGTTTGAAACAAACACCTAAATAATGACATAAAAAATTTGACAATGCAATGAAGTCAAATGGCTTAAAGATAAATGAATGTGATAAATGTGTTTATGTCAAAAGAAATCAAAGGGAAAATGTCATTTTATGTATATATGTAGACGATATGATAATCATTTGTAGTAATAGTGATATCATTAATGCTACCAAACAAATGTTGACTAGTAGCTTTGAAATGAAAGATATGGGCCTAGCAGATGTTACACTAGAACTTTCGAAGGACTGAATTTGTCTCAATCTCATTATGTTGAGAAAATCCTTTAAGAATTTGTCTCAATCTCATTATGTTGAGAAAATCCTTTAAAAGTGTGATAAAATATAAACAGACTCTGATAAGAACACCTGTAGACCCAACTCTTCACCTTACAACATATAAAAGTGAAAGTATATCTCAATTAGAAAATTCTCATATAATTGAAAGTTTGATTTATTTATCATATTGCACTGGACTAGATATAACATACTCTATATGTAAGACAAATTGATATACGAGGCGTCTTAGAAAAAACCATTGGAAAGCATTAGTAAGACTTCTTAGATATCTTCGATAGTCCTCAAAGAATGGACTTCACTATGAAAGATATTCAGTTGTACATCAAAAATACAGTAACGTAAATTGGATAAGTTATTATAATGATTCAAAATTCACAAGTGGATATGTATTTACTCTCAGAGGTGCAGACATGTCCTGGAAGTCCTTGAAGCAAACATG
Source organism: Sambucus nigra (assembly GCA_949130495.1). Classification (NCBI taxonomy): domain Eukaryota; kingdom Viridiplantae; phylum Streptophyta; class Magnoliopsida; order Dipsacales; family Adoxaceae; genus Sambucus; species Sambucus nigra. Next base: position 70,862,739 of record OX422224.1, read on the forward strand.
CATTGCAAGATCCACTATGAAATCTAAATTCATTGCTTTAGACAAAGCTGGGGAAGAAGCAGAATGGCTTCGAAACTTCCTTCAGGACATTCCAATTTGTCTAAAGCTTGTGCCACCTATGATAATACATTGTGATAGCTAATCTGCGACTGGAAGGGAACAAAATAGTTACTATAACGATAAGTCACGAAATATACATCGTCGACATGAAACTATTAGAAAATTTCTCTCAAATGGAATTATTTTCATTGACTATGTAAACTCAAAGGAAAATATTACGGATCCACTAATAAAAGGTATACTTAGAGAGAAAGTAGTAAGTTCATAACGGGGAATGGTCCTAAAGCCTGTTAGAAAGTGTTAAAATTAATATACCCCAAAGTTGGGGCTAGGCATTGGATGCCTTAGGGTATATAAAATATTTGAAGGGGTAAGGGCTTACATTATGCATGCTTTGAATTTGGGTCAAAACCCACACGTGCACGCGTGCGCCACCGTCACCTTCTATTCAGCCTTGCTTGTGCCCGGGTCCATGGTTCATGGTTTTTTCTTGAGTAAATATTAATTTTTTGGAAAAAATTCAATAGATCTTTTGGGCTTAAATTTTAGGTCTGTTTTGATTTTTCTAACCTAAATCAGTTCTAATTAATTATAAATTATGTTAATTAAAACATCATCTTTTTAATTTTTTTAATTAATTAAAAATGGGATTTAATCAGAACCATTGAAAGGGTTTTGATTCTTAATGAGTTATCAGGAACGTTAAAGGGTTGTGACTATTCTGAACAGTCACAACTTTCTTGGGAAAATACATCCATTGAAGGCTATAAATAAACACCCCATGCTCGGTTTTCCTGCAAAAAAAATCCCCCCATTCTTTCGAAACTTCATCCTCCTTAAAAGTCAGATAGTTTATCCCTTTCGTTAGTTTGTGAAACCACCATATTATAGTGCTTCCTGTGGTAGTTGAAGGCTATTTTATCCTGGGAGACAGACGACTATTGTTCCTAACGTAAGCTCCATAAGAGGGGGTGAATTATGTTTTAAGGAGAGACTATGTAACGTTTGACTCGATCTTAAATCCGCTACGTGATGCCCGAAATCACGAACTATAAGTTTGTCCTCCTTTTTGGTTCTTGCATACCATACTATTTTAATATATTCATTCTGCATTTAATGTTGTGCCATTTATTTAGTATATTACTCATTATCATATATCTATGAGGAACAAGAACAAATATATATGCACTTTAGCCGAGTCTTACCTACATCAAAGGGAAATGTGTAAGAGTAGTTATTAATGGTTGTTGAATGCAAGCTACCTATGCCTCTCTCAATTTGTTATTAGCCATCCATTATAACAGAGTAGCCTTATATGGTGGTTTCATATGATACAAAAGTCTTAACTTATATCGTCTAAAGCTTTATTTACGAGTTCTATTTTGGAGAGAAAAGAAAATAAAGGAAGGAAAATCGTGTTTCCTTTCCTCTGTTTGAGAGTTTAAATAGAAAAGAAAGAGTCTTTCTCGTTCAGGAGTTTAAAAGGAGAGAAAATAAAGGATTTTTTAAAAAACATTCCCTTTCGTTTTATGCCAAACTTTCTTTCCAATAAAAAAGAAATGGAGAGAAATAAGTTTTTTTAATGAATTGTACCTTCTTCTCCTTAAAAAAATTATTTTCCTCCTAAACTTCCAAACAATAAGAAAGAAAGTTATTTTTTTTCTCTCTTAACTCCTTTATCTTATTTTCTTTTCATTTATCTTTTATTAACTTTCTCTTCTTTTCTTTTCTCTCCTAATAAAACTTTTCTTTCCTTTATTTTCTCCAAAACGAGCGCCAATTTAAGTCATCATGTATATAGGCGTGGACTCATCAAATCTACCTAGAGTAGGTTTATAATTTTTAAGTTGAGTCTATATCCCTCTGATTTAGTTATATGTCGATTGTAGAGACATTCTCCATTTGAAAAATCCACCGGGAATAATGGGCAACCGATCAAATGGACACAGACTTACATAAGTTGAGATATTATCTTGCATGAAAGTTATTATAATCATGATCATTTAATGTTAAGTGATGTGTGTCGAATTGTAATAATGACACTTAGGTGTTATGCGAAAGGTCTCAAGCTCAACCATTGCTCTCGCTCCCGTTAATTTGGATTTAAAATCCAAAATTAAACAATTTCCTATTTTTTCAATTTAGAATTTCTTTCTTCGCTCTTTATTTTCTATTCTAGTATATAGGTGTGCAAACATATATTTGAAAATCCGAATTTGTCCAGTATTCGAGTTCGAATTTTGCTGATATTTTTAAAAAAATATCTTAAAAAGAGGGTATGGATAGTGCGTTAAAATATTCGAAAAAAAGAATATGGATATGGATAATATGTGTATTAGACATGGATAATTCGTATTCGAGGAAGAGTATCCATATTTCCATATATTCGTTTTTTCTGAGTTTTGTATTTTGGATATCCGTATCCGTATTGTATTTAATATTAAATTATTATTAACATTAATCATATAAAGTTATTATATGTAAAATATAAATATATAATATAAAATTTTAACCACTCATTTAAGAAAAAAAAATGAAGAAATAATACTTTTAAAAAAATTAAAAGAAAAATAGAATGAATGGTTTAAGGTTAAAACAAGGAATTGAAAAAAACCCGAAAGAAGAACCTTTTTTTAAAAATGGTTTAAATCAACAAAAAGTAAAAAAAAAAACATTAGACAAAAGCAAAACAAACCCACACCCGAAAAAACCTAAAAGCTCTAACCTTACCCTTTCTTTTCTTTTCTTCCCCAAACCTCTTCTCCCCTATCAACCACCTAGCGGAGCTCCTCCTCCTCCATCCTTGCAATAGGTATCCTCCTTCTCCTCGTCCTCCTTTGTCTCTCTCACACACACACGCACATGCACACATAACCACCGCTACACACACACAACCACTGCTACACACACACACACACACATACACACAACCCCACACATACAGAGCCCCATAGCACAGTCACACACACACACACACACACACAGAGCCCAATTGGATTTTATTCTGAAATTTCTTTATTATTCCGTTTTATTCTGAGATTGAAATTATTCTATTATTATATATTATTTTGATTGGAATTATTTGGTTATTCTATATTATTATTTATTCTAATTGATTTTGTATGGAATTATATTTCAATTTGTTATTTTACTTATAATGATTCAACAACTATAGGACAATATGTTAGAAGAAGCAAGTCGCATTAATATTTCCACAATAAAAGTTGTGACCACACACAATAAAAATAGATAAATGTTGTTTACTTATTTAATTATTTTCATTCACTAAAGTATTATTGATGCATAAAGTTAATAATTTTGATGTGCACCTTTTTTTTTTCTTTTTTTTAACATAGGAGAAATTCGTATTGAGGAGCTATGGATTATTCAATAAGAGGAATAGAGAACTCATGATTCATAAATATGAACATTAAAGGTTTGTACTTAATTTCAAACATTCTCTTAAGAGTTTATATAGTCATTTTTAGTTAATTATAGAAAAATTCTCTTGGAATTTGATCATCTAATTTTTATTCAATACGAATTTTAATGAATTTCAAAATTAGTGTTAATTGCAATGGATAAAGAATATAAGTGGATACGAATATTATTCAAATTCGGATAATTCGAGAGGATACGGATATGGATAGTTATTTTTACTATATGGGCGGATATGGATAGTGCATCCAGATAACGTATACGAATATGGATAACATGGTATCCTCTCCGTATCCATACATTTGCCATCCCTAATAATATTGTGTAGTTTCCATGCTTCAAATTTTCAATACCCCATGATCAATTTGCCCCTTATATCTTAAAATACACACTTGCTCTCTTACACTTTGCATATATATTCCATTTAAGTTTGCACAGACTTTCTTTGTGATTCTTGAGTTTGTTGCATTGATCCACATTGAAAATTTTTCACTCCATTATTTAGGTGTTACATTTTGATTTACTCATTTCTTTTATTTAATATAAAGTGATTAGCGAAAGCTGTGAAGTAAGCTGGATTTTGATCTCTATTTTCTTTCCAATTCACGAATATTGGTGCCCATATGAGGTTCTTGGAAGGTTTCCCTTACCTTTTAGAATTCATCCGTGATGAATCTCCCATATTTTTTATAATTTCAGACCCCCCAACTTTCAACCACCGTTTTAAAGATTGAAAGAAAAACGTTCTCTTGTTGTCATAATTCTAGTTGAGAAAAAGTATGTTAGGGGTATCATATCGATTGAAGATCTCCCACGCAGTCGGATTCTATGTCAACAACAAAGTGATATCAAAACAACATCAAAACATCAATCTCACCAAAGTACAAGCGACAAAATATGTAATAGAATTGAAAAAATTAATCTACCTTTGGTGGAATTTTAAAATTTTTTTTGAATTTTTTATAAGAGTTTTATAAGGCATTTATTAAGTGTTTATGTATCATATTTTTATTGACACTTAAAAAAATGTCCCTAAAGGTTTTCAACATACATGTGTTTTCTAAAGGCTTAAAATAAAAAAAACTGTGGGATCTGCGAGCCTCCCGTGGCAAAGATGAAAAGCTAGAGGCTCATGATCGAGACATGGATGTACATGGTAGCGAAGCTTCTGGCCTGTGGCTGTAAGCTGGATGCGTGGGACTCTATGGTTGGTCCGTGGATGTAGTTTGGTTGGTTTTGACTCAATATATTCTTTTAACATTAGTTCTTATACCTTTTAAACTCTTTTTAAGTGTTTTCTTTATAAAAAAACTCTTGAAAAACTTATCTCTAATAATCTATAAACATATAATTTCGTGATTATTTTTTCAAGACCTCAATTTTTGTTTAGAGAGAATTTTTATAAATCTTTAAACCCCCAAAGCTCCCAAGCCCACTGCTTGGTATTTGTGTTCTATATTTTGATGTTTTAGAAAAACTTTTGCACATTAAAATCAAGATCTTCATGGTGTTTTAAAAAACATAAGTTCCACAACAATTTAAATAAAAACATATCTGGAGTTTTGACTTTAGTTATGATGAAATGTTGTTGGAGCTGAGGAGATTGGTGAGACAATTGTCAATGGTTGAGATCCAAGACACGTTTGAGATAATGGTGATCCGGGAGGAGAAGATGCGGTAAAAATTAAAGAAGACACATCCATTTCATAAATCAGTGGATACCTAGGCTCGAGAGCTGTGTCTGTTAAGTCAAAGGTGCGATGGAGATTAATAAAGCTAGTACCGCAGAAGTTAAAGGTTCAGAATGACAACAATTTGTGCTTGTGGTCAAATATGGGTTGTAAGTCGTGTTTGTGCTATTGTAAATAATGTAAAAAGGCTTTTTCTTGTACTAGTGGACTTGAGTTTGTGGTGGGTGCATGTGGTTTTTCCCGAGAGAATTTTCACATTAAATGACTGTGTCCTTATTATGTGAAATTGATTTTATTTTCCTTCATCATTAATTATTATAACCTCATATGTAATTTGAACCTTATTTATTAATTTTGTAAATTATCAAAATTAATTTAATTAATTTAATTGGGAACCAATTAAACCATTTATTTAATTTGCGTGGTATTTTTTTAATTTTAATTAATTCATGTATACTAGCCTAAGATAAATTATTAATAGTAATTGAAATTGACAATAATTATTTTAATTTAGCGACTTGTAAGATCCCGTCATGTTTTTTAATCTGGTATTAGAGACATCGTGTAAATTTCATCTAGGCATGAATCCCAAGGGGTCTATGGAGGGTCAATATATCTCTAGACCACCTTTATTTTGTGAGTCTGATTACGCATATTGGAAGGTGCGTATGATTTTTTTCTCCGAGTCCCTTGAGAAGCAGGTTTGGGTAGCCATAAAAAAAGGGGTCGACACATCTCACGACTAAGGTTCGAGACATAAATGTCTCCAAACCCATAGAGAATTGGGGTGATGATTCCCATAGGTTATGTAACTATTATTCTCGGTAGTTTAATTATTTAGTATATGTGGTCACATCAGAGGAGTTCCTCTGGATTATGACGCCTCAAACATCTAAAGAGGTGTGGGAGATACTCCAATTTACCCATGAGGGCACCGATGAAGTGCGAGTCTCAAAGATCTAAAATCTCCCCACCTTGTTTGAGATGTTGTCGATGCACAAGAAAGAAAAGTTTGATGAGTTTTACGCTATAATTTATGATATCGTTAACTCTTGTTTTAATTTGGAGGAAAACATTACGGATAATAAGGTAATGCGTAAGATTTTGGGTTCTTTATCTCATAGAATCCTTTTACACGTCACGACCTTAAATATTTTAGGTAACGTCAATAGTATGGGAGTTTGGGAAATCATAGGTTCTCTCTAAACCTTTGAGTTAAAAAATTATAATTTGCCGAAAAAGGATAATGGAATTGCATTAAAATCCCATAAAGGCAGATGCAACCGATTATGACGATGAATACGAAAATGAGAAAGAGGATTTTACCATTTTGGTTAAAAATTTAGAAAAAATTTCAAAGAAAAATCTAATTTTTCAAAATCTAAAATTTTTTAGAAACATAAAACCAATAAGGTAGAAAAATCTTCGGGGAGCTAGGCTAAAAAGGATAGGAATTCAGATAGGTGTTATGAATGTGAAGGTGTATGTCATATGTTGTTTGAGTGTCCGACAAACTTAAACATGAGGGTAAGATAAAGTCATTAAATGACCTCCATAATAATAGTGAGTCGGGGTCCCGTGCTAATGATTCGCCTCGCGATCATAGGTTTACTTCTTTTACCACCACTTTGGACTTAGACTAATTTAATCCTAATTCTTCCCTTATTGAAGATAAAGTTGAGGATATTGCTGAGGAATTCACATCCATGAGGTCCTTTGATGAAAAGATGTAACAAAAATATTTCCTAATAGAGTATCATGTATGTATTGGATTATTGCCTTGGTCAAAATACGTAGTTTGATAGGATGTCATATACTTAAGACTGCATGTGAAGATGAGTGAGCATCCATACTTGAACAAGGTGTACTAATGTTTTCAACATGTCACTATCTAATTCGAAAAGGTATATGACCCTGTGTAATATTTGGAAATAACTTTGAGGCATGTAAATATTTTTTAAACGGTTTTGAATTTTTTTAGAAACTTTCCAGGTCGTTCTAACGACATTACCATTGTTGTTCGAACGAGTTGTTATATCTCGTTAGAACGTGATCTAATGAACATTAAATGAGGTAAATTTTACATACTCTAGCTTCTCGTTGGATAACTCGTTAAAATCTCATTCCAACGAGATTAACTTCGAAAGAACCATTTTTCCCATACTCTATATTTTTGTTGGATATATCGTTAGAAGTTGGTTCTAACGAGAACATGCACAACGTTAGAATGAGCCTTCTGACTTCATTCGAACGAGGTGGTGCACTTTCTAAGAAATAGGTTTTTGTTCAATTTTTCATGCTCATCATATTTTGAGAAAAACTAAGTTTTATAGGACTGCACAACTAGAGTTTGAAACATACCTTTTTCATGCCTCATAAGATATAAAAATCTTTCAAAATCCTCTCCAATTATCTTTGATAATTTATGATCATGTTTTTCAAATCCAAGCCCACATAAACCATTTCCTACCTATATTTGATAGGATGGATTTCGCATTGCTAGAGACGGTAAAGACGGTAAAGGCGCATTGCTGGACTGCACGAAGCTATATGCAAAGGAAGAAGACTACATCTACATATGCTTGATAATCAAATCACTTTGTAATTCGTATATGTGTCTTTGTAAATCCTTTGATATAGTGAATTTGTCTAAGCCTAGCTGTCCGAGGTTTTTTCCATTTGGGTTTTCCTCGTACATTGGTGTCTCATGTCTGATTATACTTACTTTACAATTCGAATCTTGCATGCCCATTTGGGTTTTCATCAATGAGATTTCTTGTCTAGAATGATATTCACCGCTTCACAAGTGTTTGCGATTTGGATAAGTTTTAATCGATAAAATTTCGTAATTGATCACTATGTTAATTATTTTTTCACATAAGTAGAAAATTGGACTTTTAATTGGTATTAGAGCGGGTGTTTATAAGTTTGTTAGACATGAATTCTGGGGGATTTTCTATGGAGTCGATAAATGGGTTACTTAAGTTTGACGGGTCAAATTATGCGTATTTGAAAGCCCATATGAAAGTCGCGCTTAAGTTCATTGATGAGTGAGTGTGGATGTCTATAGTTAGAGGATGGACTTGACCCACAACTATTGTAAGAGAGCTTAATGTCCCTAAACTGGTTGAGATTTAGGTACATGGAGGACATAAGTTGTATAATTATAACTCTTGTGGTCCTAATGCTTTGTTTAGTGCGGTCTCACCGGAGGAGTTCCACCGACACATATAAGGAGGCATTGAACATATTCCAACTCACTCACGAGGGAATGAATGCTATGAAATCTTCGAAGATTTAAAATCTCACCAATCAATTTAAAACCATTAGGATGTGTAATAGTGAAACATTTGATGAGTTTTATACATTATTCTTTGGCATGATAAACTCATCATTCAATTTAGGAGAGAGGATTCCCAAAACTCAGACTATCGAGAAAATCTTGTGGTCCTTACTTGAACGATTTAATTCGAAATTCACTGTCTTAAATTCACCAGGAAACATTGACACCATAAAACTTGAAGATCTTGTTTGTGACATGCAAACCAATGAACTTGACATATTTCCTCAAAATAAGAAGAATAAAGACAAGGGCATCACTTTAAAACCCTGGAAGGAGGAGATATATGAGTCTAATGGGTTTGGCATTGATCCTGACAACATGACCTTATTTGCTAACAAATTTAAATTTTTTCTCAAATTTAAGAAACAAAATTCAAAACTTAACAAACAAAAATTTGATAAGAACAAGGGTAATAAGGCGGGATAGAATTTTAATGATCGTGATTTAAAGAAGAATAAAAATGATTTTTTTTTTTTAAAAGATGATCCGGAGAGATGCTTTGAATGGGAGGGTTGCAGCCATATGGAATTTGAGTGTCCCACAAATCTTATGAGACAAGTAAATAACCAAGATGTTTATAATGATACTCTAAGTGATAGTGATATAGATCCAGATGATCCAGAAAAGTGTTCACCTCCTAAACGTAACTTCAGTGTGTTCACAACTAGTCATGCGAGTGACTCAAGCATATCTGATTCTAATGAAGACAGTATGATGCATGATAATCTCATCACTCGGTCAAATCATTCCCAAGATATAAAAATGATGTTGGTTTCAGTGATGGTGATGTGGATGAAGGTTATCTTTAATACGTATATTCTGAGCTTTATATCAAGTTGTTGAGAATTAAAAAGAGGAATAAAAAGTTGACTATAAAAGTGTTGACGCTTAGAAAGGAGTTGAATGCCTTGAAGAAGGAGAATGAGGAATTGGTGAGTCAACTCAAGGAAATTAAAGTTTGTTTGTTTGAGAAGCTTATTTTGGTGTGAAATGAGAAGGATACTTGACTTTTAAAGTCGCAAGTCTTACTAATGATCTTCTTGACACTTTGGAGGTTTGTGAGAAGCTAGAAGCCGTAAATGATACTCTAAAGAAAGATATTGCACTTTCCTGGGAGGTCAAAGTTACTCTCAAGGACTGTTAAAAACGAACGAGGAAGTTATTTCTCGGTCGTGTCCTAGGTTATAAGGAGAGAATAGGTATAGGTTATGACGATGTAGAAACTTTAACGTATAAATCTAAATCAGAACCTAATGACGTGTTTTTCACAAACGAACCTCCTCTAAACCTATCCCACCAAAGGGAAACCCTCTTAAGAAAAATAATAAGATGAAATCCGTTCAACCCTATGTTTGTACCTATTGCAAAGGAATGGGTCATCTAAGAGACTTTTGGTATACGATTGAGAGGGATTCTCATACTCGTGATCCCATACCTCATTATAGCCAACTGGCTAGTCGGACAGAACAATTTGAATATTTACTCCACATTTCTAAAGGGTTAATGGAAGAATTCCATTGGTTTTCTATGCATCATGGTAATATTTCAAACCAAAGACTAGTAAAAATAGAAGAAAAATTAAGAAGAAGGAAACTCCCACGCATTACACTCCAACATGGGTAGTCAATGAAAAGGATAAAAAATTTGCTGTTGTTCATGTTTATCTCAAGACCCATAATACCCTAGTGGTATTTTGATAGTTTCTATGCATATAACAAGTGACAACTCATTTTTTTAACCAAACTTGAGGATCACAAGGATAGTAAAGTCACCTTCGATGATGGGAGTTAGCCCAATGTGTTAGGACGTGGCACCATTGAAATTTTTGGGTTCCCAAAGAAAGACAACGTGATTTATGTTTATGGGATGAAAGCAAACTTGATAAGAATAAGACAATTTTATAATGAAAATCTTGTGATAAAATTTAACTGAACAAAATATTATGTCTATAGTGAATCTGGTAAGATTGTACTACAAGGTGTGAGGACATCTGATAACTGTTATGGTATCATTCCAAGGTCCTCGTTTATTTGCAATAGTGCCAGGATCCCCCTATAGACCTTTGACATCAAAGACTAGTTCATGCTAATTATAGGGATCTTGACCATCTTGTGAAAAATGGCCTAGTTCGTGGCTTACCATCACTAGGAAAACTAACTTCCTTGGTTTGTGGTCGGTGCCAATATAGAATACAAATCAAGAGTCCACATAGGAAGTTGAATACTAATAACCACCTCCCACGTATTATATTTAATACACATGGATCTCATGGATCACATGCCTACGGAGATCATTGGTGGTAAAAAGTATATCATACTGATGGTTGATGACTTTTCAAGGTATTTTATTACAGGATTCCTTAGGGAAAAGTCGAATGCTGTTTAGTTCTGACAACCAAGTGTCGTGTCCTTAAAAAATCAACATAGTATCACGATTAATAGGATTTTAAGTGATAATGGTACGAAATTCATTGATGTCGATGTTAGAGAGTTTTGTGATGAGATATGCATCATATATGAATTTTTATCGGTAGTCACCTCAACAAAATGACATTGTTAAGCAAAAGAATACATCTATTTGGGGGATGGCAAGATCCATGGTTCTTGGTCGAATGTGCCTAGACGTTTTTAGGCAAAGGCGGTTAACACCACATGACGCACGATGAATACGGTTTATCTACGTCCACACACAACTAAAACTCCTTATGAATTATGGATCAAGAAAAAGCCCAAACTATAATATTTCAAAGACTACGGTAGTCCTTGCTACATTCTTCACGATAGAGAGCATTTATGTAAGTTTGACTCTAGAAGTGATGAAGTAATATTTTTAGGATATTCATCGAACAATGGAGCATATAGGGTTTATCACGTTAAAAGCTCCAAGTTCATGGAATCAATAAATGTCACAATCAAAGATGATGATCCCGTAACATTTATTGATGATAATCTCACTTGTGAGAATGATGCGCCCCTAGTGACGATCTTATTATTCCTCATAATGACATAGTGGAATCCACCGTTGAGAAAAAGAATCCACCCTCTTTGGTTTTTAAAAGTCACGGCCTTACCAATATGTAGGCCCTTTTTTCTTTCTAATGTGTTTTAAGGATGTCAAAAACAACTTTCTTTTCGAAAAAACCTTTTTCTAAATTTTATATGGACCAAGTATGTGAACTAATTTTTGTTAAGCCCAATTTTATCTTGTTTAATCTTAAACATGCATCTAGGTGATTAAAGCAAGTAAAATAAATAAGTCCACAAAGGCGATGCCGGATGTACGAGGAAACCACTAAGGGAAAAAACCTCGGACGACCCAAGCCAAACAATCATTATGATGTGGTATTACAAAGTACAGATGATGGACTTACTCAAAGACTCAATACCCCACAAGTCTTGATGATCCTATGATCCTTTAACCACTCCTCTACAGTGCCCACGCAGAAGTCCTTCCCTGATGCTCATCCACAACACATGCGTCCACGTTTGTCTCGGTGTCGATCGTTTCATCTTGGCAACGTCTACGAATTCAGAACAAAAAATTCTTCATTTCTTCACCGCAAAACCCAACGTTCAAAGTGATGAACAAACTCCAATAGTGCAAACTAAGATCTCTATAGCATATGTGAATGAAAGATCGGATCTTGAAACTCTAAGGATGTTTTTAGACTTTGAAAACCTTAGAAAACTTGTGCAAAAACGTACTTCTTGTAAACTGATTTTGTGGTTTTGCAACTTACGAAATTATGAGTAAAACACACCTTAAATAAAAAAACTCGAGTCAGCTCATCATTCAAACGAGACGCGGCTGTCGTTCGAACGCGATGGCAATGCTATTTGAATGAAAATGCCACATCATTTGAGCGACCTCCACATGTCATTTGAACAACTGTGAATGTCGTTTGAACTTTCTAAACACAAGGGAAGGTTCTATAGGACTCTCAACAATCATTATCTCAGAATAAACGAAGATAAACTCTTTTGTAACTTTTTTTTTTAATAAAAATAACATCCTAAACATTTTTGAGTCCCATAAATATTACGCATTCATAGCTGAGAGATCGGAATGCAATGAAGACATGAAATGTGCACCAAATTGGTCTCAGCGTGATAAATCTTTGAAACTTGGCCGCAATGTATTCAATAAACTTCATGTCATAGACTTTGTGGGATCGTGACAATAAAAAATTTATCTATGACTCAAAGATACTATTTTTTTTAAATAAGTCAAATACTTACAATGAACTCAATTGGAAATTTTGTCCTTGCACATCTCACTCTTTGACTATTTCGGGACAAAACCCATACAATGAAATGCCTAAGCCGGGCCATCAAGTTGTATGACGCCTAAATCCCATCCAATAAAATCCAAATTTAAATTATAAGACAAGACTAGTAAATGTTGGTTCGATAAGCATGAGCTATCTGAATGTGATGTAGTCTTGAAATCTTGACTCACTGAAGAACACCTACACATATGAAATAGACAAATACCTAGTGAAGTATGTAGGAAAAAATGACATAAAAATACCAATATGTAAAATAAACCATTTCTTAAACATGTGAGCAAAATATTTTGATACCAATTTGAAAAAAAAATTAAAATTAGGATATCAATTCGTGCAAACTAATTAATACAAATATATAAACATGAAAGCATATGATATCAATTTGTAATGCAATAAAAACTATGTGATCATTAAACAAACTCTCCCCTTACATCACATACATCTCTCCCCGTTTTTGTCTCGAATGGACAATAAGTGAAAAAGATAAACAAACATCACATATCTAGAATGAAACACTCAATCAAATAAATCTAAATAAACATAAACCGCTAGCTAAAAATAATCACAGTGTAACAAATCATAGCTAGGAAACAAAAGTCATATGACAGAAATCATCAAAAATAGTAATGATGTAACTAAACGAATAATGCATAATCAACCTACACTGCCTTAAACATCCCAGAAGTACCAAAACATCATGAGATTATGAATAAAACAAAGCAGGTACAAAATGTGAACAAATATAAAAAATCCATCTGGTCACTCGAACGACTTTACATGTCATTTGCAGAAGGCATCACGTGACCTTAATAGAACCAACACAATAACCTGTCACGCGAACACCTCTTCTCGTGACCCATTATGCGGCCATCTCGACATATACCTAATACTTTTCACCATCTTGCTTGAAGCTCGCGAGATTAATTCATCGTGTGACCTGGACTTATCGTTCAAACGAGGTCCAGGTGTTGTTTGAACGGCATAAAAATTTCTCCATTCCAGTTCTAAAAATCATGAAGTTTTTCCCGCGAAAAAAATCCTAAAAACATCCACTGAAAATAACAAACAACAGCAAAACAGATCCAAAACAAAAAAAATTAAAAACAAGAAAAACAATGTGAGTTTCATGCCAATATAGTATCAATGTGCTCAAACATGAATATGGAGTGAACGGGCGTGAACTACAACAAATGAATCACAACACCGATGCATTGAAACGTTTAAAAATTCTCTAATTGATAGTGAAATGTCATTAAACTAAGTTTTAGCCATATATGACAATTAATATAATGAGCTAAATGAACTAAACAATCAAGAAGCACACAAACTCAAAATTTTGATGATTATACAAACAATAATATCATGATACGATTTTCAACCTAAGGATTCATGGTGTAAAAACGTTTACTTTTCCATCTAAACTCCCTCAAATATATTTAATTTCTTTTTCGAGATCTTTTTGAGGTTTCTATTTTTCTCAACTTAGAGAAATCCTATTAGCCCTTTTTTGGCATTCTCTAAGGCTCAAGTGCAAGCCTATCGCATTAGTAATAATTTTACAAGTCGGGATCATCTCCACAGGGATCAGAAATTGGGAATTGTAAGTAACGTAGTAAAAGCTTATTTAATCTTCAAATGGACATTCAAAAGAAAAGAAAAGATGATTGATGGGTTGAAATTTCTAATTGGTGATGAAGTAAAGATGAACTATGTGCAGAAAAATACTAAGAATTGTAAAGAAAATAGATATGAGTATGAGAGAAAATAGGTTGGAATACAATCCCCCAAACCTTAGTAAATTACCGTATAGAATACTAGAATTGTAAATTAAAATTTTGACTGAATCAAGTCTTTATAGATCCTAAGCATTACATATGTGAGGGAACTAGACCTCATCATATGAAATCAAAGGTAAATACAAAGCGGTGTAGAACAATTACACTTGCATAGTATTCTTAAACATCCCAAGTACCTAGGGCAAGAGAGATTAAAAGATCTACTATGTTCGTATAATTTCCATACACGATTCGGTCAATATTTAATTTACACTCTATTTTCTACATGGGTAATTTACCTCAGGATGGGTTCATGTATCCCAACCCTTGAAAATTTAGCTAGACATGGTTTTATGAGAAAAAAAATTCATAACAATGCATGGAATTATGTATCTAAGAAACATTGTTTCAAAGGAAAATTGTAGAACTATTCAGAATTGAATTGAAAATAAAATTAAGAATAAATAAGAGAATGGAAGTTGATACTTGGATTAAAAAAATGAAACTTGTAATCAGCACTGGGTAAAAGAGATGAACTTGAATCCAGAATACTCCTTCTTCCTCAAACTTACAAACTAGGCTTTTTTCTCAGAATATGAAAATTGTCTACTAAAGAAAAAGAACTAAAAAGGCACTCTAAAATTCGACTCCCTTGGAAGGATGTAGGGTTTGGCCTTTTATAACACCAACCAGCATGATTTGACAGCTAATAGCGATGAGATGTACAAGATATCCCCAGATTTTCACCTCTTCATCTCCAAAATAAATGCAAGAATTTTGAACAGTCGGACCGGTCCGAATCCCATCGGATCGGTTCATTTTTTAGTAACCGGATCGGTTCTTTTTTATTTCTATCGGACCGGTCCAGATACCATCGGATCGGTTTGGTTTTAATTGGTTCTGCATCAATTCGGGGGCTACTGGAATGGTGATATTTTGGATCGATCCGAGATCAACCGGATCGGTCCGAATTTCTTCAATTTTGACTTTTTCTTTCCAACTTTGACTTGTCATAACTTTTGATCTAGAGCTCCGATTTGATTGCCGTTTCTTCCTACGGTCTTGTGAAATGATGATATTTAACTTTATTTTAGGCTTAAAATCTAAACTCCGGGTTTAAATTTATGCTTTTGCCCTTTGACTTTTCTTCCTTTTTTTCCCTTTCTTTCTTCCGGTTTCTTTCTTTATTTTCTTGCACTAAATACCTGTAAAATCAAAAAGAAATACACGAAACTAGGGGTACTCGTTAGAAATAGTCAGTAGCAATGGTATGGGTTAAAAGTGATTCAATTACATTACTCAAGATATTAAAATTACTAAATTAAGGAGCTAAATTCAGAAGAATTTATGCTTGGTCAAATCCCCCTAACTTATAACTTTGCACGTCCCGGGCAATGAAAATGAAGCTAACCAAAGTTCCATTCTTGAGATTTCCTTTATTCAACTGAAATTCCACTAGCGCAGCCACGTGATTGCATTGATCATATGCAACAAGCCTTTAAACCCCTAGGTTGCCCTAGTAGGACGAGTTTTGTCTCGTGAGGGTTTTCAATGAATACACCCACAAAATTCTTTATTGACTCGAATAAATATCCAAATACTTAAAAATTGTACAATTTAAACTTTTCGAAAAATAATCACCATAAATTCATATTCAAATGTCTCAAATCATAGTGCATGTGTGCAAAGCCAGAAATTAAACCTCAAATTTCCACCGATTGAGCATTGCGTTACTTTTCAAAAATTTGTTTTGATTCAAATTCTTACGGATGCACTCAAAAATGAATCACTTGGATTCTGGTTATTTTCTCTCGGTATGCATGATATAAAGCGTAAATATAATGGACACAAATTCACGCATACAAAATTGAAAAGAAGGAAATATATGATGAAAATATCTCATCATCGAAATACAGTTATTAGGAAATGGGAAACATCATCTCTTAATCACACCATTTTAATCTCTTTTATTATCTTTTCATGTCTTAGCTCTCCACGCAGTAATTAGTTTCGCCATTCGAACTCGGTTAGGACTTTTTGGGTTAAAAATTGTAAAGGGTAAAAATGGGAGTGGAAGGAATGTTCGGAATTGGAAAATGTCCTTATGACGTCCATTAGTGCTTTTTCGGGCATTTGCTCATTTTTCTCTTTCTTTTTCTATTTTCATTTTCTTTTCTTCCTTTTTCTTTCTATTTTTCTTTTCTTGCTCCCCCTTTTTTTACACACTTTGGACTTACTTGATGAATTTCTAATTTTTCACAATTCCGAGCTATTTGGGTTTTTTGGGTTATCAAACGAAAGGAAAATATTTTATTAGGCTCAAAGTGGGTTGCAAAGGGATCATTTTTTCACAACTTTATTATGGCTAATATTTTTGGGTTAAACAAAAGAGGGACTACTTCATTGGCCAAATGGCTAATCACATTACCATATGCATCTCGAGATTAATAAAGTTTAGAGATATATTTAGAACGAATTTCGAGACAACATTTCACACATTTCCCATAATCGATCAAAACAAAGGATTGAGACCATCAACGACTTATTAAAACGCCGAAAAGTACTTTGAGTTAATCATAAACTCAGATTGATTTAAAAATTCATAAAAAATTGAAAGGTTCGAATCTCACCGGGTTTGATTAATCTCCACACTTATTCGTTAAGTTATCGATTTTATTTCAATTTCCATATTCGGTCAATTTTGGCTTAGTGCATTTTGATTGTTAACAATTTGAGACTTTAAATAGATTAAAGGTGACATTTTTGAAAAATTTAAATTCCAATTTTTATTTATTTTGAAGAAAAATATTTTTGGCTTTTTTCAAAAAATTTCAATTTTTTTTAATAAATGCGAAGTTTTATGAATACACACTTATCATCCCCCCTAACTTAGTCTTTTGCATTGTCCACAATCAAAAGGACGATAAAGCTAAACAAGACGAAATAATGAGTGCGATAAATAAAACAAGCAAATAACTACAATAGAAATTGTTCAGTACAACACAGCTATGGAAACAAAAGATAAAAACATGACAACATAATATAAAACCAGAGGGGGATTGTGAAAGGTTTCAACTGGGCTGCCTATGGTCCTGGTGGGTGGTGGGAACTATCGGGTGCATTGGGGTCATAAGGATCATAAAAATAAGCAGGAAGTGAGGCATCGGGACCCAACTGGAGGCGATAAAGATCAGCCTGCATGTGTAGCATCATACTCCTGTCGCGGCGGTATAAGGACATAAACCCGTCGAAACGCATCTCAAGAGAAACAACGCGCTCGGTGAGGCCCGTATCGTCTGGAACATAATTAGGATCAACAACTTCATCATAGTATTCCTCATCACCTTCTTCCATAGCAACATCTTCTTCACCAACAGCCTCCTCCTCATCGGCAGACTCATCATCCGAGGCATCACTATTACCCCGGCGCGCTCGGATCAGCTGTATTTGTTTGTCACTGCGAGTCCGGGATTCTTACCCAAGTGGCTTGGGTAGGCGAATAAGATCTTGTGGGGGAACAATACCTGCATCCTTAAGAAAGGAGGTAATGAAACGACCATAAGGAAGAGGTGTCTTGCCCTTCTTGTCCAGCGCCGCTCAAATGATATCATTGTAAAATGCATGGGCCAAATTGATAACAGTTTCGTGGGCAAACAAATGATACACCATAGTAGCTTGACACAGGCGCATAGCCCAATCATTTAAAGTTTGCAAAATGTTAGCACAAACGATGTGAAAAGTGATCCAGGCCTTGTCGGGTAAACGACCGACATGAAAAGTCTCAGTATTCCAAACCAAAATTGGAGCGATTTGAGACATGCAAACATCTTTGGAGACAGCTGGATCATGACTGGGATAGGAAAATTGGGCTAGAGTGATCACACCCTTGGACTCGAGTTTTTGGGCCAGAAGTTCAAGGGAGAACGGTATCAGTGTCGAGTCGACAAAGGCTTGAGATTCGAAATTTGCGGTACGAATGAGAGAACCATAAAATGAACGCACTTCATTCTCCCACACCGCCTCGTACGGTTCATTAAAAAATCTGCACCAGCCTCGGGACATGAACAGGCTGGTGACAGAATTAGGAATTTGATCCCAAAGCACCTGACGCTCAATGTGGATTTTTCGCGTAGGACTGAAGAAATGGCGGCACCAATTTCCATCTCGACTGGAACGATATTCTCCATTGCCATCGGGCCGCACTTCAATGGAATTATATTTCTGGGGAGCAGCCATAGAAATTGAAGATCTGGACAGAAAGAGAGAGAAGAAAATGGAGATGGAGGTGTGAAGAAAAATGGAGAGGGTAGGGTGATATTTATAGGTTGGATGGGTGATAGGAGGAAGAATTGGTGGGAAATAAGGGAGGGAAAGAATGGGTATGGGGGGTTGTACAAAATTTTTGGGGAGAGGAAAGGATTGGGGAATGAATTGGGGTGTGGATGTTGAAGAGGTTTTAACCTCGGGAAAGGGTACAACCTGCAGATAACCGGACCGATCCGAATTCAGACCAGACCGATCCAGTCTTTTATTATTTTATTCCTTTTTGAGATCGGATCGATTCCTTTTTTCAAGGGCCGAACCGATCTGGTTTGTAAAAATACCAGCTTTTCCCTCTTCACTTCAGTGGTCACTTTCCTCTCAATTTTTCAAACCCAACGCTCCTTTTAATGCAATGGGACTTTAAAACTCTCATCGAAACCCGAAATACTCTCGAGACATGTGTATGATTCCCACCTCTGGTAGTGACACACAACTATGAATTCCTAACTAGCCTAACATCCTATTACTCCTATATACAACATTCACCCCATACACATCGGGGGTGCGACGACCTCACCTTTTGTGCTCAGTCAATCCCCATAAATGGGGTTTGACAACCAGATTGTGTCGGCTTCCATTACAACCGCTTCCAGATACAGCTTGAGACGTTGTCCGTTAACCTTGAATGTGTTTCCCCCTTTTTGATCCTCTAATTCAATAGCTCCATGGGGGAATACTTCCATCACAATGAATGGACCTGACCATCGTGACCGCAATATTTCAGGAAACAAGTGTAACCTCGAGTTGTAGAGAAGTAATTTTTATCCCGAATGAAACTCCTTACGTCGGATGATTCTATCGTGAACTCGTTTCATTCGTTCTTTTGAGATTTTAGCACTTTCATACGCATCATTGCGTATTTCTTATAACTTATTCAAATGAAGTTTGCGTGTTTCACCGGCTTTTTCCATGTTAAAGTTCACCCTTTTGATAGCCCAACACGCCTTGTGTTCAATTTCAGTAGGAAGATGACAATGTTTTCCATATACAGAATGAAATGGGGACATCCCAAGGGGATTCTTGTATGCAGTTCGATAAGCCCAGAGCTCATCATTCAATCTGAGAGACCAATCTTTCTTGTTAGGCTCGACTGTCTTTTCCAAGATATTCTTGATTTCCCGATTGACTAGCTCAACCTGACCATTCGATTGGGGGTGATAAGTCATTCAAACCTTATGGACGACCCCATACTTTCGCATTAGCTTTTCCATCGACCTATTGTAAAAATGAGTGCCATTATCTGTGATGATAGCCTTAGGAACTTCGAAGCGAGAAAGTATGTGTTCTTGAATGAGTTTTATCACCACCTTATTGTCATTCTTCCTGTAGCTATGGCCTCTACTCATTTTGAGACGTAGTCTACTACAACGAGGATGTATAGAAAGCCAAAAGAGGGTGGAAAAGGCCCCATGAAGTCAATACCCCAGCAATCAAAAAACTCTATGACAAGTATGGTGGTTAATGGCATCATGTCACGGCGAGTAATAGCTCCCATTCTTTGGCATCTATCACATGATTTGCAAAAAGTATTCACATCCCGGAAGATTTTGGGCCAAAAGAGACCGCTTTGCAAGATTTTTGCAGCAGTTTTATTTTTGGAGAAATGACCTCCACATGGTTCCGTATGACAAAATCGGATTACCCCTTGAATTTCTTCATCAAGTACACATTTTTGGATGATTTGATCAGTGGAATACTTAAACAAATATGGATTATCATAAAAGAACATGCGTGACCATGTAATGAACTTCTTTCTCTCTTGCAGAGTCTAATTGAAGGAAACGACCCCCGTGACAAGGTAATTCACTATATCCGCAAACTAAGGAAGAGAAGAAGTAGAAAATAGATTCTCATCCAGAAAATACTCGTTTATGGGGATTGGATCAATAGGTACGTCGAACGAGAGTCATGACAAATGGTCAGCAACGACGTTTTCTACTCCTTTCTTATCTTGAATCGAGAGATTAAACTCAAAGTGGAGGTCAGAAGATATGTGAGTGCCGAGTTATCAGTGAAGCAAATGATGGGCGACCTAAAAATGTAAGAGCGGAATTTATCGAGAGCAAAAACGACCGCTAGTAATTCTTTCTCTGTAGTGGAGTAGTTGATCTGGGGGCCAGATAGTGTCATACTAGCATAGTAAATAACATGAGATTTCTTGTCTTTTCTCTATCCTAGAATAACCCCAATCTCATAATCACTTGCATCACATATAAGCTCGAATGGGAGTGACTAATAGGGAGCTTGCATGATATGAGAAGAAATTAGCATGCTTTTTAGTTTATCGAAAGCTTCTTGGCATGCGTTATTCCATTCAAACGGAGTGTCCTTCATGAGAAGATTACTCAAGGGTCTAGCGATGGCGCTAAAGTCTTTGATAAATCTCCAGTAAAATCCATCATGGCCTAGAAAGGACCTCACATCTTTAAGAAATTTTGGCGGGGGTAACTCAGCAATTACTTCAATTTTTGCTGGATCAACCTCAGTTCCCCTAGATGAGACTATGTGCCCAGAACTACGCCCTCAGTGACCATAAAATGAATTTTTTTTCCCAATTGAGGACTAAGTCTTTTGCCACACACCAGAATAAAACTCTTTCAAGATTAGTTAAACATTGGTCGAAAGCTTCATTCTCATTTTGCCGAAAATCTTGTATTTGAGCTTTGACAGAGTTGGTTTTGTGCTGTGGAAAGAACTTAGAGAGAAACTTAGTCTGCATATCTCTCCAGGATAAAACAGAGTTCATGGATAGTGACCATAGCCAAGTCTTAGCTTTATCCTTTAAGGAAAAAGGGAAATGCTTTAACCAGATAACATCTTGTGGGCATGTTTGATCACCAAACATCTCACATGCTTCTTCGAACTCTCTAATATGGAGATATGGTTTTTCAGAATCCATCCCATGAAATATAGGAAGAATTTAAATCATCCCATTACAAAAGTGGAACTGACCGGCATTATACGGGAGTAAAATGCAACTAGGGGTAACAGTTCGCTCAGGAAATAAAAGATCTTTCATGGGAAGATATGGTAATGTAATAACCCTCTCTTATGAGAACGTATTTTATCAATTATTAGGTATGGTAATTAGATATAAATGTTGGATTATGAATTGAGTATTAATTTAATGGAGAAAAGTTAATATTCACTATGAGTTTGCACATGCCTAGTAACTATGAGTGAATATTGCTATGTTATGTTTTATTATATCATATGAATCTAATATGATATTTGGCTTAATAAAGAGACTGGAAATTAAATTGAATTATAAAATGTCCAAATAATAATTTGGAGGTTGTAGTTGAATCCGGAACGTGCGAGATAGTCAAATAATGTACCATTTTGTATTTTGAGGTTTTGGACATTTTTGACTGATTATGTCTTAAATATGCATTTTGCATATTATTTTATCGCACTATTGGTTAATTAAGTGGGACTTTTGTCTTAAGCCACGACTTATACTTACTAAGTCTTCTAATTTCCCTAATTTCACTTCGAAACCTAGAGAGAACTAGAGAGAGGAAGAGAAAGAGTAGAGAGAAGATAAGAGAGATTGAAGATTTGAGAGGGATTCTTGCTCCTACACCAAAGGAAATCTGCAATTTCAGAATCAAGGCAAGTTTCTACTTGCTATTTATGGTTTAAGATAGATGATTTGTATGATAATGGTGTATTAACCCTAGTTTAATTAGTTTATGGTTTTCCTTATGTATTTGTGGGTTTTGATCCATTCAAATATGATTGGGATGATGAATGAGGTTTAAGGTGGTCACTAGTAGTATAGATGATCTATTGGTGATGATAATGAGTATGGTTTGAGGAGATTTGAGTTGGGGTAGAGATTGGAGTCCAAGAATCCATAGCCATTCTTGGCAAAATCGCAGTCCCGAATCGATTCGGCCCTCTGGGCGAATCGATTCGCTTAGGTTCAGTGCTCATGTCTAGTGAACCGAACCGATTCGTCTTGGTACGAATCGATTCGGCATCTATCCAGAAACCCAGTTTTCCTAGGCGAATCGATTCGGCCTTCTGGGAGAATCGATTCAGCAAATACAGAATCCCATATCTCCTGACCGAATCGATTCGGTTAGGCCCCGAATCGATTCGGAAACCCTGCACTTTTTCAATTTTTTTCTTTTTAAATTTTAAACCCTTTTCGTTAGGATTAGTGAGTAGGGGCCTTCATAAATGAAGTAAATATAGGATTTTAGAGTATTCGTTGAGTTAGGTCGACTCCCTAGACTCGAAAGGTTCATCTAGGGTTCTTTTAAGGGAAATTTAAAGTAAAGTTCTAGCATTACTTCTTTCGCATAGTTGTATAAACATCTAGGGGATCTTAAGATCAAATTTGGAGACTTTAGGAGTTAGCCCGAGCTAGGTTTGACTTGATGGTCTATCATAATGCCTAAAAGGAGGCTTTGGAAAATAACTCGGGAGTCTGATTCCTTATCGAAGAGGTTATGACGATACGAAATATGTATAGTTCCGGATAACCTTAATGCATTTGATAAAATGAGAAATGGATAAAGTAAATGATTATTTACTAAAATCATGTAATGGATATTAATTAATGGATGTTACACACCTCTCTAAATACCATCTTAAGGGAAGTCCGTGCATGAGGTGAAGCCCCCTATCTAGTAAATGCAGGGTGGATATAGTCCTAGGCCATATGAGCGATTGTTTTATATTTTTTTCTGCGATGGGTAGGAGATTCTGGGTGTGGTCTTGACTACCCCGCAGGCATATGGCCGCTTCCCGACGTTTGCAATAAGATCCCAGGTTGTCTTATGTTAGGCCCTGGAATATGATGGTTATTTAGGGACGCGGACAGTGGGGAAACCCGGACGAGCGGTCTTAGAATCGTCATATTTATATTTATAACTATTCTATTATCGAGTTGGACTCGATGGAACATTAATGCCATAAAGAGCAAAGGATATGCCACAAAGAGCATACTATTGAGATAAGTGCCATAAAGAGCACATGGAAATAAATGCATTCCTGATAAGGAATGGAAGGAAGATGGAATTGAAATGATGAAAGATGAAAAAGGCTTATAAGCACTTTTAATTCTTGTATAATTGGATTTCATTTTTATAATCATTTATCTGTCTTAGTTCTTTATAGGATGTTACCATGCTCGAATATCGTTCATACTTACTTGTACATTATTGTCATACCTGTAATTTATCTAGTGATCATATTAAACCGGCCTCTGACCGGTTCTTCGTTTTCTTACTGTGTATGTATATTCTTTATTCTTCCAGGTGTTCCGGCGCAAGGTCGCCCGTAATGACCTTCCCATCCCTTTATCTTTTGAGGAGCCGTGACATTTTGCGGGTATCACGGGATATTTGTGTAGACGCCTCCATTTTTGTTATCTAGTTATGATCAGTCTTTATTCGGGCGTTTGGACCAAACCGTTGTAATTGTATAATGGATGTATTATGTAACACCTGTGAACTATTGTGTATTACATAAATTTTATTGATCGATGTTTCATTCGGTCCTTTTCTTATTTTGTTGGTGTATATATATGCTTGTGGGAGTTTCCACCCTCTTTTCTATTATGGGTTGTTTGAAAATGTTTTCTTAAAATTTCAAAACTAAAATTTTGATAACCCATTTTCTGGAATATAGTGTGGTTGTTCCCGATACTCTGTATGTTTACTGTGATGCTGAGAATGATATTTATCTATGTTTCCTGTTTCATCAGAGTATAGGGCTGGCCACCCTTTATTTCGGATAGCGGGTTGTCACAGGTAACTCATCCTCTTCAGCACCAACACCAACACTACCGTGCACATACATATTGCTACCAAACGATTCAGAACCCTCACTCAGTGTTTGACTCAAAGTGAGACTTGTGATTGAATTATTAGGTGAAGGAGGTGGAACCCAAAAGTGTGGAGAGTCGATGGTATGAGAATTTTCAGATTTAGCTTCGGCAATAGGATTTTCGTGAACTTGGGTGAGAAAGGGATTTTGTGTGTAATCGTACAAGAGATGAGATGAAAATTATTATTATTATTATTTTTTAAATGAATCAATTTAGGATTAAATTCACTTTCCTAAGTATCACCAATTTACGATCCCCGGCAACGGAGCCAAAAACTTGACGCGACTAAGAATTATCTCAGATTTTTGTTCTATAAGGCTCAAGTGCAAGCCTGTCGCGTGAGTAATAATCCGACAAGTCGGGATCGTCTCCACAGGGATAAAAAATTGGCAATTGTGTGTAACGTAGGAAAAGCTTATTTAATCTTCAAATGGATATTCCAAAGAAAAGAAAAGATGATTGATGGGTTGAAATCTCTAATTGGTGATGAAGTAAAGATGAACTATGTGCACAAAAACACTAAGAATTGTAAAGAAAATAGATATGAGTATGAGAGAAAATAGTTTGGAATACAAACCCTCAAACCTTAGTAAATTACCGTATAGAATACTAGAATTATAAACTAAAATTTTGACTGAATCTAGTCTTTATAGATCCTAAGCATTACATATATGAGGAAACTAGCCCGCATCATATGAAATCAAAGGTAAATACAAAGAGGTGTAGAAAAATTACACTTGCATAGTATTCTTAAACATCCCAAGTACCTAGGGCAAGAGAGATTAAAAGATCTACTATGTTCGTATAATTTCCATACACGATTCGGTCAATATTTAATTTACACTCTATTTTCTACATGGGTAATTTACCTCAGGATGGGTTCATATATCCCAACCCTTGAAAATTTAGTTAGACATGGTTTTATGAGAAAACAAATTCATAACAATGCATGGAATTATGTATCTAAGAAACATTGTTTCAAAGGAAAATTACAAAACTATTCAGAATTGAATTGAAAATAAAATTAAGAATAAATAAGAGAATGGAAGTTGATACTTGGATTGAAAAATTGAAACTTGTAATCAGCACTAGGGAAAAGAGATGAACTTGAATCCAGAATACTCCTTCTTCCTCAAACTTATAAACTAGGGTTTTTTTCTCAGAATATGAAAATTGTCTACTAAAGAAAAAGAACTAAGGAGGCACTCTAAAATTCGACTCCCTTGGAAGGATGTAGGGTTTGGACTTTTATAACACTAGCCAACACGATTTGACAGCTAATAGCAATGAGTTGTATAAGATATTCCCAGATTTTCACCTCTTCAGCTCCATAATAAATGCTAGAATTTTGAACAGTCGGACCGGTCTGGATCCCATCGGATCGGTTCATTTTCCAGTAACCAGATCGGTTATTTTTTATTTCTACCTGACCGGTCCGGATACCAACAGATCGGTTTGGTTTCATCAGTTCTGCATCAATCCGGGGGCTACTGGAATGGTGATATTTTGGATCAGTCCGAGATCAACCGAATCGGTCCGAATTTCTTCAATTTTGACTTTTTCTTTCCAACATTGATTGTCATAACTTTTGATCCAGAGCTTCGATTTGATTGCCATTTCTTCCTACGCTCTTGTGAAATGATGATATTTAACTTTCCTTTAGGCTTAAAATCTGAACTCCGGTGTAAATTTACGCTTTTTCCCTTTGACTTTTCTTTCTCTTTTTTCCTTTCTTTCTTCCAGTTTCTTTCTTTCTTTTCTTGCACTAAATACCTGTACAATCAATAAGAAATACACAAAAATTGAGGTACTCATTAGAAATAGTCAGTAGCAATGATATGGGTTAAAAGTGATTCAATTACGTTGCTCGAGATATTAAAATTACTAAATTAAGGAGCTAAATTCAGAAGAATTTATGTTTGGTCAATGGGGGGTTTTGGGAACCGAAACGACTTTATTCCTAAACTTCATAGGAGCATTTTGAAGGTTATAGCAAAAATGTCTAAGGTGAATTTTCCTACCACAATGGGAAAAACTGTAAACACATGGAGAATGATAACCAAAATGTCGACCTCTCCTAACATTCCTAGTGGGCTCTCTCACACGATTGGTATTGTCTTTGGGAATGGGAATAACATGATCATCGTCGCCTATACCAAACCTATCTCCCTAGATTTGGACGGTGCCTAACATTCTATGCAACTTCTCCGATATAGCCTCCAAATTAAACTTCACCTTACTCTAGTCTCTCAATCTCTCTTCTAACTTACTAATCCTAGATTCAAGAAAACGCCTAGACTCCTTAAACTCCATAACCTCTTTTTTTAAAGCTTCCATCAAACCACAAAGACCATATCTCTGTTTCTTAACATATTCTAGTTTCTCCAGAAGAGTATTCTCCCATGCTCTAAGTTCTTCAATTAATACATTATTATTCTCTACGACACGCTCATTTAACTTAGCTTGCAATTTTAAATTGGAATTTTTTACCTTTATCGCTTTTTTATACAACTCATTAAAGGAAAATCTCCTACATCAATCTCCTCATCCTCACTAGCTTCACCCTCACTCACATGGGATTCACACTCAACGGCCTCGAAAGGGTCATGCACATGAGAATCTTCATGGGAATATTTATCATCATCGCTCACATGCCATGCCATGAATGCTACAAAGTTACGCTTAATGGGGGAACTCTCTCCCTCTTCCGATTCACTATTACTTAAGGTGACATTATATGCTATCGATTTCTTTCCCTCCTTCTTACGTCTAGTGGGACACTCGACAACCGTGTGACCGTACTCCTCATACCCAAAACACTTATTCGAGTCAACCCTCTTAACACTCTCACTCTTATACTTAGGGGCGGGATCTACCTTATTGTTCTTGAATTTCTCAAGTCTTTTGACATTTTTTTATTGCTTTTGGAACTTAAGAAATTTATAGAATTTCTTTGCCAATAAGGCTACATCCTCAAAATTGGAATCAAAATCACCATCCAAAACTTTAGTTTCCTTCTTCCTAGATTTCAAAGTAATGCCCTTTTCTTTCTTTGGCACTTGCTTGGAGGTAAACATATCGAGTTCATAGGTTTGTAGGTCACCTACAATCTCTTCAAGTTTCGTTGATTCAAGCATACCCAAGGAGTTCAAAACGGTCACTTTTGCATCAAATGTACTCGGTAACGATCTTAAGATTTTCATTATGACTCGTTTATTGGGTAATTCCTCTCCCAAATTAAAAGACGAGTTAACAATATTGAACAACCTAGCGTAAAACTCATCAAATGACTAATTCTCTAACATTTTAATCGTCTCAAACTGTGTAGTGAGGTTTTGAAGTTTAGACGCCTTAACTGTGCTACTGCCCTCGTGAGTAAGTGCAACAATATCCCAAGCTTCTTTCGAAGTTTCACACGTCATGATTATATTATACTCTTTCAGAGTGACATGTGAGGAAATAAAGTGAAGACCTTTAGAGTTGTAAAGTGCAAGTTTATGTTCGACTTCGGTCCATAACTCAATTGGATTTAAAATAGTGGCCTCACCCTCGCGTGTGAGTAGTGGCGTCCAACCCTTTTTTATCGCTAACCACAAATACTCATCAATACATTTTAAAGCACTTCTCATTCACATTTCCCAATGACCATAGTTTGTGCAATAAAAAACAGAAGCTCTAAAACTTTCAAAATTTCTGAAATTCATCCTTAAAAACACAAGGTATCAACACAAAAAAAAAATTATTTCTAGATCTGATACCAATTTGTAGGTCCCTTTTTCTTTCGAATGTGTTTTAAGGATGTTAAAAAACAAATTTCTTTTTGAAAACCCCTTTTTCCAAATTCTAAACGCACCAAGCATGTGAACCAATTTTAGTTAAGCCCAATTTTATCTTGTTTAATCCTAAACATGCACCTAGGTGATTAAAGCAAGTAAAATAAATAAGTTCACAAAGGCGACGCCGGATGTATGAGGAAACCACTAAGGGAAAAAATCTAGGATGGACCAAGCCAGACAATCACTATGATCTGGTATAACAAAGTACATACGATAGACTTACTCAACAACTCGATCCCCTACAAGTCTTGACGCTTATTTGATCCTTTAACCAATCCTCCACAGTGCCCACGTAAAAGTCCTTCTACGATGCTCGTCCACAACACACGCGTCCACGTATGTCTCGATGTCCACTAATGCAGCTTGGGAACATTTACGGATTTAAAACACGAACTCCTTCATTTCTTCACCATAAAACATAATGTTCAAAGTGATGAACAAACTCCAATGGTGCAAACCAAGATCTCTATAACATATGTGAATGAAATCTCGGATCTTGAAACTCTAAGGATGTTTTTAGACTTTGAAAACCTTAGAAAACTTGTGCTAAAAACTTACTGTTTGTAAACTGATTTTCTGGTTTTGTAACTTATGAAATTTTGAGTAAAACATGCCTTAAATAAAAAACTTGAGTCGGCACATCGTTCGAACGAGAT
Organism: Sambucus nigra; assembly: GCA_949130495.1. Taxonomy (NCBI): domain Eukaryota; kingdom Viridiplantae; phylum Streptophyta; class Magnoliopsida; order Dipsacales; family Adoxaceae; genus Sambucus; species Sambucus nigra. The sequence goes on from OX422224.1 coordinate 70,891,991, forward strand.
AACAATGTTGTTTTAATTGAAAGCCATGTGATTTGAGTGACCTCCACATGTCGTTTGAACGACTGCAAATGTCGCTTGATCCTTCTAAACACAAGGGAAGGTTCTACAAGACTTACCGATCATTATCTCAGAATAAAAGAAGATAAAATCTTTTAAAACATTTTTTTTAATAAAAATAACATTCTAAAAACATTTTTCGAGTCCCATAAACATTACACATTCATAGGTGAGAAATCATAATGCATTGAAGACATTAAACGTGCACCAAATTAATCTTGGCATGATAAATATTTGAAGCTTGGCTGCAACGTCTTCAATAAAATTCATTTATAGACTGTGTGGGATCGTAACAATAAAAAATATATCTATGGCTCGAAAATAATATTTTGTTTCGGGAATAAGTTAGATACTTACAATGGACTCAATTGGAAATTTTGTCCTTACATAATATTATTGGAGATCTAGTTCAAGGTGCAAGACTCGTGCTCTATTGGAATTTAAGGTGAATTAACTTTACTATACATCTCAATTTGAGCCCAAGAATGTGAAAGAAGCACTCAAGGATTATCATTAGATAAATGCTATATAAGAAGAGTTGCATTAATTGAAGAACAATGATGTTTGAGAACTTATCCCAAAACCTAGTGACACAAATGCCAATGGTACAAAATTGGTGTATAAGAATAAGATTGACGTGCAAGGTATCATTATGATTAACAAGGCTAGTTTAGTTGGTAAAGGTTATACCCAACTTAAAGTGGTTGAATTTTATGAGACGTTTGATCCTATTGCTAGGCTAGAGTCCGTTCATCTTCTCTTAGGTTTGACATATCACCTCCAATACATGTTGTATCAAATGGATGTCAAGAATTCCTTAATGAAATTCTATTGTAGTAGGTTTTTGTGAAACAACCAAAAGGGTTTGAAGATCCTAAGTTCCTCAATCATGTCTTTTATCTTAAGAAATCCTTATATGGATTTAAGCAAGCCCCTTGGGCTTGGTATGAGAGGCTTACTTCATACTTCCTCGATCGTGGCTACAAAGAGAAAGAATTGATATAAAGTTTTTTTGCATAGAGAGAAAGTTTCACAAATCTATGTCGACGACATAGTCTTCGGTTCCACTTATGACCGACATACTCATCATTTTTCAGAGGAAATAAAGAATGAATTCGAGATGAGTATGATCGATAATCTTACATTCTTCCCAGGTCTTCAGGTTTGTTAACTCGTGAGTGGAATTTTCATATACCAAATTAATTACAAGAGAGATCTTGTGAAAAAGTTCGGGTTAGACTCTGCTAGGCATACGTGTACACCCATGAGTTCAACAACTAAGCTTAGTAAAGACACTTCGGGAAATGACATCGAGCAACCATTTTTAGAGCATGATAGGCAACCTTTTATACCTTACCACTAGTCATACCAATATTAATTTTAGTGTCGGAGTGTGTGCCCAATTTCAAGCATCCCCAAAGGAGTCTCACTTACACGAGTTTAAAAGAATTATTAAATACATGAGTGGAACTTTAGAGTATGGGCTAAGGTATTCTTTTGATACCGACGATCACTTATTGGAATAGTCAGATGTCGATTGGGCTTGGGATGTTGATGGTTGTAAAAGCACCTCAGTTGGGTGTTTTATTTTAGGAGTGCTCTTGTCACGTAGTTGAGCAAGAAGTAAAAAACTCGATTTCTTTATCCATGGTGGAGGGGAATTATGTAGCCATTGGGAGTTATTGCACACAACTCTTGTGGATGAAACAAATGTTGGTAGATTACAAGATTGACCAAGGCAATATGACCATCATCTGTGACAATACTAATGCCATTCACCTCTCTCGTAATCCTATCCAATATTTTAGGATGAATCATATTAGGATAGGCGAGCATTTTATTCGCGATCTCGTTGAGGAAAAGCTTTATTTCCACCGAACTTCAATCAACCAATATTTTTTCTAAGCCATTAGATGCCCTTAGGTTTGAGAATCTTAGGAAATCTATTGGTGTCTTTTCCATTGATTGAGTTTGGGTAGTTTATGTAGTTTAGGGTTTGTGTTCATTGCTATCCTTTATCTCCTTAAACTATATTGTATATGTTGTGGATTTATTTTATTTCAAAAATACCAAAATATTTTAAATTTTTTAAAAAAAGAAAAATTTCAAAAAACATTCTATTCTTTGTCACCTTTATGGATGCATAATTAAGATGTTCAGAACACTTTTTCACTCCATTCTGATGTGACTTAACACGGTGAGATAGACTAGGTTACATGTTAAGAGTGATTAATTATACGTTTCATGTCTATCATTGCCAACACTATGACTATTCCTTTTATGTTGGTATCATCTCATCACCTTGTATGCACACACCTTTCAGAGTCTCTTTAGAATGTTGTACATGCTTTGCATTTGCTCGATGAAGTGACGTGTCCTCTTCTCAATCTTGTCATTTCATTCATATGTGATAGGCGTCATTGTGCATATAAGAACCGCTGCCCGTGAAATACTTATTTATTCAATTTGAATGTGTAATGGAAAAGGGCAAAAAAATGAGCAATCTCCTTTGGATGAAAGGACACCTATTGGCAAGAGCCTAAAAGAGTATTCGAAAAATAAAAGCAAAATTGCCAAGGCCAATTTTTTTTATCATTGTTGCTTCAAAAGAAAATTAAAAAGATATAATATCTTCAAAAGGCGTGTGAGAATAAATCAAATATGATATCTTAAGGGTGTTATAAGTTCAAGGGTCTTAAAACCACATTTATGAGTGACGCAATTGTCCATAGAATCATCGAGACTTATAGGCTCTTTATTTGTATGAGCACGCCGACTTCTAGTGAGTTCCTAACTTTTTTCACTAAGATTGATTTGAGTACTTAACTATTATGTTGGTTTATTGACATCGCGCACTTGTGCATACACTCATGTTGATGCTCCCGTGCATTAAGTTCACATCGCTTCCTGCCATTCCCATGTTTGAAACATATTCTTGCAGGTCCTTCGTGAACTTTTTAACCCCAAAACTTAAAAACAAATCTTTTTTATTCCTTATTTTATCTTTTTATTTTATTTTTATCTATTTATTAGAAGAGGTCGTTCGAACGAATTTTTTCGTTTAAGATGAAATTTTGTTTCTCGTTCTAACGAGATCCCACACCTCATTCTAACGAGAATTAAAAATTCGCGATTTACATGTATTCCAAAGCATTTTTATTTGGTTTTTCACACCATAGGTTTCTTTTATATACAACTCTGTGATTTTGCTCCTTCTTTCTCTAGCCAAACCACCATTTTTACTCTATATCCAAGCTCCAAACTTCATTTTTCCTCATCCCTCACACTAAAAGCTTCATCTCTTCACTTCCCCTCATTTCTCAAGAAATTTGAAGGATTTTCAGCAACTTTAAGGGATTTATTTTAGTGTTTAGATTTTTAGGGTTTTTAGCTTCATTCTTGAGGTATTTTTTTTACCTTTAATCATCATTTTTCTTTGTTTTATGTATTTATTCCTTATTCACCTTGAATTCACTGATTTTGTTGAACCACTCTTAATTGAAGATATCTTATGGTTAAAGGTTGTTCTTGGTGTAAAAGGAGTAAAGCCAATTTTTAGGGTGTTTTTAGTTTTTTTACATTTTTTGAAAAAATCAAACATATTTTTTACTTTTACCCCTATAATTGCAAGATTGATTTTTTCCTGAGTATTTTCTTTAATTTTTTTAAAACATTTCTTCACTGAAAATGTACACTTAAAAAAATGGCTTTTCATTGATTTTTGCTTTTCATCTTTTTTGCTCTTATAATATATTCATATTTGGCTACATTTGGGTTCTTACTGAATTGTTGGTTGCTGGCTGCTTTGGTTTGATTTTGTGGTGGTTCAAGTGAATTATTCAATGGAGATAGGACTCTTAGTGCATGTGTTAATATCCCTTAGGTTATTTTTCGCATTCCCTTTATGTGTTTGTTTTTCACTCCTTTTGCATTGTCATGGACTGGAAACATCGTACTACTGTTGATGATGATCCAGAGGAGGGCTTCTCTTCAAGGGAACCAGCTGCTCCTTCTCCCCTTTAGCCATATTAGGCGGGGTTCTCTCCAGTCTTGGATTGATTATGTTACTCATGTATTTGATGCACATGCTCTCGTGCATGAAAAGATTATAGTCCTTACGAACTTGTCTAAGACAACCATCTACCATTGGTTGTCTTCCCGAGGTTGAGAGCCTTTGTTCTCCCTTAGTGATCCTATTTACCCTAACTCATTTGGGAGTTATTCTTTGGCATTATTATTACCCACCGGGCCCTTTACTTTAAGGTCCGCGTCCATGAGGTTGTGATCACCGATGAGTCCATTGCTTATCATCTTTCTCTTCCCCGTGCTCCAGATGCCACTTTTTCGTGGGCCACTCGTGAATTTCTTGATTTTGATGTTATTCTTTCCGCTTATTTTTTTTATCAATACCTCCAAATTCTATCATTTCGATCATTACACCAAAACTAGCCTTTAGTAAAGTATTTTACCGTTACAAAAAATACTAGTAATGGCATTTTTTCGTTAGAAAAAATGAGTGGGGAACAAAATTAGTAATAGATATTTAACGTTACTAATAATGGAATTAGTAACAATAAAACTAATTTTGATTTAGTAACAAAATATTATGTTACTATTTTTACCTTATCACAAATTTTTTTTGTAACACTCGTGTCTGCTTTTGTAGTGGTAAAAGTCCATTAGTAACATTAATATATATTTAAAAAATATATTTTTTAAGATTCGATATCCTTCTTTAACATGTCCTGAATTCAAACAAATTCAATTATGTTCACCATACTATTCAAATCCCAAAAACATGTAGAAAAACAATCCATATAAATAAGGGCACTATATTCAACATTTACATTTTATATAAGCCATCACTGATTATTTATAGAGTAAACTTACATACTAATAGCGATACATACAGTAACACTTCGGAACAAAATCTATATTTAAAACTAGTAGAGAAAAAATTTGAATCTATACAAACGAAAATTATCCCAATATGTAAATTATGATGACCGCTAAACAATTGTGTTTCACGTGCAACATTGACATACCAATCCTACACATACCATGGGCAACAACCAATGTTTGGTAGCACCTTTCTCGAAAGCTCTAAAAATAATAAGGGTCCGTTTGATTGGGTTAATTCGCCTTGGCAAATGATATTTGCACACCATTTTATCCATAAACGTGATGTTTGTTAGCCAAGTTTGCTCATGGCAAAAAAATGGTCATGTGACATGTTTTTGCCCAAAATCATAGCATTTTTTTCTTCGCTATTTCATTTGGCAAAATTTTTCGGGAGACTTCGCGGCTTTCGTTGTTTGCTGTAGGTGACGTCTCTTTGATTTGATGGCAGTACGGGATTAGGTTTGCTTCACGTTTAATCGAAGATGCCTCGCACTCTTCCTTTTCCACAAACAACGGAAGAAGAAAGTGAGGAGAAGCATATTTCGCAGGTATGAAAAGTGTTGAATCAACCATTTTTTTTGTAATTAACCTGTATATCAACATCAAACACAAGATTTCTTGATGTTATTTCGTCCCAATTTCTGATTTATTCCTTACATATTTGTAATCTAGGGTTTGAGTTCATATATCTTTTGTTTGTTTGAAAATCTGTTTGTTGCCTATTTATATTGATTAAACTACTTCAAATAAGAGTGATATATGTTGGGAACATTTATTATTATAAAGATTTTTTGGGTATATTTATTGAAAAGATATGGAACAACAAAATTAGGTATTGGTCTATTCATTGCTCTTTGTTGTTAACAGGTATAAAAATGGTTTTTTCCCTACCGATTTCACCAAGTAGGGTTTATTTTGATTAGTTCATATTGTTAGCAAATCCAAGGTTATAATCTAGGGTTTTAGTTAAATTTTGTATGATTTCACATATCTATGGTTTAGTAAGATTTGACATATTTAGGGTTTGATTTTGTTCCTAATTTATGAAATGGTAATATGGGCTGAATATTTTTTATTATGGGTTCAAATGGGCCAAATTATATAAAAAAAATCTTTTACGGGATGTAAAATGTATTTTGGCATTTGCATATTTACAAATGCGTAGGGTATATATGTACGGTCCAAAAAATAGACACTAATCATTTATAATATATACCATTTGCATTTATAAATCTGAAAATGTCAAGTAACCTCTGTTTCCAAAAAAGAAAGTTTTTATATAATTATTATATGTGTAACATGCATTTGTCCCTCATTACAGGAACCCTCTTGTTCTCCGAGTTATTCTTTTCAATCAGTTTGTTCCGGTTAGTTTTTCGTTGTTCTCCTTTTATTTTTTGATTATTTGTTATCGATTATAACTTTGACCTATATTTATATTTTAAATAAATGTCAAAGAATGAGGTTTGTGAATCATTATTTTGAAGGTGAAAATGCTTAAATATAATTCCAAAATACAACGTAAACGCTTTGGTGTTGCTTGGTCGATGGTGATACGGGCGATAGTTATCTATCAACATATAAGGTCATTATTCGACATTCCTAGGGCACCTCATTATGATTGGGATGAGCATCGTAATCAATCCTAATTCTGAATGTACAGGTTGAGTGATCGGTTATGCCATGATTCATTACGTACGTATGAACATCATTTCCTTTGATAGGTTATCTGATCGCCTCCGTTTGTTTGGGCTAAATGATTGTTGATGAGGAGCAGGTTGCAATTTTCTTGAATATTGTTGGTCATGATGAGCATTGTCGAACCGAGAGTAACACTTTTTGTAGATCAAGTCATACAGTTAGTTTATACTTTCATAAAGTATTGGCGGTCTGCCTAATGTTATATAAGGAGAATGTCATTAATGCAACGCATGAAATATACGTGTCGATGATGTATTAAACTGTTTTAGTGTGTTATTATATGCTCCAACGTGTTTAATGTTGGAGGCCTAGCCTTTAGATTGAAATATATGCTTTTGGATGATACTGAATTAGTTTGGATAGTACTGAATGTGTTTGGATGCCTCTGCAACAATTATGCTGCTACCGAATTAGTGGGGTTTGGATGATTAGTTGATTAGTTTACTATAGGAATTTGATTATTTTGGATTGTATACTGCTATACTCTGAACCAGTTATGCTTCTACTAAACCATTTATGCTGCTATTGATTATTTTGATAATCGTTAGTTTAGTTTGACCTGCTATCTTAAACTGTTTAGTTTTACCTGCTACTGATATACCTGCTATCTTGATGCATCTGTTTTAAGGACTGATGTATATTTGAATTGTGTTTACACATTTTATACAGTTTTCACAGTTAAATGATACTTTATTTTGATACAGAATATGACACAACCACAATTTGTATTTGATGTGTATTTGAATTATCTTGGTTTAGTTTTACCTCATTTTTGGTAATTGATATACCTGCTATAATTGAATTTGGCCATATTACTACCATCATTTTTGCCCCCACTTATATGAACTGATATATGGACTACTAAAACTGATATATTGACTTTTTAAACATCCCTCAGATTGGATGTTTTAATAGGCACTGATATGCACTGATTGAAAGTTTTAATATGCACCTGATACTCCATTTGATATGCACCTGATACTCCATTTGATATGCACCTGATACTTCATTTTCCCTAACATGCATTTGCATCTGATTCATCTTGATATATGGACTGATACTTCATATGCACCTGATATATGGACTGATATGCATTAGATGCACCACATTACCCCACACAGTTTATAATTTACACATTACAGCTTCAAAATGATATGCATCTGATGCATCTGATATATAGACTGCTGTGTATTTGAATTGTGTTTACACAGCTTCAAAATTGTGTATTTGAATTATGTTTACCCAGCTTACATATTTTACTCAGTTTACCCAGCTTACATATTTTACTCAGTTTACACAGCTTACATAGTTTACTCATTTTTCACAGCTTATACAGTTTTCACAGTTAACTGAAACTTCATTTTGATGCAGAATATAACACAACCACAACTTACTTAATTCAAAATGTGTATTTGAATTGTGTGTTCAAGATCAATTATACTGCTACATAATTGTATTTAATAACTGAAAATGTGTTTGATAACATTTTTTGCATTTCATAGATGGCCCAGAACCGAGTCAACGTCCCTTTTCGACCACCAAAAGCAAATGTTCTGATCAATCTAGAACCACCTAACTCACAAGTGGAAGTACCTTACAAGAAGCCACAAGTGTGTTGGACTGATCAAATGGATGGGTGCATGATGTCAACTCTTATGGGTGAGGTTCTTGCTAGAACCAATAAGGCTGATAATGGTTTCACATATGCGCATATGAAAACCGTGATCGATGCTATCACGAACGACTGCCATGTTATAATGGGGGTCCCCCATGTCAGCTCACGTTTAAAGACTCTTAAAAAAGAGTATTTGGTAGTACACGAGCTACTACAAGCGAGTGGATTTGGATTTGACACAACTACGTCCTCTGTACTTCAAATTTCAAATTAAAAGTGATGTTTATAAATAGCTATACGATTTAACACATACGCTGCAGTTTTATCAAACTCTATCAAATGGCTAGCCATAAACCGCCCATGAAGGTCAAGCGTAACTCTAGAGCATCAACATCATTTGATGTTGTCCAAGTTGATGATGTTGCACTCGTTATGACATACCCAGGAATCTACGAAGATCCTCATAGAGGGACTTGGTTTGGGGAGCAGAGGGCTTTTGAAAATATTCCTATAAGCACCCTACATTCTTTAGGGGAGGTTGGCCATGTGATGAAATGGTTAGCTCCAAAAAAGGAAATATCATTTCTTATGATCATTTGAAATGGTCTAGGTTATATGATAAACACTGTGATTTGGAGTGCTACTGTAATTGGCATGGTATTCCCGTTCCACAAGCGAAATTAGCGAAATATTGCAAAGATCCATCCAAAGACAATGAGAAATGTATCCGTTTACTACAACGGGAAATTGGCCATATGGAAAAAAGATTACTGCGTTGGCATTGTAAACATCTGATAAATATGAAAATTGATGATCCAGAGTATGCATCGGATCCAGAACTTGCGGACTTCAAAATGGACGATTCAGACATGGATTTTGTTCAACTTATAAGAAACATGTTAATGGGTGAAGGGCACACATCTTGTTACGATCCGTGGTTGCCCCATGAAACCACGTAGTAATTAATACGTAACTTCATTGTCATTTTGGATGTATTAGGTAAATTTCAATATTTAATTTTGAGTTCTGAAATTTGATTTTTATTTTTTTAATTTATTATTTTAAATTTGGTTGAATAACACAATTCCAAAACATTGTCAACGAGTCATAACAATGTATAATGTTGTACACATTGTTTCATTAATAGGTCATTTTAATTTCAATAGAATTTGGTCAAATAAATGTGCTCTCATTCGAAACATATTTTTGTCCAAATAAATGCCAATCTAACTAGTTTATCCAGTTATATTAAATATAAATGTACATGACAGTAACTATTCCCAGCAATAATTTTTTTTGTTCATCCACATTTAAAGGAGGCATCCGAATTGACTCGCATTCGAAATTACATTGCTGATCCTACAAATGAAAATAAAACGTAAGTCAGCTAAATTGGTTGTAAAGAAAATATGTAAAATGGTAAGAATTTGCCAACATTATATTGACAAAGTCTGTATTTATCAGGATAAATTTTGACTAACAAAAAACATGAGTAGGCAAATAAGTGTGTTTCAGTAGGCAAACTATTTGGCAATCAACTGGATGCCTACTGAAACACACTTATTTGCTTACTCATGTTGTTTGTTAGTCAAAATTTATCTTGGTAAATACAAACTTTGCCAATATAATGTTGGCAAATTCTTGCCATTTTACACATTTGCTTTATAACCAATTTGGAAAATACAGTTGGCAAATACTGGAAAGTAGGCAAACTATTTGGCAATCAAACACAAAACATTGGCAAATACAGTTTTTACCAACGTGCAAATAAAGTCTATCAAACAACACGAAATCGTCTTTGTCTAAGCAAAATTTTCCATGCGTACTCTTTTCAAAATCGCCAACCAAACGGACCCGAACACTTTTTGTATCTCTTAGTTAAAAAATTGTTACGATAGTTTCTAAATCACATCCAACCTATTATAGAACCAAAACCTATTATAGAACCAAAACAACAGGACAATGAATTTAAAGGTGATATAAACAATATCATAACAGCAAGAATCCGAAATAATATCATATATAGAAAGGAAATAATTTTAACCTTCAGTGACTATTTAGGCATCGAAGACTTATAGTGTGAAATCAGTGGCCACTGCCTTGAACTAACTGATATGCCCAATACTGGTACCATGATCGCGGAAGGCACAAATGTAATGCCGCTGTATGGGGCTTAGACAGGCCACGAAATCAACCTTCTTACTACATCTTAAGAGTCCACGACCACGTCTCCCACATGCCACGACCACCTACTACACCAGTAGCGCGTACCCTACCACAGACTTAGCCACCTCACTATGCACTTACCAGCTATCCAACTTCTAAAAGGATTCTACACTTGCATCACTTATCCATATGTCATGTGTTCTATTCACATGGACCTTACCTTAACTTCTATAAATAGAAGTTCTCACCCCCTCATTTTGGAGGAAATGTTTTGGCAGTGAATATCTGCCAAACAATCCACCCATATTCCCTCTCTAAGAGCTTACATAGGTCAACATGTCACCTGAGACACTGTAGTCCGCGGTCCCTCTATAGCCACGCTCTATAGGCCCCATCCAGCTCAACATAGAGCCTATATATTCTTGTATTCAACCCTATCTCTTTCTCTCTCCGTCTCTCTCTCATATGCCTGTATAGGCAATCAAACTTTGTAATAATGAAAACATATAATGAGAATGTGTTACTAAAGTGGACTTAAGCTCATTTTATGACCGAACCACTCTATATCTTATGTTCTCTCTCTCCTTTCTTACTTTATTATGCTTTTTACATTTTATGATGGTTAAGAATAGCTTTGATGACATGGTTACTTCTTATCGAACTAATTTTTTAATCATCATGTTGGCACCGATTGTGGGAAATGAGGTATTCTACTAAATTTCCTATCAAATTGGCTTCGTAACACCTTATTTCATCCATAAGGATCTATAGATCGTTATAAAATGGGTGAGATTTCAGTTATTAGATCCATATTTTGCATACAAACCCCCTATGGGGATTTTTCTTTCTAGATCTAGTTTCTAAGCCTTTTTTATATCTTTAGAACAAGTTTTATTACCCCAATGATGTTGCCATTTTTGCTGAAAAGCTCGATAAGCCATGACCTCACAAAGGTAGGTAACTAGGGATTCATCCATCTTCTCTATGCTTTTAGGAATATTATGCCAATTTATTTCTTGTACCGTGGGAGTTTGGTCACCAAACTTGTGCTATTTAGCAAATAAGGGCTTTTATGTCTTAGATGAGCTTTCGAAAGACCTTTTTGGTCCTGTTCTTGGGGTGAAATCTCAAATTTTGGATCAATATTTAGGAAAGACCCATCACTGCACCTTCCTGGATGCAGCATTGCATGCTGACTGTCAACAGGTCACCCCCCTATGCAACAACTTTGCTAATTTATGTGTTTTTGGCATATTGTTATTTTTTAATTATTAAATTTCTTTATTCGGGACCAAAGATGCTGACAAATGCTTGGAAACTCGCAAGATAAGACTTATGGATTGTGGGTTGGGTTAAGTTACAAAAGGCTAGGTCACGTTATTAGGAAAAAAATGATTCAACAGGCAGTACCAACTAGGCAATTGCCTTAAGGATCGATAAATTATTCAAGATAGGTTACGATACCTTGTACTAACTTTTCCATCACTTTGCCACCCGGAGGAAAGAGCCCGTCAAATTATCCAATCTGATGAAACCATCTCAGGACACAAACTACTCGCATCACTTTGGTGGACACTTCTCAAGATAAGCCACGGCCGCATCCTTATTGGCTCAAGAGGCCGTGACCTCATCCCAAATTGCCTTAGCAGGACATAGTAGTCTGCTTTAGTTATGACATATCCCAACCTATGATAAAAGGCTACATCTCTATTTTCATACTTTCTCTTTTAACCTTGCTTACTCTATAAATGTCAATTTTTCTCACCACGGTTTAGTTCGTCGCAGAGTATTTTTCTAAAGACTAACACTCCAGAAGTTTTGGAAGGAAGTTTCGGATCAGATCCCCAATAGGCTGAAGATGTGGTACATTTCTTGAGGTGTATCAACTACCTATATGAAGGTCAAGCCTCCCTCTAGGGCCACATTAACCTCCTAGGATAGAGGATTCTGATGCTAGAGTTCACAGCCTTCACCTCCATGCAGAAGGCTGCGACCGCAGAAGACAAGGCCACAACCAAGGCAGTGAAAAGGAGGCGAGAATATTCAGAAGAGAAAAGGTCCTACAAGAACTACACATATATTGATAATAGTTTGGAGGGCAATTCTTGAAAGCATCAAGGAGAAAAAACTACTCAAGTGGCCAGAGAAGTTAAAATCCCGATCTCAATATAGAGACAGGAGTATACGGTGGGAGTTTTATCAAGTTCACGACTATATCACCAATAGATGCTTTTCTTTGAAGAATGAGATTGAAAGGATCATCAGGCAAGGGATGCTCTAGCAGTTCAAAGGGGATGTAGACCTAACTAAGATAACTGCATGCCTAACTACAATCATTGAAATATTTTATATTCAGAATATTTGAGTTGAAGTTTATATATTTTGTATCTTTTGAACACTCATGCATGTATATATATATATATATATATATATATATATATATATATATATTTCTGAATTCTCACTTTATCATAATAAAGTCTTTTCGAAAGACCCTTATTTTAATAGGTTTGAAAATAACCTAACAATCGATCATTTCGAAGATTAACATGAATGGGAGAAGGTGACTTCAAAAGAAAAGAGTGTGATTGACTTAAATGGCATGTAACATCCCTCTTAACCTGATAGTTTTGGGGGCTCATAATACCCGTTCTTAGCCTTAGGGGATCATAATATCCTTAGATGTGGGGGGATCATAATTCCCTAAAAGTCTCATGACGGTCGTGGGTGGCTTTAAAGATACCCCGCCATGGGGGGCGTTAAAATACTCAGAGGCCACGGGTGGCTTGAAAGATACCCCACCATGGATGACATAAAAATACCCAATAGTCGTGGGTGGCTTGAAAATACACCCAGTAAGGGAAGACTTGAAAAACCCTAAAGTCGAAAATCCAAGTGTAGAGTCTAACTCAATTTAGAAGGTTGCAGCTTAACCAGGAAGGTGGGCAGAGGACTTAATGGCCACATCAAGGGAATGTAGTTCCCACGAACAAAAAATTAAAGAACACTGCGGTAGACATTCTACAACAGAAGTTAGTATTAAGCCTATAGTCCACAACAAGGTAATTTAATACCCAAGAACTTCATTTGAGAGGTACTGCATCAGGAATCTCTAGTTTGGGGCAAACGTTCAAATAACTTACAACTCTGCGGTAGGTAATTTATATAGTTCCACATTTGTTTGTAATTTTCATGGAAGGGTAATAAAAACTTACAATCTACGTCCTAGAAGCTAAACAATGCAAAGATTTTCAACAGACATGTAAGGCATTCAACAACAGAATACATAGTTGCTGAATTATAATAATAACCAAAACTGTGTAATACAAAATTAAAAGGCCGCGGAGAGCCTATGCTGTTTAAAGATCAAGTTTAGAGTTTGTAATAAAGATGTGGAAATGAAAAATATACAATTCCGAAAGGAAATTAAAAAAATTCAAGAGCTCTATCCTCTTCTTCATCATCTTTATCTCCTTTTGTAGCAGTTTCAGTTTCCTCCTCAGCCTTAGCTACCACAGCCTCCCGCCTCTGCTCTCTAGCCAGCTCCTCTACTACATTCAACTCCTAAACACATATCACGTGCTCAAAGTTATTGAACTTCCAGGAATAAATATTATCCCCTGCCTCTGAATAGTTCATGGACACTCTGTGCCTCATCTACTTGTATTTGTAGATGTAGGCCTTATTTTGGAGGATAAATAAATCATGTGAAGTCTTAAAACTGGCCACAACATCTTTAGTTTCTTTCTTCAAGGCTGCGATATGGTCTGCATCTTTTTGCTGGAGGGCTGCAACATGATCATTTTTAAGCTTCTGTACGTGTGCAACATGGCCCTGTACCAGATCTTAATTTTTCTTTTCATCTTGGTTAAATTTTTCTTCAAAGACTGCAGCCTACCTTACAACCTCCAGACTCTTGACGTAACTAATTTTTAGTGCCTTCGCAGCCTGCTTGAAGATCTGCTTAGCCTCATTTTGGGCCTCCACCTTTGTGTTTGAATTTATTTTGTAAGCCTAGAGGACAGCCTCCATAGAATTTTTTCCAACTTCAAAAAAGGATGACCTGACACCCTCTGACTAGGAGATGTGTCCATCCTCTGTAGCCCTGTACAGTTTTTAGAGCCGTTTATATTTTTCCTATTGGGCCATGGCAACCTCTATAGTATGAGAGAATAAAATTTGAAATGTTAGAACAAAAGCATATAAATGTCTACAAAAAGGAAATAATTAAAATCTTACCCGCAGAAGGCTATGAAGGGAGTATTCCTCCAAGTCTTTCGCATCCTCGTCCAAAAGATGGTTTAGATCAGAGGTTTTCGTAGCCCTCCTCATTCTGGGTAATATAGTGGTAGTTGTGTTCCAAGGAGATTTGGAGTTAGGCTGCCTCTGATATGGATATAAACGGCCATCAATGACTCTTTATGCCCTACTCAGTGGTGTGGGAAGGTTGGCATTAACTGCTATAACATTCCATGGAGGGTATCTAGAGGCAGTGATATATATGGGGATAGAAGGACCATGGTCATTTCCCTAGAGAAGGAAGTGAGATCAGCTACAACTAGGCTAGCCGTAATATCATCATCGAAGTGTGGAGGGTCTGTAGCTACCACCCCCACTTTTGTCACAGTGGCCATGACACCAGTAGGGTCTGCATCTTTTTCAGTTGGAGGAGAAGCCTCCTTTTGAGTCTGAGGGACAACTTCCTTAGATGCCCTCTTCCTTTTATTGCTCCTATTCATCGGAGCTTGATATATAACCTGGACGGTCTCTTCCAACTCGTACAGTTAGGAAATTAAGAGATCCCAATTAATCTCCATTATTGGCTCCCCTTATACGATGACACCAAAAAAAAAGAGGCACAAAATCAGCATTCAGCGAAGTTAAAGTGGTGGTCGCAGAATTATTTAAAATAGTAACTATTTTTTTAGCCTTCATTGGAGACTAATGGTAGGTATAATATCCAAGTTTGTAAAGTTATCGCATAGTCACAATATTTGGGAACTTTTTTCTTGAATCGCTAATTGATACCGCAGTCTCAGTTCTCTCCCTTCGCTTGAAGAAGGGGTTAGTCTTACACAAATTGTAAGGAGATTAGTAAAGGCCATGGACATAAAAAATGAATAGAATTAAAGGCTGCAACAATTATAAATTTATGTTAAAAAGCTAAAGTAAATTGAGGCCGTGGCTATCAAGTACCTGCTTTTGGGGGATGACTCCATATTCGCGGCAGGTCTGTGTTCTTTCTCCCTTTCATTCTCTTCTGGGTGGACCTCCCAGTTGTCCCTAGAAATGTAAAAGAATTTACCCTTCTAGTTTTTAATACTGGAGGGTCTGAACCTCATCAAATATCGGTTGCCACTTTGCAACCACATGTAAAAGTACAATAGTTTTTTAATAGAGTTTTCCTTGGGCCTATAAAAGTCAAAGAACTCCACTACCATTACCCAAAATTATTCTTCCAGACGACCAAGGAAGCAAGGACGTCTCTCCAGGCAATGGGGTCAACTTGTAGTTGGGGCCAAGATCATAACCTTTAAAATTTTCCTAATCGGAACTAGGACAAACTGCCGCAGTCCTAGGAGGAAATCATGGAGTGAGAAGCAGACTCCATCGCTTAGGACAACGGAGCATGACCTCTGCTCCACAGAAGGTAAGGTGCATACACTTCCCTCTAGGAACTCACAAACTTCAGCCAGGAAACCCAACCACTCCTCGCTCATGGTGCAATGATAGTGGAGGGACGTAAGCTCTCTTGTTATTTCCCGCCCAGAACTAAACATCCTAACCTCAGCGTTTCTGGTATCTGCACTAGTCACAGCCAGAGCCACATCATCCATACTAATAGGGGCTTGATTGTTTATTGAAAAAGTGTCCTCCTCCATGTGAAAATTGTCTGCGGTCTCCTTTGGATCCTTACAAAATTAACTTGCACATAGTTTGGGCAGTCCTTTAGCTTACAAGGCCCATTGGTCTCCAAAGGCTTAATATGTAACACCGCGGGAGGAGGAACACCAAAGTGACTCTTCCAGATATTCCCAAGTATTCCAATGCATATAGTCACGATAAGGACCTGCAAAAGTAGAAGGGATCCACAGTTAAAGTGCCAGAACCAACATGATCAAAATAAAAGAGAAATAGAATTCGACATCGTTTAAGAGGCCGCAACATTATACGAAGAATTTGGAAAAAAATGGTACAATGAGTTTGTAGAAGACAAAATATAGGCCGCAACCACAAGAAAAAATAAGTCAAGATTTTAGGCTACAGCCATGGGAAAATGATTTAATATTATTTGTCTCATCCAGTTATTTGATACTCACAATGGGCTGCAGACGAGGGGATAAACAGGAAAGCATTTGCATATTTTGAATGTCAAGGATCAAAACCTAAAAACCCTAGGGTTTTGTCCAAGAACACCTTGAACAACCTGTTCATGTTCTTGGCCAAAAATAAAAAATGGGCTCCAAGCCAATAATCTGACCCTAAAAATATTCCTTACATGGTAACTATCCCCTTTTAATTCCCAAAGGTTTCGAAATACATGCCAAACAGCAACACTCAATTCAAACCACCTAATTCCTAAATTTTTTTCTAGTTTTTAAAATTAATCAAACCGCCCAATTTAAAAATTCCCATCACATAGAGAAAAATCCGAAAACAAATCCCAAATAGTTATCAATTCAATTCAAGCAAATAAAAATATGTTGGTATATCAGTACGAATCCAACGAATTAAGGGAAAAAAATGAAGAGGTATAAAAAAGCCCTAATAACTACATGGGTTCAGAAATTGAACATGTAATAAGAAAATCATGCGAATAGGCATGATTTTAAACTAGAAATTGATAAAATCAAAGATAGAAATGAGAACCAACCTGTATTGGAAGAAGATCGCTTGAGGAGGAAGAAAATTGTCTTGAAATGCCTAGAAAGTTTGCCTCAAAGTCGCCTAAAATTGCCTGGGAATAGTTCTCTAAAAGGGGTTGCAAAGGTAATGAGGTCACGAACTTTGACCATTTATATAAGAGGGTGATGGAAGTTGAAGTGTCGCAACTTAATGGCCATGGCACTTGGCCGTGTCCACAGAAAGAAAACATAACTGACTTAACTTGACAGCGCTGCATCTGGGCATAAACATAGCCGTAACACCAACTTGTAACCTCTTAGCATTGAGGCTTAGGGGCTTATTAATATGCCCAATACTGGTACCACAACCGCAAAAGTCACAAATATAATGCCGCTGTTTGGGGCTCAGACAGACCGCGACATCAACCTTCTTCCTACACATTCAGAGGCTACAACCACGTCTCCCATAGGCTGTGGCCACCTACTACACTAGTAGCGCATACGCTGCCATAGACATAGCCACCTCAAAATGCACTTGCTAGCTATCCAACTTCTATAAGGATTCCACACTTGCATCACTTATCCATATATCACGTGTTTTATTCACGTGGCCCTTCCCTTGACTTTTATAAATAGAAGTTCTCACCCCCTTGTTTAGCAGGACATGTTTTGATAGCGAAGCTATGCCAAACTCTCTACCCACTTTCTCTCTCTAATATCTTAGTCTATTCAACACGTCACTTGAGCCACTGCAGTCTGTGGTCCCTCTATGGCCTTTCTCTATAGGCCGCATCCAACTCAGCACAGAGCCTATATATTCATATATTCAACCCCCTCTTTCTATCTTGTATGCATGTACATGCAACCAACCATTATAATAATGCAAACATATAATAATGTGGCACCAAAGTGGACGTAGGCTCATTTTAACCACTCTATATCTTATGTTATATCTCTCATTTTTAATTTTATTATGATTTTTACACTTTATGATGGTTAAGAATAGCTTTATGGCATGGTTAGTTCTTACCAAACCAATTTCCTACATCATCATTGACCACCTGACAATTCTAATACAATGAAGAAAAAAACTGTATGTACTGTTTTTTTATTTGACCAATGAATGTTCCCATCTCTCTTCATTTGCCTCAGAAGGCTTCATGATATCACTCTTGTACCCGTAATCGTCTGCAAATTGTAATATTTGCCACTATAAAGAACAGAATCTTAAAAAGAAACAAATTTCCATGAATATTACACAGAATAAAATGTCAAAAACTCATATGCTGAACTGAGAGACCAAGTATCGCGTGTAGTGAATTGATTGGATCAAGTGCACGATATATATATAATTTTTGAAATGTATTGCTTGAGAGCCAACGACAGTGAACTTGTTTTGACCAAGATAGTAATCAATAACCCGCATTAATAATTATTGGAAATAATCCTAACATAAAAGTACAAATATTAGAGAGATAATTGTGCATGGTCAGCATCTAAAAGTTCACTGCGAGCTGTTAGTAATCTTTAAGATAGTAGGCATTACAAATGAAAGTAGCATTAATGGTCATAATAAACAAAATATTTCATATGATAAATAAATCTGGCCAGTGATTTTATTTTATTAGAGAAAAGTACCAATTGTTGTCATACCTAGGAGGGTGTGCACTTTTATGTCTCAACTGTGTGCTCTCCTTTAGACTCGTGTAATATCATCTTAGCTTAAACTTACTTATCTCTACTTCTTTCATGGGCTATTTTTTCTTCTTACTTTGTCATTTCCTTTCCTTTTTCTACCTATAAATTTCACCTTATTACATACTACTCATTATTAAAGAGTAGCAATCAATCAAAAATAAACAATTGTGAGTGTTCAAAAAAAAATCATCAAAATGAGTCCTATGAAAAGGCTTATTTTACATTGAAGTAAGAAAATAAGTTAAATTTATTGTGGAATAAAAGGCTTGTCATAACTTCCAGTTTAGACTTTTATATGCCAACATAAATGCAATATCAACATCCTTTATAGAGTTAATCACAACATAACAATCTAATTTGTAACGATATTTTTGGATATAAAGTTTTACCTAAAGATCCTATACATACGACCACATTGCATGGAAACAGTGCAATCACCATAATAAAAGAATCCATTAAACCGGGTTTGATATACAATCATCGTCGATAATTTGAACAATGCGGGATCCATAAAAATGAATCACTGTAAAAAAAACCAAATTGTAGTTCACTTGATCCTATTACAATGAATTTGTCCGTGTGAAACCCATGTGAAACCATATGTAATTGAAGTGTCGAGTAGGACCCAATGCCATTCTGCACAACCCCATTCTGATACCCACATGCGCGTGGCCCTCACACCACCAAGTAAAATCATAAAAAATGGAATCAAGCATTGATTTGATTCACCAACAATCACCCATAACTGTCAGCATGGATCCTTGATGCCTAGTAGCTTAAATCCAATCTTATTACCGCCGAATCAAGCCAAAGTAACGATGTAACCCAAAGAATCCCATTTTTGAGATGAGATTTACTTCGTGAAATGTTGCTAATGGTTGCCAAATCAATTTGATATCCAATATGATTTTAAATGTATAAAACTAAGTCAATATTATCGATTAAAATGTAATTGTAAAGACATTTATCTTGGAAAAAAGTATTACCTTTTGTCGGACATCAGTTAAATGCAGCCTTCCGCGACTTGTGTTTGGAGCAATTGAAAATAGTTCCAGTGCTATACATTTAACATAAAACAAGTCATAAGAAGTTTTATTTGATATATCTATCTAAAATAAAATAGTGTTGTGAATTATAGATCCACTCATAATTAATGTTTGAGTTTGAATTGTTATAGATCGTCTTTTATGTCTTTGGCATATCCGATCTTGTTCTAATGTAGTCATAAATTGTATTTTATGTCTTTGGCTTATCCGATCTCGTTATTTTCTCAATTTGACTTCTCTAGTTGTATTTTCCATTCAGTACGATGACTCTTCTTTGTTAATTCCTTTATTCTAAAATTGGTAATATGAGGAGAAAATCATATGTTGGTTGGAATAAATTTATGCATAAATCAAGTTTTACAATGTAAATGATATATTAATGCTATGCAATGAATATCAGCAAGTTAGGAACAAAGAATATAAGAGAATTGTGATTTGGGACATTATCCCACAATGTAACTGGTAGACAATGATTGCTCATTGTTATGATTATGGCTTTTTAAGGATTTCAAACTTTTATGATGAAAAAGAGTCAAAATGGTGTTAATTAGCAAATTTATCTTCTCTAATCAAAATAATCCCAATAATGAGAAAATTATATGTCCAAATTTATTATTGTGGTGATAAACTACATCTAGTCCCAGTCCCAGTTCCAGTAATGTCTTCTTCATCATTATAACAAAATGATTGCAACAAAGAAATCACTGTTGATTTCCCACTCCCACTTTCTCCAACAAGAGCAAAAGTCCGATAAATGAGATTCACATGCATTTTAGTAAGTTTTTGGAAAATTGGAATGAGCACTAATGCGGTATCATTAATTTGAGGATTCAATCAAGTAAAAAGAATAATAAATTATGAAACCCTGTACATATATAAATTCCCTTACCAGTAGGAATATTCAAGCAAATATCCTTGAAAATTTGAACGTCAGGTCTAGGGGGATACTTGAAACTGACATGGAGAAACTCAATATCTCCTTTCTTGTCTTTTAATGTTATTCCAGAGTCATAGACGTTTGCTAAAGTAGAAACTCTCTTTCCTTTACCAGAGCCAGGAGCAAGGGAGCCTGATTGAGAAATCCCAATAGTAGTCATACTGAGATTGAAGAAATCCTGTAAAAAAGAACGTATGGACATAGTAGACATGGAAAAAAATTACCATTTAAGTGAAAATGATCCAATTGAACCAAATAAAAAGGGGGACAAATTGAATAAACATGGTATTAGAAACCTTACCCAAAAAACTTGAGGGAATGTCATCTTGCGAGACTTAACAAGTCAAGCTCCAGTATAAAATCAATCATTATTTAAATTCAATCACTAGGAATAACACTAATATACAATCCATCAGTTTCTTAAGTGTTCAAGGGAAATTACAATGAAAATTGTTTGATATAGTTATAGGTAAGAAAGATTTAATTATATACGACCAAGATTTAATCAAGAACAAATTTATATACTCACATATATGATACAAAAAATCTTTCTTTTAGGGAAAAAATTCTCTGATAATATGCTGTCAAATTTTAACAAATTAAGATCTGAGAAAAAGCTACATGAAAATAATCCAATGGACCTGTCTTAGCTACAACCCATCCCCTAACTTTTTAGGGTTCTTTTATAATTTTAATAAACATACAATTTCAGTTCTTTCTTATCGAGTCTTCAAAGTTGCTAGGTTATTGAAATTCATGATATTGAGTTGAACAACTACTCCCCAGCAATAGCATCATTTAGCTTCCAATAGACTAAACAATAATTCAATTTGACAATTCACTCATGTATGAAACAAAGCATTGAAGTATTCTACCAATAAAAGAAAATTAATAAAGTAAAAGAGAAGTCCATGCATATACATTTATACAACATCTGCACTACTATATTACTGAATGTTGGGTACAAACTATACGCTTTTATCAAAACTCATAATCTTATTAATAATGTAAGGCTTAAGGACCCGAATTAAAGAGAAAACTCATTATATTATTTACTATTCCATCTGGTGTGTTAGATATTATCGTTAAAGAGAGGTGAAGAAAAGTATAGCGGGACATTATCAGAAAACCCCCCAAATCCCCAAATTGTTAAACCCCGAATTATGAGAAAGCCAATTTTTTATAAATAACTATGTGTGTGTGTGTGTGTGTGTGTATATATATATATATATATATATATATTTATTTATTTATTTAAAAATTTTCATGTCCAAATCTTTTCTTTAAACATAACCCTATGATAATACTGTAAACACCACCACCAGATAAAGAGGTAGTAGTGCTCAAAGAGGCATAACAATGGCAACAAATAACAACATAAATATATAGAAGGAGGAGAGGAAAAGAAGAGAAACACACCAATATAAGTGGTTTGGAAATTGCCTACGTCCACTGTGCAAGTGAGTGTGAGTATCACTATCGTATGAGGGCTCTAATGGCCTTAACAATACAATCATTCCACTTCTGTCTCTACTGTAAATGCACCAGAGTTTAGCTAGGGTTTGTAATTGAGGACCCTATATAAGGTAGGAGAAGACAAGTTTATATAGTTCCTGGGGGGGTGTAGTGTACCCCCAAGCATGTAATGAGCATGTGCAGGATGGTCTAGCTAATCTAGTGAAGTCACCTATCGTTATCACATGTAAATGATGGTGATGAAATATTCCCTCACGTGCGAAGAAGATTTGGTCATAAAGGTTTTTCAATATGGGATATGCCATGTTGGGATCTTATACTGATTATACGGTAGATGTCATCTTGGGGTTCTCGACCTAGAGTCTATCATCTGAGTCTCGATTGAGGCTGAGACGACGTTGATGCTAGAAAGGGCCGAGGCCGAGTTGATGAGTTAGTCCCCTAATGGGAATCCTCCTTGGTCTCTGCCATCCTACTCTCGGCTGAGACCGAGATGACCTTGATGCTAGAGAAGGCCGAGGCCAAGGCACAATGTAATGATCTATAAGGCTTAGGCAAAGGAAGAGGCAGAGGCCGAGCTGCAGTATGAGAGCTATGAGATTGTGGTCGAGGCCAATTTCTTCTATTCTGACCCTTAGGCCAAGGCCGAGGTCGAGGCACCATATGATGATCTATGAGGCTGAGGTCGAGCTACTGTATGAGAGATATGAAGTTGTGGCAGAGGTTGAGCTGCTGTATAAGAGCTATGAGGTTGTGACCGAGGCCGACGTCTTCTATTCTAACCCTTAGGACGAGGTATCAAGTTCACTGCATGATGGCTGAGGTTGTTGCCATGATGTCTGAGGTTGCCAATAACAGACTGATGATCTTGCACTGATAGGTGAAAAGGTAGTCTCGGTTGTAGTGATCAGGTCAAGGTTGATTAAGCTATGCATGACCCTACTAAGGTTGACCCTTACCTGCACGATCCTGCTAATGATTAAGCCATGGCCGACCCTATTGAGGCTGACCCTTATCTGGATGAACCTGCCAATGATTAAGCCGTGGCCGAACCTACTGAGGACGACCCTTATCTGGATGACCCCCCCAATGATTAATCCATGGCCGACCCTACTGAGGCCAACCCTTATCTGGATAACCCTGCCAATGAATAAGACATGATCGACACTACAGAGATGGACCCTTATATGGACGAACCTGCCAATGATTAATCCATGGACGACCCTACTAAGGCCGACCCTTATCTGGATGACAACTCCAATGGTTAAGACATATCCGACCCTATTGGGCCACCCTTATATGGATGGCCCTACCAATGATTAAGCTATGGTCGATCCTTATCTGGATGACCCTGCCAATGATTAAGCCATGATCGACCCTACTGAGGTTGACCCTTATTTGGACGACCCTACCAATGATTAAGCCGTGGCTGACCCTACTGAGGTCGAACCTTATTTGGATGACCCCGCCAATGATTAAGTCGTGGTCAACGCTACTAAGGTCGACCCTTATCTGGATGACACTGATAATGATATATGAGGCTCTTGTGACGACTCAGCCGTGAGATGTGATGCCCATCGTCCTAAGAGATGAGGGTACATTTTTGTCATATCAATTACCCCTAGCCTTTAGTCTTCAATGTAGATAGAAGGCTGAGGGATAAAGTATCTTTGGGACAAGAAGTTGATGAGACGTTGTTTCATGTGATGGACGAGGGCGAGGGTGCTTGGGTCCTAAGACCTCTGATGCTTAAATCCTTCAACCTAATTTGCACAAACTGCTGGTATCGCTATTGGTCGACCTTAGCCGAGGGGTCCTTTCTAGGATAAGACGGTGAATATAAGCTAGTCCTTTGGTTGGATGAGTCTGTGTTGGTCTAGGCCGAGATGATGAGTCGGTCATCTGATAGGACAGTTGCTGGCCTCGTTCATAACATATATGAGATATCCAAGTTAATGATGTTTGTCTCTGATATGAGGCCACCAAGTTAATGATGTTAACTCTCATGTCACCAAGTTAATGATGTTTCAGATATGAGATCACCAAGTTAATGATGTTTGTCTCAGATATGAGGCCACCAAGTTAATGATGTTAACTCTCATGTCACCAAGTTAATAATGTTTCAGATATGAGATCACCAAGTTAATGATTATGAGGCCACCAAGTTAATGATGTTAACTCTCATGTTACAAAGTTAATGATGTTTCAGATATGAGATCACCAAGTTAATGATGTTAACTCTCATGTCACCAAGTTAATGATGCTTCAGATATGGGATCACCAAGTTAATGATATTTGTCTCAGATATGAGGCCACCAAGTTAATGATGGTAACTCTCATGTCACCATGTTAATGATGTTTAAGATATGAGATCACTAAGTTAATGATGTTTGTCTCAAATATGAGGCCACCGATTTAATGATGTTAACTCTCATGTCACCAAGTTGATGATGTTTTAGATATGAGATCACCAAGTTAATGATGTTTGTATTAGATATGAGGACACCAAGTTAATGATGTTAACTCTCATGTCACCAAGTTAATGATGTTTTAGATATGAGATCACCAAGTTAATGATGTTTATCTTAGATATGAGGCCATCAAGTTAATGATGTTAAATCTCATGTCACCAAGTTAATGATGTTTCAGATATGAGATCACCAAGTTAATGATGTTAACTCTCATGTCACCATGTTAATGATGTTTCAGATATGGGATCACCAAGTTAATGAAGTTTATCTCAGATATGAGGCCACTAAGTTAATGATGTTAACTCTCATGTCACCAAGTTAATGATGTTTCAGATATGAGATCACCAAGTTAATGATGTTAACTTTCATACCACCAAGTTAATGATGTTTCAGCTATGAGATCACCAAGTTAATGATGTTAACTCTCATGTCACTAAGTTAATGATGTTTCAGATATGGGATCACCAAGTTAATGATGTTTGTCTCTACTCGTCTTGTCCTTGGACGAGAAGAGTATAACAAAATGATTTTTCTAATTTAGGTTTATCGAATTACGGTGTTAGACCATGTCCCCTCTCGTCATTTTGAGAGTGTATGGACGAGACGACCCTCATCCATATACTATCTTTTTGCTAAGAGGAGCATAAAATGATTTTTGAATTTGAATCCAACAAATTATGGTGTCCTTCCACGTACCCTCTCGTAATTTTAAGAGTGTATGGATGAGGGTTGTCTCGTCCATATACTATCTTTTTACCGAGAGGGTTTCTCATCAAAATGATGATGTTTTGTAGTTTAATACGAGTTAAAACATGCAACTGAACACTTCGTATGAGAAGAATATGAGAGAGAACATATGAAATTTTTCATTGACCTTTTTTTATAAGACATATAGTTGATATATATAAGGTAGCGACTACATTAAAAGTCACTTGATAGAGAACACTCGCCCCAGTTTGAGATAGCAATGGGTCATCTTTGTGGATGAAGAGTTTTCGATCAGTTTTTGATGAACTTTTAATGTAGCCAACCCTTTGGAGAAACATCTTATGGTGGGAGGTCGGGGTCGACTTCTCCACAATCGTTGAATTCTTCATCATTTGTGTTTGTTTGGACATCTCGTCTCGGCTGGATGATCTTTTTCTAGGAATCATTATTATTGACACTTTTGTCAACATATATTTTGAGCTTTCCCTTCTTTAGGAGCTTCTCAATCTCATCCTTAAGGGCAAAGCATATGTCAGTTATATGACCGTGGTCTTCATGAAACTCACACCATTTACGCTGGTCCCTCTTATATGGAGGAGCTCTCAGCTTCTCAGGCCATCTCAAGTCTCTACCTTCTTTAATCTCATTTAAAATTATATCAGGACTTATTATGAGTGGAGTGTATCCGATAAATTTGTCATCAACTGACCTCTTTTTCCCATCCTTATCCTTGTCATTATGAGACTTTTTTCCACCACATTGATCCTCTTCTTTGGAAAATATGGCTTCCTCAGCATTCATGACCTTTCCTTCCATATCTAGTAGCTCGACCATAGAATTAGAAGGGTCTTCGGCAAGCTTCCAAAGCAACTTCCCCTTTTATAGCCCTCCCATTAGTGATGTCATATCAATACTCTCTTCGTAATCTTCCACTTTTAGATTCTACTTATTAAACCTTGAAATGTAGTCTCTTAGGCTCTCATTTTTTCCCTACTTGACGTACAATATGTGAGTGGTATTCTTTTGAGGTCTTATCCCAAAATAGAAATTATGAATGAACCTCTCTGTGAGCTGCTTGAAGTTATCAATGGCGCCCTTCGAGAGCGAAGTAAACCACACATGAGATGCTCCTATCAAAGTTCTGGAGAAGGCATGACACCTCATCTCATCTGAGACGGAGTAGATATCAGCAACATTTTGATACATTTCCACATAGTGGAATGGGTTCGTACTCGTATCATCCTTTGGGGTTACCATTGGCGGTTTGAACTTTTTAGGTGTTAGGAAACCAATTATCTTAACTGTGAAATGGAAGCCTTCAGAGTATCCCCTTTGCAAAGGGTCCCGGCTTCCGAGGATGTCTCCTATCTTATCCTCCATCCTACGGATTGAGACATTACAGGATCTATCTACTGCTACTACAATGTCGGCCAGGCCGAAGTTATCATCGGCTACTTCCACAAGCCTAATTGAGGGTTCCCTCACCACTAACCTACTTCTCACCATCGGCTCGGCTAGGGTTTGGCTGAACTTCCTTTGTAAATCATGCTACACTTCTTGATCTAAATAATTTATCTCTTAGGTCACACCCTGGGTCGATCCATTTAAAGGCCGACCTTCGACTCAATCTGTCAAAGGCCGAGCCTCTTGGCCGACCATCTTAGCTTGCTCGCACTGGCCGCACGATTTCTCTTGAGATCTCATAGGGCTCCCAATAATCTACCAGAGCATCTTCATCAGCCTCAAAATCATTATACCGGTCCTCTGAGCAGGGTTCACCTTGCCCCCCCAGGCATAAACGCCTGGGGTCAACAACGTCTCTCCGCCGTTGGTGAGGCGAGTCCTTCTTTAGTGGTGCATGGGGTGGTCCCCTGGCCTCTTCGCATTAAGGTAAGGCGATTGGAGTGATAAATTCTGGTGCTCCTCTCACTGGTCTTGTGAGGATGTTTTGGCAGAAGGCAGCTAGTTGCTCTTGCATATCCTGCTAGTTGGCTGCCAGTGACTTCAGTGCCGCCACCACCTCCGCCATCTTTAATTGAGGAAGGGCGTTGCTGGTGCTAGGTCCACTAATAGGAGGTGGCTATTCTGATGCCATAGTCTAACCTTGATTGTGGATGAGCTAAAAACTAAAGAGATCTTAAAAACTCGACATGAGCTCTTTCAATGGTGGTTCAAGCCCAGTAACGGTGGGGTTAGACCACCACTAGAGAATCCGGTGGAGAGTAAGCTAAGATAGGAAGCAGATGACTATCTACGTTCCCAAAGACGACGCTAAAATGATGATACTGTAAACACCACCACCAGATAAAGAGGTAGTAGATCTCAAACAGACATAACAATGGCAACAAATAACAACACAAATATGTAGAAAGAGATGAAGAGAAGAGGATAAACACACCAATATAAGTGGTTTGGAAATTTCTTACATCCACTCTGTAAGTGAGTGTAAGTATCACTATCAGAAGAGGGCTCCAATGGCCTTAGCAATACAATCACTCCACTTTCTCTCTCTACTGTATATGCACAAGAGTTTGGCTAGGGTTTGTAATTGAGGACCCTCTATAAGGAAGGAGAAGACAAGTATATATAGTGCCTGGGGGGAGTAGTGTACCCCCAGGTATGCAATGTGCATGTATAGGATGGTCTAGACAATCTAGTGAAGCCACCTGTCACTAACACATCTAGAGGATGGTGATAAAATATTCCCTTACGTGCTAAGAAGATTTGGTCATAATGGTTTATCTACCTGGGATATTCCATATTGGGATCGTATACTGCTCATACAGTAGATATCATCTTGGGGCTCTCAGCCTAGAGTCTATCATCCTAGTCCTGGTTGAGGTTGAGATGACGTTGATGCTGGAAAGGGCCGAGGCCGAGTTGATGAGTAAGTTCCCTGATAAGAGTCCTCATTGGTCTCTGCCATCCTAGTCTCGACTGAGATCGAGATGGCCTTGATGCTGGAGAAGTTTGAGGCCAAGGCATAATGTAATGATCTATAAGGCTTAGGCAGAGGCATAGGCAGAGGTCGAGCTGCTGTATGAGAGCTATGAGATTTTGATCGAGGCCAACGTCTTCTATTCTGACCCTTAGGTCGAGGCCGAGGTCGAGGCACCATATGATGATCTATGAGGCTGAGGCTGAGGCTGAGGTCGAGCTATTGTATGAGAGATATGAAGTTGTGGCAGAGGTTGAGCTGTTTTATAAGAGCTATGAGGTTGTGACCGAGGCCGACGTCTTCTGTTCTGACCCTTAGGCCGAGGTATCAAGTTCACTGCATGATGGCCGAGGTTATTGCCATGATGTCTGAGGTTGCCAATAACATACTGGTGATCTTGCGCTGATAGGTGAAAAGGTAGTCTCGGTTGTAGTGATCAGGTCAAGATTGATTAAGCTATGCATGACCCTACTGAGGCCGACCCTTATCTGGACGACCCTGATAATGATTAAGCCATGGCCGACCCTATTGAGGCTGACCCTTATCTGGATGACCCTGCCAATGATTAAGCCGTGGTCGAACCTACTGAGGTTGACCCTTATCTGGATGACCCCGCCAATGATTAATCCATGGCCGTCCCTACTGAGGTCGACCCTTATCTGGATAACCATGCCAATGATTAAGACATGATCGACCCTACAGAGATGGACCCTTATATGGACGAACCTGCCAATAATTAATTCATGGGTGACCCTTATCTGGGTGACCCCTCCAATGATTAAGCCATGGCCGACCCTACTGAGGCCTCCCTTATATGGATGACGCTACTAATGATTAAGCCATGGCCGACCCTACTGAGGCCAACCCTTATTTGAATGACCCTGCCAACGATTAAGCCATGGCCGAACCTACTGAGGCTGACCTGTATCTGGACGACCCCGTCAATGATGGTAGGGTCATGGCCAACACTTATCTGGATGACCCCCCAATGATTAAGTTGTGGTCGACCCTACTAAGGCCGACCCTTATCTGGATACCCTATCATTGATATGTGAGGCGCTTGTGATGACTCAGCCGTGAGATGTGATGCCCGTCATCCTAAGAGACGAGGATACATTTTGGTCATATCACCCTCCAAACCATATAAAAAAAACTAACTGTGACAAACTCCCAATAATAAAAACCTAAACCCCAAACTTAAAACAGACAATGAAAACCTAAAGTCCAAAATCATAAGTGTTCAAATAATTCGATAAACCCCAGAATGTCAAAACTCAAACCATTAGTGCAACTAAACTTAGTTAAAACACATTTTTAAATTAAAAATCCTAGTTGAAAATGCCGTAAATTATGAGGCATATATAGTAGATGAAGGACAATATTAAATGGATGTATAGAGATTGTGCGGCATACCGAACCATTTGAACTTTAGGTCTCGATGATTTTGAGAAACCCTAAGCCACGATGTTATTTGAAAAGCCCATGGAGTTTGACAGTGATGGAGTTTGACAGCAACGATTGAGGCCGATTTGAAGAAGAAAGTTGTGGGGATTTTTCTTTTTATTTGGGTGTAAGCCTATTTGGAGAGTTTTTTTTTGGTTTGGGTATGTGATTGTCGGGGATTTCTTTGGGTTGGGGACAAATTTACTTTTTTTTTAAAGTCACTTTTCAAAAATTGAGCAAATATTTGTAACACTTAAATGAAATTACTAAAGGTAGTTTATTGTGAGAAATAGTAACGGTATAGTACTATTAGTAATAAAAATTAGAATCTTGCTAAAAGTACATTTTGGTGTAGTGGATCTTCATGCTGATTTTTCGGATCCTTTATTGGATCGTATGCTCGTACCTTATTTCGTGAGCAAACCAAACCCAGATCACATGGGATCGTGTACGTTTGATGTATACACTCATTCGAGGTGACATTATCGTCCTCTCTTCTCACATCCTTTATGTTCTTACATTCCATTCGAAATAATGGCTCAATCTTGATTCTTCCTACTCTCCCTTTTGCAGTGCTCATTACACGACACTTTTGTGATGCTGAATGTCCAATCCTTAACTCTGAGGTCGTCTTGAGAAGTTTTAAATCTATCAACTATTATTCCCTTGGTCGGTATAGGAGTCACCTATCGGGCGCCTAAAGTCAATAAACTGATCCTTTTCCTCTTAGTCTGCGTCCTCGTAGTCCATCCCCATTTCCATACCTTCAGGGTATATTCCATCAACCTCTTCCCACCCTTGCTGAGGATTCTGAGGGTTATAAGGATCTTCGTGAATAGGTCTAGTAGGTTGCTACAAAACACTAGGGGTATCGAACTAGGTATATGGAGGATCATCAGTGCTTGGAGGCTAAACTTGCTGAGTCCCAGAGGAAGCACATAAAGCTTCTGTCAAAGCTCACTCAGGATTAGGGGCGCAATGCCTGAATAAAGTCTATGATGATGAAACATTTTGAGGACATGCACCGTTGGGAGAAGTGATGTGGAGATTGGTTATGTCGTGGAGCACCTTGAGATGGTGATGAGTCTGATGATAAGGATTCTCTTGCTAATCAGTATTCTTTCCTTGTGTAATGGCTATGCATCTGCTCCACTATTTTGGATCATTTAATTGTATTCAGATGCTTATATTTCCTTATTTATCTCAGTTTCTTTGTTGATTCATATTTGGTGTACTCCGTGCTTTATGATTGTCTTGGTTTTATCCCATGTTATTATTGATCTATCTTAAGATGATATTCCACGCACTTTCTCCTTTTATCTCGTGATGTTGTCTTTCTATATCTATGATAGATTGGCCTCCCAAGTGTACATTCTATCCCTTTGTCTTTTCTGGATAAAAAGGCGGAGAATGATTTAGGCGGAGTTTTGATATTCTTGACATTTTTATATGTATTTTAAACTCCCATGCGTCAGATGCAGTTTTTATTTTGTGTATGTAGGTAGTCTTGTACATATCAAAGCATCATAAGATATTCAGTTGCTTCTTGGTTTCTAATTATTAAGTCTTTTCCTTTTTGGGTTTGGGATGGGCATTAGGTTGGCTCTATAGTCAAGCTTATCGATTCAGCTTTTTTTTTTGTTTTGTGTTTTGCACTAGAATAGCCGAAGGGATAAATTTGTAAGGGAAATATTTTTCAATCGAGTATCATGTATGTATTGGCTTATTCCTTTGGTCAAAACACGTAGTTTGTTAGGGTTTTGTATACAGAAGCCTACATGTGAAGATAAGTTAGCAATCTTACTTGCACACGAAATACTCATCAAAAAGTTGCTATCTCATTTAAAAAGGTGTATGACCCTTTGTAATATTTGGAAATAGCTTTGAGGCATTTAAATATTTTTCAAACTAGTTTTTAAACTGTTTTGAAAATTCTTAGAAAATTTCCAGGTCATTCTAATGGCATTACCATTGTCACTAGAATGGTTTGTTGCATCTCATTAGATCATGATCAAATGAACATCTAATGAGGAAAACTTGCCCTACTTTGGTTTCTCGTTGGATAACTCATTAGAAGCTCGTTCCAATGAGATTGGTACCCTCGTTCGAACGAACTTCAAATAAGGTTCAAGAGAACTATTTTCCCTTACTCTATTTGATCATTGGATATCTCGATAGAAAATGGTTCCTATAAGAATGGGCACATCATTCCAATAACCCTTTTTACGTCATTCGAAAGAGGTGGCGCATTTTCCAAGAATTAGTTTTTTTGTTTAGTTTTTCATCCTCATCACTTTTTGAGAAAACATAATTTTTGTATACTGTGCAACGACAATTTGAAACAAGCCTTTTTTCATGCCTCACAAGATATAAAACTCTTTTGAAATCCTATCCAAATATCTTTGATCTTTTATGATCAAGTTTTTTAAATCCAAACCAACAGTAACCATTTCGTATATATATTTAATGTGGTGGATTCCACATTGTTGGAGACAGTAAAAGTGATCGGTGAATACCGTGGCAAGGACTTGATGTGAAGCAGTATTAGACTGCATGGAGCTATCGGAAAATTAAGAAGACAACATCTACATAGGCTTGATCAGTCGAGTCAATTTGTAAGTCATATGTGTGTCTTTGTAAATCCTTTGATATATTGAATTTTTCTTGGCCTGGCCATTCGATGTTTTTCCCATTTGGGTTTTTCTCGTACATTGGAGTTTTGTGTTTGATGGATTACTTTACAATTTTAATCTTACATGCCCACGTAGTAACTAGGTTTAACAATATTAAAGTTGATAAAAATGATATTTCTTATCTAGACTTATATTCACTCCTAACAAGTGCTTGTGAATTTGTCCGAGTTTTAATCGATAAAATTTAACAATTGACCATTGTGTTAATTGGATTATTACCTAAGTAGAAAATCAAACTTTCAGAAAACCTTAGAAAATAATGGAGATGATGAGTTTGACATCTAAATGACTAACTCCGAGCTTTATGAGATGGATCTTCAATTAGATAAGGTGAATCTTAAGCCAAACTCTAAGATTAAGATATATAAATAGGAGATGTGTATCCTTAGGGAAAAAGAGACTTTTAGTCAATTTACAAGCCCTCTACTATTATCAAGAAACTTCAGGAAGGGATAAAGAGAGAGATTTTTTACACGAGAAGGTTGTTAGCCTAAAGCATGCATTTGAGTCATCGTGGACTCAAACATTGCTTGGAGAAGAGAATGCTAGGCAAAAAAGACCTGGATGTGTCTTTACAACAAAGGTTGACCTTGAAAATAGATCAGTAAATCTTGAGAATATGCTTTTATCACTGGCTTAATCGTTGAAGGACAAGATCAGCCTTTGCTATGACAAGAATTTAGAGTTTATCCACAAAATTGAGGTCAACATCGTTAAGGTCCCAAGTTGATACAAACTAGTTATCCACCTAGAGATGTCCCTAAACGGTGAAGGTGATTACCCCTCAAACATGTTTTTGACCTATTGTAATATGAAGGTTATCTTAAGGAGTTATTTTGTCTATAGGAGATAGGTAGATCTCCAAATCTGCGCTTTGGAACTATTTAAAACACACGAGCGTGTAGAATACACGGTTAAAACTTCCTAACAAATTATAGGTGAGTTAAATAATTCATCTCCTACCCTATAGGGTAGAGTTAATAGAATGTCTAGGCTAATGGTAAGGAGGGATAAGGATGAGTTATGTCATCCTGAGCTCGAGCCACGTCAACCATTTATTTTTCCAGATAAGGATTTTTGTGTTTTTCCTTAATTTTAATATTTTTATATTATACCTAGATATCTATTATATCTAATATATTTAGTTTTGCCTCTTTTTATTTTTTTTTGTTTGTTTTGTTTTAAAAACTATGGGAAAATAAAAGAAAAGATTTTTTTTTTGAAAAAAATTATGTAAATTCAAAAAGGATTTTTTTTGTGTGGATAACTGCTGTTTTGGGGTGATTAAAATTTTTGGCATCACATCATGATATCTTGAACCGTATTCTTGATTCAAAACTTAGGAGGGTAGAGAGAATTTACCTTTGTTTTGCTAAATCTTTAAGATGCTTGTGTCTTGATAGAATAGAGAATTAGTTTGTAGTGGATTTGTAATTGAATGTACTTGTCTTTGATTATAATTCTGCTATATCTACTCATTTTAATAAGTCGTGTAAACTAATTAAATAAGTTAATTAGGGACCCATATAATTATGGATAACATGGATTAAATTATGTGACTTCCCTAAAATTGGAAATTGTGTTAGAATTAGTAAAAACCAATATTGCCTTATGACACTCCGATAAGAAATCTTATTTTAAAGATGGGTTTCATCTTGGGAGAACTAGGAATCCCTTGGATAAAAAAAATGATGGGAAAATCCAAATCGATTTTATGATCGAGTCGTTAATTGAATTCTTCAAAAAATTCCTCCTGAAATTATATTATTATATAATTGGACTAATTTTGTATCTCAACTGAATAAAAATATTCAGGTAAATGAGAGTATCATCGCAAGCTAACAAATGATGTTAATTGTAGATAATCCCTCGATGACTCTAAAGGGAGGAAGAAGGAGAATGCTAAGTCTCAAGTTCAACAAGACATGGTTAAGTAAAATTATAATTCCCAGGGAGTGGGGAAAAAGCTGAAAGGCAGGTGTTTTCATTACTAGCAATTTGAACATTGATAGGAGTAGTGTCATGTATCCATATAATTATAAAATAAAGGACAACATAATTTTTATTTATCCTTATATTATAAACATGATTGATGGTTTGGTTTACATCATCCTGGTGTGTAGATTCGAGAACCACGAATCAAGTCTGTAACCATTTGCACAGTATATAGGTAACTGAGCAACTACTTAAAAGGGAATTGTTTCTTATAACGGGAAATAATGATAAGGCAACAATATTGGTAGTAGGCCATCTATTTTTAGAGTTTCGTGGACCGAAAAATATAAGCTTAGAGAGTTATTTTTGTGTCCCCACTATTAGATATTTAGTTGAATAAATTAATAAACATGTTTTTATAAAAAAATGGAAAATCTTTTATTTATCATGGTAGATTGGAAAAAGAATTGTATGATATAAGTTATGTCTCTCCATTATTGTTATATATTGAAATGAATTATTGGAATGGAGCTAAAGAGAAAGGTACCTTCTAACTTGAATGAAACATGTCTTTGATGAATATGTCATATTAATCTAAAGAGAATTGAAATAGTAGTTTTAAATGGAAAATTAAGTTCATTGGAAGTAAAGGCACTTTGAGTCTATGAATCCTATTTCAAGGGTAAAATGACCAGGAGGCTCTTCACGACCAAATGTTATAGAGATAAAGATGTGTTTGAATTAGTTAATTATGATTTATGTGATTCTATACCAATCCATGAAAGATGTGGTCATGATTACTTCCTCACTTTCATTGATGATTAATCAAGGTATGGATACCTCATGCACCACAAGTCAGAAGCCTTTGATAAGTTCAAAGTGTACAAGTCTGGGGTGGAACGTAGGCATGGTAAACTATTATA
Source organism: Sambucus nigra (assembly GCA_949130495.1). Lineage (NCBI taxonomy): Eukaryota > Viridiplantae > Streptophyta > Magnoliopsida > Dipsacales > Adoxaceae > Sambucus > Sambucus nigra. The sequence goes on from OX422224.1 coordinate 70,927,545, forward strand.
AATTCTATGATCTGATTATGAAGGTGAGTACCTCTTGGGAGAGTTTAGGAATCATTTATCAGAGATGGTGATTACATCTCACATGTTTACATCAGGAGCTTCACATCAAAATAGTATAGGGAAAGAGGGAACATGACTCTTTTAGACATGGTTAAATCCTCGAGGAATTATTGGAATCTACTTAATTTTTTAGAGTTATGCACCAGAGACAACTACTTATTTACTTAACTTACTTACTTATAAATCGATCTCAATGACTTCCACTGATCGGTGGACTGGGTGTAAGCCTAGTCTAGGACATGCTCTTATTCCGAGGTTGACTAGAACATGGGATGGGTAAGGATCGAAGGAAGTTAGAATCAAGGACATAAGTATGTCTCTTTGTAGCTTATCCAAAATAAACCAAAGTTAGACTTTTTTATAAAACTAAGGACTAGAGGGTCATTATTAGTAATAATTACTGATTCTTAGAGGAATATTATACGATGGACCACAAACTCATGAGTAAGAAGATCTTAAAAGATTTAGGAGGGAAAAACCAAGTAGTTTATTCTAAACCACCCATAAAGGAAGAAATATAACTTGATTTTTATAAAATACACTAACCATAAATAGTTCCAAGGATAAGTATACACATGTCACTAGTAAGGGATCATAAATGGAGTCACGTTATAGTGGGAGGGTTAGATGCCAACTTGACAGATTAGTGTATTTGGGTGAACACTTCGGTGAGATACTAGGGGAGCATGAACTAAATCCCACTAACTAAAATGGGGCACTTCAAGAAAAAGAATCCGATATTTGTCCCAAGCCTATGAATATCAAGATGGATATTCGATGTGTTTGAATAATGTTTGGGAGATGAGGACTTCCAATTGAGATAGAACCCATCGGGTATAAGTGGATCTACTTGAAAAAAGGGCTAGGTAGGATGGTGTAAACTTTCAAGGCAAGGGATGGTGTTAAAAGGTCTACACATAAATGAGGGATTAACTATGGGGAAACCTTCTTGACGGTAACCATGCTAAAGTATATCCATATTCTTTTATGTATTGTGGCTTATATCGACAATGAGATTTTACAAATTGATAAGACTGAATTCTTGAACGGTAGTCTTATTAAGTGCATCTATATTGTCAAACCTGAGGGATTCATATCAAGTGGATATGAAATTAAAATGTGTTATTTTATGAGGTCCATATATCGAATTCAGCAAGTGTAAAGGTTTTGGAACAATTAGTTTGACAAAGAAATAAAATCTGTTAGTTTTGATCACTATCCAGATGAAGCTTGTGTGTATAAGAATCATGATGGAAATGTGGTGGTATTTTTAGTACATTATATATGATTATCTGTATAGTCATATGACCTCGACTCATTTAATTGTCTTATTCTATTTTCCACAGCATAGTTTAAGATACAACCCTTGAGGTTATTCCAACAAAGCTTCACATCAAGGTGTATTCACTAGACTTCACTGAACTTCAACATCGTTCGTGAATATGACTATCCAGGGTCATATTCCTTCGGCGCACATGGATATGGAGTTGACCGTCATCAAATGCGGGTAATGGGAAGCCTGGTTGGCACCAAACTATTTTTCTCAAAATAAGAAAAAGAATGTCTCCGCCTCGAGAGAACAACATCAAGGTCAAACTGATGCATGCGAAACCAAACAGTTCGAAGGTCCGCGGACTAAGTTAAGAAAAGATAAGTGTTAGGTACCCATTATGCCCTCTCGATCTCTTACGGGCTAATGTTAATCTTCTCTTTTCAAACTCCGTGACACGTGTGTACATTTGTATAATATAAGTTATGGGAGAATGGAATCATCCAACATGCATCATGGAAGGGACGAATCAGACTCATCCGTAGGAGTGTACCCGAAATAATGATTAAAATATGATGTAAGTGCTTACTGAATCATAAATCTCTATGAAAAACAGAATGCACACGTCGGACCAGACACTAGAATGTAGGAGTTTAGAAATAAAAAAATAGATATAATTATATATGAAAGATATATAAAATGAAAAAGGGATGATGAGGACTTGAATCTCGGGATTGGCCCAATACGCCTACGTAGCCTAAAGGGAATCACAGTCCTCGTAGTTCAAAAATAACGTAGGGGTGGGGTTCAACCCATAAATCCAAATGTGGGACTCCTCCTATATGTATGTGAGGAAAATATTTTTAAGAGTGAAGACGTAAAAATGGAAATCCCGCTATTGAAATTTAAGGATAAATCCTCTATTTGTCTTTTTTTTATTTTATTTTATTTTTGTGAAAATAGGTTATGTGCAATACTACTAATAAAGAGTAAGGATTCGTGAATGTGAGATACTGAAACAAAAGCACAAAATAGAAATAAAATGAGTAATAATTAAAATGGATAAACAAGAAAAGGGGTTGGCATATGGACCTCCTTATGGATGCTTGTCGTTGCCTTTGGGATGCAAGTGTGCTGATTTTGAACTGGTATGGAAATAATGTAGAGAGATAAGGTGAATTACTAAGTGAGATAAGGAGATGAGGTAAGAAGATGTGGGAAAATGGACTTTTTGGGAAAGGGAAAGGCTCTTCTTACGAGGACAATGTTCGTTGAATTTCTGAGAGGGGTCTAGGTTGGGATTTATAGGGTGAGATCATGGCCCTTTTTATAGGGGACAAGTGGGTGTCAATTGGAATGGAACCTGGACTACATATCGCCATAAGGCCTGCCTTGCCGAGCAAGGAAAAGGATACCTTGTCGATAGGCAGGGTTCCTAAGGTGCCTATATGCAATCTAAAATGATTTTTTCGGAAAAACGGGTGTAAAATGAAAAACATAAATATGAATCGTAGGGGCCATTGGAAAGGTAATTCAAAGTTCTTTAAGAATCCATTGAGACACTCCCAGATCCGGAGTTGACAAAAGTCAAATGGGGCTTGGAAGCGCCTGACGGTCTCTATCGTTCATCTGAATCGTAAGACAGATTTATGCATAGAATGGACAGTTGGAAAGAGGATTAGGCTCCTTTCAAGATTTCATTGAGCTACACTCAAGTTGAAGAGTTGATCGAAGTTAAACGGGGCTCGGGAGAGCTTAATGGCCTCGAAATCAGTACTCAAAGTGAAATAAAATTATAAGGCCGATTCATGCACGAGATGGACCATTGGAAAGGGAACATGGAGCGTTTCGAGCATTAATTGAGCTTTTATCAGTTTGAAGAGTTTACTAGAGTAAAATGGGGCTCAAAATCATCATATGGTCTCTACATTGGTACCCAAAGTATGACCTAGGGTTTATGGTGAAGGGATGACTGCTAGGGACCTACGGAGGTGCTTAGGGGGTCCTAGGATAGGGTTTCTACAGAGCCCCTCGATGAGAGAGCTTGGAACAAGTGAAGGCCATCAAAAGATAGATACCACGTCAATGCCGAGGAAAAGGATTTTAGGTCTATTCTATGGACCTAAAGGCTGGGATCGACTGATTCAGAGGGTCGAGGTCAATTTTGTGGACCTAAGGTTGTAGTGACCGATACAGTCGGTCTAAGGGGTGAAGATGACTGATTCAATAGGCCGGTGTAAATTTCTAGGATCAAAGGTTGTGACGACTAATTCTGCGATCTGAGGTCAATTATGAGGACCTAAAGTTGTGTTGACCAATTCTGTGGGCCGAGGTCAATTTTGAGGACCTTTAATTATGGCGACTAATTCTACAGGTCGAGGTCAGTTATGAGCACCTAAAGTTTTGATGGCCACTTCTATGGGACGATGTCAATTCTGAGGTTCTTAAGTTGTAATGACCAATTATGTGGGCCAAGGTCAATTCAGAGGATCTAAAGTTGTTACAACTAATTCTACGGGCTGAGGTTAATTATGAGGACCTAAAATTATGACGACCAATTCTGTGGGCCGTGGTCAATTTTGAGGACCTAAGGTTATGACGACCAATAATGTGGTCTGTGGTCAATTCTTAGGACCTTGAGTTGGGACGAAAAATTCTATGGGCTGAGGTCAATTCTGGGGGCCTTAAGTTATGATGACCAATTCCGTGGGCTGTGGTCAATTCAGAGGACCTAAAGTTATGACGACCAATTCTGTAGGTCGAGGTCAATTCTAAGGACCTAAGGTTATGACGATCAATTTTGTGGGCCGAGGTTAATTTTGAGGACCTTGAGTTGAGATAATAAATTCTGTTGGCCGAGGTAAATTTTGAGGACCTTAAGTCGTGACGACCAATTCTGCAAGTCGAGGTCAATTTTGAGGACCTTAACTTGTGATTCGTGGGGAGTAGTTCTACTAGGGAAGATGTTGATTTTATGATTCCACTGGGAATGTGTAGATCGTGGTTCTTGTTGAGGGAAGGTGTAGTAGGTTTTGGGTGCGGGTGAAATTTTATCCCCATCGGGGAGTATGTTGATGATTAGAGTGTGAGATTGACCCAACTAGGGTCTTTGAGAGTTTATGAGGGGATCGGTTCCCTAAAAATGATTTTTCTAGGGAAAATAATCTTCTATATTTTCTAGGCATTTTATAGGAAATTTTTGGGCAATTTTTAAAATTTTCAGCATTTTTGAGAAGAAATTTGGAGAGGCTATCGATAGTCAGGTCTGGGGAGGTGATTGTAGGCATATGGAATAGACTCCTAGGATTCTTGGCGAATGAGAAAAGACACTACCGACTGGTATGGTTCAGTAGGCTACCGATCAGCATTCCCCTTAACCTTCAATAAAAAGGGGGGCATCTCCGCCTTAATTTTCACACCTTCAACTAATTGCATTTCTTACTATCTCTCTCTAAGAGTCATTTCTAAGTCATTATTTCTTTAAGACTTCGAATGGCGGGCACTTCTAGAAAAGTTAATAATGCTTTGTTATTTATCGATAATTGGAGAAGCCTGGAATGGTGGGTTGTGGTGCCGCTTGCACTGGGCAATTAAAATGCCTACGACTCCTTTGAGTCAGTTGATGATGAGAGGGTTTTTTTGCACGAGTCCGGGCACCACCATTCGGCTAGGGTCAAGAACCACCATGGCTATGGAAGAATTTTGACCATTGGTTTTTCAATTATTTTTCTGTTTTTATTCCTTTTGTTCTTTGGCTAATGAAGGATTTTCTTTTGGTTTCTTGCTGGCTAATATGGCTTCTTCGAGCATTTGGCCCTGAGGGATAACTGGGTGGAAGGATGTTTGGGACCATCTTCCTCAGTCAGTGCGCGTGATGGTGTCGTTTGCTTGGTTTGGTTCGTTGGTAGGTGACCTATATGAGACGCCACACACTTTAGCGGTGTTATGCGCACTTGGTGAGAGGTGGTGTAACATGACCCACACGTTTCCTCTAGGGTTTGTGGAGATGATTATTACTCCTATGGATGTCCTGCAGCTGACCGATCTAGATTGTGAGGATAATCAAATTATGGAGGACCTTACTCTATGGGTTACACAGGAGGCAGTGCAAGCTACTTTGGGGGATGTGAGTGGAATCGCATCGGGGGATTCTATCCGTATTTTTGTGCTAAGAGAGATGCTGCTAAAGAGGCAGATTGACGATACTGATGGGGTGACATGCGAGACCCGATAACCCATTTGTTTATTTTGCTTTATTTTTGGAGGATTTATGGCGGTGACAAGTAGCGACGTCCTCTAATTGTGGTTTTTGCCATATTTGCAAATTATTGCTGATGTATATCTGTATGATTGGGGGAGCTTTACTTTGGCATTCTTTTATGCCTCATTGGACGCGTTCATCCGGTGTTATCGACAGAGTTTTACAGGAGCCACATACCATCTGGAGGTAACTTTAAGTTTATTTTCCTTTATTTTTCTTGCAGTCCATTTATATCGTTTGCTGTCCCTTTTTCTTTCCTTTTTCTAATTTTTGTCTTCTTGGAGACGTGGTTTTATGAGGTGATCGGGCTCAACGCGGGGTTGGTATCCCTAAAGGATAATGGGCTATGGGATTTTTGAAGGATGTACCGATGGTTAATGTTGAACAGACACTCTAACAAATCCTTATCTTTGAAGGACGTGCAGAAGGTGCTAAAGGACCTGACAAGCGACCAGGTTGGCTTTTTTCTTTTTTTTGATTTCTTTGTCATCTTTATTTTTGAGTAGATACCGATTTTTTTCTTGGGATGTAGGTGATCGTCTAATCTTAGAGTATTTCCTCCTAAGCCATGAGGGTTACGAGTATGCGCGTGCAGATATGAAAGATGTTGGCACATGAGTTTTGGTATGTTAGGTACCTTTGGGAAAGAGTTGTGAGGCAGATTGTGGAGAAGGAACTGGAGGTCCCACCATTAGTGCCCCCAGAGTACATAAGGTAGATGAGAGAGATGACGGGCGATGTCAGGGTGACGGTGACTACGGTCTATCCCTACACGCTCTACACTAATACATTAATGAGTTACGACTACCTAAATTTTATGACCAGTTGGTTGATGCCTTCTTGCAAATATGATGTGAAAAACATGCATCCACCTTCCACTGCTTCGAGGAGGGATACTAGCGCACCCGTGGCGTCATCCTATAGCACGGGAGGTGGTGTAATAACATCGGTGGAGGAGGCTCCCCTTATTCAGGTCACTCCTCCTTCTTATCACTTCAGGTTGAACAGTGGGGAGACGTTGAGGGTGCCCCACTGTACTCGTGCATCGGTAGCTAGGTTGATGGGCCTTATTGATGAGGCTCTCTGGCCTGAGTTATAGTTCTGTTCTTTATTTTTTATTTCCTATTCCCCGCTTTATTTTTCTTTCTTCTCTACTGATTTGCTCAATTTCTATTTTTTTTCCTTGTAGACTGTACGTGTGTCAACAATTGGCTACGGGATATCAAGGACTAGATGGCCTCTATGTTTTCCTACGTGAAGAAGTCGGCCACTTCCTGTATGGTGCCGTCAGTTACTTCTGATGAGGGTTCTAGCTCGAGGAGTGGGGGGTCTACCGCTCGTCAGAGGGGGAAGCGCGTGCGCTGAGGAGACTAAGGGTTGGTTTAGAGAGGGCTTTTGGAGGGTTTGATCCGCGTCTCGTTGTATTTCTTTTCTTTTTTCTATTGATCCTGCAAAAATTTAATAATGGTAAAGAAGGATTATATAGGACAATTGCATTTCTTTTTATATTTTTCTTGATTTACTGACTTATTTTGCATGCACTTTAGTTTTCTACTAGATTTATTATTTATTTGTAAAGACAAAGATAACTGTGAAAATAGTTTTGAAGAAAAAATTCTATTTTATGAAAATAGGAGTAAAAAAAGAAATAACTAGGGGGTTAACTTTTTCAAAGTAAGAACTGTCAGATATATATTTTTGGTCGAAAGAGGGAAAGGGAATCTTTTTTAAAAAGGGGGGTTATCGATCGATATACCCCTTGTCCCGCCTATCGGTATAAGGGTCAAGTGAAATCACTCCTTTGTCTTTGATATAAATTTCTGTATACTTGGATCACTATGAGGGTAGATGGTTTGATGAGGTTTTGAGCTGTTACTTTTGGGTATAAAAAAGGGGTTTTAGGAGTGCATTCTTCACCACAATCCACATTCTCTATTTTATGTCTCTCTTTACTTTCACAAATGGCTTTCCCATGTTTGAGGTATTTTCTTCCTACCTTGAGGTCTTAGAGGCCATGTGCCCCGGCAAATGTCGACTATGACACCTTTAGTCTGCGTCAAGTCTCCTTATGGCGCAACCATGCTATAGACTAGAATCTGCTGCAGGTGGCAGTATAATTCTCATACCCTGTAGATCAAGTTTTTCATTTTGGAATAGATGAGGCATACCTAACTTATGAGGAGTTTTCAGTGATGTTTGGTGCTAGCCCCAATGTAGCAGCGACTATGCCTAACTTGTCCCATTCTCCCCGGGTGTCTTTGGCAAAGTTACTTCATATCCCTCCCTCGATGGATGGACCACTATTCCACAAAGGGAATATCACCCTCCCAACGATTATGAAATCGGTGTGCCAGAGGGATTTCTCTAAATCTATCTTTGTTAGAGTTGTTGCCTTTTGCAAGACTCCTAGGCTGATATTGGTGATGCGTGACCTGATGATCGATCCTCAGGTGGCCACAATAGTGGCGTCGATATCTTACAGCTGTAGTCCTGCGGTGATAGTGCTGACGGAGATCTTGAATGGTCTTGATGCTTCGAAGAAGGGTTGTTACGATTTTCTACGGGGAGCCCTGTGATGGTGTTCATGTGTCTTTCTGAGAGATTTTTCTTATTGGCCCCTCCTGAGTATCCCCTATCGGGTGTCCCTAATTTCTTCAGTTTTGGACCTTCAACAGCGAAATGGGTTAACTGGTTCATAGAGCACGAATCCCGATGTCTTTACTGATTTGTGCCATGGTGGGGGGAAATACAACCTATTTTTTAGTTGGGAGAGTACAAGTATGTGCAGTTCGTTGGCCTTCACCAGATTTCCTTCTATTTTCCTTGGTGAATTCTTCTCCAAGTGGGGTGAGAGAAGATAGTGTCTACTCGTATAACCAACTTCTTCCAGGTAGAGGAATTGACTGAGACTTTAGGATAATACTGGGACCTTTGTGATAGCACCGTCGTCTGTCTACCCATTCATCATTGGAGGGGCTTGGTATGTGTCGGGTATTATCTGAAATGGTTGTGGAAGTGGGTCGTTGGGAAGATTTTGGAAGCGGAGGCTAGTTAAAGGTGGCTTATTTCCTTCAACACCATGGATGAGGGTATTGCGATTTCAGAGAATCTTGTCAAGGCATTCCACTTCATGGAGCGTATTCGAAGCATCAATCAGGAGTGGGAAACTTAGGGAGATCCGAGAGCAGGCAATGATGATGAGGCAGGGCCATTTGGCAACTGAGGGTAGTATTTTGTGAAGCTGGGAAATTTCTATTTAGGGTGGTTTATATTGTGGTATTTTGGGACGTTTTAGGATTTTTTTTATGAAGCTGGTTTATTTGGTAGGGAATGAGTAGGTTGTTAGGGCAAATGTAGGTTGGTTTTTAATTGAAAGGGGAATCGTCTGTTTGACTCCATCTACTGATATTTCATGTAATGGCTGCGTTTCTTGATTTGAAAATAAAAATTATTTTAATCATATTTTTTTTGTGCTTTTTGATGAATTTTAGTGTTTAAACTATATATACCAATCTCTAAGGAACACATAATCCTTTTGTTCATGTAAATGATGAGATGGACCGCCGTTCTCAGGGGTTAGAAAAGAATACCATTTTGTGAAAAAGAAAGGACCACGACCATGTGTGTAATATGGTCTCCCTAGTTACCTATGTGGGTTTTGAAAATTTCACGAGTTACATTTTGAAAAGAATTATTTTGAGAGGATTAGGTCCCACATAGTTCTGGATACGGCGGAATGAAGATTTTTTTAATTTTAAAAAATAAAAGGGGGATGAGAAGAGTCATATCACACCGAAATTTTAGATAAATGGTAGAATTAGGTTAAATGGTCCAGATTGACTGGACGCACCATTTCTTCTCCATCGAGATCTGTAAACATAGTCGCATCACCTGACAGGATTTTCTTCACGATGTATTGGTCGCTCCAATTAGGTTGAATCTTTCCTCTGTGGTCCCAAACATTTTCTATTATTTCTTTTAGCGCTAGGTCTCCTTCTTGGATACCACAGTCCTTGATTTTCCTATTGAATGATCGCCCTATCCAGCAATGGTACCCCTGTATGTGGTATAAAGATCTAAGTCTCTTTTCATCTAAAAATGAGAGTTCATAGCTGTTCCGATGTCAGTCTTCCTCACGGACTCTGCTTTCGATCATGACACAGAGATAAGGTAATTCTAGCTCAATGGGTAGAATTGCTTCCATGTCGTATACTAGAGAATATGGGTAGCCCTAGTAGGTGCTCTGACGGAAGTGCGATATCCCCATAGGGCGTATGGGATCCATTTAGTCTAGTATTTATAACTTTTGATCATCTTGCTGATGATGGTTTTCAGGCTTTTGTTTGCGGTTTCGATAGTGCCATTGGTTTGGGGTCGGTAAGGAGAAGACTTGGAATTCCGTACTCCTCGACCAGTTCTGTTACCTCGGCTTTGAAGTGGAGCCCATTATTGGATAAAAGAATCATAAGGAACCCGTTATTGGCATATGATATTCTTTCTTATAAACATGGACACTTTCTTTACATTCAGTACCACATATGGCTCGATTTCGACCTATTTCTTGAAGTAGTCAATGGAAAAAAGTATGAACTCATGATCGTTGGAAGCTTTGGGAATGACCTTCCTTATGATGTCTATTCCCTAAGTGGTGAAGGGTCAGGGATATATCATGTTGTATAATTTATGGGGAGACAAGTGTTGGAGGTTTGCAAACTATTGTCATTTGAGGCATCATCAAACATAAGCGGTGCAGTATTGAACCACAGTAATTCAATAGTACCTTTAACGAATGATCTTCCTGGAAAACATATGGCCATTCATGTGGGGACCTTATTCCCCACTATGTATTTTATGCATCCTTCCTTTAATATCAACCACTACTATGCAATGAAAATGGGTTCTATTAAAATTTCTTTTAAAAAGTGCTTTGTCACAGATGATGTCCTGGGCAACCAGTTTACGAAGGGTTGCACAGTCTTTCTTATCTGCATCTCGAGGAAACCTACCATGGTTGAGGAGGTGCCAAATATCATAGTACCATAACCCGACCATGTCAGAATTTTCTTCACTGACAAGATCAATGTGGTAATAGTGGGTAGTGCAACTTGTATCTAAATTATGAAAGGGGCCATTGTTATTCCTTCGAACATATCGACCATAGAGGCCAGGGTTACAAGTGCATCAGCTAGGTTTTTATTTGAGCAAGGAAGGTAATGAAAGATGACATCTTTGAACTAGGAGGCGAGCTCTTCTAGGTGGGTGTGGAAGGGTAGGAGCTTCTCGTCCTTAAACTTCCTTTTTCTAAGAATTTATTTGACAAGGAGGGCACAGTTCCTATAAATGTCTACATGCTTGATGCCTTTCTTGAGGGTGATATTGAGGCTTACGGTGCATGCCTTATACCCAGTCATGTTATTGGTGTAAGGGAATTATATCTTTATGGAAATGGGGACGTGGGAGCCATTTGCAGCAATGAGGAGTATCCCAATGCCATACCCTTTCTTATTGTAAGCTCAATCGAAGAACATCTGCCATCTAGGATCCTCCTGAGAGGTGAAAATAATATCTTCAGTTGGGAATTTAGAGACCCAAATATAAGTTCCTTCCATAGGATAATCGACAAGGTTGTCGGAGATGGCCCTCCCCTTTATAGCTTTCTACGTGATTTATATAATATCTAATTCAAATGGCAACATCAACCAACAGACCATTCGGCTTGACAGAGCAGGTTTCTCTAGAAGGTACTTGATGGGATCCATTCAGGATACTAGTCTGATAGGAAAAGCAAGCATTTAGTGCTGTAACTTCTGCGTGACCCACACTAAGGCTACACACGCTTTCTCCAAAGCAGTGTTGTTGACTTCATACCCGTCCAGTTTTTAACTAGCATAGTAGATGGCTCTTTCCTTACGGTATTGCTCAATATATTGGGCTAGTAAATCCCTAACTACGGTATCATTGACGATCAAGTACAAGAGGAAGGGGAGACCTGGCAATGAAGGCATGAACACGGGAGGTCGAGTGAGGTATCGCTTGATTTGGTCAAACGATTTTTGGCAGGCCTCGTTCTAGACTTTGGTTGAATCCTTTTGGAGAAGTTTGAAGATGGATTCATAGACAGAGGTCAGTTGGCTAATGAACCGACATATGTATTATCGTTTACCCAATATTTTTTAGATATCATTCTCTGTCCGGGGTGGTGGTATCTCGAGTATGGATTTCAGTTTGGCAGGGTCTGCTGCAATTCCTTTCTCGCTGACCATGAATCCCAAGAGTTTCCCCTTACTGATGCGAAAAACACATTTTTGTGGGTTAAGTCGCATCTGGTATTGTCGCAGTCGCTCAAAGAAATTCCAAAGGGCAGGACTGTGACCTTCCCGAGTCTTGGACATGATGATCATGTTGTCAACATAAAGCTCGACTTCTTTATAAATAAGGTCATACAGGAAGGTTATGGCAGCTCTTTGGTAGGTAGCCCCGATATTTTTTTGTCCGAATGGCTTCATAGTGTAATAAAACGTTCCGCGGGGGGTGATGAAGGAAGTTTTCTCTTGATGTTAAGGGTGCAGGTTTCTCTGATTATAATCGAAAAATGTATTGACAAATGATTTGAGGGCGTGGCTGGATGTATTATCCATGATCATGTCGATGTTTGTCGATGGGTAACCATCTTTTAGGGATGCTTCGATCAAATCCTGATATTTGATGAACATGCAGACTTTTCCTCCCGACTTTGGCATGGGGATAATATTAGAAACACATGTATGGTATTCGACCACGTAAATGATCCACATTCAGTTTTTTGACAACCTCCTCTTTGACTTTGAGGGATCATTTCTTTCAAAATTTTCTCGACTTCTACTTGATAGATTTGCAATCCGAGAATGTCGAGATCTCATACTGAGCTATCTCTGGGTTAATGTAGAGCATGTCGTCGTAGGACCATGCAAAGACGTCTATGAACTCTTTCAGTAGTTCTTCAAATTATGCACGTTCATTCTCATTAAGGGTGGACCCTATCCTAATCTCGTGCTGATGGCTACTAGAACGAGCTTAATAAAAACAGTCTCATCATCATTAGTTTGAACACGATTATGTTGTTTATTATTTTTCTTATTGAGACTGATTAAGAATTGTTCTTTTACAAAATCATCATCATCAAAAGTTCGATTAGAATCAATACAATTAATGTAACGCACAACAAGATACTCAAAATTCTCATTTATTTCATTTTCAGGGAAAATAACGTTGAGAACCTCGTCAAAAGAGGTCTCAGTTACATTTACATCGGAAAAAGGAGCAACATAAATAGGTGCATAAATTTGAATAGGATAAACAGCAGGGTTAGCTGAGCTTGAGCAGGCTGGACTGGGATGGCAAGCCAGTTTAAGTTAGGCATATGTGATTTGAGTGGACGGGTTTAACGGCGCATCATATAAGTGGGTCATGCAGAGACTTTGCCTCATGTTTGTAGCTTAAAGGATTCCTTGGAGTCGCAACCCTCGGAGTTCTCAGTAATTCCCATAATTTGCTCAGTAAGAGGTGGTACTTCATCTTTTCAGTTTTTGTCCCAAGTGTTTTTATCTTGGAAGAAGATCTACTTCCACAGTTTCAACTTTTTGTTAGTGTGGTCATACCCCGGTTCAGATAATCCACATAAGCGGAAGTCTTCACCCTCCTTGACAAATCTTTCGTCTAGAGATTCCCTGAAATAGTCTTTTCATCTTCTAGATTTCTATTCGATCTCGATCACTGGAGTGCTTTGAGTTCAGTCAATGAAGTTTGGTAGCCCAGGCCACATGGGGGAAAGGCTTCTTTTAAGATTATGAGCTCAAGTATTCCTTACTGGCGTCACCCTAGCCCCATTCCGAGCATGAAGTCAATGTTCTTGAACATTTGAATTACATTAGCATAACTGTGAGGGATGTGCTATGGACAAATCCAAGCTTTGAAGTTGTCCCCTACTAGCACAAGGAGCAAATAAATTCTAAAACTAGAGAGGAACATGTCATTCATCTCATGATGAATCTCTAATACTGAATTGATGGTGTTGGTACAGTTTGAATTGTCGTCATCACCCAGGATGGTGATAACTTGGTCTTTAGTGAAGAACTTTAGTTTTTAATGGAGAGAAGAGCCCCTCAGATGTTATGGAGCCATGGGCAACCAAGGAGTAGATTGAAATAGGTGGGTATAGCGATGATGTGGAACTTAGTTAAAGGGTTGATAGGGTCAGCCCTTGGTGTGATTTTTATAGAACCCATTACTTGTATACGAGTGTTATCACAGGAACGCATTACAGCAGAAGTGGGAGTAAGATTACTGACTTTAAATCCTAAGCATTGACGGTTTTGAGTGGACAGACATTAATAGAAGATCCATTGTTGACAAGTGATAGCGTGACTGTCTTTCCCAAAAATTCGATGGAGATGTTAAGGGCATAGTAGTGATCAGGGACAAATTTTGAGATTTCTTATTGAAAAAATAGAGGGGTATGGTAGAGGTCAAAGATCCAGCCATATTCATGGATTCTTTAGGAGTAGTAGAAGGATAAATTGTGGGTCCAACTAGGAGCTTTATCACGGAATTTTTCTACAGCTGAGAGGACACAAAGAGTCCCCAAAAGGTTATATTACCTGTGATTTTCTTGAGCTAACTGGGGACTTTACTTTCTTTAACGGTCATTTTGGTAATTGGAAGATATTTGGTAACTCCTTTTCCTTTGTTTACTCTAATTTAATGGGAAATCAGATCTTTATAGTACCGCCCTAATCTGGTCGTGTGGTTCACAGAGGAGAAGAATAATAAAAGTACCATGGCTTTATATACTTCGAGCTCAATGGATATTTTGTTAATTTCCTCCAATAAATCTTCAAAAAAGATCATTCCACACAAACTGGAAACTTAACTGGCTTTTTCTTGATTTAGTTCATCATCTGAGCTATCATGTTCATTATTCCATTCGGGGGCAACGGTGTCTTCTTGCCAAGAGTAATCAATGCATTTAATAACCTCTACGGCCTCATCATATAAATCTTCCCACTTAGCAAGGAAATGAAGAAGTGAAGGGACCAACCATCCTTGAAGTTTCAAAGTAGTGAGAAACTAAAAGAGGCTACATATTTCCTTCGTTTGGTAAAAATAATGGCTATGATCTATACAATTTCATCTTGACTGACTTCCTCAACGAGTACCACCCACTCATCTGATTCTCGAGCCACTTTTGATTTTTCATGAATAGGCCACTAAATTTTTGGTAGTCGATGGATAACTTGACAGGCAATTTCAGCCTGAACCTTTGGAGTTGGTCTAACAATGTAAGTAGTTCCATGCTTTCCCCCCCTAATCGGCCGCGGATGGAAATATAGGCCCTCGTGAAGAGTGATAGAGTTTGATGAGTAAGGCACGCAGGTTATAGGTGAAAGGATGGGCAAACCTTGAGAGGTTTGGTTGAGACTATGGATATTATGGGTGCTTTGAGAGGCATGGTCTGGGTAGAAGGGTCGAGCTTAAGCTTTCTTTCCAAGAAGATGGCATTCATTTTGGTTCCATGTGCTGGAAAAGGGTTGTGAGTGGTGTTGGGATTGGGACTAGTCGGCTGGGTGATGAGGGCGATGATACCCCATTTTATTAGGCCTTGGATCACATCTCTGATATGAAAGCATTGGTCGGTGGTGTGAACTACAACTTGATGAAGTTATAACAAGAATTGTGCTTAAAGTTTATAAGGAATGGGTTTGGTTATGGACAAGGTTTCAATGGTTTGATGTGATTTCGAGCTATTAGAGGCATTATACCTATGATAGGGGATCATAGGCTTTAGTGTCCTATTCCTAGAAGGATTGGGGAAAATTTTTGGTGCCCAAGGGGTAGTAGGTTGGGATATCTTGTTGATGATTAAGATTGAGGAATTAGTGGGCTTCTCAGATTTACAAGGTGTAAATTGTCCGATCACCTTCTTTGGTACAGACTCCACTTTGGTGACACCTTCTTCGATTTCTACACCAGCCTCTCAGAGGTCTCAGAAGTACGGGTAATTCTGTCCTCCTATGGATACTCAGATATGAGGCAATAAATTCTTCTTCACAGAGCTCACTTGTTACTCCTCTGAGGGTCTGTTGATCATAGTGGCAACTTTCTCTCTCCACCTTCCAATGAAGCTACTAACTGCTTCCTCGAGTTTTTGCTTTAGTAGTCATAAGTCCCTGAGCGTTACCTCGAACTCTTCATTATATTTTCACTGAGATATGAAATCCCGAGCTGCATCTTCCCAATTATGGATCTGGGATTCTTTAAGAGACAAGAAGCATCAGAGTGCACTTTATTTTAAGGTCTGCTAAAACATTTGGGTCATTATATGTTATAAGGCATCAAAAAGGGTCATGGCTCATTGATAGTTGCGTAGGTGCATAATTAGGAGCCCGCTGCCATTGAACTTCTCGATGTTCGGCATCTTGAACTTTTCTGGCTACCTGGCCTTAGGGTAGGGAGATGTGTGAGTGTAGCCCATATAGTTTTCAGATATCTTAACTTGGTCAAAAATTTTTGACAACAACTTGAGGTCTTCCTTGACCTTGTTTAGTTCTCCTTCTTTAGATCCACGGGAACTGGAAAATTAGCCCCTAGCTGGGCGAGGTTCAAAGTCCGTAGTTAAGCAGGTGGCGGCCCATTTGTAGGTGGGGCACGTGAAACATGTTGGTATTCCTCTGGGACCCAAACAGGCTAGGGGCAGGTGGACCATGAGATTATGGAGTCTGGGCTCGATGTAGCTGCATCTCTTGGACATTGGTTTAAAGGTTTTCAATCTTAGTGCTACGTTTGTCAAGGATGGCCATCAGATCTGGCTGAACATGCGGTGCTTGATCCGTATTCTCCATGGGTAGCTTGCAGAGGTAAATCCCAAATTTAGTTGAAGTAGTAGAAGAAGCAATGGAGCTTTGGGACAGTTTGATGGAAGACCTAAGAATATAAGGAGCCATGCCAAAGTCAGGTATACAATCAACCCGAGAGGTAAAATGATATGGGTTTATTTTTGATAGAAAAATGGATAATTGTTGGTATCTATTTTTAAAAAAGGGTAAAAATGTTTTTGGTATTTTTGGTTTTTTAAAAAGAGGGAAAAAGGGGAAAACCCCCAACATGGTTAATATTATCATTAGGTTTTCACTTATATTATATTTACTTAAATGCAAGAAAAATGTTGTGCGGGACCCAAGCCAGGGAAAGATAGGGTTTAAAATATAAGACACGGTTTGACTTGTTATCAGGCTCACGGATAGGTCTTGCTTTAGAAAAAAAAGGGTGAAATAGCATGAAAATTCAGGCTGTATGTCGACCCAGAATTTTGGCAGAGTTTCGCATCGTAACCGACAAACTAATTATGAGTGCCCTAAGGTTGACGCCTATATGAGGTTTAAGCATTTGTTGGGTTAGTGGAAGGGTTCCCCCCGTTGGCATGACTTTCATGATATACCCCTTGAATATAGGGAAATCATTCATTAGTACATATGGACAAGCCATCTGACATAACTGAGTGTACATGAATTGCCTCACAATATACTTTGTGGGGACGATACGTGTGCGAGAAAATTCGATATACTCGTTGTACATGAATTATTTTCCTTTTATATACCTACCGTCATGAGTTCGGTCAAGCAGTACGATGTTGGGGTAACCGTTCAATATAAATTAATGTTACAAGGGCAATGGAAGGTGAGAATAATATCTCTTAGGTTAATCGCACCCCAACAAAGTTGGCACCCATCATTAAGTGACCCCCTAGTACAGGACAAAATTTTGGTCAATATTGCCATGCTCTAGTGATGTAGGGTGAAAAACTGCAGGATTCTTAATTGGTATCATATGGAGAGATATTTTTTATTTGTATGCTAATAAGGGAGTACTACTACTATGAGGGAGAATATAAAGTAAATCTAACTTGGTGCCTGGAGATTATACTAAGCATGGTGATAGGGAAGCATGTGAATAAGTGGGTGAGATGTGTAAGGTGAGAGAGTGACATATGAATAGTGTGAGTGATCATGTGAATATACATAAGTGAATGTGTGTGCTAGTGAGACTAAGCATGGATCATCTATAAGTGGTATATGAGATGTGTAAGTGAGCATGCAAGTAGAGTTGAAATTATATACAAGTCTAAGTGTTTGAAATGAGCATGGATAATATGTACAAGTTTGAGAAGTGACCAAAGAGAATATATATGAGTGTGTGAAATGAGCATGTACAAGTGAGTGAAAAGTGATATATACACAAGAAGAGAGGATGGTAGAGATAATCATGAGATGGCAATACAAATG
Organism: Sambucus nigra; assembly: GCA_949130495.1. Classification (NCBI taxonomy): domain Eukaryota; kingdom Viridiplantae; phylum Streptophyta; class Magnoliopsida; order Dipsacales; family Adoxaceae; genus Sambucus; species Sambucus nigra. Next base: position 70,945,453 of record OX422224.1, read on the forward strand.
AAATAAGTAAAGGAGCAAAGGGATCATACAAGTGGGAGCATATTCACACATGTAGAAAAGTAGGAGAACAAATATTTATCACCCATATCGAAATAGAATCTAGTCCTCTAATAAAATTCCCCAGCAGAGTTGCCACTGTGGCCATCCGAGGTCGGATTCCTCCGACACGCGCGCATACGAAGTTAGCCATCGTCAAATGGGGGTAATGTGAAGAGATTGAGTCGCCAGCCTATTTTTCTCAAAATACGCAAAAGAATATCTCCACCTCTAGAGAACAAAATCAAGGTCAAATTGATGCATGCGAAACCAAATATTTTGAAGGTCTAGGGACTAAGTTACAGAATGGGAAGGTGTTAGGCACCCATTCCGCCCTTTCGATCTCTCATGGGATAATATTAATTTTCTCCTTTTAAACTCTGTGATGTGTGTGTACATGTGTATAATATAAGTGATGGGAGAATGAAATCATCCAACTCGCGTCATGGAAGGGATAGAGCGGACTCATTTATAGAAGTGTAACAAAAAATAATGATAAAAATATGATGTAAGTGTTAGACGAATCACAAATCGCTATAAAAGAGCAAATGTGCACATTAGATGATACACAAGTATGTAGGGGTTTAGAACTCACAAAAATAGATCTAATAAGATATGAAAGATATATAAAATGAAAATGGGAGGAGGAAGACTCGAATTTTGAGATTGGCCCAAGACGCCTACGTAGCCTAAGGGGCATCAAAGTCCTCGTAGTTCAAAAATAACATAGGGGTGGGGTTCAACCCATAAATCTAAATATGAGAATCATCTTATGTGTATGTGAGGAAAATGTGTTTTAAGAGTGAAGACGTAAAAATGGAAATCCCGCTTTTGGAATTTAAGGATAAACTCCTTTTTTATCTTTTTGTTTTTTAATGAAAATAGTTTACGTGCAATACTACTAATAAAGAGTAAATATTAGTGAATGTGAGATAATGAAACAAAAGCACAAAATATAATTAAGATGAATAACACTTAAAATGGATAAACTAGAAAAGGTGTGGAGAAATAGATCTCTTTATGGATGTTTTTTTGCTGAATTTGGAATGCAAGTGTGCTGATTTTGAAGTGGGATGGAAGTAATGTATAGAGGTGAGGTGAATTATCAAGTGAGCTAAGGAGATGAGGTAAGAAGATGTTGGAAATGGACTTTTCAGAAAGGGAAAGGCTCTGATTACAAAGATAATGTTTTCTGATTTTCTGAGAGGGGTATAGGTTGTGCTTTGTAGGTGAGGCCTTGGCCCTTTTTATAGGGGCTAAGGGGGTTCCGATCGGCATGACCTCAAGCATGCTTATCAACATAAGGGCTGCTGTAAAAATGGGGTGCCTCTATGTGTGTGTCCTTTTGGTGAAAATAATTTTTTTCAAAACTTTTTCCAATTTTATTAAGCCCCAATTTTGTGAACCAAATTTTAGTTAAGCTAATTTTAACCTCTTAACCCCTAAACATGCATCTTGTTATATTAACAAGATAAAGTAAAGAAATGTCAAGATCATAAGTTTGTAACTCACCTACAAGCTCTTCTAGTTTCGTTGAGTCAAGCAACCCAAGGAGTTTCAAACGGTCTCCTTTTGAAGAGGGTGCCCAATATGTGTGTTTTCAACAAAACCAATTTTTCTTCGAAAAAGATTCAACTTTTAATTATGCACCAAATAAAGTTGTGAAATCCCAATTCTCACTTTAAACCATTTTTTATCTTGATTAATCCTAAACATGCATCTAGTGATTAAAGCAAGTAAAGCAAAGTAAAGAATACTCACAATGCCGGATGTACGAGGAAAAAACTCAAAACGGGAAAACAACCTCGGACGGCCCAAGCCAGACAATCACTATGAACAATGGTTTTACAAAGACAGATTAGCATTACACTAAGACTCGATCCCCATGGGTCTTGACACACCTTCTGATCTTCAATCTTTCTTCAATAGTGCCCACGCAGAAATTCCGTCTTCTACGATCTCTGTCCACAACAAACGCATCCACGTATGTCTCGGTGTCCTCCGATATGGCTTTGATACGTCTACGATGTCGAACACGATGTCTGTCGCTTCTTCACCGCAAAACCCTTTGTGTTCAATGTGTAGAACAAATAACTTTTGTGCAGCAAGATCACATAAACATATAAGAATGATAACTCGGATCTTTGCAAACATGTGCAAACAAGGTTCTGCTTCGTAAAACTTTTTTCCAGAAAGCACATGATTCGTATCGAATATTGTATATTTCCGCCCGTTATCCTTATGGATTCTAGCTCTTTTATGGTCCTAAATGCCTATAATTATGCTCACTAACCAGACAACCTTGGATTTGGATATATACATGCTTTGCAGGGGTTATTTGTGCTTTTGTAGGTATTGGAACGCTAAAAATGAGGATCCGTTGAATTTCGGAGAAGTTTCGTCGCTGGACGCTACTTTAAGGGTATTTTAGTCAATTCACATTTCTTATTCGGCTCTTGGAAATTCCACGGATGCATAGTTCATTGAGTTAGCATCGCGTGGCCGCAAATGGTGCGTTGTTTGGAGTTCGAACGAAGAAGCTAGGCTCGTTTTCGTAATGGACTTTTTCCCCCTCATCTTGGACCAAATGCAGCCTGAAAATAGAGTACCGATCGACCGCGTACAAGGGACCGGTCGACCGCGGTTTCAACTTTTGCCGTGGGAAGGAGACAGTATGCTTTGGCTTAAGGGGCCGGTCGATCGCGCCCCTGCGACCGGTCGACCGGTAGTGCCAGATATTTTGGGCTCTTTCCTCTTTCTTTCCTTTTTCCCCTACTTTTTCCCACTTACTATATAAACCCATTTTTTGGTTTTAATTCAGATATACTTAGTTAGAATAGATTGTAGAGAGTGGTAGTTAGGGTTTGAGGGTTTTGGAGAGTTCTCCTTCATTTATACTTGGTTTGACACCCCATTTGTTGTGTAAGTTGACTATTCATCATCCTCTTCCATTAATATAGTTTGTATTTCTTCATTTCTTGCTTTCTAGTTAATTTACAAGCTTTCTAATTTAGGTTTTCTTGCTTTATTTACATGCTTTGATTTACTCGCTTTCTAGTATCGATTTACCGCGTTTATTTACCGCTTTCCATTTATCGCGTTTTTAACATGCTTTCTAGGTAATTTAAATTAGGTTGTGTTTGAATTGAACTCACTCAAGTTGACGCGTTGCTTTGCTTTGGTGATGGAGTTTACGGGTCTATTTCGGGTGCGTTGTCCTAGTTATTACGCCTAGGAGATTTGACGGGGCATATCATGTATGTCCCGTGCTTATGACCTTTCGTGCGTAATTTCCGGGATATTTGTTGACGCCAAAATCTTATTAGGCTTTTATGATGATTTTAGGGTGTAACAACCCTTGATTTAATTAACTGTCGAAACGAGACGCACTTGTAATAACTCGTCGACCCATGTAACCATTTTATACTAATTAACTCGGGTGAGGGATATTCGACGCAACCTATAGCTTTACTCGCTTTCATAATCTAGTTTCAACACATTGCCTAGATTAACTTTTCTTTTAGTTTGTAATTCACCTTTTCCACTTTTGTTTTGGAATATTAAACCTTATAAATTCTAACAACTTGTCCCTGTGGATTCTCGATACCCGACTTACCGCTGTGCTTGCCTCGCAAGTGTAGTAGTAACTTACGTTTTTTATTGAGTTGGCGAAACGAAAACAACGATTAGCGTCTTTACATGCGCTACTTTTCGCACTCGATCAAAAATGGCGCCGTTGCCGGGGATGAGTTTGTTTTAGACTTTATTTGATTTAGTATTTCATAGTATTTTCTTTCTATTTGTATTATTTGCTAATATTTTGCAGGACTCCCACATTTGAGCACTTAGAAACGCTCGAATTCTTTCCGCGCGCACTTACTTCGTGGAATCCGCCACTTCGAGCCATTTTTTTGGGTAAGCATGTCTTATTCCAATTCTTTCGGTAATCCTTGTCATAATTCTCAAAATTCTCGCAAACCTATGACTTTCGGTGAATACTTAGAATCCCAAAGTGTAACAAATTCAAATATGACTTTGGGCGAGTATAACGAAAGTCAAAACTTAGGTTATTGGAATTTTGATGATGATGATAATGATTTTGGGCCTTTACCTCCTTATAATAGGAATTTTGAAACGAATTGCAATAGTTTTCAAAATTCCTATAATAATGAGTTTTCGTTTAAGTCCGATGGTAATTTTCAAAGTTCCCATTTTCATGCATCCGCACCTCGACCCATGACATTCGGTGAGGGCTTGCGTATGTATGAAAATGAGAAAATTGAAAATCGTTATTGGGAAGAAAATCGTTCGTGGGAACATGAGTTGGATTTATTATTTGACTCCGACGACGATTTTTCTTCCGAGACTTTCGAAGTCGAGGAATGTTTTGAACCAAATGAGGTACTTGTACCTACTTTGGAACAAGCCATTCTAGACTTTGCCCATTGCGTAATAGATATTGAAAGTGAGGATGAAAATGACGTAATATCTATTTGCAATGAAATGATTTCTTCTTTGGCCCCCAAAGAAGAACATTTCATTGAAAATGATATTATTTCCTTTGAAATTCCAACTTCATGCGATGATGATTCATCTCATGAGTTTGAATTTCTTTCATCCCCTTTTTCATTCTCTATTACCCCACCGGAACAAGTACCCGATGATTCGGTTTCAAACTTTAATGTTTTAAACCCTATCGCCGATGAGGAGTACTTGCTCGAGTCGCCCTCCACGATCGCATCTTTGCCTTTGTGTGCGCCGCCTCCCATTCCAACTTCAAAATCCTTGGGAGGATATTCGGCTTTTCTCGGTCCCCACTTGTTTTTGTCACCCGTGCAATCCAAACCCCCCATCGTCCCTCCAAAACTTTTAATTGGCGATGGTTCATTTCTTTCGCCTTACACATGCCTTCCGTTGTTAAAACGGAATTCATATTTTTTGGAGGGCATGCTTGTATGTGAGGGTACACCGGTTATCCTCCAAAGTCAAATCGTTCTTATGGTGGACCCTCATCTATTTAGACTTCTAGTGTACAGTTAGTGTGAAGTCTAAATAGTAGGTTGTATATAGTTAGCTTTTTATTTTTTCTTTCCTTTTTAATTTAGTCTAGTGTAATTAGTTAACTTTTTGTTATTTGTTTTTGCTATGCTCGGTACTAACTTGTTTTGTAGATTCTTTGGACTTGTTCTTATGGGGATCGCTCCACTTTTGGGTAATATCGCTCTTTTCCTCTCTTTGACTTGGTTCTTAATTTACATTGAGGACAATGTCAAGTTTTAAGTTAGGGGGTGTGGGATATTCTATCCATTTCTTTAGTTAGTCCATATTTTTGCTCACATCTTAGTTACTTAGTACGCTTTTCTTAGAAAAATTCAAAAATTTCAAAAAGATTTTCTTTATTTTTTCTCCTTTTTTGGGCATTTTTGCCTTTGTTTCCGATGATAAATTTCAATAATTGTCCGATCCAATAGACAACCCAATGATGCATGTTCTCGATTTTAGAAGCTATTAGACTTTAGTCTCGATTATTGATAGTATGAATAACTTCATGAATTAAACTTTAATCCCGTGAGCACATGCACTTTCCTTGCTTTATTGATTTGGTTTAAGATTTTTATAACTCGGTAGTCTTTTGTTGCATTGTATATACTTACACCGAGTAAGCTTTGTACCTTTCGTCATTTGTGAGTGTATACACTATTCTTTCCTCTTTGAAAACGTTGAATTCGTTGGTAATCTCGCTATTCTTTTATTTGACCGTTCATTAATTGAGTTCATACTTGAATTGTGTTACTTGATCATGATTTTCATATATTGTTTTGACTCGATAATTGCGTAAACTTTGTGAAATGATCATATGCCCTCTTTGATATATCACCCATATTAGCCTTGACCTCACCCTTATATGTTTACCCTCGTTAACCCCTTTGAGCCTAAATATAGCCTTTAGTTTCATAACCGCAATCCCATAACCAACTCTAAATTGGAGTTTTATACCATATATACACTTTCCATTCCTTTGTTTGTAATGTTACATGGTATTGAATGATGTTGTTATGATGCCGGTTGCAATTTAGGCATATGAGAGTTTGATAAGTAAAGAAAATAAAGTAGTGAAAAAAAAAGTGAAGAAAAAGAGAAAGCAAAAAGAAAAAAGAAAACAAATGACAAAATGAGAAAAAGAAGAAAAGAAAGAAAAGAGAAAGTTGTTTATGTTGTGTATAGTGTTCAATAAGCTTTGATTCCTCTCCCCGATGATTCATTTAATGCTTGTTTGGAAACTACTTTCCATTTTTGATATTGCCCGCATCCTTCCCATTATTCCAAGTTTTCATCTCCGAACACTTTGAATCCGTACATATACCTTTCATTTCGTACCTTAACCCCAAACCTACATTATAACCCTATACAAGTCCTATGTGATCTTAGGTTGATGCAATCTAAAAGTTTAAATAGTTTTGATAATATGTTAAAATGCATTTCGCCTCCTTTAATTAGCGGTATCTTTCATTGAGATTACAAATTTTCATTTTATATATAGCGTTCTTCTTTTGTGACATGTGTGCGGCCTAGTGTCCATTTTCATTTACTCTTTAGCCTGCATGTTCCGTGTGTTACCTCCCTGTTTCGAGTGAATTCTCTTGATGAGCGTAATGCCCGTGAGGATTGAATATATGCTTGTTTTAATGTTTATCCGGTTTATTTAAGTTTTTCGCCAAATCACACTTTGCATGTGCTCGCTCCCCTCCCACATTTTAAGGTTTCAATTCTATGAGGTGCATTCTATAATGTTGATGATTCAGACTTTTGTGTGAATTCATTCACTTTGCTAATAATGAGTATGAAATCCTTTTCGCCATTGTTGGGCTTGTCGCACATTGGTTTGGGCATATTTTGAGGAAACCATGTGATGTTTGTGGGTATCATCCCTGAAAACCCTCACGAGACGACACTCGTCCACTAGGGTAACCTAGGGGTTTAACGGCTTATTGCATATGCTAAATGCAATCGTGTTCCCTATGAAAGTGGAAATTATATTTTGATGCATATATACATTTTGTACCGCCCTCTGTGGTCTGGTTTTCTTTGTTTCATTACTAGGGACTAGCAATGTGTAAGTTAGGGGGTGTGATTCGTATCGAATATTGTATATTTCCGCCCGTTATCCTTATGCATTCTAGCTCTTTTATGGTCCTAAATGCCTATAATTATGCTCATTAACCAGACAACCTTGGATTTGGATATTTACATGCTTTGCAGGGCTTATTTGTGCTTTTGTAGGTATTGGAACGCTAAAAGTGAGGATCCGTTGCATTTCGGAGAAGTTTCGTCGTTGGACGCTACTTCAAGGGCATTTTAGTCAATTCACATTTCTTATTCGGCTCTTGTAAATTCCACGGATACGTAGTTCATTGAGTTAGCATCGCGTGGCCGCAAACGGTGCGTCGTTTGGAGTTCGGACGAAGAAGCTAGGCTCGTTTTCGTAATGGACTTTTTCCCCCTCATCTTGGACCAAATGCAGCCTGAAAACAGAGTACCGGTCGACCGCGTACAAGGGACCGGTCGACCGCGGTTTTAACTTTTGCCGTGGGAAGGAGACAGTATGCTTTGGCTTAAGGGGCCGGTCGACCGGTAGTGCCAGATATTTTGGGCTCTTTCCTCTTTCTTTCCTTTTTCCCCTACTTTTTCCCACTTACTATATAAACCCATTTTTTGGTTTTAATTCAGATATACTTAGTTAGAATAGATTGTAGAGATTGGTAGTTAGGGTTTGAGGGTTTTGGAGAGTTCTCCTTCATTTATACTTGGTTTGACACCCCATTTGTTGTGTAAGTTTACTATTCATCATCCTCTTCCATTAATATAGTTTGTATTTCTTCATTTCTTGCTTTCTAGTTAATTTACAAGCTTTCTAATTTAGGTTTTCTTTCTTTATTTACATGCTTTGATTTACTCGCTTTCTAGTATAGATTTACCTCGTTTATTTACCACTTTCCATTTATCGCGTTTTTAACATGCTTTCTAGGTAATTTAAATTAGGTTGTGTTTGAATTGAACTCACTCGAGTTGATGCGTTGCTTTGCTTTGGTGATGGAGTTTACGGGTCTATTTTGGGTGCGTTGTCCTAGTTATTACGCCTAGGAGATTTGACGGGGCATATCATGTATGTCCCGTGCTTACGACCTTTCGTGCATAATTTCCGGGATATTTGTTGACGCCAAAATCTTATTAGGCTTTTATGATGATTTTAGGGCATAACAACCCTTGATTTAATTAACTGTCGAAACGAGACGCACTTGTAATAACTCGTCGACCCATGTAACCATTTTATACTAATTAACTCGGGTGAGGGATATTCAACGCAACCTATAGCTTTACTCTCTTTCATAATCTAGTTTCAACACATTGCCTAGATTAACTTTTCTTTTAGTTTGCAATTCACCTTTTCCACTTTTATTTCGGAATATTAAACCTTATAAATTCTAACAACTTGTCCCTGTGGATTCTCGATGCCCGACTTACCGCTGTGCTTTCCTCGCAAGTGTAGTAGTAACTTAGGTTTTTGTATTGAGTTGGCGAAACGAAAACAACGATTAGCGTCTTTACACGCGCTACTTTTCGCACTCGATCAGCACACACTACTGAAATTATGATGCAAACTCTGTTTAAATAGGATTTAAACGTCGCCTCGAAAACCATGTCATTCGAACGACTTAAGCATGTCATTCGAACGATATTGTATCTCGTTCGAACGACATCCAATGTCGTTCGAGCGACCTCGCGAAAGTTTGACTTTATGATAAAAACGTCTCATAACAAAGAGATTCAAATTAGTCAAACTCTATTTCGAGCTTATCATCATAAAACGAAGTTTAAACCTTTAAAACACTTTTAAAACATTTAAAATCATTTTTCTATATAAAAATTACATCCTTATATTTTATAAAATAATTCCGAGCACCATTAATTATACGCATTCATACCTGAGTGATCTCAGAATGAAATTAACCTTGAAGACGAGTAAACTTGCACCAAAGAAACATAGGCATGATTAAATCTTTGAAGCTTTGCCACAACGTGTTCAATTTCTTTAGTACGTCATAGACCAAGTGGGATCGTGACAAAATAAAATTCTCCCTATGACATATTACAAACACAGGAATTAAGTCAAAACAACACATGGACTCAATTGGAAATTTATGTCCTTAGAAATCTCCCCCTTTGACTATTCCGGGACATAACTAAACCAGTGAAATGCCTAACCGGGCCGTCAACCCGTATGACGCCTAAATCTCATCCCATAAACCCAAAATAAAAAATATAGGACACGGACATATGTAGCACCGACAAGCATGAACTGTCTGAATGTGATGTAGAATCGAAATCTCAAATCGATGAAGCATACCTACACACATGAAATAGACAAACAAATACCAAGTGAAGTATGGAGGAACAAATGAAACCAATTTATATATTCAATAAGAGCATATCATTTGACAACATGTGAGCAATTATTTGATATCAATTTGTTACCAATTTGAAACAAATATCAGAACGAAGCGCTCAAAAAATCTCCCCCTACATCACGTACCAAATCTCTCCCCCTTTTTGTCTCGAATAGACAATCCGGTGAAAAGATAAACCAATATCTAGCATGAGAATATGATACCAAGTAGAATCAAGTTGATACTAATTGTAAAAAATGAAAACCGCTAGATAATCATGAAACCACCAGCTAAATATGATCAAGCAATGATAAATCAGTAGCTAGCAAACCAAGGAATCACACATAGAATATACCAATCAAATCAAGTGTGATAAATGGTCTCATATGCAAAATACTAATTTGGAACATAAAAGAACCTGCATATAAACCAATTAATCCAAAAAATGCTTCCTGTAGAACCAAAAATATATCAAATTAAACCAGAGGACTGCAAACCAATCAAAAGCAATTTTATCACCCTGTCGTTCGAACGAGCCAGGGACTTCGCTCAAACGAGATGAGGAAGTCGCTCGAACGAAGATAGAAGTCGTTCACGCGAGATGCAATATCGTTAGAACGACTTCGCGTGACCTGCCAAAATTTCCCAGTTTCCCAGAAATATTATAAAGAATTGCCCAGTGAAAAAAATTTCACTAAAAAATTCCAGGAAGGGACCGACAGAATCAAAACAATGCTAAAAAAGTAAGCTTTTCGCACAAAACGCAAAAACTCATGAAAACTCAAAATGCGAGTTGCATGTAAACATAGTACTTATGTGCTCAAACATGGGCATGGAATGTATGGGCATGAAACTACAACAAATGAGTCACAATTCCAACACATCGAAATGATCAAGAAGCTCTAATTAATAGCGATAAATCATCAAACTTTATCATAGCCAAATGACAATTAAATTGTGAGCTAAATGATATAAACATACTACATGCACACAAATCCAGAATTTCGACGATTCTACAAACAATAACGTCAAATTGCAATGTTTCAACATTAGGATTAGATATGCAAACCTGTTTAAATTTTCTCCAACCAAACACCCTCATATAAAGATACTTTTTCAAGTTCTTTTGAGGTTTCTAGCATTCTCAACTTAGAGAAAATCTTATTGTCCCTTTTCTTAGCATCTTGCTTTTTATTTTTGGGCTCTTTTTTAACGGTGACTTTCACGACGAGTTAATTTTGAACTCTCGCAGCCCTTTCCCGTGAATCACTCATCATTTTTACCAATTTTAAATCATCACGGTAAATGGTTATTACATGCACACTTCTCCTTAAGTTTACTAACGCATAGATGACAAGATTGAGATAAGAACGCCTCACCAAATTCAAATATGCAAGAGAAGTCAAACATCAATATAAACTCGTGCATGTGTGTGATGTTGGCATATATACAAAGTCGAATCAAGATGCATATCAACTTCGAAACAACCCCATATAAACAATGGTTACGATCATTCTAAGCATCGATAATAATGACCAAATGTCCTAGCCACATGGATAATGAAACGATGGGGGGGGGGGGGGTACAAGCACACCAATATGCCACATCAAACATGTAAACTCAAAAAAGAAAAACTGAAAATCTTTTTGGCTTTTCAAACATATTTTGACTCAAGGAAAAGCAAAATATTTTTGGATTTTCAAAAGTTTGCTAAAAAACAAAATCTTTTTGTATTTTTCAATAAGACTCAAACAAGAGAAAAAAAAATACAAAGAGATAAACATGTCATATCACGAGATAATAATAATTCATGATGTAAGAGCTAGTCTATGACAAAACATGCAAGCTACTAACCATAAGAAATAGCAAGAGATGAATCATGTGCATGCATGTGAGAATCAACCAACGAAAAATTTAGCATCTCCAAAACGGATTTCCTAACCCAAACAGGTGTATACCTAACAAAACGGGTTTTGGGAACCAATGGGACACTACGTTTAATCTTCCTAGGGTCTTTTCTAAGATCAAAATAGAAACTCCTAAGGTGACCTTTCCTACCACAATGCGAACAGGTGAAAACATGACGAGGAACGGGACCTTTAGGTTGACCTTTTCTAATACCCTCGGATGTGGTTGACGCTCTAAAACAAGTTATGGTTTTGGCTTTTACAATCGAACCAATAGAACAAGATAAGCCCCTACCATCACTACTCGAGTTATTTAAATCACTTTTTAACTTCAAAACTTTTGACTCAAGCAAACGATTGGACTCCTCAAACTTTCGGGACTCCTTCTTTAAATTTTCAATTACCCCTAGAAGGTTATCTTGCTCCCCCTCAATGTGAGCAAACTTATCACTAAGAGCCTTTTCTCGTGCCACAATCTCATTAATCGAATTATTTTCCTCAACGACACAAACACTAGAATTTTTTAAAATCTCTAACTCTTTTTCTAAAATGAGGACTCTATCATCACTCTCATTTTTGCCAAATTTTAATATATTAAAATCTTTAAACAAGGAACTAAAGTTCTCACAACGAATATCTCTTTGAATTTGAAACGTTTGCAAATATTCAATCTTATTTTTTAAATCGGAATTTTCTTTTTCCAAAACTTCAATACGTTTTGCAAACTTTAAATTCAAACGATGTAGATCGTCAAAGCTTAGAGAATCCATCGAGAGAATAACAAACACACAGGATCACAAAAAAAATAAAAATGTTTTCTAGCTCTGATACCAATTTGAAGAGGGTGCCCAATATGTGTGTTTTCAACAAAACCAATTTTTCTTCGAAAAAGATTCAACTTTTAATTATGCACCAAACAAAGTTGTGAAATCCCAATTCTCACTTTAAACCATTTTTTTATCTAGATTAATCCTAAACATGCATCTAGTGATTAAAGAAAGTAAAGAAAAGTAAAGAATACTCACAACGCCGGATGTACGAGGAAAAAACCTAAAACGGGAAAACTACCTCGGACGGCCCAAGCCAGACAATCACTATGAACAATGGTTTTACAAAGACAGATTAGCCTTACACTAAGACTCAATGCCCACGGGTCTTGACGCTCCTTCTGATCTTCAACCGTTCTTCAATAGTGCCCACGCAGAAATTCCGTCTTCTACGATCTCTGTCCACAACACAGGCATCCACGTATGTCTCGGTGTCCTCCGATATGGCTTTGATACGTCTACGATGTCGAACACGATGTCCGTCGCTTCTTCACCGCAAAACCCTTTGTGTTCAATGTGTAGAACAAACAACTTTGGTGCAGCAAGATCACGTAAACATATAAGAATGATAACTCGGATCTTTGCAAACTCTAAGGATGTGTTTAAGACTTTTAAACCTTAGAAAACATGTGCAAACAAGGTTTTGGTTCGTAAAACTTTTTTCCAGAAAGCACACACTACTGAAATTATGATGCAAACTCTGTTTAAATAGGATTTAAACGCCGCCTCAAAAAATGTGTCGGTTGAATGACTTAATCATGTCGTTCGAGCGACATTGTATCTCGTTCGAACGAGATCCAATGTCGTTCGAGCGACCTCGTGAATGTTTGACTTTCTGATAAAAACGTCTTTTAACAAAGAGATTCAAATTAGTCAAACACTATTTCGAGCTTATCATCATAAAACAAAGTTTAAACCTTTAAAACAATTTAAAACATTTAAAATCATTTTTCAATATAAAAATTACATCCTTATATTTTATAAAATAATTTCGAGCACCATTAATTATACACATATATACCTGAGTGATCTCGGAATGAAATTAACTTTGAAGACGAGTAAAATTGCACCAAATAAACATCGGCATGATTAAATCTTTGAAGCTTTGCCGCAACGTCTTCAATTTCTTCAGTAAGTCATAGACCAAGTGGGATCGTGACAAAATAATATTCTCCCCATGACATATTACAAACACAGTTTTGTTCACGGAATTAAGTCAAAACAATACATGGACTCAATTGGAAATTTATGTCCTTACACCTTTGGATAAAATCTAGCAAATAATGAACTTAATATTCTCTTTATGACTCGGTTGTTGGGTATTTTCCCTCCCAAGTTAAACGACGAGTTGAAAATATGGGCATAAAACTCATCAAAAATCTCACTCTCTAACATTTTAACCGTCTCAAATTGGGTGGTGAGGTTTTGGTGCTTAGGCACCTTAGCAGTGTTAGTTCCCTCGTGAGTAAGTGCAAGAACATCCCACGCCTCTTTAGATGTTTCACACATCATAATAGGATTAAACTCCTCCGGGCTGATAGATGAGGAGATCACATTTAAACTTTTAAAATTGTATTGGGCAAGTTTGTGTTCGCCATCGGTACATGACTCAATAGGTTTTAAACGTGTGGCCTCACCCTCTCTTGTGACTGGGGGAGTCCACCCTTTTTATACCACTAACCAAACACGCTCATCTATGGCCTTAAGTGCACACTTCATACCCATCTTCAAATATGCATAATTCCACCCATCAAATATAGGTGTTCTAAAACCATCATACATACCGACATTCATACCTAAAGACACACGGAATCACTGACACAGTAAAATAGTGTTTCTCGCTCTGATACCAATTTGTAAAAATAGGGTTCCTCTATGTGTGTCTCCTTTAGGTGAATTTTTTTTTTAAAAAACTTTTTCTAATTTTATTAAGCACCAATTTTGTGAACCAAATTTTAATTAAGCCAATTTTATCTTCTTAATTCCTAAACATGCATCTAGTGATATAAGAAAGATAAAGTAAAGAAATATCACAAAACACGTCGAAGTATGAGGAAACCACTAAGGCAAAAAACCTCGGATGGCCCAGGCCGAACAATCACTATGGTATAATAATTTGAAATGAAGAATTATACTCTTACTCAATGACTCGATCCCCACAAGCCTTAACGCCTATTATTTGCTTCAACCGCTCCCCCACAATGCAATGTAGGAGTCCACCTATACAAGGTCCACAACACACGTGTCCACGCATACCTCGGTATCCACTGATACAGCCACAACAATCGTCAATCAACAAGTACGGAGTCCACCGCACGAAACAAGCTCTTCGAATGATGATGAATTAAATAGTGGTGCAAACACAGGATCTCTATGACATATGGTTATGTAAACTTGGATCTTGTAAACAATAAAGAATGTTTATGCTTTAAAAAGCTTTCGTAAACAATCACGGAAAAGGTATAGGTCCTGTTCTATTCTGTATGTTCTGCACACTCTTTTTTCTTAGCAAAAGATGCCTTAAATAATATGTTTGAGGCGACGACTCGTTTTAACGAAATAAGCATTTTATTTGAACGACAACGACATCTTGTTTGAACGAGATTTCCATGTCGTTTGAATGGTAGTTCAATGTCATTTGAAAAAATATTAAAGTCATTTGAATCACATAAAAATCAAGGAAAATTTCATACTAATCTAAACTCGAAATAACCTAGAAAAAATCATTTTAAATACATTTTAAAATCAAATTTAAATAAAATATCATCCTTAGAAAAATATTTCAAGTATTCATAAACCATTACGCATTCATACCTGATAAAATATTGGTAAACCAAGTGAAGACATGCAACATGCACCAAAACTTGGCATGATCTATTTTAAAATCTTGTCTGCTTCGTCTTCAACACAACGTGATAGACTTAATGGGAATCGTGACAAGTAAAATCTTTCCTATGATTGAAGTGTTTTTTGTCCAAAATAATTCCAATACATACAAATTGATACTATTTGGAAATTTGTGGTTACAACTTCCTTTCTGGGTAAGGAAAAGGACACCCTGATGATAGGCAGGGTTCCTAAGGTGCCTATAGGCCATTCAGAACGGGTTTTTCAAAAAAATTGGCGTAAAATGCAAATCAGAAGTCTGAATTGCGCACGGTGTGGACCATTGGAAACAAAACTCAAAGATATTTAAGAATCCATTGAGATACTCTCGAGTCCAGGTGTTGACCAAAGTCAAACGGGGCTCAAAGACGAGAGGTTTTTGGAGGGAAATGGGTCATTTACCCGAATTGTAAGGCCAATTCACGCGCATAATGGACCATTGGAAATGGGATTCAGTTCCCTTCATGATTATATCGAGCTTCACTTAGGTTGGAGAATTGATCGGGGTCAAACATGACTCAAGTGCGCCCGATGGCCTCCAGATCAGTACTCGAACTGAAATAGATCTTTCATCTGAACCGTAAGGACAATTCACAAACGAGACAGACTATTGGAAAAGATATTCAGATCCCTTTGAAGATTCAATGAGCTTCACTCAGGTTGAAGAGTTCACTGGAGTGAAATAAGTATTGGGAGCACCCGATGGCCTCTTGATCAGTACTGAGCATGAGATAAATCGTTCGTCTGAACCTTAAGGCCCATTCGCGCATGAGACAGACTGTTGGAGAGGAAATTCAGAGCCTTTAGGGTATTCATTGAGCTCCGCTCAGGTAAAGAGTTAATCGGAGTCAAACAAGCCCTAAAAGTTCCTAGTGGCCTCTTGATCGGTACACGAAACATAACCTCAGGTTTATGGTGAAGAGATGAGTGCTAGATATCTAAGGAGGTGCTTTGGGTGTCCTGGGATGGGGTGTCTGCAGTGGTCATACCCTTCAAAATGCTAATTTTGCATAAAGGTAAATGGATTATATGATTGAGAACACCCATGGTTTAATAAACTAAAATCAAATTTTCTTAATTGGGAAATGTGTTAAGCTTGTGTGTTTCTGAGGCTTTGAATTGATATTTTCAATATACACATGCCATGTACTTTTTTTATATATAGGAAATATTATTTATTTAAAATAGATGGTTTTACGTTCTAAACCTTAAAAAAATTCCCAAAGTTTGCGAACACGAAGTAATTCTTTGCGAGCGCAAAATTGGAGCCAAATTGCAAAATGGCAAAATCTATGGTCATACGGGTGACCTCATTCTAGTCAGTGAAGTTTGGCATCGCCCTCTCAAAATACTTCTTCGCTTGTCGTACATTTTGGCAGGAAGTTTTTAATGGAAAATCTTTCCCAAATCTGGTGCATAATTTGGCCTCAAATTTTGTGAAAATAACGTTTTCATTGAAATTTTTGCCTAGATATTTTTTTCACTTTTTTTGTGTCGACAAGAACCACCTAGGGATTTTAAATATTTTGTCCTAAATTACATTTTGTCTATTTATGTGGATCTTCTCTCTTTAAACAATTTTAGGGATTTCAAGGTTTTCTTTGAACAATTTTTTCCTCAAGCTTTTCATCTTCATATCTTTATAGAGCAAACATCTTCTTTGTGTTTTTGAGATATTTGCGTTTTAAAATTTTATGTAAAGTTAATTAAAGTTTGATTACTTCTCCCCAAAACTTAAAAAAATAAAATCCAACTTTTTTCTAGAGAGACCTTAAATTTTTTATATTTTCAAAAATACTTGTGAGTTTATTTTTTATTAGCCAAATAATTTAAATACCTCCATTAACCTTTAGTAAACTCACATTGTAGGAAATAGAATTGAATTAATGGAATCACTTGTGCTATTGGAACATAAAATTTTACTTCAGCTTCAAAGTATATTTAGTGATTGGTTCAAACATGACATTATCAATAAGGTTGATACACGCAATTTGGCGAGTGGCTGGAGAGAGATCCAAGCTATGTTTTCCTACTAGAAGGTGGAAAAAGATGATTGTGTAGGTTTTGCATTATTAAGTATAGCAAGAAGTTAAATATTGTAAGCCATTTATCTCTTATTAACATTTACTGTGTTAATAAGAGATAAAGGTATGCCCACACAATAAGTATATATATCATTCACACTATATATATATATATATACATGCGATGACATCATATATACAAGCCATCACACACGGTATATACATTTGCGCCATATATTTATACATATATTAATACCTATGCATATATATGTACTATCTCCAACCCGTATGTTATAGAGGTAATTAATTTGGCAATATGTATATAACTCTCATTATACTAATCGGATATAATGCGAACATTTCCAATTCATATTAATAATACGATCTCTCACTTGAAACTTATTCATGTATTACACATATGATATGAATAGTCTCCCAGTTTAACCAGCATTAAGAATATTGTCTAGCCACTGAGCATATTTAACAATCATCACACACACAACATCTATATTCGTATGCACTCTGATATACAATAACCGCCCCGGTTATAGGTGTGAATACAACTAATAGTTGGTGATACATTAAATCCCCCCAAATTCAAATTTCGGTTCGATTACTCAAATGAACCTTTAACATAATTGCACTTATGACTAAATCCCTAAGTTTATCGTCACTAAGGATATGTGACCTCTCTCTCGTTTGTCCACCAATCATATGTAAATAAAATCCTATCGCTAGAAGGATTCGACACAAAAGTCGACATACCAATTTCACGTCGTACCTTTATAACTCCCTCGAAGGGTCCTCAACCTTACATCATATACTAACGCATGTCTAATCTCCAAATAGGACTCCCATACCCAATGAGATTCCTAATTACATCGATGCAACAAACTCTAATACATATATGTATATGTTTCCAAAATTATCCGATACGTCCCCACAATTACCTCATGTAAGAAACCCCCTATAAATCTCCAAAACATTCCTCTCGCATGATATAGGAAGGTTCCTAATCGATAACCTCAATAGAAATGGAGTAGAATTCATTCTAGAAAAACTCCGTGAAACAGCCCTGGCCTGGCCCGAATCGATTCGGTTCCAAAGGCGAATCAATTCGCCCCATTTGTGAATCGATTAGGTCCGAAGGACCTGTAAGTCTGTCCTTGGTCGAATCGATTCGGTTTGAGTCCAAATCGATTTGGTCACTCAGACATGTTTGTCTACAAAATTTCGAATCGATTCAAAAAGGGGGCTGAATCGATTCGGCCTGTTCAGCAGGCATGAAAATGGCTTATTTTCTCTAAAATCCAAAATTCTGAAAACTCAAATATATCATCTCCCAACCATAAATCTTCAGCCCAATCATATTTCTCACATTAGAACTCATAATATATCTACCCAACAAATTAAAAAAACCTCAAATTCATATACCCACACCTCAAATGTAAGATTTAACCAAAAATATAGGTTTTGACATATAAATCCCAAAATCCATAAACCATGAAATAAAATACACACATAAATTATTTATCAATATTAATCACTTGCATCGAAATTGTAGAGGTCAAATCTTCCTCAAAGTCACCGATTGGCCGGAATCCTCAAGCTTTCTCTCCTCTCCTATTCCTTTCCTCCTCCCCTCTCTCTCTCTAGGGCTTTCTCTCCTTCTCTCTTAATCTCAAGAATGATATGTTTAATCTCCCAAAGGCTTATAAGACTTTTTTCCAAAATAGGCGACTTTAAATGATAATACACACTTTAAATGACTCGTTTACTCCAATTCGAGCCAAACTGACTTGAACTATTTTGGAACCGAAATAAGACCCAATGACAATCATTTTGACTATCTTGACCCATCGAAAATCAACCGCGCACTCAGAATCATCATCAAAAATACTTTATATCATCCTCAAATTTTTTACTTCAATTGCCAAATTTAAATTTTTTCTAATTTAAATAAATTTTATTTCTCCCAAATATATTAAATTCTCTTTCCTAAAATCATGGGGTATTACACCTACCTCATAATTATACATGAGATTGTTATAAAATTTAGTGAGGTCGACATTAAACAATTCCCCCAATGTCACAATAGTCATGCAGATGCTTTAGTAGTACTAAGCTCAGTAGAAAACTCATATATCAGGAGAACTATCGAAGTGGAATTCCTAGCCAAATCTAGTATTGACAAAATAGCATCCCGTGAGCTGGTCTTATCCATATCTAAAAATCCCAGTTGGATGGACAACTTCATTGCATACTTGCAGAATGAGACACTACCCGCTATCAATACATTGGCTCATTAGGTCAGAGTCAAAGCTATGCATTTTTACTTAGATCCGGGGGAAAACATTACAGGTGATCCATCACAAGCCCCTACCTACAGTGTGTGGACCCAAAGGACGTCGAGTACAAACTTCATGATGAAATATGTGTAAGTCATGTAGTTGGAAGTTCCCTTGCTTTTTGAGCAATCAAAAAAAGGCTACTAGTGGCCAAACATGCAGAAAGATGCAGCTATTTACGTTCATAATTGATAAAAGTGCAAAAAATTCTCCCTGTGATTCATCAGATAGATAATGATTTGAGGCATTTGACGAGCCTATGGAAATTTGTACAGTAGGGTTTTCACATCATGGGACCACTGCCTACTGCACCTGGGAATCGTAAGTACTTACTGGTTAGCATACACTATTTCACCAAGCGGGTAGAGGCAGAACCACTGGCAAATATAAGAGGTGCTGATATGATAAGATTCGTCTGGAGAAATATTGTAACATGCTTGGGTGGATGAGAACACTCATAACCGATAAGAGTACTCAGTTCGAGAGTGGTCTTTTAAAAAAAAATTATGATGAGCATGGAATCAAGAACCAATTTAGTTCAATGGCTTACCCCCAAAGCAATGGTCAAGCAAAAGCATCTGAAAAATAATGCGCGACGGCCTTAGAAATAGGCAGGAAAGAGAAAAAGACACTTTGTTGGATGACGTCCCTCATGTACTTTGGGCATATGGAACCACGCCCAATAGACTGACCGGAGAAACTCCTTTCTCACTTACCTATGGAATGAAAGCTATTATACGAATTAATGTTGGGCTCCTGACCATGAGAACGAAGATGGTTGACCAAGGAGTGAATGACGATGCCTTTGGCACTAAACTTGACCTAGTTGACAAAAGAAAAAACTAGGCCATGATCAAGGTGGCCTCATATAAGGGGCGAAGTAGTACAACAAGGGGTTTAATCCAAGAAAATTTTAAGTAGGAGATTAGGTCCTAAGAAAAATCCTCGACAGCGCTGTAAGGTCGTCGGACGACAAACTGATAACAAGCTAGGAGGGACCTGTAACACCCCGTATTTCTGAGGATATAAAATTTAATTAATTTAGTGATAAATATTTAATTAATTTATAGGATTTCATTAAATTGGTCAATTAAGATTTATTTAATTCGGGTTCATTTTTAAAATTACAGGTGTCTTATTTGAGGGCAATGGTTGAAATTTTAGTTAATTAACTCGGATGGAGATTCTAAGTGCACAGTTGGTTCCAAATAGGTTGAGAGAGTCGAACAAGAGTACCCCGGGTGTAGTAAGTGGGTATCAAGGCATTTTTTGGAATAACCGGGTCCACACGGGGTGTTTGGGCAATTTTAATTTTTCCCATAAGATTATCTTCGGGATTAATTATATAAAACCTACATTATGGAGTTTTTGGTAGACAAAACTTCATAAGAAAACCCTATCTTTACAGAGGAGAAAAGTGGGACAATTGGGAGAGCTTTAGGGAGCCAAACTAAGATGAAATTGGAGAGTTCTTCGTCAAATCTTCGTCTACATCAAAGGAAGTCCGGCCCTACAAATTATTTAAGCAAGTAGTTAAACTGGCCTTTAATACAATTGCAGTATTTCAATTCAGATTATGGTGGGTTTAATTCAAAATCTATTTTTGGGAGTGGGTTAACGTGTAAACATGGGTTTTGAGTTTCCTATATGTTGTTTTGATTTGAGGTTTAATTGATTATATAATTTGACTTAGTGTTGATGGAAATGGAATGATATATAATCCCAGTGGTTAGTGGTTGTAAATTAAGACTAGGGAAGGGGATGTATGAGTGACATCGTGGGGAAAACTATGAATAACCCACCTAGGAATTCAATAACTCTTGTTGTAAATTTGTGTAGGTTAAAGGTTCATTCCATTATTGGAAAGAGTGTAAGAGAAGATTAGTGTTGGGGCTGTTGAAATGAATTCCGTGTTCAGAATGAAAATCTCGCATAGGTAATCAATGGCAGAAAAGAAATAGGGGAGACGAAGGTGTCCATAACTTAGCAGATCGTTCAAACGACGCTGCCCAAATCCGCCAGCACATTCCCTTTTTTTGATTTCTCTCTAAGGGGTTAAGGTGTTGGGGATATTTTTAGTGCAATACCTGAATTAGATCAATTCGCCCTTTTATTTTGTTGGTCTGTAAATGTTGTGAATTGTAAAGATAACAATGATTAAAATTATGTCTCCTGTGCTTAGGGATTTAATAAGTGAAGACAACTTATTGGAAGGAAAAATAAGTGTGAGAATTATTTGTCGAATTTGGAGTGATGAATTATAAAATGGTTTAAACTACGGGCCAAGCAAATGTGTCTGGTTATTATATTTTAGTGGCACTATTTTAATAAGTTAATTGAGGTGAATTGCACTAAATTAAGGTTCTGGGTTTTGACTCGGATATTTTTAGGCTAGTGCAACGAGAGTTAGGCATAGAGTAGCCGGTGCAATTTATCATGGGTAGATATAATAAATTATCAAATATTAAATTTAACGAGAGGTTAACTTTAATAGTGGAAATTCATGTAACAAATTCTAAATGGTGATGATATGGACCGAATGAGTGGGTTTGGCTATTGTAGTTCAGTGACATGTAATACCCCTTACTTTTGAGTAATTATTTTTATATTAGATGACCATCTGGGTTAGTTATATAAAATAAAGGGAATTAAAGTAAATATTAATTTAAGTAATTAAATATTTAATATTTATAAGTATTGCATATTTACCATTACGCAAATGTAAATAGTGTAATGTTATGATTATGCTGCGTCGTTGGGCTTTTAGCGGCGGTTACTGTTAATATTTAGATCGGGGTGTTATTAGAAAGTTAATATGACGTTGGAATAGAAAATAAAGACTGATATTCCAGATGTCAGTTTAAAGGGCACGGGTAGTCGGGGAATGGGTGAGATAGTCAAAATAAGTGCCTGATGTGTTTTTGGGTTTTGGGGTACTTTTGGCTAGTTATGACTTAAATATGATGTTACGAGTCATTTTAAGTAGGTAGTAGCATTTAACGTTAGACTTAATGTATTTGGGCATTTAAGTCTTGCAAGAGAATTTAGATCTCATAAATGTGTTTTTAACCTAGAAAGTTAGAGAGAAGTGAGAGCTTGAAGGAAAGATGATAAAATATGAGAATTGCTATTTTGAGCTTTGAATTGTTTCAACAAAGGAGAATACGAGACTACAATCTTGAGGAAAGTTTTTGCAACAACCCAGAGTTTTGAGTGGTTATTTTATCTTAAAAATTTCCTAATGGGCCAATTTTATAAAATATAGAGAGTTGGGTAAATATTATTTTAAGTGATTTAAGAGATAATATTTACGATGTTCTGTCTATTTACTATTATGAGAAAGTAAATGGCATTATATTGTGTTTTATTACGTCCTTGTGCTTTAAGCGACAATTATGACTGATATTCAAATTTGGGGATAATAAATGAATTTAAAATGACGTTGGGACATAAAATATTGTACTATACTCTGGATACTAATTTAGAGGGTGCGATTAGTTTTGGAATAGTCGAGATAGTCAAAATAAGTGCCATATTGTATTTTTGAGTTTCGAGCACTTTTGACGGGTTATGACTCAATTATGTAGTTACGAGTCATTTTAATGGTGTATCGACATTTAGAAGAGGGGAATTAATGTTTGAGGCACTATTTAAGTATTCCAACCCTTTTATTTCTCATTTCATGTTATAAGCCTGGAGAGAGAGAGAGAGAGAGAGAGAGAGAAGAGAGAGTTGGGAGAGAATGGAGAAAAGAGAGAGAAAATGGAAGATTTGGAGCCGAAATCGTTGCTACGGGAAGGGAATTCGAGACTACAAACTTGAGTCAAGTTTCTAACTTGCTTGTATATGATTTAATGTGATAAATTGCATGTATAGTTAGGTTTTTGGAGATTTAAACCATTTTTGGTTTTGGGGGGTTTTTGGTGTTTAAACCTTTAATATTTGATTTAAAGTTGGTTTGAGGAGAAAATATTAGTTAGTAATTGTGTAGGATTGTTTTTGTAGAATTAAGTTTTGTTTATGTTGGAGAAAAATGAAGATTTGAGGTTTTGGGAAATTTTAGGGTTCATAACCCATAGCCCGTTTCTAGGAAATTCGAATAGGCCGAATCGATTCGACTCACAAGTGAATCGATTCACTAGCAGCGCTGGCAACAGGTCTGGGAGATCGAATCGATTCATGTTAGGGCTGAATCGATTCGGGCTGGGACAGTAGGGTGGTTTTACTCGCCGAATCGAATCATTTTGGGGAGAATCAATTCCATTCAGGGGCGAATCAATTCGGCCCTAGGCGAATCGATTCAGAAACCCTGTTTTGGGGGGATTTTTTAAGTTTTGTTTTTAGCCCTTTTCTTTTAGGTTTGAGGCTTAGGAACCTTATCTTGGGAAGTAATAAAGAGTTTTAGAGGTTTGTATTTAGTATATAAATATCCTAGGTGAGTGTGGGGTTATTTGGGCTTATCCCAAGGGTAAGTTAGTAGGGGTAAATGTTTCGATGATTTAGGAAGTTAGCCTAGAATGAACAAAAAGTATTATGGTAATGTTTGGGACTTTTAGGAGATTAGTGATGTGGGAAATTACTTATGAGGCATTATGGTATTATTATGGACTCTTGGAGACTAGTGTAAGGATAATTGCACTTTGGGTCCTAGGTCATTAATAAAATATAACTTCAAGAATTAGAAATACATATTCTAAAATTTGGTACTTAACGGTTAAGTATAAATGGTTTTGAAAAGGTAAAAAGTGAATATTTTCTAAATGGAAAAATGATTTTTTTAAATGATAATTTACATATACACACCTCTCTAAATCGCTATCACAAGGGAAGTACGCGCATGAGGTGAAGTGCCCTGGCTAGTGAATGGATGGAGAATATAGTCCTCGGCCATAGGACCGATTATTATATTATATGCTTATTTTGCGAAGTGAGGTAATTTCGGGTGTGGTTATGACTCACTGTCGTACGTATATGGCCGCTTCCCAACGTCTCGCGTTGTAGGATGCCCAAGTTGCCTTGTCTAATTGTCCTTGGAAGATGATAGCCATTTAGGGGCGCGTCCAGTGGGGAAACTCGGAAGGACGGTCTTAGAATCGTTATATGATATGAAATATAATTATTCATAATAATGTGGGACATTATTGATGTTAAAGCATTTTATGATAATAAATTTGCTTTAAATACATGTCCTGGAGGCAAGAAGTGAAATGGGAAGTTATGAGATGAAATTGAATTGGTAAAACATTTTATAAAATGAATTGCCATATATGTCTGTCCTAAAGAGGAAAGTAATTATGCACTTAAATTGTGAATAATTGAAATGAGGTCTTCTTGAGTAAATGTAGATGTGTTCTCCCACGCTTATATGAATATTGATCATTATCATTGAGATTGCGCTAGGTTGTGCTTTTAGAATGAGAGGTGATAAAGTTTGTGTTTAATTATGAGAGAAAGCTTAGTTCATGATTACGATTAAATATTCATAACTAACATGCATTTTATTCACATGTTAATCATATAAAATCGGGCCCTGACCCGTCTATATCTCTTTGTTTAGCATGAATTCTTTGTTCGTCCAGGTGCTCCTCTGTAAAGACACCCATATTGACCTCTCCATTCCCGTTGTCCTGGAGCTATAGCATTTTGCAGATGTTATAGGATATTTGTCATAGATGCTTCTATCTTTTGTACTCTAGCTATGTTCAGTTTACTTATTCGGCCGTGTTACCCATGCTTTGTACTCATTTATGATAATGTGATATTTAATTGTAATACTTGGTGTAACCTGCTTGTATTTGTCTGTTAACCGACAACTTATTCGGTTATTGATTTATGCATTGTTGTTATTCCTTTACTCGTTAATTTTTTTTGGTATCCACCTTCTTTTAAATTTGGATTGTCTAAGTGCTTTTCTTTTAACTTACAAAATTCAATTTGATAGTCCGTTTTCTAAAATAATTGGTGGTTATCTCATACTAATATTTTAACGACAGTGATGCTAAGAATGGACCATCTATGATTATTGTGATTACTAGAGTGTCGGGCTGGCCACCTCTTATTTTAGTAGGCGGGTTGTCACAGATGGTATCAGAGCATGAGGTTCTAGTGTCCTTAGAAATTTGTGCGAATGTCCTACTCTTTCAGGGTTACTTTTGATTTGTTATAAAGCCTTAGGATTAGGATTCTTGATTCCTCTTGTGAGATTTCGTTTTTCGGCTGTAATGTAAGATTTTAGGAAATCTTTTACATTCTCATTCGAGATTCCTAGGATGAATGTTGAAGGGCATCAGGGAAGGCCATTATGAAGGCGTCATGAGATAGGATTACTAAGAACTGTAACTTGTAGTTGGGGATGAGGGCCGCCTTGGAGGTCGCTCCCTTCGTAGCATTCTCTTATATTGCTACCACGACTACTAAGTACAGTAGATATAGTGTTCTGAGTACCGCTACAAGTAGAGAGTAATACTAAACTTGGGATTTCAAGTGACATTAATTTTAAGTTGAAAAGTGTAACACCCCGTATTTTTGACGATTTAAATAATTATGTGATTAATTAATATTATGGGAATAAGTATGCAATTAATTATTGTTGTTGGATTAATTAAATTAAAATGTGAAAAATGAATTTGTTATTAATCTGGATTAAAATAATTATTAACTAGCGTGACAAGGGTTAATACTTATTGTTGTGAACTATTGAATATTACTGTGTGATATGTAATATGGAATTATGATATTTGATAAATTGTCGGAAGTGAGAAATACGACAATTTGGTAATTTAAGTCTGACACACGTGTGAGTCGTGTCGGGACTAATTGAATGGAATAAAAAGACAATTTATTTTTATTAACTCGTATGGTCATTTCGAGTGCGCCATTGAGTCTGGGAGGGTCGAGATAGTCAAAATAGTATACCCGAATGTTTAGTTTGGGTCCCAGGGTGATTTTAGGCCTAACCGGCACCCCGAGAGGGCATTTTGTGAAATTGTATTTTTGGGCTAAATTAATGAACGAAAATTAAGAGTAATTATATCATCCAAGAAAGTCCATTAGGGTTAAGAAGTGACAGGAAGTTAGAATGGCCATGGAGGGTGTGAGGGAGAACCAAATATAAAGAGAGAAGACTCATTTAGCATCACCTTGCACAACCGTGACCACCAACGCGTAGATCGAGAAGAGAGGAACACGTATGTACCTACATCACCATCGGATCAGACCATCATATTCGAGGCAAGTGTTTATTACTTGCTTTCTTTTTGCAATAATCATGCTCATGTTAGTATAGGTGGAATTAATCATGATTTATATGTTAATTGGGTGAAAATTGAAGATTTAAATTATGATTAAGGATTGGTTTAATTAATGGTTGGAATTCCTTCATGTATGTAGAGGATTAATCATGGAATTTGATTATATACTGATGAACGAATCTGGGTTGATTAGGTTCTTTAATTGGAATTTCGGAAATTAGGGTTCATGTGAATTAATTTGGGGGTTTTATGTAATTATGATGATTAATGACGAATTAAGGATCCTAGGATGATAGAAATGACCGATAACCTGTTAGGGGTTGATGGGTACTGATGATGAGTTGTTGGGAATTGAATCTTAGAGGTTTTTAGGTTAAAAAATGGTGAAAAATGACGAGGTTTGGTGAAGAAGACGAACAGTGCAATCTCACGCGATCTCGCGCGAAGTGGTTCAAACGAGATGGGGATCTCGCGCGAAGTTGTTCGAATGACATGTGGAAGTGGTTTGAACTACATTGGAAGTCGTTCGAACGAGATGTCATTCTGGTTCGAACAACATGTCATTCTGGTTCAAACCACATGTCATTCTGGTTCAAACCACAGGGTGAATTTATGGGAATTTGCTTAGAGCCCAATTTGGAGTTTATTGGTTTATTAGAGTGAGAGAAACTACCAAATAGTAAATTCAAATAAGAAGGAATTTTGGGAAAAGTATGTGGGAATTAATACATTAATTATTTCAAAATAGAGAGAATGTACCTTGGAGATTACGAGAGAGATAGTAATCTAATTATTTATACTATATATAGTAACGAGGTTAAAATATGTATGGGGAGTATATATTTAGGTTGGAGAAATACCTATAAATTATAATAGGATTTGTGTATGCCTATTATGTGATATTATTGTTAAGAGCACTAATGGGTGATAACCCGGTGGTTCAAGAACCTTATAGTTAAGAGCACTAATGAGTGATAACTCGGGGGTGCAGAAACTCTATTATTAAGTGTACTAATGGGTGTTAACGAAGGGGTACAAAGATGATTATTGTTAGGTGCGCTAATGGGTTATAACCTGGGGGTGCTGGATTAATATTGAGAGGTGCATTAATGGGTAAACCGGGGATGCAATATTCTATTGTTAGGCGCACTAATGGGTGATAACTCGGGGGTGCTGAATTATTATTGATCGGTGCATTAATGGGTGCTAACCCGGGGATGCATGATTTTCTGAAGATATGCACTAATGGGGCTTAGTCGGGGGTGCAGGATTAGTATATATATATGTATAGGGATGATGGTACTATATATATATATATATATATATATGTGTGTGTGTGGACTTGTGAATATTGCTACTATGTGAAATTAGTAGACTTGGTAATAATAATAATCATTTCATTGCACCAAGTGGACTTAACCTAAGAGTGCAGGATTAGTGTATATATATAGGGATGATGAGACTATATATATGAATGAGTGTACTTGGGTAAATTTCTACTTTGTGAGACTAGTAGATAAAAGGAAAATGAGAAGTAAAATGATCTTAGTGAATAAAAGATAAACTGTTCAAACGGTGAATAATGAAACTTAGTATGTTAGATAACCTATCTGAATAGCGTATTGTATAGGCGATACGAGAATACTACTAGTGAGCAAAGTTAGTATTAGTATGGTTTCTAACTAGTTAGACTGGGAGGTATAACTTGGGGATATTAGATGTACGTTGCATGCACAATAGACGAGAGGTGAGAAACTCATGTGAGAGTTCGATAACTAACATGCGTATAAGACTTGTTTTAAGAACCAGTTTTAAATACTTGCTAAATCATTTTTTACACATCGCGCTCTGGCCCATTTCTTTTATCTCTTATCTCTTTTTCTATATATATGTATTATATCCGGTACTCAGCCACATGATTATTAGATTTAGAGATTTTGATTGCTTGACGTGCTGCAGCTGTAGGTCCTTGCAGTAGGCGCATATATCCTTTCCATTCAGTTTCATTTAGACTTCTTGTTTAGGGCATATGTCGCCCACTTCTAGTTCTTCCATCAGAGATATTGTATTCAGTTTATTGTATGGTTTGGAGTTTTGAATTGGGAGGTTTTATCCAGTCGTATTTATTTCAATACTTGATTCATGTTCAATATTTATTTACATTCCTATGTGTGGTGAATTGTTTAAATTTTAAGACTGAATGAAAATGGATTTACTTGGTTTTATTAAACTGGAAATGTTTTGACACCTAGCTTAATGTTATAATAGGTGATTAATATGTTAAAAAGTTTTTCGACAGTGATGCTGATAATGAACTAACTAAATATCCTATTTTAAATTGGTAGAGGACTGATCAACCTATATTTAATTGGGAGGGGTGTCATAAAAAGTCCTTGATAAGGACCACACGTTAAAGTTAAGTCAGGTGGAGGAAGTATAACTTTATTCGGTAGAAGTATAAGTCCCAGAAGCTTTGGCCTAGAGAGGGATATAGAAATACCCAGTCATGAAAAATTGAGGAAAATTATTCACCCGTTGTAGTAATGGTGAAATGGCGGGAACGTAGTCGTCATATTTTGTAGGAGCAAAAAGTTTTGGTCGTAGAGAATGCTGGTAGGTGTTTTCAACGATGAGCTTCTCTTGAATATTAGGAATTATGAGAAGATTGACTCTCAAGAATTCACATGAGGATCGGTCAGAGGCCGACCATGAATAAAGAGTTATACGGTTAAGGAAACTGTCCACTGAAATAAGGTATGTACGAGGAAGAAAGATCCCATCAGTGGAATGATAGGCTCACGAGTAAGTGTTGGTAACACGTATGGAGAAGTCGTGTTCATGAAACCCCCTTTGAGGGATATCTGCCTGGAGAAACAGTTATGACGTGGAATGTAGAACCACGCATCTTAATCTTGTCGATTGGAGTTAAAGGGCTAGAATAGGATGCCCAGGCGGGGTATTGATGGAAGTAGTTGTGGTTCAGATAAGACTAAAATACTATATTTGGTAACTATTAGAAATTGGTAAGAATGTTGGCAGAAATTCCACCATGGTTGAGGGCGGTCTATTCGATGTGGCAAGACGGAGTAGTATTTTATTAACCCTAGATTCGGGTGTGAAATTCGAGATTGTGGTAGTATCGACGTAATTATAGAGAGTGTATATATATGATTTCCCTGATAAGGTGGTTTTATTTTCCTTCATTCTCTATAGAGCGAGTGTTGATATTTTGAAAGTATATGTGGTTTGTGATGCTCATATGATATGTGTTATACGAGTGGAATTATCCTTTTTTAGTCGGAGAGATAGCAAGCAAAATTATTGCGAGGTTATCGTATTTGTGGTTCCAAAATGGAACTATTTATTATATAATATCTCACCTGGATACGGGTGGGGACTTTATAGAGATGGTTTAAGGTATGCAAGAAATTTTCATTATTTGTTCTGTTTGTTTTGTTTGTGTTTGTTGTTGCGTTATCTCCACGACCAACGAAGTTAAGTAGTAGTGTATCGGAGGGGTTACTTGTCTAAATGTCGCATGCGAGACACTCCACGCATGAACCTTAACAACGTTGGAAGTGGAGAGATGTTAGTTTATGTTTGGATATTGGTTTTGGTGGAGTTATCCGAACGTCACGTGATTAAGTGACTCAAGGGCTAATAAAGAGTTAATGTGCAGTATAGAAACAGTGTAAATTATTCTCTCCTCTAATAGATGTGGGCGAGACAAAGATAAGAATAGTCGGGTTGAGACTTATAGTTACGCCTTGATGATAAGGCCATTTAAAAAGATGTCTATATATATAGTTGGTTAGAGCATTAGTCATGCTTTGCAGAAAATAGACGCCCGATTGGTTAGATTTTCATTTTGCCGAAATGGTAGGACATAGAAGTATAAATGAATAAGTAGGGCCAGTCCCGAACATGTGTCTTAAGACATTATATCTTGATGACCGACAATGCGAGGTAGTAGTGCAATGGGAGGGTTCCTTGTTTGGATTTTACATTGCGAGACATCCCACGCATGAAACCAAGCGAATGTCGAAAATTGAGAAGGGTCTTTGGCGCTATGGGTATAATTAGTATAGTACTTATTCGACGTGAATAATAAATACATCGACCTTAGGATATTAGGAAGTTAGGCCCATGGGGCATGTGACGCTGTTTTAGGGAGGCCGTAGGGAGTTAACCACGACGATGTTGGTGGGTTAACTTTAAGAAGAATTAGGTCCTTAGAAATAAGGAGTATGGAATCTTGAGTAATTCGGGACACCAGGAAGGAAAGAAGATGAGGTACATCTTAGAAGAGCGTTACGTCGGTAACCTAGTTTTTGGGGAGTAAAAGGATAAGTTGACTTTTACTCCTACACTCGCGTTGGCACGATCGAGAGTGGATTTCTCGATAATAACAGATGAGTCTCTATCAGGAATTGGGAAGTATTAATCCTGGAGCCATTATTTATGTGTTTCACCAATTTAAACCCCGTGAGAAGTGTTATCCCACGCTTGACTTAAAGTTCCTAGCGGTAGTATTCGACTTAAATAAATAGAGGCACTACCTCCTGAGTAGAGGATTTAGTCTTTTCATGAATTACAAGTTGCAAAATATTGTTGGGGTGTCAGAATTGGTGTTTGAAGTTTTTAAAAGACTATCAATTAGATATTCATTATCACCAAGGAAACGCTAATAGGGTAGCGGATGCGCCGAGCAGAAAACCCGTGGGGGAGACTAGTGAAAGCATGGAAAGCCAAGTAGGATGAGCTAACTGGGAGGACATTGTAGCCAAATCATTTATATCAGGGTTAAAGCACGATGAAGGGTATATCCATAGACATTCTCATTGAATTCTCGGCATCGCAATAGTTATGATCATATTTGAGTAATTATTGATCATTTGACCAAATCGATGATTTTCCAACCGATATGGGAGGACTATTTGCAAAGGAGTACGCCTAGATCTTATTGGTGGAGTTATGGAGCTGTATAAAGTGCCTATCAAAATAGTGTTGGACCGAGACTAGATTTTCGTGTCAAAGTTTTGGTGAAGTTTCTCGAATGTAATGGGAACCGAATTGTGATTAGGTATATCCTACCACCCGTAAATGGATGA
Organism: Sambucus nigra; assembly: GCA_949130495.1. Taxonomy (NCBI): domain Eukaryota; kingdom Viridiplantae; phylum Streptophyta; class Magnoliopsida; order Dipsacales; family Adoxaceae; genus Sambucus; species Sambucus nigra. The sequence continues at coordinate 70,977,288 of OX422224.1, forward strand.
ACAACTGAAGAGAGTTAATCAAAATACCTTGTACGTGCATGTTCAGCGTAAAGGAAGAATGGGGGTAGTAGCTTTATGGATCAAATTTTCATACAATAATTCGTACCATCTTACTATGGGTATGGCACGATATGTGGCCTTGTGTAACTGGTGGAGTAATTAGACTGTTGTTGGGTAGAAATAATGGACAATAAACTCTTTGGACTTGGAATGGTCCAGGAATAATTCTTTGACGATTGAGCTCTTTGAGTTTCATACTTTGAAGGGTTAGGCCAGCACGAATAGAGGTCATGTAATATTAGAGATAGGGGATAACGTTTTAGTGTAGTTATTACCTACGTAGGGTATAACACGGTTCGCGAGTGAATGCAACTTGTGCTGAGTTGTGTAGGCATTTTTTTCCTCCATTGTTGGAAAGGTAGGATCGATAGTACATGAGGAACAACTGGGTGCTAGATTAGCTTTATGAAGACTGAAAACTTAAATTGAAGTGGTAATCTTAGTCCAAGTCCAATTGCGATAAAAGAATGGTATTTTAGAGAAATACATCCTTGATCTTGGTATATGGTACGCCTGAATTTTGAGGGAAAAATTCCCTTGTAAGGGGGGCAGTATGTAACAACCTGGACTTTTGAGTGGTTATTTTATCTTAAAAATTTCCCGATGGGCTAATTTTGTAAAATAAAGAGAGCTGGGGTAAATACCATTTTAAGTGATTTAAGAGATAATATTTACCATGTTTTGTCTATTTACTGTTATGAGAAAGTAAATGGCATTATATTGTGTTTTATTGCGTCGCTGTGCTTTAAGCGACGGTTATGACTGATATTCAAATTTGAGCATAATAAATGAATTTAAAATGACGTTGGGACATAAAATATTATACGATACTCCGGATACTAATTTAGAGGGTGCAGTTAGTTTTGGAATAATTGAGATAGTCAAAATAAGTGCCATATTGTATTTTTCAGTTTCGGGCACTTTTGACGGGTTATGACTCAATTATGTAGTTACGAGTCATTTTAATGGTGTATAAACATTTAAAAGCGGAGAATTAATGTTTGAGGCCCGATTTAAGTCTTTCAACCCTTTTATTTCTCATTTCATGTTATAAGCCTAGAGAGAGAGAGAGAGAGAGAGAGAGGGAGGGAGAGAGAGATAAGAGAGAGTTAGGAGAGAATGGAGAAAAGAGAGAGAAAATGGAAGATTTGGAGCCGAAATCAATGCTACGGGAAGGGAATTCGAGACTACAAACTTGAGGCAAGTGTATAACTTGCTAGTATATGATTTAATGTTATAAATTCCATGTATAGTTAGGTTTTTGGAGATTTAAACCCTTTATGGGTTTTGGGGGTTTTTGGTATTTAAACCTTTAATCTTTGATTTAAATTTGGTTTGAGGAGAAAATATTAGTTAGTAATTGTGTAGGATTGTTTTGGTAGAATTAATTTTTGTTGATGTCGAGGAAAATTGAAGATTTGTGGTTTTGGGAAATTTTAGGTTTCATAACCCGTCGCCCATTTTGGGCAATTCGAACAGGCCGAATTGATTCGCCTCACCAGCGAATCGATTCGCAAGCAGGCACGGCAACAGGTCTGGGAGGCCGAATCGATACGGGCTAGGTCCAAATTGATTCGATCTGGGACAGTAGGGTGGTTTTACTCATCGAATCGATTCGTTTTTGGGCAGATTCAATTCGCAGTCAGGGGTGAATCGATTCGAAAACCCTCTTTTTGAGGGATTTTTCAAGTTTTGTTTTTAGCCCTTTTCTTTTAGGTTCAAGGCTTAGGATCCTTCTCTTGGGAAGTAATAAGGAGTTTTAGAGGTTTGTATTTAGTAGATAAATATCCTAGGTTAGTGTGGGGTTATTTGGGCTTATCCCAAGGGTTAGTTTGTAGGGGTAAATGTTTCGACGATTTAGGAAGCTAGCCTAGAACTAATAGAAAGTATTATGGTAATGTTTGGGACTTTCGAGAGACTAGTGATGTGGGAAATTACATTTGAAGCATTATGTTATTATTATGGACCCTTTGAGACTAGTGTATGGATAATTGATCTTCGGGTCCTAGGTCATTAATAAAATATGACTTTAAGAATTAGAAATACAGATTCTAAAATTTCGTACTTAACGGTTAAGTATAAATGGTTTTGAAAAGGTAAAAAGTGAATGCTTTCAAAATGGAAAAATGATTTTTTTAAATGATAATTTACATATACACACCTCTCTAAATCACTATTGTGAGGGAAGTACGCGTATGAGGTGAAGTCCCCTGGCCAGTCCATGTACGGCGAATATAGTCCTCTGCCATAGGATCGATTATTATATTATATGTTTATTTTGCGAAGTGAGGTAATTCCGGGTGTGGTTATGACTCACTATCGCAGGTATATGGCCGCTTCCCAATGTCTCGCATTTTATGATGCCCAGGTTGCCTTGTTTTATAGGCCTTTGAAGATGATAGCCATTTAGGGGCGTGTCCAGTGGGTAAACTCGGAAGGACGGTCTTAGGATCGTTATATGATATGAAATATAACTATTCATAATAATACGGGACATTATTGATGTTAAAACTTTTTATTATAATAAATTTGCTTCAAATACATTTCCTTGAGGTAAGAAGGAAAGTGGGAAGTTATGAGATGAAATTGAATTGGTAAAACATTTTGTAAAATAAATTTCCATATATGTGTGTCCTAAAGAGGAAAGGAATTATGCATTTAAATTGTGAATAATTGAAAAGAGATCTTCTTGAGTAAATGTAGATGTGTTCTCCCACGCTTATATGAATATTGATCACTATCATTGATATTGCGCTAGGTTGTGCCTTTAGAGTGAGAGGTGAGAAAGTTTATGTTTAATTGCGAGAGAAAGTTTAGTTCATGATTATGATTAGATATTCATAACTGCCATGCATTTTATTCACATGGTAATCATATCAAATCGGGCCTTGACCCGTCTATATCTCTTTATTTTGCATGAATTCTTTGTTCATATGGGTGCTCCTCCGCAAGGACACCCATATTGACCTCTCCATTCCCATTGTCCTCGAGCTGTAGCATTTTGCGGAAGTTATAGGATATTTGTCATAAACTCTTCTATCTTTTGTACTCTAGATATGTTCTGTTTAGTTATTCGGGCGTGTTGACCACGCTTTGTACTCATTTATGATAATGTGATATTTAATTGTAATACTACGTGTAACATGTTTGTATTTGTCTGTTAAACGACAACTTATTCGGTTATTGATTTATGCATTATTTTTATTCCTTTACTCGTTGATTTTTTTTGCTATCCTCCTTTTAAATTTGGATTGTCTAAGTGCTTTTCTTTTAACTTACAAAATTCAATTTGACAGTCCGTTTTCTAAAATAATTGGTGATTATCTCGTACTATTATTTTAACGACAGTGATGCTAAGAATGGACCATCTATGATTCCTGTGATTATTAGAGTATCGGGCTGGCCACCTCTTATTTTAGTAGGCGGGTTGTCATTATTTCCTAACTTGGATAAATGTATGATTATGATGAAAAACTTGTATATATATTTAGTGTTCTTGAGTTTAACCCATTTGTGGATCTTCATGATTTTGGTGTTTAAACCCTTAGATATATGATTTAGACTTGATTAATGTAAATGGTAAAATGTGAGCTAACACACTGATACCAATTTGAAGAGTCGCTATAGCAGAAATATTGTGACGTCTCAAATAAAATCCAATTTTTACTTAAACCCTAAAACACGCATTTAGATGATTTATCCAATAAAATAAATCATGCAGGATAAAACAAAAAATTTCAAGAAAAATCCCCCAAAGGGGCTAAACCTTTTATTTTTCACTATAATTTCGTAAGATACGGTTACACGGATTACAATGAAAAACACAGTGACACAGAAATACCCGCAGGCTTCGGATCCGGTGTCGTCGGCTGGAATATCCTTAAAGATCTCCAGGTGAGCAGCAATGAAGAAGGAAGACGGCTTCTTCATAAGTAATCGGATAGAATTTTCCCTTTCCGGGAGTGCAGCAATGAAAAATAAAGACGGCTTCTCCACAATGGTTGAACAAACACAAAGTTGTGTTCTTGGGTTTCAAAAGGATTCAAAAAAGGTTTGGAAATGATGTGTGAATCAAAACATGAGTTTTGGGACCCAAAAAGGTGAAGACTAGAGCAATTAGAACTCTCAAAATTGTCTCTCCAATGTAATACCCCGTACTTTTGGCTATATTTATTTTTGGGATTAATTAATTAAATGCGTGTTAAATTAGAAATTAATCCGGGTTATAAATACTAACGAGATGCGAGTTGGTATTTGATTATGTGCATATATGATTATATATGAATTTGGAATTATGAAATTTGTCGTGAGATGTATATACGGCAATTTGAGAATTTTGTTGAGACGCGTGTGACCGCCGCGTCATGGTATATTATTTTAATTATAAAAGTGATTTTTATTTCAATTATCCGTATGGTCATTTTGAGTGCGCCAACGCGTCCGGAAGGGTCGAGATAGTCAGAAAACACTAGCCGGGGGTGTAGTTTGGATTCCGGGGTATTTTTAGGCCATACCGGCATCATAAAGGGTATTTTGGTAATTTTACATTTTGAGGAATTAAAAGTGACGAAAATTGGGAGTTTTAATCTGATGTGGATTTAACCCACTAAACCCACTAACCAACCCATATTAACCCATTAAGCTACGGGGGCTATCATTAGGTTTACAACTTTCCCAAAGAAAACCCTAGCCACCTTAAGCCACCATTGGAGAAGAAACTTGGAGAAGAGAAGAAATTCTGCAGAAATCTTCACCAAACCTACACCAAATTCAGAGACAATCAAGGCAAGTGTTTTAATCATATTTAAATTCGTAGAATGTTCCTTCCATGTTAGAAAATTGAAGAATTACAACTGTTCTTGAAAGATAATGAAAACCCATGTAGTTTGGAGCTTAGACCTTGAAAATATTGAGGAAAATTGCATGTAGAATGATAGGTAGATAATTATTCTCATGATATTTGTGATTGGATGAAAATAAAATGGATTTATATTGAGTTAATTCATGATTCAAAAGTTAGGGTTCATGTTCTTGAGGAATTGGGGAAAGCGTAGAGATTTATAAATTTAATTGATGTTAGGTTGGATTAATCCTTTAAAACGTGTTAGGAGATGACTATAATATGTTTAGGATTGATTAGGGACCTTAAAACAATCATTGGGAAGAATTTTAGAAGAGATTGAAGGAGTGGAAATGGTGAAAAACGAAACTTAGAGAAATCTGGGACGAAACTGGCAGGTCGTTAGAAGCCCCTGCCCAGGTCGTTCGAACGAACTCGTTCGAACGAGCTTCTAACGAATTGACCAGTCACTTCTAATGAAAGGGAAATACGTTCGATAATCTCATTAGAACAAGAAATCGTTAGAAGGTACAGTTCGTTCGAACGAACTGGAATCTCGTTCGAACAGTCTCGTTCGAACGAGACTTCTAACGAGCTGACAGTCCAATCTCGTTCGAACAGCCTCGCTCGAACGAGACTTCTAACGAGCTGGCAGTCTGGGCTTTTTTGGACTGTTTTGATTTTTGGAGTCCCGTAAACTTGTTCGAGGATATAGATACCATTCCGATGATGATGTAATGATAGAATTGGGACTTTTGGGTATTTATGAGAAGGAAATTATATACGAGAGTTATATCAAATGGACAGTTTGGGTTGAGACGGGAGTGTCTACTACGACGTGAGAATAAATTATGGCGCGTATGATTATAAATCGGAATAGTATAAATTGTGATAATTATAAGTTAGTACGAGAATGCGATATGTACTACGATTAAACTACGAGATTACTAAGATGAGTGTTTACTTAGTATTGGTATATGAATTGTGCGTATGACATACCTACCATACTTGCTATCACGGGAGGTTTGCGTTCGCTTAGGGCCCTCTAATCCTTGTGTTGCCCGAATTTAGACTGGTTACCTTGATGAACATAGGTCATAGAAAGACTTATTGGGATATTAATAAGTCCGCTGATCGTGGGAGCGTAGGTATGTGCGTGACCCATGTGATGTGACTGTGTTCGCCTCCATTATTTGTGATGTTGTTATCTGTGAACTATTCCTGAGAGATTCGGAATATGTAATCCTTATGTACGTGATGTACCGGGATGGATAGCAGAGTATGTGTGCACCGCAGCTTAGTTCTCGGGGTGCTTGTATTGTATATTTATGATGTGAGTAATATACACTTAATTAATGGGAATCTTCATGTTAATGTTGTAAATATAACTACAGTATTGTTTCGAGAATAACATAACGGGTTAGCTGATAGTGAAATATATTGCATATTGAGCATCTGATTTTACATTAAATCCCTATCTAATTACGAGCGTTATAATGTTAATATGACCGAGTAATAAGGGTAGGACCTATTACAGTCTAGCTAGATATGATGTCACTTAGCTAGTGGTTTATATCGTTGTAGATGGATACTTACGTTAGGAGTGAACAGCTAGACGAGAGGTGAGAATATCATGTGAGTGCACGTCCTAACATGTACTTTGCATTTAATGTTTTAAACGTTTTTAAAGCACTTGCAGGTTTTTAAAATATAACTCCACATTCGGGATCTGACCCGTTTCCTTTTCAAATCTATTTTTCTTTGTAAAACCATTTTAGGTGCCCAGCCACAAGGACACCAAGCATAGGATACTCATTCAGGTGACGAGCTGTAGCTGTTTGTGGAAGCTACAGGGATTTTCTTGTAGACGCTTCTATCCTTTGGATTCCGGAGTCATTATCTATCAGTTGTAGGGCATGTTGCCCATTTCTATTAGAGACATTCTTCTATTACAGTTTTCAGACTTTGATTTGTATTATTTTAGTATTCGGTTATTTATTTCAGTTATGGGATTGTAGTGAGGAGTTTTCCTCCAGACTTTATTTACATTGCATGATGGTTATTCTATTTACTTCTTTATGGTGAATGGTGTTATTTAATTTTTTTCATTACACTTGTTGCATGTTAATCAGACTTAAATTAAAATTTGGCAACTTACTTTTTAAATACTAGGTGGTTAGTAATCATTAAAATGTTTTCGACAGTGATGCTATTAACTGGACCAACTGGGCATTTTGAATTAATTTAATAAAGGAGTAGCTACCCGGTATTTAATTAGTCGGGGTGTCACATCTAAGTCTTGGAAAATAACTCCCCCGAGGTTGGCTTTTACCGAACCGATTCGGGGGTAACACAAACCGGTTCGGCCCTCGGTTCGAGTAAAATCAATGGATTAGGGGCTTTAAACACTTACCATTCTTCCAAGGATATTCTCAAAATTTATCTCCATTTTCAAAGAGCCATAACTCCTTCACCGTAGCTCGAATTTAGGTGCCGTTTCTTCCAGTATCTTCGTTGTGAAGAGCTCTTCAACTTTCCAATTAATCGGAACTCCGGACGATGTCTGTAGAATATACTCTAATTAAATAAGGTTTAATTGGATATTTGCAAATTTAATCAATTATCACACAGTCACATTTTTTTTCAAATAGATTAGGGGCTTAAACACTTAGCATTCTTCCAAGATTTAAAACTCGACACGTCACTTGGTATTTGCTTTATCTCATGTGTGTAGGTATTTCATTGATGTGAATGTGTTGCACACCCTGATGAGAAAAGTTTTGAAGATTTTAAGAACAAACGATGAAGACTATGTCATTTGTACCTTTCTAGTTGACCCGACCTCCGTAAGGTGTATGTAGATTTACCAAAATGCCCTTAAACTTTCATATCTTGCCTTCTTTTACGGTTTTGACTTGTCTTGCGTACCACTTGCATAAAGTCCCTCAAATCATGGAATGTGAAGTCGCTGAGGCAGATATGGAACACATGATGGAGAAGATGAATGCTTGATTCCCACAATTCGGATAGAGCCCGTCATGTGAAATTGTGAGGTGACGTGCCAAATGTAATGGCGTATGACATTCACAAATGTAACATGTTGTACATGAGAAATATTTCTTTAAAAATACCCCATATGTCTATGCCGGTACGTAGATAAAAATATCCGAATTATCAAATAACAAATTTGCCTATACAAATCTACACTCCCATGAACCCAGAACTGGAAAGGTACAAATGACATAGTCTTCATCGTTTGTTCTTCAAATCTTAAAAACTTTTCTGATCAGGGTGTGCAAAATATTTTCATCATTGAAGTACCTACACATATGAGATAAAGCAAATACCAAGTGACGTGTCGAGTTTGAAATGAGATAAACATAGATACCAAGTTATGAGAAAAACATAAGTAAAATCTCAAAATCTCAAAACTCCCCGATAATATGATAATTTTTTCTCCCCCCCACCCTTTTAGTATGTCCCCAAATAGACAAATGAGAAGACTAAAACAAGCAAAGTCGGGGTGTCATAAAGAATAAAAAACTATTTTTTTGAATTTTTCAAAATTTTTCACAAAAAAAAAATACAAAAATCACACCATGGATTTAAACTCATACAACTAAGACATGGAAACGGAATGTATGGGTGTGAACAAATTCGATAGGTAAATCAACTCAATCAATCATATGTGCACGATGCATACGTGTACTCCTAACGAATGAACATCAAAAGTATCCATAGGTGTAAAAATTGTTGAATTCAGATGACATCGTCTTATGCAAATAAACAAATCAAAATCAAAATGATTTCAACACCAATAACGTCCAAAACTATTTAGCGCATTTTCAAGACTTTCAAGGACGTGCAAAACCGTTTTAATTATCCATCCAAACTCCCTCAAAAATATTTTGTTTTAGAGGTGTATAAACTAAATTCTCAGACTTTGGAGAATTGGTGCAAAAACCTAAATCGCCCATAATTGGCATGAATTTCTTTTTATTGCCTTTAAATTTTTTTGGGCTCTTTTAAACCTCTTTGGACCTCGGATAATAAAATTACTCAATTTCTTAGGTCCAATTTAAATGGTGTCTTAGTATTCGTAAAAGAAAAAAGAACCTTTCGCAACCCTTACCTGTTTTTAAATAAAGCACACAAACTTACAAACGACTCTTACATGCACAACTTTATTATCAAGATTTATCGTGCTTGTTTCGTTTTAAGGACAGGATTGAAATTAAAACACCCAACCAACATGTGATAAGTCAAGAACAATAACCAAATAAATCCGTTCATGTGTGCAATAAACGACGAAGTGATTCAAACATGTAGGTAGCAACACTATAGCAACTCAAAGACTCCAAACTTTGTGAAGCACATGGATGAATTGACCTATTGTCTCAAAACACTATCAAATAGTCACATGTAAAATGGAATGATGTTGTAACTCGGTCATCCTAAGTGTCCATCCATAAACAGTGTAAACAAAATACAAAACTCTTTTTGGATTTTTCAAAAAATTTATCAAAATAAAATCTTTTTACCTTTTTCAAAATTTTCTAAAAAATGAAAATCTTTTTGAATTTTTAATTTTGAAAGAAATATATGAAAAATATTGCACAACCAGCAATAGGCATAATATCTTCATGAACATCAACCTATGCTAGCAAACATAAAATCACACAAATGTATCAAGAATCAAATCAGGTGTGATATGCCAACAAAAGCAGTGATAAAACAGTAGCGAAACACACAAATGCCACAAATAAATCAATGTGAGCTACGTGAAAGTGAGTCACAACACTATAAAGAATATTACATGGTGCATAGCTAGTGTATGACACACAACCAACATAATCAACCAAGAGATGTAACATGAGGTGAATCACGTGCAAGCAAACGAGAGTCGTGAACAAAAAGACCATAAGCCTCTAAATCCGATTTCCTAACCCAAATCGATGTGTAACGAGGTGTGGGAGTTTTGGGAACTGGTGTGACTCTCTCTTTATGTTTCCTAGGTCCATTCAAAAGCTTATAGCATAAACGCCTAAGATGGCCTTGCCTATCGCAATGTGTGCAAGTGTAAACCGGGCGGTGAATGTTACCTAAAGTAGGACCTCTCCTCAAATTACTAGGTGGTTCACTCCTCAAATTCGTAGGTGGCTCTTTCCTAATGATCCTAAGAGGCTCTCTCACGATGTTCCTAGGTGGATCTCTCCTAACAACCGTCGGAGGCTCTCTCTTAACAACCCTAGGTTTTTCTTTCACACGTGTGGGGTTGGCTTTGGGAATAGGTTCAACATAATCATCGAAGCCTATACCACCCCTATCTTCCTTGATTTGGGCAGTGCCTAAAATCTCGCCTTTCTTTTCTGAACTAGGCTCCAAATCAAATTTCACCTTACTCGATTCTCTCAAATTCTTTTCAAGCTCACCTATCCTTGACTCGAGTAAACACCTAGACCCCTCGAACTCAAGAAGCTCCTTTTTCATACCTTCCATCACGCCTTGAAGATCATCTCGCTCACCCTCGACATATCCCTGGTTCTCTCTCAAAATTTTCTCACGTGCCCTAAGTTCTTCAACTAAAACATCATTATTTTTAAGGCACACTCTTTAAATTGAGCTTCAAGTTTCAAGTTTGCCTTTTTTGTCTTTAAACATTCAAAATACAAATTATTGTAGGCAACTTGCAACTCACTCAATTCTTCTTCTTCTTCCTCCTCACCTTATCACCCTCACTTTCATCAGTAATCACACGGATGGGAAACTCTCGTCTATAAGCATAAAAGACTTCTTCTTCCAAATCACAATCACTAAGGGTAGAAAAATGAGAAGCCAGTTTATTCAATTTCTTCTTTAAATTTTTGCTACACTCATCTAACGTGTGACCAACACCCTTACAACAAGGACACCTCTCAGATTCATTTTCAATAGAAGATTTAATACAACAGTTCGTGTGAATTTTCCAACTAACCTTTTCAAAATGATGGCATCGAAAATCATCAAAACCACCAGAATCCATTTTTGTGAAAAAATAAGGATCAAAACACAATAACTTAGTGCACAGGCTCTGATACCAATTTGAAAAATATGTAAAACTTGAGCTAACGCTCTGATACCAATTTTAAGAGTCGCTATAGCGAAAATATTACGACGTCTCAAATAAAATCCAATTTTTAGTTAAACCCTAAAACATGCATCTAGATGATTTATCAAATAAAATAAAGCATGTAGGATAAAATAAGAAATTTCAGGAAAAATCCCCCAAAAGGACAAAACCTTTTATTTTTCACTATAATTTTGTAAGATACGGTTACACGGATTACAATGAAAGACACAATGACACAAAAATACCCGCAGGCATCGATTCTGGTGTCGTCGGCTATAATCTCCTTCAAGAACTCCAGGTGAGCATCAATAAAGAAGGAAGACATCTTCTCCACATGTAATCGGCTGGAATTTTCCCTTTCCAAGAGGGAAACAATGAAGAAGGAGGACGACTTCTCCACAAAGGGTGAACAAACACAAAGTTGTGTTCTTGGGTTTCAAAAGGATTAACAAAGGTTTGGCAATGATGTGTGAATCAAAACATGAGTCTTGGAACTAAAAAAGGTGAAGACTAGAGCAATTAGAACTCTCAAAATCGTCTCTCCATGTCTTGCAAAATAACTCCCCCGAAGTTGGCTTTTATAAGTAAACCAAAAGAGTTTTAAAAAATCTGTAACTCTTGCCAGCGTCAGGTACCCAAAACCGGTTCGGGGTACTGCGAACCGGTTTGGCCCCTGAATCGGTTCGACCCTCGATTCGAGTAAAATCGTCGGATTAGGGGCTTTAAACACTTAGCATTCTTCCAAGGATATTCTCAAAATTTATCTCCATTTTCAAAAGGCCATAACTACTTCTCCCTTGCTCGGATTTAGGTACCGCTTCTTCCAGAATCTTCATTGTGCGGAGCTCTTCAACTTTCCAGTTGACTGGACCTCTAGATGGTGTGTATAGAATTACCAAAATGCCCTTGAACTTTCATATCTTGCCTTCTTTCACTATTTTAACTTCTCTTACGTACCACTTGCATAAAGTCCCTAAAATTATGGAACGTGAAGACATTGAGGCAGATACGGGACACATAATGGAGATGATGAATGCCTGATTCCTAGAATTTTAATATAGGTCATCATGTGAAATCATTAGGTGACGTGCCAAATATAGCGACGTATGACATACACAAATGTAACATGTTGGACATGAGAAATATGTCCCTTCAATTAAAGTTGCATATTAGTGGGTTAGTATGTAGGAATGATTGGGGGATGTCGTTGCTTGACTAAATTTGGGTTTTTGCTGGAAGAAAAGAGATTTATGAAATTAGGTTTCTTTTTAACCCGTAGCCAAAATGGGCAAATCTGACCCAGGCGAATCGATTCTCCCCCAACAAATTGATTCGTCAAAATGGTAAGCTATAGGTCTTGATTTGGAGAATCAATTCGAGAAGTCTGAATCGATTCGACAAACAAATAGGAAGTTTGATTCTCTCAACCTAATTGATTTGGTTGGGGTGAATCGATTCGCTTCCAAAACCGAATCGATTTGGCCAGGGCGAATCGATTGGGAAAATCTACTGTTTTGCCAATTATTTCTAACTTTGATTTTACAACTTTTATTCTGGGTTTAAGGCTTAGTAACCTTCTCTTGGGATGTATTAAGAAGTATTATGACCTCACATAAGGAGAGTGGTACTCTAGGAAAGTAAGGGAGTGTTCGGGCTCATTTCGGGGACTAATTATAGGAGCATAATGCATATTTTCATCTAGTAAATGAGAGTAGGACTAGTATCGAGTCGGGTACTACTGTGTTGGACCTTTGGGGGCTACTATGGTAGAAATTATTTCTTAGAGCCAATTTTGTATGTACATATGTGATATTACCCAAGTGTGACCTCGGCTCGGAGGCACCAACCTCGGCCGAGACCGTGGCCGACACTGGAGAAGCCTTGGGCATGCGGCATCAGCACTCGACCATAGCAAGGTCGGCCCAGGACGACATTACCACAAACCTCTCCAAGGGACATCGCATGCATCATAAGGATCAGCAGCATTCTCGTATACCTTGGAATGGCAACCTCAGCCAGACATAGGTCGAGCTCGCAAGAAGCCACCAACAACCTCATCAGGACATTAGTCGATGCTCCAAACACACCAGCTCAACCTCGACCTATTTTTTGCCGACCTTTTACATTATCTTTACCAAGATTAAGCCGAAACCTCCATGGTTACCTCGGACTGAACGAGCACCTAGACTTACCAACCTCGGCCTCTCCCGGGCCGAGGTCATACACCAGGCATGATAGCCGAGCATCTGCTGACATTTGGATAAAGGCACGTGGATACAAGTCAGTTATTACAAGATTATTCCCCATACGTGGGGTGAATATTGTATCATCATTATCTACATGTGACAGTGACAAATGGCTTTCCCATATTGGTGAGGCATTCATACACATGCACACTACATGCATGGGGGTACATTACACCCCCTAGGTATTATATATAGAGGTCATCCTCTACCTTGTAAGGGATCCAAGATATACAACCCTAGCTGAAACTCTGTCTAGATACACAGTAGAGAGAGAGATCTTGAGAGATTGTATCCATGGCCATCAGTGCCTTATTACAGTGAGGTTATTCACACACACAGTGGACGTAGGCCAATTTAGGCTGAACCACTTATATCTCGGTGCTCTCTCCTCTTCTCCTCATCTCATTCTCCTACCTATTACGTAACTATGCTGCCATTGTTGTTCTTAGGTTGAGCTTGAAAACACCTTACCTGGTGGTGCTAATCCTAGCATCATTATGTTGGCACCGTCTATGAGAAGAGAAAAGAAGCTATCTCTTCCTCTTCTTCAGCTTAACCGCACCGGAGACTCTGGTGGTGAACCAGGCATCGCCCCTTGCGTGGAGCTGCTTCACCATTGAAAGAGGTCCTTTAAGGTACTAAGCTCATCTGCTACTCAAGCTTTGTAGTGTTAACATATGGCACCAGAATTAGCAACACCTTTTCCGCCACCTGGGGGTGGAGGGCCTAGTTCTAGTTAGGTGCCACCCCAGTCCGAAATTGCGGAGGTAGCTGCAGCCTTGAGATTTTTAGCTGCAACACAACAAGCTATGTAGGAGCAATTGGCACAGCTCAACCAAACTATGATGAGGCCACCTGGAGTCTCACCGGATATGATCACTTCGGCGGCTGTTCAGCCTCATCCTGATGCCAGGGGACCACCCCAGGCACTAATGAAGGACCAGCCTGCACCCCAGCAGAGAAGGGACGTTGCTGACCCTAGGCGCTTGCGCCTGGGGAGGCAGGAAAACCCTTCCCCAGAGGACAGGTATAACGATCTAGAGGTGGAAAAAGCCCCGGAAGACTGCTGGGAGTCGTATGAGGTGTCAAATAACACTGTACGACTTCTTAGGCAAAGTCAAGGTTGTGTCGATCGAAGAGGTGAAGAAGCCCAACAAAGAGGGTCAGCCTTTGATAGGTTGAGCAGAGAGTTGGCCTTTGAGAGATTGGGCCCGATGAATGACCTAAGACAGAGACTATCGAGATCAAGGAGCGCAACAGGATCTCAGAGAGGGAACAGGTAGGGTCGGCCAGATCAAGGCCGATACAGTGAAAGAAGAGGCAGGGAACATGAAAAGGTCAACAGCTGACGTGTCGCAGTAGGGGAACCCTCGGTCCATCCCATGCAGGTGACAGGGGATAACCTCAGCCAAGTCGATGGCAGAAGACCGTGGAATGACTCTATCCAGCGCCTTGAGGAGAAGATAGGAGACCTCATTAAAAGTAGGGACCCATTACAAAGGGGTTACTCAGAGGGCTCTCCATTTGTGGCTAGGATAGTGGGTTTCCCAACCACAGCTAAGTTCAAGCCTCCAACAGTGTCTCCCAAGTATGATGGCAGCACTAACCCTCTACATCATATCGAGATGTACCAGTCGGCAGCAGACATCTACTCGATACCCGATGAGATGAAGTGTAGGGCCTTCTCTGGGACCTTAATAGGGGCAGCGTACAGTTAGTTCACCTCCCTTCCTAAGAACTCAATTGAGAACTTCAAAGGCTTGGATGATCGATTCATCCACAACTTCTGCTTCGGGGTGAGGCCTCAAAAGAAGACTACCCACCTGCTGTCTGTCAAGCAGGACAAGGATGAGAGCCTAAGAGACTGCATAGTGAGATTCAACAAAGAGAAGTTGGAGGTCCAAGATTGTGAAGAGAACATAGCCATGACCGCCCTTATAGGAGGTCTTCAGAAGGGGAAGCTATTGTGGAAACTTGCGGAAGACCCCCCTAGGTCTATGGCGGAGCTCCTGGCAACTGCAGGGAAAGTAATGAATGCGGAAGAGGCAATGGCCGCCAAGTGTGAGGATAAGAACCGTGGTGGCAGTGGAAAGTCCCAAAGTAAGAAAGATGGGAAGAAGAGGTCAGGTGATGACAAGTTCTCTCACTATACTCCTCTGACTGTAAGCTGCGAGCATATCCTCAATGAGATTAAGAATGACAGGACATTGAGATGGCCAGAGAAACTGAAGGCCCCACCACATAAGATGAACAAAAACCTATGGTGCGAGTTCCACCAGGATCATGGCCATGTCACGGATAGATGCTTCGCCCTGAAGGATGAGATTGAAAATATGCTAAAATCTGGAAAGTTAAGGAAGTATGTGGACCATAAAGCTCCTAAGGGTGGAAAAGATGACCCTAAGAAAATGAGAAATGACAGATGCCGTGATAATGTCCCGGCGAGAAGAGACGATGATTCAGAAGGTGATAATGAAGACGATCCGAATCTTCCGCTGAAAGATGATAACACCCCGGTGAAGAGGGTCGGTACGATCTCATTTGGTGTTGACACTATAGGTGGAGGATTTGCAGGAGGTGGCTCTGAAGTAGCTGATAGGAAGGCTCACGTAGCAGAGGCCAGGTCAGTAGCCAAGCTTGAAGTTGTGAATCTAACGTCTTCCGATACAGTGTAGAAGAGGAAGAAAGTAGACATGGACACCCTTGTAGTTGGGATCTCCAGACTCGACTTCAAGGGTATCTTAGCCCCCCATGATGACCCTCTGGTCATAACAACAAGGGTGCATGGGTACGAGGTGTAGAGGATCCTCATAAATGGGGGGAGCTCGGCGGACGTAATGTTCTGGCCTTGCTTCAAGAGCCTAGGTCTTAGCAGAGCAAGGCTGGTACCCTAGCATCACCCATTGATAGGCTTCAGTGGCGAAAAGGTCCACCCCCTGGGCATGTATGAGATGGACGTATGGATGGGTGATGAGTGGCCTAAGAGGCTGACCAAGAAGATAAATTTTTTCGTCATGGATGAGAACATGTTTTCGGCCTATAACCTCATCATAGGAAGGGTGGCCCTTAAAGAGTTTGAAGCTGTACCGTCGACAGTCCATCAGATGCTAAAATTCCTGACTCCTTATGGGGTAAAGGAAATGCAAGGTGAATAGACCACATCACGAGGATGCTACTTCAACTCGGCCGAAGAGAGAGAAACCCATAAGAGGGCAACCACCACTTATAACATCGATATGCTTGACCCAAGAGATGAGACAGAGTTGAAGAAAGTAGAGGCCATGAAAGAGGTAGAATCCATCGTCCTCAATAAGGACGAGCCGAAAAAAATCATCCAGGTTGGTAAATCCCTAAAGGCAGAAATCAAGGAAGAGCTGATAAAGTTCCTCAGGAGGAGACAGAGTGTCTTCGAATGGCGTCACGCAGACATGCCCGGCATCGACCCTGAAGTTATGAGTCACAGGCTCAACGTGACCAAAGATGCCAGGCCAATCAAACAGAGACGAAGAGTCTATTCGAGGGAGAAGTACGACATCATCCGAGAAGAGGTCAAAAAGTTGGAAGAGGATGAGTTTATAAGAGAAGTCACATATTTCGGAATGGTTGTCAGATGCAGTCATCGTGCCCAAGGCCAATGGGAAGTGGAGAATGTGTGTTGATTTCACTGACCTGAACAGATCTTGTCCAAAAGACAACTATCCCTTACCTCAGATAGATCAGATGGTGGATGCTACGGCGGGACATTAGCTCATGAGCTTCATGGACACGTATTCAGGCTACAACCAGATCTTCATGGATGTGGAAGAATCAGAAAAGACGGCCTTGATTACCGACAAAGGGACATACTGCTACAAAGTGATGCCCTTCGGCCTAAAAAATGCAAGGGTGCCATACCAACGTCTTGTTAATAAGATGTTCAAAGAGAAAATAGGTAAGACCATGGAGGTGTATGTAGATGATATGCTAACGAAGAGGTTGAAGGACGACACTCATGTAACGGATCTCGAGAAGACCTTCGACATTATGGACTCATACGGAATGAAACTCAACCCCGCAAAGTGTGTCTTCAGAGTAGGAGATGGGAAGTTCCTAGGATTTATCATCAACCAGAGAGGGATTGAATCGAACCCTGAAAAAATCAAGGCTTTACTTGACATGAAGACACCGAGGAGTACCAAAGATGTTCAAAGACTTACGGGGAGAGTGGTTGCCCTTAACAGGTTTGTTTCTAGGGCAACGGACAAGTGCCTTTCGTTCTTTAAGGTGCTGAGAAAGGCCTTCCAATGGGATGAAGAGTGCGAAAAAGTCTTCAACTAGCTTAAGTTTTATTTAGGGTCTCCCTTATTGCTGTCTCGGCCTGTAGCAGAGGAGAAACTGTATGTGTATCTGGAAGTCTCCGAATCAACCATCAGCGCAGTCATAATACGGGAAGACGCTAGAATCCAAAGGCCTGTATATTTCAACAATAAGGCCCTTCAAGGGGCCGAACAGAATTACCCTCGAATGGAAAAGATAGCTTACGCCTTGATACATGCCTTGAGAAAGATGAAGCCTTACTTCTAGGACCACTCCATGGTTATCCTCACTGAATCCCCACTAAGACATGTCCTACATAAACCTGAGAAGTCCGGACAATTGATGACATGGGCCATTGAATTGGAGGATTATGATCTTACCTACCAACCTAGGACGGCCATCAAGGGGCAAGCCCTCGCAGACTTTGTCGCTGAGTTTACATGGGAAGAGGCTGAGGCAGAGAATGGCCTAGAGGGTGTTAAAAATTGCGGTGTCTTTCGAAATTCGGAAGAGACGAAACCAAACATCTTCCAAGATTAGGAAGAGATCGCATCCAACGGGGAGAGGAACCAAGTTGTGGAAAACGAGGAAGATCGGTACCTCTTCAAAAAAGGATTTATGACAGAAGCGGTCTTCTCATCAGGTACAAATATTTACAGCCTCTTCATTGATGGCTCTTCTTGTGATAATGGAAGCGGTGCGGGGTTGATACTCTCAGCTCCAGATGGTGCCAATGTTGAATACGCTTTGAGATTCAACTTTCGAACTTCTAACAATGAGTCCGAGTATAAGGCCATGATAGCAGGTCTCTCATTGGCAAAGACTCTTCGCGTAAAATGACTCCTACTCCATAGCGACTCGCGATTAGTTGTCAATCAAGTATTTGGAATCTATGAGGCCAGAGATGAAAGGATGGCCAATTACCTGAAAATGGTGAAAACAATGTTAGAACATTTTGAAGAGGCAAGACTGAAGAGAGTGCCCCAACAAAGTAACAGCCACACAGATGCATTGGCAAGGTTGGCCTCGGCAATGAAGACAGATTTTAGAAGGACCATTCCGATCGAGGTCTTAGGGAAGGTAGCCATTGAGCAAGAAGAGGTATATAACCCTTGTCATAATTTGAACTTATGAAACTCATGGATGGACCCCCTCTTCAGATATATCAAAGAGGGAGAGCTACCTGAATCCACGCTAGAAAGGCGGATATTGAGATATAAGGCGGCCAAGTTCTCGGTAGTAGGAGACGTCCTGTACAAGAAAGGATTCTTGCTACCTCTCCTCAGATGTGTGCAGCCCACAGAAATTCCCCAAGTCTTACAGGAGGTCCATGAGGGTTCTTTCTCTAGACACATAGGGGGAAGACCCTTGGCCAAAAGAATCATCACCCAGGGGTACTGGTGGCCAACCCTATCCAAGGACGTTGCAGCCTATGTGAGGAATGTGATTAATGCCAGAGGTTCACCACCATCCCTCATCATCCTCATCATCCTATGACGTCAATCACTTCTCCATGGCCATTTACAGTATGGGGGATTGACTTAGTAGGGACCCTACCAAGAGCTGCCATCAATTATAGATTCTTAATAGTTGCCATCGATTATTTTTCAAAGTGGGTGGAGGTAGAGCCGATGATAACGATCACAGAGAATAAGACCTTCCAATTTATTTGGAGGAATATCATATGCAGATATGGCCTCACAAACACTCTCATCTCGGACAACGGGACCCAGTTCAAGAACTCCTCTTTAGAAAAATATTGCCTAAGAGTAGGAATAAAGCAATTCTTCTCATCCCCTGGACGACCTCAGGAAAATGGTCAGACCGAGGTCACAAACAGAATAATTATCGATGGAATCAAGTAGAGGTTAGAAGATGTGAAGGGAAGATGGACTGAAGAGGTTTACGCGGTGTTATGGGCCTATAGAACCACGGTAAGGACACTGACAGGAGAAACCCCGTTCATGTTGGCACATGGATCAGAGGCCGTCATAACAACAGAAGTAGGGCTCCCAACTCATAGGATTCAGACCTATGACCCTGAAAATAATGGGGGAGAGAGGAGGCTAGACCTAGATCTTATCAAAGAAAAAAGAGAGGACGCAGAGGTCAGACAAGCAGCCTACCAATAGAGGGCAACAAAATTCTACAACCAGAGGGTGAAGTCAAGACCCATTGTAGTGGGAGACCTAGTACTAAAGAAGACCTTGCAGAAAGCAAACAAACTCCACCCAAACTGGCACGGTCCCTACAAAGTGACAAAAGAGGTTGTGCCTGGCACTTACAGGCTAGAAAATATATAAGGAGAACCTTTCGCTAATCCATGGAATGCTGGCCACCTAAAGAAGTATTACATATGATGTTGCATGAAGTTGTGTAAATGTACCATCTTGTCATGAAGAGCTTATTAATAAAAGATCAGTTCCCATGGTGGTCCTTGCTTCATTTTTCACTTGTTAGAAATTAATGGGGCTAACATCTTAGGTGATGACCTCGGACCTTCATAACACCATTCAGTGGTGACGAGGTCTAAAGATCAGACACCATAATGGGATGACCTCAGACCCTTAACATCATTAATTTGGTGAGATTAATTAATGGGGATAACATCTTAGGTGATGACCTCAGACCTTCATAACACCATTCGATGGTGATGAGGTCTGAGATCAGACACCATAATGGGATGACCTCTACCCTTAACATCATTAATTTGGTGAGATTAATTAATGGGGCTAACATCTTAGGTGATGACCTCAGACCTTCATAACACCATTAGATGGTGATGAGGTCTGAGATCAGATACCATAATGGGATGACCTCAGACCCTTAACATCATTAAGTTGGTGAGATTAATTAATGGGGCTAACATCTTAGGTGATGACCTCAGACCTTCATAACACCATCCGATGGTGATGAGGTCTGAGATCAGACACCATAATGGGATGACCTCAGACCCTTAACGTCATTAATTTGGTGAGATTAATTAATGGGGCTAACATCTTAGGTGATGACCTCGAACCTTCATAACACCATTCGATGGTGATGAGGTCTGAGATCAGACACCATAATGGGATGACCTCAGAACCTTAACATCATTAATTTGGTGAGATTAATTAATGGGGCTAACATCATAGGTGATGACCTCAGACCATCATAACACCAATGAGTGGTAATGAGGTCTGAGATCAGACACCATAATGGGATGACCTCAGACCCTTAACATCATTAATTTGGTGAGATTAGTTATGAGGATAACATCTTAGGTGATGACCTTAGACCTTCATAACACCACAGTGGTGACGAGGTCTGAGCTCAGAAACCACAATGGGATGACCTCAGAACCTTAACATCATTAATTTGGTGAGATTAATTATGGGGATAATATCTTAGGTGATGACCTCAGACCTTCATAACACCATTCGATGGTGACGAGGTCTGAGCTCAGTCACCACAATAGGATGACCTCAGACCCTTAACATCATTAATTTGGTGAGATTATGAGGACATCATAGTTGCGAACTCAGACCTTCATAACACCATTCAATGGTGATGAGGTCTCAGCTCAGACTACTAGTTTGGTTCAGGAAAACACCATTGCATAAGCTTTAGAGAAAAAACATCATGACACACATACAACAAAAGAAGATGGTCCTCTTCAGAGAATAACACATTCAGAGAATAAAACATTCAGAGAATATAAATATTCAGAGATTACAAAGAATGGAAAAGTAAGAGCCATGTTCATTCATAAATTATAGATGTGTAGGGATTACAATGTCAAGGGTTATAAAATGTTCATAAATTATCTAAGGGTTTGATGGGGGAATGCTGGTATCTTCAGCTTGGTTAGGTTGGACAACGTTGGTCGCCTCGGCAACGTCTGCCCCTCCAACCTCAGTGCCGTCCATCGTGGCAGTCTCGGCAGGCGCGACAACCTCCTCCTCAACCTCCTGAAGGGCCTGGGCAAACAAAGGATCAGCAAAGACAAGGCCTATGAAGTCAGAGGCTTTCAAAGTGCCAGCCTCCCTCTCCTTGACATCATCCCACTTTATAGTGTCTTTGATACCTCTTTCAAGGTATTCAAAGCCGAAGTTCATAAACTCGTCAGAGCTTTTATATTCGGCTATTATACCCTCTGAGGCATCATCAAGGTCTGCCTTCACATCCGAGCTAACCTTCTACTGCAGAACATTGTCCTTGGCCTTCAGAGCTGCAGCATGGTCCTTGTTAAACCGAGAGACCTCCTTCTCCAGCCCCTTCACCTTCTTATTAGACTCACTCAGCTCAGACATCAGGCGGTTGATTTCTGCGTTCAAACAACTCTGGACGTTATCAGCCTCTTGACCCTTCTGGATGAGGGGAAACTTCCTCAGAGTCCAATTAGAGAGGTGGTTCATCGCTGCTAGGCCCTGTATATTTTGTGATCAAGAATGAGTTGAAGATAAATCAGAGGTTACACTTAGGAATTGGAAAGAAAAGTGAGGTCATACCTGAATGGATCTGTGAATGCCGAACTCAACCAGCAAAGGAGTATCAAGTGACTTGAAGAAGCACTTGTCGGCCTTGGTCATTGTAGAGACGAAGGAATCTAGGGCCTGAAGACTATGGCCGACTATGCCGTCAGTAATCTTCAACTGCTCTAGACGAGCCAATGGGGCATCTGCTGAAGAGATGGGAATGGAAGTATCAGCATTCTTTTTCTTTGGCCTCTGATCCTTAGGGGCATGATCATCTGGAGCCATCTTCTTTTTGTCTTGGGGCTTCGAGGCAGAGGGAGCTGGGGGAGGAGCATTAAGTCTAGCTTTCTTCGCAAGTCTCGTCAAGTTGGGTGCAGCCATTTCCCAGAGTTCGTCTGAGATATCCTTTGGACGCTCTGAAAAAATCAATAGATCTGAGTTAGAAGATTAGACATAAATTTATCTTCTTTATCAACTTCAAATAGAAAGCGCTTACCAAGCTCAAAAAGAGGACTTCCGCCTAGACCTGTCTCAGAGAGGTAATGGGGTGTCATCAAGTGTTCGAACCTGATGAACAGACCATGTACCCCCTGATCTTGAAAGGGCTTTCACCTTCTGATGGTTTAATGGGCTCAGGCCAGGGTCAGCCCTCGCAGACATTGTGACCTTACCCCACCTAAGGGGAATCCTCGGCTCCAGAATGGACGAGGGAGAACATGGGCCAAATTCCCATGGTCCAGAAGAAAAAAAGTAACGTGGCTTCCAGTTGTGGTTGGAAGTCTGAGTTATTTGAAGCATCTTTTTTTTAGGCTTTCGATCTACAAAATGATAGTAGCTCGGATGATTTTTGGCTGATGAAGGGACATAGCAACCTACAAAGACCTGAACTAGGAGGTCTGAGTGGTGGACAACCTTCCATAAGACTATGGCCCCTATTATGACCCTCCAGGCATTAGGGGATAGTTGAGAGGGGGATAAATTGATATAGGCAAGGATAGATTTGATAATGGGGTGGATGGGCAGACGAAACCCCAACTTGAACATCTGCTCGTACAAGAAGATTTCGTCGTCTCGACCGTGAAAAGCCCTCTCTTCCCTCAGAGGTCTTCTTAGCTTTATGGAGGGACTAATGGAATACAAATATCTGAAGCAGAGGAGGTCTACCTCAGTTACAGTACTCTCGATCTCGGCCACCTCAGAGACGTCGACATCACTTTCAACGTCATCATCATCTAGGTCAATGTCGACCGGAGCAGATGTTGATGGGTTACCCGGGAACCTTTGAGAAAACTCGACACCAGTGAAGGCCGACAGAGGAATGGCATCAAGTGGTGGTGGAATGGCCACACTCAACTCGATGATCTCAACCTCTGAGGAGGAGACTGAGGATCTTGAGTTGTTATGAGATGAGGCCCGGCTGGAGACCTCGGCCTGATCAGGGGCCTGATCTTCCCGAATTAAGAAGTCCATGGCCTCCTGGAAGGAATCCACAGACATGGGGTTTGAGGTGGAAGACTCAGACTCAGACATTGGTATAGGATCGATAGGAACCTCTGCCTTGTTGAAAGACTCCGAGGGATCAGGATAGATCAACTTCAGGGGTAGTGGGAAGATGGGTTTAATAGGGAATTCTTGTGACCTACGAGCCTCCTCCTGTGCTCTTTCTATTTATCTGATTTTTTCTAAAGTCTTCTACTTAAGGGAGGGGAATTCCTCAAGAAGTTGGTATAGGGGACTGAGCATCAGAGGAAGACACTACACTTAGGAGACTTCCTAAACTACAAACAAGATTGGATAATGAAGTAAGGCAATTTAAAGATCAAACCAAGAAACCTAAGGCAAATATAGTTCGCCTGAAAGTATGAAGTTCTCGCCTGAAAATCCCTAAGCTCATCGGAAAACACATAAAATAGGGAAAAATAGGGAAAATGAAGGGAAAAGGTGGGCGGTGAGTACCTGAGGAAGTAGTAGCGGAAGGAAACGATAAAAATTCGAGAAAATCCCCACCGTAGACCTCTGCAGTGGAATCGTGGAGAAAATGTCTTGAGAGAGAAACACTTGGAATGCAAATCGTGCAAGAGAAAGAGAATTGAGGATGGAGGGAAAAAAGAGGGTTCAAAACCCTTAAATGTACAGGCACGATTCCCAAGGCCCATCATTACCTTGGGATCCCCAAAGGGTGGCTGACAACACACGCTTGCCAAGCAAGCCATACTTCAACACTGGACAAGTGTCAAACATATACTGGCTCATATTGGAAAGGCCTCGGAGATTTGCAAATCCCACAGTCACCTGCTTTCGCATGTCACTAAGGGCTGGGGGTGATTGATATGCCCCAAGTGTGACCTCGGCTCGGAGGCACCAACCTTGGCCGAGACCATGGCCGACACTGGAGAAGCCTTGGGTATATGGCATCAGCACTCTGCAATAGCAAGGTCATCCCAGGCCGACACTACCACCAGCCTCTCCAAGGGACATCGCATGCATCATAAGGATCAATAATATTCTCGTATACCTTGGAATGGTAACCTCGGCCAGACATAGGCCGAGCTCGCAAGAAGCCACCAGCAACCTCATCAGGACATTAGTCGATGCTCCAAACACACTTGCTCAACCTCGAACTATTTCTGGCTGACCTTGTCCATTGTCTCAGCCAAGATTAAGCCGGGACCTCCATAGTCACCTCGTACTGAACGAGCACCTGGACTTACCAACCTCGGCCTCTCCCAGGCCGAGGTCATACACCAGGCGCTATAGCCGAGCATCTGTTGACATTTGGATAAGGGCACATGGATACAAGTCGGTTATAACAAGATTATTCCCCACACGTGGGGAGAATATTGTATCATCATTATCTACATGTGACTGTGACAGATGGCTTTCCCATATTGGTGAGGCATTCACACACATGCACATTACATGCATGGGGGTAGATTACACTCCCTAGATATTATATATAGAGGTCATCATCTACCTTGTGAGGGATCCAAGATATACAACCCTAGCTGAAACTCTGTCTAGATACACAGTAGAGAGAGAGAGAGCTTGAGAGATTGTATCCATGGCCATCAGTGCCTTATTACAATGAGGTTATTCACACACATTGTGGACGTAGGCCAATTTAGGCTGAACCACTTATATCTCGGTGCTCTCTCCTCTTCTCCTCATATCATTCTCCTACCTATTATGTAACTATGCTTCCATTGTTGTTCTTAGGTTGAGCTTGAAAACACCTTACCTGGTGGTGCTAATCCTAGCATCATCAATATGGTTTCAGAAATAAGAATCGTATGATCAACTTAATGCTATGGCACATTTCTACATACCTCGCTAAATGCTATCTAGGGGGAATTGTGCGAAACAGGTGGATCCACAGGCAAATCATACAGGGAGAGTATATTCCTCGGGCCATCATACCGGTTATTGTATTATATGATTATTTTGTTCGAAGTGAGGTAATTTCGGGTATGGTTATGACTCACTATCGAAGGTATATGGCTGCTTCCCCTGCGTTGCGATTTAGGATATGTAGGTGGTCTTGGTTATAGGCCTTGAAAGATGATAGCATTTAGGGGCGCATCCAGTGGGGTGACTCCCAGAAGGATGGTCTTAGAACCGTTATTATAGGATGGTAACTGTTCTCACCAAAATGGTATTTCACACGAATAATTAATTGATTTAAGGAAACTGTGAACCAAATTTAACTGCATATGGTCCCTAATGATTATTGTTTTGTATGTACATATTAAATCGGTAAATTTGGCATGTTGAATAGATATAGTTTACTCCTATTAAGTAGATGGGCAGTTTAACTTAACATGAATTGTACGCGCTAGGATGCTCACTTAGAAGAGAGGTGAGGATGATTCTTTGAATGAAGAGAGAATTTAATCTGTTTATTAACTTTAGCATTCATAAATGTTATGCATTTTATTCACATGTATATCATATCAAACCGGGCCCTAACCCATTTATATTTATTCTTCTTGTGTGGTTCTTATATATGTTCAGGTGCTCTACCGTATGGGCGCCCGCTCTGACTTTCCTTTCCAATATTAAGGAGCTATGGCATTTTGCTGATATTGTAGGATTTTTGTAGTAAATGGATCAGTTTCTTTTGATACCCAAGTTATGATCCTTCTGTATATTCCGGCGTGTTGCCCAAATTTAGTCTTTGTACATAATGTTATGCTTGGTATAGTCGTTTGTATTAGTCTGTAAACGGATAGCTTGTTCGGTTATGTTTTGTAGAATTGTTATCGAACTGTTATATATTTATATATCAACCTTTTGTTATAAATTGAATGATGGAAATTTCTTTTACCAAAATTGCGAAATTATATATATGACATCCGTTTTCAAAAATATTTGGTGGCTGTCTCGTATTATTATTATGCGACATTGATGCTAAGAATGGACCATTTAAGAATTTTGTTTTTATTGGAGTAGCAGGATGGCCACCTCTTATTTTAGTAAGTGGGGTGTCACAAATGGTATCAGAGCATCAGTTTCTAGAGTTCTTAGGATCTATGCAGACTTATAACTTTCTACCACAACGTTCTTTGATATAGAGCCCTATTATTAGGACATTTTTTCTTATATACATTTATGATTGTCCTGTAAGGATAAATTGTTTAACTTTATATTGATTTAGTTTCTTTTTTATTTCAGATGCCGCTTAGACGAGGTCGCCCGGTAAGGATAGATGGAGTAGAAGAAGATGTAGAGCCCCCACCATCGCAAGCCACAATAAATGCGACGGAGGTGGCTAATAATGTGGACCAGGATGTAAATGATACAATCACCGCTATGGCGTAACAATTTCCCCAAGCTCGACATCCGGTAGCACTGGTGAATCAAGCCCATATGGGACCTTTCGTATGGGAAAGAGTTAGAGAATCCTTCCTAACTCTTCGCATGATGGAATGTAGCAAAGAGAGAAAACATATTCTCACCACTTTTAAACTAGTGGGAGCATCTCTCCAACGGTGGGAGTCTGTGACCACTCCGGAACAAAGGGATATGATGATGATGATCTCATAATTCTGGGCTTTGTTTGATCGAAAGTAATTTCCTCCAGCAATCCTGAAGGAGATGAGGAGGAAGCTTCAGGATGTTATTTAAGAATAGCGAACACTGGAGAAATATAAAGAAGAATTTACTCGCTTGGAAAACTTTATGCCAAACGAGGTAAACCCAGAAGAAAGGAGGATTTAAAAATTTATTAGGGGTTTGAGTTGGAGGATAGGGCAGCATCTGTTGGGGTACCCTGCTTTACAAACTTCTAGCGATGTGATGAATGAAGATTTACTTCATTTAAAGGATCACCACCTTCATTTGACGGTGAGTAAGAAAGTAGGGGATTCTTGACAATCTAGTAAACAAGGAGGAAATTATGCCGGTGGGGCACTACCTCCACCATAGTCTGGAAATAAACGGAAAGAACAGGGCCTCCAATAGGAGGACTCGGCTAAGAAGCAACACTTTGGGGGTTTCCATATTTGATGGAGGTGGTTTTATACACGGTCAGGGTGCTTAGCAGCCGCAGTAAAAAGTAGTCCCACAAGGCCAAGTCGACCGAGGGAATAATGGAGGTTGAGGCAAGTAGGGCGAAGGTCCGAGGCAGTTTTAAAATAACTATCGGGGCTGACATTTGGAGAATTTTGCTGGTCATTGTATTCATTGCAGTGAGACATGTCACATGAAGAGAGAGTGTCCAAAGTTTAACGGGGGCAATTGCCTGGTGGCCCTCAGAATTAGTAGGCACCTTTACACCCTCAAGCACCTATTCCAGCCGTCCCTCTACAACTGGGACAACTTCAGTTTGGGCATATGTATAATATTCAGGATGCTTTGTTTCCTCCAGTACTGCCTGCACTTCCATCTATTGAGGATAAGTTTCCCATCCATGGGTTTGTAGGTCGGGTGTTATTTGACACAGGCGCAACACACTCATTTATAGCTAAAATTTTTTCTCATTCAACGGAATTGTTTAAGTCCATCGAAAGTACTTTCATTAGTGTGGAGTCTTCCATGGGATATGGCTTGCCAATATTCTTTATTTGTAAAGGGGTGGGAATAGAGCTTGGTAGATTGCGCTTTGAGGTCGACTTACTCGTCATGGATATGCTTGGGTATGATGTTATTTTGGGAATGGATTAGTTAGTGAAGTACAAGGCCATAGTAAATTGTTATGGGAGGAGCATATTTTTGCCATTCCAGGGTAAGAAATCTTTTTGGTGGCTATGCCTATTTCGGAGGGAGGCTCGAGTACTCACTTGTATTGTATTCAGGAGGAGATTTTATAAGAAATCATGATTTCCTTAGACTCTATTTATGTTGTCATGGAATTTGAAGATGTCTTTTCAGGAGATCCCTCGCTTACCTCTAAGTCGTGAGATTAAGTTCGTAATTGACTTAGCACCGGGAACCAGGCCGATTATGCGAACTCCATACCGTATGGCTCCTTTAGAAATGAGGGATTTAAGGAATCAAATTCAGCAACTGTTAGGGTAGGGGTTCATTCGTCATAGCACGCCACCTTGGGGTGCCCCATTATTATTCGTAAGGAAGAGAGATGGTTCCCTCTGGTTATGTATTGACTACCATGAATGGAATAAAGTAACCATTAGAAATAAATACCCACTACCTCGAATCGACCATTTGTTTGATCAATTAAAAGGAGCGTTGTACTTCTCTAAAATATATTTGAAGATAGGATACCACCAGTTGCAAAACCGAGAACATGACGTATCGAAAACTGCATTCTTGACGAGCACTTGGTCCTATGAGTTTTTGGTTATGCCTTTTGGGCTAACCAATGCTCCTACAGTATTTATGAACCTTATGAATCGAGCATTTTGGGACTTTCTAGACCCGTTTATTATCGTGTTTAATGATAACATTCAAGTCTATTCTCACACTAAAGAGGATCATGCCAAACACTTGTGATTGGTCCTGTAGACACTACGGGATCATCAACTTTATGCCGAGTTAATAAAATGTGGCTTTTTGTTGCAGAAAGTGCAATTTTGGGGGCATATCATGATGGCGGAAGGTATTTCTGTGGACCCAAACAAGGTTGCAACAGTGAGGGAATGGGATTAGCCCACGATGCCATATGAGATATGTAGATTTCTGGGTTTGGCAGGGTATTATCATCATTTCATTAAGGGCTTTGCCAAAATTACTGGCCCTTTAACGAACTTGACCCAGAAGGGAGTACGATTTGTCTGGTATGACTCCTATCAGCTAGCTTTTGATGAGATGGAGGATAAATTATCTTCTACACCTATACTCGCATTGCCGAAATTGGGAGATGATTATTTAGTCTTACTGATGCATCCCTACAGGGATTAGGGGTACTTTGCAATAAGAGCATAGGGTCATTGGCTCCGCGTCTTTCAATATTAATCCCCATGAGAAGAATTATCCCATGCATGATTTACAGCTTGTCATGGTAGTGTTTTCCTGAAAGATGTGGAGGCATTATCTCCTGGGTGAGAAATTTAGTCTTTTTACGAACCCCAAGTCGTTAAGATATTTGTTCTCTTAGAAAGATAAAAGAAAGTGACAACGTCGGTGCTTAGAATTCGTAAAGGACTATTAATTTGATATTAACTATCACCCAGGGAAGGCAAATGTGGTAGCTGACGCACTACGTCGAAGGCCCGTGGGGCAACTAGCCGAAGTATGGAACGATAAGTGGAAAGAACTTGGTCAGGATGATGTTGTAGAAGGAGTATGCATGTCGGTGTTGACCGTTATACGTCCCATCGTGATGCGAGAAGTAAAATCTCAAGGAGAGGATAAAGGCTATCAAGATTGGGTACAATAATTATTGATCGAGGGATCGGAGTCCTACTCTATTAGTTCGGAGGGTGGGTTACATTTCCAGGGAAGACTTATAGTCCCTGACGAAGGAGACTTGAGGCATGCTGTCATGATGAAATCCCTTGGTTCAAGATTTGCAGTATACCCCGGTGGGGACAAAATGTACCAAGATATGCGCTGTCAGTATTGGTTGGTGGGAATGAAAAGTGACATTTCTAAATTTGTCTCCTAATGTTCCACAGTGGACTACCAACGACAGACTGGATTGTTGTAACTGTTAGAAATACTGGTGTGGAAATGGGAGAGTATCTCAATGGATTTTATCACGGGATTGCCTAAGTCGCAAAGTGGTCGTGATTCTATTGGGTAATTGTCGATCATTTAACCAAATTTTCACACTTGCGCCACGCTATGTAGGTCTGAGTGATGCGATTCGGGAAGGAGGGCAAACTTACATCAAGCTATTTAGGTCATTTTCCCATTATTGCAAAGGTAGGCCCCGTAGCTTATCAACTTGCGTTGTCGAAACACCTACGGCAAATTCATGATGTATTCCATGTCTCAACTTTAACGAAGTATAAAAGATGTGAAGCAGCCCATTGGCATGTTCCGTTAGACGATATTGAGTTGTAACCTGATATTTCATATGAGGAACAATCGATTTCCATTTTAGACCACGGTGAGCGTAAACTAATATCGAAAGTTGTGCCCTTGGTCCAAGTCTAGTGGGGAAGCCACAACGCCAAGGAATAACCTTGGGAACGAAAGGATGATATTCGAGAAAAGTACCCGCACCTCTTTTTACGAAGTACGCCTAAAATTTGAGGGAAACATTCCCTTGTAAGGGGGGAGTATGTAGTAC
Organism: Sambucus nigra; assembly: GCA_949130495.1. Classification (NCBI taxonomy): domain Eukaryota; kingdom Viridiplantae; phylum Streptophyta; class Magnoliopsida; order Dipsacales; family Adoxaceae; genus Sambucus; species Sambucus nigra. The sequence goes on from OX422224.1 coordinate 71,007,991, forward strand.
CCCTTACTTTTGAGTAATTATTTTTATATTAGATGGTCATGTGGGTTAGTTATGCAAAATAAAGGAAATTGAAGTAAATATTAACTTATGTAATTAAATAGTTAATATTTGTGAGTATTGTATATTTTCTATTACGCAAATGTAAATTGGGTAATATTATGATTATGTTGCGTCGTTGGGCTTTCAGCGACGATTATGGTTAATATTCCAATCGGGTTATTATTAGAAAGCTAATATGATGTTGGAATAGAAAATAATGACCGATCTTCCAGACGTCAGTTTAAAGGGGACGGGTAGTCCGGGAACGACTGAGATAGTCAAAATAAGTGTCGGATGTGTTTTTGGGTTTCGAGGTACTTTTGGCTAGTTATGACTTAAATATGATGTTACAAGTCATTTTAAGTAAGTAGTAGCATTTAACATTGGACTTAATGTATTTTGGCATTTAAGTCTTGCAAGAGCATCTAGAGCTCATAAATGTGTTTTTAACCTTGAAAGTTAGAGAGAAGTGAGAGCTTGAGAGAAAGAAGAGAAAAGACGAGAATTGCTATTCCGAGCTTTGAATTGTTTCAACAAAGGAGAATCCGAGACAACAATCTTAAGGAAAGTTTTCTAACTTGCATAAATGTATGATTATGATGAATAAATTCTATATATAGTTAGTGTTCTTGAGTTTAACCCATTTGTGGATCGTGGTAATTTTTGTGTTTAAACCCTTAGATATATGATTTAGACTTGATTAGAGTTGTATATTGGTGGGTTAGTATGTAAGAATGATTGGGTGATGTCGTTGCTTGATGAAATCTGGGTTGTTGTTGGAAGAAAAGAGATTTGGTAAATTAGGGTTATTCTTAACTCGTAGCCGAAATGGGCAAGTCTGACCCAGGAGAATCAATTCACCCCCATTAAATCGATTCGCTAAAATGGTAGGCTACAAGTATGAGTTTGGAGAATCGATTCGGGAAGTCCAAATCGATTAGGGAGTCTCGGTTAGGGAGAATCGATTCATTTTCAAGACCGAATCAATTCGGTCAGGGCGAATCGATTCGAAAAACTTGTTGTTTTGCCAATTATTTCACATTTGATTCTACTCCTTTTCTTTTGGGTTTAAGGCTTAGAAACCTTCTCTTTGGATGCATTAAGAAGTATTATGACCTCATATAAGAAGAGTGGTACTCTAGGATAGTAAGGGAGTGTTCGGGATCACTTTGGGGACTAAATACAGGAGTATAATGCCTCTTTTCGTCTAGTAAACGAGAGTAGGACTAGTATAGAGTTAGGTAGTGTTGTGTTGGACCTTCGGGAGCTACTATGAGAGCAATTATCTCTTGTATACAATTTAGTATGTACATATGGCTTTGGAACATATGATCGAGTTAATTTAGTTTGTGACTATGGCACATTTCTTCATACCTCTCTAAATTCTATCATAGGGGGAAGATATGCAAAAGAGGTGAATCTCCTATCTAATCATGCAGGGAGAGTATAGTCCTCGGGCCAACGTACTAGTTGTTGTATTATATGATTGTTCGAAGTTGTTCGAAGTAACGTAATTCCGGGTATGGTTATGCCTCACTATCGAAGGTATATGGCCGCTTGCCATGCGTTGCAATTTAGGATACCCATGTGGTCTTGGTTATAGGCTCTGGAAGATGATAGCATTTAGGTACGCATCCAGTGGGGGGACTCCCGGAAGGATGGTCTTAGGACCGTTATTATAGGATTGTAACTATTCTCACTGAAATGGTATTTCACACGAATGATTAATTGATTTAAGGAAACTGTGAACCAACTTCAATTGCATATGGTCCCAAGTAATTATTGTTTTCTATGGACATATTAAATTGGTAGACTTGTCATGTTGAATGGAGTTAGGTTACTCCTATTAAGTAGATGGGCAGTTTAACATAACATGAATTGTACGCGCTAGGATGTGCATTTAGAAGAGAGGTAAGGATGATACTTTGAATGAAGAGAGAATTTAACCTGTTTATGAAATTTAGCATTCATAATTGTTATGCATTTTATTCACATGTATATCATATCAAATCGGGATGTGACCCGTTTATATTTCTTCTTCTTGTGTGGTTATTTTATATGTTCAGGTTCTCCACCGCATGGGCGCCCGCTCAGACTTTACCTTCGATTGTTAAGGAGTTACGGTATTTTGCGGATGTTATAAGATTTTCATAGTAGACGCATCAATTTCTTTTGATACTCTAGTTATGATACGTTTGTATATTTGGGTGTGTTGCCCAAGTTTAGTCTTCGTACATCCTTTTATGATTGGTATAGTCGTTTGTATTAGTCTGTAAACCGATAACTTATTCGATTATACTTTGTAGAATTGTTATCGAACTTTTATATATTTATATATCATCCTTTTGTTATAAATTGAATGATGGAAATTGCTTTTACCAAAATTGAAAAATTATATATATGACATCCGTTTTCAAAAAAAATTGGTGGTTGTCTCGTATTATTATTATGCGACGGCGATGCTAAGAATGACCATTTAAGGTTCCTACTTTTATTAGTGTAGCGGGCTGGCCACCTCTTAATTTAATAAGCGGGGTGTCAGATAACACTACTTTATTAACAAAATAACTGATGTGTGGTTAATTAAATTTCAAGTCGGGATATAGACTTGGGTATATTGGGCTAATGCTACGAGTGTTAGGCACAGGTTAGCCGGACTTTTATTAAATTTATCTATATGGTAGTGTGATAGCATATATATATGTCTGTGCTTTATACATATCGGTGTTAATGATATTTATTGGAATACATACCCCTCTAGTGCTATCATAGGAGTTTGCGTGATGTGGGTTAATCCCCTCACTTTAGGATAAGGGAGAGTATAATCCCCAGGTCATAGCATCTAGTATTTATATGTTGTGATTCTTTTCGGGGTGAGACCTCTTGGGTATGATTCAGACTCACACCCGGGGAACTATGACCACATCCGCTATGTTGATTTTTATTTTTCTGATTCGGTGAGTTAACCGTCTCGGGGTATCCAAATGGATTCAGTATACCTGGGGTGATAGAACTTTAGAGAAAATATCCGGTGAGTCCTTACTCAGGAGGATAGATATATATACTTGACATGTGTATGCATGTTGAAGTATACTAGTACATATATAATATGAGTAGATAATTAAAGACGGGATATATACATAAGTGTGAATGTATTTCTTATATAACTAGTGTGAAAGTTATATGATATAAAAATGTGATTCCTTATATAACTAGCGGGGAAGTTATAAAAAGGGGTTTCAGATATAACTAGTGTGAAATGTTATATGATTTAATATAGTTGAACCGATTAGTTAGTTAATAAGTAGATAACTTAATAATCAAGGTAATAACACTCGGGTTAGAGTGGTAGGGCAGAAAGAGGTATGATATGGATAGTTAGGCGGGGTAGCTTAATTAGGAAGGTTAGAAGGCAAGCGTTAGGTGTGCACATTAGATGAGGGGTGAGGTATACCTCAAGTGAGTGTGACGCTAGCTTGAATATGAAGAGTGTGCATGCATATTTAATTATTGTAATTTAATTTCTTGCTAAATGTTTTCAAAATCTTTTACTTGGGCTCTGACCCATGTCAAAATCTTCTTCAAGACCTTTTAGGTGTCAAGCCAAAAGGACGCCTGGTTTGAGGATTCTATCCAGGAATGAACAACTATAGATCATATGGAACTTGCAGGACTTTTCTACAGACGTTTTGTTCATTTATTCCCAGTATAGGATCTTTACTTCAGTACTCATTTGAGCATGTCACCCTTAGATTTTGGATTGAGTTTACTTATTTGACCTTGTTTATCTAGGTTATTATTTCAGTTTACTGTTGTATTTTATTGATCAACCGATAGTTGATTCGGTCATCTTTATTTATATTATTCATATATGTTGGATTCAATTACTAGTTTTTGTCAGGGTTAATTATTATTTTTTCGCATGTCGTTAAATAATGAAAGATAAAAAATTTGGCACTAGTCTATTTAATTACTACGTGCTTAGTAATTTTAAAAATGTTTTCAATAGTGATGCTAAGAATGAGACATATGAGACCAAAATTTTATTTTGATTACGGGCTGGACACCTTGTATTTTAATAGGTGGGGTGTCACAAGACACTTTAAAGAAATCAAAGATAATTTTAAAGGAGCTTATCAGTTGGAAACAATGGAGGGCAGGAAGATACTAATGGTATGGAATGTGACCAACCTTAAGAAGTTTTAATTTTAGTCTTTTTATGTCTCAGTGCATTACTTTATACAAATTTTCATTTCAAACCTATGTTGCTCGTTGTTCTATTTCAGTTATGATGATTAAAGACATTTTTCCATTATTTTCTCAACTCTCATAGATTATCTAGTTAATTTACAATATTTTCTAAGTAACTATCTCGCAGCTTGTATTTAATCTTTGAGAAATGCCAATCAAATGTTTAGTGTTTAATTTAGTTATTACGATGACAATTATTCTCATTGCAATTAAAACTAAAGTCCACAAACCCTTGTCATAACCAAAACGGGTGACCTCGCGACTTGCTCAGGCAAGACAAAAGCCCTACTTGGGATTTTTAGGCAATAAACCAACATTGTTTGGTCGATTAAAATCCTAAATGGGTGGATTGCCCAAAAACTAGTTGTATTTTTTCCATTTTCTTTCCTTTACGTAAAGGAATGTGACAACACGACCTAAAATGTAAGGAAGGAAGAATAACACATGCAAAGGCATATTGGATGGAAAAATACAATAAACAGTTAGTATTAGTCTTATTCGTTCGATAAAATGCCTGATTACAAATTGTACAAATTATCCTATAAGAAAGTACATAAATCTAAAAACAATTTATGGTTACCGAGACAAAAATAATTCTAATTGCCTCCTCAGACTAGAATCAGGGTTAGGCATGTATTCATCATCACTATCATGACCCTCCAGGTAACTCTTAACAAGATGAAGGGGAATGGCATCTAATGAAACCTAGTTCTTATCGCGACTAAAGGTAGGTTAACTATATGTAGGGTAATAAACATGGTACATATACCAAAGTTAAGAATCTTGGGGTTCCTTAATAACCTTGAGGGCATTCAGCCATCCGTGCTTGTAGGCACTCTCTTGAACTTCTTGTAGACATACACGGGCATCTTGCCACCCTTCATCGTAACTAGCTAACTAGGCTACTCGAGGGATCATCCTGAATAAATACTAGAGTTTTTTCACATCTTGCCTTATCCCTATCATCATGACGTTGCTCTATTGAATTTTCCTCATCCTCAGAAAGCTTCTTCTTTAGTTACTCATTTGCTAACTGAACCAAAGCACCAACGGTTCCAACAGCTTGGCGACTAAAGTGGATCGATCCTTATAAGCTTCAGTTATCTTCTTTTCTGCTTTTCATGTATTCATATTTGCTTGAAAGGCTTGCTCGCTTTCACCTCGCCCAAGCTCGTTGTCTAAATTATTAGAGGAAGGAATTTCATCGGTCACAAAATACAAAATTAGGGAAAAATAATACAACACTTTATCAGACATATCAAATGTCACACTCAAGCAAGTGAAATACTATTTACATTTAAAAAAAATAAGGATTGGGCAGAGCCATTACATTCTAAGGAAAGAAAAAAAAAGTAAAACGCATGAAAAAATAAACAAAAGAAAAATACCTTAGTTTTTGGTATTCATTTCTTCGCCTGCTCATTTATATCATTCCTCGTTCCCATGGTCTCCACCCCATTCTCCTTGGAGACCACCTCATTTCCCTTAGGATCCCCTATTTTTTTCTTAGTAGTAGTCTCCTCGTCGACAACAGCAGGGGACCCCGGTCGTAGCTACCAAAAATCTAAAACTGCAAGGGGTCCCCGATCTCCACCAAGGCATTGTCCTAACCCTTATTGAAGCTGACCTTCTTATCATAAGAAATTTAGATTTTTAGATCACCATATTGTAATACCCCGCATTTTTATCGATATTTATTTATGGGATTAATTAAATTAAATGTGAATTAATCCGGATAAAATACTAACGAGATGTGAGTTGGTATTTGATTATAATGCGTATATATGGCAATATATGAATATTGAGAATATTGAAATTGTCACGAGATTGAAATACGGAAATTTGGGAAATTTTGTTGGGACGCGCGTGACAGTCGCGTCAGGAATATAATTATTTAAATTAAAAACTGAATTTTATTTTTATCAACCGTATGGTCATTTTGAGTGCGCCAACGTGTCCGGAAGGGTCGAAATAGTCAGAAAACACTAGCCGGGGGTTTAGTTTGTGCCCCGGGGCATTATTGGGTCATACCGGCAACTTAAAAGGGTAATTTAGTAATTTTGAAATTTTAGGATAATTAACCAACGAATTTTGGGAGTTAAATATTAGGATATTAATGACCCACTAACCCATTACCATCACTTAGGTGATTAAAGGGCAACGGGAGTTAGAGGAAAAAGTTAGAAAAGTTCCCAAAGAGAAAACCTTAACCTCCATCTTCAACCTTCAACCTTGGGAGAGAAAGAGAGAGACCAACCTTCATCAATTCAATAGCAAATCCAGAGAATAATCCGAGGCAAGTGGTTTAATTACGTTAATTTCAAGCGAATGTTTCTTCCATGCTTAGAAATTTGATATATCTGCATTGTATTGGGAGATTTATAAAAACCCATGAAATCGGAGTTATAAATTCAGATTTTGATGTAGGTTTGCATGTAGAGTTGTTATTGGGTGATTTGACTAAAAGAATGACTACTTTTTATGTTACAAAAACTGATTTATATATGGAAATTGAGGACTTTAAATTCTAGGGTTCATACTCATAAGGTTTGGGAAAAACTTTGGGAGATTTAATAATTAGGTGTTGTATAGGAAGATTCGATCCCATGAATGTGCTAGATTATGACCTAAGAATGTTTAGGAATGTTGAGGAACCTTAAAATATTGTTGGAATAATTTTTGGAGGAGTTTTGAGGTGAGAAAATTGGTGAAAAACGAGTTAGGAAATTCTGGGCTCGAAACTGTCACCTCGTTAGAAGACATGACCAGGTCGTTCGAACGAGCTCGTTTGAACGAGCTTCTAACGAGCTGACAGTTTGCCTTATAACGAGTTGAATGTTCGTTCGATGACTTTCGTTCGAACGAGATGTCATTAGATGGATATTTCGTTCGAACGAACTCTCGTTCGAAGGAGACTTCTAACGAGTTGGAAGATTGGCCTTTTTGGCCTGGTTTGATTTCTAGTGTCCCGTAACCTTGTTTAATGGTAGAGATAACCTTACCTTGATGACCAAATGATATAGTTGGGATATTCGGGATATATTGGGGAGTAAAATATAGAAGAATGATTTGAACGAAATGGTAATTGTGGGTTAGGACGCGAATAACTAATTATGACGTGAGGATAATGGATGATGTGTATATATAAACCGGGGACACGTGTATTGGTATCAGAATGAGAATTATACCACTAATAAATTATGGAAATTACTAAGATGTGTGCATGCTTAGTATATGTATATGATTTTATGTGTATGACATACCTACCATACTTGCTATCACGGGAGGTTTACGTTCGCTTAGGGCCATCTAATCATTGTGTACCCGGATTTAGATTGGTACCTTAAGAACATAATGCTAGAATGACTTATTTGTGAGTTAATAAGTCAGCTGACTATGGAGCGTAGGTATGTACGTGACCCATGGATATGTTGAATTATGTTCGCCTCCATTTTTGTGTGTGGTGCTTATTCTAACAATTCCTTAGAGATTCGGAATTTGTAATCCTTATGTACGTGATGTACCGGGATGGATAGCAGAGTATGTGTGCATCGCAGCTTAGCCTTGGGGTGCTTGTATTGTTTATTTATGATGTGAATAATATTCGGTTAAATGAAAAGGAATGGTTATGTTTAATTGTGAGAATAATTGTAGTAACGTCTTGATAAAAATGAAAAGGGAAAACCTGTTGTGAATTGTTTTGCTAATAATTGAGAATCCGTGTTTAAGTAAAGCTATCTATTCAAGTGATAACATTGGGAATTCATATTGTGAATCGAGTAGTTGGGTTAGAACTTATGTCGGTTCAGTTAGATATAAATACCACTTGGATGGGTACTGTACGTTAGGAGTGCACGATTAGTCGAGAGGTGAGTATTTCATATGAGAGCACGTCCTAACATGTACTCTGCATTCATTGTTTTAATGTTATTAAAGCACTTGCTATTTTTAAAATACTCTCCACTTTCGGGCTCTGACCCGTTTGCTTTCAAATTTACTTTTTGTAACAACCTTTTTAGGTCCCCAGCCACAAGGACACCATGCATAGGAATTCTATTCAGGTGACGAGATGTAGATGTTGTGGAAGTTACAGGGCCTTGCTAGTAGACGCTTATTTTGTCTTGACTCTATTCAGTGTTCATCATTTGTAGGCCATGTCACCCATTTCTTTTGGAGACATTTTATATTCAGTTATTCAGACTGTGGATTGTAATTAATTCAGGATTCACACTATTTTATTTATTTCAGTTTGTGGGATTATGGTGAGGATTTTTCCTCCGGACTTATTATTATTTGTTGGTTACTTTATCGAGACTTTATGGTGTATGGGGATGTTATTCTTTTACATTTCATTTATCGCATGTTAATCAGATTTAATTTAAAATTTGACAACTTACTTTTTAAATACTAGGTGGTTAGTAATCATTAAAATGTTTTCGACAGTGATGTTATTAACTGAACCAACTTGGCATTTTGTATTGATTTAATAAAGGAGTAGCTACCCGGTATTTAATTAGTCGGGGTGTCACGGGTGGTATCAGAGAATCAGGTTCTAGTGTCCTTTAGGATCTTTCCGGCTTGTTATGTTTCCGCTGAGCTTTCTTTGATGTAGAGCCCCATATTTTAGGACTGTTGTATTCCTTTATGTATGCTTCGCTCTTCAGCTATTTTAAGTTTATAACTGCGAACTTATAGACTTTACTCTCATTTCAGATGCCTCCACGACGTGCACAGCGAGTTCCTAGGAATGCACAGCCAGAGCCCCAGCCATCTCCAGTACAAGGTACCATGAATGCTGTTGAGGTTGCAGCCATTGTAGCCCAAGTGGTAAATGCCTCTCTCGCCGTTGTACAGCAGGCACCACCCCAGGCACCAGTATCCGTGCCAGTTCAGGCACATGCATTCCCGTCTGCTTGGGAACGCGTACGTGATGCTTTTCAGAAACCACACCCGCCGGAGTTCGCAGGTAGCTCCGATGTTGTGGTTTCAAGTCAGTGGAGGAAAGATATTCAGAGGCACTTGAGGATGTATGAGTTCACCGATGTTCAGAGGCAGATACTATCTACTTTGAAGCTAGTGGGATTTGCATTGTAGTGGTGGGAGTCTATTACCATCGCAGAGGAGAGAGATACTCTCACGATACAGGAGTTCTGGGTGTGGTTCGACCGCAAATATTTTTCGTCAGCTGTTCACATGTAAATGAGGAAGAAGTTGATGAACCTTAGACAAGAGGGAAGGACTGTGGCCGAGTATGAGGCCGAATTCACTAATCTACTGAATATTGTTCCGGATGAGATACTGACAGAGGAGAAGAAGATCTAGAAGTTCACCGATGGATTGACATGGAGGATCCGTCAGCATTTGTTAGGGAACCTCTCATTGGCCACTTATTCTGACGTGGTTAACGCTGCATTACTACACTGCCAGGATTAGCGCTTTCACATGTCTGAGAGCAAGATATCAGGAGAGTTTAGCCATCAGGGCAGGACTGGGGGAAATGGAGCCAGTGGGGCACAATCTGCTCAGGGACAGAGGCAGGGTGACCAGGGTTCCCAGCAGGGGGATCATAAGAGGTTCAGATCGGGGAATTTCAGGCACGGACAGGGAGGTTTTAGGTAGGGCCATCAGGGTCCGAACGGACATCAGGGCCAGCAGGGTTAAAACGGCCAACAGTAGTTTCAGCAGGGCAAGCAGGGCTAGTGGAGGAATGGACACGGCCACCAGGGCCGAGGGCAGCAGGGACATCGGGGGGGAAACTTCCCGGGAAAGTGTTATATTTGTGGCAAGACTGGCCATAAATGCCAGGATTGTCCGGATAGGGGTAGGGCCCCACAGCAGCAGCAGGGTGCTCGACATGAGCCACATAGGCCTATGTTTCCCGCCGCCCTCCCGGCACCACCACAGATGGCAGCATTACCACCCATTCCCACGGTCCCAGTTCAGCAGGGACAACTTCAGTATGGGAGAGTGTATCAACTTCAGCATGCCGCAGCACCACAGAATCCGCCAGCTATTTAGGGTATGTTCTCTATTCAGGGGACTATAGGGCGTATTTTTTTTGACATGGGGCCACACATTGTTTCATTGCCATGAGATTTGCACGCACCATTGGGTTGTTAGACACCACCGAGAGTACGATTACTTGTGTAGATTCACCGTTGAGTAGGGGTTCCATGATTTCACTTATGTGTAGAGGTGTGGGTATAGAGATACGGAGGTTTACTTTACCCCCTGATATGTTAGTATTAAAGATGACCGAGTATGATGCCATTATTGGTATGGATTGGCTAGTTGCGTACCGAGCCATGATTGACTATTTTAGTAGGAGTATTATCTATGACATTCTCGTGCAGGAGCTATTTTTAGTGGCGATGCCTCGCCCTGAGGTAGGATCGTCCACTATTTGTATTACATAGAGGATGAGACCTCTAAGGAAATGGTGATACCACTTGATTCGATACCCGTTGTTAGTGAGTTCGCCGATGTATTTCAGGATATACCTGGATTACCTCCGAGTAGAGAGATGGATTTTGTGATTGACTTGACGCCGGACACTAGGCCTATTGCCCGCGCACCTTACCGTATGGCTCCAGTTGAGATGAGAGAGTTACGGGATCAGATTGAGCAGTTGTTGGGTCAGGGGATTATACGGAGGAGTACTTCACCATGGGGTGCCCCTGTATTGTTTGTTAAGAAGTGGGATGGATCGTTGAGGTTATGTGTGGATTACCGGGAGTTGAATAAGGTCACGATACGAAATAAATATCCGTTGCCCCGCATCGATGACTTATTCGACCAGCTGAGGGGAGATTCTTTCTTCTCAAAGATTGATTTACAATCGGGATACCATCAGTTGCGTATCAGGGAGGAGGATGTCTCGAAGATTGCTTTCTTAACGATATATGGTTCTTACGAGTTTCAAGTTATGCCTTTTGGTTTGACCAATGCTCCAGCCCTGTTTATGGACTTGATGAATAGGGTGTTCAGAGAGTTCCTAGATCAGTTCGTCATTGTCTTTATTGATGATATTCGGGTTTACCCCCAGACAGAGGAGGAGCACGCTGAGCATTTGAGGCAGGTTTTCCAAACGCTACATCAGAACGAGCTGTATGTAAAGTATGAGAAGTGCGGGTTTTAGCTGAAGGAGGTTCAGTTTTTGGGGCATATTATTTCCGACCGGGGGATATTTGTTGATCCGGGTAAGGTATCCACGATGAGGGAGTGGGGACAGCCCACGACACCGACTGAGATCCGTAGTTTCTTGGGCCTAGCAGAATACTACAGGAGGTTTATTGGGGGATTTTTCAAAGATAGCAGGTCCTTTGACACATCTGACTCGTAAGGGTGTGCCGTTTATTTAGAGTGATGCCTGTCAGTTGGCATTCGATGAGTTAAAAGACAAGTTGACCTCAGCACCTGTGTTAGCATTGCCGAGACCGGGAGTTGAGTATCTAGTTTACACTGACGCGTCCTTTCAAGGACTTGGAGGTGTATTGCAGTAGGAGAGTGAGGCCATAGCCTATGCTTCCCGTAAGCTTAAGCCTCACGAGAAGAATTACCCCACCCATGACTTGGAGTTAGAGGCTGTGGTATTTGCCCTTCGGATTTGGAGACATTATCTTTTGGGGGAGAAGTTTCGATTTTTCACGGACCACAAGTCCCTACAGTACCTATTCACGCAGAAGGAGTTGAATATGTGGCAACAGAGGTGGCTTGAGTTTGTGAAGGACTATCAGTTTTATATCCAATATCACCCGGGGAAGGCTAACATGGTAGCAGACGCATTGAGCCGTAGGCCAGTAGATGAGGTGGCAGGGTGTGGAAGGCAAAGTGGAAGGAGTTGGGACACCAGGATGCAGTGGCCCGATCGTTCATGTCTGTGATGACTGTTACACCGCATATTATTGCGAAGGTGGTAAGGGCACATGCAAATGACTCGTTCTGTCAGGAGCAGATAGTTCGATTACTAGCAGAGGGAGCTGAGTCCTATACCATTAGTTCAGACGGGGGATTACGCTTTAATGGGAGATTGGTAGTTCCGGAAGGGGAGGAATTGCGACACGAGGTGATGGCAGAGTCGCACGGCTCACGGTTCACGGTACATCCTGGTGGGAACAAAATGTACCAAGATATGAGACGTCAGTATTGGTGGAGTGGGATGAAGAGAGATATTACCGTGTTTGTTTCTAAATGCGCCACTTGTCAGCTGGTAAAAGTGGACCATCAGAGATCGGCAAGACTTAGACAGCCATTAGAGGTCCCGATGTGGATGTGGGAGAGCATCTCCATGGACTTTATCACGGGGTTACCTACGTCACAGAGGGGTCACGACTCCATTTGGGTAATTGTGGACAGGTTGACCAATGTTGCTCATTTTCTACCCGTAAGGACAGACTACACTATGGGACAGTATGCCCAGCTTTTTATTGCAAAAATAGTGAGACTTGACGGTGTGCCCCTAAATATCGTGTCTGACAGAGATAAGATATTCGTTTCTCGGTTTTGGGAGAGTTTTCAGGAGGACATGGGCACGGAGTTGCGGTTGAGTACGGCGTATCATCCGCAGACCGATGGGCAAATCGAGTGTACAAATCAGATGTTGGAGGACATGTTGCGTATGTGCATCATTGATTTCGAGGGTGGATGGGAGAAGTATCTTCCACTGGTGGAGTTTGCTTACAACAACTCCTACCAGTTCACCATTGGCATGGCTCCATTTGAGGTGTTGCACGGTAGACCTTGTCGTTCCCCGACATGTTGGTTGGAGGTGGGGGACAACAAACTACTTGGGTCGGAAGTGATTCAGGATACTTCGGCGAGGATATAATTGATACGGTCTCGCATTCGGGTAGATCAGGATCGGCAGAAGAGCTATGCTGATGCGAAGAGGTTTTTCACGGAGTTCCAAGTGGGGGACCAGGTTTTACTCAGAGTATTTCCTATGAAGGGTATTATGCGATTTGGGAAGAAGGGGAAGTTAGCACCGAGATATGTGGGACCATTTCCTATCATCGAGCGGATTGGGTCTGTTGCGTATAGACTTGGGTTACCGGAGCATTTACACAGGATTCATGATGTGTTTCATATTTCCTCGCTAAGAAAATATCTTAGAGATGATTTGGCTCATTATCACATTGCTTTGGAGGACATCGATCTCCAGCCCGATAGCTCCTACGAGGAGGGGCCGATTGCTATTTTGGATCGAAGTGAGCAAAAACTGCGGTCAAAGATAGTTCCGTTGGTACGTGTTCAGTGGCGGCATCATAATGCCGAGGAGTCCACATGGGAGCGCGAGGATGAGATACACAAACGTTATCCAGGGTTGTTTTTACCAGGTACTTTTTAGTTTCGAATTTCGGGACGAAATTCTGTTATTAGGGGCGAAGTATGTAATACCCCGCATTTTTATCGATATTTATTAATGGGATTAATTAAATTAAATGTGAATTAATTGATAATTAATCCGGATAAAATACTAACGAGATGTGAGTTGGTATTTGATTACAATGCGTATATATGGCAATATATGAATATTGAGAATATTGAAATTGTCACGAGATTGAAATACGACAATTTTGGAAATTTTGTTGGGACGCGCGTGACAGTCGCGTCAGGAATATAATTATTTAAATTAAAAAGTGAATTTTATTTTTATCAATCGTATGGTCATTTTGAGTGCGCCAACGTGTCTGGAAGGGTCGAAATAGTCGTAAAACACTAGCGTGGGGTTTAGTTTGGGCCCCGGGGCATTATTGGGCCATACCGGCAAGTTAAAAGGGCATTTTAGTAATTTTGAAAATTTAGGATAATTAACCAACGAATTTTGGGAGTTAAATATTAGGAAATTATTGACCCACTAATCCATTACCACCACTTAGGTGATTAGAGGGCAACGGGAGTTAGAGGAAAAAGTTAGAAAAGTTCCCAAAGAGAAAACCTTAACCTCCATCTTCAACCTTCAACCTTGGGAGAGAAAGAGAGAGACCAACCTTCATCAATTCAATAGCAAATTCAGAGAATAATCCGAGGCAAGTGGTTTAATTACGTTAATTTCAAGCGAATGTTTCTTCCATGCTTAGAAAATTGATATATTTGCATTGTATTGGGAGATTTATAAAAACCCATGAAATCGGAGTTATAAATTCAGATTTTGATGTAGGTTTGCATGTAGAGTTGTTATTGGGTGATTTGACTAAAAGAATTACTACTTTTTATGTTACAAAAATGGATTTATATATGGAAATTGAGGACTTTAAATTCTAGGGTTCATACTCATAAGGTTTGGGGAAAACTTTGCGAGACTTAATAATTAGGTGTTGTATAGAAAGATATTATCCCATAAATGCGCAAGATTACGACCTAAGAATGTTTAGGAATGTTGAGGAACCTTGAAATATTGTTGGAATAATTTTTGGAGGATTTTTGAGGTGAGAAAATTGGTGAAAAATGAGTTAGGAAATTCTGGGCTCGAAACGGTCACCTCGTTAGAAGACCTGCCCAGGTCATTCGAACGAGCTCATTCGAACGAGCTTCTAACGAGCTGACAGTTTGCCTTCTAACGAGTTGAATGTTCATTCGATGACTTTCGTTCGAACGAGATCTCGTTACATGGCCACTTCGTTTGAACGAACTCTCGTTCGAACGATTGACATAGTTGGGATATTCGGGATATATTGGGGAGTAAAATATAGAAGAATGATTTGAACCAAATTGTAATTATGGGTTAGCACGCGAATAACTAATTACGACGTGAGGATAATGGATGATGTGTATATATAAACCGGGGACACGTGTATTGGTATCAGAATGAGAAGTATACCACTAATAAATTATGGAAATTACTAAGATGTGTGCATGCTTAGTATAGGTATATGATTTTATGTGTATGACATACCTACCATAGTTGCTATCACGGGAGGTTTACGTTCTCTTAGGGCCATCTAATCCGTGTGTGCCCGGATTTAGATTGGTACCATAAGAACATAATGAATGACTTATTTGTGAGTTAATAAGTCAGCTGACTATGGAGCGTAGGTATGTACGTGACCCGTGGATATGTTGAATTATGTTCGCCTCCATTTTTGTGTGTGGTGCTTATTCTAACAATTCCTGAGAGATTCAGAATTTGTAATCCTTATGTACGTGATGTACCGGGATGGATAGCAGAATATGTGTGCACCGCACCTTACCCTCGAGGTGCTTGTATTGTATATTTATGATGTGAATAATATACGATTAAATGAAAATGAATGGTTATGTTTAATTGCGAGAATATTTGGAGTAACGTCTTGATAAAGATAAAAAGGGAAAACCTGTTGTGAATTGTTTTGCTAATAATTGAGAATCCGTGTTTAAGTAAAGCTATATATTCAAGTGATAACATTGGGAATTCATATTGTGAATCGAGTAGTTGGGTTAGAACTTATGTTGGTTCAGTTAGATATAAATACCACTTAGATGGGTACTGTACGTTAGGAGTGCACGATTAGTCGAGAGGTGAGTATTTCATGTGAGAGCACGTCCTAACATGTACTTTGCATTCATTGTTTTAATGTTATTAAAGCACTTGCTGTTTTTAAAATACTCTCCACTTTCGGGCTCTGACCCGTTTGCTTTCAAATCTACTTTTTATAAAAACCTTTTTAGGTGCCCATCCACAAGGACACCATGCATAGGAATTCTATTCAGATGACGAGCTGTAGCTGTTGTGGAAGTTACAGGGCCTTGCTAGTAGACACTTATTTTGTCTTGACTCTATTCAGTGTTCATCATTTGTAGGGCATGTCGCCCATTTCTTTTGGAGACATTTTATATTCAGTTATTCAGACTGTGGATTGTAATTAATTCAGGATTCACACTATTTTGATTTATTTCAGTTTGTGGGATTGTTGTGAGGAGTATTTCCTCTAGACTCTTTATTACTTGTTGATTACACTATTGGGTCTTTTTCATGAATGGTTATGTTATTCTTCATAATTCATTTATTGCATGTTAATTAGATTTTATTTAAAATTTGACATCTTACTTTTTAAATACTAGGTGGTTAGTAATCATTAAAATGTTTTCGACAGTGATGCTATTAACTGAACCAACATGGCATTTTGTATTGATTTAATAAAGGAGTAGCTACCCGGTATTTAATTAGTCGGGGTGTCACACATATGCCTCATTCTAGCCTTACTCGAAGCTGGCCTCCGGAAGGGCAAGTACCTTGCTCGCTTTGGTAGTCAACTGTAGATTAGTCGTACCCAACACTTCTTTCTCCACCTTCAGAAGGTCATACGCAGTCTTCAGGTTGGACATGGCATCAATAATATTTTTCATCACCAGCTCGTAGGACTTTTAAGAATTTACTATAGCATCTTGGGGATCTTACAAAGCCTCTTCCAGTTCATCATTCTTTTTGGACTCGTCCGAATGAACATCCAAAAGAGTATCAAAATTTGGAACAAACTATAGAACAACAAGTAAATAAGAGTTATATGATTAGACAACTCATAATTTAGCAACCAAAATACATAAAAAGTAGGACAATCTCACCAAGGCCAGAGTTTATGAAGCTCGTAGGGATAGTTGATCAGTCCCCAACATTTCTAGTCGCGTTCCATGACCACCGAGCATAGCCATCCTATGTAGCATTGGGAAAGGGATGTATAGAAGGCCACAGATTGGGTTTTTCGATCATATGAGAGGAGGGGGGACGTTTTTCTTCTTCGACAGGGCCATAAAGGTTTTTTTCTTCCTATCATCTTCCCTCTTCTTCTCCTCTTCTCTCTTCCTATTCTCCTCATCTGTCTTCTCTTTCTCCTTGGCAACTGAAGTTAAGTAACTAAAATTGGAGAATTCACCCTCTACCTTCTTTTAGGCCTTATCCCTAAGAAACAGAAGAACATCATCATCATCATCGTCTTCCACCCGTAAAATCCTCTTTCTAGTAGGCGTTATTGACTCCTCCTCCTCTTCTCGGATTAATCTAATGTCGAGAGGTTCAACGAAATAAGAAGTTTCCTTAACTGAAAGAGGAAAATTGGGAATGTTTTCCACAGGACGACCAGTTAAATTTGATGTGGTATTGGTTTATTCAAGCGAAAGAGCTACCGAAAGAGGATATTCACAGTTAGGGAAATTATCTTTGACCCTATAAGTTTTTTGGAGATTAGAAAGACTAATGTCTTTAAGGGCAGTCTCTTTGTTTTTCTCCTGACCATTTCACAAAATCAGAAAATAACAAAATTAGTAGGAGAAGTGAAAATAATAAAGCAATAAGAAAACTGGAAGACTAGGTGTTAACTTATGTGATCATCCCCACAGTTAGGACAGTGGTAACCTGTGTACTCTTCGCCCTTTGGGAGAGGTGATTATTGCTGATTACTACCAGTTAACCCTTGCTCCCAATATCCCTTGTTGGAATTAGGGAGGTCTATGACCAATACAATTTCATCCTTCCTTGCCTTCAAATAAAGGAGGCCCTCAATAGTGCGAGACTAGGTGTAGTAAAATCTGATCTCTGGGATGCCCAACTTGGTCCCACAGATCTCATTTATACGATTGACCTCATTGTCTATTCTCCAAGTATTGGGGGTATATTGACCATGGACAACCCCAAAGAACTAAAAAATTCAAAAAAAGGGATTTGGGTGAAATGTCAATCCATTTCAACAACAAATAAGGTATGAATCCAGATTCCCTCTTAGATTTCCTTGATGTCCTTGGGCATGGGGTCACAATCAATCTCCACCAAAAAGGAAAAGGTATAATTTTGTCTAAGATCCTCTTCGCTCTTCCCATGAATAATTGACATGAATGGGAGGAATTAAACTATCACTACTGAAGAAAAACACTAGAATGAAGAAAACAATTACAAGAGAAAAGTGTGAAGATGAAGACCTACAAAGATGAAGGAATGCGAAGGAAGCTATAAAGATTTTGATAAGAAGGATATCAAAGGAAAAATTATGGTTTAGAGTTTACCTACTATGTTTGGATCCTTGTGCACAATCATAAAACCCGACTCTGAAGATGGATTTTGTCACCTCACTTATTGCTTAGACGAGTGTACCCTTGGGACTTTGGGATAATTATAAGACTGCCATGCTAGATCAAATTCATCAACAATTTCAAAAAAAATTAGGCCCAAGCAGTCAATAAAATCTACTAGCCCAAAAAATCTCAACCTAGAAATTTTAGTGGCAATTACGGGGACTTAAAGAATTAACTAGGACCAATCGAAGGGAGATCGATCAAGCTCAATAGGATGTGGGCACGTTCGGACCAATTACTAAAAGATATCAGCAAGCATATTTTCTACGTGGATGAATACGAACATTTACCACATCAATATTAATAAGCTCAAACGGTTACCAATAATCCCGAAGTATATATTCAGAGATACAACACGAGCCAATAATAAGTTGTGGAGTTCCTTGTATAAATCAACCACTTCACACTACAATAAATGTAGCCCTCACCCTAGGGCCATGGGGGATGTAATTTCGATACTTTAGAGAACCTAATAGAAAAATAGTGACCTCTTCGTGGACGTCGACGAGTTGTCGAACTACGTATATCTTGTGTGTGTGTGTTATTGGCATCTCTTTACTTTCCTTCTTTAATTGCTCTCTAGATCTATTTTATTGGGATTAATTTTACTCACACATTCGTATTCGCTTAATTCCGATTACTATTTTCGCATTTTTGTAACCAATTCCAATTATTCCATTATTATCTTGGAGTTGATTGTAATGCCACATATGTTACAGGATTTAACCATTCACCATAAATGTCTTAGCCCATGATTTACTGACCAACTATTTTGGTTCTTCCACCCTAGGGTTGCAGGCCTTCCTTAATTATTTCTTGGTACTCCTTTGTGATGATCTTTTGCTTAAATTAATACCTTTTTATTTGTTGTCCAACTGTCATTTTTTTATAGAAAAACACTCGACTTACCGTTGTATTTCAATTGCATAAATTCACCTTTTAGTCACTTAGTATTACTTTAATAATTCTACCATGCTTGGAGGCCTAAACCCAACGCAAATACCACCTTAGTACCTTCATATACACTTGAAGATTTTTTTTCATTTAATCTTTATCACACCAATTCGATATGTTACAAATATCTTTACTCTTTTAAAATCTTATTCCACTTCAAAGTTTAAGGACTATGAGAACGCATGGCTACATGCAAGTATTTGTATCTTACGTTATACACAAAAAGATTCAATTTTTAATTAAATTTTATCTTGATTAATAATTCAGTGTTCATGCAAAATTAAGTCCAAATTAAATATCCAAACCAAACAATCAAATTAACAAAATGATAAGAAGATTTAAAGAAAAATTCCTTTGGGGAAAAACCTAGATTTTAGCACTGCAGAAGAGTTTCAATACCCGATTACTTATAGACCACTTAGGGATCCACTAACTTTGATGCAACGGGTCTTCAATTCTTTGGCAGAAAGTGATGCAGTCCAGCACCACCCATTAGAAGCATATCTTCCCTCGGTATTAACAGATTAGGCTCAGGATTGTAGAATTCTTCCTTCTTTAGACGTAGAGTCTCAACTCTACAACTCAGCAGTAGAGAATACTCTACAAGATTTGGATGTGAAATTGGGTTTAACAAAAACTTAGCAATTCATATTAAGGGATGTATCATTTGGAAAACACTAGTGTTTTTTTAAACAAAAAGAGAAGAACATTTGATGCATGTATTGCAATTAATTGTTGGCAAAAGAGTTATTCAAAATAGTCCAAAAGAATCCCTTTTATAGAAAAACACGTTTTTCGAGCAGGCTATCTCGTTCGAATAAAAATAGGACTTCATTTGAATGAAAAAAGGTTTCATTCTAATGGGCTTAAATCTTGTTTGAATGGCACAACTAGGTAGTTCGAAAGACCTTTTACCGAGTTTGATTCGTTAAATAAAGAGTTCTCATTAGAAGCTTGTTCGCTGCTTATTCTAATGAATTAAGCATTTCATTCCAATGTAACCATCCCTTGTTTAAATAAGAACCGTGTCTCGTTCTAACGCGATGACAATCTCATTCAAACGAAATAAATAAATAAATTTTTAAAAAAAAATCATCTTGTAGAAAAATATATTTTTTGAGGAGGTAATCGCGTTCGAACGAATATAGGGCTTTGTTAGAACAAAAACAAGGTTTTTTTCTAGCAAGGTATGATCTCATTCGAAGGATAGATCTTGGTCATTCGAATGACCTTCCAATGAGTTTAATTATGTTTAATAGATGGGTGCCGTTAGAAGCTCGTTAGATTCTTGTTCTAACGACGTAAGAATTTTGTTCCAATGAAATCAACCCTCAACCCTCCTTCGAACGACAACTGTGTCTCGTTTTAATGAAATAAAAAATAATTAATTCTTTAAAAAGGTGTTGATTTAGAAATAAAAAAATCCCAGAATAAAATTGCATAAGTTTTAGTAAAAAAACTAAACCATATACCTCCAAGAGAATGTTCATGATGATAACAATGGCTTGAATTTCATGCGCTGTGACAAACATATCTTCAAGTGATTATGGGAGCAAATGCGGATGAAGTGTTCAGTTTGTAATGGGATATTGTAAAATAACTACGGTATGAGAAACTATATAATCTTTCTATTAGAAATCTCCCACTTTGGCTATTCCGGTACAAAACAAAAGCCAAACTCAAATTACAATAAAACCCCTAATACAATGTTATATTAATGTCCTCCCAAAGCGAAACCTAAATGGCGTTCGATACATTTTTCCTCAATTAAAATTCTTCATCTTGTGTGGTCCATGAGACCATCATAAAAGTAGATAAGACCTACACACATAAAACAAAATAATATCATGACACGTACAAGTTAAAAAAAAACTCTCTCTCAATTTGTTCTCCCCCTTTTTATCCATAATCGACAAGGGGTAAGAAACTAATCATGAATAATAATAACCCGATTTAATCCAAGTGTGCTTAATTTCCAACACTTAGTGTGCATCAAGTTATGTATAACGAGTCTCACTAACAAACGTTTAACAATATCTTGATATCTTCTTTCAATTTAAAGTCACATTATTTGGTCAAACATTATTTCAAAATTACTAACATGACAATTTCATCTTAATCATGATATTGATATATTACTAGTTAGTCCAAAATTACAACAATTGACTTTTGTGATAGTTTTATGCAAAAAATGATAGGTTGGGTGTCTTAAAACCCTTAAATATAACCCAACATTTTATCAACACGAGGTAACACAAAATTTATAGAATAATATCATTCAAGTGTAATTTTTTTTACAAAACAACACACATTTGGTTGCAAATTTTATTTCAACTTGGAAACCCACTTGAAATTCCTCGTTTTTAATATATTTTTCAATTTGTTAAAAATTCCACCATACTTGTTTGACAACCCGCCTACTAAAATAATATGTGACCAGCCCAATACTCTAATAATCACAGGAATCATAGATGGTCCATTCTCGGCATCACTGTCGATTAAAATAATAGTACGAGATAACCACCAATCATTTTAGAAAATGAACTGTCAATAAAAAATTGTAAATAAAAGAAAAACACTTAGACAATCCCATTTGCAAAAACGGTGGATATAAAAAATCAATGGATAAAGAATGACAATATAATAAATAATCACCGAATAAGTTGTCGATGAACAGACCAATGCAATTAGTTACACTGAGTATTAAAATTCGATTATTACAATATACTAAATGAATGCAAAGCTTGGACAACACGCCCGAATAAATAAACTGAACATAACTAGAGTACAAAAGATAAAGGCGTCTAAAACAAATAACCTATAACATTCGCAATATGCCGTAGCTCCATGACAACTCGAATGGAAATGTAAATACGGGTGTCCATGTTGTAGAGAACCTGTAACGCAAAGAGTATATGCAGAAACAAAGAAATATAGACGGGTCAGGTCCTGGTTTGATATGATTCCCATGTGACTAAAATGCATGACAGTTAAGTGCGTAATTCTCTCGCAATTAATAATAATATTTCTCACCTCTCAATCTAAAATCACCCTAGCTCAATATCAACGATGATGCTCTAGTTAACCCAAGTACTAAGGGCTGACTTCTCCCAAGTCTCAACACTATGCCCTATTCGTGCGTGGAGTGTCTCGCAGAGCGAAATCCAAACAAGGAACCCCCGATACACTACTCCTTGTCAATGTTGATTTTCGAGATCCACTACGCCCTTGGTGCAACACGTATATAACATCAACTACTTAGTTAGAGTAATACCATAATTTATTCTCATAAATCATTGTTTCACTATAACATATAGATCCGATTACTAAAGACTAAAATTCTCCCAACTGTCAACATTGCACTGCGTTTCGTGCGTGGGATGTCTCGCAGAGCGAAATACAAACAAGGAACCCCCATAATACACTACTCCTTGACAATGTTGATCGTCGAGATCCATTACGCCCTCGGTACCTAACACATAACTTCAATGTGACACCCCGCCTAATTAAATACCGGGCGATCACTCCTTTATCAAATTAAAATCAAGGTGAACAGTTGGTTCATTATTAGCATCACTGTCATAAAAATAAACTTTTCCAAATTAACACCCTAATTAATTAAGCTAAGTGTCAAAACCATTTTTTCAACATTTCTGACAATTTTTTTTAAGGAAAATTATTTATTTAATTAGTAACAACATTTTCAATAAGTAAGAATCATACAACAATTAAGCTGGAACATAATCCAAATGCTTTAAACATTCAACATCCAAAATCCCAACATGAAAACTTAATGTAAATCATACATGAAGAATAAATCCCAAAGTAACAGTACTAGAAATAACTGAAATATAAATGTCCCAATAAAATAGATAGATAGTGGAAAGGGCGACACATGCCCAATAACTGAGAATGGTAGAAGAGGAATCAAATAAATGAAATCGTCTAAGCAAGTGGCCTGCAACTCCCACCTAAGCTGCAGCACGTTCCTCCCAAGGGATCCTAAGCAAGACGCCCATGTGGCTGGGCACCTGTAATATATACATATATATGCAAGAGAGAGAGAGAGAGAGAGAGAGAGAGAGAGAGAGAGAAATGGGTCAGATCCCGATAGTGTATATGATTTAAAAATTGTTTAGCAAGTATTTAAATTGATACAGGCCAATGCAACAACATATTAGCGCGACCCTATCTTGAGAAATTCTCACCTCTCTTCTAATGTGCACACCTATCGCACTAACCTTCCCAATGGTCTATCTCATCATATAACACGCTATCCTTTCCCAAATGTTTAACTTATCTTAGATTATTCGCATGATTTAAAATTTAACGATTTAATTGTTTGAAAAGAATATTTCAATTAGTAACCAAAGTTCTCATTTTAACTTTATAAATCAATAAAGTTTTCCAGTGTCATATTATACTTTCTCAAAACAAGTATTTACAATTTGAGTCATCAACCATGTCCTACATACCAAATCACAGTAGGCAGTTCCAGATTTCAGAATTCCATATATATATTAACTACTCGTATAATATATATTATAACAGCACCTCAAGTAAACTATGGTGCTGGCATACTCTACTATCCAAAGCCCCATATCACTCATATTAAGGGGAATACATTCGGAATCACTCTCGAATTGTATTAACATACATACACAAACAATATTGAGGCGAATAATAGATTCTAAGTCTCTAAGAGGATGGCACATGCCTGCGTCTCTTAGGACCGTCTGAACTATCACGTCGATAACCTGTACCAAGGATATCTATCTTCTAGGGTACAAGTCAATATCCCCCATAAAGGTTCCATCGAGATAAGACTGTCTCAGCGCGGAAACCTCAGGGATAGCAAGTAGCGTGGGCATGATTTTCACACATAGATAGTATATGCATACACAATCATATAACTATACTAATATTACCATATCAAGAATGGGTAAATTCTCAATTCCCATAATTACGTCATTCGCATTTATTTCACATTATATAGTTATTAGGTATAACCATTCACATCATACTTTAATTTGAGGAACTTTTCCACTTACTACATAACGCTTCATGGATTCTATCCTCCCAATTATAAAATTCAGTAGGTATACACATTTATCCCAGAGTAACTCTCTTACGTGTTGTAACACCCCGCCCTCCCGGGGAGAGCGAACGGAGCGCTAATGCGATAAAATTAAACCAAATCCACAAGTGACAAGGTCTAGAGAATCTAAATAAACCCACAATAATATAAATCCACTAATCTCAATTCTTCAAATTAAATACCAAATCTCTCGAATTACATACAACAACTAACTCGAAAATAAAATACAAATCTCCAAAGCTATATAGATCAAAATAATACAAATCTTTCAAAAATATTCTTCCCAAAATATCCAAGCTAAAATCAATCTCCATAGCGCCCCAAAATCTGCGCTAACCTGCCAATTAAAAGAAAATATGGGGAAGTACACAATACGACAAGGAAGATGCTCAACAATTATATTTTAGCGATGAATAAAGCGTAACAACACGAGTACGAATATTCAAATCAAATGAAAATCTCAATAGCATTTTATCAATAAATTTCTCAACAACACTTTAACTGGGTCACTAGGCCTCACCACATTCGTATATGCTTTATCAAGCCATAGCCCGGGAAACAGGAATTTTGGCGGGTGCCCAACATCCGTGCCATATTAAAATCTCATGACAACATGCTCATCAACAATATAATGATACCACATGAATCAAAATAATTTCAACAATTATTTTCCAGATTTCAATGAATTTATCAATTCAAATATGAGTTCAATTAAACAATAATTCAAAGAGAATGATAGTCGCGAGATTTAAGGTGCATATTGTGTAAAACCCCATACCTCAAACCATGATGAGAAACCAATGATCACATCCTCAAGATCAACACAAAAGATCTACAAAAGCTCCTCCAAGAACCTTGTAACAACCCGCCTAAAATAATAACGGCTGGCCATCCCTATACTATATTAAATCAGGAATTCCAGATGGTCCAGTCTCAACATCAACTAACCGTACTATATAATATAGGACTAACTACCCGAAATCATATAAGCGAGATGTTATAAAAATTAAAACTTGCAACATAACACAACCCAACACTACAAAATTTCTAATAAATAAGAGAGATGCAAGAAAGAACTATAAGAAATGAGAGGAATCACTACACATGAATATTCCATAAGTAAATAAACCCGAATAAGCTGTCGGGTCACAGCAAATACAATAACTGAAATGGAATAAATATAAACATGTCTATAAATATCCCTATGATACAAACCCGATATACAAAATGAATTCTACCTAGAATTTTAAAGAAGTAGGAAGCGGCTACATGAAACATCCCGCAACAGTCCGCACCTATCACGGCTCCCAAGACTCTGGATAGAAGGTCATCCGGCATCCATGCGGTAGGATACCTGTGGAAATATATATGTATATACAAGAAGGAGGGAGAAGTAAACGGGTCAGAGCCCCGAATGTGTAAAATATTTAGCAAGTGTGTTAACCGTGCATAATAAATACCGGTGTACTTAATTTCATAAATAAGTGAGACCGCACTCTCGTGGAACCCCAACTCACCTCTCATCTAAAGGCGCGCACCTATTCGCATCCTCAAATTTTAGTTAAATTACCCCCATTGATTTTCAGAATAACCTAACTTATCAGGCCTAGCCTATATCCACGAGAGCTACCCTCCCGTCATAATCTAAGGATCCACCCATTTCTAATCCTATTAGATTATGATTTCAACAATTATGCCATAAAAGGCTTAATGAATTCCGATTAATAATCTCATGAATTATAATTATCATAATTCCTAAAACATTACCCCTATGCATATACATACATATATATATATACCTATATAGGCTAAAAACGTAAGAATTAATATACTTAATAATATGCACATGGAATATTGGCAAGGCTTCTCTCTAATCCCAAAATTGTACTACGTTTCGTGCGTGGGGAGTCTCGCAAAGCGAAATCCAAACAAGGAACCGCCCCGTTACACTACTCCTGACAAGGTCAAGACCAGAGATCCGTGATGCCACCTATGGAATTACTTCTCTCAAATCCCGACATGGCACTGCTTTTCGTGCATGAGGTGTCTCACAAAGCGAAATCCAAACAAGGAACCACCTCGTTACACTACTCCTGGGCAATGTCGATCCTAGAGATCCATAATCCTCAACATACAAGTTAATACTACCATTACTACTAACTATAACTCCTAAAGAAAGAAAGAAAAGAAAAGAAAAGAAAGAAAACAAATAAGATTAAATAGAAGAACCTCCAATAATATCCTTGGGATGATGTAATCGAAATAATACCTTATGTGCGATACATCAACCCCCATCAGTCTAGTACACCATTATCATCTAAGATGTACTTCATAAAAGTCCATAACCTTTCGTCTATAGGATATATATATAAATATATATATATATATATATATATATATATATATATATATATATATATATATATATATATATATAGGTATTTATTTCTAATCGTATATATATATATATATCATCATCAATCCAATAGCCAAGTGTACATACTACATATGATGTACAAGGCCATGCACATAATATACCCGGCTATATTTATCGCCGATAAACTGCATCAATGCTATCATCTTCCCAGTGCCCGGCTCACGTAGCAAAACTGGGGCCACCTTGGTGGGACTAAACGACACCCATCTCGTGGTAAAATCACGCACACGACGTCCCGGGAAGCGATCATAGCTCCAAACCGGCAATGAGACGAAACATACCCATCACGTCTCATCCCAAAATAAATATATATACCATATAGTAACACACGGGACGACTATGACCTGGGGAATATCCACACCCTACTTTTCTAGCCAGGATGCTCACCCTCAACGCGCGCAACTTCCCAATGATAGCATGAGCGGGGTATGCTTAACCAATTAAGTATATATATCATTTACATGCATAATATATAATCCATATGATCCAATCATATGATCAAGTAATAAACCATCATATACGGTTTAAATATCCATATTAGGTATGACCACAACATAAATATATCCGTATAGTCATATCTATATAGATACATAAATATACATATATATTCACATAATCCACATATATATATATATATATAATTCTCGTTCATAAGAATAAGATATATATATACCCGGCTATAAGTATACTTAATCCTCATTATATAAGTCGTCACCACAATTCCTTTAATTTACCTCGATACGTGAATATAATCCCATGCTTGAAACATATTCGATCATTTTCCTATGATGAATAGTCTCCCAAAACCATATGTATATATCTATACCTATATCTATATTCAACATTAGGGCTATCACCCAAGAGTTTGTGTAGGGATCCATCACTACGCATATCATCTATATCTCCGAGTACAGTAAAGAATCTAGTAATCATTTTGACTATCGGTATACATATAACTAATAGTCTATCAGCCTCAAGCTCATTCTTTCAATCATCAAATAATCTCACTTCCCTCGATTTCGACTATGGTTCGATCACTTTTGTGAATACCCTAATCTAAGATCTCTCTAAGAGTTCTTAGCCTCACATCACATCTACACTTACTTTTAATATACAATTAGGATTCCCAATCCCAAAGGGATTTCCCCCAAAATCTCTATACATAACTCCAAATACATACATGGATACATTTCTCCCAAATTACCCTAAGGAGTCCCCAAAACTCTAATGTGTGAGAAACTCCTTATGTGTCTCCAAGAACATATCTCTTACATCATAAGAGAAGGCCCCGAATCAATAAACCCAACCAAAAAGGGTTTGAATTCACTATGGAGAAAAATCTCAAAATGCCCTGTTTCCGAATCGATTCGGCCTCCCAGCGAATCGATTCGGGTCCAAAGACCTGGGCTTCTGCAATAGGCCGAATCGATTCGGCTTGGGGTCCGAATCGATTAGGTCAATGCAGACCTGCTAATTTTACCAAACCGAATCGATTCACTTGAGGGGGCGAATCGATTCGGACCTGCAATTTTTGAAGGTTTCATCTATTTCTTCAAAACCTACGAATTCTAAACCCTAAATTTCTCATTCCAATCCCCAATCCTTCACCAAATCATGATTTTAAGCCCATTAATGAACCCAAAGTTGATCCCAATCATTTCTATGTCATTAATTCTCAATTTAAACATTGATTTCAAGATTTAAACCTAAAATCTAGGTTTTGACATTAATACCCAAAAACCATTTCTTTACCCCACAATTTATGAAATGAAATACACAAATAACTATTTAGCAAGATTAAACACTTGCCTCAGATTTGTAGAGGTTGGATCGTCCTCGATGTCGCGGTTGGGCCGAAAATCCCAAGCTTTCTTCCTCTCTCTCTTCTTTTCCTTCTTCTTTCTTTCTTCCTTTTTCTTTCTCTCTTTCTCTATTTGAGAAGGCTTCATCCGTAAGCCTCAAATCCTTTAAAACAACAAACCGAGTTTTAAATGTTAATACACACTTTAAATGACTCGTTTACTCCAATTCGAGCCAAAATAACTTAAAACATTCCGGAGCGGAAATAAAACCCAATGACAGTCATTTTGAATATCTCGACCCTTCCGGAATTGATGGTGCCCTCAAAATCATCATCCAGAATACATTAAGATATTCTCTAGTTTTGGACTTAAAATCCCAAATTCTAAAATTCTCCAATTTAATTAAATTTAATTTTCCCAAAATTAAATTTCTCAGTCTCAAAAGTCTTGGGGTGTTACAATCTTCCCCCCTTACAAAAATTTCGTCCGCGAAATTTAAGATATGCCTAGGACCTCAATATCATCTAGTCCTTACATCAATCCTCAAGATCACTATGCCGATCCTTTCTAGTTCTCAAGCCTAACCATACAGTTATAAAGCAACTACTACCCAGGGCGCCCATACACCCCGTACCCGAGTCTCCACTCGTAGAATTTTAATCAGGCTCCATTAGCCTCAAAATTGTAAGATAACCCTCGGTAATAAAATGTATAACGATATACTAAATATATAAAAGTTTGAAAATTTCCACTGGTTGAACTCTCCTCAACATCTCCTCCGGAACCGGGGAAAACAATTACCCCCGATTAGAGCGTACCCAATATATACTATGGGTTCCGTACTTCTAAACCTATTCTTTCCTAGATGACAAAATCTAAGCGATGTCTGAAACGAAACAAGAGCAACTGTTATCAGAACGCCAATCAAGTGAATATACTTCACAGAAGAAAATAACGCATTGAACACAACAGTCCTAATTATAGGGCTTTATGTCAAGAACGTTAACGGAAGAATGCATAAACTCGCACAGATCCTAAGGACTCTAGAACCTGATGCTCTGATACCATCTGTAATAACCCGCCTAAAATAATAACGGGTGGCCAGCCCTATACTATATTAAATCAGGAATTCCAGATGGTCCAGTCTCAACATCAACTAACGGTACTATATAATATAGGACTAACTACCCGAAATCATATAAGCGAGATGTTATAAAAATTAAAACTTGCAACATAACACAACCCAACACTACAAAATTTCTAATAAATAAGAGAGATGCAAGAAAGAACTATAAGAAATGAGAGGAATCACTACACATGAATATTCCATAAGTAAATAAACCCGAATAAGCTGTCGGGTCACAGCAAATACAATAACTGAAATGGAATAAATATAAACATGCCTATAAATATCCCTATGATACAAACCCGATATACAACATGAATCCTACCTAGAATTTTAAAGAAGTAGGAAGCGGCTACATGAAACATCCCGCAACAGTCCGCACCTATCACGGCTCCCAAGACTCTGGATAGAAGGTCATCCGGCATCCATGCGGTAGGATACCTGTGGAAATATATATGTATATACAAGAAGGAGGGAGAAGTAAACGGGTCAGAGCCCCGAATGTGTAAAATATTTAGCAAGTGTGTTAACCGTGCATAATAAATACCGGTGTACTTAATTTCATAAATAAGTGAGACCGCACTCTCGTGGAACCCCAACTCACCTCTCATCTAAAGGCGCGCACCTATTCGCATCCTCAAATTTTAGTTAAATTACCCCCATTGATTTTCAGAATAACCTAACTTATCAGGCCTAGCCTATATCCACGAGAGCTACCCTCCCGTCATAATCTAAGGATCCACCAATTTCTAATCCTATTAGATTATGATTTCAACAATTATGCCATAAAAGGATTAATGAATTCCTATTAATAATCTCATGAATTATAATTATCATAATTCCTAAAACATTACCCCTATACATATACATACATATATATATATACCTATATAGGCTAAAAACGTAAGAATTAATATACTTAATAATATGCACATGGAATATTGGCAAGACTTCTCTCTAATCCCAAAATTGTACTACGTTTCGTGCGTGGGGAGTCTCGCAAAGCGAAATCCAAACAAGGAACCGCCCCGTTACACTACTCCTGACAAGGTCAAGACCAGAGATCCGTGATGCCACCTATGGAATTACTTCTCTCAAATCCCGACATGGCACTGCGTTTCGTGCGTGAGGTGTCTCGCAAAGCGAAATCCAAACAAGGCACCACCTCGTTACACTACTCCTGGGCAATGTCGATCCTAGAGATCCATAATCCTCAACATACAAGTTAATACTACCATTACTACTAACTATAACTCCTAAAGAAAGAAAAGAAAAGAAAGAAAACAAATAAGATAAAATAAAAGAACCTCCAATAATATCCTTGGGATGATGTAACCGAAATAATACCTTATGTGCGATACATCAACCCCCATCAGTCTAGTACAGCATTATCATCTAAGATGTACTTCATAAAAGTCCATATCCTTTCGTCTATAGGATATATATATAAATATATATATATATATATATATATATATATATATATATATATATATATATATATATATATATAGGTATTTATTTCTGACCGTATATATATATATATATCATCCTCAATCCAATAGCCCAGTGTACATACTACATATGATGTACAAGGCCATGCACATAATATACCCGGCTATATATCGCCGATAAACTGCATCAATGCTATCATCTTCCCAGTGCCCGGCTCACGTAGCAAAACTGGGGCCACCATGGTGGGACTAAACGACACCCATCTCGTGGTAAAATCACGCACACGACGTCCCGGGAAGCGGTCATAGCTCCAAATCGGCAATGAGACGAAACATACCCATCACGTCTCATCCCAAAATAAATATATATATCATATAGTAACACACGGGACGACTATGACCTGGGGAATATCCACACCCTGCTTTTCTAGCCAGGATGCTCACCCTCAACGCGCGCAACTTCCCAATGATAGCATGAGCGGGGTATGCTTAACCAATTAAGTATATATATATCATTTACATGCATAATATATAATCCATATGATCCAATCATATGATCAAGTAATAAACTATCATATACGGTTTAAATATCCATATTAGGTATGACCACAACATAAATATATCCATATAGTCATATCTATATTGATACATAAATATACATATATATTCACATAATCCATATATATATATATATATATATATATATATATATATATATATATATATATATATATATATATATATATATATATATATATATATATATATATAATTCTCGTTCATAAGAATAAGATATATATATACCCGGCTATAAGTATACTTAATCCTCATTATACAAGCCGTCACCACAATTCCTTTAATTTACCTCGATACGTGAATATAATCCCATGCTTGAAACATATTCGATCATTTTCCTATGATGAATTGTCTCCCAAAACCATATGTATATATCTATACCTATATATATATTCAACATTAGGGCTATCACCCAAGAGTTTGTGTAGGGATCCATCACTACGCATATCATCTATATCTCCGAGTACAGTAAAGAATCTAGTAATCATTTTGACTATCGGTATACATATAACTAATAGTCTATCAGCCTCAAGCTCATTCTTTCAATCATCAAATAATCTCACTTCCCTCGATTTCGACTATGGTTCGATCACTTTTGTGAATACCCTAATCTAATATCTCTCTAAGAGTTCTTAGCCTCACATCACATCTACACTTACTTTTAATATACAATTAGGATTCCCAATCCCAAAGGGTTTTCCCCCAAAATCTCTATACATAACTCCAAATACATACATGGATACATTTCTCCCAAATTACCCTAAGGAGTCCCCAAAACTCTAATGTGTGAGAAACTCCTTATGTGTCTCCAAGAACATATCTCTTACATCATAAGAGAAGGCCCCGAATCAATAAACCCAACCAAAAACGGTTTGAATTCACTATGGAGAAAAATCTCAAAATGCCCTGTTTCCGAATCGATTCGGCCTCCCAGCGAATCGATTCGGGTCCAAAGTCCTGGGCTTCTGCAATAGGCCGAATCGATTCGGTCAATGCAGACCTGCTAATTTTACCAAACCGAATCGATTCGCTTGAGGGGGCGAATCGATTCGGACCTGCAATTTTTGAAGGTTTCATCTGTTTCTTCAAAACCTACTAATTCTAAACCCTAAATTTCTCATTCCAATCCCCAATCCTTCATCAAATCATGATTTTAAGCCCATTAATGAACCCAAAGTTGATCCTAATCATTTCTATGTCATTAATTCTCAATTTAAACATTGATTTCAAGATTTAAACCTAAAATCTAGGTTTTGACATTAATACCCAAAAACCATTTCTTTACCCCACAATTTATGAAATGAAAAATACAAATAGCTATTTAGCAAGATTAAACACTTGCCTCAGATTTGTAGAGGTTGGATCGTCCTCGATGTCGCGGTTGGGCCGGAAATCCCAAGCTTTCTTCCTCTCTCTCTTCTTTTCCTTCTTCTTTCTTTCTTCCTTTTTCTTTCTCTCTTTCTCTATTTGAGAAGGCTTCATCCGTAAGCCTCAAATCCTTTAAAACAACAAACCCAGTTTTAAATGTTAATACACACTTTAAATGACTCGTTTACTCCAATTCGAGCCAAAATAACTTAAAACATTCCGGAGCCGAAATAAAACCCAATGACAGTCATTTTGACTATCTCGACCCTTCCGGAATCGATGGTGCCCTCAAAATCATCATCCGGAATACTTTAAGATATTCTCTAGTTTTGGACTTAAATTCCCAAATTCTAAAATTCTCCAATTTAATTAAATTTAATTTTCCCAAAATTAAATTTCTCAGTCTCAAAAGTCTTGGGGTGTTATAAACCTCCAACAAAATAGCCCCAAGAACACCTCTAATCTAAGGTTGGAACTCATAAATCTCAAAGGCCAAAGTATAATTAAAAGGAAGAGGAATATAAAATATATTAGATGTCAAAATTTGTGCCAAAAGTATGTTAAAAGGCTTGCCCACGAAATCCTTTTATAATGCAAAGAAATGAAGAGTTGGAATCCAAAAGACTCCTTTAATTAAGCCAAAGAAATGAAGAGTTGGAAGTCAAAACAACTCCAAGAGTTAAAAACATTTAAAAATCATTTTAAAATCCGTTTTAACTCCCTTTTCGAAACCGTTTGAAATTCTCGCCTTTAAAAATAATAACCAACATATTTGAGGAATAAAAATAATTTTATCAAAACGTTTATTTTCCTCCATTTTCCAGAAATTAATTAAAATAGTCCAAAATTACGCAGGTTGTTACACTTCCCCACTAACAATGGAATTTCGCCCTCGAAATTCGCCGAATGCCTAACTCTAAAAAAAATCAGGCCACTATACTAACTCCAAAAATAATTTCGTCTCCAAAAATAATTTCCTCACATCTAATCTAGATGCCTAACATGAAACAATCATCTAAAATTTTCTATCTCCAAAAATTGCTAACCACGCAATGAACCCAAAACCCAATCCCCGAGGGTTGCCGTATACCTAAGCTCTGATACCATTTGTAACACCCCGCCCGCCCGGGGAGAGCGAACGGAGCGCTAATGCGATAAAATAAATCAAAATCCACAAGTGACAAGGTATAGAGCATCTAAAAAAACCCACAATAATATAAATCCACTAATCTCAATTATTCAAATTAAATACCAATTCTCTCGAATTACATACAACAACTAACTCGAAAATGAAATACAAATATCCAAAGCTCTATACATCAAAATAATACAAATCTTCCAAAAATATTCTTCCCAAAATATCCAAGCTAAAATCAATCTCCATAGCGCCCCAAAATCCGTGCTAACCTGCCAACTAAAAGAAAATATGGGGAAGTACACAATACGATAAGAAAGATGCTCAACAATTATATTTTAGCGATGAATAAATCGTAACAACACGAGTACGAATATTCAAATCATATGCAAATCTCAATAGAATTTTATCAATAAATTTCTCAACAACACTTTAACCGGGTCACCAGGCCTCACCACATCCGTATATGCTTTATCAAGCCATAGCCCGGGAAATATGAATTTTGACGGGTGCTCAACATCCGTGCCATATTAAAATCTCATGACAACGTGCTCATCAACAATACAATGATAACACATGGATCAAAATAATTTCAATAATTATTTTCCAGATTTCAATGAATTTATCAATTCAAATATGAGTTCAATTAAACAAGAATTCAAAGAGAATGACAGTCGCGAGATTGAAGGAGCATATTGTGTAAAATCCCATACCTCAAAACCATGATGAGAAACCAATGATAACATCCTCAAGAACAACACAAAAGATCTACAAAAGCTCCTGCAAGAACCTCCAACAAAATAGCCCCAAGAACACCTCTAATCTAAGGTTGGAACTCATAAATCTCAAAGGCCAAAGTATAATTAAAAAGAAGAGGAATATAAAATATATTTGCTGTCAAAATTTGTGCCAAAAGTATGTTAAAAGGCTTTCCCACGAATTTCTTTTATAATGCAAAGAAATGAAGAGTTGGAATCCAAAAGACTCCTTTAATTAAGCCAAAGAAATGAAGAGTTGGAAGTCAAAACAACTCCAAGATTTAAAAACATTTTAAAATCATTTTAAAATCCGTTTTAACTCCCTTTTCGAAACCGTTTGAAATTATCGCCTTTAAAAATAATAACCAACATATTTGAGGAATAAAAATAATTTTATCAAAAACTTTATTTTCCTCCATTTTCCAGAAATTAATTAAAATAGTCCAAAATTACGCAGGTTGTTAAACGTGTCTCTCTCTTTAAATCATAAATTTACCGACCCTTATGTAGTTATCCCAAAATACAATCTTTAGCCGACATCAAGGGTCCCAAAATCTATTCACGTGTCCTTCTGGTCTCCCCTATCTCCCAAAACATTTTATTAAGGATGCCCAAGAATTATCTCACAATAAATTGAATTTACTCATTTAAAAAGAAAATAGGAGTCTGCTAGGAGGGGTCGATCGATCGAGGTCTGGGGCTCGATCGACCGAACCTTCGATCGATCGAAGCTCTGGGCTCAATCGATCGATCAAGCAGGTCTGCGAAAACTGAAATTCTGCAGTTACGGGTTTCATCTCCAAACTTCAACAATTTCCATATTTTCTAATCCCAATCGTCCCAGATTTGATACTACTAACCTTATATCATCATATTAGGTATTTTTAACGTTAAGCATGTCAATTTACATCACTAAACATGGATTAATCATGCCATAATTCATCTAAATATACAAGAACCCTAGAAATCTCTAAATCATGGTTCCAATCTGTTTTTCCAGAAATTTCTTCTTATACTACATTAAAATTTTGTGGATTATTCTCCTACATCACCAACAATTTCCATAATAAGGTTTAAGTCATCACTACATGCAAATTCCTGTCACAATTTAGGTTTTCTTCAATGAAATTCATCCCTAATCATCCCTAAACTAATATGAAGGATGCAACAACAAAATAAGCAAGACAAACACTTGCCTGGGATTTTTGACGTTCTGATTTGCAGATGTTTTTGGTGTGGTTGTGTAGCCCATTGCGCAATCTACGCGTTGGTGGTGGTTGCGGTGCAAACGGGTGGATTTCGGGCCTTGAATTTGTCTTGAGAGGTCTCTCCTTCCTCTCCTATGGCCGTCACTTGTGTTTAGAGTTTCTAACCCTAGATGAAAATCCAGATATATGATATAACCCTTTGAATTTTCGTGGGTTTAATTACCCAAAAAGGTGAAATGTCCAAAACGCCCTCCCGGGGTACCAATTAGGCCTAAAAACGCCCCGAGACCCAAACTAAACACCCGGGTACACTTTTCTGACTATCTCGACCCTTTCGGACGCGTTGGCGTACTCAAAATGACCATATGAACGACTTATAAAATATTTACTTTTATTTATCAATATTTAGTCTCGACGCGACACGGGCGCGTCCCGACTCAAATTTTCAAAATTGCCATTTTATTCACTCGTGACATTCAATATAATCAATATCATATATTACTTTGCTCAATAGTAATATTCAACAAATTTCCCATAATTACTAACTCTCGTCACGTTAATAATTATAACATAATTAATTTCCGGATTTTTATTAAATATTTAACTCACAATAAATTTAATAAATCCCCAAATTAATATAGCATAAAAAATACGGGGTATTAAATTCAACTACTTGTTAGGAGAAACAATGTATAATCTTACAAATAAGATATTGCACCGAACCTTTAAGGTCTATATAACACTATTCTAGTTATAAAGCACAATCATTCAACCCTAGCAACCACGTACACAAATAACGCAGTTAGCCTATATGTAGATATCCAAAACCCAATTACTTATGGATATAAAAACACTTCACAATGATATCATCTTCCAGGAATTACTCACTTGATCTCGGGTTACCATCCACCGGACTATTATCACACCGCCCTGGTAATAAAAACAAATCACCACGTACAGGAAGCGGTCATAGTTCCGAATTTAAAAGCGAGAACGAATCATACCCAAGACTTCTCACCCAGAATAAAATCATGGAGGAAATAATGGACGACTACGACATGGGTAGTATACGCTCCCTGTTCCTCAAGCCAGGGGCCTCACCCACATCGCGCAACCTTTCATGATAGCACCGTAGGGTATGCTCACACAATAAGTATATATATACATCATTCACACTAGATATATATGTAATCACGTCATCTATACAAAAACCATCACGCAAGGTATATACATCTACGCAATATATGTATACATACTATCTCACATCCGCATGTATGAACGAAATGAATTCTGCTATAAGTATATAACTCTCAACATACTACCCGTTGCTATAACTCATACCTTCCCAATTAATTTTATAATACGATCTCTCATTTTTACCTAATCATCCCTCCCACATATGATATAGATAGTCTCCCAATTTAATCGGCATTAGTAATATTATCACAAATCCAAATGAATGTAACACTCAAACTAATATCATCCAACTGTGTTTTAGTCCTACTCTCATTTCCTTAATAAGAGAGGCACCACACCATCATAATCCCTTACTAATATTGGCCCAAATACCTCCTTACTATCCTAAGGTATCAATCTCTTAATATAGTAACCTAACCCTCTATAATACAATACCTAAAAAGGTCCCTAAGTTTTAAACCCAAAAGAAAAGGGGTAAAATTGAAATCCCATTCTCGGGATAAAAACAGAGTATCGGTCGATCAGTCCCTGACCCCCGATCGACCGCGGTTCTAGAGTTTTCTTTTCGAAGGAAGTAGTAGACTTTTCTCTTTAGGCACAATCGACCAGCTTCCTGGCCGCGGTCAACTGACCATACTAAATATTTCGGCCCTTTACCATTTCGGGTGAAACCTAACCCTCTAAAAACCCAATATACCATCCTCTAATCATTAATCTTCAACCGAATCATGTTTCTAGCATTAAAACTCATGCTACAATTCAACCCATTTAATTATACAACCTCAAATTCATACATACACCTCAAATGCAAGATTTAACTAAAATCTAGGTTTTGACATATAAACCCAAAATCCATAATGTTATCCACAAATAATGATATAAATGAGACACAAGAATTATTTAGCAAGTTTAATCACTTGCCTCGAAGTTGTAGAGGTTGAATCTTTCTCGAAATCGCGTATTGGCCGGAATCACCAAGCTTTTCTCCTCTTTCTCTTCTTTCTTTCCTATTCCCTCTCTCTCTAGGGCTTTCTTTCAATCTCACAAATGAGATTGTTATCTCCTGTAGGATTTTTAAGCAACTTAAATGATAATACACACTTTAAGTGACTCGTTTACTCCAATTCAAGTCAAAATAACTTAAAATATTTCGGAACCAGAATAAAACCCAAGTACAGTCATTTTGATTATCTCGACCCTTTCGGGATCAACTGCCCACTCGGAATCATCATGTGAAATACTTTGTAACATCCTCAAATTTCGACCTCAATTTCCCAATTTAAAATTTTCCAATTAAAATAAATATTATTTCTCCCAAATAAATTAAATTCTCAGTCCTAAAAATCACGGGGTATTACACCACAATCTATGTAGGACATTCTCTGCCCATATTTAGTCGATAAGGAACTTAGTAATTTGTAAGTATCCAAAGGCATATCCATTATACTCAAGTCTACCATTTCAACTATAATGATAACGTCATTATACCAACATTACACATGGTCGTATATAATCTCAATAATCGAAGCTATCACCAGTATTACTTCTAGTTTGTTGTCTATACTTTCTAAGGAAATACTTTCCCAAATCATACCATTGCGTCATCTCGCAAACGGTTTCCCCACACATAAATGACCCTACCCTTGCTCCCACCTGAGCATTGCCTGATTTTTTACCAAAATTTTGTGTTTATTCACAAAAATTTACCTCCTTAAATTATTTAAAAATTTTAAAACACACTCACATGTTGCATACCAAAGCATACTCAACTTTCTAAAGGTTCTTACACGACGTAATTTCCCATTGAAATTAATTTCTTTAAAACTAGGCTTACCCATAAAATTTATTACAATAATCTTCACCGCTATGGTGAACACCAATTCTAATCAATCTTGTCTTCAAACATGATCACAACTCATAGCAGTCCACATAAAATTAACATATTCCAAGTATCTATAATTCCATTCTCAAGAAAAATATTGTACTCCAAAATAGCTAATGAATAAGACTAAAATAAACGTAAGTCTCCAAGTATACATGTATGTGTATCCATACACAAGTGAAAGAATTTTTATACACACCCACGACGGTCAATGTACAGTATTCTCCCCAAACATAAAGTTTATTCTTTCAAAGGCATTAATAAAACCAAAGTGAACAATAATTCCAAATATCATACCAAACGTATCCCATATCAACCAAAATGTTTTTTTTATTTATATAAGAAACACTTTAGAAAATTTGAAAACTTTTTAAAACCTTTTTTCTAGAAATAAAAACATTTTATAGATGTAGTGATTTGAGTGGAGAATGATGAAAAGAGGCTAATTGAATCTAGATTATGTTGAATCGAGATATTAATTAATGGAGTTTAGAATGGATCGTTTTTTTAGTTTTCAAGGGACTTTTGATTTATTCTTTTTTTATTATTTTAAAGAGATTTTTAATTTATACATTTTTTTTATTTCAAAGAACACAATATTCAAGATGGGAGAGAAAAAGATAATAAGTATTAAAGCCTCATTAACTTCTCTAATACTATTGTATTAGAAGTTTTCATTCCCTATTTTTTTTCATCCATTGATATTAAATTACATATTGAGTGCATAAATTATTTACATTTACACGTTGTTGTCAGTTGTCCATTGTAAATTTTTTATGTAAACCAAATTTGTGGTGGTGATTAATATGCTATAACTAATGGCAAGTATAACATACTTCTCAGTATACTATAACCAAATAAAAGTGTAATGTATGTCAATCAGAACATATATATATTTATAAATTAAATGTCATTTATTTGTCGGAGTACAGGAATAGAGACCAAAGACCGACAGCACAAAATGACTTTGGAATGCCTAAGACATTTTCATTTTGGAATTACAATTATGTTTCGGGTTTCTGTTAAAGTGATACAATGAAGGCGAAATTTCGCAAATCAACTTTCTTATATACAAATAATATATGAATTCATAGGACCAATGCAACTAATGAAATAATTATTTTTTTAAGCATAGTTAAATTTTATTGTTCCTTTTGAAAAATGGCGTAATATAATCTACGCCCACGCGTCGCGCGGGGTACATACTAGTTGTATTTTAAAATAGTAAAAGAACATTTTTAATATTAAATAATGAAAATATTAATAAGTCCTTTTTCTACCTTAACCCTTAAAAGGTTATGACTGACAAGTTCATTAGAATCTCTTATATACCGCATCGTTTTGTTACCCAATGTTTAGTGATGCCACTAGTAGTCTATTACTATAACAATTCGTCCCAAACATTTTCTGGGTTCTTTCCTACGTTGAACAAAAGTCCAGTAAATCAGCTAAGTAGAAATTTTTGTTATCCTAGCTTGAGTTTTAAGCATCATGTTACTTTCCATTCCTAGTACAAGTATGTTTCGTAATATCCGCAGTCACTTTTTCCTATAAAAATAACCCATTTGTTTTCACAAAAATACAAACCTTACAACAAAGTAGTTTGTTTTTTCTAAGTGTTTGGGTATCATAACCAAATCTTTTACAATAACATAACGCGTGGAAAGATCTCCAACTTTCAACGGTTAGGTGACTTTTTTTATCAGTATCTTACCTTCTAAATGCTTGTTATTGAGTGGGAGAGACCACAAACGAGTCCATCACTCGACTTACTAGATAAAAGTTGTAGGCCATTGATTACGATGAAAAGGCAGTGATCACTCACTACAAGAAAAATGGGTGGACGGTAAAATTCCATCCCTAAAGGCACAAAATCCATCCCAAAAGAGTATTTAGGACATATTTTGCAACAGAAAAAATCCGTCCCTTATACTAGGCATCACATATATTTTAGGGACGGATTTTATCATACTAAATGTTAGTTCATGGATGGTCTACACTTGACATTAGAGACGGATTTTTCCTTCCCAAAAGGTGTTTCCGCAAAAAATTCCCGCTCCCGCGAATAGTATTTGGGATGGATAAACTGTCCCTAATACTACATAGATTCTGGCAACCTCAATTAGGACAGTAAAAAACCATCCCAAATGGTAGTTTCAATTAATGAAAAATGGGTATTAGGGATGGATTATAACCGTCCCAAATGGTATTCTCAATTAAATCAAAATGGGTACTCAGGACGGATTATAACCTTCCCAATTAATAAATAAAAAATTGTTATAAACAATTATATTATTATATGCTTTATGTTGCAATAATAAATAACATCTAATTTGCATTATAAGTAAAACTACACAATCATAAACGCAATATATCAAATGCATTCATTGAAACACATATCCAATAATAATTTCTTCAATTAAACTACATTCATGTCGAAATATTTAAATGACAACAAAATAATTTGAACTAATAAGAGATACAATTGTAAAAAAAATCATCCCAAAATTAAGAGGATAAATATAGTTGTCACGCTACAAGAAATTTCTCTTAGTGTCACATATAGCAGACACACTCAAAATAACGTCTCTTCAACTTCTTCTATACAACCTGCAATAATTAAATAATCATTTTATCAAAATAATATTATAGAGTAAAATAAAATATCCAAATATATTAGTTAATCGTATCAACAACTTTTTACAATTTTTTAAAAAATGGTGCAAAACCTTCTTGGTTTATACATGAAAACCAACTTGCCTAATCAACACAAATGTCTGCACGGCCATAAAAAAATGAAAATGACAATCTCGCATATCAACAAATCTTTACAATTTTTTAAAAAAAAATTGACAAATTCTCCTTTGTTTATACATGAAAACAAATCTATTTAATCAACGCAAAAGCCCGCACGGCTAGAATAAATTGAAAACAACAATCTTGCATATCAACAATTTTTTACAATTTAAAAAAAATGGACCGAGTATCCTTCATTTATACATGGAAACCAACTTGTTTAATGAACATAAAAGCCTGCACGGGAAGAAAAAAATCTAAACCAACAATCTCGCATATCAATAACAATAAATAAACAATCTACCTGGCTCAAACCATTGATTTGTTCATGTGTTCCACATAAATAAAATATAACGCTGAAATGTTACCCTCGAAAAAAATAAAAGACACAAAACAAAAAAGATATTTATAATCTCAAATAATCTTTAAACCTAAGTCTACATGTTTACAAGTCTAACCATTTGAAAATTCTCATCTTATACTCAAATAGGGAGTCCATATACTCAAAATCAGAGTCTGGTGGCTACATGGTCAATTTGTACGAGTTACATTGGTCCCGTGCTAGGTTCTCGTGCCTCTTACGGGACCGTTTTGTGGCTATTTTATGTTTTAACCGTTTGACGACATGTTTTTAAGGCTAAGTCTAAATTTTGCAAATTCTCATCGTAAACGCAAACCGTGAGTTCAGTGACTACGCAGTCGATTCCTACGAGTTACATTGGTCCCGTGCGAGGTGATTGTTGTAACAACCCAGGCTTTTGAGAAGATATTTTATATTATTTTGCCTAATGGGCTAATTTTATAAAATAGGGGAAGTTGGAGTAATTATTATTTCCCATGATATTAAGGGATAATATTTACTATGTTTTGTCTATTTACCGTTATGAGAAGGTAAATAGCATTATATTGTGTTTTATTGCGTTGTTATATGTAAAAAGACGGTTATGACTCATATTTAAATTGGAGTATAATTAATGAAACAATGTGAATTTGGAACACAAAAATAGTTCACGTTATTCCAAATACCAAAATAGGGAGTGCGGTTATTTTTAGAATAGTCGAGATAGTCGAAATAAGTGTCAAGTTGTATTTTTGAGTCTCGGGCACTTTTGGGGTGTTATGACTCAATTATGTGGTTATGAGTCATTTTAATGGTGTATTAACACTTAAAAGAGGGGAATTGTGTTTTATGACCCGTTTAAGTCCCCCACCCCTTTTATTTTCTCAATCTTATGAGAGAAGCCAAACGAGAGAGAGAGAGAGAAGAGAGAGTTGGGAGAAATGGAGAAAAATAGAGAAAAATGGAGATTTGTGCCAGAATTCGTTGCTACCGGAAGAGAATCCGAGACTACAATCTCGAGGCATGTTTCTTACGTTCTAGATATTGATTTAATGTGATAAATTGCATGTGTAGTTAATTTTTGGAGATATAAACCATAAATGGGTTTTCGTTAATTTTGGTGATTAAACCCTTAACGTTGTATTTTAATTTGATTTGAGAAGAAATAATTACTTATTAAATGTGTAGAAATGATTTGGGAACAATTATTATTGTTAATGTTGGAAGAAATCAAGTATTTGGGGTTTTTGGGAATTTAGGGTTCATACAACCCGTGGCCCAAACTGGGCCAATTCGCAAGGCCGAATCGATTCGGCTCCCAGGCGAATCGATTCGGTTAAACTGTAGGTTAAAGGTCTCGGAGACCGAATCGATTCGGGTTAAGACCGAATTTATTCAGACAATGAAAGAATGTGAGTTTTTCCTCTCCGAATCGATTTGGCTTTTAGGCGAATCGATTCGGCCCAAAGGGCGAATCGATTCGGTTGCCCTGTTTTCTTATGAGATTTTTCCTAGTTTTGATTTAGTTCTTTTTCTTGTAGGTCCAAGGTTTAGGGACCTTCCTTTGGGAAGTAATGAGATACCTAGTGAGTTGTTTTGTGTAGACTAATGTCCTAGGATAAAATAGGATGATTGGGCTTACCTTGAGGGATAGTTTGTGTCGGCTAATATCCGAATGAGATAGTAAGTTAACCTAAAAATAAATTGGAGATTAAATGTTAGTGTTGAGACTTTTGGGAGATATTCCATGAGGGAGACTCAATTTGGTGACTTAGGTTATTGTGTTGAATCTATGGAGGCTAGTTTGAGGATAATGGCACTT
The DNA here is from genome assembly GCA_949130495.1 of Sambucus nigra. Taxonomy (NCBI): domain Eukaryota; kingdom Viridiplantae; phylum Streptophyta; class Magnoliopsida; order Dipsacales; family Adoxaceae; genus Sambucus; species Sambucus nigra. The sequence continues at coordinate 71,052,274 of OX422224.1, forward strand.
CGGGTCTTAGGTCATTAACAAAATATGACACTAAGAATAAGAAATGTATATTATGAAATGTGGTACTAAATGAATAAATAAAAATGATTTTGAGAATGTAAAAATGAGTGTTTTCAAATGGAAAAAGTAATGATTTTCATAAATGTTAATTTATGATTACACACCTTTCTAAATCGGTATCATAAGGGAAGTTGCGCGCGTGTGGTGAAACCCCCTGACTCATGAATGTAGGGTGGATATATCCCAAGGACATATGATTGGTTATTGTACATTTATTCTGCGCTGGTGAGGTGATTCTGGGTGTGGTCATGACTCACCCGCAGGGGTATGGCCGCTTCCCGACGTTTTGGTATGATCCCAGGTTGTCTTGTGTGATAGTCCCTGGAAGATGATAGCCATTTAGGGGCCCACCCAATGGGGATACTCGGAGGGGCGGTCTTAGAATCGTTATATGTATATGAATATAACTATTCTTAATAATGTGGGTCATTATTGATGTTAAAGCATTTTATGATAATAAAATGGCTTTACTTACATTTCCCAGATGGAAGAAGGGAAATGGGTTGTTAAATACATTTTTCGGATGAAATAAGGAAAATGGGAAGATATGAAATGAAAGGATAAATCATTTTTATGTTAATAAAACTTTCCTTAAATTATATATTATCCTGGATGGAAGAAAGGAAATAAAATTGGTAAAGCAAGTTTTGAAATGAGATTTATTAGTAAACATTTGATAAAATGACATACCACTTATATATATTCCCAAAGAAAGACATAGGAATTGTGTATGTAGAGTTATGAAATTGACTTGGTAAACATTTGATAAAATGTATTACCATTTATATATATTCCTTACGAAGAAATTGGAATTATGCTTTTAGATGGTTAATGGATTTATTTATGTCTTCCTGAGTAGCTATAGATGAGACCTCCTATATATATATATATATATATATATATATATATATATATGCTGAGGGTCTAATGGATCTCGACGATCAACCTTGCCTAGTAGTAGTGTATCGAGGGATTCCTTGTTTGGATTTCGCTTTGCGGGACACCCCACGCACGAATAGAGCATAGTGTTGAGACTGGGAAAGAGTTAGGCCTTAGTACTTGGGTTAACTAGAGCATCATCATTGATATTGCGCTAGGTTACTTTTAGATTGAGAGGTGAAAAATATTATTGTTAATTGCGAGAGAATTACGCCGTTAATTGTCATTCATTTTAGTCACATGGGAATCATATCAAATCGTGACCTGGCCCGTCTATATTTCTGTGTTTACATATATTCCGTGCCGTACATGTTCTCTATCGCAAGGACACCCGTATTTACATTTCCATTCCTGTTGTCATGGAGCGACGACATATTGCGAATGTTGTAGGTTATTTGTATTAGACGCTTCTTTCCATTGTACTCTAGTTATGTTCATCTTATTTATTCGGGCATGTTGCCAAAGCTGTGCATTCATTTATTCTAATGTAATAATTGAATTGTAATACTTCGTGTAACTCATTGTATTGATCTGTTCACCGACAGCTTATTCGGCGATTATTTATCATATTGTCATTCTTTATTCATTATTTTTTATTGTCCACCATTTTTACAAATGGGATTGTCTAAGTGTTTTTCTCTTACTTATAGTTTTTTTTAAATTTGACAGTCCGTTTTCTAAATTGATTGGTGGTTATCTCGTACTATTATTTTAATCGACACTGATGCTGAGGATGGACCATCTATGATTCATGTGATTATTAGAGTATTGGGATGGCCACCTATTGTTTTAGTAGGCGGGTTGTCACAGATGGTATCAGAGAATTTTGTTCTAGAGTCCTTAGGAATTTGTGTGAACATATTTCTCTTTCAGGGTTACTTCTGATTTGATATAGAGCCTTAAGATTAAGATAGTTGATTTTTCTTATGAGATTTCGTTCTCCTGCTACGATAAGAGAACTTCGAAAATCTTTTGCATGTTCGTGTGAGGCTCATAAGTCGGTAGATGAAGGGCTTCAAGGAAGGCCGTTGTGAAGGCTTCATGAGACAGGATTACTAAGAACTGTAAGCTGTGGTCAGGGATGAGGGCCTCTTTAGAGGTCTCTCCCTTTATAGCAGTATCTTATATTTCTACCGCGACTACTAAATACAGTAGGTATGTTTTTCCAAGTACCACAGCCAGGAGAAAGTGGTGCTAATATTAGGATTCCAAGCTACATTAAGTTGGAGTTGAGAAGTCCTTGACGAGGACCACATGTTGAAGTTCGATCAGATTAGAGGAAGTGTAATCTCATTCGGTGAGAATATAAGGCCCGGGAGTTTTGGCCTAGGGTGGGGTATATAAATGCCCAGGTGTGAAGATTGGAAGGAAAATATTTCACCCAATAGGAGTTAGGTTGAAGTGGCAGAATTTGGTAGTCTCCATATTACGGTGGAGCGGGAAGTTTTGCTCATAGAGAAACCCGTTAGATATTTTTAATAGCGAGTTTCTATGGGATATCAGGGATGATGAGAAAGTAGATTCTCAAGTATTCACGTGAGATTTGGTTAGAGGTCGACAGTGAATAAAGGGTGTTATGATTAAAGAAACTGTACACCGAAATAAGATTGGTATGAGGAAGAGAGAGAGACCATCAATAGAATGATAGGTTCATGAGTAAGTTTTTCTAACACTTCTAGAGAAGTAGTGTTCTTGAGACCCCATCGGTGGATATCCACCCGGAGAAGACTCATTGAACTAAGGACATGAAGGTTAGTAGAATGTTATCTTAGATAAAGAAGTTAAGGGAGCTACGCGAGTAATCGCTAGGGTAGCTATAGATGGAAGTAGTTTGGTTCGGTTAAGACTTGAATATGTGGCAAGGAACCATTAGTAGTGGCCAAGGAGATTGGCAAGTATGTTGGTGGGAATTTCCACCTTGGTTGAGGGTGAAGTATTCCTTAAGATAAGATGGAGTAGTAATGTATTAACCCTAGATTTGGGTGCGTAATTCGAGCTTATGGTAGAATCGACGTTACGACAGTGTATTTGTATGACTTCCATGGTAGGGAAGTTCTATATTTCTCCTTCACTCGATATGAGGCGAGTGATGATATCTTAAGGAGTATATTTGTGGTATGTGCTACTCGTATTATATGTAATATACAAGTAGAAATAGTCTTAGTTTTATGGGTGCGAAAGCAAGAAAATAAATCGCGAGGCTATCCCATGTCTAGTTTCAACGTGGAACTTGTTGTTCTATAATATATCACCTAGGTATAGGATAGAGACTTTATAGAGATGGTTTACGGTATGTAGGTAGCTTTCATTATTTTTTTTGTTTGATTGCTTGCTTATTTTTCTTGTGTATGATGTTGTCTTATCTCCACGACCATCCAAGTTAAGTAGTAATGCATTGGAGGGGTTCCTTGTCTGGATTTCGCTTTTGCGAGACGCTCCATGCATGAACCTTAATGAAGTTAGATGTGGAGAGATGCTGTAATTATTTCCTTTTCCCTTCTTTTCTTTCTTTCTGTTGGTTGAGTGCTGGGTTGGAGGTTTTAGCCGAGAATCGCGTAAATGAGTGATTAAGTGCTAAGTTGAAGTGCAAGATATGAGCACTGTAATAGTTTTTCCTCTGATCGATGTGGGGAAGACTAAGATATGAAAGTCGAATTGAGACTTGTGATTTTTCCTTAATAAGAAGGCCATTTATAAAAGACTTATGTATGTATATTGGGATAAAGTGTTGGTGGCATTTTACAGAAAGTGAATGCCAGGTTAGTTAAATTTTCAGTTAATTGAGATGGTAGGACTTAGAAGTAGAAGGGAATTAGTAGGGTTACGAGTTAGGATTTTAGCAATCCCAATTATGTGTCTTTTACCATTACATCTCGACGATCGATGATGCAAGGTAGTAGTGTAAGATTTTGCCTCGGCGAGACGTCCCACGCATGAACCCGAGCGAATGTCGGAAGTTGGGATAGGTCTTGGACAATAGGGATATAATTAGTATAATACTTATACGACTACATTAGGATGTCGATATACTTTAGGATTATTAGGACGTAAGGCCCTTAGGGCATGCGACATTATTTTAGGAAGGCGATAGGGAGTTGACCACAATAGGTTTGTGGGTTAACTCTAAGTAGGATTAGGTCCCTAGAATGAAGAAGTATGGGATCTCGAGTGATTCAGAATGTTAGGCCATATGAGGTGGGGCCTTTCTTAGATAGAGCATTAAGTTGGTAACCTATCTTTCGAGGAGTTGAAGTATGAGCGGACTTTTACTCCTGCACTCGTGTTGTTAAGATCGAGAGTGGATTTAACGAATGAGTCTCTGCCAGGAATGGGAAGTATTAATACTGGAGCATGAACCTATTGTTTATGCGTCTCACAGACTTAAAATACGTGAGAAGTATTATCCTCCACTTGATTTAGAGTTCGTAGCGGTAGTATTTTCCTTAAAGAAGTAGAGGCACTACTTCCTGGGCAGGAAATTGGGTCATTTTACGAGCAACGGGGTGTTGTAATATGTATCGAGGCGGCAAAGTTGGTCTCTAAAGTTCATAAAGGACTATCAATTGGATATTCCCTTTCGCTAAGGAAATACGGATGGGGTAGTATATGCACCGAGTAGAAAACCGTCGGAGAGATTAGTAAGGCCTGGGATGCCAAGTGGAACGAGCTTCACCGAGGGGTAGCTATAGTAAGAGCGTTCATGACCGTGGTTGACCAATTCCCCTACTAGTGTGAAGAGACTAGTGGTGGGAAAGGGAAGGATAGGAGTAGTAGCTTTTATGGATCTAAATTTCCATACAATAGTTCATACCATTTCTTATAAGTATGGTGCTGTGTGTGTGGCCTAGTGTAGTCGGATGAGTAATTCACATACTCGTTGGATGGAACCTGCGGACAATATATTTCTTGGAATTGGAGTGTTCCGAGAATATTTCTTTAATGATTGGGATCATTGAGCCGCATACTTTTAATGGCTACGTCAATGGGAATAAAAATAAGTAGTGTTGGGTTGATTGATTATAAGTTAGTGTAGTTATTCCCTATTAAGGGTGTAACGTGATTCGGGAAGAAAGGAAATTTGTGCCGAGGTGTGTAGGTATTTCCTTCCATAATAGATAGGTAGCATCGATAGTTCTGGAGAACGATTCGGTGCTATGTTAGAGCACGGAGAATGTAGACTGAGATCGAATAGTGATGACCTTAGTCCGAGTCCATTGGGGACGCGGCACTGCCGAGGGGTTTGCTAGGAATGATAGAACGATAGTTTAGTATAGTATACCCTTTGCACGGTTATACGGTATGCCTGAATTTTGAGGGAAAAATTCTCTTCTAGGGGGGGGGGGGAGTATGTAACAACCCAGGCTTTTGAGAGGACATTTTACATTATTTTTCCTGATGTGTTAATTTTATAAAATAGGGGAAGTTGGAGTAAATATTATTTCCCATGATATTAAGGGATAATATTTACTTTGTTTTGTTTATTTACCGTTAGGAGAAGGTAAATAGCATTATATTGTTTTTTATTGCGTCGTTAAGTGTAAAACAACGGCTATGAATCATATTTAAATTGGAGTATAATTAATGAAATAAAATGAATTTGGAGCACAAAAATAGTTCACGTTATTTCGAATGCCAAAATAGGGGGTGCGGTTGTTTTTAGAATAGTCGAGATAGTCGAAATAAGTGCCAAGTTGTATTTTTGAGTCTCGGGCACTTTTGGGGTGTTATGACTCAATTATGTGGTTACAAGTCATTTTAATGATGCATTAACACTTAAAAGAGGGGAATTGTGTTTTATGACCAGTTTAAGTTCCCCACCCCTTTTATTTTCTCAATCTTATGAGAGAAGCCAAAGGAGAGAGAGAGAAAGAGAAGAGAGAGTTGGGAGAAATGGAGAAAAAGAGAGAAAATTGAGTTTGAGTCGGAATCCGTTGCTACCGAAAGAGAATCCGAGACTACAACCTCGAGGTAAGTTTCTTACTTGCCGGATATTGATTTAATGTGATAAATTGTATATGTAGTTAAGTTTTTGGAGATATAAACCATAAATAGGTTTATGTTGATTTTAGTGATTAAACCCTTAACCTTGTGTTTTAATTTGATTTTATTAGAAATAATTAGTTAGTAATTGTGTAGAAATGATTTGGGAACAATTATTGTTGTTGATGTTGGAAGAAATCAAGGATTTGGGGGTTTTGGGAATTTAGGGTTCATACAACCCGTGGCACAAACTGGGCTAATTCGCAAGGTCGAATCGATTCGGCTCCCAGGAGAATCGATTCGGTTAAGGGGTAGGTTACAGGTCTGGGAGACCGAATCGATTAGGGTTAAGGACGAATCGATTCGTACAATTACAGAATGTCAGTTTTTGCTCACCGAATCGATTCGGCCCAAGGGGCGAATCGATTCGGTTGCCCTATTTTCTTATGAGATTTTTCCTAGTTTTGTTTTAGCCCTTTTTATTTTAGGTCCAAGGTTTAGGGAACTTACTTTGGGAAGTAATGAGAGTCCTAGAGGGTTTTTTTGGGTAGACTAATGTCCTAGGATAAAATAGGATGATTGGGATTACCTCAAGGGCTAGTTTGTTTAGGTTAATATCCGATTGAGATAGGAAGTTAACCTAAAAATAAATTGGAGATTAAATGCTAATGTTGAGACTTTTGGGAGATTTCCATGAGGGAGACTCAATTTGGTGACTTAGGTTATTGTCTTGAACTTGTGGAGGCTAGGTTGAGGATAATGGCACTTTGGGTCTTAGGTCATTAACAAAATATGACATTAAGAATAAGAAATGTATATTATGAAATGTTGTACTATATGAATACGTACAAATGATTTTGAGAATGTAAAAATTGATGTTTTCAAATGTAAAAAGTAATGATTTTCATAAATGTTAATTTATGATTACACATCTCTCTAAATCGCTATCATAAGGGAAATTGCGCGCGTGTGGTGAAGCCCCCTGACTAATGAATGCAGGGTGGATATATCCCTAGGCCATATGACCGGTTATTGTATATTTATTCTGCACTGGTGAGGTGATTCTAGGTGTGGTCATTACTCACCCGCAGGGGTATGGCCGCTTCCCGACGTTTCGGCAGTATCCAAGGTTGTCTTGTATGATAGGCCCTGGAAGATGATAGCCATTTAGGGGCGCACTCAGTGGGGAAACTCGGATGGGCGGTCTTAGAATCGTTATATGTATATGAATATAAATATTCTTAATAATGTGGGACATTATTGATGTTAAAGCATTTTATCATAATAAAATGGCTTTACTTACATTTCCCGGATGGAAGAAGGGAAATGGGTTGTTAAATATATTTTCATGATGGAAGAAGGAAAATGGGAAGATATGAAACAAAAGGATAAAGCATTTTTATGTTAATAAAACTTTTTTTAAATTATATATTTTCCTAAATGGAAGAAAGGAAATAAAATTGGTAAATAAAGTTTTGAAATGAGATTTATTGGTAAACATTTGATAAAATGACTTACCACTTATATATATTCCTAAAGAATGACATAGGAATTGTGTATGTAGAGTTATGAAATTGACTTGGTAAACATTTGATAAAATGTTTTACCATTTATATATATTCCTTAAGAAGAAATAGGAATTATGCTTTTAGATGGTGAATGGGTTTATTTATGTCTTACTGAGTAGCTGTAAATGAGACCTCCTACATATATATATATATATATATATATATATATATATATATATATATATATATATATATATATATATATATATATAGAGAGAGAGAGAGAGAGAGAGAGAGAGAGAGAGAGATTTTGTGCTGAGGGTCTAATGGATCTCGACGATCAACCGTGCCTAGTAGTAGTGTATCGGGGGGGTTCCTTGTTTGGATTTCTCTTTGCGAGACAACCCACGCACGGATAGGGCATACTGTTGAGACTGGGGAAAAGTTAGCCCTTAGTACTTGGGTTAACTAGAGCATCATCATTGATATTGTGCTAAGTTACTTTTAGATTGAGAGGTGAGAAATATTATTGTTAATTGCAAGAGAATTACGCACTTACCTTTCATGCATTTTAGTCACATGGGATTCATATCAAACCGGGACCTGACCCGTCTATATTTCTATGTGTTTGCATTTATTCCTTGTCGTATAGGTGCTCTACCGCAAGGACACCCGTATTTACATTTCCATCCCAATTTTCATGGATCTACTAGATATTGCGGATGTTGTAGGTTATTTTTATTAGACGCTTCTTTCCATTGTACTCTAGTTATGTTCAGTTTATTTATTCGGGCGTGTTGCCTAAGCTGTGCATTCATTTATTATAATTTAATAATTGAATTGTAATACTTTCTATAACTCATTGTATTGGTCTGTTCATCGACAGCTTATTCGGTGATTATTTATCATATTGTCATTCTTTATTCATTGATTTTTTATATCCACAGTTTTTAAAAATGGGATTGTCCAAGTGTTTTTCTTTTACTTACAATTTTTTTAAAATTTGACAGTCCGTTTTCTAAAATAATTGGTGGTTATCTCGTACTATTATTTTAATTGACAGTGATGCCGAGGATGGACCATCTATGATTCCTGTGATTATTAGAGTATTGGGCTGACCACTTATTATTTTAGTAGGCGGGTTGTCACACTTGTGCCTCTTACGGGACCTTTTTTTGATGTTTTACGTTTTCACCCTTTGACACAATGTTCTTAAGCCTAAGTTTAAATTTTGTAAATTCTCATCGTATACTCAAACTGGGAGTCCGGTGACTATGTGATCAGTTCCTACGATATAAATTGGTCCCGTGGGAGGTGCTCGTGTCTCTTATAGGACTGTATCATGTCTGTTTTACGTTTTCACCCTTTCATGACATTCTTTTAAGCCCATGTCTAACCGTTTGCAAATTCTCATCGTATACTCAAATGTAATACCCCATACTTTTATGGATATTTATTTATGGGATTTATTAAATTAAATGTGATTTTTTTGGGAATTAATTCGGATAAAATACTAACGTGATGTGAGTTGGTATTTGATTATAATGTAGATATATGGCAGTATATGAATATTGAAAATATTAAAATTATCGCGAGACTGAAATACGGCAATTTGAGAAATTTTATGGGACGCGCGTGACAGTCGCGTCAGGAGGGTAATTATTTAAATTAAAAAGTGAATTTTATTTTTATCAACCGTATGGTCATTTTTTAGTGCGCCAACATGTCCGGAAGGGTAGAGATAGTCCGAAAACACTAACCGGGAGTTTAGTTTGGGTCCCGGGGCATTTTTAAACCAAACCGGCAACCCGGAAGGGTATTTTGGTAATTTTAAAAATTAAGGAATTAAGACCCACTATTTTTAGTGTAGATTTATTTATTTTTGGTTAGGCCATTAGGGCCATGATCAGCAAAAATCATAGAGGGGAGTTACGTGAGTTAGAGGAGAGGTTACAAAGAGTCCCCAAACCAAAAACCACCAGCCACCACCACCAATTTGGACGGAATTGTGACCGGAATGGAGAGAGGACCAGCCCTTAAACAACAACAACAGATAAGAACATCAAATTTACAGGCAAGTGGTTTATCTTGCAAAGATTCAAAGCATATATTTTACATGTTTCTATAGAATTGGAGATTTCTCATAAATAATGAAAATTAAATGGATTTGAATGGTTTAAATCATAATTTGGGTAGGACTTTCATGTAGGTTTATATTTGAGATGATAACAACTACGAATTTATGATTAATGAGTAGAAAATTTTGAAATTTGAAGGAATTATGGGATGATCTTGAAGAAATAGGAAAAACTAGGTTTTATATGATTTTTGGGTAATTTGATCCATGAAAGTGATGTTATATGTTGATTTGATGAATCTAAAACGTGAGGAAGGAAGTAAACATGTTAATAGGATGATTAGTCTATTCATTTGAGAGTTTTGGACGTTAGAATGATGATTATGAAGAGTAAAAAAATGCAAACCCGTAACTGTTAAGGATTTCTGGGCTGATGCCTGCTTGATCGATCGATCGACTCAAGAATGTCGATCGATCGAAGGTTCGATCGATCGACCCCTTTTTATCGATAGATCTACCCCTGCTGTATTTTGGCAATTGTTTCTCTTTAAGGTTTAATGATTATTTCAAAGCCGATGTTGGTTATTAGGAAGATTAATATGATAGTGTGGGACTTAATTAAAGTCAGCAGGGCCTTAGTTGTTATCGGAGAATGCTATAACTTATGGGATTGATTGATATTACGTACGAGGGTCTACCTATTGAGGTACGATTAGAAAACGCTCGAATTGGAACAACATTGAGAATTGAGGATGATGTAAGATAAGGGCAGTAACGGAGGGACTTTAAGTACTGAGATAACAATTGAAATTAATAAGAAATCTAGTAACCTTTTGAGCTGGGTTTAAGTAGCCAAATTGATACGACGAGAGAGTTATCAAACGGAATATATATGATATTTAATACTTAGAGTAAATTTTCCACGTACGAGATTAACTAGATGAAATGTGAGAACATCTATATTGATATATGATTACTTAGGTTGTGTGAATCCCTAGTGTATGGATTTCTTATGTGTATAACATACCTATCATACTTGTTATCACGGGAGGTCGTTCGTAAGAGGATAGTCTAGTCTCGATGTGACCTTCGGGGGGAACTTAGCTATATACCTCAGAACATAGGGCTTGGAAGGGCTTATTGATGAATGGATAAGTCTGCTGACCTTGGAAGCGTAGGTATATGCGTGACCCATGGGTATGTGAACTATGTTCGCCTCCAATATGTGTAATTTGTATTTCAACGATTCCCGAGTGCTTCGGAACACGTGATCCTTACATACGTGATGTACATGGTTTTGATAGCAGAGTATGCGTGCACCGCAGCTTAGCCTAGGGGTGCCATATATATATATATATATATATATATATATATATATATATATATATATATATATATATATGTACTGAGAGTGATGTACTTATGTATTTGTGATGGGTTCATTGTTGCTTAGTAGATGTGATTGTCTAAGATATGCGAATGGGTTAAAAATGAGAATTTAACTAAAACTTGAGAGAAGTAAATTAACGAATGTGAACATGGGTTATAAATATGGCTTAATTGGGGGGGTTATGTGTAGATACTCTATGTTTGAATGCCAAGGCAGGAGTGGTATACACTACTTAGATAGTGGCATAACTAGGATGGGTTAAAGGCATACGTTACACGTGCACAGTAGTGGAGAGGCAAGGAACTCATGTGAGAGTACGCAATTAACGTGTTTATAATATGTGATGTTCAATTGTAATTTAAATCACTTGCTAAACTTTTAAACTATTTTTCACATCGGGCTCTGACCCATTTTCCTCCAAATCTATTTTTTTGTAAAAACCTTTTTAGGTGCCCAGCCACAGGGACACTATGCATAGGAATTCTATTCAGGTGATGAGCTGTAGCTGTTATGGAAGTTACAGGGCCTTGATAGTAGACGCCTCCTTTTCTAGTCTTGACTCCATATTCAGTTTCATCATTTGTAGGGCATGTCGCCCATTTCTTTTAGAGACATTTTATATTCAATTATTCAGGTTGTGGATTGTAATTAATTCAGGATTCAGACTTGTTTTATTATTTCGGTTGTGGGATTGTTGTGAGGAGTATTTCCTCCAGACTCTTTATTACTTGTTGATTACACTATTGGGACTTTATTGTGTATGGTTTTGTTATTCTTTTATTCTTCACTTACTTCATGTTAATCAGATTTAATTTAGAATTGGCAACTCGCTTTTTAAATACTAGGTGGTTAGTAATCATTAAAATGTTTTCGAGAGTGATGCTATTAACTGAACCAACTTGGAATTTTGTATTAATTTTAATAAAGGAGTAAATACTCGGTATTTAATTAGACGGGGTGTCACAGGTGGTATCAGAGCATCAGGTTCTAGTGTCCATAGGATCTGTATGGCTTACTACATTTCCAGCGTAACTTTCTTTGATATAGAGCCCTATGTTTTGTATTATTGATTCCTTTAGTAAAATTTTGTTCTCCTGCTATGATGTATATGATAGTGAATCGTATTGCGATCGGGTGTATTCGTGTGCCGAACAATATAGCACGTCGGGCGAAGACAGTTGGGTGAACAGCAGGAGGCAAATATATATTGAGGTTAATTGATTTATTTATAGAGGGATGACCGTAGTTGAAGTCACCAATATTATGGCACGGAAGTCCTGGATGATATAGAAGGCTAAGGCGCGACTTGAGACATTCGGGTACAGCTATTGTAGGAGGTGGGGTCAATTGAGACTCACCCAACAAGGTTGGATTGAGGGAGAAAGAGTTAGGTGTAACATGGAAAAGAACCAGCAGTAGCAATACTCGAAAGGCAAAAATGGCATGTTCTAGCCAAACGAACGTAATGTACCCAAAGGCTTGGACTTGTGTCGGAGTATGGACAATTAAGGGTGAAAATTTAAGGAAAAATTTTCTTGTCTCGTGAGAGCGGAGTTTCAATGGGGAGAAACAATCACAACACTTATAAGTGGAATGTGATGTCGAGAGAAGGCGTACACGAATGGTTTGACCATAAGTTCCTTGATCAGATGTTTAGGATGAAAACCGAATGTCGTTCTGAACTCACATGAGAGGACCGGACAGAGGTCACTTTGTGAGAAGAAATAAAAATTATTTAGTGAACCCTACACCGGGTGAAGTAGATGAAATGGAGAAGGGGATATCATTGGGAGAATTTACATAGAAGAATTGCTAGTCCTTTTGGCAGAATTCTGCTTGGACGGTTAAAGTAAATGGTATTGTCGCATAGTGTGTATTTGGAGGTAAATGTCCCCTTGGGTAGGGAGATACAAAAATCGAAGAATTTTTATAGAATAAGACTGGGAAAATGGTGTTGGAGAAACACCACAAGGAGGAAGACCCAATGGAGAAACCGTTAAAATAATTCGATAGCGGAACTCTTACCGAGCGATGGTAATTTCAGTAAGAGAGGTGGAAAACTAGTAGTGTGTTCCTTAGGTACATCAAGCTAAAGGAACAATGGAGATAGTCTTCAGAGTCGAGACTACCAACGTCCGAGAGATGGATCACCTCAACATGATTTGTGAGACAAAAGATAAGTGGAGTATGTGTAGAGGTATTTCTGTGGGGAGTGAAACCCGTGCGTTATAAAAAATTTCCCGATACAAGAGTAAGGATCAAGGTATTGTGCCTGGCGAGGGAAACAGTTATTGAAATATCCGGTTTTGGACAGTCATGTGTGGTAAGTCCAGTAACCATTTGAGAAGCCGGGGCGATTATTAAGATAGAAGTATGAGTTATATCCTCAGATGAGGATGCATGTTATTTGTGGCATGAATGAGTTACTACATTTGTTACAATTGTATTTTCACTTGAGAGTCGAGTTTAGTGAGTATATCAATAAGTTTATTATATATAAGAACATTTTCCCTGATAGTGTGGGGGTTAATTTTATTGTCATCCGCGGAGGATGAGTGGGTATATTAATAGCGGTTTATGCTTTATCGAAATTACTCGTTTTGGTGTTGTGTTATACGAGTATGATATGATCTTAATTATTGTTTTATATATATGATTATACCGATAGTGTGCTGGTATTGCAAGTTTATTGGGATTACTACATCGGGGTAGCATGTTTTGTTCTGGAGAGGCCCCATCTGTGAGAGAGCCGGGCTCGCAATTGTACTTTCGTGCGTGTATATATAAATATATATACAGGTTATGATTTCAAATGGGTATAATGATCTCGGATATTTAATCCCAGTATGCGTAGGGATTTCATTGTTATGAGTTGTATGTAATTGATTTACAAGTCAACAAAGAGTTAGTTGGTTCTTATAATTAACGATAGAGAGGTCGTAACAAAAAGAGCGCATTGTTTTATCACCCGTTAGAGATTTGGAAGTTTATACTCATAGTTGTGTGTCTGGGGACGGGAATTTGAGCGTCCAAAATATCTCGCATATTGTATATGAAATGTGATTTCCATCACTGTAAAGAGAAAAGTGTCTTTCAGAAGGAGTTCTTTGTTATGTATAATTGCGAACTGAGATAAAACTTTGTTGTTAAAAGATGAGAGTGTAGGGGTACATATTATGGACAGGGCTTAACGGATTTCGATGACCAACAATGTTAGGTAGTAGTGTATCGGGGGGTTCCTTATTTGGATTTCGCTTTGCGAGACACCCTACGCATGAAACTTAGCGTAAGGTTGGTAGTAAGGAAATGTGTGGCCCTTCGTTCATGATTTGGATACCTCTATCGCTATGGGAGTACGTAGTTATAACGGGATGTTACAAGGAGTAAATTATGCTATACGGCCATTAGAGCCAGTTGTTAGTAAACTACGATACAAATACTAATAATGTTGGTTTTGTCACGGCGTGTTGAAGGACGCATTAAGGATAAGGAGGATTTAGGATTTCTAATTCAGAAGCGATTGAGAACACCCAAGTGGTATAGCACCGATGTATTTACAGTGACAATAAAGAGTTTGGCATTTGTATGAAGCGTATATAATGTTTAAAAATCGTATGGTTGGGTTATAAGGGGCGTAGACATCTTTATTTTCTAAAGTGTAAATCAAAGGAAGAGGGAACATATACGGGAGAGATTATTACTTATGAGAATAAACGTCATAAGAAAAGGTGTAAGTGAATATCATGTGTAGTAAGTGTAGCACGTTCAAATTTGAAGAAAAGGAAGTAGAAAGCCATTTAATAAAAGGATATCTCTTCAGAAGGCGAATAAATCATTATGAGAAATTTAGAGTAGAGTCCCGATCAATCGAATATTGAGGGTGACTCAAGAGTAAATAGAATGAGGATGTCAATCAGGTATAAACTCCAAATATGCACAAAGTGGTGAAAAGTGTAAAGGTCCAAACTTTTGGTATTCGTCTGGAGAATAAGATCATTAAATGTCATTTAACGGGGAAAATTTTATGTGAATATCGACATTGAAAGAGGTATAGTAAGTAGTAGAATAGTTGGGGTTAGATGATCAACCAAATAATTTTGTATCAAGAAGACGATTCCAAGAATGGGAGGGTCAAGTTGGAGAATTTTCTTGAGAGGTAGCCAACTTATTGATAAGTAATGAGTTCCTTCGATTATGTGGGACATGTTGTCCAGAAGGAGAGAAATTGTTATATACTTGGGATGATTTACACCATTAGATAGTGAACACGCCGGTACGTGGTTCGACGTAGTATTATTTTGAACTTGGATGAAATCCCCAAAATCCACATTTAGGTGGGGTGACAGTAAGTAGTGGGAAATAACGATTCAAACTGAGGGTTGTATCACCTATAACTCGAGGTGCACGCGCAAGGTGACTAACGACTGATGGATTGTATGAAAGAAATTTTGGATTCATTGCGATATTTTCAATTCCAAATCCGGTGTAACTAGTGAGGTATATTGTAGTCATGAGGAGGAGATATTACCAAATGGTAGAGTTGGGAGAAAAGCACCCGTACCTATTTATGGTGGACAAGGTGCTTACAACGGTTCGTGTGACACCAACAGGCTGAAGTGGTTTTCCTTGTGTGAAAGTCACAACGTCGGGATATTTCAAGGAATGGACAAGCGTATTCTGATGTGTTATTGATTCATCCCAGGATGGGAGTTTGGAGTTTTGATATACGCGGGAGTTAGTAGTGAGGTACGGACTCACAATACTAATAAAAATAATGCGGCTAATGATGTATAGGCTATATTTATTTGAAGGTTGTTTAATAAGAGCACAACGTGAGGTGCATTTATCGAAGATTATTCTGATAAGGTATCAAGTATGTTAAACAAGCTTATTGTGAAGCGAGGGTTTTAGTGATTTGGGATTTTCTTTATAATTGTTTTGAATACTGGAGGATACCTAATTTTTCCAGGTGTGCCTTACTTATCCGAATTTCGGGATGAAATTCTATTATTAGGGGGGAAGTATGTAATACCCCGTACTTTTATGGATATTTATTTATGGGATTAATTAAATTAAATGTGAATTATTTGAGAATTAATCCAGATAAAATACTAACGTGATGTGAGTTGGTATTTTATTATAATGTGGATATATGGCAGTATATGAATATTGAAAATA
The DNA here is from genome assembly GCA_949130495.1 of Sambucus nigra. Classification (NCBI taxonomy): domain Eukaryota; kingdom Viridiplantae; phylum Streptophyta; class Magnoliopsida; order Dipsacales; family Adoxaceae; genus Sambucus; species Sambucus nigra. Next base: position 71,068,406 of record OX422224.1, read on the forward strand.
TTAAAATTGTCCTAGACTGAAATACGACAATTTGGGAAATTTTGTGGGACGCGCGTGACAGTCGCGTCAAGAGGGTAATTATTTAAATTAAAAAGTGAATTTTATTTTTATCAACAGTATAGTCATTTTGAGTGCGCCAATGTGTCTGGAAGGGTCGATATAGTCAGAAAACACTAGCCGGGAGTTTAGTTTGGGTCCCGGGGCATTTTTAAGCCAAACCGGCAACCCGGAAGGGTATTTTGGTAATTTTAAAAATTAAGGAATTAAGACCCACGATTTTTAGTGTTGATTTATTTATTTTTGGTTAGGCAATTAGTTCCATGATCAGCCAAAAACATAGAGGGGAGTTACGTGACTTAGAGGAGAGGTTACAAAGAATCCCCAAACCAAAAACCACCACCCACCACCACCAATTTGGACGGAATTGTGACCGGAATGGAGAGAGGACCAGCCCTTAAACAACAACAACGGATAAGAACATCAAATTTACAGGAAAGTGGTTTATCTTGCAAAGATTCAAAGAATATATTTTACATGTTTCTATAGAATTGGAGATTTCTCATAAATAATGAAAATTAAATGGATTTGAATGGTTTAAATCATAATTTGGGTAGGACTTTCATGTAGGCTTATATTTGAGATGATAACAACTACGAATTTATGATTAATGGGTAGAAAATTTTGAAATTTGAAGGAATTATGGGATGATCTTGAAGAAATAGGAAAAACTAGGTTATATATGATTTTTGGGTAATTTGATCCATGAAAGTGATGTTATATGTTGATTTGATGAATCTAAAACGTGGGGAAGGAAGTAAACGTGTTAATAGGATGATTAGTGTATTCATTTGAGATGAAGAGTAAAAAAATGCAAATTCGTAATTGTTAAGGATTTCTGGGCTGATGCCTGCTTGATCGATCGATCGACTCAAGAACGTCGATCGGTCGAAGGTTCGATCGATCGACCCCTTTTTATCGATAGATCGACCCCTGCTGTATTTTGGCAATTGTTTCTCTTTAAGGTTTAATGATTATTCCAAAGCCGATGTTGGTTATTAGGAAGATTAATTTGATTGTGTGGGACTTAATTAAAGTCACTAGGGCCTTAGTTGTTATCGGAGAACGCTATAACTTATGGGATTGATTGATATTACGTACGAGGGTCTACCGAGTGAGGTACGGTTAGAAAATGTTCGAATTGGAACTACATTGAGAATTGAGGATGATGTAAGATAAGGGAAGTAACGGAGGGACTTTAAGTACTGAGATAACATTTGAAATTAATAAGAAATCTAGTAACCTTTTAGGTTAGGTTTAAGCCCAAATTGATACGACGAGAGAGTTATCAAACGGAATATATATGATATGTAATACTCGGAGTAAATTTGCCACGTACGAGATTAACTAGATGAAATATGATAACATCTATATTTATATATGATTACTTAGGTTGTGTTAATGCCTAGTGTATGGATTTCTTATGTGTATAACATACCTACCATACTTGCTATCACGGGAGGTCGTTCATAAGAGGATTGTCTTGTCTCGATGTGAACTTCGGGGGGAACTTAGATCTATAGCTCAGAACATAGGGCTTGGAAGGGCTTATTGCTGAATGGATAATTCTGTTGACCTTGGGAGCGTAGGTATGTGCGTGACCCATGGGTATGTGAACTATGTTCGCCTCCAATATGTGTAATTTGTATTTCAACGATTCCTGAGTGATTCGGAACACGTGATCCTTACGTACGTGATGTACATGGATTTGATAGCAGAGTATGCTTGCACCGCAGCTTAGCCTAGGGGTGCCATATATATATATATATATATATGTGTGTGTGTGTGTGTGTGTGTGTGTGTGTGTGTGTGTGTGTACTGAGAGTGATGTACTTATGTATTTGTGATGGGTTCATTGTTGCTTAGTAGATGTGATTGACTAAGATATGCGAATGGGTTAAAAATATGAATTTAACTAACACCTGAGATAAGTAAATTAACGAATGTGAACATGGGTTATAAATATGGCTTAATTTGGGGGGTTATGTGTAGATACTCTATGTTTGAATGCGAAGGCAGGAGTGGTATAAACTAGTTAGATAGTGGCATAACTAGGATGGGTTAAAGGCATACGTTAGACGTGCACAGTAGTGGAGAGGCAAGGAACTCATGTGAGAGTACGCAATTAACGTGTTTATAATATGTGATGTTCAATTGTAATTTAAATCACTTGCTAAACTTTTAAACTATTTTCACATCGGGCTTTGACCCATTTTCCTCCAAATCTATTTTTTTGTAAAAACCTTTTTAGGTGCCCAGCCACAGGGACACTATGCATAGGAATTCTATTCAGGTGACGAGCTGTAGTTGTTGTGGAAGTTACAGGGCTTTGACAGTAGATGCCTCCTTTTATAGTCCTGACTCCATATTCAGTTTCATCATTTGTAGGGCATGTCGGCCATTTCTTTTAGAGACATTTTATATTCAGTTATTCAGGGTTTGGATTGTAATTAATTCAGGATTCAGGCTTGTTTTATTATTTCAGTTGTGGGATTGTTGTGAGGAGTATTTCCTCCAGACTCTTTATTACTTGTTGATTACACTATTGGGACTTTATTGTGTATGGTTTTGTTATTCTTTAATCTTCACTTACTTCATGTTAATCAAATTTAATTTAGAATTGGCAACTCGCTTTTTAAATACTAGGTGGTTAGTAATCATTAAAATGTTTTCGAGAGTGATGCTATTAACTGAACCAACTTGGCATTTTGTATTAATTTTAATAAAGGAGTAGCTACCCGGTATTTAATTAGACGGGGTGTCACATCAAACTGGGACTTTGGTGAGTACGCGGTCGGTTTTTACGAGTTACATTAGTACCATGCGAGGTTCTCGTGCCTCTTACGGGAGTGTTTTGTCGTTGTTTTACATTTTCTCCCTTCGATGGCATGTTTTTAAGCATAAGTCTAAATTTTGCAAATTCTCATCATATACTGAAACGAGCAGTCCGTTGACTATGTAGTCAGTTCAGACGAGTTACACGGGTCCCATGCGAGGTGCTCATGCCTCCTGCGGAACCGTTTTGTCTCTGTTCTATATTTTCACCCTTTGACGCCAAGTTTTTCAGTCTAAGTCTAAATTTTTGCATATTCTCGTCGTATACTCAAACCGGGAGTCCGGTGACTACGTGATCGATTCTTACGAGTTACATTAGTCCTGTGCGAGGAGTTCGTGCAACTTACAGGACCATTTCGTATCCGTTTTACATTTCCACTTTTTGACAGCATGTTTCTAAGCTCAAGTCTAAATTTTTTAAATTCTCGTGGTATACTCAAATTGGGAGTCCGGTGACTACGCAAACGATTTGTACGAGTTACATGACGGGGATTGTCACCCTTTGACCCCATGTTTTTAAGCCGAAGTCTAACTGTTTGTAAATTATCATCGTAAACTCAAACGGGGATTCTGGTGACTATGCGGTCAGTTCTTACAAGTTACATTGGTCCCGTACGAGGTGGTCGTGCCTCTTATGGGACCGCTTTGTGATTATTTTATGTTTTCACCATTTGACGGCATGTTTTTAAGTCTAAGTCAGAATTTCACAAATTCTCATCGTATACTTAAATGAGGAGTCCTATGACTACACGGTCAGTTCCTACGAGTTACAGTGGTCCGTAGCGAGGCGTTCATGCCTCTTATAGGACTATTTTATGGTTTTCTTACATTTTCACCTTTGACGTATGTTTTTAAGACCAACTCTAACAATTTGAAAATTCTCATTGTAAACTCAAAACTGGTTGTCTGGTGACTACGCGGTCAGTTCGTATCAGTTACATTGGTCTTGTGCGAGTTGCTCGTGCCTTTTACCGGATTGTTGTGTGTCAGTTTTACATTTTCACTCTTTGACGTCATGTTTTTATGCTTAAGTCTATTTTTTTGCAAATTATCCTAGTATACTCAAATTGGGAGTCCGATGACTACGCAGTCGGTTCATACAAGTGACATTGGTCCTCTGTGAGGTGATAATGCCTCTTACGGGACCGTTTTGGGGTTTTTTTACATTCTCACCCTTCGACGTCATATCTTTAAAACCAAGTCTAACTGTTTGCAAATTATCGTTGTATACTCAAACGGGGAGTCCGGTGAGTACATGATTGATTCGTACAAGTTACATTTGTCCTGTGCGAGGTGCTCGTGCCTCTCAAGGGATCATTTTGTGGTTGTTTTACATTTTCACCCTTGGAAGCCATGTTTTTAAGCCTAAGACTAAATTTTTGCAAATTCTCATCATATACTTAAAATCGGGAGACCGATGACTATGCGGTCGGTTCGTACAGGTTAGATTGGTTATCTACGAGGTGCTCGTGCTTATTACGGGACATTTTTGTGGTTGTTTTACGTCTTCACCCTTTGGCGGTATGTTTTTAAGCCCAAGTCTAACCGTTTGAAAATTCTCGTCATATACTCAAACAGGAAGTTCAGTGACAATGCAGTCGATTCTTACGAGTTACATTGGTCTCGTACGAGGTACTCACATCTCTCATGGGACCGTTTGTGGCTATTTTACGTCTTCACCCTTTGACGTTATGTTTTTCAGGCCAAGTCTAACCGTTTGCAAATTCTCGTAGTATACTCAAACGGAGAGTCCGCTGACTATACGGTCAGCTTCCACGAGTTATACTGGTCCCGCATGAGGTGTTCGTGCCTCTTAAAGGACCATTTGGTGGCTGTTTCGTGTTTTCACCCTTTGACGCCATGTTTTTAAGCCTATGTCTAAATTTGTGCAAACTCCCATCTTATACTCAAACTAGGGGTTCGATGACTACGCAGTTAGTTCGTACGAGTTACATTAGTTACGTGCGATGTGGTCTGTCATCTTACGAGACCGTTATGTATCCATTTTACTTTTTCACCCTTTGACGACAAATTTTCAAGCCTAAGTCTAAATTTTGCGAATTCTCGCCCTATACTCAAACCGAAAGTCTGGTGACTACGCGATCGGTTCGTACGAGTTACATTATTCCTGTGCGAGGTGCTCGTACCTCTTACTGGACCATTAGATCGGTTCCGTACGAGGTGCTCGTGCCTATTACAGGAACATTTTTTGGTTGTTTTATGTTTTAACCCTTTGGCGGAATGTTTTCAAGCCAAGGTTTAACCGTTTGCAAATTCTCATCGTATACTCAAACGGGCAGTTCAGTAACAATGCGGTCGGTTCTTACGAGTTACATTGGTCCCGTACGAGGTACTCGTGCCTCTTATGGGACCGTTTTGTGGTTGTTTTACGTCTTCACCCTTTTACGACATATTTTTTAGTCCAAGTCTAACCGTTTGCAAATTCTCATCGTATACTCAAATGGGGAGTCCGATGACTATTCGGTTAGTTTCCACAAGTTATACTGGTCCCGCATGAGGTGTTCATGCCTCTTGAAGGACCATTAGGTGTCTATTTCATGTTTTCACCCTTTTACGCCATGTTTTTAAGTGAAAGTCTAAATTTTTGCAATCTCCCATCTTATCCCCAAATCAGGAGTCCAATGACTACGCACTCAGTTCGTACGAGATAAATTAGTTGTGTGAGATGTGGTCAGTCATCTTACGAGACCGTTATGTATCCATTTTACGTTTTCACCCTTTGACGACATGTTTTTAAGCCCAAGTCTAAATTTTGTGAATTCTCGTCGTATACTTAAACCGAGAGTCTGGTAACTACACGAACGGTTCGTACAAGTTACATTATTCTCGTGCGAGGTGTTTGTGCCTCTTAGTGGACCGTTTCATGGTTATTTTACATTTTCACCTTTTGACGGCATGTTTTGAAGCCCAAGTATAACTATTTGCAAATTCTCATCATATACTCAAACGGGGAATCTGGTGACTATGCAATCTATTTGTACCAGTTCCATCAGTAACTTATGAGGTTCTCGTACCTTTTACGGGAGTGTTTTGTTTTTATTTTCTGTTTTCACCATTTGACGGCATGTTTTTAAACAAAAGTCTAAATTTTGCAAAATCTCGTCATATACTCAAATGAGGAGTCGGGTGACTACGCGGTCAGTTCAGACGAGTTACACGGGTCCCGTGCGAGGTGCTCATGCCTATTGTATAACCGTTTTGTGTCTGTTCTTCATTTTCACCTTTTAACACCATGTTTTTAAGTCTAAAGTCTCAATTTTTGCAAATTATCATCGTATAATCAAACCGAGAGTTCGGTGACTATGTGGTCGGTTCGTAGTAGTTAGATTAGTCCCGTGCGAGGAGCTTGTTAATCTCACGGGACCATTTTGTATCCATTTTACATTTCCACCCAATAACGACATGTTTGTAAGATTAAGTCCAAATTTTGTAAATTATCGTCTTATACTCAAATAGTTTTTCGGTGACTACATGGTCGGTTCGTATGAGTTACATTGGTCCCGTACGAGGTGCTCGTTCCTCTTATATGACCGTTTTGTTTATTTTTTACATTTTTACGCTTTCACCCTATGTTTTTGTGCCAAAGTCTAACGGTTTGTAAATTATCGTCGTATACTCAAATAGGGAGTCTAGTGACTACGCGGTCGGCTTGTCCTGTTCGAGGTGCTCGTGCCTCTTATGAGACCGTTTTGTGTCTGTTTTATGTCTTCACCCTTTGACGACATGTTTTTCAGGCCAAGTCTAACCATTTGCAAATTCTCATCGTATACTCAAATGGGGAGTCCGATGACCATCCGATCAGCTTCCACGAGTTATACTGGTCCCGCGTGAGGTGTTTGTGGCTCTTTAAGGACCATTTGGTGGCTATTTCATGTTTTCACCCTTTCACGCCATGTTTTTAAGCATAAGTCTAAATTTTTGCAAACTCCCATCTTATACTCAAACCGGGAGTCCAATGACTATGCAGTCAGTTCGTACAAGTTACTTTAGTTGTGTGCGATGTGGTTAGTCGTCTTACGAGACCGTTATGTATCCATTTTATATTTTCACCCTTTGATGACATGTTTTTAAGCCCAAGTCTAAATTTTGTGAATTCTCACCGTATACTCAAACCGAGAGTCTGGTGACTACACGAGAGGTTCGTATAAGTTACATTATTCTCGGATGAGGTGCTCATTCCTCTTATTGGACCATTTCATGGTTATTTTACATTTTTTCCCTTTGACGACATCTTTTGAAGCCCAAGTCTAATCGTTTGCAAATTCTTATCATATATACAAACGGGGAATTCGTTGACTATGCGGTCTGTTTGTACGAGTTCCATCAGTCCCTTGCGAGGTGCTCGTGCCTCTTATGGGAGTGTTTTGTTTGTGTTTTATGTTTTCACCATATAATGACATGTTTTTAAGCAAAAGTTTAAATTTTGCAAAATCTCGTCATATACTCAAACAAGGAGTCGAGTGACTGGGCGATCAGTTTAGATGAGTTACACAAGTTCCGTGCGAGGTGCTCGTGCCTGTTGTAGAACCGTTTTGTGTCTGTTCTTCATTTTCACCCATTGACGCCATGTTTTTATGTCTAAAGTCTAAATTTTTGCAAATTATCATCGTATAATCAAACCGAGAGTCCGGTGACTATGCGGTCGGTTCGTACTAGTTACATTAGTCCCGTACGAGGAGCTCATTAATCTCACGTGACCATTTTGTACCCATTTTACATTTCCACCCATTAACGGTATGTTTGTAAGCTTAAGTTTAAATTTTGTAAATTATCATCGTATACTCAAATTGGTTCTCCAGTGACTATGTGGTCGATTCGTATGAGTTGCATTGGTCCCGTACGAGGTGCTCTTGCCTCTTACAGGACCATTTTGTGGATTTTTTACATTTTCACCCTTTGATCCCATGTTTTTGTGCCGAAGTCTAATGGTTCGCAAATTCTCGTCGTATAATAAAATAGGGAGTCAGGTGAGTATGCAGTCGATTCTTCCCGTTCGAGGTGCTTGTGCCTCATATGGGACCATTTTATGGTTGTGTTATATTTTCACCCTTTGACGTATGTATTTAAACCCAACTCTAATCATTTGTAAATTCTCATCGTATACTGAAACGGGGAGTCCGATGACAACACGGTATGCTCCTACGACTTACATTGGTCCCGTGCATGGTTCTCATTCCCCTTACGGGAATTATTTGTGTCAGTTTTACATTTTCACCATTTGACATTATGTTTTTAAACCAAAACCTAATTTTTTGCAATTTATCCTCGTATACTCAAATTGGGACTCCGGTGAATACACGGTCGATTCGTACAAGGGACATTGGTACTATGTGAGGTTCTCGTGCCGCTTATGGGACCGTTTTGTGGTTTATTACATTTTCACCCTTTGTCCCCAAGTTTTTATACCAAAGTCTAATGGTTTGTAAATTCTCATTGTATACTCAATCAGGTAGTCTAGTGACTTCGCGGTCGGTTTGTACGAGTTACATTTGTCCCTTTCGAGGTGCTCGTACCTCTTACTGGACATTTTTATTGTTGTTTTACATTTCACCCATTAACATCATATTTTTAAGCGAAAATCTGACCATTTGCAAATTCTCGTTGTATACTCAAACGGGCAGTCCAGTGACTACGCGGTCAATTTATACGAGTTACATTGGTCCCATGCGAGGTGTTTGTGCCTCTTACGGGACCATTTTGTGATTGTTTTATATTTTCACCATTTGACAGCATGTTTTTATGTATAAGTCTAAATTTTGTAAATTCTCATTGTATACTTAAATGGGAAGTTCGGTGACTATGCAGTCAGTTCGTACGAGTTACATTGGTCCCGAGCGAGAAGCTCGTACCTCTTACGGGACCATTTTATGGTTATTTTATGTTTTCACCCTTTGACGCATGTTTTTAAGACCAAACCTAACCGTTTGCCAATTCCCATTATATACTCGAACCGGGAGTCTGGTAACTATGCGGTCAGTTCATACGAGTAAAATTGATCATGTGCGAGGTGCTCATGCCTCTTAGGGGAGTGTTTTGTTCTAGTTTTACATTTTCACCCTTTGACGTCATGTTTTTAAGCCTAAGTCCAATTTTTGGTATATTATCCTAGTATACTCAAATTGGGAGTCCGGTGACTATGTGATCGGTTCGTATAAGTGACATTGGTCTCGTGCGAGGTGATTGTACCTCTTACGGGACCGTTTTTTGCTTATTTAAGGTTTTCACACTTTGATGTAATATTTTTAAAACCAAGTCTAACTGTTTGCAAATTCTCGTTGTATAGTCAAATTGGGAGTCCGATGACTATGCAGTCGATTCGTACAAGTTACATTTGTCTCGTGCAAGCTGCTTGTGCCTCTCACGGGACCATTTTGTGGTTGTTTTAGATTTTCACCCCTTGATGCCATGTTTTTAAGCCTAAGACTAAATTTTTGCAAATTCTCATTATATACTCAAATCGGGAGATCGGTGACTTTGCGGTCGGTTCCTACATATTAGATTGATTCCATGCAAGGTGCTCGTGCCTATTACGGGACCATATTGTGGTTGATTTATGTTTTACCCCTTTGATGACATGTTGTTAAGCCCAAGTTTAACCGTTTGCAAATTCTCGTCATATACTCAAACAAGCAGTCCGGTGACAATGAAGTCAGTTCTTACGAGTCACATTGGTCCCGTGTGAGCTACTCGTACCTCTTATGGGCATATTTTTTGGATGTTTTACATCTTCACCCTTTGATGGTATGTTTTTTAGGCTAAGACTAATCGTTTGCAAATTTTCATCGCATACTCAAACGGGGAGTCCGGTGACTATTCAGTCAGCTTCCACGAGTTATACAGGTTCCGCGTGAGGTGCTCGTGCCTCTTACAGGACCATTTGGTTGCTATTTCATGTTTTCACCCTTTGACGCCATGCTTTTAAGCCTAAGTCTAAATTTGTGCAAACTCCCATCTTACACTTATTTTAGGAGTCCGACGATGACGCCGTCAGTTCGTACGAGTTTCATTAGTCACGTGCAAGGTGTTCGGTAATCTTATGAGATGGTTATGTATACGTTTCACATTTTCACCCTTCAATGACATGCTTTTAAGCCTAAGTCTAAATTTTTTCAAATTCTCGTCGTATACTCAAACCGAGAGCCCAGTGACTACGTGGTCAGTTCGTATGAGTTACATTGTTCCTGTGCGAGGTGCTTGTGCCTCTATCTCAGCCGTTTCATGGTTGTTTTACATTTTTCACCCTTTGACAAAATGTTTTGAAGCCCAAGTCTAACTGTTTGCAAATTCTCATCGTATACTCAAACAGGGTGTCCGGTGACAATGCAGTCAGTTTTTACAAGTTACATCGATCCCGTGTGAGGTTCCCATGCTTCTTACGGGTGTGATTTTTTGGTGTTTACATTTTCACCATTTGACGAGATGTCTTTAAGCAAAAGTCTAAATTTTGCAAATTTTCATCATATACTCAAACGAGGAGTCCGATGACTATGCAATCGGTTCAAACGAGTTACTCGAGTCCCGTGCGAGGTGCTCGTGCCTCTTGTAGAACCGTTTTGTGTATGTTCTCCATTTTCACCATTTGACGCCATTTTTTAAAGTCTAAGTCTAAAGTTTTGCAAATCATCATCGTATAATCAAACCGGGAGTTCGATGACTATGCGGTCGGTTCGTACGAGTTACGTTAGTCCCATGCGAGGAGCTCGTTAATCTAACATGACCATTTTGTATCCATTTTACATTTCCACCCTTTGACGGCATGTTTCTAAGCTTAAGTCTAAATTTTTCAAATTATCATCGTACACTCAAATCGACTATCCAATGATTACGCGGTCAGTTCGTATGAGTTACATTAGTCCCGTGCGAGGTTTTTCAGCCTCTTATAGGACCGTTTTGTGACTTTTTTACGCTTTCACCCTTTGACCTCATATTTTTATGCCAAAGTCTAAAGGTTTGCAAATTCTCGTCGTATACTCAAAAAGATATCTGGTGGCTTCGTGGTCAGTTTGTATGAGTTATATTTATCCCATTTGAAGTGCTCGTGCCTCTTACGAGAGCGTTTTATGGTTGTTTTACATTTTCACCCTTCGACGTATGGTTTTAAGCCCAAGTCTAACCATCTACAAATTCCCATCGTACACTCAATCTGGGAGTTCAGTGATAACGTGGTCGGTTCATATGACTTACATTTGTCCCGGGCATGGTGCTCACGCCTCTTACGGGAATGTTTTGTGTCAATTTTACATTTTAACCCTTTGACGTAATGTTTTTAAGCCTAACTCAAAATTTTTGAAAATTATCCTCATCTACTCAAAATAGGAGTTCGGTGACTACGCTGTCGGTTCGTACAACTGACATTGGTCCTGTGCGAGGTGCTCGTGCCTCTTATAGGACATTTTTGTGGCCTTTATACGTCTTCACCCTTTTACCCCATGTTTTTATGCGAAAGTCCACGGTTTGCAAATTCTCATCATAAACTCAGTAGGGATTCTGGTGACTATGCAGTCAGTTTTTACGAGCTACATTTGTCCCGTTCGAGGTGCTCCTACCTCTTACGAGACTATTTTTTGGTTGTTTTGCACCCTTTGACGTCATGTTCTTTAGCCTAAGTCCAATTTTTTGCAAATTATCCTCGTATACTCAAATTGGGAGTCCAGTGACTATGCAGTCAGTTCGTATAAGTGACATTGGTCCCATATGAGGTGATCGTACCTCTTACGGGACTGTTTTATGTTTGTTTCATGTTTTCACAATTTGATGTAATATTTTTAAATCCAAGTCTAATCGTTTGTTAATTCTCGTTGTATACTCAAACAGGGATTCCAGTGACTATGAGGTCAATTCGTACGAGTTACATTCATCCCGTACGAGGTGCTCGTGCCTCTTACGGGACCGTTTGGTGGATATTTTATGTTTTCATCCTTTTAATGCCATGTTTTTACGTCCAAGTCTAAATTTTTGCAATTTCCAGTCTTATACGCACACCCGGTGTTCGGTGACTATGCAGTCTGTTTGTACAAGTGACATTGTCCAGTGCAAGGTGATTGTACCTCTTACAAGACCATTTTGTGGTTGTTTAATGTTTCCACACTTTGACATAAAAATTTTGAAACCAAGTCTGAACGTTTTTAAATTATCATTGTATACTCAAATGGGGAGTCCGGTGATTATGCGGTCGATTCTTACGAGTACATTTGCCCCATGTCAGGTGCTCGTGCCTCTTAAGGGATCATTTTGTGGTTGTTATACGTTTTCACCTTTTGAAGCCATATTTTTAAGACTAAGACTAATTTTTTTCAAATTCTCGTCGTTACTCAAATCGGGAGATCAATGACTATACGGTTGGTTCGTACAGGTAAGGGTGGTTCCGTACAAGGTGTTCGTGCGTATTATGGGACCGTTTTGTAGTTGTTTTACATTTTAACCATTTGACGGCATGTTTTTAAGCCCAAGTCTAACCGTTTGGAAATTCTTGTTATATACCCAAACGGGTAGTCCGGTGATAACGCAATCAGTTCTTACGAGTTGCATTGCCCTGTGCGAGGTACTTGTGCCACTTGTGGGACCGTTTTGTGACTATTTTATATTTTCACCCTTTGACGACATTTTTTAAGGAGAAGTCTAACCGTTTGCAAATTCTCATCGCATACTCAAACGGGGAGTCCGATGACTATGCGGTCAGTTTCCACGAGTTATATTAGTCCTGCACGAGGTTCTCGTCCCCTTAAAGGACCGTTTAGTGGATATTTTACGTTTTCACCCTTTGACACCATGTTTTTAAACCTACGTTTGAATTTTTGCAAATTCCTATCTTATGCACCAATTGGATCTTCGGTGACTACGCAGTCAATTTGTATGAGTTACATTAGTCATATATGAGGTTCTCAGCATCTTACGGGACCATTATGTATCCATTTTAGTTTTTTATCCTTTGATAAGATGTTTTTAAGCCTAAGTCAAATTTTTGCAAATTCTAATCGTATTCTCAAACCGATAGTTTAGTGACTACGCGGTCGGTTCTTACGAGTTACATTGGTCTCGTGTGAGGTGCTCGTGCCTCTTACCGAACCATTTCATGGTTGTTTTATGTTTTCACCCTTTGACAACATGTTTTGAAGCCAAAGTCTAAACGTTTGCAAATTCTCATCGTATACTCAAATAGGCGGTCCGATGACTACGTGGTCAGTTCGTATGAGTTACATTTGTCCCAACCGAGGTGCTCACACCTCTTATGGGACCGTTTTATGGTTCTTTTATGTTTTCACCCTTTGACGTATATTTTTAAGACCAAATCTAATAGTTTACAAATTCTCATTATATACTCAAATCGGGAGTCCAATAACTACGCGGTCAGTTCGTACGAGTTACATTCGTTCTATGAGAGGTGCTTGTGCCTTTTACGAGAGTGTTTTGCATCAGTTTTACGTTTTTACCCTTTGGCGTCATGTTGTTAATCCCCGGTATAATTTTTTGCAAAATTATCCTCGTATAAATGGGAGTACGGTGACTATGATGTCAATTCGTACAAGTGATGTTGGTCCCGTGCAAGGTGATCGTACCTCTTACGGGACAATTTTTTGGTTGTTTTATGTTTTCACCCTTTGTCGTCATATTTTTAAAAGCAAGTCTTAACATTTTCAAATTATCGTTGTATACTCAAATAGGGAGAACGGTGATTATGCGGTCGATTCTTACGAGTTACATTTGTCCCGTGTGAGGTGCTCGTGCCTCTTACGGGACCGTTTTGTGGTTGTTTTACATTTTCACCCTTTGATGCCATGTTTTTAATCCTAAGACTAAAGTTTTTCAAATTCTCATCGTATAGTCAAATTGGGAGACCGGTGACTATGTTGTTGGTTCAAATATATTAGATTAGTTCGGTGCGAGGTGCTCATGCCTATTACGGAACCATTTTCTGGTTGTTTTACATTTTAACCCTTTGACGACATGTTTTTAAGCCCAAGTCTAACAATTTGCAAATTCTCATCGTATACTCAAACGGGCAGTCCGGTGATAACGCAGTCGATTCTTATGAGTTACATTGCGCCGTGCGAGGTACTCGTGCCTCTTGTGGGACCGTTTTGTGGCTGTTTTATATTTTCACCCTTTGTTGGCATGTTTTTGAGGCCAAGTCTAACCGTTTGCAAATTCTCACCGTATACTCAAACGGGGAGTCCCGTGACTATGTGGCCAGTTTCCACAAGTTATACTGGTCCGGCGTGAGGTGTTTGTGCCTCTTATGGGACTGTTTGATGTATATTTTACGTTTTCAGCCTTTAACGCCATGTTTTTAAACCCAAGTCTGAATTTTTGAAAATTTGCGTCTTATACTCCAATCGGGATTCTAGTGACTATGCAGTCAGTTTGTATGAATTGCATTAGTCTTGTGCGAGGTGCTCAGCATCTTACGAGGCCGTTATGTATTCGTTTTATGTGTGCACCCTTTGACGAGATGTTTTTAAGCCTAACTCTAATCTTTTGCAAATTCTCGTCGTATACTCAAACTGAGAGTCTGGTGAATAAGTGGTCAGTTCTTATGACTTACATTGGTTCCACGCGAGGTGCTCTTACCTCTTACCGGACCATTTAATGGTTGTTTTATGTTTTCACCCTTTGACAACATGTTTTGAGGCCCAAGTCTAACCGTTTGCGAATTCTCATCGTATATTCAAATAGGTAGTCTAGTGACTACGTGGTCAGTTCATAGAAGTTAGATTGGTCCCAGGCGAGGTGATCGCGCCTCTTATGGGACCGTTTTATGGTTCTTTTATGTTTTCACCCTTTAAAGTAAGTTTTTAAGCCCAAATCTAATTGTTTTCAATTCTCATTTTTTACTCAAACCGAGAGTGAGAAAACTACGTGGTCAGTTCGTACGAGTTACATTAGTCCTATAAGAGGTTCTTGTGCCTTTTACGAGAGTTTATTGTGTCAATTTTACGTTTTCACCCTTTGACGTCATGTTTTTAAGCCTAAGTCTAAATTTTTGCAAATTATCCTCGTATACTCAAATTGGGAGTCTGGTGACTATGCGATCGGGTTGTACAAGTGACATTGGTTCCGCGCAAGCTGCTCGTACCTCTTACGGGGCCGTTTTGTGGTTGTTTTATGTTTTCACTCTTTGACGTCATATTTTTAAAACCAAGTCTAACATTTTCATATTATCATGCTATACTCAAATGGGAAGTTAGATGATTATGTGGTCGATTGTTACGAGTTACATTTGTCCTGTGCGAGGTGCTCATCCCTCTTACGGGACCGTTTTGTGACTGTTTTACATTTTCACCCTTTGACGCCATGTTTTTAAGCCTAAGACTAATGTTTTGCAAATTATCATCATATACTCAAATAGGGAGACTGGTGACTATGTGGTTGGTTCGTACAGGTTAGATTGGTTCCGTGCGAGGCTCTTCTTCCTATTATGGGGCCGTTTTGTGGTTGTTTTACATTTTAACCTTTTGATGTCATGTTTTTAAGGACAAATCTAACCATTTTCAAATTCTCTTTGTATACTGAAACGGGCAGTCCGTTGATAATGCAATTTGTTCTTACGAGTTACATTATCCCTTACAAGGTACTCGTGTCTCTTATCGGGATATTTTGTGGTTGTTTTATGTTTTCACCCTTTGACGGTATGTTTTTTAGGCAAAGTCTAACCGTTTGCAAATTCTTATCGTATACTCAAACGTGGAGTCCGGTGACTTTGCGGTCAGTTTCCACGAGTTATACTGGTCCCGCACGAGGTGCTCTTGCCTTTTACAGGACCATTTGGTGGCTATTTTACATTTTCACCGTTTGACGCCATGCTTTTAAGCCCAAGTATAATTGTTTACAAATTCTTATCTTATACTTAAATCGGGAGTCTGGTGACTACGCCGTTAGTTCGTATGAGTTTCATTATTGTACTAGGTGCCCAGGAATCTTACGGGATCGTTTCATGGTTGTTTTATGTTTTCGCACACTGACGGCATGTTTTGAAGCTCGAGTTTAACTGTTTGAAACTCTCATCGTATACTCAAATTGGGAGTCCGATGACTATGCGGTTGGGAGTGTTTTATTGTGGTTTTATTTTTTCACCATTTGACAACATGTTTTTAAGCATAAGTCTAAATTTTGCAAATTCTCGTCATATACTCAAACGAGGAGTCTGGTGACTACATGGTTAGTTCAGATGAGTTATACGAGTCCCGTGCGAGGTGATCATGCCTCTTGTAGAACCTTTTTGTGGTTGTTATACGTGTTCACCCTTCGATGCCATGTTTTTACGCCTAAGTCTAAATTTTTGAAAATTCTCGTCGTATACTCAAATGGGGAGTCTGGGGACTGCACTGTTGGTTCGTGCAAGTTACATTGGTCAAGTGCGAGGTGCTCCTGCCTCCTACAAGACCGTTTTGGGATTGTTTTGTGTTTTTATGATTTGATGGAATGTTTTTAAGTCTAAGTCCAAATTTTGCAAATTCTCATCATATACTCAAACGGGGAGTCAGGTGACTACGCGGTCGGTTCGTATGAGTGACATTAGTCCCGTGTGAGGTGCTCGTGCCTCTTACTTAACCATTTTATCGTTGTTTTATATTTTTACACTCTAACATATGTTTTTAAGCCCAACACTAAATCTTTTCAAATTATCCTCATATACTCAAATTGGGAGTCCGGTGACTACACTGTCGGTTCGTATAAGTGACATTGGTCCTGTGCTAGGTGATCGTACCTCTTACGGAACCATTTTGTGGGTGTTTTACATTTTCACCCTTTAACGTCATATATTTAAGCACAAGTCTAACCATTTGAAAATTCTCATTATATACTCAAATGGGGAGTCTGGTTACTATGAGGTCAATTCATACGAGTTACATTTTTCCCGTGCGAGGTGCTCGTGCCTCTTACGGGATCGTTTTGTGGTTGTTTTACGTTTTCACTCTTTTATCCCATGCTTTTAGGCCTGAGTCTAAAATTTTGCAAATTCGCATCGTATACTAAAAGTAGGAAACCGATGACTCTGCAATCTGTTCATATAGGTTAGGATATACCCATATATACCCTAGGCCAGGCCGAGGGCATCCTCCACCTGGATGAGGCCAAGATGATATTTCAACCAATATCAGACGACCATTCAAGGGGCCGACCCCTCATCAGTCATAGACGACCGTTCAAGGGACCTACCCCTCATCAGGCACAGACGACCCTTCAAGGGGTCGACCCCTCATTAGGCATAGATGACCCTTTAAGGGGTCGACCACTCATCTGACACAGATGACCCTTCAATGGGCCGACCCCTAATCAGGCATAGATGACCCTTCAAGGGGTTGACCCCTCATCATGGTCGGGATGACCCTATGAGGGTACGACCGCTCATCATGGTCTGGAAGACCCCATGAGGGTACGACAGTACGAGGCCCAAATTAGGCTAGGCTCACTGCCAGCAGGAACTTTGCCCTCGGCCTCATATCATTAGCCGAGGGTGACATCATTACAGCGTGTGGTTTGGGATGACCAGAAAAGGAGAGGACACATCAGAAAGATACAGAGGCAAAGATAAAACACTTGAAAAATAATCAAAGATTGGGCAAACAACTACTCACATAGTTTTGTCAAGGGGCCGACCCTCAGACCAGCTTCTTTGAGTAAGCAAGGGGTCATCAAATCTTCAAATTTTGCAAGTCTTCCCTCTTTCCCTCACTCTATCAGATAGTCAATGATGACCCTCTCCTCCAAGATAAGTCTAGGGCCTGAGCGCACTTTCATTGAGGTATTGGACCATACCCTGGGTACCCTCGAACCATCTTCCATGGGCTCGCCCTCGGTGGGGAATTCCCACTCCCTAGAGATAAAGAAAAACCTCTTCTTCCAGTCATTATTGGAGGTCTGAGCCACGTGGAGAAGATTTTTGTCAAACTTCCTGGCCCCCAAATGGAATTATCCATGCTGTTTAGACGATGAGGTGATGTTATAACAGGCAAGGAATACATCGACCGAGGGCTCGTCGGTAAATGAATTGTTCCAAAGAGAGATATAGCTAAGGATAGTCCTCTATGAGTTGGGAGGAAGTTGAGAAGGGGTAACTCCAAGGGCAGATAAAATGTCGACTATAGTAGGGTGTAGGGGGAACCTAACACCGACCCTTAACATCTGCTCATAGACATCAATCTCTCCCTCGTCACTCTCGAAGACTCTCTCAGATTCAGTGGGGACCCTCATACTAATGTTGGGTTGTATGCCAAAGAGATGCCTCCATACTAAGGGATCATAGTCCTTAACTGATGATACATAAGTCGAGGCAGTTGAAGTGTCAACTTGAGTATCATCACCATCATAAGAACCCTCACTATCATCCTTATCTCTCTCGTCCCCAGATCCCTCAGCCTCTGGAGGACCATATGGAAAGGCTTCTTAAAATTCAAGGGGGGACAACGCTATTATAGGGATAGGCTCAGAAGGTGTTGTGTCTTGTCCTATCATCATGGGCTAAGAGTCGATGTCTCTCCCCTCCCGAAAGGGCCAGCACCTATCCGCGACAATGCTCTCTGATCCATTTCACCCTTGTATGATTGACTCTCGGCTAGACGAACAGACAACCCACGGGACTCAGGGGGTTTTATTGTGTCTAATGGGATGGGGAAGATGGGTCGTACCCAATTAGGGTCGGCCCCTCGTCCTCTTCCTCTATTCGCCTGATCTCAACGAAGAACTTCTCTCTCAGGGATGGGAATTCCTTTTCTAAATCCTAAAGCCTCCTAAGCATTAAGATGAAGACCCAACACTTAGAAGAATTTGGCTAGCCCAATTACAAACAAGTTTGCAGTTGACCAAACTGGACTTTTGGATTAAAACCAAAGAAATAAAGGGTTTCGATCAAGAACACTCAAGAACAATTCACCGGAGAAGAACGTCGGAAGGATATAAAATAGCTAAAAGAAAAATCGTGTCCTACAAGCCTAAAATAATAAAGCAAACAGCAATGCAAGATAAAGAGGGCACTGGGGAAGAGGGATTACCTGAGAAAGAACATCGATACGACCAAGCTTAAAATGTTAAAGTTGTATAAATGGTGGTTTGAGTTTATTGAGAAACCCAGAGAGAAAGATTGGGTGCAAAGAAGAAGAGGAAAGTGATCGTTTCAAAAATAACTTAAATACCTTATTATAAGTGGGCCTAATAATCAATGCAAGGCACGACCCATGAGGAGGGTATCATTAGGGCACAAAGCCCCAGGCCAAGTGTGTAGCCGCCACACTTGGGAAACTTGAACGACAGTGAATATCCGTCGAGGTGTCACATTAGCTTGACATGTGTCACTCACCAAAATGATCATACACTCATCTCAATAGCAACATTATCCCTCAGCCGTCTCAACAACATGGATGGCAAAGGGCTGCGGGTGATTGATATATCCATATATAACCTCGATTAGGCCGAGGTCATCCTCCGCCTGGACGAGGCCAAGATGATCTCTCAACCAATATCAGATGACCCTTCAAGGGGCCGACCTCTCATTAGGCAAAGACGACCCTTCAAGTGGATGACCCCTCATCAGGCACAAATGACGTTTCAAGGGGCCGACCACTCATCAGGCACAAATGGTCCTTCAAGGGGAAAACCCCTCATCAGGTATAGATGACCCTTCAGGGGGTCGATCCCTCATTAGGCACAAACGACCCTTTAAGGGGCCAACCCCTCATCAAGCACAGATGACCCTTCAAGGGGCTGACCCCTCATTAGGCACAAACCACCCTTCAAGGGGCCCACCCCTAATCAGGCACAGATGACCCTTCAAGGGGTCGACCCCTCATCATGGTCGGGATGAACCTATGAGGGTACGACCCCTCATTATGGACTAGACGAGCCTATGAGGGTACGACAGTATGAGGCCCAAATTAGGCTAGGCTCGTAGGAACTTTGCCCTCGGCCTCGTATCATTGGCCGAGGGTGACATCATTACAGCACGTGCTTTGGGACGACCTGAAAAGGATAAGACACATCAGAAAGATTGAGAGACAAAGATAAAACACTTGAAAAATAATCAAAGATTGGGCAAACAACTACTCACATAGTTCTGTCAAGGGGCCGACCCTTAGACCAACTTCTTTGAGGAAGGGAGGGGTCATCAAATCTTCAATTTTGCAAGTCCTCCCTCTTTCCCTCACTCTATCAGATATTCAATGATGCCCCTCTCCTCTAAGCTAAGTCCAAGTTCTTAGCGCGATTTCATTGAGGGATTGGACCATACCTTGGGTACCCTCGGAACATCTTCCATGCGCTCGCCCTCGGTGGGGAATTCCCATTCCCCGGAGATAAAGAAAAACCTCTTCTTCCATTCATGATTGGAAGTCTGAGCCATGTGGAGAAGCTTTTTGTCAGACTTCCTGGCCCTCAAATGAAAGTACCCAGGCTGTTCAGACGACGAGGTGATGTTGTAACAGGCAAGGAATACATCGGCCCAGGGCTCATCGATAAATGGATTCTTTTAAAGAGAGATATATCTAAGGATATTCCTCCATGAGTTGGGAGGAAGTTGGGAAGGGGAAACCCCAAGGGCAGACAAGATGTCGACTATAGAAGGGTGTAGGGGGAACCTAACACCGACCCTTAACATCTGCTCATAGACATCAATCTCTCCCTCATCACTACCTCGAAGACTCTCTCAGATTCAGTGGGGACCCTCATACTAATGTTGCGTTGTATGATAAAGAGATGCCTCCATACTAAAGGATCACGTTCCTTAACTGACGATACATACGTTGAGGCAGTTGAAGTGTCAACTTGACTATCATCACCATCGAAAGAACCCTCACTGTCGTCCTTATCTCTTTTATCCCCATATCCCCCAGCCTCTGGCGGACCATCTACAAAGGCTACTTGAAATTCAAGGGTGGTCAACGCTCTTAGAGGGATAGCCTTAGAAGGTGATGTGTCCTGGCCTATCGACATGGGATAGTAGTGGATGTCTCTCCCCTCCCGGAAGGGCCAGCACATGCGGTGATGATGCTCTCTGATCCATTTCCCCCTCGTACGATTGACTCTCAGATGGACGACCAGATGACTCACGGGACTCAGGAGGTTTTCTTATGGATAATGGGGAGGTAAAGATGGGTCATACCCAATTAGGGTTGGCCCCTCGTCTTCTCTCGTCCTTTTACTCTATTCGCCTGATCTCTATGATGAACTTCTCTCTCAAGGATGGTAATTCCTCTGCTAAATTGTAAAGCCTCCTAAGCATTAAGAGGAAGACCCAACACTTAGAAGAATTTGGCAAGCCCAATTACAAACCAGTTTGCAGTTGACCAAGATGGACTTTTGGATTAAAACCAAAGAAATAAATGGTTTCGATCAAGAACACTCAAGAACAATTCGCCGAAGAAGAATGCTGGAAGGATATAAAACAACTAAAAGAAAAATCAAGTCCTACAAGCCTAAAACAAGAAAGCAAACAACAATGGAAGATAAAGAGGGAACTAGGGCAGAGGGATTACCTGAGAAAGAAGATCGAGATGACCAAGCTACAAATGTTGAAGTTGCATAAATGGTTATTTGAGTCTATTGAGAAACTCGAGAGAGAAAGCTTGGGTGCAAAGAATAAAAAGAAAGTGATCATTTTAAAAATCACTTAAATACCTTATTATAAGTGGGCCCAATAATCAATGCAAGGAACGACCCACGAGGAGGGTATCATTAGGGCATAAATTCCCAGGCCAAGTGTGCAGCCGCCACACTTAGGAAACTGGAACGATAGTGGATATCTGCCTATGTGTCATATCAGCTTGACATGTTTCACTTACCAAACTAATCATACACTCATCTCAAAAGTAACATTATCCCTCAGCCATCTCGACAACATTGATGGCTAAGGGTTTGGGGGTGATTGATATACCCATATATACCCTCGGCCAGGCCGAGGTTATCCTCCACCTGGATGAGGCCAAGATGATCTCTGAACCAATATCAAATGACCCTTCAAGGGGCCAACCTCTCATCAGGCACAAATGACCATTCAAGGGGCCGACCCCTCATCAGGCACAGACGACCTTTTAAGGGGCCAACCCCTCATCAGGCACAGATGACCCTTCAAGGGGATAACCCCTTATTAGGCATAGACGAACCTTTAGGGGGCCGACCCCTCATGAGGCACATATGACCCTTCAAAGTCCTGATCCCTAATCGGGCACCGACGAACCTTCAAGTGGATGACCCCTCATCATGGTCTGGATGAACCTATGAGGGTACGACCCCTCATCATGATTGAATACTCAGACGGGAATTCTGGTGACAACGCGGTCAGTTTTTATGAGTTCTATTAGTCCCATGTGAGGTACTCCTACCGCTTATGGGACCATTTTGTGGCTGTTTCATGTTTTCAACATTTGACGACATGTTTTTCAGTCTAAGTCTAACCGTTTGAACATTCTCATCGTATACTCAAACAGGGATTCCATTGACTATGCGGTCAGTTTCCACGGGTTACACTAGTCCCGCACGAGGTGCTCGTGCTTATTACGGGACCGTTTTGTGGTTGTTTTACATTTTAACCCTTTGACAGCATGTTTTTAAGCCCAAGTCTAACCATTTGCAAATTATCATCGTATACTCAAACGGCAGTCTGGTGATAACACTGTCGGTTCTTATGAGTTACATTGTCCCGTGAGATGTGCTCAGGCATCTTACAAGATCATTATGTATCGTTCTATGTTTTCACCCTTTCAAGACATGCTTTTAAGCCTAAGTGTAATTTTTTGCAAATTCATATCATATACTCAAACCGGGAGTCTGGTGACTACACGATAAGTTTGTACGAGTTACATTGGTACTGTATGAGGTGCTCGTGCCTCTTATCAGACCATTTCATGTTTGGTTTATGTTTTCACCCTTCGACGGCATGTTTTGAAGCCCAAGTCTACCCATTTGAAAATTATCATCTTATATTCAAATAGGCAGTCCGGTGACTACGCAGTTAGTTCATACGAGTTACATTGGTCCCGAGCAAGGTGCTCGTGCCTCTTAATAGACCGTTTTATGGTTCTTTTACATTTTCACCATTTGACGTATGTTTTTAAGCCCAAATCTAACCGTTTGCAAATTCTGATTGTATACTCAAACCTAGAGTCCGGTAACTATGCGATTAATTCGTAAGAGTTACATTGGTCCTATGCAAGGTGCACGTACTATTTATGGGAGTGTTTTGTGTCAGTTTTACATTTTCACCCTTATACATCATGTTTTTAAGCCCAAGTCTAATTTTTGCAAATTATCCTCATAGACTCAAATTGAGAGTCTGGTGACTATGCGGTCGGTTTGTACAAGTGACATTGGTCCTATTTGAGGTGATCGTACCTCTTATGGGACCCTTTTGTGTTGTATTACGTTTTCAGCCTTTGACGTCATATTTTTAAAACCAAGTCTAACCATTTGCAAATTATCGTTGTATACTCAAACGGGGAGTCCATTGACTATGCGATTAATTCATACGAGTTACATTTGTCTCGTGCGAGGTGCTTGTGCCATTTAAAGGGCCATTTTGTGGTTGTTTTATGTTTTGAGCCTTTGGCGCCTTATTTTTAAGACTCGAACTAAATTTTTGCAAATTCTCATCATATACTCAAATTGAGAGATCGATGACTATGTGGTCCGTTCGTACATGTTAGATTGGTTCCGTGCGAGGTGCTCATGCCTAATATGGGACCATTTTGGGGGTGTTTTACATTTTAACCCTTTGACGGCATATGTTTATGCCCAAGTATAATCGTTTGCAAATTCTCGTCATATACTCAAATAGGTAGTCCGATGATAACACAATCGATTCTTACGAGTTACATTGGTCATGTACGAGGTACTCCTGCCTCTTAAGGGACCATTTTGTGGCTGTTTTACATTTTCACCCTTTGATGGCATGTTTTTCAGGCTAAGTCTAATCACTTGCAAATTCTCATCTTATACTCAAACAGGGAGTCCAGTGACTATGCAGTCAGTTTCCACAAGTTACAATGGTCCCGCGCGTGGTGCTCGTGCCTCTTGTGGGACTGTTTTGTGGTTTTTTTACGTTCTCACCCTTTGGCGCAATGTTTTTAAGGACTAAGTCTAAATTTTTGAAAATTCTCATCGTATAGTCAAATTGGGAGTCTGGTGACTACGCAGTCAGTTCGTACAAGTTTCAGT
Organism: Sambucus nigra; assembly: GCA_949130495.1. Lineage (NCBI taxonomy): Eukaryota > Viridiplantae > Streptophyta > Magnoliopsida > Dipsacales > Adoxaceae > Sambucus > Sambucus nigra. The sequence continues at coordinate 71,092,460 of OX422224.1, forward strand.
AGTCACATGCGAGGTGCTAAGGTATCTTACGAGACCGTTATGTATCCATTTTACATTTTCACCCTTTAACGACATGTTTATAAGCCTATGTCTAAATTTTTGCAAATTGTTGTTGTATACTTAAAACAAGAGTTTGGTGACTACGCGGTCAGTTCATACGAGTTACATTGGTCCCGTGTGCCTCTTATGGGACTGTTTCTTGGTTGTTTTACATTTTTACCCTTTAATGGCATGTTTTTAAGCCCAATTCTAATCGATTACAATTCTCATTATATACTCAAACAGGGAGTTTGGTGACTATGTGGTCGATTCGTATGACTTACATTGGTCCCGTGCAAGGTGTTCGCGCCACTTACGGGAGTGATTGTTGTTCTTTTATGTTTATACCTTTGACGGCATTTTTTTTCCATAAGTTAAAATTTTGCAAATTCTTGTCATATACACAAACGAGGAGTCCGGTGACAATGAAGTCAGTTCAGACGAGTTACACGGGTCCTGGGCAAGGTGCCCATGCTTTTTATGGAATCGTTTTTGTGTCTGTTCTTCGTTTTCACCCTTCGACGCCATGTTTCTAAGTCTAAGTCTTAATTTTTGCAAATTCTCGTCATATTCTCAAACTTGGAGTCCGTTGATTACACGGTTAGTTCGTATGAGTTACATTAGTCCCATGCGAGGAGATCGTGCTTACAGGACCATTTTGTTTCAATTTTACGTTTCCACCCTTTGACGTCATGTTTCTAAGCGTGTCTAATTTTTTGCAAGTTCTCGTCGTATGCTCAAACCGGGAGTCTGATGACTACCTGGTCGGTCCGTATGAGTTACATTGGTCCTATGAGAGATGCTCGTGCCTCTTACGGGAACGTTTTATGGTTGCTTTTATGTTTTCATGCTTTGGCGTATGTTTCAAGCTCAATTCTAACCATTTACAAAATCTCGTTGTATACTCAAACGGGGAGTTTGATGACTACGCGGTCACTTATTAGGAGTTACATTGCTCCCATGTGAGGTACTCGTGTCTCTTATAGGACAGTTTTGTGGTTGTTTTAGGCTTTCACCCTTTGACCAAAGGTTTTAAGGGCCAAGGCTAACCGTGTGTAAATTCTTTTCGTATACTCAAACAGGGAGTTCGGTGACTAAGCGGTCGATTCACACGAGTTACATTGGTCCAGTGCGAGGTCATTGTGCCTCTTACGGGATCGTTTTGTAGTTTTTTTATGTTTTCACCCTTTAACGACATGTTTTCATGCCTAAATCTAACCATTTTCAAAATCCCATCATTTACTCAAATGGGAAGTCTAGTGAGTACGTGGTCAGTTCGTATGAGCTACATTGGTCTCATGTGAGGTTCACCTTCCTCTTATAGGACCCTTTAGAAGATTTTTTATGTTTTCACCCTTTGACACCATATTTAAGCTTCAGTCTAAACATTTGCAAATTCTCATCTTATACTAATACTGAAACTCTGGTGAGTATACTGTCGGTTATTACAAGTTACATTGGTCACGTGTGAGGTTCTTGTGCCGATTATGGGACAAATTTTTATTTGTTTTACTTTTTCACCCTTCGACGGCATGATTTTATGCCAAAGTCTAATCGTTTGAAAATTCTTGTCTTATACTCAAATGGGGAGTTCGGTGACTCTGCGGTCAATTTTTACAAGTTACATTTGTCCCGTACGAGGTTATCGTGACTCTCACGGGACTGTTTTGTGGTTGTTTTATGTTTTCACCCATTGACGACATATTTTTGTGTCTAAGTCAAAATTTTCCAAATTTTTGTCCTATACTCAAACCGGGAGTTCGGTGACTACGTTGTCGGTTCCTACGAGTAAAATATGTCCCAAATGAGGTGCATGTGCCTCTTATGGGACCGTTTAATGGTTGTTTTATGTTTTCACCCTTTGATGGATGTTTTTAAGACTAAGTTTAACCGTTTGCAAATTCTTGTTGCATACTCAAACGGGGAGTCTGATGATTACGCGATCGGTCTGTATGAGTTACACTTCTCCCATGCGAGGTACTCCTGCCTCTTATGGGACCATTTTGTGGCTATTTTATGTTTTCACCCTTTGATGAAAGGTTTTTAAGGTCAAATCTAACTGTATGAAAATTCTTGTCGTATACTAAGACGAGGAGTTTGGTCACCATGCGATCATCTCGTACGAGTTACATTGGTCCCATACGAGGTGCTCGTGCCTCTTACGGAACCATTTCATGGTTGTTTAATGTTTCCACCCTTTGATGGCATGTTTTTAAGCACATGTGTAAATTGTGCAAATTCTCGTCCCATACTCAGACGAGGAGTCCGGTGACTATGTGATCGGTTCCGACTAGTTGCATTGGTCATACGCAAACTGCTCATGCCTCTTACGACACCGTTTTGTGGTTGTTTTATGTTTTCACCCTTTGATGACATGTTTTTATGCCTGTGTCTAACTGGTTGAAAATTCTCATCCTATTTTCGAAATGCGAGTCCCGTGAGTATGCGGTTTGTTCCTATGAGTTACATTGTCCAGTGTGAAGTGCTCGTGCCTCTTACATGACCGTTTTGTGGTTGTGTTACATTTTCACCCTTTGATGGCATGTTTTTAAGCCTATGTCTAATTGGTTGCAAATTTTCATCGTATTCTCAAAATGCGAGTCCCACGACTACCCGATCAGTTCCTACGAGTTAAATTAGTCACGTGGGAGTGGCTCCTGCCTCTTACGGGACCATTTTGTGGCCGTTTTACAATTTCACCCTTTGATGTGATGTTTTTAATCCTATGTCTATCTTTTTTGCCAATTTTTGTATTATACTCAAACTGCGAGTCCCGTGACTATGTGGTCAGTTCCTAAGCCTAACTGTTTGCAAATTTTAATTGTAAGTTTCAATGTTAAAGTAGTTCAACCATACTTATATCTAACTTTCAAAACTATGCAAAGGAAGAGTAATGCTCAAAAGAAAAAAATTGAATGATCAATATCAACTCATTGCATCATCAATAATTTGAGGGACTCCAAATAACCAAGTCAAAATCGAAAGTAAAGAACAAATGCGATGTAAAACTACTCACATAATGAGCAGCAATAATCTGCATGAAAATTCTCACCTCAGTCTTCAAATCCTACATTTTAGGAGGCCCATTAACACAGACATCACGCCTTCATATGAGAAGAACAATGAGGAAATTTTTACAATACGAACAACAAGAAAACATAGATGTAGATGTGGATTATAGATTCTTGCTCACCAAACAACTATGAATAATATTCGCATAAATATTTTTGGAAATCAATCCAAATTGGGCCATCGTAAATGTAAATTAGGTATGATCTCAATAATTAAGTGATACATTAGAAGAAGGTTTCCAATAGAAACAAGTGAACAAGATCAATAATAAAATTAAGTATCATTAGAGAACCACTAAAACTATACATATGGAAATAATGTAAAATAAGTTTTCTCCAAAGTGTGCCACAGTTAAATATGCATAAAGAAAGTACCGAAAATCGATGGAATGACACTCCTAAATACACAAATACATACTCATTTACCACATACACATGGAGTTTTTTTTTTAAATCTTTACCATAATGAGTTATCCCCTACATCCTTCATGTTACTCCCCTCCCTGGCCTATACATATAATTAATAAGTTAGGAAACTAAATACAAAAAATGGAAGATTTTAACCTTTTCTATATTTTGAGATTTTTATAAATAATAAAAACCAATTTAAAGAGAATCAATGTTGGCATGTACAGACCTAAACACGGTGACCTTTATCATTTTTTCACATAATTTAAAACAAAAAATAAATCAAATCAACGTGTGTATAAATAAGTATTTGGTTGATCAGAAATTGTAGGATTTTATAAAATATATCATGGCATTAACTTTAGGAAAATTAAAGTACTATTATTCTTCTACTTTTTTCAATATACAAATCTTACCTACACCTAAAAAGTATGAAAAAGGTAAGATGTAATTTTGGGTCACTTTCTGAAGGTAATTAAAATGTGATTATTTTATATTTGAACTAACATATGACTAAAATGAGGTAAATGATCTACGAATGCAGCCTTTAAAAGATGTAATCAACTTGTATCATCCAAATGTGATCATTGTTATCTGCAATATCCAACAAATAAAATAACTAAAGATCAGTTCTAAGACAAATCATACACATAACCAGTAAAAATAATTAAAAGCCACATAAATTATGACATAATATTTTCAATAGAAATAAATATTTAGAAAAATAGTAGGTAACTTTCACTTCCACAACATAATCAAATAGAAACAAACAAGCATCGGTAGAGAAGGAATTAACACATACCATATTAGTCATTCAATTGAACCAAAAAGTAACTTCATAAGAGAAATTTTACAACATAGAATATTTAATGCAGAAGATTATTGTGTATAAAAATTTTAAATTTCTATGTAAATAAACACTTACAAAGTTCTTAAGTGAGTGAGTTTTACAAGCTCTAGTGAGAGTACTCCTTACAAAGAAAGCCCTTTGAGATTAGTATATCTTCAAGAACAAAGCATTTCATATCAATTTCCAACTTAACCTATTATAGATTAGTACAAAAAAAGTTTACATACAAAATAATACATAGGGATTTTGTATAAATTGAAGAAGAAATATAACAGGGTCGACACAATGAACACCCGACCGCATGCATGGGTCAGAATCATCAATGTTCCAATTTTTCAACGTATCATATGGGTTATAATCAATTGCAGCCAAAAATTTCAACATATCCATTTTAAACAAAATCAATAAAGGCAAAAAATGTTGATATTTTCAACATATCCATTTTGCTCTATATAGGAAATGTTGAGCAAGTTGGAGCAAAAGAAATTGGGCAAACAAAATATGATTCAAAACTGTTGATATTTTCTTTCACGTATATAAGGATTACTCCTGAGAAAAAAAATAAAATGCACACATAATGAGAAGATTACAATTTATTTTGATTAGATTTCAAAATCCATTACTTATTCAATTTCAACAACAAAATAAAACAGCATAACAGGTTATCATAATACAACTTGGCACTATATGTTGTTTCTGAAGGAACTCTGAGAAACTCTAGGTCATTACCAACACCAATCTAATTGAAACTGGTATATATCTATTCTTTTTTTCACAAGTATAAATCTAAAACCAAATTGAAAATATGAATGAAAAAAATAGTAAAGGTTGAACACCAAACAAAGAAAGTGCAACCAACCTTCAACTTAAACAAGAGAGAACAAAATTCAAGAGCTACGGATCAAACAAGGAATCATCAATTGTACACCCACAAAGCCATTAATCTAAAAAAAACCAACCACAACATCTACACCAGCTAACCGCCCCATTAAACCCTAGAACATGTAGACAAAAAAGAAAATAGAAAAAGCTCAAGCGAACCAGACACAACAGCTACATAGGCTCTTTACACCAAACAACACCAAATCAAGCATATATGAAGGCTATCAGCATGAACACAAGGCAAACACAAATCAAGAAGGAAATAGACCAGAGGATTCTAAGAGAAGCTGAACATCCATTACTACAACAAAATCTAACCTTTACAGATAAGATAAAGATCATCCTTTACTATTCTTGTAGACAATCTCCAAATCTAATAATAGATTCATGAACCAAATTGAAAAAACATCCAATTTAATTGAAAAAAATTAACACTTACAGAGCTCTTGACTGAGTTTCTCAAATCCTAAAGGGGGTGGTGGGGCAGCGCAGGGAACACAATGGGGGAGAGAGAGAGAGAGACGGTTATGTCTCTTAAAGATAAACGAGGGGGGCTATAACACCGAGAGGGAGATGGGGGGAGAGGAGGCAGCGTAGGGGGAGGGGCGGAGGGGGAGGTAGGCGGCGGAGAGAGTTGGAGGAATGAGATATCGAGAGAGAGAGAGAGAGAGAGAGAGAGAGATAGCTAAGAGTAGAGAGAAAGAGGATGAGTTGCGCTCGCGAGAGAGAAATGTCGCGTAAGAGAAAGAGAGAGAATCAAACTTTAATTTCATAAGGGTTGGGAAAATAAGGGAAAATACCAAAAAGGTCAGAAAAAATCATCCCTTTTGCTCTACCAAAAGGGAAGGATTATAAAAACCGTCCCTTTTTATAAGTCACAAAAGTTAAAAATTCAAGGTATATTAAAAGGGACGGATTTTTAAAACCGTCCCTGTTGCTAAACCAAATGAGATTGATTTTTAAAACCGTCCCTTTTAATATACCAAAAGGGACGGTTTTAAAATATCTTCCCTTATATTTGCCTGGGAAAAAGAGGGCTAAAAATTTTCATACGTTTGAAAGGTCGATTTTTAATAACCGTCCCGTTTGGTATAGCAAATATAATGGATTTTAAAAACCATCCCTTTTGTGATTTATCATAAGGGACGATAATTAAAAAACGTACCATTTGGTATATCAAAACTGACAAAATGACACGTCTGTCCTAAATACTTCGGTCCCTAATACCCATTTTTCTTGTAATGACTGTGCTTATAAGTGGCTTAATGTGTGTGCATAAGTGTGGGAGGTCACATCTACAGCTACACAAAGAAAATATAAAAAAAAAAACATCCATCATCAAATGGCACAATTCCTAATTTCTTTCTTTTAGGAATATATATAAATGGTACGACATTTTATCATATGTTTACCAATTCAAACTTATATACCAATTTTATTTCCTTTCTTCCCTCCAGGAAGAATATATAATTTAAAGCAAGTTTTATTGTCATAAAAAGTGCTTTATCCTTTCATAAAACCCCACTTCCCTTCTTCCATCCAGGAAGTGTAATCAAAAGTCATTTTTATTATCATAAAAATACTTTTGTATACCATATGCTTCCATTTCCCTCCTTTCTTTTGGGAAATATATCTGAAGCCAAACCATATATCCCATTTCCCTTCTTCCATCCGGGAAATGTAAATTAAAGCCATTTTATTATCATAAAATGCTTTAATAAATCTAAGACCGTCCCTCCGGGTTTCCCCACTGGACGCGCCCCTAAATGGCTATCATCTTCCAGGGCCTATCTATACAAGACAACCTGGGAACCTACCAACGTCGGGAAGCGGACATATTGCCTGCGGGAAAGTCAGGACCACACCCAGAATTCCCTAACCAGCGCAGTAATACAAATGCCCATATGGCCTAGGGACTATATCCACCCTGCATTCATTAGCCAGGGGGCTTCACCACACGTACGCAACTTCCCTTATGATAGCGATTTAGGGAGGTGTGTAACCATAAGTTAACACTTATGAAAAACATTACTTTTTCCATTTTGAAAACTTTCAATTTTACTTTTCCAAAAATCATTCATTTAGCCATTAAGCACCAAGTTTAAGAATGTGCAATTCATTCTTATTAAGTCATATTTTATTAATGACCTAAGACCCAAAGTGCCACTAATCCTCAAAAATAGCCTCGAAGAGTTCATATAATTTCATAAACCCTCAAAGTGAGTCTCCATGAAGGAGTGTCTCCCAAAAGCTCAACATTAATATTTTAACTTCCAATTTATCTTCAGGTTAACCTCCTATATCATTCGGACATTAACCTATACAAACTAGCCCTCGGGTAAACCCAAATATACGCTCTTAGCCTAGGACATTATTCTACCCAAAACCACCCTCTAAGACTCTCCATTACTTCCCGAAGGAAGGTTCCTAAACCTCGAACCTAAAAGAAAAGGGATAAAACAAAACTAGAAAAATCTCACCTTTTCAGAAGGGGTCGATCGATCGACCCCTGGCCGTCGATCGATCGAAGGCTTTGATCGATCGATCACCCAGACTCGATCAATCGATCCTGGCGGACAGCTTCTTCTCCGAGAAGCTGTTTCGGCCATTAACGAGCCATCCAAGCTTCTACCCGCTATTTCACCCAACCACAACAACAAATACTACAATAAAATCATTTCTACACATCAAATAACCAATTATTTCTCTTCAAATCAAATTAAACTATAAGATTTAGGATTAAACACCCAAAATCAATCAAAACCCATTTATGGTTTAAACCTCCCAAAACTTAACTACACATGCAGATTTATCAGATTAAATCAATATCTAGCAAGTAAGAAACTTGCCTCGAGGTTCGTAGTCTCGGATCACCTCCAGTAGCGACGAATTCCGACCCAAATCCTCCATTTTCTCTCTTTCTCTCCATTTCTCCCAACTCTCTCTTCTCTCTCTCTCTCCTTTGGCTTCTCTCACAAAAATGAAGAAAAAGAAAGGGGGTGGGGGGACATATACGGGTCTCAAAACATAAACCCCCACTTTTAATTGCTAATACACCACTAAAATGAGTCGTAACCACTTAATTGAGTCATAACCCCTTAAAAATGCCCGAATCTCAAAAATTACAACTGGGCACTTATTTCGACTATTCTAAAAACAACCTCACCTTCTATTTTGGCATTCGGGAAAATGTGAACAATTTTGTGTTCCAGTTTCATTTTAATCCATTTATTTTACCCAATTTTATATATAGGTCATAACCGTCGTTTTACATATAATGCCATTTACCTTCTCATAATGGTAAATAGGCAAAAAATTGTAAATATTATTCCTAAGTCTCACGGGAAATAATATTTACTCCAACATCCCCTATTTTATAAAATTAGCCCATCAGGCAAAATAGTATAAAATAGCCGCTCGAAAACCTGGGTTGTTACAGTAATATAGTTATATGTGAAATTATTTCTTTCATACATACGAGTGTAAAGTGTATGTATATTTATATGGCATAACTATATATACCTTGCGTGATGGGTTGCATTTATATGATGTGATTGTGTATATATATCTAGTGTGATATATATATATATATTGTGTGGGCATACCCTCCAGTGCTATCATGGGAAGTTGCGCGATGTGGGTGAGGCCCCTGGCTTGAGGAGCAGGGTGCGTATAGTCCCCAGGTCATAGTCGTCCATTATTTATTGTGTGATTTTATTTGGGGTTGAGAAGTCTTGGGTATGATTCGTTTTCACTTTCCGGTTAGGAACTATGACCAATTCCCATATGTTGTTATTTGTTTTTATTGCCATGGCGGTGTGATAATAATCCGATATATGGTAACCCGGGATAAAGAGAGGAATTCCTGGAAGATGATAGCATTGTGAAGTATTTTGTATATCCATATGTGACTGGATCTTGGATATTTAATTGTACGCTAAGCGTGCTATGTGTACTTAATTGTTAGGATTGAATGATTGTGCCTTCTAACTAGATTGATGTTATATGGACCCTAAATGTTTCGGAGCATTATTAGTTATGTGATTAGAGATTATTTCTACTTATATGTGTTCGTAGTTAGGTGCTCGGTGCCGGGGGCGTAATGGATCTCAACGACCAATATTGTCAAGGAGTAGAGTAACGGGGGGTTCCTTATTTGGATTTCACTTTGCGAGACGTCCCACGCAAGAAACGCAGTGCACTGTTGAGAGTTGGGAATATTTTAATCCTATATATATATATATATATATATTAATTTTTGTATTAGGGGTTATATGCGTCGTGCATTGAGGGCATAATGAATCTCGATAATCAACACTGTCAAGGAGTAGTGTATTGTGGGGGTTCCTTATTTGGATTTCGCTTTGCAAGACGTGCCACAGACGAAACGCAGTGCAATGTTTAGAATTGGGAGAAGTTTAGTCCTTAGCATTTTGATGCAATTAACTCATGTTTTTAATAACTACAATCGTCTACATTCTAGTAAGAGAATATGTTTATGTATATGCATATTTATAAGTTAAGATGGTTTGAGACGCATATTTGGGTTTAATGAGAATCGGTAGCTGAGGGTTATGAGTTAGATGATGGGTTACGCAAGTGTAGTTTCGGGCGTAGGTTAGATTAAATTGTACCTAGAAGTGTTTGTTAGTTTATATTGAGGATCATGTGCATACGTTTAGGTGCGCGCTTTAGTTGAGAGGTGAGTTGGATTTTCTGGAGAGTGTGACTCCACCTTAATCATGTTATATTGCATGAAAATTATTATGAATTTTAGTGCACTTGCTATAAATGTCTTCACACCTCAAACCCTACCCCGTTTATATTTTCTCCTGCTATGTATATACATATTTTATCAGTTTAGGTGTCCTCCGCAAGGACGCCATTGATGTTGACTATTACGGAATTTTGTTATAGACGATTCCTATCTTTTGTATATCTAGATTAGAATTCAATTTGTATTTCGGGTTTACACCCAAGTGTAGTAGTGGTAGCATTATGTTTAAAATTGTTTGGTTAGAATATTGTATTGTCTGTGACCCGACAGCTTATTCGAGTATTTTTCTCTTATGAATTTATGTTGTAATTCATAATGACTTCTTCTTATATTCTTTGTGCGCATATGATAGCATGTTTAGTAGTTATTATGTTCTTTGTTGGTTATTGCATTGTATGTTTTTATAAAAAAAAATTGGCACCCTCTTTTTGTAGTAATGGGTAGTTAGCCATGTTTACTTAGTATCGTCTCTTAATGCTGAGAATGATCCACTTGTGATTCCTGATTATTTTAGTATAGGGTCAGCCACCCGTTATTATTTTAAGTCGGGTGTCACAGCTATCACATATGCTTTATTATTATAATTATTAATTATAATATTATCTTTAACCGGTTCACATAAATTTACACTAGTTATAATTTCATATAGGTATATACCTATAACATCTCGTATAGATACATATATATCACTCAATATATATGTATAAATGCATCCTCAGATCTATTCCCTAGCATGGTATCAGGCTCCACGTACATCACCTACCACTCCTAGGCCATCGGGTCAGGGTCTCACCCCCGAACCCAAATTGTAAACACATAACTGGAGGTGGTCATAGACTTACATCCGCGAGTCAAAACAATACCACATTACCCAACAGGACTCTAAAATCACATTCAGTGGTCATGTGACAATCCAATGACTTAGGGAAACAACCCAACACCTACTTGTCATGTCGTGGTGGATCACCCACCACGCGCAACATAGAACGATGGTATTCGTAGAGTAGATGCAATTACATACATAAATCATGAAGGTATTATGTGTGTGTGTGTGTGTGTGTGTATATATATATATATAACCAGCAAAACGTGCATAAGTCAACCCCGACTCCCGAATATTCAAGTAGTCACTTAGTTAATATAAAATCATAGTTATCCTTATTTTGAGCACTATGCTACTCTACTCAATATTGTATCCTAATTCATACTAAAATCCTAAACCGAGCTCATTAATTATATCCCAATTGTCTAAGACACACGTATTCCTATACCTGAATTATATTCACATCTAACCCACGGTAGGTTATAGTCTCCCCTATGGATTCCCAGAAGTCTTAAGTCACATAGACGACATCTTAAAAAAATTCAAACCCTCAAATTCATGTGGAATACCCAAAAAAAATTGGGGATAACCTTGCCCAGTGAATTGGTTGGCAAGGTTGCCCAACTGGTTAAGTCCCTGTGAGCAGGAAGCCTAATTTTTTCATGGGTTTCTTCTTCATCCCGTCAACCATATGCATACCCAGCATCAATAAAACCCAAAATGTAATCTTTCTATCTATCCGTAATGTAATTATACTCATTTATTAATCTCATATCTTATTTGGGATTACAATTAATTTAACTTCGGATAATGTTATTCCCAAAAATGCTATTTTTACACGTGAATCCCACCCTAAAATTCATATTCCGTTCAAGATTAATCCAACTTTGATATGAAATATTTAAACAACATGGAGCATCAAGGAAAGATGAACACTTGACTTTGCACTAACTTTTTCCTCAATTAATCATCTTTGTACAAGAGCATGATGCCTGGAATTACTCTAATTTTCTTCCTGGAATGATTCCATACACCTCCTCTTTGCTTCTCCCTTCACAAGAGAATGGTGGAATCACTTCCCACTCCATCCACCTTACCTATATATAACCCTAATCTCGAAATTAGGTTAAATTTTATGTGCAAAAGGACCCGAACTCCCTTATATGGGTCCCGTTGAATCTTAAAAGTCCATAGAACTCGATTAAAACCCTCAATCACCAAATTCTGACTATCTCGACCCATTATGGATCATTGGTGCACTTGAAATCACCATCTAACTCACGTAGCATAATTTTTCCATCTCATTCCCAACTCGACCCCACACGTGCATCCCGAATGACATACCATCAAACACATCGAATTTTTCTAACATACGATGAAATATCATTTGACATATTTTTTACTCATGCCACAAGTAAATATAATATCATTCATATATATTAATGGTTTTACCGGTAATAAATATTTATTTAAATGTCATTATTTATCTTTTCAATTAAATTACGCCCACACTTGTAATTTAAAAAATTCTCAAAAATAAATACTAAAAAATATAGGGTGTTAAATAATCTCGTCCTTACAACGGAATTTTGACCATGAAATTCGGACATTCCTGGCATAAAGAGCTTGTGCTATTTCTCACATTTTATCCTCCTTCCCCACTGAACACGAACTAAGGGCACCACTTTTGGCCGCGACTTACTCTCATTATGATTTAGGATAGCAACCGGTCTCTCCTCTTACGTGATGTCAGGTTGCAAATTGATAATCATGCAAAAGTCTTAAATTTATACCTCAACTAATCACATTTTAAATTCTAGTTATCTGTAAAATCGGACTTATGTTGGTATTTGTTTGTTTTGTAGTTTTTCTTGCATTTGATGTCCTAAAATTGTTATCTCAATGAAAATATGGGAATGATGTAGCTAAATGAGCCAAAAATCAGTCCTGTACGAAATACCTAAGCTCAAACCCCATGTCTAGACCATCTTGAACCATGTTCCATATATTGCCCAGTGTGTGTGTGTGTGTGTGTGTGTTGAATTATTGTCATTTTATATTTTATTTCTTTTTCTTTTATTTGATTATTTTATTTTGTTTTTTAGTCTTTATTATTACTTTGAGTATCTTATTATTTCATATAAATATAATATAGTACGTGCGCGTCATTTTATATGTAGTAGTACGATCGTGTCTTTATATCTTTTGGTAAAGGTGTGTCGTTAATATTTTATATTTTATTTTTAGTGTTATTCATTTTGTATTTATTTTTATTCTATTTGATTATTTTTATATTTTATATGTGTGTACTGTTGTTTTTAATAACTTTATTTTTTTATTATTTCGTATGTTGTAATGGTATATACAATTTTTGTTTTATACAATAAAATGCACACACACTAACTTCACATACACCTATACACCCTAACAACCAACTCAAACATACCATATTCCAATACACCACACACACAGACTCAATACACCTCCCTCACTCATGCTTTACTACAATACACTCACACACCCAATCAAATCCTACTCCTCACATTTCAAAACCCACATGAGATTTAACTCCCTCTCTCTTCTATCATCTTCTTCATCCACCATAGCCACCTATCTACTCTCTCTCTCCTTTTCTTTCTCCCTCCCCCTAAAACCCACTAAAACCAACTTATAACTGACAAATAACACCCTTTAAACCACCATACCAAACCCCCTCACCTTAGTACCTAAGACTTGCCACCCTTACCCACCCAAAAAACCACAACACCAAATTCCGACGAAGTCCACCTTACACCGATCGATGACCTCCTTTCGACTTATACCTACTACTCCCACCATCTTACCAATCCCACCATAGCCCATGCTGCCCGAATCGCTGATAAACTCTACCCAACATCTCAACCCTCGCCGGACAATCCCTGACCCGTCGACTCCAAATCGGCTTGAACCCAAAACTCCCCAACCCCCGACGACTTACCTCAACCACCTAAAACCACTTGCCAAACACTACCCAAAATAGACTTCTTATCTTAGCTACCAAACCACCTTCCTAAACCCAATTCGATATATATATGGTGAGGTTCAAAAGTGAACCTAAAAGATGAACATTTCAATGAACCTTAACAAAAAAACACCTTAACAACCCATTAATTTTAATTCCTATGTTGTAATTGGTGCGCGCTAGCGGCAACGGACATGCGTGTGACACACATGTTTTTTTATACAGACACCTTGGCCCCCACCCCCACCCACGTGTCACATGTGAGTGTGTGGCCACTGGCGCGAACCAATTACAACTTAGGAATTAAAATTAATAGATTGTTAAGATGTTTTTTTGTTAAGGTTCATTAAAATGTTCATCTTTTAGGTTCACTTTTGAACCTCACCCTATATTTTTATATATATCGAATTGTATTTATGATTTACTTATATAAATACATATATAAATATTTATTGATACAAATATATTTGTGCATTCATGCTGGTACACCCAAATATAGACCCCACATAACATATTCCATGCCTATTAAATAATACCCCATACTTTCAACCTTTTGTCCCCACAAATTAACAATTACCTCGCAAAAACTAAACAAAAACACTCCCCTTTATCTATACCCTACATTAATTCAACTTGTCCCCAACTTTCATACGTATTTTCCCAAAGCCTCACATGCCAGAGAATAAAAAGAAGAGCTTGGACAAATTTGAGAGACTTTTCGTTTATGTTCTAATTATGGGATAAATTTTTCTCCATCACTCTTTAGTTAGTGCTTGCATTTTTAGCAAGTACTTAAATATAGTGTGGCGTGGTAGAATTTACTTCTCTACAATGAATTTTTATGTACAAGTTTATAGCGGGATTGTTTGTATTTTTAACAAATATTTATCATTATAGTGCATTGAGAGTTCATTAAGCGGGAGAGATATTTAGATGCAAATTTATGGGCGGTTGTTTGAAAATTTTAGCATATTTGTTTCAATGTTTTAGGAGTATTTGAGAGTTCAACAATTTGAACATATTGTAGATTGTCCTCTGCTTTCGTCTTTGGTATTTAATTTATCTCTCTTTAAGATTGTTATATATTGTGAGAAAATTTTGTAAATATTTTTTTAGCTTGACTTTTATATTTCATTATTTAATATTTGTTATGACTTTTTAATTAATTAATACATATTAGTTATAATAATTTTTTAGAACTCATATTATATCACTTTGTTTTAATTTAGGTAGTAAATGATTATTATGTCATTATCATTTACTTCTTAGTTGGTCATTTAAAAAAATCATTAGAAAAAGAACATTTATTTGTAGACATTATTAAAAAAACATATTTTCGATCAAATGGTTGTGTTTCCACTTTCTTTATGTTGGAGATTCATGTGAAGACTTGCATTTAATTTTCATTTGTGGACATTATTTTTATTATCCATTAGATTTGCTGTATTAGGTTATTGAAGCCTTGTACATTTATTTATGGTGATTTAGACAACAATCATCTGTAATAATTAATTAAAAAATTAAAAAAAAAGAAAAAATGGAAAGAAATATAATAGAGAGAGCGTAGTTCAAGTGGATTATAAGCCTCTATATTTTGGGTTTGTAGGACCCCCACGGATGACTGAAGTTAGGTGAACTTACCTCGGGTTGACTCAACTATGTCTTTACCCTGTGACACCCCACCCATTTTAATCACGAGTGATTAGAATTTTATCAAAATAAATAGGATACTCATTTGATTCATTATTAGCATCAATGTCGCAACTTTCAAATTACTAATCACCTATGTTAAATTAAGTTGGTACCAAAATTTATCTTTTATTAACATAACAACATGCAGAAACATAGAATTATAATAACTAATCCACAACAATTATAAGGGTCTAAATCATCACATGATAGATAGATAGAAATAGGTACAGAATTATCCAGTTGTTCTAAAGTAATATCCAAACCATAAGTCTAGGGAAATAAAAATGAATCCAAGTACATCGCTTGATAAATAAACTAAAAGTGTATCAACTAAAAGGGTCAGCATGCCCAAATGAACTACTGAATCAAAACGTAGCCTAGTAATGATTAACTAAAGCGTCTACACAAGGTCCTGGAAGCCTCCATGATACTACAGCTACGCATCCCTAGAATGTGCAATCAAGCTTGGCGTCCTTGTGGTTGGACACCTAAAATTTTATGGAAATTTTTTTGACACGGGTCACAACTCAAAAATATTTTGCAAGTATTTAACTTGCAGTTATAAAAGTATTTATCAAGTACACATGTTAGTCCAACGTACACTCCCTTAGGTTCCTCACATCTCATTTACAGTTAACACCTAACGTCTCCTATTTTTTTTCACCTAGTCATGTTACCCAACCTAACTAGACCGAAATATATAACTGACCACCATAGGTTTATCTCCCTAGTACCGCCCATACGATACGTTAATGTACCACCAATAATTTAATAACTGAATATTATGGTTGTCGCATAAATTAGGATTCTCACACATAAGTTTCTTTAGATATACACAAAGTACCTTTTATAATATCACACATAAGTAAAATAAAAAAAAATGTATACATATATATATATATATATATATATAATAAGGAATATAATAGTTTTACTATTGCATCAGGTGATAAGTTAATTAGGGGTATGGATTGTGCCACCAAATCTAGAAATAAAGTAATCGATTAGGGGGCTTAAATCACTACTTAGACACGACCAGAACCAGAAACACGAACCATTTAAATCGTCACGAACTTTTTTATTTAGTTACCAATATTAAATTAATGGTTGAACAATGAGAGGTTTGTTTTTATGTTTAGCTGAGGTTTTGATTCTTTATTTATTAAAACTAATGAGTTTTTGATTCTTTATGTTTTTGATTTTTTTTTGTAATACTATTGGCACTCTCTAATCCTTCGCTTTATTCCATTCTAAAAAAAAGGGAAGTACATATTCTTAATCCATTTCCACTAAGTTTTGATTGAAGAATATTAATGCTTATATTAGTATTGAAATATTTTTCAATTTTTTATGCTTACTTTGCCAAATACCAATAGATTTACGTGAAGTTATTCTTTATCAATTATGAAGTGAAGTTATTCTTTATCTGTTATCAAGTGAAGTGATTCTATGTCAGTTATTAAGTGAAATCATTATTAGGCTATTGTTCCCTCTTTTAGTAGGCTAAGGGATACATCTGATCCCATGATAATTAGGCATATATCTGACAATGACACGCTTTATTCTAACCATTGAAACCATACTTATATGTTGTGTCCATTATCCAAACAATTCACACCGACCACAACCCATATATGTCGGGCTGCACATTCAGTTGTTACAGGTGAGTTTTCAATCTTTTTTTTTCATGTAAATGGACAACATAAGTATATCATAAAATTGTGATTTATAGTTGTAATTTAGTTTTTAAAGTCTCTCCATATATTTCTTTATTCTCAATAGGAAATCAATTGGGTGGAAACTTCACCGGTACCAGCTCCACTACTCTACCTTAACCAACTGCTGAAAAAATACCAAAAATTTTCTGCTGCTAAGCTGGAAGATTACGAGTGATAGCTGGAACATAGCAAAGTGGGGAAAGGGGCGAGGGTTGCACAGGACTTGATGAACCAGGACAGTCAGCGGATCGATGGTGGTGAAAGCCAAACAATCTTTTAATGAAGAATGGTGTGTTGTAATTTTTTTAAGCAAAAACAAACTCAGTTTTATTTTGTGTATAATTTGTTTGTATTATTGAGTTATTTTAATCTCGTCGCCCCATGTGTAGTGATGACTCTGATTAAAGAAGTGTGACTTCTGTTGGGAAGGAAGGACTTAAGTGCTAATGTGTAGTTCTAAAATGTTTACACTTTTGTGTTGTAAAAAAACTGACTTAAATTTGTATTTGAGGGTTATGATGTTTATGCAAGGTCCAAGACGAACTATTAATATTGTTATTATGGACTCTTTTTATTTTTTAACAAGGTGGATAATCCTAAAAATAAAGAAAATTATGCCCAAATTTTAAAAATTTCATATTCGTGTAGTAAAAAAGACTCGGGACTTAAATTGTTTACACATTCAATACTTTGGAAA
Organism: Sambucus nigra; assembly: GCA_949130495.1. NCBI lineage: Eukaryota > Viridiplantae > Streptophyta > Magnoliopsida > Dipsacales > Adoxaceae > Sambucus > Sambucus nigra. The sequence continues at coordinate 71,110,418 of OX422224.1, forward strand.
AAAAATTCGTGCCTTCAGGCATGCGCATTTCTCTAATGTGTGTGTGTGTGTGTATGTATATATATATATATATGCACACATACTCTGTTATCCTCTGCACGCACCTCATGTAGAAAATCAAGGAATATCGGTTCAGAATGTCTCCTCGAACCGTGAATCAAACAAATCACAAGGGAGGTGAACTTAGTTCTTGTAACACCCACCCGCCTGGGGAGAGCGAGCGGAGCGCTACTAAACAATAAAAATAACCAATTCCACAAATAACAAGGTATAGAGCATCTAAATCCCACAACAACAAAAGAGAAACCACTAATCTCAAATCGCTTCAAATAAATACAACCAGTCTCTCGAATAAATACAACGACTAAAAAAATATTCAATGCTCTATACAACAAAAAAAATAAATACAACTCTTCCCTCTTGTATTAAAATCTTCCCAAAATAATCCATGCTTTAAATCATCCCAATCAAATCCAAATCACCCAAAATCCATGCTAACCTGCCACTAAAAGAAAATATGTGGAAGTACACAATACGACAGGAAGATACTCAACAAAAATGTTAGAGATGAATAAAAGGTAACAATACGAATGTTCAAATTAAATGCGAATATCATAAGCATTTTTACCAATAAATTTCTCAACAACACATTAATCAGCGTCACCAGGCCTCACCATACCGCGTCATACTTTATCAAGTAGCCGAAACAGGAATATTGGCGGGTGCCAAACATCAGTGCCATATTAAAATCTCATGACAATATGCCCAACACAATAATAATACCACATGAATCAAAACTAGATTCCAACAAATATTTCTAGATTCCAATGAATTTAGCAATTCAAATATGAGTCAATAATCACAAGAAAACAACGAGAATAACACGCTTGAGATTATGGAGCAAATTGTGTAAAACCCCATGCCTTAAACCACCAACAAGAACCAATAATAATTCTGCGCAGAATACAAAGAAAAAGCCATCAAAATCTTCTCCAAGAATCATCAAAAACACCTCCAAGAATTAACACCAAAACAGCCCCCAAGAATACCTCAAAAGCTAAGGTTAAATGCACAAATTAAAGGGATTGTTTGTGTATAAAAAGAGAGGAATTTAAAACATGTTTTCTGCCAAAAAGGGTCACCCATGACCTTATTTTATAAGGCAAAGAAGTAGGAATTGTAAAGAAACCAAACTCTTAAAATTCCTGCTATTCACGTTTTTTGGGAGGGTCGATCGATCGACCCCAGACATCGATCCATCGATGGCCTCCGAAAATTGACAGTTTGCCCAAAAATAAATATAGGGACAAATATTGTAACATCAATATAAAATCTTTTTTAACTCCATTTTTTAAACCGTTTGAAGTTCCCGCCTTTAAAAATAATAACCAACAAATTTGAGCAATAAATATAATTTTATCTCAAAATTTATTTTTCCTCTTTATTTTGAAAATACCTAAAAAATTACACTGGTTGTTACACTTCCCCACTAACATTGGAATTTCTCCATCGAAATTCGCCGCATGCCTAATTCTAAAAAATCCGGCCAAAAATCTCCAAAAATAATCTTGTCACTAAAAATAAATTCCTCACATCTAATTTAAGAACATAACACGAAACGATTATAAAAAAGAATCTATCTCCAAAAAATACGCGCCATAAAAACGCAACAGACCCAAATCCCAAGACCCGAGGGTGGTCTAAACATAAGCTCTGATAACATCCTGTAACACCCCACCCGCCCAGGGAGAGAGAGCGGAGCGCTACTCAATGATAAAATTATCCAATTTCACAAATAACAAGGTATAGAGCATCTAAATCCCACAACAACAAAAGAGAAACCACTAATCTCAAATCTCTTCAAATAAATACAACCAGTCTCTCGAATCAATAAAACAAAAAAAAAATCTTCAATGCTCTGTACAACAAAATAAATAAATACAAGTCTTCTCTCTTGTATTAAAATCTTCCCAAAATAATCCACGCTATACATCATCCCAATCAAATCCAAAGCGCCCAAAATCCGCGCTAACCTGCCACTAAAAGAAAATATGGGGAAGTACACAATACGACTGGAAGATACTCAATAAAAATGTTAGCGATGAATAAAACGTAACAATACGAATGTTCAAATCAAATGCGAATCTCATAATCAATTTTACCGATAAATTTCTCAAAAACACATTAATCAGCGTCACCAGGCCTCACCATACTGTGCCATACTTTATCAAAAGCCAGAACAAGAATATTGGCTAGCGCCCAACATCAGTGCCATATTAATCAGCGTCACCAGGCTTTAACACCTCGTATTTTTGTGGATTATTTTATCTCAACCATGAGTTGGGTATACACTATTTTGGGTTCTAGATAAGGACTTTTAGTAAAATATTTTGGATGATAATTTTGAGTGCACGGTTGAGTCTGGATAGGTCAAGATGGTTGAAAAAGTGTACCTGGGGTGATAAATGAGTCTCGAGAAAGTTATAGGCATAACCAGGTCCATACGGGAGTGTTTGGGCCATTTTAGTAAAGCCAACAAGCCTAAAAATGGGATTGGTTGAATAAAATCTAAAGTGTGAGGGTATGGCAGCCACAACACATTTAAGAAACCCTATATATGTAGAGGAGAAAAGAGGGAAAAATTAGAGAACCCTTGGCAGCCAAAATAAAAAACAAGTATGTGTTCTTCATCAAATCACCATCTACATCAAAGGATTCAGAGTCTATGAAATTTATTTCATAAGTGTTTAATTTTATTCAATGTAAATCTGTGATAATCAATTCATATCATAGTTGGTGTAATTTAGGGGTAGGGTTGGTACTTAAATATGGGTTTTTATATCGGTGTAACCTTTATGTAAATTGGGTATTGGGAGAAGTTCAATGTATATGGTATATCGTCGAGAAATCATATAATGTTTGTTAAATTAATATGGGATTTGGATTTCAATCTAATTAAGAGTTGAGTTAAATCATTAAATGGATTCAGTAGCCATCGAATTGGGATTTAAGGAAATCAGTAGAAGTTCTGGGTTACAAAGAGTTGCAGAAAACTATGGAAAATGACGCAGGAAGAAGAAGAAGGAGGAGAAAGAAAACCAGGGGTCGTTTAAGCCACCTGCTCTTGGTTCGAGCGATGCCAACTGTCGTTGGAACGACATGGTCAGTCGTTCGAGCGATGCTAGTGGGCCAAGCCCAGTTCGACCCGTTTTATTTTTGGGCCGGAGGAAATGGGTTAGAGGTTTGATAAAATTCAGTAAGGAATTTGGTTTAACCTTAATTATTAGCGTGGAAAAAAAATCGGTATAATTAATTTTGTAGAGAAAAAAGGGACTAAATATACATTAGAGAACTTGGAGTAAAAAATTCTAAGGAATTAAATTACGGACCAAGAGAGTGTGTCCGGGTATTTTGGTTGAGTGATGCCATGATGAAAAATTAATTAAAGGGAACGTTAATGAAATTTTAGCCTCAAGAAATTAATTCGGAGATTTTGGGCTAGTGCTACGAGTGCTTAGGCATGCATTTGGTCAGGTTAATTTATTATGGGATATATAATAAATTATGGAATATTAAAAGTAAAAAGGGTGTTAACCTAAATAATGGTACATTGAGGAATAAATTCTAAGAGGTGGGAACTCGTACCCTATAAGGGAGTCCATCTATATTAGTTGGGTGACACAACTTGAGTGATAAATAATTAAATGCGGGATTTATTTAAATTACAAGTCGGTATATAGACTTGGGAATGTTAGTCTAGTGTTATGGTAATTGATCACGGAGTATTCGGGATTATATATATATACCCGTATTTTTATGCTTTCTAAATTTGAGGATTTATTAAATTTGATGTGAGGTATTAATTTAATATAAATCTGAAAACTAATTATTTTAATTACTAACGTGACGAGAGTCAGTAATTATTGGAAACTTATTGAATATTACTAATGAGCAAAGTAATATATAATATTGGTTCTATTAAATATCACGAGTGAATAAAATGATAATTTTGAAAATTTAAGTCGGGATGCGCCCGTGTCATGTCGGGACTAAATGTTGATTAACAAAAATGAATAAATTATAAGTCACCTGTATGGTCATTTAGAGTGATCCAAAGTGTTCGGGAGGGTCGAGATAGTGAAAATAATATACCCGGGGTTTAGTTTGGGTCTCGAGGCATTTTTAGGCTAAATTAACACTCCGGGAGGGCGGTTTGGACATTTTACATTTTTGGGCCTGAAAACCCACGAAGATTCTAAGGTTATATCAGATGCATAGGGTTGTCTTCTAGGGTAAACACAACCAAAAATAAGAGACGGCCATTGGAGAAGGAAAGGAAAAGCTTACCAAGGAGTTTTAGGCCAAGAACTCCTCCGTTTGCACCGTCGTCACCACCAAACGATAGATCGCGTAACGAGGATCACCACCACACTGATTTCATCCACAAATCAGAAACAAAAATCCCCAGGCAAGTATTTATCTTGCTTAATTTAGTTAATTCTTCATTCGTACTAGTTTAGGGTTGATTAGGATGAGTTTTGATGAAAGAAAACCCATATTGGATGCTAGAAATCGCATGTTGAAGAGATATAAACATCAATCTGGAAATCCCCTTCACATGTAGAGGTTGAACCACGAATTTACATTGGTTTACAAGTAGAAATTCTGGAAAAAGAATAAGAAGAACTAAGTTAAAGAAATTTTTAGGGTTCATGAGAATTATATAGATTTTGGCCTTTTTAATCCATGATTCTTGATGAAAACTCGCATGCCTTACGTAGAATATTGTTCATTTGGGTTTATAATGCTTGTGGTATAAATTTTTGGGAGTTTGGGAGTTAAAAACTTGGATTTGGATGATTTTGGATGATAATTCGTGTAACTGATATTCTGCAGTTTTTGTCATACCTGCTTGATCGATCGATCGACCATAGAGCATCGATTGATCGATGGTTCGATCGATCGAACACCTGCCATCAATCGATCGACCCCTCCTGTATAACTTATATCCCCTTTTTAATAGTTCATTCCAACTTAAATGATTAGACATTCTTGGATATTAATGTTAGAATATTTTGGGATATAAAGAAGACCAGTAGGACCTTAGAAATATATGGTGCCGTTGACGAAAGGCGAAATTAGCATTTCATGGGGGTGTTTTACATATAAGGGGCAATGGAAATTCGGATTAAAGGGTGAGACTCGTAAAGAAGTTACGTTGTAAAATGAATAAGTACCTACTAAAATTTCACTTGGGAAGATAAGAATCCATGAGTGTTACGTAGTAAGTTGGAATAATCCCACAAATTAAAATAAGGGATGAACCGTTATAAGTGATAAATAAATAATGAGTAATATGGATAAATATCATAATTATGGGTCGTGAGAGTGTACCTAAATTTGATATGGTAATAGTAGTATATTTATATGACTGTGTTTATGCATATACTATATACGTGTAAAAGTCATGCACGCGCTACTTGCTATCCCTGAGGTTACCGCGCTGGGACAGTCTTATCTCGATGGGACCTTTATGGGGGATATTGACTCGTACCCTAGAAGATAGAAATCCTTTGGTACAGGCTATCGGATCGATAGTCAGACGGTCCTAAGAGACGTGAGGGCATGTGCTGACCTCTTAGAGACTTGGAACTATGCTATGCCTAAATATTGTATGTGTTTTGTGTTAATACAGTTCGAGAGTGATTTCGAACTAGTACTTCCCTTAGTACGAGTGATACGGGGACTGGATAGCAGAGTATGCCCGCACCATAGATTTTATGTGGGGTGCTATTAGAATATATATATTATATGAGTATTTAATATATATATATATATATATATATATATATATATATATATATATATATATATATATATATTTAAAATCTGAAATTTGGGAACTACCTACCGTGACTATGGTATGTAAAAAAAGAATATTTATTTCAACTGGGGAATTAGTGTTTAAAAAGTATGATATGTTACTGAGAAACTTAATTATCAAATAATGTTTAGATGAGAACTTCATTGTCGAATAAAATTAACCTCTTGAACAATTGAATTTTTCAATTTAAAACCTTACGAGCAACCTAAGATAAGATAATTTAAACCATTGGGAAGGTTAGTGCGATAGGCGTGCACATTAGAAGAGAGGTGATAATTTCTCAAGGGAGTGCCACACTAATATGTTGTTGAATTAGCGAGTAAACATTTTAAATACTTGCTAAACTAATTTTCAAACTGTTTTACAATCAGGCTCTGACCCGTTTACTATTATCTCTCCTCTCTTGTATATATATTTATATATTACAGGTGCCCAGCCACAGGGGCGTCTTGCATAGGATCCTTTGGAAGGAACGTGCTCCAGCTTAGGTGGGAGTTGGATGCCTCTTGCTTAGATGACCTCATTCTTGATTCCACTCCTAGATTTATTTTATCCAGTTGGGCATGTGTCGCCCTTTTTCCATTATTCAGTTGTTTTATCGGATATTGTGATTCATTTATTTTCAGTATATACACTTTGGGATTTATTATTGTCTGGATGTTTTTCTTTAAGTTTTAAATGTTGGAATTAATTAGTTGGATGTTTAATTGCTTGGATTATATGTTCCAGTATAATTGTTGTGTAATTCTTAATTGTGAATTATGTAAAGTTTTAAATGATGGTTTTTAAAATAAAATTTGGAAAGAAATGTCTAAAATGGTTTTGACACTTAGCTTAATTATTTAGGGGGTTTAATTGGAAAAGTTACTTTATGACTGTGATGCTAAGAATGAACCGACCGTTCACCTTGATTATAATTTAATAAATGACTGATCACCCGGTATTTAATTAGGCGGGGTGTCACATATATGTTGTCATTGTGTAGTATATATATTTGTGTGCTTTATAAATATTGGTGTGAATAATATTTACAGGAATACATACCCCTCTAGTTTTATCACACGAGGTTGTTCGACGTGGGTGAATCCCCTGGCTTTAGGGGCAGGGCGAGTTTAATCCCTAGGCCATAGTCGTCTAGGATTTTATTGCGTGATTTATTTTCAGTGGTGAACCGCGTTTTTGTATGATTTGATTTCACTTTCGGGGAAGGAACTATGGCCGCCTCCGCTACGTCTATTTTTTTCACTGATTTGGGGAGATAATCGGGTCAGGGTGTTCGGGTGGATGAGTATACCTGGGGTGAAATAATTATATAGAATATCCGATGAGTGTCTACTCGGGAGGATGGTTATATATCTACGACATGTGTGTGAATGTTATAATATAATAATACGTGTATATGGTGCAGATAATTATATACGGGTAAATTATATGAAGTGAACTGTACTAGTTGTATATAATTACCGAGAATGTTATATGGCCTTAAATTGAAAATGATTAGTTAAGTTAATTTGATAAATAATTTATAAATCATATATTAAACTTACTCGGGCTAGAGTAGTGTGATAGAAAGGAAGTATAATAAGGACTAGTTACGGGGTAGATGACTAGGTGGGTTGTAAAGAAAAGCATTAGGCGTGCACAATAGTTTAGGGGTGAGTAGGTCCTCAAGGGAGTGCGACACTAGCTTAAATATGAAGAGCATTCATGGATTTTAAATTATTACATTTCAATCATTTGGTACAAAAAATTCAAAAGGACTTTGGGATCTGACTCGTACTTGCAAAATATTTTCAAAACCATACTATAGGGATGCCATGCTTATTTTTGTTCCGGGGATGCGTAGTTGTAGCATGAGTGGATGCTTGCAGGATTTTAACATAGCCGCTTCAGTTGCTTCATTCCTAGAGTAGGATGCAGTTAGTATTTCATTTGGGCATTTCGCCCTAGTTATTTTATTTATTTCAGTTAGCCGATGTACTCAATATATTATTCAGTGACTTGGGATTTGTAGTTGATGGTTTATTCGGCAAGGATATTTATATCTTCAATTTAAGTATTGATTAACTCCGTGATTGTGTGATTGGTTAAATTATATTTATTCACATGTTGTCATTGTCTGATAAAAAAATAAAATTTTGCACCAAATTTTTGAATACTAGGTGGTTAGCAAGTTTTAAAAAGGTTTTAGACAGTGATGCTAAAAGTTTAAAAATATTTTAATTTGATATAGGTATGATCACCTGGTATTTTTTAGGTGGGGTGTCACATCTCCTGGCCTCCCCCATTGTTCCCTTGGCCCTGGAGGCCCTGAGGAACATGTTGTTGTTGCTGAGGGCCCTAAAGGCCCCGGCTGAAATGTCCCTCCTGCCTTTAACCCCTAGATCTTAATTTCTTGGCAGAATCCCCCAGTCGGGAGACCTACCCCTTATATCTTCATGTCTGCTATTGTGGTGTTCCACTAAAACCATTCCTACCGTCATTGCTCGGTTGGATAGGCTCACTCACTCCCTTGCTTCCCATTGGACGGAGGTGATGATCTTGGATATGCAAAAGTGCAACATTAAAGACATCCGTATAAGACCTTAATGTGGGGATACATATCAAGTGTTGCATGATCCTTTAGGCTAGACCATGAATAAACCTCATTTCCTTTTCCTTTTCATTGTTCACCTCATCAGGCACAAAATTATCAAAACGTGTGAAGCCCTCTTCATACTCTGATACGGAATGGTCACCCTGAACCACCTCATTAAGCCTCTTTCGCATCTCTATCTCAACGGCTTGTGGAAAATACTTACGGTCATAACGTACCCAAAACTCAACAATGGGCATAGTGTCCCACTCCTTGGTAGTGGTAACAGACTCCCACTACTATAAAGCTACCCCAACAAGACTAAAAGTGGATAACTTCTTCTTCCTGATGTTGCTATAGTCAACCATGCACAAATGGCTCTAAATATCCTTCTTCCACTAGCAAGCCAAAATCACGTCTGAATTACCCTTAAACTTTTGTGGGTGGCCCTTTTGAAATGCCTCCCTCGCTCTCTGTAATGAGAGGGACCTAGATGGGCCTAGACAACCGATCCCACTAGCTACTGTGTTGGATGGTCCTGAGTAAAATGGAGTGTCATGACAGTAATAACAATGTTAACTACCTGCGCCACGATAGATGCCACCTTTCTTGCGGTAACTATCTCTTACGGGGGTTGTGGCTACAGTGCCTATGTCTCCTGATGAGTCTTTCGCTCATCTGCTCTCACCAATGCCCTCGTCGATCATCCTCTCCTGGGTTGCATCTGAACAGATTGAATTGAATGAGTTCTAGGACTATACAAATATAATAGCAGAAAAAAAAATCTAAAATACATAATCATGAATGCAACAACCCTAACAATAGGGTTCTATATCAAAGACCACTATGCTGAAATCGTAGTAAGCCACACATCTTATGGACACTAGAACCTGATGCTCTATTACCATTTGTGACACCCCACCCATTTTAATCATGGGTGATTAGTCCTATATTAAAATAAAAAATAAACAGGAATATCATTTGATTTATTCCTAGCATCACCGTCGAGAACTTTTTAAATTACTAACCACCTATGTTAAATTAAGTTAGTGCCAAATATCATCTTTTGTTAATGTCACAACATGCGAAAACATTGAATTTTAATAACTCGCCCACAATAATTATAAGAGTCTAAATCATCACATGAGAGATAGATAAAAATAAATACTGAATAAAACCTAGTCTAGGAATGAACAACAAAAGCGTCTACACAAAGTCCTGCAAGCCTCCATAATGATGCAGCTATGCACCCCTAGAATGAGTCATCAATATTGACCTCCCTATGGATGGACACGAAAGGTTTTGGAAAATATCGTGACACGATCAGAGCCCAAAACCATTTGAAAAATATTTAGCATGTATTTAAATTGCAGTTATAAAAGAAGTTATTTGATACACATGTTAGTCTACAGTGAATTCCCTTAAGTTCCACAACTCTCATTTATAGTGGACAATTACCATTTCCTTTGCTTTCCACCTAGTAATGTTACCCAACCTAACTATACCCAATTATCTAAATAACCACCATAAGTTAATCTCCCCTGTACCTCCCATACAATACGTTAATGTAAAACCATTATTTTATTAACCGAATATTATTATAGGACCATAAATTCATTTTCTCATACATAAGTTTTGTTACATATACGCTTTCAATATTTTCTACTATCACACATAAGTAGAATAATACCATATCTATATAATAAGTTATGTAAGTACATTTTTGTCCATTGTCAATATGTATGTCGTACGCCGTTACACCGTTGAAGAAATTCAAGATCGCATCTACATCAACAGATCCGAATATCAAAGCGCCCTCAACATCATAACCTATGCAAGAATGAACTTGGTAAAGTTTTGTTTTTAAGACCCTTAATGTTTCATAGTTTGTTTTGGGAAATTTTTATAAAAAATAAGAAGTATACCCCAGATCAAAATGAGGTTTTCAAAAGATTGTTTTGTTTTCTGGGATACCTAGTATTGGGAAATTTTTATAAAAAAAAAAAAATAAGAAACAAAATGAGGTTTTCAAAAGATTTTTTTATTTTATGGGATACCTGGCCGGTCCATCCCTTTTAAAAACTAACCGATCCACCTCCGGATCGGTCCGCCTTAAGTCAGACCGATCCGCTATTGCCTCAATACAGTGACCCCGGATCACAAGCAAACCGAAGAAGCCTCTTTCAAAAACGAACCGATCTGAGGTCCGACCGATCCGCCTCCAAGCCGGACCGATCCGGTCCAGATAAAATCGAGCAGTTCCATGAGATTTTCTACCATCTTATAATTTTTTATATATATATTCCTATTTCGGTGGTGTATTTTCTAAGTCTTTAAGAAAATGTTTCTAAGAGTTCAAACACAACAAGACTTCGATTTTTGATGTGCCAAACATCTTTTTGATTCACACATAAAAATCCCAATTACTTTTATGAATCCTTTGGAACCCTTGAACACAAGCTTTGTTATTGTTCATCTTTGTGGAGAGATCTTTACAATCGCGGGCTGCATGTCATTTCTAAGGGAGTGTGTACAAAGTGTTATGGTTGCGTTTCATTGAGGAGAGCTGCGATTCTTCCTTTGTTGTTTGGGCTGTGAGTCCTTGGAGGGTGCCGTGTGAATTCTTTTGCTGAGTTCAAGACTGTGTGACTTTGTGGGTTGGCTGCGCGTTGATCCATTGCAGATTTCTCTATGTAATTGTAAGTTGCGATTTATATATTCATAGTGAAATAAAGGTTTTACCCAAAAGGTTTTTTCCCTGAAATCTATCTCTCAGCATATTTACTGTGTTGCATGCTTTATTTTTTTTATGGGTTGATTTAGATGCATGTTTAGGAGTTGTATTTATTTGATTTAAAAGTAGACTCTAATTAAATAAGGGTTACTTGGAAACTTGCGAATTTGATTTAAATCATTATCACACATAATATTTTACTAATTGGTATTAGAGCAAGTTACGCTAATTTATAGTTATTCCTATTTTCTGCAAAATCGTGTGATATTGATTTTTTTTTTAAAATCAATTGTGTGAAAAATCGCAATTTTTCAAATGGAACATTCATTTAATAAGATGCCTATTGGAAAGCTCGCATGAAATCTTGTTTAAAAGCTATTGACGAGCGTGTGTGGTTGCTTTGCGAAAATTGTTGGACTCCTCCCACTATCATCGTTAATAACGTCACCTCTTTAAAACCCATGTCAGCCTAGACTGAAGATGATTATAAATTGTCCAATTTTAATTCCCATGGTCTGAGTGCTATTTCTGGAGCTTCCACTCCGATGAGTTTCACCAAATTATGACGTGCACCACGTCTAAAGAGGATTGGGATGTTTTGAAACTGACACATGAGGGTACGAACGCGGCTAAAGAATCAAAATTACAAAATTTGTCCACCCAATTTGAGACTATCACCATGTCTCAGTCTGAATGCTTTGATGAGTTTTATACACGTTTGTCGAACATTGTTAACACATGTTTTAATTTGGGTGAGGTGATTGATAACACGCATGTCATTAAAAAGTTTTTGAGATCTCTCCCAAAGCGCTTTATTCCTAAAGTCACTGTTTTGAACTCTTTGGGAAATTTGAAATCCCTTGAATTGGAAGAAGTTGTAGGAGATATTCAAACCAATGAGATTGACATGTTTCCCAAAACCATTAAGGCTAAGGATAATGGCATTGTTTTAAAGACTCATTGTAAGAAAAAGAAATAAAACGTTTGTGAGTCCGATTCTAAGGGAGACTTTGATTTTAATGATATGCCCTTGTTTGCGAAAAATTTTAAAATGTTTCTCAACATGAACAAAAATAATTCTTCCAACAAAAAGAGATTTTTTGAGAAAAATAAAAAGAAAGGGAAGGCCAAAGAAAGCGATGAGAAGGAAAAAGAGAATGACTCCGATGAGGAGTGTGAGGAAGATTTTGAGAACGTAACTTGTTTTGAATGTGGGGGTAAGGGGCATAAGTCGTTTGAGTGTCCTACGTGGCTTAGAAAGAAAGGAAAGAAAGTAGTCATGCCTGCCATACTTAGTGATAGTGAGAAAGAGGAGGGATATGAGTCCGATAAAGGTTTAGCACATGGGTTGGTTGTCGCCTTTTCGAGTCATGTGAGCACAGCCACTTTGTCTCATGTTGATAAAGGTCAAGAGAGCACCAGTGACGACGCGAGTGTTTCTAGTGGAGATGTGGACGAGTTTGAGAGTGGAGATGGAAGTGAACTCAAAAAAGATTTTAGAGATTTGTACACCGAGACCGTGAAAACAAAGAAGTATAATTGTGATTTAGGTCGTCGGGTTTAGATTTGGAGAGAGAGAAGGAGCTTTTGAGAAAGGAGAACTGTGATTTGACCAACACGGTCTAGTCTGACGACATGTGTATCCCAACTCGAGAGTGATCTCGAACGTGCCAGGGAGGTCAAAGTCAATTTTTTAAATGCACCTAAGAAGGTTGAAAAGGTGGTTTATGAGGGTAAATGTGAGAATTTAGGAATAAGTCATGACGGTGATTCTTCTTCCCAATTAGCACTCGAGCCGGTTCCCACTTTTGTGTTAGATTCTCGTAAGTCTCACCCTAACCCACCTAGGCATCCCATTCCTATTAGGAGAGCACGTCCTAGTGTTTTTTAGGGAGGTGTTCCTAGTCCTATTTATGTTTGTTCACATTGCAAGAGGAGATGTCACCTTAAGGAATTTTGTTTTAAGTTGGGTTATGTGTCATGTTTTTCTTCTACACGTGTTTCTGGCACACATGCCACCACTCATGATACTTTACATGCTCCCGGAGACTACATGAGAGAGTTTGCACATCTAGGTGAGCAAATTAAGTTCTTAGTAAAATCTTCACAAGAATTGATGGAGGTTTTTCATAAGTTGTCACTACTTTTGGAAAACCCCTCGGCACTTAATGATTGAGCTTTGACTTGTTTACTAGCATAGTATGATTTTATTGATGACATTGTTTGCCTGTTGCTCATATGTATCATTTTTGTATGTTTTATTTTTTGGGAAAAATTTTGAAAAATCCAAAAAGATTTTTGTATTTTGTTTTGCACCGTTTATATGGATGAATACTTTGGATGACCGAGTAACAACATCATTTCATTATGTTCATGTGACTATTTGATATTTTTTTGAGACAATAGGTCAATTCATCCTTCTGATTTATAATGTTTGGAGTTATTAAGCTGTAATTAAGTGTTTCTTCCTACATGTCTGACTCATGATATCCTTTATTGCACACATGCACAAATTTTCTTGATTATTGTGCTTGTCTTATGACATGTTGGTTGGGTGTTTTCACTTCAATCCTGACCTTAAAACGAACCAAGTACGATAAATTTTGATAAGGAAATTGTGCATATAAAAACCGTTTTGTGAGTTTGTGTGCTTTGTTTGAAAATGGAGAAGGGCTGCGAAAGGTTCATTTTGCCTTTGCGAATACTAAGCCACCATTAAATTGGACCTAAAAAATGGAGGAATTTTATTATCCGGGGTCCAAAGAGGTTTAAAAGAGCTCAAAAAAATTAAAGGCAATAAAAAGCAATTCATGCCAATTATGGGCCATTTAGGTTTTTGCACTAATTCTCCAAAGTTTGAGAATTTAGTTTAACACCTATAAAAAGAAAATATATATGAGGGTATTTGGTTGGGGATTTTATAACGGGTTTGCACGCCCTTGAAATGCTTGATAATGTGCAACATATTTTTGGACATTATTGGTGTGAAAATCATTTTACTTTGATTTGTTGATTTGTATAAGTCGATGTCATCTAAATTCAACAAATTTCTACACCTCTCAACAATTGGGAAGTGGCTGGTATATAATCATTGACATCAGTCGGCTGCAATAAAAGGGCAATGGAAAGAAAAATAAAGCAGCGCACTGGGAAAAAGAAACCTTTTTATTTCATTGATAGGGGTAAAAATACATCGAGCAGAAAAAAGAAAAATTACAAGAAAAGATACAAAAGTAGTCCTAAAAGTAAATTAGCTAACCACCTCATGCTTCCCAGAAGTAGTTGGTTGCTTCCACTTGTCAGTAGCAGTAGAAGCATCCCCCTCCGCAGGGATAACCTCCGTCGCCTGGGTAGGGAGAACATCGATAGGAAGCGTCAGGGAGGCAGGGTCAACACCCTCGATGGCTGAGGCAGGGGATTCTTCATCCATAGTTGGCTTCGGGCTCGGGTCATGCTCATCAAATAGAGGATAAGCGACATCAACACCAGCGGCTATGAGGGCCTTGTTCCAACCATTCTTGAAGTTCAGATGGCTGATGTAGCCTATCTGAACCTCGATATCGTCATATGCAGCAGCCCACCCGGAGTTATAAGGGTCCTCCTTGAGGGTAGCTACCTGAGAATCCTTTTCTTTCAGCTACTCGGTTAGAACCCTATTCTCCTCAATAATGGCCAACTTGCTTGAGCAGACCACGTCATAGGCCTGCCTCAGCTAATTCAGCTCTTTGACCACCGCATCCCTCTCTCGGTTGGAATTTATGAGGGCTAGGTCAGAGGAAACTCGGGCAGCGTCAGCATTCTTCAGATCAACCTCCAGTTACATGCCCCTCACTTTTAAGGCAGCATTCTGCTGCTCCAGCTCGCTGTTCCTGCTCACGACAAAGTCAGTCACAAATTACAAAAACAAGAAAGACATCAAGAAGAGGAAATAGATAGAACTTATTAAAACATTAGATAAAGGAAAATATATTACTAAGGCTGGCCTCTGGCTAGCTTGTAGGGAAAATTGATCAGACCCCAACGCCCTTTGGCTATCTGCAAGAAGAACTGCCCTCTCGAGCAGTGCGGGGGCCAATTGAGGAGAAATGGCAACTGAGGCCCCCTCGAGCAATGCAGACACCGGGACTAAGGTCTGCTCAGCCTTCATCCTTGACTCCATCTTTCTCCTCTCCTCATCTTTCTCCTTCTCCATTCTCCTCTTCTCCTCTATCCTCTTCTTTTTTTCTATCTTCTTTCTTTCCTCTTCCTTTTTTCTCTCTCTCTCTCATCTGTTCTTCTTCTTTCCTCTTCCTCTCCTGCTCCTAAGTAAAAGGCCGAGATCCAGTAGCAACAACCCCAATACTAGACATATTCTTCTTTGACCTCTGAGCGAGGAGCACTTGATCATCATCATTATTGTCCTGAATCAAATTTTTCCTTAGAGGAACCATCTCCTCGCTTGAACGGCTAGACGTGCTCGAAGATTCTTGAGCTTTAAAAACTTCCTCTGAGTCAGAAAAGCTAACACCACTGGAGCTCCCCTCACCAAAATTTCCTTCAACACCACCTATGATATCACTCTTAGAACTACTCTCCTTCTCGCCCAACTGAATAGGATCAGCAGCAGTCTCTTCAGAGGTATCAAATTCAGGTATACTATCTACCGGCCTCGCTATAAAGCTACAACTAACATTTTTGTATTCGAGCAAGAAAACAGTAGACCGGGGATGCTCGTTGTCAACTAAAGGCTTTCTGATATTCTAGGCCTTGACCAATTCAGAAAGGCGAACCTCCCTGAGAGAAGGTTCCAAGTTCTTCGACCTCGCTGAAGAAAAAGCAAGAAAAGTCAGAAAGATCACAAATCAGCAAAGAAATTGAAGGAACAGGGCAAAATCTACCTACATATTCTTCCCCATGAAAGGGAACAGAGAACCCATCAAACCTCGATCCTTCAGATTAGGGAGAAAACTGCCAATTTCTAGCAAGGAAGCCCTCTTGCCAGTAGTCCTTATGGGAATCAAGCAGGTTTACTACCAATACCCTTTCAGGACTCCTGGATTTGAGATAGAGAACACAAAAACTAGTTCAAGAAAAAGAATAGTAAAAATAGACCTCGACGAGCCCTAACCTGGTACCATATAACTGATTTATTCTATGAACACCAATGATTATCTTTCACACATTGGGCGAACACCGTGCGAGAATAATGTTGAAATAACCAAAGAAGTGCAAGAATAAGTTGTTGGGAGGAAAAGTAAGCCCCCTTGGGAAATCAGCAAGATATGGATCCAATGGGCACCCTCTATCGCTCTAACATTTCTAGGGGAGGGACACACTCAATCTCTACCCACTCTGGGATATTATAAAAATTCCTAAACTCAAACACTGACCTATTACCGACCTTTTCCATTGGGAAACCCTAAAAAACTACAAATTCAAAGAGAAAATACAAAAAGAATGAAGAAGAGACTTACAAGATGAAAGTTCGACTCGAATGATGAAGAATCACGAGCCCAAATGACAAGGAAGATCGAAAGTAATAAGAATGGAGACCAGGAGAAGAGAACGCGAATTGCTAGAGCTCACATAAAATAGGAGAGTATTGAGAAGGGTTGAAACGACGATCGAGAAATGACTGCTCTGGATAGATTTTGAGTGCTGCTAATCATAATGCACAGACCACGCTGCAAGTGCCGCCTAAACTCAGTCCTCGAACCTTGGGAAGAGTTGCACGATAAACAAATGAGTCATTATGACAAATCATTTAAATTTATTGAGCCCAAGGTATGGCCCAACAAACTAAGGGGCAATTGCGGGTACCCGAAATTAGAATGATGGGCCTGGACGAGTAGCCCAATTGTAGCGGCCCAAAGTCCAGCCCCCCATATCTTAACCGGTTATGATTTAGTCTTCTCCCATGTTCCCATTAAGAGGGGTTCTAGGAGAAGATGGAAAACGTGGGGGAGTCCAACACCCCCACTCCCTGAAAATGGACATGTATATAATGAACCCTAGGTCCGGGGCAAAGGACACATTGTATTATCTGTAATCGCTCTCTGGAGTACATAGAAATAATACTGACTGCACCACCATGGACGTAGGTATCTTTGCTGAACCACGTACATCTCTTGTTGTGTGATTTCAACATTTTGTGTTTCTTTTTCTGTGTGGTGATTGCGCTTCTCTTATCTCTTTGTGTTGAATAAAAATTATCACCACACTCTTTATGGAAAAAAAATTGGGTTGTAACAGACCATTTTTTTTTTCAATTTGATTTACACCATTCACGTATTTATTGACCCTTTATGTGCCTATTTATATATGTCAGAATACTTATAACTGTCACTTTAACTATGTGTAGAAACTATATTGGCCCAGAGTTGACACCTGAAGAATTCATTTATTGGGGGATCATTTTTGTTCAACACGAACAATACAAATCAACACGAGCTTCTCATGAACTAAGCCACATCTCTACGTTTCAAACAAGGTTCAAAATTGTTTTTATGGTTTGAAATTAATTTTCATTCAGAATATTGGTTTGAATATGTGGTATTTTTTGCATTGAAACTCGTGTTTATAGATTTTTTTTTCAATCCGTATCCATTATGTTTCCCAGCTCACTCCATAGTTGAAGTTTGGGGTTTTTATGTTATGAAAGGTGTGGTAATTTTTTTTATTTTTTTTTTGGGTAAAGAATATGGGCTCCTTACTTTATTTGCATTGCTGGTGTGGTTTATATAAGGTCTCATTTTTATTACTTCGTTGTGTTTAGAGAATCTTGGCTCCTTACATTTATTACGATAGTTTTGTAGATAATTTTTTATAAGTAGATATTTTGTTTACAACAACAGTTTTGTAAATAAGTAAACAATTTTTTAGTTTGTTTCTGTTTTTTGGACTCGTTATTTTTCTTACTTGGCATGTATTAAAATTTTTATAGTTTGAGTTGTATAAATTATCAAACCGAAAGTCCCGTGACTACGTGATCAGTTCCTACGTGTTACGCTGGTCCCCTGCGAGGTGCTCGTGCATCTTACGGGGTCGTTTAAACATTTTGGATTTTCACCCTCTAACGGCATGTTTTAAGCCTGAGTCTAATTTTTTGCAAATTATCATCGTATTCTAAAATCGAGAGTCTCGTGACTACGCAGTAAGTTCCTACGTGTTATATTGGTCTCGTGTGAGGTGTCCGTGCCTCTTACCGGGTCGTTTGGGTATTGTTTTGAATTTTAACCCTCTAACAGCATGTTTTAATCCTAAGTCTCGATTTTTTGAAATTATCGTTGTATTTCCAAACCGAAAAACTCGTGAATACGTGATAAGTCCCTACGTGTTACGTTTGTCCCATGGGAGGTGTTCGTTCCTTTTACGGGGTTGTTTAGGAGTTATTTGGGGTTTACACCCTCTATTGGCATATATTTAAGCCTAAGTCTGGATTTTTGCAAATTAACATTGTATTCTCAAGTTGGGAGCCCCATGGCTATGCGATAAGTTCCTACGTGTTACATTGGACTCATGTGAAGTGTTCATGCCTGTTACGGGGCCGTATGGGCGTTGTTTTGGGTTTTCACCCACTAACTATAGGTTTCAAGCCTAAGTTTAGAATTTTACAAATTATCGTCTCATTCTCAAACTAAGAGTCCCGTTATTACCTTGTATGTTCCTATGTGTTACATTGGTCTCGTGCGAGGTGTTCGTGCCTCTTACGAGGTCCTTTGGGCATTGTTTTGCATTTTTATCCTCTAAAGGCATGCTTTAAGCCTAAGTCTAGATTATTCAAATTATCCTCGTATTCTAAACATAAGAATCCAGTGGCTATGAGGTAAGTTTTTGTATGTTACGTTGGTCATGTGGGAGGTGTCCATACCCCTTACGGGGCCGTTTAGGAGCAGTTTTGGTGTTTCACCCACTAACGGCGTATTTTTAAGCCTAAGACCATATTTTTACAAATTATCTTCGTATTGTGAGATTGGGAGCCTCGTGAATACGCGTTAAGTTCCTACGTGTTATGTTGGTCTCGTGTGAAGTGTTCACGCCTGTTACGGGGCCTTTTGGGCGTTGTTTTGGGTTTTCACCCACTAACGACATGTTTTAAGCCTAAGTCTATATATTTGCAAATTATCGACCCATTCGGAAAATCGGGAGTCCCATGACTACGCGGTAAGTTCCTAAATGTAACATTGATCTCGTGGGAGGTGTTCGTGCCTCTTACTACATCGCTTGGGCGTTGTTTGGAATTTTCACCCTCTAACAGCATGTTTTAAGCCTCTAAATCAAGATTTTTGGAAATTATCAGCATGTTCTCAAGTCAGAAGTCCCGTGACTACGTGATCAGTTCCTACGTGTTTACGCTTGTCCCGTGTGAGGTACTCATGCATATTACGGGGTCATTTGGACTTTTTGGATTTTCACCCTCTAACAGCATGTTTTATGCCTAACTCTAAATTTTTGCAAATCATCATTGTATTCTCAATCCGAGAGTCTCAGGACTACGCACTTGTTCCTACGTGTTACATTGGTCTCGTGTGAGGTGTTCGTGCCTCTTACTGGGCCGTTTGGGTATTGTTTTAAGTTTTGAACCTCTAACGACATATTTGAAAGCTAAGTCTAGATTTTTTGAAATTATCGTCGTATTTTTAAACCGAAAAACCCGTGAATACGTGATAAGTCCCCTAAGTCTAGATTTTTACAAATTATCATTGTATTATCAAATTAGGAGCCTCGTGGCTACGCGGTAAGTTCATATATATTAAATTGGTCCCGTGTGAAGTGTTCCTGCTTGTTATCGGGCCGTTTGGGCATTGCTTTGGGTTTTCACCCACTAACGACATGTTTAAAACCTAAGTCTAGATTTTTACAACTTATCGTCTCGTTCTCAAATCGGGAGTCCCGTGATTACACTATAAGTTCCTACGTGTTACATTCATCTCGTGTGAAGTGTTCATGCCGCTTAAGGGGTCGTTAGGGCGTTGTTTTGGTTTTCACCCTCTAAAGGCATATTTAAAGCCTAAGTCTAGATTTTGCAAATTATCCTCTTATTCTTAACCCGAGAGTCCAGTGGCTATGATGTAAGTTCCTACATGTTACGTTGGTCCCGTGAGAGGTGTTCGTGCCCCTTATGAGGTCGTTTAGGTGTTGTTTTGGGTTTTCAATCGCTAATGGTGTATTTTAAAGCCTAAGTCTAGATTTTTACAAATTATCGTCATATTCTCAAATTAGGAGCCTTGTGACTACACGATAAGTTCCTGTGTGTTACCTTGGTCTCGTGTGAACTGTTCATGTCTGTTACGGGTCCGTTTGGGCATTGTTTTTGGTTTTCACCCACTAACGACATGCTTTAAGACTAAGTCTAGATTTTTGCAAATTATCGTCTCACTCTTAAACCGAAAGTCTCGTTACTACACTATAAGTTCCTACGTGTTACATTGGTCTCGTGCGAGATGTTCGTGCCTCTTACGGGGTCATTTGGGCATTATTTTTCATTTTCACCCTCTGAAGGCATGTTTTAAGCTTAAGTCTAGGTTTTTCAAATATCCTCATATTCTCAACCCTAGAATTCAGTGGCTACGAGGTAAGTTCCTACGTGTTATGTTGGTCTTGTGGGAGGTGTCCGTGCCCCTTAAGGGGTCGTTTAGGAGCTATTTTTGGTTTTCACCAGCTAAAGGCGTATTTTTAGGCCTAAGTTTAGATTTTTACATATTATCATCGTATTCTCAAATTGGGAGCCTCGTGATTACGCGGTAAGTTCCTACATGTTACGTGGGTCTCGTGTGAAGTGTTCATGCCCATTATGGGTCCGTTTGGGCATTATTTTGGGTTTTCACCCACTAACGACATGTTTTAAGCCTAAGTCTATATTTTTGCAAATTATCATCCCATTCTCAAAATAGAGAGTCCCGTGACTACGCGATAAGTTCCTACATGTTTCATTGGTCTCGTACGAGGTGTTCATGCCTCTTACGGGATCGTTTGGGTATTGTTTTGCAATTTCAACCTCTAACAGCATGTTTTAAGCCTCTACATCTAGAGTTTTGTAAATTATCATCATATTCTCAAATTAGAAGTCCTGTGACTACGCGGATTGTCATTACGTGTTACGTTGATCCTGTGCGAGGTGCTCGTGCATCTTACGGGGCCGTTTGGACATTTTGAATTTTCACCCTTTAACCACTTGTTTTAAGCCTAAGTCTAATTTTTACAAATTATCATCGTATTTTCAAACCGAGAGTCTCATGACTACGCGATAGGTTCTTACTTGTTACATTGGTCTCGTGTGTGGTGTTCATGCCTCTTATGGGGCCGTTTGGATATTGTTTGGAATTTTGACCCTCTAACAACATGTTTTAAAACTTGTGAATACATGAAAAGTCCCTATGTGTTACATTTGTCTCGTGGGAGTTGTTCGTGCCTCTTACGGGGCCGTTTAGGAGCTGTTTTGGATTTTTACCCCTTAACGACATATTTTTAAGCCTAAGTCTAGATTTTTTCAAATTATGGTCGTATTTTCAAATTAGGAACCCGGTGACTACGCGGTAAATTCTTACGTGTTACATTGGTCTCGTGTGAAGTGTTTGTTCCTGTTACGGGTCCGTTTAGGGGTTGTTTTGGATTTTCACCCACTAACGACATGTTTTATGCCTAAGTCTATATTTTTAAAAATTATCGTCCTATTCTCAAATCGAGAGTCCCATGGCTACATTGTAAGTTCGTTCGTGTTACGTTGGTCTCGTGCTAGTTGTTCGTGCCTCTTACGGGGTCATTTGGGCGTTGTTTTGGATTTTCACAGTCTAAAGGCTTGTTTTAATCCTAAGTCTAGATTTTGCAAATTATCCTCGTATTCTCAACCCGAGAGGCCAGTGGCTACGAGGTAAGTTCCTACGTGTAACATTGGTCCCGTGGGAGGTGTTCGTGCATCTTACGGGCCGTTTGGATATGTTTTGGATTTTCACCCTCTAATGGCATGTTTTTAATCCTAAGTTTGGATTTTTGCAAATTATCCTCGTATACTCAAACTGAGAGTCACGTGACTACGCGGTCAGTTCCTAGGTGTTAATTTGGTCATGTGCAAGGTGTTCATGCATCTTACGGGGCCATTTGGACATTTTTGGATTTTCACCCTCCAACTCCAATTCATTACTTATCATCGAAAGTAAATGTAATATCCATCAAAAATCATCTAATCCTCGAAAATCCTAAAAAACACTATTCGGAGAAATTATCCAAATCTCCAATTTACATCCAATTATGGAATTTAACTGTATCCAAAAGGGCGGGTTGTTACAATGTTCTCCCATCAATTTGGTCATTTACATTTTGTTATAACTATGGAGGATTTGTGCATGTAATAACCGTTTTTCGGATTTAAAAAAATAGAAAAAATGTTTATCCGGTGCAGTTGTTTATCAATGGAATTTGGTTGCGAAAGATAATAATACTTTGTGTGAAAAGCCACCATTGAATTTTAGGCCTTAAAAATGTGGCAATAAAAGCATATTTTCCAAGGCCAAAAATAGTTTAGTTAATATGTTCAAAAGAAAAGAAAAGAAAAATTATGAGGAGTTTGGTTGGATATATTAACGTGTTTGCACAATAACCTTGAATCCTAGTTAAGCTTTTATTGTCCTGATTCTATTGGTTTATAGAATCAATAAAATTCTAGGCTTATGTGCATTGTGTATTTTTGGTCATTGATTTCAATTTATATTGTCACATGAGGCTATATCTAAATGTGATAAAGTTTTTCAATCAAATGAGAACTCCATGAACATGTTTTAAGTGATTGGGTTGAAATTTAATTGTTCTAGTTGACACCCCTACACTTTCGTTTACCACAAGTATTTGGACACATTTTCTCCATACGAGTGTGAAAAGCTTAATGTATTCATTATGTATACACATATATATGGTATTTTTTTTGTTTACCTTGCTTGATAGTCTATATATGCTTCTAATTCATAATTGCTATCTATTTTGTTGCGTATTCTGTTTGATATCACATGCTTAGTATCTTATTTGTCAAATTGGTATCAATTTTTTGTTGCATTATAGTTGGTATCCATTAATATTTGTATGGATTACTTATCTTATTTTTGCCCGTATGCTTTAATGTTCTTATCTCTTTATGCACCATCATGTTTTACTTGATTTTACCATACTTGATATTCTGTTGTGTAGTTTTAATGGGGGGAAATATTATATGCTTAATTTTCTTTAATTGATAGAGAAATTAGTATTGCTTTAATTCTTTAACCTTTGTCTATTCCTGAACAAAAAGTGGGAGAAGTGATATCTAATCCTTTAGTTTAGAAGATTTAACTTAGGGGGAGACGTCTTTCTAAGTAGGTCATTGCTAGATAAAAAAGGGAGAATTAATTTAGGGGGGGTATTTATTTTCATTACATTTAATGTTTTGATATTCCATATGCATTTAATGTGTTGCTTAAGTGTGCAGGAATTTTTTAGCGTTAACTTCATTCGACAAAGCTATTTATCCTTGGGTTTTGAGTCAAGCATTGTTATTTTTTATTTTTGGTGGGTTGTTTATTAGTCTAATTTAGCTTGATGGCCTTTTATGATTTTTGTTTGGTTTTTGTCCCGAAATAGCCAAAGGGGGAGATTTATAAGGAAACAAATTTCTAATTGAGTATTGATGTAGTGTTGGCTCAATTTCGAAAAAAAACATTTGAGTCACAGGATAGTAATCATGAGTATCCTCCAAACCTATGACATTTGAAGTTTAAGTTGAAGACGTAGCAGCCAGTATTTCAAAGTGAAGATATCAAAGTGTCGGGTTTACATAGTGCCTAGTTTTGCATCCTCAACGGTTCATATTTCAAGTCTCCAAAAGGTATGAATGCACATTATATATATATATGTAGGAGACTTGGAATAATTTTTATTTGATGTAATTTTATTTAAATAAATTTTTATGAGCTTAATATGAAAAATGCACATTCTGACTTTTCATTCGAAATTGTCATTCGACCGAATTTTTCCAACGAGTTTTCCTTTTGAACACTGTATTTTCGTTAGAAAGGTCGTTCGAACAAGATTTCAGGTGGGAACAATTTTTAGCATTTTCCCACTATTTTCTCCCACTACTTTTTGACAATTTTTAACCACTTTCGAACCAGATTTTTCCTAAGACCTTTCACCTGATTGTGAGAGATTTTGAGAGAAAAAATTAATTTTTGGAAAAGTCCCTTCTGTATGTTTCATTTAGAAGGCCTAAATTCTTCCAAAATACAAAAGTATACACCCCTTTGTTTTGTTTAAAGATTCTAAGTTCTTCATCTATATATATCTTACTTGGAGTTTTGTTTGGCACCGGATTCTACTCTACCGTTTGAAGATTTATTTGGGTTTACTTATACATCCCTTAAAGAATAAGACTTATTTGTTGTTATGGTGTTCCCACTCGGAGAAAGGCTTCGAGTTCGGGTTGACGGTTGTCCAAAAGCCTTATTGTTCGATTCCAAGGTTTCGATGGAGTCCGAGATTATCGGCTAAGCAGAGATTGGTATAAGAAGATGCGTTAGGTACTTAAAGGAGTCGATTCGAGTTATGTAAGTCATCTATCTTGTATTTGTAAATTTCGTACTTAGTGGACTTAAGGCTAGGGTTGTCTGTGATTTTTTCCGTTTGGGTTTTCCTCGTACATCGTGTCGTAGTGGTTGTGAATTTATTTTATCTTGTAAATCACCTAGAACGCATGATTAGGATTAAAAGATAAATAGGGTTTAATTCACACTCTCGTTAAATTTGGTGTTAAAACTAGTTTATGTAAATTTTTGATTAATTTAATTCATGTCAAGATAACTTAATTTTGTAAATTTTGGTTCGGCCTAATTTCTAAAAAATGAATTAATTTTGTTAGGCAAATGTTTGGGACTTGGGTTGAATTAATTTTTATTTAAGTGAAAAATTTATTAGTTGTTTTATTTAATTTCACTTTTAGTTTAGTTTACTTTTAATTTGAAAGAAAATAATATTTGAAGTTTGTGTGTGTTGTGTTGAACCATTCTCATTCTATTCCGCACTTTTAGGAATTAATATTTAAGAATATAAATTTGGGGATATTCGTTTCCAATAGCATGGGACATTTCACAAGCGAAATCCTAGCAAGGAACCCCCCAATACACTACTTCCTAGCATTGTCGGTCATCGAGATCCGTAGGTCCTACACACAAGATCAGAAACATCCAAAATCCTATCCCCAGATGTACAAGTATAGCCATCCACTCCCACATCACTAACAGAGTTATGCAACACGGCGCTCTCACTATCACTAGTCTTCCCACATTAGGTCGATAACGGGCTAAATCTCTCTACTCAACAGTTAACTTAATATAATCCGAACCATATAAGTACATTCCCTACACACTTGGATTATATATATTGGGACAACTATAACCTTTGGAGTCTCCTCGACGATATAATATAAACACAAGCTCAACCTTGTTCTAGGTGCCACATCGCTATACAACATACCCTGCCCTAGAATAGTGAACACAATATCCTTACTGTAATAGCCCACCATTGCTCAACCCGTCTCTAACTAAACTATACCCAAGTTAAAGTTATACTCGAATATCATCTCTCAAAATGACTTAACACCATAAGATATATTCTCTCAATGTCCCCACCCGCTGCTCTGCAGATTTAAACAAAAATATCCCCCCAACACAACGATAAATATACACATACCATAGTAACCCTATCGATACAAGCACTAAACTTGTCTCATGCATGAATAGAGTGCTAATGAAATACTGTGACTCGCTCGTGTCACATAAAACATACCCGTTTACCCTAGGATAAAACTCACACTTTTACTTACTAATAGTACTCGTGGTCCAAATAATTCCTGGGTATAACACTCTCTCCCAAACTGATCCAAAAATTTTTACAATTGTTGCCCCTGTTAGGAAGCTTACTCATGTCCCCTAATTCACTTCGAACAAGGTCGATACATGTGGCCCTACTCTCCACATATAAGATACTTATTTGTCTCATCCCCCTATCTCTTTCACAATTGCCCATAATTGGGTTGTCCTTCACTCAGACTTGTTAGTCTTAGTCCCAATTTCTACCCCCGTTATTCTTATGGCTTGTTGACCTTGTGGAACACCCTGTTGTCCCTAGCTGCGCTAATTGAATCCATCGTCCCTAGGTAGGAATTTCATTTATCTATGTTATTTAAATGGGTCCCCTACGGGGTATCCCTTTGTGGTGTATCTCTATCACTAACTACCTTTAGTCTTGCCCTACTCTGGCTATGTTATCCAACTCTCTTGGCTCCATTCCCATGGAAGCGTTGGTATAAACATTATTGAAGTATGTCATTGATGCCATGTGCATAACTCATCCAAGACTGACTCCCCATAATTACTGGAGACTCCTACTCATGATTACATCATCACATTTACGAATCTTCCTCTCTGCTACCTAACTCTCTGGGTACAAAGGCCACTTAAATAATTTAATAATCCGCCTATAATCGTCCTTCTTGTGAAAAGTCTAAAAAATTCATTCACATCCCCGTTTGAATGGAAGATGAAAAAACTTGAGGTTAAAACGCGCCCAAAATTTCTCGATTAATCCCAAATCTACTTCCTTATATGCGGTGACTATCTTCCACCATGGCAACACTACTCCTATGAGTCAAAATTTAAACCATGAATTTAACTAAACTCCACCATACGACATTGCGTTTGGATTATCTCTTTTCCTTGAACCATCACACTTCCTCGCTTCCCCAAATCCTTACAAAAGGCACGTCGAAAGAGCTCCTCCAACTTCCCGTGAATCCTAGGCCTCCTAAAGTGGAAACCTACTTTTTATACTGGTATATAAATTGGAGGATTTCATCCCCACAAAAATTATTTTTCTAAGTCACCAAATAAAACACTTCAACGAGAAAAACAAAGATGAATAAAGAGTATTAGACCTAGACTTGGTGGAAGAAATCAGAGAAGATGCACAGATGTGGCATTCACCATATCAATAAAGATCTGCTAGATACTACAATATAAATGTTAAGAGACAATCATTGAAGGTTGTGGGATACGTTTTAAAGAAAGTTATTCAGAAGAAAAACAAACTCCATCCCAACTGGCAAAACCCCTATAAAATTACTGAAGAAGTTATTCTAGGGACTTATTGGCTTGGGAACTTAGATGGGGAACCTGTTGCCAACCCCTAGAATGCATAACATCTCAAGAAGTACTACTAATTAGTAGGTAGAGGAGAAGCTTATAAAAATAAAATCTTGTTATATGATGTAAATGCTCCCCTTTGTGGATGAATAAAAATATATATTTTCCTATTACCTAATTTTTTAAGATGGTGTTTCATGTATCTTCTTACAATTAAAACCTCATCTATGACATCAACAGGAGAATGCTTTGGTATCCAAAGTCGGGCATTAATCAAACTATGGTATATATGTTGATAAGCAGCCAAAAGTGTACATTTTATACCCCGAATAGATGTATTTTAATTGCTAATTCTCGACAATTTAGGTCTTATGCGTATAAATGTTCCATGTGCAGGCTTAATTGAGTTGTAGTGTCAAAAGCTACATTTCGAGGCCAATTGCAGTTAAAATGGATCTAATAACATCTCCCGTAACCAAACCCGAGCCTAAACCAAGACGAAACCTACCCCACACCCCATGTGTGTTTAGTTTTCACCTTTTTATATTTTTTAGATTTTTAGGTTTTATTTTAGATTTATTTAGAATTTCTAGGTTTTACTATCTATTTTTGTATTTTATTTATTAGTATAATTTTCTTTTATTTTGATTTTGATTAGTTTTTAGTTTATTTTATCAGGATTACTTTTAGGAGTTTATTTTTAGTTTATTATATTTTATATTTTAGGACTTTGGTTTTCATTTTTTTACTATTAGATTTTTCATTTTTTATTTCTTTTGTTTTATTATTTTAGTTTTAATAGCTTAGGATTTTATTTTCTTAAGTTTTAATATTTTTATTTTTTATTTTTTTTAGTTAGTTAGATTTTGTTTTATTATATTTATTTTTAGTTGTTAGTGTTATTTTTAGGTGTCCAAATTAAACACACACGTAACTCACTCACACCCCAATACCATACACATTACACACGCCTAAACAACTCACACTCATTCACATCCAACTCCCCTACACCCTACCACACCACATGCCCCCTACTTCATCTTCTTCCTCACCACACCCATTCTCTCCTCATCCATCATTAACAACCAAACACCACCACCAACCTTATATCCCCAAACCTAATACCCATACCTCAAACCCCTACACCATACACCTGCAAAACCCTTAACCCGAGCTCTGGCGAGACCCAACCGGATCCGAAACCTCTACCAACCTTCACCCTCCTGTTCCTCTACCAATCCGATCGTGCAACCGCCGATATCTAACCCGGATCAACCCATTTCCAACCTCAAAACCCATGACCCGCGGCCATTATCGGTGACCCAACTCAACCCGGGTACCACCCGAGATCCATCTCCAGGTTTGCCCACTTAAACACGGCTAAAACCCGTGACCCCTGTGCGAACCCTATCACCAACCCATATCATTAAAACCCATGTCCCATTTTCACCAAACCCATGTGAGCTTCCAAACCTTTACATGAATTCTCACCTCCTGCTTTTGTCCAAGACCATGCCAAAACCAAAATAACTCCCACATGTGTTTTAAGCGATATATCCCCAATTCCTATTCTACCTCTAACCAAATTTTGTCCACTTTTCCAAATAAAACCCTAACTACCCTCATGTGCACAAACCCCATTTCCATGCACACTAAAAACATAAACTCCCCAATTTACCCCTAGCCTCCATGTGCACCATATAAAAGAAGACTTGAGCCATTTTGAAGAGGAACTCAAATTTAGTTTTAAGCTTTGTGTGATAAAATTCTCTCCACCCCTCTATGTTGAGTATTTGCATTTTTAGCAAATACCTCAATATAGAGGTGTGTAGTGAAATTTATCTCTAGGATAAATTCAACCCCACCCCTCTATAATGAATTTTTACATTTTTAGCAATTATTTCAAAATAGATTGATGTTGTTGAATTCATCCCTTATGGGAGGTAATTTCTAATCCATTCCTTTATGTTGAGATTTTGCATTTTTAGCAATTATCTCAATATAAAGTAATGATCTAGAATTTATTTCTTTGGATGAATTCTTATGTACAATTTTATAATGTTAGGATTTGCATTTTTAGCAAATATCTTTTATTATTTAATTGTCGATTATGAATTCATCCACTATCCTTTTTATTTTTATTTTTATTTTGTAGTTTGTATTTTAGATTCAATAAATACATTAGTGAGGGGTTGTAATTGAGAGATTTTTTATGTAATTGAATATTTCATTTCAATTCAAGGCTTAAATGGGTTTGATCTCTTCCTCTTGATTACTTTTATTTCAATCATCACATGCTTTCAATTATTTATCTTATATTTTTAGATGATGATAATTGAGGGCTAATCTCCTATTCATGAGATGTATTTTGAATCCCTCATGAGTCCAATTTTGTTAGTTTACTTATTAGGACAATTTTATTTATCTCACTTTTCTTAAATTAGCTTTTACTTCTTAATTAGTAGCTTTAAAAATTAGTATATAGTTAGTTAATTAACAGTCCCTTGAAAATCCATAAAAAAAAATAGAAAAAGAAAAAATAGAAAAATATAATAAAATGCAAATGAATTTACACTTTTGTCTTATCACATTTTGTATTTCACCCTTAGATTAGGATTGACTCCCTTACTTACCGCTCTACACTAGTTTTGCTATATTTTTGTAGGTTCAAGGGAATTTTGATGGAAAAGAAGTTGCAATAACGACAAAAACACATTAAGAGAAGCAATTTTTTTCTCTATCAGATGTAATGCCCCGGCCTGGACTTATGGGTTACTCGTAGTCAACCCTGTCCGACCCGAGCATTAGGTGTGAATTACAATGAAACAACCTATATAATGTTTCTGGTCCAATTTTATTTTCATTAACATTTCACTTGTTTAACATGTGATTCCAATTTCAAGTTCAAACTACGTGGGGGACCCGTGGGAAGCATCTTCGGAGTCCAAGAATATAGAGATACTAACGTAAAATTAAATAGAATACTTTCATTCATAACACTCTCAAAATATGAACCCGCGCCCAGCCTGCCCTAACAAAGACAAGGGTATAAGCCAATGCCCAGTGAAAAAACACAAAGTGCAGTATATAAACGAACGGAAAAAAGGAGACTCAACACATTATACCTATGTTCACATGCAACTAACTTGTACATATATATATCTATATATATATATATATATATATATATATATATATATATATATATATATATATATACACAATCACACATGAACACACATACGCATACTTATGCATGAAACTATTTTACTTCCGAAACTTTATTTATCCAGAATAATTCACCTTAATCTCGCAAAAGACTTTTTTCCCCTTATTTTGACATTTATCCCTTTAGAAAATAATTATTCAGTCTCTAAAAACCTTTCACAACACACCCTTGTGTTAATTATGGGTTGAACTACTTGGATTACTTAACCACACATCAAACCACTTACTTTATCTTATGGACATTAATTAATATCACATTTACTTATCCATTTTAACTTTTACTGGAACATTTATTAACTCATTCAAGTTAGGTTTTCTTAACACGTTTTTATCACACAACCCATTTCTTGACATGTTCTTTATTCTGTTATCTTTATCTTAGAATCTTCCAATAATTGCATACTTTAACGGGCTCCACACCATCGGCAATGCCACCATATGCTCTAGCGAGTGATTTTGGGTCCATCACCCTAAACATCCGACCCTACTTAATTATCATGGTGTCTTCAGATTTCATTTTATGTGTTTTAATATTTTACAAATGTCCACATTATTACTTCTTTCCCTTTTTACCCGACCGAAGCCAAATTCAAAGTTTCACCCCAATTTTGGTACGATTTGAAATTATCATTTCATGCCCTTTACAATTTAACTTTGATTTTGTTCCAAATCATATTCATTTAGTACCAATTTTTCTAACACATTTTCCAACATTTTTATTTCATAAAAATGTTTCACTTTAAGTAAAACTGCCATTTTACCCATTTGTTTCCGAACATGTCATTTTCATCCATTTTACTATTGTTGTTTTCTCAAAACGCCTTTAACTTAATCGTACTATTTCTTAAGTGGTTTCAAAACTTTAACACCTTTTTAATATTTGGAGTATCATTCTTCTCAAGTTAGAAACCTCTTTATTCCATTATTTTCTTTCCAAATTCATAAGTGTTAATCTTTTAAAACATTATTAAGTTACACACACCAACTTCCCAATGTTTAACCATTAACACTTATCCAACACCTTTACTAACAATATTTTCAAATTAGACATTTCTTTACTTTCTTTATTCAAGAAATCAAATTACTCTTAAAGACTACTTTTATAAGAAAGTAGCATTTTCTTTTTAACAATACAGGTAGTCTTACAACCTTATATTCTTTAGACCTTTACCTCGTTTTTTACACACTTTGAAGAGTAAAATTTCTATTTTTCTTATTTCTGTTTAAACCCAAAAAAAAACTTCTTTAAACTTATTCATATATTTATCATCAAAATACTACAAGTTTATATGCACGAGTAGATAAATTATAAATCATAAAATCCTATTAAATGGACTAAACATGCATTTCACTCTAGAAATCTATAATACTTGTAAAACATACCTTTTTCTAGACCATAGGACAATTTTATTTCTTAAAAACTCAAATCTATATCCCATTCTTTTATAAACTCTTCATTTTATCAAGAAATCAAACTCAATTTATCAAATATCTTAGGCAAGATAAAATGTAAGTTTAAAACTTTTTTGTTCCATAGAATGTTTATGACCAACTTTAAACATACCATCTACATGAAAATCCCATTTATTTCAAGAAAACTTTGAAATGTTTATTCTTCATTTATTCTCAACCAAATAACCTTTTTTCAACATTTTAATTTCATAAAAATGTTTATCATTAATTTCCATTAGAAAATCCATCATCAAGTTCATAAACATCCTACTCTTAATATACTAACAACTAAGACCACAAATACATAAAATAAAGTCTTAATCTAAGAGTAGGTTGCTCCCACCTCTAAAGGCTCCAAATGGTGGTAAGAAGGTTGGTGTA
The DNA here is from genome assembly GCA_949130495.1 of Sambucus nigra. Taxonomy (NCBI): domain Eukaryota; kingdom Viridiplantae; phylum Streptophyta; class Magnoliopsida; order Dipsacales; family Adoxaceae; genus Sambucus; species Sambucus nigra. The sequence continues at coordinate 71,142,811 of OX422224.1, forward strand.
GGAGGATCAACCCCCACCTCCAAAGGTTGCCTCAAGGGACTACCAAATGTATCCTCCAAAAACTCTCCATATATGCTTTCTTTAAGCTTCCAAGCCAAAATCTTTTCACACTCCATGAAAGCTTCCACCATATTCTCCAAAAATTCCCCAATCCTTCTTCAAAATTTGTAGATCCACTTCAACAATGGTGGAAATAGGTGTTATAGGCTTCAACATGGTGGAATACTATAAGAAAGTGGTTGTTTATGGTGGTGCAATGGTGGATAAAGGTGGATAGAAGCTTATCCATGGTGGAAGACCACCCCCCTCCCTCTCTCATCTTCTTTTAACTTCAAATGCCCAAAATGAATCAATCCAATACTTATAAAAACCCTAAAGGCACCAAAAATCCCATTTTTTTCCCATCAGGGCCCACCAAATTTCGACAACTCAATAATCCAAAGGCTAGAAACATGACAACACACAAGTGCAAGTTAGATTTAATGTTTTCTAAATGCATCATTTGAATGACATGGAGCCTTGTTCAAAAGATAAGTTCATCTCGTTCGCACCATGTCTTCTAGAGACCTTTAAGTGACCTGCACATGTTAGAAAGTGGGAACTCGCTCAAACCTCGCTCGATCTCCAACTTCAGACGAGGTCCAAACCTCGTTCAAGTAACCTCACTCTCGTTCGAGCTCTCCTTTATTATTCTTGTCTCCAAATTCTAGTTTTTACCCATAATTTCCTACAATCTCCATCAAACCTCACTTCATTACAATTTATATAAGATTTTAAATGAAATATTATGGAAGGATATTACAGTAGATGGGGGTGAGCTCCTGAAAAAGATATATTCAACAAAAGTTCTTCTTATCTTTAGGAAAAACTACAAGGGTAAACAAGCCTTGTTTGAAATGATCAAGTTTGATATCCACAAAGACTATATACGACATAATAAGTCTTACTCAGCTTTACTAATGGTATAAAACTTTTACAGCAAAGAGTTCGGCATAAATGACCCTAGTAAAAGTTAGAAATCATAACTTAAAAAGTTATAAGCAAAACCTCAAGTAAAAATTCTTTTTTCAAAGTTACCCCCGGTTGAATGTAAAACTTGGATAAGATCCACGATAAATATAACAGGAGAAGATTAATTAGTTAGGCCAATTTAACCTAGATTAGTTCAAGGGCAATGGTTGATTAATATTTTATACTTTCTTGGCTGCAAAAATCTAGCTACGACCTAGAATAAGCATAAGAGGGAATTAAAACTCCAATTTTTACTGCGTAAAATAATCACAATTGGTTTGACCAATTTCAGTAAAAGCTAGGTTAAGGAAAAATGGACATTTCATTAGTTTATTTAGCTAATTCAAGAGACACTGGATGGAAAACAATTTGAGATGATAAAGAAACAATTTGTCCAAAAGGCACGACCTCAGACTCATAATTAAACTTGAGTAATAAGGTTAAGAATATGGGGTTCTTAATAAGTAAACATTCAAACATGACATTCTTAGCCAAAACACTCATAAAGAATTACACAACAACACCATGAAATTGAACATCGTAAACCTTTAGTACAAATAAAAGAAAACTCCTAGGAGTTAAATGTAGAGTCCCTCAAAAGGGGAGAAATGTTAAAGGTTACAAACCATATTCCAAAAATACATTCATAGACCACGCATAGCTGAATCGATGTTCAACCAAAAAGAGACAAAGAAAGTGAAATTTATACTACTGCATCCGTTGGACTTCCATCGTCAAGAGTGGGATCGGTAATAACATCATCATCTCCCTTGGAGTATCCACAACAACATCCTCAACATTAGCGACTACCTCAATTGCTTCCTTCTCATCCTATCAAGCATCAAACTCCAAAGACATGGACTTTTCCATAGAATCATTAATCCGCTAAGTGCTAACCTATTCAGCAAAATTGGGATACTCTCGACTGCCATCACATTCACCTCCTCATACCTTTGGCATATGTAATACAAACTATAGTCCTAGAATTCAAAAGAGTCATGGTGATCACGAATGGCTTCTTCTTTGACCTTCTTCACAATAGCATCAATCGAATTTATAGAAAGGTGTTTCAAGACTGCCCATAATATTTTGGGGCGAGGGACCCTCAAGGACCTACCCCTAAACTTCTAAAAATTTTGGGGCGAGGCTCCCTCAAGTCACTCCCCCTCAACTTTCAGAAATTTTGGGGCGAAGGACCCTTAAGGACCTCCCCCCTCAACTTCCAAAAAATTTTGGGGCGAGGGAACCTGAAGGCCCCCCCCCGTCAACTTTCAAAAGATTTTAGGGCGAGGGACCTTGAAGGACCTCTTCCTCAACTTCCAGAAAATCTTGGCCAAGGTACCCTCAAATCCCTCTCCCTAAACTTCCATAAAATCTTTGGCGAGGAACCCTCAAGGCCCTCCCCCTAGACATCTAGAAAATTCGGCAAGGGACCCACATGGCCCTCCTCCTCAGCTTTCATGGCAAGCTAAAAATGTAAAATATAGTTAGGAAGCCCATAGTAAAGGGAACATCAAGAAAATGATCAAAAAAGTATTTGTACTATAGTGAGAGGGTCTAAAGTAGTGACCCAAAGAACAAAATAAGTCAAGAGGGAGGGGTTACCAAGAGCAACCCCTTATCATGAAAAGTCACTCTTTTAAAGAACAAAAGTACTAAAACTTACTTTCTTGTATAGGTAGCCTAGTTGAGCAAGCAAGGCTCAAATAGGATAGTTAGGATCTCTTGGGAGTTTTGGTTTGGCGACTGAGAAACAAGGTTTGTTGAGTAACCTCAATTACTTAGCACTTTGGGATTGATAGAATACTAGTAGGAATAGCATATGGTTTTACACAGTTCACACCCAGTCATGACTGAAATGAGCAACCAAGAGGTTTCTCATCAGAAATGAACGTTTTTGATAAAATGATTTTTAGAGAAGGGGGTCCTGAAGACCCCCCTCTCAAGAAGAATAGTTTTAGAGGAGGTGGTGCTTGAGGCCTCCCCCCTCAAGCTCACAATGTTTGTACCACAAGTTACCATTTTAAAAGATATTTACCAAATCAGATATTTTGTTTCCATTAGGAGACATATTTGCTTTTTGACTTTGGCTCACACTAGGAGGCACCTTATAGAGGGGATACGCGACTTCACATAGGTAGGGACAAATGGTACAATTCAAATCTTGTCCATCACCAACCCTATCAATTTTGGTGCCTAAAAGTGCCAACTCAGCCCTAGTGTCCAAGTACAAATAGGACCCACCCCTGGGCAAGGTCAAGTAAGAATCATAACTCAAGTCATACTGTTACTCTATCAAAATCACACCAGAACCACCGGTATTCTCTCCATGTGCTCCCTCTAGTGTCAAGTGCCTTGTTCTTTCAATCCTCATTGATAGCCATCATTCTCAAGAGTTTCTCCTAGGAAAAGTTACTATTATTGTTATGAAGTTCATCTTCTTTCAGTGAGTGAGTTCCAGCTTGAGTTCCATTTTTACCAAAAGGAGAAGGTTTTACCAGAAGTTGTTCCAGAAGTTCTTGATAACCTTAAAGACATAGTTCATTGAAGTGGTTCATGCCTCACCCGATTCAACATCTTGCTAGACCCCAGTCATATTACCCTCCAACATTTGGCGACTCTGCTGGGGAGGTATCCTCACAATCACGGAGAAAGTAGGTTTCAACATTTCTAAGCAACTAATTTTTTATGACATCCCACCTATGATTGGAACTCAAAGTGATAGACCACTCAGGAGGATGTGGTGGTGACCGGAGCTAATAAACCTTCTCCTTAGGGAGGGAAGACCAGTTCACCAGTAGCAGCTCCGATGATAGGTATGAGCCATATGGGCATGTTTTTTGAGTTTTTAAAGAAAAACAATGTAGACCTTATGAACAGTCGCTACAATGGAAATATTGCGACATCTCAAATAAAATCCAATTTTAATTATTTCCAAATTTTAGTTATACCCTAAAGGATGCATATAGATGATGTATTCAATAAAATAAAGCATGCATGATAAAACAAATAATTTCAGGAAAAAATCCCCCAAAGGGACAAAACCTTTTTGTTTCACTATAATAAGTAAATCGCAACTTACATGGATTACCATGAAATACAGTGACATGCGAAATACCTTCAGGTGTCGGTATCGATGTCATCGACTGGAATCTCTTGCAAGAACTCCAGGTGGTCGGAAATGAAGAATAAAGATGGCTTCTCCATAAAGGTTGAACAAACACAAGGTTGTGTTCTTGGGTTACAAAAGGATTCACAAAGTATTGGCAAGGTTGTGTGAAAAACATGAGTCTTTGGACTTAAAAATATGAAGACTCGAGCTAATAGGACTCTCAAATTCGTCTATCAAAGTCTTGTGAAATAACTCCCCCGAAGTTGGCTTTTATAAAGAAACTAAAAAGGAGTTTTAAAATTCTGGAAATCTTGCAGTGTCAGGTACCCCAAACCGGTTCGGGTGTACCGCAAATCGGTTCGCCCCTAAATCGGTTTGGCCCTCGGTTCATAAAAGTTTGCTGGATTGTGGATTCAAACACTTTGTATTTTTTTAAGTCTTTTTCTTGGAATTCTATCCATTTTCAAATGGCCATGATTTCTTCACCGTTGCTCGAATTGAGGTTTCGTTCTTCCAGTATCTTCGACGCGGCGAGCTCTTCAACTTTCCAGTTGACTGGACCTCTGGACGGTGGCTATAAAATTGCCAAAATGCCCTTGAAATTCCATATTGAGCCTTCTTTCACTATTTTGACTTCTCTTGCGTACCACTAGCATATAGTCCCTAAAATCGTGTAACGTGAAGTCGTTGAGGTAAATGTAGGACACATGATGGAGATGATGAATTCTTGATTCCCAGAATTAGGATTGAGGTCGCCATATGAGATCGTGTAGCGACGTGCCAAATGTAACGGCGTACGACATACATAAATGTAAGATAACGGACATGACAAAAATGTCCTTATAAATCTCCTCCTATGTCTATGACGGTACATACATAAACAATACGAATTATCAAATATCATATTTCCTATACAAATCTACCCTCCTATGAACCCAAAACTAGAAAGATACAAATGAATAAGTCTTCATCGTTTGTTCTTCAAATCTTCAGGAATCTCAAATCTTTTCTCATCAGGGTGTGTATCATATGATCATCAATGTAGTACCTATACACATGAGATAAAGAAAAATACCAAGTGACGTATCGAGTTTGAAATTAGATAAACATAGGTACCAATTTATGATAAAAGCATAAGTCAAATCTCAAAAACTCAAAACTCCTCCATAATGTGATAATTCTTTCTCCCCCTTTTTATGATGTCCCCGGATAGACAAATGAGAAGAATAAATGAAACAAGAAAAGTTGGGGTGATTCAAGGAAATAAACTTCTAATTTTTGAATTTTTCCAAAATTTTCACAGAAAATAAAAAATCACACCATGAACGAACACAAAACAACCAAGTCGATGATAGCATAAATGTAGGGGGTGATCAAATTCGATAGGAAAATCAATGCATACAAACATGTCATATATGCACGATGAATATTGGATACTCCTAATGAATGAACTCAACATCTTCCTTAGGTGTAAAAAATGGAAATATGAGACATTGACTCAATCAAAGCTCAAAGTGATTTTCACACCGATAACATCCAAAACGATTTCAATGTTTTTCAGGACTTTCAAGGAAGTGAAAACCCGTTTAAATTCCCCAACCAAACTTCCTCAGATTTATATTTTGAATAGAGGTAATCTAAATTCTCAAACTTTGGAGAATTGATGGAGAAACCTAATGGCCCATATTTGGCATGAATTGCTTTTTATTGCCTTTAAAAAAAATCGGGCTCTTTTAACCTCTTTGGACCTCGGATAATAAAATTCCTCAATTTTTTAGGTCCTTTTTAACGGTGGCTTAGAATTCGCAAAGGCTAAATGAACCTTTCACAACCCTTCCCCATTTATCAAATAAACACACAGTCTCACCAAACCGTTTTTACATGCATTCCAATCTTATCAAGTTTTATCGCAAATTGTATGTTGTATAGACATAATTGAGATGGAAACACTCAAGCCAATATGTGATAAACAAGTATGATAATCAAATAAAGTCGTGTAGGTGTGCAATAAAGGAGATAGGAGTCAAATATGTAGAAAGATATCACTAATCACATCTCAAAGACTCCAAACAATGTAAAGCACATGGATGCAATGATGTAGCATCTCAAATCTCTATCAAACAGTCACGTGGAATAAATGGAATGAAATTTTGTGACTCGGCTATCTTAAATGCATATCCATAAAATGTGCAAATAAAATACAAAAATCTTTTTGTGCTTTTCCAAAAACTTTTATAAAAAGAAAATCTTTTTGGATTTTTCAAAAAAATAAAAAGAAAATCTTTTTGGATTTTTTTCAAAAATAATAAATTAGAAAAACAAACAAACTAAAGGTACATGCTAGCCATAGGCAAGAAAGAATATCATGTAAAACACCCTATGCTAGCAAACATGTCAAGACCTCAACCTGGAGAAGCAGAGGAGTTTTCCAAAGATGGTGACATCTTTTGAACCAACTCCACTAGATCATGTGTAGTCTTGATCAAAAACTTCACTTGCTCGTGAATATGTGCTAACTCTCTATAATGAGTGGGTTAATGTGCATGAATGTGTGAAGTGGCATGATATGGCATAAAACCCAACTTAGAACAAAAATCCCTAAGATGACCTCGCTTCTTGTAGTGGAAGCAAACATAGACTGGTCTAGGAATTAATTTATCAAGAATTTTGGGATGAGCTTTCCTAGACGGGCACTCATGAGACCCACTCACCAAAGTGGATATAGGATCAGGCGCATTAAAAATCGTGAATGTACCATCATTACCTTTTCCAACATCATTCAAAATGGGATAGGGAACCATCTTATCAACCTTCTCAAATGCTTTCTCTAACGTGACTTGGACCTCCCGTGCTTGTTTTAGATCATCCTCGAGATGGGATACACGTGTCGTCAGACTAGACACCGTGTTGGTCAAGTCACATTTTCCCCTTTTTAGCTCATCATTCTCTTCCTTCAACGGACAAATCCGAAGACCTAGGATCCTATTTGATCTATTTGTTTCCACGGTCTCGATAAACAACTTTCTGAAATCTTTTCGGATCACACTTTGATCACCATTCTCATCCTCACTATCGCTTAGGGTAGCGGGCATGGAAACTTTCTTTATCTCTCTCCTAAGTATAGTGGGACACTCAAATTTCTTGTGCCCTGTCCCATCGCACTCAAAACATCTTATCTTCTCAAGTTTTTCATTTCTCTCTTTTCCATTCTCACCGCAACTCTCTCTTTCTCCAAACAATCTTAAATATTTATCTAAAGCGGTGATCCTAAGGACTAACGCTTTATTACGCTTCTTGGTTTCAAATGACATGAAATATAACTCAGCATAGGTGCGTTGAAGAATACACTCGCTCTCACTTGCATCATCCTCCCTCTCACTCACATCGCTCTCACTGTCGAGGTGTCCATGTGACGTAGCATACTCATCGTCGTGAGAAGCACTGGAGGTACTCACATGACTAGCCATGAATGTCGTGAAGTTACATTCATGCGATGACTCGTCTCTAGAGTCCACCGACTCGACCTCACTGTCGTCACTAAGGGTAGCATTAAGGACAGCTTTGCCCTTTTCTCTTTTCAGCCTAGTATCACACTCAAAAGCTCTATGACCCTTACCGTCGCACTCATAGCATCCCTCACTGTCTTTCTTAGGAGGATATTTAAAATATCTTTCATCCTTCTTCTCAAACTTATTTTTCTCAACATTCTTTTTATCTTTGAAATTACCATTTTTCTTGAATTTGAGAATTTTATTGAAACTTTTAGCAAACAGAGCCAAATCATCTAAATCAAAATCACATTCAGAATCACACGTATCTCTCTCTTTATTTCTAGATGACTCAACTCTCTTTCTTGTCGACCCCTCACTTTTTCTCTCCTGGGCATTAACTCCAATTCCCTTATCTTTAGGCTTGACAGATTTAGGAAACATATCAATTTCATACGTTTGTAAGTCTCCTACAAGTTCCTCCAATTTTAGCGTATTTAAATTACCCATAGAATTTAGCACAGTGACTTTAGGGATAAAACGCTTAGGAAGTGATCTAAGAATCTTTTTCATAACTTTAGCATTAGGAATATGTTCATCAAGATTAAAGATAGTATTAACAATATTATATAGCCTAGCATAAAAATCATCAAAACATTCAGTCTCAAGCGTGGTGATGGTCTCAAATTGAGTTGTTAAATTTTGCAGTTTAGACTCTTTCACAGTATTTGTTCCTTCATGGGTTAGTTGCAAAACATCCCATGCCTCTTTTGATATGGTGCACGTCATGATATGTCGGAACTCGTCAGGTGTGACAGATCCAAAAATAGCACTTAACCCCTTAGAATTAAAAGATGACTATTAAAATTCTTCTTCAGTCCATGCAGTGACAGGTTTTAAATTTGTCACATTTTCAACAGTGACAGAGGTAGGTGTCCACCCTCTTTCAACTAAAATCCAGACACGTTCATCTATGGCCTTTAAAGCAGACCTCATGCGGGCTTTGCAGTAGGCATAGTTTGTCCCATCAAAAACTAGCATTTTATTATATAATTTCTCCAATGAACACGCTCTTTTTCAAAAATCAATTTTTTCAAAAAATTGATATCTTAGAAAAAATTTGCGAAAAATTAGGAATACGCGATAAATTAGCGTAACCTGCTCTGATACCAATTTGAAGAGTCGCTACAGTGTAAATATTGCGACATCTCAAATAAAATCCAATTTTAATTATTCCCAAATTTTACTTATACCCTAAAACATGTATCTAGATGATTTATTCAATAAAATAAAGCATGCAGGATAAAACAAATAATTTCAGGAAAAAAAATCCCCAACAGGGGCAAAACCTTTTTATTTCACTATAATAAGTAAATCACAACTTACACGGATTACAATGAAATACAGTGACATACGAAATTCCCTCAGGTGTCGGTTTCGATATCGTCGGCTGGAATCTCCCGCAAGAACTCCAGGTGGTCAGCAATGAAGAAGAAAGACGGCTTCTCCATAAAGGTTGAACAAACACAAGGTTGTGTTCTTAGGTTACAAAAGGATTCACAAAGGATTGGAAAGGATGTGTGAATCAAAACATGAGTCTTGGGACTCAAAAATATGAAGACTTGTGCTAATAGGACTCTAAAATTCCTCTATCAAAGTCTTGTGAAATAACTCCTCCGAAGTTGGCTTTTATAAGGAAACCAAAAAAGAGTTTTAAAATTTTGGAAATCTTGCAGCGTCAGGTACCCCGAACCGGTTCGGGTGTACCGCGAATCGGTTTGCCCCCCGAACTGGTTTGACCCTCGGTTCGCAAAAGTTCGCTGGATTGGTGCTTCAAACACTTAGCATTTTTTCGAAGTCTTTTTCTTGGAATTCTCCCCAGTTTCAAATGGCCATAACTTCTTCACCCTACCTCAGATTGATGTGCCGTTTCTTCCAATATCTTCGATGCGGTGAGCTCTTCAATGTTCGAGTTGACTTGAACTCTGGACAGTGGCTGTAGAATTACTAAAATGCCCTTGAACTTCCATATCGAGCGTTCTTTCACTATTTTGACTTCTCTTGTGTACACTAGCATATAGTCCCTAAAATCGTGGAACGTGAAGTCATTGAGGCAGATGTGGGACACATGATGGAGATGATGAATTCTTGATTCTCAAAATTCAGATTGACGCTGTTATATGAGATTGTGTAGAGACGTGCCAAATGTAATTGCGTACGACATGCATAAATGTAAGATAACGGACATGATAAAAATGTCCTTACACCTTGCAAGTTTGGGTCAAGGCCATGTAACACCAATAGATGCCCCCTCTGGAGGGGCAGCGACTCTAGCAGACATTTCGATAGAGGTGACTCTGTCACAAAAATTTATGCCGAAACAAGTTGTGGAACCATCAGGTTCACCACCATCTAAGGGCATGAGTTTCGAGGAATCACCCTCCAAAGATGTTACTGTAGAGGAGGTGAGGAAGCTGCTCTCCTCCTTGCAAAGGGAGGGTCCTCATCTATACAAAGAGTTGTAGGAATCGTACCCATATAAGGTGAATGAGAATCCATACCCATAGGGGTATATCCCACCAAAGTTTATCAAGTTCAGTGGCAAAGGGGAGAATCCATGAAAGCATGTGAAAAGGTTCGTTGAGTATCTAGGAGTGCATCTAAATGACAAAAATTTGAAGTTGAGGGAATTCTCCAAGACCTTTACAGGGAAGGACTACACATGGTACTCCCATTTGTCACCCAACAGTATCCCTACTTGGGAAGATATGAATAGATAGTTACCCTAAAAGTTCTTTGAAGCGGAGGATGAATTCACATCGAGACACTTGGCACAAGAGGTTAAGAAGCGTGTTGAAGAGTTAATGCAGTATATCAAACATTTTTGTGAGAGGGAACTAGATGTCCATGAGGATGTAGCGAAGGCAAGGATGATACAAGTATGTGTCGAGGGAATATTGGATGAGTACAAGTTACATTTGATCAATGAAACTAGAGATGGAACTTTTAGAGAGTTCACGAGGGTTGCTAGCAATATAATTACGATAATAAAGCCAAGGACCCCGAATTAGAGGACGCAAGTGCCACTGACTTCCGGGAGGTTTCAAGTGTTGAGGAGACAAGGAGTAAAGTATGTGGATAGAAATACCAAGGGAAAGAAGGGAGGCTCCAGAACCAAGAACAACATCCCAGGTAACAAGAGGAAGTTTGGGGAGGATGCCCCACCGCCACTACCTTGCAGCATAGAGGAAGCTATGGATTGTTGTCGTACCTTGGTACAAGAAGGGGTAGTAGGTCCTCCTAACTTGAATGGGGAAATTCCAACAACAGCTGACAAAGCCAACCTAAAATATTACGAGCTACAACAATGGGTGCAACACTCCACCAAGGACTGTTACTACTTAAGGAGGATCATTGGCGATCAGGTGGCCAATGGTACTTTACAGATACCTCTTGTGGATGTCAATGAAAATCTATTTTGATCACATCACCTTGACACTACCAATATGGTAGCAGCGTATGATGAAGAAGAAGCTCAAGAGTTGATGGATTGGGAAAGTGGATAAGAAATATGTGAAGGGTTGGAAAAACTATCATTGAGCAGCAAGTAGAGAACTGATATAGAAAGGAGATGCGAAGAATTGTTTTTCACCCTGACCAAGAAGATCTTGGGGTTGGGGAGGCTGAGCAAGTGAACTCACTACAAGAAAAAGTATTTTCCACTACACCTGATATGTGTCGTGAAACTGTTTTCACAACAAATTTTATGTAGTCATTGAAGGGGGTGTCGTAGAAAGTTACCTTCTATATCAACACATTTGTGGTGTCGTAAAACAATTTGACGACACCTTCCAAGTGTCATTGAAACAAATATCCACGACACCGAGTTAATAGTCGTAAATAGCCACGACGCCATTCTGGTGTCGTAAAACTACTTCATGACACCTGCCAATTGTTGTTGAAACAAATATCCACGATACCTAGTTACTTGTCGTAAAAGTCATGACCCAAAAAAAACTTCCACGACTACTTATTATGTGTCGTGAATGTTATTTTATGACTGAATGTACGTGCCGTTAATATTGGACATGACTAAATATAAGTGTCGTTATTATCATTTTACGATGTATAAAATATATCGTTAAAAGTGTATAATTTTTTTTATAAAAATCCGCTTCTCAAATGCATGTTGTTTATACTAACATTAACATATCCACCACATCTATGATAGCATCACAATTAGTAATTCCACAATTCCTGAAATTCAAACCAAACTTATATAATTAAGAGGAACTCATAATATTTACTCATAACCATAATATCAAAGTCATGCCCAAAACAGTAGAATGAATAAATATTTGGGGGTTACAAGCCACATAAAAACATGGGATTATAATGAAACGAGAATTAGCCTAACAAATTAAAATGCAATCTTCCTTAAAAAATAACTAATAGCATTCTTAAAAAACATTCCTCCCAAAATGCCTTCAACATCTTCCAAAAATAGGTACCTATTTAGAAAATAATTTTATTAAATAGTCTCGTAAATTAACAACACACTTGTAATAAAAAATAAAAAATCAAAGTATACCTTGAATCCAAAAAGCAACGAAGAAACACCATACCCACTTGATTCCTTATGTTCTTCTGAAATCGATTCGAGAGAATGTCAAAGGAAAACTCTTAGAATAAAATCCAAGAACTATAACCATTCCACTCACATTATTAGTCAAAACTAATGTATCCACGTGGCCATGCTATGGTACATCATTTTGCATCATCAAGTATCGAAAATGCATCCGAGTATCGAAAAACTGGCACTTTGGGCACTAAAATTTCAACAGCTCATACTTTATAGCAATCAGGTCCAAGGATTTGGTGGTGCACTAGTGACTTCGGGTCTGTAGAATCAAGTTCTGCCCTTTCCACTTCTTCTTCAGTCCCCAACCAATGTAATAATTTGCAAGGAGAATTTCTTTGTGGAGAACTTTGTGCACATGAAGTTTCGCGATTACACCTATAAATAGTACAAAGAAAACAATTAAAAAATAATTATTAATACAATTAGTAAAACAATTTAGACTTAGATAACTCATTAACAATAACCTGTAGAGTATGTGCCTGATTATGCATGTCATCCCCACCACCCTCATGTTGACCCTATAGAAAATGCAAGTGAATTATATAAAAACAAAATAAGGGAAAACTATATGTATTGAATCATATTTAATTTTTAAAAAATACCACATTTCGTTCATTTCCTTGTGTCATTCGACTTTCCATGTGCGTCTTCCATTGCAAAAGTTGTTGAATTTGAGTTTTAAGAGTCGTTACCCTTGCATTATTATGTAACGGCGCATCTACCTTCATAGGCATCACCCCAAATTCAAGACCTCGGTCATGACCCGGACATTCAGGACCAAGCACATTTACTACTGCATCATCTCTCAACGATGTTGAATCATGAGACGGAATTTTTTCCATCTTTTCCTAAAATAAATACAAGATTTCAACATATTTAAAAAATATAATAAACACATTGTAGTTTTTAGAAAAATTGTAAAGTGTTGTGTAAGTGTTTAAGTCGTTAGTATCGCTTCACCAACAACTTGATTAACCGGATTGCCATTTTCTCTCCAGTGTCCGCTTATCCAAACATCAACACCGCGTATAGTTTTATTTGGATCTTCGGCTTTCTACAAAATTTTAAAAGATAGAATTACGAAATAATGTAAGCTATTTATGAAGTATACAACTTTAAAGGGGAAACATACCATGTTTTACTTAAGTCTTACATATCCTCTACGACTATTTGTGTGTGGATGTATTTGCTTTGCTCTAGCCTCCTTACTCTTTTCACTTGTTTCCTATTAAAATGAGAAATCATATATAATTGAGAGAGAAAAAAATACTAAAAGTGGACTTTAGTCTATTAATAACAATAAAAAATAAATAATCAAATTCACTTGCATCAAATTAATGTGACAAACGAGATATAACAAATGCATCCCATTCATTTGACTTCATTCCAGGGGGCTTGAGTAATGTAAGATGGGGAGTGGAATTTGGTCCTTTAGCTTCTTCCCGTATCTGTGTTGATAAGTTTGACTTATAATCTTTCCAAGCTCTTCCCGCCCGACCCAAAACAATGGCCTTTCAACATTCTTCAAGGTTATATTTTTGCTGCATCATACAAAATAAATACACTATATTAGTTACAATTCAATATATACAAAGTTACATTCAAAATATTACATAATTGTGCAAAGGGTAGAGAAATAAAATACTCACAGTAACGAACTCCCAAATTTGATCCTTTATGTCACTTATCACCTTTTCTCAACCTTTATATGTTACTGGTACGCATTATCGTGCTAAAATCCCAATCATAGAACTAAGCCGGATGCAATTGAGTCCAATTGGTTACCCAAACTCATTGACTTCTTCCTCTTTACAGTCTTTTATCCCAGTTGCAATTACATTCAATTTTGATGGCCCCCGCTTCTTTTTTTCCCTTATCAACAAAATCAATGTTGGGTACTTTATCCGCATAAATTTCTTCCTCCGCATGTGAGTTAGAGATTTCACATGATATTCTCTCATCCTCATTCTCATTGCTTGTAGTTCGTCTCGATCTCTTACCCCTAACAACCTATTTTGGATACACACAATATACATGGAATGTAGGGTAAATTATATGGACTTCAATAACACTTATTACAAAGTTTAAATTGAAGAGATAATGGCCTACCTTGTTCATAAACCACGAAGCGAATGTCTCTATATGTCTTTTTTGTAGCAGTCTCATCTTAGGATAACCTTCGATTGGAATGCTTTAGCTCGCTCAAATGCATTCTAATATCAACGTAGAGGAATTTTAATAACAATATTAATGATAACAAAAGTTATAAATTTTATATGACGAGCGTCATTTTACTCACTCTATATATGGCTCAACTTCTGGATTGTTAAACAGCACAGACCGATCGGAAATTTTAAACATGTCATCGGACAATGTTATTGGCTTCCCCTTAGAGATAGGTCAACCTCCCAGTATTGTCTCATCTTCAAACTCTTCATTTCGAGATTGCGGAACACCTATTTTTGTTGTTTTTTTAGATACATGCTACATAACCTTACACACTCATCAGCCAAATAAGTTTCTGCTATGCATCCTTCAGGTCGCGTATGGTTCCTAACTGATGATACGAGAACTCATCCACTAGTCATTCTCGTACCAGCAAATCAAGTGTAAAATATGTAATGATCAAATAAAGCAAGTAAAGAGAGATAGAAGATAAGATATAAAGTGGTTCGGCTATAAAAATGAGCTTACGTCCACTGTGTTGCTCCATTCTCATTGTATGCGTTGCATAGTACAATATAATTAGGCCTAAAGAGGCTTACAAGTATGAGAATAAAGGAAAGTACATGATAACGATGATTCCGGGTTATCGGACCTATGGTGGAGGTGCTATGAGTGAAAGCCCCCGGTGAGATAGAGGGAGAGAGAGATCGGCTCTAAGATATGTCCTCCAATTAGGAATAATGAATCTCTCCCAAATCTCGAGGTCTGGACCTCTATTTATCGGAGGTATGTTATACGTGTCACGTTCCACGAGCACGTGGCATATATCAAGTCTGGAGCAGATGTGAATGAGGGGGATGCGGCCTGTAAGGCAGGCATATTGAGTGTCGCATCTTGCATAGTATAAGGTTGCATCCAGCGTAGCAAAAGGCTGCATCCTGCTTGAGGCTAAAGATGTGGGTGCCTCACCCTATAGCATAAGTCGGTGTCCTGTATGTAAGTCCAAGTGGTAGTGCCGCACCCAGTACTGGAGCTGTGAATGAGAATGCTTGACCGTGTTAGTGAGGCTAAATCTGTGGATGTTGCACCCTATATGACATAGGGTTGCATCCAGCATATCATAAGGTTGAATCCTGTATATAAGGCTAAAGCCGTGGGTGACTCACCCTGTGTAATATCAGGCTGCAACATGTATGAATGATCAAATATGTGGGTGTCGCGCCGTGCTTGAGTAGGGCCGCACCCTGTACTGAGTAGGGTCGCACCCTCTGCTAAGAAGGGTCACGACCTATAAGCTTCTGTGCATGCTTGAATAACGTCCACGGCAGGGTGATATATTTGCCATATCACAAACATAACCCTTGAGTACCTTCATAAACCTATTAACAAACCATAGCAAAAGAATAGGAATATAACATCTATTTACTACATATTTTACTTGTTAATAAGAAAAAAGTTAAATACATTCTAAATTAACTCTCAAATGGGTACATCCATCGAAATTGTACGGGCCCACATAATCGATCTGCTCGAGATAAGTGAATTGTCAAGTGAATCATAATGTCAAAAAAAGAGGGAGGAAATTACCTCTCCAACATGCATATAATCTCTACGATATCTTCCTCTAATTTTTCCATTCTCCTTTTATCGATCACTCTTTGACATAACTCATTAAAAAATGAAGATAAGCAAAAAATCACTTGTCTTGGCCCCTTTGGTAGAATTCCACGTATAGCAATTGACAACAAATGTTGCATTAAAACATGATGATCATGGGATTCCAATCCAAATAACTTATATTTGTCCACTGAAATATAATGACTGATGTTAGAGCTATAACCATCAAGTAACTTTAAATCATATCATCTTTGACAAAATACTTTATTTTCTTTCTTTGAGAGTGTGTAAGGTGCTACCGGCAGGTAAAATTTATTCCCTTTTGGTTGAGGATACAATTCCTTTCTAATGCGCAATTCTTGCAAATATTCACGAGACTCGAGGCCATCTTTTGATTTTCCCATTACATCTAACAATGTGGAAATGAGGCTATCACTTATATTCTTCTCGATGTGCATCACGTTCAAATTGTGATGCAAATCTAA
The DNA here is from genome assembly GCA_949130495.1 of Sambucus nigra. Taxonomy (NCBI): domain Eukaryota; kingdom Viridiplantae; phylum Streptophyta; class Magnoliopsida; order Dipsacales; family Adoxaceae; genus Sambucus; species Sambucus nigra. Next base: position 71,159,332 of record OX422224.1, read on the forward strand.
TGCCTAAAGAAAAAAATGAGGGAGGATTAATATGAAAAATAAATGTCCGAAAACTTTTAATAGAATCGCATTAAGTTAGTGTCTTAGATTATGAGTTAAAATATACATACATGCCAATACGGCAAATCAAAAAATATTGACTTCTTTTTCAAGAACACTTTCTTCCTCTTACGCTTCTTCCCTTTACCGAAATCATTTTCAACACCCTTCAGAGAATCTAAAATTTCTTCTGCATTCAAAGGTTTTGGTGGCCTCCTCAATTCTTCATATCCATCAAACCAACTCTTTTTGGTAACCCACCATGGATGGTTCATTGGAAGAAAATGTCTATGGCCCATATACACCAATTTCATACTCTTTGATAACCGCAGTGAGGATGTGTTAGGACCACAACCTGGACATGCAAGTTCCCCTTTTGTGGTACATCCGGATTAATTACCATATGCTGGAAAGTCATTTATTGTCCACATTAAAATAGATTTCAAATTAAAAGTAGATTGGCTAGATGCATCGTACATCTCCACCCCATTATTACACAACTCTATTAAGTCATCTATAAGTTGTTGGAGATATACATCTATATCATTTCCCAGTTGCTTTGTCCCCGCTATAAGCAAAGTCAACATCAAATTCTCTTGTAGCATAAATAACCATGGGGGAAGATTGTACACAGTTAAATTTATGGGCCAACAACTATAGCTCGAGCTAATATTATTAAAGGTATTAAATCCATCTGGTGCAAGTCCAATCCTAAGATTTCTTGGATCGAAGTCGAAATGATGCCACTTTTAATTAATCGTGTCCTATGATAATCAATCAACTGGATGTCACATCTTTCCATCTTTTCTTATGTGATTTGAGTGCCACTACAACTTCTCTGCTATATCTGATGATAAAAACATCCTTCCAAATCTTGGTATTATTGGAAAGTAACGCAATACTTTTGCATATACTCCCTTCTTAACCTTTTTTATGCGTTCTTCAACTTTCCACCGTGAGGAGCCACATTTAGGGCATTTGTCCAAATGCTCATACTCTTTTCTAAATAAATAACAATCATTAATGCATGCATCTATCTTCTCATTGACAAGATCAAATTCCTTTAGAAACTTCTTCATTGCATATAAAGACTTAGGAAGAACGTTATCCCCAGGCAACATTTCATGTAGAGACTCAAGAAGTTCATTAAATCCTTTATCAAATAGTCTGTGTGTAGATTTATGCTTGTATAAAGATGTAATTGCTAACATTTTTGTATACATTGTACACCCGGGATATAAACGAGTCTCGACATCTTTTAACTTTGATTTAAAAATTTCATCGTCGCTTTCAAAACTATCATCAGCAAAAACAGCATCTTGAACATAAGCAGCTTTATACATCCTATGTAAATCTGACAATTTTATATCAATATCATTAGAGTATGAAAAAGTCGAATGTTCGCTGTGAAATACCCATTTCTTGTATGTAGGATCAAAGCCGTTAATGACTAGGTGTTCAAATAGTTCATCCTGATCTTGTTGGCAAAGGTTTTTACATTTTCTACAGGGACATATTATCATATCAGGATTTCTAGCAGTTTTCTTGGCAGATTCAATAAATTTGTACACGCCATTTTGGTACTCCTCGGTATGTCTACAGATAAGAAAAAAAAAGAATGAAATCATAATCGCATCTCAATTTTTTAATAGTGTTCATTCAGAAAAATACTTTAGGTTTTTCTAATATATGTAAACGTATATGCGTGCGTGTAATAATAATAAAAAAAACCTTGGAAATCTCAACCAATATTTTTCCATCTTGGGTTGTCCACTTTCTAGTTTCTAGTCTTTTTACACCAACAAACATTAATATTGAAAAAGAGGTAAAATGTCAACAAATAACGGATAAAATGTCATGTTCTTTTCAAATATATTTACATTCTACATAATCTCAAATTTAGTCACATTCTACTAAAGAACGTTAGATTAGTCAGTATCTACAAAGGTATATTGAAATACATATGTAGTTAGATCGTCGGTGATACAGATTAACACGAATGGACTACAGACATTTTTTTCTTATTCATGGTTTCCTTGAGTATATAAGTAATATAAACACCCACACTCAACAATACATATTCATACACCTAAATCAAGTTGACTTATTATAATATACATATGTTCATAAATATCAATGTGGGTATATTCACTTAATAATTTCAAAGTAGGAGATACACAAATGAAGCAAGATAAATATACCTATATTGAATCTGATTTGTAGTGTTTGAACACTGCCCAAAACAATCACCTGCAAGAATAATGATCAAAAATAATAATTAAACCAATAACAATTAGATGCCTTATATATTAACATGCAACCTTGTTCTTGTGTGCATACGTTAGATGCATTTGTTCATTTTATCCCAAATAATCAACAACAACAATTAAACCAATAACAATTTAGTCCAAAGCAACAAAGAAATCAAATTACCCATCCCGAATAATCAACACCAACAATTAATTTACCCATTCCCATCCAATTTGCTTTCACCCATGCTCATCGCAAGCATTGATGTTCTCTAACCAAATTTGTTTTCCATCTCCCAAATGTGGGGAGCAATGGGTAATTTAATATCCACGATTAGAAAATTTGATTTCCATAAAGGTGCATTAAACTAATTATCCACGATTAAAAAATTTACCCCTTAATTTTTTTAATGCTCCTAAATTGCGAATCCAACCCTAGCTTACTTAAAACACAGTTATTAATTTGGGATGACTACATAGGAAAAAATGACTATTAATTCGGAGAATATGATGATACTAAATTAAAAATAAATTACCTTTTCCCAAGATTTTCAATTGTCCAAAGTTCTTTTTTATTGTTGCATAGCGTCTCTAATAATTTAATCAAAAGATAAAGATTGTTGAAATTGACTGCATAATTAAAGAAGTCACTTCCAGCGACAAAATTAAAAATAATGAACCATTAACAAACAATTAAAATATTGAACTTATATTCCCCTCCACTATTTATCATCTTTCATCTTAAATGTTAAAAGCTTTCAAACATTATGTGTGGGCTTGATGTTTTTAATAATTCAAACAACCTAATAATAAAAGGGGGAAAATCTGAAATTTATGGTTTTCACCTTTTAGCAACTCAGTAAATAAAGGATTAAAAATTGATGTTATCTTTTCGTAAAAGTAAATTTTGACCTTGATTTGAAAAGAAAAAAATCTACACAAGTTGTTAAGGATTTTACTCGCCTCTTTCTTCATTGATTTGATAATTTGACAATAATATGGAATAAAAGTACACTCTTTCATTTAATTCCAGGTGAGTTCTTGGCATGTAAAGATCGCTAAAAACATTTTCTTTCAGAGAAAAAGAGAACATTTTATGGTTTGAAAAAAGAAACGGTCTTACCCGGACCAAACCTGGTCTGCCCATTACTTGACCTCCCTAAAATCCCTTATCCCCTGCTCCTGTCCCAAATCCAAAACCCACACAACCTTGCAACACCCAACACATTCAGCACCTAAAAATCATAGCTACCCACACCACACCACCCACCTATAAAATTACTCACGCACACAACACCTCCAACCCAATTTGAGACCACTTGCCCTGTGTGACCTGGTGTAGGTGAATACTCACACAAACAACCAGGTGAATACTCACGCATACAACCACCTATAAAAATACTCACACACACAACCAGGTGAAAAGAGTATAATGAATTTAAAAAGATAAAAAAGTAAAAAACATGTGAAACCTTGATTCATATAAACACTTAGATATTTTCTTAAATATTTCTTGCAAGAGAGAACGATTACCTTATACTAATGCGCCTAGTGCAGCTTTGTTTCAATGGAGGAGAGGTATGTCAATGGAGTTCATACGGTTGTCAATGGAGGATGGAATACAAGTAGAAGTGGAGGTTTCGTATACGGGTGGATGTGGAGAGTTTGTTGAATGGGATTAGGGGGAGTTTTTTAGGGGATCGTGCGGAGAGGTCGTTGAGATTTTATCCCTAATTTTTTTTTCATATGCGATTAAAACTTTTGTTTCCCTTTCTGGCGACAAACTATTTTTTTCTTTTTTTTAATTAGAGGACAAAAACTTTTAGCACCAAAAGTGGCGGCAAAGAATATTTTTCTAACAATCACGACACGTCTCTCAAAAATTCGAGGAAAGAAATTGACGACACCTAACAACGTGTCGTCTTTAAAAAAGGATGACATATTTATTTTAGATGTCGTGATCTTTATTGTAATTGAATTATTAACGACACTTTTCAAAATTATGTTGTCTTTATCTATTTTTCACGACACATTTTTATAAGGTGTCGTCTTTATCTACTTTTCATGACACATTTTTACAAAGTGTCGTAAAACATATGTCGTGGAAAGTACTTCTTCTTGTAGTGACTCCTCGGAGGAGCAATGGATGTCATCCTAGCTCTAGATGAGGGGGGACATCCAAAGCAGAATATTTTTGTAATTCCCAAACGTATGAAGTGTACGTAGACTCCGAATGTAAAGCTATAGAAATGATTCCTAAGTTCAAATGTTTCTTCGACCAGATATGGGTGAAATATGATACCAGAATAGTCATCACAAGGAAAGTATTAGAATTCATGTAACAACGCGGAGACCCCTCAATAAGTTGGCATAGACCAATTAGGAGGTTGATCAAGAGGTATACTTCTTAAATGGTATTCTCTGAGGTAGACATGAAGGTGCCTTACTTTCACAATCGCCCGCTATATGTTACAGGTATGATAAATGGAATCTCATTTCCCACAGCATTAATGGATGGTGTAGAATCTATTAACATTACGCCGATCAGTACATTGTATGAGACGGGGTTCGACCAAGAGAAGATAGTACCTATACCACTAGTGATTTCAGGATTTGACACTGCTAGAATGAAATCTCTCGGATATGTGAATATGGGAATCAAGTTGGGTAATTTCACTTCCCACATCAAGTTCCATGTCATCAATGCTAATACCAGCTACCAGTTACTCATTGGGAGGGTATGGATGCATACCCATAGAATAATACCCTCCACCTACCATCAGTGTGCTAAGGCTAATATTTGAGGAACATAGATAGTAATTAAAGCAACACAAAAGCCCTTTTATATTATGGAGGCCCATCTGGTGGATGCAGCATTCTATACGGAACTGGACAAGGAAAGAAAGAATTATGCAATAAAGGTATAAGGGAAGCAAGTGGTTGGAGGAGGTGCCTAGCTAAATAAATCTGTCCATGACCATTTGAGGGGAAGGGTGATCCCACACATAGCAAAGGGAACGAGGAAGGTGGATGAGGTGGTCAAACCTCCTCGAACTTGTAAAAATTTGGTCTTGTCCAATGGAAAAATTATTTACCATTTATAATGATCGAAGCGAGCAGTGTTCTAGGATAAGAGCACCTACCCGGCACCAAAATGTTTCGTTGTTGATGAATCCCATATCATTGAGCATGTTGAGGAACCAGAGGAAGCTCAAGAATGCATGCATGATGGAACTAGGGAGCAGCAACAAGAGTTAAAGGATATCAATCTGGGGGTAGAAGGGGGTGAAGGTAGACCCATTCTAATCTCCAAGAGTTTGAACCCAGAGCAAAAGGGAGAGATCATCAACTTACTCAAAGAATTCACTGATGTATTTGCCTGGAAATACACAAAGATGCCAGGGATAGATCCAGAGGTGATCTCCCACAAATTGAATGTCCTTCTCAATGCTCTGCCAATCAGGAAAGCAAGACATATGTACAAAGTTGAGCTCGACTTAAAGATAAAAGCAGATGTGGAGAAGTTATTGGCAGCTAGGTTCATCAAGCCTATTCAGCACCATGTGTGGCTCTCTAGCATAGTACCGGTGGAAAAGAAGGACAAGAGCCAAATCTGAATTTGTGTGGATTCTTACGACATGAATCGAGCATGCCCTAAGGAAGAGTTTTCTTTACCCATCATAGACAACTTAATTTAAGCTACCACCGACCATGAGATGTATAGACTCATGTATGGGTACATCGGCTACAATCAGATTAAAATGGACCCGACATACGCAGAGAAGACTCCCTTTCATACACCATTAGGAAACTTTCACTACACAGTCATGCCGTTCGGAAAAAAGAATGTCGGAACCACATACTAAAGGACCATGATGGAAATCTTCCATGATATGTTTCATGATATAGTAGAATTTTATGTGGACAATCTAGTGGTGAAGTCCAAGAAAGAAAGAAAGCACATACGTGACCTTCGAGAGTGTTTAAGAGGTGTCACAGGTACAAGATGCGGATGAACACCTCGAAGTGCACCTTCGAGGTCCCAACGGGAAAGTTTTTAGGATTTGTTGTGAATAGACTGGGAGTGAAAGTGGATGTAGAGAAGATGAATTCCATAGTATTGATGCCACCCTCGAAGAGTCAGAGGCATCTCAAGATCTTCTTAGGAAAAGTATCCTACCTGAGAAGGTCCATACCTGCACTAACAGAGGTGACTCACCCGTTTACACCCTTGCTGAAGGAAAAAGCCGAGTGGACCTAGGGGGAGGGGAAGAAGAAAGAATTTGAGAACATTAAAGGAATTTTAGCCTCTCCATCCTTGATAATCCCACCTGAGGCTAGAGCATCATTGCTGCTTTACCTCACTAAGAGAAGGAAGAAGTAAAAGCAAGTGTACTACTTATGAAGAGTAATCTCAAGAATAGAATCTAGATACACCAAGATGGAGAGGCACTGCCTTGCCTTGGTTTTTATGGCTCAAAAGTTGAGACATTATCTGCTAGCATTTACAGTTCTTATAGTCACTAAGTGTGACCTTATTAAGTACCTCCTAGTGCGGATAGTACTTGTAGGACGACCAGCAAGATGGTTTTTAATATTATCAGAATAAAATTTAAAATGCATAGTGCCCAGAGCTATGAAAAGTCAAGCAGTAGCATATCTGTTGGCCCATTTTCCAAGTGGAAACTTTAAGCCCCCCAGTGAAGAGTTACCTAGGGAGAATTTCCAAGAATGCACGACGGAAGAAATGGAAAGGTGGTCAATGGAGTTTGATGGCTCTAGTGCCCAAGGCACGGGAGGTGCAGGCATCATACTCTCAAACAGTAAGGAAAAGATCACCCTCTCTTTCAAATTAGACTTAAAATACTCAAACAATGAGGTTGAGTATGAAGCTCTCATTTTGGCTATGTTTAAAGCCCTCCGAAGGGATGTCAGAGTATTGTGTATACGGGGGGACCCTAATCTGGTGGGGAAACGGGTTAACGGGGAGTTTTATCTCAAACATGCTAACTTGGCACCCTATAGATACATCCTTTAGAGGTTGCTGGGACAATTCTAGGAAGTAACTATTGAGAAACATGCCAGAACACAAAACAGGCATCCCAACGCACTTGCTACGACAGCACAAAAGTTAGACATGGATGAGACTGAAGTATCAATCATAGTGAGGCAGAGAACAATGCCTACCACAGTGAAGTCTTTGTTCCCAAATAATGAGCCAAAATATTGGAGACACCTAGTTGTGAAGCAGCTAGATACAAGAGAGGGGATGATGAAGATGTTGGAGTTGTCTAACTACTACCTGTTACAGGTAACACTTTACTTTAAGATCCCTAGAGGGTTCTTCTCATGGTGTGTTGGGGAATAAGAAGCTAAAAAGAGGCTGGCAGAGATACATGAAAAGCATTACGGAGACACATATATCTCACTTTATCGCCGGTTGCAGCAGGGGGATACTATTGGCCCACTATAATCACAGAGGTTGCTCGGCTGAAAAAAGGTTGTTTAAAGTGCCAAATTCATTTTGATCAGTCAGCAAAAGATAATTTTGCGAGGGCCTTTAAAGATTGGAGGCAATCGTACATAGCGTATCTGAAATACGATGAGTTATCCACGGAGAGAGCAGATGAAATTTATCTCCGAAAGAGGGTAGCCCATTTATAATTGGTGGAAGGAGAGCTCTACAAGAAAGGCTATAATGAGAAGGCACTGAAGTGCATAGCTAAGGAAGACACAGAGAGAGTGTTAAAGGAATCCCATGAGCCCTCACACATTGGAGGTGCCAAGGTGTATAATTAGCTGATTACACTGGGATATTATTGGTCAACCATGGAGGGTGATTCCATTGATTATGTTAAGAAGTGAAGAGCATGCCAAGTACATGGAAACATGGTGCATGCCCCTTCTGTTAGCTTGCAAATCCTAGCATCTCCCTACCCCTTCCACACATGGGCATTTGATCGAGTGGGAAAGATTATCCTAGACTCGTATGGCAAAGCTTTCATCATTATAGCTACGGAATTATATACTAAGTGGGCAGAGACTATTTCTCTATGAAAGGTGATTGCCCAAGTGGTAAACCAATTTATCAAGGAACATATCATATATAGGTTCGGTATATCTAAGGTCATTCTCACAAATAATGGGAAATAGTTCATATGCAAGGATATGGCACTTCTCACTGACAAATATAAAATTATGCATAAGTGCTCAACCATCTCCTACCCAAAATAAAATGGCTAGGCAAAGGCCACCAACAAAATCTTGATCAATATCCTAAAAAAGATGCTAGAAGACATGTTAGGGATATGGGATAAAAAGATATCATGGTGTTATGGGCCTACTTCACTTCGAAAAGAAATTTGATCGGTGTTGATACCAAAAGTTACCATCCTACGTGGACCAATTACAAGTCAGCGTGTGTCGTCCTACATGGCACAAGTCCAAGTCGGCCTGATAGGAGCCCGACCAATATAATTCCTTGACCAATAACAAAGCGCGACCAACATAGTGACCCAGCCAACTGGGAGGCCTAACCAACAGTCAAAATCATTCTGTATAGCCAACCAAGGGCCAACAGTCTTACATCCTGTCTTGCCTGTGAAGCGACAACATTCATATAATTAATCCTCATTATGTATTTGATATACCCAAAAGTATGACCTCGGCCTAGAGGTACCTACCTCTGCCAAGATGAGGGCCGAGATGATGACCAACCCCCCCAGTGTGTCGAGGTCCACGATGTCATACCTCGGCAAAGGCTACCTCGGCCAAGGCCGAAACTATTCACATGCACCTTCCCAGGGACACTTCTCATATCACAGATGTCAACATCAACCCCAGGTACCAAGGAATAGTAACCCCGGTCAATAGTAGGACGAGATAACAAGAAGCTCTACGTTCATCTTCAACATGAACCTTACCTCGGAGGAGGCCGAGGCAACCTGAGGCATCACTTATCATCAGCACGCCGATGACTCGGCTCAGGCCGACACAGGCATATATCTCGGCTGACATAAAGCCGAGATACCTCATGACACCTCGCAGATTAAGAGGATGACCAACCTTTATAGCTCGGCCTCCCCTAGGCCGAGGCCATTAACCAACATGACTGCCAGGCATCTGTTGACATTTGGATAAGGACACCTGGGCATAAATCAGTTATAACAAGATTATTCTCCACATGTGGGGGAATATTTCATCATCATTACCTACATGTAGCCCTGACAGCTGGCACACCCCCATTGGTGAGGAAGCTACACACATGCACATTACATGCATAGGGGGTACATTACACCCCCTAGGCACTATATAACGGGATCACCCCTACCTTAAAAAGGGATCCAGATGTAAAAACCCTAGCTAAAACTCTGTCTAAATATACACAGTAGAGAGAGAAAGAGCTTGAGAGGTTGTATCTATGGCCATTAGCGCCTTCTTTCAGTGATTTTACTCACACACACTCATAGTGGACGTAGGCCAGATTGGCTGAACCACTCATATTCAGGTGTCGTTCCTCTTATCCTCACCTCATTCTCACCCTATTCATATAGCTGTGTTGCCATTGTTACACCTGTATTGAGCTTGCAAACACCTCACCTGGTGGTGCTGATTTTCAGCATCATCATTTTGGCGCCGTCTGTGGGAATCGAGAGGCTATCTCCTCCTCCTTTTCTGCTTTACCTCACCGGAGACTCTGGTGGTGAACCAGAAACCACCCCTTGTGTGGAGTTGTTTCACCATTGAAAGAGGTCCTTTCAGGTATTAAGCTCACCTGCAAATAAGACTCTATACAGTTTAACACATGGCACCAGACTTGCCGTCGCCTCTTCCGCCGCCCGGAGGTGGAAGATATAGCTCTAGTCAGGCTCCTCCTCAGTCCGAAATGGCGGAGGTGGCAGCTGCCTTGAAATCTTTGGCTGCAACAGAACAAGCGATGAAGGAGCAATTTGTACAGCTCAGCCAAACCATGATGATGAGACCACCTGGAGTCTCGCCGGACATGATCACCCCGGCGGCAGTTCAACCCCAACCGGATGCCAAGGGACCACCCCAGGCACCGATGAAGGACCAACCTGCACCCCAGCGGAGAAGGGACGTTGCTGACCCTAGGCGCTTGCGCCTGGGGAGGCAAGGAAACCCTTGCCCGGAGGACAGGTATGATGACACAGGAGCAGAAGAGGCCCCAGAAGACTGCTGGGAGCCATATGAGGTGTTCGATAACACCGTACTACCTCTTCGGCAAAGCCAAGGATGTGTCGGCCAAAGAAGAGATGAGGCACAGCAGAGGGGGTCGGCCTTCAACAGGTTGAGCAGAGGCTCGGCCTTCGAGAGGCTGGGACCAGTTAATGACCTAAGACACAGGCTATCGAGGTCAAGGAGTGCAACAAGCTCCCAAAGAGGGGATAGACAGTCTCGGCCAGATTAAGGCCGACCCATGGAAAGAAGATCACAGGAGCAGGAAGAGGTCAACAGTCAGCGGGTCGCGACTGGGGAACCCTCGGTCCACCGAAGAGAGGTGGCAGGGGATAACCTCGGCCAAGTTGACGAGAGAAGGCCATGGAATGACTCGATCCAACGTCTCGAGGAGAAGATAGGGGACCTCATAAAGAGCAGGGACCCCCTAGAGAGGGGCTACACGGAGGGCTCACCGTTTGTGGCTAGGATAGTAGGGTTCCCAACCCCAGCTAAATTCAAGCCTCCTGTGGTGACTCCTAAGTATGATGGCAGCACTAATCCAGTGCACCACATCGAGATGTATCAGTCAGCCGCAGATATTTACTCGATACCTGATGAGATGAAGTGCAGGGCCTTCTCAGGGACCTTAATAGGGGCCGCGCATAACTGGTTCACCTCTCTTCCAAAGAGCTCAATCGAAAACTTCAAGGGGTTGGCCGAGCAGTTTATACATAACTTCTGCTTTGGGGTAAGACCTCAGAAGAAGACTACCCACCTCCTATATGTCAAACAGGCTAAGGGTGAAAGCCTGAGAGACTACATAGCAAGATTCAACAAGGAGAAGTTAGAGGTGGAGGACTATGAAGAGAGCATAGCCATGACCACCCTTATAGGAGGCCTTCAGAAGGGAAAGCTACTATGGAAGCTGGCGGAAGACCCCCCCAAGTCTATGGCGGAGCTGTTTTCCACTGCAGGAAAAGTGATGAATGCGGAGGAGGCGATGGCCGCCAAATACGAGGAGGAGAACCGCGGTAGTGCTGGGAGGTCCCATGGCAAGAAAGAAGGGAAGAAGCGATCCGCAGATGACAAGTTCGCTCATTACACTCCTCTGACTGTGAGCTGCGAACACATTCTTAATGAGATCAAGAGTGACCGGGCTCTGAGATGGCCAGAGAAGTTGAAGGCTCCGCCACATAAGAGGAATAAAAACCTCTGGTGTGAGTTCCATCAGGATCACGGCCATGTCACAGACAGATGCTTTGCCCTGAAGGACGAGATTGAGAAGATGCTGAAATCTGGGAAGCTAAGAAAGTATGCGGATGGCAAGGCCCCAAAAGGTGACAGAGAAGACCCTAGGAAGAGAAAAGACGACAAATGCCGTGGCGATGTCCCGGCTAGAAGGCATGATGATTTAGATGGTGATGATGGGGATGACCCGGATCTCCCACCTAGGGATGACAACACCCACGTGAAGAGGGTAGGAATGATCTCCTTTGGTGTTAGCACCATATATGGGGGATTCGCAGGGAGTGGCTCTGAGGTAGCAGATAGAAAAGCTCATGTAGCGGAGGCCCGGTCGGTGGTCAAGCCTGAGACTGTGAACCTGACGTCTTCTGACGATGGACAGAAGAGAACAAAGGTGGACATGGACACCCTAGTGGTGGGGTTCTCCCGGCTCGACTTCAAGGGCATCTTAGCCCCCCATGATGACCCCTTGGTCATCACGACAAGGGTACATGGGTGCGACGTAGGGAGAATCCTCATAGATGGGGGAAGCTCAGTGGATGTGATGTTCTGGCCTTATTTCAAGAGCTTGGGTCTTAGCAGATCAAGATTAGTGCCATACCACCATCCCTTGATAGGCTTTAGTGGTGAGAAAGTGCACCCATTGGGCATGTATGAGATGGATGTGCGCATGGGGGATGAGTGGCCTAAGAGGTTGACTAAGAAGATAAACTTTTTTATGATGGACGAGAATGTCTACTCGGCCTACAACCTCATTGTTGGAAGAGTAGCCCTCAAGGAGTTTGAAGCCGTGCCGTCAATGGTCCATCAAATGCTAAAATTCCCGACCCCTTATGGGGTAGGGGAAGTGCAAGGGGATCAGACCACGGCACGGGAGTGTTATTTCAACTCAGCGGAAGAGAGGGAGGCCCATAAGAGAGCAACCGCCACCTACAGCATAGACACTCTTGATCCGAGAGATGAAACAAAGCTGAAGAAGGGCGAGGCCGCGGAAGAGGTAGAACCCATCGTCCTCAATGAGGACGAGCCGGAAAAAACCATCCAGGTCGGCAAGGCCCTAGAAACAAAGATTAAGGAAGAGCTGGTAAGCCTTCTCAGGAAGAGGCAGAGTGTCTTCGCCTGGAGCCACACCGACATGCCTGGTATAGACCCTGAGGTCATGACCCACAAACTCAACGTGGACAGGGACGCCAGGCCAATCAAGCAGAGGAGAAGAATTTACTCCAGAGAGAAGTATGAGGTCATTCGGGAAGAGGTGAAGAATTTGGAAGAGGCCGAGTTCATACGAGAGGTCACCTATCCAGAGTGGCTCTCAAACGCAGTGATCGTGCCTAAGGCCAATGGAAAATGGCGAATGTGTGAAGATTTCACGGACCTGAATAGGTCTTGCCCGAAGGACAGCTATCCCCTACCTAGGATAGACCAGATGGTGGACGCAACAGCGAGGCACGAGCTCATGAGCTTCATGGATGCTTATTCGGGTTATAACCAAATCTTCATGGACGCCGAAGACTCTGAGAAGATAGCCTTCATCACTGACAAGGGGACATACTGTTACAAGGTAATGCCCTTTGGACTGAAAAATGCGGGGGTAACATATCAGCGTCTCATCAATAGGATGTTTGAGGAACAGATAGGTAAGACCATGGAGGTGTACGTGGATGACATGCTAACGAAGAGTCTGAAGGCATGTACTCACGTGGCAGACCTTGAGAAGACCTTTGATGTCATGGACCAATACAGGATGAAGCTCAACCCGGCGAAATGTGTCTTCGGGGTAGGAGCTGGGAAGTTCCTGGGGTTCATCGTTAATCAAAGGGGAATTGAGGCAAACCCTGAGAAAATCAAGGCATTGCTCGATATGAAGACTCCTAGGAGTATCAAGGATGTCCAGAGACTCACGGGGAGAGTGGCAGCCCTGAATAGGTTTGTTTCCAGGGCAACGGATAAGTGTCTTCCATTCTTCAAGGTTTTAAGGAAGGCCTTCCAGTGGGATGAAGAGTGTGAAAAAGTTTTTAATCAACTCAAATCCTACTTAGGGTCTCCCTTGCTGCTATCCCGGCCCATCGCGGGGGAAAGGTTATTTGTGTATCTAGCAGTCTCTGAGTCGGCCATTAGCGCTGCCATCATACGAGAAGAGGATGGAGTTCAGAGGCCTGTGTACTTTAACAGTAAGGCCCTACAAGGGTCTGAACAGAACTATCCCCAGATAGAGAAGTTGTCTTATGCTCTTATTCATGCTTCGAGGAAAAAGAAACCCTACTTTCAAGCTCACTCTATGACAGTCCTCACGGACTCCCCGCTAAGGCAGGTCCTGCACAAGCCTGAGAAGTCCGGAAGATTGATGGCCTGGGCCATTGAATTAGGAGAGTATGATCTTACTTACCAGCCCAGGACAGCCATTAAGGGATAGGCTCTTGTTGACTTTGTCGCAGAGTTCACTTGGGAAGAGACTGAGTCAGAGAATAGCTTGGAAGGCGGCGAAGAGAAGGGCCAGGGTGTTTCCCGAGATTCAAAAGAGATAGACCTGTACGCCTTTCGGGGCCGGGAAGAGGTTGTACCAGGCAAGACTCGAAGGAGAGTAGAAGAAAATTAAGAGGATCGATACCTCTTCGAAAAAGAGGTGATGAGAGAAGGGGTCTTCTCTTCGGATGAAGACGTATGGAGCCTCTTCGTGGATGGATCCTCCTGTGACGGTGGAAGTGGCGCGGGGCTAGTACTCTCGGCCCCAGATGGCGCCAACATTGAGTATGCCTTAAGATTCAACTTCCAGGCCTCAAACAACGAGTCTGAGTATGAGGCCATGATAGCAGGCCTCCTATTGGCAACAACTCTGCGGGTAAAGCGGCTTCTACTCCATAGCGACTCAAGGTTGGTTGTCAACCAAGTGTTGGGGGCGTACGAGGCCAAGGATGAGAGGATGGCCAGATACCTAAAAAAGGTGAGAGGATTGCTAGAATTTTTTGAAGAATCCAAACTGAAGAGAGTGCTGAGATTGAGCAATAATCACGATGACGCATTGGCAAGGCTGGCCTCGGCAATGAAGACAGACTTGGGAAGAACCATCCCAATTGAAGTCCTGGGAAAGGCAAGCATCGAGGAAGACGAGGTACGCAGCCCTTGTCACAACGTGAACCTAGGGGACTCTTGGATCGACCCGCTCGTCAGATACTTAAGAGAGGGGGAGCTACCTGAGTCCAAGCTAGAAGGAAGAAAGTTGAGGTACAGAGCTGCCAAGTTCTCTTTGGTAGGGGATGTCTTGTATAAAAAGGGGTTCCTCTTGCCCCTCCTCAGATGTGTGCATCCTATGGAGGTAACTCGGGTCTTGCAGGAGGTTCATAAGGGCTCTTGCTCTAGCCATATAGGAGGAAGACCCCTAGCCAAGAGGATCATCACTCAGGGATATTGGTGGCCAACCCTGTCGAGGGACGCTGCTGACTATGTGAAGAGGTGCGACAAATGCCAGAGGTTCGCCACTATCCCTCACCAACCCCATCAACCTATGACATCAATCTCTTCTCCATGGCCGTTCGCGGTATGGGGAATTGACTTGGTAGGACCTTTGCCAAGAGCAGTCAACAACTATAGATTCTTGATAGTTGCCATTGACTACTTTTCAAAATGGGTAGAAGCCGAACCCATGATAACAATTACGGAGCAGAAGACCTTTCAGTTCATCTGGAAGAACATCATATGTAGGTATGGCCTCCCAAACACGCTCATCTCAGATAATGGGAAGCAGTTCAAGAACGCCTCCTTGGAGAAGTATTGCCAAAGTATGGGGATTAAACAGTTCTTCTCATCTCCTGGTCGACCCCAGGCTAATGGCCAGACTGAAGTCAAAAATAGGACAATCTTGGATGGAATCAAGAAGAGGTTAGAGGACGCGAAATGGAGATGGATAGAAGAGGTTTACGCTGTGCTATGGGCTTACAGGACCACAGCAAGGACACCCACAGGAGAAACCCCATTCATGCTGGCACACAGTTCAGAAGTCGTCATACCAACGGAGATAGGACTACCAACTCATCGGATTCAGACCTATGATCAGGACAGCAATGGGGAAAGGAGGAGGTTAGACTTGGACCTTATTGAAGAAAGAAGGGAAGACGCAGAGGTCAGGAAAGCAGCCTACCAGCAGAGGGCAGCAAAGTTCTACAATCAAAGGGTGAAGACAAGACCCATTACGGTAGGAGACCTAGTGCTTAAGAAAACCCTACAGAAAACAAACAAGCTACACCCGAACTGGCATGGCCCCTACAGAGTAACGGGAGAGGTTCTGCCTGGCACGTATAGGCTAGAGAACTTAGAGGGAGAACCCTTCACCAACCCGTGGAATTCCGACCACCTAAAGAGATATTTCATATAATGTCGCATCTATTTTGTCAATTGTAAAAGTACCATCTTATTGAGAAGAGGTCGTGAATAAAGATCGGTTTCCATGGCAAATTCTTGTTTCATTTTAACATCATTCATTTGGTGAAATTAATTATGGGGATAACCTCTTAGGTGAGGACCTCAGACCTTAAACATCATTCATTTGGTGACGAGGTCTGAGTTCGGACACCTCGGTCAGAGGACCTCAGACCCTTAACATCATTCATTTGGTGAAATTAATTATAGGGATAACCTCTTAGGTGAGGACCTTAGACCATAAACATCATTAATTTGGTGATATTATGAGGCTTACCTCGGCCTAGGTGATGACCTCAAACCCTCATAACCACTTGGTGGTGACGAGGTCTGAGTTCAGACACCTCGGCCAGAGGACCTCAGACTCTTAACATCATTCAATTGGTGAAATATTATGGGGATAACCTCTTAGGTGAGGTCCTCAGACCTTAAACATCATTCATTTGGTGACGAGGTCTGAGTTCGGACACCTCGGCCAGAGGACCTCAGACCCTTAACATCATTCATTTGGTGAAATTAATTATGGGGATAACCTCTTAGGTGAGGACCTCAGACCTTAAAACATCATTAATTTGGTGACATTATAAGGCTTACCTCGGCCTAGGTGATGACCTCAGACCCTCATAACCACTTGGTGGTGACGAGGTCTGAGTTCAGACACCTCGGCCAGAGGACCTCAGACCCTTAACATCATTCATTTGGTGAAATTAATTATGGGGATAACCTCTTAGGTGAGGACCTCAGACCTTAAACATCATTCATTTGGTGACGAGGTCTGAGTTCGGACACCTCGGCCAGAGGACCTCAGACCCTTAACATCATTCATTTGGTGAAATTAATTATGGGGATAACCTCTTAGGTGAGGACCTCAGACCTTAAACATCATTAATTTGGTGACATTATGAGGTTTACCTCGGCCTAGGTGATGACCTCAGACCCTCATAACCACTTGGTGGTGACGAGGTCTGAGTTCAGACACCTCGTCCAGAGGACCTCAGACTCTTAACATCATTCATTTAGTGAAATATTATGGGGATAACCTCTTAGGTGAGGTCCTCAGACCTTAAACATCATTCATTTGGTGACGAGGTCTGAGTTCGGACACCTCGGCCAGAGGACCTCAGACCCTTAACATCATTCATTTGGTGAAATTAATTATGGGGATAACCTCTTAGGTGAGGACCTCAGACCTTAAAACATCATTTATTTGGTGACATTATGAGGCTTACCTCGACCTAGGTGATGACCTCAGACTTTTAAGTAATGGTTATGGCATCACATTCAGTAATGAATTCAGAGAGTGCATAGCATTCATGTACATTCACAAATAAAGATGGAGACATTGGCATTCAACAAAAGGAAGAAATTGCATAATATTTACGTGTCTGAGAAATTACATGCCAGATTACAAGTCAAAACAAAAAATAAACTCAAGTCAAACATCTGAAGGAGGAACGTTTGATGTCTCGTCTGGGTTGGCATGCTCGGTGTTGGTTACCTTAGCCACTTCGTTTGCAGGGTCAGTCCCTTCCAGAGTAACAGTTTGACCAGGGGCAGCAGCTTCATCCTCTATCTCCCGTAAGGCCTGGGCAAACTGGGCATCGGCAAGGCCGAGGCCCAAAAAATCTGAGGCCTTAATAATGCCAACCTCGGCCTCCCTTACCTCGGCCCATTTGGAGGTGGCCTTGATACCCCTTTCAAGGTACTCCAAACCGAAACTTACAAACTCCTCGGAGACCTTATAGTCAGCAATTATTGTCTCTGAGGCATCAGCAAGAGAAGCCTTCACCGCAGCATCGACCTTCCTCTGCAAAGCATCGTCCTTGTCCTTCAGGGCCTTGGTATGACTCTGAACAAGTGCAGAGATGTCCTTCTCTAGGGCTTGGGCCTTATTTTCAGAGGTCTGAGCCTTGGTCTCAGCCTCCTGTAACTCGGACCTCAGACGAGCAACCTCGGCCTTTAGAGTACCCTCAAATTTCTCAGCCTCCTGCCCCTTTTGAATGAGAGGCTATTTCCTCAGGGCCCAGTTGGATAGCTGATACATGGCAGCCGCACCCTGCACAGTAAATGAAGAAATTAGAAGAGAAAAAAATCAGACGTTGCACTTTGGACAAAGGAACAAGTTATACTTGGACTACTCGGTGAAGGCCGAATTCAACCATCATGGGGGTCTCCATGGACCTGAAGAAATGCTTGTCAGCCTCGGTCATCATGTTGTTAAGAGCGTCCATGGCCTGTCGGCTGTGGCCGACCACGCTATCAGAAAGTTTTAACTGGTCCAGACGGGCTGATAACGTGTAAGCCGTGACGGGGATCGCAGTGTCTGAGGCCCTCTTGGTCCTGGAGCTCGACCTTTGATCCTCAGGAGGATGGACGCAGGTGCCCTCTTCTTAGACTTGGATGTTGAGGGAGCAGGTGGAGGAGCATTTATGCCAGTCTTCTTGACAAGTCTGGACAAGCTTGGAGCTGCCATCTCCCACAACTCGTCTGAAATGTCTGGTGGTTTCTCTGCAAAAGTAAAAAGATATGAGTCAGAAATAAAGTACGTACGATAAGAGGCTACACTTATCAAAGTCAGAAATAAAAATCCTTACCAAAGTCAGCTAAGGGACTTCCGCCCAGGCTCGTCCCCGAGAGATACTGGGGGGTCAGCAGATGCTCAAACTTTATAAACATCCCATGGGCCCCTTGGTCTTGCAGGGCCTTCACCCTTTTTCCATGTTGCACACTTAGTCCAGGGTCGGCCCTGGCAGCCATGGTAACTTTGCCCCATTTCTGAGGTATTCTCGGCTCGAAGATGGAAGAGGGCATGGAAGAACCAAATTCCCATGGCCCTGAGACAAAAAAGTACCTGGGTTTCCAATTATGGTTGGAGATCTGAGTGACCAGGAGCATCTTTTTCTCAGGCCTCTGAGCCACAAAGTGATAGTAGCTCTGATGATTTTTGGCCGAGGTAGGGACGTAACAACCAGCAAAGACCTGCACTGGGAGGTCAGAGTGGTGAACGACCCTCCACAAGATGATGGCCCCTATAATAACCCTCCAACCATTGGGAAAGAGCTGCGAGGGGTCCAAGTTAACGAACGATAGAATGGTCCTAATGACAGGGTGGAAGGGAAGACGAAAATCTAACTTGAACATCTGCTCGTACAGGCAGATTTATCCATCCCTACCGTGGTAGGCCCTCTCTTCCCTCAGAGGTCTCCTTAAGTGGATAGAGGGGCTAATGGAGTATAAGTACCTGAAGTGCAGTAGATCCACCTCAGTAATTGTGCTCTCATACTCGACCGCCTCAGATGTGTCCACATCACTTTCGGCATCCTCATCATCATCAGACTCAACGTCGACTGGAGCAGACGTGGACGGGTTACCGGGGAACCTCTGAGCAAACTCGGCCTCGGTGACGGCCGACAGGGGAATAGCATTTAGAATGGGAGGCACAACCACACTTGGCTCAACAAGTTCAACCTCTGAAGAAGAACTTGAGGTACTTGTGCCATTTTGGGATAAGGCGCGGCTGGAAACCTCGTCCTGGTCAGGGTCCTGACCAGCCTGAGGTGTAAAGTCCATGGCCTCTTGGAAAGAGTCCACAGACATTGGGTCGGAGGTGGAAGACTCAGACTCCGACATCGGCAAGTTATTGGCTGAGACGTCTGTCTGATAGAAATTCTCAGGTGGACGATGGTATACCACCTTGAGAAGGGGAGGAAAGAGAGGTCTGACAGGGAACTCCTGTGACCTATGAGCTTCTTCCTGAGCTCTCTCTATTTGCCTAATTTTATCTAAGGTCTTTTCTCTAAGAGATGGGGAATCTTCAAGAAGTTGGTACAGGGGTCTAAGCATCAGGGAATGACCCAAAGCTTGGACAGACCCCAAACTTAAGGAAAACTCCTAAAAACTACAAACAAACTTGGCTTGAAAAGTTAAGGGGACCAAAGATCAAACCAAGAAAACCTGGCTCACCGAAAAATTCAAATGTTCACCGGAAAATTCAAATGATCACCGGAAAACTCAAGAGCTCGCCGGGAAATTCAAAAATAAAAAGTATCAAAAGCGAAGGAAATGGAGAGGGAGGATACCTGAAGATGAGACTGATGGATAAGGTGGAGAGGATCGCGCAGAAAGTAAGGTATTCCTCTGCAGAACAATCGCTGGAGCAGGGGCGAACTTCGGAGAGAAAAAGAAAGTTGCAGAAAATAGGGACGCTTGAACAGGAGAGAAATGAGGAAGAAGAAGAAGAAGAAGAAGAAAGGTTTTAACCTTTAAATACTTGGGCATGATTCCCAAGGCTCATCATTGCCTTGGGAAGCCCAAAGGACAACTGACAACATGTGCCAACCAAGTGGGCGTGCCTTGGCTTAGGACAGGTGTCATGTAGGTGTTGACTTTGGGGTGAATAGGCCTCGGAGTCAAGAACCCCTAGCCACCTACTCTCGCAAATTACTAAGGGCTGGGGGGTGATTGATATACCCAAAAGTATGACCTCGGCCTAGAGGTACCTACCTCGGCCAAGATGAGGGTCGAGATGATGACCAACCCCCCCAGTGTGTCGAGGTCCACGATGTCATACCTCGGCAAAGGCTACCTCGGCCAAGGCCGAAACTATTCACATGCACCTTCCCAGGGACACTTCTCATATCACAGATGTCAACATCAACCCCAGGTACCAAGGAATAGTAACCCCGGTCAACAGTAGGACGAGATAACAAGAAGCTCTACGTTCATCTTCAACATGAACCTTACCTCGGAGGAGGCCGAGGCAACCTGAGGCATCACTTATCATCAGCACGCCGATGACTCGGCTCAGGCCGACACAGGCATATATCTCGGCTGACATAAAGCCGAGATACCTCATGACACCTCGCAGATTAAGAGGATGACCAACCTTTATAGCTCGGCCTCCCCTAGGCCGAGGCCATTAACCAACATGACTGCCAGGCATCTGTTGACATTTGGATAAGGACACCTGGGCATAAATCAGTTATAACAAGATTATTCTCCACATGTGGGGGAATATTTCATCATCATTACCTACATGTAGCCCTGACAGCTGGCACACCCCCATTGGTGAGGAAGATACACACATGCATTACATGCATAGGGGGTACATTACACCCCCTAGGCACTATATAAAGGGATCACCCCCTACCTTGAAAAGGGATCCAGATGTAAAAACCCTAGCTAAAACTCTGTCTAAATATACACAGTAGAGAGAGAAAGAGTTTGAGAGGTTGTATCCATGGCCATTAGCGCCTTCTTTCAGTGATTTTACTCACACACACTCACAGTGGACGTAGGCCAGATTGGCTGAACCACTCATATTCAGGTGTCGTTCCTCTTATCCTCACCTCATTCTCACCCTATTCATATAGCTGTGTTTCCATTGTTACACCTGTATTGAGCTTGCAAACACCTCACCTGGTGGTGCTGATTTTCAGCATCATCAGTATTGGTGTAAATGCTTAACAAATAAAGACATTCCATCCTTTCACATGAAAACTATCAAGAACCCCTTTGGGCTATAAATACATTGTATCACCCTCATTGCAAGGGATAGAAAAACAACTCAAGGCAGTCAATACACAAAAATGGACGTAGGCTATTCCATTGAGCCGAACCACTTAAAAAAGTTTTATTGTGTCTTATTTATTTTAATTGATTTATCTGTGATGAATTAATTAGGGTTATTCTTGTTTTTTGCATCAACAGATTGGCGCTATTTGTGGGAACGTATTGCTAAATGTTTTCACTCATTCACCATTCATCACACATGGCTGAAATTACAGAATCAAGCACTAAAAATGAAGGTATTCTTCCTAATCCCTCTGCCCCTCCTAACAACAATGATTTGATAGGAATATTGGCTACCTTGGATAAGGGTCAAGAGTTCATGCAAGATACTATACGATTGTTGGCCCAAACTCTACAATCTGGAGTACCCGTATAATCTAATTAGAGGAATATGCCCCCATCGGCAACTAGGAGTATTGGGAATAATCGTTCCAAAATCGCTACGGATACTTCATATCTACTTGGAGCAACCTCTTCTATTAGAGTCATCAATTCCACTGATGTACGATCTCTCATCCCATAAAGATTGAGTGCCGTAGAAAGGCTAAGATTATTTGGGACCCAGGGAAATGCCCAACGGGTTACGTCAAGAAATACTCGATGACCAAGTGATCTAAGGGAAGGATCAGCCCAATCCAGATTAAATACCCGACGAACTGAAAGGTCTAGTCAGAGAGAAGGTTCATAGGAAGAAAGTTCAGCCAAATTTGGAGGTTGGCATAAAAGAGCTGCCATCCATGGCACTAGCAATGATGCGTGGAAGGGTTTTATTCAACGTTTGGAAAACATATTAAGTGAAATGTCAAAGGCTAAAAAACCCCTTCAAAGAAGTTTTATTAAGGGATCCCCTTTTATGCAAACCATCGTGGAAATCCCTTACGCTGACCAAGTTTAAAGCTTGAGTAGTCTCCCAAATATGATTGCAAGACTGATCTAGTTCTCCATATAGAGTAGTGCCAAGAAGCTGCTGATATCTACATTGTTCCTGAATGAAATAATATGTAGGGAGTTCTCAGGAACAATCACTAGATCCTCTCAAATCTGGTATAACAGCCTTCCTCGGGGACAGATTTCTTGCTTTCAATAACTAAGCGAGGTATTCATTGGTAATTTTAGCTTTGGAACAAAATCAGTGAAACGAGTAGCTCATTTAATTAGTGTGAGATAGAAGGAAGGAGAAAGTACCAGAGATTATATCACTTGTTTTAACAATGAGAAGCTAGAAGTAATTGATTATGAAGAGAAGACAACAATGACTGCTCTCATGAGTGGTTTGCTCCCTGATAAATCATACTATACTCTAGCAAAGGATCCTCCAAATACGAAGATAGAATTAATGGCCAATGCAGCAAAGATTATGAACGCTGAGGAAGTTATGGCTATTAAAAATAATTCAGACGCAAAGGTGGAAGCAAAAGAAGAATAGAAGTCAGATAAGAAGGAGCACAAGAATCATAATGAGCCCAGGAGTTCGAAGGGAAAGAAAGTCCTAGATCAACTCAGAACATTCACTAATTACAATCCTTTGACATTTGATATACATCACGTGTTGAAGGAAATCAAGAACAACAATGATTTGAGTTGGCCTGAAAAGATGAGTTCACCTGCTGATAAAAGGGATAAGTCCAAGTATTATGAGTGTCACAAAGATCATGGCCATACTACCAACTGATGCATTGCCCTCCAGAATGATATAGAAGCACTCATTCAAAGAGGAAATCTGGACAGATTTGTTGATCGACATAATGGAGGAAGAGATCGACAGAGATCTAAATTGCCAGTTAAGCTTGAGGAAGAAAAGAAGAGGAACCACGATGATGACCCAGAAGATGATCTCGACCTCCCTAAGAAACCTAGACAACCAGAACGTGAGGTATTCACACTTAATTTTGGATCTTTTAATTATTACATAATTGCAGGTGAAGATGCCAGTGGAGGATATGACACAGCTGAAAGGAAGGCTCACCTCAATGAGGCTCAAGCTTATTCCTATATCCATCATATCAACCTCGCCGAGGAGGACCGACCAAGAAAAGTTAACAAGGATAAGCTCGTAATTGTCTTTTACAAAAATGATTTATCAGGAGTTTTGTATCCTCATGATGATCCTTTAGTGACCAGAGTCATGATGCAAGAAGTATTGATAGCGATAACATTAATGGACAATGGCAGTTCGGCAGACATCATGTTCTTTCCCTGTTTTGATAGTTTGGGTTTAAAACTCAATCAACTAGAGACTTATCATAGTCCACTCATTGGATTCTCAGAACAAAAGGTATTTCCACTGAAAACTATCAAGCTATATGTATTGATCGGGATTTGTCCAGTGAACAGGACAGAGAAAGTACGATTCTTTGTAATGGATAAAAATGTTCATTCTGCTTATAATATGATTATGGGGATGGTTAGTCTGAAAAAGTTTGAAGTTGTACCCTCAACTGTTCATCAATGATTAAAATTCCCGACCAACTTTGGATTAGGAGTAGTGAAAGGAGACCAGAAAGTAGCTCGAGAGTGCTACTATTCCTCTATCGAGGGAAAAGATATGGGTGAGGTTAAATGAAAAACAGCCACTTATTAAGTGGATACAACTGAGCTGAACATCGAGTCTGAGGTTGAAACCTTAGATCCAAGAGATGAATTTGATCTTGTGAAAGGTCAAGTGATGGAGGTAACATAAAGTATTCTTCTCGATGATGATAATCCAGAACGAACAACTCAAGTAGGAGCATTGTTGGAACCAGTTCTTAAGCAGGAGTTGACATCTTTCTTGAGGCAAAGAAAATAGATATTCGCTTGGAGTCACAAAGATATGCCAGGCATAGATCCAAACTTTTTGTGTCATAAACTTAATGTCAATAGAGAAGTCATACCTATGATGCAGCGAAGAAGAGTTTTTAGCCCTGAGAAGAACCAGTCTATATAGGAAGAAGTGAAGAAGCTTCAAAAATCTTCCTTTATTGAAGATGTGAAGTACCCTGATTATCTGGCCAATGTAGTAATGGTCAAGAAGAAGAACAACAAGTCGAGGATGTGTGTGGATTTAATGGTTTGAACAAAGCGTGCTTGAAGGATCATTTTCCTTTGCCACAAATTGATCAATTGGTAGATGTTACTTCAGGACATGAATTGCTGAGTTTCATAGATGCATATTCTGGTTATAACTAGATCAAAATGAAGCCATAGGACAAAGAAAGTACTACCTTTATCACTCCCTGAGGAACTTATTTCTATAATGTTATGCCATTTGGTCTGAAAAATGCAGGGGCTACTTATCAGTGACTAGTAAATAAAGTATTTGAGGAGAAGATTCTGAAAGATTTGAAGATTGTACCCTGTTATACTTAGTGGATCTCTATGTAGTCTGTAATCGTCTAGTGTCTGTCAAACTCTTGTACAGTGCTGAAGTATAGGGTTTTTTCGCAAGGCTTTTTTGCTCATATTCTTCTTGTGCTTGTTTGGTTTAATTTTGCAATTGGATATAATTTATTTGAAATCTATTTTGTACACACACATAATTATTAATCAAGATAGAATTTGGTTAAAAAAATTAGTTATTTGTGTGTGTAACCTAAGATACAAAGATTTCATATAGCCCCTGTTGCGTTTTCATATTGGTATCAGATTAGCTTGCACTAATTTTCTTTGTGATCTTTAAATTAGGCTCCTATGGATAATTTGTACAATAGGGTTCCTATTTTTGATGGGTCAAATTAGGCATGATGGAAATCTATAATGAGGTCGGTTTTAAAATCTATTAATGAAAGAGTATGGCTTGTGTGTGACAGAGGGTGGACATCACCCACCGTGATTAAGAACGATATTATAAGTCTTACGCCCGTCACTTCTTGGACAAATGATGAATTTAAATGGGTCAATTTCAACTTTCACGGATTAAGAGTTATTTCTGGAGCTGACACCCCTGATGAGTTCCGCCACATCATGATATGCCCCATGTCTAAGGAAGCGTGGGATATCCTCCAACTCACTCATGAGGTTACCAACGCTGTGAAAGATTCTAAGCTTCAGAATATCACCACACAATTTAACACTATTACTATGCTAAATATGGGACTTTTGATGAGTTTTATGCATGTTTATCTTACATAGTCAACTCTAGTTTTAATTTGCGTGAGATAATTCCAGAGACGCGCGTTATGAAAATGATATTGAGATCCCCGCCGTCCCTTTTTATCCCTAAAATTACGATGCCTAATTCTTTGGTAACTTTAGATATGATTCGGTTAGAATAACTTGTAGGAGACCTTAAAACTTATGAATTCGATATGTTTCCCAAAACTAAAAAGGAAAAGGAAATAAGGATTGCTTTGAAAGCCCAATCTAGAAACAAAAAGGAAAAGATTTTGACACCAACTCTGAGTTTGATTTTAAGCTTGGTGATCTTGGCTTGTTTGGTTTAAATAATTTCTCAACTTTGACAGAGAAATTCTTCCAAAGAAAACAAAGGATTTGAGAAAAATTTAATTGGAAATGAGGACAAAAATAATTGTGAGAAAGATGAGGTAAGATTTTATGAGTGCAAGGTCAAGGGTCATAAAGTCCATGAGTGTGCCACTAGGCTAAAGAGACAAGAAAAAGACAAAAGTACATATAAATCCACTCTAAGCGATAGTGACATCGAGTCGGTGGATTTCGAGGATGAATAATTACATTAACCTAATTTTAGTGCGTTCATGGACAGTCACATTAGAACTTGTAGTTTGTCCCATTTTGATGACGACATTTATAAACGTGATAGCCCCTATAATTTGTCGAACCATTCTGGAGAGACTGGGGATAATGATGAGATTTTATGTGAGGGAGAAAGTGGTTTCTCATATATTTCCTTCACCAAGTCATCGCCAACAATTATCTCTTATGCATTGGTGTTAAAGGGGCTATATATCAAACGTTACAAAGAATCTTTAAGAACCAAAAATGAAAATAGAAGTTTGACTCTTAGGGTGTTTGATTTAGAGAAGGTTGTGATAGTCGGTGAGTCAACTCGGGAAGGTGTAATTTTTATGAGAGATCTATTTGACCAACATTGCGGATAGTTTTATAAGAGATCTATAAGCTTCACTTGATTCTCGTGACAAATTTAAAGCCCATGTATCCCAACATGATAAAGATCTTGAACGTTCGCATGAGGTCAAGGTCACTTTAGAGGACACGTCTAAAAAGGTTGGAAATATGTTTCTTGGTCCCGCATTAGGTTTTAATGAGAGGCAAGGAACATGTTATGATGGAAGATCCACCTCCAATGTCACACTCGAGATGATTTTTGAGTTTTTTATGGATCCTTATGAACCTCATCCTAACCCACCTAGGAGATCGAACCTAGTAAGGAGAGTGAATCCTAGGAATTTTGATCAAGGTAGGCCCAAGCCCGTTTATGTTTGTTACCATCCCAAACAAAGAGGTCACCTTATGGAGTTTTATTTTAAGCTTGGAAGAGTTTCACACCCGCGTGTTCACCGATATGCTCCCACACGATTTCACATGCATGTTCCCACATGCACTCCAACACGTGGTCCTACTCATGTTCCCACCCACGATCATAAGTATTTTGAGAGTTTTCATGAGAAAGTCGAATTTTTTTCTAAAACCTCACAATGTTTGATTGAGGAATTTCAAAGGATGCCTATTCTTTTTTAGATCTCCTCTCGGCCTAATGATTGATGTTATTATGACACCCCACCTATTTTAACAATGGGTGATCAGTCCACCATTAAAACACACAGGAATTTCATATGGTTCATTATAAGCATCTCTGTAAAAACTTTTAATTTACTAACCACCTATGTTAATTTAAGCATTAGCCAAATTTTATCTTTCATTAATAACAACAATCGAAAATAAAATAATAACCAAACCATCCAAACAGAAATAACACTATGAATCCATCACAAGATAAATAACTAAATAAATAATACCGAATAGACCATCGATTAACAATACAAAACTACGACTATGAGCCTATGAAATAAAACTGAATCCACTAATAGATGAACTGCATCCTACTCTAGGAATGAAATTACTAGAACGTTTAATCTAAATCCTTCTAGCATCCACAACTGCTACATCTAGGAATCTCTGGAGCAGATCATTAAGCTTAGCATCTCTGTGGCTAGACACCTAAAAGGTTTTGTAAATATTTTGCAAGTCGGGTCAGAGCCCAAGATAATTGAAAATATTTAGCAAGTATTTATCACAATTTAAAACCAATCATTGATTACACATGTTGGTTCATCGTACACTCCCTTGAGTTACTCACCTCTCAACTAATGTGCACGCCTAATGTCTCCTACCTAGATATAATACCCAACCCATCTAGGTATCATCAATAACTATTTATCCACTTACAAATTTATCTATCTCGTACCACCCATACAGTATGCTGTAGTATCCCAATCTCTACTCATTAGGCCCTTAGTTAAATATCTCTTTAACTTCTCCCGTACCTCCCATACCTTACGCTATCGTCATGTTAATAATTAACATATCACGTATGTTATTATTAACCATATTTAACAACTCACTTATTTTCATTAAACCATTTCACTAAGTTGCTCTACTTAAATCATCTTTTAGATATACGATATCTAACTTCACTACCATCACACAGGGAAGATTACCTCATAATTAAATCACTTTTAGATATACCCTATCTATCATTCATACATTACACACAAGTAGAATAATCACACTTGTATAAATAAATATCACACATATCATATACACAACTATAGCATCTGTGGAATGGCCACTCCTGATGCAGCATACTTTGCTATCACGTCCATGTGCCTCTCTTACCAAATTAACGACAAATGGTTCAACATGTCTCCTCAACCCCAAAATAATCAATATGAAATGGAGGCAAACATGGTTCTAAGCCTTTGGGATACGCACATACCTAAGGTACCCAAATTTCATGCCAACCACACTAATATATACACATAGTGATCCGCTCTAAGTTCCATGTTCTGGGGCACAAATCTAGAACTTGATAGAATCGTCAAGGTGGGATCGATCTCTGCGCAAAAACCTCTGAATAATAGGCAACGTAGGTATGTTCACACATATAAGAAATCTCTGAATAAACACACACACAACCTAGCAATACGTCGCATATAGGCATGCACAAAACCTATAAATATAATCCATATAGTTATACAGACAACCTATAAATAGCATTCATATAATTATACACTCCACCTATAATATATTCTGTACAGGTATACACTCAACCTATAATTATAATTTGTCCGTAGTGTATATATCTGGCATACTTACCGTACTTACTAATTTATTATTATAACTCTCTATTGCATTTTCCCAAGTATTTTTCTCTACCCTAAAGGTCCCTAGTTACCCTTTAAGTTATTCAAGTAGGTACTACACTCATACTCTACTAGTCTAAGTTATAGGTTTACTCTAACTCCCCATGATTCGATTTCATTCTCCCAAATTCAACTATAGTACCAATTATGCTAAAATTACCCTTGGCCTTAATTATTTTCTTTTAGAACTAAGACACAATCCTAATATAATCCTACTGGTTACCAAAATATCTATCATTATATTTTAAGGATGCCCCAAAAGTTCACCCAATCTTTATTCGCAAGGTTTAGGCTTAAAAAGGGGAAAAGGTCACATTTTCTGCGAAACCGAATCGATTCGCCAGGAGGCCGAACCGATTCACTTTTCGAATCGATTTGTCTTGGGGCCGAATCGATTAAAAACTATGTAAATCATCTTCTTCCTCTATACAGAAGTGAGTTTTCACCATTTTTAATCAATCAATCCTTCATGTAATCACCCCAAACTCCATTATAATTCGTTCCCACGTTATAGAAGGGTATATACATCAATTCTAACGAATCTTCATCATCAAAGTATCATTAAATCCTAATTTTCAATATTTCTTTAGGTTTCTTCTACCCAAAACCCTAGTTCGTGTTCTTCATGCATAACCGACATTTTCCCCATATTTCTTTCATCAAAATTTGCACATATAAATCTGATTTCATCCTCTTCATATATAGAGTCATTCTACATGCATTCCTATCCCCGTTGGTGAGTCTTAATCACTTTAAATCTCAAGAAAATAAGTTAATAGCAAGAAATTATTATTCCTACACTACATGGGTATTATAACCAAATCAAAACATGTAAATAAACACTTGACTTTGATCCAACCGATCTGATTTTGCATGATGCTAATGGATTTGTTTGTCTTCCCTTCCAATCCACAATCCAAAGTTGATGAAGCTGTAAAGACAAGGTTGAAGGCTTAAAAAACACTACACAAAAAATGCAATTTGTCACACCTTGATATTAAAAATCTAGCACAGTTTAAATCTGTGCCAAATTCCGGCAGGATTTAATGACAACTTGGCACACCTTAAAACCTTGCTAAAATCTGGCACTATTTAAAATTGTGCTAGAATTGAGAACACTTAACTAAAATATAAATACCCTAGAAAATAGAAGCAGGATTCTTTCCCTCATAATAAAAATCCCAAAACGTTTTCTCCTCTCTTCCCTATGTTCTCTAAACCTTCATATCTCTCATAATCGACATCACTCCCGCTCATATTCTCTCCTTACTTTGTATTTCACCATCAACTACTTATTACTGGTATTCTTATTCACATATCTTATGGAATCTCAAACAAACCAACCATACAACCTCTTTTACTGGTCAGAATCTCTCAATTTGGCCTTTGAGTTGATATATTCCCAAGCATCGGACCTTTATTGTGGTAATGGTGGATTTTATTCTCCCCACTGGGTAACTTACAATACCCATATATCTATATTTATATCTTTTTCAATATTTAAGAGTATATTATATTTCTGTTGGTTTGTATTTTTTTAGTGTGGGATGATTTTGGTTTGAGTGATATATTAGGGTTTTGCAGGAATCCGGAGAGGGTTTCTTCTGGAAAAACCCCAAAGTTCACTTTTGTTGTTCATTTAATTATTCAATGCTTTTAGTGATTAATATGTAGGTTATTGTAGGTGGTCAACAAGGGGGATAAAATCGTTTACGATGGCTGATTTCTTCTCATGGGGATTTCGGTTGAGGGTTAGTCAGCAACTTTTTTCTTTTTATGTTTCTTTATTATTGAATAATACATATGGAGTTTACATGATCGCATACATGTAGGAATATGTCTAACTATTACCATATACCATTGATTTTTTTTACATAACTTAGCAATTTAATTCATGTAATTTCATTTTCACTATGGTTTGGGCATCTATTTGCTCAATATATTAATTGGTTTTTTTGTCCCCGCTTGTTGACCCGAAGATAGATCCAACAGATGACCCTCTCTTGCTTACTTAAGGTTCTAATGAATTCAAGCCTTTCATTCGCTCCCTCCCTGAGTTTAAGTTTTGGTACTCCATATTGAAAGCTTTCTGTGTTGCAATTTTATGACACTTTTCTCCATATTTAATGTGCCTGTCTTTTAGACTATATTGCTCTCTTATTGGATTATTCTAACCATAATATTAGATATATTTATCATGTATAATATTAATATGCAATCAATATAACACAATATACTTATATTTGTAATGACTCTATTAACTATATATTTTTAGTTCAAACATCTTATATACGATGAGGCGCCTTTTACTCTCCGAATATTTTAGTCTTCACATGAAAGATCAATGTGAAGTGATTGTTAAATCCAATGCTTGATTTAATGTATTATGAAAGGGATAATAAGTTATTGAGGGGTCAAAGGTGTGAGATACTCTTTTTCTACATCGGTTTAGTGGAGCCCCCTATAATTCCACACTCTTAAATATTAAAAAAAGCACATTAGAATCCCTGATATTGTCTTATTTATAGAATTTCTACTTTTAAAGATGTTGCCACCGGACACGATAAAAGTACCGCACTATATACATTTCTAATCTCCTTACTGTGTAAACGAT
This sequence comes from Sambucus nigra, assembly GCA_949130495.1. Classification (NCBI taxonomy): domain Eukaryota; kingdom Viridiplantae; phylum Streptophyta; class Magnoliopsida; order Dipsacales; family Adoxaceae; genus Sambucus; species Sambucus nigra. The sequence goes on from OX422224.1 coordinate 71,190,984, forward strand.
GTTGTCATAGTGTTAGTTCTCCATGTTTGTTAACATTTTTTACTTTTGACACTCGAAAAACTTATTCAAGGGAAATCACCATTCAATTTAGAAAGGGTGATGAAAGTAGGGCCTTCAATTGTGCATTTGAGAAATGGAATAAGGAAGTGGTTGTTCAAGGTGCTATTTCGAAATCTATCCATTTCCTGAGAAAACTCATTGATGTAACATGTCACTTAGGTCATTTATACCCACTCTATCCCCAATTAATAGTCCCAATTTGAAAGTCAAACATTTTGAGGAAAAAATCATTTCCAATTGATCCTTATATATGAATTCCTTTGGAATGCAACACATGCTGTTGGATTATTTTTCTTATGTAGGTATTGCTGGGATGGGTAACCTTAGTTTTTCACCTAATTCTATATACTCCCACCGCCCCAAATTAAGTCTCCATGTCTTTATTTTGTATAAATTAAGGATACGCTCAATCAATGTCCAAGATTAACTCTTGTTCACCATCATGAAGCCTGGTTCGTTGATTATGTCCAAAAAGGAAAGGGGACCCTTAATTTGGGACAACTCGGAAAGGAATAGCGGACTCTTAATTTGGGACATTTGGAGAACTATTTTTCAAAACATGACTCTTAATTTAGGATGGACCAAAAAATAATAGGACTCTTAATATAGTGACCAAAAGAATAATACTTTTGGTCATGATTATTGGAACTATATGTTTGTTCAATTGTTTTATGTTATCAGTTGTAGCAGTTTTATAACTTGGTTTGACTTTATCATGTTAGTTGTTTTTAAGTGCAAGTTTTGTACTTGTAGTATCTATAAAGTTTGGTTGTAAAGATTAGTTGTAAAGACAACGAATCACATAACTTTTAAACAAAGCGAGGCTTTTATCTCAAATTAAATGTGCATCAACATTGTTCTCAACTGCATCAATGCTTCATTTTTTTTGCCTCTATGACTAGCATCTAAACAGAATAGATAATAAAGACATAAATTATGAATTCATGAAGTCACCTATTATTGGAAAATGGATCTTATTGGTGGTTTATTCCTCTTTTCAGAATCAGATTTACCAATTGGATTATTGGCTTCTAAATGCAAGTATGATGATAAAATAGAAGCATCTTCTGCAAATATGCATTTCATTATTATGGGTAACTATTACATCAGCAAAATATGTTACCGAATTATGTGAGGATAGGTAATATCATAAATTTGTAATATTAATACCTTACAATCTTTCCATTTATATCAACTTTTGAGTCCCCCCCCCCCCCCCCACCACCAATATAAAAAGATCACATGCCTTTCTTATACTGAATTTTTTGTAAAAGGCTTGTGTACCCTATTAAGCTTTTATATTGTCCTGAATCTAAAAGCATAGTATTGCTGAACATTATGGATTTGCATGGAGGATCAATGACATGCAAGTTGTGATTGTTTTAGGAACCTATTACGCTATAGTCATCGAGAAATGTGCAGATTTGGTTGGACGTGTAGTAGTTGATGTTGGTGCTGGAATTGGCATTTTGTCTTTATTTGCTGCTCAGATTACTTAGTTATCGACATAGTTTATTTAATTCTCATTTTATATTATGAATGAAGCAGAGCAAAAAAATATTTTTTGTGTTCTTTTGGAATGATGAACTCCTTCCTCCTCTCTCTCTCCCCCTCTATCTCCCTCTTTCTCTCTCTCTCTCTCTCTCACAGACATAAAAAAAATTCACACTCACATAGTAGGCTGGAGAAAAACATGTTTATGCTATGGAAGAATCTGAAATTGCAAAATATGATTGCAAAATTATTGTTGGGAACCCATTGCTTGGTTAAAGAATTACGGTGAGTGTCCTTGTTTTGTTACAAGTCATGATATTTGCCAAATCCTTATCTCAAATTTGGGGCCACTATGCCATCTAAACTATAGGTTATGAAGGGCAAAGTTGAAGAATTTGAGTTGCCTGAAAAAGATGATATGTTGATTTCTGAGCCAATGGGTAAGCTTGTTATTCATACTTGTTTTTCTCATTCTGGTTGATACATTTTCTATTATTTCTAACACGCGTGTTGAATTTTAACAATCGTAAAAAAATGTTATGATGAGTGAATCTTTATTTTAATAAGAAAGGGAAGAACCTTTTAACATAGGGCTAGACATCCTTTGCGATGAGTGAATACATTTTCTATTTAGGGTCAATGACAACCTTTTTATTATTTATTTTTCAGAGAGGCATGTAAAGCGGGGTTATACATAGACCTAGATAAAATTCAACGCGTAATTTTTTTAGAATAACTTTGTCCCCCCCTCCCCCTTCTCTCTAATGCATTTATTTTATGACCTTTCATAGAGTTTTAAATCATGAGTATACTTCATTAATGAAGTCATTGCACAGAGTAAGATAAGAGAGACTGATGATTGATATTGTTTGATTTATCTGCATTGTGGCTCATTTATTTACATATTTCGAGGAATTCATCACCATATTTAAATTGTTTCCATTTATTGAAAATATCATTGAAAGTTGAACTTCTGATGTTCGTCGCTTCAATCGAAGGTGAATTTCATGTACAGAGGTTATTTTAAGAATCTATTAAATTTTAAATCCGAAATGATCCTAAAGGGACTTTTAATAAATGATCCCAAATGGACTTTTATTTTTTGAAATTCCACAATAGTTTGATACTAATTAAAAGCATCACAAATTTTCTTCAAAGGCTCTGAAATATAATGATAATTTTATGTAATTGTAAATATATAGAACAACACATAGAGCTTTTAGATCTATTCACCTCCTAACCAGACATAATTTCATACCTTTACAACACTGATTTGACTTGTTTAATGGCCCCAATGGAACCTAAAGAGAAAATTATCAATTCATTTGTAAAGGTTAAATGTTAAACCAAAAGGAACCTTAGGGGATTTTTTAAGGATCCAAAAGTAGGACATGTGTTCATGTTGTTTAGATTTTAGGAATATCAATTAAGAACAAACTGACTTGCTTGACAATATGTACTGGCTTTTCAATAGATGAATGTCAGAGTGTTATGATCTTCATCATTATGTATAGACAACCTAAATATTCCACCTCCCTAGTAATTAACGGCAGAATAAGTGAGTGAATTTTCCCCCTCTTTTTTTTTGTTTTTGTGTATAGAAAGTTTTTTTTCCTTTTCGGGATTAGTTCTGCATCATGAAATGATGACTAGTTTAACTAACTCTTGACCATCTAAGGTTGTATATGTATGAGCTAAGATGAATTATTGGGAACGATGCAGTTGTGGTATGTTTTTTATAATTTAATAATTGTGACAGAAGTACAACCTATTTATGGTGTAGGAACCTAATTCAGAAGGACCGAGACAACGTCGCGGATCTCGTGTCTGTTTTGATATGTTGCGAAAAGAGGTTTCAGAACTAGGGTCAATAACACTCTCGTAGTGCGTGGTTTCTCTTTCCTTTTCTCTCATCACCATTGGTTCCTTTATGGATCCTTGAACTTCTTCTCAGGTATGGTACTTACCCATAAACTTCTTATATTACTTATTCTATAGAGTAAATAGGTCTTGATCATAGTTGTCAAATTATGAATCTAGTCATGAATCGTAAACCTTATGAATCGAATCATAAGAATTACTTTAAACGTAAAATTTGTAGGAAATAATATATAAATGCAAACAGATCACATAAATAATATGATGATAATTTGAAAACATCTATTCTTTGACTTAAAAACAAGCCTTTAAAAGAGTGAAAACCTAAATCAACCCTTAAATGGTCCCCTAAGACGCATGGAAACCTCACACAGGACCAATGTAACTAGTAAGAACTGACCGCGAAGTCATGAGTCTTTTGCTTTGAGAATATTGCAATAATTTGAAAACTTCTAGATTAATCTTAAACACAAGCCGTTAAATGGGTGAAAACCCAAACGACCCCGTAAAAGGCATAAACACCTCGCCTGAGACCAATATAACTTACAGGAATCGATCGCGTAGTCATGTGTCTCCCGATTTTAGAATATGATAATAATTTGAAAATATTTTGATTAGGCTCAAAAACATGTCATTAGAGGGTGAAAACCCAAAATAATGCCAAAACGGCCCCATAAGAGGCACTAACACCTCGTACAAGACCAATGTAACTCCTAGGAACTGACAGCATAGTCGTGGGACTCCGAGTTTGATAATATGATGTTCATTTGAAATTATCTAGATTAAGCTTAAAAATAAGTCGTTAAAAGGGTGAAAACCCAAACTAGTCCTGAACGATCCCGTAAGAGGCGTCAACACCTCGTATGGGACCAATGTAACTCGTAGGAACTGATTGCATAGTCACGAGTCTCTCTATTTGACAATATGGTGATAATTTAAAAATATCTAGATTAGGCTTAAAAAAGTCGTTAAAGGATGAAAACCCAAACCAGTCATTGAAGGGCCTCGTAAGAGGTATGAACACCTCGTAAGGGATTAATGTAACTTGTAGGAACTAATCGCGCAGTCATGGGTCTCCCAGTTTTAGAATATGATGATAATTAGAAAATATTTATATATGCTTAAAAACATGAAGTTTGAGGGTGAAAACTTAAAACAGCCCTCAAACGGCCTCGTAGGAGGCACTAACACCTTGTATGGGCCGAATGTAACTCGTAGGAGCTGACCGCGTAGTCCCAAGAATTTCATTTTGAGAATATAATAGTAGTGCATATAATATATCAGAATGGAAAAGGAGAATTCGTATGGCTGACCCCATATGATGGGATTAAGGCAAGGATGATGATGATGATGATGATGATGATGATGATGATGATGATGATGATGATGATGATGATATGCAATGTTTCAACTTGAATAATATTTTTTTTATGTTTATAACTCCTACCTTCTACTATCACACTCCCAACTGATGTTGTAGCTCCCATCGCTAGACAATTCTTTCGTAAGTGCCCTGGTTAATGACAATGGAAACATAAAGGTGTCGTCTCAGCTATGTACACTCTCGAGACATATGCCCTTTACCACCACATCTATAACAAAATATGGCCCTAGGTCCAAACACAGATGAATTTTATGGCCGACTTATTACAGTCCTTCCACCTCGAGCTTGAAATCTTCTAGGTGCATTTATACTATTTTTAAATCCTTGACCTTTAGGTACTTCTCGTTCTACACTTTGAGTTGAGGTTCTCGTCTCCCATCCATATGATTTTGTACCATCGTGTCTAGCTTTCTTCGAATGTTCATCTTGCATTTATTTCATTGACTTCTCTGACACCATAGCCCTGTCCAACAGGTCCACGTAATCTCTGATCTTCATATTATCAACAATGGTTTTTATATCTACATTCAACCCAGTCAAAAACCGATTACACTTACTTTCTTTTGTCCTCATCAAATTAGGTGCAAATCTAGATAAAGATATAAACAAAGTTTCATACTCCGACACTATTTGGTTCCCCTATTTCAACATGATAAATTCTTCCTATTTTTCCTTCCTATAAACCCTTGGGAAATATTTTTCAAAGAACACACTAACAAACTTTTCCCATGTCATTTGTGGAGGATTCACTGGCACCACTCCCCCAATTGTAGTAAGTAACCTTTATGTAGCATCCCACCATAATTTTGCATCATCCTCTAACATAAAGGTTTCTAGCAAAACCTTTTGTTCATATCGCACTTCCATCACCTTGAACATTGTTTCCATCTTTCTAATCAACTCCTCTACCACTAACGGATCGGTAGTCCCAGTAAATGCTGGTGGGTTTAACTTTATGAACCTCTCATGAAATTTATCCCTATATCCACCAGGTGCTCCACCTCTCACTTGTTCCACTAGTTGTACCACAGAACGTAATATTATTCCCACGTCATTAATAGGTTATTGTTGTACCTCTGGCTCATCCACTTCAATATGTCACTGTCATTACTGACTATTAGGTACATAGGATGCATCACCCTCTACTCTATCATGTGGCTCGTGTGGATCCATCACTCATCACAATATAAATAACTTGAACAAAATACAATAGCACCAGCTTAACATTAATAATGTTAGTCAAAATCATGGCACATAACAAACTCACTTTCTATTGTCCACTGTCAATCTAGACCCTCACACCTTGTCCAAAAACTAATAACAGAACATAGCATTTTGGGAGTGTAAGAAATATAAGCTTAATGAATGACCATATACACGCAGTTACCACACATATAACCAATTTGAATAACCATTTTTATTTTCTAATGCTATAACCCAATAAGAATTGTGTAACTCTCGCAAGCCTAGACCCGCCACAGTCCAATTAACCCACAATAGTTAATGGGGACCACCACAATCCATAATTAGACCCCAGTAAAACAAACCTTTAAGTTGGATTAACGAGACCGCCACATCCCATAGGACCCACCACATTCCTTAACATTAGATAAAGAACACGCCCCAGTCCATAACAATAGATAACATCACTTAACATTTTTAATCACATGCATATGTTTCATAATTACCACATCAGTCCATAAGCATTGTAACACATGTATTTAACTGCACATTTCCATATGAAAATATAAGCATTTGTATTTCATAGGGCAGGTCACTCATCTTGAAGTTGGTACTAAGATTAATTCCAAAACTACTTCCTTGGTATGGTAGTACTAGTTGTTTCCCCACCTGACAAGTCAACGCCATTAGTATTTGAATACACCAATTAACATTAAACCCAATAATACATCACATCATTTGGTCAATCAGAAATAACTAAAGAGTAAATAAATACATTACTTCACGTTTCTATAAAACCTTATTCATTAGGTTTCTAACACAATTTATAGAATTAAACTACGAATTCTTTAGACAAAGTTATGCCCGTTTCTTTACTATATAGCAAAACTGCCCTATAGGCTCCTCTATCATTTAGGCAACTTCCAGGAATTTTCATAATTTTTCTACAATATAACTTTCCATGATATTCCGTCCAATATCAATAAACATATTGAATAACAAAAAATTGAAGTTTCATAATTTTTAGGGTTCATCAAACACCTGGTATGCATACATCAAACACCTGGTATGCATACTTACTCCTTTGGGGAAGATTTTATACTGGAACTTCAAACTATCACCAAGGATTCATTTCTTGGTAGTTTTGTATAATTTTTGAATATGTTATACATATATGCGTCTATTTTAATCTTCAACTATAATTACTAAATTTTAATAAGTATTCCATGATTTATGCCATTTTTAACACGACTAGATCAGAATAGCACATTAAAGCATAACTTAACATTTTTAAGCATACATAACCCCCACCTCGGTTAACAATCGTGGAAACACATACTAAACATGTTTTAGTATATGCACACGTCATATACATGATTTACTACATCAAAAAGCTTCATGAGAAGGGAAGTCAAATCTGGGACTTTAAAGTTAACATTTACGATCCTAGCACAAGTCATCGTGTATGTTCTTTAGCCACCCCTGGTTTAACTCAATTTGGTAAAATGTGTATCAATTAAATCTTTATCCGAATTAGAAACAAAAGCATACCAAGTGTAGAACTCATCCATGTGACCAACTTTAATAAATAATTAATTACTTACGAGGTTTCCTCGATTTATTGAAATTTTCCAAAGGATTTTCTTACTTAACTTCTCCTTTTCTCTCTCCGTAGGCAAAATATTTTTCATGGATGATTTGGATGAAGAAGGGTGTTGTTTTAATAATCTTAAGTCGGCCAAACCATCCCACCCCCTCTAACCAATCAAAATATAGCACATGGTGTGCATATAAGACGAAATATCACTTAAGGGATGGACAAATTTGCCCTTGTTGCGTACTTTCGGTATAACTTCTTGTTCGAACCTTAGTTTAACACACCGTTTCTAGCATTACAACCCTAATTCATAAATCTACAACTTTCATATTTTGTGTTTTTCCAAAATCATAAAATTAGTACGACCAATTTGGGCACGAACAAAAGAGTAATAACTTTCATATTTGGTGGCCAAACATCGCCACTTTTGCACCAACACTTTAGTTTATTTTTATAAACATAATGATGCATTTAGACGCATATTATCGTGATTCATTTAACCACTTAACTAATCATATGATCTAAACATGTTATCCCCGATCATAATCTTGATTAGCATCTAATGTTAGTAACACATATATCACATGAGTATGCATCCTCTAAACATGACATATTTAAGACCCATCACCAACTTATAACTCATAACGTATACTTAATCTTGTAGTTGACATTCCTAATGATGTTTTAGGGCCTTACAAGAAAGGACAACAGGAGTAGCAATTGGGGTTAATACTACCAAGTCCTAAAGATGAACAGACGACATGGCCAGTTGGGCCAGAGACAAAGGGAATGATACAGAAAGGTGTCTTATGTGTGATAGTAGGGCCATTGGTGTTGAACTCATCCACAGTGAGAAAGTGAGACCAGTCAGATTGGAAAATAGATGGGAACAGTGCCAGTGGGGCACAACAATAGTGCAGGTGTAAAACCTTCGGCATGGAAATAGAACTAAGATATTTAAGTCCGAAGGTTACCAACCTGAGAGTGGTGTGATCAGTAGGACCAGAAGGGTCCGTAATAAAAGTAGTAGCATTCGGTTCCTCAAGTCCACCGGGGCTAAGGGAATAGAGGGGAAGGCAAGTAGGGCCAGTACTTGAAGTAAGAGAGTTTCTCGAGGAGTTATTACAGTTGTGGAGAGTTGGACCACAGAATGAAGGATTTGAAGAAAGTGAAGCAGGGGAAACAATAGGAAGAGATCCTAGATATACTACTATTCCAGCAAATTATGGGTTAGTTTCGGGATAAGAGTTATGTGAGGAACCCGTTGACTGGGAACGGTAGATGGATAATGGAGAGAAAAAATTTGGCTTAATCTTATAAATATAAGATAATTTCAGGTGACATGTGTGCGTCACAATATATGATTATTTAACACATAAATTTGCGAGTGAGTTGGATTTAATGGGTGCATGGGCAATGACAGCCTTAAGTGGTATATATATTTACCATTGGGTCGTGGGACTCTTTGGTGTTTCCTGCGGGGAAGCAGATGTATACACTAGAAGGATGTTTGTATTGTGTGATTAGTTTTACTACTTTTGAGAGTTATGAAAGTAGAATTTAAAATTATCATTTGTAATGACTAGATATTGAGGGTTTGAGAGGTAATAAATTGTGTGATAAGACTATCATGCTCATTATTCCAGGGTGAGGTATATTATTTTGCGAGGTATCACCTAAAAGAGGGTTAGGCATGTTATATATGTTGTTGTATCATTGAATTAGGTGAGTATGTTGTGTTATTATATTTAATATCGATGAGTAGGGACATTTAATGATGCGATTCAAGGTATGCTGGTTGTCGAGCTGAGAGATTTAGCTCGTTATTGATGTAGCCCCCAAGGACTCAATAACGGTAAAACCGTCGTGTTTTATATCGTCTTTAGTGACATGAGAGTGGAGGAGTAAACATCTTATGTCAGGAACGGATCTCAATGATTGACAGTGTTAGTTAGTAGTGTATCGGGGGTGTTTCCTTAGTTGGATTTCACTTTGCGAGACACACCACGCATAAAAATTAGGGAACATCGGGAGGTGGGAAATGTGTGATCTCTAGAACACGAGTTTAGTACCTCAGTTATATTACGTATATGTAGTTATAACTAAGAGATAATAGTTACATTATGATTTAAGAACAGTAAACCCATACTATGTTGATGTGAAAATAATTAAGTTGAAGTTAGTAGGGTGGTTGAGTGTAACCCTATTGTATAGTCATTCCTAGTATGCAAGGCTTAATCCAAAACCCTGTATATTACATTCAATTGACTACTGTGAAAATGCACGGGACATAGGGTGTATGGACGCCCTAGATAGTTGAGATTTTTGGTCTCATTCACAAGAAGAAGATGGGAAGTAGTATAAAATAAATGTATAGGCATGAGTAAATTAGAGATAGAACTAGAATGAGGCAAAGATAATATAGTTGTAATGTGAGCAAGTTGTGTCATCAGAAATCGAAGGGTAGGCAGAAAGGAGTGATCTAGCGTTGAAAAGTACAAGGAAGGTACATTTTAAAATTTTGAGGATAATTAGGAAGTACTCATAGCAAAGGAATAACATGACGAGATTTACATCATAACTAATTGTAGATGTAAAAGCCTGACATGAATAGTCGGGTATGATTGCAGATATCTCCAATGAATGGAATACATGTTTAAAAATGGAGAATTTGGAACCTAGGGAGGAGGGGACCTTTCCCAAAATAATGAATGGTATAGTCGTTAGAATATCGACCCAATCATGCTGGGATATTCTTTAAAGAAGGGTCGCAGTTGCTAAGGTGAAACGGTAAGAGAAAAGAGGGAGTACTTTAGAGTAAGTGATTAGGGAGGATTGATCACTAGTCTTAATGGTAGGGTATAGACAGTCGGAATGAGAAGTACCACTAGTGTGGGGTACCGGGAACAACATAATGTTCCAAATTTTAGAAGGACATGGATATCGTGTGAGAAGGTATCTGAGTATGTTAGTACTGAGTTTATCCTAATTTCGAGGTTGAAATTTCTTTCTAAGGGGGGAAGTATCTAAAACCCCATAACTTTTAGTTATTTTTATATGGGGATTAATTAAATTAAAATGGGGAAATTAATCCAGATTAAAATAAATATTAATTAGCGTGATAAGGGTTTATATTTATTTCTATGAAGAATATTGAGTATTACTTAGTGAATGGGTAATAAATTAGTAAGAATGAATTATGATGGCCGTGAATGAGAAATACGATAAGTGCGGTAAATTTATCGGGACGCGCATGTGAGTCATGTCGGGGCTTAAAAAGTATGAAATAAAATGTGAATTATTTATGGGTCATCCATATGGTCATGTTGAGTATGTCAGTGTGTCTGAAAGGGTCGAAACAATTAGAAAAGTGTACTTAAGGGTTTGGATTGGGTCGCGGGTAAGTTTTAGGCCAAAACGGCACCCCGGGAGGGCATTGTGGTCTTTTGAATTTTTAGAGTAAATGGACCTACAAATTTATAAGCCCTGTATTAGCATGTAATTGATAGATATCAGGGTTAGAAGGATAGAAAACAACAAGGGACCATTAGAGATGATGGAGAAGACATCCTTGGAGTTTAAGAGATGAGTTAACTATTCCAAAAGCAGCAATCTGGCACGGTTTAAAACTGTGCCAGATCAAATCTGGCACGGTTTTGAACTGTTCCAGAATCAGGTGTTCCAAAATAACCATTTTTTTATGGCATGGTTTTAAAGTGTGCCAGGTTTCGCCAAACAGGAACATTTCTGACACACTTTAAAACCGTGCCAAAATTTGACATTTCTGACACACTTTTGGTAGACTTTATAACTGTGTGTCAGATTGAGTACATTTTCATACACTTTTAGCACTATTCAAAATCATGTTAAAATTTGATACACTTTTGGCACGGTTTTCAATTGTGCCAAATTTTTTATCAAAGAAAAAAAATAATTATTTGAAAATAAGAAAATTCACAAATTACGAATCTCGCATGTTGTTAATAAACTAATGTACATACAAACTTCAAAATATTACAAGTCTTAATAGTTCATACACCCAAATAAAATTAGGGAGAGTTTCCCCTATTTTCTGAACATTTTAAAACCTACTAATATAAAACTTACGTAATGTAAAGCCTGATAGCAATAAAATTATAAAAGTCTGCACGATCATAAAAGTCAACAATAAAACTACAAAAACCTACACGACCATGTCACAAAAAAATAGAATCCTAAATATTAACGACATTAAATAATAATACCCTTGTTTTAAACCATTTATTTCTTCATGTGTTCCACGTGGATAAAAACAAATGATATCCTCAAAAATAATAGGATATAAAAAGAGATAATATTAGATACCGAGTAATTATGACTGAGGGCTGAGGTCAATTCTGACCTAACAGAGGTAATGACCTAGGGTCGAGGTCAATTCTGACCTAAAAGAGGTAATGACAAAGGGCCGAGGTCAATTCTAACCTAAAAGAAGGGATGACTGATAGTCGAGGTCAATTCTGACCAAACAGAGGTGACGACCGAGGGCCGACATCAATTCTGACCTAAAAGAGGATACGACCCAGGTCCGAGGTCAATTCTGACCTAAAAGAGGTGACAACCCAGGGTCGAGGTCCATTCTGACCTAACAGAGGTGACGACCTAGGGCCAAGGTCAATTTTAACCTAGAAGAGGTGACGACCGAGGGCTGAGGTCAATTCTGACCTAACAGAGATGATGACCTAGCGTCAAGTTCAATTTTGACCTAAAAGAGGTGACGATCGAGGGTCGAGGTCAATCCTAACCTGACAGAGGTGATGAATCGGGGTCGAGGTCAATTATGACCTAAAAGAGGTGACAACCGAGGGCCGAGGAGAATTTTATCCTAACAGAGGTGAGGACCCAGTCTTGAGGTCAATTCTGACCTAAAAGAGGTGACGATCGAGGGTCGAGGTCAATTCTGACCTAACAGAGGTGACGACCTGGGGCCGAGGTTAATTCTGACCTAAAAGAGGTGACAATCGAGGGCCGAGGTCAATTCTGACCTAAAAGATATTGACCAATAATGGATCTAAGTGAGAGACGTTCGTGGGGATAATCTAACAGACTCCACTGGGGGTAAGGATTTAGATTCCACTAGGGAAGAAGGAATCATCTGTGGAAAATTTTTTGTTTTGTGGTGTCCTTTGGAGACCTTGTTAGGGAGAATATTTTTTCTTGAATTTTGCTGGGGATGGAGAGAGATATTTTTCTTGGTAAGAATTGATTTGGCAATTCCGGGAATTTTTTGGGATTTTCTGGTATTTATTTGGACTTTTTGTACGAAATTTTAAAGGGGGTGTCGACCGGCATAGATGGAGGGTGTCAAACGGTAGTGGCACGGTCTTTTGGGGTATTTTGAGTAGGTGGAGGGTCAGTATCGATCGATGGGCGGCAGGCAGATGCCGATTGGCATGGCCCTTAGCCTTATATAAAAAGGGGGTGGGTTATCCTCATTCTGCACAGCTTTATGACTTCCTTTCTTCCGCTATAAACTTTTGAAAATCGTTCTAGCATAAAAAATGGCTGATTTCTTAAGCTGCGCAACCCATGTGGCATGTCTCAATACCGACAATTGGGCAGGGTTGGAGTGGAGGGCTAGGGTGCCCCTCGCGTTCGGTAGCGATAACTCTTTTGACTCGTTCAAGCCAGTAGTGGATGATCAGACTCTTCTGCGTAATCCCTTGCATCATCGCTCTTCCTGGGTTGTGAACTCTGGTGGGTATGTAAGTATTGCATAACCCTGTGCATTCTTTCTTTTTGTCGTGACGGGATTTCTTTATTTTTTGAATTTGACAAGGATTTTCTTCGACAGTCTGACGTCTCCTTATCGACTATTCGTGTCTGCGGTATGATGAATCTTAGGGATTTTTGGGAGCACTTCCTATTGTGGTATATTGGATGGTGTCATCTATTGGCTTCGGGAGGCTGGAGTTTGTTTTTTATGAGATGCCCCGCTCCAATTCTGTCTTATATGATTTAGGAGAGAGGTGGTGGGACACTACCCACACCTTCCATTTCATCTTCAGGGAGATGAAGGTGACTCCCAATGATGTTCAGTAGCTGCTGGGGATGGACTGTGAGGGTGCCCAAATTGAGGTTGACAAGACGTTTAGGGTGACGCTGGAGGCGGTAGCGGCATATTTGGGTGATGTAGAGAGGGTGGTTTCTGGGGACTCTCTTCGTTTGTCTCTTCTGAGAGAGTTGTTGTTGAGGAGTAGATTGATGAGAGTGGTGGGAAGAAGGTGCATCAGATGGCCTGCTTGTTTATCCTCTTGTCCTGGGAGGTTTTTTGGTGGTGCGTCGTCCACTTATGGTTTTTACTGTTTCCAAGGATGTTTTTGAACATCCATTCCTATGATTGGGGGAGCCTGAGTTTGGTGACCCTTTATTACTCTTTGGATGCATTCATCCGGTGCTATCGACAGACTTTTACTAGAGCCACGTATCTTCTGGAGGTATCCTTTATTTTTGCATTTTCCTTTATGCATCCTCATTTTCCTTTCATGTGCTTCATTTTTATTTCATGAATGTTGATCTTTGTCCTTTGCAGACATCGTTCTACGAGTTGATTGGGTTGAACGACCAGTTAATTTATTTGAAGGATGACTCCGTTGGGGACTTCGGCCGAATGTACCGGTGGTGGAGGTCCAATCAGCAATCTAAGAATACTCTTTCTCTTGAGATGGTGTGTCAGGTCTTGAATGGATTAACGAACGGGCGGGTAAGCGTTCTTTTATCTTGAGACTGTCTTTCCTTTTGATGACCTTTTATCGATACCAATCTTTTTTCTCTTTTTGGGGATTTGCAGGTAACTTTTATCCCTGGGGGACGGCCATTCAACACACTAGGGTGATAGGGGACATGCACAGATGCGACGTCCGCTAGCGAACCAGTTTGGCTACTCTTAGTATCTCGAGGATAGGGTATTCCAATAGATCATGGAAGATGATGTTGCGGTGCCATTGGAGGCACGTGCGGGAGATGTGTGAGGATGCCCGAGTGGCTTTGATGATGGGGGAGTCACACTCTTTGTACACTGACATAGCGGTTATTTCGTCTATATGGACTTTATCTTGAACTGGAGGATGCCACCCAGTATATATGATGTGAAGCCTCTCCCTTGAGCGGGCTTGAGTCAGTAGGTGGGTTCCTTTCATAGCGCTGGTGGTTCTACCACACCCACGGTGATAGCAATATCAGAGGCTTCTTCGTGCAGTTGTATGCTTCATCCTGCAATATTTGGTGGGTTCAGGGAGGGTCAGTGCGCTTACAGCATCGTCCCAATGCGATGGAAACGGAGGAGTTGGGATTGATAGAGGAGGTCCTTCGTGTAATACCCCATATTTTAGATTGAATTGAAATTAAAAAAAAAACTATGCCATTATATATATTTGAAATGTTTGGAAATGAAACTATGTCAGTATACAAATTCAAAATGTTTGGAAATGAAAAATTAAATTGAATTCATTGAGATACGAATGTGTGACTTAAATAATAGAAGCGAATTAACGCATAAAAGGATCAAGAGGGTTAAATTTAGGGCAATGGAATTTTTGTAAATAAGTTAACCCTAGGTATAAATAGAAAAGAAGAGAAGAAATATTCATTTTATCAGTTCACAAAAGGGGGCTAGGGTTTGGTAGAGAGAGAGAGTAAGAAGAGAAGAAAGGTCAGAGGATTTCAAGAGGATTCAACTTCTCCATACAATCCAAGGCAAGTTAATAACCTATATGTGTATAATATGTATATATAATGACATTTCACATGAACATGTATTTGGATCCCTAAATTAATATGAAATTGATGTTAAAAATGATATTCAATGTATTAGGATCATCCTCCATGTATATTCAAATGCAATAACATCATTATAGGGATTGAGCTGTAGAACAAACTCTTAAATTTGAGAAATATTTGAAATTAAGTAAATCATCATATTAAAAGCTATTTTTATCTGTTTTGGTTCCGAAAATGGATGTTTCGTCCTCCTTGCCCAGTAGAAAATCATATTCTGGACGACTTTGTAGTTTTAAGTTTTTTTAAAAACGGATCGGAAAATCCTCGAATATGCGTTTTACAGTTCTACGCAGAAAGTTGGTGTGAGCAGGTCCGAACTGTATATGTTAGTTTTGGGTCTGTTTTATGCAGGATATGGTAGCGTGATCACGTATCCTTATAGAAAATCACATTCCGAAGAACTTTGTAGTTTTAAGTTTTTCCAAAAACAGATCAAAAAAGCCTCGAATCGACATTTTACAATTCTGGGCAGAAAGTTGTCGAAAACAGGGGCGAATATTATATGTTTGTTTCGGCTCTGTTTTATGCAGGCTATGGTAGCGTTCTCAAGTATCCTTGTATAAAATAACGTTCTAAAAACTTTGAAGTTTTAAGTTTTTCCAAAAACGAATCGAAAAAGCCTCAAATTGGCGTTTTATAATCTGGGCAGAAAGGTGTTGAAATAAGAGTGCTAATGTTTTTCATGTTGTTAGTAAGATAATTATGGTGTTTTGCCTAATATCCTAACTTGATCGCATATGGTTATTAGGGATATATAACCTTGAAATGATTTGATGTTGAATCAGTAAATTAATGATGTAAATTATGTTATATTGTATAACTCGAGTAAGAGACTTGACACGATTGTATATATACATAAGCAGGAAATTATTTTACATGTATAGTGTCGAGTATACACTAGACTAGTCCTCCGGTCGACGTAGTCACATGTTGAATGCGATTTTTTTTTGTGATTGATCCGGTTAGGTTCCGCTCAAGTGTCGTGTCAGAGATAAACCACCGGAACCAGACACGTGGTTGTAATGCGGGTCGGATAGAAAGATCCTGAAATGCCATGTGATTTAGGACTTAATATGATTGACCGTGCCACGTAATGTTGGGGAATATTCGTGTGTAGGCCTAGTGTTACGACTTGTTCCCCCGAGTAACGATAGTGACCCGATATGACTTATTGTGTGAGATATTATGCATGTGCCTTCAAATAATATCCCGAATCGATGCATTTGATATTGTACTTGAAGGAAATATTTTGATACGTTAAATACTCAAATGAGATTAATAATGATTAATCATGATACGATATGAGGTTACACGTTACTCGAGTTTGGATTGGGTAGTCATGACATAAGACCATTGGTTGGGTAATTAAATAACTTAATCGCTGGAGACGAGTAACGACTAGTGTGCTTTCATTATAAGTACATCTAATAACCTTATAGCTTGTTTTCTTTCTTTGACGGTCGTCTATCTTGCTTATTGCTCCTCTCCTATATATATATATAATATATGACAGGTCCTCGTCCCGATGGACAATAGACTATAGATATTGATGAGATCATATCAATCTCAGGATTCGTGTAGCCGTGGAGTTATTCTATTTTAATTTATGTCGCTTGTTTCCCTTTTCTTGAGGGTGATATCAGAGATTAATATCACGTTGTTTATACTTGGTATTTGAGAGAATTATTGTATTACTCTTTACCGTTTTGTGTTGGGCCGCATGTATTGGCATTTTATATTTTCAGTTTGAGATTACTGGTGGATTATTACAGTTAATAGTTATGAGTTGGTTTCACTTGTTATAGTTGTTACTATATGATTTGGTTACACGTATGAGAGTGTACATGTTTACTTTACTGCATTTATTTAAATTCTGTTTCTAATGCCAAGATATTGACGCTCCGCTTTAATTTAATTGGGTGTAGCTAACCGAATCAGATATAATGAGCGAGGTTATCACAGATGGTATCAGAACATGGTTATATATCCCTTAGGGATCTGAGGGCATCCATTACGTTTTCCGTGCATCGTTTCCTTGATACGTAGAGCCTTATGATTAGGTATTGTATTCAATGACTTGGAAGATCTTCACGGTAGGATTATGATGGGTGATTCGGAACTTTCCTTGTGTATAGGGAGGGTTCCTTGTTTGGATTTCATTCGTGAGACATCCCACGCATGAGGTAAATCTACGATCAACCACAGGATAGTACGCGTGAGATTCGTGTGTGAGTACTTGTTGTAATTATGACTAGTTCTCCACTTGAATAATTTTTTTTTGATATGTGTTCACTTACTAGCTTTTAAGATGGTGATTTGATGAGACGTGGACTCTGGGAGGGCATAGGGTCCAAGCATTTTAGGACACCGCGATTCACACGCAATAATCGTAGTTTTATCGCCCACCTGTAGGCGAGATCACCAATGTTGAACTCAGTGATTGAGTTGAATTTTGGTGCTTTAGGGGGAGGAAACACCCGTATATTTACTGTGCATTATCAACTTTGAATATCGTCACTCTTATGGATGTAAAGAAGTTGGTATAAGTTATAGCCCACCCTGTAATACCACTGAGTTGTTGGTACCACTTGCGTGTGTAGTTGTCTGAAGTTGTTTCCAATGTGGAAGGGTAGACCTTTAGATATGGCATACCTCAAAATGATGTGGTCCAGTTGTTATTGTGACATTTTCCTGAGAAGAAATTTTCGCGCTCCACCCGTGATGGACAGTCTGTTGAGGCATTCGATGACGTATTAATCAGTGAATGGTTAACGAAGTAATTATTATGATAATAAGAGTATATTATTACTCATGGACATGTAAAGGAAGGGTTGTGATCTGAGAGAGGACTACTCCAAATCGGTGTATGTCCCACCCCGTCAAAGGATGACCTGAGGGGTCCAATTTTGGTGTACCCAAGAGTGTTATCGTACTTGTGAAAATCACGAACTAGATTCATCTATTTGATGATGTATAATGGGAGATTCATGAGTCTGAATCTGGAATGGATAAGTGATTATCCTTGAAATATTGTGTTGGTATCGGGAAAGTTTGGCAGGCATGTAAACCTACACGTTGTCCACACAAGTGATAGATGTCGTATTGGGATAACACAGTGGTTCTATAATGTTCTGATCTGATAAAATCCATGATGGAATCAACTTAAGGCCGATTAGGTGTGTGTTCGGTCATGCACAAGATATATTAGTGGGTTGGATACTCACATGTTCAGAGTGGAATATTTTGACGAGTTTTCCCGAACAAGCTCATGAGAAGTTATTAGTAATATTGCGATGTCTTGTCCATGGACACTAGGGATGATGAAGTGCATATCGAAAGGCCATACGAGGATTGACATTGGAGAAGTTTAGAATTGTTGAGGGAGTCTTCTTTCCATATTTGGTAATTATTGGAGTTCAGTGTTATTCGTAAATCCCTAGATTAGAATAGGTGTTCGATAACATGTTATTATCTTATTTTGTAACATCGATATATTTATTACAAATTATCGAGATTGGGAAGTGACTATGGGTGTGCTAGGAATGGAATTCAGCTGGAGTTTTCGGTTGTGAACCCTACGATGAGTAACGAATCTCGAGGGATGAGTTATTGAGTGAGAACATCACGAGGGAGTGTTCAATAGGCGTTTCATTTTATGCGAGTGTGATCGCTTGAGTTGGAGATATATCCATGAGTTCGATTTTATGTTATCACCCGATGATTGGGGGTACTAATTTATTGCACCGTGATAATGGTGGTTCTTTATTTTGAATCCATCAGATATGGGAATGTGGCTATGTTGTGGTCCTCGTTATGTATTAATGTGAATTAGAGCACGAGTGAGTAGTTAGTGACATGATGTTTACTTAGACCGTGTGTGATTAAAGATGCGTTACAAAACCAAGTGTAAGATGTTCAATTATGGTGACGTCTATACTAGTGAATAGTCACACCATGATGGTCTTTTGATAATGGTAGAGTCGCGTGTACCTCTGTCAGTTTTTGCGTGATTGATGATAGTGTTGCCAAGTGAGTGTCGTCATTCTCTGTCAGTTTTTGAGACATTTTGGGGTTTCAAATGTTGGACCCATTCATTGAAATGGTTGTCATAACCTCCACTATAGGGGGACAACAAGAGAGTGTTTCGACCGTTGTTGAGAAGTTTTGTAAGGAGGGTGTGTACTCTTGGGCAAACACCCGCGAATGGGTTCGTAAGATATTTAATTTTTACTTCAGTTATGTGTGGAGTATTGAGTGTTAATTGGGGTCACGGTACGCGAAGGTACCCTCTACCTTGTATTTACAACCTTTGACTTGTTGGATAGCACACCGTTCTTCATAAATATCAGGTAGCATTAGGGTGTTGGAATATGTATTTCCAGATGGTGAGTGTCCCAAATTTGGTATTCTGATTTGGTATGATAAGTGGGAATTTTGGGTCTTACCGCGTTGCTTGGCAAATTTACAATCCTTATTCGTGGTTTGAAGAACCAAGTTCATTTCATGTTCGGTGAAAAAATTCTAGTATACTCACAGTCCAAGGAAAATCCTGTCGGATAGGTTGAATTCGTGATGAATTTTTAATAAAAGAGGGGTAAGTCTAATCTAGCGAGGGTCCGTCGCCTTAGGTTAGAGCGACCAAGCCGTGATAAGTGAGGGTGTTCAAGGGGGCGTATTTCATCTTGGGTTAGTTTGAAACCTTTGGGTCAGGGATCGTTGACCTCCCAGAATGCAACTTTGTTGGTGTTATCTTGTTCGAGAGAGTATGAACCTTACTGATATTATTTACCTAAGTCCAGACTTGGAAAGATGGAACAATATTTGTAAGTGCATAGAAGTTGTATGCTTATGCACATGTATAATAATAGTGGATAATAAGGGTTTCCATATCGGTTGACTCACCATCAATTTAATTGCAAGGCAAGTTTTATTGACAACTCGGAGTAGAGTTGGCTTTTGAGCTTTCAGTACCATCTGTTAGTCGATTCTGAGTTGAGTATCGAGGAATGATTGATGAATAGTGACATTTGTATTGAATAGCCGAAGTTGTATTATTTGTTGTGTGATGAACTGTTGAGTCCAGAGACAAGTGGTTTTTGGAGTTAGATGATTCTTGTATCACTAGGGGTCTTGAGTTGACAAATTTCTTATCTCGACAAGGTGACAGTAGTGTATCGGAGGGGTTCCTTGTTTGGATTTTACTTGCGAGACACTCCACGCACGAAACTTAGCGAGTCAGGACTTGGGGGTATTGATTTCTAGATCATCTTAGTAGTTCAGTTATGTTAGGCTTCGTGGTGAGAGTTAGGTTGTACAGTTAGAAATGGGAAAGTATCTCCATGGATTTCATCGTTGGGTTGCCAAGATCGCAGCACGGTCATGATTCGATTTGGGCATCGTCGACAGACTGACAAAGGTGGATCATTTTTTTCTAGTGAGGATGAATTATACGGAAGCACAGTACGCCACAATATTTATTAACGAGATTATGAAGTTCCATGGGGTATCGCGTGATATCGTGTCCGACCATGGCAGTGTCTTCATCTCGCACTTTTGGGGCGATGTTTAGGAAACGATGGGAGTTCAGTTGAGCTTGAGTACTGTTTTCCACCCTCAGTTTGATGGTCAGACGGAGCGGGTAAACCAAATTTTGGAGGACATGTTAAGATTTTGTGTGTTAGACTTCAAAGGTGGTTGGGATACACATTTACCACTGGTGGAGTTCGCATACAATAATAGTTATCAGACAAACTATTGGCATAGAACCATACGAGGCTTTTTAAGGCAGGCCTTGTCGATCCCCTACATGTTTGTTGGAGTTCAGAGAGCACCGGATGCTGGGTCCGTATATTGTTAGGGAGACCTCAGAGAAGGTAGACTTGATTCGTGCACGGATGAATAGCGCGCAAGATCGTCTGAAGACTTATGCTGACATAAGGCGGAGGAAGTTAGAGTTCACCATTGGGGACCAAGTGTTATTGAGGGCCTCACCCATGAGAGGCATTGTTCTCTTTGGTGACAAAGGGAAGCTTTCACCGCTATACGTGGGTATGTTTATAGTGTTGGACAGGGTGGGGTCAGTTGCCTACCGTTTAGCCCTACCCGACCAGCTCCAGCGGGTACACGATATTTTTTATGTATCCATGTTGAGAAAGTTCTTATGTCCCGAGGACTCACACCTACACATAGATTTAGATAGGGTTGAGCTGCAGCCCGATGGGAGCTACGAGGAGAGACCGGTCAAGATCCCAGATCGTCATGAGCAAGAGTTGAGGTCAAAAGTCATTCCACTTGTTCGTGTTATGTGGAGTAATCAGGATGAGTCTGAGGCCACTTGGGAGAGAGAGGATGACTTGCGAATTAGTCACCCATATCTCTTCATGGAAGGTACATGTGAAACTACCTTACTTGACCTGAATTGATTTGTTTTAATTTGGATTTCTAGGACAAAATCATGTTCGTAGAGGGGGACAATGTAATACCCTGCATTTTTGATTGAATTGAAATTTAAAAAAAATATGCCAGTATATATATTCGAAATATTTGGAAATGAAACTATGTTAGTACATATATTCAAAATGTTTGGAAATGAAAAGTTAAAATGAATTCATTGAGATACGAATGCGTGACTTAAATATTATAAGTGAATTAACGCGTAAAAGGATCAAGAGGGTTAAATTTATTGCAATGGCATTTTTGTAAATAAGCTAACCCGAGGTATAAATAGAAAAGAAGAGACGAAATCTTCATTTTATCATTTCACAAAAGGGGGATAGGGTTTGGTAGAGAGAGAGTAAGAAGAGAAGAAAGATAAGAGGATTTCAAGAGGATTCAACTTCTCCATACAATCCAAGGCAAGTTAATAACCTATATGTGTATAATATGTATATATAATGAAATTTCACATGAACATGTATTTGGATCCCTCAATTAATATGAAATTGATGTTAAAAATGATATGCAATATATTAGTATCATCCTCCATGTATATCCAAATGCAATAACATCATTATATGGATTGAGTTTTAGAACAAACTCTTGAATTTGAGAAATCTATGAAATTGAGTAAATCATCATATTAAAAACTATTTTGAGTTGTTTTGGTTCCGAAAATGGATGTTTCATCCGCTTTGCCTAGTACAAAATCATATTCTGGAAAAGGTTGTAGTTTTAAGTTTTTTTAAAACTGACGAGAAAATCCTCGAATATGTGTTTTATAGTTCTGCGCAGAAAGTTATCGTGAGCAGGTCTGAACTGTATATGTTAGTTTCGGGTCTATTTTATGCAGGCTATGGTAGCGTTCTCATGATTCCTTGTAGAAAAACACGTTCGGAACAACTTTGTAGTTTTAAGTTTTTCCAAAAACAGATCGAAAAAGCCTCAAATTGGCGTTTTATAATTCTGGGCAAAAAGTTATCGAAAGAGGGGCGAATATTATATGTTAGTTTCGGGTCTGTTTTATGCAGGTCATGGTAGCGTGTGTGTGAGTCCTTGTAGAAAATCACGTTTCGAACAACTTTGTAGTTTTAAGTTTTTCCAAAAACAGATCGAAAAAGCCTCAAATTGGCGTTTTACAATCTGGGCAGAAAGGTATTGAAATAAGAGTGCTATTGTTTTTCATGTTGTTAGTAAGATAATTATGGTGTTTTGCCTAATATCCTAACTTGATCGCATACTTATGGTTATTAGGGATATATAACCTTGAAATGATTTGACGTTGAATCAGTAAATTAATGACGTAAATTATGTTATATTGTATAACTCGAGTAAGATATTTGACACGATTGTATATATTCATAAGCGTGAAATTGTTTTACATGTATATTATCGAGTATACACTAGACTAGTCCTCAGGTCGACATAGGTACATATTGAATGCAATTTTTTTATTGATCCGGTTAGGTTTCTCTTAAGTGCCGTGTCAGAAATAAACCACCCGAACCGGACACATGGTTGTAATGCAGGTCGGATATAAAGACCTTGAAACTCCATATGATTTAGGACTTAGTATGATTTCCCTTGACACGTAATATTAGGGAATATTCGTGTGTAGCCCTAGTGTTACGACATGTTCCCTCGAGTAAAGATACTGACCCCATATGACTTATTGCGTGAGATATTATGTTTGTGTCTTAAAATAATATCTCGAATCGATGCATTTGATATTATACTTGAAAGAAATATTTTGATACGTTAAATACTGAAATGAGATTAATAATAATTAATCATGATACTATATGAGGATACATGTTACTCAAGTTTGGATTGGGTAGTCACGACATAGGAGCATTGATTGGGTAATTAAACAACTTAATCACTGGAGACGAGTAATGACTAGTGTGCTTTCATTGTAAGTACATCTAATAAACTTATAGCTTGTTTTCTTTCTTTGACGGTCGTCTATCTTGCTTATTGCTCCTCTCCTATATATATAATATATGACAGGTCCTCGTCCCGATGGACAATAGACTATGGATCTTGATGAGATCATATTCATCTTAGGATTCGTGTAGCCGTGGAGTTATTCTATTTTAATTTATGTCGCTTGTTTCCCTTTTCTTGAGGGTGATATCAGAGATTAATATCACGTTGTTTATACTTGGTATTTGAGAGAATTGTTGTATTACTCTTTCCCGTTTTGTGTTGGGCCGCATGTATTGGCATTTTATATTTTCAGTTTGAGATTACTGGTGGATTATTGTAGTTAATAGTTATGAGTTGGTTTCACTTGTTTTAGTTATTATTATATGATTTGGTTACACGTATGAGAGTGTACATGTTTACTTTACTGCATTTATTTAAATTTTGTTTCTAATGCCAACATATTGATGCTCCGCTTTAATCTAATTGGGAATAGCTAACCGAATCAGATATAAAAAGTAGGGTTGTCACACTTCGACCTGAGGTATACTTTTTGTTCCTTTGTCTTTCGATTTCCTGAGTTTTCCAATTGCCTCAGACTGACTGATTTGTTTTTTTCCATTTTCCTTTGTAGTGCATTAGTGTCTCCACCACTTGGTTGAGGGACATTCAGAACTGGATATCTTCGGTGACTTCTCACATCCAAGATTCGATTCCAATTCCCTCTTTCTTGGTACCGCCTACCTCGTCCGAGGAAGGGTCTGGCTCAGGAAGTGGTGGCACATTGTCTCGCCGTAGAGGGAAGAGGGTGCGATGCGGGGAAGGAGGCTCTTAGAGAAAGGAAGAAGAAAAGGAAAGAGGGAGAGGAAGAAAGAGAAAGAGGATTTGGTTCTGGCTGAGTCCCGTTGTATTTCTATTTTTGTTGTTTTTCCTGCAAAATATCCATGTAACACAGAAAAATATATGCAAACAAAAAGGTGGAGTTTTTGTTAATTTCTTATTGTTTAGCGAGTAATGTGCATGCTCTTTTTACTATGCTGCTGGGACCGTAAAAAGAATTTGACATTTGAGAAGGATTTTATTTTAAAATGGGATAAGTACAAGCATAAGTAGAAAGAAAATAGGAATTTCCTTACGATAAATATTAATTTTGTTGGGGTTTTTTTATTTTGACAAGAAAGGAAAAACTTGAATTCCTAACAATATGGAGTTGTCAATCGGCAAGCCCCTTGTCCTGCCTATCGGCATGTTAGTCCAGTCTAATCAATCTAAGTCTTTGATGAGTACTGTCTTCAGCCTTTTGGTACTGTGTTGGGTAGGTTTCTCTTCCAATTTCTGCAAGATTGTGTTTCTTGTTGGGGCTTTCCAAATATAAAAAGGGGTAAAGGTGGAGCTTTTCTTCACACTTTCACAATCCTTCTTTTGCATTCCTCTTCCTTGCTTTGTGATATGTCTCTCCCTGGTAGTGTTGAGTTTTCTAACTACCTCGAGACTTCGGAGGCGATGTGATCATATAACGTTGACTATGATGCTTTCCATATGCGGAGAGTTTCTTTGTGGCACAACCCATAGAATGGAACATGTTGATGGCGGCAATCGAATTTTCGTATCCCGAGGATCATGTCTTTCGCTTCGGGTTGGATGATATTTGTCCTTCTTATGAGGAATTTTCTTACATGCTGGGGATAAATCCCAGCATTGCTGTGTCTTTGCCCATTTTTTCCCATTCTCCCAGGGAATTACTGGCCAGACTTCTTAATATCTCACCTTCGACGACCAGGCCATTAGTTACGAGAGGCATGATTTCTCTTCTTTCAATTTTACGGTCTGTGCATTCGCAGGACGTAGGTGATGTTGGATATGCTGGGGCCATCATCCTAGGCCTTGTTTCAAAAGTTCTATAGGTGACTGGGGAGATGCTAGTGGACCTCCAACTGGATACTATCCTTTCTTGGATGTTATATCGTCACAATCCTACGGTGGTAATTCTGGTGGAGACCTTGAATGGCCTGAATGCCTGGCGGGAGGGTCGTTCTGACTTCCTAAGAGGGAGCCCTATGATGCTATTTATGTGGCTATCTGAGAGATTCCTCATGGTGGTCCCACCTGAGTATCCCTTGCCGATGGTTCCAAACTTCTTCTCGCACTACTTCATTAGCATAGTCCTGGGCATTGAGAGTTTAGAGAACTGGTTCTTAGAGAACGGAGCTATAAGCTTGCGCTGTTATGTGCCATGGTGGGAGGAGTTGTTGCCTAATCTGGAGCTTGGTGAATACCATTACATTCGACTGGCTGGCCTCCGACAGACCTCTTTCTACTTTCCCTCGCAGATTTTGTGCCAATATTGTTAGGAGAAAATTTTGCCACCACGAACTGGATTTATTTCCTGTGGAGGACCTAACGGAGCGTATACGCATGCGGCTAGGCTCTTTGTGGTAGAATCATTGTCTGTTGACCCATATTTCTGAATTTGTTGGGCGAGTCTGACATGTCTGAAAGGACTACATCAAATTGCTGTAGAGAAGATCGGTTGCCAATATACTGGTTGTGGATACTGGGGAAAGGTGGTTTTCCTTTTTCGATACTATAGAGGGAGGTATTGGGGTCTTTTCGAGGCTGGTATAGGCTTATCTCTTAATGGAGCGTCAGCGGCATTCCCTCCGGTCAATGGAGGATTGGGGACCCCGGAATGTGGGAGATGGAGGCAGTCCTTCTGGAAGCTATAGGTAGAATTTGTGAAGCTTTTGTATGGTATTTGGTTATGGTTGTGGTTGTTATGGTTGTATTGTGTGGGTTATATAAAAGTAGCGGGACTTATTTTTATTTTATTTTAGGAAAGTAGGTGTTGGATGATGAGGGAAGTCAGTTGACTCCTCATGCCAATGTAATCGTAGTGGAATTTCAAATAATGAAATAAATAAGTTTTTGATCATGCAGTTGTGCCTCTTGATGACTTTTTCATTTGAATTATATGTACCAATCGCTAAGGCATACATAATCCTTTTGTTCACGTATATGTTAAAATGAACCGTCGTTCTCGGGAATAAGAAAATAATAGCATTTTATAAAAAATAAGGGGGCATGCTCATGTAAGGGATGAGCTTCCTACATACCTCTGAGGGGTTTGAAGATTTTTTGAAAATATTTTAAGAGGATCAGGCCCACGTAGTTCTGGGTAGGGGAAATTAAGAGATTTTTTTTAGAATATAAAGGAGATGAGAAGATTCATAGCGAGTTGAGACTTCGAAATAGGGGTAAAACTTCTTAAGACGGTTCAGGTTAACTGGGCGCACTATATCTTCTCCATCAAGTCGGTGATCATAGCGGTGCTGCCTAATAGGATTTTCTTCATGATGTATGGGCCACTCCAATTGGTCTTGAATTTTCCTCTAGGGTCCCAGATGGGCTCTACCATTTCTTTGAGGGCTAAGTCCCATTCTCGTACACCGCAGTCCTTGACTCCCTTATTGAATGATCGCGATATACGGTGATGGTACCTTTGTATGTGATATAGAGTCTTTAGTCTCCTTTCATTCAAGAGGGATAGCTCGTCAAGATGACTTTGGTGCCAGTCTTCATCGCTGACCTTACTTTCAAGCATGACGTGTAGTAAAGGGATCTCTAGCTCCACGGGTAGTACTGCTTCCATGATGTAGACTAGTGAGTAAGGGGTAGCCCCAGTAGAAGTTCGAACTCAAGTGAGGTAGTCCCAGAGGGCTTAAGGGATCCCATAGTCCCAATCTCGAAAACTATCGGTCATCTTGCTAATAATGGCTTTGAGGTTCTTATTGGATGCTTTGACTGCTCCGTTGGTTTGGGGTCGGTATAGAGAAGATTTGTGTATTTAAATCCCATACTCATTAACCACCTCTGTAACTTTTGCCTCAAAATGTAACCCGTTGTCTGGAACCAACTCATGTGGAACCCCATATCAACAGATGATGTTTTTCTTGATTAACTTAGCCATTTTCTTGCCATTCAGAAATGCGTATGACTCGGCTTTAACCCATTTAGTGAAGTAGTCAATGGCGACTAGGATGAATTCATGCTTGTTGGATGATTTCGATGTAACTTACCCTTTGATGTCAATACCCCATGTGGAAAACAGACAGGGAGAGGTCATGTTGTACAGTTCTCGTGGAGGCAAGTGTTATGGGTTTGAGAACTGCTTGCATTTGAGGCAGCTTCGGAAGTAGGCTGTGCAATCCAAAAACCATGGTAGTTCAGTAGTAACCTTATCAAATGATCTTTTTTGTGAGCATATGGATGTTCATGTAGGGTCCATATTTCTCGCTGTGGATTTTTTGCATCATTTCTTTTATGTCAACCCCTGCGATGCAGTCAAATAGGTACCGTCGAAGTTTCTCTTAAACAGTGCTTTAGCACAGATAATGTACTAGGCAGCGAGTCTGGGGAGAGTTTCTCGGTCTTTCTTGTCAGATCCTTGGGGGTACCTACCATGCTTCATGAGGCACCAAATATCGTAGTGCCAGCATTCAGCGATCTCGGGATCTTCCTCCGTGTTGAGCTCGATGTGGTAGCAGTGGGTTGGTTTGTCTTACTTTTAGACAAGGAAAGGGAACATGGTTATTCCCTCAGGCATGTCAATCATGGAGGCTAAGGTAGCAAGGGCATCGTCTAGGTTGTTCTTTACTCAAAGAAGGTAATGGAAGGTGATTTCTTAGAATTGGGAAGATAGCTCTTCAAGGTGGGCATGGAAGGGTAAGAGTTTGTCATCTTTGACTTTTCATTTCCTGAGTACTTGACCGATGATACGGGTTGAATCACTGTAGACATCGAGGTATCTAATTCCTTTCTTACGGGCAATGTTGAGGCCTAACTTGCATGCCTCGTATTTAATCATGTTATTAGTACAGGGGAAATCTAATTTGATGGCAATGTGGGTATGAGAGTTATCATGGGTAATCATGAGGATACCAATGCCATACCCTTTCTTGTTGGCAGCACCGTTAAAGAACATTTTCCATTGAAGGTCTTCTTAGGAGGTAAAAAGGATATTCTCATCAGGGCACTCGAATATCCATACATTGGCCTCTTCCACAGGGTAATCTGCAAGGTAATCGGAGATGTCTTTTTCTTTCATGGATTTTTGTGTGACATAGGTAATATCAAATTTAGCTAAAAGCATCAACCAACGGGCCATTCGACTGGATAGGGAAGGCTTCTAAAGTAAGTACTTGATTGGATCCATTTAAGATACAAGTTTGATGAGGAAGGCGAGCATGTAGTGCCATAACTTTTGGGTAACCCAGACAAGAGGGACACATGCTTTCTCCAAGACGGTGTAGTTAACTTCATAACCGACCAACTTTCAACTGGCATGGTAGATGGCTCTCTCGTTGTGGGTTTCTTCAAGGTACTAATCTAGAAAATCTCCAGTTACATTATCGATCACAGTAAAGTATAGGAGTAAGGGAAGATCAGGCTGAGTGGCATGAGCACCGGAGGTTGGGTTAGGTATTGCTTGATTGGGTTGAAGGCTTCTTGGCAAGTTTCGTTCCAAAATTTGGTTGAATCCTTTCAGAGGAGTTTGAATATGAATTCACAGGTGGAAGTTAATTTGTTAATGAAACGACTGATGTATTGTAATTTTCCAAGGAATCCTCGGACGTCCTTCTCCATTCGGGGTGGGAGAATCTCAACTATGGCTTTCAGATTGGCAGGATCTACTTGTATCCATTTTTCACTAACCATGAAGCCCAAGATTTTTCCTTTGGTAACACCAAAGACACATTTTTATGGGTTGAGATGCATCTGGTACAGTCGTAGTCGTTCGAAGAACATCCAAAGACCGGGAACATGGCCTTCCTTAGTTTTGGACTTGATAATCATGCCATCCAAATAGACCTCTGTAATACCCCGCACTTTTAAAGGTATTTAAATTACACTGTGGATGAAATTTGGTAATTTGAGAAATTATTATGAATAGTAATTTTTGGAAGTTATTAGTGAAATTAAATAAATTTAATATAATAAAGCGAATAGTAAATATTAGTTTCGAGTGGCAGGTTAATATTTACGAGGATTATATTTTGAGGATAAGTATATGAGTGGAATATTATTTTTACATGTCGCAGTTGGGTAAAGCGACAAAGGAAAATATTTTAAATTGGAGAACACGCGTATTGAAAGTGTTGGGTCAAATAGTGAATTTTAGTTAAGTAACTCGGATGGAGATTTTGACTGCACCATTGGGTTCGTAATGGCCGAGATAGTCAAAATAGAGTATCCGGGGGTAGTATTTGGGTTCCGTACATTTTTGGACTAGTAGGGACTCTTAAATGAGTACACGAGTCATTTAACAATTGGGTATATACCCAATTTCGGATTTAAGAGAAACAACCCCCTTTTTATTTCCCACAATTTGCCCTAAGAGAGAGAAGAGAGTAGAGAGAAGTAAGAGAAGAAGAAGAAGGAAGAGAATAAGGAAAAGAAGGTAAATTTGGGCCAAGCTTGCGGAATTCGACTCGGGAACGTCGGATTTAATCCACGAGGAAAGTATTTAACTTGCTTATTGATTGAGTGTGTTGATTTCTCATATTGTGGTTAGTATAAAACTAAATATTTTTAGGTTGAAATTTTGTGGATCAAACAGGTTTTTGGAAGATTATAACGGATTTAACGTGTTTAATACCAAAATGGGTTTGTTGCATTGAAAGATTTGAAGATTTTGATCCTTAAAATTATGTTAAGAAGGTTCTAGGATAATTTATAGTAGTTTGGGAACCTTAAAATTGGATTAAAATGAGTTTGGGTTGAACTGGAAGAAAGAAAAATGGGAAAAACGGTTTGGGAAGATGAACTGTGCATCTGCAGAAATCTCGTTAGTAGTCTGCCCAGGTCGTTCGAACAAGACTTCGTTCGAACGAGACTTCTAACGAGAATTCTAACGAGATTCCAGAGGGAAGTTCGTTCGAAGCAATTCATTCGAACGAAATGTCGTTCAAACGAGAATACATGGCCTTCTAACGAGTTTCCCGAATTGACTCTTAAGGCCCGATTTTTGTTTTGAACTTCTCGTAGGCTTATTTAACGAGTGTTAAGCCTGTATGAATGCCTAGTAACATAAATACAAGCATGTGGATATTATAATTAAACCTTTGGAGATGGGATAATTTATAAAAAAAATAGAGATGCGAAAAATACAAAGGATAGTTCATATGAATAAAGTACGGGAATAATAGTGGGTAAATTACGTACTGTGGATACTAGTCTACGGGAAATTGAAGGAGCTTATATGTAAGTTATGGGTATCCTTGTTGCTCAAAATATAGGAACATGTATTGGGTTGACTTTTTAAGAGAGTGAATGCTTATATTATTACGAATGGAAATATTCGAGGTTATTGGATACCACTATAATTTTGGAAATTATAGCCATAGGATATTGAGAAGAGATAACTATTATACATACGATGTTAATAAAGTATATATAATATGAGACGAATGAATATATTAATGCAATCGGTATTATCATGGTGCGATAATAAAAGCTAGGGAATAATATGTCCATGATTAGTTCAAAATCGATAAATGCGTAGGATATCCAAGCTGTAAATATACTACGTATGGGATGTATTATAGGGGATATGAGTATGCCCTTATATTATTATATACATGGGTTAGATAAATACCTACGAGGAATTTTGTATAGGCGAGACAATTACCTATAATTATATGATGGTTTGGTGAATACCTCATAGATTTTATATTTATATAGATGGAATCTGTATCTATATCATTGTTTATTATATGTATGACATACCTAGATACTGGCTATCGAGTGGGGGTTAACGCGTTGTGGCCGACCATATCTTGTGTGCCTTCCCGGATATTTTTGAGTCGTACCACTAGAGCATGGAACCTAGGTACGGCCTATCTGTGAGAACGATAGTGTTGACGGTCGTATTGGTGTGTAGGTATGTGAGTAGCCCATAGGCTTGGGACCACGTTCGCCTCCAATATGTGTATATGTTTCATTGGTTCTTGAGAGATTGAGCCTATTGTCCTTTGTGCGTGAGAGAAGCAATTGGACCGGATAGCCGAGTATGCGTAGCACAAGGGGTTTCTTAACCAAGGTGCAATATTGCTATAGATTGATATATGTAAATTGATATGTATACATAAAGAGACTAATGTGTGTATACCAAAATCTTGTTGGGTGTCTTACGTGGATGATTAATATACTTGTTGCGAATAGTATATTATATATATATATATATATATATATATATAGGTGTCCGGACAGAGGGATACCTGGATGATGATTCCTTCGAATTAGATGTTTGCTGCAGCAGCTGTGGACGCAGGCAGGTTTGTTGTAGACGCTTCTATCATCGAGATCTAGATAGGAGGTAGTGTAGTCATATTCGGGCTTATGGCCCAATAGTACTCATTTATTCTTTTACCGCCTTTTGTACGGCATTCGATTTGGTTGTATTATTGTACCGAGTGTTCGGTTATTTTATTTTATTTCATTTCAGTTGTTGCATATAAACTGTTCTAATTGTTTTATTTGAATGGTTTGCTTGAAAAAAAGATTAGTTAATTTAAAATTGTTGGAACACGAGGCCCCCAATTTTAATTTCTTATAAACATATATTTCCTTTATATAAAACGATGCGGAAGCGATGTGATGGTTAAAATAAAACAAATTTTAATTTCTTAACAAATTAAAATTAAACCAAGTGAAAGTTAGATTAAATCCTTAAAGCATATTTCACTTAAAAACAATTAATTCAAGTCCTAGAATTCGCCTAAGTCATATTTTTCGTAATTACAAAATTAGGCCAAACCAATTTTAACAAATGACTTGAATTAAATAAACTTTACCCAATATTTAATTTAGCACCAAATTAAATCAGTATGACAATTTAAAAACCAATTTTATCTTGAATTATCCTAAGCATGTGTTCTAAGTTATTATGCAAGATAAAAGTAAATCAATCACACTACGCCGCGATGTACGAGGAAAAACCCACAACGGGAAAAAAACCTCGAACGGCCCTAGCCTCAAATCCACTAAGTACGGAATTACACTTACAAGACAGAAGACTTACAACACTCGACTCGATCGCTCTCAAGCCCCGACACATCTTCTTATAACCACCTCTGCCTAGCGGTTAACCACGGAGCTCCACCGCGATCTCGGAACCCACCGATCAGACAATAGGCACATCGTCAACCACACATGGTTCCTTTCACCATGTGAGAAAGGCGCAGCTAAACTTCTTCTTCTTTTAGGGATGTAGAAGCAAACCCAAACGATCTCTTCAAACGGTGTAGAGATAAACCGGTTACAAAATGCTCCAAGCAATTGATATGTATATATGAACTTGGAAGAAACAAATATGGGTGTAACTTAGTGTCTAAAGGATTTTTCTTTATAAAATGAACACTCAAACTTGTGAACTTTTTCTTGGAAGAATTAACTCAAAAATCTCTCTCTAGGAGTTAGGATGTTATGAAAAAGTTAAAAGAAAAAGTTGGTTTCCCGCACATCTGTTGATACCAAATTTAATCTGCTGACTTGGATCAATCATATGAAGACACGTGGCTATCTACATGGCAACAATAAGCACTTCCGAGATGATCGCACGCTCCGAGGAACCATGTTACTCTGAGGAACTCATACTCTCCGAGGAGCAGACCTCTCCGAGGAACACATACGCTCCGAGGAACTGACCTCTCCGAGGAATTCTTGAATACCAGGAAGCTTAGGTGGTCCGAGCTGCATCTCGAACAAAGCATTAATAGCTGGATAACCAACAGTTCAACTGGTTCATTAAATGCTTATCATTTAGATGCACACGCTTAAAGGGCATTAAATGTATTACCCTTTCATATGTATATCATTTAATGTATCACCCTTTCAGATGACATCCTCAAGGCTATAAATACGTTGTACAATCCTCATTGTAAGGGGACCTGATCCTGAATCCAAACTTTGAAATCCAGAACGAAATCTCTTGTAATCGAGAATTCCTAAACACTCAGCAATAAAACAACAGTGGACGTAGGCCATTCTTATAAGGCTAAACCACTTTAAAATATTTTGTCTCATTTATTTATCTGTGATTGAATTATTATAGTGATCTAATTTTTTACATCAACAGATTGGCGCCGTCTGTGGGAACGACTGGTAATATCGTTTTCTCACCAATAACAATCCAATACCAAGGGCTGATATACCTGAATCCAGTAATCGAAACACTGGAACCCCTCCAAATCCATCTGCTCCACCAATTATTCCAGATCTGACTGGAATAATAGCGAATCTGGGTCAGGGCCAGACCGTCATGCAAAAAACGATGCGACAACTCATCCAAACCCTCCATGGCGGTGCGCCAGCCCATTCCGGATCATGAAGCATTCGAAGAAATATTCGTGCGCCTTCTGTGCGTACTAAGCGTACTAATTCATATCGCAATGATGAATCTGAAGATTTTTCTTATCAACCTGGATGAACTTTGTCAGTGCGAGCCACAGATACTAAACAACGTATCACCCTCTCCCCAGAAAGGGCCAGCGCATTGGAAAGATTAAGTAGGGCCTCTCCTTTCAATCGATTAGGCCCTAGGAAGAATAAAAGTCCTCTTAATGCAGCGTCGAGGAGCTTTCGACGACCATAAGATTTAAGGGAAGGATCTGCCCAGTCGCGACCAGCTGCTCGTCAAGATGAATCCTACGACCGACCAGCTGCTCGTCGAGATAAATCCCAGGAAGCCACTTCAACGCGATCAGTTGCTCGAACCAATAGGCCCGGGGAAGGAAATGATGCTTGGAAAGGATCTATTCAAAGGCTGGAGGATAGATTAAGGGAAATGGCTAAGGCTAAGAACCCTCTACAACGAACCTTTGTTCGGGGAACACCTTTTGTCCAGGACATTATTGATTTTCCAACACCATCAAAGTTCAAAGCACCTGTTGTGACTCCCAAGTATGATGGGAAGACTGACCATGTCCTTCATATAGAACAATATCAAGCTACTGCCGACATCTATGTTGTCCCAGACGAGATGAGATGCAGGGCATTCTCGGGAACTCTTACCGGATCTGCTCAGATATGGTATAATAATCTTCCTCGGGGTAAGATTTTAACTTTTCTTCAACTGGCCGAGTTATTCATTGGGAATTTCTATTTCGGAGCAAAGCCAGTTAAACGAGTAGCACATTTATTAAGTGTTAGACAAAAAGCTGGTGAGAGTATTAGAGACTATATAACTCGTTTTAATAACGAGAAGCTCTAAGTCATTGATTATGAGGAGAAGACAGCGATTACTGCTTTGATGAGTGGACTGCTGCCAAACAAGTTGTACTACACTTTGGCCAAAGATCCACCTCGAACCATGTCGGACCTGATGGGAAAAGCGTCCAAGATTATGAATGTCGAGGAGGCTATGTCTGCGAAGAAGAATATAGATGCCAAAGTAACCAAGGTGGAAGGTGATAAAGCTAAGAAGAAAAAGCATAAGAACAATGGTGGTGACAAACATTCCAAAAGTAGGTCGTCATGGGAGGTCTTGAAGATATTTGATAATTACACGCCTTTGAAGGAAAATATCAACCACATCCTGGAAGAAATTAAGAACAGCGAGGAGTTAAATTGGCTAAAGAAAATGAAGTCAGACCCTGGCACGAGGAATAGGGAGAAATATTACGAGTTCCATAAGGATCATGGCCATATGACAAAAAATTGCATAGCTCTTCAGAACGAGATTGAAACACTCATCCGACGAGGAAAACTAGAAAAGTATGTTGATCGGGGAGGCGAAAGAAGAAACAACGACCGAACTAGAGAAAGGTCTAGATCTCCTCGTCGAGTAGAGGAGAAAAAGAAGAGAAACCATGAAGATGATCCAGATGATGACCCCGATCTTCCCAAGAAACTAAGGCAGCCAGAACGAGAGGTATTTTCAATACGCTTTAGGTCATTTGATTGTAATGTTATTACAGGAGGAAATGCAGGAGGAGGATACCTTACTGCAGAAAGAAAAGCTTACCTCGGAGAGGCTCAAGCTTGCTCGTACATTCAGAGAATAAATTTAGCTGAGGAAGATCGCCCGAGAAAGGTGAACAAAGAAAAATTGGTCATTGGGTTTTCAAAGAATAATCTTGCAGGAGTTCTGTATCCTCATGATGATCCACTAGTGATCAAAATGAGAATGAAGGAAGTAATGATTTCAAGAGTGCTGGTCGATAATGGTAGCTCGGCTGACATCATGTTCTACTCGTGTTTCGATAGTTTAAATTTAAAGCTATCTCAACTGGAGCCTTACCACAGACCCCTCATCGATTTTGCTGGCGAGAAAGTATTTCCACTTGGGACGATCAAGTTGGATATATTCATTGGTACGTGGCCTGCTTGTCGGACAGAAAGAATACGCTTTTTCATGATGGATAAGAATGTCCAGTCATCGTACAATATCATCATGGGAAGAGTAGGATTGAAGAAGTTCGAGGTTGTACCATCTACAGTGCATCAATGCCTAAAATTTCCAACAAACTTTGGAGTAGGAGTTATGAAAGGTGATCAGAAAGTAGCTCGGGAATGCTACTATTCATCCACCGAGCAAGAAGAACTGGAAGAATCAAAGAAAAAGACTACTACTTATCAAGTCGATGAAGGTGCAGATATTGAAACCTTGGATCCTCGGGATGAGTCGCAACTCGTGAAGGGTCAAGTGGTGGAAGCTACTGAAAATATTATTCAGGACGACGAACACCCTGAACGAACTACTCAAATAGGTTCATCATTGGAAGCCTCACTAAAATAGGAATTGATAACTTTCCTCAGAAGCAAAAGACAAACTTTTGCGTGGAGTCATGAAGATATGCCTGGGATAGACCCAAACCTCTTATGTCATGAGCTCAATGTGAATAAGGAGATTAAGACTGTGAAGCAGAGAAGAAGAGTATTCAGTCTCGAGAAGAATCAAGCTATACAGGAGGAAGTCGAGAAGCTCCAGAAAGCTCGTTTCATTGAAGATGTTAAATATGCAGATTCTTTAGCCAATGTGGTGATGGTAAAGAAGAAAAACAACAAGTGGAGGATGTGTGTAGACTTCACCGATCTCAACAAAGCATGCCCAAAATATCACTTTCCCTTGCCCCGAATTGATCAACTGGTGGATGCTACCTCGGGACATGAGTTGCTAAGCTTCATGGATGCTTATTCTGGATACAATCTGATCAAAATGAAACCTGAAGACAGGGAGAGTACTTCTTTCATTACCCCTAGGGGAACTTATTGTTATAATGTTATGCCTTTTGGTTTGAAAAATGCAAGTACGACATATCAGAGGCTGATGAACAAGGTCTTTGCTGAAGAAATCAGTGACAATATGGAAGTCTATGTTGACGATATGCTGACGAAAAGCAAGAAAGCTGCCGATCATCTAGTTGACTTAAGTCAAACTTTTGATCAACTAGATAAATATCAAATGAAGCTGAACCCGATGAAGTGCATATTTGGAGTATGAGAAGGCTTGTTCCTCAGGTACATTGTCAATCAACGAGGCATTGAAGAAAATCCTGAAAAGATCAAAGCTCTGTTAGGGCTGCGATCTCCAACAACGAAGAAGGAAGTACAGAGTCTCACTGGACGAGTAGCAGCACTCAATAGATTTATGTCATGAGCAACTGATAGATGTCTCCCATTCTTCAAGACACTCAGAAAGACTTTTGAGTGGAATGATGAATGTGAGAAGGCTTTTCAAGACTTGAAGAAATATTTGGGAGCACCCCCACTGTTATCCAGGCCGGTGATGGGAGAAAAATTGTATTTGTACCTTGCAGTGTCCAAAAATGCTGTTAGCTCGGCGTTGATCAGAGTGGAGAATGGAGTAAAAAAGCCAATTTACTACACAAGTAAGGCCTTCCGAGGAGCAGAGATCAGATATCCAAGACTGGAGAAATTGGCACTGGCGCTGATTGAGGCGAGTAGGAGAATGAGTCCATACTTCCAGGCTCATACTATAATAGTATACACCGATATGCCATTGAGACAAGCCCTTTATAAGCTAGAGAAATCAGGGAGATTGATGTACTGGGAAATAGAGCTCGGAGAATATGATATAATTTATGAACCCAGATCATCACTAAAAGGGCAGGCTGTAGCAGATTTCATAGCGGAGTTCACCTATCCTGATACCCCCGAGGAGCAAAAGTTGCTCGCTGATCAACCTGTGGATGTTACAGGATTATCAAACACAGGCCCAGACCAATTTCGATTGGTAAAAGGGCATGTGGATGTTACACGATGTGATGCAGAGACAGTTGGGAGGACTCCAGACGAGGAACAAGAGTTGCTTGCTGATCAACCTGTGGATGTTATAGGATCGACAAACACTAGCTCAGACCAACTCCAACTGATAAAAGGGAAAGTGGATGTTACAGGGTCATTAAATTCGAGCTCAGATCAACTCCGGTTGGTAAAAGGGCAAGAAAAGATGATCGAGGAAGAGCGAGAAAAATTCGGGGAGGATGAAAGGAAGCAGCAAATATTTCATCGAGGAACTCTGACTGATCAAAAATTTGAAGACGAGTTACCTATATGGAGGCTATATGTAGATGGCTCATCTTGCACTGCGGGATGTGGCGCGGGGATAGTTCTGAGCACTCCGGACGAGGTCGACATGGAATACGCCTTGCGTTTCCAATTCAAAGCTTCCAACAATGAGGCTGAATATGAGGTCATGATTACAGGGCTTAATTTGGCAAAAATAATGGAAGCACAGCAGGTTGTGATCTTCAGTGACTCTCAATTGATTGTAAACCAAATGATGGGAGTATATGCAGTTAGAGGAGAATTAATGATCAGATATCATGCAAAGGCAAAGGAGCAGTTGTCAGAATTTACCGCTATTCAGCTGGTCAGAATACCAAGAATGGAGAATGCGAGAGCAGACGCCCTAGCTCAACTAGCGTCTGCTACTCACACCGAGTTACGACGAACAATCCCAATTGAGGTGTTGGCTGGTCGGAGCATAGATGAAGATCTGACGATGAACTTTATTACCCTTGATTTAGGATCATCTTGGATGGATCCCATCAGGGCATATATCGATGAGGGAGAATTGCCAATTGACAAGCTCGCAGCCAAGAAATTGAAGTTTAAAGCTGCTCGGTATGTACTAATTAATGGTGTTTTATATAGACAAGGAATTATGGCAGGTTTGCAGAGATGTGTAAATCCCACCAAGGTGAAAGATTTGATTGAAGAGATCCATGAAGGGTCTTATGGATCACATATAGCAGGTCGGACTCTTTTACAAAGGGTGATGACGTAGGGATACTATTGGCCGACGATGAGGGAAGATTGTATATCCTATGCCAAGAAGTGCGACAAGTGCCAACGCTTTTCCTCCATCCGAAGAACTCCACAAGCATTGTTGACACCCATAACTTCCCCTTGGCCATTTTCCATGTGGGGAATTGACCTGGTTGGACCACTGCCTACGACCCGAGGAAGGTTCAAGTACCTCGTCGTCGCAGTGGATTATTTTACTAAGTGGGTAGAAGCTGAGCCACTCATTGACATGACGTACGAGAAGGTATACCAATTTATTTGGAAGAATATCATTTGTCGATATGGTCTTCCTCATGCTTTCATCACAGACCATGGAACACAATTTGATAACAAGGAGTTTGCCGCCTATTGTCATCAGTCAAACATTTTGAAGGTTCATTCAGTACCAGGCCATCCTCAAAGCAATGGACAAACGGAAGTGACAAACAAAACGCTGCTGAACGGTTTGAAGAAAAGATTGGATGATGCGAAAGCAAACTGGATCAACGAGTTACAATTTGTACTCTGGGCTTACCGAACTACTCCCCGAGTAGCAACTGGAGAATCACCATACATGCTGGCGTTTGGGAGTGAAGTTGTCATACCTGTCGAGTTGGGTCTCCCAATACACCGGGTGCTAAATTTCAATTCCCCTATCAGCGATTTAATGAGAAGGCTGGATTTAAACATAGTTAGAGAAGAAGCAGCCATTAGAAATGCTGCTTACCAGCAGCGGACAGCTTTGTTTTACAACAAGAAGGTGAAGAAGTGCGACCTGAAAGAAGGAGACTATGTGCTGAAGAAAGTAATTCAAAAGCATAACAAACTGGAGGCAAACTGGCATGGACCATACCGAGTTACAGAAGTTGTTCGACCAGGAACTTATCGAATAGCAACTTTAGAAGGCGAGGAGTTTAAAAATTCCTGGAATGCAGAGCACCTGCGCAAATATTATCAGTAATGTATATGTAACACAGTTTCCATCAGTATGAATAAAATAAAAATATTCTGCAAGTCTCTCTGTTTATTGAAAAAAATTCGGGGAATACTAGTGCTACGCACTACTCGGCAAAGCTCGGCAGACTACTCAACAAAATATTTCAAACTGTACCAATATAGTTGGTCGACGAGGAGAAAATATTCCAAACTGTACCAACATAGTTGGTCGACGAGAAGAAAATATTCCAAATTGTACCAAGTATGGTTGGTCGGGGATAAAAACCCACTAACTATAGTTGGTCGACGAGGAGAAAATATTCCAAATTGTACCAACTTAGTTGATCGACGAGGAGAAATATTCCTAAAAATGCCAACCTGTTTGGCTAGGAAACGAAATATTCCAAACTGTACCAACATAGTTGGTCGACGAGGAGAAAATATTCCAAACTGTACCAAGTATGGTTGGTCGGGGATAAAAACCCACTAACTATAGTTGGTCGACGAGGAGAATTTATCGACCTTGGTTGGTCGGACACATTTTATGAAAAAGACAAAAATTTACCAAGTATGGTTAGTCGGGGATAAACTCTCACTAACTATAATTGGTCGACGAGCACAATTTAACAACCTTGGTTGGTTGGAAACATTTTAAACATTTTTACCCTCGTGACTTTATTATTAAGTGATCGAGCAACATTACTAATACTTGTAACTTTTCAATTATTATTGAGATGGTCGACAAACAATACAATACTTGTTATCTTTTTAACAGAGATACATAAATATAAAGTGTTTGATAACTACAAGATAATAGCAATTAAGATTTGCAAGCAAAAATAAAAGTCTTTCATTAAATTCGAAATAAATTACAAGTTACATTGATAATAAAATGAAAATTACATTGATATGTATACTAACTGTTACATTAAAAATTCCTATTCTATTGGTCTTTTCCCCTCAGCTTTCGATATAGGTTCCTCTCCAGCAGGCAGATCATTTAAAGACTGAGGACAATTGATGAAGTTCAAATCCTTCAGCATCTTAACGTTCATCACAGAAGGTCGATCTAGAAGATGCTCGGGACGAGATACCTCAATTTGAGAATGTAAATTATAGTCACCGAGGTATTTTGAAATTAAGCTTCGTGGAATGGACCGAGCAGGGATCCACTCCATCTCCAAGCTGTACGGTGGCATCGGCAGGTCAAGTAACTCGGGATCATGGTAGTCCCATAGATAGTGTCCTTGTTCGAGCTTCAACACACCTAAGGCATTCAGCCAGCCTTGCTTGTAGCCCTCATTATTGGCATTATGGATACGATCATCCAAATGGAATAATGCTTCGTTGTATCCAGCCATCCAGAACTCCCTGGGCTGTTTGTGGAACTCATATGTTAGCCTTTCTAGCTGCTCGTGAAGATTCTTGATGAAAAGCTCCTTATTATCCAAGACTGATTTCTGCGCAGAGAGCTGTTTCTCCAAGTCCCTTATCTTCTTTGACATGTCAGACAAAGCCTGGTTCTTAGCCATTAATTGGAAGGCTTGGTTCTCTAAGGCAGACGTTGTCCTCTGTTCCTCGACAAGCACCCGAGCTGCTCTTGCTCATCCCCGAGGAGCTCTTTCTCGACCACAAGAAGATGTCGAAGTACCAAAACTCCTCAAAGTCTCCAACTCTTCCCTCAATTTGTCATTCTCAACTTTTAAGAATAAAAATCCCTCGTCAGTTACTGGAATTCGGGCTATTGAAGAAGAGGCTGCAGACTTCAACTTTGCTAGTTCTTTCTGTAAATTGTTATTTTCTCGCTCCAACAGCTCGGCAATCTGTCTACATTCTTCAACTTCACCCCTTAGGGTTCTCTCCCTGACATCGTACCCAGCAAAGAGCTTCTCGTAGCCCTTCTATGCAGAAAGATGCTGATACTTCTTCTCATACCCCTCATGCAACAGAGCAGTTGATTCCTTATACTGATTTTGAAGGTCCTCGAGGGTGAACTAGAGATCCTTGATCATTTCATAGTAAGCCATATTATTGGCTACAGCTCGATCAAGTAGGCACTTCAGGTACTGATATGCTTCGACTGCCTGTTCTGAAGCATCATGACCAAGGATGTCGGCAACTTGTGCAGCACTTAGGTCTGTATGACCAGCCTTACAGTACTCATTGCATTGTTGCAGCAACTTTGTATCATGAGCAGATAATAGTTTCATCCTGTCCAGAAACTAGCAGAGAAAGAAAAGACAATCATCAAAAAGAAGATCAAGACAGAGAACAAATAGAAAAGAACTCAAGTTTTATTAGATCATGGTTCAGGAGTACAAATTCTGGGTTACATTTGACAAAAAAGAAAAATAGAAAGGTAAACCCGAACAACATTACACCTTTTCCTTATCTCCCAAAACCTTCTCGAAAGGTTGGGAGGAGGAAACAGGCTGCTCGGAGGGAACTGTGGGTTGTTCGGAAAGCACCAGTTGTTGCTCAGAAGAAGAAACAACTAGCTCGGCAGCAGTCTGGTTGGTTAGGGCATGTTCTCCCACTACCATTAAAGACTCCTCAGAGGTAGTTTCGTCCTTTTCTAATTCTTCCGGAGTAGGAGGGGGACCAGGGATGTGTCTCTGGAAGAGCTCGGATGACTCGTCGACCTTCATTTCCTGAAGGGAAGCAACCCATCCATCCCTAAAATACTTTAGACTGCCATAGTCCACTTGAGAGACCATGGCAGCACACCCCTTATCCCACCCCTTGTCCCAGCCAGAGCTGAAGGACTTATTCACAGCAGCTTTCCTTTTGGCCTTCTCCAAGGCAAGCTTCTCGGACAGCAAATCATCAGCAGCTTTCAGTTTTTGTTCAGCTTCCTCTTTCTGCCGAGTTACTTCCTGGAGCTGGTCCAACCTCTCCTCAGCAATTTTGAGTTTATTTTCCAGCTCTCCAGCCGCTTTGAGCTTTTCTTCAAGCTCTTTATTTGCCTTCTCCAAGGCATTCTTTTTCTTCTCCAACTCCTTGGAGGCATCAGCAACTCGAGCTTTTTCTTGCTCGGGGGAGGAAAGTTTTTTCTCCCAGATAGCCTTATCAGTGGAATACTTTTGGCAGGAGTCTTCCAAAGATTTGATAGCCTCTTCCATAGCTCCCTCCACACTGGACGAGGAGCATGAGGCTTTAATGGCTTCATCCTTTTTCAGGATTATGTTAAAGCAGCTCGTCAACTGTGAACAGAAAAAGAAAGCAAGTTAGAAACAAGAAATGACAAAGGAAACTATGAAAAGTTTAAAGTAAAGAGACTTACTGAAGCAAGGTGACGAGCGGCCAAAGAAGTAACCATGTCCCGAGTAAGGTTATCTTCAGTACCTTGGACCTCGGGAACGGTCAAGGACCTTACTGAGCTCATGTCAGAGCTCGGGAGAACAAAAGTGGGAACTTCAGTCCCAACAGCTGGGGACTGAATGATGG
Organism: Sambucus nigra; assembly: GCA_949130495.1. Lineage (NCBI taxonomy): Eukaryota > Viridiplantae > Streptophyta > Magnoliopsida > Dipsacales > Adoxaceae > Sambucus > Sambucus nigra. The sequence goes on from OX422224.1 coordinate 71,234,447, forward strand.
TATCATCCAAATTGATCGAGGATCTCTTCTTCAACCACCTCGCGGGAACAGGCACAGCCAAGGAAGAACACTTGGTCGGTGATATCACAATCACCTCTCTTGGAGCAGCAGACCTGCTCGGAGCCACTGCTGGCTTCTCGGCGACTTTAGCAGGAGCAGGTGGAGGAGCTGCATCAGTCTTCTTTGTCCCCTCCCTTAGGACATCAATCCTAATCCTTTTTACCTCCCCAGAACCGGAGGCAATTTTCTCAAACAGAGCAGGAGTTCTTCTCTTCTTTATCCTTTCGCTCAATGGAATATGAGATTCTGGCGAAGAACTTGCAGAGGCTGGTACTGGCTCTACTTCACTGATCACTGGACGAGAAGTGAAGGAGGTTGTGTAGCTCTTGTATTGGAGCAGATACGAAGTCGACCTGATGTGCTCGTCAGCAACCCTTTGATGCAGACCCCAGATAAGTCCCAAATGCCTTATATTGACATTTGTTTCTTTTGGGCACCTTCTCTTGCTATCAACTGCAAATAAACAAACATTGTTATCAGTGATACATTTTATCAAACATAAAACAAACATGATTTCAAAATAAATAAAATAAAATAAAAATAACCTATCCTATTGCCATAAGGAGGGCATTTGGGACCCTGGTAAACCTCATCTCTGGTTAATGGAGGGTGTTGCCAATTTTTTACGACAACCCCGTGTTCAAAATAATCCCTATTGGCATCAGGGAGATTGACTACTAAGGCTCTATTTATAAACCTAATTTTTAAATAATAAATATTATCATTAACTGCCCATCTATAGCAGTACATGATTTCTGGAATTCCGATACGAGTTCCATGCACTTGATTTAATTTATGCGCCCCATTAACTATTCTCCATGTGTTGGGGGCTATTCGTGCAGGAACAACATCAAAGTACTGACAGAATTCCAAACACAGAGGATTTTGTGGAAAAGAAAATCCACACTCAGCAAAAAAGAGACTGGGGAACCAATGTCCCTCAGCCAAATTGAAATAATTAAAAGGCTCAGAAAGCTCTTCCAATACAACCCAAGAGGGAATGGAAAAATCAGATCGAAATTTGTCAAGAGATTCAATAGAGTAAACCATGGTGATTAAAAGAAATGAAGAAGAAAGAAGAAGATCTTACAGGAAAAGAGTAGAGCTGATGACGACAGACGATGGAAGAGATGAATACACGAGAGAGTAAAAGACAATGAAAAACTAGAAGATGAAAATTTGAAAAGGTAGAAGACGAATGAAGTGTCTGTGAAGTTTAAATACCTTACCTTGGGAACCGGCGAAGTAATGATTACAAAAAGGATGATTACGTTACCGGCGGCTAAAAAGATGAAAAGTGGCGCGGGAACCAAAGCGGGCAACAGCGGCCAAAAAGACAAAAAAGTAACGCGGGAATCGAAGCACGTAGAAAAGTCCAAAAAAGCATGATTCTACGAATTTGGAAGGAGAAAATAAATAAAAGGGAAACGCTCCTAGAAATTAGGAAGACTATTTAAAGCTACCGTATTCCGAGAAAGAATGTTCCATACTCCTCAAATTTCGAACTATGAAACATTAGGGACTTCCGTTGATACCAAATTTAATCTGCTGACTTTGATCAATCATATGAAGACACGTGGCTATCTACATGGAAACAACAAGCACTTCCGAGATGATCGCACGCTCCGAGGAACCATGTTACTCCGAGGAACTGATACGCTCCGAGGAGCAGACCTCTCCGAGGAACTCATACGCTCCGAGGAACTGACCACTCCGAGGAATTCTTGAATACCAGGAAGCTTAGGCGGTCCGAGCAACTCAGGCGGTCCGAGTTGCATCTCTAACAAAGCATTAATAGCTGGATAACCAACACTGCAATTGGTTCATTAAATGCTCATCATTTAGACGCACACGCTTAAAGGGCATTAAATGTATTACCCTTTCATATGTATATCATTTAATGTATCACTCTTTCAGATGACAGCCTCAAGGCTATAAATACGTTGTACAATCCTCATTGTAAGGGGACCTGATCCTGAATCCAAACTTTGAAATCCAGAACGAAATTTCTTGTAATCAAGAATTCCTAAACACTCAGCAATAAAACAACAGTGGACGTAAGCCATTCTTATAAGGCTGAACCACTTTAAAATCTTTTGTCTCATTTATTTCTCTGTGATTGAATTATTAGATTGATCTAATTTTATACATCAACAGTATTTATCAAAAAGTTAGTGGGGTAAACTAGTGGGAAAATGGGGAAAAACTGCCACAAAACTGCCATTAATTGTTCCCGCCAAATCTCGTTCTAACGATATTTTCATTCGAACGAAGATCTCGTTTGAACGAGACTTCTAACGATGTTCCAGAGTGAACTCGTTAGAAATCTCGTTGGATATCTCGTTCGAACATAAGGTTCGTTCGAACGACATATCGAACGACATTCCAGTGGCCTATTCTGGAAACTCGTTGGCAAACTCATTCGAATGACATCTGGTTCGAACGAAAAACTCGTTCGAACGACATATCGAACGAACTTCCTGAAAGTTTGAAAATTCGATTTTAGCCCAGAATCTTTATATACTTTATTTTAAAGTTTTAATTAAATCTTTCTGAAAACAAAACACAGTTTTAATTAAACCTAACACCCATATAAACGTGTTCCAAGCTCCTATATATATATTAATGCATTCATACCCTGGGAGCATGGAACCACAATTGATGACGTAAAAACGAGGCACACAAACCCGGAATTTTGATGAAGCTTTATACTCTTTGCCGCTACGTCTTCAATAAACTCTTCATAGTCTTGAATATATTACAATAAAACACTATCCTATGAATAAACGTTTTTATCCGGAATTGAGCCAAAACTATATTAGGATTCAAACGGAGAAATGTGTCCTTACAAAAATTTTGACGCCGACCTAATAGGATATTAGTAATTAAATTAGTTTTCGACAGTGATGCTAAGAATAAACCATATGAGACTCCTATTTTTATTTGATATAGGAGTGATTTACCGGTATCTTATTAGGCGGGGTGTCACAACCTCGACTTCCTTGTGTATCAAATCATTCAGAATGGTTGTGGCAACCCTTTGGTAGTTAGCCCTTACATTTTTTAGACCAAATGTAATGATAGTGTAGAAAAAGGTTCCCCAAGGGGTGATGAATGCAGGTTTCTCTTAGTGGTCAGGGTGCATCTTGATCTAGTTATATCCGATAAACCCGTCAATAAATGACATGAGAGCATGACTGGACGTATTATCCTTGATCATGTCGATGTTGGGTGGCGGGTAATCATCCTTCGGAGAGGCCTTATTCATGTCTTGGTAGTCTACACACATTAGAACCTTCCCTCCTGATTTCGACACGGGTACAATATTAGCTAGTCATGTGCTATATTCGATCAAATGAATGAAGCCAAGGTTCAACTGCTTGACAAATTATTTTTTAACTTTGAGTGACCATTCGGTATAGACCTTTTGCAGTTTCAGTTTGACTGGTTTGTATTACAGGAGAGTTAGAATCTCTTGTTGTGTTATCTCGGGGTCAATATAGGGCATATTTTCATAGAACCATGCGAAGACATCCACGAATTCTTTTAGCAGTTCTTCTAATTGTGCACGCTCGTTCTCATTAAGGGTCGCCCATATCCTAATCTCGCTCATTTGGCTACTAGAACCAAGATTAATAACAATAGTTTCATATTTATTAACTTAAACACGGTTATGTAGTTTATTATTAACCTTATTTAGATTAGTTAAGAATTGTTCATTTGCAAAATCATCATCATTAAGAGTTTGACTAGATCAAGACAGTTAATATAAGGCACAACAAGATACTCAAAATCTTCATTTATTTCATTGATAGGAAAAATATCATTGAGAACCTCATCGAAGGAGGTCTCGATTACATTAAATAAGGAGAAACAACTAAGGAAGGGTAAAATGGATAGGTATCGGTGTTAGGTTGAATAGTAGCATGTGGCACATGTGCAACATGCCAATTGATGAGAGATATTTGATTAGGTCAGATGGATCTGACGATATAGCCCCTAAGTGGATCATACAGAGTGTCAGCCCCAGTGTTTGTATATTAAAAGAATTCTCAGAGTCACTATCCTCAGAATCCCCGATATCAACTATGGTCTTTTCAGTGAGTAGTTGTACACGGTGTTAGGAACTCTCAGCCCTTGGGTAGCTATCTTGAAAGAAGATCTCCATTCCTGGTTTCATTCTCTTGTCTACATGATCATACCAAGCTTTAGGGAAGCCACGGATGGGGAAATATCCACCCTCCCAGATGAACCTTCCATTTAAGGAATCTCCCGAGATAGTTCTGGGGCATTCTAGCCTCCTTTTTAGTCGAGGTTGAAGAATCATTCTGATTTCTTCTTCTCACAGTTGATAGCCCAAACCACATGGAGGAAAGGCCTCATTCAACACAATGGGTTCAGTTATCCCTTATTATCTTTTCCCTAGCCCCAATCCGGGCATGAAGTGAAATTTGGATTACATTGACATTTCCATGGGGGTCATACTCCGAACAAACCTTGTCTTTGAAGGCATCCCCTGCTGGGAATAGAAGTGGTTCAACTTGGAATCCTGATAGCAGCATATCGTTGATGTATCTCAAGTACCGAATTACTAGTTCTTGCATTCTCGGTGTTGTCACTGTCTCCCAAGATGGTGAGAACTTGTCCGTTGGCGAAGAACTTCAATTTTTAATGGAAGGAAGAAGACACCCATTTGATGCTGTGGAGCCACGATCATCAATGCAGTAGATTGAAGCAGGCTGGGATGTCAATGACTTAGAATTCCATAATGGGATTTATAGGGCCAACCCCTATTTTGAGCATGATAGATCCCATTACTTCTTGGCGGGTGTTATCATAGGCACGTACGGCAGTAGAGGTTGGAGACAGGTTGCTCACTTTCAATCCCAACCAATTCAAAGTTCTCAAGGGGCAAACACTCAGAGTTGATCCGTTGTCAATGATAGAGAGGGGGGAAGTTTTCCCTATGATTTCAATGGAGATATTAAGAGCATGGTTGTGGTTGGGACCAGTTTTGGGGATTTTTTCTTCTGAAAAGGAGAGCATTCAAGTAGAAGTCAGGGATCCAACTAAGTTTACCGCTTCTTCTGGCATAGTTGAGGGAGGACTATGGGTCATGTGAGTAGCTTGGTTAGGGCATTGCGATGTAGTTGGGAAGACATGAAAAGTTCCCATAGAGTGATATTGTCTTGGGTTTCTTCAGTTGATCAAGGACCTTACTTTCTTCAAGAGTCATTTCTAGCATAGGGAGGTTCTCAAAACCCTTTCCTTTAGCGCTTGCTGGTGGTTGTAGGCATGGGATTTAGTAATTTCCTCCTAACCTGGTCATGTGTTTCACAGAAGAGGGGAAAAATAGAAATCTTATTTCTTCATCGATATCGGGTTTATCTCTCCTAGAAACTCCTCTAGTGATATCATCCTGCATATGTTGACTATCATATTAGTCTTTTCTGAATCTTGCTTTATATCTAAATATTCAAAATTGTCTCCCCATACGGTGGCAATGATATTATCTTTCCAAAAAAAGTCAATGCACTCCATAACTTCTACGGCCTCTTCGTATAATTCTTCCCATTCGGTAGGGAGATGCATAACTGAAGGGAGCAGGCACCCTTATAATTTCAAAGCATTGAGTAGCTCGAATACACTACAAACATCATCACTCTATCGAAATAAATCTTTTATGATCTGGACCATATCATCTAGACTGACTTCGTCGATTGGCACTACCCAGTTGTCTGACTCTCGAGCCCATTTTCGAGCTTCTAAGAATAACCCATTGAATCGATGGTCATCTGGGAGGGAAATTTCAGCCCAAACACTAGGAGTTAGTTCAGCACTTCTGATAATTCCATATCTTTACCTCCAGAATGAGCACGGACAGCGATGCATGATCTGGTGAGGAGGGATAGGGCTTCACCGGCAAAGTTAGTAGGGTGTAAAAGGAAATATGGGAATGTTTGGAGAGGTTTAGGAGAGCATATGGGTATGAGTGGTTATTTACTTAACATGATTTGGGTGGATGGGTCAAATTCTGAGTCTTCTTTTAAGAAGATGGAATTTGCATGATTCAGGAGTGGATTATAGGTAGGGTTTGGTTTGGGATTGGATGGTGGGGAGATGAGACCCTGGTCAATCAGGCCTTGGATCATGTTTCAGAGATGGAAACATTAGTCGGTGGTATGGCCAGCAGTTTTATGAAAGTCACAATGGCCATCAGGTTTGAAGTTTTTCGAAAGTGGGCTTGGTAATGGACGAGGGTCCAAATGTTTGATCAGGTTTTGGCTCAAAAGGGCCTAGTAGACTTTGGAGAGAGAAGTGTGAAGCTCATTATATTCCTTTTGGACTGGGTTTAGGTGACTTTCTGGTTCTCATGAAGTGGCAAGCTGAGAGATGTTGTTGATGGTGGAAACCGTGGCACTAGCGGGTTTTTCAAACTTTCTAGGAGAAAACTGTCCAGAAGTTTTCTTCGGTTCAACTTCTTTCTTAGCAAGACCTTATTCAATCTCCACTCCTGCTTCTCGAAGGGCTCTAAAGTGAGGGTAATATTATCCTCCCATTATTGCTCGAACATGAGGAAGGAAGTTCTTCTTCGCAAGGATGACTTGCTCTTCTTCAGAAGGTCGATTGGTCATGGTAGCTGCTTTTTCTCTCCATATTGCTATGAAGTTGCTGACTAATTCTCAAGAGTTCTATTTAAGCATCTCTAAGTCATGGAGGGTAACCTCTAGCTCTTTATTGTACTTATACTACGACATGAACTCGCAAGCAACATCTTCCCAACTACGGATTCTGGACTCCTCAAGGGATAAGAACCAACAGAGAGCGCTATCTTTTTAAGTTTATTGGAACATCTGGGCCATTATTTCTTCAAAAGACCCTAAGAGATCCATGGTTCGGTGATAGCTACGAAGATGAATAATCTGGGTCCATTGCCTCCTAATTTCTCGATATTTGGCATCTTGAATTTTTTCGGTAATAGGGCTTTAGGATAGGGAGACATGTGGGTGTAGTCCATGTAGTTCCCAAAGATTTTGACTTGATCAAACTTCTTGGTCAACATCTTTAGGTCTTTCTTGACCTTGTTCAATTATTCCTCTTTCGATTCAACATTCACGGGTAGGTTAGCCCCTGGCTGGGTAAGGTTTGGCATAGGAAGTTGGGCTGGTGACGACCCATTAGCGGTAGGAGCACGCGGAGCATGATGGTATTCCTCGGGAACCCAAATAGGCTCGGGTGCAAGCGGTCCTATGGCATTGGGGAAAATGACCTCAGGATCTTCGGGGATAGGGACCCAATTTCGTTGCATCTCATGGACCTCGATTTGAAGGTTGTCTATTTGATAGTGAGCTGAGATAAAAATGTCAATAAATGTGGTTGTACATTCGGCACTTGATCCGTATTCTCCATGAAAAGCGAGTGAATCTCGGACTCGAAAGAAGTAAGGGGAGTGACAAAACATTGGGGCAGTTCAACTGAAGACCGAAGCCAATAGGGAGCCAGGCCGAGGGTATGTGATCGACCTGAGAAGGAGAAAAAATTGGGATTTTATTTTCGAAAAAGAAAAAAGGAAATTTGTTATTTTTTTGAAAAGGACAAAAATGTTTTTGACATTCTTGGAAAACATGAGGACAAATATATTTTTTTTTGTTTCTTTTTAGGAAACAAAAATGTTTTTGGTACTTTTGATAAAAGAGGAAAAATGTTATTTTTGGATACCTTTTGAAAAAAGAAGGAAGAAAAAGACGAGAGACGGGTCTCAGCATGATTATTATGTTTGTTAGGTTCTCATTTGTATTAAGTTTTCCTAAATGCAAAAAAAAATATGGGACGGGACCTGAGCCTAGAAAAGTTAGGTTTTCAACATATGTGAAAACTATGGTTGGACTTGTTACCAAACTCACGAGTAGGGTCCCATTTTAAAAATTGCGTGAAAATTCGGGCGGCATGACGACCCATTATTTCGAAAGAGTTTCGAATATAAACCATCAATCTAATATGTGTGTCATAGGCTTGACACCTATATGTGGTTATGCAGTTGTTGGGTTAATTAGATGGTGTTCCCTCCTTTGGCGTGACTTCCACGATATACGTCTTGATTTTGAGGGCAATTGGTACGTGTGGACAAGTCATTTGTTATACCTGAGTGTACGTGGATTGCCTCACTATATACCTCATTGGGACGGTACGTATGAGAGAGAATTCGATATACTCGACGTACATGAACGAGTTCCCTATGATATACCTCCCATCATGACTTTGGTCAAGCGGTACGATACGGGAGAATCGTTTGATATACGTTGAAGGTACTTAGCCAATGGAAGGTGAGAGTCATATCACTTAGGATAATTGTGACCTTTCGGACCAGCGCCCATCACGAAGTGACTCCCCAGTTACGGGATAGAATTTGGTCAACAGAAATGCTTTTTGGTGATGTTGTGTGTGTCATGCATGATTATTTAATTGGTATCTTATGGAGAGAGTATATTTATTGATCATGCTCACCAGGGAACAAAGTAAAAGTACAAATAGAAAAGCTATACTAAGCATGGATAAGTTATGTGTGAGCGTTGTGTAGTTATCTACAAGTGAGTGATGAATGTAAGTGAGCATGGATATATACACGTGAAAGTGTGTGTTAATGACACCTAAGCATGGATTAATAAGTGGTGTGTGGATAGTCGTGATCCTAGGTGCACGTGGTGTGAAGTGTACATGAAATATTTCTATAAGTGAGTGAATAAGAATGAGTTATATATATACATGGAATAATTAGGGGAACATGAAAATAGGGGTATATACAAGAAAACGCCCATGTAAACAGAGTCTAGCTCTCTAAAAGAATTGTCCCCAGCGGAGTCGCCACTGTGGCCATCCCCGATCGCACGAGTCGGGGGGAGGATCCTTAAAAAAAGGAATGTGCCACGGTCTTACACACCTACTTGGAAAGGTGCTTCGACCGTCGTCGGTGTGGGGTAAATGTAAATAGATGGTGTCGCCAGCCTATTTTCCATAAAATAGGCAAAAGAAAATATTGCCACTTCGAGAGAGCGGCATCAAGACAAACTGATGCATATGAAACAAATAGATTGAAGGTTCGTGGGCTAAGTTACGGAATGGGAAGGTGTTAGGCACCCATCCCTCCCTTTCAGTCTCTCATGGGCCAATGTTATTATTTTCCTTTATATCCCCCTAAAGTGTGTGTTGTTTATATCATGGAGATCAGAATCGTTCAACTCATACCATGGACAAGGTAGAGTGATACCATCCATAGAAATACTCTCAAAACAACCTATATAGAAAATATGATTTGTGTGTTTATCGCGATATTGATCGTTATTAGGATACGGGAATATGGGTTGGATGAAACGCAAACAAACATGGTGTTTGTATATGTAAAAGGTATGATAAATATGAAAATGGGAAATTTTGAGAAGATTGGAAAATTGGACTCGTGTATCGGATTTTAATCCGAGACGCCTATGCAGCCTATGAAGGCATCAAGGTCCACGTAGTTTGGATGTAGCAAAGGGGTGGGGTTTATCCCATAGATTCGAATGGAATTTTATATGTGTATGTGTGAAAATGTGTTTTTGATTTTGGAAAAAGTGTGATGGACAATTCCATTTGGAATATATGGGTATAACCCTCTTTTATTTGTTTTTGGGTTATTTATAGAAAATCAAGTATGTGCAATATACTAATAAAAGTCTAGATGTTAAAGTGTATGAACTAAAGTAAGAATTAGAGTATAAATCTAATGTAATTTATGCACAAACAAGGAATTTAAAGAGAGGGAGAAGGAATTGGACCTTTTTTTAAGCTTGATCTTTAGTTTTGGATGAACTCCCTTGAGTATGGATGAATGTTGATGAGAGAGAATGATGTTTTGATAAATTGGGTATGCAAAGGATGGAACTATAGGCCTGAATGGAACTGCGCATGTGGAACTTCGCTGATGTTACTGAGATCACTGATGTAGATGGATTTCTTGTGTTCTTGTTTGATGATTTGAGAGTGAGGCCATGGTCTCTATTTATAGGGACAAGGTGGGTATCGATTGGCCTACCCCAGGGTGTGCCTATCGGCAAGTGCCCTTGACACTGTACCGATAGGCTAGGTTCAGGACTTGCCAATTGGCAGTCTCGTGCAGACTTTTCTGGAAAAATGACCATAGCGTACAAACCGTTGATCTGAATCGTGAATAGGACATACTGTTAGAAAGGTACTTCAGAGACCTTCGAAAGTCCTTTGGACCATTACTGGGTCCGGGAGTTGAGTTTGGGTCAAATGTGACTCGGAAGCGCACATAGATCTACGGGACGGGAGATCGTTGGATGGAAACAAATCATTCATACGCATGGTAAGTCAGAATCATGCACGGTATTGACTGTTGGAAAGGTTAGGAGATGTACTTCGACATTCCAAATAGTTTCTCTCGGATGGTTGAATTTGGTCAACCGAGGCCCGAAAGTGCTCATTGACCTCTTAGAGTAAAACAGATCGTTCGTCCGTATCGTAGGTCATAATCACGCACGGGGCGAACCGTTAAAAAGGGTATTCAGTTACCATCAGAGATTCATTTATTTGCATTTGATATAAAGAGATGACCTTCGTCAAACAGAATCTGGGAGCGCCCAGTGACCTCCGGATCAATTTTTGAGAGAAAACTGATCGTCCGTTCAAACGGTTAGGATGTTTCACGCACAGGATGGACCGTTGGAAAGGGGTTCCAGACTCCAGTGACCTTCAAAGATTCAAAGATCTCTTTCTCTCACGGTGTAGTTGACCGGAGTCAAATGGTGCCCGGGAGTACCTGATGTCCTCCAGATCGATACTTGGAGTGCGACCTAGGGTTTACAGTGAAATAGGGAGGTGCTAGTGACCTAGGGGATCCTAAAATGTTGTGTCTACAACAATGATGAGTTGAGAAAACTTCCAAGGATTAAAGCTCATTTGAATGTTGAGGACGATTAGGCCAGACCATCGCAGTTAAAGGCAAGCAAGAAAATGGGCCTTGGAAGGGATGTATATAACAACTAGAGAACAGTTTGGGGAAAATTATAGATCTTAGAACCCCTTGCATAGAGTTTTTATGAAAGGATCACCATTCACTCAATTAATTATAGGTTATCTGACTCTTGCAAAGTTCAATCCACTGATTATTAACCCAATGTATAATGGCAAAACCTATTCAATACTGTATGTGGAGCAATATCAAGCTGTTGCAAACATATAGTCGATTCCAGACAAAATGCATTGCCGAGAATTTTCCAGTACGATCATATGGTAAGCACAAATCTGGTACAACAGTTTACCACATGGATAGATCTCTAACTTCCAACAGCTAGCCGGCATCTTTGTCAATAATTTATGCTTTGGGGCTAATCCCGATAAAAGAGTGGTCAACCTACTCCATATCCGACAAAATGCCAATGAAACTACTTGAGATTTTATCACGCATTCCAAAAGTTAGAAACTTAAAGTAGTAGATTAGATGAAAGGACTGCAATAAATGCACTGAGGAGTGGGTTATTACATTGAAAGCTATATTGGGAATGGGCTAAAGAACCACTCATAACAACGAAGGAAATCCTAGCTAATCAATGAAAAATTATGATTGTTGATGAGGCTTTGGAGGCCAAGGTGTCAAGTCACACGAAGGCTAGTATCAATAATAATGCCAAAAAGGTGGAACAGAATGATAAAAAGGTGAAAAATCCAAAAAACTACGACGAGTACACCTTATTGACGGTGGGCATTCATCACATACTCGAGGAGGACCGCGGGGAAAAGACTTTAGATGGACTTTGAAGCTAAAAGCTCCAAAAAACTAAAGAGATAAAAGTAAGTATTGTGAGTTCTTTGAGGATAATGACCATAATATGGAAAACTGCATAGCCCTAATGAATGAAATTATGAGATTGATCAAGTGAGGAAAATCGTCAAGGTACGTGGACAAAGGTGGATGAATTGATCATGGTGATTAGCGAAATGCCAGGAGACGATCATAATTCCCTCGAAGGAAAGAAGACAAGAAGAAAAAAGGAAGAGATAATGATTCAAAGGATGACTAAGACATGCCCAAGAGACCCAAGTAGCCTGTACACGAGGTTAAAGTGATATCTTTTGGATGTCATCTTATCACCAGAGGAGATGTTGGTGGGGGAAACAAACTCACATAACAGAAGGCCTACCTTTATAAGGCAGAGGCATGTGCTCATATCAGTCAAATGAATCTAACAGGCAACATAAATAACTGCCCAAATAAGGTAAATAAAAATATCATAATTGTTGGTTTTTATAAGGATGATTTGTTTAGTGTCCTATACCCGCACGATGATCCTCTCATTGTCACTATGCTTATTTACAAGAGCAAGGCAGTGAGGATCCTTATTGATAATGGCAGATCCACAGACGTTAATTTTTACAACTCCTTCAAGGGCTTAAGGTTGAGGGAAAATAAGTTTGAGCCCTAACATAGGCCCCTGATTGGTTTCTACAGAAAAAAGGTGTACCCTCTAGGCACAGTCAAACTGGAAGTAATGGTCTGCACATGTCCCACATGACAAACATAAAAGATATGTTTCTTCATCCTAGATAATAATGTTCATTCGACATATACCATCATAATCGATAGAGTGGGGTTAATAAGTTCTTGGCCACCCCTTCCATGGTGTACCGATGTCTGATATCCACCACTAATTAAGGATTCAGTACCGTCATAGAGAACCAAGTAGAGTCTATAGGGTGCAATTATAACTCAATCGACCACGAAGATCATAAGATATTAATGACTACCTACAAGATTGATCAATAGATCAGCGAGATGAGGAAAAATTGGTCAAAAGGTTGGTGGTTGAATAAATTGAATCGATTATTTTTTACAATGAGCATCCGGAGAAGACCTTTCAAATTGACTTGTCATGGGAGTCCTACCTAAAGAAATATTTAATCAGTTTCCTTAGACAAAACAAAATGTGTTTTTCTAGTGCCACGAAGACATTCCAGGGATTGATAAGAATTTTATCTGTCACGAGTTGAGCATTGATAAAGGTTCTAAAACTAGTCAAACAGAAACGAAAGGTCTTCGACCTGGAGAAGAACATGGTCATGCTTGAAAAGGGTAAAAATTACAAAATCCAAATTTTGTAGAGGACGTTAAATATCCTGAATGACTTCTCAATGTGGTAATACTCAGGAAGAAAAATAACAAGTGGCGGATGTGTGTTAATTTCACCAACTTAGACAAAACGTATCCGAAAGATCACTACCCATTACCCAGGATTGACCAGTTGGTTGATGCCACCTCAGAGCACGAACTGCTCAATTTTATGGATGATTACTCATGATATAATCAAATCAATATGAAACTGGAAGATTGGGAAAAAAAACTTCGATCATCACCAATAGTGGTACTTACTCTACAATGTTATGACTTTTGGGCTAAAAAATGCCGCAGTAACATACGAAAGATTGGTAAATAAAGCATTCGAAGAGTAGATCGGTGAGAACATGGAGGTGTACATTGATGATATGCTCACGAATAAATAAAAAAGAATGCTTACCATTTTAAAGATTTGCAGCAGAATTTAAACTAGATGGAAAAACACCAGATGAAGCTCAACCGATAAAGTGTGTCTTCGAAGAAAAATATGGGATGTTCCTTAGTTTCATAGTTAATTAAATAGGGACTAAGGACAGCCTTGACAAGATCAATGTAGTGATATATAAATAAATATATATATATATATATATATATATATATATACGCAGTCCCCGATGAACTAGAAATATGTTCAAAGAGTAATAGGACATGTGGCGGTGTTAAATAAAGCGACGAGTGGGAAACTACATTCCTGTAGTTGGAATTGTATTTGGTAAATGCATCACTATATATTTATCCATACTAATTGAAGAGGATAATTCGAAGAGGAGCTCCCTGTTTTGTAAATATTTGTGGGCAGATCATCATGCATCAACGGAAGTGGAGTGGGTTTAATAATTATTTTGCCAGATGATATCGATGTGGAATACCCCCTGAGATTCAAAATTGAGGTGTTCAATAATGAGGAAAAATATGAAGCAATCATAGCAGGGTTTGGGCTAGCCTCAGGATGGTCAAGATCCCAAGGGAAAAAAATGACTGAGTGGGTGAACTTGCTCGATTAGCACCAATAACCAGAAAATAACTACAGAGAATAGTTACAGTGGAGATTCTCACACATCAAAGAATTAATAAGGAGATAGTTAATGTCATGGATCTAGTCATGGGACCATCCAGTACTAGCATACATAGAAGCTGGTAGCTACCCAACAGACCCTAAAGAATCAAGGAGACATCGGTACAAAGCTGCGAGATACATCCTAAGAGGAATTTTGTTATGAAGGGGTTTCATTATTTCATTACTCTAATGTGTTCATCCAGCTGAAGTAAAAGACCTGATTAAAGAGGTACATGAAGGGTGTTGCAGAGCACACTCTGCAAGAAGGTCGTTAGTGATACAGGTGGCTATGCAAGGCTACTATTAGTCCACTATAAAAGCGGACTGCGGTGATTATGCCAAAAAAATGCGATAAGTTCCAGAAACATGCTTCCATCCACTAAACTCCAGGCTCACTAATCATGTCGATCACCTCCCCTTGGAAATTTGCAATATGGGGAATATGTCTAATCAGCCCCATACCAAAAACTAGTGGCAGGTTCAAATATTTAGTGTCGCATTAGAATATTTCACTAAACGAGAGGAGGCAGAGCCCCTGGTCGAGATGTCATGCGACAAAGTCAACCAATTCATATAAAAGAACAATATTTTTCAGTATGGGATGCCATACGCCTTCATCACTGACCACAATATGCAAATTGATAACCAAGAGTACGAAGATTATTGCATACGCTCCAAGATCAAGAAACTTCACTCGGCACCGGGTCATCCACAGTCTAACAAACATATAGATGCGACCAATAAAACATTATTTAACGGGATAAGGAAAAGGTTAAACGATGCAAATGGGAACTCGATTAATGAGTTGCAGTTTGTCCTCTAGGCTTATAGAACACTGCCATGGATAGAGACAGTTGAAACCCCTTATATGTTGGCTTTCTAAATTGAGGCTGTAGTCCTAATAGAAATTGGTTTACCCAGTCATCGTGTCCTTAAATTTAACTCACCACAAAGCTATTTTATAAGGATATTGGATCTAAACCTGGAAAAGGAAGTTATGGAGCACGCATCGCTTAGAGTCGTGGCATAACAAAACAAACTGCACAGTTTTATAAGATAAGGGTGAGGTCGAGCTTTTAATGTGAAGATTGGATTTAGATCAGGTAAAAGGAAGGGGACTATGTCCTGAAAAAGGTAATTCAAATGGGTAACAAATTGGAGCCCAACTATCATAGTCCATATATAATATCCACTGTCATCTGTCCAGGAACCTACAGGATTGAGACCTTTGAAGGGGCGCAATTCAACAATCCGTGGAAAGTCGAGAATCTGAGGAAGTACCATCAATAATGAAATGTAAAGTCTTTTTCTAGCATGTAATTTCCTTTCGTGATAAATAAAAAGTTTTACTTTTGTCTAAGAATGTTCTTACTTGTTTTTTTCTTTATTTTGTGGGTGTGAGCTATGTATACATCATCATGTCATCAATATGATTTACCAAATACTTTATGTATGGCTTCGTCTATAGACACCTCACGAACAATAAGTTCAACTCCATATAGGATCTCATCTTAGGACATATCATGAATAAGAAGTCTTACCAAGTATGGAAAATCTTGTGCATTCTTATAAAAGATCAGATCCGACCATAACTGACTAATGGAAGGACATGTCCAAATAAATTTGGTCGACTCCTGTAAATAATGTTGAGACATGGTCAGTATGGCAAAATTCATCCATACGACCTATAAGCTAACACCAGCATTTGTAGACCCTACGTCAAGAAAACTCAACTTCGTCCAAAACTTGTAGCTACTGAGACAGATCAAGTATAGGAAAATCCAACATGGCAAACACTCGGAGTGCGAGTGTAAGTCCATAATACTATAACAAACTAAGTTGAAGACATACAAACACATTTACATATGAGAATTATATTGAATTTATTGTGATTTAGTCAAACCCATATAAATATTTTCAAAAACATCATAATCATGCAAATAATGTAGCAGATATGATAAAATATTATTCACTACAATAAAATAGGAGCACAAATATATTCCTCATAAATTACTAAAATGTTCATGAAAAAAACATTAGAAAACTCATGATAAAAGCAACATACACGAGCATGGAGGTTTATGCCTAGGAAGTATGCCTAGATTCGACATTAATCGTTTTAATATCCCCAATGAAGGAAGGAGGGGAATTGGAGGCGCCTATTGTCTCAACAAAAATCTCAGCCTGCTTATCGACAGGAAGAGTTTCCTTAGGAACTATGGTCTGATCAGCATAGCAGCAGGCTCATCAACGATCGCCAGTTGCATAGTGAACATGTACTGGCTTCATCGTCATCACCTTCCCACTTTCTCACGATGATGGATATGTAAGGGTAATGTGTCATCCTACTCTTATTGAGCTCTTTATAACCATAAAGAAAAAAACCCACACAATTGACGTTTTAATCAGTGGAAGATTTATACTTGCCACGCTAACCCCCTTAGCACTGTTTGGAGCTTCATTAGCGTGAACAAGTTCCTTGCTCACCCATGTAAAAGTTTGGTTTGATGTATCCAACACCTGGTTGGAGGCATTTATATCCTCATTTGACTTTTTAAGGGCCTCTTTAAGGCTTTAGAACTTGACAATATCAGTGGCGGCCTTGTCCTTCAGTTTTTTAATCTCTTCTTCTACCTTACTGATGGAGATCATCTTATGAACCAACTGATCGTCCCGCTCTTTGAGTTCATCATAGACCTTCTTTAGATCATAGTTGTAATGCTTTGACTCCTCCTTTATCCAGTTATTCTCACTCGTAATCTCCTAGTAAGCATAATTGTTGGTCACCACATTTCCTCTTTGAATAGTGGAGGTTATAATATTTTGAGTAAAATAAGAGAATAATTACCAAGTGGTAAAACTAGTGAAAACAAGTTAAAATAACATTAGAAAAATGCACCACAGATAGACGATGTTGAATTAGCTTCCACAAGGAGTCAGTGTAAAAATCCCTCAAAATCTTAAGTCTTTGATATGGCCTTAGTACCCGAGCAGATCTGTAGCATTATTTTCGTGATGAAAAATTGAGTCTTGGTCGATAACCAACTCCTTACAATAAATACGGTGGTCAGGATCCTTGACCCCGCACATAAAATATTTATTCTACGTCGACAATCAACTCCTCAACAAGGGGACGATCCTTGGTCACGCATAAGAAAACAACATGTCCTTTCTAGGCATGGTTACTAGTCTGAACCACCTGGACCATCCTCAAATAGGATTTCCTGGGAGTAAAGTAGTAATACCTAGGGGCTTTATCAATGTCCTTTAAACCATAGACATACCAAAATATGTCCCACGTGAGGTCAAAGATAATGTTTTCTTTCCAAAAACATCACCGTCCCCAAAATGGCCCAGTAATCATCGGTAGGGAGTTAGGTAAGTGCTACCCCATATCCCTTTTGGATGGATCTAATAACGGGGGTGAAAAGGTAATGAAGCCCAACTTGGAGTACCCACAGAGGGAAGAAGAACTCATCAGAGTTACGACGGTAAAAAACTCTCTCATTGCAGTCCGATAGCTTGGTCGCAATGCTAATAGGAATTCGATATGTCTCTATCAGAGCATTTAGCTCATACTTTATAACGTCACACCCATACCATCTGGCATCAATGGTAGAGGGATCATAGGATTTTTTTTACTCAGCAAAATAGTTCTCTTCACTAGACATCACCTCATCAGGAAAGGGGGAGGTTGGGGGATCATACGCCATAACTGTCCCACTCGAGCCATCCAAATAAATGATAGACATATCATAAACGATGTTAGCAAAAGGGCCAATACTAGCTTGGTGGTAAACTCGATCGGGTATTTCATATCCCACAAATTAAGGACCATTTAACTCCACTTCTATTGGCGGGATACTGAATCACTAGAAGAGCCCAGAACATGGGTTTACCTGAGATGTTCAGGCTCGTCTTCGGGTCGAACAACCTGGATGAGTGTTGGTAAGATCCTAGCTGTAACACCAGGACAAGTTGGATCTAACTCAGTTAGAAGGCCTAAACAAAGCCTTAATAAACCCAAAGACGATATAGCGCAAGGCGAACCAACTTAAACGCAACCTAAGATGGTTAAAACTCCACAATAACATTTAAATCCACCACTAATGACAAAAAAAATCGAGTGAATAATAGGAATCGAAGCCCTAGAGGAAAAAGCAATGTACCTGAACCCCTAATACGAGTTAAAGATAACCGAAAATGATAGAAAATTCTTGAGGCAAGAAAATTTTGGTCAAAGAAGCTCGCAAGAGATGAACCTCTTTGTGGTTTCAGGGAGAAACGGCGAGTGCTGAACACAAAGTATGCAAAAGTATAGGTTTTGAAGATGGAGGTTTATTCTTTTTTCTCTCTCTCTCTTTAAAGCTCCAGCATTTGAAAAATAAGTAAGAAGTTTGGAACGATTCAATTTTTCAGGGATTATACCTTTTTTCTGCAAACATCTCGTTAAGGACTTATAATCTCATGCGTTGAAAAGGTAACAAGCGCAGTTTTAATAGCACCCACACATTTCCACAAAAGCGTGTAATGAATACTCCAAACACTAATTCAATTCACATGATAAGTGTATTTGCTCAGTGCGCGTTGGGAAGAATCAAAGACGACTAGATTGCTTAAAGCCAAACTATATTGCTAATTAACATTTCATCCATTCATTTCACCTAGCAAGTAGTCAGAATATTCACCACTCTAGTTAACCTGATATAAAATTCTTTCATGAATGAAGACTTGGGGATTTTTTTTACTCTAAATATATAAAATCTTATTAGCCCCTTAGGAGATGACATGTGTCTCCATTTGGGTCCACAAACCTGCTCGTCTCGGGATAATGTGGTCAGCTTAGGTGTAAATATGCTTAGCTCTGCTAAATAACAGACCATCTAATCATTGGCAGGGTCTTGGTTAAAAGTGTTTATTGATCCTGTTAACTCTAACCTTGCTCCAATTATGGAACGTGATGGAATACTAACAGTCATGTTTTCCCCTCATTGCGTGAAGAGATTAAATAATATTCTAATTTTATCGTACTGTAATAATGTCATCATTATCTGGCTTTTGGAATGTACATGGTGTAACTGCCTAACCTATAAAGGTACTCCACGTATCCCACTACGCACCATATCTTTAATAACTACCTATAAATAGCAATTAATCCAACGGTATAAGCGATCAAGAAATATGCTACCTAACCGCCATATGTAAAACCCTAAAGAAAATTGAGAGAACTCGTAATCCATCTTTTCATTGCCATTGTCCAATGAAAGACATATAATCTGCATTGCACTTGTGGACGTAGCACCGCACTGTGAAGAATAGCGTTAATCTCTGATTTCCTTCTTTATCTCTCATCCCACTTTATTCTACCCGAAATTGGCAAGTTAGTAATGGTAAATTCTTTATCTATTATTATTTATTACCAATATTTACTAGGTAAGACTCACAAATCCATACACTAGTTTAAGACGATAATAATAAATATTATTATTGTTCTGATAGAATTTATTTAAAATCAGGCTCAACAAATCTATAAATGAACTAATAAAAGAGTTTATATTGAAAACAAACTAATGACAATCAAAGAGACCATTGTTGTGAAGTTAACTCATGATTGTGCGGTATTATAACAATACAATGGCATGGACATTAAAATTACAAATAGGTCTTTTGAAACAATGTTTACAATGTCATTTTATAACAAATCACAATGTTAGCTTTACAAAAATCATAGTATTATCAGTAACCATATTATAATGTTATTTTATTTAAATTGAATGACTAATATTATCGTTTAAAATTGATATATTGATTTGGTCTTGGTGAGAGCATACAATTATAAATGATCATAGATAAAGAGATGTAAATCAACAGAATACTTGTTTAAGACTCGGTATAGAAAGAGGTTGAAGAAAGGGAATGAATCTAGATTTACGTAGTTCGGCCTAATGTGGTGTCTAATAAGAGTATGTAAGCTCAGCTAGTTGTCCTTTTTAGATTACTTCCCACCTACTTAAATATGGGCGTGAGAGTATGTTTATTTACTATTCTATCTAGTCCACTAGAATGTGTTAGGGGTTTTCTCTTTATAGACTAAACACATACCCACTTTACATGATAGTTGAAGAATAATTGTAAAGTTTAGCATGTGCACACATAGTGGAACAAATATTTGTTGGTTTTTAGCAGGTGGGTATACTGCTGACATTATCCCATTGCCTGACTTATGCATGTGATGAAGCTATTTGATCAAAGTTAACCCAAATTCCAAATTACGAAGTTAAATGTGTTGACTTGGATACTAAGGCCGAACATAATGCCCAGACCGACCCCACTAGTATTGAGCCAAACTCATTCTAGTAAATAATGAGTCCAGATGTCCCTTTCTTATTGGTTTAGGAATCCTAACATATTAATGGTGTAAGAGCTAACTTAACGATTTGTTATATTTAGTTTATCGCGACTACGTAGTCATCATAATTATTATTTCATTTTATTACAATACTTACAGTTATTCTAAACAAATCATTTTGTGACTTTAAACAAATCATTCCAATATGTTAATTTAGCAAAAATCATATTGCCATTTGTTAGAGTTATTTTACCATTTTTCGTTCTTATAATATTCTTTATGAAAAGTGGACAATTTCATAAAAGCATGAACCATGAATGCAATATATATATATATATATATATAGAGAGGGAGAGAGAGAGAGAGAGAGCGGTTCTCATGCATACCCCAGTTTGCATACCGCTGGCGCGGACCAATTTTGATAAAATAGTAAAAAAAATATTTTTGATGTAATTTTTTTTTATAGTTTCTAAACATTTCAATAGGACCATAAAAAAAAAATCAACTCAAAATGAATTTTTTTGCTATTTTAAAAAAATCGGTCAAACTTTGTCAGTTTTTAACAACTTAAAAACTAACAAAGTTTGACCGATTTTTTTAAAATAGCAAAAAAATTCATTTTGAGTTGAGTTTTTTTTATGGTCCTATTGAAATGTTTAGAAACTATAAAAAAAAAATCAACCCGAAATTATTTTTTTTACTATTTTAAAAAAATGGTCCGCACGGAGGGTATGCAAACTGGGTATGCATGAGATCCTTTCTGTATATATATATATATATATATATATATATATATATATATATATATCAAGGATAGAAAAAAGGGTGAATAAAAACATTTTGGATTTTTTGTTAATAGAAACATATTAATATAAAAACCATTGTTACAGAGAAATAAATTTGATTGTGGATTGCCTTGCAAACATTGGAGCGTCCCTTCATTCTAAGCAAGTTTACAAAGAATTCTTAGAGCTTCCTAGAATGGTGAGAGGAGCTTGTAAGTTAGACTCAATGAGATGTAGCTATATCAGATATGTTATTAAGTATTCATAGATTCCTGTATTGTAATGGATCTAAGATAAAGCCCCAAATTTAATTTTAGTCTTCATTATTTGGTCATTGGCTCCCTAAGGAATTTTATTTTTTTCATTAAGCTTGTAAATGTCACCTAGGAGAGGTTATTTCTCCTATTATTAATAATACGTGTGGGGATTCTGTCCCTCTTCTAAAAAAAGTTTTTTTTTGTTAATAAGAACATTATAAAAAAAAATGCAAGAAATAGTTTGATATTTTTTTTAAAAGCTCGAAATTAAATGAGAACAAATGAAACGAATTTTATTTATTCGCTTATTATAACAAATTCAAAAGAAAATCATTCTTTTTTATTAGGTTTTTAATCTTTAGATAATATTCTAGCTTCTAACAAGTACATTTGACCCTTTTAACGTTCGATTGATAAAGTTTATCTGTAATTTTAGTTGAACGACGAGTATGATCACGTTGTGATCGAATTTCTAACAAAGGGTATTCCTAGGATCAGCCTGCGTGCACTTCAAGACTAATACTATCAGGCATAACATTGTTCCGTCGGAGTTTCCGATAAAAACAACACCGTTTACCACCTTTATATTATATACTTGACAAAAAAAAAATGGGTTATTACCTCGTATTTACCTTAGCAACCCACATATACACAATATGGGCTGGTAATGCTCTTACCTTTCGATTTGTACTCAATGAGTAAAACTACATTAATAGAGAACCCCTCAATCTGGAAACTCCTTATAAGTCTTCATTCATTAGATATAATAGTTGTTGTAGAGGGGACTGAAGCTCTACATAGCATTCATCTTTGTTTTCTCCTTCCTGCATCAGCCAAATTGTGCATTTGTTTCCTTCTCTCAGTAAATGAATAATTTATGCCTTTGTTTGCCTAATCAAGTCTACCCAGTCCTTAATAAGATTGACATGTGGGTGATAAGTTGCATCAGTTTAGTTAACGTGGCACACCGCTAGAAGGGAATCTGATTCCACATGCACATTATTCCATCCTCGTTCCCTTATCAAATTTAGTCCCTTATATATTCTATCAAGCTCGGCTTGAAGACATCAAGTTTGACCTCTCAATTTGCCATAGAATCCCACCTTCCGCCCTCCTTGATCATCTCGTTCCAATCCTCCAAAAGCTACAATTTAAATCATTCCATTCTAACTACCATTGGTGTTCGCTTTAATCTCATCCGTAGGTGAAAACACCCATGAAATTAGTAACACAACATCAATCGTCAATTGATTATCATTTCCCATGAAAGCTAGTTTGACATCATTGCGATCCAAATTGGAAATTAAGTGAGGTAGAGTCTATTTTCCTTAAAAACAAGTAAATTATTAGCATTCTAAATACGAGAAATAAATATCACATACCATTTGTTTGCATTCTAGTCTTTATTTTTCTTACACCAAATATTATTTATAACCCACTCATGGAAAGTAAGAGACATATTTTGGTGCCATTCATCGAAACTGGTAAAATATTAAACCAAGTGTTACGTAAGTCACAATCCCCATTGGCAGTGATGCCTCTCACCAATGTATGCACATTAGTTAGAAGTTTTCCATGCAACATAAGCGAAATGAAGTATTTTAATTTTTGAGGAATTTGAAGAAGCCAAATTTTATTCCAAAATTCATTAGAGGGGGTGTTGTGACCGGTGTCAACAAGGGAAATATGACAAGATTTAATGTAAAATTTACTGTTAGTGCAAGGATTTCAAGTTGGTCTATCATCATGAGTGTTACCATGCAATAAAAGGGTACCTAATATTTCATTCGTAACACTTGTGTCAAAGAGGTTATTAATAACACATATTCCACGCCCCTAATATGGTAATGAGAGAGTTGACAAATTGTTGTATTTCAATATTAATCTCGTTCGGTGGGGTGATTTTATTCCCTCTACACCACCCATCCTTAAACGTACCGATGAATTTTTCTACGAGACTCGTCTCCCCTTCATAACAAATTGCTATTAAGTTTATCAATTGTGTGGCAAACACTCTTGGGGAACATGGTAGTTTGCATGCAATAATGGGTGATGGTCCTGCCACTAGAAAAACTAAGGGCATGTTTGGTTTGCAATTATAATTTTGTTTTATATGTTTAAATACAATTCTGATAAAATTTGTGTTTGTGAACCTGATTTTAAGCAGTGAATTACAATATTTCTGTGTTATAATAAAGTTTTTCAGAAAACAGGTTAATGGTGTCTTATAACTTCTGTTTTTTATTTTTAAACTCGGAATTATTCATTCTTAATATTTTAATGCATTTATACCTTAATATATAATATACATACATAATACATTAATATGTGTGTAATTCTTATAAATAAAATATATATATGTACATGTACACAAAATTACGTATGAAATAATATAAAGTTAAATAATATTATTATTATTATTATTATTATTATATATATATATATATATATATATATATATATATATATATATATATATATATAGTACATATTAAAAAATATATATATATACATACATGAATTGAAAATTATATACATACATGAATTGATAATATTTTTTAATACATATGTACTATACATATATATAGGGAAAGGATCAAGTATGGTCCCAATTTGAGGTCCCTGAATGAGGTCAATTATTTTAAAACAGTAAAAAAAAATTGGATTGATTTTTTTTATGGTTTTTGAACATTTCAGTAGATCCATAAAAAAATAATCAACTCAAAATGAATTTTTTTGCTGCTTTAAAAAAATCGGTCAAACTGTGTCAATTTTTAAGTTGTTTTCATGTTGTTAAAAAGTGACAAAATTTGATCAATTTTTTCAAAATATTAAAAAAAAATCATTTTGAGTTGATTTTTTTTATATGACCCTACTGAAATGTTTAAAAACTAAAAAAAAATCAACCCAAAATTACTTTTTTTACTAATTTAAAAAAATGGACCTCATTCAGACACCTGAAACCGATGGACCTCATGAGAACCGCTCTGTCTATATATATGTTAACACATAAAAATCAACACAAAAATAATTTTTTTTACTATTTTAAAAAAATGGATCTCATTCAGGGACGTCAAGCTGATGGACATCATGAGATCCGCTCTCTCTATATATATATTAACACATACATAAAACTTTCATTGATATACGATACATGAATATATGCATATATACATACATGTATGCATACATACATGCGTCATAAATTATATACATATGCATATGCATGTATGTATGCATGCATGTATGTATATATGTATATATTCATGTATCATGCATGTATAAAAATTTTGTGTATGTTTATATATACACACACACACACATATATGTATAATATAAATATGCATATTTGCCAAATTTGTCAAATTTTTAAAAAACTGTATTAAAAACAAGTTTACCAAATGCGCACCAAGAATTATAAACACAAAAACTGTATTTAAAAACAACATTTGAATCGAGTTTTATGAATACAGAATGAAACGGGCCCTAAAGTCTAAAAGGCTTTTATCGTTATAATCGGTCCTAAGTTGAGCAAAACAAAACAAGTCGTAACTGTTATAATCCCACGACCATGAGTTTACGAGACCCTCGTCAAAATCAGGTTTCTCAAACCAAGTCGCAAAATGTCTCAACAAATCAGGTGTGATTTGCCACTCTCATATAGCAAATAAGGAAAAAAAATTGATGTCTCTGTCTTGGATTCTGGTTGGTCAATTCCGCTGGCGCGGACCCACGTCACTGATGAAAATGGATCCGCGACAGCGGTATTGACCAATCACAATCCAAGACATTAAAAAATCTAACATTTCGAAGACATCAAACTTTTTTCTAGCAAATAATCCGGTGTGAGTTGCCACTCTCAAGTATAACTATATCAAGTTGTACTCCATGTAACAAGTTGTACTCTCAAACCAAGTCACAAGAAGTGTAAAAGGCCTAGCAGAGTAAATTGTTTACCGTCACCAGTGTGAATTAGCAAGGGACAGTGGTCAGAAGCACGTTGTCCACCACAGCATTCCCAACACAAGAATTTATGAGGAGAGGTTCTACATGAACCGCATGTAGAACCGCCCAACTTTGTCTTTTTTTAAGTTTTCTATTCTTTTTTTAACTGTTTTCTCTATATAAAACAAAGTCCTGTTAATATAAAAAAACAGATTTTTTATTAAATTAAACAGCTTTTTATTAAACTTAAAAAAATATATTTTTTTCATAAATTAAAAAAATTATGTTTACTAATAAAAAAAGCTTAAAAATAATTTTTTTAATTGAAAACAACATTTAAAAAAATATTTTTAAAATTCTAATAAAAAAACCTGTTTAAAAAAAATATGACGATTAATTAGCGCCGCTGGCGCGGACCCATATTCCCAGACCCAAATCATTTGTTGAATGAGGGTCCGCGCTAGCGGCATTAATTAATCGCGATATTTTTTCAATAAAAAATATTTCAATTAATTAGTGCCGCTGGCAGACTCACATTCAACAAATGATGTAGGTCCGCGTCAGCGGTACTAATTAATAACGATATTTTTTAATCGCGATCGTTATTAATTAGTGCCGCTGGCTCGGACCCACATTCAACAAACGAAGTGGGTCCGCGTCAGTGTCACTAATTAATCGCGATATTTTTTATTGAAAGAATATCGCGACTAATTAGTGTCGTTGACACGTACCCACATTCAACAAATGAAGTGGGTCCGCACTAGCGGCACTAATCAATCGCGAAATCATGCTAATAAAATTAATATTTTTTTATTTTTGGAAAAAATATATTTTTTTACTTTTAATAAAAAACTGTTTACTTTAAAAAAACTGTTTTATTATACTAATAGGAAAACTGTTTTTTTTATATAAAAAACAATTTTTATATTAATTATTATAAAGAAGAAACTTAAAAAAAAAAAAAAAAAAAAATAATAATAATAATAATAATAATAATAAGAGGATGCTATAGCTGGGCGGATTTAAAATGCGATTCATATAAATTTTTCCATTTATAAGGTGCGAGTTGTCGGTCTCAACTACAACATCAAACGTGCAAATAATGAGGCAACAATCAAAGCATGGACCATTTTATCAACTACTACCAGCTGGTTGAATTGAATAGCATCCATAAAATCCTCCATTTCTTCGTGAATCTAGAATATAACTCGGGTGTTTTCGTTGGGGCAACAATAACCACAAACCCAAAACTCAATATCACTATATATTTTATTACATGTGATACACATGTCTTCCAATTTTTCTTTTTTTTTTCTTTTTTACAAAGAAAAACTGATTTGTTTTCATTTTTTTCACAACTTTAACATCAGATAAAATTGTTTTAATGAACTTTAATCATTTTTTAAAAATTTGGATTTTAAACTTTACTAGTTTTAAATCCATGTTTAAAAGAAATATTAGGATTCGTTTGATTCAAAAGTGGGGATGACAAAAATTTCACGATTAAAATTTGTCAAATTTTATCTAGTTTTCTCACATGAAGTTATCAAGCAATCAATTAGGCGAAATTAAAGTCAATTCAATTAGTTTATTTAAATATTTTTTCATACATTTTTTAAAAACATTTAAAAATAATTTTGTAAAACATTTATAAAACAGTTTTTATAAAACGGTTTTTAGAAAACATTATTAAAACAATTTTTAAAACAGTTTTTTAACAACATTTTTATAAAACAATTTTTACAATATTCGAAACAGTTTTTTAATTATTCAAAACAGTTTTTAGACATTTTAAAACAGTATTTTTAACACTTTTAAAACCGTTTTTTTATAAAACAGTTCTATAAAACATTTTTTATTTAAAACAGTTTTTTTTAACTGTTTTTAAACATTTAAAATATTTTTCTAAACAACTCTTTTTTTTAAATAGTCGTTTTTTGAAACAGTTTATAAAACAGTTTTTATTTAAAACTGTTTTTTATTTATAAAACAGTTATAAAAATATTTTCGTGTAAACAAAATAAAAATAAAAATTTTAAAAAGTGACAAATTTGTTTGGCAAAAATTTATCACACATATAACAAAACAAAATTTACCAACATTTATGATAATTTTAGACATAAAAAATATTATACATTAACAAATAGATTGTAGATAAACTTTTGTTTCAAAATATTAAATTACAGGCAAATACCATTTTACCGTGAAATTTTTTTTTGTTGTCATCAACGACACCAAAAAGTGATACTGTCCAATCACGTGATTTCTTCTTTTCATGGTCTCTCTCATTCATTGTTCCAGCTAACATTTCCAATATTTGCATATATGTTAAAGAGATGCATGATCCTCGTAAATTTATATATCCGTTAGTACAATTATATTAATATTTTTTTTAACAAAATTTGCAATTAACAAAAAAAAAAAAAAAAAAAAAAAAACTCTGATTCAATATTTATATATCCAACACATGCATACCATAAACCTCATTAATTTATATATCTGTTAGTAAAATTATTTTAATATTTTTTTAACTACATTTTTTTTTGCAAACAAGAATTGCAATTAACAAAACAAAAAAAAAACTCATTCAATACATGAAAATGTAAAATAATTAACATACACCACAAAATTGTAAAAAAAAGTTATGATTAACATACACCACAAAATACTTTAACGTGAAAAAGTTTTTTTTAAAAGTTTTTTTACACATTAAGAAACAATTTTTTTTTATATATAAACTCTTTTATATATAAACTTTTTAAAAAAATACTTAAATATTACAAAATATTATTGTAAATGAAAACATTTAAATGCGGTTTTTAAGAAACGAAAATATTTTTTTTGGTACAACGGCAAAAAAAACAGAAAAAATGAAAAAAGCATTTTCTATGAATAATAACGGTGTTAAATTTTTTAAATAATTTATATAAAGCAGTTTTATATAAACTGTTTATATAAAACAAAATTATAAAACAGTTTACATAAAATAGTTTTATATAAAATATTTAATAAAACAGTTTTATATAAAATACGTTAATATAAAAAGAAACACTTTATAAACTGTTTTTATATATAAGCATTTTTTATTGGGTCAATTATTAAATAGTCCCTACTATAAATATATATTTTTTAAAAAGGACACATATTTTTAGTTTAACCCATTTAGTCCCTCAAACACTCAATATCCTCTTATTTTTAGAGGTCCGCGCCAGCGGCACTCCCTCTCCAAAATATGTGGCAAAGGACTTTTTGAGGCAAAATAAAAAA
Source organism: Sambucus nigra (assembly GCA_949130495.1). Classification (NCBI taxonomy): domain Eukaryota; kingdom Viridiplantae; phylum Streptophyta; class Magnoliopsida; order Dipsacales; family Adoxaceae; genus Sambucus; species Sambucus nigra. The sequence continues at coordinate 71,263,335 of OX422224.1, forward strand.
GTTTGGACTAAATAGGTATTAAAAAATGTCCGATGGACTATTTGGTATATGTCCCTTTTTTATTTATAAATTCTATTATATATTAACTGTTTATTATGTATCTAAACGTTAGAATATAACTCGGGTGTTTTCGTTGGGGCAACAATAACCACAAACCCAAAGCTCAATATCACTATTTATTTGATTACATGTGATACACACGTTTTCTACTTTTTACAAAGAAAAACTGATTTGTTTTCATTTGTTTTCAGAACTTTAACATCAGATACAATTGTTTTAATGAACTTTAATCATTTTTTAAAAATTTGGATTTTAAACTTTACTGGTTTTAAATCCGTGTTTAAAAGAAATATTAGGATCCGTTTGATTCAAAAGTGGGGATGACAAAAAACTTCACGCTTAAAATTTGTCAAATTTTACCTAGTTTTCTCACATGAAGTTATCAAACAATCAATTATGCGAAATTAAAGTCAATCAAATTAGTTTATTTAAATATTTTTGTAAACATTTTTTAAAAACAGTTTTTAAAACATTTCTAAAACAGTTTTTATAAAACGGGTTTTATTAGAAAACATTATTAAAGCAGTTATTAAAACAATTTTTAAAACAGTTTTTTTACACCATTTTTATAAAACAATTTTTACATTATTCGAAACAGTTTTTTAATTATTCAAAACAGTTTTTAGACATTTTAAAACAGTGTTTTTAACAGTTTTAAAACCGTTTTTTTAATAAAACAATTCGATAAGACATTTTTTATTTAAAACAGTTTTTAAAACAATTTTTAGAACAGTTGTTTTTTTAAACCAGTTTATTAAACAGTTTTTTAACAATTTTAAAAATATTTTAGTATAAAAAATCTAAAAATAAAAATTGTAAGAAGTGGAAAATTTGTTTGGCAAAATTTCTCACATGAATAGCAAAGCAAAATTTGTCAATATTTGTGTCAATTTTAAGCATAAAAATTATTATACATTGACAAATAATTTATAGATAAATTTTTGTATCAAACGCATCAAATCATCGCCAAATAATTTATAATCTTTGAAAGTTATGCGTTATCCGAGGAAACAAACATCAATCTTTACGCTTGCTAAATATTTTGGGCTCTTATTTTTTTCAATTGTAATAAGAGTAAGACTACAGCGATGGGTATCCCAACTTAAAATCCCTACTTAATGATGTGGCACATGCCACATCATTAAGATGCACACCTTTTTTTGTTTTGTTACTTTGTAAATTTTTTTTTTCAAAATATAGTTTTAAAATTAAAAAAAAAATAGTCCAATTTAAAATATATATGTTAAAATTATGTGTGTTAAAATACAACAAGACATGATACGAAATTGAATTTTTTTACTTATCGCAATTCAATTAAAAAATTACACAATGCGAATATGAATATTTTATTTTTTTAACTAACAGGATCACAATCCAAAAAAAACGCAACGTGCCATGAAATCTTATTTTTTTATGCCGATTTTTTACTATTTTAAAAATAATATTTTTATGATTTAAAAAAAACGGTCTGCGCCAGCGGTATGTATAGGCGGTCGACCACCGCCTATACATACCGCTGGCGCGGATCATATTTTCTAATATGTTGGTCCGTTCCAGCAGTATGTATAGGTGGTCGGACCGCCTACACATACCGCTGGCGCGGACCGTTTTTTTAAAATAGTAAAAATATCATTTTTAAAATAGTAAAAAATGATTTGCGCCAGTGATATGAATAAAATACGACTCTATGTCACGTCGCATTTTTTTGAATCGTGATCATATTAGTTAAAAAAATATAATACATAGTTTTAACACATATATATTTTTTAATTGGACAGCTTTTTTTTTACTTTAAAATTATGTTTTGAAAAAAAAAATATAAAGTGGTAAAACAAAAAAAAGTGTGCATCTTAATGATGTGGCATGCGCTACATCATTAAGTAGGGAATTTAAGTTTCGACAGTTCCAAATAATAGCAACCATTTATGACAAGTGAGTAATAAAATTGACCAAGGCCCTTACTCTGCCATTGGGGATAGTCCATCATTTTCCACATTAGGGATTCCTTTATCATGGTCTCTAGGTCTCCTGATGGCAGTACTTCCTCGGCCTGGCAATACGGGTCCAATAGGACCAAATCACCCATTACAAACCTGTCCAGACCCGACAATATCTATGTGCAGTTTATGATCGGGTGATGTGGCCCATTTCGGCGGGTCAGCAGTGGTTCAGTCACGGGTGAGAACCAAGTAAGTAGACGGTAGGAGAGAAATTTATTTTGTTGCCCTAACCTTAAATGTTCTCTCCTCCCGCCTCATCTCTCTCTCACCCATAGATTGTACCACTCTCACAACTCTCAGTTGATCTCACTAAATCTGTTTATATATTGTTGATTCAATGTTTATTTTCACAGTTGGTTTTACAACTGGTTTGATGAAGAAGAAGAGGTTTGACCCAAACCGACCTAGCTCAAATCCGAACCAATCCAAACCGAACATTCGCCTCAACCCGTTTCTGACCCGTCCAAAATCAACCAAACCCATTTCTGACCCACCCACATCCGCCTATAGCCGCCCAATTGGCGGGTCTAGTACTTCCTTTTTTGTGTGGACCTTCCCCAACAACGCAATATTGAGAGGACACTCCATTAGGGTTTTTTGTAATAACTGACTGAAATTCGGAGCCAAACTTCCTGCGTTAACTCTATTTTCATATATACCTTTAGGGTCGTGGGGAATATCATAATTATTTTCATTTACGTTGGAAGCTATTAGGGTCCGTTTGGTTGGCATAATTTGCCTAGGCAAATGCCAAAAAGTTGGCAAATATAAAAATTTGTCTACATTTTGGCTGTTGGTTGAATAATTTGCCAATGTACAACACCTCCTATGCTCAATCTGTAGACAAATTTTGCTTACCTATTTGAGTGGGAAATATTTGCCCACAAATTTGCCAACTTCTTAAACGATTTCAATGTTTTAAAAAATAATTTAAAAACTGTTTTAAATAATTAAAAAACTGTTATGAATATTTAAAAATTGTTTTGTAATGTTTCATGAATTGTTTTTATTATTATAAATAAATGTTAAGAAAATGTTTACAATTTTTTTAAAAAACCGTATTAACAAAATATTGTAAAAAAAAATGTTTTTAAGAAACCGTATTAACAAAATATTGTAAAAACTGTTTTTAACATTTTTAAAAACTGTTGTGAATATATTATAAAAACTGTTTTAAAGTTTTAAAAAACATTTTTTAAAACTCTTTTAAAGAGTTTAAAAAAACTGTTGTGAATGTTAAAAAACTGTTTTGTAATGTTTTGAAAACTGCTTTTAATATTATAAAAAATTGTTAAGAGAATGTTTTACAAATTTTTTGAAAAACCGTAATATAAAAATATTGTAAAACAGTTTTTAACATTTTTAAAAACTGTTTTGGATATATTATAAAAACTGTTTTAAAGTTTTAAAAAATATTTTTTAAAACTGTTTTAAAGAGTTTAAAAAAACTGTTGTGAATGTTTAAAATTTGTTTTGTAATATTTTAAAAACTGTTTTTGATATTATAAAAAATTGTTAAGAGAATGTTTTACAAATTTTATAACATTTTTGAATATAATATAAAAACTGTAATATAAAAATATTGCAAAAACTATTTTTTACATTTTTGAATATAATATAAAAATTGTTTTTAAATAAATTAATTGGATTGACTTTAATTTCGCCTAATATTGTTTGATAACATCATCTGAATTTGCGTAAGTAAAATTTGAGACAAATTTTGCCATGCCCACACTTTTACCCACTAACAACCAAACGGACATTAAGGTTTCTCGTGTAATATTAGAAGCATTTACACTTGTCCCACTACTCCGTACACTAGCATGTCCCGTTAACTCACGGTTATTAGTAGACTCATCTACCAAAGCGTGACATGTCTACCTGTAGGCGTCCAAAATTGATTGGACGCTAAAGTGGTTTGTGTTGGTAGCCTTTTCATGCTGAGAATCATGGTCTTACCTGCTCCCACTTTTGACGACGTCAACTGCTGCCTGTCTCCTCCCGTCCCTGTATTATTGATAAATTTTGCTTGGTCAATAAGTTCCGCCAATGGAGAGCTGACATGTGACTTGGCTTTGAACAACACTAGACATACACGGTTTGCTATCCAAATCTCCTATCCGTCGTATAAGACAAAAAAGAATACCCCACCACAAAATCAAAAGTTAAACTTAAAAAGGAAAAGAAAAATATCAGGAACCAAACTTAAAATAAAAAAAAAAAAAAAAAGCAGTTATTCTATACTCTCTCTCTCTCTCTCTCTCTCTCTCTCTCTCTCTCTCATATCAGTACACAAGGAAACTTAGACTTAAAAAAAAAAAAAAATATTTCCCGTATTTTATAACTTTTTATAAATGTTTAAAAAAAACAGTTTTTATTTTTTTGAAAATAAACAGTTTTTTTATTAAAATTAAAAAATATTTTTTTTTTCATAAAGAAAAAAAATTATATTCACATTCAATAAACGATATAGCTCCGGGATTGTGAGTCCGCGCCAGCGGCACTAATTAATCGCGATATTTTTTCAATAAAAAATATCACTATTAATTAGTGCCGCTTGCGTGGACCCATATTCCCGGACCCAAATCATTTGTTGAATGTGGGTCCGCGCCAGCGATACTAATTAATCACGATATTTTTTCAATAAAAATTATCCCAATTAATTACTGTCGCTAACGCGGACCCACATCATTTGTTGAATGTGGGTCCGCGCCATCGACACTAATTAATCGCGATATTTTATGGGTCCGCACCAGCGGCACTAATCAATCGCGATATCATGTCAAAAACATAATTTTTTTTTATTTATAAAAAAATATTAACTTTAATAAAAAAATTTACTTTCAATAAAAAATTTCGTTTTTTTTATATTAGTAGAAAAAAACTGTTTTTCTATATGAAAAATTATTTTTGATATAAAAAATTATTTTTATATCAATTGTTGACCTAGTACTAATCAGTTTAGCTGGACAGTGGTTTAGAGTAAATAGGGCAGTGGTTTAGCTGGACAGGGGTTAGCTGGACTGTCACTCTCAACTATAACTATTTCTTGCCAAAACTGTCTTGGAGACCTTTTATTAGCTATAGCTGGACTCTCTCACTCCATATTTTCAAAACGTTTTTTTCCTTGGGACAACAATAACCACAAACAACTGAGATAAAGGTTGTTTAATTACACATCATACACGTGTCTTCCATTATTTCCTTTTTGAAAAAAAATAAAAAGCAAAACTGATTTGTTTTCATTTTTCTCACAACTTTAACATAGGATAAGATTGCTTTAAATTTAAAAAAAAAATGATTTTTAAGCTTTACTAGTTTTGAATCCATGTTTAGAAGAAATACGATTTAAATATGGTTTTGAGACATAGTATTTAAATTTGGATTTTCCATTTATAAAAATTAGTGTGCATTTGGTACTTGTTTTTAAATTTAATTTTCTAAAAAATTGGCTAAATTGGTAAATATATGTGTGTGCACACACACATATATATATATATATAGGGAGAGGTTCACAAGTGGCCCAAAAGAATGGACTTTTTAATGAACCTTAACAAAAAACACATTAATTTTAATTCTTATAGTGTAATTGGTCCGCGCCAGCGGCACCCGAGACCACACCTTCAACCCACTAACCCCCCCCCCCCCCCCCCCCCAACCACCACCATCACAATAAGGGCTGCTATTGGGGGTGAGGGTGGGGGTGGAGGTGGGGTGGCGTGGGTGGGGTGTGTGTGGGGGGTGGGGGATCGATCGACACCCGTATTTGGTGCCGTTGGCGCGGAGCAATTACACTATAGGAATTAAAATTAATGTGTTTTTTGTTAAGGGCCATTAAAAAGTCCATTCTTTTGGTCCACTTGTGAACCTCTCCCTATATATATATATATATATATATATATATATATATATATATATAGAGAGAGAGAGAGAGAGAGAGCGGTTCTCATGCATACTCCAGTTTGCATACCCCTGGCGCGGACCAATTTTGATAAAATAGTAAAAAAAATATTTTTGATCTATTTTTTTTTATAGTTTCTAAACATTTCAATAGGACTATAAAAAAAAATTCAACTCAAAATGAATTTTTTTGCTATTTTAAAAAAATCGGTCAAACTTTGTCAGTTTTTAACAACTTAAAAACTGACAAAGTTTGACCGATTTTTTTAAAATAGCAAAAACATTCATTTTGAGCTTAATTTTTTTCATGGTCCTACTGAAATGTTTAAAAATCATAAAAAAAAAATCAGCCCGAAATTATTTTTTTTACTATTTTAAAAAAATGGTCCGTACGGAGGTTATGCAAACTGGGTATGCATGAGATCCTTTCTGTATATATATATATATATATATATACATCACACCTGATTGTTGGCTCTAAAAATATTTTTTATCAAATTTTATATTTTTTCCTTAAAATTAAACTTTCAATAAACCCAAAACCGAAATTTATTGGAATAGCATCCATAAAATCCTCCATTTCTTCGTGAATCTAGAATATAACTCGGGTGTTTTCTTTGCGGCAACAATAACCACAAACCCAAAACTCAATATCACTAGATATTTGATTACATGTGATACACATGTCTTCCACTTTTTCTTTTTTTTCTTTTTAACAAAGAAAAACTGATTTGTTTTCATTTTTTTCACAACTTTAACATCAGATAAAATTGTTTTAATGAACTTTAATCATTTTTTAAAAATTTGGATTTTAAACTTTACTAGTTTTAAATCCATGTTTAAAAGAAATATTAGGATCCGTTTGATTCAGAAGTTGGGATGGCAAAATTTTCCATGTTTAAAATTTGTCAAACTTTACCTATTTTTCTCATTTGAAGTTATCAAACAAAAAATTAAACGAAATTAAAGTTAATCCAATTAGTTTATTTAAATATTTTTTAAACATTTTAAAACATTTTTATAAACAGATTTTAAAACATTTCAAAAACAGTTTTTTTAAAACAATTTTATAAAACAGTTTTTTAACAGTTTATAAAATTATTTTTAAAATATTTTAATATAAAAAAAATTGTAAGAAGTGACAAATTTGTTTGACAAATATTTTTCACACAAATAACAAAACAAAATTTGTCAACATTTGTATCAATTTTAGACATAGAAAGTATACATTAACAAATAATTTGTAAATAAATTTTTGTATCAAACACAATAAATTAGAGACAAATATCCTATTTACATAAAGATTATACAAGTTTTTGTATAATCTTTGAAAGTTGTGTTATCCGAGGCAACAAACATCCATCTTTCCAATTGCTAAACATCCATCCATCTTTGAAAGTTGTGTTATCCGAGGCAACACATTACTTGTGTTGCAAATGTTATTTTTACATAAAGGATGAAAATATTATTTTTACAAATGTTTAAAGGATACAAATATTATTTTTACAATAATTATAGTTGTATATTTATTTGTAAAAGAATAACATTTATGTTTTTTTTATAAATAATAACATATTATAAAATAACATAGGGAACATTATTATAAGAAATAATAAATAACATTTGGATCATTTGCATTCTTTAAAAAAAAGAACTAGCACATATACAACGCACTAAATACTATAACAAACTAAGTTGAAGACATACAAACACATTTACATATGAGAATTATATTGAATTTATTGTGATTTAGTCAAACCCATATAAATATTTTCAAAAACATCATAATCATGCAAATAATGTAGCAGATATGATAAAATATTATTCACTACAATAAAATAGGAGCACAAATATATTCCTCATAAATTACTAAAATGTTCATGAAAAAAACATTAGAAAACTCATGATAAAAGCAACATACACGAGCATGGAGGTTTATGCCTAGGAAGTATGCCTAGATTCGACATTAATCGTTTTAATATCCCCAATGAAGGAAGGAGGGGAATTGGAGGCGCCTATTGTCTCAACAAAAATCTCAGCCTGCTTATCGACAGGAAGAGTTTCCTTAGGAACTATGGTCTGATCAGCATAGCAGCAGGCTCATCAACGATCGCCAGTTGCATAGTGAACATGTACTGGCTTCATCGTCATCACCTTCCCACTTTCTCACGATGATGGATATGTAAGGGTAATGTGTCATCCTACTCTTATTGAGCTCTTTATAACCATAAAGAAAAAAACCCACACAATTGACGTTTTAATCAGTGGAAGATTTATACTTGCCACGCTAACCCCCTTAGCACTGTTTGGAGCTTCATTAGCGTGAACAAGTTCCTTGCTCACCCATGTAAAAGTTTGGTTTGATGTATCCAACACCTGGTTGGAGGCATTTATATCCTCATTTGACTTTTTAAGGGCCTCTTTAAGGCTTTAGAACTTGACAATATCAGTGGCGGCCTTGTCCTTCAGTTTTTTAATCTCTTCTTCTACCTTACTGATGGAGATCATCTTATGAACCAACTGATCGTCCCGCTCTTTGAGTTCATCATAGACCTTCTTTAGATCATAGTTGTAATGCTTTGACTCCTCCTTTATCCAGTTATTCTCACTCGTAATCTCCTAGTAAGCATAATTGTTGGTCACCACATTTCCTCTTTGAATAGTGGAGGTTATAATATTTTGAGTAAAATAAGAGAATAATTACCAAGTGGTAAAACTAGTGAAAACAAGTTAAAATAACATTAGAAAAATGCACCACAGATAGACGATGTTGAATTAGCTTCCACAAGGAGTCAGTGTAAAAATCCCTCAAAATCTTAAGTCTTTGATATGGCCTTAGTACCCGAGCAGATCTGTAGCATTATTTTCGTGATGAAAGATTGAGTCTTGGTCGATAACCAGCTCCTTACAATAAATACGGTGGTCAGGATCCTTGACCCCGCACATAAAATATTTATTCTACGTCGACAATCAACTCCTCAACAAGGGGACGATCCTTGGCCACGCATAAGAAAACAACATGTCCTTTCTAGGCATGGTTACTAGTCTGAACCACCTGGACCATCCTCAAATAGGATTTCCTGGGAGTAAAGTAGTAATACCTAGGGGCTTTATCAATGTCCTTTAAACCATAGACATACCAAAATATGTCCCACGTGAGGTCAAAGATAATGTTTTCTTTCCAAAAACATCACCGTCCCCAAAATGGCCCAGTAATCATCGGTAGGGAGTTAGGTAAGTGCTACCCCATATCCCTTTTGGATGGATCTAATAACGGGGGTGAAAAGGTAATGAAGCCCAACTTGGAGTACCCACAGAGGGAAGAAGAACTCATCAGAGTTACGACGGTAAAAAACTCTCTCATTGCAGTCCGATAGCTTGGTCGCAATGCTAATAGGAATTCGATATGTCTCTATCAGAGCATTTAGCTCATACTTTATAACGTCACACCCATACCATCTGGCATCAATGGTAGAGGGATCATAGGATTTTTTTTACTCAGCAAAATAGTTCTCTTCACTAGACATCACCTCATCAGGAAAGGGGGAGGTTGGGGGATCATACGCCATAACTGTCCCACTCGAGCCATCCAAATAAATGATAGACATATCATAAACGATGTTAGCAAAAGGGCCAATACTAGCTTGGTGGTAAACTCGATCGGGTATTTCATATCCCACAAATTAAGGACCATTTAACTCCACTTCTATTGGCGGGATACTGAATCACTAGAAGAGCCCAGAACATGGGTTTACCTGAGATGTTCAGGCTCGTCTTCGGGTCGAACAACCTGGATGAGTGTTGGTAAGATCCTAGCTGTAACACCAGGACAAGTTGGATCTAACTCAGTTAGAAGGCCTAAACAAAGCCTTAATAAACCCAAAGACGATATAGCGCAAGGCGAACCAACTTAAACGCAACCTAAGATGGTTAAAACTCCACAATAACATTTAAATCCACCACTAATGACAAAAAAAATCGAGTGAATAATAGGAATCGAAGCCCTAGAGGAAAAAGCAATGTACCTGAACCCCTAATACGAGTTAAAGATAACCGAAAATGATAGAAAATTCTTGAGGCAAGAAAATTTTGGTCAAAGAAGCTCGCAAGAGATGAACCTCTTTGTGGTTTCAGGGAGAAACGGCGAGTGCTGAACACAAAGTATGCAAAAGTATAGGTTTTGAAGATGGAGGTTTATTCTTTTTTCTCTCTCTCTCTTTAAAGCTCCAGCATTTGAAAAATAAGTAAGAAGTTTGGAACGATTCAATTTTTCAGGGATTATACCTTTTTTCTGCAAACATCTCGTTAAGGACTTATAATCTCATGCGTTGAAAAGGTAACAAGCGCAGTTTTAATAGCACCCACACATTTCCACAAAAGCGTGTAATGAATACTCCAAACACTAATTCAATTCACATGATAAGTGTATTTGCTCAGTGCGCGTTGGGAAGAATCAAAGACGACTAGATTGCTTAAAGCCAAACTATATTGCTAATTAACATTTCATCCATTCATTTCACCTAGCAAGTAGTCAGAATATTCACCACTCTAGTTAACCTGATATAAAATTCTTTCATGAATGAAGACTTGGGGATTTTTTTTACTCTAAATATATAAAATCTTATTAGCCCCTTAGGAGATGACATGTGTCTCCATTTGGGTCCACAAACCTGCTCGTCTCGGGATAATGTGGTCAGCTTAGGTGTAAATATGCTTAGCTCTGCTAAATAACAGACCATCTAATCATTGGCAGGGTCTTGGTTAAAAGTGTTTATTGATCCTGTTAACTCTAACCTTGCTCCAATTATGGAACGTGATGGAATACTAACAGTCATGTTTTCCCCTCATTGCGTGAAGAGATTAAATAATATTCTAATTTTATCGTACTGTAATAATGTCATCATTATCTGGCTTTTGGAATGTACATGGTGTAACTGCCTAACCTATAAAGGTACTCCACGTATCCCACTACGCACCATATCTTTAATAACTACCTATAAATAGCAATTAATCCAACGGTATAAGCGATCAAGAAATATGCTACCTAACCGCCATATGTAAAACCCTAAAGAAAATTGAGAGAACTCGTAATCCATCTTTTCATTGCCATTGTCCAATGAAAGACATATAATCTGCATTGCACTTGTGGACGTAGCACCGCACTGTGAAGAATAGCGTTAATCTCTGATTTCCTTCTTTATCTCTCATCCCACTTTATTCTACCCGAAATTGGCAAGTTAGTAATGGTAAATTCTTTATCTATTATTATTTATTACCAATATTTACTAGGTAAGACTCACAAATCCATACACTAGTTTAAGACGATAATAATAAATATTATTATTGTTCTGATAGAATTTATTTAAAATCAGGCTCAACAAATCTATAAATGAACTAATAAAAGAGTTTATATTGAAAACAAACTAATGACAATCAAAGAGACCATTGTTGTGAAGTTAACTCATGATTGTGCGGTATTATAACAATACAATGGCATGGACATTAAAATTACAAATAGGTCTTTTGAAACAATGTTTACAATGTCATTTTATAACAAATCACAATGTTAGCTTTACAAAAATCATAGTATTATCAGTAACCATATTATAATGTTATTTTATTTAAATTGAATGACTAATATTATCGTTTAAAATTGATATATTGATTTGGTCTTGGTGAGAGCATACAATTATAAATGATCATAGATAAAGAGATGTAAATCAACAGAATACTTGTTTAAGACTCGGTATAGAAAGAGGTTGAAGAAAGGGAATGAATCTAGATTTACGTAGTTCGGCCTAATGTGGTGTCTAATAAGAGTATGTAAGCTCAGCTAGTTGTCCTTTTTAGATTACTTCCCACCTACTTAAATATGGGCGTGAGAGTATGTTTATTTACTATTCTATCTAGTCCACTAGAATGTGTTAGGGGTTTTCTCTTTATAGACTAAACACATACCCACTTTACATGATAGTTGAAGAATAATTGTAAAGTTTAGCATGTGCACACATAGTGGAACAAATATTTGTTGGTTTTTAGCAGGTGGGTATACTGCTGACATTATCCCATTGCCTGACTTATGCATGTGATGAAGCTATTTGATCAAAGTTAACCCAAATTCCAAATTACGAAGTTAAATGTGTTGACTTGGATACTAAGGCCGAACATAATGCCCAGACCGACCCCACTAGTATTGAGCCAAACTCATTCTAGTAAATAATGAGTCCAGATGTCCCTTTCTTATTGGTTTAGGAATCCTAACATATTAATGGTGTAAGAGCTAACTTAACGATTTGTTATATTTAGTTTATCGCGACTACGTAGTCATCATAATTATTATTTCATTTTATTACAATACTTACAGTTATTCTAAACAAATCATTTTGTGACTTTAAACAAATCATTCCAATATGTTAATTTAGCAAAAATCATATTGCCATTTGTTAGAGTTATTTTACCATTTTTCGTTCTTATAATATTCTTTATGAAAAGTGGACAATTTCATAAAAGCATGAACCATGAATGCAATATATATATATATATATATATATATATATATATATATATATATATATATATATATATATATATATATAGAGAGAGAGAGAGAGAGAGAGAGAGAGAGAGAGAGCGGTTCTCATGCATACCCCAGTTTGCATACCGCTGGCGCGGACCAATTTTGATAAAATAGTAAAAAAAATATTTTTGATGTAATTTTTTTTTTATAGTTTCTAAACATTTCAATAGGACCATAAAAAAAAAATCAACTCAAAATGAATTTTTTTGCTATTTTAAAAAAATCGGTCAAACTTTGTCAGTTTTTAACAACTTAAAAACTAACAAAGTTTGACCGATTTTTTTAAAATAGCAAAAAAATTCATTTTGAGTTGAGTTTTTTTTATGGTCCTATTGAAATGTTTAGAAACTATAAAAAAAAAATCAACCCGAAATTATTTTTTTTACTATTTTAAAAAAATGGTCCGCACGGAGGGTATGCAAACTGGGTATGCATGAGATCCTTTCTGTATATATATATATATATATATATATATATATATATATATATATATATATATCAAGGATAGAAAAAAGGGTGAATAAAAACATTTTGGATTTTTTGTTAATAGAAACATATTAATATAAAAACCATTGTTACAGAGAAATAAATTTGATTGTGGATTGCCTTGCAAACATTGGAGCGTCCCTTCATTCTAAGCAAGTTTACAAAGAATTCTTAGAGCTTCCTAGAATGGTGAGAGGAGCTTGTAAGTTAGACTCAATGAGATGTAGCTATATCAGATATGTTATTAAGTATTCATAGATTCCTGTATTGTAATGGATCTAAGATAAAGCCCCAAATTTAATTTTAGTCTTCATTATTTGGTCATTGGCTCCCTAAGGAATTTTATTTTTTTCATTAAGCTTGTAAATGTCACCTAGGAGAGGTTATTTCTCCTATTATTAATAATACGTGTGGGGATTCTGTCCCTCTTCTAAAAAAAGTTTTTTTTTGTTAATAAGAACATTATAAAAAAAAATGCAAGAAATAGTTTGATATTTTTTTTAAGAGCTCGAAATTAAATGAGAACAAATGAAACGAATTTTATTTATTCGCTTATTATAACAAATTCAAAAGAAAATCATTCTTTTTTATTAGGTTTTTAATCTTTAGATAATATTCTAGCTTCTAACAAGTACATTTGACCCTTTTAACGTTCGATTGATAAAGTTTATGTGTAATTTTAGTTGAACGACGAGTATGATCACGTTGTGATCGAATTTCTAACAAAGGGTATTCCTAGGATCAGCCTGCGTGCACTTCAAGACTAATACTATCAGGCATAACATTGTTCCGTCGGAGTTTCCGATAAAAACAACACCGTTTACCACCTTTATATTATATACTTGACAAAAAAAAAATGGGTTATTACCTCGTATTTACCTTAGCAACCCACATATACACAATATGGGCTGGTAATGCTCTTACCTTTCGATTTGTACTCAATGAGTAAAACTACATTAATAGAGAACCCCTCAATCTGGAAACTCCTTATAAGTCTTCATTCATTAGATATAATAGTTGTTGTAGAGGGGACTGAAGCTCTACATAGCATTCATCTTTGTTTTCTCCTTCCTGCATCAGCCAAATTGTGCATTTGTTTCCTTCTCTCAGTAAATGAATAATTTATGCCTTTGTTTGCCTAATCAAGTCTACCCAGTCCTTAATAAGATTGACATGTGGGTGATAAGTTGCATCAGTTTAGTTAACGTGGCACACCGCTAGAAGGGAATCTGATTCCACATGCACATTATTCCATCCTCGTTCCCTTATCAAATTTAGTCCCTTATATATTCTATCAAGCTCGGCTTGAAGACATCAAGTTTGACCTCTCAATTTGCCATAGAATCCCACCTTCCGCCCTCCTTGATCATCTCGTTCCAATCCTCCAAAAGCTACAATTTAAATCATTCCATTCTAACTACCATTGGTGTTCGCTTTAATCTCATCCGTAGGTGAAAACACCCATGAAATTAGTAACACAACATCAATCGTCAATTGATTATCATTTCCCATGAAAGCTAGTTTGACATCATTGCGATCCAAATTGGAAATTAAGTGAGGTAGAGTCTATTTTCCTTAAAAACAAGTAAATTATTAGCATTCTAAATACGAGAAATAAATATCACATACCATTTGTTTGCATTCTAGTCTTTATTTTTCTTACACCAAATATTATTTATAACCCACTCATGGAAAGTAAGAGACATATTTTGGTGCCATTCATCGAAACTGGTAAAATATTAAACCAAGTGTTACGTAAGTCACAATCCCCATTGGCAGTGATGCCTCTCACCAATGTATGCACATTAGTTAGAAGTTTTCCATGCAACATAAGCGAAATGAAGTATTTTAATTTTTGAGGAATTTGAAGAAGCCAAATTTTATTCCAAAATTCATTAGAGGGGGTGTTGTGACCGGTGTCAACAAGGGAAATATGACAAGATTTAATGTAAAATTTACTGTTAGTGCAAGGATTTCAAGTTGGTCTATCATCATGAGTGTTACCATGCAATAAAAGGGTACCTAATATTTCATTCGTAACACTTGTGTCAAAGAGGTTATTAATAACACATATTCCACGCCCCTAATATGGTAATGAGAGAGTTGACAAATTGTTGTATTTCAATATTAATCTCGTTCGGTGGGGTGATTTTATTCCCTCTACACCACCCATCCTTAAACGTACCGATGAATTTTTCTACGAGACTCGTCTCCCCTTCATAACAAATTGCTATTAAGTTTATCAATTGTGTGGCAAACACTCTTGGGGAACATGGTAGTTTGCATGCAATAATGGGTGATGGTCCTGCCACTAGAAAAACTAAGGGCATGTTTGGTTTGCAATTATAATTTTGTTTTATATGTTTAAATACAATTCTGATAAATTTGTGTTTGTGAACCTGATTTTAAGCAGTGAATTACAATATTTCTGTGTTATAATAAAGTTTTTCAGAAAACAGGTTAATGGTGTCTTATAACTTCTGTTTTTTATTTTTAAACTCGGAATTATTCATTCTTAATATTTTAATGCATTTATACCTTAATATATAATATACATACATAATACATTAATATGTGTGTAATTCTTATAAATAAAATATATATATGTACATGTACACAAAATTACGTATGAAATAATATAAAGTTAAATAATATTATTATTATTATTATTATTATTATATATATATATATATATATATATATATATATATATATATATATATATATATATATATAGTACATATTAAAAAATATATATATATACATACATGAATTGAAAATTATATACATACATGAATTGATAATATTTTTTAATACATATGTACTATACATATATATAGGGAAAGGATCAAGTATGGTCCCAATTTGAGGTCCCTGAATGAGGTCAATTATTTTAAAACAGTAAAAAAAAATTGGATTGATTTTTTTTATGGTTTTTGAACATTTCAGTAGATCCATAAAAAAATAATCAACTCAAAATGAATTTTTTTGCTGCTTTAAAAAAATCGGTCAAACTGTGTCAATTTTTAAGTTGTTTTCATGTTGTTAAAAAGTGACAAAATTTGATCAATTTTTTCAAAATATTAAAAAAAAATCATTTTGAGTTGATTTTTTTTATATGACCCTACTGAAATGTTTAAAAACTAAAAAAAAATCAACCCAAAATTACTTTTTTTACTAATTTAAAAAAATGGACCTCATTCAGACACCTGAAACCGATGGACCTCATGAGAACCGCTCTGTCTATATATATGTTAACACATAAAAATCAACACAAAAATAATTTTTTTTACTATTTTAAAAAAATGGATCTCATTCAGGGACGTCAAGCTGATGGACATCATGAGATCCGCTCTCTCTATATATATATTAACACATACATAAAACTTTCATTGATATACGATACATGAATATATGCATATATACATACATGTATGCATACATACATGCGTCATAAATTATATACATATGCATATGCATGTATGTATGCATGCATGTATGTATATATGTATATATTCATGTATCATGCATGTATAAAAATTTTGTGTATGTTTATATATACACACACACACACATATATGTATAATATAAATATGCATATTTGCCAAATTTGTCAAATTTTTAAAAAACTGTATTAAAAACAAGTTTACCAAATGCGCACCAAGAATTATAAACACAAAAACTGTATTTAAAAACAACATTTGAATCGAGTTTTATGAATACAGAATGAAACGGGCCCTAAAGTCTAAAAGGCTTTTATCGTTATAATCGGTCCTAAGTTGAGCAAAACAAAACAAGTCGTAACTGTTATAATCCCACGACCATGAGTTTACGAGACCCTCGTCAAAATCAGGTTTCTCAAACCAAGTCGCAAAATGTCTCAACAAATCAGGTGTGATTTGCCACTCTCATATAGCAAATAAGGAAAAAAAATTGATGTCTCTGTCTTGGATTCTGGTTGGTCAATTCCGCTGGCGCGGACCCACGTCACTGATGAAAATGGATCCGCGACAGCGGTATTGACCAATCACAATCCAAGACATTAAAAAATCTAACATTTCGAAGACATCAAACTTTTTTCTAGCAAATAATCCGGTGTGAGTTGCCACTCTCAAGTATAACTATATCAAGTTGTACTCCATGTAACAAGTTGTACTCTCAAACCAAGTCACAAGAAGTGTAAAAGGCCTAGCAGAGTAAATTGTTTACCGTCACCAGTGTGAATTAGCAAGGGACAGTGGTCAGAAGCACGTTGTCCACCACAGCATTCCCAACACAAGAATTTATGAGGAGAGGTTCTACATGAACCGCATGTAGAACCGCCCAACTTTGTCTTTTTTTAAGTTTTCTATTCTTTTTTTAACTGTTTTCTCTATATAAAACAAAGTCCTGTTAATATAAAAAAACAGATTTTTTATTAAATTAAACAGCTTTTTATTAAACTTAAAAAAATATATTTTTTTCATAAATTAAAAAAATTATGTTTACTAATAAAAAAAGCTTAAAAATAATTTTTTTAATTGAAAACAACATTTAAAAAAATATTTTTAAAATTCTAATAAAAAAACCTGTTTAAAAAAAATATGACGATTAATTAGCGCCGCTGGCGCGGACCCATATTCCCAGACCCAAATCATTTGTTGAATGAGGGTCCGCGCTAGCGGCATTAATTAATCGCGATATTTTTTCAATAAAAAATATTTCAATTAATTAGTGCCGCTGGCAGACTCACATTCAACAAATGATGTAGGTCCGCGTCAGCGGTACTAATTAATAACGATATTTTTTAATCGCGATCGTTATTAATTAGTGCCGCTGGCTCGGACCCACATTCAACAAACGAAGTGGGTCCGCGTCAGTGTCACTAATTAATCGCGATATTTTTTATTGAAAGAATATCGCGACTAATTAGTGTCGTTGACACGTACCCACATTCAACAAATGAAGTGGGTCCGCACTAGCGGCACTAATCAATCGCGAAATCATGCTAATAAAATTAATATTTTTTTATTTTTGGAAAAAATATATTTTTTTACTTTTAATAAAAAACTGTTTACTTTAAAAAAACTGTTTTATTATACTAATAGGAAAACTGTTTTTTTTATATAAAAAACAATTTTTATATTAATTATTATAAAGAAGAAACTTAAAAAAAAAAAAAAAAAAAAATAATAATAATAATAATAATAATAATAAGAGGATGCTATAGCTGGGCGGATTTAAAATGCGATTCATATAAATTTTTCCATTTATAAGGTGCGAGTTGTCGGTCTCAACTACAACATCAAACGTGCAAATAATGAGGCAACAATCAAAGCATGGACCATTTTATCAACTACTACCAGCTGGTTGAATTGAATAGCATCCATAAAATCCTCCATTTCTTCGTGAATCTAGAATATAACTCGGGTGTTTTCGTTGGGGCAACAATAACCACAAACCCAAAACTCAATATCACTATATATTTTATTACATGTGATACACATGTCTTCCAATTTTTCTTTTTTTTTTCTTTTTTACAAAGAAAAACTGATTTGTTTTCATTTTTTTCACAACTTTAACATCAGATAAAATTGTTTTAATGAAATTTAATCATTTTTTAAAAATTTGGATTTTAAACTTTACTAGTTTTAAATCCATGTTTAAAAGAAATATTAGGATTCGTTTGATTCAAAAGTGGGGATGACAAAAATTTCACGATTAAAATTTGTCAAATTTTATCTAGTTTTCTCACATGAAGTTATCAAGCAATCAATTAGGCGAAATTAAAGTCAATTCAATTAGTTTATTTAAATATTTTTTCATACATTTTTTAAAAACATTTAAAAATAATTTTGTAAAACATTTATAAAACAGTTTTTATAAAACGGTTTTTAGAAAACATTATTAAAACAATTTTTAAAACAGTTTTTTAACAACATTTTTATAAAACAATTTTTACAATATTCGAAACAGTTTTTTAATTATTCAAAACAGTTTTTAGACATTTTAAAACAGTATTTTTAACACTTTTAAAACCGTTTTTTTATAAAACAGTTCTATAAAACATTTTTTATTTAAAACAGTTTTTTTTAACTGTTTTTAAACATTTAAAATATTTTTCTAAACAACTCTTTTTTTTAAATAGTCGTTTTTTGAAACAGTTTATAAAACAGTTTTTATTTAAAACTGTTTTTTATTTATAAAACAGTTATAAAAATATTTTCGTGTAAACAAAATAAAAATAAAAATTTTAAAAAGTGACAAATTTGTTTGGCAAAAATTTATCACACATATAACAAAACAAAATTTACCAACATTTATGATAATTTTAGACATAAAAAATATTATACATTAACAAATAGGTTGTAGATAAACTTTTGTTTCAAAATATTAAATTACAGGCAAATACCATTTTACCGTGAAATTTTTTTTTGTTGTCATCAACGACACCAAAAAGTGATACTGTCCAATCACGTGATTTCTTCTTTTCATGGTCTCTCTCATTCATTGTTCCAGCTAACATTTCCAATATTTGCATATATGTTAAAGAGATGCATGATCCTCGTAAATTTATATATCCGTTAGTACAATTATATTAATATTTTTTTTAACAAAATTTGCAATTAACAAAAAAAAAAAAAAAAAAAAAAAAAACTCTGATTCAATATTTATATATCCAACACATGCATACCATAAACCTCATTAATTTATATATCTGTTAGTAAAATTATTTTAATATTTTTTTAACTACATTTTTTTTTGCAAACAAGAATTGCAATTAACAAAACAAAAAAAAAACTCATTCAATACATGAAAATGTAAAATAATTAACATACACCACAAAATTGTAAAAAAAAGTTATGATTAACATACACCACAAAATACTTTAACGTGAAAAAGTTTTTTTTAAAAGTTTTTTTACACATTAAGAAACAATTTTTTTTTATATATAAACTCTTTTATATATAAACTTTTTAAAAAAATACTTAAATATTACAAAATATTATTGTAAATGAAAACATTTAAATGCGGTTTTTAAGAAACGAAAATATTTTTTTTGGTACAACGGCAAAAAAAACAGAAAAAATGAAAAAAGCATTTTCTATGAATAATAACGGTGTTAAATTTTTTAAATAATTTATATAAAGCAGTTTTATATAAACTGTTTATATAAAACAAAATTATAAAACAGTTTACATAAAATAGTTTTATATAAAATATTTAATAAAACAGTTTTATATAAAATACGTTAATATAAAAAGAAACACTTTATAAACTGTTTTTATATATAAGCATTTTTTATTGGGTCAATTATTAAATAGTCCCTACTATAAATATATATTTTTTAAAAAGGACACATATTTTTAGTTTAACCCATTTAGTCCCTCAAACACTCAATATCCTCTTATTTTTAGAGGTCCGCGCCAGCGGCACTCCCTCTCCAAAATATGTGGCAAAGGACTTTTTGAGGCAAAATAAAAAAGTTTGGACTAAATAGGTATTAAAAAATGTCCGATGGACTATTTGGTATATGTCCCTTTTTTATTTATAAATTCTATTATATATTAACTGTTTATTATGTATCTAAACGTTAGAATATAACTCGGGTGTTTTCGTTGGGGCAACAATAACCACAAACCCAAAGCTCAATATCACTATTTATTTGATTACATGTGATACACACGTTTTCTACTTTTTACAAAGAAAAACTGATTTGTTTTCATTTGTTTTCAGAACTTTAACATCAGATACAATTGTTTTAATGAACTTTAATCATTTTTTAAAAATTTGGATTTTAAACTTTACTGGTTTTAAATCCGTGTTTAAAAGAAATATTAGGATCCGTTTGATTCAAAAGTGGGGATGACAAAAAACTTCACGCTTAAAATTTGTCAAATTTTACCTAGTTTTCTCACATGAAGTTATCAAACAATCAATTATGCGAAATTAAAGTCAATCAAATTAGTTTATTTAAATATTTTTGTAAACATTTTTTAAAAACAGTTTTTAAAACATTTCTAAAACAGTTTTTATAAAACGGGTTTTATTAGAAAACATTATTAAAGCAGTTATTAAAACAATTTTTAAAACAGTTTTTTTACACCATTTTTATAAAACAATTTTTACATTATTCGAAACAGTTTTTTAATTATTCAAAACAGTTTTTAGACATTTTAAAACAGTGTTTTTAACAGTTTTAAAACCGTTTTTTTAATAAAACAATTCGATAAGACATTTTTTATTTAAAACAGTTTTTAAAACAATTTTTAGAACAGTTGTTTTTTTAAACCAGTTTATTAAACAGTTTTTTAACAATTTTAAAAATATTTTAGTATAAAAAATCTAAAAATAAAAATTGTAAGAAGTGGAAAATTTGTTTGGCAAAATTTCTCACATGAATAGCAAAGCAAAATTTGTCAATATTTGTGTCAATTTTAAGCATAAAAATTATTATACATTGACAAATAATTTATAGATAAATTTTTGTATCAAACGCATCAAATCATCGCCAAATAATTTATAATCTTTGAAAGTTATGCGTTATCCGAGGAAACAAACATCAATCTTTACGCTTGCTAAATATTTTGGGCTCTTATTTTTTTCAATTGTAATAAGAGTAAGACTACAGCGATCGGGTATCCCAACTTAAAATCCCTACTTAATGATGTGGCACATGCCACATCATTAAGATGCACACCTTTTTTTGTTTTGTTACTCTGTAAATTTTTTTTTTCAAAATATAGTTTTAAAATTAAAAAAAAAATAGTCCAATTTAAAATATATATGTTAAAATTATGTGTGTTAAAATACAACAAGACATGATACGAAATTGAATTTTTTTACTTATCGCAATTCAATTAAAAAATTACACAATGCGAATATGAATATTTTATTTTTTTAACTAACAGGATCACAATCCAAAAAAAACGCAACGTGCCATGAAATCTTATTTTTTTATGCCGATTTTTTACTATTTTAAAAATAATATTTTTATGATTTAAAAAAAACGGTCTGCGCCAGCGGTATGTATAGGCGGTCGACCACCGCCTATACATACCGCTGGCGCGGATCATATTTTCTAATATGTTGGTCCGTTCCAGCAGTATGTATAGGTGGTCGGACCGCCTACACATACCGCTGGCGCGGACCGTTTTTTTAAAATAGTAAAAATATCATTTTTAAAATAGTAAAAAATGATTTGCGCCAGTGATATGAATAAAATACGACTCTATGTCACGTCGCATTTTTTTGAATCGTGATCATATTAGTTAAAAAAATATAATACATAGTTTTAACACATATATATTTTTTAATTGGACAGCTTTTTTTTTACTTTAAAATTATGTTTTGAAAAAAAAAATATAAAGTGGTAAAACAAAAAAAAGTGTGCATCTTAATGATGTGGCATGCGCTACATCATTAAGTAGGGAATTTAAGTTTCGACAGTTCCAAATAATAGCAACCATTTATGACAAGTGAGTAATAAAATTGACCAAGGCCCTTACTCTGCCATTGGGGATAGTCCATCATTTTCCACATTAGGGATTCCTCTATCATGGTCTCTAGGTCTCCTGATGGCAGTACTTCCTCGGCCTGGCAATACGGGTCCAATAGGACCAAATCACCCATTACAAACCTGTCCAGACCCGACAATATCTATGTGCAGTTTATGATCGGGTGATGTGGCCCATTTCGGCGGGTCAGCAGTGGTTCAGTCACGGGTGAGAACCAAGTAAGTAGACGGTAGGAGAGAAATTTATTTTGTTGCCCTAACCTTAAATGTTCTCTCCTCCCGCCTCATCTCTCTCTCACCCATAGATTGTACCACTCTCACAACTCTCAGTTGATCTCACCAAATCTGTTTATATATTGTTGATTCAATGTTTATTTTCACAGTTGGTTTTACAACTGGTTTGATGAAGAAGAAGAGGTTTGACCCAAACCGACCTAGCTCAAATCCGAACCAATCCAAACCGAACATTCGCCTCAACCCGTTTCTGACCCGTCCAAAATCAACCAAACCCATTTCTGACCCACCCACATCCGCCTATAGCCGCCCAATTGGCGGGTCTAGTACTTCCTTTTTTGTGTGGACCTTCCCCAACAACGCAATATTGACAGGACACTCCATTAGGGTTTTTTGTAATAACTGACTGAAATTCGGAGCCAAACTTCCTGCGTTAACTCTATTTTCATATATACCTTTAGGGTCGTGGGGAATATCATAATTATTTTCATTTACGTTGGAAGCTATTAGGGTCCGTTTGGTTGGCATAATTTGCCTAGGCAAATGCCAAAAAGTTGGCAAATATAAAAATTTGTCTACATTTTGGCTGTTGGTTGAATAATTTGCCAATGTACAACACCTCCTATGCTCAATCTGTAGACAAATTTTGCTTACCTATTTGAGTGGGAAATATTTGCCCACAAATTTGCCAACTTCTTAAACGATTTCAATGTTTTAAAAAATAATTTAAAAACTGTTTTAAATAATTAAAAAACTGTTATGAATATTTAAAAATTGTTTTGTAATGTTTCATGAACTGTTTTTATTATTATAAATAAATGTTAAGAAAATGTTTACAATTTTTTTAAAAAACCGTATTAACAAAATATTGTAAAAAAAAATGTTTTTAAGAAACCGTATTAACAAAATATTGTAAAAACTGTTTTTAACATTTTTAAAAACTGTTGTGAATATATTATAAAAACTGTTTTAAAGTTTTAAAAAACATTTTTTAAAACTCTTTTAAAGAGTTTAAAAAAACTGTTGTGAATGTTAAAAAACTGTTTTGTAATGTTTTGAAAACTGCTTTTAATATTATAAAAAATTGTTAAGAGAATGTTTTACAAATTTTTTGAAAAACCGTAATATAAAAATATTGTAAAACAGTTTTTAACATTTTTAAAAACTGTTTTGGATATATTATAAAAACTGTTTTAAAGTTTTAAAAAATATTTTTTAAAACTGTTTTAAAGAGTTTAAAAAAACTGTTGTGAATGTTTAAAATTTGTTTTGTAATATTTTAAAAACTGTTTTTGATATTATAAAAAATTGTTAAGAGAATGTTTTACAAATTTTATAACATTTTTGAATATAATATAAAAACTGTAATATAAAAATATTGCAAAAACTATTTTTTACATTTTTGAATATAATATAAAAATTGTTTTTAAATAAATTAATTGGATTGACTTTAATTTCGCCTAATGTTGTTTGATAACATCATCTAAATTTGCGTACGTAAAATTTGAGACAAATTTTGCCATGCCCACACTTTTACCCACTAACAACCAAACGGACATTAAGGTTTCTCGTGTAATATTAGAAGCATTTACACTTGTCCCACTACTCCGTACACTAGCATGTCCCGTTAACTCACGGTTATTAGTAGACTCATCTACCAAAGCGTGACATGTCTACCTGTAGGCGTCCAAAATTGATTGGACGCTAAAGTGGTTTGTGTTGGTAGCCTTTTCATGCTGAGAATCATGGTCTTACCTGCTCCCACTTTTGACGACGTCAACTGCTGCCTGTCTCCTCCCGTCCCTGTATTATTGATAAATTTTGCTTGGTCAATAAGTTCCGCCAATGGAGAGCTGACATGTGACTTGGCTTTGAACAACACTAGACATACACGGTTTGCTACCCAAATCTCCTACCCGTCGTATAAGACAAAAAAGAATGCCCCACCACAAAATCAAAAGTTAAACTTAAAAAGGAAAAGAAAAATATCAGGAACCAAACTAAAAAAAAAAAAAAAAAAAAAAAGCAGTTATTCTACTCTCTCTCTCTCTCTCATATCAGTACACAAGGAAACTTAGACTTAAAAAAAAAAAAAAACATTTCCCGTATTTTATAACTTTTTATAAAATGTTTAAAAAAAACAGTTTTTATTTTTTTGAAAATAAACAGTTTTTTTATTAAAATTAAAAAATATTTTTTTTTTCATAAAGAAAAAAAATTATATTCACATTCAATAAACGATATAGCTCCGGGATTGTGAGTCCGCGCCAGCGGCACTAATTAATCGCGATATTTTTTCAATAAAAAATATCACTATTAATTAGTGCCGCTTGCGTGGACCCATATTCCCGGACCCAAATCATTTGTTGAATGTGGGTCCGCGCCAGCGATACTAATTAATCACGATATTTTTTCAATAAAAAATATCCCAATTAATTATTGTCGCTAACGCAGACCCACATCATTTGTTGAATGTGGGTCCGCGCCATCGACACTAATTAATCGCGATATTTTATGGGTCCGCGCCAGCGGCACTAATCAATCGCGATATCATGTCAAAAACATAATTTTTTTTTATTTATAAAAAAATATTAACTTTAATAAAAAAATTTACTTTCAATAAAAAATTTCGTTTTTTTTATATTAGTAGAAAAAAACTGTTTTTCTATATGAAAAATTATTTTTGATATAAAAAATTATTTTTATATCAATTGTTGACCTAGCACTAATCAGTTTAGCTGGACAGTGGTTTAGAGTAAATAGGGCAGTGGTTTAGCTGGACAGGGGTTAGCTGGACTGTCACTCTCAACTATAACTATTTCTTGCCAAAACTGTCTTGGAGACCTTTTATTAGCTATAGCTGGACTCTCTCACTCCATATTTTCAAAACGTTTTTTTCCTTGGGACAACAATAACCACAAACAACTGAGATAAAGGTTGTTTAATTACACATCATACACGTGTCTTCCATTATTTCCTTTTTGAAAAAAAATAAAAAGCAAAAACTGATTTGTTTTCATTTTTCTCACAACTTTAACATAGGATAAGATTGCTTTAAATTTAAAAAAAAAATGATTTTTAAGCTTTACTAGTTTTGAATCCATGTTTAGAAGAAATACGATCTAAATATGGTTTTGAGACACAGTATTTAAATTTGGATTTTCCATTTATAAAAATTAGTGTGCATTTGGTACTTGTTTTTAAATTTAATTTTCTAAAAAATTGGCTAAATTGGTAAATATGTGTGTGCGCACACACACACACACATATATATATATATATATATATATATATATATATATATATATATATATATATATATATATAGGGAGAGGTTCACAAGTGGACCAAAAGAATGGACTTTTTAATGGATCTTAACAAAAAATACATTAATTTTAATTCCTATAGTGTAATTGGTCCGCGCCAGCGGCACTCGAGACCACACCTTCAGCCCACTAAACCTCCCCCCCCTCCCCCCCCAACCACCACCATCACAAGAAGGGCTGCTATTGGGGGTGGAGGTGGGAGGGTGGGGGTGGGGTGGCGTGGGTGGGGGCCTGTGGGGGGTGGGGGATCGATCGACACCCGTATTTGGTGCCGTTGACGCGAAGCAATTACACTATAGGAATTAAAATTAATGTGTTTTTTGTTAAGGGCCATTAAAAAGTCCATTCTTTTGGTCCACTTGTGAACGTCTCCCTATATATATATATATATATATATATATATATATATATATATATATAGGGAGAGAGAGAGAGAGAGAGAGAGAGAGAGAGAGAGAGCGGTTCTCATGCATACCCCAGTTTGCATACCCCTGGCGCGGACCAATTTTGATAAAATAGTAAAAAAAATATTTTTGATCTAATTTTTTTTTATAGTTTCTAAACATTTCAATAGGACCATAAAAAAAAATTCAACTCAAAATGAATTTTTTTGCTATTTTAAAAAAATCGGTCAAACTTTGTCAGTTTTTAACAACTTAAAAACTGACAAAGTTTGACCGATTTTTTCAAAATAGCAAAAACATTCATTTTGAGCTGAATTTTTTTTCATGGCCCTACTGAAATGTTTAAAAATCATAAAAAAAAAATCAGCCCGAAATTATTTTTTTACTATTTTAAAAAAATGATCCGCACGGAGGTTATGCAAACTGGGTATGCATGAGATCCTTTCTGTATATATATATATATATATATATATATATATATATATATATATATATATATATATATATATATATATATATATATATATATATATACATCACACCTGATTGTTGGCTCTGAAAATATCTTTTATCAAATTTTATATTTTTTCTTTAAAATTAACCTTCCAATAAACCCAAAACCGAAATTTATTGGAATAGCATCCATAAAATCCTCCATTTCTTCGTGAATCTAGAATATAACTCGGGTGTTTTCTTTGCGGCAACAATAACCACAAACCCAAAACTCAATATCACTAGATATTTGATTACATGTGATACACATGTCTTCCACTTTTTCTTTTTTTTCTTTTTTACAAAGAAAAACTGATTTGTTTTCATTTTTTTCACAACTTTAACATCAGATAAAATTGTTTTAATGAACTTTAATCATTTTTTAAAAATTTGGATTTTAAACTTTACTAGTTTTAAATTCATGTTTAAAAGAAATATCAGGATCCGTTTGATTCAGAAGTTGGGATGTTCCATGTTTAAAATTTGTCAAATTTTACCTATTTTTCTCATTTGAAGTTATCAAACAAAAAATTAAACGAAATTAAAGTCAATCCAATTAGTTTATTTAAATATTTTTTAAACATTATAAAACATTTTTATAAACAGATTTTAAAACATTTCAAAAACAGTTTTTTTAAAACAATTTTATAAAACAGTTTTTTAACAGTTTATAAAATTATTTTTAAAATATTTTAATATAAAAAAAATTGTAAGAAGTGACAAATTTGTTTGACAAATATTTCTCACACAAATAACAAAACAAAATTTGTCAACATTTGTATCAATTTTAGACATAGAAAGTATACATTAACAAATAATTTGTAAATAAATTTTTGTATCAAACACAATAAATTAGAGACAAATATCCTATTTACATAAAGATTATACAAGTTTTTGTATAATCTTTGAAAGTTGTGTGTTATCCGAGGCAACAAACATCAATCTTTCCAATTGCTAAATATTTTCGGCTCATATTTTTTCAGATGTAATAAATAGGTAGAACACAACAGATAGGACATTGCTCGTTTCAAAATTGTATAATAGAGTAAATAAGACAGTAGTGTGAGTTGTCACTCTAGACTTTAATTATATCCTGCCAAAACTTGCTTGGAGACCATTTATTAGCTAGTTCGACTGAAACGACAACCATTTATTAGCAACAATCGCTCCATATTTTCAAAGTCCTTAACACAATTTTATGATAACACAATTTTATGACACAAAAGTAAGCACAATTGACGTCTTGCACCGTCATTTGTTTGTGTTTCACTACGCTACATCCCTAATGAGATTGGAACATAAGCAAATAAGTGTGCGATATGTTAATTATGTCACACTTTTGTATCACAAAATTATGTAAGCCTCCTATTCTTGATTTTCAAAATGTTTTTTTTTTCGTTAGACAACAGTAATCACAAATAAATGAGGTAAAGATTGTTTGATTACACGTCATACACGTGTCTTTCATTATTTTCTTTTCTAAGAGATAAAAAAATAAAAAGCAAAATTGATTTGTTTTCATTTTTCTCACAATTTTAAAATGGGATAAGATTGTTTTAAATTTTAAAAATTTCGATTCTTAAGCTTTACTAGTTTTGAATCCGTTTTTAGAAGAAATACAATTTAAATATGATTTTGAGAGAGAGTTTTTAAATTTGGGTTTTTCATTTATAAAAATTAGTGTGCGCTTGGTAAATTGTTTTTAAATTTAATTTTTTTGAAAATTGACAAAATTGATAAACGTGTGTGTGTGTACGAGAATTCTCACATACGTCATGGTCTATACATCATTCATACATCACACCTAGTTGTTGGCCTAAAAAACTTTTTTTTATCAAATTTTATATTTTTGCGTTAAAATTAACCTTCCGATAAATCCATATTCAAAAAATTAGGTCAAAATACATTTTGTATCTAATTTTAAAAAATTCACAAAAAACTGTTCAAAATACCTTACTTCTAAGAGTACGCGCTATCAGTTTTTTGTGATTTTTTTAAAAATAACTACAAAATGTATTTTGATATAATTTTTTGAATATGGGTTTATTGGAAGGTTAATTTCAAAAGAAAAATAAAAAATTTGGAAAACATATTTTTTAGGGCGTAGAATTAGATATGATGTATGGTGTAATGTATACATCATGATGTATGTGCATTTTCCTCTCTCTCTCTCTCTCTTTCTCTCTCTCTCTCTCTCTATCTATCTATCTATCTATCTATCTATCTATCTATCTATCTATCTATCTCTCTCTCTCTCTCTCTCTCTCTCTCTCTCTCTCTCTCTCTCTCTCTATATATATATATATATATATATATATATATATATATATATATATATATATATATATATAAAGACGTACATAAAACTTTCAGACATACATGATGCATAAATGTATATATATACATACACGTATAAATCAATAAATATGCCATGTGTATTTAATGTGGTATGTTTGAGAGTTTGACTATATATTATATGGATTTTAAACATTTCTTGGTACCCCTAAAAGATTAACTCAAAATAATTGTTTTAGTATTTATAAAAAAAATGTATGAGTTTTTAAGCAGCTTAAAAATTGTTAAAGATTGACCCATTTTTTTTAAATACCAAAAAATTTATTTTGAGCTCATTTTTTGGGTAATTTAAAAAATGTGTCAGTTTTTAAGCAACATACAAAATGTCAAATATTTACCCTTTTTTTTAAATACCGAAGAACATCATTTTGAACTGATTTTTTGTAAGGACAAATTTCCACATAGTGTCATTTGTATGTATTTGACATTATTCCGAACAAAATCCACTTTGAGTCATAGTATAATTTTTACTTGTCATGATTCCATTAAGACTATGACGTTATGATGAAAACGTAGTGGCCAAGCTTCAGAGAAAGATCATGTCGTAGTTTTGGTGCACGTTTCACGTCCTCACATTGAATTTCCGAGATTCTCTCAGGTACGAATGCATAATGGTTTATGGACTCTCGGCAAATTTTTCTAAGGATGTTATTTTATTTAAATCAAGTTTTAAAATGATTTTTCTGAGTTATTTCCTGTTTAGAAACGTATGAAACATTCCCTTATGTTTGCATGGTTCAAACGACTATAACATTCGTTCAAATAACATTGGCTTGCCGCTCTAATGACATGGCTTTCTTGTTCTAAAGAGATGCCTAGTTCATTCTAATGACATGTTGCTTTCGTTCGAACGGCCTGCCGCCTCGAAAAATATGTTTTAATATTTAAGGCGCCATTGACTCAGAAAAAGGAGGGTAGAACATAATTGAAAAGAGATACGATTTCTTCAAGTTTGTTTTCAAGTTTTCCAAAGATAAAAACATCCTTCCTTGTTTACAAGATTCGAGTTTACATAACCATATGTCTTAAAGATCTTATGTTTGCACCTGTGTGATTCTTATATCTATTTAAGAACCTAATTTTGTGCGATAAACTGCGTGCATGCTGTTTTGCGGTGAAGAAGCGGTGGACTCCGTGTGCCAAATCGTTGATAGTTGTTGAGGCTATACCGGTGGATACCGAGACATAGGTGGACTCGTGTGTTGTGGGCACTAGCGTGGGTGGACTCCTGCGTTGCTTCTGTGGAGGAACGGTCAAAGAAAAGAAGAGGCGTGAAGGCTTGTAGAGTCGATTTGTTGAGTAAGACTAAGTTCTTTCTTTATAATTTTTGTATCATAGTGGATTGTCTGACCTGGGCCGTCCGAGATATTTTCTCTTTGTTGTTTTCTCATACGCCGACGTTGTGAATATTATTTACTTTATCTACTTAATCCATCTAGTTGCACGCTTGGGATTAAAATATATAAAATTGGGTTAATTGAATTGGTTCACATAATTGGTGCAAGATAAAATTGTGAATTTTTTTATAAAAACTGTTTTGCCCAAAGCACACACGTAGGGGAGTTCACAAATTGGTATCAGAGCTTAAACACTAAACTATTGTGTTTTGATCCCGTGTTTTCAAGTATGAATTTGGAGGGTTTGATTGTCTTAGAACTCCTATTTTTTATGAACTAATTATGCTTATCGGAAAATGTGAATAAAAATTACACTTAAGTCCATAGATGAGCATGTTTGGTTAGCCGTTGAAAATGGGTAGTCTCCACTAGTCACGAGAGAGGGAGAGGTCATTAGTTTAAAACCTGATGAATCGTGGACCGATGCTGAGAATAGGTTATCTCAATTTAATGCTAAAGGTTTAAATGTAATTTCCTCGTTTGTCACATCGGAAGAGTTTAATTGTATTAGGATATGTGAGATGTCGAAAGAGGCTTGGGATGTCCTTGAACTTACTCATCAGGGAACTAGCATTGTTAGGGCGCTAAACTCCAAAATCTCACCACACAATTTGAAACGATTAAAATCTTAAAGAGTGAGTCATTTGATGAGTTCTACGCTAGGTTGTCCCATATTGTCAACTCATCGTTTAACTTAGAAGAGAAAATACCCGACTACCGAGTCAAAAATAAAATCTTAAAGTCGTTGCCTAAAAGATTTGATATAAAGGTAACCGTTTCAAATTATTTGTGTACTCTTGATTCCACTTAAGTTGAAGATCTTGTTTGTGACTTACAAATTTATAAGATTGACATGTTTACCTCCAAGGAAGTGACAAAGAAAGAAAAAGGCATTGCCCATAAGGAGGTAACTTTAGTTTTGAAAGCCCCTAAGAAAAGTATTGGGGTGTGTCACAGCACAATTATATAAATTTTTGAATAAAAATATTTGGGACGCATTTTGAGAGGTATTGCGGACTCGTTTGTGTATTTTAGACCTCTAGAAATGGTCCTGGAATATATATATATATATATATATATATATATATATATATATATATATATATATATAAGTAGTTATCGGACTAATTAAATTTTGTATTTGAGTTCATTTGGGGGTACAAAGTTAGGGCCTAAAGCCCAACTCGGGAATTGAGAAAAATATAAGATTAGAAGAAATATAAATAGCTCCCCACTCCTAATCAAAACTGTAATACCCCATACTTTTATGGATAATTAAATTACATGAGTGAGTGTAATTTATTAATTTGAGACTTTGAAGTGAAAGATATTTTGAAGAGTGGGTTAAATATTAGTTGGCGAGTGGCGGATTAATATTGATGGGTGTTATATTTACTTCACTGTTATAAAAAAACCGCCTAGGCTCCGCGTAGGCACGTCTAGACTTGAGGCTTGAAAGAAATGCCCCGCCTTAAGTTGTTTACTCCTTATTCTTCGTAAAACCCTTAAGGATCACTTTTTTATAAAAACAACAATGCTTTAGTGAAACGATATCGCCTTTTAAAGAATTTTTTTTCAAACTAGGCCATTATCTCATCCAAAATAATCAAATAGTATTTTAATTTGCAAATATTCAGACATATTTTTATGATATGTACAATTTTAGTATTTTAATAGCCTTGTTATGGTTAAAAAATATTAAAATATATTAAGAACACCTTTTTACGCCGAAGGCCCGCCTAGGCTTAAGGCTTGGCCTCCACGCCTCGATCACGCTCCATATTTTTTAGAACCTTGATTTACTTACAACAATAAGTAAATGAGTTTGATTATTTTTATAACGTCGCAGTTGCGCAAAGCGATAGGTAATAATATTATATTCAAAAAATATGTACGGAGTTATATTGGATTTAAAAAGTTGAATTTTTGATAAGTGACTCGGATGGGGAATTCGAGTGAACGGTTGGTCTCAGATGTGCCGAAATTGTCAAAATAGAGTACCCAAGGGTAGTGTTTGGGTTCTGGAGACTTTTTGGACTAGTAGGGACTCGCATTTTAGTATACGAGTCAATTTTGGGTTTAGTAAGGGGATAAGCCTTATTTTCTCTCTTATAAGCTACGGGAGAAAGAAAGAAAGAAGAAAATAAAGAAAGGAAGAACAAAGAGAGAAGAAAGGAGAACTCTAGCCAAGCTCCGGCGGATCCCGACACGAGGTCATCGAATTTATCCATTTAGGCAAATGTTTAACTTTCTTTAACTATTTATGTGTGTTTATAGTTCATATTATAGTTGGTTTAAACTATATGATTTTGGGTTGGGATTCATGTATAAAAAATGGGGTTTATGGAAATGATTTCATATAAATTGATGTGATAATAACTCCATATGAAATCTGAGTTTAAATCCATGTTAATAGTGTAATCCTTTGTGAAAATCGGAGGAGTTCAATGATATTTAGGTTTAATTGAGATAGGGTTGAATTCTCAATTAAAAGTATGAATCGAGTGAATTTAATTGATTTGTTGTGTAGATTTTAGTGTGTAGATGAGTATATCAATGGTTGATGATGTTGGAGACCATAAATATTGGGTGGGATGAGTGTTGGAGTGATATTTGGAGAAGAAAAAGAAGAACTTGAAATAAGTATCTTACCGAATCGATTCGGGACCAGATTGGTTCGTTTAATAGGCCACCGGATTTGTTCATTTTTTCGCACCAGACCGATTCATTTATTTGGCCATTGGTTCGGTTCGATTGTTTAAGAACCGGATCGGTTCGTTTAAGGGGTCATCGGTTCAGTTTTCTTATACCAGTTCAATTTGAGAAATTTTCTTGGACTTAAAGGATTGGAGAAGAATTCCTTTTGGAGATAAATATTAAGGGATCCTAAATAGAGTGTGAGGATCTCTAGGTGATGAAATGAGTGATTTATAAATCTCGGGTTAGTGGAGTATAAAATCTGGGTTATGAATTTTAGGAGGGTTTGGGATTAACGACACGAGGAGAAATTATTTCGAGGGGTATATATATATATATATATATATATATATATATATATATATATATATATATATATATATATATATATATGTTGGAAAACGAGGCCCCCAATTTTTAATTTCTTTAAAAATATATTTCCTTTTTAGATAGATGCGGAAGCGAGTGATGGTTTAACACAAACAAATTTTAATTTCTATTCAAATTAAAATTAAACAAAGTGAAATATGATTAAACACACACACAATTTGATTTCACTTAAACACAATTAATTAACCCAAGTCCTAGAAATTTGCCTAAGTCATATTTTTTAATTTTACCAAATTAGGCCAAACCAATTTTACCAACTTAAATTAAAGACATGAATTAGCTACACATTACCCAAAATTAGTTTAGCACCAAATTAAATTAAGTGTGACAATTAAACCAACTTTTATCTTGAATTATCCTAAACATGCGTTCTAAGTTATTTAGCAAGATAAAAGTAAATCAGTCACACTACGCCGCGATGTACAAGGAAAAACCCACAACGGGAAACTACCTCGGACGTCCCTAGCCTCAAATCCACTAAGTACGGTTTTACAAATACAAGACAAAAAAGACTTACAACACTCGACTTGATTTTGTCCAAGCTCCGACGATTCTTCTTGTATACACCTCCTTCTAGCAAATAACCACGGAGCTCCACCGCGATCTCGGAATCCACCGATCGGACAATAGGTACACCATCAACCACACATGGTGCTTTCACCATGTGAGAAAGCCGCAGCTAAACAACCTACTTCTTTCTTTGAGGGATGTATAAGGAAACCCAAACAATCTATTCAATACGGTAGAGAAAACCCGGTGCCAAACACTCCAAGCAAGATGTATATATATTGAAACTTGGATTAAATAATATGGGTGAAAACTAAAGTGTAAATGAATTTTTCTTTGAAAAATAGACACTTTAAAACATGAACTTTTTCTTTTTCTCTTTTGGTCACAAACTCTCTCTTGGAGATAGATATGTATCAAAAAGTTAACTTTCTAAAGTTGGTTCCCGCAGTTAGATATTCAGCCAAAAGTTAGTGGGGAAAGATAATGGGAAAGTGGGTGAAAACTGTCAAAACTGCCATTTAACTGTTCCCGTTAAATCTCGTTCGAACGATCTTTCTAACGAAGTTCCAGTGTGTTTAAAATATGAACTCATTAGAAATCTCATTCGAACATGCATCTCGTTCGAACGACAATTCGAACGAAGTTACAGTGGCCTATATGGGAACTCGTTAGCAAACTCGTTCGAACGACATTTGGTTCGAACGAAAAACTCGTTCGAACGACATATCGAACGAACTATCAGAAAGTTTGGAAATTTTAATTTTTATCCCAGAAACTTTATAAACTTTATTTAAAGTTTTTATTAAATCTTTCTTAAAATAAACAACAGTTTTAATTAAACCTACACCCATTGTACACTGTTCCAAGCTCCTATTTATATATGTAATGCATCCATACCTTGGGAGCATGGAACCACTATTGTTGACGTATAAACGAGGCACACAAACATGACATTTGATGAAGCTTTATACTCTTTGCCGCTACGTCTTCAACAAACTCTTCATAGTCTTGAATATATTACAATTTAAGAATATCCTGTGAATAACCATTTTTGTCCAGAATTGAGCCAAAACAACATTAAGACTCAATCGGAGAATTTTGTCCTTACAATGTATATATATTGAAACTTGGATAAAACAATATGGGTGAAAACTAAAGTGTAAATGAATTTTTCTTTGAAAAATAGATACTTTAAAACATGAACTTTTTCCTTTTCTCTTTTTCTCTCAAACTCTCTCTTGGAGATAGATGTGTATGAAAAAGTTAACTTTCCAAAGTTGGTTCATGCACTTAGATATTCAGCCAAAAGTTAGTGGGGAAAGATAATGGGAAAGTGGGTGAAAACTGTCAAAAACTGCCATTTAACTATTCCCGCCAAATCTCGTTCGAACGAGATTTTTCTTTTGAACGAGCTTTGTAATGAAGTTCCAGTGTGTTTAAAATATGAATTCATTATAAATATCGTTCGAACATGCATCTCGTTCGAACGACAATTCGAACGAAGTTACAGTGGCCTATATGGGAACTCGTTAGCAAACTCGTTCGAACGACATATCGAACAAACTTTCAGAAAGTTTAGAAATTTAAATTTTTAGCCCATAAAATTTATAAACTTTATTTAAAGTTTTTATTAAATCTTTCTTAAAATAAACAACAGTTTTAGTTAAACCTACACCCATTGTAAACAGTTCCAAGCTCATATTTATATATGTAATGCATTCATACCTTGGGAGCATGGAACTACTATTGTTGACGTAGAAACGAGGCACACAAACACGACATTTGATAAAGCTTTATACTCTTTGCCTCTACGTCTTCAAAAAACTCTTCATAGGCTTGAATAGATTACAATTTAACAATATCCTATGAATAACCATTTTTGTCCGGAATTGAGCCAAAACAACATTAAGACTCAATCGGAGAAATTTGTCCTTACAATAAATGCCGACTATATATGAGTAAATTCGAATATATATGCCGACTATATATGAGTAAATTCGAATGTGCGAGTATGATGAAATTAGAATACTAGCTAGTTGTGATAAGCTAATATTCGGGAAATGATTTGTGTGAGAATTATATCATAAGTGAGTGAATACTTATGAGATTAAAATAAATGAGTGTATACTTATGAATTAATACAAATTGGTATATTCAGGATTATAGGCTAATGCCACGAGAGATAGGCATGGATAGCCGAATTTGATGATATATACATATGGGTATAGAGACAGTATATATATATATATATATATATATATATAATATGATTATATATATATATTTGTGTGTATGATATATTTATGTGAAACATACCCCTCTAGTGCTATCATGGGAAGTTGCGTGATGTGGGTGAATCCCCTGACTTGAGGTGCTGGGCGAGTATAGTCCCCAGGCCGTAGCGTCCAACTATTTATGCAGTGTGGCTCTTTATCATGAGTGAGATGTCTTGGGTATGATTCGATCTCACTTCAGATAAAGAACTATGACCACTTTCCCTACGTTTGTGATATGTTTTTATCAGGTCGGTGTGAGATTTTGACCGGTGGTACCCAGGATGATGTGTGTATTCCTTAGAAGATGATAGCATTCTAGAGGCTGCATCCATTGAGTTAAAGCTATGAGGGATGGTTATTATACTTATATAGTGTGTGATATATAAGTATGGATATACTTATATATCGGCATAGTGTATAATAACTAGTGAAAGTTATTAATAATGAACGAATAAATTATAAGTGACAATTTATAATGCATAAGCTCGTGCGAAAGCTTAGAATATTACATACGCGGGGTATGGTATAGTGTATGGTGACTTAGAGATTTTGAGAGGCTAGTTAGTCTAGGTAGCATAACTATGGTGTTTAAAATACATGCATTAGGTGTGCACTGTTAGATGAGAGATGAGGGGTATCTCATGGGAGTGCGACACCAGTTTAAATATGGAGAATATCATATTTTAAATATTAAAGTATTTTCAACACTTGCTAAAAAATTTCAAAACGTTTTGGGCTCTGACCCGCTTGCAAATATTTTAAAAACCTTTTAGGTGCCCAGACAAAGGGATGCCTCGATGATATTATTCATTCGAGTCGGTCGTTGCTGTAGCAACTATGGATAGTAGCAGTGATTGTTTAGACGCTTATATCCTTGTGATCTAGATATGAGGTATTGTTGAGATATTCGGGCAAGATGCCCACCTGTTGTCATTTATTTTTGTTTACGCCTATTCGATTTGGTTGTAATGAATGTTTTATTGAGAGTTATGGGTGATTGTATATTTATTTCAATTAGTGTGTATACTAATTGTGTGATGGATTTATTGTGCATTTAATTTGAAAACATTAGGAAGTGTAAATTTGACACCGGGCCTAATAGGTTATTAGTAATTAATTGGTTTTTCAATAGTGATGCTGAGAATGAACCACATGAGATTCCTGTTTTATTTTGATAAAGGATTGATCAACCGTGATTAAAATAGGAGGGGTGTCATAGATGGTATCAGAGCATCAGGTTCTAGTGTCCTTAGGAATCTGAGTGGATGTACTATGCTTTCAGCGTTGCTTTATATTTGTTATAGAGCCCTATGCTTAGGATCGTTAATTCCTTTTTTGAGATTTCTTTCTCCTGCTATTTGTTATAATTATTGTGAATCTTATATTCGTTCGGGTGTGCTTCTGCCGAACAGTGAAGGACGACCGGTGAGGGCCGTCGGGAGGACAGCAGGAGGCGGGGCTCAGTTGAAGTTGTAAAATATTTCGGGGAAGATGACCGTAGTTGAGGTCACCCCTATTATTGCTCGGGAAGTTAGGTTTGTGAGGACTGCTA
Source organism: Sambucus nigra (assembly GCA_949130495.1). Taxonomy (NCBI): domain Eukaryota; kingdom Viridiplantae; phylum Streptophyta; class Magnoliopsida; order Dipsacales; family Adoxaceae; genus Sambucus; species Sambucus nigra. The sequence goes on from OX422224.1 coordinate 71,301,487, forward strand.
GGATATAACATATGTTCTTTCAAGTACCACTATAGCAGAAACTGGTGCCAAATTAGACTCACCCAGCGAGGTTAGAATGGGAGAGAGTCGGAGGGGTCTTTGAAGAGGACCATCCATTGGAATTTTAGAAAATGCGGAGATTGTGTATTTTAGCCAATGGAGGTAGGATATCCAGAGGCTTTGGCATATAGCAGAGTGTGGTAATATCGAAAGTGAAATTAGGGTAAAAATATTTTTAGCTCGTGGGTGCAGTGTTGTAATGGTGGGAGTCAATCACCACATTTGTAAAGTGGAATATTATGCTTATGGTGGCATCTTAGGTACGGTTTGATCGCGAGTTCCTTCATCTGTTATTCAGGAAGAGATGTGAACAAAATTCTTCACTTATCACAGGAGGGCCGGACATAGCCCCATTTGTTAAAAAGAATTGTTTGTTTAGTGAACTTTGTACCCGACGAGGTAGGTACAATGGACAAAAGAGTCCTTAAATGGGTGATGGACTCACGAGAGGAGTTGCCAGTACTCAGGGGAAATTTTACTTAGACGATCGATGCAGATGGCGATAATGTCGTGTTTTGACAATGAGGATATTAATGTTTCTATGTGAAGGGAACTAAAAGAGTTGAAGAATTTGGTTAAGGAATAAGACTGGATGAAATGGTGCTAGTGAAACACCACAAGGGAAGACCCATCAGGGGATCCATTTAAATGATTCAGATAATTAAATTCTTACCAAGTGATGGTGGATTCATTCAGGGCTGTTAAAGTTAGCAGTGTGTTCCTTAGGACCAGGGGAGCTAAGTTAATAATGAGGGTAGTTGTCAGGGCCTAGGCTATCAGGGTTCGAGAGAAAGATAACCCTAATACGGTCAATATGGCCAGGAATAGGGGATTATATTGAGATATTTTTATATGGAGATTAGGACCACACACATTGATTTTTCCCGAAATAAATAAAGAGACAAGAGTATAATGCCTAACAAGGGCAACGATTAAGATTATTTTGGTTCGGTTCGGACAAGCGTGTCATGTCCAAGAACCATTTGAGTAGCCAAGGCGATTGTTAAGGTAGAAAATATAAATTTTATCCTCCAATGAATGAAGTAGGATTTATGTGACACTAATGAGTCACGGTATTTTGATTAGCACGAGATTCACGTGTGAGACGAGTTTAGTGCTTATATCGATAACATTATTAGGTGTATGTATTTTTCGTGGTACAACGGGGTTATCTTTGGTTTCATCTGCAGGGGAGAAGGTGTAAACATAGCAGAATATATTTTATTGGAATTACTCATTCTAGTGATGTGTTATACGAGTATGATATTATCCTCGCCAAGGTTATAAAAAATGCGAGGCGTGATCGAGGTGTGGAGGCCAAGTCTTAAGCCTTAGAAGCCTGCGCGGGCTTTAGGTGTAAAAAAGCATTTAGGCCTTTTTAATATATTTTAATAGTTTTTAACTATGATGAGGCTATTAAAAATACTAAAATGATACATACCTTGAAAATATGTCTAAATATTTGTAAATTAAAATAATATTTTTTTTAAATACTAAAAAAATAAAAAAAAATCGCATTTCTTCACTCCTTGCCCCTAAAAAATTTGCATTTTTTCACGCCTTACCCCAAAAATTATTGATCATCATTGAACACGCCTTAATCCACGCCAAGGGATAAAACTTGGCGTATCTAAAAAGTCTCATGACTAGGCGCGCCTTGGCACAGCCTAGTCGCATTTTTTAGAACACTGATCCTGGGTATGGACTGGTTAGCGAGGGTTAGTACGATAGTGGGTTGTTATCATAAGTCTATTGTGTTCGCTGTTCCAGGGGAGGATGTGTTGTTTTTGCGATGCCTCACCAGAACGAGGGTGAAGCTCGCATTTATATTATATTATGATGGAGACTTTGGAGAGCATATATGTCTCATTATAGTTGATCCCGGTGCATAGGGACCTTGTTGATATGATTCAGGGTATATTGAGTTTACTATCGAGCGGAGAGATTTAGAGCGTTATTGTGTTTAGCGCTCAAGACTTGGTGATAGGGAGAGTGCATTGTTATATCACTCCTTTAGAGACGTGGGAGTTGAGATTTATATTTATATGTTTAGGGACATGATTGTTTAGAGTCCCGATTATGTTGTTAAAGTTTATGGAATTTGATTACCGCCAATGCTGAGTGGTAGTGCATTGGGGGAAGGTCTCTTATTAGAATCTTATTGTGGGCTGAGATACGCAGGAACCTTGGTAAACATCGCGAGTAGAGATATGTTGTTGGATGCTAGGACATCAGTTTTGAATTTTAATTAATGAATGTGTGGAGAAAACATTCTGAGCTGAGAACTATTATATAATATAAGGCTTGAGAAGTCAGTAGTGCTGTGACAAAGCATTGAAATTTTTCTCACCACGAGTTAAAGAGTGGGATAATGTCGAGAAGAAAATAAATTATGAGTTGTGGGGTGATTGAGAATACCCATGTGTTATAACCAGGCCAAGAATGCGAGGTCAAATATTGAGAAAAATATGGTACGCGTGCGATGTTTGCAATGTTTTGTGCAGATATGCATGGGTTATAGGGTGTATGGGTGCCCTGGTTAGTTGATTTCAAAATCGCCAGAGATAGAGGACGTGGTAATAAATGTGTGGAATATATGCCTCTAGGGCAGTTATAAACAAAGTTGGAATGGTAGGATAGATTAAACGTCATGTGATAAAGACTATGATCCAAGTATATATGTGCAATGAGAAGTAACACACCCGAGATGGGTTGAAAGGCTATGGGCATCCATTTAAAAGATATATTTTGATGAGAGGAGATCCAACTATTGTGGGAAAGTAGAGCAAAGCCTTACTCAGTCGAATGTTGAGAGTGGCTTGCGCGTAAATAGAATGTTGATGTATATAAGGTAAAATGGGCCCAGAAGTGTGCATTGTTGCGAAAAGTGCACGGACCCGGACTTTTGGTACACCCCGGTGGAAGAAGGGGAGTATAAAGTACCACTTAATGTGAGACATTATAAGTGAAAGTCGGTGTTGAGCGGGACATAATGAAGTTATTTTCGGCTTCACCAGTCATAGATGGAAAAATTTTGGCTCGATATGATCAACCCTAATTTATAACAAGCCGGCAATTCCAACGTCGAAATGGGCAGACGGGCTAGTAAATTTCATTAATGGGTTGCCAACATCAGGATAAGGTCAAGAATTCCTTCGAGTGTGTGGAATGTATTGACCGAGATAAAGTAATTGTTATTCTTTTGGGGTGAGTTACACTATTAAAAAGTGTGCCCAAACCTTTCTTTGAAAAGAATGATTGCACTTGTGCTAGGTCCCGCCCAATATTGTTTTGTGTGTGTATGAGATCCTTGAACCCGAACTCCAATAAGGATTATCTAGATTTGATTGGGATGAAGTTTAATTTTGGGTAAGTTGTGTCACCTATAGCCCGATGAGTAGACAGGAGGTGATTTACAATGTTAGATAATGCGAGTGGTGAGCATTATAAATTGTAGGGTAATTGAGAGGAGAAATTACCATTGGTAGAGTTATGTGTAATAACTCGTACCGATTTATTACAAATAAGGTTTCATTTGAGGTGAGCAGATAATTAGATTTTTTGGATTGAACGTGATTTAGAGTCCGTGGATAAGAATGGGGTTAACAACAAACTGTTTTCTGGTGAATTTTGAGCATTGTAAGAGTTACGTCGCCACGAACCAAGATTTGAAGGACTGACAAGAGTGGTCAAGTATTATTGTGGTTTTTCTCATAAAGAGAGATTTGTGTTGGGGTGGATACGGGAATCTGACACTTAGCGATGTACGACTTTCCAATAGTGTTGAGGCGATAGAGCCAGTGATGCATAGGCACGTCTTATTCAGATGTCGTTGGAAGAAGCACAATGTGTGATGTGCCATTATTAAGGTGAGACCTTATGACTGATGGAGTATGTCAATGTGAAGTGTATTGTACAAGCTTGTCGTGAAGCTGGGGCTATAGTGAGTAAGACCTTAGAGAGTTGGATCCCACTAGAGGGTAAATAGTGGAGTGACCATACCGTTATTGTGATTTAATTTTGGGTACTAAAGGGTGTTGTGTGGTTTAATATCCTAAGTTTTTTATACCGATTTTATCTGAATTTCGAGGACCAAATTCCTTTGTAAGGGGGGGGGGGGGGGAGTATGTAATACCTCGTACTTTTATGGATAATTAAGTTACATGAGTGAGTGAAATTTATTAATTTGAGAATTTTAAGTGAAAGGCAATTTGAAGAGTGTGTTAAATATTAACTGGCGAGTGACGTATTCATATTGATGGGTGTTATATGTACTCACGGGAATAAGTAAATAAGTTGGATTGTTTTTATCATGTCGCAGTTGGGCAAAGCGACAAGTAATAATATTTTATTCAAAAATATGTGCAGAGTTGTATTGGATTTAAAACGGTGTATTTTTTATAAGTGACTCGGATGGGGATTTCAAGTACACGATTGGTCTCAGATGTGCCGAAGTAGTCAAAATGAGTACCCGGGGTAGTGTTTGGGTTTCGGGGACTTTTTTGACTAGTAAGGACTCGCATTTGAGTATACAAGTCAATTTTGGGTTTAATAAGGAGATAATCCTTATTTTCTCTCTTATATGATACTAGACGAAGAAAGAAAGAAAGAAGAAAATAAATAAAGGAAAGAAAGGAAGAATAAAGAGAGAATAAAGGAGAACTCCGGCTAAGCTCCATCTGATCTCGACACGAGGTCGTCATATTTATCCATCGAGTCAAGTGTTTAACTTGCTTTAAGTATTTATGTATGTTTATAGTTCATATTATAGTTGGTGTAAACTATATGATTTTGGGTTGGGATTCATGTATAAAAAATGGGGGTTTTGAAATGATTTCATATAAATTGATGTGATAATATCTCCATATAAAATCTGAGTTTAAATCCATGTTAATGGTGTAATATTTGGTGAGAAATTGGAGGAATTGAATTATATTTTGTTTTAATTGAGATAGGGTTGAATTCTCAGTTAAAAGTATGAATCCCATGCATTTAATTGATGTGTTGGGTAGATTTTAGTGTGTACATGAGTATATTAATTGTTGATGATGTTGGAGACCATAAATCTTGGGTTAGATGAGAGTTGGAGTGATATTTGGAGAAGAAGAAAAAGAAGAACTCAGAATAAGTATCTTACTGAATCAATTCGGGACCGAATCGGTTTGTTTAATAGGCGATCAGATCGGTACGTTTTTAGCACAAGACTGGTTCGTTTATTTGGCCATCGGTTCAGTTTGATTATTTAAGAACCGAATCGGTTCGTTTATGGGGTCATCAGTTCGGTTCGCTTAAACCAGTTCAATTTGAGAAATTTTCTTGGACTTAAAGGATTGGAGAAGAATTCCTTTGGGAGATAAATATTAGGGGATCCTAAATAGAGTGTAGGGACCTCTAAGTGATGAAATGTGTGATATATGAACCTGAGGTTAATGGAGTATAAAATTCGGGTTATGAATTTTAAGAGTGTTTGGGATGAACGACACTCGAGGAAATTATTTTGGCGGGTATATATATATATATATATATATATATATATATATATATATATATATATATAAGTAAATCCGAATATGAGAGTAGGATAAAATTAGAATACTAGCTAGTTGTGCTAAGCTAATATTCGGGAAATCATTTATGTGAGAATTATATTGTGACAACCCGCTCCAAATAATAACGGGTGGTCAGCCCTATACTACATAAATCAGGTATCTCAGATGGTACAGTCTCAACATCATCAACTAAACACTATAATATAAGGCTAACTACCTGAAATCATAAAGTGCGAATTGCCAAAAATTTAAAACTTTTATTTTAAACAACAACAACAAAACCAATAACGCACATAACCGACAATATACATATAACTATGATGAGTGAACTGTGCATGCTCCAAATATGAAAGAGTACAATACATTGTACAACAAAAATCTCAACAATGAAATACCCGAATATGCTGTCGGGCAACTGACAATACAATAATCTGATAAATAAAATATGAAAGTGTTAATCTACAACACTTGAATACTAACTCAATACAACTGAATCCTAATCTAGATGTACAATAGATAGGAATCGACTAAAGCAAAGACCGCAACAGTCCGCTACTGCCACAGCTCCACAAATCTTGAATGGAGGAATATCAAAGGCGTCCTTGCGGAGTAACACCTGAAGTAATACAATATATACATGGAGGAGGAAAATATAAACGAGTCAAAGCCTGAGTTTTGAAAAACAGTTTATAGCAAGTGTATTAAATGCATAATAATTATTAATGCATTATTACATGATTTAGCTGGAATCGAACACTCCATAAAATTCAACTCACCTCTCTTCTAAAGCACGCACTAAGCGTATGCACGTGTCCCCAAAAGGATGTCCGATTCTAATTAAGTAAGAGGATTCTAACTTAAACCCAATTAAAGTTTTAAGTGAAACCATCTACCCTATCTCCCGACCTATACTTATCACTATATTCTTTAAGTTATATACATTAACTTTAATGCAATTGTTATAGTTATCTTTATAATGTTCATTTGTTGAACATATAAAGTTACATGATCCAATCATGTCCACATCATCAACATACACCATCAATCTCAATTACTAGAATTTTGTATTCTAGTGATGCCCTTATAAGTCATGAAACCATATTTATAATTATTATAGATGAGTTATTAGCATCAAGAGTTAAGGACTAAACTCCTCCCGATTCTCAACACGGTACTGCGTTTCGTGCGTGGGACGTCTCGCCGAAGCGAAATCCAAACAAGGAACCCCCCGTTACACTACTCCTGACAGTATCGATCCTCGGGGCTCATTATGCCCTCAATGCAAGATGCATGTAACCCAAATGACTATTATCCAATTTTTAATTAATTGATATTCCCAATTCTCAACAGTACACGGCGTTTCATGCGTGGGACGTCTCGCCGAAGCGAAATCCAAACAAGGAACCCCCCCGTTACACTACTCCTGGCACTGTCGATTGTCGGGATAGGTGATATATATATATATATAATGATGAGCATTAAGGACTAAACTTATCCCCAAGTTCCAACATTACACTGCGGTTCGTGCGTGGGACGTCTCGCCGAAGCGAAATCCAAACAAGGAACCCCCCCGATACACTAATCCTGGCAATGTAGGTCATTGAAGTCCATTAGGCCCTTGACACCCAAATACAAACACAAGCAATAATAACCATCCAACCGATCTATAACTCGAAGGACGCAGGCTCACATGCTATCATCTTCCAGCAGCCCATATAGGTAGCAAACTAGGGCCACCTGGTGGGGTTCAACGACACCCACCTCGTGATCAACTCACGCACACAACGTCCCGGAAAGCGGTCATGGTTCCTAACCGGCAAGTGAGAGCGACACATATCCCCGCCCTCTCACCCCCAAAATAAATAAATATATATCATAAATGTCATTTGTTGACAACAAAGGACGACCATGACCTGGGGAATATCCATATCCTGCTTTTCTAGTCAGAATGCTCACCCTCTACGCACGAAACTTCCCAATTATACCAAGGAGGGGGTATGCTTAACATGTATATATACCATCATATAAGGTATACGTACATCCCACATAATAAAGATATACCATTATATAAGGTATACCTGAAACATCATATTCATGTTTATAATACGCCCTTGGCCGCAATTGATTAACATCATTTGTTTAGTATATTTCTCTCAAGATATACTAACGCTCCTCCTCACACATTAATCCCGCTTAGTATGTGCTATACTAATTCTCGCTTGAAGCTCTCGTGTCGCTTCTAATATGAATTGTCTTTCAATTCTTTTAGGTAAAGGATATTCGATATCCTAATGCACCTCAAATAACATTCATAATTCTCCATCCATTATAAGGTTCAATATAGTTTATGAACCATTAAAGTTATCCCAATTGGGATTGGATCTTAAGATCCAGCATCTCTAAGTTAACCTCATCTTCAAGTCGTGTAGTTGTTATCATCACCAAACAAACCTCAAATAAAAGTGGGCTTCCCCACTTAGAAAAATACCAAAGTCTCTAATCGGTATTCCTCAAATTTAATCAATATGAGTCCAAAATTTCTTTTAGGGGAAACTCGCTAAAAGTCTCCAAAACCATGCTCCAAATATCTCCTATAGAGATCCCCAATCGATAACCTTGAACAAAACGAGATGAAGTTCTTTTCAGAAAAACAATCCCTCAAAAGCCCTATTTCCGAATCGATCCGGGCTTATTCCGAATCGATTCGTCCCAGCGAATCGATTCGGCCAGGAAGGCGAATCGATTCAGGTCATCAGACCTGGGACTCTGTCTTAGGCCGAATCGATTCGGCTGGAGTTTGAATCGATTCGGTCACTCAGACCTGGGCACTTGCATATTTCCGAATCGATTCGGCTAGGGTAGTGTTTTAAGCTTGATATTATTTTATAGGTGCAATTCGGGTCACTACAAACCAATGTTACTTGGTACGTGGGAATATGTTACTACATCTGTATCTTTAGAAAAAGAAGGTAAATGACCATTTACTCTCTTACTTCATTGTTAATTTTTAGTGCAAGTAACAAGTTACTCCTGTACAATTGTTCTGACAGTAGTTTCCATTATTTTTTCTTCTTCTTGGGGTGGGGGTGAGGTGGATAAATTGATTATATGCTTTTTAATAGGAATAAAATATATGGAAAATGAGGTGGCAAAATCTTCTTGACTACTTTTTTCTTCTTTATTTTTTAACCATCCTATTTGGGTCGGCAACAAACATTTTTTTGCGGTCATGTGGAGACTATCTTGCATGTTATTAGTTATGATATTTGTTGTTGTTTTATTGTCAACTAGTTAAGAGGAGTAGATATATTTGGTTGAATGGTCACATGATTCGTTTTTAGCAATGGGGGAGGAGAAGGTAAAAATAATGCTTAGAAAACCAAAGTGCACTCTTGGTTTGAGATTTGTGTTTTATGGAAATCTAAATTTGTAATTTCAGATGGAAAATATTTACACTAGGAAGGAATCATCATTTTGTATTTTAAGCTCTTAACATGAATTATGAGACTTCATACGTGAATTACCAATTCGGGATTCCTGAAATCGATAAAGACTCGAACAAAACAAGTTATAAGCTTCTTGTATTTCGCAAGGTTGTTCTTTAATTTAATTTAAAATTTCAACATTGTTTCATTGCCTCCCATTGAAGTATATTTCATTTAGGTTTTCATATAGACGATGCTTCTCATCTAACATTATGATTTATTATTGGTTCTAATTAATTGTTAGAATGCCATTAAATCGATATCAAGTTCGACGTCATTCTCCTGAAAAGATAGCGGAGGTTTGTCCAGGCATAAAGTTATGTTCAAATGAAATGAATCCTATGCATTTTACTTTGTTTCTATTAAACGAATCCACTATAAAAATGGGTATACAGTGGTAAATGGGTGTATTGTATTACATGATTATGTGTTTACTTAATCTGAACTAAGGGAAAAATAAAACATCATAACTTTTATGATGATGCTACAGAGAGTTATATTCAACTTAGGATCCAAAATTTATTGATATTTCGCAGCGATTTGGCATTACATTAAAGACAACGGCGAATGGTTTTACCCCCCCCCCCCCCCGAATGGTGGGGAAATGGATCCGATGGTCGCACTGTTTTCCTCTCAACTTCCAACAAAGGAAATGGAGTTGTCAACTGCTTAGCTTATCCTTCTTCTAGACTAAATACAGTTAAATGGCCCAGAGCAGATAAATGACTTCAGCATGATGGAGATTTTAGGGTCCTTGGTTATCAATGGAGCACTATTCATTTTAATGATGATACTTGCCAAAGCACTGTTAAAGTAATGGTTGCTTGTAGGGAATTAGATGCTGGTCATGTGTTCTACATGAAGTAGGTACGTTGTGTTGCTATTCCATGTTTGAAAAGTATGGTCTCTACTGGTTAGGCTACCATATCGTCTTTAATTACAATTTCAAGCATGCTTTACTTGGGAAAAACTATGAATATTCATTGTATTATTCATGGTGGAGGAAGCCTGCCATTATATTTAGCATCTAAAATTCAAGGGGGTGTTATCCACATTGTTGAAATCAACCCATTGGTCATATCTTAGCCTCGACCTAAGTAATGGGATTTCCAACTTTCTCATTCATGACACGATTCGGTGAACGAGCACACTCGAAAACCAATCCCATCGACGAAGTAATGTGGAAAGGAATTCATGAGAGGATTGTCCTATATGAATCAAACGTCGAAAATGCATCCTCGGCATCCCCAATCTTTATGACATGCTTTTCTTAGATGCCTACGATAGCAAAGACATTTTTCCACACGAGCTGTGGGACCCACATTTCCCGTTTCTCAAAGCCCTAGAAAAACTGTTCGACACTAAGCATGGGACTGTTATGGTGAACCTTCACTCGGATAACGATAACTTAGATGTTGACGGGCGGGTCCCATCAGCTCATGACCTGAATTTGATGGTTTGGCCTTTTTCATAAAAGGCCTCAAGGGATTTTTTTACTTCCCTTGAAACTTCATTGTATTTTATTGGTTGCCCCTTATTATACTACTAGTTTTAGTCAATTGAAAAAAAAGTAGATGCATTTGTTGACTAGGAGAGAGAATTTATCTGAAGTATATTTAATAGAAAAAAATAGGCTCGCTGTAAGATAACTATGGTATACAAGAAAACCTAAATAAAAAGCCTATTACCAAAGGGATAGTAATTGGTGTTGTAAATAGTTTTACCTTCTGTTTTTCTGCAATACATGTGTTTTGCAGAAGACACTAATACTTTCAAATACCAAAATAAGTGCCCAAAGGACAAAATACTAAAATATAATTTTATTATGAGCCATGTATTGCAATTGACAATCCCGGCATCAACTTGGTTTGTTCATTACATGATTGAGTATTATTAAGAATAAATGTTTGTTTCTTCTCCATAAATCATATATCTTAATTTAGCTATCCTTTTTACTTGAAACTGTGGACAGATTCTTCTTAAAACTTTGTTTGAACAGTAATTTGGTAGAAGACCTACCCGTATTTCAAAATGAAAAAATCCATCTATGTTTAAATATTTCAACATATGCTTTACACAACTTGTTTATAAATTTTTTCATACCGCATCTGTCTTGGGCCATCTTTGTGGAACCACTATTTATAGAAACATTCAACAATAGCCTTAAGTATATACATACAACGGGATCATGATAGTTCGAATCGATGTACATATTTATTTTGCGAATATAAGCTACATAAAAGATAGGTGACAACGATATTCATTTATCCATTATCGATGCCCCTAAATTAAGAATTAACTTGTTAAAAAACATTTAGTGTTCTCATTACAGGCTTCGAGAATTCAAAATTGGGGTTGATCGATCTAGAAGATGGGGGCCAGAAGTTGAGAGAGTATATTTTTTTTATATTAGAGATGACATGTATGTATTCATCATCTACGCTTTATATTCAATTATAAAAACTAAAAGTTCTGTTTTGATTGCATGGTGAAATAAATCAACACTTTTGCTTTTGCACATTAATTTTTCCCAACAGCTGCTGCTAGTCAGCTCATGGCCATGGATTTCCATTTTCTATTAACCCTGTTTAATTCCACCTTTTGCTTTTGCACATCAATTTTTATGTATTTGATTGTAAGATGGCAATAAATTTATGCCAAATCAATTAACATATACGTCATTGGAAAAAAAAGTAGGCTAAATCAATTAACATATACGTCTCAAGATTCAAACCAAATTGCTGACTCAAGACATAACATAAGTGCAACTCCCTGTGTCGATAACCAATTAACATATAAATCCCTTATAATTCACTATGGTTATAATCCTCATTAGCTGTTTCTACTTGTTTCGTATTCAAATAAAGTGGATGAAGAACTCCCATCATCTGGGGATCCTCATAATCAAGATTATGAGCGGGATTAAGGGGTTGCACAACTTGTAACTTTGAATCTTAGGCTCCTCTTATTCTACCAGTCACTTGTTTAACGAAAAAACTACAGATAGGAGATGGGAACTGACAAGCAAGATGACCTATCCCTTAACAATTAAAGAACTTTGGTTTACTATTAGCAATGATCTTAGTAGACTAACAAATTTCCTTTCGCATCAGGTCAAGGACTTAGTACCACAATCTACGTTAGTATGGGGTCTACAGCTAATGGTGTCGTGCTTTGAATATGTCACTAAAATTTGTTATATTTTAATTTATGTGGATACATGTACTTATGTATTTTATTTTCATATGTTAATATGCAGGTAAAATTTATGAGAAGTCAAAAGAGAAAATTGAAGTATTTTATTATACTCATTGAACGAAGGAAAACAGGTGGATCATTGATGAAGTGGAGCCTGACTATGTAAGTGTATAAAATAAAATAATTTTATATGGTTAAACATAAAACATTACTCCCAACCCGTGCGGGCTGGGTGGATTGGTGTTGAAATCGGTGGAAGGGAGTTATTGTTGGATTATTGATTTGTGTCACAACATAGTGGATTTCACGAATAAATAAATGAAACTCTACTAAATTTTTTTAAAATAAATTGAAATCGATGGAAGAGACACATTGATTATTTTCTTATAGCGATAGTTGTTAGATTTCATAAATAAACAAAGGAAACTCTGTTGATTTTTTTCTAAATTATAAAAAATAGTCAAAGAGACAGTGCAACATATTCTTTTCTTTTTCATTGTAGAAAAAATGATTGAATTGTAAAAATGCTCTGAGGATTCTGATGAAGCATCAATCTTCCATAAAGTTCATGGAAAAAGGTCGGGATATGTGAAGGGTCTTGGTACCCAACCTTTGAAATTACTATGTAGGCAAAATTTTTAATTGGAGAACAAAAAGTTACAAACAGAGATCGTAGATTTGAAAATTCTAGTCTAAGGCCTTGCATCAGATTTAGGTGAGATGAAGGCCGCCTTACTGCCAGATAAAGACGGTGCTCCCGAGGAAGATGTCCTGAAGGATATTTTGTCTATTCGAATCAACTTGCATGATGACAAGTGTTGATTTTATAAAAAATTTTTTATGAGAAAACTAGTTTAAACTCATCTCTTAGTTATAAAGTATTATTTACTTCTAAGTTTCATTATGACATGAACAGTAGCACATTTATGGTTTGGATATAAATAACATCTTTTAATTATGTATATTTATTTCATTTTCTCTTTATTTATTTCATTATCTAATATAATTTGCAAGAAAATATTTATTGCGAAAACACTATTATTATGAATGCATTGTTTTTTTTCCAACTAAAGTAGTGTTCTTTTGCAACAAAAAAAAAAACAAGTTGAAAAAATTAGGGGTGTGGATCGGTTCGAAACCGACCTATTTGGGTCAAACCGAATCCAATCCAATTGAAATCGGTTTTTGAATTTCGCAATCCAATCCAAACCAATAATGAGTTAAAATCCAATCCAATCCAATCCAATTGTAATTGGATTGGATCGGTTTTGTTTAATCGGTTTCGAGCATCTGATTTGGATTGGATTGGATTTGAATCCGATCCAATCCATTCTAATCCATTAAATTGATCCAATTGGATCTAATAATTCAATCAAATCCAATCCAATCCATATTTTTGTTTATTTCCAGTATATTTGATAAATTATAATTCTAAGTATAAAGTCTCAATTCAAATACATTACCAATCCAATCCATATTTTTGTAACAATCCATATTTTTGATAAATTATAATTTTAAGAAAATATGTAACAATCCATATTTTTGTTTATTTCCAATCCAATCCAATCCGTTAAATGAAACAACCAAGTACAAATAAAAAAATTCAATACACATACATTAAACCTACTAAATATAATGTCTCAATACAAATACATTACACAACCATCACATTTAGGTGTCCAATACTTCCAACAAATATAAAAGCAATTGTCCAAAACTTCCAAGCTAGTGCTCCAAAACCCATCCCATTAAGAGCTGCCCAAAACCTGCTACAAGCCTTCACAAAATCCTCCCAATTACAAAATCATTTAGAGCTGCCCAAAACCTGCTATAAGCCTTGAAGCCTTCAAAGAACCTACTGCTACATGATGCCCAAACCTATCCAAAACTTGATGCCCAAACCTGCTACAAAATCAAATTAAACTTCACAAAAATATTTCTATCTAAACATCAATAACTCAAACAAAGACATCTAAATAAAAACTTTACAAAATCAAAATATTACCTGATTCCAGTTAGTACTAAAAAGAAAAGCCGACTCCCGTAACTATCGAAATGGATGAACTCAAAATCTCTGTAACAAATTAAACAATGTCTTGTCAACAAATAGAATAAGGATAAAATGAACTTAAAAAAAAAAATTAACAAGTATTAATCAAAATATTACCTGATGATTGAGCCAAAATAATTAAACACTGTATGATTTTAATCCCTATAACTGTTAAAAATCCCTATAACTATTAAAAATGGAAACCCCAAGCTTAAACATGGTTTCAGAATAGCGTATAGTGCCTACAGATGAGGCATGTAATCACAGAGCCATCAAAACAAGTCAATAACTTAATCAGAAGAAATTAAAACACATACAATCCAATAAATCTGAAACACGGTAACATATTCTTATTTGAATTAAATCAGAAGGAGATCAGAGTTAGTTATCGTTTATGTGTCATGGTAAAATCTGAAACACGGACCAATATAGTGCTCATCATATCTCTCAAACGCGGAACATTTAAAGTGCTCATCATGGACAAAATCCATCATATTGTTGCAATTTTGTTTCTCATCAGATGATTTTAGCTTTACCATAAACATGTAGAAAATAAAATCAAAATCAACACAAACAGGGGCGGTGACAGTTTTTTTTTTTTGTGTGTTGTGTATATATGTCACATATATATATATATAGAGAGAGAGAGAGGTGGTGAAAGAATGAAATTACCGGAAGAGGGCCGCTGACTGGAGGCGATCAGCGGCGGTGACTCAACGGCGGGGACAGCGGTGAAAGGGGACAGCGGAGGAGAGAGATCAGCCAATTTTGCAAGTTGGAACTTCTTTCACCGCCTCTCTCTTTCTTTCTTTCTCGTATGGAGATCAGCCGTTGTTGTTTTTGCGTGTGTGTGTGTGTGTGTTTGTGTGTGTTAGTGTTTACAAATGAAACAAAATCGGGTAGGGTTTTTAATAAGGGTATATATATATTAGGGAAATGGGTGGGTATTGGGTATTGGGTATTGGGTATGGGTGGGTATTGGGTATTTTTTTAAATGCTTTAATTATAGTTGGATCGGTTCGGTTTTTAATCGGTTTTCTTGGATAAGAACCGAAACCGATCCAATTAAATCGGTTTTAAAAAATCGAAATCCAATCCAATCCAATTAAGGTCGGTTTTGTAATTGGATTGGATTGGATTGGATTGGATCGGTCGGTTTAATCGGTTTGGTTTGGATTCTGCATACCCCTAGCAAAAATATTTCGGCAAGAAATAATGACTATTAGCAAGGAATTTTATCCATCACAAGCTATCTTCTGTAACGAAATAAATGTTACTGAAATCTATCGTTATAAAGGTGATTGTTATTTGCAATAAAAGTATCTTTTTTTGCAACGAAAAAGAGTGTCACAAAAGACTTTTAGCAACGAAAAATTAACATTTGACAAAGAATTTCAATTCTCTCAAAATATCTTTTGCGAGGATTTATTAGTATCTTTTGCAACGAAATATTCATTGTAAAAGATTTTTGCTCAAAATATGAGAACTTTTTTGCAACGAAAAATAAACTTTCTTGCAATGAAAAATTTCGTTACAACATATTTTTAGCAACAATAAAAAAATTTCCTTGCAAAAGATCTATAGCATAGTGGCTAGTGATAGGAACGTTGCAAGGAAACCAAATCGTTGCAAAAGGTTTTTTGCAACGAAAATATATCTTATGCAATGATTTTTTTCCTTGCTAAAAGCCATAATTCTTGTAGTGATGTGAATCCCCACCAAAAAATCGATTTTCATACACCTATTATGATAAGTATTGAATCTACTACTTATATGATTAAACAAGATAATTACTTTCCTTAAGATTGTTCATAGGTTCTGAATCTTCCTCGTGCGTGATGAATCGAAGTTGGGAGTTCCTGAAATTTATCCCAATTTGGCCTCGTCTAAAGCTCTATTGAGTTCCATTCTTTTTCTACTCTTCCTTATCGCTTAGGGCTTTAGAATAACAAGGTGGTTTCCACCCAAAACTAACCCTATTATTTTATATGCTTAATCCTAAAATTAGGTTAAAATACTAATATAAAATGACCCGAATACCCATAAGTGAGTCCAGACTTGTCTAAAAAGCCCCTAAAATCCAATTATTGCACCCGTTAATCCAACTTAAATGTTTGTGTACTCGGGCCTAATAAAGGGATGCGGTGGTCCCCATGAACTGCGATGGGTTAATTGGACTATGACGGGTCCAGGCTTGCGAGAGTCTGACAACTCCTATTGGGTTATAAGATTAGAAAAATTATTATTCAAATTGGTTATATGTGTGGAGTGCGTGTATATGGTCATTCACTAAGCCTTTATAACTTACACTCCTATAATATTTTGTTTCACTTATCGCTTGGAGTTCACTGTCAAGTTAGGACCTTAAAACCGAGCAGTGACGGATATTTAATATGGGTTGAATATCAAGAAGATTTTTGTAAATGTTAAACAAAGGAATATCATTTATGTAAAGTTGTGTAATGATAAGTTACATGTAAAGTTAGTTATGTTTTCATCTAAACATGCCTTTGAATTGAAGAAAAAAAATCTTGTGGTATTTTTCATGAGAGATTTAAAGTAAAGTATTGTTTAAGGGAATTTATCTCCTAATAAAATGATGATTTTAACTTAATTAAGTCGGGGCGCGGCATGAATAGTGTTATTTATAATTTTCACACCACATTAAATAAGACATGACTCGAATAGCGCAAGCAAAACTATGAATTAATCTTGTCATGTCTTTACAAAATAATCGTGTCATTAGGGGTTGTATTTTTTTTTTACTGAAACATGCTAAACAAATCCGGTAAGAAATGTATGTAAGTGTAGCACGAGTAAAATTATGAAATAATTGTGTCATTATGGGTCGTGTTCTTTGCTCATAGTAATGCAAATAATTTAAATTTACACGATACGATTATACACAAATAATTTAAAATGACATGAGAAGATTAATTCATAATTTTACTTGTGTTATTCGTGTCATATAGTATTTAATATAGTCTTAAAAACATAATTTAAAAATATGCCAACGCCGGAGAAGAAGGTTTATCGCCGAAAAAAATGGAGGTTTTAGTGAAATAGAAAATTTATCTGTTTCGATTTTTTTGTTAAAAAATATCGAATATAGGTGTTGTTGAATAGATCTCGACGAGTAGATTTCAAATATATAAATTTTGGATTTGTAGATTTAAAGTTATGAAATTTTAAAAATTTGATGGCTTTTTTTTATATGAGTTGTCAAATGGTATATATGTCATTTTCATGGTCTTTTTAGTACAACGACTAAATTTATACAATTGCATGGTATGTCCTATTTTTACACACTGTTGGATTAGATTGAACCTTTCTTTAAAACTCCCTTAATTTAATAAGAATTCAAACCTATCAGCTGCAGTTTCAAAATTAAATTTGCACCTCTCAATTTGGAATTAAAATTTGCAATTGGTATACAAACACAATTTAAACTGTAGTAATTAATAAATATGAATTGAAATTATATTATTTTTAAAATAAAAAGTCACAAATCACCTTCAATTGACCAACTAATTCTTGATATACATATCCTTTCCGTTCCTATTGCAGACTGGTGAAGATTCATGACATTGTCAATAACCACAAACCCAAAATACAAACATTTTCCTTGAGCCTTATCATTAGATATTTGTTCACATGTCTTTGTTTTTTCTTTCTTCTTTTTTCTTTTTTAAATTTTTAAATCAAAACTGATTTGTTTTAATTTTTTTAATAACTTTAAACCGATATAAGTTTGCTTAATTTTTTTAATATGCACTGTAGTTATTTTTTTAGAAGTTGGATTCTTAAACTTCACTAGTTTTTAATCCGTGTTTAGAAAAAATATTTCTATAATATTCGGAAGTTGTGTGTAATATGTGGAAACAAACATTTATGTTCGCAATTGCTAACTATTTTTCTTCAATAGTTTACCCATGTTTCTCACAATGTCATTTTAATAAAATACTTACATGTTTTTAATTTAACAAATGACATTAAAATAAGAAATGATGGTGTCATGCGAAAACTATGTTACTCAGTTACGGTAATTGTAAAGTTAACAAATGATTTTGCGGGTTTATAACAAATCAATATCAATTCAAAGTGCTCTTTTGAAACAATACTTACAACGTAACTTTATAACAATCCACAACTTGAAATTAACAAAAATCCTACTGTTTTTCGAACACAATATTATAACCTTATTTTATTTAAACTGTACAGATAAGTATACATTTTGGGACATTATTTTATTGTAATTACATAGTCGTCATAATTACGATTTCAATTTAACTGAAATCGTATTAGTTTAAACAAATCACATTGTTACTTTAAACAAATCATTGCGTTATTTTAGTGTAAATCATGGTGTCAATTTAACAAAAATCGATCATATCGTAATTTGGACAAAACTTAAATGTTTTATTTTAATTTAAATTTTAGAGTTTATTTAACAATTTTCACAAAAGTAATTATCATATTGGAGTTGTTTATTTATTATATCTATCTATCTATCTATCTATATATATATATAATTCCAAAGGTGAAAAAGAAAGGTTAAATAACAACAGCTTAGATTTTTTATTTTTTTGGTCAAAATGAAGACTTGAGTTCAAAGAGAAGGTCTGTTATTTTGTAAGAAAGTGCCTAAAGTTGAATGAAACAGATGAGAGAATTGTATTTGTTTAACCAAATCATTCATTCTTAATATATTATGTTTTCTCTTTAGAAACTGTTCTAGCTTGTAGAAACTGCATTTGACGGCTTTAGCCTTGGATGGATAAGGTTTGTGTGTCACAGAATCCTCTATAAATATACGACATGGTGGAGAGCCATTGGGATATATCAAGGGACATATAACAAATAGTCCCTCAAACATTTTTTAATACTCATTTAGTCCAATCCTTTTTATTTTCCCTCAAAAAGTTCTTTGCCACATATTTTGGAAAGGGAGTGCCGCTGGCGCGGATCTCTAAAAATAAGAGAATATTGAGTTCTTGAGGGACTAAATGGGTTAAACTAAAAATATGTGTCCTTTTTAAAAAATATATATTTATAGTAGGGATTATTAAATAATTGACCCTTATATCAAACACTCATATTATAAGAGAAAGACATGGATTTTTTAACCTTTCTTTAAAAAAATATATATATAATTCAAAAGATAAAAAAGAAAGGTTAGCTTGGATTTTTTATGTTTTTGGTCAAAATGAATACTGGGTTAAAAAAGGTCTGTTATTTAGTAAGAAAGTGCCTAAAGTTGAATGAAACAGATGAGAGAAGTGTATTTGCTTAACCAAATCATTCATTCTTAATATATTATGTTTTCTCTTTAGAAACTGTTCTAGCTTGTAGAAACTGCATGTGACGGCTTTAGCCTTGGTTGGATAAGGTTTGTGTGCCACAGAATCCTCTATAAATACGACATGGTGGAGAGCCATTGGGATATATCAAACACTCATATTATAAGAGAAAGACATGGAAATGAAGAAGGTTGTTTTGATGACATTGTTGGTAGCTATGGTGTTTATGGCCACCACTGTCACCTCCACTGACAATACGGTTGTTAACAATCGTAAAATGTTGGACTCCGACATTCTTCTCATCACTGAAAGTTCCCTTGGTCAATGCTGGGGTAAGTTTTGCGCTCCTTGGAGCCCCTGCCAATCCGGGTGTACTTGCATTCCATCTCCTGTTGGTGCTTGTACCACTTTTTAATCTGGATTGGCCAACTAGTGTTCCTGGGACATCTATGTATAAGCATTTACTTATGTCGATGCGTGTGTAAGTTTGTATGAAATAAGCTCGATCTACTGATCAACGGGCATCTGTTTAATTTGCATATGTTTATCCCATATAACTACATCCATGTATGTTATGTTATTGATTAATGGAAACTATGCATGTGTTTATCCTATTTAACTATGTTTTATGGTACGTGTTATATTCGGGTCACCCATGGATTTTAATGCATTTAATTTCATTATTAATATTAATAGGGGTAATAATGAGACAAAAGATGTTTTGATTGATTCAAATCTACAAATAAAAAATTCACAAAATTTATTTATTTGGAATGTACTCATCAAGATCTATCAAACAACACCCGTATTAAATATTTTTTGACAAAAAAATCGAAACGAATAAATTTATTGTTTCTGTAAGACCTTCACTTTTTTCTCGCGAAAACTCCTTTTTTTCGATGAAAATTTATTGTTTAGCTCGGTGATGGTGCCGCTGGCGCGAACTAAAAAAAAATAAAAAAATAGAGGAAGATAGAGAGACTCGAGGAGAGAGACATTCCACTGATGTTTCAAAATTGTTAAAGGCATTGTCCACTTGGATCCCTCTTCACCAATAATTGGATCCCTCCTGCGTAGCCTTAATTTCCAAGGATGGTGAGGCTGACACTATATCCAAGTATTGGCTTATTGCTTTGTCAAAATTTTCTTTTAAATTTATCCCAAAATTTTTAGGAGAAAGGCTTAAATTTTTTTTGCTGGCAATATCATCTCTGAAAATCAGTTTGGGTTTGTAAAAGGGAGAAAAATTCTCTATGCTCGACTACGAATGCCTTTGTGGTAATATTGGCATCAAATTTGACATTGCCAAGGCCTTTGATACACTAAATTGGTCATTTTTGTTGCAGACTCTTCATGCATTTGACTTTCATCCTACCTTCATGCAATGGGTAGGGGTGGTAATTAGTGTTTTTGGGTCGTGTCACGAGCCGACACGAAACGACACGACAAGAATCTTTGCCGCAACACAACTTAATGTCTTTTTGTTTGACAGGAACACGACCTGTATAAAACAAGACACGGCATAAATAACACGATTCATAAATTTTACACCAAAATAAACATAAATAGGGACGATAAAAAGTACACAAAACATGTAATTTAATTTGTTTTAGTTAAGGAAGTGTTTATTTTTACACCCTTACCAATACTCATTTAAAACTCATTCTAAAAATAAACACATAACCCCACTTCCACCCCATCCCACCCACCGGAATCCTCGTCGGAATGTGAAAATTCAATTGGGATTGTTTCTCTCTCCTCATTTCTCTCTCTCTTCGTCTAATTCTTTTATTTTTTTTGTTCACGCCAATGGCATCATTGCCAACGCTGAAGAAGAAGGTTTATCGCCGGAAAAAACGGTGCTTTCGCTGGAAAAAATGGAGGTTTTAGTGAAATAGAAAATTTATCTGTTTTGATTTTTTATTAAAAAATATCGATTATACGTGTTGTTGAATAGATCTCGACAAGTAAATTTCAAATATATAAATTTTGGATTTGTAATTTTAAAAATTTGATGGTTTTTTTTATAAGAGTTGTCAAATGGTATATATGTCATTTTCATGGTGTTTTTAGTATAACGATTAAATTTATACAATTGCGTAGTATGTCCTATTTTTACACACTTTTGAATTAGATTGAACCTTTATTTAAAACTCCCTTAATTTAATAAGAATTCAAACCTATCAGAGGCAGTTTCAAAATTAAATTTGCACATCTCAATTTGGAATTAAAATTTGCAATTGGTATATAAACACAATTTAAACTCTAGTAATTCAGAAGTATAAATTGAAATTATATTATTTTTAAAATAAAATGTCACCAATCACCTTCAATCGACCAACTAATACTTGATATACATATCCTTTCCGTTCCTCTTACAGACTCATTCATGACATTGTCAACAACCACAAATCCAAAATACAGCCATTTTCCTTGAGCCTTATCATTAGATATTTGTTCACATGTCTTTGTTTTTTCTTTCTTTTTTTTTCTTTTTTTAAATTTTTAAATCAAAACTGATTTGTTTTAATTTTTTTAATAACTTTAACCCGATATAAGTTTGCTTAATTTTTCTAATATGCACTGTAGATATTCTTTTAGAAGTTGGATTCTTAAACTTTACTAGTTTTTAATCCGTGTTGAGAAAAAATATTTCTATAATATTCGGGAGTTGTGTGTAATCCGTGGAAACAAACATTTATGTTCGCAATTGCTAACTATTTTTCATCAATTGTTTACCCATGTTTCTTACAATGTCATTTTAATAAAATACTTACATGTTTTTAATTTAACAAATGACATTAAATTAAGAAATGATGGTGTCATGCGAAAACTATGTTACACAGTTAATGTAATTGTAAAGTTAACAAAAGATTTTGTGGGTTTATAACAAATCAATATCAATTCAAAGTGCTCTTTTGAAACAATACTTACAACGTAACTTTATAACAATCCAGAACTTTAAATTAACAAAAATCCTAGTGTTTTTCAAACACAATATTATAGCCTTATTTTATTTAAATTGTACAGATAAGTTAACATTTTGGGGCATTATTTTATTGTAATTACATAGTCGTCATAATTACGATTTCAATTTAACTGAATACTTACGGTATTATGAATAGTAACTCATGTATGATAAACATGTATGATAAATTTGCATAGCATTTTATGTGTTGTATGCTTGCATGCATACACATGTATGCATGCATACATTATTATTTTATTATTAAAATATTTTAAAAAAAATATTTAAAAAAAATATTTTTTTTTATTTTTATTTTTTATTTTTTAAAGTTTTTTAAAAGTTTTTTTTTTTAAATGCGAATTATTATGCGCTGAGTTTTATCACGGGGGAAAATTTATCGCGGTGCCCTCGAGCACGGACATCCGCTCTATATATATATATATATATATATATATATATATATATATATATATATATATATAAGAAAGGTTAAATAACAACTTAGATTTTTTATTTTTTTGGTCAAAATGAAGATTGAGTTCAAAGAGGCCTGTTATTTTGTTAGAACGTGCCTAAAGTGGAATGAAACAGATGAGAGAATTGTATTTGTTCAATTATTATTAGAAGGTCAACCAAATCATTCATTCTTAATATATTATTTTTTCTCTTTAGAAACTGTTCTAGCTTGTAGAAAGTGCATTTTACGGTTTTAGCCTTGGTTGGATAAGGTTTGTGTGTCACGGAATCCTCTCTAAATACGACATGGTGGAGAGCTATTGGGATATATCAAACACTGAAATAATAGAAAGACATGGAAATGAAGAAGGTTGTTTTGATGACATTGTTGGTAGCTGTGTGCGTGTGTGTGTGTGTATATAATGTGTGTGATACATTAATTAAAAATACATTAATTTTTTTTAAGTGAAAAC
The DNA here is from genome assembly GCA_949130495.1 of Sambucus nigra. Lineage (NCBI taxonomy): Eukaryota > Viridiplantae > Streptophyta > Magnoliopsida > Dipsacales > Adoxaceae > Sambucus > Sambucus nigra. The sequence continues at coordinate 71,325,026 of OX422224.1, forward strand.
TAAATTAAAAAATTCGTATGATACTTTGGAACAATAGGCGTGACATATAAAAAGTAAATAAAACCTTTAATTTATATTTTATATAGGGCTGATAATTTTTGACACGATAATCCGTTTATGGTAATAACTCGAACATGACTCGAACATGACACGATTAGCTTGTATAGATTCAAGATTACCTAAAACATATAATAAAATCAAAATCGTCGCGACCCGAAAATGACACGACTAACCCGAATTGTCACCCCTAATTTTATATGTTAGGCGTATTGTTATTTAATCATTCAGTCATATATTTAGATTTATAGGACACTGCTTTCCAAATGTGTAAACATAATCCCCGTGGTACAATCACATTTATTTGTATGCGCCTTTAAAGTAAGGAGTACACAAAACATATAATTTAACTTGTTTTAGTTTAAGGGATATTTTTTTTATACCCTTACTCATACTCATTTAAAACTCATTCTAAAGATAAATACATAATCCCACCTCCACCCCATCCCACCCACCAAAATCCTCGTCGGAATGTCGAAATCCTTGATGGATTGTTTCTCTCTTCCCGTTTATCTCTCTTCGTCTATTTGTTTCTTTCTTTTTGTTTGTTACACTGGCATCATTGCTAGTGCTGGAGGAGAAGGTTTTTCGCCAGAAAAAATGGTGCCTTTGCGGGAAAAATGGAGATTTTACTGAAAAACTAAATTTATCTGTTTCGATTTTTTTGTTAAAAAATATCGAATATATGTGTTGTTGAATAGATCTTCACGAGTAGATTTCATATATATAAATTTTGTAAATTTTGGATTTGTAGATTTAAAGTTATGGACTTTTAAAAATTGGGGCATATACCAAGTAGTCCTTCGAACTTTTTTTAATACACGTTTAGTCCAAGCCTTTTTTATTTTGCACCAAAAAGTCCTTCACCATGCCAAAAAGGATTTACTATGCCGTTGGCGCGCGCGAACCTTTAAAGATAAGAGAATAAGGTTTTTTGGTACAAAATAAAACGCTTGGATTAAGTGTGTATTAAAAAATGTTTGCAAGACTTTTTAGTATTTGATCCTTAAAAATTTGATGAGTTTTTCTTTATATGAATTGTCAAATGGTATATTTGTCATTTTCATGATCTTTTTAGTACAACGACTAAATTTATAAAATTGCGTGATGTGTCATATTTTAACACAGTTTTGGATTAGATTGAACCTTTCTTTGAAACACCCCTCCCTAATTTAATAAGAATTCAAACCTACTAGGTGCAGTTTCACAATTAAATTTGCACCTCTCAATTTGGAATTAAAATTTGCAATTGGTATATAAACACAATTTAAGGTGTTGTAATTCAGAAATATAAATTGAAATTACATTATTTCTACAATAAAATGTCTGAAATCATCTTCAATTGACCAACTAGTACTTGATATACATATCCTTTCCGTTCCTATTACAGGGTGGTGAGCATTCATGACATTGTCAACAACGACAAACCCAAAATACAGTCATTTTCCTTGAGCCTTATCATTAGATATTTGTTCACATGTCTTTATTTTTTTTATTTTTTATTTTTTAAATCAACACTGATTTGTTTTAATTTTTTTTAATAACTTTAACCCGATATAAGATTGCTTAATTTTTTTTTAATATGCACTGTAGTTTTTTTTTTTTTAGAAGTTGGATTCTTAAACTATACTAGATTTTAATTCGTTTTTAGAAGAAATATTTCTATAATTTTCAGAAGTTGTGTAATCCGTGAAGACAAACAGTTACGTTCGCAATTGCTAACTACTTTTCTTCAATTGTTTACCCATGTTTCTCACAATGTCATTTTAATAAAATACTTACATGTTTTTAATTTAACAAATGACATTAAAATAAGAAATAATGGTGTCATGCGAAAACTATGTTACACAGTTACTGTAATTGTAAAGTTAACAAAAGATTTTGCGGGTTTATAACAAATCAATAACAATTCAAATTGCTCTTTTGAAACAATACTTACAATGTAACGTTATAACCATTCACAACTTTGAATTAACAAAAATCCTAGTGTTTTTCAAACACAATATTATAACCTTATTTTATTTAAATTGTACAGATAAGTAAACAATTTGGGGCATTATTTTATTGTAATTACATAGTCGTCATAATTATTAAGATTTCATGTTACCCCAACTCCTCTACATGTGCGTCCTATTATTTTGCAGCAGTCAATCCCCCTTTTGTGGAGTCTCCCACCTAAGATTAACAGGCTTGCGTGCCTTTGCTTTATCTTTGAATAAATCTTTAGTCTTCGTTTTTTTTTATTTTTTTATTTTTTTATTTTTAAATTGGAAACTTTATTAGGATAGAGATGAAGAAATGCCCTTCATCGGTGGCGTACACAGACGAAATTGAAAACTTTTAAAACAAAATAGTATGAAGCGTACAAAAATATATGAAACCTTGAAAATAAATTTAGGACCTACGATATCTTGAACGCGTTTTCCTGCGGATGGTGTGCCATTTGTCATGATTAGAAGTAGTGATAGAAAGACTTTTGCGTGTATTTCTTGTCGTTGCTTGAAAAGTCCTTCTAATCAAAATCCTCAAATACCTACCAATAATAATAAACTCAAGTGTAGAGGTAAGTAAGGGTATCAATCCACTTTCTAGGGAGTAAAGCAAATGGAACAAATTCAATTGTAATTCACTTTTTATTTTCTTTTTGTGCTTTTTCACTTTTCTATATTTTTTTTTAGCTTTTTCAATATTAAAACAAAAGGGTGAGGTGAGGTCTAAACTAAGCTAAACTAAATGTGAAATGAAAACTAACTAGAAAATGACTAAATGAAAAAAATAAGGTCTAACACTAAAATAAAAGATAAAGTGAGGTAAATAATTGTGAGAACAATCAAGGAGTGGGATTACACCACAAATTTTAATTATTCTAATTAATTAATTTAATTATTTGAATTCTCCCAAATTAATATTAAAATTACAAACCAACTCTCTTTGCAAGTGTAATTAGAATAGTAATCTTTTAGAAAGTTAAAATTAACACCCCACAACTCTAGAAAATTAGATCTACACTCCTTTTAATTAATCATCCGCTAGGATCGATCAATTAGAATTTATGTCAATCTTAGAAATTAAATTTAGAGTTGAAATTCAAGTGATAATACCCCACTTAAGAAACCCCTATCTCTAGTTCGAATCTAAAATGAGTATTATCACTAGAATTTCGATTTTCTCTCGAAAATCATTTACCCTCTCTCGAGGCGTAAATCTAAGGGTGAGTTATCAAAATTAACATTCAAAGGGATATTTCAATTAAGCAAACTAATTAAACTAAAATAATATCAAATAAGAGTTTCACCCCACCCCTTGAAAGGGGTTTTAGCCTAACATGGTATAAAATATGACAAATTAATATTCAAAGGCATAAAATAATAAAAGAAGGGAAGAGAACAATCAAACCAAATCTCTTTGATTATGTTGAACTCCAATCCTTGAAATTGAAGCATACACCACTTAATTGAGCATCCAAATGATTTGAAATTAAAATATTCACTCAATTAACTCTCTTACAATATTTACACTCACAATAATCTAAAAATAAAAAAATGAAAAACTATTTACAAGGGTGTTTTTCTCTACCTAATTTTCTCTCTAAAATTCCTATCTAAAAAGCTCTCTCTAATCTAGAATTTTTTCCACAAATGGGTCTTCATCTTCATTTTGACAAGGAAAATGGGTATTGGCACATGGGGCTAATGGCATGTGTGGGAATTAGTTGGTTTGGGATTGTTTTGTGCAGGTGAGGTAATCGTGGAAGAGAAAATGGGAAGTGGGTCTTGGGTTGTGTAAGGTTTGGTCAAGGTTGAAATGGAAATGAAATTTGGGTTTGGATTTGGTCTTGGTTAAAGGAGTTGGGTTATGGAAGAATTTTGGCCATGGTTAGGGGCGGTTATTGGCAGAGGTGACGGAGTAGAGGGAGAGGTGGAGAGAGGCGCGAAGTGTGGCTTTGCAGGGCGAGAGAGAGAGATGGCTGCGCGAGGGACAAAGGTTGACGGCTTCGGTGAAGGGAGATCGGGTTGGTCGCGACCGGAGAGGGGCGGCGGGGTGAGGTTGAAGTGGAAGCTCCGGTTATAATGGGTCTCGGCTGGGCGGCGAGTTCGCCGGAGAGAGAGAGGAAGCTGCCGGAGCGCCGTCGGGTTTGGGCAGGTCGGCAGAGGTTTGCGGCCGGCGCCGGAAGGGGAGAGTAAGGAGAGAGTCGGCGGATGACAGACCGCCGGAGATGGGGTCAGGGCGGTTGGATGTCGGCGCTGGGGTCTTAGGCAATTAATGGAGGTGGGTGTTAATGTTGGTTGGAGAGATGAGAGAGAAGAGAGATGGTTGTTGGGAGGTTGAAGAAAGGTAGGGATAGGTTAAGGTGTAGGTGAGGTGTATGGTGAGGATGAGGGTAAGGGGAGTTTAGGATAAGTGGGGGTATGTGGTGTGTATGTGTATTAGTTTGGACCTCTAAAAAAAATTAAAACTAATAAAATAAAATAAATACCTAATAAAATCTAATTCTAAAATAAAATAAAAATTCAAATAAAATTAAAAAGAAATAAAAAATAAAAATAAAATTCAATAAAACTAAAACTAAAATTCTAATTAAATGAAAAATCAATCAAAAACCAATAAAAGAAATCCTAACAAAAAATATAATCCTAACAAAATAAAATAAAATGAAAACTAAAACGAAAACTAAAAACTTAATAAAATCAAAATAAAATAAAATTATATTAATAAAAATAGAAATAAAAAAATATATAAAAATAGGAAATAAAACCTAAAAAATTCTAAAATAATCCTAAAATTAAAATGACTTAAACTAAAAATCTAAAAAATTAAAATAAAATAAAAAGGGACCAAACCAACACACACGGGTCTTGGGTGACGGTTTAGGGACAAGTTTAGGCTAGGATGTGTTAGGTTAGGGTCAGGAAATTTGGTAATTAGCTCCGCAAAATGCACAATTGCCTTGAAATACGCGTTTGAACACCGCAACGTACATTAAACCTGCATATTAAACATTTACGCGCATAAGACCCATATTGTTGAGAATTAGCAACTAAAATACATCTATTCGGGGTATAAATTGTACAGTTTTGGGTGCTTATCACAGCACCCCCAAACAGAGCGTTGCTAGTCCTCGAGCAATAAGATAGAGAGACAGAGAAAGATAAGAAACCAAAAGTGTACCACTTTCGCGGGCACTTGCGATTGCACTTAGCATGTGCAACAAGCCTTTAAACCTATAGATTGCCCTACAGGACGAGTTGTGTCTCGTGAGGGTTTGCAGGGAATATACCCACAAAATTCTTATTTGCAAAAATTTATTGAAAGGCGGTCAATCTCTTATTAGACGTAGAATAATCGCACAATCCATCATGAGAAATATTTTGAGAAATACAAGCTAGAATTTGTAAAAGTTTAAGCTAAGTAAATACTCAAGGCACATCCTTCCTAGAACTCAACGTATGTAGTGTGAATCAGTCAAAACGGATCGAGTATCACAAGAGTAATTCCTAGATTGCCTTGTCGGAATCAACGCTTCAACTTCAAATCTCACTAGATATATCACTCTCAAACGAACTCTCGAGATTAGGGTTAGTGTATCGCTCTTGTGTGTGAGGAGGTGAGTAAATGTAAGCAAGTTTATGTGACACCCCGACTAATTAAACACCGGGTAGCTACTCCTTTATAAAATTAATTCAAAATGCCAAGTTGGCTCAGTTAATAGCATCACTGTCGAAAACGTTTTATTATTACTAACCACCTAGTATTTAAAAAGTAAGTGCCAAATTTTATTAAATCTGATTAACATGCAATAAGAGTAATGAATAACTAAATAACACCATTCACCATACTGAAGTAAAACAAATAACCATCAGAAAATGTAAATAAACTCTGGAGGAAAAACTCCTCAATACAAATCCCACAACTGATAAGTAAACTGAAATAAATAACTAAAACTGAATACTGAGCAATACATGCTAGAGTCTGAAAACTGAAATGTAAAATGTCTAATAGAATTGGGCAACATGCCCTACAACTGATAGATGCTGAGACTGGAATCCAAATGAGAGAGGCGTCTAAATGCAAGTCCCTGTAGCTTCCACAAACAACTACAGCTCGTCTTCTGAATGAGAATCCTATGCTTGGTGTCCTTGTGGCTGGGCACCTAAAATGGTTTTACAAGAAAAATAGATTTGAAAAGCAAACGGGTCAGAGCCCGAATGTGGAGTTATATTTTTAAAAACCTGCAAGTGCTTTAAAAACATTTAAAACATTAAATGCAAAGTACATGTTAGGACGTGCACTCACATTATATTCTCACCTCTCGTCTAACTGTGCACTCCTAACGCAAGTACCCATCTATAACTACCCATACTACTAGCTAAGTGACAACATATCTAGCTAGACTGCCAAAGGTCCTGCCAATAATACTTGGTTCCATTTACATAATAATGCTCGTAATTAAATAGGGGTTTAACGTCAACTCAGATACTCAATGTGCAATATTTATAACTGTCAATTAGCTCGTTATATTTCTCGAAACAATACCGTAATATAATTACAACATTAACATGATGATTCTCATTAATTAAATGTATATTATTCACATCATAAATATACAATACAAGCACCCCGCAACTAAGCTGTAGTGCACACATACTCTGCTATCCATCCCGGTACATCACGTACATAAGGATCACATATTCCGAATCTCTCAGGAATAGTTCAGATAACACAAATCACAAATAGTGGAGGCGAACACAGTCACCATCACATGGGTCACGCACATACCTACGCTCCCATGATCATGCAGACTTATTAATATCACAATAAGTCCTTCTATGACCTATGTTCATCAAGGTACCAGTCTATATCCCCCCCGTAGGCACACAAGGATTAGAGGGTCCTAAGCGAACGTAACCTCCCGTGATAGCAAGTATGGTAGGTATGTCATACACATAAACTATATACTAAGCATTCACACATCTTAGATATCACCATTTTAATAAGGTATAAGCTACATCATAATACCATTATCCCAAAGTTATGTATTTCAAGTCTCCCGTTAATATAAAGTTAAATTACCAACACGTCTCACGTCGTAGTCCCTTAACCTTAAAACCTATCTATAATAGATTATGAGGTTCCGATTATTCCCAAATATAACATCTTTATTCCTAAGGTCTTTACTTCTGCTCTAAACCTTATTTCATCGAATTACACAATTTTGCACTATTAACCCAAACGTTACCTCTCTAATGAATTTCAATAACCTAGAATAATTCCCCGAATTGCATGCTAATTACAGTCCACTATAATAATCACACCTACTGGTCTTCCTTAAGGGTGAGGGTATTCATAAGCTCTCCAAACATATTCTCCGAGGGTTTCCACCATTAAAATCAAATTAAGGAAAATTTTACTCATTCTGGGAAGGTCGATCGATCGACCTATGAATATCGATCGATCGATCTAGTCGATCGATCGACTGATGAATGTCGATCGATCGATCGAACAGGTATGGCTACGGACTGCTTCGTTCTGCAGATTTAAAAACGTCCCAAAACTTATTTCTAACGAATGATTCTCAAATATAACGTTATAGTAATGTCATATAACAATCCTACAATATTACTAACGTCCACAAACCACTAATTCAACATCTAAAGGCTACATATGGGTCAAACTTCCTCAAAAACCTAGTTTCCAGATTTTATCTCAAGAACATTCATAAACTTCATCTTAAATCCGTTTTTGGTATAACAAAAGTCGATAATTCTCTTAATATAATCTTCCAGTAACATTCTACATGCAATCTATATCCCACAATTTAAACTAATAACTCCAATCTTATGGTTTTTTTTTTCATTATCTTCAAAGAACATACAAAATTTATGAATAATCTAACATGGAAGAAGCATTCTATGAAATTTAAATGGAATAAATCACTTGCCTTGGTTTGATTTCGGATTTGGTGTTGATTTGGTGAAGAATCTCTGCAGAATTCCTCTCTCTCTCTCTCTCTCCTTCTCCAAGCTTTCTTCTCCAAAAGGCTATGGTGGCTAGGGTTTGCTTTGGGAGAGTTGGAAGACTAAATGATAACCTACGTAGCTTATGGGGTTAATAAAGGGTTGGTTGGGTAAATTCCTTATCAGATTACAACTCTCAATTTTCGTCACTTTAAATTTCCCAAAAATACCAAATTACTAAAATACCCTTTAAGTTACCGGTATGGCCTAAAAATACCCCGGGACCCAAACTATACCCCCGGCTAGTGTTTTCTGACTATCTCGACCCTTCCGGACGCGTTGACGCACTCAAAACGACCATACGGATTATAGATTTTAAATTCACTTTTATCATCAATATATTATACCGTGACGCGGCGGTCCCACGCGTCAACAAAATTCTAAAATGCCGTATATAAATCTCACGACAAATTTTATAGTACCAGATACATATATAATCATATATGCACATAATCAGATACCAATTCGCATCTCCTTAGTATTTATAACCCGGATTAATTTCCAATTAATACGCTAATTAATTAATTAATTAATCCCAAAAATAATTATAGTCAAAAGTACGGGGTATTACATACTTCCCCCCTAATAACTGAATTTCGTCCCGAAATTCGAAACTAGAAAGTACCTGCTAAAAACAGTTCTGGATAACGCTCGCGCATCTCATCCTCGCGCTCCCATGTGGACTCCTCGACATTGTGATGTCGCCACTGAACACGCACTAACGGGACTATCTTTGACCGCAGTTTCCTCTCGCTTCGGTCCAAAATAGCAATTGGCCCCTCCTCGTAAGAGCTATCCGGCTGGAGATCGATGTCCTCCACAGCAATGTGAGAATGAGCCAAATTGCCCCTAAGGTATTTCCTCAGCGAGGAAATATGGGACACGTCGTGAATCCGATGCAAGTGCTCCGGTAGTCCCAGTCTATACGCAACCGGCCCGATCCGCTCAATAATAGGAAACGGCCCCACATACCTCGGTGCCAACTTCCCCTTCTTCCCGAATCGCATAATCCCCTTCATCGGAGAAACCCTGAGCAAAACCTGGTCCCCCACTTGGAACTCTCTGAAAAACCTCTTCGCATCAGCATAACTTTTCTGCCTGTCTTGAGCTACCCGAATGCGACTCCGAATCAACTCAATCCTTGCCGAAGTATCCTGAATCACTTCCGGCCCAAGTAGTTTGTTGTCCCCCACCTCCAACCAACATGCTGGGGAACGACAAGGCCTACCGTACAATGCCTTGAACGGAGCCATGCCAATCGTGAACTGATAGGAGTTGTTGTAAGCAAACTCCACCAGTGGAAGGTACTGCTCCCATCCACCCCCGAAGTCAATAATGCACATGCGTAGCATGTCCTCCAACATCTGGTTGGTGCGCTCTGTCTGCCCATCGGTCTGCGGATGATAATCCGTACTCAACCGCAATTCTGTGCCCATGGACTCCTGGAAACTCTCCCAAAACCTCGAAACAAATATCTTGTCTCTGTCAGACACGATATTCAGGGGCACACCGTGAAGTCTCACAATCTCTGAAATGAAGAGCTGGGCATACTGTCCAGTAGTGTAGTCAGTCCTTACGGGTAAGAAGTGAGCGACCTTGGACAACCTGTCCACAATTACCCAAACGGAGTCGTGACCCCTCTGCGACGTAGGCAACCCCGTGATAAAGTCCATGGATATGCTCTCCCACATCCACACCGGAACCTCCAATGGCTGTAGCAATCCTACTGGTCTCTGATGGTCCACTTTTACAAGCTGACAAGTGGCGCATTTTGAGACAAACTCAGCGATATCTTTCTTCATACCGCTCCACCAATATTGCCGTCTCATGTTTTGGTACATTTTGTCCCCTCCGGGATGTACCGCGAACCGTGAGCCGTGCGACTCAGCCATAACATCGTGCCGCAATTCTTCCCCTTCCGGTACTACCAATCTCCCATTGAAGCGCAATCCCCCATCTGAGCTAACGGTATAGGAATCGGCTCCCTCTGCTAGTAATCGAACTATCTGCTCCTGACAGAACGAGTCATTAGTCTGTGCCCGTACTACCTTCGTAACAATCTGCGGTGTAACGGTCATCACAGACATGAAAGATCGGGCCACTGCATCCTGGTGTCCCAATTCCTTTCACTTTGCCTTCCACACCTCTGCCACCTCATCTGCTGGTCTACGGCTCAACGCGTCTGCTACCACGTTAGCCTTACCCGGGTGGTACTGGATGTCGAACTGGTAGTCCTTCACAAACTCAAGCCACCTACGCTGCCGCATATTCAATTCCTTCTGCGTGAACAGATACTGTAGTGACTTATGGTCCGTGAAAAGCTGAAACTTCTCCCCCAAAAGATAGTGCCTCCAAATCCGTAAGGCAAATACCACTGCCGCCAACTCCAAATCATGTGTGGGGTAATTCTTCTCATGAGGCTTAAGCTTACGGGAAGCATAAGCTATGGCCTGTCTCTCCTGCTGCAATACACCTCCAAGTCCTTGCAAAGACGCGTCGGTGTAAACCAAATACTCAACTCCCGATCTCGGCAATGCTAACACAGGTGCTGAGGTCAATTTATCCTTCAGTTCATCGAATGCCAACTGACAGGCATCACTCCAGATATATGGCACACCCTTACGAGTAAGATGTGTCAAAGGACCTGCTATCTCCGAGAAACCCCGAATAAACCTCCTGTAGTATCCTGCTAAGCCCAAGAAACTACGAATCTCTGTTGGTGTCGTGGGCTGTCCCCACTCCCTCACCGCTGACACCTTCCCTGGATCAACTGATATTCCCTGGTCGGAAATAATGTGACCCAAGAACTGGACCTCCTTCAGCCAAAACCCGCACTTCTCATATTTTGCATACAGCTCGTTCTGACGAAGTGTCTGCAAAACCTGCCTCAAATGCTCGGCGTGCTCCTCCTCTGTCTGAGAGTAGACCAGAATGTCATCAATGAAGACAATGACAAACTGATAGAGGAAATCTCTGAACACCCTGTTCATCAAGTCCATAAACACTGCTGGAGCGTTGGTCAAGCCGAAAGGCATAACCCGAAACTCATAAGAACCATATCTCGACAAGAATGCAGTCTTCGAGACATCCTCCTCCCTGATACGCAACTGATGGTATCCCGACCTCAAGTCAATCTTCGAGAAGAAAGAAGCTCCTCTCAACTGGTCGAATAAGTCATCGATTCGAGGCAACGGATACTTATTCCGTATCGTGACCTTATTCAACTCTCGGTAGTCCACACACAATCTCAGTGAACCATCCCTCTTCTTCACAAACAAAACTGGAGCGCCCCAAGGTGAGGTACTCCTGCGAATAAAGCCCTGCCCTAACAGCTGCTCTATCTGATCCCGTAACTCTCGCATCTCAGCTGGATCCATACGGTACGGTGCACGTGCTATAGGTCTCGTACCCGGTAGCAAATCAATAACGAAATCTATCTCTCGACTGGGTGGTAAGCCTGGTATCTCCTGAAACACATCTGAATACTCTCTGACAACCGGGATCGAATCCAAAGGAATCACAACCTCCTTAGAGGTATCCTCCTCTATGTAGTACAGATGAGCGGTCGATCCTCCCTCTGGGCGAGGCATCGCCACCATAAACATCTCTTGCCCCGGAATGGCAAAAACAATGCTCCCGCTGAAGCAATCAATCATGGCCCTATATGCTACGAGCCAATCCATACCGATGATCACATCGTGAACATGCATGTCTAACACTAACATGTCCACAGGTAATACCAAACCACCAACCTCTACCCCCACTCCCCGGCATATAAAGAAAATAAGTGACCCACTCCCTAATGGTGAGTCGACACACGTCACTGTGCTCTCTGCCGTAGCTAACAATCCTAAAGCTTTCGCGAAGTGTGTAGCAATAAAACAATGTGTATCACCCGTATCAAATAACACCCGACCCATAGTGCCATGGATAGGAAACGTACCCTTGATTGCGGTCGGTGCCTGTGGAACTGCAGCCTGGTGAACGTTGTAGACACGTCCATACTGTAGCTGCCCCTGCTGAGCTGGGACTGCTGGAATGGGTGGCAATGCTGCCATCTGTGGCGGTGCGGGAAGAGCGGCGGGAAACATGGGTCTCTGTGGCTCCTGGCGAGCACCCTGCTGCTGCTGTGGGGCCCTGCCCCTATCAGGACAATCCTGCTTCTTATGGCCAGTCTTGCCACAAATAAAGCACTTCCCTGGAAAGTTCCCTTCTCTCTGACCCTGCTGTCCCCGGCCCTGATGGCCGTTACCGTTCCTCCCCTGGCCCTGCTGGCCCTGGTGAGACTGCTGCCCATTCTGCCCCTGTTGGCCCTGCTGACCGTTTGGACCCTGATGGCCCTGACGGAAACCTCCCTGTCCCTGCCTGTAGTTCCCTGACCGGAACCTCTTATTGTCCCCCTGCTGGGTACCCTGCTCAGTCTGTCTCTGCCCCTGACCGGTTTGTGCCCCGCTGGCACCATGTCCTCCAGTCCTGCCCTGATGGCTAGACTCCCCCGACCGTTTGCCCTCGGCCATATGAAAACGGTGGTCCTGGCAGTGTAACAATGCTGCGTTAACCACGTCGGAATAAGTGGCCAACGATAGGTTCCCTAGCAGATGCTGACGGATCCTCCAATTCAACCCATCTGTGAACTTCTCAATCTTCTTCTTCTCCGTTGGAATCTCGTCTGGAACAATATTCAACAGGTTAGTGAACTCGGCCTCATACTCGGCCACTGTCTTGCCCTCTTGCTTCAAACTCATCAGTTTCCTCCTCATCTCTGTATGAACTGCGGACGGAAAATACTTGCGGTCGAACCGCACCCAGAACTCCTGAATCGTGAGGGTATCCCTCTCCTCCGCAGTGGTGATAGACTCCCACCACTGTAGTGCAGATCCCACTAGCTTGAAAGTAGCTAGCACCTGTTTCTGAACGTCAGTGCACTCATGCATCCTCAAATGCCTCTGTATGTCCTTCCTCCATTGGCTCGAGACTACCACGTCTGAGCTACCTGCAAACTCTGGCGGATACGCTTTCTGAAAAGCATCACGTACACGCTCCCAAGCAGATGGGAATGCATTAACCTGTACTGGCGCGGCAACCGGCGCCGGTGGTGGTGCCTGCTGAACAACGGCAATCGCGGCATTCACCGCTTGAGCTACTATAGCTGCAACCTCAGCGGCGTTCAACATGCCCTGAACTGGAGCGGGCAGGGGTTCGGGCACTGCATTCCTGGGAACTCGTCGTGCACGTCGTGGAGGCATCTGAAATAAGAACAAAGTTTATAAGTTCACGGTTTATAAACTTAAAATAGCTGAAGATCGAAGCATACACAAAAGAATACAACAGTCCTAAAATATAGGGCTCTATATCAAAGAAACGTAGCGGAAACATAATAGCCGTACAGATCCTAAAGGACACTAGAACCTGATGCTCTGATACCACCTGTGACACTCCGACTAATTAAACACCGGGTAGCTACTCCTTTATAAAATTAATTCAAAATGCCAAGTTGGCTCAGTTAATAGCATCACTGTCGAAAACGTTTTATTATTACTAACCACCTAGTATTTAAAAAGTAAGTGCCAAATTTTATTAAATCTGATTAACATGCAACAAGAGTAATGAATAACTAAATAACACCATTCACCATACTGAAGTAAAACAAATAACCATCACAAAATGTAAATAAACTCTGGAGGAAAAACTCCTCAATACAAATCCCACAACTGATAAGTAAACTGAAATAAATAACTAAAACTGAATACTGAGCAATACATGCTAGAGTCTGCAAACTGAAATGTAAAAATGTCTAATAGAATTGGGCAACATGCCCTACAACTGATAGATGCTGAGACTGGAATCCAAATGAGAGAGGCGTCTAAATGCAAGTCCCTGTAGCTTCCACAAACAGCTACAGCTCGTCTTCTGAATGAGAATCCTATGCTTGGTGTCCTTGTGGCTGGGCACCTAAAATGGTTTTACAAGAAAAATAGATTTGAAAAGCAAACGGGTCAGAGCCCGAATGTGGAGTTATATTTTTAAAAACCTGCAAGTGCTTTAAAAACATTTAAAACATTAAATGCAAAGTACATGTTAGGACGTGCACTCACATTATATTCTCACCTCTCGTCTAACTGTGCACTCCTAACGCAAGTACCCATCTATAACTACCCATACTACTAGCTAAGTGACAACATATCTAGCTAGACTGCCAAAGGTCCTGCCAATAATACTTGGTTCCATTTACATAATAATGCTCGTAATTAAATAGGGGTTTAACGTCAACTCAGATACTCAATGTGCAATATTTATAACTGTCAATTAGCTCGTTATATTTCTCGAAACAATACCGTAATATAATTACAACATTAACATGATGATTCTCATTAATTAAATGTATATTATTCACATCATAAATATACAATACAAGCACCCCGCAACTAAGCTGTAGTGCACACATACTCTGCTATCCATCCCGGTACATCACGTACATAAGGATCACATATTCCGAATCTCTCAGGAATAGTTCAGATAACACAAATCACAAATAGTGGAGGCGAACACAGTCACCATCACATGGGTCACGCACATACCTACGCTCCCATGATCATGCAGACTTATTAATATCACAATAAGTCCTTCTATGACCTATGTTCATCAAGGTACCAGTCTATATCCCCCCCGTAGGCACACAAGGATTAGAGGGTCCTAAGCGAACGTAACCTCCCGTGATAGCAAGTATGGTAGGTATGTCATACACATAAACTATATACTAAGCATTCACACATCTTAGATATCACCATTTTAATAAGGTATAAGCTACATCATAATACCATTATCCCAAAGTTATGTATTTCAAGTCTCCCGTTAATATAAAGTTAAATTACCAACACGTCTCACGTCGTAGTCCCTTAACCTTAAAACCTATCTATAATAGATTATGAGGTTCCGATTATTCCCAAATATAACATCTTTATTCCTAAGGTCTTTACTTCTGCTCTAAACCTTATTTCATCGAATTACACAATTTTGCACTATTAACCCAAACGTTACCTCTCTAACGAATTTCAATAACCTAGAATAATTCCCCGAATTGCATTCTAATTACAGTCCACTATAATAATCACACCTACTGGTCTTCCTTAAGGGTGAGGGTATTCATAAGCTCTCCAAACATATTCTCCGAGGGTTTCCACCATTAAAATCAAATTAAGGAAAATTTTACTCATTCTGGGAAGGTCGATCGATCGACCTATGAATATCGATCGATCGATCTAGTCGATCGATCGACTGATGAATGTCGATCGATCGATTGAACAGGTATGGCTACGGACTGCTTCGTTCTGCAGATTTGAAAACGTCCCAAAACTTATTTCTAACGTATGATTCTCAAATATAACGTTATAGTAATGTCATATAACAATCCTACAATATTACTAACGTCCACAAACCACTAATTCAACATCTAAAGGCTACATATGGGTCAAACTTCATCAAAAACCTAGTTTCCAGATTTTATCTCAAGAACATTCATAAACTTCATCTTAAATCCGTTTTTGGTATAACAAAAGTCGATAATTCTCTTAATATAATCTTCCAGTAACATTCTACATGCAACCTATATCCCACAATTTAAACTAATAACTCCAATCTTATGTTTTTTTTTTTCATTATCTTCAAAGAACATACAAAATTTATGAATAATCTAACATGGAAGAAGCATTCTCTGAAATTTAAATGGAATAAATCACTTGCCTTGGTTTGATTTCGGATTTGGTGTTGATTTGGTGAAGAATCTCTGCAGAATTCCTCTCTCTCTCTCTCTCCTTCTCCAAGCTTTCTTCTCCAAAAGGCTATGGTGGCTAGGGTTTGCTTTGGGAGAGTTGGAAGACTAAATGATAACCTACGTAGCTTATGGGGTTAATAAAGGGTTGGTTGGGTCAATTCCTTATCAGATTACAACTCTCAATTTTCGTCACTTTAAATTTCCCAAAAATACCAAATTACTAAAATACCCTTTAAGTTACCGGTATGGCCTAAAAATACCCCGGGACCCAAACTATACCCCCGGCTAGTGTTTTCTGACTATCTCGACCCTTTCGGACGCGTTGACGCACTCAAAATGACCATACGGATTATAAATTTTAAATTCACTTTTATCATCAATATATTATACCGTGACGCGGCGGTCCCACGCGTCAACAAAATTCTAAAATGCCGTATATAAATCTCACGACAAATTTTATAGTACCATATACATATATAATTATATATGCACATAATCAGATACCAATTCGCATCTCCTTAGTATTTATAACCCGGATTAATTTCCAATTAATACGCTAATTAATTAATTAATCCCAAAAATAATTATAGTCAAAAGTACGGGGTATTACAGTTCAAACGTCTCACACACATATATGAAAGAACGAACAATTTGAAAGAAAATTGATCTCATGAAAGAAATTCTAATCACTATAGTGAGAACGTCGAGTTATTCACCACGTTGACTTTCATTTGCCCGAACACCTATGGGAAATATGGATGTATATGGGTGAGGGGAAATGAAATGAGATGAGAAGGATATGATGATGTGGAAGAATATGGATGGTGATAGTGAGATAGGATGGGATGATGATATGATGGAAGGATGGTGGATATGAGATGGATGCGATAGAAGAGTGTTTACACTTTAGGCACAAATGTCTTTATTTCAACAAAAATTAAGTACAACTCTCTTTTTCTTTTCTTTTCTCTCTTTTTTTTCGATTTTTCTTTTCTTTTTCTTTTTTCTTTTTCTATTTTTGCTATTTTTATGTTTTTCTTTTTTTTTTCTCTTTTTTTTTTTGTTTTTCTCTCACTTTTCAAACCAACAATGAAGACATTTACATTTGAAATCACACTCTTTTATTTGAAAATGATGGATGATATATGAATGGAGGTGATAGGTGGGTGTGTGGGGAAATATGTGGAAATTTGGAAGAACATGGGAATATAATGGGTGAAGTGAATGGTAAATGTGATATGGGGGGAAAGTGGTAGGTGTATGGATGAAAATCTAGTATTCGGGACAAATATCAAGACATGCGTTTCTTACAACTTGAAAGTGATGTCATTCTCAGTGATCAAGCCAAAAAACGAAGAATAATGAGATCATACAACAATTTAAAGTGCGGACCCAAACGAAATTGAATCAACTTGTGACTCGGAGATTGCGTAAAACACTCTGAAAGGGTGAAAGGCACAAATCTCACAAGCAAAAGTCTCAACTAGTGATCCTTAAGGTTCTCTTTAGAATTGTGGTACTCCTCAACTCTAAACGTAATGACGTGATAAGTGCGCAAATTTTGTTGAGTCTATAAATTCATGGTGCAAAATGCCTTGTTACGTATTACATAAGCTATTTAGAAAAAATATTCTCTAGCTTGATTCCTAAACTTTAAAAGATGGATGATTGAAAATTCACATCAATGATTGAGATGAAAGAAACTGCACGAAATTTTTAAAAATCAAGTTTAAAACTCAAAATTTTCCAAAAGAGGTACGATTTTGATAAAATTCCCCACCCCCAAACAAAAAGGAACATCGTCCTCGATGTTAAGTAAAATGATTTTTAAAATTGAGAGCATAAGGTAGGAAAGAGATTACCAGAATGAACCGCTAATGAAGTGGACATGTGAATCCAAGAATAAACCTGAGTAAAAAGGGATAGAAAAGAAAAGAAAAAAAAAAGGTGTACAAGTCTATAAGCATGGTAAAACATAGGGTGATGTGAAACACCACCCCCAAACAGGATGAGACTAGTACAAGAAACGCGGGCTGCCTCCCGGTAGCGCTAAGTTTAATGTCTTCAGCCAGACCGATGGGATCTCACCCTAATGATAAGATCTATGAAAGTACAGGGTGGCAGAAAAATTGGGTGATGGGAATCACCCCCAAACAAGACTGAAGCGCCAATCTTGTTGCAAACAGGCTAAAAGTGGTCAATGCACCTGTATGGCAAAGTGCATCACACGATGCAAAGCATCGGTGGACCATGGGTGGGTGGGTATTAGGGTAAGGGTGAAGAGGCATCGGTCTCGAGCTTTATTGAGCCGAAAGGTGATGGCAGCAAGGGCCCTATAAGCATAGTGCTCCAATTGGTGAGGGAGGCAAAATGGTTTGGCAAGTGGAATGGGATGGGCCTCATAAAAATCACACGACCGTTCTATGAATGGGCGATGATAATGGTCACGCCGTGACACACCAGGGAGCTGTTGAGAAGAAAAATCAACACCACAAGAGAGTGGCAGACATAAAGGAACAAGCTCGGTGTCACGGTGGAGAGTAGCAACAAAAATACTCTCATGGGTGGTGGATGGTTTTAGGTGAGGATCTAAAAATGTAGATGGAAATGTTAAATGTGTAAAATCAAGATCCAAACCAGGTGGTGGGGTGGAAGGAACAATGGGTGGGTCGGGTGGGACAAATGGTGTATCGGGTGGGATAAATGGTGGAGGAAGATGATCCAACTCAAGCGTGGGAGACACACACTCATTGGGCGGAGTAAAGGAATACTCACAAGGGAGTGTGGTTTCTAAAGATGGAGTGATCAACTTCTCCAAAAAGGTAGCATCGGTAAATAGGATGGGTGGGTAAGACGAGGCACCAAGATCAGAGATAGATGAATCACTAGAAATATGAGGCTCAGAATGAGCCATGCATGGTGGGACATCATCCATATCCGGATAGTTAGGAACTATCACGGATTCTATCTCGAGAAAATGGTGAGCACTCGTAGCCGGAGCTAACCTAGGATAAATTGGTTCCTCGGGAACACAAGGGTGAGGCTCGATAGGTATAGACTCGGGCATTGTTTTGGATATTACGGGAGTGGAAAGG
Organism: Sambucus nigra; assembly: GCA_949130495.1. Taxonomy (NCBI): domain Eukaryota; kingdom Viridiplantae; phylum Streptophyta; class Magnoliopsida; order Dipsacales; family Adoxaceae; genus Sambucus; species Sambucus nigra. Next base: position 71,343,964 of record OX422224.1, read on the forward strand.
TGAATGGGAATATGAACCTCAAAGTGGGGTTCATGTTGACATGGTGGATTGGATCAGTCTCACTAATGAAAGGTAAGTCAACACAATTGTCGACTTGGGACCCGGACCATGGAATGGTCTCAACTTCAAGATTCTCGGGGTGGTAGGGTTGGTCACACTCAAATTTCGTGTCACAAGGGGACACATCATCATCACACTCGGTTGCAACGATGGGTGGATGCATGGGAATATCCGACTCTCGCGCACACTCCAATTCATTTAATCTTTGTTCAAGCCTTTGGAGAGCTTGAGTTTGAATTGCTTGCTCTTGCTCAAGTATGAACTTTTGCAAGAGGGTTTCGAGAGTGGAGGTGGATGAAGGTGTTGGTGGAATGATGGGTGGTGGCGGTGGGTGAGGTGTACACAACACGCTATAATCGTGAGTGTATGGAGAATAATCATATGAAGTGTGTGGGGTGGGGCCAAGTGCATCAGACACGAAAGGATTGCTTTTGTGATGGACAAACGGTTGATACTCATGGGGTGCGTAGTGAGGAAACTGATCGTGACTGGGTGCACAAGGTTGCCATGACGACTGTTGGAACGTGTGAGGATCCACAACGTCGGGTTGGGATACGTATTGCGTGGAAGGGTGATCAGGCCTCCACGAATAGCTCGGGGACTCACACAACTCGGGATTAGGTATAGCAGGGTAGTAGGTCGAGGTGGGTTCCGAAACAGTGTCATATGGATACACATGTTCCATGGTGGGTGCGTAGGTATATGAAGAGTATGGGCACTCATAGGACATGTTAATAAAATAAAATAAAATAAGATAAAAACTAAAACTAAAAACTTAATAAAATAAAATAAGATAAAAACTAAAACTAAAAACTTAATAAAATAAAATAAAATTATATTATATTAATAAAAATAGAAATAAAAAATAGGAAATAAAACCTAAAAAATTCTAAAATAATCCTAAAATTAAAATGACTTAAACTAAAAATTAAAATAAATAAAAAGGGACCAAACCAACACACACGGGTCTTGGGTGACGGTTTAGGGACAAGTTTAGGCTAGGATGTGTTAGGTTAGGGTCAGGAAATTTGGTAATTAGCTCCGTAAAATGCACAATTGCCTTGAAATACGCGTTTGAACACCGCAACGTACATTAAACCTGCATATTAAACATTTACGCGCATAAGACCCATATTGTCGAGAATTAGCAACTAAAATACATCTATTCGGGGTATAAATTGTACAGTTTTGGGTGCTTATCAAGTAGAGTTTACGCCGTTTGAGACAGTGTTGGGGATTTCCACGTATAAATCAATACCGCGATCGTCATGTATTTGAACACTACTAGGGTTATCTTGGGTAACCTCTCCACTTGGGATAGCTTTCTCTAAAGGAGTCATGTCTTCTTCACTTATATTGTCTTCATCGAAAGAGGAAGGCTCAATAAGTTCATTGCACAAAACTAATTTATCTCCAATTAACACGATGGTATCATGTTGGATTAAATGTTGAATATAACTCTTTGATTTGCCAATATCCATCCTGGTACAATCATCTTTAGCCCGCACTGAATCATCTTTATAATTTGAAACATCTTCAAGACGAGGCATGTCATCATCAGATTGAGACCCATCAACCTTCGAATAAACTACAGCCTCAGAAGAAATTAGATTTTGTGGATCCGATACAAAGGTTTGATCACACAATTTAGTGTCCTTATTACTTCCATCATGCTCCATATTATTAACATAGGCTACATCATCCGTAGTAAGAGAGTGTGAAGATAAACCTGCTGCATCGGATATAGTAGGGGACAATGGACGTTGTTTAAGAATCGATTTCTCATGACCCACGTTGTTATCCTCCATATCTGCGAAAGAATTATGGAAAGGGATGTCATCGTCAGAGCCATGTAGTGTAACGTCACCCTTAGATGGAGGAGATGATGTTTTGTTGGCTGCATAAATAACACTTCCTGTTTTAGAGGTTGAAGTAAGACCATGAGGTGTAATTTCTTGGACCCCACAATGCTTTTCTGAAAATATGGACGAGTTTTTCAAAGTTGTTGAACGCATGAGCATTTGGTTATTCCCATTTTTTGAAACCTCCGTCACAGTAGGAGTTTTAACTGGCTCGGCTTCCTTGAAGGTAACACCTGGTTGTGAGGTCCGTTTCTTTTGCCAGGTGGTTATAACGTTGGTATACTTTGACGTTTCAGTTACTGGAGGAGCGGAGATCTTATCGGACGACATTTTTTGAAGAATGTCACCGGAAGTTTGAACTATATTTTTTGGGTTTATATCCAACCCTAAATTGGCATCTGCACAATCACCTGTTGAATGAACAGTTTTCATACAGTCACCACAAAATTTAGGCAGATTCTCATATGTGATTCGTTGCCAAAAACCTTTGGTACCATTGACAATCCATATACGATGTGGGAGATTTTTAAAAACATCTACCTCAATACAAATACGGGCTTGACTAGGTCTTGTAACATTAGTAGTTGATTCATCCATCCTCATTGGGTTACCAATCCTCCGACATATAGCAAATAATGCGTGTTTTGCAAAAAAATGAACAGGTAAGTGTGGTAAATTAACCCATACAGGAATTATTGGACAATCATTACCTGGGATGAAGTTTGGGGTCCATTTCATAACTCTCATAGAAGCTTTGAAAATATACAGTTGTTCTCGAAGCCAGAGACGCATGAAATCTTCTTCATAGTTCAGTTTAATTAAAATGTGTTGATCATCCAATAATCCTATGGCAAAAGAAGCTTTCAAACAGAAACCATGAAATGCCTTACGAATAGTATCCATAGCGGGACGACCAAACGAAAATCTACCAATAAGGGAGAATTTGTAAGGGGAAGATAATCTAGCAGTTTCCTCTACTGAGAATTCGACAGAAGGTTCACCCTTGTATAGCGTTTCAAGTTTACAAGAAATGGTAGCATGAGAAGATGGATCAGATAGAATAAATGCAAAACTTTTGGCATAGTTATGATCTAAATCTGGTGGTTTTGGAGGGTCTTCTGCCATCTCTAACATTGCATTGGAAAAATATTCGTTATCTTTAGTCTTAGGTTTTAATAAGTCTTTACAGTTAGCTTTTAAATAGCTATCAGTTCCTTTTCTTTAGGAACAACATAGTGTAGGTTTGCTTTATAAAAAAAGGCACATGCCTTCTGTGTAACTCAACGATTTAAAAAGTCAGAAAGTACAAAGGCTTTTTATTATTGTTCAACCTCACATCAGTACTTTCATAGCTTGTTAATCTCTTTATGGTATCAGAGACTAGGCTCATGGCATCCAGACCAAACACAAACAATCTGTCTCTTAGCATGGGGTCACTGCATCAATTAATTGCCATTTGCAATGCCAAACTAGACACTGAAACCTACCTCATATGGAGAACGCAGATTCTCAACTACATGAAAGCTATGAAAGTAGATGATATGATTTAAATGGAAGCACCACAACAGTTTAATGGGAAAGGAGAACTGATTAAGGAGTTTCAAGCATGGGAAGAAAAAGATATCCTCATCAGAAGCTGGTTGTCAGGTACTATTTCAAAAGAATGTCAATTTCTTGTTATTGGTTGTGAGACTGCAAAGCAAACATGGACATGTTTGGAAGAAAATTTTTTGCAGTCTACAAAAGAAAAAGAATTTCAGTTGAAAGAACAAATACATGACATTGCATTAGAAGGAGAATCCCTTAATGAATATATTAAGGAATTCAAAGGCCTTTGTGATGCTTTAGCTGCTATTTATAAACAACTGGATGAAGATAGCAAAGTAATAAGTTTTTCTAAAGGCCTTGGCCAAAAATACAATGTTTTTCACACTGTCATGTCAGGAAAACCACCATATCCATCTCTCTCATAATTAATAACCTCTCTTAAGGGGTTTGAAATTCGTGAGGAATCATCTAATGGGTCATCTAGTCATCAAACTCAGCCTATTGACCATTCCATGGCTTTCAATGCTATGAGAGCTCCAATTCAGTATCATAATCGAGGACGATTCAGGCCAAATAGAGGAAGGGGATTCCGTGGCTATAACTCAGGAGGACAGTTTTCATCCAGGGGTAGAGGATTCAGGATAGCTGGTCAAGTTTACAACCAGCAATCAAATCAAATTCCTCCATTTGGCGGTGCAAATCAGGAAGCAAGATATACATCTAATCCTTCTCAAGGTGTGGTAAAAACACAAACGGACCAACAATTTGCAAAGGATGAACGAACAAATCTCACAAACATAGCTTGTCAAATATGTGGAAGAACCAACCATACTGCACCATCTTGTTTCTACCGGTGGGACTACTCATTTCAAAATCACAATCAAAACCCCACCGCTATGACAGCTACCAATGTGGAAGCCCAAATAGACAATGGTCTCTATGTTGACTCAGGCGCTACTTCTCACATGACAAATGGAACTGGTAATTTTTCTAAACTCATGTCATACATTGGTAGTGATAAAGTTATAATTGGTGATGGTTCGAAACTTGATATCACTCACATTGGAGAAAAACAACTAAACAAAAATTTAATCCTAAAAGATGTTTTAGTTGTTCCCCAAATCAAAAAGAATTTAATTTCTGTAAGTCAATTACTTCATGACAATGAATGCATATTAGAATTTACTAACAATGGTTTCATTGTTAAGGACAAGAAGACTCACAAAGAGCTTGCCAAAGGAACTAGAAGAGGGTCGCTTTATACTTTTTAAGCAAACCATTAAGAAGCTCTAAATGCCGTTTACGAAAAGAAAGCGAGCGATCAAATTTGGAATCAAAGATTGGGTCATCCCCAGATCAAGTCTTTAAAATTTTTAAATAAAAGTCATGCTTTGCATGTAGATAATTAGAGTAAATTGCACACTATTTGTGCAAGTTGTCAACTTGGTAAAAGTTGTAAGTTGCCATTTGGTCTAAATGACAAAATCTCTACTGTTCCATTTACTAAAATTCATTATGATTTGTGGGGACCTGCACCTATAACATCTTCTCAATGATTTAAATTTTATGTTATTTTTGTGGATGATTGTACTCGTTATACGTGGTTATATCCTCTTAAACAAAAATCTAATTTTCATCAAGTGTTTCTCACCTTTCACAAAATGATAGAAAGATAATTTGAAAAGAAAATAAAAAATTTCCAATGTGATGGTGGTGGAGAATTCTCAAGCAATGACTTTATTGATTACCTAAATAAATATGGCATAGTTAGACAGATATCATGTCCAAGAACACCTGAACAAAATGGTGTCGCCGAAAGAAAACATAGACACATTGTTGAGACCGCTTTAACATTACTGTTTCATGCTAATATTCCTTTGTTTCTTTGGGTTGAAGCATTTTTAACAACTGTCTATCTAATTAATCGCTTGCCTTCCACCCCATTAAACAATATCACACCATTTTTTAAATTGTTCGGTTCTCATCCAAATTAATCTACCCTGCGCATTTTTGGTTGTCGATGTTTCCCATATTTACGAAACAAAACTCAAAATAAATTCACGCCGAAATCTTATCCTTGTATGTTTATTGGGTATAGTTCTCTTCACAAGGGTTACCGTTGTTATCAACCACACACTAAACGAATTTTCATTTCTAGACATGTCATTTTTAATGAGAACCATTTTCCCTATGCCATTACCCCACAACATACAGTCCAAACACAACCCATTGATATGGTAACATATCAAGAATTTTTTCAAGTTAAAAACTCTCACACAAGCCCAAATTCCCTGCCACCTGTTTCACTCCCTTCCCACACCACCTTACCCATTTACCATTCTTCCCCTATTTTACCTACTGAAACCACTGTCTCAACCACTCCAAGTGACCCCCCTGTTGTACTGTCTGACGCCACCCCACCCTCTACAAACCCAAGTGACCCCAGTCCTCAAAATGTCCCTTCCCCAGCGTCCTCTCATACCCTAACCACTCCCACCTTTTGTGAGGACTTCATACCCGCTTCTCCTATTGCTACTATTGATCTAGAAGCCCCATCAAGTCCCAGCTGTCCCGACCCTACTTCTCTATCCTCACCTAGCCTTATTACTTCGCATATACACGGAAGTTCTCTTCCTTCTCTGAACCTTGAAGTGTGCTTACCCATTGAACCTACCTCACCTCCTGTATCACCTCGTCACTGTTCGACCTTACATGTTTGATACGACGCAAATATTGCGTATTTCACCCGTTAACCTACGCCTTATTAGCCCCCTTGGGTATCTTAATCCCTATACTTATGCTCGTTAACCATACAACCTCGAATTTCTATGTTAACATGTTTTGCAGGGGTTAATTGAGCTTTTGTAGGTATTTGGATGCTTAGTATGAAGTTCGGACGCTTTTCGGAAATGTTTCGTCGATTTTTGCAGCTTCGGGGGCATTTTAGTAATTTCAGCATTCGGGTTTGAATCCCGAGCTCTTCACGGAAGTTGAAGCCCTCTTATTTCTCTTCGCGTGGCCGCCGACGGTGCATGATTCTGAGTTGTATTGAAAGAGTTATGGCATTTTTAGGATGGTTTTTACTTCAAATTCACACTCAAGGTCACATTCAAGGGCATTTTAGTCATTTCATATTTTGGTTTTTTGGCCCAATGTCTTCTTGGATGTTGTAGTCCTCTGAGTTATCTTCGCGTAGCCTCTGACCGTGCCTCATTCCGAGCTATAACGAAGAAATGGCGGCATTTTCCGTAAAACAGGACAAAGCTGCAGAATTCAGACCTGTAGGTTGCGAATCGATTCAACCCAAAACCGAATCGATTCGGAATTCTGCAGAATTGCAGATTCGAACTTCCCCTGTTTCCGAATCGATTCGGACCATTTCCGAATCGATTCGGCCCTCCAGATTTTTGGTTTTCTTCCCTTTTATTACAAGTTTGCCATAGGATATTTGGTATATAACACTTTTTCTTCATTTTGAAGAGGAATATCTTCATTTTTGGCTTAGATTTTAGGGTTTGTAAACTTGGGAGATTTGCCCTACTCCTCTCTTGTTCTCTTGTTTTGCAAGTTGTACTTTAAGTTTAATTCCATTAATTTAGTTGTATTTCTTAATTCCTTGCTTTCTAGATAGTTTTCATGCTTTCATAATTAGGTTTTCTTGCTTTAATTCTTGTTTTCTTAGTTTAATTAGTGTAAATTATTTTATTTCCATGAATTGTCCGTAGATAACGGGTTGGGATTGCGTTTTCGCCATTAATGGCGTTGAGCTCCGAAAGTTAGGTTTTGTGTAAAATTGCGTTTAATTGAAACCGCGTGTATTAAAGTTGGATTGTTATGCGTTTAACTTTATTTGTCACGCAACTTTAGTGTTTGTAGCGACAATTCGAATTTAATCCGCGTGTGACCATTTTTGATTAAATGTTTAATCTCGCAACTTTGGGTTAAATTCCTTCTTGTGTGATGTTTATACTTAATTGTAAATGCTCGATTAAATGTTTTCGAACCGTAATTCTAATTAGTAGTTGTTTAGCCCGTGTGGTGGAATGTGATCCCGATCCTCGCTTTACTTTTGTGTAGCGTAACTTATTCTTTTCTTTTGTCACCATAACCACCCTATCACCTTTTCTTTTATTTATTTTACACCACTTTTATTCCTGAAGTAATTAAAACAATTAAAGTCTAAAATTCAATCACTCCCTGTGGATTTCTTACGATACCCGACTTACCACTGTGCTTGCTTGTCAAGTGTAGTAGTATATTAGGTTCTTTTGTATCGCGGCGGCGAAACGAAAACAACGATTAGCGTACCTACGCGACGCTACTTTTCGCGCTCGATCAATGTTCCTTTCGCTTCCTCTAATTCCCCACCCCTCATTTCTTCCACTAATGTGCATCCCATGGTAACTCGGTCCAAATCCTCTACCACTGCTCTCCTCTCCACCACAATGGAACCCACCACTTTAAAAAGTTCCCTCTCTCAACCACATTGGTTTCAGGCTATGCAAGACGAAATGGATGCTCTCACCTCTAACCATACATGGGATTTGATTCCAAAACATCCTGACATGCATTTTATTGGTTCTAAGTGGGTTTATTGTACCAAAGTTAAAGCTGATGGTTCATTAGAAAAATACAAAGCGCGCTTAGTTGCAAAAGGATATAATCAGATTGAAGGCATAGATTTTGGTGAAACATTTAGTTCGGTTGTCAAACCGGCCACTATCTGAATTGTATTATCTCTTGCTCTTACTAAACAGTGGCCCCTTTAGCTAAGAGAGTCGAAAACATGTGCTGCCCTAGGACATGGTGTCCCACCGCTCACGAGGGGACTTAAATCATAAATCGTGTCGATTTCCAACTCAGCATTGCCAATGCAAGAAGCAGATTGGCTATTCTTACCTTCTTTATTTTTGGTGGGAACCAAACATAGTTAAAGGCACCACCATATTAGAATCACCGCAAAACCATAGGCAGAAGACGCAATTATGAACATTAGTCTATGAAACTGCATCTCGAGAAAAGATTGAAGTTTATAACTTGTGTTCTGGCAAAGCGAGTACCCCATGAAAATTCTGTCGGCGTGCTCAGTACAGAAGCTCGAAGGGAAGAACCCCTCTGAGCAATTTATCCCACAAGGTTAACAAATCATCAAATCTTTTTTGACACGCAAGCTAGTCAAATTCGACTCGTTCAGAAGATTCGCATTCAAAGCAAACTTCCCCTCTCCACACGATTGATATGGTGGATCATAATTCGACACCGAAGACACATCGACAAACCAACAATAAAGAACCAAATCATCTTCCCTAATACCACGTAATAAAATCCTACAATGTAATCGTGAGAAAACCATAACGCTTGAGAACCAACGACAAGTTAAACGTCCCCCAACACTTAACCGCATAATAATCTTTTCGAATCTCATAAAAATGTTGTGAACCCCCCTCCACTGTCACAAGCTGAGTTCCATTAGGAAGAGAATGAAATGAATCTTTGTCCCCCCAACATTTAACCTCACCAGACACTTCCAAAACCCCACAACCAGAACTCATCCCACAAGATAAACTCATAAAAATCCTCAGTTACATTAACCGCCGCTAAACTTTCTGAATTTGGTCCCCAACACACAACACCACCCTCCCTAACACTCGTACGACTAAACCCATCCCGGAAACAACTTTTCTAAAAACTAGTGACTAATTACCTCATTGCTAAACAGAGTACTCTGCTTTGAACTCAAACAACGATTTGAACAAAAATTCTCCCAACATCAATAGTACCCAAATCATTATCTGAATAGTAAGACCATCTTAAGCACAAACATGATTCTTACCATCTGATATAAGACTCTCTAATAGTACCCAAAACATTTCTCTTTCTTGATGAATAAGTGCACAACCTCTTGGAAAATTCTATACCAAAAATTCCCACTTTTGACATATTAAGAGCAAGGGCATTCACATAACAAGTTTGCAACCCCTGCAATGCTTGGACGCTTTATAAAAAAATTTATACGTTGACCTTTGTGAAATAAAATTTTAAAATTACAAATATGTAAGGACGCAAATTTCCAATTGAGTCCATATATAGTTTTGGCTCAATTTCGGACAAAAACATTTATTCATAGGATTGTATTTAATTGTAATATTCTCAAGCGTATGAAGTGTTTGTTGAAGACGTAGCGGCAAAGAGTATAAAGCTTCATCAATATGCCGATTTGCGTGCCTTGTTTCTACGTCATCAACTATGGTTCCGTGCTCCCAAGGTATGAATGCAATATTATATATATATATGACCTTGGAACAAGTTTAATTGGGTGTTAGGTTTAATTTAAACTTTGTTTTATTTTCAGAAAGAATTAATTAAAACCTTAAAATAAGTTTATAAAGTTCTCTGGACTAAAATCGAATTTTCTAACTTTCTCGAAGTTCGTTCGAATTATTGTTCGAATCACAAGTCGTTCGAACGAGATTGCCAACAACTTCCCATTATGGCATACAGGAACTTCGTTCAAAATATCGTTCGAACGAGATTGTCGTTCTAACGAGATTTCTAACGAGCTTCAAACGAGTTCATACTGGAACCTCGTCAAAAAATTCGTTCGAACGAGAATGTCGTTCAAACGAAATGTCGTTCGAACGAGATGCCAGGCAGGAACAGTTTTTGGCAGTTTTAAGCAGTTTTTCTCCCACTTCCCTACTTGTTTCTTAACCATTTTTTTCCAGTCTTTATTATGTTCGGGAATAACATTTTCTCATATAACTTTTCCATTCTATTTCATCTCTTAGAGAGAATTTGAGAGCAAAATTGTTTAAGGAAAATGTTCTTGTTTTGAGTGAGATTTTTAGAGAAAAATATACACCACTCTTGTTTACACCCAAATAAGTTTATTCCAAGTTCTCATATACATATATCTTTCTTAGAGTTTGGCACCGATTTTCTCTACACCGAATTGAAGAGAAGTTTGCATTGATTTACCCACTTGGAGAAAGGCTCCTAGTTCGGGTGACGGTGACCATATAAAGTCCGATCGGTGGATTCTGAGACCACGGTTGAGCTCCAAGGTTATTCGCTAGGAAGAGGTGTCTACAAGTAGAAGCGTCAAGGCTTGAGAGGGATCGAGTCATGTGATGTAAGCCTTTCTGTCTTGTATTTGCAAATCCGTATCTAGTGTATTTGAGGCTAGGGCCGTCCGAGGTTGTTTCCCGTCTTGGGTTTTTCCTCGTACATCGCGGCGTAGTGATTTATTGTTTTATTTTATCTTACTATTTCACCTAGAACGCATTCTCATGACTAAAAGATAAAATTGGTTTAAATCACTATTAATTTAATTTGGTGCATAATTAATTTTGGGTAATGTTATTTAATTCAAGTGATGTGTTAAAATTGGTTTAGCCTAATTTGTTTAAATGAAAAATATGACTTAGGCAAATTCAAGGACTTGAATTAATTGGTTTAAGGGAAATTAATATTTGTGTGTGTTTTATTAATTTTCTCTTGTGTTTAATTTTAATTTTGGTGTAAATTAAAATTTGGTGTTTGTTTGTTTTTGTGAACCATCATCTAACGATTCCGCATCGATTCTCATAAAAGGAAATATATTTTAATTAAGAATATTAAAATCGAGGGGCCTATCCTTCTTCAAATTGGTGCTGGACCTGATGGTCGTTCTGACCCTGATGTCCATGTCTGAAACCTCCCTGTCCACTTCTGAAACCCCAGATCTGAATCTCTTATAATCCCCCTGTTGGGAACCCTGATCACCCTGCCTGTGTTGTCCCTGAGAAGATTGTGCCCCGATGGCACCATTTCCCCCGGTCCTGCCCTGATGGCTGGACTCTCCTGATATTTTGCTCTCAGACATGTGGAAGCGATGATACTGGCAGTGAAGTAGTGTAGCGTTAGCCACATCAAAATAAGTGGCCAATGAGAGATTCCCCAACAAGTGCTGACGGATCCTCCAAGTCAATCCATCCGTGAACTTCTGAATTTTCTTCTCCTCAGTTGGAATTTCATCCGGAATAATGTTCAAGAGATTGGTGAACTCAGCCTCATACTCGGCTATAGTCTTTCCCTCCTGCTTGAGGTTTATCAACTTCCTCCTCATCTCAGTGTGAACAGCTGACGAAAAATATTTGCGATCGAACCGCACCCAGAACTCGTGAATAGTGAGAGCGTCCCTCTCCTCCGCGGTGGTAATGGACTCCCACCACTGCAATGCTGATTCTACTAGCTTAAAAGTAGCTAGTATCTGCTTCTGAACATCTGTGCACTCGTACATCCTTAAGTGGCTTTGAATGTCCTTCCTCCACCGACTGGCTACTATAACGTCGGAGCTACCTGCAAACTCCAGAGGGTATGCTTTCTGAAAAGCATCACGGACGCGTTTCCAAGCAGATGGGAATGCATGAGCCTGAACTAGCGCTACTATCGGAACCTGAGGTAGTGCGTACTGTACAACTGCGAGGGCGGCATTCACCGCTTGGGCTACAATGGCTGCGACCTCTATGGCATTCATGGTGCCCGGAACTAGTGCAGGCTGTGGCACGGGCTGAGCATCCCTAGGAACTCGCTGTGCACGTCGTGGAGGCATCTAAAATGAGAGTAAAGTCTATAAGTTCGCAGTTATTATCTAAAAATAGTTGAAGAGCGAAACATACACAAAAGAATACAGCAGTCCTAAAATATAGGGCTCTACATCAAAGAAAGCTCAGCGGAAACATAACAAGCCGTACAGATCCTAAGGACACTAGAACCTGATGCTCTTAGTGATAGTGATAGTGATAGTGAACTTCATATAATGCAACCCTTAGTGATAGTGATAAGGAAGAGGGACCCGATTCCCCCACTAAGCTAAATTTTGTGGCTTTTATGGCTAGGCATGTGAGCACCGAAAGTGAATCTTCTCATGAAGATACTCAAACACATGACACATCCAAGGTTATTGCTTTTGATTCCCTTATTTTTTATGATAGTGAGAGTGGAGAAGAAAGAGAGAGTGAAAATGAAGAAGAGGTTAATGTGAGTGAACTTCAAAATTCTTTTCAAGAACTTTATAAAGAATCTATTCAATTAAAAAGAGCTAATTTGAAGTTAGAAGCTTGTTTAAGAGAGAGTGTCAACGTAGTTGATGATAGTATGTTGGTTGAAGACCTTAGGACACGTGAGAGGACTCTTCAAGAGAAGCTTGAATATATAGAAGGCGAGAGAGATATCCTTAGGGGTTTAATGGAATCCTTGAAAAAGGAGCTTCTTGCTTTTGAAGAGCGAAATGTTTTATTAGAGTCTAACATTTTAGAATTGCAAAATAAATTAAAAGACTCTAGTAATTTCAAATTTGATTTGGAGTGTCGTTCCGAAAAATTAGATAAAATATTAGGAACGATCCAAATTAAAAATGACATGTGTAGTTTAGGCTTCAATACTTGTAATGAATCTACTCATAAAGCAAAAACAGACATTTTAGGAGAATCTATTAGGAAAGCTTTTAGAGATCACTCCGAAGGTAAATCTTTTCGATATATTTTTACTTGTACACATTGTGGTCGAAAAGGTCATTTTAGGAAATTTTATTTTGATCTTAAACGAATTCCTAGAATATCCCAACGTAAAGCAACCAATGTATTTAAAATTCCTACACCCCAAGATAGTCATTCTTCATTAATTTGGGTTAGGAAATCCGACTTGGTTGCCTTGCAAAATAGGATTTTTGATTCTCATTTACCATCACATGCTTCCTACCTTGCTAAATCTAAAGGATGAATATGTTAGTCATTTGCATACATTAGTTTTTGTACCTCATGTTACATCATTATGCTAATTGTATGCTTGTTTAATCATTTTCTAGTTTATGCCCCATGCTTAATCACATGCTAGAATTATGATTTTTATTTATCTATTGTATTTTATTTCTTCATTTTGTTTGCATTAAATGAAAAATACAAAAATATTTTTGTTTATCATTTGGGTTTTTGTCTCTTGAGATTTTAAGCTTAATGAAAAGTTCAAATGATTTTTGTTTGTCTTTTGAGTATATATTTTTATTTTTGGCTTAAAAATGTCAAAAACTCAAAAAGATTTTATCTTGTGTGCATTTTAGTTTGACACACTTTAAGTGGCATATACTTGTGTTTGAATCCCTCCTTTAACGCTCTCATATGGCTAGAACTTTTTGTTTAGATTATCAATCCTTATTATGTTCTTTACCATGCTTACATGGAGTAGTTGGATTTTGTGTTGTTTAAATGGATTCTGTTTTTATATGTCTCTTTTCACACACGCACGAGCTCATTTGAAATTTTAATGTCACATGTTATATTTGAGCTTTATGAGGTGTTCTCCTTCCAATCTTGTCATCTACATATTTGTGACTTAGGAGGACTAGTGCATGTCAAAATCCGTTGCACGTGAGCTTTGTGTGAAAAATGAAAACATGATAAATATAAATTTGCACGGGGAAGGGCTCCGAAAGGACTAAGTGATCCTTTACGATTGTAAGACACCGTTTTGAATGGATCTAAAAGAAATACGTAGTCCAAAGGCCTAAAAGCAGAAAATATGGCATTAAAAAGAAAATCAATTGCCATGGCCTATGTTTGATTGATATATTCATTTAAAATTAATATAAATGCTAATTGAGGGAGATTGGATGGTATATCAACGGTTTGCACAATGTCCGTTTATCCTAGTTGCATATCTCATGTCATGACTCTATTGGTTTGTAGAATCATCAATATGCTAGGCTTGTATGCATTGTGTATGTTTGTCCATTGAGTTCAATCTATATTGTCACGTGAGGTTATATTTAAATGTGATAAAGTTTGCAATCAAATGAGAACTCCGTGAACGTTTATTAAGTGTTTGGGTCTAAATTTAATTATTGCTAGATCATACCCCTACACTTCCGTTTCCATATGACACATTTTTTCCATATGAGTGTGAAAACTTATTGTATTTTGTGTCATGTGTGTGTTTATATATATATATATATATATATATGTGCGTGTGCATTCTTGATATATTTATAGTCCATATATATATGATATTTTGTTTTGCCTTTGCCTTGCTTTCTAGTCCTTCTATGCTTATACTTTAGTTTTGGTATATATCTTCAATTAGTTATGCTTTTGTTGCCCATATGCTTTCAAGTCTTATCACTTTAAGCTTCAACATGCTTTTATATTTGTTCTTTATCCTTTGCCTATTCCTGAACAAAAAAGGGGGAGAAAGATAGGGGGAGAAATGGTATCTTATCCTATTATAATCTTATCTAAGTTTTGGAGATTTAACTTAGGGGGAGTAGCTAACTTATTGGGTTAATCATTTTGATAAAGGGGATAATTAATTTTGGGAGAGTATTTATTTTAATTGCGTTACATACTTTGATATTCCCTATGCATTTGATGAGTTTGCTTAAGTGTGCAGGAAAACTTCTAAAGCGGCATCTTTCAATGGAAAAGCGTTTGATACTTGGGTTGAGTCAAGTTTGGGTGGGTTATGTTTTGAGTCTAGTAGTGCTTGACGACCCTTTAGGATTTTTGTAAAGTTATTGTCCCGGAATAGCCAAAGGGGGAGATTTATAAGGAGGAAAATTTAATTGAGTCCAAATATAGTTTTGGCTCAATTCCGGACAAAAACATTTATTCATAGGATTGTATTTAATTGTAATATTCTTAAGCCTATGAAGTATTTGTTGAAGACGTAGTGGTAAAGAGTATAAAGCTTCATCAATATTCCGTTTGCATGCCTTATTTTTACGTCATCAACTATGGTTCCATGCTCTCAAGGTATGAATGCAATATTATATATATAGGAGCTTGGAGCAAGTTTAATTGGGTGTTAGGTTTAATTAAAAATGTGTTTTATTTTCAGAAATAATTAATTAAATCCTTAAAATAAGTTTAGAAAGTTCTCTAGGCTAAAATAGAATTTTCCAACTTTCTGGAAGTTCATTCGAATTGTCGTTCGAACCACAAGTCGTTCGAACGAGATTGCCAACAACTTCCCATTATAGCATACTGGAACTTCATTCGAAATATCGTTCGAACGAGATTGTCGTTCTAACAAGATTTCTAACAAGATTCTAACGAGTTCATACTGGAACCTCGTCAGAAGACTCGTTCGAACAAGAATGTCGTTCGAACGAGATGCCAGGCGCGAACAGTTTTTGGCAGTTTTAAGCAGTTTTTCTCCCACTTCCCCACTTGTTTCTTAACCAATTTTTTCAGACTTTATTATGTGCGGGAATAACATTTTCTTATATAACTTTTCCATTCTATTTCATCTCTTAGAGAGAATTTGAGAGCAAAATTATTTAAGGAAAATGTTCTTGTTTTGAGTGAGATTTTTAGAGAAAAATATACACCACTCTTGTTTACACCCAAATAAGTTTATTCCAAGTTCTCATATACATATATCTTTCTTGGAGTTTGGTACGGGTTTTCTCTACACCGAATTGAAGAGAAGTTTTCATTGATTTACCCACTTGGAGAAAGGCTCCTAGTTCGGGTGACAGTGACCATATAAAGTCCGATCGGTGGATTTCGAGACCGCGGTGGAGCTCCAAGGTTATCCGCTAAGAAGAGGTGTCTACAAGGAGAAGCGTCAAGGCTTGAGAGGGATCGAGTCGTGTGATGTAAGCCTTTCTATCTTGTATTTGTAAATTCGTATCTAGTGGATTTGAGGCTAGGGACGTCCAAGGTTATTTCTCGTCTTGGGTTTTTCCTTGTACATCGCGGCATAGTGATTTATTATTTTATTTTATCTTGCTATTTCACCTAGAACGCATGCTCAGGACTAAAAGATAAAATTTGTTTAAATCACTATTAATTTAATTTGGTGCATAATTAATTTTGGGTAATGCTATTTAATTCAAGTGATGTGTTAAAATTGGTTTAGCCTAATTTGTTTAAATGAAAAATATGACTTAGGTAAATTCTAGGACTTGAATTAATTGGTTTAAGGGAAATTAATATTTGTGTGTGTTTTATTAATTTTCTCTTGTGTTTAATTTTAATTTTGGTGTAAATTAAAATTTGGTGTTTGTTTGTTTTTGTGAACCATCATCTAACGCTTCCGCATCGATTCTCATAAAAGGAAATATATTTTAATTAAGAATATTAAAATCGGGGGGTCTATCCTTCTGAAAAATATGATTTAAAAGATATAAGTCATCTTATAATTCAAATTCAAATTCAAAAAAGAAATGTATATTATTTTTATAAAAAAGATATATATTATGAGAGACTTCAATCGTAAATACTAAGTAAGAAAGAGAAATGTTTATTTTAAACAAAAATACTATATTTTTTCAACACATATTCAAGTTAAGATGGTATTATTTTTCTAATATTATTTGGGTAAATGGTTTTGCCAATTGGAAATAAACATACTTAGAAGTATGAAGTGGAGGAGAATTAACTGCAAATAAAAATCGTACATTTTAATTTTCAACGTATTAAGGCACCACAACATCTATTTCTCAACAGACAAAATTTCTACACTATCACATTTTCATTTCTATTCTTTCCGATATAGCTACCAAATCAAAAGTTTAATGCAAACCAAATAGTATTGCTAGAAGTCATAAACCCAAGTAAGTCAAATTTTCCAAATAACACGAGCAAAATGAAAGACTAATCCAATCATCAATGCACACCCATTCTCATTCAATATTACAATTCTTTCTTGAAACAAAGTTTTGGACTGAGTGAATACTAGTTGAAAGAAACACACAGATATTGATCTTTTATAACCCAAATGTAGCAAACACACCTACCATACAATAAGAGATCAGCTCTATCGATTCTTCTTATGCCTTGATTGTTAATTTCTGTAAAGCTCATCTGCAATCCATCTCACATGTCTTCCTGGAATGATGCTTCTCCATCATTCTATAAAAAATGTCTTTTCAGCCCATTTGGTCTTATTTTCCAAACCGTCCAAACCACTCTTAAGTTGTGGAACTTTTGACATAAACAGAGGCTTAAGCCCACAAATTCAAAACCTTCTTGCTGCGGTGCTAAATATGCGATGTATCATTTGGGATGAAAGAAATAAAATGCTCAGTCAGAATACCACCCCGTCTATTACCACTAGCACTGCCTACATGAAAGGTTGGCTCATTGATCACTAACAAATTTCCCCAGGCAGCAAGCTCAACAACTGCCATGATCTAGCTATTTTGCAGTCTGAACATTAAAGGTAATCCCAAAAAAGCCCTGTTGTTACTCCCGTTTATTGTCTTCCTCCTGAACATAACTGGGTGAAACTCAACACTGATGGACTGTCTAAACGATCACCAGTCACTGCTGCCTCTGCTGGCATTTTGAGAATGCACAGGGGGGTTTCTTGGGGCTTTTGGGGTCACTATTAGCATTAAAACTACATTTTATGCAGAACTGTTGGATATTATTATAGGCATTGAATATGCTTGGGAGAAAAATTGGAAGTTTTTGTGGACTGGCTGATTCCTCATATTATAGGCTCTTCTTACCACCCACCTTGGACTCTTAAAGTTAGATGGGAAAATTGCAAATGGATGCTTAGTCAAATGATATTATATTGCCCACGTGTTTACAGAGGGTTAGACATGTTGACTGAAACGGGAGTGATTTGTACTCCATATGTCAGCACAGGTCAACAAGTGGCTGGTGTGTTGACTAAGGGTGTGAATAAGACTATTTTACAGTGTATGTTAGTCAAGAATGAGATGAAATAATGGATGACCAAATTCATTTCATTCTTTCTCCTCTCTTCCCATATCAGATTTATGTCTTCTCTCTCTTCTCTCTTCTTCATCTTTTATACCTTAATATTTCTTAAATATAATCTAGGGTTTGGTTACTCCATAAGTTAACAACAATTTCCCCTCAGAAACCAACATCGTCTTATTCTTATTCTTTTGTTTCTTCTTGATAATCATCAATCCTCATACTGTTCTCCATTTGTTTTGTTTCCTCCTCTTCCATAACAATCCTTCCCCCCCCCCCCCCCCCCAAAGTATAGATAATGTTGGACATGGAACTGAAAGTATAAGTGAGAAGAAAAACCCAAAAGAGAAAGAAAATGCAAAACCAAGTGCAGGAAAAACAACAAGAGGAGGAAGCATAGTTTTACCTTCATTGTAGCTTTACAATTTTAAGTTTTTAATACAATTTTTATATGGGTTTTATCTAATATTTTGGAAAAAAAAGTACATATGAAGGGCTCAAAGTTTGAAGTTCTCCTAGTGCCAGGCCCACTCCAAAAGAATAGTGGATAACAAGTATGCTTAAGGTAAATCCTCCAGGCTCGACTAACATTGAATACGAGATGATGTAACATAATCCAATACAACAATCTTTCCATACACATCATACGAGGACTAACATAAATAGTAAATCATTACGAACCAGAACTTCGATTAAAAATAATTTTTAGTGAAACATAATTGAATAATAGAATAGACGTGCTAAAGAATTCAATTCAAATATGAATAAACATTAAGAGAATTAAAATATCAATTTCTCTTGTGTTGTATACTCTCATTGCAAACCATGGACAAAAACTAGGCTCTCAACATACGTATATGGCATAAGATGCATTATAACCGGAATTGGCGCTAGGCGCATTTTATTAACCACTCTAAATGTTTTTGTTTCGCGGTTGCATACCATCAATTCCCTTCTATTTACCTCTGTGAAAACATTACCCCCATTATTATTCTCAAAATCTGTCCCGTCACAACTTGATACTAGTCGTATTTCATCAACCGGGACCGGGATCACCCTGCACGTGTTTGTTTCGGGATTGCAAAACATCAATTTCTCTCCCTTTACATCCATGACCAAAACATCCCCATTATTTGTAAAAGGCAACATAGAGAAACAACAAAAAGTTGTCGTTCAAGACTACATTGAATAAATTCACCCACAACTCTTTGACTCCATACTCATTCATGACCTAAACCTCGACGACTTAAACCCGGCAAACGTGACCATTACAAGCTACACAAAGGCAGCCCCCTGAAATAATGAGCTGAAATTCCTTACGCGAGAATCTAAAATCGAGTAGTGGAATCTTCCTGTTGAATTTATCCTCCGCTAAATCAAAAGAATGGATTTCATAACCATTATCACCTTCCCTAACACACACCCAGTGCAAAATTTCATTCAGTAGTATGGTTGTGGATCTCACCTTAAACAAGTATGGGTAATTTTTGACCCATGTTATCCAGATATTGGTTTTAAGACAGAGAACATAAACTAGAACATAGTTACGATCAACCTTGTGTATGAACTTTACCATATTAGAATTGCCAAGACCATAGTGCTCTGTATAAAGATCATTCGACATATCGGGAGGGTTAGAGACCTCCTTGCACTCTCACGTAGATGGATTCCAAAGGAAAATTGTTTTTTTGTCTATGCTCACTATAAGCAGCAAACCGTTGCAAAAACCAAATACCTGCCCAATATATCTTCCTTGATCAGTATTATTATCATTACTACTATTGAAAGCATAATCGATCTTTTCTAATGGAGTAATAAGTCCCCATGTGGAATAAAGAGGCATAGACAACACGTTTGGCTCGAAGGAAAGAAGGATTCTCTCTCTTTCTTTAGCCCTTTAATTGAGGTGAATCTTGACAAAAAAAATGGGGATCAGAGATCAAAGAGAAAAATGACTTGCAAACACATCAGAATCAAAATAGAGACTTGACCGATAGTCTTGAGAGAATACCCGTTACAACCTCCTGGGGAAGGTAGGGTGGCGACTTTACTTCCATGATTTTTTTTTCTTAAGCTTTTGTTGATGGTTTCATTGCCAGAGTTACGCGTACTAGGATTGTACACTGCACATCCTGCAAGTACAAACAATTGAAATAACAAGAGTCTGTCAACATACGAACAAAAATGGAAGCACTAATATGTATTTATTTCTCTCTATTGAGAAGGCAATCATACATAACAAAAAACTATTTTTGTGAACTAGGGAGTGACAATTTGTGTGTCATGTCATGTTCGGGTCGCATCATTTCGAATCTTGGTTGAGTATCAGTCAACCCGAACTATTCAACTAATTATGTCATGTAATCCAATCATAATTAAAACAGTAACAATTTATGATATAAAAATATATGACGTGTTATTTGTGCAGATTCATTTAATCATGCTATACATATCATTTTCGGGTTACTCGTTTGACACTAACACGAATCATTTATCATTATTGATTGCGACTTGCAGGGACGGAGCCATGTGTATGCTGGGGTGGGCAAGTGCCCCACCCCATATTTTGAAAACTAAATATTTACCTCTAAATATTTTGAAAATATGTATAGTGCCCCACTTAAAATTTCAATAATTAATTATAATTTTTATATATTTTGGTGATAATGTAGTAGCCACTCTCAATATTATAATTTTTTTATATTTTGGTGATAATTTAGTAGTCACTCTCAACATACATATAATTTTTAACCTTCTTTTTTTGTCTTTCGCATGGAGATTTTACTATAAATATCAGAACTAAGCTCTGCATAAGTCAACTAAGTTTTAAATTTAGCCATTAATAACGTTATAAGGCCTTTTTTGATTTTTTTTTCTAAACGCAGACTCTTAATTTGAACCAAAATTATATGTACGTCGACGCTCACGTGTATGTATTGTATTTGACTTATAATTGTCTAAAAATACAAATTATTAATTAAATATTTGTAAAAATGTAAAAACAACCCTCATTTTTTTTTCGGGGGCGGTAGCCCCCGAGTCCCCGTTACTAATTTCTTCCCTAACCAGGGCCAAATCCTAGCTCCGCCACTAGCGACTTCAATAACTTGCGGGGTCGTGCTGAGAAATGATCAATCCTAACCCGTTAATTTCATAATTCGTGGTCCTGTTGTGTCAAAAATGTCAAACCCCTCCACTTAGATTTGTAAGATCCTACTAGTCAGATCAAGTCATATTCGGTTCGTCTAAAATCTGCACAACTCATATGTGATTCGTTAAGAACCGTGGATTTTTGTGTCGTGTCATATAGGGTTGACATCGATGTCATGTTTAAATTGTGTATTCAATATAAATACCAGGTTCATGTTGTGTATACCCACGTTCGTATCACTCATTTTGACCCAAAACTCATTGCGTGTCGACCCATTAGCTAATAATTCCATGTTGTATTATTGTGACGCATCTCATTTCACGGCCTACGTATACAATACAACATTTTACATTATAGCAGAATCATGGTATTCTTCATAATTAACATGTAAGTGAAACATTTATTAAAGCCATACTCTCTTTACACCAAGTTCATCACTACAAAATGTATATGCAAAGAAATTCATTAGAAGCATTTATTAAAAAACTATTCAGTTCCTTAAATTTTCATATTTGTCAAGAAAATCTATAGGTCATTTGACTATCTATAAATCCACGAGATTAACTTCTCAAGTAAAAAAGATAAGAGCCTTGGCCGGTAATGATGTGATCACAGAAATATACTAAACTCTAATTAAAATTAGTGGTTGGTCAATTGCCTTGTTTATAGATAATAACTAACAAGATACCTAAATCTATTACATCAGTAATAGATTAACTTAACTAAATAATGATTCTAGTTAAAGAGTGCAAAATAAAAAAAATCATAATAATAAATAGAACAAAATAAATATCCAGCTGGGTTACACATTAGATATTCCTGATGGCAAAAGATGTACTGCTATCGATGAGCTCCAAATCCTGAATAGTACAACCTAGAGGCTACAAATTACTTTCACACACTAATTATTAGTGTTGTTTTATATGATCTAAAAGGAAGTATATTATTTACACTTGGGAGCAAAATATGCTCTGCTAAATGCTTTTCAAGTGGCTGCTAATCAATTTAGTCCAGACCCTCCTCTGCTCTTAACACAAATCTATCTTGCTCACTCTGCTCTTATACTTTATACTGTAGAGCATAGCCAACCCATTGAAAAAAAAATTACAGTCTCCATGATGATTGCAATCGAAGAAAAAGTTTGACAGTGTCACTCAACTGCATGAAGATTTCTCATCTAGTTCCATGTTGGGTCTTTTGGCCTTTGGCTCCCATTAATTATGTTGTATATAACTTTGGGTACCAAAGTTTAACAACATTTTCACTTTTTGCGATGCATTTTTACACTATTTGTAACTTATTGCAGAACTTTTTTTCACAAACGTGTTGCAACTAATGAAAATGGTACCCAAAATGATATACGCCATAACTAATGGGGGTCAAAGTCCAAGTTTTGATACCCCTTGGGTGGTGAGTGGAGATTTCAATATAGTAGCTAGTGCTTAGGAAAGAGTTAGTCGAATTTAGTTAATGGATGTTGTTTATGATTTTAGTCAATGCTGTGCAAATTGAAGTTTAATTGATCCAGTTTTTGTGGGAAGCAAATTTACTTGGACAAATAATTAAATTTGTCAAAGACTGGACAGAGCTCTTGGTAATACTAAATGGATGGAAAATTTCTAGATTAATAAAGTGACACTCTTGAAGTCCGGATCTAAATCCTATTCTTATTTCTCTGAGCCAACAGGTGGAAAAATTTAAATCCTCTTTTAGATTTCAAAATATGTGACACATCACAAAAATTTCCAAAAATTTGTTAAACAAATTTGGGAGGAAGGTGTTTAATGTAACAGTGGTCCTTGGCAAGTAGTGTGCAGTAAATTAAAGAGATTAAAAAGTAAACTAATATATTGGAATAAAGAGGTATTTGGGAATGTTTTTCTTAATATTCAGAAGGCTGAAAATGATCTTCTTGTGAAAGAAACTCAATTCCAAACTGATTCTAATGATGAGAATAAGGAAATATTCAGCAGGGTTCAAGTAAAGTGGTTGAGGGAAGAGGACAAAAACACCCAATTTTTTCATGCTTGAACAAAAGTACAAAGGAAAAGATTGACGATACATAAAATTAAAGTGGCTGAAGCTTCTATGCTGCACTTAAAAAATCCTTGAGAGACCAATTACTATAGTTGTGCAGAAGAATTGTTGGGATACATTTAGCCCTTATTACTAATGAAGACAATGAAATGTTGTGCAAACCACCTGATATAGAAGAAATAAGAAATACAATTTTTGGGATATAGGGTGATATTGCAGCTGGCCCCAATGGATATACTGGGCTCTTTTTCACCAAGTGTTGGGATATCATTAATATGGACATATATCAGGCGGTTATTGTTTTCTTCCTAGAAGTAATATATGTACATACATAGCTACAACTGTAAGGTAAATTCTCCAGCTTCTTTTAAGATAGTAGACCTATAAGTCTATGAAATTTCATCAACAAAGTGGTTACTAAGATTATGGCAGTGAGATTAGCCAAGATTATATCTGAAGAACATAGTGCATTTGTTAAGGACAGAGGTATAATGGACAATGTTTTATTAGTCCAGGAAAGGATTCACAAGATAAATAGTCCAGATAGAGGGGGAAATGTAGCATTAAACTAGATATTTCCAAGGCCTATGACAGATTATCCTGGATTTTCCTTAAAGTAGTGAGGAAATTTGGGTTTGAGGAGAAATGGATTAATACCTATGAAGCACGGACACGTATGTTGCATCCGACACAACAAGGACATGCCGACACGAATTTTTTTAAAAATTCAGGACACGACACGAAGAAAAATAAATATCTTTTAATATTTTGAATATTAAAAAACATTAAACATCAAAATAATACTAAATCGCATACTACTAATAGCCAAAATGCAAAAAAAAAAAAAAAAACGTATAAAACATTAAAGTATCAATCCATTCTAAACATTAAACATCACATAAATAATATTATTAACAACCAAAATGCAAAAAACCATATAAACCATTAGAGTATTAAATCCATTCTAAACAATTAGCACACATTAATACTATATACCATACTAGTAACAACCAATATACAAGAACGTATTCTAAACATTAAACAAAAAAGAACTTTGAACTCTGATGGGCTAAGTTCTCCAATGCTCCTAATTCCTCATCATCTCCAACATCTTCACCACCTTCTCCAAAAAAACATTCCATCCAACTCTCTCTCATCAAGTGAAAGATTTATGGCCTCTAATATCCCATCACCTAAAATCTCAAATGAATGAAATGCATCACCGCCCACATCTTTTTCTCCCCTTCCTTGTACAGTTTTATTTTCCACGATAGAAGTCGTAAACTACTATGCACATACACCAAGTCTTCAACACGTTTTAAAGCCAACTTGTATCTCTTCACGAAATTTATAATCGTATAATTGCTCCAATTTCACTCCAACACAAAAAAAACAAGGTTGTCTAAGTAATCATGTGGCCAAGGTTTGTAGTTTGGGTGTAGAAGATCCATGTATAACCCACCATAAATGAGGAGCAAACACTCCTCTATCATTCATAAAATCAAGCTTGCTAAACTAATTCGAAAAAATGACAACTTTGTTAAAGCTCTTCGAAACATGTTTCTTAAAACATGTTCCTTAAAATATGTTTCTTAAAACATGCCATACTTTATGGGAATTATTGGCGTAATTATTTTAATATCTTAGGCTTAATTTTAGGCATAAATCATTGTTGTATGTTCCCTTTATACACATTGTAAGAGCTATATATATAAGCCTCCAATTGGAGAAGAAATATAAGGAAATTAAATTCTCTTCATGGTATCAGCCTAAATACCAATCCTCACCTTCTTCCTTTTTCTTTTACGGTGAGTTTGTCCTCTTTTCGGTGTCCCTCTACCAGCGGTAAGCTTCATCCTCTCACCTCACAACCTCCTTTCTCTTCTAATGTAACTTTCCCTCTGCACGAGTACTGTTCATCATTGGAGTTACTGTTCTTTGCCGAAATCACTATTCACCATCAACTTACTATTAAAAAAAAAATCTCCCCTCTTCACTTTTGCCCTTCCAAACCTTTAATACCCATACTCTCCACTTCCCTCACCATATCTTCCTTCGATACCACTAACTCTTTTACCAATACAACAGAAATCTCCTCTGCCCAAAACCCTCCTTCTCATATTCAAATTCCCAACATTGCCCATATTGTCACTGTCAAACTAGCCGATCACAATTTCCTTTAGTAATCCCACCAAATTGAAGCCTTTCTTTATGGACAAGATTATTTTTGGTTTTTTGATGGGTCTTATGCTCGCCCCACCTCTGAACCAAAATGTTTCGTGCTAAAAAAACTCTGGTTAGTAGCATCTCCACTACCCTTTCTAAATCTCTACTGATCATTGTGATTGGACGCTCAACCTCTGCCGAACTTTGGGACAATATTAAGAGTCACTTCTCTCAGAAATAAGTTCCTAATGCCTCTCTCTATCGAAAAAGGCTCACATGTCTCACTCGCGGCACCCGCTCCATTATTAACTACCTTTAGGAAGCCAAGTCCAATGCTGATGCTCTTGCCACTATTGGTCACCCTGTCTCTATCACGAATCTTGTTAACTCTGTTTTGAATGGTCTGGGACCTGAGTTCGAGATTCTTGTCACTGCTATTTAGAGCTTTGATATTCTCCTTGATTTGCCCAAACTACGGTCTCATTTGCTAAACAATGAGACCCGCTAAAATTCCACTCCCATCACCCCACCTGATGCCCTCTTAGCCTCTCAGCATGCCCCTCCTTCTCATACACTCTAGCGTAATTACAACTACTGTCAGAAAGCACGACGGACCCCAAACCACTCCTATAACAATAACACCCGCTACCCTCGGCTTCAGTCTGGCGTTCTTGGATCTGGTCCTACACAGTAACCCATGGCCCAATGCCTACTCTGCTCGAGCTTTGGTCACTTAGCCCGCACTTGCTCCCTCCTTTCAACCTTTACCCAGCCATCAGTGCCCCACTCCTTCAACTATGCCTTTGCTGGACTTCATATAGCCCAATCTCCATAGACTCCTATGACCCCAGCTAGTATCCTGACATCGGAGCCTCCACCCACATAATCGACAATCCTGCGCTCCTTCCGCAACTTCTCCTTACTCTGGACCAGACACCGTTCAACTTGGCAATGGTGATCATCTCCCCATCATTTATACGGGTAACATGGAACTTCCTCTTATTTCTTCCTCTTATTTCTTCCTCTTATTTCTTCCTCTTATCATCTTAATAATGTCTATGTTATTCCTTCCATGCCCAAGAATCTATTATATATTTCTCAATTCTGTAAAGATAATAGAGTTCTTTGTGTTATTGATACCCATCATTTCTATATCTTTGATCTCACTACTGGGTCTTTTCTTTATCGTAGCCTATGTAAGGATGGTCTCTACAAGCTACTATTTCATCCCCTATCCAAGCGCTTTCTGCATCCCATAGTTCCTCTACATTATGGCATCACAGACTTAGCCATCCCTCTACCAAAGTCATCTATTATTTAGGCTCGCATAAATTTTTATCTCCTATTTTTAAGACTAATTCTTCCTTTTGTCTAGGGTGTGCCTTGGGATAATCCACACACCTCCCCTTTCCTCAATCAAATGAAATAAAAAATGTTGGCCCTTTTTTTAATACATTATGATGTTTGGCAATCTCCTAATCTCTCTGTCTCTGGTTAAAAATACTATGTTCTTTTTACTGACGATTATACTCATTCTTTCTAGTTACGTAAATCAGAAGTTCATATGCACTTTAAGAATTTTGTCACCTACACAGACACAATTCTCCGGCTCCATCAAAAAATTTCAAAATGATGGTGGGGAAGAATATGAGGGCCCTTTTCAGAAATTTTGCACGTCCATCGACATTCACCGTCGTCTTTCTTGCCCTCACACCCCCTCACATAACGGTCTTGCTGAACGAAAGAATCGTCACATTGGGGATATATCATGCACTCTCTTTCCCTCTAGTCACGTTCCCCTATGCCACTGGCTTGAAGCTGTCTCCACCTATGTTTATCTTATTAATCGCCTCCCCTCTACCGTTCTTAGTTGGGCTTCCCCTTTCTTTCATCTCTATGGGCGTTCCCCCTCGTACTCCGACCTCTGTGTTTTTGGATGTGTTTATTATCCGCATTTGGGTGCTTAATTCACTAACAAATTATTATTATGAACCATCAAATGTGTGTTTTTATGTTACAACTCACAACACAAAGGATATCATTGCTTAGATCGCTTGACAGGTCGTGTGTGTATATCCCGTCATTTTCATTTCAATGAATACCATTTTCCCTTATCTACTGCTACCCCTACCTCCACCTCTTCTCCCTGGATATCCGTACCTCTTATCCCTCCTGCCCCTTCCGCCCCTTCCCGCTCCCTACCCCCACCCACTCCTTTACATTCTCCTCATGAACCTTATCCTCTACATTATCATCGTCGCTCTGCCCAACCACCTCCAGATAACCATTATCTACCCCTCCCTTCAACCCCGCAGGCTTTCCCTCCTCCTCTCCCTCACCCGACATCCCATGATCACCCGAAAGAAAGTCGGTAACCATAATCCCCTCCACCGAGAAGATGGCACCATCGGATATCCCATTCTCAAAGCTCTTCTGGCTCATGTACCCTCCTTTATCTCCAAACCCACTTGTTACTCTTAAGTATCCCCTACTCCCGAATGATGTCAGGCCATGACTAAGGAGTTCAATGCCTTACATAAGAACTTTACTTGGGTTGTTCCGCCAGATCCTGCTCAACATATAGTTGGATGCAAATGGATGTTTAAGCTAAAGCGTCATGCTAATGGTTACATTGAGCGCCATAAGGCTCGCCTGGTTGCAAAGGGTTTCCACCAACAATCCGGTATTGATTTCGAGGAAACATTCATCCCAATCATCAAGCCCACTACAGTTCACACAGTTCTCAGCCTTGCTATCTCACAGGGTTGGTCTCTTCATCAACTTGATGTAAAAATGCAGTTCTCATAGGATCCTTGATGAGATTATCTATATGAGTTAACCTCCTGGATTTACTAATTCTGCTCATCCTGATCCTGTATGCCATCTCAAAAGGCTATTTATGGCCTCAAACAATCCCTCCGTGCCAGATTCCAGTGGCTCAGTAGTTTTCTTCTCCAGTATGGGTTCACTCGGAGTCGTGTCGATAATTATTTGTTCATCTAAAAATCCGATTATGCAGTTCTCTACATTCTACTGTATGTGGATGATATCATTCTTACTAGAAAAACTCCACACCTCCTCACTTCCTTCATTACCACTTTGGGTAAGGAATTTGAGCTAAGTGAAATCGTCCCCCTCTCCTACTTCCTTGGCCTTAAATCCACCTACCCCTATGATTGCCTTTATCTCTCCCAAACCAAATACGCTATTGACCTTCTCCACAGATTCAACATGACTGATTGCAAGCCCTTCTTTACACATGTTTGTACAAAAACCCAACTCTCAGCCAACACCGATGACCTCATTTCTGATCCCACCGAGTATCTCCAATTAATCGGCTCCCTTCAGTACCTCACATTTACTCGCCCTGAGAGAGCCTACGATGTCCATCATGTGGCTCAATGCATGAGTCAACCCCGTCACCCTCACCTCATAGCTACCAAGAGAATCCTTTGTTACCTCAAAGGTTCTCCTGATCATGGTCTCCTCTTTCGCCCTTCCTCTAACCCTTTTATCATCACTGCCTACTCCGATGTTGACTTCCTGGGTGCCCCAACTGTGACAACCCTGCTTTTTATATCTAATTCGGTTAGCTACACCCAATTAAATTAAAGCGGAGTGTCAATATGTTGGCATTAGAAATAAAATTTAAATAAATGGAGTAAAGTAAACATGTACACTCTCATACGTGTAACCAAATCATATAATAACAACTATAACAAGTGAAACAAACTCATAGCTGTTAACTGCAACAATCCATCAGTAATCTCAAACTGAAAATATAAAATGCCAATACATGCGGGCCAACACAAAACGGTAAAGAGTAATACAACTTTTCTCTCAAATCACAAGTATAAATAAAGTGATATTAATCTCTTATACCACCTTCAAGAAAAGGGAAACAAATGACATAAATTAAAATAGAATAACTCCACGGCTACAGGAATCCAAAGATTGATATGATCTCATCAAGCTCCATAGTCTATTGTCCATCAGGACGAGGACCTGTCATATATTATATATATAGGAGAGGAGCAAGAAGCAAGATAGACAAACGTCAAAGCAAGAAAACAAGTTATAAGATTATAAGATGTACTTATAATGAAAGCACACTAGTCATTACTCGTCTCCAATAATTAAGTTGTCTGGATTTATTTCCCAAACTATGTTCCTAGGTTGTGCTATCCAACCCAGCCCAAGTGTAGGGAGTCGTAATTAAATAGCGTGATTAATTACTATTAATCCATTTCAAATGTTCCTACTCAGAATAATTCTTTTCATTTAAAAACACTTAACAGTGGTAAGATTTCTTTTATCACGTCCCTTAATAGTAGGATATTTTCTTCAAGTATAATATCAATTGCATCGATTCGGGATATTAATTTAATACACAAGCATAATATCTCACACAACAAATCATATCGGGTCACTATTGTTACCCGGGGGAACAAGTTGTAACACTAGGCATACACACGAATATTCCCCAATATTACGTGGAAATGGCAATCACACTAAGTCCTAAATCACATGGAATTCCAAGGTCTTTCTATTCGACCCGCATTATAACCATGTGTCCGGTTTCGGTGGTTTATCTCCCACACGACACTCGAGCGGAACCTATCCGGATCAATCACAAAAAATTGCATTCAACATGTGCCTACGTTGACCGGAGGACTAGTCTAGTGTATACTCGACAATATACATGTAAAATAATTTCACGCTCATGTATATATACAATCGTGTCAAGTCGCTTAGTCGAACTATACAATAGTCATTATTTACAATATAACATAATTTACATCATTAATTTACTAATTCAACATAAAATCATTTCAAGGTTATATATCCCTAATGACCATAAGTATGTGATCAAGTTATGATATTAGGCACAACACCACAATTATCTTACTAACAACATGAAAACCATTAGCACTCTTATTTCAACAACTTTCTGCCCATAATTGTAAAACGCCAATTTGAGGCTTTTTCGATCCGTTTTTGAAGAAGCTTACAACTTAAAAGTTGTTCTGAATATGATTTTCTACGTGAAGATGTGAGCACACTTCCATTAATGACTTAAAATAGACCTAAAATCAACTTATAATATTTGCCCCTGTTTTCGACAACTTTCTGCACAGAATTGTAAAACACATATTTGGGGATTTTTCGATCCGTTTTTGAAGAAACTTAAAACTACAAAGTTGTTCAGAATATGGTTTTCAACAAGGTTACGAGGGCCAAACATCCATTTTCGAAACCAAAATAGCTTAAAATAGTTTTTATTATGACGATTTACTCAATTTCATAGATTTCTCAAATTCAAGAGGTTGTTCTACAACTCGATCCCTATAATGATGTTATTGCATTGGAATCTACATGGAGGGTGATCCTAATACATTGCATATCATTTTTAAGATCAATTTTATATTAATTTAAGGATCTAAATACATGTTCATGTGAAATTTCATTATAGATACATATTATACACATATAGGTTATTAACTTGCCTTGGATTGTATGGAGGTATTGATGAAGAAGATGACAACCTCCTCATCCTCCTTCTTCTTCTTCTTCTTCTTCTTCTTCTTCTTCTTCTTCTTCTTCTTCTTCTTCTTCTTCTTCTTCTTCTTCTTCTTCTTCTTCTTCTTCTTCTTCTTCTTCTTCTTCTTCTTCTTCTTCTTCTTCTTCTTTCCCTCTCTACCTCTCTTATACACAAAAAAGAGAAGACCACACCCTAACCCTTTCTATTTATATTTTAAGGGTAATTTTTGGATTTAATTAAAACCTAGGGTGTAAAATGACCACGATGCCCTTTTCCAAGTCACTAAGGGTCTAAATGCTCACCACGAAGCATAACATAACTGAACTACTAAGCTGATCCAAAAATCAATATCCCCCAAGTTCGAACTTGCTAAGTTTCGTGCGTGGAGTGTCTTACAAGCAAAATCCAAACAAGGAACCCCTCCGATACACTACCGTCAGCTTGTTGAGATAAGGAATTTGTCAACTCAAGACCCCTAGTGATACAAGAATCATCTAACTCTAAAAACCACTTATCTCTGGACTCAATGGTTCATCACACAACAAATAATCCAACTTCGCCTATTCAATACTGATGTCACTATTCAATAATCATGCCTCGATACTCAACTCAGAATCGACTAACAATGTTGCCCCAGCTACACTGTGAGTCACAATCCCAGACATAAGATACCATATCGAATAGATGGTAGTGAAAGCTCAAAAGCCAAATCTAATCTGAGTTGTTAATAACACTTGCCTTGCAGTTAAATTAATGGTGAGTCAACCTTTATGGCAACCCTTATTATCCACTAAAGTTACACATGTGCATAAGCATACAACTTCTATGCACTTACGAATATTGTTCCATCTTTCCAAGTTTGGAGTTAGGAAAATAATATCAGCAAGGTTCATACTCTCTCGAATAAGACAACACCGACAAAGTTGCATTTTAGGCGGTCAACATTCACTCACCTAAAGGTTTCGAACTAACCCAAGATGAAATATGCCCCCTTATACTCCCCCATTTCTCACGGTTTGGTCGCTCTAACCCAAGGCGACAGACCCTCTCTAGATTCGACTTACCTCTCTTTTGTTAAAAACACGTATAGGAATTCAACCTCTCCAACAGGATTTTCCTTAGAGTGTGAGTATATTAGAATTTCTCACCGAATATGAAATGAACTTGGTTATTCAAACCACGAATAAGTCTTGTACATTTGCCAAGCAACGAGGTAAGACACAAAATTCCCACTTATCACCCCAACGCTACCTGATCTTTATGAAGAACGATGTGCTATCCAACAGGTCAAAGGTCATAAATACAAGGTAGCGATTACCTTTGCATACCGTGACCCAAATTAACACTCAGTACTCCAAACATCACTGAAGTAAAATTAACTATCTTACGAACCCATTCGCGGGTGTTTGCCCAAGAGTACACACCCTCCTTACAAAACTTCTCAATAACGGTCGAAACACTCTCTAGACGCCACCATAATCGAACATCTTACACTTGGTTTCGGAACGCGTCTTTAATTACACACGGTCTAAGTAAACATCATGTCACTAACTACTCACTCGTTCTTTAATTCACTTTAATACATAACGAGGGCTAAAACATAGCCACGTTCCCATATCTGATGGATTCAAAATCAAGCACCACCATTATCACGGTGCAAAAAATTAGTACCCCCAATCACCGGGTGATAACATAAAATCGAACTTGTGGATATATCACCAACTCAAGATATCACACTCGCATTAAATGAAATGCCTATTGAACACTCCCTCGTGATGTTCTCACTCGACAAATGTCCCTCGAGATTCGCTACTCACCGTAGGGTTCACAACTGGTAACTGTAGCTCAAGTCCATCCCTTAGCACACCCATTGTCACGTCCTGCTCTCGGAATATTTGAACAAATATACCGATGCTATAAAGTAAGATAACCACATCTTATCGAACACCCATTCTAATCTAGGACTTTACGAAGAACACTAAACTCCAATCATTACCAAATATGGAAAGAAAACTCCCTCAAAAATTCTGGACTTCTCCAAGTTAATCCTCGTATGACCTTGCGATACAGACTTCCTCATTTCTAGTGTCTATGGCCAAGAAATCGCAACATTACTAATACATTCTCACGAACTTATTCTGTGTAACTCACCGAAACATTCCACTCTGAACATGTGAGTACCCAACCCACTAACATATCTTGTACATGACTGAACACACACCTAATCGACCTTAAGTTCATTCCTTTTGGATTTTATCCGATCAAAACACTATGGCACCACTATGCCACCCCAATATGACATCTATCGCTCGTGTGGACAACGTGTAGGTTTACATGCCTACCAAACTTACCTGATACCAACACAATATATCATGGATAATAACTTATTCATTCCAGATTTAGGCTCATGAATTTATCATTGAACATCATCAAACGGATGAATCTAGTTCTTGCTTTTTCCAAGTACAATAACACTCTTACGTACATTAAAATTAGACCCCTCAGGTCATCCTTTGACGGGGTGGAACATACACCAATTTGGAGTAGTCCTCTCTCGATTCACAACCCTTCCTTTACATTTTTGTGAGTAATAATATACTCTTATTACCACAAGACTTACTTCGTTAACCATCCACTGATTAATACATCATCGAATGCCTCAGCAGTCTGTCCATCGCGGGTGGAGCGCGATAATTCCTTCTCAGGAAAATGTCACAACAACTGGACCACATCACTTTTAGGTATGCCATATCTAAAGCTCTACCCTTCCACATTGGAAACAACTTTAGACAACTACACACGCAAGTGGTACCAACAACTAGGTGGTACTACTGGGTGGGCTATAACTTATACCAACTTCTTTACAGCCATAATAGCGACGATATTCAAAGTTAATAATGCACAACAATTATACTGGTGTTTCCTCCCCATGAAGCACCAAAAGTCAACTCAATCATTGAGTTCAATATCGGTGTTCTCTCCTACCGGTGGGCGATGAAACTACGATAGTTGTACGTGAATCGTGGTATCCTAAAATACTTGGAACTAATGCCCTCCCAGAGTCCATGTCTCATCAAATCACCATCTTAAAAGATAGTAAGTGAACACTTATCCTAAAAATAAATTATTCAAGTGAAGCACTAGTCATAATTACAACACGTACTCATACACGGACCTAACACATACTATCTCGTGGTCGATCGGATATTTACCTCATGCATGGGACGTCTCACGAATGCAATCCAAACAAGGAACCCTCCCTATACACGAGGCTAGCTCTGAATCGCCCGTCGAAATCGTATCATAAATATCTTCTAAGTCATCGTACACAATACCTAATCGTAAGGCTCTACGTATCTAGGAAACGATGCACGAAAAACGTAACGGACGCCCTCATATCCCTAAAGGCTCTAAAACCGTGCTCTGATACCAACTGTGTCAACCCCACTTTTTATATCTAATTCGGTTAGCTACGTCCAATTAAATTAAAGCGGAGTGTCAATATGTTGGCATTAGAAACAAAATTTAAATAAATGCAGTAAAGTAAACATGTACACTCTCATACGTGTAACCAAATCATATAATAACGACTATAACAAGTGAAACCAATGCATAACTGTTAACTGCAATAATCCATCAGTAATCTCAAACTAAAAAAATAAAATGCCAATACATGCGGCCCAACACAAAACGAGAAAGAGTAATACAATTTTCTCTCAAATCCCAAGTATAGAAAAAGTGATATTAATCTATCATACCACCATCAAGAAAAGGGAAACAAACGACATAAATTAAAATAAAATAACTCCACGGCAACAGGAATCCTAAGATTGATATGATCTCATCAAGCTCCATAGTCTATTATCCATCAGGAAGAGGACCTGTCATATATTATATATATAGGAGAGGAGTAAGAATCAAGATAGACAAACGTGAAAGAAAGAAAACAAGCTCTAAGATTATAAGATGTACTTATAGTGAAAGAACACTAGTCATTACTCGTATCCAATAATTAAGTTGTCTGGATTCATTTCCCAAACGATGTTCCTAGGTTGTGACTACCCAACCAAGCCCAAGTGTAGGGAGTCTTAATTAAATAGCGTGATTAATTACTATTAATCCATTTCAAATTTTCCTACTCGGAATAATTCTTTTCATCTAAAAACACTTAACAGTGGTAAAATTTCTTTTATCCAGTCCCTTAATAGTAGGATATTTTCTTCAAGTATAATATGAATTACATCGATTCGGGATATTACTTTAAGACACAAGCATATTATTTCACACAACAAATCATATCGGGTCACTATCATTACCTGGGAGAACAAGTAGTAACACTAGGCCTACACACGAATATTTCCAAATATTATGTGGCAAGGGCAATCATACTAAGTCCTAAATCACAAATCACATGGCGCTCCAAAGTCTTTCTATTCGACCCGCATTACAACCATGTGTCTGGTTCCGGTGGTTTATCTCCGACACGACACTCGAGCAGAACCTAACCGGATCAATCATAAAAAATTGCATTCAACATGTGACTACATCGATCGGAGGATTAGTCTAGTATATACTCAATAATATACATGTAAAACAATTTCACGCTTATGTATACATACAATCGTGTCATGTCTCTTACTCGAGCTATACAATAGTCATTATTTACAATACAACATAATTTACATCATTAATTTACTAATTCAACATCAAATCATTTCAAGGTTATGTATCCCTAATAACCATAAGTATGTGATCAAGTTAGGATATTAGGCACAACCCCACAATTATCTTACTAAGAACATGAAAAACATTAGCACTCTTAAATCAACAACTTTCTGCCCATAATTGTAAAACGCCGATTTGAGGCTTTTTCGATCCCTTTTTGAAGAAGCTTAAAACTACAAATTTATTCAGAATACGATTTTCTACAGGAACACGAGTGCACACTTCCATTTACGGCTTAAAACAGACCTAAAATCAACTTATAATATTCGCCCTTATTTTCGATAACTTTCTGTGTAGAACTGTAAAATGCATATTTGAGGATTTTTCGATCCATTTTTGAAGAAACTTAAAACTACAAAGTTGTTCAGAATATGATTTTCTACGAGGTAGTGCCGACAAAACATCCATTTTCAGAACCAAAACAGCTTAAAATAGTTTTTAATATGACGATTTACTCGATTTCATAGATTTGTCAAATTCAAGAGGTTGTTCTACAACTCAATCCCTATAATGATGTTATTGCATTTGAATCTGCATGGAGGGTGATCCTAATACATTGCATATCATTTTTAACATCAATTTCATATTAATTTAGGGATCCAAATACATGTTCATGATAAATTTCATTATAGATACATATTATACACATATAGGTTATTAACTTGCCTTGGATTGTATGGAGGTGTTGATGAAGAAGATGACAACCCCCTCATCCTCCTCCTCCTCCTCCTCCTCCTCCTCCTCCTCCTTCTCCTCCTCCTTCTTCTTCTTCTGCTTCTTCTTCTTCTTCTTCTTCTTCTTCTTCTTCTTCTTCTTCTTCTTCTTCTTCTTCTTCTTCTTCTTCTTCTTCTTCTTCTTCTTCTTCTTCTTCTTCTTCTTCTTCTTCTTCTTCTTCTTCTACCTCTCTTATACACAAAAAAGAGAAGACTACACCCTAACGCTTTCTATTTATATTTTAAGGGTAATTTTCGGATTTAATCAAAACCTAGGGTGTAAAATGACCACGATACCCTTTTCCGAGTCACTAAGGGTCTAAAACTCTCGGAACACAAATATAACTTTCGGGTACTTAATTTGAATTATTTCATCACATCTGGAAGCATTGGTGCACTCAAAATGGTCATCCGAGTCACTTATCTAAAATATACTTTCTCACCCAACTCTTAAGTCCCGTGCTCAAAATTCATAAAGTAGTCGCTATCTCTCACTAATGACATAACTTAAAATCATATGTTCATATTTACTCTTCAAGATAGTAAACATATATGTAGATAAACATTAACCCTTTATCATTTTAATTAATATTTATCATAAGTTAATTTAATTTCCCCATTAAATTATTTAATTACGCGCACACACAAGTAATTAATAATGCATTAAAACTACGGGGTATTACACCAACTCCGTCCGTTCTACTACTATCCTCTGCGTCTTCTTGGAATCAAAGCTTATCTTTTGGACTTCCAAGAAGCAACCCACTGTTTCCTTCTATAGTGCCGAAGTTGAGTACCGTTCCCTAGCCATGTCTGTGCTGAAATGACTTGGATTTTCCATCTCCTCATCGTGCTTGCAGTTCCCTCCCCTAAGTCTACCACCCTCTACTGTGATAATCTCAACACCACCTACATGGCCTCCAATCCTATTTTTCATGCCAGTACCAAACACATTGTGCTGGACTATCACTTCATTCAAGAACGTCTCTTGGTCGGATCTCATCGAGTTCACTTTCTCTCCTCTTTAGATTAACTTGCAGATATTTTTACCAAAAGGCTCCACAAGCATCGTTTCATTCTGCTAAGTTCCAACCTCATCTCTCCACTATAGTCGAGTTTGCGGGGGAGCATTAAAGATCCTTAAAACATGTTTCTTAAAACATACTCCTTAAAATATGTTCCCTAATACATGTCATACTTTATGGGACTTATTGGTGTAATTATTTTAATATCTTAGGCATAAATCATTTTTGTTTGTTTCATTTATACACATTTCAAGAGCCATATATATAGACCTCCAATTGGAGAAGAAATATAAGGAAATTCAATTATATTCAAACTTTCCAATTTAATGTTAATCATTTGACGCTCAGGTAACAGTTAGAACGAATCTCAACAGACACTTCTTCTTTTTGGTTGAGATTTCCACATCCTTTTTTGCCTCACCACTCTCCATTGAAAAATATTGTCTATAATACCTTGAAAAATTATTATCAAAAATTAAAATTAGTGAGTTGCCTAGGGTTCAATGAGTGTGTTATTCAATGAAGGGGTGTGTTCTTTATTGTCCACTTTCTAACCAAAATGGTATAGACAACCTCATAAAACAATGACTCCCCAGGTTGTTCCTTCCTTTCATGCCGATATATAGCCATATTCACATATTCAATCATCCAATCCCATATATTATACACCGAGTGAAGACATGGTTGGTCCGTATTGGCATGACTTAACATCTCATATATAGGCTCGATAAAACGAAGGATATAATCAACTATGCCTCATCATAAGTCTTTCAACACATTCTCCGTCAAAATTGGGCTTTCACACCATCATCATCTTTATAAAAATTGCACTTCTCATTAATTACTAAACTTTCAAGGTCGCTATTTATAATCTTGAATATTTTGTGCATATCAATCACAGTAAAACACCATGTATCCGCAATAGCAAGCATCTTTAAATTCCTAAATGGATTACACATTTAAAGCTTCGTTGAGTGAGTTGTGATCAAAACCTTCATGTGCATAGCATCCATTGCAATCTTGGTAATCCAAAAACCTTCACCATATGTGATTTCACTAGATTGGGAGTCCTTTGCGGCACAAATATTTTTTAGAGCAAGGTTAAGGGTGTGCAAAACACATGGTGTCCAAAAAACATTCATATGCATCTCTTCAAGAGGGAACCTCACAGTTCGACAAATCGGAGAATTATTGGTTATGACTTCAACTACATTTTTAGGCCAACCTTTGTGTCCCTCCCATGTCCATCATTTTTTAATGCTGTATATGTCTGGCACACCAGGTGGCATGCAGTACTTCCAATTACTTTCCTATGATGACCTATCTATAATGGTAGAAAATCTCAAATTCTATTTAATGATCTGAAAGTCATATACAATGTTGAGGGTTGAAAAGGAAAAATTCTATCCTCTGGGGTGGGGGGGAGGTTAATGTTAATTAGGTATGTTCTTCAAGCTATCCTAATTCTTCTTTCGGCTACTAATCATCCTCCTACTAAAATCAATAATAAACTTGAGAGTATCTTTGCTAGGGAATTGCACACAATTAGTTAAGATGGGATAAACTGTTCTTTCTAACAACTAGAGAAGGTATTGTAGTTCTTTATGGTCTAAAATTCTAATGGCCAATAGTGTAAAAATTCCCATCAAACAGTTTTTAGAATTTAGCCCATCTCATCTCATGTTTAGAAAAAATGGTGAGAAAAAGATAAGTGGAAAAAAATGTAGTGGATCATTGGAGAAGGTAAATTTCATGCTCAGTTTGAGCCTTGGTTACCTAAAAATTCTAGAATTGCTCATCATCTAGCCCAAAATAGGATGACCTCTCAATCATGAAAAGAAGGAAAGTGGGACAAATGAAGTCTATTGCAAGTAAGTTACCTAAATAAAACTGATGCTTTAGAAGAACTATTGGAGATTGAGCCTCAAAAGAAAGAAAACATATTAATACTGAAGGGTGGAGCTACTGGGATGTTTCTACAAAGTGGTTATGGGAGCAAAGCATAAATAAAATGGACATATCTTTAAATGACTATCCTGTTGTGGAAAGTCCTAAATAAAGCCGTGCTGGTGGATATGTGTCTAAAAAAGTGGGGATCAAGATTGCATCTAGATGTCAATGTTGTATTAAAGGGTTACATAAAGATTTGTGGGATTAGTATTTGGAAATTATTATATTTTAATAATAATTTTAATTGAGTGAAAAGTGTTATTAAATTAATTTTATAGTGAAAGATTGTGTCCATCCGTGAATGGTTGTGATCATTCAGAAAGGACACAACTGTTCGTGAAAAGTGGTGTCTATTTGGGTGTGGTTGTCACCATTTGTAAAGCACATGACTATTCATGAAAAGGTATGTTTTTTCATAAAATATTGTCTATTTTTCTATAAATAGGATACCACTCCTTCATCCTAGTAAGTCCAAAAAATAATAACTAATTTTGAGTGTCAAATCTCTGTCACTTCTTTGTCCCTTCTTGACTCAAATTCTTGAGAGAGTACAACATATTTTGGATTTTTCAGAGATTTATAGATTGAAGTGTCTCTTATATAAAGACGAAAATGTCGTTCTATGTTGACGTACAAACGTTCATCAACCTTGTACACTGATGAGGAGACTAATCTATCTTAAGGAGATTGTGTGACATCAATTATCTAGGTATGGTTTGTAAGTTTGTTGTATTAATTGCTATTGTTGTTTTAATTTTCATTCATTTCAATATATATCATATATGATTTCAATAAAACACAAGAGCATATACACATATTTCACTAATAATCTTAAGACAGATTTTCTGTAGTTATGTGATTTTGTGTTATTCATATATCATAAAGATTCAAGATCTTTGATTTTTAAATTGTTTACAAAATACGATAGCAAAGCATTTTCATTTTCAAGAATGAAAATCGTCTGCCTAAAAAAATTGATGCCTATAATAAAGGAATGGATTCACCATACATTAAAAAAAAATTTAATGCAGGAAAGCTGTCAAATTCTTGCTTACTGGGTTTTGATAAAAATGATTGATGCATCGTTAAAGAGTTAAAGTCGATTTTGATCTTGACTATCTCATCCTTAATTTATCCTCATGAAAAATAAAAGAATTTAAATGTATATTCGTTGTGGGTATTTGGATGTAGTTGGTAGATGCCACATGAATACTAATCATTGTTAATAGCAAAGTGGATATGACAAAAGTAATTAAAATGTAGATATATGTATCTGTGCATCTATGTATGTTTATATATATATTCACCACATGAATTATCTATTATCTCAGAAAAGATAATAGATACACACAGAAAATTGAGAACTATTTGCGTAATCAGATTTTGAATAACAATAAAATTTGGGTTTAAGATAAGGAGGTTACCTCATAAACAAATCCGCAAGCCTCTTCTTTATTATGTGTTGAGAATTAGACATGAACACGACACGACACAACCGGAATACACGATTTCTTAAATTTTATACCAAATTAACCATAAATAGACACGTCAATCCAAATAAAAATATAATTAACACGACAAGACACGATAGCACGACTCATAATTCTGACACGAACATGACACAACACGATACGACTTCGTGTAAAAAAACTCGACACGAACACAACATATAGTGTTAATTTCGGGTCAATTTTGTGTCGTTCCATATCGTTTCTAAAATTATCACCCCCAGAGATTTTAAAACATTGTAAACTATTCACCTGTGTGCATATGGTCCTGTTGTTTACAAAAAAAAGGTAGCACAAATACAAAATTGGTTTGCAAACTATCTTAAAAGGTTTCACAACAAAATACGTAAATATTTTTTCGTTAATATTTATGCAATTTTTTTTGTAAAGGTGGTCGTTAAGGGTCCCAATTATTATCTCCATAATACAACACGAGTTTTTTACTTTTTTTTCGCTAAAGGTCACCACTTACTATTCTCAAGTCAATTTTCTCACAAACTATTACCTTATTCAAATCCTACATAAAATTCGCCGACATACTATCCTGAATCTTCATGTGTTAACTCAGAATAGTGATCATTAATGCTGAAACCACAGCATTACTAGGGTTTTAACTCACATATTAAAGTGGCAACAAACAATGAAAGGTGTTAACAATGGAGGTCGCCCTAAAACTAAAGGTTTTAACTCACATATTAAATTTTATCTTGGTTTTAAGGATTAAAGGAAAATTGTTTTGTGGAGATAAATATTAGGGGATCCTAAAAAGAGTGTTAGGACTTCTAAATG
Organism: Sambucus nigra; assembly: GCA_949130495.1. Classification (NCBI taxonomy): domain Eukaryota; kingdom Viridiplantae; phylum Streptophyta; class Magnoliopsida; order Dipsacales; family Adoxaceae; genus Sambucus; species Sambucus nigra. Next base: position 71,385,751 of record OX422224.1, read on the forward strand.
ATTAGATGAGGAATATATAACCCTTGGGTTAGTGGGCATAAAATCCGGGGTATAAATTTTAGGAGTGTTTGGGACAAATGACACTCGGGGAATTATTTCGACGAGTTTATATATATATGCCAATTAATACGAATTGGTACATTCGGGATTTACAGGCTATATATATATATATATATATATATATATGTATGTATGTATGTATGTATACGGGTCTAGAGAATGTATATATATAATATGATTATAAATATATCTATGTGTGAATGGTATATTTATGTGAAGCATACCCCTCTAGTGCTATCATGAGAAGTTGCGCGATGTGGGTGAATTCCCTTGCTTGACGATCAGGGAGAGTATAGTCCCCAGGTAATAGCGTCCATTATTTATATTGTGTGAATTTATCATGGGTGAGACGTCTTGGGTATGATTATTTCTCACTTTCAGGTGAGGAACTATGAACGCTTCCTACACGTTGTGATTTGGATTATTACCAAGGCGGTGTGAGATTCCGACCGTTGGTACCCAGGATGATGTGTGAGAAAATCCTGGAAGATGATAGCATTTTTTAGACTACATCCATTTAATTATAGCTCTGAGGGATGGTTATTATACTTATATAGTTTGTGATATTTAAGTATGGATATACTTGATGTGTGTGTGTATATATATATATATATATATACATATACAATCCTGCTCTTGTGTGGACTAGTCCGCATTTTAAGAATGCGGACCGGATATGTGTCACCTGGCTGTGCGCCTAGAAGTTATCGCCTAAATTAGAGAGTGTGCCTATAATTTAGGCGATAACTTCTAGGCGCACCATTAGGTGACACATATCCGGTCCACATTCTTATAATGCGGGCTAGTCCGCACAAGAGCACACACACACACACACACACACACACACACACACACACACACACACACACATATATATATATATATATATATATATATATATATATATATATATATATATATATATGAAGATGTGAAAAGATATGTATATACGAACTAAATAAAGAATAAAGTGAGAAGTAAATTGTTACATCCGGGAAAATAAAATTCGAAATAAAATGTGATATGCGTATATAAAGATGAGAATATTATATACGAGACTAATAAGACTAAAATGTGAATAGTGTATTATAACTAGTGAAAGTTATTCATATTGAATGGATAAATTATAAGTCAGAATTTATAATGCATAAGCTCGTGCGAAAGCTTAGAATATTATATACGTGGGGTATGAGATAGCGTATGGTTACTTAGAAGTTTTAAGATGCTAGTTAGGCTGGGTAACTTAACCGGGGTATTTAAAATATATGCATTAGGTGTGCACTGTTAGATGAGAGTTGAGGGGTATCTCATGTGAGTGCGACACTAGTTTAAATCTGGAGAATATCATATTTTAAATGTTAAAGTATTTTAAACACTTGCAAAAAATTTTCAAAACGCTTTGGGCTCTGATCAACTTGCAAATATTTTAAAAACCTTTAGGGTGTCCAGACACAGGGACGCCTGGATGATATTATTCCTTCGAGTTAAACGATGCTGCAACAGCTGTGGATGCTAGCAGGGATTGTTTAAACACTTCTATCCTTGTGATCTAGATAGGAGGTATTGTGAGTTATATTCGGGCATGTTTACCAACTGTGGTCATTTATTTTATTTTCCGTATTTTCTTTTGCACCTATTAGACATGGATGTATTAATGTTTTACCGAGAGTTATCGGTTATTATTTTATTTAATTCAATTAATTTGTATATTAATTGTGTGGATGGTTTAATTGTGCATTTAAGTTAAAAGATGAGAAAGTTTGAAATTTGACACCGGTCCTAATAGGTTATTAGTAATTAATTGGTTTTCGATAATGATCCTAAGAATGAACTATATGAGAATCCTATTTTATTTTGATAAAGGATTGATCAACCGTGATTAAAATAGCCGGGGTGTCACAGCTTGACCATTTTGTTGTAGAATTTTATTGTGCATTGTTGATAGTAGGCTACCCTAATGTTGTTGCCTCTCTAATTTCTCCTATCACTTCTAGGTATTACAACGTCACTCTTGGGATAATTGAAGTTGCGGACTATGTGGCTTGGGAGGCTGACCTCAGTTGGGATCATGGCTTCACTGCCAAAGGACAATATGTAAGGTGTTTTTTCTACTGTCGTTTGTGGTGCTGTCCTATAGGCCCATAACATGCTTTGTAGATCATTTATCTAATTTCCTTTTTTTGACTCCATCCTCTTTTTTATCCCATTTAAAAAGGCTCGATTCATGAACTTTGTCTGCCCATTGCATTTTGGATGAGGTGTTGATGAATGCAGTTTTCTGATTTTGAACTTATAGCAATACTCTTAAAACTCATCATTATCAAACTGTATGACATGGATGGTAATAAAGGCGTGTGAGATCCTATACTTCTTATCACATTGTTCCATATAAGCTGGGATTTTTTTTATAGGCCATCTCTATGAGTGGTTCGGCCTCCACAGATTTTGTAAAGTAGTCCACCGCTACCAATAGATACATGAATCTTCCTTTGATCTTCGATAGTGGGCCGACCAGGTAGATAACCCCATTGGAAAAATGTGAAGGTGATATGATCGGCTCTAACTCGAATCCTAGTTTTTTGTGTATCACTTTGAATATTTAGCATTTGTCGTAAATCTGCATCTATTATTTACCATTTTTCTTCATAGCTATCTAATAATAACGTTTGATGGATATTGTTTTTACCCGTGTTCGACCTGCTTTACTTTAAATTATACAACCAACTCCAATCCATCCATTAAATATTTGTATTCCGCTTCATTATTGGATGCTTCAAATTTAAAATTAAAAGTGTATTTTATGTCAGCTCCATTAGGTTTGTTGACTATCAAATCAACTCCGTTACCGCTTGCACACGATAATCCATCCACGAATACCTTCCATACTGGAAGTTCGTGCTCAAAGTCTCTTTGTACTAGAGAACCGTATTTAAACATTTTTGCAGTAAAATTTTCGCTGTAGCTATGCTGGTCTTCTTCGAATGAGGATTATGCTTGTCTCTAGGTTTAATTGGGTGGAACCACAATAGATTTATCTCAACTAGTCATTGGAACTACTCGACCGCGGAAACAGTTACTATTTTGGCTGGTCTTTTCTCCTCATAGATGAATTCTATAATGAAATCCACTAAAGGTTGTCCTTTGATTTCATTCCTTGCCTCATATCTAATTCATATTCAACAAGATCTATTTCCCATTCCATTAACCTACCAAATTTCTTAAATTTTTGGATGGTTTGTTCCAATGGAAGATCAGTGTAGACCACTCTAGATTGGTCCTGGAAATACTGCTTCAACTTCCTGGATGCAATTCTCAAAGCTAGAGACAACTTCTCCATCCTGGAATATTTTATTTCTCCATTAGCAAAATCATTACTCGTATAGCATACTGACTTTTCGTTTCCTTCATTGTTTCTGATCAGAGCTAAGCTGAATACTAGTTCTGACACTGCTAAATACAAGTATAGTTTTTGTGACACCACCCCTAATTAAACCTTGGGTGATGAAGCCTTAATTTAATGTAAAATAGGTTTCTTAAATGGTTCATTCTAAGCATCACTATCAAAAACTTTTTAATTACTAACCACCTAAGTGAAATTAAGCTAATGCCAAATTTTATCTTCATTAAATAGATAAAACATCTCACGCGGAAATAATATAAATCAAGTAGTGCTAAAACCAACCATCATAAATAACTGAACAAAATAAAGTCATGTCGAAAACCACGGCTGAAATAAAACTAACTCAAAATTTGACCAATCCAAATAACTTCAAATGTAAAGAGTGGACAACAAGTCCCAAACTAAGAGTACTAAAACTGAGATCCTACACTAGATCTGAAAAAGAGAATCGTCTAAGCAAAGCCCTGCAACATCCACCCGTGCTGCTGCTCCAAAATTCCTGGAATGAAGTCACGCTGGGTGTCCTTGTGGCTTGGCACCTAAAAGGTGTTTAAAAAGATTTTTACATAGCAAGAGTTAGTACTCAAAATATTTTAAAAATATTTTGCAAGGAGTTATCGCAAAAATGAGTTATTAATTATACATGTTAAGACTTCGTACACTCTCTTGAGTTACCTCACCCCTATCCTACAGTGCACGTTTAACATTGGAACTTAGTCCACCTAGCTATACTACCCAATCTAACTCGAAATAATGTAATCATCTGAACTTATCTGTAGCTAATTTCTATTACCTCCCATAGAGCACATCCGTTTCATTAACATCTCACGTATGTTAATTAATTCTCAAGTAACATTTCACATATTTTATGTTTCAAAACTTCTCATTTAGTTTCGCTATTAAATTACTACAACTCTTACAATTGTTATCTTCCCATTTTTGTAATTAAGTTTCATTACTTAAATTACTAATTAGATATACTCTATCTAACGTTATGTTTTGTAATTAAGTTTCACTACTTAACTTACCAATTTGATATGTATCTCTAAATACATCATATATCAATCTACTATTACACAGAAGTAGAATATCATTAAGTATATATTTCACACACAATATATACTAAATATCAGTCGTTATTAATATTTCCTTTTAACACACACAAAGGACTCTTGGTTCGGAATGATTCATCGACCCCAAGTAAGAGTTGGCTCGTAATGATACATCGACCCCAACTATTTAGATACAAAAATTCTGGTTCGTTACTCTTTCATCACGATACCAGTTCTAAGATTTGGTTATGTATTTTACATCGATCCCAAACATATAATAACCCCATGTTAGTTTGGAATACCTCATCGACCCTAACATATAATAAACCCATGTTAGTTCGGAATATCTCATCGAACCTAACATAGTTAATTTAGGTATTCTTCTCTTAACCTAATACTTCATACAATTTAGTAGGTACACACCCGACCTATCAATCATGTTCGTATGTAATATATTATTCTCTTATATTAACTGTACTCATTAATTTATGATTTATCTAACTATAGCATTTAATTGAGTATATGCACTACTCTAAGGGCCCTAGTTACCCCACCGATTATTTCAGTATCTAATCCATCTCTATCCTACTGATAATTATATTGAATCTATCTTAACTCTCCTTGTAACTTCAATTCAGCATTTTTGATACTCGACCTGTTCGTTCTACGCTTATCAATTCATTTTCTAAGTCTTTCTCTAAATGAATATGATGGGCCTTAGATCTCTACCTACTATTCTTTATCAAGTCTTTGGATAGGTATAAAATCACTCCCACCTTCCTAATAAGTGACGACCATCGAAGAAAATTGAGTCAACAAAATTTTCTAGAAAACAGCAGGGGTTGATCGATCGACCTTAATCATCGATCGATCGACTGATGAACATCGATCGATCGATCTTCATAGTCAATCGACTGACTATCCTAGGTAGCTTCTTCCTATTACGTTTTTGTTAAGTTTTAGTCACTCAAAACTCCATTAAACCTTCTGGAACTCTCTATTAGCATAACCCATCAACTTATATATATAGAGAGACTATTCCTAACATGAATATATCATTAAATCTCTACGAAAATCATCCAAGAACAAACAATATCCTTATTTTCCCAAAACCCTAGATATATGGCTTCTTTAACTTAAATCATCACATACTCATATTTATATTTTGTAATAGCAATCAAATTTCTTCTATTATTCAATCCTCTATAGGTCTAAATTTAACTACATGCAAGTCCTATCCCAAACATGCATTTAAATCAAATCCTTCTTCAAGAATTATTTATAAAACCATTTATTATTCTCATCTTATGCATTGATATTATAACTCAGATTTAAATTATAAATAACCACTAGCCTTGATTCACAGATGATCTTATTTCGTGGTTGATGTGGAGTTTGATCATTTGTCCCTTTCAATCTTCACTCTTCAATTGCTTGAATTGCAAGAATTCCTTTGAATGTCCCACACTTCTCTTTTTATGATTTGAGAATGACTTCTCTTTTCTCTCAAATGGCTTATCCGTCAGTTATGAGGTTTCTAACCCTGACCCCTTATTTAATCAGATAATAAAAGACTCCAAAATTCGTCGGTCTTCTCACTCATACATTTTGAAACACTAAGATGCCCCTGAACGGTTTCGGTTTAGTCCAAAATTATCCCGAGACTCAACTAGTACCCCCACGTATAATATTTTGACTAATTCGACCCTTCCGAACTTATCTGTGACCTCTAAATTACCATTTGAGTCACTTAAAAATATTACTCGTTCTTATCCAAAAATGGTCCACACGCGCTAAATAACTATTTACTACTCGGACTAAGTAAATAAAATGAGGCAATATTAATCAGTATCTATCTCTCGATTAATACTCCAAAATCACAATTATTAATAAATCTCATTAAATTGCTTCTCTTGTGTAATTTAAATTAAATCGTATTTTCGCATTTAATTCTCCAATTTAATTAAATAGAATTACTCAGAAATACGGGGTATTACAGTTTTCCCCTAAGATATGTCTTGCAAATACTGAAGCCGTTCCAAAATATCTTTTCAACTCTGAAAAGGCATATTGGCACTCTTCTATCCATTTGAAAGAGTTTTTAATCACTTTGAAGAACGAGAGGCACTTATAATACAAATATGTTTAGAGCTTCTAGTCAACTTGTTAGGCTTTGGATTTCCATCTTGCTCTTAGGAGGCTGCATGATGATCAACGCATTGACCTTTCTTGGGTTGGCCTCTATTCCCCTTTAGTTTACGATAAAGTCTAAAAATGTTCGACCTTTGACTCAAACACACACTTGGTTCGATATAACATCATATAATATTTCTCTAGCCTATCAAAGGTCTGGTCGTGATCTTTGGCGTGGTCATCTTCCTTTATTCTCTTGGTCAGCATGTCGTCCACGTAGATCTCAATGTTCTTTGTAATTTTCTTTTCAAAGAAATTATTTACCAGCCTTTGATAAGTTGAACCTGTATTTTTTAGTTCGAAGGGCATAAACAAAATATACCTCGACTGGTGATGAATGAGGTTTTCTCTTTATCTTCTGGTTTCATCTTAATCTGGTTATAACAAGAATATGCATCTATAAATCTCAGCAACTAATGCCCAACTATTTCATCCACTAATTGATATATCTGAGGAAAAGGATTATAACCCTTGGGAAATGACTTATTTAAATTTATGAAGTCAACACACATATGTAATTTGTCATTTCCCTTTGGTTCCATCACCACGTTTGATAACCAGTTGGGATATATCACGTCTTCAATGAAGTCATTTTTATTCAACTTAGACAATTTTTCTTGAATTGCCATGTTATTCTCCTCGAAAAATACCCATCATTTATGTTTTACTGGCTTAGCTTCCTTAACTATGTTGAGATCATGGCTGATAATGTCTGGATCAATTCTTGGCATGTCTTCATGGCTCCAAGTAAATACATTTTCCCTAGATCGTAGGATATCCAACATTTTCTTCTTGAGGATGAGATCTAAGGACGATCTGATCTGGGATGTCCTTTTAGGATCCTCATCATCCAGGATTACTGGTTATGTTTCTTCAGTCACTTCCATTGCTATAAAAATATCTTCATCTCGAGGATCTATTCTGATAGCTTATTCCTCTCTTGTTCGTCGTCCAAGGTGGCGTGCTTCTACCTAGTTTCCTTACAATATTCATACACCAAAATTAATGGGGAACTTGAGACATTGATGAACAGTTGAGGCAACAACCTCAAACTTCTTTCGACCCACTCTTAAAATAATGTTATTATAGACCGATGAGACACTATTATCAAGGATGAATAATATCATCGTCTCAATTTTATAGGCCGACCAAGTTCCAATAACCACTTGTAGCTCAATTATACCTAGTGGGTACACTTTTTCATCTGAGAAATCCAATAAGAGGACAATAGTATTCCAATAATTTCCTATAATATAGCTTCAATCTCTAGAAGCAATCATTGAATAATACATCCGACGAGCTCCCATTGTCCACTGGAATTATCTCCATATTTATGTTGTGAATCATCATGGTTGTCACTAGTTGATCATTATGATTATATAACAATACTGAGAGTTCATCTATGGAAAATCTTATTATGAGTCTGTCTTTGGAAGCTTTATGAGATCGGATGTCTGGCACTGCTAACATGTTGAAGTCTCTGTTATCAGCATAAAATCTTTCTTCGTTGAGATATGCCTTTCTTTCAGCTGGTCCATCACCTCCACCATCATCTCCTCTTGATATGCAATTGCACCTTATTGAGATCATATTCATCTCTTCTATGGGATCCTTGGGACTTGCAGGGAGTTCAAAAACTAGGCTTGCCAATGGATAAGATTTTATTCAAATCTGAATCCGAATAGTAATCCAATACATTTATACGAATAGAGATCATGCCTAAAATCTCATAACCCGATTACACGATTACCTGTTTGTTAAATGGACATATTTAGATTCATATTCTTGAATTCGTTAATAATCCGATTCTATTAATATTTTTAGAGTGATGCTATGGGTACCAAACAAATCCCCCAAATCTCCCCCAAATAGCATTAATGAGTTGTGCCCTGGCGGGACCCATACCACAAGGTATAACATTTAATGCTATTTGGGGGAGTTTTTTGGGACACAAAGCATTTCCCATATTTTGAATATATATATATATATATATAATATTTTTAATTAATATATATTCTTTGTAATAATATTTTAAATATATATTATAATAAGTTTAAAAAAGGGGATACGACTGACTTAAATATATAATAACTTTAAAAAAGGGGGTAGGAAACATAATAAGTTATAAATATAAATGGGGTAAGTTTTTAATTTTAAAAACTTAACTTTGTTTTAACATTATCAAACCCACGACTTTCTAATACTCAAAACAGATCTAGGGTTTTATCTATTTTGTGTCTCAAAAATTCCACCAGGGCTGTATCTCAAAACTCACCCTTCCTCAGTCGACAGCTTCTCCACTCCTCTCCGACAGCCACTGCACTCCTTTTCGAAAACTTTTGCCTACTCTCTGACAGCTTCTTCACTCAGATCGTTTGGGAGTAAGTTTTTTTCTTTTTTTTTTGTACAAAACACCTGCTTTTGCACAAAACACATATTTGTTCCATTAATCTTTGATTTTTTGCCCAAATATAATCTTTGTGTAAGCTTTTATCTAAGTGATGTTAATAATTTTTGGATTTTGAATGTTGGACTTCTATCTTGATGTTATTTGTGAAATTGTGTTTAATATTTGAATATTAAGCTTTTAGAAATTTGTTTATGGTTCTTGTGAGGGCAGATAATATCACAATAACATATTATATGAAAACAATCACAAATGGCAGAAAATAAATGGAATCACACAGACAACAACAATGTACATGGTTTGGTAACTTTCCTACGTCCACGGAGAGGTTACTTGTTCTTATTAAGTGTCTCTGAAAGTCCCAAGTTTTCATCCCTTTGCTACGAGTCAGGGTGTACAATTTATATATGCGTTGTTACAGAGATTGAGTTGCCTAAGGAACTCCATAGTAATGCACAAATTTTCCATGAGGTACTTGAATATCTCATCCGAGATTCTTGGTACTTGATTTGACCAAATTCGTGAGTGTTATTCTTTGACTAAACTACTCGTGTGAAAATTAAGTCATGATTTGGGCTGGGCCATGTTCTTAAACTATCTTGGTTGGCTACTCTCATGGACTTGTAAAAAATGGTCCCCGACAATTTCCCCTGAAATCTTTGGGCTAAAAGTTATGGGCCAATAGATTTCAACTGAGTCAAAGGCCCGAGGCCTTAAATATTACCAAAGACCAACATGCCATGTTTGTAATTGTAAGATTTTCAAGAGGGGTACGCTTGTCCCAATAAGAGATTGAAGCACCAAAATCCTCCTAGGAAGACGAAAATCATCAATTAGTGTATACACTAAACCGTTCGTTCACTGACTCTGGTCATTCCTATGCATACTTCACCCTTAGCTTCTCTTCTGCTTTAGAAGTGGTAGTCCTTCTTCTTCTGTGCTTTCCCAAAGCTTTGTTACTACCTGTAAGTTATAGTCTTTTCCTTCTTAGTTCTTTTTGTTTCCATTATCTTATTACTCTAGCTAGGGTTTCTTCTTTCTTGTGCAATTATGGCAATACTAGATAATAAGTCAGTAGATGAATTTTAATGCCAGTATAATATCCCTGATTGGGTGATCATCAATTGTGCCCCCTACCTCAGAATGTTCATGACATTGACGAGGGGCACTAGATTCACACCTTTCTGGTAACTCAAGGGGGTTTGACATTCCCCTCAAACCAATTGTTTCTTAGATTTTTTTAAGTATTTTGCCCTCATGCTTACCCAATGTTCCCCTAATGTGTCGAAGGTAGTAAATGTAGTTCGTATAATAAATACACTCTACGGAATAAAACTAGGTCTTACTGAGATATGTTACTGCTACATGTGGTCGCGGACCAAAGAAGGTCTGTTGTATTTGAAAACGAGAAAAGCTAAGCGAGTTCTGGTGGTAAATCTTTCAGACTCCCATAAAGATTACTTGGAAGATGAGTTCATTGCTAAGAACTGGCAGCGCCCTCCAGTTGAGTACGGAGAGGCTAAAATAGGTCGCTTTTTTTTCTTCCTGATGACTTCTTATTCTTTTCCCCCATACTTTGGCGGATAGTTTTCTTCTTTGTTATTGTAGCTCATGCCAAAAATCAGGAACCTGATATTGGTAAGATTGATGTTGACGAGCTTGTGAAGGCCCTAGACAATGAATATCCAAGTTTCGTGGCCCTTTTTTATAATATAAGAATAGAACCACTAGCTTTATTGCTCGCTCAGTTAATAGGGTTCCATCTTTGAAAGCTCCAGAGGTAGGTCCTTCTGATCCAGTTGTTATTAAAGAGGAAGAAAATGAATAAGAGGGAAGATGAGAGGTAGGAGTAGAATAATAATAATAAGAAGAAGCAGAGGAAGAAGAAGAAAAAGATAAAGAAGACATGTCCCCTCTGGTCAAGAGGAGAAAGTTAAGGCTTCCTCAAGATGATGATCATATGGTCTTGTCTGATAGGATCTCGTCTTTAAAGATGCCTACAACTGATTCTTCTAAGGGAAATAGTTATGGCCCATCTGACAAAGGGAAAGAGCAAGGGAAAGAGAAATAGAAAGAGAAGAGAAGGCATGAAGATAGGAGAGAGAGAGAGAGAGAGAGTGTGTGAGAGAGAGAGAGAGAGAGAAGAAGAAGAAGGGAGGATATAGTGGAGGCTAAGAGGAGGTTGGTTCTGCAATCATCTAGGATGCCTCATTTCCCTAATCTTGAGGGGACTAGTGTGGGTGACTCACCCTCTTTGTCTCCTTACATTATAAAAAGGTCAGTGCTCGCTGCTAATCGCGAGCCCTCTTCTAGGATTGGATCATCCCAACTTACCCTCGAGACTACACAAGGGATGGCTCTGGTAAGTCTTTCCTGCTGTTTCTTTTTTATTTTGCTCTTCTTGTTTCTGTTATGATTCTACATTCTTTTTGTGTGTAGATGCTATCTGATGTTACTACTCTTTTAGACACCCAAGTTGATAGCTTCAAGAGGGAGTAATAACTAAAAGATGATCTGGAAGCTGAGAAGGAGGCCTTTGTTAATGCTTTCCAAGAATAGGAGCATGAAAAGAAAGAAATGTCCAAGGCCTATGATGCTCTTAGGGATACTCAAAAGGTTATAATTTCTGAGAAGTCCAAACTGGCGGAAGCCAATAAGGCCTTATCTGACAAAGTTGCTAAGCTGGATGGTGAGCTTCCACAACCGAAGGATGATGGTTACCATGAGGGATTTTATAAATCATACGAGGATGTAAAGTGCCAATTGGCTTATGGGTGCAAGGTCTCTCCTTCAAGAATGGATAGAACAAAGGTTTGAAGGCTACTAAAACTCCCACAAACTCCGAGATTTTCAATCTTCATTCTCCTGGTCCTGACCCTTATATTGAAGAGGAAGAAGATGGCGAACATGCTGCTGGTAATGCAAAAATTGTTCATATCGAGGTCGATGAAAGTGATGGTGTTGACCATGAGCAACAGATGGCTGATAAGGAGAAGACCATTATAGACAGAGACCGGGTGCAAGGAGAGTGCTTTGTAGACTAGGAGTTTACATTTTCCCTGTATAATCTTAGCCTTATCAGTTTGTAGCTATCTTTTGAGAACTTAATGTATTGGAATATATGGCCACCTTTTTATGCTACATGGGAGAGAAAATATTCTCCTTTTTTGCATGTGTTTACCTGAATTTCCATGTGCTAGTATTATTTCTTTTGTTATCGGGTGCATCGTTTGCGGTCTGCTGATTTAGATTGCTATATTTCTCCTAAGTCTTAATTAGGGAGAATTCTTGGACCTGACATCAACTTAAAGTCTTGAAAAGTCTTTGTAAAAATATGCACGTTTTTAAGAGCATTGAATAAGAAGTACAAGAATCAGACTGAGGTGATTGCTAGATTGAAAGATAATCTCCAGGAAATGGATGAGATATTCACCTACGTTCAAGAGGAATTAAATTCCTTGGGGGACAACTTTTAGAGAGCACTGAGATCAACCAAGTGGATGAAATGATAAAGTGAGAGAATGATGCTTTAAGAAAGGAGGTTAATAGCTTAAAGCCTTTTGTGCTTATTCTTAAAGACAATGTTAAGAAGCTAAGATATGCATTGAAGGTGGGACCCCGACAAGTTTGGGAAGAGGGTTACAACGCTGGTTGGGTCGATGCCCCAACGAAACTCGAGGAGGAAAAAGATGTTTCCTTTGCTCAGGGATAGCTAAGTTCCCTTAAGAAGGTGAAGACTCTAAAATAATCCAACTATGGTATAAATACCAGATTGAGTGCCCAGCTTATTTCCATAACCCTTTCTCAAAAGATGATGAGTGGAAGCTGATTGATGATATTCCTTCCAAACTCTTGGATCATGATCTCGATGGAGATGTAGAATAGTTTTCCCCAAGGCCAACTGATGGATAGAGAGCGGTTGTAGAAGAATATCTTGCTCATCGCCCTAGCCCACCTTAGGTCTTTATGTATTTATTTTTGGTCTCTAATTTTAACCTTATATCTTAATAAAGAATTTTCTTATATTTTTAGTGTATTGTGACTAAACATATGTTGGTCTTATTTGCTCGATGGTTACTTAGTATTTTTATTAACCAAAGCAATATTAGTATTTTTATTAACCAAAGCGATACTGATTGACCAGTCTTAGGCTTTAGGTAGGCTCATACTTAGTTTGAATAATTTTGGCATTTTTTAGCCAATTAAATGATATTTAAGTATTATCACTCTGGCTTTTATGTGTTTGAACATTCTCCCAGTCCAATATGCTTTAGAAATATCATTCCGTCCACTTTACCTTTCAGGTCATGTAGTCACACTCCCTTAGGCCTAAGTGAGATGATGACAAGAATGCAACTGGCTAGTGGGCAATCGGCTCGAGAAGGATTTTTTCAACCAATGTAAGTTGGCGACTAACCTGAGTTGACTTTGTTACATAAGGATCCCCTGTAGGGCTTTTATTGTTTCGAGGGTAACTCGTAAGGCCTCTAATGTTTGCGCTAAGGGCCTGAGGGTGATTTGAAGTACTTATAGTTGACTTTCTAACCATGTTTGTTAGACATTTAGATATGCGCAAAGGAGTTATGATTGGAAAATGTGCAAATTGACGAGATATAATCAAGATAAGTTAAGCCGCTAATACGAGAATAAAGGGTCCAACCGGACTTTATTCATTGAGTATTGTCTATCAAGCAACACAATTTTAAAAATAAAATTTTGCTAACTGAAACATGAAGAAATCTAAAAGTAAAACTTATTGAGATTGGTTGCGTTGTATGCTCTTGGTATTCCCCGCCCTTCAGCATTATAAAGTGTTATTCTCCTTGAAGATCGTCACTGATTATTCTGAAGGGTCCTTCCCTGTTTATCATTTGACGGTTTTATGGCATTGCCGAGTACTTTCCTCAGGATATAGTTCTTTATAAGAAACTTCATCAGATTGACCCTCCTATTGTACTGCTTAGCTAGTTGTTATTGGTAGAAAGCAAATTTGATCAAGGCTATCTCTCTTCGTTCATCTGCTAGGTCAATATCAGTGCGTAGTGCTCCATCGTTGAGACCTTGGTCGACCAGAGTGGTTCTCATAGTAGGGAGACCTTCTTCTAGAGGGATGACAACCTCCATTTCATAAGTGAGTGCAAAGGGTGTTTCTACAATTGGTCTCCTGGGTGTTATACGATAAGCCCATAGAACATGGGGAAGTTCATCCACCCAAGGAACATTATCTCTTTCCAATCTCTTTTTTAGTCCATCGATTATGGTTTTATTGGAAGATTCTGCTTGCCCGTTGCTTCGGGGATGTGCCACAGAGCTGAAGTGATGCTTGATGCACTGTTCATTGTAGAAAAAATAAACGAAACTACTTTAAAATTGTGTACCGTTGCCTATGGTGATGGTCCTTGGTATCCTAAAGATATTTATGATGTTCCTCTATATGAACCTTATCATGTCAGAATATCAAATATTTACCAATGGTTCTGCCTCTACCTATTTGGTGAAGTAATCTATGGCAACCAGCAGATACTTACGATTTTCGGGTGTAGTGGGTAGAGGTCCCACGATGTCCAATCCCCATTGAGAGAAAGGCCATGGGTGAGGGAGTGATTTTAGGTCACTGGCGGGCTGGTGAACCATAGGTGAGTTCTTTTATAACATTTCACATTTACGAACATTGGCACCAACATCCTTTTTGAATGCGAGGCATCCAATATCCTTCTTTGATAGCGCGAAAGTCAAGTGATCTTCCACATGCGTGACTCCCACAGATGCCCTCATGAAGTTCACTAAGTACTTTATCGGCATCTTATGGGTGAACGCACTGGAGGTAAGGGCATGTAAATGATTTCTTATAAAGCCTCCCTTCAGGGTTGAGGTAGAAATAAGTAGCCATGACCCTGATTTGATGGCCGAATCTCCCGTCGCCTGGCAATATGTCACTCCGTATATAACTGGTGATGGGATCCATTCAACTTGGGTCCTTATCTGTGAGGAGTACATGCTCACCCACGACTGTCGGGTCGATACTGGGCTACGTAAGGAACTCTATCTGAATTGTTCTCCTTAGGCCATAGTCAATTACCGAGCTTAGTGCCGCTAAAGCGTCAACGTGATTGTTTTGTCCCCGCGGGAACTATTGAATTTCCACGTTTTCAAAGTATACCATGAGTCCTCTTACTACGTTTAGGTAAGCTACCATTCGATCATCTTTGTGGTTAAAATCCCCACTTACCTGCTTGGAGACCATTTTGGAATCACCGAATACGTGGAGGCATTTTTCCCCTGGTAGTTTGGCTTTTCACAACCGGTGATTAGTGCCTCATACTCAACTTTGTTGTTGGAAGCTTCAAATAGAAATATAATTCCTCGCTCAATTACGTCGTCTTTGGGGGTGATGAAGATAATCCCTACTTATGCCCCCTTCGAATTTGAGGCTCGATCAACATACAATGTCCAATCTTTGGACGACGCTTCACATGTCATCGATTGCTCATCGTTCAGTTGATCTAATGGCTGATCTCCTATGAACTTAGCAATAAGATCTGCTAGGATCTATCCCTTGATTGTCATTTTGGGCTGTAAGTGGATATCAAATCTTCCGAGTTTGACCGACCACTTCGAAAGACGTCCATAGAGGTCGTCCCTTCTTAGAGCGACCTTGAGTGGGTAGGAGGTTAATACTGTTATAAAATCGGCATGGAAGTAATTATTCAACTTCCTTGAAGAAACCACCAGTTCGTAGGTGAGCTTTTTCAGAGGTAAGTACAGTCTTTCAGCATCTAGGAGTGTCTTATTGGCGTAGCAAATTAGATGTTGTCCCGCCTCCTTTTCGCATACTAAGCCATAGATCACAACATGGTCTGATACTGCCAGGTAAAGATATAGTTGGTCTCCATCATTTGGGATTACCTGTAGTAGAGACTTATTAAGGTAATACTTGATCTCTTCCAGGGATCGTGAACAGTCATCAACCCATATGAGGCCTTTATCTTTCTTTAAGAGCTGGAAGAATGATCGACAGCGTTCCAAAGACTTGGATTTTTAGCAATTGAGCGCCGCAAGTATCCCAGTAAGCTTCTGAACATCTCTCAATGTCTGAGGAGGCTGGATCCTGGTGATAGCATCAATTTGGTCTGGGTTTTCCTCGATTCCACTTTTACTTAGTAGGTAACCTAAGGGTTTTCCTGACTGGACACAGAATGAGCACTTACTTGCATTAAGCTTCATTCGATACTTCCTGAGGATCTCAAAGGTTGCTGCTAGATCTAAGAGGTGATCGACCTTGTACTTGCTTTTAACAAGAATGTCATCGAGGTATACTTCCATTGTTTGTCCCATTTTTTGTTGAACATATTGGTTACCAATCTTTGGTAAGTTTCCCCTGCGTTCTTGAGGCCAAATAGCATGACCTTATAATAGTAAAAACTGATTGAGGCTATAAAGGAGGTCTTATCCTGGTCGGGACCGTATAGGGGGATCTGATGGTAGCCTGAGTAAGCATCCAAGAAGTTCATCCTCTCACGTATCGTTGTAACGTCAATCAAATGATCTATCTTTGGGAGAGGGAACTATCCTTGGGACATGACCAGTTAAGGTCGGTGAAATCGCTGCACACTCTCTAGCCGCCATTGCTTTTAGGAACCACCACTAGGTTGGATAACCATGCGGGGAATTGAACTTCCCTGATGGATCCTGTATCCAGTAGTTTCCTTACTTATTTCTCCACTTCCTTAGCTTTCTCGGGGATGTTCGGCGAGCCTTTTGAGAAATGGGATTGAAAGTGGGATCATCGTATATGCGATGGTAGGTCACGCTAGGGTCAATCCCTGGTAACTCGTAAGGTTCCAAGGCAAAAATATCTATATTACTTTTGATAAGTGCAACCAAATCCTTTTTCTCTTAATCGGTGAGACCAGATCCGATCAAAAATTTCCTTTCTGTCAAGTTTTCATCCGCTATAACTTCCTCTAGGCTTTCTACGACCCTCTCAATAGGGTGGACCCTTGTCTCTTCCACCCCCGGTCGACCATACCTTAGTTTTTATTTTGAGAGAACAACCCCCTCATGGTCTTTATCATGGGCATTCTCTGACTCCTTATTTCATTGGGAGGATAGCTGCAATAAATCACTTCTTGGCCATAGTTATTCACCATGAATATTGAATACCCCTCCATCTATTATGCACTTAAGCTTTTGATGATAAGTGGATGGAACATCCTTTATGGTGTGGGGCCAACCTCTGCACAAAATAGCATGGTATGGGGACTCAATCTCCACTAATAGAAACTCAATTAGTTGTTAGATGTTTCCTGCCCTGATTGGCAATATTATCTTTCCCAACGACATGGTGATCCTTCATGCGAAGCTAACTAGTGGGACAGTGGCTTCTTTGAGGTCGGTAACATTCAACTTCATTTTATGGAACAATTATAGGTACACCACTTCAGATGAACTCCCCTGATCCACAAGTAGCAAGTAAACATCCCAGTAAGAAATTCTGAGTGTGATTACCAACGCATCATGACGTGGAGTCCTCACCCCAACCAAGTTCACTAAACATGATGTGCTTAGTTAATCAACATCTTTTGGTCTCTGACGCATTCATCCCTAGGATTTTGTCGGGTCAATTTGAAAAGCTTCCATTACGGTAGTCACCTTCTCGAGTTCCATTCTAACGGCATTTCTTGGGATCTATTTGATGTTCGACGCCTCGTGAATTACTGTAAACTCGTGTCCTGTATCATCATCGAGGACATTGTCTAGATTTTGATCGTTATTGGCTGCTACTTTCTCTATTTTATTTTTAACATACTCGTTGAGGTGTCCTGCCTGAACTAGCACTTCCAAATGTGACTTCAGAGCTTTGCAATTCTCGATTCGATGACCCCATTATTATGGAACGTGCATCTCAGCGCTTGTTTCTTTTAGTTGGGCCACCACCCATCTTCATGGGACATTTGATAAAAGTCTCATGCTTGATATTACTGAGAATTTTTTAAATGGGTTCCTTGAAGACTGTATGAACAGCCTGGAACACCTTGGAGGGGTCATTCTTGTTTCCACTCTTGGAGCCATTCTTTCCCCCATTCTTTCTTCCCTTCTTCTGGGTATCATTCTTCTTCATCACCTTGTTCACTTTTTCTCGGCCACTGTCTTCGACCTTAGCTTACTTCTTGATACGAGCCGTAAGATCTTCAATGCTGAAGGATTTTTTCTTGGTGAGAGATTGGTGCAACAGAGAAGTGGTCGGTAAGCCTATTTTAAAGGATGCTACGGGAACCTGCTATGAGCAATCCTCGATCTCATAAAAAAATTCCCAATATCTTTTGGTGTAATCTCAGAGGTTTTCCTGTGGCTTCTTCTTCAAAGTGAGTAGTGAATTCATTCTCTTAGGATGGGAGCTGCTTGTTATGAATCGTGTCGTGAAAGCCTATGCCAGTATTGCAAAATTCCTGATCGACCAATGGGTAAGCCTCTCAAACTAATTATTTGCTACACCATGTAATCTAGAAGGGAATATTCTGCATATAAGTGTGTCATTGTGGCTCCATAAGGTCATTTCTTGTCGATATTGCCTAACATGGTTCATAGGGTATGTTTTCCCGTCAAAGATCTTGAACTTGGGGACAACGAATTTCTTCGGGGGATCCTCTTGTTTGATCTCCCTTGGAAAGGGGGACTTCATCTAAGAGTTGAGATCTCTTTTATCTCACTCTATGGTTGATCTGGCTCCTTGGCGCGCTGAGTGTCGGTCCATCTCCCAACCGACCAAAATCCCTAAATCTTCATTCGATCGATCATTGCTCCTGTACGGCCTTTCCTGCTGGCCACACTCTGATCATGCTCATTCTGACCTATTACGTTCAGTTCTATCCTGGTCGCACCTAGTGCTCCTTCCTCGGTTGGGAGAGTCACCCCCTGAGGGCTAATAGTCCTATCTCAACGTCGCATTGTGTTTCTATGGAGATCTCACTCCATTATTTTAACTCAAATCTTAAGACAAGCATTCTCTTCTTTTTTGAAGCATGTTAGCTCTTCTTATTGTCGAAGTCTAGCTTCATAGGGATCGACCAACCTAAAAATCTGGGTGGACCTAGGTGGACCATGGCTTTGTTCAGAAGGTCGCCTTTCTTGGAGAAACCTTGGGTTTGTATGTTGGAGAATTTCAAACCTGACCCTAGGAGGAGCTGGGTCTTCTTGAACATTGCCGCCTTGGGGAACGTTGATTATGTGTTGAGACATTGCGGGATTTTTTGTAATTAATTATTTCGTAGCTATACAAGTCGATTTCCACAAACGGTGCCAATTGTGAGTGCATAAATATCACAATAACAGATTCTATGAAAACAATCACAAATGGCAGAAAATAAATGGAATCACACATACAAAAATGATGTACATGGTTCGATAAATTGCCTACGTCCATGGAGAGGTTACTTGTTCTTATTAAGTGTCTCTCAAAGTCTCAAGTTTTCATCCCTTTTCCTTGGGTCAGGTTGTACAATTTATATTTGTGTTGTTACAGAGATTGAGTTGTTCAAGGAACTCCATAGTAATGCGCGGATTTGCCATGAGGTACTTGAATATCTCATCCAAGATTCTTGGTACCTGATTTGACCATATTCGTGAGTTATATTCTTCGACTAAACTACTCGTGTGAAAATTATTTCATGATTTGAGTCGGGCTAAGTTCTTATCTTGGTCGGCTACTCTCATGGACTTGTAAAAAATGGGCTCTCGCAATTCTTTATTTCATTATCTATTTTTTTAAGAACATTTGTAAAATAAATTTATGAAATAAGAGTTGAAAATTAAAATGTTGCAAATCAAGTGGTCAAAAGTATATTTTTTGACATATCATTTTCGGTTTTTTAATGAAAATTATTATAAAAATAAATAAAAAATAAAACTAATTGGATCGAATAAACGGATTTTTAACAAATCTAACAGATAATCCGTTGAATAATCGGATAGGATCCGAATCCATTTAACATGAATGGATATGGATTTGGATTTGGATTTGACTCATCAGGTTCGAATCCGATCCGTTTACAGGCCTATCGGAATCCTCCTATTCTTTATTCTCCTGAGTTCTTTTCTGATCTTTATTCCCTGCCCGAGGTAATCTTGATCTCCTGCTTAGATTTAAATTGTCCCGGATTTGTGTTGGTATGCCATTTTTCTGCTCGTTCTAATTAGGTTTCCCTCTTTTTATGAGGGCCTAAATTTCTACTTTCAAGGCTAGACAGTCTTTAGTCTTATGACCAGATCTTTATGGAACTTGAAACGGTTGTTTATGTCTTTTCTTTCGGTGAGAATTTTTAACTTCTTCGTACACTTAAATTCATCATTTCTTTTAATCTCATCGAGGATGAGGTGTACTCCTTCTATCAAGGTAGTGTATTCATCAAACGTCTAGTGTGGCCTCATGCTCTCTTCATCTTGGGGCCATCTTTGGGTTTCTCCTTTCTTCTCGAGCTGCTACTTTCTTAAAACTCTTTATGGATGAAATCTTTTGCACCCATGGCCTCCTCAACATTCATGATCTTTCTCACTTTGGGTAGGATCTCGACCAGGAGGTTTGGAGGCTTCTCAACTAATGGCGAATATAAGTTTCTAGGCAACAACTTGCTCATGATAGCTGTAATGGATACTTTCTCTTTGTAGTCCACCACTTCCAATTTTTCAGTATCGAACCTGGTAATATATTCTCTTGTCATTTCATCCTCGAGTTGGAGGACGCTTAACAAGTGAGCTACCTTATTATCGGGTTTTTGCTCCAAAGCATAAATTATTAATAAAGAGGTCGGCTATAACGAATTTGAGCAAGTCCTGTGAGAGTGCTTGAAAAACATCAGCAGTTCATCTTATTAGCCATTGAAAATATGTTGCATGGTGCCTGATACTTATCGACATGAAAGATTGGATCTAATTTCCCTTCATACCTAGGGTGATATAATATGGATTGAATTTCTGAGGTGTGGTTTAGCTAATCACAGAAGTTGTGAATGGAGACCCCTGCACGAACCCCCTAAGGAGTGGATTTTTTATTTTGATAAGATCTCCGAGATGATATTCTATCCCTTGGATATATCCCCTCCATGTAAAAAAACAAGTACAATTTTTTAAAAAAAAAATATGTACAATTTATGTTTTAAAATAATAGTTGAAATTAATTTGAGTTAATTTTCAATTTTTAACAGTAAAATATACATTTTTAATAAAAATGGGTAAAAACATGTGTATATAAAAAACAACGAATAATTTCTCTTCTTAAACGTGTACATTTAAATAACAGTTGAAATATCAAGAGCTTATTCTTCGAAAAAAATAGTTAAAATTGTTTTTCTTTTTAAAAACACCTATAATTTAAAAAAAAAACACGCAATGTTGAAATTATTTGAATTAATGTAAAATTTTATACAAAAAATTGTATAGTTGTTTTTAATGAAAAATTATTTATATAAATATTAATATATACTAACGTAAATATTTTTTTTTATATATATATATATATACCTAACATTACTAAAATGACACGATTAATTCATAATTTTACTCGTGTTATTTATGTCAAATAGTATTTTAAAGTGGTGTGAAACATTATAATTCACGTTATTCGTGTTTTGTATTAAAGTCTAAAAAATAGTAATGTACTAAAGTCAAAACTTAGTTTCTTATAAAAAAATACATCCCTTAGCACACCCATAGTCACGTCCTGCTCTCGGCATCTTTTAACAAATATACCGGTGCTATAAAGTAAGATAACCACATCTTATCGAACACCCATTCTAATCTAGGGCTTCACGAAGAACGCTGAACTCCAATCATTGCCAAATATGGAAATAAAAATCCCTCGAAAATTCTGGACTTCTCCAAGTCAATCCTCGTATGGCCTTGTGATACGGACTTCCTCATTTATATTGCCCATGGCCAAGACATAACAACATTGCTAATACATTCTCATGAACTTGTTCTGTATAACTCACCAAAACATTCCACTCGGAACATGTGAGTACCCAACCCACTAACATATCTTGTACATGACCGAACACACACCTAATCGACCTTAAATTCATTCCATTATGGGTTTTATCCGATCAAAACACTATGACACCACTATGCCACCCCAATACGACATCTATCGCTTGTGTGGACAACGTGTAGGTTTACATGCCTACCAAACTTCCCTGATACCAACACAATATTTCAAGGATAATCACTTATTGATTCCAGATTCAGGCTCATGAATTTCTCATTGAACATCATCAAACGGATGAATCTAGTTCATGCTTTTTCCAAGTACAATAACACTCTTATGTACATCAAAATTGGACCCCTCAGGTCATCCTTTGACGGGGTGGGACATACACCAATTTGGAGTAGTCATCTCTCGAATCACAATCCTTCGTTTACATTTTCGTGAGTAATAATATACTCTTATTACCACAAGACTTACTTTGTTAACCATCCACTCATTAATACATCATCGAATGCCTCAGCAATCTGTCCATCACGGGTGGAGCACGATAATTCCTTCTCACAAAATTTCACAACAGTTGGACCACATCACTTTGATGTATGCCATATCTAAAACTCTACCCTTCCACATTGGAAACAACTTGAGGCAACTACACACGTAAGTGGTACCAACAACTCGGTGGTAGTACAGGGTGGGCTATAACTTATACCAACTTCTTTACAACCATAATAGCGACGATATTCAAAGTTAATAATGCACAACAAATATACGGGTGTTTCCTTCCCCTGAAGCACCAAAAGTCAACTCAATCATAGAGTTCAATATCGGTGCTCTCTCCCACTGGTGGGCGATGAAACTACGGTAGTTGCACGTGAATCAAGGTCTCCCAAAATGTTTGGAACCTATGCCCTCCCAGAGTCCATGTCTCATCAAATCACTATCTTTAAAGATAGTAAGTGAATACATATCCTAAAAAAATTATTCTTGTGGAGCACTAGTCATAATTAAAACAAGTACTCATATACGGACCTCACACGTACTATCCTGTGGTCGATCGGATTTTTACCTTATGCATGGGACGTCTCACGAATGAAATCCAAACAAGAAACCCTCCCTATACATGAGGCTAGCTCCGAATCACCCGTCGAAATCGTAGCGTGAAGATCTTCTATGTTATCGAATACAATACCTAATCGTAAGGCTCTACGTATCAAGGAAACGATGCACGAAAAACGTAATGGATGCCCTCAGATCCCTAAAGGCTCTAAAATCGTGCTCTGATACCAACTGTGAGAACCCTATTTTTTATATCTAATTCTGTTAGCTACGCCCAATTAAATTAAAGCGGAGCTTAAATATTTTGGCATTAGAAACAGAATTTAAATAAATGTAGTAAAGTAAACGTGTACACTCTCATACATGTAACCAAATCATATAATAACAACTTTAACAGGTGAAACCAACTCATAACTATTAATTGCAATAATCCATCAGTAATCTCAAACTGAAAATACAAAATGCCAATACATGCGGCCCAACACAAAACGGGAAAGAGTAATAAAACTTTTGTCTCAAATCCCAAGTATAAACAAAGTAATATTAATCTCTCATACTACCCTCAAGAAAAGGTAAACAAACAACGTAAATTAAAATAGAATAACTCCATGGCTACAGGAATCCTAAGATTGATATGATCCCATTAAGCTCCATAGTCTATTATCCATTGGGACAAGGACCTGTCATATATTGTATATATAGGAGAGGAGCAAGAAGCAAGATAGACGAACGCCAAAGAAAGAAAAAAAGCTATAAGATTATAAGATGTACTTATAATGAAAGCACACTAGCCATTACTTATCTCCAATAATTAAGTTGTCTAGATTCATTTCCCAAACGATGTTCCTAGGTTGTGACTACCCAACCAAGCCAAAGTGTAGGGAGTCTTAATTAAATAACATGATTAATTACTATTAATCCATTTCAAATGTTCCTACTCAGAATAATTCTTTTCATTTAAAAACACTTAACAGTGGTAAAATTTCTTTTATGCAGTCCGTTAATAGAAGGATATTTTCTTCAAGTATAATATGAATTGCATCAATTCGGGATATTACTTTAAGACACAAGCATAATATCTGACACAACAAATCATATCGGGTCACTATCATTACTCGGAAGAACAAGTCGTAACAATAGGCCTACACACGAATATTCCCAAATATGACATGGCAAGGGCAATCATGCTAAGTCCTAAATCACATGGCGTTCCAAATCTTTCTATCTGACCCGAATTTCAACCATGTGTCTGGTTTTGATGGTTTATCTTCGACACGACACTCGAGCGAAACCTAACCGGATCAATCATAAAAAATCGCATTCAACATGTGCCTACGTCGACCAGAGGACTAGTCTAGTGTATACTCAACAATATACATGTAAAACAAGTTCACGCTTATGTATATATACAATTGTGTCAAGTCTCTTACTCGAGCTATACAATAGTCATTATTTACTATATAACATAATTTACATCATTAATTTACTAATTCAACATCAAATCATTTCAAGGTTATATATCCCTAATAACCATAAGTATGTGATCAGGTTAGGATATTAGGCAAAAAACCACAATTATTTTACTAACAAGATGAAAATTTTAGCACTCTTATTTCAACCACTTTTTGCCCAGAATAGTAAAACGCCGATTTGAGTCTTTTTCGATCCGTTTTTGATGAAGCTTAAAACTACAAAGTTGTTCAGAATATGATTTTCCATAAGAACACTTGAGCACACTTCCATTTACGGCTTAAAATAGACCTAAAATCAACTTATAATATTCGCCCTTGTTTTCAACAACTTTCTGCGCAGAACTGTAAAACGCATATTTGAGGGTTTGCCAATTCCTTTTTTTAAGAAGCTTAAAACAACAAACTTGTTCATAATATGATTTTCTACGAGGTATTGTGGATGAAACATCCATTTTCGGAAACAATACAGCTTAAAACAGTTTTTAATATGATGATTTACTCGATTTCATAGATTTCTCAAATTCAAGAGGTTGTTCTAGAACTCAATCCCTATAATGATGTTATTGCATTTGAATCTACATGGAGGGTGATCCTAATACATTGCATGTCATTTTTAAAATCAATTTCATATTAATTTAGGGATCCAAATACATGTTCATGTGAAATTCATTATAGATACATATTATAGACATATAGGTTATTAACTTACCTTGGATTGTATGGAGGTGTTGATGAAGAAGATGACAACCATCTTCTTCTTCTTCTTCTTCTTCTTCTTCTTCTTCTTCTTCTTCTTCTTCTTCTTCTTCTTCTTCTTCTTCTTCTTCTTCTTCTTCTTCTTCTTCTTCTTCTCTTATACACAAAAAAGAGAAGACTACACCCTAACCCTTTCTATTTATATTTTAAGGGTAATTTTCGGATTTAATTAAAACCTAGGGTGTAAAATGACCACGATACCCTTTTCCAAGTCACTAAGGGTCTAAAAACTCCCGGAACACAAATATAACTTTCGAGTACTTAATCTCAACTATTTCATCACATTTGGAAGCATCGGTGCACTCAAAATGGTCATCCGAGTCACTTATCTAAAATATACTTTCGCACCCAACTCTTCATTCCCGTGCTCAAAATTCCTATAGTAGTCGCTATCACTTACTAATGACATAACTTAAAATCATACGTTCATATTTACTCTTCAAGCTAGTAAACATATATGTAGATAAACATTAACCCTTTGTTATTCTAATGAATATTTATCATAAGTTAATTTGATTTCCCCATTAAATTATTTAATTACGCGCACACACAAGTAATTAATAATGCATTAAAACTACGGGGTATTACACCAACTCCGTCCGTTCTACTACTATCCTCTGCGTCTTCTTGGAATCAACGCTTATCTTTTGGACTTCCAAGAAGCAACCCACTGTTTCCTGCTATAGTGCCGAAGTTGAGTACCGTTCCCTAGCCATGTCTGTGCTGAAACGACTTGGATTTTCCATCTCCTCATTGTGCTTACAGTTCCCTCCCCTAAGTCTACCACCCTCTACTTTGATAATCTCAGCACCACCTACATGGCCTCCAATCCTATTTTTCATGCCCGTAACAAACTCATTGTGCTGGACTATCACTTCATTCAAGAACGTCTCTTGATCGGCTCTCATCGAGTTCACTTTGTCTCTTTTTTAGATCAACTTGCAGATATTTTTACCAAAAGGCTCCAGAAGCATCGTTTCATTCTGCTAAGTTCCAACCCCCTCTCTCCACTACAGTCGAGTTTACGGGGGAGTATTAAAGCTCCTTAAAACATGTTTCTTAAAACACACTTCTTAAAATATGTTCCCTAATACATGACATACTTTATGGGACTTATTGGTGTAATTATTTTAATATCTTAGGCTTAATTTTAGGCATAAATCATTTTTGTTTGTTTCCTTTATACAATTGTAAGAGCCATATATATAGACCTCCAATT
This sequence comes from Sambucus nigra, assembly GCA_949130495.1. Taxonomy (NCBI): domain Eukaryota; kingdom Viridiplantae; phylum Streptophyta; class Magnoliopsida; order Dipsacales; family Adoxaceae; genus Sambucus; species Sambucus nigra. The sequence goes on from OX422224.1 coordinate 71,412,345, forward strand.
TTAGAAGAAATAAAAGGGAATTCAATTATATTCAAACTTTCCAAATTCAATGTTAATCATTTGATGCTCAGGTAACAGTTATTAAGAATCTCAACAAACACTTCTTCTTTTCAGTTGAGATTTCCACATCCTTATTTGGCTCACCACTCTCCATTAAACAATTATTGGCTATAATACTGAAAAAATATTATCAAAAATTAAAATTAGTGAGTTGCCTAGGGTTCAATGAGTGTGTTATGCAATGAAGGGGTGTGTTCTTTATTGTCCACTTTCTAACCAAAATGGTATAGACAACCTCATAAAACAACGACTCCCCAGGTTTTTCCTTCCTTTCATGTCGATATATAGCCGTATTCACATCTTCAATCATCCAATCCCACATATCATACACCTAGCGAAGACGTTGTTGGTCCATATCGGCATGACTTAACATCTCATATATAGGCTCGATAAAACAAAGGATATAATCAACTTTGTCTCATCACAAGTCTTTCAACATATTCTCCGTCAAAATTGGGCTTTCACACCATCATCATCTTTATAAAAATTGCACTTCTCACTAATGACTAAACTATCGAGGTCGCTATTTATAAGCTTGAATATTTTATGCATATCAATCACAGTAAAACACCATGTATCCACAATAGCAAGCATAGTTAAATTCCTAAATGGATTATACATTTAAAGCCTCGTTGAGTGAGTTGTGATCAAAACCTTCATGTGCATAGCATCCATTGCAATCTTGGTAATCCAATAAACTTTTCCATATGTGATTGCACTAGATTAGGAGTCCTTTGCGGCACAAATATTTTTTAGAGCAAGGTTAAGGGTGTGCACAACACTTGGTGTCCAAAAAACATTCACATACATCTCTTCAAGAGGGAACCCCGCAGCTCAACAAATCAGAGCATTATCGATTATGACTTCAACTACATTTTTAGGCCAAACTTTGTGTACCTCGCATGTCCATCATTTTTTAATGATGTATATGTCCGGCACACTAGGTGGCATGAAGTACTTCCAATTACTTTCCTGGTATGACCTATCTATAATGGTAGAAAATCTCAAATTCTATTTAATGATCTGGAAGTCAGATACAACATTGAAGGTTAAAATGGAAAAATTCTATCCTGGGGGGGGGGGGGGGGGGAGGATAATGTTAATTAGGCATGTTCATCAAGCTATCCTAATTCATCTTTCGGCTGCTAATCATCCTCCTACTAAAATCAATAATAAACTTGAGAGTATCTTTGCTAGGGGGATAAAGGAGGGGGCTTTGAACACAATTAGCTAAGATGAGATAAACTGTTCTATCTAACAACTAGAGAAGGTATTGTAGTTCTTTATGGTCTAAGATTTTAATGGCCAAGAGAGTAAAAATTCCCATCAAACTATTTTTAGAATTCAGCCATCTCATCTCATGTTTAGAGAAAATGGTGAGAAAAAGAGAAGTGGAAAAAAATGTAGTGGATCATTGGAGAAGGTAAATTTCATGCTCAGTTTGAGCCTTGGTTACCTAACAATTCTAGAATTACTCATCATCTAACCCAAAATAGGATCGTCTCTCAATCATGAAAAGAAGGAAAGTGGGACAGATGAAGTCTATTGCAAGTAACTTACGTAAATAAAACTGATGCTTTAGAAGAACTATTGGAGATTGAGCCTCAAAAGAAAGAAAACATATTACTAATGAAGGGTGGAACTACTGGGATGTTTATACAAAGAGGTTATAGGAGCAAAGCATAAATAAAATGGACATATCTTTAAATGAATATCCTGTTGTGGAAAGTCCTAAATAAAGCTGTGCTGATGGATAACTGTCTAAAAAAAGCGGTGATCAAGATTGCATCTAGATGTCAGTGTTGTATTAAAGGGTTACATAAAGATTTGTGGGATTAGTATTTGGACATTATTATACTTTAATAATAATTTTAATTGAGTGAAAAGTGTTATTAAATTAATTTTATAGTGAAAGATTGAGTCTATCCGTGAATGGTTGTGATCATTCATAAAGGACACAACTGTTCGTGAAAAGGGGTGTCTATTTGTGTGTGGTTGTCACCATTTGTAAAGAACATGAATATTCATGAAAACGTATGTTTTTTCATAAAATAGTGTCTATTTTTCTATAAATAGGATACCACTTCTTCATTCTACTAAGTCCAAAAAATAATAACTAATTTTGAGTGTCAAATCTTTATCACTTTTTTGTCCCTTCTTGTGTCAAATTCATGAGAGAGTACAACATATTTTGGATTTACTGGAGCTTTATAGATTGAAGTGTCGCTTAGATAAAGATGAAAATGTCGTTCTATGTTGATAGACAGACGTTCATCAACCTTGGACACTAATGAGGGGACGAATATATCTTAAGGTGATTGTGTGACATCAATTTTCTAAGTATGGTTTGTAAGTTTGTTGTATTAATTTCTATTGTTGTTTTAATTTTCATTCATTTCAATATATATCATATATGATTTCAATAAAACACAAGAGCATATATACATATTTTACTAATAATCTTAAGACAAATTTTCCGTAGTTATGTGATTTTGTGTTATTCATATATCATAAAGATTCAAGATCTTTGATTTTTAAATTGTTTACAAAATACGATAGCAAAAGCATTTTCATTTTCAAGAATGAAAATCGTCTGCCTAAAAAATTTGATGCCTATAATAAAGGAATGGATTCACCATACATTAAAAAAAAATTATAACGCCGAAAAACTGTCAAATTCTTGTTTACCAGGTTATGATAAAAATGATTGATGCCTCGTTAAAGAGTTAAAGTTGGTTTTGATCTTGACTATCTCATCGTTAATTTATCTTCATGAAAAATATAAGAATTTAAATGTATATTCATTGTGGGTATTTGGATGTAGTTGGTGGATGCCACATGAATACTAATATTTGTTAATAGCAAAGTGGATATGAGAAAAGTAATTAAAATGTAGATATATGTATCTGTGCATCTATGTATATTTATATATATGTTCACCACATGAATTATCTATTATCTCAGAAAGGATAATAGATACACATAGAAAATTGAGGGCTATTTGCGTAATCAGATTTTGAATAACAATAAAATTAGGGTTTAAGATAAGGAGGTTACCTCGTAAAAAAATCCGCAATCCTCTTCTTTATTGTGTGTTGAGAATTAGACATGAACACGACACGACACGAATACGCGATTTCTTAAATTTCACACCAATTTAAACATAAATAGACACGACAATCCAAATAAAAATACAATTAACACGACAAGACACGATAACACGATTGACATGACTCATAATTTTGACATGAACACGACATGGCACGATACGACTTCGTGTAAAAAAACTCGACGCGAACACAACATATAGTGTTAATTTTTGGTCAATTTCATGTCGTTCCATATCATTTCTAAAATTATCACCCCTAGAGATTGTGCAACATTGTAAACCATTCGCCTGTGTGTATAAGGTCCCGTTGTTTACAAAAAAAGGTAGCACAAATACAAAATTGGTTTTCAAACTCTCTTTAAAGGTTTCACAAAAAAAATACGTAAATATTTTTTCGTTAATATTTATGCAATTTTTTTTGTAAAGGTGGTCGTTAAGGGACCCAATTATTATCTCCATAATACAACATGAGTTTTTTTACTTTTTTTTGCTAAAGGTTAGCACTTACTATACTCATGTCAATTTTCTCACAAACTATTACCTTATTCAAATCTTACACAAAATTCGTCGACATACTATCCTGAATCTTCATGTGTTAACTCAGAATAGTGATCATTAATGCTAAAACAACAACATAACTAGGGTTTTAACTCACATATTAAAGTTACAACAAATAATGAAAGGTGTTAACAATGTAGGTCTCCCTAAAACTAGTGAAAATATCCCATATAATATGGTTGAGGTATTTACAACTCATACGTTTCTTATAATTTCTTTCAAACCTAGAAAAGCTTAACCCCGAAATGGAGATTTATTGTGTTTCAGTATCGAGAACCCGAGGAAGATGATAATTTTATGAGTGATCATATCGAGCCAAAGGAATTTTTTAAAGAAAAAAGTATAGTTTGGGGTGTTTATGCCGAATATATTTCAGTTTCTCACTATGTTCATACTGGATAAAAGAAAATTTTATTTGCTACATAAAACCCCCATTTGGGGTGTTTACCCCGAGTTTGGTTCCTTTATTCGGTATAATGACCCTGAATCACTGTATTGATTTTTGAAAACAAAACTCATCTGATTGTTGAAGTTGTTCATAATGATGATAACATATCTAATAAACCACAGACAATTTTACTTATATTAGATGATTTCATAAATTTCAACTTCGTATTATTTGATGATGCATTACTTAGTTGTGACAGCGATAACAAAATTGACGATGGTGCTTTAAGAGTCGATGTTAGCACATATTTCTTTATCAATTAGGTATTTTGAATATTTTACATCATGAATTGTTTTGTATGTTAAACTTATTATGCGTTGTACTAACTAATTGGTGTCTATATTCTCTTGTATTTGTCACCCGTCAAGAGTTGGTGGACTAGGATCAAAATCAAGCACAGTCGATTTGTTAAATTATCGTAACCACGAAGTTTTACGCACCTTAGGCGATGCGTGAGGGAGGTTTACATTTGGGTTGTGGGAGATGAGGGGCATATTATCATTTTTGTACACATGTAACTAAATGTGAAGGTAGGAAGTTAGGGATATATTGTCTTTTTTATACACATGTAACTAAATGTGTAGGTAGGAAGTGAGAAATATTTTTTTCTTTTTGTATACATGAACTAAATGTGTAGGTGGGGAGGGGGGGGGGGGGGGGGATATGCCAATATCAAAACTGATTTGTCTTTCAATATTATTTGTAAAGCAATTGAAAATATATACAAATATCAATATTTAACTTACTTGAACATAAAGTTATTGATTTATCTTTCAATATCATTATGTATTTAAATATCATTTGCAAAGTTGTGGATTCGAAACAAATAGTATATGGATCTTCAAAGTTATGGATTTGAACGAACCTTATGAATTTGTAAAGTTATGGATATGAACCAAAGTTATGTATTTGAACCAAATAGTATATGGATTTGGTTCGGTTAATGGTTACAATGACGAGTATTGGACCTTCAATCACTATATTTATAACCAATCAACATAAATAGGCTTGGTTACGGGCTAGTATGATGAGTATTAGACATTATATCACCATGTTTATATTGAACCAAACATTACTAGTTTGGTGTAACACCCCGTACTTTTGGGGGATAATTAAATTCCATAATTGGGTGTAAATTGGATATTTGAGGAATTTATCGAAATAGTAATGTTTGGAATTTTCAAGGATTAGATGATTTTCGATGGGTGTTATATTTACTTTGGGGTTAAGTAAATATGTCAGAGTATTTTAATTATACGTCTTGGGTAAAGTGACAGAGGATAATATTTTATTGGGAATACTGCATTAAGTTGTGTGGGGTTAAATTAGTGACTTGCGTTCAAGTACCTTGGATGGAGAATTCGAGTGTGCTGTTGGTCTCGGAATGGCCGAGATAGTCAGAATAGTGTATCCGGGTGTCGTAATTGTGTTTCAAGAATTTTTAGAGTAAAAGGAACTCGTAATTGAGTAAACGAGTCATTTTTGGATTTAAAGGGATAAACCCTCATTTCTCCCTATATAAGGCATGGGAGGAGGAAAGAAAAGAAATAAAAGAGAGAAAAGAAACAGGAGAAGAGAGAGAGGAAGAAAGGAAGAAGAAAAAGGGAGATTCCGACCAACCTCCGCGGGATTCGACTCGGGATCGTCGAATTTTATCCACGAGGCAAGTGTTTACTTCCGTTATTTACTTTGAGCATAAATCCCATATCACAATTTGGTAAAAACAAATTATATGATTTTGGGATGGGGTTTTCATGAATCAAACGGGGTTTTCAAAAGTTTAACTGGTAAAACTCGGAAAATATGAAATTGGAGAAACTTAGGAATTCCCTGAATTTAGTTGCTGATTCTTGGTTCTAGGATGATTATAACCTATTTCCTTTATGTATATATAGTTAGGTGTAGTTATATGTTGGTGGGAGAAGAGGTAAAAATCTTGGAGGTGTATTAATGGAGGTTTGGGATTTTGGAGAAGAAGGTAAATACTGACCAATGCCTTAACCGAATCGATCCGGCCAGGGAGAATCGATTCGGCTCTTGTTAAAAAAATAAATTTGGAGATCTTTTTGATACGGTCGAGTGGGCGCCGATCGCGTATTTTTCTGATTTTTTTGGATTTATAATGATTTTTCTACGGAAGGGTGTCCGAGATCGAAATCGTTAGTCAGAAATTATGGCTAGAATTATTTGGAGATAAATATTATAAGTTCCCAAATAGAGGGTTATGACCTCTAAAGGAATTGAGGAGATATAAAAACTTTGGGTCATAGAAATAAATCCGAGTTATAATTTAAATGGAGATTGGATTGAATTTTGGGTTATTGGGATATATAAAAAACCTAAGAAGATTTGGAGATTTCGGACCAGCCGAATCGATTTGAACAAGACGAATCGATTCGGTATGAGACAGTATGAAAGTAGAACCATTTCAAATCGATTCGGATATGACAAATCAATTCTGTGGCCAGCGAATCGATTCGGACAAGCCAAATCGATTCCGTTCTAGGAGATTTTTGAGGTTTTGTCCTTTAAGTTTAGGGAAATTTAAACTATGGTTTTGGAGGTTATTATAGGGGATTAAAAATATGATATTAGGACTCCTAGAGAATGGTATTGAGAATGAGTAAACTCCGGGATGAAAGAAGGAGCCTCGAATTAATTTAGTGTACGATCTGGGGTATGGATTTAATGAGTACTTGGGAATACTTTTGGCAGTAGTATCGTTAGTGCACGAAAACTTAAATGCAATTATTAGTGAGAATCTTTGGAATTATTGGCCATCGTTATGCATGATTTACAATTATGGCCGTCTATATTTGAGGAACAATGTAGAATATATTTATACGATGTGATTAAAGTTTATATATAATATGATACGGTTATGTATATATATCTATGTGTCGATGGTATATAATTATGTGAATCATACCCTCTCTAGTGGTACCATGGAAAGTTTCGCGATGAGGGTGAGCTCCTGGCTTGAGGAGCAGGGTGTGGATATTCCCCAGGTCATAGTCGTCCATTATTATTTGTGTGATTTTATTTTTGGGGGTGAGAAGTCATGGCTATGTGTAATTCTCTTTTGACTGGTTAGGAACTATGGCCGCTTACCATACGTTGTGACCTATGACCACGAAGTAGGTGATATTTAGTCCTACTGGTGGTCCCCAAGATGGTACGTGAGTGATGCCCTCGAAGATGATAGCAATGAGAGACCGCATCCTCAAGTTATAGCTCGTTGGGATGGTTATTATACTGGTGTGTATAGTATATTACTTGTGCATGAGAACAAGATATTTTATATCTCTATTAGAGTAAAGAGATAAAATGAAAAAGGATTAATTCTCATTCTGGGAGATTATATCCAGACGTGATTAGTAAAATGCCTACGAAAGTAAGTATGATAATATATATATATATATATATATATATATATATATATATGTTGTGTACTGAGGGTCTAATGGATCTCGACGATCGACCTTACCAAGTAGTAGTGTATCGGGGGGGATCCTTGTTTGGATTTCACTTCGCGAGACACCCCATGCACGAACATGGCATACTGTTGAGACCGGGGAGAAGTTTAGCCCTTAGTACTTGGTTTTCTTATGAGTATCTAGAGTTTGGGGGTGACGGATTAGTTAGGCAGCGTAGCTTGATTGGGATTGTTTAGAAGGATGCGCTAGGTGTGCACTATTAGAAGAGTGGTGAGAGGTATCTCATGGGAGTGCGATACCAATTTAAATATGAGATAAAACATATTTTTAAAAATAATGCATTTATGCACTTGTAAAATATTTTCAGAAATCAGGCTTTGACTCGTTTCTATATTTTCCTTCCTTACTATATATATATATGTATAAATATAGGTGTCCAGACATAGGGACGCCTGGATGATGATCCTTTCGAGTCAGACGTTACTGCAATAGCTGTGGATGCATGCAGGTTTATTATTAGATGCTTCTATTTTTGTTATCTAGATAGGGAGCATTGTAGTAACACTCGGGGTTAAAAATCCAGTTGTATTTATTTATTCTTTTACAACCTTTTAGTGCGACATTCAATTAGGTTGTATTTATGTTGAACCGAGTGTTCAGTTATTTTATTTCATTTATATAAATTGTGTGGATGTTTTAAATTGAATGGTTTGGTTAAAAAGATTAGTTAAATAAAAATTTGACGCCAGCCTAATAGGTTATTAGTAATTAATTTGGTTTTCGACAGTGATGCTAAGAATGAACCATATGCGACTCCTATTTTAATTTGGTACAAGAGTGATCGAATGGTATTTTATTAGGTGGGGTGTCACATTTGGTTTGGGGTGATCATCCCGAATAGTGGGTTTATCCACTTTCTGAAGACATTTCATTCGTTAGGTCTATAGCCAGTATTTGACCTTAACTCTCTAGGTTTATAACGAACCAACATAAATGCAGTTTTACCATTCAAATAATGTATTTCATTCGTTGGCTCTATGTTAGTAGTGGGCCTGAATTCGTTATTTTTATGGTGAATTAGGTATATAAACAACATTTAAACATCAAACACATATAAAAACCAACCAACCAATCAACATTTCAGAATCTGTCAACCAATATTTCAGAAGTTAAAAGAATAACCAACATTATATATGTTTGTTACCAACATCATTAACAAACCAACATTTAAGAAGATAAAAACCATACTTCAAGATCAAACATATATAAATCAACATACAATGAAAACTTCAACCAAAATTGATAAGAATATATAAACTTCAAAACTTCGCCCAAATTACAGCATTTCCTAAGTTCACAATTTCAAACTTCATTACACCAACCAACAGACTAAAACAACACTTCCCAAGTTCAAAAGTACAAATGTTCAAAACTTCTCCCAAATGTACTCCATTCTAAAACCTAACTAGATTAATCTTTTTTTCTTGTATGCCCGTCTTTTTGGCCCCTCCCCCTCTTTTGCCTTCTTCTTCTTCCTCTTATCCCTCTATCTTTCCTTTTTCTTCATTTTCTTCACCTTTTCCTTTTCTTCTTCCCCATTGTTAATTTGAAGGCCCTCCCCAATTGCTGCCGCAAATATTTGATATGCTTGTTGATCCCGTCGAAGCCATGTAGTAACATCAGTTCTTCGATGTTCTTCGCAAACAACTGCATCGCTCTGTGAACTTCATCGATCGATTGAACAAAATTTATGTATCAGATTATCCGAATTATAATGTTGGTGTGTAATTTACCAGTGAATTTTTTCGTTCATAGGACTGACTGTTGTACCATAAATATGGAATATGGATGAGACCAATAATATTGTGACATATGTCATCAAAAGGTTCTTGGTGAACTCACTAAATGTGGTCGGCCAATCATCTCTGTGGTTGGCTTAGTGTTATTCCTAGTCGGTTCGATAACTAACCATAACAAACTGATGTTATTAGTTAAACCCACCAAGGCACATTTTGGTCATGTGAAGGAATATGGATAGATCCCCTTATACACACCTGGGTTATCAGCCCACCCTTTCAATTGATTGTAACTCAATCATCAAAAACCATTTTCTAAACTATAGAAAGGTGTAACTGCCTAACTTATAAAGGAACCCCTATCCCCTTCCTCTCACTCACTCTCTTTCTCTCTCTCTCTCAATCATAAATTGCACAAAATCCCAACTGAGGGGGAATAAGAGATTGATACACTCAACATCCATACGAAGGAATACTAGGGAGATTTGTGAGAGCTTGTATCCATTTTTTTGACAAAGTTTTTCTAACTGAATAACATGCACATGCATAGCAACTGTCGATGTAGGCACCACATTGGGCTAAAAAACGTTAATTTGATGTTTCTTTCTTTGTCTCGTATCTCTCTCTTAAATAGACCATTAATCTTTTTATTTGTTATTGTTCATCATTGGTATTTATCAACTAAGAATCATAAATCCATATACCAATTTTAGATGATAACATATTGGCATCGTCTGTGGGAATTTGAGAAGATATTTGTTGTTTCCTACCTTTTCTTAACCACAAACCTGATTTTTGTAAAAACACTTGATCCGTGTCTTTTTAGACACCCTATTATACCTAAAATTTCTCGAAATGGGAGGAAATCCTAAAAGTTGGAATAGGGGACATGCAAGGAATTACGATGAGCCAAGCCATAGGCTAGGAGGCAACTCAAGAAAGAGTGAAAAAACTGACACGGACTCTTCAGGTCAGGTAAAATAGGCCTAAATAAGAACAAATCGCCCCAATAAGAGGTGAACACCTATAGTGGAGGGTAAAAATGACACGTCCTGCACTATACCGAGAAATATGATAGGCCTACCATAACTGGGATGTAAAGAACCCAATGAGGATGAGTTTAGGTTCACAAGAGGAAGAGAGCAGGTCCTGGTACTCTGGATCACAAGACGACAGGTTATACCATTTGGGTGTTACCTCGTCCATCTAAAACACTAACTTTGATGATGAATAAACCTTTTTTGAAGAGAGGACAAATATGTTGTAAAGCTTGAGAAAAGGTTATGTGTTTGATTGTCTAAATCCATGAGTAGTGAGGGGAAATATCGTAGAAAATCTCGTGAGTCTTAGACGACGTGGGTGAAAATAAAGAAGGTCTGCCACTAGAGGAACATAGTGTTCGACCAGACCTGGGATAATTGCACGACGGTCGACACAAGATGATCTCACTTCCAAGAAAGACAGTTCGGTAGCTAACCAGGAAAATCATCATAACCATGACTAAGAATGACGACGAGCCCTAAAAGGAGTCGGTTCAGCTTCTGGAAGATCATTTAAGGGTAATTTCTAGATTCAAGGATCCTTTTCACAGAGGTTTTGTAAAAGGATCTCCATTCACCACGTTAATTGTGGGTTATCCTACACCCGCGAAGTTCAAACCGTCGGTGGTGACACCTAAGTATGATGGAAAAAACTAACTCGGTGTTGTGTGTAGAATCTTACTAGGATGTCGTTGATATTTATTCTATTCCGGATGAAAAGCATTCAGGGCATTCTCCAGTACAGTCACGGGATCCTTACAAATATGGTACAATAGTCTACCATGATGACATATCTAGCCGATCTCTTCGTCAGTAATTTCAACTTTAGAATCAAGCACGGTAAGAGGGTGTCTCATCTGTTGAATGTTCAACAGAAGGCTGGAAGGATGACGTGAGAGTTCATCACCTGGTTCAACGATGAGAAGCTAGATGTGATTGACTATAATGAAAAGATATCCATCATATCCTTAATGAGTGGTCTACTACCAAGAATGCTATATTTGGAATTAACTAAGGAGCCGACCAAGACGATGACTGAGTTATTATCCGAGTCCGGGAAGATTATAAACATCATAAAAGTCATGGCTGCCAAAGAGGTTAACATCTCTAAAGCCACCACTAGCAAAATCTTAGAGAAGAATGAGCTGAAAGATAAAAAAGTTTGAAAAATCAAAGAGATACGATGAGTATACTCCTCTAATCGTTAGTTTCCATCATATCTTGGACGAGATTGATGGAAGAAAATACATAAAATGGCCAGGGAAACTGAAAGCCCCAGCAAACAGAAGGTATGGGAGAAAGTACTTTGAGTTTCATAGGGATCTTGACCATAAAACTGACAATTGCTTGGACTTAAAGAATGAGACAGAGAAACTAAATTTTGTTGGCTTGAGTCAACCTGGCCTAATATTTTTTAGCAATCAAAGTCTTTATCCAATTAGGAAAGGTTTGTGGTTGGATCTTGTGATCACACCCTCTTCCAATCGTTTTGTGCAGTCAAAGACAAGCATTGATCAATTGGGTCGACTTTAGCCGATATGATCTTTCATTTTAAATTAGTCAAAGACATGCTTTTGGTCAATTAGGCTAGCTTAAACCAACCCGACTTACTATTTTTGAGCAATCAATGATGTGTTTTAATCTAGTTAGGAAAACTGTGCGGTTGGATCTTATTTTCATACCCTCTTTCAAATATTTTGTGCCGTCAAAGACGTGCATTGATCAATTGTGATGACTTTATCCAACCTAATCTTTCATTTTCGGGTAGTTAAAGATGTGCTTTATCCAAATAGGAAAGGTATGTGGTCAGAACTTTTCATCACACCCTCTTTAAAATGTTTTTGTGCAGTCAAAGACGTGCATTAATCAATTGGGTCGGCTTTAGACAACCTGATGTTTTCTTTTTGAGCAGTCAAATATGTGCTTTATCTAATTAGGAATTATATTTGGTCGGATGTTTTTGTCACACCCTCTTCCAAATGTTTTTGAGTTGTCAAATGTTTTTGAGTAGTCAAAGATGTTCTTTAGTATATACTTTGAGATGTATTTGGTTGAAGCCTCTTGTCCATTTCTTAAATGAATATTAATAAGAATTTGATAATTATAAAACTAAAAGTGCGGTAAAAGTACCTTTATACAAGTGATTCTACTCATACAAATGTTTTAACCCTCAACTACATTTCTACATTTATAATATTTCTTTAATGATAATACCTCTCGAGTTGCTCACAGTTGCAAGTATTTTTGAACAGTTCTCCTTCTCGAGTTTTAATTTAACAACTGCCTAGTTATATTACTTTGTCCACTCATTATGGACTGCACCAATTTTCTTCTAATTTGTGGGACTTCTACGTAGCCTTATACAAAATGTAATCCCCTTCCTTAAGTATACTAGGCTTGTGTAATACCTCGTACTTTTATGGGTATTTAAATTACATTAGTGGGTGTAAATTAATACGCCGAGAAATGATTTGAGAAATTAAGTGAATGGATAAATATTAATTGGTGAGTGGCGGATTAATATTTATGTGTACTATATTTACTTACGGAAATAAGTAAATGAAGTTGGATTATTTTATATCATGTCGTAGTTTGGCAAAGTGACAAGAAATAATATTTTATTAAGAGAAAAATACGTGCGAAGTTGTATTGGATTTAAATAAAAAAGTGAATTTTTGACAAATGACTCGGATGGGGATTTTGATTGCACGGTTGGTCTCGAATGGGACGAAATAGTCAAAATAGAGTACCCAGGGGTAGTGTTTGAGTTTCGAGGACTTTTTGGACTAGTAGGTACTCGCATTTGAGAATACGAGCCAATTTTTCATTTAATAAGGGGAGAACCCTCATTTCTCTCATGATAAGCCACGAGAGAGAGAGAGAGAGAGAGAGTGAGAGAGTGAGAAAGAGAGAGAGAGAGAGAGATGAATGAAACAAAATAAAGAAGGAAAGAAAGGAATAAGAAAAGGTCAAAGAAGAGGAGAACTCCAGCCAAGCTCTGGCGAATCCCGGCACGAGGTCGTCGAATTTTTCCAATGAGGCAAGTGTTTAACTTACTTTAACTATTTACGTGTGTTTATAATTCACATTATAGTTTATGAATTTTGGGTTGGGATTATTGAATCAAAATGGGTCTTTCGAAAATGATTTCATATAAATTGATGTTATAATAACTCCATGTAAAATTTAATCTTGAATCAATGTTTATGGTGTAATTTTTGATGAGAAATTGGAAGAATTGAAAGTTTTGGTATAATTAAGAAAAAGGGTTGAAATTCTTAATTAATTTGATGAATCCCATGAATTAATTCTTGTGTTGGGTAAAAATAAGTGGGGAGATGAGTATATTTAAGATGGGTGATGTTAGAATCCATAGAAATTGGTTTGGATGAGTGTTGGACGGAATTTGTAGTTAGAGAAGATGATGAAACTCGGACAGTAGGCAAATTGCACCATTTCAAATCGATTTGCTAGGGGACAAATCGATTCAGTTGAGGTGAATTTATTCGTTCCATGGCGAATCGATTCGGCCCTGTCAGTTATGAATTTTTTTCTTAGTTTTAAGGATTGAAGGAAAATTGTTTTGTGGAGATAAATATTAGGGGATCCTAAAAAGAGTGTTAGGACTTCTAAATGATTAGATGAGGAATATATAACCCTTGGGTTAGTGGGCATAAAATTCGGGGTATAAATTTTAGGAGTGTTTGGGACAAACGACACTCGGGGAATTATTTCGACGAGTTAATATATATATGCCAATTAATACGAGTTGGTATATTCGGGATTTACAGGCTAGTGTCTCGGGATATATGCATGATAGCCGGATTTTTTATATATATATACGGGTCTAGAGAAAGTATATATATAATATGATTATAAATATATCTGTGTGTTAACGGTATATTTATGTGAAGCATACCCCTCTAGTTCTATCATGAGAAGTTGCGCGATGTGGGTGAATCCCATTGCTTAAGGAGCAGGGAGAGTATAGTCCCCAAGTAATAGCGTCCATTATTTATATTGTGTGAATTTATCAAGGGTGAGACGTCTTGGGTATGATTCGGTCTCACTTTCAGGTGATGATCTATGACCTCTTCCCATACGTTGTGATTTGGATTATTACCATGGCGGTGTGAGATTCCGACCATTGGTACCCAGGATGATGCATGAGAAATTTGTGGAAGATGATAGCATTGTACAGACTACATCCATTTAGTTATAGCTCTGAGGGATGGTTATTATACTTATATAGTTTATGATATATAAGTATGGATATACTTGACATATATATATATATATATATATATATATATATATATATGTATATATATATATATATATATATATATATATATATATATATATATATATATATATATATATATATATATGTATATGTATATATGAAGATGTGAAAAGATATGTATATACGAACTAAATAAAGAATAAAGTGAGAAGTAAATTGTTACATCCGGGAAAATAAAATCTGGAATAAAATTTGATATGCGTATATAAAGATGAGAATATTATATACGAGACTAATAACACTAAAATGTGAATAGGGTATTATAACTAGTGAAAGTTATTCATAATGAATGGATAAATTATAAGTGAGAATTTATAATGCATAAGCTTGTGCGAAAGCTTAGAATATTATATACGCGGTGTATGAGATAGCGTATGGTTACTTAGAAGTTTTAAGATGCTAGTTAGGCTAGGTAGCGTAACTGGGGTATTTAACATACAGGCATTAGGTGTGCACTGTTAGATGAGAGGTGAGGGGTATCTCATGTGAGTACGACACTAGTTTAAATATGGAGAATATCATATTTTAAATGTTAAAGTATTTTAAACACTTGCTAAATATTTTCAAAATGCTTTGGGCTCTGACCCACTTGCAAATATTTTAAAAACCCTTAGGGTGTCCAGACACAGGGACTCTTGGATGATATTATTCCTTCGAGTCAGACAATGCTGCAACAACTATGGATGCTATAAGGGATTGTTTAAACGCTTCTATCCTTGTGATCTAGATAGGAGGTATTGTGAGTTATATTCGGTCATGTTTACCAACTGTTTTCATTTATTTTATTTTCCATATTTTTTTTGCACCTATTCGACATGGTTGTATTAATATTTTACCGAGAGTTATCGGCTATTATTTTATTTAATTCAATTAATGTGTATATTAATTGTGTGGATGGTTTAATTGTGCATTTAAGTTAAAAGATGAGAAAGTTTAAAATTTGACACCGGGCCTAATAGGTTATTAGTAATTAATTGGTTTTCGACAATGATGCTGAGAATGAACCATATGAGAATCCTATTTTATTTTGATAAAGGATTGATCAACCGTGATTAAAAAAGGCGGGGTGTCACAACTTGACCCTTTTGTTGTAGAATTTTATTGTGCATTATTTATAATAGGCTACCCTAATGTTGTTGCCTCTCTGATTTCGCCTATCACTTCTAAGTATTACAATGTCACTCTTGGGATAATTTAAGTTGAGGACTGTGTGACTTGGGAGGCTGACCTCATTTGGGACCATGGCTTCACTACCAAAGGCCAATATGTAAGGTGTTTTTTTCTGTTTTCGTTCATGGTGTTGTCATGTAGGCCCATAACATGCTTTTTAGATCATTTATCCAATTTCCCTTTATTGACTCCATCCTCTTTTTTATCCCATTTAAAAAGGCTCAATTCGTGAACTTCGTCTGCCCGTTGCATTTTGGATGAGCTGGTTATGAATGCAATTTTTTAATTTTGGACTTGTAGCAATACTCTTGAAACTCATCATTATCAAACTGAATGACATGGATGGCAATAAAGGCGTGTGAGATCCCATACTTCTTATCACATTATTCCATATAAACTGGGAAACTTTTTTATAGGCCATCTCTATGAGTGGTTCGGCCTCCACACATTTTATAAAGTAGTCCACCGCTACCAATAAATACATGAATCTTACTTTGATCTTCGATAGTGGTCCGACTAGGTAGATAACCCAGTTGGCAAAATGTGAAGGTGATATGATCGGCTCTAACTCGAATCCTAGTTTTTTGTGTATCACTTTGAATATTTTGCATTTTTCGTACTTCTGCATCTATTATTTACCATTTTTCTTCATAGCTATCTAATAATAACGTTTGATGTCTATTATTTTTACCCGTGTTCGACCTTCTATGTGGGCACCATGTGATCATTCATGTATTTCTTTGACTAGGTTTGATGCTTGAACGAGATAAACACATCTCAATACTGAGGCTGTAAAACCTCTATTATATAACACTCCCTTATCCATAAGGTACTTGGAAGATTTGTAAGGAAGCCTTCTCACCTCCTTCTGATTAGCTGGAAGAATGCCGTCTTCCAAGTATGTAATATTTACTTTCATCCAGGATGGTTCCATGGTGTGATATATAAAATTTACTTCGTCCATGTTAATGCTGATCTGTAGTAAGATTTTTATAGGCACAAATTCCCTCATATCGACCCTGGTGGCTGATGTCAGACAAGCTAACGCATTTGCTCTTGTATTTTCAGTTATGGGGATTTTGATAATTCAGAGTGATTTTAGTTTTGGAAGTATCAATTTCACTCTTTTAAGATACTTTAACATGTTTTCCTCTCCTACTTCAAATTGTTCCAGAAACTTATTCATCACTAGCTTTGAATCACTTTGAGCCATTATCTGCTTTACTTTAAATGATACAACCAACTCCAATCCAGCAATTAAATATTTGTATTCCGCTTCATTTTTGGATGCTTCAAATTTGAAATGAAAATTGTATTTTATGTCAGCTCCATTAGGTTTGTTGACTATCAAATCAACTCCGTTACCGCTTGCACACGATAATCCATCCATGAATACCTTCCACACTGGAAGTTCGTGCTCAAAGTCTCTTTGTACTAGAGAACCGTATTAAAACATTTTTGCAGTATAATTTTCGCTGTAGCTATGCTGGTCTTCTTCG
The DNA here is from genome assembly GCA_949130495.1 of Sambucus nigra. Classification (NCBI taxonomy): domain Eukaryota; kingdom Viridiplantae; phylum Streptophyta; class Magnoliopsida; order Dipsacales; family Adoxaceae; genus Sambucus; species Sambucus nigra. The sequence goes on from OX422224.1 coordinate 71,429,768, forward strand.
AATGAGGATTCTGCTTGTCTCTAGGTTTAATTAGGCGGAACTACAATAGATTTCTCTTAACTAGTCATTGGATCTACTCGACCGCGGCAACAGTTACTATTTTGGCCGTTCTTTTCTCCTCATAGATGAATTCTACAATGAAATTCACTAAAGGTTGTCCTTTGATTTAATTCCTTGCCTTATATCCAATTTCATATTCAACAAGATCTATTTCCCATGCCATTAACCTACTAAATTTCTCAAATTTTTGGATGGTTTGTTCCAATGGAAGATCAGTGTAGACCACTCTACATTGGTCCTGCAAATACTTCTTCAACTTCCTGGATGCAATTCTCAAAGCTAGAGACAACTTCTCCATCCTGGAATATTTTATTTCTCCATTAGCAAAATCATTACTCGTATAGTATACTAACTTTTCGATTCCTTCATCGTTTCTGATCAGAGCTAAGCTGAATAATAGTTCTGAAACTGCTAAATACAAGTATAGTTTTTGTGACACCACCCCTAATTAAACCTTGGGTGATGAAGCCTTAATTTAATTTAAAAGAGTTTTCTTAAATGGTTCATTCTTATCATCACTATCAAAAACTTTTTAATTACTAACCACCTAAGTGAAATTAAGCTAATGCCAAATTTTATCTTCATTAAATAAATAAAACATATCATGCGGAAATAATATAAATCAAGCAATGCTAAAACCAACCATCATAAATAACTGAACAAAATAAAGTCATGTCGAAAACCACGGATGAAATAAAACTAACTCAAAATCTGACCAATCCAAATAACTTCAAATGTAAAGAGTGGACAACATGTCCCAAACTGAGAGTACTAAAACTGAGATCCTACATTAGATCTGAAAAAGAGAATCGGCTAAGCAAATCCCTTCAACATGCACCCGTGCTGCAGCTCCAAAATTCCCGGAATGAAGTCACGCTGGGTGTCCTTGTGGCTGGGCACCTAAAAGGTTTTTAAAAAGATTTTTACATAGCAAGAGTTAGTACTCAAAACATTTTAAAAATATTTTGCATGCAGTTATCACAAAAAATGAGTTATTGATTATACATGTTAAGACTTCGTACACTGTATTGAGTTACCTCACCTCTCTCCTACAGTGCACGCCTAACATTGGAACTTAGTCCACCTTACTATACTACCCAATCTAACTCGAACTAATGTAATCATCTGAACTTATTTGTAGCTAAGTTCTATTACCGCCCATACAGCCCATCCGTTTCATTAACATCTCGCGTATGTTAATTAATTCTCAAGTAACATTTCACATATGTTATGTTTAAAAACTTCTCATTTAGTTTTGCTACTAAATTACTACAATTATTACAATTGTTATCTTCCCACTTTTGTAATTAAGTTTCACTAATTAAATTACTAATTAGATATACTCTATCTAACGTTATGTTTCGTAATTAAGTTTCACTAGTTAACTTACCAATTTGATAAATACATTATATATCAATCTACTATTACACAGAAGAAGAATATCATTAAGTATATATTTCACACACAATATATACTAAATATCAGTCATTATTAATATGTCCTTATAACACACACAAAGGACTCTTGGTTCGGAATTACTCATCGACCCCAAGTAAGAGTTGGTTCGGAACGATACATCGACCTCAAGTATTTAGATACAAAAATTCTGGTTCGTAACTCTTTCATCACGATATCAGTTCTAAGGTTTGGTTCGGTATTTTACATCGACCCCAAACATATAATAACTCTATGTTAGTTCGGAATACCTAATCGACTTTAACATATAATAACCCCATGTTAGTTCGGAATATCTCATTGACCCTAACATAGTTAATTTATGTATTCTTCTCTTAACCTAATAGTTCATACAATTCAGTAGGTACACACCCTGCTTATCAATCATGTTCGTATGTAATATATTATTCTCTTATATTAACCGTACTCATTAATTTATGATTTATCTCACTATCGCATTTAATTGAGTATATGCACTACTCTAAGGGCCCTAGTTACCCCTCCGATTATTTCAGTAGCAAATCCATCTCTATCCTACTGATAATTATATTGAATCTATGTTAACTTTCCTCGTCACTTCAATTCATCATTTTCGATACTCGACCCATTCGTTCTACGCTTATCAACAATTCATTTTCTAAGTCTTTATCTCAATGGGTATGATGGGCCTTAGCTCTCTACCTACTAGTCTTTATCAAGTCTTTGGATAGGTATAAAATAACTCCTAACTTCCCAATAAGTGACGACCATCGAAGAAAATTTATTCAACAAAATTTTCCAGAAAACAGCAGGGGTCGATCGATCAACCTTAATCATCGATCGATCGACTGATGAATATTGATCGATCAATCTTCAGAGTCAATCGATCGACTATTCTGGGTAGCTTCTTCCTGTTACATTTTTCTAAAGTTTTAATCAGTCAAAACTCCATTAAACCTTCCAGAATTCTCTATTAACATAACCAATCAACTTATATATGTATAGAGACTATTCCTAACATGAATATATCATTAAATCTCTACAAAAATCATCAAATAACCAACAATATCCTTATTTTCCCAAAACCCTAGTTATATGGCTTCTTTATCTTAAATCATCACATACTCATATTTATATTTCATAATAGGAATCAAATTTTTTCTATTATTCAATCCTCTACAGGTGTATATTTAACTACGTTGAAGTCCGATCCCAAACATGCATTTAAATCAAATCCTTCTTCAAGAATTATTCACAAACCCATTTATTATTATCATCTTATGCATGAATATTATAACTCAAATTTAAATTGTAAATAACCTCTTGCCTTGATTCAGAGATGATCTGATTTCATGGTTGATGTAGAGTTTGATCATTTTTCCCCTTCAATCTTCACTCTTCAATTGGTTGAATTGCAAGAATTCCTTTGAATCTCTCACACTTCTCTCTTTATGCTTTGAGAATGACTTCTCTTTTCTCTCAAATGGCTTCTCCATCAGTTATGAGGTTTCTAACCCTAACCCCTTATTTAATCAGATAATAATAGACTCCAAAATTCGTAGGTCTTCTCACTCCTATATTTTAAAAGACTAAAACGCCCCTGAACGGTCTCAGTTTAGTCCAGAATTACCTCAAGACTCAACTAGTATCCCCGGGTATACTATTTTGACTAATTCGACCCTTCCGGACTCATCTGTGACCTCTAAATTATCATTTGAGTCCCTTAAAAATATTACTCATTCTCATCCCAAAATGGTCTACACGCTCTAAATAACTATTTACTACTCGCACTAAGTAAATAGAATGAGGCAATATTAATCAGTATCTTTCTCTCAATTAATACTCCATAATAAAAGTTACTAATAAATCTCATTAAATTTCTTCTCTTGCATAATTTAAATTAAACCGTATTTTCTCATTTAATTCTCCAATTTAATTAAATATAATTACTCAGAAATACGGGGTATTATAGTTTTCCCCTAAGATATGTCTTACAAATAATGGAGCCGTTCCTAGATATCTTTTCAACTATGAAAAGGAATATTGGCACTCTTCTGTCCATTTGATAGAGTTTTTAGTCACTTTTAATAATGAGAGGCACTTATAATACAAATATGTTCAGAGCTTCTACTAGTCCTGTTAGGATTTGGATTTCCATCTTGCTCTTAGGAGGCTGCATGATGATCAATGCCTTGACCTTTCCTGGATTGGCCTCTATTCCTCTTTAGTTTATGATAAAGTCTAAAAATGTTCTAACTTTGACTCGAGCACACACTTGGTTAGATTTAACTTCATATAATATTTCTCTAGCCTATCAAAGGTCTAGTCGTGGTCTTTGGCGTGGTCGTCTTCCTTTATTCTCTTGGTCAGCATGTCGTCCACGTAGATCTCAATGTTCTTTGTAATTTTCTTCTAAAATAAATTATTTACCAACCTTTGATAAGTTAAACCTTTATTTTTTAGTTCGAAGGGCAAAAACAAAATATACCTCGACTGGTGATGAATGAGGTCTTCTCTTTATCTTTTGATTTCATCTTAATCTGGTTATAACAAGAATATGCATCTATAAATCTTAGCAACTCATGCCCAACTATTTCATCCACTAATTGATATATCTGAGGAAAATGATAATAACCCTTGGGAAATGACTTATTTAAATTTATGAAGTCCACACACATCTGTAATTTTTCATTTCTCTTTGGTTCCATCACCACGTTTGGTAACCAGTTGGGATATATCACGTCTTAAATTAAGTCATTTTTATTCAACTTAGACAATTTTTCTTGAATTGCCATGTTCTTCTCCTCGAAAAATACCCATCATTTATGTTTTACTGGCTTAGCTTCCTTAACTATGTTGAGATCGTGGCTGATAATGTGTGGATCAATTCTAGGCATGTCTTCATAGCTCCAAGTAAATACATTTTCCCTAGATCGTAGGATATCCAACAGTTGCTTCTTGAGGATGAGATCTAAGGATGATCATATCTGGGATGTCCTTTCAGGATGCTCATCATCCAAGATTACTGGTTATGCTTCTTCAATGACTTTTCTTATTATAAAACTATCTTCATCTTGAGGATCTATTCTGATAGCTTATTCCTCTCTTCCTCGTCGACCAAGGTGAAGTGCTTCTACCTGGTTTCCTTTCAAAATTCATACACCAAAATTAATGGGGAACTTAAGACATTGATGGGCAGTTGAGGAAATAACCTCAAACTTCTTCCGACCAACTCTTCCAATAATGTTATTGTAGGCCGATGAGATAATATTATCAAGGACGGATAATATCACCGTCTCTATTCTATAGGCCGACCAAGTTCCAATAACCACTTATAGCTCAATTTTACCTAAGGGGTACACTTTTTTATCTGAGAATCCAATAAGAGGACAATAGTATTCCTATAATTTCCAATAAGATAGCATCAATCTCTAAAAACAATCATAGAATAATACATCTGACGATCTCCCATCGTCCACCGAAATTATCTCCATGTTTATGTTGTGAATAATCATGGTTGTCACTAGTTCATCATTATGATTATATGAAAATACTGAGAGTTCATCTATGGAAAATCTTATTATGAGTCTATCCTTGGAAGCTTTATGACATCGGATGTCTAGCACTTCTAACATGTTGAAGTCTCTGTTATTAACACAAGATCTTTTTTCGTTGAGATATGCCTTTCTTTCAGCTGGTCCATCATCTCCTCTTGATATGCAATTTCACCTTATAGAGATCATATTCATCTCTTCTACGGGATCCTTGTAGGGAGTTTGAAAACTAGGCTTGCGATGGATAAGATTTTATTCGAATCTGAATCCAAATAGGAATCTGATCCATTTATGCGACTACAGATCATACCTAAAATTTGATAACCCGATTACACGATTCCCTATTTATTAAATGGACATATTTAGATTCATATACTCCAATTCGTTTAAAATCTGATTCTATTAATATTTTTAGAGTGATGCTATGGGTACCAAACAAATCCCCCAAATCTTCCCCAAATAGCATTAATGAATTATGCCCTTGCGGGACCCATACCACAAGGTTTAACACTTAATGCTATTTGGGGGAGGATTTGGGGAAGTTGTTTGGGACACAAGCCATTTCCCATATATATAATATTTTTAATTAATATATATTCTTTGTAATAATATTTTAAATATATATTATAATAAGTTTAAAAACGGGGACACGACTGACTTAAATATATAATAACTTTAAAAAAGGGGGTAGGAAACATAATAAGTTATAAATATAAATGGGGTAAGTTTTTAATTTTAAAAAATTAACTTTGTTTTAACATTATCAAACCCACGACTTTCTAATTCTCAAAACAAATCTAGGGTTTTATCTCTTTTGTTTCTAAAAAATTCCACCAGGGCTGTATCTCAAAACTCACCCTTCCTCAGCCGACAGCTTCTCCACTCCTCTCCGACAGCCATTGCCCTCCTCTCCGAAAACTTTTGCCTACTCTCAGAAAGCTTCTTCACTCAGATCGTTTGGCAGTAAGTTTTTATCTTTTTTTTTTGAACAAAACACATGCTTTTGCACAAAACACCTATTTGTTCCATTAATCTTTGTTTTTTTGCCCAAATATCATCTTTGTGTAATCTTTTATGTAAGTGATGTTTATAATATTTGGAATTTGAATGTTGGACTTCTATCTTTGTGTTATTTGTGAAATTGTGTTTAATATTTTAATATTAAGCTTTTAGAAATTTGTTTATGGTTCTTGTGAGGGAAGATAATATCACCAATAACATATTCTATGAAAACAATCACAAATGGCAGAAAATAAATGGAATCACACACACAACAACAATGTACATGGTTCGATAACTTTCCTACATCTACGGAGAGGTTTCTTGTTCTTATTAAGTGTCTCTCAAAGCCTCAAGTTTTCATCCCTTTGCTCCGAGTCAGGGTGTACAATTTATATATCCGTTGTTACAGAGATTGAGTTGTTTAAGGAACTCCATAGTAATGCACGGATTTTCCATGAGGTACTTGAATATCTCATTCGAGATTCTTGGTATCTGATTTGACCAAATTCGTGAGTGTTATTCTTCGACTAAACAACTCGTGTGAAAATTAAGTCATGATATGGGCCGGGCCAAGTTGTTAAACTATCTTGGTTGGCTACTCTCATGGACTTGTAATAAATGGTCTCCCACAATTTCTCCTCAAATCTTTGGGCTAAAAGTTATGGGCCAATAGATTTCAACTATGTCAAAGGACCGAGGCCTTAAATATTACCAAAGACCAACATGCCATGTTTGTAATTTTAAGATTTTTAAGAGGGGTACGCTTGTCCCAAAAAGATATTGAAGCAGCAAAATCCTCCTAGGAATAAGAAACTCATCAATTTGTGTATACACTCAACCGTTCATTCAATGACTCTTACCATTCCTATGCATACTTCACCCTTAGCTTCTCTTATGCTTTAAAAGTGGAAGTCCTTCTTCTGTGCTTTCCTAAAGCTTTGTTACTACCTGTAAGTTCTAGTCTTTTCCTTCTTAGTTCTTTTTGTTTCCATTATCTTGTTACTGTAGGTAGGGTTTCTTCTTTCTTGTGCAATTATGGCAATACTAGATAATAAGTCAGTAGATGAATTTTGGTGCCAGTTTAATATCCCTGATTAGGTGATCATCAATTATTCCCCCCTTCCTCAGAATGTTCGTGACATTAACGGGTGGGACTAGGTTCACACCCTTCTGGTAACTCAAGGGGGTTTGACATTCCCCTCAAACCAGTTATTTCTTAGATTTTTTTTTAAAAGTATTTTGCCTTCGTGCTTATCCAATGTGCCCCTAATGTGTGGAAGATAGTAAATGTAGTCCGTATAATAAATACACTCTATGGAATAAAACTAGGTCTTGCTAAGATATGTTAGTGTTACGTGTGATCGCAGACCAAAGTAGGTGTTTTGTATTTGAAAACCAGAAAGGCTGAGCGAGTTCTGGTGGTAAATCTTTTGGACTCCCATAAAGATTACTTGGAACATGTGTTCATTGATAAGAACTGGCAGCGCCCTCCAGTTAAATACGAAGAGGCTAAAATAAGTCGCTTCTTTTTTTTCTTCCTGATGACTTCATGTTCTTAGTCCCCCATACTTTGGGTGATAGTTTTCTTCTTTGTTATTGTAGCTCATGCCAAAAATCAGGAACCTGATATTGGTGAGATTGATGTTGCCGAGCTTATGAAGTCCCTATACAATGAATATCTATGTTCGGTGGCCTTTTTTTAATAATATAAGAATAAAGCCACTAGCTTTATTGCTCGCTCGATTAATAGGGTCCCATCTTTGAAAGCTCCACAAGTAGGTCCTTCTGAGATAGTTGTTATTAAAGAAGAAGAAAATGAATAAGAGGGAAGAGGAGAGGTAGGAGTAGAAGAAGAAGAAGAAGAAGAAGAAGAAGTAGAGGAAAAAAGAAGAAGAAAAGGACAAAGAAGACATGGCCCCTCGGGCCAAGAGGATAAAGTTAAGGCTTCCTGAAGATGATAATCATATGGTCTTGTCTGATAGGCTCTCATCTTTAAAGATGCCTGCAACTGATTCTTCTAAGGGAAATAGTTATGGCCCATCTGACAAAGGGAAAGAGCAAGAAAAAGAGAAAGAGAAAGAGAAGAGAAGGGAGGAAGAGGGGAGATAGAAGAATAAGAAGAAGGGAGGATAGATTGGAGGCTAAGAGGTGTTTGTTTCTGCAATTCTCTGGGAGGCCTCATTTCCTTAGTATTGAGGGGACTAGTGTGGGTGACTCACCCTCTTTGGCTCCTGACATTATAAAAAGGTCAGTGCTCGCTACTGATCGCGAACGCTCTTCTATGATTGGATCATCCCAAATCACCATCGAGACCGCACAAGGGATGGCTCTAGTAAGTGTTTACTTTTGTTTCTTTTTTCTTTTCCTCTTTTTATTTCTGTTACGATTCTCTGTTCCTTTTTGTGTGTAGATGCTATTTGACTTTAATACTCTTTTAGACACCCAAGTTGATAGCTTTAGGAGGGAGAAAAACTAAAAGATGCTCTGGAAGCTGAGAAGGAGGCCTTTATCAATGCTCTCCAAGAATGGGAGCATGTAAAGAAAGAAATGTCCAAGGCCTATGATGCTCTTAGGGATACTCAGAAGGTTATAATTGTTGAGAAGTCCGAACTGGCGGAGACCAATAAGGCCTTATCTGAAAAAGTTGCTAAGCTGGAGGTGAGCTTCCCCAAGTGAAGGATGATGGTTACCGTGAGGGATTTTATAAATCATACGAGGATGTAAAGCGCCAATTAGCTTATGGGTGGAAGGTCTCTCCTTCAAGAAGGGATGGAAATAAGGTTTAAAGGCTACTAAAACTCCCACAATCTCTAAGATTTTCAATCTTCATTCTCCTGGTCTCGACCCTTCTATTAAAGGGGAACAAGATGGCGACCATGCTACTGGTAATGCAAAAATTGTTCATATCTAGGTCGATGAAAGTGATGGTGCTGACCATGAGCAACATATGGTTGATAAGGAGAAGAACATTGTAGACGGAGACGAGTGAAGGGAGAAGGCTTTGTAGACTATGAGTTTACATTTTCCTTGTATAATCTTATCCTTGTCAGTTTGTAGCTATCTTTTGAGAACTTAATGTATTGGCATATGGCCACCTTTTTACGCTACGTGGGAGTGAAAATTTTCTCCTTTTTTGCATATGTTTACCTGAATTTCCATGTGCTAATATTATTTCTTTTGTTATCATGTGTATCATTTGCAGTTTGCTGATTTAGATTGCTATATTTATCCCAACTCTCAATTAGGGAGAATTCTTGGACCTGACATCAGCTTAAAGTCTTGCAAAGCCTTTGTAAGAATATACAAGTCTTTAAGAGCATTGAATGAGAAGTACAAGAATCATACTGAGGTGATTGCTAAATTGAAAGATAATCTCCAGGAAATGGAGGAGTTAGGCACCTCCGTTCAAGAGGAAGTAAATTCCTTGGGGGCCCAACTTTTAGAGAGCGCTGAGATCAACCAAGTGGTTGCTAGCTTGAAGTGTTTTGTGCTTATTCTTAAAGACAATGTTAAGAAGCTGAGATATGCATTCAAGGTGGGACCCCGATAAGTTTGAGATGAGGGTTACAACGCTGGTTGTGTAAATGCCCCAGCGAAACTCGAGGAGGCAGAAGATGTTGCCTTTGCTCGGGGATGGATAAGGGCCCTTAAGAAGGTGAAGACTCTAAAAGAATCAAACTGTGGTATAAATACCAGATTGAGTTCCCTGCTTACTGCTATAACCCTTTCTCAAAAGATGATAAGTGGATCGTGATTGATGATATTCCCTCAAAACTCTTGGATCATGATCTCGATGAAGATGTAGAATAGTTTTCCCCAAAGACAACTGATGGTCAGAGAGCGGTTGTAGAAGAATATCTTGCTCATCGCCCTGGCCCACCTTAAGTCTTTATGTATTTCCTTTTGGTATGTAATTTTAACCTTATATCTTAATAAAGAATTTTCTTATGTTTTGAGCATATTGTGACTAAACATATATTGGTCTTATCTGCTCGATGGTCACTTAGTATTTTTATTAACCAAAGCGATACTGATTCACCAGTCTTAGGCTTTAGGTAGGCTCATTCTTAGTTTGAATAATTTTGGGATTTTTCATCCGATTAAATGATATTTAAGTATTATCACTCTGCCTTTTATATGTCTAAACATTCTCCCTGTCCAATATGCTTTAGCAATATCATTCCATCCACTTTACCTTTCAGGTCATGTCGTCACACTCCCTTAGGCCTAAGTGAGATGATGACAAGAATGCACCTGGCTAGTGGGCAATCGACTCGAGAAGGACTTTTTCAACCAATGTAAGTTAGCGACCAACCTGAGTTGACTTTGTTACATAAAGATCCCCTATAGGGCTTTTGTTGTTACCGGGGCAACTCATAAGGCCTCTAGTGTTTACGCTAAAGGCCTGAGGGTGATTTGAAGTACTTATAGTTCACTTTTTACCACGTTTGTTAGACATTTAGATATGCGCAAAGGAGTTCTCATTGGGAAATGTGCAAATTGACGAGATATAACCAAGATAAGTTAAGCTGCCAATACGAGAATAGAGGGTCCAACCAGACTTTATTCATTGAGTATGGTCTATCAAGCAACACAAGCTTAAAAATAAAAAAATTTCTAACTAAAACATGAAGAAATCTAAAAGTAGAACTTATTAAGATTGTATGCGTTCTATGCTCTTGGTATCTCTCTGTCCTCCAGCGTTATAAAGTGATATTCTCCTTGAAGATCATCTCTGATTATTCTGAAGGGTCCTTCCCAGTTTGGTCCCTGTTTATCGTTTGACGGTTTTATGGCATTGCCGAGTACTTTCCTCGGGATATAGTTCTTTATAAGAAACTTCATCAGATTGACCCTCCTATTGTACTGCTTAGCTAGTTGTTATTGGTAGAAAGAAAATTTGATCAAGGCCAGCTCTCTTCGTTCATCTACTAGGTCAGGATCAGTGCATAGTGTTCCATCGTTGAGACCTTGGTCGAACAGAGTGGTTCTCATAGTAGGGAGACCTTCTTCTAGAGGGATTTCAACCTCCATTCCATAAGTGAGTGAAAAGGGTGTTTCCGCAATTGGTCTCTTGGGTGTTGTGCGATAAGCCCATAGAACATAGGGGAGTTCATCCACCCAAGCACCATTATCTCTTTCCAATCTCTTTTTTAGTCCATCGATCATGGTTTTGTTGGAAGCTTCTGCTTGACCGTTTCTTTGGGGATGTGCCACAGAGCTAAAGTGATTCTTGATGCAGTGTTCATCGTAGAAAAATTAAACAAAACTACTTTAAAATTGTGTACCGTTGTCTATGGTGTTGGTCCTTGGTATCCTAAAGAGATTTATGATGTTCCTCCATATGAACCTTTTCATGTTAGAATATCGAATATTTTCCAATGGTTCTGCCTCTACCCATTTGGTGAAGTAATCTATGGAGACCAGGAGATACTTTTGATTTCCAGGTGTAGTGGGTAGAGGTCCCACGATGTTCAGTCCCCATTAAGAGAAAGGCCATGGGTGAGGGTGATTTTAGGTCACTGGTGGGTTGGTGAACCATAGGTGAGTGCTTCTGGATTTTTCACATTTGTGAACATAGGCACCAACATCTTTTTTGCATGTGAGGCATCCAATATCCTTCTTTGATAGCGCGAAAGGCTAGTGATCTTCCACATAGCGCGAAGGGCGTGCAAATGATTTTTTTATAAAGCCTCCCTTTAGGGTTGAGGTAGAAATGAGTAGCCATGAACCTGATTTGATGGCTCGATCTCCCGTCGCCTGGCAATATGTCACTCCGTATATAATTGGTGACATGATCCATTCAACTTGGGGCCTTATCTGTGAGGAGGACTTGCTCAACCACGACTGTCGGGTCCATACTGGGACGCATACGGAACTCTATCTGAATTATTCTCCTTAGTCCAGAGTCAATTACCGAGCTTAGTAACGCTAAAGCGTCAGCGTGACTATTTTATCCTCGCGGGAACTATTGAATTTCCACCTTTTCAAAGTATCCCATGAGTCCTATTACTACGTTTAGGTAAGCTACCATTCGATCATCTTTGGGGTTGAAATCCCCACTTACCTGCTTGGAGACCAATTTGGAATCACATAATACGTGGAGGCATTTTTCCCATGGTAGTTTAGCTTTTCGTAAACCGTTGATCAGTGCTTCATACTCAACTTCGTTATTGGAGGCTTCAAATCCCAATCTAATTCCTTGCTCAATTACGGTGTCTTTGGGGGTGTTGATGACAATCCCTACTCATGCCCCCTTCTAATTTGAGGTTCCATCAACATACAATGTCCAATCTTTGGACGACGCTTCCCATGTCATTGATTGCTCATCATTCAGTTGATCTAATGGCTGATCTCTTGTGAACTTAGAAATAAGATATGCTAAGATCTATCCCTTGATTGTTATTTTGGGCTGTAAGTGGATATCAAATCTTCTGAGTTTGACTGACCACTTTGAAAGAAGTCCAGAGAGGTCTTCCCTTCTTAGAACGACCTTGAGTGGGTAGGAGGTGATTACTGTAATGAAGTGGGCATCGAAGTAATGCTTCAACATCCTTGAAGAAACCACCAGTGCGTAGGTGAGCTTTTCCAGAGGTAAGTACAGTTGTTCAGCATCTAGGAGTGTCTTACTGGTGTAGCAAATCATATGTTATCCCGCCTCCTTTTCGCATACTAAGCCAGAGATCACGACATGGAATGATACTGCCTGGTAAAGATATAGTTGGTCTCCATCATTTGGTATTACCCATAGTGGGGACTTATTAAGGTAAGAATTGATCTCTCCCAGAGCTCGTGAACAGTCATCATCCCATATGAGGCCTTTATCTTTTTTTAAGAGCTGGAAGAGTAATTGACAGCATTCCAAGGGCTTGGATTTTTAGCAATTGAGCACCGCAAGCATCCCAGTAAGCTTCTGAAGATATCTCAATGTCTGAGGAGGCTGGATCCTGGTGATAGCATTAATTTGGTCTGGGTTTGCCTTGTTTCCACTTTTACCTACTAGGTAACCTAAGAGTTTTCCTGACTGGACACAAAATGAACACTAACCTGCATTAAGCTTCATTCGATACTTCCTGAGGATCTCAAAGGTTGCTGCTAGTTCTAAGAGGTGATCGACCTTGTCCTTGCTTTTAACAAGCATGTCGTTGAGGTATACATCCATCATTTGTCCCATTTTTTATTGAACATATTGGTTACCAATCTTTGGTAAGTTTCCCCTGCGTTCTTGAGGCCAAATAGCATGGCCTTGTAAAAGTACAAACCGATTGACTCTATAAAGGAGGTCTTATCCTAGTCGGGCCCGTATAGAGGGATATAATGGTAGCCTCAGTAAGCGTCCAAGAAGGTCATCCTCTCTCGCATTGATGTAACGTAAACCGAATGATCTATCTTTGGGAGAGGGAAGCTATCCTTGGGACATGCCCAGTTGAGCTCGGTGAAATCGCTGCACACTCTCTAGCTGCCATTGCTTTTGGGAACCACCATTAGGTTTGATAACCATGAGGTGAACTGAACTTCCCTGATGGATCCTATATCCAGTATCTTCCTTACTTCTTTCTCCACTTCCTTAGCTTTCTCGGGGATGTTCGACGAGCCTTTTGAGCAATGGGATTGAAAGTGGTATCATCGTACATGCGATTGTAGGTCACGCTAGGGTCAATCCCTGGTTACTCATAAGGATCCAAGGCGAAAACATCTATTTTACTTTTGATAAGTGGTACCAACTCCATTTTCTCTTAATCGATGAGAGAAGATTGGATCAAAAATTTCCTTTCTATCAAGTTTTCATCAGTTATAACTTCCTCCAGGCTTTCTACGACTCTCTCGACAGGGAGGACCCTTTCTCTTCCACCCCCGGTTGACCATACCATATTTTTTATCTGCAGAGAACAAGCCCCTCATGGTCTTTCTCATGGGCATCCTTTGACTCCTTCTTCTTTCATTGGGCAAATAGCTGCAATAAATCACTTCTTGGCCGTAGCCTAGTCGCCACGAATATTGACTACCCCTTCATTTGTTATGCACTTCAGCTTTGATGATAAGTGGATGGCACGACCTTTATGGTGTGGAGCCAACCTCTGCCCAAACTAGCATGGCATGGGGACTCAATGTCCACTAATAGAAACTCAATTAGCTTTTAGATGTTTCCTTCCCTGATTGGCAATATTATCTTTCCTAACGACATGATGATCCTTCATGCAAAGCTCACTAGTGGGATAGTGGCTTCATTGAGGTCGACAACATTTAACTTCATTTTGTGGAACAATTATAGGTACATCACTTCGGACGAACTCCTCTGATCCACAAGTAGCTTATAAACATCCCAGTTAGAAATTCTTAGTGTGATTACCAATGCATCATGACGTGGAGTTATCACCCCAACCAAGTTCACGGAACATGATGTGCTTGGTGTAATTAACATCTTCTGGTTGCCGACGCATTCATCCCTAGAATTTTGAAGGGTCAATTTGAAAAGCTTCCATTATAGAAGTCACCTTCTCGAGTTCCATTCTAATGGCATTTCTTGGGATATGTTTGATGTTCGACGCCCTATGAATTACTATATACTCGTGCCCTATATCATCACCGAGGACATTGTCTAGATTTTGATCGTTATAGGCTGCTACTTTCTCTATTTTCTTTTCAACATACTCGCTGAGGTGTCCTGCCTGAACCAGCTCTTCCAAATGTGACTTTCGAGCTTTGCAATTCTCGATTCGATGACCCCCATCATTATGTAATGCGCATCTTAGCGCGTTGTTTCTTTTAGTTGGGTCACCACCCATCTTCTTGGGACATTTGATAAAAGTCTCATCCTTGATATTACTGAGAATTTTTTAAATGGGTTCCTTGAAGACTGTATTAACAGCCTAGAAAAGCTTGGAGGGGTCATTCTTGTTTCCACTATTGGAGCCATTCTTGCCCCCATTCTTGTTTCCCTTCTTCTGGGTACCATTCTTCTTCATCACCTTGTTCACTTTTTCTCGACCATTATCTTCAACATTAGCGTACTTATCGATACGAGCCGTAAGATCTTCAATGCTGATGGATATTTTCTGGGTGAGAGATTGGTGCTGTAGATAAGTGGTCGGCAAGCCTATTTTAAAGGATGCTACGACAACCTGCTCTGAGCATTCCTCAATATCATAAAAAACTTCTCAATATCTTTTGGCATAATCTCGTAGGTTTTTCTATGGCTTCTTCTTTATAGTGAGTAGTGCATTCATTCTCTTAGGATGAGAGCTTCTTGTTATGAATCATGTTGTGAAAGCGTATGCCAGTAATGCAAAATTCCCGATCGACCTATGGGTAAGCCTTTCAAACTAATTATGTGCTATATAATGTAATCTATAAGGGAAGATTCTACATATAAGTGTGCCATCGTGGCTCCATAAGGTCATTGCTTATCGATATTGCCTAACATGGTCTATAGGGTATGTTTTCCAGTCAAAGACCTTAAACTTGGGGACAATGAATATCTTCGGGGGATCCCCTTGTTCGATTTCCCTTGGAAATGGGGACTTCATCTAAGAGTTGAGAGATCTTCTATCTAGCTCTCTGGTTGATCTGGCTCCTCGGCACGCTGAGTGTTGGTCCATCTCCCTACCGACCAAAATCGTTAAATCTTCATTCGATCGATCATTGCTCCTGTAGCACCTTTCCTGCTGGCCACACTCTGATCGTGCTCACTCTGACCTATTACGTTCACTTCTATCCTCGTCACGCCTAGGGCTCCTTCCTCGGTTCGGGGAGTCACCCCCCTTAGGGCTAAGAGTCCTATCTCAATGTCACCATGTGTTTCTGTGGAAATCTCACTCCATTCTTTCAAGTTAAATCTTAAGACAAGCATTCTCTTCTTTTTGGCAGCATGCTAGCTCTTCTTTTTCTCGAAGTCTGGCTTCATAGGCATCGACCAACCTAAAAATTCGGGTGGACCAAGGTGGACCATGGATTTTTTCAGAAGGTCGCCTTTCTTTGAGAAACCTTGGGTTTGTATGATATGCCCCAAGTGTGACCTCGGCCCAGAGACACCAACCTCGACCGAGATCATGGCCGACTTTGGATAAGCCTTGGGCGTGTGGCACCAGCACTCGGCCATAGCAAGGTCGGCCCAAGACGACACTGCCACCAGCCACTATAAAGGGCATCACAAGGATCAACATCATTCTCGTATACCTTGAAATGGCAACCTCGTCCATATATAGGCCGAGCTCGCAGGAAGCCACCAGCAACCTCATCAAGACATTAGTCGATACTCCACATTCCAGCTAACCTCGTCTCAGGCCGACCTTGTCCATTGTCTCGGCTAGGATTAGGCCGAGACCTCCATGGAATACACGGACTGGGCGAGTACCTAGACTTACCAACCCCGGCCTCTCCCAGGCGGAGGTCATACACCAGGCGCGATAGCCGAGCATCTGCTGACATTTGGATAAGGTCACGTGGACACAAATCAGTTATAACAAGATTATTCCCCACACGTGGGGAGAATATTGCATCATCATTCTCTACATGAGACAGTGACAAATGGCGTTCCCATATTGGTGAGGCAAACACACACATGCTCATTGCATGCATGGGTGATACATTACACCCCCTAGGTACTATATATAAAGGTCATCCTCTACCTTGCAAAAGGGCCCCAGATATTTAACCCTAGCTGAAACTCTGTCTAGATACATAGTAGAGAGAGAAAGCTCGAGATATTGTATCCATGGCCATTAGTGCCTTATTGTAGTGAGGTTATTCACACACACACACACAGTGGACGTAGGCCAATTTAGGCTGAACCACTTATATACTGGTGCTCTCTCCTCTTCTCCTCATCTCATTCTCTTACCTTTTACATAACTATGATGCGATTGTTGTTCTTATATTGATCTCTAAAACACCTTATCTGGTGGTGCTAATTCCAGCATCATCATTTTGGCGCCGTCTGTGGGAACGAGAAGCTATCTCTTCCTCTTCTTCAGCTTAACCTCGTCGGAGACTCTAGTGGTGAACCAGGCACCGCCCCTTGCGTGGAGCTGCTTCACCATTGAAAGAGGTCCTTTGAGGTACTAATCTCATCTGCTACTTAAGCTCTATAGTGTTAACATATGGCACCAGAATTACCACCGCCTCTTCCGCCATCTGGGGGTGGAGGGCCTAGTTCCAGTCAGGCCCCCCCCAGTCCGCAATGGCGGAGGTAGCTGCAGCCTTGAGATCTTTAGCTGCAACACAACAAGCTATACAAGAGCAATTTGCACAGCTAAGCCAAACTATGATGAGGCCACCTGGAGTCTCACCGGATATGATCACTCCGGTGGCAGTTCAGCCTCATCCTGATGCGAAGGGACCACCCCAAGCACCAATGAAGGACCAGCCTGCACCCCAGCGGAGAAGGGACGTTGCTGACCCTAGGCGCTTACGCCTGGGGAGGCAGGGAAACCCTTGCCCAGAGGACAGGTATGATGATCTAGAGGAAGAAGAAGCCCCGGAAGATTGTTGGGAGACGTATGAGGTGTCAAATAACACTGTACGACCTCTTAGGAAAAGTCAAGGTTGTGTCGGTCGAAGAGGTGAAGAGGCCCAACAAAGAGGGTCAGCCTTTGATAGGTTGAGCAGAGGGTCGACCTTTGAGAGATTGGGCCCGATGAATGACCTAAGATAGAGACTGTCGAGATCAAGGGGCGCAACAGGCTCTCAGAGAGGGAACAGGCAGGGTCTGCCATATCAAGGACGACATTGTGAAAGAAGAGGCAGGTAACAGGAAGAGGTCAACAACCGACGTGTCGCGGCAGGGAAACTCTCGATCCATCCCAGGGAGGTGGTAGGGGATAACCTCGGCCAAGTCGATGGCATAAGACCATGGAATGATTCTATCCAGCGCCTTAAGGAGAAGATAGGAGAACTCATTAAAAGCAGGGACCCATTACAAAGGGGTTATCCAGAGGGCTCCCCATTTGTGGCTAGGATAGTGGGGTTCCCAACCCCAGCTAAGTTCAAGCCTCCTACAGTGTCTCCTAAGTATGATGGCAGCACTAACCCTGTGCATCATATCGAAATGTACCAGTCGGCAGCAAACATTGACTCGATACCCGATGAGATGAAGTGTAGGGACTTCTCTGGGACCTTGACAGGGGCAGCGCACAGTTGGTTCACCTCCCTTCCGAAGAACTCAATTGAGAACTTCAAAGGCTTGGCTGAGCGATTCATCCACAACTTCTGCTTTGGGGTGAGGCCTCAAAAGAAGACTACCCACCTGTTGTATGTCAAGCAGGCCAAGGGTGAGAGCCTAAGAGACTACATAGCAAGATTCAACAAAGAAAAGTTGGAGGTCGAAGATTATGAAGACAACATAGCCATGACCGCCCTTATAGGAGGTCTCCAGAAGGGGAAGCTATTGTGGAAACTGGCGAAAGACCCCATAGGTCTATGGCGGAACTGTTGGCAACCACAGGGAAAGTAATGAATGCGAAAGAGGCAATGGACGAAAAGTATGAGGATGAAAACTGTGGTGGTAGTGGAAAGTACCAAAGCAAGATAGATGGGAAGAAGAGGTCGGGTGATGACAAGTTCGCTCACTATACACCTCTGACTGTAAGCTATGAGCACATCCTCAATGAGATTAAGACTGACATGACTCTGAGATGGCCAGAGAAACTAAAGGCCCCACCACATAAGAGTAACAAAAACCTATGGTGCGAGTTCCACCAGGATCATGGCCATGTCACGGATAGATGCTTCCCTTTAAAAGATGAGATTGAAAAGATGTTGAAATCTGGAAAGCTGAGGAAGTATGTGGATAGTAAGGCTCCAAAGGGTGGAAGAGATGACCCTAAGAAAAGGAGAAATGACAAATTCCATGACAATGCCCCGGCCAGAGGAGACGATGATTCAGAAAGAGTTGACGAAGATGATCCGGATCTTCCGCCAAAAGATGACAACACCCCGGTGAAGAGGGTCGATACGATCTCCTTTGGTGTTGACACCATATGTGGAGGATTTACAGGAGGTGGATCTAAAGTAGCTGATAGGAAGGCTCACATAGAAGAGGCCAGGTCAGTGGCCAAGCTTGAAGTTGTGAATCTAACGTCTTCCGATGCAGTGCAGAAGAGGAAGAAAGTAGACATGGACACCCTTATAGTTAGTTTCTCCAGACTCGACTTCAAGGGTATCTTATCCCCCCATGATGACCCTATGGTCATTACAACAAGGGTGCATGGGTGCGAGGTGCAGAGGATCCTCATAGATGGGGGGAGCTCGACGGACGTGATGTTCTGGCCTTGCTTCAAGAGCCTAGGTCTTAGCAGAGCAAGGCTGGTGCCCCATCATCACCCATTGATAGGCTTCAGTGGCAAAAAGGTCCACCCTTGGGCATGTATGAGATGGACGTACGGATGGGTGATGAGTGGCCTAAGAGGCTGACCAAGAAGATAAATTTTTTCGTCATGGACGAGAACGTGTTCTCGGCTTATAACCTCATCATAGGAAAGGTGGCCCTTAAAGAGTTTCAAGTTGTGCCGTCGACGGTCCATCAGATGCTAAAATTCTCGACTCCTTATGGAGTAGGGGAAGTGCAAGGTGATCAAACCACAGCGCGAGAATGTTACTTAAACTCGACAGAAGAGAGAGAAGCCCATAAGAGGGCAACCACCACTTACAGCATTGATACTCTTGACCCAAGAGATGAAACAAAGTTGAAGAAGGGAGAGGTCGCAGAAGAGGTAGAATCCATCGTCCTCAATGAGGACGAGCTGGAAAAAATCATCTAGGTCGGTAAATCCCTAGAGGCAGGAATCAAGGAAGAGATGATAAACTTCCTCAGGAGGAGACATAGTGTCTTCGCATAAAGTCACGCAGACATGCCTGGCATCGACCCTGAGGGGATGAGTCACAAGCTCAACGTGACTAGAGATGCCAAGCCTATCAAACAGAGATGAAGAGTCTACTCAAGGGAGAAATACGACATCATCCGAGAAGAGGTCAAAAAGTTAGAAGAGGCTGAGTTTATAAGGGAAGTCACATATCCGGAGTGGCTTTCAAATGCAGTCATCGTTCCTAAGGCCAATGGGAAGTGGAAAATGTGTGTGGATTTCACTAACCTGAACAGATCTTGTCTAAAAGACAGCTATCCCTTACCTCAGATAGATCAGACGGTGGATACGATGACGGAACATGAGCTCATGAGCTTCATGGACGCGTATTCAGGCTATAACCAAATCTTTATGGATGCTGAAGACTCAGAGAAGACAACCTTCATTACTGACAAAGGGACGTACTGCTACAAAATGATGCCCTTCGGTCTGAAAAATGTAGGGGCAACGTACCAACGTCTTGTCAATAAGATGTTCGAAGAGCAAATAGGTAAGACTATGGAGGTGTATATAGATGATATGCTAACAAAGAGCTTGAAAGCTTGCACTCACATGGCAGATCTTGAGAATACCTTCGATGTTATGGACTCATACAGAATGAAACTCAACCCAGCGAAGTGTCTCTTCAGAGTAGGAGCTAGGAAGTTCCTGGGATTCATCGTTAACCAAAGAGGAATCAAAGCGAACCCTGAGAAAATCAAGGCATTACTTTACATGAAGACTCCTAGGAGTATCAAGGATGTCCAAAGACTCACAGGGAGAGTGGCTGCCCTTAACAGGTTTATTTCTAGGGCAACGAACAAGTGTCTTACATTTTTTAAAGTTCTAAGAGAGGCCTTCCAATGGGACGAAGAGTGTGAAAAAGCCTTCAACCAACTCAAATCTTACTTGGTATCCCCCCTATTGCTATCTCGACCCGTCGCAGGAGAAAAGTTATATGTGTATCTGGCAGTCTCTGAATCAGCCATCAGTGCAACCATAATACGGGAAGACGATGGGATCCAAAGACCTGTGAATTTCAACAGTAAAGCCCTTCAAGGGGCTGAACAGAATTACCCTCGCATGGAAAAGTTGGCCTATGCCCTGATACATGCTTCAAGAAAAATGAAGCCCTAATTCCAAGCTCACTCCATGGTAGTCCTCACCGACTCCCCACTAAGATAGGTCCTGCATAAACATAAGAAATTCGGGAGATTGATGACCTGGGCCATCGAGTTGGGGGAGTACGATCTTGCCAACCAACCTAGGACAGCCATCAAAGGGCAAGCCCTCGCAGATTTTATTGCTGAGTTCACATGGGAAGAGGCCGAGGCAGAGAGAGGCATGGGGGGCATGGAAGAGACAAACCGTAGTGTCTTCTGAAATTAGGAAGAGACGACACTAAGTGTCTTCCGAGAGGAGGAAGAGACGACACCAAGTGTCTTCTGAGATCTAGAAGAGGTCACATCCAAAAAAGTTATGAGCAGAATTGTGGAGGACGAGGAGGATCGATATATCTTCAAATAAGGAGTCATGACAGAAGGAACCTTTTCATCAGATATCGACGTCTGGATCCTCTTCATTAATGGCTCTTCCTGCGACAGTGGAAGCGGTGCGGGGTTGATACTCTCGGCTCCAGATGGTGCTAACATTGAATACGCTCTGAGGTTTAACTTCCAGGTCTAAAAAAATGAGTCCGAGTATGAGGCCATGATAGCAGGTCTCTTATTGGTAACAACTCTTCGCGTAAAGTGACTCCTACTCCATAGTGACTCGAGGTTAGTTGTCAATCAAGTACTGGGATCTATGAGGCCAAAGATGAAAGGATGGCCAAGTACTTGAAGAGGGTAAGAAGGTTGTTAGAATATTTTGAAGAGGCAAAACTGAAGAGAGTGCCTCGATAAAGTAACAGTCATGCAGATGCATTGGCAAGGCTGGCCTCGACAATGAAGACAAATGTTAGAAGGACCATTCCGATCGAGGTTTTGAGAAAGGCAACCATCGAGGAAGAAGAGGTATGTAACTCGTGTCACAATTTGAACCTAGGAGACTCATGGATCTACCCCCTCGTCAGGTATATCAGAGGGGGAGAGCTACCTGAGTCCAAGCTAGAGAGGAGAAAATTGAGATATAGGGCTGCTAAGTTCTCGATGATAGGAGACGTCTTATACAAAAAGGGATTCTTATTGCCTCTCCTCAGATGTGTGCATCCCACAGAAGTTCCTCGGGTTTTACAGGAGGTTCATGAGGGTTCTTGCTCTAGGCACATAGGGGAAGACCCTTGGCCAAGAGAATCATCACACAGTGGTACTGGTGGCCAACTTTGTCCAAAGACGCCGCAACTTGCGTAAAGAGGTGTGATAAATGTCAAAGATTCACCACCATCCCTCATCAGCCCCATCAGCCTATGACGTCAATCACCTCTCCATGGCCATTTGCAGTATGGGGGATTGACTTAGTAGGACCCCTACCAAGAGTCGCCAATAACTATAGATTCTTGATAGTTGCCATAGACTACTTTTCAAAGTGGGTGGAGGCAGAGCCGATGATAACGATCACAGAGCAGAAGACCTTGAAATTTATTTGGAGGAATATCATATACATATATGGCCTCCCAAACACTCTCATCTCGGACAATGGGACCCAGTTCAAGAACTCCTCTTTCGAAAAGTATTACCTAAGAGTAGGAATTAAGCAATTCTTCTCATCTCCTGGCCGACCTCAGGCAAATGGTCAGACCGAGGTCACAAACAAAACTATCCTAGATGGAATCAAGAAGAGGTTAGAAGATGAGAAGGGAAGATGGACTGAAGAGGTCTACGCTGTGTTATGGGCCTACAGAACCACGACAAGGACACTAACAGGAGAAACCCCATTCATGTTAGCACACGGCTCAGAGGCCGTCATACCAACGGAAGTAGGACTCCCAACTCATAGGATTCAGACCTATGACCCCGACAATAATAAGGAAGAGAGGAGGCTAGACCTAGATCATATCGAAGAAAGAAGAGAGGACGCAGAGGTCCGACAAGCAGCCTACCAAAAGAGGGCAGCAAAATTCTACAACCAGAAGGTGAAGTCAAGACCCATTGCAGTGGGAGACCTAGTGCTAAAGAAGACCTTACCGAAAGTGAACAAACTCCACCCAAACTGGCACGGCCGTTACAAAGTGATAGAAGAGGTTGTGCCTGGCACTTACAGTCTAGAAAACCTAGAAGGAGAACCTTTCACTAACCCATGGAATGCTGATCACCTAAAGAGATATTACATATGATGTTGTATAGAGTTTTATGTAAATGTACCATCTCATTATGAAGAGACTATTAATAAAGATCAGTTCCCATGACAGTTCTTGCTTCATTCTTAGATCAGAGATTAACTGTCAGGATAACATCTTAGGTGATGACCTCAGACCTTCATAACACCATTCGGTGGTGACGAGGTCTGATCTCAGACACCATAATGGGATGACCTCAGACACATAACATCATTAATTTGGTTTGATTAATTACGAGGATAACATCTTAGGTGATGACCTCAGACCTTCATAACACCATTCAGTGGTGATGAGGTCTGAGATCAGACACCATGATGGGATGACCTCAGACCCTGAACATCATTAATTTGGTTAGATTAATTACGAGGATAACATCTTTGGTGATGACCTCAGACCTTTATAAAACCATTTAGTGGTGACGAGGTCTGAGATCAGACACCATAATGGGATGACCTCAGACACAAAAACATCATTAATTTGGTGAGGTTAGTTATGAGGATAACATCTTAGGTGATGACCTCAGACCCTCATAACACAATTCAGTGGTGACAAGGTCTGAGATCAGACACCATGATGGGATGACCTCAGAGCCTGAACATCATTAATTTGATGAGATTAATTACAAGGATAACATCTTAGGTGATGACCTCAAACCTTCATAACACCATTCAGTGGTGACAAGGTCTGAGATCAGACACCATGATGGGATGACCTCAGACCCTCAACATCATTAATTTGGTGAGATTAATTACGAGGATAACATCTTAGGTGATGACCTCAGACCTTCATAACACCATTGTGGTGACGAGGTCTGAGTTCAGACACCATAATGGGATGACCTCAGACACATAACATCATTAATTTGGTGAGGTTAGTTATGAGGATAACATCTTAGGTGATGACCTCAGACCCTCATAACACCATTCAGTGGTGACGAGGTCTGAGCTCAGACACCATAATGGGATGACCTCAGACACATAACATCATTAATTTGGCGAGATTAATTATGGGGATAACATCTTAGGTCAGACCATTGATTAATTTTAAACAAGATATCATTGCAACAAGACAAGAGAGCTAAAACATCACATGAAATTCAATAAAAGTAAGGATGATCCTCCTCAGAGGTTGATACATTCAGAAATAATAAATGATCAAGGATTACATAACAAGTTTCAAAATGTTATGGGTTACAAATAATGTTAAAAAATTATCTAAGGGTTTGAGGGGGGAATATTGATATCCTTGGCTTGGTTAGGCTCTGCAACATTGGTCACCTCGGCCATGTCATCATGATGGTCCTTCCCTTCAACCTCAGTGCAGTCCAATGTGGCAGTCTCGGTGGGCACGGAAGCCTCCTCCTCCACCTCCTGAAGGGCCTGGGAAAACTGAGGGTCAGCAAAGCCGAGGCCTACAAAATCTGAGGCTTTCAGAGTACCAGCCTCCCTCTCCTTGACGTTAGCCCACTTGATAGTGTCTTTGATACCTATTTCAAGGTATTCAAAGCCGAAGCTCATAAACTCGTCAGAGGACTTGTAGTCAGAGATTATCTTCTTAGAGGCATCATCGAGTGCTGCCCTAACAGCTGAGTGGACCTTTTGTTGTAGGACATCATCCTTAGCCTTCAGAGTAGTAGCATGTTCTTTACCAAGATGGGAGATGTTCTTCTCCAGCCCCCTCACCTTCTTCTCAGAATCCTTCAGCTCATACTTGAGGCACTCAATCTCTGCGTTCAGAGTGTTCTGGACCTTCTCAGCTTCTTGACCCTTTTGGATGAGGGGAAATTTCCTCAGAGTCTAGTTGGATAAGTGGTGCATAGCTGCCAGGCCCTGCATATTTTGTGATCATGAATGAGTTGAAGAACAATAAGATGTTGCACTTAGGGTGAAGAATAATCAGAAAGATCAAGTCATACCTGAATGGATCGGTGAATGTTGAACTCAACTAGCAGAGGGGTGTCCAGTGACCTGAAGAAGCATTTGTCAGCCTCGGTCATTGCAGAGCCGAAGGCATCTAAAACCTAAAGACTGTGGCCGACTATGCTATCAGTTATTTTTAACTGATCTAGATGAGCCGACAGGGCGTCAGCTGAAGAGATGGGGATGGCAGCGTTAGCAGTCTTCTTCTTTGGCCTCTGATCCTCAGGGGCATGACCTTCTGGAGTCCTCTTCTTTGTGGCTGGGGGCTTAGAGGCAGAGGGAGCTGGGGGAGGAGCGTTAAGGCCTGCTTTCTTGGCAAGTCTCGTCAAGCTGGGTGCAGCCATCTCCCAAAGCTCGTCTGAAATATCCTGTGGTCGCTCTGCAAAAAATTAGTAGATCTGAGTTAGATAATCAGACATGAATAAACTCAGAGGTCAAACTTAAAACAAAAATTCTTACCAAGCTCGGTAAGGGGACTTCCACCTAGACCTATCCCAGAGAGGTAGTGGGGAGTCATCAAGTGCTCGAACCTGACGAACAGATCATGTACCCCCTGATCATGAAGGGCTTTCACCTTCTGAAGGTTCGATGGGCTCAGGCCAGGGTCAGCCCTCGCAGACATTGTGACTTTACCCCACCTCAGGGGCATCCTCGGCTCTAGAATAGATGAGGGAACACATGGGCTAAATTCCCATGGCCCAGAAGCACAGAAATACCGAGGCTTCCAATTATGGTTGGAAGTCTGAGTTAATTGAAACATTTTCTTCTCAGGCTTCCGAGCTACAAAGTGGTAGTATCTCAGATGATTTTTGGCCGAGGAAGGGACATAGCAACCTACGAAGACCTGAACTGGAATGTCTGAGTGGTGGACAGCCTTCCATAAGACTATGGCCCCTATTATGACTCTCCAGGCATTAGGGGATAGTTGAGAGGGGGCCAAATTCATATAAGAAAGGATGGGTTTGATAATGGGGTGAATGGGTAGACGAAACCCCAACTTGAACATCTGCTCGTACAGGCAGATCTCGCCGTCTCGGCCATGATAAGCCCTCTCCTCCCTCAGAGGTCTCTTAAGATTTATTGAGGGACTAATAGAATAAAGATATCTGAAGCAGAGAAGGTCTACCTCACTAATAGTACTCTCGATCTTGGCCGCCTCAGAGACGTCGACATCGCTCTCAACCTCATCATCATCATCCAACTCAATGACGGCCGGAGCAGATATTGATGGATTACTCGGGAACCTTTGAGCGAACTCTGCCCCAATGATGGCTGACAGAGGGATGGCATCAAGTATGGGTGGTATAGCCACACTCGGCTCAATAATTTCAACCTCAGAGGAAGAGGCTGAGGTGCTGGAGCTATTATGGGATGAGGCTCGGCTGGAGACCTCGGCCTGATCAGGGGCCTGATCGGGCCGAGGTGTGAAGTTCATGGCCTCCTGAAAGGAATCCAAAGATATGGGGTCTGAGGTAGAAGATTCAGACTCAGACATCGGTATGGGATCAACAGGAACCTCTGTCTGATAGAAAAACTCGGGGGGGGGGGGGGGGGTCAGGATATATCACCTTCAGAGGTGGTGGAAATATGAGTCTAAAGGGAAACTCTTGTGACCTACGAGCCTCCTCCTGTGCTCTTTCTATTTGTCTAATCTTTTCTAAAGTCTTCTCTCTAAGGGAGGGGAACTCCTCAAGAAGCTGATATAAGGGTCTGAGCATCAGGGGCTGACACTACAGTTAGGAGACTTCCTAAAACTACAAACAAGATTGTCTAGTGAAGTAAAGCAGTAAAAGATCAAACTACCTAAATGTGGCAAGAATTGTTCGCCTGAAATAATGGTGGCCTCGCCGAAAAACTCAGAAACTCGTCGAATAATGTGAAAATATGGAGACTTACAGGAAAAATGAAGGAAAAAGTAT
The DNA here is from genome assembly GCA_949130495.1 of Sambucus nigra. Lineage (NCBI taxonomy): Eukaryota > Viridiplantae > Streptophyta > Magnoliopsida > Dipsacales > Adoxaceae > Sambucus > Sambucus nigra. Next base: position 71,456,771 of record OX422224.1, read on the forward strand.
GGCGAAGGTTACCTGAGGATGAAATAGTAAGGAGGAGATGAGAAGACGCGAGAAAACCACCTTCCAAAAGCCTCAACAAGGATCTTTCTGGAGAGAGAAAGCTGCAGGAACGAGTTGGCTGGAAACGAGAGAAGTGAAGAAGAAAGAAGGGAATTAGGGTTCAAAACCCTTAAATACACAGGCACAATTCCCAAGGCCCATCATTGCCTTGGGAGCCCCAAAGGGCGGCTAACAGGACACGCCCACCAAGCAAGCATACTTCAACATTGGATAAGTGTCAAACAAGTATTGGCCCGTAATAGACAGGCCTTGGAGGTGTGATAATCCCCTAGACACCTGCTCCCACATATGACTAAGGGCTAGGGGGTGATTGATATGCCCCAAGTGTGACCTCGGCCCAGAGACACCAACCTCGGCCGATATTATGGCCGACGTTGGACAAGCCTTGGGCGTGCAGCACCAGCACTCAGCCATAGCAAGGTCGGCCCAGGCCGACACTGCCACCATCCGCTCCAAAGGGCGTCACAAGGATATGGAGCATTCTCGTATACCTTAGAATGGCAACCTCGGCCATACATAGGCCGAGCTCACAGGAAGCCACTAGCAACCTCATCAAGACATTACTCGATACTCCACACTCCAGCTAACCTCGTCTCAGGCCGACCTTGTCCATTGTCTTGGCTGGGGTTAGGCCAAGACCTTCATGGAATACACAGACTGAGCGAGTACCTAGACTTACCAAGCTCGGCCTCTCCCAGGACGAGGTCATACACCAGGCGCGATAGCTGAGCATCTGCTAATATTTGGATAAGGGACGTGGACACAAATCAATTATAACAAGATTATTCCCCACACGTGGGGAGAATATTACATCATCATTCTCTACATGAGACAGTGACAGATGGCGTTTCCATATTGGTGAGGCAAACACACACAGGCTCATTGCATGCATGGGGGGTACATTACACCCCTAGGTACTATATATAAAAGTCATCCTCTACCTTGCAAAAGGACTCAGATATTCAACCCTAGCTGAAACTCTGTCGTGATACACAGTAGAGAGAGAAAGCTCGAGAGATTGTATCCATGGCCATTAGTGCCTTATTGCAGTGAGGTTATTCACACACACACACAGTGGACGTAGGCCAATTTAGGCTGAACCACTTATATCCTGGTGCTCTCTCCTCTTTTCCTCATCTCATTCTCTTACCTTCTACATAACTATGCTGCCATTGTTGTTCTTAGATTGAGCTTGAAAACACCTTATCTGGTGGTGCTAATTCCAGCATCATCATTGTATGTTGGCGAATTTAAAACCTGACCCTAGGAGGAGCTGGGTCTTCTTGAATATCACCGACTTGGGGAACGTTGCTTCTGTGTTGAGACATTGTGGGATTTTTGGCAATTAATTATTTTGTAGGTATACAAGTCGATTCCCACATACGGTTCCAATTGTGAGTGCATAAATATCACAATAACAGATTCTATTAAAACAATCACAGATGGTAGAAAATAAATGGAATCACACATACAAAAATGATCTACATGGTTCGATAACTTGCCTACGTCCACGGAGAGGTTACTTGTTCTTATTAAGTGTCTCTTAAAGTCTCAAGTTTTCATCCCTTTTCACTTGGTCAAGGTGTATAATTTATATTTGTGTTGTTACAGAGATTGAGTTATTTAAGGAACTCCATAGTAATGCGCGGATTTTCCATGAGGTACTTGAATATCTCATCCAAGATTCTTGGTACCTGATTTGACCATATTCGTGAGTGTTATTCTTCGACAAAACTACTCGTGATTTGCGTCGGGCTAAGTGCTTATCTTGGTCGGCTACTCTCATGGACTTGCAAAAAATGGGCTCCCGCCGTACTTTATTTCATTATCTATTTTTTAAGAAAATTTGCAAAATAAATTTAAGAAATAAGAGTTGAAAATTAAAATGTTGCAAATCAAGTGGTCAAAAATATATTTTTTGACATATCATTTTCTGTTTTTAATGAAAATTTATTATAAAAATAAATAAAAAGTGAAACTAATTGGATCGGATAAACGGATTTTTAACAAATCTAACAGATAATCCGTTGAATAATCGGATCGGATCCGAATTCATTTAACATGAATGGCTATGGATTTGGATTTGACTCATCAGGTCCGAATCCGATCTGTTTACAGTCCTATCGGAATCCTCCTCGTCTTTGTTCTCTTGAGTTCTTTTCTGATCTTTATTCCCTGCCCGAGGTAATCTTGATCTCATGCTTAGATTTAAATTGCCACAGATTTGTGTTGGTATGCCATTTTTCTCCTCGTTCTAATTAGGTTTCCATCTTTTTATGAGGGCCAAAATTTCTTCTTTCAAGGCTAGACAGTCATTGGTCTAATGCCAAGATCTTTATGGAACTTGAAAAGGTGGTTTATGTCTCTTCTTTCGACGATAATTTTTAACTTCTCTGTTCACTTAAATTCACCATTTCCTTTAATCTCGTCGAGGATGAGGTGTACTCCTACTATTAATGGAGTGTATTCATCAAACATCTAGTGTGGACTCATGCTCTCTTCATCTTGGGGCCATCTTTGGGTTTCTCCTGTCTTCCCGAGATGCTACTTTCTTCAAACTCTTTATGGATGAAATCTTTTGTAGCCATGGCCTCCTCTACATTCATGATCTTTCTCACTTTGGGTAGGATCTTGACCAGGTGGTTTGGAGGCTTCTTAACTAATGGACAATATAACTTTCTAGCTCATGATGGCTGTAATGGATACTTTCTCTTTGTAGTCCACCACTTCCAGTTTTTCAGTATTGATCCTAGCAATATATTCTCTTATCATTTCATCCTCGAGTTGGAGGACGCTTAACAAGTGAGCTACCCTATTATCGAGTTTTTTCTCCAAAGCATAAATTATTAACAAAGAGGTCGGCTAGTTGTTTCAACTCAAATTTTTTTCCTCATGGTAAACCATTATAACGAATTTGAGCAAGTCCTGTGAGAGTGCTTCAAAAAACTTAGCAGCTCATCTTATCAGCCATTGAAAATATGTTGCATGCTGCCTGATACTGATCGACATGAAAGATTGGATCTTATTTCCCTTCATACCTAGGGTGATATAACATGGATTGAATTTCACAGGTGTGGTGTAGCTAATTACAGAAGTTGTGAATGGAAACCCCTGCACGAACCCCCTAAGGAGTGGAGTTTTTATTTTGATAAGATCTTCGGGTTGATATTCTATCCCTTGGATATATCCCCTCCATGTAAAAATAAGTACAATTTTTTTTTTAAAAATACGTACAATTTTTATTTTAAAATAATAGTTGAAATTAATTTTAGTTAATTTTTAATTTTTATATACAAAAGTTAACAGTAAAATATACATTTTTAATAAAAATGCGTAAAAACATGTGTATATAAAAAACAACGAATAATTTCTCTTCTTAAACGTGTACATTTAAATAACAGTTGAAATATCAAGAGCTTCTTCTTCGAAAAAAATAGTAAAAATTGCTTTTCTTTTTAAAAACACGTATAATTTAAAAAAAAAACACGCAATGTTGAAATTATTTGAATTAATGTAAAATTTTTATACAAAAAATTGTATAGTTGTTTTTAATGAAAATGATTTATATATACTAACGTAAATATTATATATATATATATATATATATATATATATATATATATATATATATATATATATATATATATATATATACACCTATCATTAATACAATGACACGATTAATTCACAATTTTACTCGTGTTATTTATGTCAAATAGTATTTTAAAGTCGTGTAAAACATTATAAGTCACGTTATTCGTGTTTTGTATTAAAGTCTAAAATATAGTAATGTACTAAAGTCAAAACTTAGCCTCTTACGAAAAAATACATTTAAAAAAAAAGTTATGTTTTATAAAAAAATTATAAAACAAAGTATAAAAAAATACATTTTTTAAAAATTTGATGTTTTATAAAAATTTGAAAGAATCAAAGTTTTTTAAATAATATAGTTTATACTAAAAGTTTCGTCGAGTGTTTATTAAAAACATGGTGTCAAGTTTGTTTTTCTAATATAACTAATGTGAAGTTTTCTTAAAATAAATAATGAAACTATTTTTTTATTCACGTTCATTTCAATAATTAATTAATATTAAGATCAAAATATATAGTCTAGCCAACTTTTTTCTCTAGGTATGGATTTGTTGAGATATCCCCAAAATAACAAAGTAAGGGTAATGGGATAGAATAGGTTGGGATGTAAGAATGAGATTAGAGAGAGTTCGTGATGACAATCCACGTGAGTGAGTTGTAAAAGATTTAGTATTTTTAGGGGTGTGTACAAATCCGAATACACCGAATGGATCGAAAAAACCGGACCGAACCGAACCTACTTTTGCGAGTTTATTTTAATTCGATCTAAAAATATATAGGACCGCATAATTTGGTTCGGTCTCGGTCTTGGGTCGTAAAAAGCGGGTTTGGAATGGACCGGATCGCTTATATATATATATATATATATATATATATATATATATATATTAAAACCAAACAACAACACAACCCTAAGTTAGCTTCTTATTTTCTCTTATCTCTCTCTATGGCCGACCGTTCACTCTCCTTCCTTCCCTAACTCTCCCCTTCCCTCATCTCGGGTCCGGTAGCAAACACACGTTTCCACTTTTGTTGATTTGATTTTGGTTTGGATTTAAGTCTATTGATCATGGAGGATCATCATCTCGTCTCACTCTCCTCCGACTCCGGATCCCTCATCTCGTCTCACTCTACTTCGGCTCCGACAGAGGCAAGCCGGTCAGTTTGATCTCGTCTCACTCTCCTCCGTCTCCGACAGAGGTAAACCAGTCAGTTTAGTCTCATCTTACTCTCCTCCGGCAAAGGTAAAGGTAAAGGCAAAGGCAAATCGATTAGTTTGGTCTCCTATATGTTTAAATCTATTGTTACAAATGCTAGAAATGCTAGAAATGCTAGAAATTGTACCTGCTTGTGTATGTTTCTAATTGTTCCAAACAACTAGAAATGCAAGAAATTATAATTGCTATAAATACTTGAAACTATAACAGCTAGAAATGGGAATGAGGTTGGGGATGTGGGTTTTTTTTGTTGTTCCAAACAGTGCGTTTGTGGGTGTTGTGTTTGTTCCAAGGTCAATTGGCCCCTAAGTGTTTATGTATGTTTGTGGGGGGAATCTGTGTGGGATTGGGAATGAGGTTTGGGATGTGAATTTGTGCGTTTGTTTCAAACAATGTGAATTTGTTCCAAAAATTTGGTTGGATGCTTTAGATGACGACGATAATGGACCGAATAGGATCAAGATCGATTATATCGGTCTGGTCTCGATCCATAATTTTTTAGGACTGATTGATGCGGTTCGGTCCGAAAAATATTTCAAAATCGGACCGGACCGGACCGTGAACACCCCTAAGTATTTTAAATAGATCAAAATTTTTGATTATTATAAATACAAAGTAGGTACAATATTAAATATTATAAAAATAATGAAAAATATCAGTCAATACCCTTGAGACAACTCAATTACTCTTACAAAGTGGGATAATGTTCATAAAACTTAAAAAATTATGTTATATTATTTTTTTTTATTAAAATGGACGTTAATAAAAAACTTTCGTTATATATTTTAAAAAGTGAACATTATTTTTGTACAAAAAAATCTGGCGTTACTTATAATTGGAAATAGGTTTTAATAAAAATGCACACTAATTAATTGTGTCATTAGGGGTCGAGTTTTTCACGTAACATTAATACATTAACAAGATTAATTCATAATTTTACTCATGTTATTTGTGTCAAATAGTATTTTAATGTGATGTGAAAAAATATAAGTCACGTCATTCGTGTCGTGTATTGAAATCTAAAAATAATAATAATGTATTAACGTCAAAATTTTGTTTTTTACTAAAAAAACCATTTTTTTAAAGTTTGGTTTTATAAAAAAAATTATAAAACAAAGTATAAAAAAATACACTTTTTAGAAAAGTTATATTTCAGAAAAAATTTTAAAACAGAGTTTCTAAAAATATAGTTCATACAAAAATTTTGTCCAGTGTTTATTAAAAATGATATCAAGTTTGTTATTTAATACAACTAACATCAATTTTTTTTCAAAATAAATAATGAAATAAATTTTTATTCACTTCTATTTTAATAAAAAATTAATATAAAGATCAAAATACATTATCTGATCAACTATTTTTTCTCTAGGTATGGATTTACTTGGATATTACCTAAACAATAAAAGGGATGGGATGGATTTACGTGGACATTACCTAAATAATAAAGAGGGTGGGATGGGATAGGATAGGAGCTGGTGATAATCTCATGTGGATAACAACTTTTTTTCAACTTGAAACAACCTTATTGCCCTTTTCCTTAGATCTCTCATTGTTGCAGTCTCTCTCTCTCTCTCTCGTTCAATTTTTCGGATTTGCGTTATTTCTTTGATTTTGACATTATCATCATGAGATTTTTCGTAAGGGTGTTAATTTCTTCGCCAGATGTTTGTTAACCTTTTTATTTAATTTTTTTTGTCCGCCAGCCGCCTGGCAATGTTTTGATTTAACCTATTGTCATTTCTTCCGATTAACTCAAAACTTTTAACCACAATTTTAACATTTAGTTCCTTGCATATAAAATATGCTTTGTACTTAATCAGGCGCAATATTCACATTCGAGTATGTAACATTATAGCGTATTGGCTGTGTCTGATAGCACGAATAAAATTTTCAAAGTACCAAATTGCAAAACGATAAAAATTTCCAAAGTAAGTAATTGAAAAATAGCAAAAATATCATTTTCCGACAAAACAAAGTGTAATTTAAAAAAATGGCCATAATATCCTTTATTTATAGGACTATCCTGCAAAACAGTAGTGTTTGTGATTGGTAATAAAATTTCATGTTTGGTTAAAAAATCTTTGTGTTCTGCCTTTTTATGAGCATATACAATGTTAATTTACATTTTTTTGAGTGATTTATGTGCCATTCAGTTCATCAAAATTATTTATAAACATATAAAACGTTAATGTTTCACTATTTGATTACTAATTATGTGTTCAACTTATGTCCCATTCAGTTCAAGTTATGTTGCATTCAGTTCTCTAATTAGACAATTTCTCCCGTGGTTTTACTACCACTCCTAGTCATCAATCTTGTTACACCTCATGAGTTTCATAGACAAAAAGAATACAAAAAAAAATAAAAAGACATATCTACATCACTGTTGAAGCATATCGTCTAGCTGCTAATATAGTGGTATATTATAAGTAATGTCAAAACAAAATATGTTGTGCACAAAAGCAGTATAACAACTTCTTATGAGCATATAAAATTTACTTAACCTTGAAATATAACTACATAAAGAATATTTATGAATTTTTGTAAAAAAAAAACTCATCCAATAACTAATAAAATATTAAATAAATCTAATCTCACAGCGTACTAAAAACATAGACATGTCTTAAAGGGAACCCCATTAGAAGGTTTCATCTCAAAACTTTGGGACTATGATACTTCAACATACAAACTCTGATATCACAGAGAAAATCTAAGAAAATAAATTACAAAAAAAAGTAAAAGGTTCAATGAGGAATTTTATTGATGAAACGGCATAAAAAATGCATCTACAACACATCTTTCTACTACAATTCACAAACCCACTCTGGTTTCGGAACATCTTTGTACTACCGTTTTTTGAAAAGCAGACGGAGAGTTCAAACCCTCATAATAATCTTCACAAACATTTTCTATAGATATAGAACACAATAAAAGATAAAACAATATTAACATAAATTAGTAAATAGCATATCTAAACATTCCTTAACCAAAATCCAATAAAAAAATATAACATTTGTTTGTTTACCTTAAAAAAATATAAAATAAGTTTGCTCAGTCGTAGATAAGTTCGACAAAAGATAATCAAAGATGGGATGGACACCAAGGATAGGGTCGGAAGAAGATCTGACTTCTCTTCATCATGACCTTGTGACTTCCAGAAAACTTTGATCTTCTCCATGAAAATTAAAGTGTCTGCCATTACAGAGAATGCCCATGGATATGGAGAAGATTTATCAGATCAAGAACTGAAAAAAATCAGATCAGGGAAAAAAACTCAAGTGCCTAAAACTTAATACGATTCGAACCCGTCCACTACGAAATGATAAAAAATCAAATAATAGAAACATTGTTACATGCGTTTAAGGTCTGTAACCATTGTCAAAGATACCCAGATGACAAATACATGGAAGAGAAATCATACATACAAAGAGAAGAGGAATGGAAGGAGTTGAAACCTACACCCAAAAAAGCAAAAACAAAGATGAAACAAAAAGTTAGAAAGAGAAACAATAGAGACATATCGATGAAGGACAAAGAGAATATCGTATTTGACTCAATTTTTTGGCATTTTACTTTACTTTCCATCATTGATACAACCCCTCCCCCTTAAATCAATGAAAGTGCAGGAGAGAGAATTTGAGAATGAATTTTCATTTGGGGTTATGGAGAAGATCTGAGTGAGAGAGCTTCCTACCGGGGAAGATTGGGAGGAGTTGGGGGGGGGGGGGGGAAGGGTAGTAAGGGTTTTGATCCAAAAGTAATGCGTTTCACCCTAACAGTGAGAGTAATAAAAATGACATAAAAATGGTAAAATACTATTCTACCCCTATTTTTGAATTTTGAAAAGAAGGGGGAAAAATTAGAGTGTGTCAAAAGAGGGGGGATCCAAATTTTTCAAGGGCAAAAAGGGTATTGCAAGAAAAACTCATATGGATGACATCATCAGCCAAGCTTATGACATACATAAGTTTTGTAACTTATTATATATATACCTACATAATATATTAATATAAATATACATATAAATGTATTTAGGTGAAAAATGGTATTTTTAGATGATAATGGGTTAACTAATGATCAAGTAGGCCAATTAGTGATTTTCATCAATTTTAGATCATATATGTTTTTGTTCCCTTTTCATCCAAATTTTCATTTACTTAAAACCAATAAAACTATTTTTTTATCCTAGATTTTATTTATTGAAAAAATATAAAATGTGATTATAGTTTATTTATTTCTGTTTTTATCTCTATCAATTTTATGGGCACCAAATTCAATTTTTTTAATTGCCATATGTACATAAAAACACAAATATTATCACCAATGTCAGTTTTTAGCATAAAATACTGTAATTAAGGACCCCAATAACATAATGTAACAAACTCATACATCTTAAATTACAAATATTAATAGAAACAAGATCCCAACAACCAATTGCCCCTTACCTAAAGCAATTAAAATGTATCAAAAACAAGTTTTCAATAAAGAGTTAAGGTAGTAATAATGAATTTTAATGGTACAAACAAGTTTAATCGCGTGTATTGAAATTTGTAACCAGAATTATTATCTACTAACCCAAACCCCATAAAATAAAGGAAGCTTCACAAATAAGTCATATATATACATATTATGAATATTCACTACATGTTTCCAAAGAGTTCCTATTGAATCATTTTTCTCATGGATTTGTTAGAGAGAAAAAAAATTGTAGAACATAGTATGAAAAAAATTGCACGTGTGCTTACGAACTACGCAATTTCTAAGTTTAAATACAAAAAAAAAACATTTATTTTCTTACTTTTTACACATCCTTGAATCGATAACCATCTTTCGGCTATCCTAGCCTCCTCCATTCGTTAGGACCAATATGGGGTAGTGCAGGAATATCCACCTGTTGTCCATTGACTACGCCTTTCGGCCTGATCTTAGGTCTTGACTCACCCTCCATGGACAAACCTTGCAGAGGAACCCTTAGGTTTCCAAGGCATTTTATTCTCATTAATGTTTGCGTTACTCAAGCTAACATTCTCGCTTCCGCTTTGTCCACCACTGCTCGCACATATGTTTCCCTCTAATAAAGAAAAGGCTTGTGGACTTGTTTATAAGTTAGCCTCCTTATCTAAAACCCTAATTAATTATTTTTCAAAAGCTGGTTACATAAATAGTCTTCAATTTTCATTTGTTTCTGTTACGTTTCTATTGTTAACATTTTTTTATAGCGTTTTGTAGCTTCAAAATGACTTTTATGGTAACATTAATGGATGAAAGTGATATAAAAATGGTTGAAAAAATTCTAGTTTCAATGTAGTCTCAACATTGTTGATTATTGTCCCGAGTTCTAACGTGAAGATTTAAGATAGTTTGATGGTAAAATTGGTGTACGATTTGAAAGAGAAAATGTTTAAGAGAAAAAATGGTATGAGAGGAAAAGTGATGATGTGGTCCAATTTAAATATATAAAAATAATTTATAGTATGTGGTTACCTTTAGCAAATAAATGTCATTATAGTATATAACTAATATTGACAGCGAAACACAGTGACGACATTTGTCGTGTTTTCAGAGCTCCACGTGGACAATTGTAATTAAAGTTTTCTTATTTAACAAATGAACTTTACCCCTTTAACCCTTTCATTTTCTCATTTACCCAACACTAGACCTTCCGTTTCTCCTTTCAATTGAGGACAAAGTTCATGAGACCTTTATATCAAATACTTGACTCTATTTGTTCACATTCCTTCTTCCGTTCATTGATATTTTTCACACAAGACATCACCTCCAAATTCCTAACACCACACACCACTATCAATCCTACTCATCCAAAATCACCATTTGAAATATCTTCTAAAAAAACCCATTAGTTCTCTCAAACCAAAGCATCAGCCACCTTAAAACCCATTTACACCACCAAATACCTTTCAAGTTCACCTCCGATTCAATAGAAATCAAACTCTCAAATTAAATCAAACCTAAGAATCCCTCAGATTTAACCAAACCCAAAAATGAAAACCCACGACGGCATATTCAACCGTCGTTTCATTCAAGACTTCCAATTCAAACCGAGGTGGGTTTGATTCAAACATTAAGACTCAAATCGCTCTCTCTCCCTCTCTCTCTGTCTCTCTTTACGATTTTTTTTTCCATTATTGAATTTTTCTAATTTTTTTTAATATCGACATAAAATATAAAAAGTCCTACAAAATTAAGAAAAAGTGAATTTAATAAAAAATTCAGAAAGATGGGTTTAATTAAAAGCTTGACTCGACTCAAATCTCCTCCTCTCTCTTTTGTTTATTTTTTTGCCATTTTCTGACTTTTTTTTGGCATTTCCCAGTCAAATGCAAAATACCCTAGAAAATTCAGAAAAAAATTTCGAAAGTAGAAAAAAAATATAGAGAACATGATATATTTTTGTTGCCATATGTTGATATTTTTCTTTACATGGTTGCTTTTTTTCATTTATTGGGATAATTTATTAATTTTTTTCATGAAACTGTTGATAAGATTTTATGCTTGCTGGAAATATTTATTTTTAAAATTTTTCTGGAACTATATATATATATATATATAGTCAGGCTCCTGTGAGAATTTAAGTATACGGATAAAATGTAGATTAGCTACCTTCTTTTGGACCGCTTCGTCTTTTATGGACCACCTTCTTTTTCTAAGGTTTATTGGAATAGAAATTTCTACCCCCATAATATTTAGACTCTTTAAGCTTATTTTGAAGTCTAATTAATCTGGAAGTCTAAGCGTACAAGTTTCGGGGCTACTTCTCAAGCTTTCTCTATCACTATCGTACTGTATTTTAGAATAGTGAGGATTTTTTATCCAACTATTTTCTTCAGGGTGTCTAGAAATTTTAAGAGATTTTCAAGGAAAATAATCTAATCCTAAACACCTTATGTGGTAGTGAGGTTTTATCCGTCTAGTTTCTTTATATATTTGATTAACAATATGAACTATATCGTTTTCTATAAATTCGTCTAATCCACTATCACTATAAGATGACAAAAATCTACGATAAGTACTTGGAGCACCTATCTCTACGTATTTAAGAATAGGACGAACTCCTCCTGATCTAATTAAGACAATTATTGTTTCAACTAACTTTTTGCGTCAAATATGTTTTAATATGTCTATAGCATCTCTATGTATTCTAATATATTCTTGATATTTTTCTAGCTCTGAAAGTTCTGCTGCAAATTATGCAATTTATAAGTCTTGTTTAAAGACATTGCGGATCTATGTTCTAAGTATTTCTATTCTAGGTACTTCTCGTACTAAACACTCAATAATCTGGTCAATATATTTGTAAGTACCTCCGATGTATATTAAAGCAGTTTCTATAAGTATTATTTCTTTGGGGCCTGTAAGAGTCCACTCTTAGATTTCTCTTGTTAAGTTTGAATTTGTTTGATTACCAAACGCTAAAAAATCTATAGTGATTTGCAGGCTCATTCAAGTATTTTTGAATTTTAATAATAATAGTTGAAATAGCTAGGGGTTTGGTTTGATTTTATACCTTCCTTCTCAGCTGTAACCTCTTTATCTTCTTTTCTTTGTCTCTTCAATCTTTTACTTTTCTCATCCGGTATGTGCCTCCTATAACTCTCACTTTATGTGTCGCCCCCCATCCTATGTTGGCGTTGAACCCGTTTCGTGTATGTACACCACCACGCCTAACACCCACCTGGCTAACAGAAAATCGACATCTGTCAGTGGTTAAACTGTATAACACCTACGTGCTACACTTGAGGTTCCATACAATAGTCATCTATAAACAGAAAGTGGGAGACATTTGGAGAATAATAATAACGTAACAAAAGAGATTCTAAAAAGAAAATACTTTTATTTAATAATATAGGTAAATACAACTCGTACCTCCCCCTAGTTGTAAGAGGTTTACTCAATAATATACATATTATTTTACTGATTATTCTCTCTCTTACTATCTCTTGATCTCTCTCTCCCTTTTTTTTCTGATACCTCTCCCAACATACAAACTGTCCTTTAATAGATAGAGGAACATACAAATGACTATCTACCGACTGCTAAAATGGGAGAATACAATTATTAAAGTCTTCAATTATTTACTTTACATAAAACATATGCGTCATCTATCAATAATTTTGGCCAAAGTCTTTGTTTGCATCTAAAGAAGTTTTAACGTCTTGCGAATAATTAAATCTATTGGCACATGCGAAAAGCAAGTATCTCGCATTGTGATAATGAATATTATACTTTAAACATTCTAAATAATTGCATCTTTTGTCTTTAGTAACTAATTGAATAAGGTGGGTCCCTTTTCTGTCTCGTCTGTTTCTTCCGTTGTCTTTTTTGTTTTGTCTTTGTCTGGTAGAGCATTATTGTTGTTGTAGTATTCATCAATGAGGCCCATTACTCTAATATTGGCTGGTAAAGATACCTCTACCATTTCTTTGGATTCCATTTTAAGCCTTCCATTAAACGGCTCACCTGCTTGGATGATCGGGTCTTCCTTATGGCACACAGTATACCATCTTTCTTAACTTTTCAATAACTCAATAATTTCTATTGTCTTCATGGCTTAGGAAATCTGGAGTTTGGTCTTGTCAACAGTTAGGTATTTAGTCTCATCTTCAAATAGATATTTAATGTCTTTAAATGAAAAAGTGGAGAATCTAAAACCTTCAACTATTTTTCCTCTATAAGAACTTAGAGCAATCTTGTAAATTCTGGCGAACAATGAAAAAAATTCTTCTATCTTATTGGCATACTCATGGACTATTTTTTTCAAGAGTAATAGAGTCTTCTATAGTTGGTATCTAGAGGACTCCAATGAACCCATAGTCTGCAAGAGTTATGCGTGCCACCTCTGCCTCTTCAAAAAGATAAATATTTGGAACATCTTTGAAGAAGACCCTAATCATTAAGGCATCTCCATTAATCTTAGATAATAACATATTGAAATATTCAATAATGCTATCACCCTCTTTCTGACAGTCTTTTGAAAATGGGAGATTATTATTACTAAACGGTATAACAATCTTAGTCTTAAAAGTCTTTTGTTGATAATAAAAACTATTAACTGGTCTAATTTTGGAGGATTCTCTAAGAGTCTGAGCATATGTTTGAGTCTATGGTTTAGGAATAGAAGTACTATTGATTTAAGTAACTGCAAGCCTTTGAGTTCTCATAATTCTGGTAATAGCTACCAAATTCTATTTGAATTCTACCCATAGTTTGTTCTTTACGTTCCCCCAAAGGGTGTCTATAAGAGTATTTTCATCATTAAAAAACTGTTGTCTATATTTTATCAAGTCTGGGTATCTTTGGTATGGCCTATGTTGAGTAAAATACATTTTCTCGATAAGTCTATTCTGGGAAACAATTTCATTCAAGATTTTTTAAGCTGAACTAGAATGCCATCAAAGTTTTTAACTATTGGTCTTTCTTGGGAGTCTTGAATATGGGCCTGAGTCTATCTTTGAATTTTACTAGCATTTGGTCTTACGTGTCTAAGGTAGTCTGCAATATCTTTTTTGTGTAGTCTCTTTGTTTCGAAGGAACTCATGATGTCTAAATCTTCTGTTTGTAATATAAAAGAAGAAGTGATTTTAGTATTAGAAAACATTGGTTCTCTATATATGATGTCTGGAATGGTATTTTTACTTCCCTTAATATGTATAAAAGAGAAGTCATACCCATTAAGCAATTGCTGCCACCTAATTACTTTATTAGTTCTTAATTTTGATATGTCTAAGTCTCTGAATTTTACTGCATTAGAAGAGTCAGTATAAACAGTAAAATGCTTAGGTATAAGAAAAATAATATATTTTTTGTAGCCCAAACTATAGCTAGCACTTCTTTTTCATGGGCAATATATCTTGTTTCTAGGTCTGTAAAAGTTACATAACAATATCTAAAAAGTTTATTCTTTTTAGTCTGATGATCAATGGCCAAGTACGCTGCTCCCCATTGTTTATCAGAGGCATCTATTTCGACTATAAACAGGTCTTCGACGTAAGGTTGTTCAAGTAAAGAAGTATTTTTTACTGCTTCTTTGATTTGTCTTCTTACTTCAAAATCATTTTTTGTCCATTAAAAAGGATTAGTCTTATTCGTTCCTTTTAATTTGGATGTTAGGCTTTGTCTTTTTGAAGAAAGATGCTTAATAAAGGCTGCAGAACAATTAAGCAATCCTAAAAATGATTGTAATTGTTTTCTATCTTTAAGTTGGACTGGGAATTTAAGAATCTTTTTGGTTATGTGTTATGTTAAGGATATTATTCCTTTATTGATATGCATTCCCACAAAGTATATTTTAGTCTGAAATAATTGCATTTTCTTCTCGAAAATAACAATTTCATGTTTATCTAATTCTAAGATAATCTTTTTAAGACGGTTTATATGTTCTAATTCAGTCTTGCTGGTTATAAGAATATCATCTATGTAAACAAGACAAAATTCTGAATAAGGTCTTAAAATATTATCCATATGTCTTTGAAATACTTGAGGGGTATTCAAGTATCCAAATGGAATTATTAATCGTTCATATTTTCCTCGGGGCACACTAAAGGCTATCCAAGTTATATTGTCTGCGTGCATCGTAATTCTCCATAATCCCGACTTGCAATCAAACTTACTGAATATAACTATGTCTTCAGTCAAATTAATTAGATTATTTTTGTCTGGTATCTTATAAGAAATAAATTCACATATGTTTTTAAGGTGTCTGTAGTCTATGACCATATGTCTTTTTCCTCTCTTTCATTCAGACTCATTTTAAATGTAGAAGGCTAGGCAATTCTGTCTACTTTTGCTTTCTCTAACAATGCCTAGCTTAAGCATCTCTTCTATATCTTTTTTGAATTCTTCTCTGTATTCTTGTGAGTATCCTTTGTTATATGTTCCAACATTAATAGTGTTATCTGGGTCGGTAGGAATAATTTCACAATAACTTTGGTCTTTATCCCAGTTAGCAATGGGATTTTCTCCAAAAGTAGGCTCAGCTAATTACCTAATCTTTTCTTTTTCTTATTCTATATCCATTTTCTTTTATTTGGATATATCTTGGGATTTAAATAAGGTTAGTTGGGCTTGTTCTAAAATTTCTTGTTCTATAAGCGTTATTTGCATATAACGCTTTTGGTCTAGACATTGACATTCTTTTTGCAAGGGTTTAGCTATTTCATGAGCTTCGAGTTGGTTTGTAGGTCTAAGTCCACCATGCTCAGCTGAAGAACTCTGACGGGTTATTGATTTATAATTGGGTTTGACATGCATACTGTCAAAAGAAGTCTTTGTGATCAATTAAGGGAGCATTAATGTTAAAGTCCTCTTTATCGCTAAGTAGTATCTTATCATTATACTGAGTATAAGGATGGAATTTGCTAATAAATTCTTATCCTAAAATAATCTTTCCTGTGAATCTAGGACGAGGATCCATAATCCAAAACTGATAATTAACAATTTTGTTTATCTGATTTCCTAATTTGAAATAAATAGGAATAGTATGAAAATATAAGGTAAATGGTTCTCCATTAGCTACCTTACCATGGATTTCTTGATTACTATCTAGAAAATAATGTTTAGGGAAAGTATTAGCCTTATAAATACTTTGTGAGCATCCTGTATCTATAACAGCTGCGAGTCTTTTAGGATAATCTTTGTGTTGTATAAATAATTCTACAGAACAAGCATTAGGTTTAGTAAAAATTCCTAAATTATTCTTTTCTAGAATAAATATTCCTTTTTGAGGGTTATCTATTAAATCTAATGGTGTTAAGTCTTCTGTACCACTTTCTGAGTACTTTTCCTCTAGGTCATAGGAAATTCCCTTTCCTTTTAAGTCTTAATTTTCTTTTAATCTTTTAGCTATATTTTTATTAATGTCTTAATAATAGAGTTTAATATCTTTGTCTATTTGAGCATCATATTGGCTAGTATATATTGCTTTCAATCTAGTTCTCCAACATCCTTCATTATAGTGTAATTGACAAATAACACAAACCATAAATAGTTTTGTTTGTATAGTCTCAAAACATTCTACACATCTAAAGTCTTTCTTGCTACATTTCATTTCAAATGTGCAATAATTTTCTTCATTGTAGTAACATCTATGAATATGTTAGTAACTCAGGATTACTAACCGTCCATCTTTTCTTCAAAAGGGGGCTTAATATTCATTTATATAAAGCTTCCTCAAATTCTATATGATCATCTTTATGATCAATTTGCATCATATATAAGTCTAGAGTATCTTGAGAGTCTTCATACTTATTGATATTACTATTATAGTCTTCTGAATCGCTATCTGTATATGCAGTATAGATACTGGTATTATCATCATTTTTTATGCCCGATATTTCTAGGGCATATCTTGATCTGCAAAGTCCAATATTGTATTAATAATCTTAATACTTTCTTTATCATTCTTGTTAGGATAGTCTTAACCAAAATGTCTTTCTTTGCCACAAGTCCAACATTCTTTGGTAGTCGTCTTAGATTGAGATACTTCTTTTTCCTTCCTATAATTAGGAACCTTCAAATGGTTATTGGTATTCTTATTAAAATTTCTTCTTTAGTTAAATCTATTTTTCTTAGATCTGAAATTTCTTTCTCTAAAGGTAGTAGATGGTTTGAACTAACATTTCTTTGGAGAACCTAAAGTCCTTGGCTTAAACTTTTTTTGTTTCCAATCTATTTTATTCTCTTTGAATTTTCTTTCATTACCGTATCCCCATTGGATTGCAACAATGTCTCTTTTGCCTTTAATTAGAGGAATTTGTTTAAACGTTTCTTCAATTGACTTTCCGTGAGTTATATCTTGTCTTTTAGATATGATATAGTCTTTGGAAAAATTAATTCTTTCACCAAGGGAGTTATTCTTAACTCCAACAACTCCTGGCTAATTCCTATATTCATTAAATAGGATTTGTCCTATAGCTAGTATTTTTCTAGACTATTCACCTTTTAAGGTTTCACCAAATTCTTTAATTTGGTAATATGGTTGTTTATAATTGTTTGATGTATTCATTGATCATATCTAGTTTGCAAATACTAAGAAGAGTTAACTTAGTTTTTGCTAAGTCTTGTTCATTAATTTAAGCTAAATGTCTAGATCCAATGAATTCTGATGTAAATAATTGGATATATTCTTCAATCGGTCTTTCTTATAGGTTTTCTTTCATTTTCTCAACCTTATATAGGGATTCTGCATCTGTTTCTTGTCTAAATAATCTTTTGCGATTCCTCTAATGGATTTCTCAGCATATTATTTACATGAACTTGCATCCCATTGTTCATTAGATGCAAAACACATATTCATTCGATTACGCCATTCATGTAATGCTTTCTTTCTATCTTGAATATTATCTAAATTAAGGTATATCCAACTGAATTTATGGCCTGACTTGCCATGGACTTAACATGAGTAAAACTCTTGTCACTAGTTGGAAAGTCTTTTATATAATTTGGTTTGGCCTTTATCAATGTGTTTGAATATATGGGAATATTTATTCTTATTGTTTTACTAAAAAGTCTAGGAGCATCATTTATCCCACTGCTGGTTCCAATCTCTTGCTTAGTTGGACCTACCTGCATAGCTGGCATTAACCTTTCTTTTCCTTCTTCTATTAATATAAGGTTTCGAAGAAGTTCTTTGGTATTCTTAGACTCTTTTAATTTTAATATATGGTCTTGGGCTATCATATTAAATCTATCTCTATCTTGGAACCTAATAGAATGACTTCCATTAAGATGTTTCTTAAATGTCTTCATGTCCAATTATGAGGGTTCATACCCAAAGTTTTGGATTCTATCCTTTTCTTTAACTAAATCTTTTTTTTTTCAAATGATCTTCTAGGTCTAATTACTGGAGCTTGTCTGAATAAGCTAGAGAAAGATTTAATACTACATTCTCCTTGTGACACCCACCTAATTAAATACCTGATGATCAGGCCTTTATTAAAATAAAAAATGATTTACAAAATGGTCCATTCTTAGCATCACTTTGGAAAACCAAATTCATTACTAATCACTTATTAGTTAATTAAGTCGGTGCCAAATTTTTATCTTGCATTAAACAGACAAATAATATGTGCGAAAAGCTAGATTACAACATTCAACTATGACTAGAGTCTAAATCATCTTAAGTAAATAAACAAATACAGTTTTGCCAAAAAACCATCGGCTAAAAATCCCAAAACCAGAATAATAAATCCAACTAAATAGAATATCTGAATACAAGTCTGAAACTGAAATACTAAATGAATGAAGTCTCACATGGGGCCAACATGCCCAAAATGAAATGCTAAATATAAATTCCTATGATAGGAATGAAATGATAGATGTATCTAAGAAAAACTCTGCAAGCCTCCACAGCACTGCGGCTATACGTCCCTGTAAATAATCATCAAGTCGGGCGTCCCTATGGCAGGACACCTAAAAGGTTTTGAATAGATTTTATAGCAAGGGTTAGAAAGCAAAACATTTTGAAAATATTTAAAAAGTATTTATCAAAATTTATTATCATCTATTGATTACATATGTTAGGTTTACGTACACTCACTTGAGTTTCCTCACCCTTCAACTATTGTGCACGCCTAACGTTTATACTTAGACTAATTAGCTATTCTACCCAAGCTAACTAGACTTAAGTATTTCTGAATACGAACACATCTCTGTTCCCGTACCACCAAAACAAGACTTCGCCCGTTAATTAATGTTTCTTATACGTTATAATAGATGAAATTATCATTTCACTTACATTCTCACTTTTCCATTAGTTAAGTTTCACTACTTAATTCAATCTTTAGATATCCACTATCTGACTGTCTACTCTGACACGTAAGTAGAATACTCACGTAGGTATATATATATATAACACTACGACGACACTCAAAAGTACCACTGCGAAACATGGTTATACTCTGCTATTAGTCCAAGTACCTCTCATACTAAATAGGGGCAAATGGTTCGGTATATCTCTTCAAACCCAAAATCAAATAACAAACAGTGGAGGCAAACGTAGTTCTATGCTTTTGGGCTATGCACATACCTAACAAACCCAAATGACATGCTAGACACACTAACACATAACATATAATGAGCCTCCCTAAGTTTTATATTATGGGGCATAAATTCAGACTTCCTGGAATCGATAAGGTGAGATCAGCCACTGAACGGGAACCTCCGTGATAGCAGGTAGCGTATGTATGTTGACATATATCATCAATTATATTATAGGTACAGACACAACCTATATATATTTAGTAGGTATTCACAAAACCTAACTATCATTAGTTGTACGTAGTATATATCACTCGAGTACTCACCGTACATTCAATTTATAATTATTCTCACTATCGTATTAACTGGAGTATTAATCTTTACTCTAAGGGACCTAGTTACCACTTGTTCTATTTCAGTAGCTAAGTCTTCCTTACCCTACTGGTTCATGCCATAAGCTCACTTATGCTTTCCCGTAATTACATTCTAATTCTCACGAATGAACTACAATTTAAGCTCGAATCATTTTAATCTTAACTCTCTCCGTAAGAATACCACATGCGCTTATCGAGGTCCTACTGTAATCCCATAAGTCCCTCATATTGATTTAAAGAGGCCCCAAAGGTCACCCAATCATTTACACAAAGTTCCAAGGCTTAAATAAGATAAATAGGCAAAACTAGAAGGGCCGAATCCATTCGCCCAAATATCGAATCAATTTGCCGTGTCGAATCAATTCGGTCTTGGGCCGAATTGATTTGATTTGCACCAGGTCGTCTTCTTCGTTGGTTTTTGATGAGTTTTCACCATTTTCACATATGTGTCTTATTTAATTCTTCACCAAATTCAAAACCACCTTTTCCAAAACTTTTATACATGCATTAGTATTATTTCTAACGTTCTAAACACATTAAATCCTCAAGAAATTCATTTAAGAACGAATCAAACTCATAGCCGTCAAAAACCCTAGTTTTATGTTCTTCCCACATATTCATTCAAAAACTCAGATTCGATCCGTAGTGCTACTCACATATCTTCGAATTTTTTAATCCTCTACAGATATTGAATCATTCTACCTGAAATCCCTACCCATTACATGTATAAAAATCATTCTTTTTCTTCTAAGAACATTTATTTAATCAAAATAATTGAAACCCTAGTCACATGGGTATTATAAATTTATATTGAATTGTAATAAACCACTTACCTTTTATCAGTAGGGTCTAATTTCGTGGTTGTAATGATGGATTGATGATCTTCTCTTCCAATCCTCACTCCAAGCTTGATTGTGATGTAAGAACACACTTCAACCCCTCAAGAACTCTTCAAAACCTCCAAGAATTCTCTCCTTTTGCTCTCCAATGGATTCCCATTATATTTTGAGTTTCTAACCCTATCCCCTCTTATCCAACATCTGATAAAGGAGTTATAAATTCGTAGGCCTCCTAACCTTCAATTCCCAAATACTAAAATAACCCTATATGGTGTCGGTTTAGCCTAAAAAGGTCCCGAGACGCAAACAACACCCCTGGGTATACTATTTTGACTATTTCTACCCTTCTGGAGTCATCCGTAATGTCAAAATCATCGTCCAAGTCACTCTACATAATTTATCCATCTCAACCCCAAATTAGTCTACGCACGACTCCCGATTGGGATAATTCCAATTATGCCAATATCACTCGCTATTACGCATAATAATTTCCATACGTTATTTAATATCCACTTAGTAGTTTAAATTCATAATATTATTCATTATCTCACGCTCGATTAATAATTAATAAGTACATTATTTCTCAATTCAATTAAATTACTTCTCTCGCGTAATTTAAAATAAAACTAATTAATTACTGAATGAATTAAATTCAAATACTCAATAATATGAGTTCTTACATACTTCCCCCCTTACAAGGAATTTTGTCCCCGAAATTAGGTCATACCTGCGGTAAATAACTATGGATACTGCTCTCGCATGTCATCCTCCCGCTCCTAAGTAGACTCATCAACACTATGGTGTCCCCACTGAAGTCTGACTAGTGACACCACCTTAGATCGCAGTTTATGCTCACTACGATCCAGAATAGCCACGGATCTCTCCTCATATGGGATGTTTGGCTACAAATCAATCTCCTAAAGTGGAAAGTGCTAGAAAGCTCTCTCGCTCCTCCTGTACTTCTTCATCGATGCTAAATGGAACACATCGTGTATTCACTGAAGATGCTCTGGTAATACCAATTTATATGTGACTAACCCCACTCTCTCAATAATCAAAAAAGGCCCCACAAATCTCGACGCTATCTTCCCTTTCTTATCGAATCTCATGATCCCCTTCATGAGAGACACGTGAACCATAACCTGGTCCCCAACCTCTAACTTCACGTGCCTCCAGTTGACATCAGCATAACTCTTCTGCCTATCTTGAGCAATCCGAATGTGTCCCCGAATTATCTTAATCTTAGCATTCGTCTCCTATATCATCTATGGCCCCAATAACTTGTTGTCACCCACCTCTAACCAGCAAGAGGGTGGGAAAAAGACAAGGTCTCAATATGTCCTCTAGCATCTCGCAATTGAATTGGTAAGAGTTATTATACGAAAATTCTACCAATAGAAGGTATCGGTCCCATCCTCCCCCAAAATCCAGAATGAGCATCCTCAACATGTACTCTAGCATCTAATTAACTCGCTCAGTTTTCTCGTCTATCTTTGGATGATAAGCGGTGCTCAACTACAACTCTGTACCCATGGCTTCTTGGAAGCTTTGCTAGAAGTGAGACACAAATATCTTGTCTCTATCAGACACAATGTTCATAGGCACCCCGTGTAGCTTAATTATCTTGAGAATTTATATCTGCGCGTATTGCCTCATCTCGTAGTCGGTGCGGACATGAAAGAAGTAGCCCACCTTAGTAAACCAATCCACTATCACCCAAATGGAATCATTACCCCTATGTGATTTTGGCAACCCTATAATAAAGTCCATCGAGATACTCTCCCACTTCAACATGGGAATCTCCAATGGGTGTAGAATCCCTTAAAGTCTCTGATGGTTAACTTTCTCAAGATGACAAGTAAAACACTTCGAGATAAACTCTTCTATGTCTCACTTCATTCCTGCCCGTCGGTACTGTCACCTCATATCCTGGTACAGCTTATTCCCACCAGGATGTACCGTAAACCTCGAACCATGGGACTCAGTTATCATAGCATGCCTCAAATCCTCATCCTCCAACCCAACTAATATTCCATTAAAATGTAGACTTCCCTCCGAGATGATTGAGTAAGACTCCTCACCCTTAGCTAATAACTGCCACACCCTGTCCTTATAGAAATGATCATATGCCTATACTTTCACTACCCGCATCACAATCTCGGGAGTGATAGATGACACTTCCACACACGCTCTGTCGATCTCATCTTTATGTCAAAGCTCACTCCACTTCGCTTTCCAAACCTCCGCTAATTCTCCAGTAGGTCATCGGCTCAACGCGTTTGCTATCACGTTACCCTGACCGGGATGATACTATATATATGGTAATCCTTTACGAACTCTAGCCACCGTCTCTGCCTCATGTTCAGATCCTTCTGTGTGAAGAGATACTGAAGTGACTTATGGTCCGTGAACAATGTAAACTTCTCCCCTAGAAGATAGTGCCTCCATATCCTCAGCGCAAATACCACCACTACTAAGTTAAGGTCATGGGTGTGGTAATTCTTCTCATGGGGCTTAAGATTTTGAGACGCATAAGCTATGGCCCTCTCCTCCTGCTACAATACACTCACAAGTCCCTACAAAGATGCATCAGTGTAAACCCAATACTCAACCTATATCACTCTTCCCACCGTTCGACTAAACACCTCCATCATCAAGATTAATAGGAAAATGGTTTTAGTGGGTCCTCTGATGGAGCCACCTTGAGCTCTGAAAAAATCCTTCCGGAGTCCCATTGATTAGAACTGGAAACCTCACAAAAGAAATATGACACTTCATCCATCTGCACCACTACTTCCTAAAATCTATCCTCTCCAATAAGTACAAAAAGAATTCCCAATTAACATGAGCGTAAGATTTCTCAATATCTAGCTTACACACATACCAGGGTCCCCAATTCTCACATTATATTCTATACATTCATTCACCACCAAAACCTCATTAAAAATCTGCCTACTTCCCACAAAAGCATTTTGGGCTTCTGAAATGAAATAAAAGGCTCAATCACCTTCCTTAGCCTGACAACACCTTGACTAAAAGCTTATACACACTCCCCACCAGACTAGTAGGTCTAAAGTCTTTGATGTCAACCTACCATGCCTGCTTAGAAATAAAGGTCAAGAATGTAGCATTCAAACCTCTCAAAAACTGCTTGCTCTTGTGAAACTCATCAAAAAATGCCATCACATCCTCTCTCACCACGGTCCAACAATGCTTAAAGAATGATATAGTAAACCCATCCGGCCTACACGCCTTGTCCACGCTCGTCATAAGATACTGAACAACCTCCTCTTCTAAAACGGCCCCTCCAACATCTCAGCCTCTTCCCCAAAAATATTTCCCAACTCCAACCATCGATCAAGGGTCTCCACTCTTCCTCTTCTGTGTACAATTCCTCATAAAATAGCATAATTTCCACCTCACCTCACTGTCATCCATAAATTCCTCCTCCTAACAATAATACTCCTAATGTGATTAGAGCGGCGATGCGAGTTTGCCACTTTATAGAAGAATTTAGTGTTCTTGTTACCCTTCCTCAGCCATAATACTCGAGGTTTTTGTCCCCAACTAATTTTCTCCTCCTCGCTCAAATGACACTCTTCCCTTGAAAGCCCCCCCCCCCCCATTATTCTTTCTCATCAAGAACCCTTATATACTCCATAAGCTTGTCTAGAGAGTCTCTCACATTCCTGAACACTTCTTTGTTCCACCTTTTGAGATCCCCCTTCAATAGATATAACTTCCTGGAAAAGATAAAACTAGCATTGCCCTCAACCACATCGCCATACCACCACTCTTGCATTCTATTCGTAAAATCCTCCTCTTTAAGCCATATATTCTTGAACCTAAAAAGAGTCCTACCACTTCTCCATCCCCCACTCTCAAGAAGAACTGGAATATGATTAGAAGTTACCCTAGTTAGGCAAGGTTGATTCACATCCAGGATCTTCTCCTCCTAATTCGTTGAGAATAAGAATCGATCGGACAGGGAAGGATTATCCCTATTAGTGGACCAAGTGAACAACCCTCCCTCTAATGGCACACCTACCAACTCTATTTCATGAACGAAATAAGAGAAATCCCTCATATATCTTCTCGCTCACCCCCCCCCCCCCCCGCCGTGCCAATTCCATCACTCCGTTCCTAGGCAAATCGAACCTCATTAAAGTCTCCCCCTACGCGCCAAGGTACCCCCCAAATGCCTCTAAGTCGTGCTAGCTCTTCCCATATATCCCACCTAATCTAATCCTCCACTGGACCATACACCCCTGAGAAACTCTGTATAAATCCGTCCTCGATCTTTTTAAATAAGAAAGACGCTAAGAAAATTTATCTTTTCAACTATTCTAGAGTCCCATGCAATGATTACCTCCCATTATGCCCAATGGCCTCCAAATGACTCCACTCCACCCACCGACCAACCCAAATGGATTGCGCCTTGTCCCTATCAACATATCTCAACGTCGAATCCTAAATACATAATATGTCCGATCTCCATCTCGAAATTTCCCCACTCACAATAGCTCTTTTTCCAAGGCAGGCTCCTCACATTCCATGAGATAGGGATTAACTTCATTGGAAACCTCTAACGTTGTCTACCCTCTTCCCCTCATTACCTCCCCTTCCCACCTCCTTGATGGACCATTGCAATCTTGTGTGCCCCCTAACTTCTTTGCACCTTCCCTTGTAATGCCCCGTATTTTTATGCTTTCTAAATTTGGGGATTTATTAAATTTATTGTGAGTTATTAATTTAATATTAATCCGGAAATTTATTATTTTATTTAAAATATTTACTAGTGTGACGAGAGTTAGTAATTATTGAAAACTTGTTGAATATTACTAATGAGAAAAGTAATATGTAATATTGGTTCTATTAAATGCCACGCGTGAATAAAATGACAATTATGGAAATTTAAGTAGGGACGAGCCTGTGTCGTGTCAGGACTAAATTTTGATTATTAAAAGTGAAAAAATTATAAGTCGCCCATATGGTCATTTTGAGCATGAACAAGTGTCCGTAAGGGTCGAGATAGTCAAAATAATGTAGCCGGGGGATTAGTTTGGGTCTCGGGTATTTTTTAGGCTTAATTAACATCCCGGGAGGGCGTTTAAGGCATTTTGTATTTTTGGGCATAGAAGCCTACCAATTTTCTAGGTTATATGAGATGGTTAGGGTTGTCTTCTAGGGTTAGAATAACCAAAAACTAAATACGACCATTGGAGAGGGAGAGGAGAAGCTTTCCAAGAAGTTCTAGGCCAAGAACTCCTCCGTTTGCACCGCCGTCACCGCCAAACTGTAGATCGCGCAACGAGGATCACCATCACACTGATTTCTTACACAAATGAAAGGATAAGATTTCCAGGCAAGTATTTATCTCGTATAAATTTAGTTAATGCTTCAATTATATTAGTCCAGGGTTGATTAGAATTGGTTTTTGTGAAAGAAAACATATATTTGAGGCTAGAAATTGCATGTTGTAGAGGTATTAATCACATTCTGGAAATCCACTTCATATGTAGATGTTGAACCACGAATTTGGATCTGAATAGGACTACAAATCTGGAAAAGAAAATGGGAAGATTTAAGTTAAAGATATATTAGGGTTTATGAGTTTCATATAGATTTTTACCCCTCTTGATTTGTTATACTTGATGAGGATTGCATGTCTTACGTAGAATATAAATTATTTTCTATATAACACTTGCAAGATAAATTGTTGGAAGTTTGGGAGTCAAAAATAACGATTCAGATGAGATTGGAGTATGATTCTCGTAACTGGAAATTCTGCAGTTTCGCCATAACTGCTTGATCGATCGATCGGCCCCCTTTTTTCGATCGATCGACCCATTTTGGTAAACTATATTTTACTAGTCTTGACTTAATCCGAGTAAATGCGTAATAAATCTTAATTAGTATTGTTAGAGCATAATGGAATATAAATAGGACCAGTAGGGTCAAGATAAATCCCGTTGAGTGAGACTTTAATGTAAGGTGAAATGAAGGGTAAACGAGAAATTAATTATACTTATGAAATCATGCGTACGTTAATTTATTAATCGAAATTTTTTGGAAGTTGGATTAGAAGGTAAGGTGAGGGCCTACTGAAATTATGCTTAGGTACGGAGAATACTTCGAGAGACGAGAAGTGACTTTGGAATAATTTACTTTCGGGAATAAAATGGATGAGTCCGTTACAAGAAATAATTGGATAAAAATGTACTATGAACGGATAAAACATAATCATGGGTCGTGGGCGTACCTAAATTATAAATGTGAATATTTATATATCTATATGACTATGTGATTGATCATATATTTTATATAGTGTGAAAATCATGCCCGTGCTACTTGCTATCACTGAGGTTACCGTGATGGGACAACCTTATCTTGATGGGACCTTTATGGGGAATATTGACTCGTACCCTAGAACATAGGAATCCTTGGTACAGGCTATTTGGTTGATAGTCAGACGGTCCTAAGAGACGTGAGGGTATGTGCTGACCTCTTAATGACTTGGAACTATGCTTTGCCTCAATTTATATTTGTTTTGTATTAATATAGTTCGAGAGTGTTTTTGAACTAGTATTTCTCTTAGTACGAGTGATACGGGGACTTGATAGCAGAGTATGCCAGCACCATAAATTTTATGTGGGGTGCCTATAGTATATATATATATTATATATATATATATTGACTTGAAATTGTAATTTTCTAGTGAGACTAAAAGAAGTTAAGTATGGATAAATAATCCGATTTCTTCATATATGTTTGAAAAGTTGTGACACTACTAAAATACTTTTAATGAAATAAGAGTCGTGTGAAAACTTTACTTCCCGAAATTTAGTTATCTTAGCCCTAGTAATTGTCAGCATGAAACCTAATGCGGAATTTGAATTAAGTAAAACTTTTGGGATTAATAGTGCGGTAGGATGCACATTAGAAGAGAGGTGAGACTTTCTCAAGAGAGTATCGTATACTAATATGGTTGTTGCATTAGCCGGTAAACATTTTAAATACTTGCTAAAATAAATTTTAAACTATTTTACAATTGGGCTCTGACCCGTTTACTGTTATCTCTCCTCTCTTGTATATATATATATATATGTGTGTGTGTGTGTGTGTGTGTGTGTGTGTGTGTGTGTGTGTGTATTACTAGTGCCCAGCCACAGGGGCAGTAGGCTTAGGATTCTCTGGATGGAATGCGCTGCATCTTTTGTGGGAGTTGCAGGCCTTTTGCTTAGACGACCTCATTATTGACTCCACTTCTAGTTCTGTTTTATCTAATTGGGCATGTGTCGCACTTTTTCCTTATTCAATTGGTTTTTTGAGAGATTGTAATTCATTTACTTTCAGCATTTTTACTTTGGGATTTATTACTGTCAGGTTGTTTTCCTTTGGTGTTTTGAAGTTGGGATTTGTTATTTGATGGTTAAATTATGGATGTTCATTTACATTCTTACTATTATTGTGTGACTCTTAAACTGTTAATTTGTCAAAGGTTTTATAATTGAATTTAATAAAATGGAAATAATGTTTAAATGGTTTTGACACTTAGCTTAATTATTTAGGGTGTTTAATTTGAAATGTTTATTTTCCGACAGTGATGCTAAGAATGAACCAACCGTTCACCTTGATTATAATTTAATAAAGGACTGATCACATGGTATTTAATTAGGCGGGGTGTCACAGGTGGTATCAGAGCATCAGCTTCTAGTGTCCTTTAGGATATGTACAACTTATTTTCGCTTCCAGCTTAGCGTCCTTGATATAGAGCCCTATTTTTAGAACTGTTGTATTCTTATATTTACGCTTATGTCTTCAGCTATTAAAGATTTGATAATAACTGTAGACTAATAAACTTCCTTCTCGTTTCAGATGCCTCTGAGATGCGTACTCCGAAATAGGAATGCCCAGGCTGAGCAGCCAGAAGCTCCGACTCAGGGAATGATGAATGCAAATGAGGTAGCCAGTATTATTGCTCAGGCAGTGAATGCCGCATTAGCGGTAGTACAATATGATCCACCCCAGATTTAGGAAGTGGTGTCAGTACTAGCACAACTTCCATCTGCATGGGAAAGGGTTAGGGATGCCTTTCAGAAGGCGCATCCCCCTGAGTTCTTTGGTAGTTCGGGTATCATAGTTGTTAGCCAATGGAAGAAAGATATCTAGAGGCATCTGCGTATATATGAGTGCACGGACGTGCATAAATAGTTGTTGGCTTCCTTTAAGCTAGTGGGTGCCGCTTTGCAGTGGTGGGAGTCCACCACCACCTTGGAGGAGAGGGATGTTATCTCGATTCAGTAATTCTGGGAACGATTTGACCGCAAATACCATCCATTCTCCATGAAAACTGAAATGAGGCGAAAGTTTCTGAACTTAAAACATGAGAATATGACTGTTGCTGAGTATGAGGAGGAGTTCACTAAACTCCTCACTATAGTGCCAGATGAGGCACCCACTGAGGGGAAAAAGATACTGTTGTTTGTTCATGGATTAGCTTGGAGGATCTATCAGCACCTCATAGGAAATCTATCCTTCAGTACCTACACTGACGTACTCAATGCTGCATCATTACACTGTCAGGATCATTGTTTCCATCTATAGGGAAGTAAACGTGCAGGAGAGTCCGACCAGCAGGGCAGGACGGGAGGAGGTAGTGTTGGAGGGGCACCAGCAGCCCAGGGGAAGTCATGTCATCTTGAGCAGAGTTCCCATCAGGGGGAACCTACCAACAGGTTCCAATCAGGTGACTCCAGGTAGGGATTTAGAGGCTTTAGGCAGGGCCAACAGGGCCAGCCTAATCAGCATGGCCAGCAAGGCCAACACCGTCAACAGTAGGGTCAGTAGTAGGGCCAACAGGACCAACATCGTTTTCATTAGGGCCAACAGGGCCAGTGGAGGGGTGGTAATGGCCAACAGTACCGTGGCCAACAGGGACAAAGGGGAGGAAATTTCAGGGACCGATGTTTCGAGTGCGACAAGAATGGCCATAGGCGCCAGGATTATCCAGAGGGAGAGAGAGAACGCCACAATAGCAGGGTGTCCGTAATGAGCCACAGAGTCCACTCTTTCCAGCCGCCCTCCCAGCAGCAGCTCAGGTACCAGCCCTGCCAGCGGCTCCAGTACAGCAGGTGCAGTTACAGTACGGATGTGTCTATAACATCCACCAAGCAGCATCTCCTCAGGCACCGCCCGCGATTGATGGTATGTTTCCTATCCATGGCACTATGGGTCGGGTTTTTATTTGATACTGGGGTGACGCACTGTTTTATAGCTACCCATTTTAAGAAGGCCTTACGATTATTAGCCACGGCAGAGCGCACTGTCATATGCATAGACTCACCACTGGGGAATGGGTCTTTGATTTTCTTTATATGCCAGGGTGTTGGGGTAGAAATTGGTAGCTTAATTTTATCAGCAGACATGCTCGTCTTAGAGATGAATGAGCACGATGTTAATATTGGCATGGATTGGCTTGCCGCATATAGAGCCATGATAGATTGTTATAGTGGGAGTATTACCTTTGCCATTCCAGGGCAGGAGATGTTTTTGGTGGCGATGCCTCGCCCAGAGGGAGGCTCTTTCGCTCACTTGTATTACATAGAGGGGGATACCTCTAAGGAGGTAGTGATTCCGTTAGATTCAATCCCAGCTGTTCATGAGTATTCTGATGTATTTTAGGAAATACCTGGCCTACCCCCTAGTCGAGAGATAGATTTTGTCGTAGACTTAATGCCAGACACTTGACCCATAGCACTTGCACCGTACTGTATGGCCCTAGCAGAAATCAGGGAGTTATGGGACCAGATAGATAAGCTATTAGGTCAGGGCTTCATTCGTAGGAGCACCTCACCTTGGGGCGCTCCAGTACTGTTTGTGAAGAAGAGAGATGGTTCACTGAGGTTATGTGTAGATTACCGAGAACTGAACAAGGTCACAATACAGAACAAATATCCATTACCTCGAATTGATGACCTGTTAGACCAGCTGAGAGGAGCAACCTTCTTCTTGAAGATAGATTTGAGATCGGGATACCATCAGCTACGGATTAGAGACTAGGATGTGTCAAAGATTGCTTTTCTGACGAGATATGGATCCTATGAGTTCAAAGTCATGCCATTTGGGCTGACAAATGCCCCAGCCATCTTCATGGACTTGGTGAACCGAGTGTTTTGGGAGTTCTTGGATCAGTTTGTCATCATGTTCATAGATGACATCCTGATATATTCACAAACTGAGGAGGAGCAAGTCGAGCACTTGAGGCAGGTTCTTCAGACTTTTTGGGAGCATCAACTGTATGATAAGTATGAGAAGTGTGGATTTTGGTTACGATAGGTACAGTTTTTGGGTCATGTTGTATCAGAATTGGGGATATCAGTTGACCCGAACAAGGTGTTGGCAGTGAGGGAGTGGGGGTAACCCACAACACTGACAGAAGTGCGTAGTTTCTTGGGGTTAGTTGGGTACTAGAAAATATTTATCCGAGGGTTTTCAAAGATAGTGGGTTCGCTGATGAACCTGACTCGCAAGGGAGTACCGTATGTGTGGGACGATGCTTGCCAATTAGCTTTCGATGAGCTGAAAGATAAGCTGACTTCCACCCCAGTCCTAGCTTTGCCCAAGACGGGAGTGGAGTATCTTGTTTACACTGACGCCTCTTTACGGGGACTCAGGGGAGTACTTTAACAAGAGTAGAAAGCTATAACTTTTGCCTCCCGTGGCTTAAGCCACACGAAAGAAACTTTCCCACCCACGACTTAGAGCTAGCAGCGATCATTTTTGCATTGAGAATTTGGAGGCATTATCTATTGGGGGAGAAGTTTTGCTTGTTCATAGACCACAAGTCACTGCAATACTTATTCACTCAGCGAGAGATGAATATGCGTCAGCGCAGGTGGTTAGAGTTTGGGAAAGACTACCAGTTCGAAATACAGTACCATCCGAGAAAGGCTAATGTGGTTGCTGATGCGTTGAGTCGTTGACCGGTAGGTGATGTAGCAGATGTCTGGAAAGCAAAATGAAAGGAGTTGGGTCACCAGATTGTGGTATCCCATTCCTTTATATATGTCATGTCTGTCACACCCGAGATTGTTACAAGGGTGATACAGGCACAATCAGTGGATTCTTTTTGTAAGGAGCAGATTGTCCGACTTTTAGCTGAGGGTACGAAATCCTATTTAGTAAAATCTGGTGGAGGTTTGAGGTTTAATGGGTGATTGGTGGTCCTAGAAGGAGAAAAATTACGTCATGCGGTGATGACATAGTCTCACGGGTCCAGATTTACAGTATAACCTGGGGGAGATAAGATGTATCAGGTTATGAGGCGACAGTTCAGGTGGAGTGAAATAAAGAAGGACATTTCGAAATTTGTGTCCAAGTGTTCTACCTGCCAGATGGTAAAGGTAGATCATCAGAAACTGTCGGGGTTGCTTCAACCGTTGGAGATAACCACGCGAAAGTGGGAGAGTATTTCCATGGACTTTATTACTGGGTTGCCTGCATCACATCGAGGTCATGACTCCATCAGGGTGATCATGGACCGCTTAACCAAGGTGGCCCATTTTCTTATAGTACGAACATACTATACCGCGGGCCAATATGTATAGTTGTTCATTGCCGAGATTGTTAGGCTACATGGGGTGCCCTTGGATATCGTGTCTGATAGAGACAAGATTTTTGTGTCGCATTTCTGGGAGATATTTCAGGAGGCCATGGGTATAGAGTTGAGTTTGAGTTCATCTTATCACCCACAAATGGATGGACAAACATAGCATACTAATCAGATGTTAGAAGATATGCTACGCATGTGTGTCATCAACTTCGGAGGAGGATGGGAGCCGCATCTTCCGCTGGTAGAGTTTTCTTACAATAACTCCTATTAGTTTACGATTGGCATGGCTCCATTTGAGTCATTGTATGGCCGACCTTATCGATCTCTAACTTATTGGCTAGAGGTGGGGGGTAATAAGTTTCTCATACCAGAGGTGATTCAGGAGATCTCAGCTAGGATTGAGTTTAAAGGAGCCGCATTTGAGTGGCCCAGGACAGACAAAAAAGCTACGCAGATGCAAAATGGTTCTTCCAAGAATTTAATGTGGGGGACCAAGTATTATTGCGTATTTCTCCTATGAGATGAGTGATGAGGTTTGGGAAGAAGGGAAAGTTGGTTCCAAGGTACGTTGGACCATTTCCCATTATCGAGAGGATTGGGCTGGTATCATACAGATTGGGGTTCCCAGAGCACTTGCACCGCATTCACGATGTATTTCAAATTTCGTCGTTGAGATGATACCTTTGGGTTGATATGGCCCACATCCACATCGCGATAGAGGAGATAGACTTATAGCCCGATAGCTCTTATGAGGAGAGACCAGTGGCTATCCTAGACCATAGTGAAAGGAGATTGAGGTTGAAGGTAGTTCCACTTGTACGAGTCCAGTGGGAGCCTCATAATGTGAAGGAATCCACCTGAGAGCGTGGGGAAGATATGCGCGAGAGATACCCAGACTTATTCTTACCAGGTATGCCTTATTATCCGAATTTCGGGATGAAATTTCATTATTAGGGGGGAAGTATGTAATAACCCGTATTTTTATTCTTTCTAAATTTAAGGATTTATTAAATTTAATGTGAGTTATTAATTTAATATTAATCCGAAAATTTATTATTATTTTTAAATATTTACTAGCGTGACGAGAGTTAGTAATTATTGAAAACTTGTTGAATATTACTAATGAGCAAATTAATATGTAATATTGGGTCTATTAAATGTCACGAGTGAATAGAATGACAATTATGGAAATTTAAGTTGGGACATGCCTGTGTCGTGTCAGAAGTAAATTTTGATTATGAAAAGTGAATAAATTATAAGTCTCCCTTATGATCATTTCGAGTGAACCAAAGAGTCCGGAAGGGTCGAGATAGTCAAAATAATGTACCCGGGGGTTTAGCTTGGGTATCGGGGAATTTTTAGGCATAATTAACATCACGGGAGGGCGTTTTAGGCATTTTGTATTTTTGGGCATATTTCTGGATTGAATGGTTAGGCTTAAACTGGTTTTGTTTTTGGTTTCCATTTGATTTCCCCTCGACCAAATTAGCCATAGAATTGAATTAAGAATTTGTCTCCTTACGTTTAGCATTCCTATTGTCTTCCTCAATTTTCAAACGAACTGTCAAATCTTCTAGTGTCATCTCTTTTTTCTTATGTTTAAGACCGTTTTTGTAATCTTTCCAAGACGGTGGAAAGTTTTCAATTATAGACGACACTTGAAATCCCTCACATATACTATAACCCTCAGCCATAATTTCGTGAATAATAATTTGCAGTTCTTCAAGTTGTGACACGACAAATTTATTATCTTCCATTTTGAAATCAAAAAATTTTCCAACCACGAATTTTTTAGACCCAGCATCTTCAGTTGCATATTTTTTATCCAGTGTGTTCCATAATTCTTTAGAAGTAGCACGTGACTAATAAACATCACACAGTTCAAGGCAGTGACAATTCAGAATATAATTTCAACACATATAATCTTTATGTTTCCAAATAACTAGTTCTTCAGGTGAAAAAGGTCTATCAGATGCAATAACGTCAACGACCTTAAGAGTTGTTAGGTAAAATTGCAGTTCCATTTCCCATCTCTTAAAATTCTTTCCATCAAACAATTCTGGTTGTTCAGAGTATTTTGCATTAGGATTTTCCACAGCAGATTGTAGAATAACAACACAACTTCACCTTTAGATTGTTGGAAATAGTAATTGCAGAATATATGAAAAAACCCAAATACGAAATAGATAAAATTGGAAGGACTTATCGATCGAGGTTTGTGTTTGACACAAAGTCCTAAAGGTGAAATTACTCGGTGATATTTGTATCTATAAGCCTCGTGAACATACACCTCCCAGGATTCAACGATCAGATTTAAACACCAGCTTTGTGTTAAATCTTCAAACTCTCAGGATACTCAAGCACTCCTAAAAACATGACGAACATAAATGTATTTGGAGAAAATAGCAAAAGAATTTTTACAGAGAAATTGATTTGTAGAAAATAGCAAAATAATTTTCGCAGGTAACGGGAAATAGATTTTTTTTAATACGTTTTTGACTCTGTAGCCTTTTATTATATAAGGGAAATGGTAAAAAACTTGGGTAGAGGTTTTAGCCAACTAACCCACTAATATCTCCACTAAGGGGTAGTTTACTTTGAATAGGAGACTAAGTCAAAAAGTAAAAACGAATTAATTAAAGGTAAAAATTATGGGCACTCAAGAGAAGCCCAAAGCCCAAGGCCCAATCAAAGACTATTAGTAATAATTGTCCCCCCTAAGAATTGAACTCATGACCTCAAGCATAAAATCACACAAACTTACCACTTGGCCACATACCCTAAATCATTTATTTCATTAAAAATCAATATATATACTTATATCCCAACAATCCCCCACACGAATGAAATAAATCAATTTAAAAAGACACTCTGGATTACCATAAGGAGTGACGTAAAAGGCGAAGGTGTCATTCGACTTGAACCTTTACTTTGTGTTAATCTATTGAGTTTACTGGTTGATAGTGAACTGATGTCTTGAACTATTTCACTGTTAATGTAAACTTAGGTCAATAGAATACACACGTGACTCCCAAAAATCATCATCGAGTTCCCACGGTTGTGCTCATTTCGACCTTGAGCATGCCTAGGTTTCTTGAGTGCTCTAGAGAATCAGCCTTAATTCTCATAGGAAGCAGCCTCACTACCACACTCATATAGGTGCTTCCATCAAGAGTGTACTGTATCTCACACGCCACTGAATAACATATATACTAAGCAGTAGTATATTAAATCTCATCCTCCATCGATACAGAGGTACTACATCATAGGAATGGGTTTTAAGTAAAACTTAAATTTGTACCCCCATAAAATCACTCGTATAACTTTGTTATCCCATTGAACCCAGATCTTGGGATCTCCAGTCATATGGGTTGGGTTTGCATTATTGTTTATTTAGATATTAATAGGCTTTAGGCCCATTCCCCTCGATGTTTCATAAACTAGCAGTCTAGGTAGCCCTTTAGCCAAAGGATCCGCCAGGTTTTTCTTTGACTTGACATAGTCGATTGCTATAACTCCATCTTTTAATAGTTGTCTCACTGTGTTGTGTCTCCTCCTAATATGTCTATACTTTCCGATGTAGGAGTTATTATGTGCTCTTGCGATCGCTGCTTGACTGTTACAGTGAATGGACAAGGCTGGAATTGGTTTAGGCCACAAATCAATATCTAATATGAATTTCCTTAACCATTCAGCCTCTTCACTTTCTGTATCCAATGCTATGAACTCTGACTCCATAGAGGATCTAGCAATGCACATTTGCTTGGTAGATTTCCAAGATATAGTGCCTCCTGCCTAGGCAAAAACATAGACGCTCGTAGACTTACATTGATCATTATCAGAAATCCAATTAGCATCACAAAAGCCTTCAATTAGAGCAGTATATATAACATAATGAATACCATAATTTATTGTGTATTTTAGATATCTCAAAACTCTAATTAAAGCATCCCAATGTTCATTATTAGGATTACGAGTATATCTTCTAAGTCTACCCACAACATATGCAATATCCGGTCTAGTGCATTTCATAATATACATTAGACTACCAATAACTCTAGATTATCCTAATGAGGATACACCAAGACCCGAATGTTTCCTTAAGTGACAATTAGGGTCATAAGGTGTTTTAGCAGGAATACAATTAAATTGTTCAAATTTCCTAAGAACTTTCTATACATAATGAGATTGGGTTAAAACAATTCCTTCGGAATTTTTAATTCCTAGTATAACATTAGCAACACCCAAATCTTTCATATCAAATTGCTTATTTAGGAAATTTTTAGTTTTATTAACTGCATACATATCAATACCATAAATAAGCATATCTTTCACATATAAGCAAATAATCACACTAGAATT
The DNA here is from genome assembly GCA_949130495.1 of Sambucus nigra. Taxonomy (NCBI): domain Eukaryota; kingdom Viridiplantae; phylum Streptophyta; class Magnoliopsida; order Dipsacales; family Adoxaceae; genus Sambucus; species Sambucus nigra. The sequence continues at coordinate 71,493,822 of OX422224.1, forward strand.
ATCCTTGAATTTGCTATAAATACATTTATCCGCTTCATTATTGTTAAAACCATTAGAGATCATTACTAGATCAAATTTTTCATGCCTTTTTTTAGGGACTTGTTTTAGTCCACATAATGATTTCTTAAGTCTACACACTTTTTTATCTAGGCCTTGGACTATAAACCCCTCAGGTTGATCCATATAAATTTCCTCTACAAGATCTCCATTTAAAAAAGACGTTTTAACATCCATTTGATGAATTATCATATTATGCAATGAAGCAATAGCAATTAATAGCCTAATAGATGTAATTCTAGTAACAGGAGAGTAAGTATAAAAAAAACCAATTCCTTCCTTTTGCCTATAGCCTTTAGCTAGCAATCTTGCCTTAAATTTATCAGTAGAACCATCAACTTTTAATTTCCTTTTGAAAATCCATTTGCATCCAATAGTTTTACATCCTTTAGGAAAGTCAACTAACTCCCACGTGTTATTAGAAATAATAGAATCATATTCACTATTAATTGCTTCTTTCCAAAAAATAGAATCGGGTGAGGACATTATCTCACTAAAGGTGACGAGTTCATTTTCCATTAAGTATGTTAAAAATTCAGGACCAAAAGAAGTAGCTATCCTAGGTCTTTTACTTTTTCTAATTTCAATTTCTTCTGAATTTGAAGATTCATTTCTAACACTAGGACCCACTAGAACAGAGCTACTAGTTCCCTCACTTCTCACTTTAAAAGGAAATTGGTCCTCGTAAAATTTATCATCTCCTGACTCAAAAATAGTATTTTTATCCATATATTGATTTTTAGAATCAATTAAAAGAAACCTATGTGCATTACTATTTTTAGCATAACCTATAAAAACACAATCAATAGTCTTTGGGCGAATTTAGTTCTCTTAGGTACTGGTATTGAAACCTTAGCAAGATACCCCCAAACTTTAAGGTGTTTTTAAGACGGTTTTCTATTTTTCCACATTTCATAAGGATTTTTATCATTTTGCTTAAAAGTTATTTTATTAAGAATATAACAAGCAGTATGAAGTGCCTCACCCCACATTTTATAAGGTAATGCCGAAGTTCTTAACATAGAATTTACCATATCCTTAAGAGTTTTGTTTTTTCTTTCAGCTATTCCATTAGATTGGGGTGCATAAGGAGGAGTAACTTGATGTAATATTCCATTTTCTTTACAATATTTATCAAGATCAATGGTGTATTCTCCTCCCCTATCGGATCTTAATGTTTTAATGGATTTGTCTAATTGTTTTTCAACTTCTAATTTATAAGAAATAAATTTTGAGAAACTCTCATCTTTACTCGTAAGGAGATAAATATATCAATAAAGAGATTAGCCATCAATAAAAGTAATAAAATATTTATTTCCACCACATGTCACATAACCTTTTAAATCACAAATATCATAATGTATTAAACTTAAAACAATTGAACTTCTTACGACACTTGGAAAAGTTTTTTTAGCATATTTGGATTCAACACATATTTCACATTTAGAGTTGGTAGAAATATCAGATTTTGGTATGTTTCCCAAAAACATTAATTTTTTAATAGATGCCTTATTTACATGACCAAGTCTAAAATGCCACATATCACAAGAGTCAATCAAATAAGCAGAAGAAGTAGATGTTTTATTATTATGAGCCACAGTTACATTTAGTTTGAAAAACCCTCATGAACATAAGCTTTCCCCACAAAAGCACCTCCCTTACTCACAACTACCTTATCACTCTCTAGAACAATTTTAAAACCCTTCTTAAGTAAGATAAAACCAGACACCAAATTGTTCCTAACCTTAGGGACATACAAAACATCTTTCAAAGTAAGAGGATTTTCTATAGTGATCTTTAAAACTACGGTTCCCTTCCCCTCAACCTTAGACGAAGAGGAGTTTTCCATTTATAGATGTTCACCCTCACCCACAACAATGAAGGTAGTGAAGGCACCTCTCGTGCCGCAAATATGTTTGGTGGCGCTAGAATCAAGCCACTAGTCTGTGATGTTACTCACAATATTTGCCTCGATCACAACAGTAGAAAAGTTACGTTCCTCGGTTACGTTTACTTGAGGCTTCACATTCTGACTCTTCCTAAACTTGCAATCTTTAGCGTAATGACCTGGTTTTCCACACACAAAGCATTGACCTGCAGGTTTAGATTTAAACAGAGATTTAGAATTTTTATTCTGATCATTAGGTTTGAATTTATGGTTGGACCTCGAATTCTGGTTTGGTTTATGGTGCTCATTTTTCTGGATTGAATGGTTAGGCTTAAGCTGGCTCTGTTTTTGGTTTCCATTTGATTTCCCCTCGACAAAATTAGCTATAGAACCGAATTCAGAATTTTTCTCCTTACGTTCTGCATTCCTATTGTCTTCCTCAATTCTCAAATGAACTATCAAATCTTCTAGTGTCATCTCGTTTTCCTTAGGTTTAAGACCGTTTTTGTAATCTTTCCATGACGGTGGAAGTTTTTCAATTATAGACGACACTTGAAATCCTTAACATATACTATAACCCTCGACCAGAATTTCGTGAATAATAATTTGTAGTTTTTCAAGTTACGACACAACAGATTTATTATCTTCCATTTTGAAATCCAAAAATTATCCAACCACGAATTTTTTAGACCCAACATCTTCAGTTGCATATTTTTTATCCAGTGTGTTCCGTAATTCTGTAACAGTAGGACATGACCAATAAACATCACACAGTTCAAGGCAAAGACAATTCAGAATATAATTCCTACACATATAATCGTTATGTTTCCAAATAACTAGTTCTTTAGGTACAGAATGTATATCAGATGCAATAACGTGAATGACCCTAAGAGTTGTTAGGTAAAATTGCAGTTTCATTTGCCATCTCTTAAAATTCTTTCCATCAAACAATTCAATTTTTTCAGAGTATTTTGCATTAGGATTTTCGATAGCAGATTGTAGAATAGCAACACAACTTCATATTTAGATTGTTGGAAATAGTAATTGCAGAATATATGAAAAAACCCAAATACGAAATAGATAAAATTTGAAGGACTTATCGATCGAGGTTTGTGTTTGACACAAAGTCCTAATGGTGAAATTGCTCGCTGATATTTGTAGCTGTCAGCCTCATGAACATACACCTCCCAGGATGCAACAATCAGATTTAAACACCACCTTTGTGTTAAATCTTCGAACTCTCAGGATACTCCAGCACTCCCAAAAACATAACGAACATAAATGTATTGGCAGAAAATAACAAAAGAATTTTTGCAGAGAAAATGATTTACAGAAAATAGAAAAACAACTTTTGCAGATAACGTGAGAGAGATTTTTTATTATACATTTTTGACTCGGTAGCCTTTTCTTAGAAAAGAGAAATGCTAAAAAACGAGGCTAGAGGTTTTAGCCAATTAACCCACTAATATCTCCACTAATGGGTTGTTTACTTTGAATAGGAGACTAAGTCAAAAATTAAAAATGAATTAATAAAAGGTAAAAATTCTGGGCCCTCAATATAATCCCAAAGACCCCAAGGCCCAAGGCCCAATCAAAGACTATTAATAATTAGTGTACCCCCTAGGAATTGAACTCATGACCTGAAGCATAAAATCCCACAAACTTACCACTTGGACACTTACCCTAAATCATTTATTTCATTCAAAAGAAATATATATACTTATATCCCAACAATCCCCCACGTGAATGAAATAAATAAATATAAAAAGACGGTCTGGAGTACCATAAGGAGAGATGTAAAATGCGAAGGTGTCATTCGACTTGAACCTTTACTTTGTATTGATCTGTTGAGTTTACCGGTTGATAGTGAACTGATGTCTTGAACTATTTTGCCGTTATTGTAAACTTAGGTCAATAGAATACACATGTGACTCCCAAAAATCATCATCGAGTTCCCACGGTTGTGCTCGTTTCGGCCTTGAGCATACCTAGGCTTCTTGAGTACTCTAGAGAATCAGCCTTAATTCTCATAGGAAGCGGCCCCACTACCACACTCATATAGGTGCTTCTATCAAGAGTGTACTCTATCTCACACCCCACTGAATAACAGCTATAGTAAGCATTAAGAGATCAAATCTCGTCCTCCATCGATACCGAGGTACTACATCATAGGAATGGGTTTTAAGTAAAACTTAAATTTGTAGCGCAAAAAATCACTCGTATAACTTTGTTATCCCATTTAACCCAGTTCTTGGGATTTCCAGTCATATGGGTTGGGTTTCCATTATTGGTGATTTAGATATTAATAGGCTTTAGGCCCATTCCCCTCGATATTTTATAAACTAGCTCTCTAGGTAGCCCTTTAGTCAAAGGATCCGCCAGGTTTTCCTTTGACATGACAGAGTCGATTGCTATAACTCCATCTTTCAATAGTTGTCTCACTGTGTTGTGTCTCCTCCTAATATGTCTAGACTTTCCGTTGTAGGAGTTATTATGTTCTCTTGCGTTCGCTGCTTGACTGTCACTGTGAATCGACAAGGCTGGAATAATTTTAGGCCACAAATGAATATCTAATATGAAGTTCCTTAACCATTCAGCCTATTCACTTGTTTTATCCAACGCTATGAACTCTGACTCCATAGTGGACCTATCAATGCACGTTTGCTTGGTAGATTTCCAATATATAGCGCCTCCTGCCAAGGCAAAAACATAGCCACTCGTAGACTTACATTCATCATTATCAGAAATCCAATTAGTATCACAAAAGCCTTAAATTACAGCAGGATATCTAACATAATGAATACCATAATTTATCATGTATTTTAGATATCTCAAAACTCTAATTAAAGCATCCCAATGTTCATTATTATGATTACAAGTATATCTGCTAAGTCTACCCACAGCATATGCGATATCCGATCTAGTGCAGTTCTGTGACACCCCGACTAATTAGATGCCGGGTAGCTACTCTTTTATTAAATTAATACAAAATTCCAAGTTGGTTAAGTTCATATCATCACTGTCGAATTCCTTCCTGTTGCCTATAGCCTTTATATACCAATCTTGCCTTAAATTTATCAGTAGAACCATCAGCTTTTAATTTCCTTTTGAAAATCCTTTTGCATCCAATAGTTTTCGATCCTTTAGGCAAGTCAACTAACTCCCACTTGTTGTTAGAAATAATATAATCCTATTCACTATTAATAACTTCTTTCCAAAAAATAGAATTGGGTGAGGACATTGCCTCACTAAAAGTGATGGGATCATTTTCTATTAAGTATGTTAAAAATTCAGGACCAAAATAAGTAGCTATCCTAGGTCTTTTACTTTTTCTAATTTCAATTTCCTCTGGATTTGGAGATTCATTTCTAACAGTAGGACCCACTGGAACAGAGCTACGAGTTCCTTCACTTCTCACTTTAAAAGGAAATTTGTCCTCGTAATATTCAGTATATCTTGACTCAAAAATAGTTCCATAATTATTTATTCTTTAGCAGTAGGACATGTCCAATAAACGTCATACAGTTCAAGGCAGAGACAATTCAGAATATAATTCCTACACATATAATCTTTTAGTTTCCAAACAACTAGTTCTTCATGTACAAAAGGTCTATCAGATGCCATAACATCAACGACATAAAGAGTTGTTAGGTAAAATTGCAGTTTCATTTGCCATCTCTTAAAATTCTTTCCATCAAACAATTCAGGTTTTTCAGAGTATTTTGCATTAGGATTTTCCATAGCAGATTGTAGAATAACAACACTACTTCACCTTTAGATTTTTGGAAATAGTAATTGCAGAATATATGAAAAAACCCAAATACGAAATAGATAAAATTGGAAGGACTTATCGATAGAGGTTTGTGTTTGGCGTAAAGTCCTAAAGGTGAAATTGCTCGCTGATATTTGTAGCTGTCAGCCTCGTGAACATACACCTCCCAGGATTCAATGATCAGATTTAAACACCAGCTTTGTGTTAAATCATCGAACTCTCAGGATACTCCAGCACTCCCAAAAACATGACGAACATAAATGTATTTACAGAAAATAGCAAAAGAATTTTTGCAAATAAAGTGATTTGCAGAAAATAGCGAAAGAATTTTTGCAGATAACGTGAGAGAGACTTTTTTTAATACATTTTTGACTCTGTGGCCTTTTCTTATATAAGGGGAATGGTCAAAAATGTGGGTAGATGTTTTAGCCAACTAACCCACTAATATCTCTACTAACGGGTAGTTTACTTTGAATAGGAGAATCAGTCAAAAATTAAAAACGAATTAATAATAGATAAAAATTCTGGGAACTCAACAGAATCCTGAAACCCCAAAGACCCCAAGGCCCAAGGCCTAATCAAAGACTATTAATCATAAGTGTACCCCCTAGGAATTGAACTCTTGACCTCAAGCATAAAATCCCACAAACTTACCACTTGGCCACTTCCCCTAAATCATTTATTTCATTCAAAATAAATATATATACTTATATGCCAACAATCCCCCACATGAATGAAAAAAATAAGTATAAAAAGACGCTCTGGAGTACCATAAGGAGTGACGTAAAAAGCGAAGGTGTCATTCGACTTGAACCTTTACTTTGTGTTGACCTACTGAGTTTACCGGTTGATAGTGAACTGATGTCTTGAACTATTTCACCGTTATTGTAAACTAAGGTCAATAGAATACACACGTGACTCCCAAAAATCATCATCGAGTTCCCAGGGTTGTGTTCGTTTCGACCTTGAGCATGCCCAGGTTTCTTGAGTTCTCTAGAGAATCAACCTTAATTCTCATAGGAAGCGGCCCCACTACCACACTCATATAGGTGCTTCTATCAAGAGTGTACTATATCTCACACCCCACTGAATAATAGCTATATTAAGCATTAAGAGATTAAATCTCATCCTCCATCGATACAGAGGTACTACATCACAGGAATGGGTTTTAAGTAAAACTTAAATTTGTACCCCCACAAATCACTTGTATAACTTTGTTATCCCATTGAACCCAGATCTTGGGATCTCTAGTCATATGGGTTTGGTTTCCATTATAGGTGGTTTAGATATTAATAGGCTTTAGGTCCATTCCCCTTGATCTTTAATAAACTAGCTCTCTAGATAACCCTTTAGTCAATGGATCCGCCAGGTTTTCCTTTGACTTAACATAGTCGATTTCTATAACTCCATCTTTCAATAGTTGTCTCACTGTGTTGTGTCTCCTCCAGATATGTCTAGACTTTCCGTTGTAGGAGTTATTATGTGCTCTTACGATCGCTGCTTGACTGTCACAGTGAATGGACAAGGATGGAACTGGTTTAGGCCACAAATGAATATCTAATATGAAGTTCCTTAACCATTCGGCCTCTTCACTTTCTTTACCCAACGCTATGAACTCTAACTCCATAGTGTTTCTAGCTATGCACTTTTGCTTAGTAAATTTCCAAGATATAGCGCCTCCTGCCAAGGCAAAAACATAGCCACTCGTAGAGTTACATTCATCATTATCAGAAATCCAATTAGCATCACAAAACCCTTCAATTGTACCAAGATATCTAACATAATGAATACCATAATTTATCGTGTATTTTAAATATCTCAAAACTCTAATTAAAGCATCCTAATGTTCATTGTTCGGATTACAAGCATATCTTCTCAGAGTACCCACAACATACGCAATATCCGGTCTTGTGCAGTTCATAAGATACATTAGCCTACCAATACCTCTAGAATATTGTAATGAGGATACACCAGGACCCGAATGTTTCCTTAAGTGATAACTAGGGTCATAAGGTGTTTTACCAGGAATACAATTAAATTGTTCAAAATTTCTAAGAACTTTCTCTACATAACGGGTTTGGGTTAAAACAATTCCTTCTAAATTTTTAATGATTTTTATTCCAAGTATAACATCAGCAACACCCAAATCTTTCATATCAAATTGCTTATTTAGGAAATTTTTTGTTTTATTAACTACATCCATATCAGTACCAAAAATATGCATATCATCCACATATAAGCAAATAATCACACCCGAATTAACCTTGAATTTGCTATATATACATTTATCCGCTTCATTATTGTTAAAACCATTAGAGATCATTACTAGCTCATATTTTTCGTGCCATTGTCAAGGGGCTTGTTTTAGTCCATATAAAGATTTCTTAAGTATACACACTTTTTTATCTAGGCCTTGGACTACAAACCCCTCGGGTTGATCCATATACATTTCCTCTTCAAGATCTCCAATTAAAAAAGGCATTTTAACATCCATTTGACGAATTATCAACTTATGTAATGAAGAAATTGCAATTAATATCCTAATAGATGTAATTCTAGTAACACGAGAGTAAGTATCAAAGAAATCAATTCTTTCCTTTTGCCTATAACCTTTATCTACCAATCTTGCATTAAATTTGTTAGAAGAACCATCAGCTTTTAATTTCCTTTTGAAAATCCATTTGCATCCAATAGTTTTAGATCCTTTAGGTAAGTGAACTAACTCCCACATGTTGTTAGAAATAATAGAATCGTATTCACTATTAATAACTTCTTTCCAAAAAATAGAATTGGGTGAGGACATTGCCTCACTAAAAGTGATGGGGTCATTTTCCATTAAGTATGTTAAAAATTCAGGACCAAAAGAAGTAGATATCCTTGGTCTTTTACTTTTTCTAATTTCAATTTCTTCTGAATTTGGAGATTCATTTCTAACACTAGGACCCACTGGAACAGAGATACTAGTTCCTTCACTTCTCACTTTAAAAGGAAATTTATTCTCGTAAAATTCAGCATCTCTTGACTCGAAAATAGTTCCATAATTCTTTATTTTTTAGCAGTTGGACATGACCGATAAACATCATACAGTTCAAGGCAGAGACAATTCAGAATATAATTCCTACACATATAATCTTTTTTTTCCAAACAACTAGTTCTTCAGGTACAAAAGCTCTATCTGATGCAATAACGTCAACGATCTTAAGAGTTGTTAGGTAAAATTGCAGTTCCATTTGCCATCTCTTAAAATTATTTACATCAAACAATTCAGGTTTTTCACAGTATTTTGCATTATGATTTTCGATAGAAGATTGTATAATAACAACACAACTTCACCTTTAGATTGTTGGAAATAGTAATTGTAGAATATATGAAAAAACCCAAATACGAAATAGATAAAATTGGAAGGACTTATCGATCGAGGTTTGTGTTTGACACAAATTCCTAAAGGTGAAATTGCTCGCTGATATTTATAGCTGTCAGCCTTGTGAACATACACCTCCCAAGATTCAAGGAACAATTTTAAACACCAGCTTTGTGTTAAATCTTCAAACTCTCAGGACAGCACTCCCAAAAACATGACGAACATAAATGTATTTGCAGAAAATAGCAAAAGAATTTTTGCAGAGAAAGTGATTTGCAGAAAATAGCGAAAGAATTTTTGCAGATAACGTGAGGGAGATTTTTTTAATAGTGTTTCTGACTCTGTAGCCTTTTCTTACATAAGGAAAATGGTAAAAAATGTTTGTTAAGGTTTTAGCCAACTAACTCACTAATATCTCCACTAACGGGTAGTTTACTTTGAATAGGAGACTAAGTCAAAAATTAAAAACGAATTAATAAAAGGTAAAAATTATGGGCACTCAAGAGAAGCCCAAATCCCCAAAGATCCTGAGGCCCAATCAAAGACTATTAATAATAAGTTTGCCCTCTAGGAATTGAACTCATGACCTCAAGCATAAAATGCCACAAACTTACCACTTGCCCACTTACCCTAAATCATTTATTTCATTCAAAATAAATATACATACTTATATCCCAACAATCCCCCACATGAATGAATGATATAAATATAAAAAGACGCTTTGGAGTACCAGAAGGAGTGGCGTAAGAAGCGAAGGTGTCATTCGACTTGAACCTTTACTTTGTGTTGATCTATTGAGTTTACTGGTTGATAGTGAACTGATGTCGTGAACTATTTCACCGTTATTGTAAATTTAGGTCAATAGAATACACACATGACTACCAAAAATCATCATCGAGTTCCCACGGCTGTGCTCGTTTTGGCCTTGAGCATGCCCAGGTTTCTTGAGTGCTCTAGAGAATAAGCCTCAATTCTCATAGGAAGCGGCCCCATTATGACCCTCATATAGATGCTTCTATCAAGAGTGTATTATATCTGACACCCCATTGAAAAACAGCTATAGTAAGCATTAAGATATTATATCTCATCCTCCATCGATACCGAGGTACTACATCATAGGAATGGGTTTTAAGTAAAACTTAAATTTTTACCCCCACAAATCACTCGTATAACTTTGTTATCCCATTGAATCCAGATCTTAGGATCTCCAGTCATGTGGGTTGGGCTTCCATTATAGGTGATTTTGATATTAATAGGCTTTAGTCCCATTCCCCTCGATGTTTAATAAACTAGCTCTCTAGCCAGCCATTTAGTCAATGGATTCACTAGGTTTTCCTTTGACTTGACATAGTCGATTGCTATAACTCCTTCTTTGAATAGTTGTCTCACTGTGTTGTGTCTCCTCTTGGTATGTCTAGACTTTTCGTTGTAGGAGTTATTATGTGATCTTGCAATCACTGGTTGACTATCACAGTGAATGGACAAGGCTGGAACTGGTTTCAACCTCTTCACTTGCTTTATCCAACGCTATGAACCCTGACTCCATTGTGGATCTATCTATGCACGTTTTCTTGGTAGATTTCAAAGATATAGCGCCTCCTGCCTAGGGAAAAACATAGCCACTCGTAGACTTGCATTCATCATTATCAGAAATCCAATTACCATCACAAAAGCCTTCAATTATAGCAAGATATCTAACATAATGAATACCATAATTTATTGTGTATTTTAGATATCTCAAAAATCTAATTAAAGCATCCCAATGTTCATTGTTAGGATTACAAGTATATCTGCTAAGTCTACCCACAGTATATGCAATATCCGATCTAGTGAAGTTCTGTGACACCCCGACTAATTAGATACCGGGTAGCTACTCTTTTATTAAATTAATACAAAATTCCAAGTTGGTTAAGTTCATATCATCACTGTCGAAAATGGTTTAACAATTACTAGACACCTAATATTTAAAAAGTGAGTTGTCAATTTTAATTAAATCTGATTAACATGCAATAAGTAGATTATGAAATGCTAACATAACGACCACAACATAGTCACAATAGAATAACCATAACATAATAATGAATCTGGAGGAATACTCTGCACAATAATTCGAATACTGAAATAAACAAATACTAAATCTGCATCACTAAATTAATTACAAGCCAAAATCTGAAATAACTGAATAGATAAAGTGTCTCTGAAAGAAGTGAGGCGACATGCCCAACAGATGAGAAAATCTGATAATATCGAGTCAAGATCGAAAGTGGAGGTGTCTACTGTCAAGGTCCTGTAACATCAACAACAACTACAGTACATCACCGGAATGGAACTGCTATGCTTGGTGTCCTTGTGGCTGGGCACCTAAAAAGGTTTTTTACAAGAAAATATATTTGAAAGCAAATGGGTCAGAGCCCGATTGTGAAAATAGTTTAAAATATAGGAAGTGTTTAATATCATTAAACGGTGAATATAAACTACATGATAGTGTGTGCACTCACATGAGTTCCTCACCTCTCAACTAATTGTGCACCCCTATCGTACCTGTACCCATTCTAGTTATTCCCATAGCTACGTAGTCCAATACAAAATCTAACGTTACTACACGATTCACGATTAAATTTCGGCATCTTCATTTAAACAGAGATTTTTACTTTTCTTCTCAGTTTCCCATATTAGCAATACTAATTACTAGAGATTTTTCATTTTATCTTTACAAAAGTGTTGCTATTATTTATACTCACATTTATACATGAAAATTCATTTCAATTAACAATATATTATTCTTGTCATAAATATACAATACTGGCACCCCGAGGCTAAGCTGCGGTGCACACATACTCTGCTATCCAATCCCATTACATCACGTACATAACACGCATTTCGAATCTCTCAGGAATCGTCCTCAAGTAACAACAATCACACGTAATGGAGGCGAACATAGTTCACATCAAATGGGTCACATACATACCTACGCTTCCATGATCAGCAGACGTATTAACCTCTCAATAAGCTCTTCTCTAACCTATGTCCTCGAGGTACCAATCTAAATCCCCTAGTAGGCAAACAAAGATTAGATGGCTCTGATCGAACGCCGACCTCCCATGATATCAAGTATGGTAGGTATGTTAAACACAGATAACACACATACTAAGCATTCACACATGTTAGATATCTCTGAATACTAATAGAGGTATACTTATTATTCTTATACCATCATTTAATGTTATACGTTTATAAGTCCCCGATTTTATATACATTAAAGGTGTCAACTCTTCTCACGCCGTAATTAGGTACTCCTTTCCTAATCCATAAATGTCATCCGGTCTACTACAAAATTCTAAGTTTTACTCCTCAACGTACTCCAATTTCCAAATATACCCACTAGTCAATAAGGGAAGGTTATTTCTCCATTTGAATAAGTCTACGGGGCATTTGAAATAAAAACAGGCCAAAAAGGCCATCTGTCAAGTCGTTAGACGTCTCGTTCGAACGAGGTCGTTTGAACGAGTGTCGTTCGAACGAAAGGCTTCGAATGAAATACCAACTCGTTAGAATGGATACTGTCATCTCGTTAGAAGCTCGTTCGAACGACCTGGGCAGGTTTTCTAACGAGATGGCAGACTACGCCCATAAATTCCAAAATCCGTTTTTCTTCATTCTTCCCTTCTCCAAATCCACCCTGAGGTCATCCCAGTAGCATTTTAATGTTTAGAAACCACTCTAAGTCCTATTAAGTCACTTTTTAACATATTTTTGGGTTCGAATACTCCAAATTAACATGCCATTCACATAAATTCCCAATTTTCCACTCCAAACCATATGAACATGAAGCAAAAGTTTAAATGCAATTAAAGACTCCTTATTAATCCGTTTCAGATCATTAAAAGTTATGTTTTGTATATTCAATTCATCCCTTATCATTCTACATTCAAATTCCTACCCAAACCCACAAATCTCACAATAATTCCATTGGGTGTTCTTCATCAAAACTTCCAAGACATAAGCAGTTTTCTACACTACACATGGAGGAAATATTCATTGCAAATAACGACATCAAAACACTTGCCTTAGATTTGTTCTTCTGAATTGATGTTGATGAATGAAGGCTGATTTTCCCCTTTCTCTACAGAATTCTCCCAAGGATGGTGATGGTGGTTGGAGGTTTCTTTTGGAACCTCTTCAAACTTTCCCTTTAACTCTCGTAGCCCACTAACTTACTTTTTGGCTGATAATGGCCTTAGTTGTTCTTTTAAAATACCTAAATTAACACTAAAATTCGTGGGTCTTAATCCCCTAATTTTTAAAATTACCAAAATACCCTTCTAGGTTGCCGGTTTGGCCTAAAAGTGCCACGGGAACCAAACTAAATCCCTGGCTTGTGTTTTCTAACTATTTCGACCCTTTCGGACACGTTGGTGTACTCAAAATGATCATTCGGTTGGTAAAAATACAATTCACTTTTTAATTTAAATAATTTCATTCCTAATGCGGCTGACACGCGCGTCCAAACTAAATTTCTCAAATTGTCGTATTTTTGCCTCACGACAATTTAAATATTTTCAATACTCATGTATTACCATACATACTCACAAATATTCAATTTTAACATCATAATTAATACCAACTCACATCTCGCTAGTATTTATATTCGAATTAATTCCCAATTAATTCTCATTTAATTCAATTAATCCCTTAAATAAAAATCAGTAAAATTACGTTGTATTACATACTCCACCCCTAATAACAGAATTTCATCCCGAAATTCGGAACTAAAGAGTACCTGGTAAAAATAACTCTGGGTAACGCTCGTGCATCTCATACTCACGCTCCCATGTGGACTCCTCGTCATTATGATGCCGCCACTGAACACATACCAATGGTACTATCTTTGACCTCAATTTTCGCTCGCTTTGGTCCAAAATAGCAATCGGCCCCTCCTCGTAGGAACTATCGGGATGAAGATCGATGTCCTCTAAAGCAATGTGAGTATGGGCCAAATCGTCCCTAAGATATTTCCTTAGCGAGGAAATATGGAACACATCATGAATCCTATGCAGGTGCTCCGGTAACCTGAGTCTATACGCAACTGGCCCAATACGCTCGATGATAGAAAATGGCCCCACATATCTTGGTGCCAGTTTCCCCTTCTTCCCAAAATGCATAATCCCCTTCATAGGAGATACTCTGAGTACCACCTGGTGACCCACCTTGAATTCTCTGAAGAATATCTTGGCATCAACATAGCTCTTCTTCAGTTCCTGAGCAACCCGAATACGACTCCGTATCATCTCTATCCTTGCCGAAGTGTCCTGAATCACTTCTGGCCCAAGGAGTTTGTTATCCCCCACCTCTAACCAACATGCTGGGGAACGACAAGTTCTACCGTACAATGCCTCAAATGGAGCCATGCCAATGGTGAACTAGTAGGAGTTATTATAAGCGAACTCCACCAGTGGAAGGTACTACTCCCAACCACCTCCAAAGTCTAGGATGCACATACGCAACATGTCGTCCAACATCTGATTTTTCCGTTCTATCTTCCCATCAGTCTGCGGGTGATAGGCCGTACTCAGTCACAACTCTGTACCCATGGCCTCGTGGAAACTCTCCCAAAATCGTGAAACAAATATCTTGTCTTGGTCAGACACGATATTTAGAGGCACACCGTTAAGTCTCACTATTCTCGCAATGAAAATCTGGGCATACTATCCCGTAGTGTAGTCTGTCCTCACAGGCTGAAAATGGGCAACTTTGGTTTACCTATCCACAATTACCCATATTGAGTCGTGACCCCTTTGTGACGTAGGTATCCCCGTGATAAAGTCCATGGATATGCTCTCCAATATCCACATCAGAACCTCTAACGACTGTAGAAGTCCTGCCGGTTTTTGATAATCCACCTTTACTAGCTGACAAGTGGAGCATCTAAAAACAAACACGGCAATATCTCTCTTCATACCACTCCACCTATACTGTCGTCTCATGTCTTAGTACATTTTATCCCCACCAGGGTGTACCGCGAACCGTGAGCTGTGCGACTCTGCCATTACCTCATATCGCAAGTCTTACCCTTTCGGAATGACCAGTCTCCCATTGAAGCATAATCCCCTGTCTGAACTAACGGTATAGGACTCGACTCCCTCCGTTAGTAATCAAACTATTTGCTCCTGACAGAACGAGTCATTTGACTGGGCCTTTATCACTCTCTTCACAATCTGAGGTATAACAGTCATCACAGACATGAATGATCGGGCCACTACATCCTGGTGTCCCAACTCCTTCCACTTAGCTTTCCACACATCGACCACCGCATCTACTGGCCTACAACTCAATGCGTCTACTTCCACATTAGCCTTCCCCGGGTGATATTGGATATCAAACTGATAATCCTTCATAAACTCAAGATACCGATGTTGATGCATATTCAGTTCCTTCTGTGTGAAGAGGTATTGTAGAGACTTGTGGCCTGTGAGTAACCGAAATTTGTCCCCCAGGAGATAGTGTCCCCAAATCCTAAGAGAAAATACGACTATCGCTAACTCCAAGTCATGGGTGGGGTAATTCTTCTCGTGAGGCTTAAGCTTACCGGAAGCATAATCTATGGCATGACTCTCCTATTGCAGCACACCTCTGAGTCCTTGTAAGGATTCATTGGTGTAAACTAAATACTCAACTCTCGATCTAGGCAATGCTAACATGGGTGCTGAGATCAACTTCTCCTTTAACTCATCGAATGCCAACTGACAGGCATCGCTCTAGATGAATGGTACACCTTTTCGAGTTAGATGTGTCAAAGCACCCACTATCTTTGAGAAACCCCGAATAAACCTCATGTAGTATCCTTCTAGGCCCAAGAAATTACGAATCTCAGTCGGTGTCATGGGCTGTCCCCATTCCCTCACCGCGGATACCTTCCCCAGATCAACAGATATCCACTGGTCTGAAATTATATGCTCCCAAAAATGTACCTCCTTCAGCCAAAATCATATTTCTCGTACTTTGCATAAAGCTCGTTCTGACGCAGTGTCTACAAAACCTGTCTCAAATGCTCGGTGTGCTCCTCTTCTATCTGGGAGTAAACTAGAATGTCATCAATAAAGATGATGAAGAACTGGTCTAGGAACTCTCTGAACACCCTATTCATCAAGTCGATAAACATGGCTGGGGCATTGGTCAAGCCAAAAGGCATAACCCGAAACTTGTAGGAACCATATCTTATCAAGAAAACAATCTTTGAGACGTCCTATTCCCTGATAGGCAACTGATGGTATCCCAATCGCAAGTCAATCTTTAAGAAGAAGGAAGATCCTCTCAACTGGTCGAATAAGTCATCGATTCGGGGCAACAAATACTTATTCCGTATCGTGACTTTATTCAACTCCCGGTAGTCTACACACAACCTCAACGATCCATCCCTCTTCTTTACGAATAATAGAGGGGAAACCCACGATGAAGTACTCCTTCGAATAAACCCCTGACCCAACAAATTTTCTGTCTGATCCCGCAGCTCTCTCATCTCTGCTGGAGCCATATGGTAAGGTGCGCGGGCAATTGGCCAAGTGCCCCGGAATCAAATCGATCACAAAATTTATCTCTCTACTCAGAGGTAGTCCAGGTATATCCTAAACTACATCAGCAAACTCCCTAACAACTGGAATCGAATCGAGTGGTAACACCACTTCCTTAGAGGTATCCTCCTCTATATAGTACAAGTGAGTGGACGATCCTCCCTCAGGGCGAGGCATCGCCACTAAAAACATCTCCTGCCCGAGAATGGCAAAGATAATACTCCTACTGAAACAATCAATCATGGCTCGGTACGCAACTAGCCAATCCATACCAACAATCGCATCATACTCGGTCATCTATAATACTAACATATCAGCGGGCAAAGAAAACCTCCCGATCTTTGTACTCACACCTCTACAAATAAGGGAAATCATAGAACCCCTACTAAATGGTGAATCTACACAAGTAATCGTGCTCTCTATAGTGTCTAACAACCCCAAAGTGGATGCAAATCTCGTGGTAATGAAACAATGTGTGGCCCCCTATTAAATAAAATACGCCCCATAGTCCCCTGAATAGAGAACATACCCTCAATCGTAGGTGGATCCTGTGGGACTGCGGCATGCTGGACTTGATAAACTCGCCCGTACTGAAGTTGTCCTTGCTGGACTGGGACTACTGGGATGGGTTGCAAAGCTATCATCTGTGGTAGTGCTAGGAGGGCGGCGGGAAACATAGGTCTCTGGGGCTCATGTCGAGCACCCTGCTGCTCCTGCTGTGGGGCCCTGCCCCTATCAGGACACTCCTGGCGCTTGTTGCCAATCTTCCCACAAATGAAACATTTCCCCAGAAAATTCCCCCCTCTCGGACCTTGCTGCCCACGGCCCTAGTGGCCATTGCCATTCCTTCCCTGTCCATACTGGCCCTGCTAAAACTGTTACTGCTGGCCCTGATGGCCATGACGAAAACCTCCCTGTCCATTTCTGAAACCCTGAGATCTGAATCTCCTAAAATCCCCCTGCTGGGAACCCTGATCTCCCTGCCTATGCTGACCCGGTGCAGATTGTGCCCCGCTGGCACCATTTCCCCCTGTCCTTCCCTGATGGCTGGACTCTCCTGATCTCTTACTCTCAGACATGTGAAAGCGGCGATCCTGGCAGTGAAGCTATGCTGCGTTCACCACATCAGAATAAGTGACCAACGAGAGGTTTCCCAATAAGTGCTGAGGGATCCTCCAAGTCAATCCATCCATGAACTTTTGAATCTTCTTCTCCTCGATTGGAATCTCATCAGGAACGATGTTCAAGAGATTAGTGAATTTGACCTCATACTCGGCCACGGTCTTTCCCTCCTGCTTGAGTTTCATTAACTTCCTCCTCATTTTAGTGTGAACAGCTGATGGAAAATATTTGCAGTCGAACCGCACCCAAAACTCCAGAATAGAAAGGGCGTTTCTCTCCTTTGTGGTGGTAATGGACTCCCACCACTTTAAGGTGGATCCTACTAGCTTAAAAGTAGCCAGTATCTGCTTCTAAACATCCGTGCACTCGTACATTCTTAGGTGCCTTTGAATGTCTGTTTTCCACTGACTGGACACAACAACGTTGGAGCTACCTGCAAACTCTGGAGGGTGAGCTTTCTGAAAAGCATCGTGAACACGTTCCCAAGTAGACGGGAATGCATGAGCCTGAATTGGTGCTACTGCCGGCGCCTGAGGCGGTGCATACTGCACAACTTCTAGGGCGTCATTTAACACTTAGGCTATAATAGCGGCAACCTCTACGGCATTCATGGTGCCCTGAACTGATGCAGGCTGTGGCTCTGGCTGAGCATCTCGGGGAACTCGCTGTGCACATTGTGGAGGCATCTGAAATGAGAGTAAAATCTTATAAGTTTGCAGTTATTATCTCAAAATAGATGAAGAGTGAAACATACACACAAGAATACAACAGTCCTAAAATATATGGATCTACATCAAAGAAAGCTCAGCAGAAACATAATAAGTCGTACAGATCCTAAGAACACTAGAACCTGATACTCTGATACTACCTGTGACACCCCGACTAATTAAATACCGGGTAGCTACTCCTTTATTAAATTAATACAAAATGCCAAATTGGTTCAGTTCATAACATAACTGTCAAAAACGTTTTAACAATTACTAGCCACCTAATATTTAAAAAGTGAGTTGTCAATTTTAATTAAATCCGATTAAGATGGAATAAGTAGATTATGAAATGCTAACATAACCACCATAACATAGTCACAATATAATAACCATAACATAATAATGAATCTGGAGGAATACTCCTCACAACAATTCGAATACTGAAATAAACAAACACTAAATCTGCATCACTAAATTAATTACAACCCAAAATATGAAATAACTGAATAGATAAAGTGTCTCTGAAAGAAGTGGGTCAACATGCCCAACAAATGAGAAAATCTGATAATATCGAGTCAAGATCGAAAGTGGAGGCATCTACTGTCAAGGTCCTATAACATCCACAGCAGCTACATTACATCACCGGAATGGAACTCCTATGCTTGGTGTCCTTGTGGCTGGGCGCCTAACAAGATTTTTACAAGATAATATATTTGAAAGCAAACGTGTCAGATCGCGATTGTGAAAACAGTTTAAAATATAGGAAGTGTTTAATATCATTAAACAGTGAATATAAAGTACATGATAGTGTGTGCACTCAGATGAGTTCCCCACCTCTCAACTAATTGTGCACTCCTATCGTACTCGTACCCATTCTAGTTATTCCCATATCTAACTAGTCCAATACAAAATCTAATGTTACTATACGATTCACGATTTAATTTCGGCATCTTCATTTAAACAAAGAGTTTTACTTTTCTTCTCAGTTTACCATATTAGTAATACTAATTAGTAGAGATTTTCCATTTTATCTTTACAAAAGCGTTGCTATTATTTATACTCATTTATAAATGACAATTCATTTCAATTAATAGTATATTATTCTTGTCATAAATATACAATTCTGGTACCCCGAGACTAAGCTGCGGTGCACATATACTCTACTATCAAATCCCGATACATCACGTACATAAGGACCACGCATTCCGAATCTCTCAGGAATCGTTCTCAAGTAACAACAATTACACATAATGGAGGCGAACATAGTTCACATCACATGGGTCACGCACATACCTACGCTCCCATGATCAACAGACTTATTAACTTCTCAATAATCCCTTCTCTGACCTATGTCCTCGAGGTACCAATCTAAATCCCCCCGTAGGCACACAAAGATTAGATGGCCCTGATCGAACACGAACCTCCCATGATAGCAAGTATGGCAGGTATGTTATACACATATAACACATATACTAAGCATTCGTACATCTTAGATGTCTCCTAATATTAATAGAGGTATACTTCTTCTTCTTATACCAATATTTAATGTTATACGTTTATAAGTCCCCGATTTTATATACATTAAAGTTGTCAACTCTTCTCACGTAGTAATTAGGTACTCGTTTCCTAATCCATAAATGTCATCCGGTCTACTACAAGATTCAAAGTTTTAATCCTCAACGTACTCCAATCTCCCAAATATACCTACTAGTCAATAAGGGAAGGTTATTTCCCCATTTGAATAAGTCTACGGGGCATTTGAAATAAAATCAGGCCCAAAAGGCCATTCTGTCAACTCGTTAGAAGTCTCGTTCGAACGAGGTCATTCGAATGAGTGTCGTTAGAACGAAAGGCTTCGAACGAACTACCAACTCGTTAGAAGGGATACTGTCATCTCGTTAGAAGCTCATTCGAACGAGGTCGTTCGAACAACCTGGGCAGGTCTTCTAACGAGATGGTAGACTACGCCCAGAAATCCCAAAATCCATTTTTCTTCATTCTTCCCTTCCTAAATCCACCCTAAGGTCATCCCAATAGCATTTTAATTATCCTAAACCACTCTAACTCCTCTTAGGTCGCTTCTTAACATATTTTTGGGTTCGAATACTCCAAATTAACATGCAATTTACATAAATTCCCAATTTTTCACTCCAAACCCTATGAACATGAACCTGGAGTTTAAATGCAATTAAAGACTCCTTATTAATCCATTTTCAAATCATCAAAAGTTATGTTTTGTATATTGAATTCGTCCATTATCATTCTACATGCAAATTCCTACCCTAACCCACAAATTTCACAATAATTCCATTGGATGTTCTTCATCAAAATTTCCAAGACATAAACAGTTTTCTACACTACACATGGAGGAAATATTTATTGAAAATAACGAAATCAAAACACTTGCCTTAGATTTGTTCTTCTCAATTGATGTTGATGAATGAAGGCTGATTTTTCCCCTTTCTCTATAGAATTCTCCCAAGAATGGTGATGGTGGTTGGATGATTCTTTTGGAACCTCTTCAAACTCTCCCTTTAACTCCCGTAGCCCACTAACTTACTTTTTGGTTGATAATGGCCTTAGTGATTCATTTAAAATATCTAAATTAACACTAAAATTCGTTGGTCTTAATCCCCTAATTTTTAAAATTACCAAAATACCCTTTTAGGTTACCGGTTTGGCCTAAAAGTGCCCCGAGACCCAAACTAAACCCTCGGCTAGTGTTTTCTGATTATTTCGACCCTTCCGGACACGTTGGCGTACTCAAAATGATCATTCGGTTGATAAAAATATAATTCACTTTTTACTTTAAATAATTTCATTCCTGACGCGACTGACACGCGCGTCCAAACTAAATTTCTCAAATTTTCATATTTCTGCCTCGCGACAATTTAAATATTTTCAATAATCATGTATTACCATACATACTCAGAGATATTCAATTTTAACATCATACTTAAATACCAACTCACATCTCGCTAGTATTTATATCTGGATAAATTCCCAATTAATTCTCTTTTAATTCAATTAATCCCTTAAATAAAAATCAATAAAATTACGGGGTATTACAAGTTCATAAGATACATTAGACTAGCAATAACGCTAGAATATTCCAATGAGGAGACACCTGGACTCGAATGTTTCCTTAGGTGACAACTAGGTTCATAAGGTGTTTTAGCAGGAACACAATTAAATTGTTCAAATTTTCTAAGAACTTTCTCTACATAATGAGATTGGGTTAAAACAATTCTTTCGAAATTTATAATGATTTTAATTCCAAGTATAACATCATCAACACCCAAATCTTTCATATCAAATTGCTTATTTAGGAAATTTTAGTTTTATTAACTACATCCATATCGATACCAAAAATAAGCATATCATCCACATATAAGCAAATAATCAGACCAAAATTATCCTTGAATTTGCTATAAATACATCTATCCGCTTCATTATTGTTAAAACCATTGAATATCATTACTTGATCAAATTTTTCAGGCCATTGTTTAGGGGCTAGTTTTAGTCCATATAAAGATTTCTTAAGTCTACACACTTTTTTATCTAGGCCTTGGACTACAAAGCCCTCGGGTTGATCCATATAAATTTCCTCTTCAAGATCTGCATTTAAAAAAGACGTTTTAACATCCATTTGATGAATTATCAGATTATGTAATGAAGCAATGGCAATTAATATCCTAATAGATGTAATTCTAGTAACAGGAGAGTAAGTATCAAAGAAATCAATTCCTTCCTTTTGCCAATAGCCTTTAGCTACCAATCTTGCCTTAAATTTATCAGTAGAACCATCATCTTTTAATTTCCTTTTGAAAATCCATTTGCATCCAATAGTTTTACATCCTTTTGGCATGTAAAATAACTCTCACGTGTTGTTAGAAATAATAGAATCATATTCACTATTAATATCTTATTTCCAAAAAATAGAATCGGGTGAGGAAATTACCTCCCTAAAAGTGATGGGGTCATTTTCCATTAAGTATGTTAAAAATTCAGGACCAAAAGAAGTAGCTATCCTAGGTATTTTACTTTTTCTAATTTCAATTTCTTCTGAATTTGGAGATTCATTTATAACATTAGGACCCACTGGAATAGAGCGACTAGTTCCTTCACTTCTCACTTTAAAAAGAAATTTGTCCTCCCAAAATTCAGCATTTTTTGACTAAAAAATAGTTCCATAATTCTTTATTCTTTAGCAGTAGGACATGACCAATAAACATCATACAGTTCAAGGCAGAGACAATTCAGAATATAATTCCTACGCATATAATCTTTTTTATTTCCAAACAACTAGTTCTTCAGGTACAGAAGGTCTATCAAATGCAATAACGTCAACGACCTTAAGAGTTGTTCGGTAAAATTGCAGTTTCATTTTCCATCTCTTAAAATTATTTCCATCAAACAATTCAGGTTTTTTAGAGTATTTTGCATTAGGATTTTCCATTGCAGATTATAGAATAACAGCACAACTTCACCTTTAGATTGTTGGAAAGGGTAATTGCAGAATATATGAAAAAACCCAAATATGAAATAGATAAAATTGGAAGGAATTATCGATTGAGGTTTTTGTTTGACACAAAGTCCTAAAGGTGAAATTTCTCACTGAAATTTGTAGCTATCAGCCTCGTGAACATACACCTCCCAGGATTGAACTATAACATTTAAACACCAGCTTTGTGTTAAATATTCAAACTCCCAGGATACTCCAGCACTCCTAAAAACATGATGAACATAAATGTATTTGTAGAAAATAGCAAAAGAATTTTTGAAGAGAAAGTGATTTGCAGAAAATAGAAAAAGAATTTCTGCAGATATGTTTTTGACACTATAGCCTTTTCTTATATAAGAGAAATGGTAAAAAACAAGGGTAGAGGTTTTAGCCAACTAACCCACTAATATCTTCACTAACGGGTAGTTTACTTTGAATAGGAGACTAAGTAAAAAATTAAAAATGAATTAGTAAAAGGTAAAAATTATGGGCACTCAAGAGATGCCCAAAGCCCCAAAGACCCCAAGTCCCAATCAAAGACTATTAATAATAAGTGTACCCTCTAGGAATTGAACTCATGAACTCAAGCACAAAATCCCACAAACTTACCACTTGACCAGTTCCCCTAAATCATTTATTTCTTTCAAAATAAATATATATACTTATATCACAATAATCCCCCACATGAATGAAATATATAAATATAAAAAGACGCTCTGGAGTACCATAAGGGTTGACGTAAAAAGTGAAGGTGTCATTCGACTTGAACCTTTACTTTGTGTTGATCTATTGAGTTTATCGGTTGATAGTGAACTGATGTCTTGAACTATTTCACCGTTATTGTAAACTTAGTTCAATAGAATACACAAGTGACTCCCAAAAATCATCATCGAGTTCCCATGGTTGTGCTCGTTTCAGCCTTGAGCATGCCCAGGTTTCTTGAGTGCTCTAGAGAACCAGCCTTAATTCTCATAGGAAGCGGAAACACTACCACACTCATATAGGTACTTCTATCAAGAGTGTACTATATCTCACACAGCACTGAATAACAACTATAGTAAGCATTAGTAGATTAAATCGCATCCACCATCGATACAAAGGCACTACATAATAGGAATGGGTTTTAAGTCAAACTTAAATTTGTACCCCACAAATCACTCATATAACTTTGTTATCCCATTGAACCCAGATCTTGGGATCTCCAGTCATATGGGTTGGGTTTCCATTATAGGTGATCTAGATATTAATAGGCTTTAGGCCCATTCCCCTCGATGTTTGATAAACTAGCTCTCTAGGTATCCCTATAGTAACTCCATCTAGGTATTTCACCAGGTTTTCCTTTGACTTGACATAGTCTATTGATATAACTCCATCATTCAATAGTTGTCTCACTCTGTTATGTCTCCTCCTGAAATGTCTAGAGTTTTCGTTGTAGGAGTTACTATGTGCTCTTGTGATCGCTTCTTGACTGTCACAGTTAATATAGAAGGCTAGAAGTGGTTTAGGCCACAAATGAATATCTAATATGAAGTTCCTTAACCATTCATCCTCTTAACATGATTTATCCAATGCTATAAACTCTGACTCCATAATGGATCTAGCTATGCACATTTGCTTGGTATATTTCCAATATATAGCACGTCCTGCTAAGGCAAAAACATAGCCACTCGTAGACTTACATTCATCATTATAAGAAATCAAATTAGCATCACAAAAGCCTTCAATTACAGCAGGATATCTAACGTAATGAATACCATAATTTATTGTGTATTTTAGATATCTCAAAACTCTAATTAAAGCATCCCAATGTTCATTGGTAGGATTACAAGTATATCTGCTATGTCTACCCACAACATATGTAATATTCGGTCTAGTGCAGTTCATAAGATACGTTAACTCTAGAATATTCTAATGAGGATACACCAGGACCCGAATATTTCCTTAAGTGACAAATAGGGTCATAAGGTGTTTTGGCAGAAATACAATTAAATTGTTAAAAATTTCTAAGAACTTTCTCTACATAATGAGATTGGGTTAAAAAAATTCCTTCAGAATTTTTAATGATTTTATTTCCAAGTATAACATCAGCAACACCCAAATCTTTCATATCAAATTGCTTATTTAGTAAATTTTTTAGTTTTATTACATACATCCATAACAGTACCAAAAATAAGCATATCATCCACATATAAGCAAATAATCACAACAGAATTATCCCTGAATTTGCTATAAATACATTTATCCGCTTCATTATTGTTAAAACCATTAGAGATCATTACTAGATCAAATTTTTCATGCCATTGTTTAGGGGCTTGTTTTAGTCCATATAAAGATTTCTCAAGTCTACACACTTTTTTATCTAGGCCTTGGACTATAAACCCCTCGGGTTGATCCATATAAATTTCCTCTTGAAGATCTCCATTTAAAAAATCCATTTTAACATCCATTCGATGAATTATCAAATTATGAAATGAAGCAATAGCAATTAATAGCCTAATAGATGTAATTATAGTAATAGGAGAGTAAGTATCAAAGAAATTAATTCCTTCCTTTTGCCTATAGCCTTTAGCTACCAATCTTGCCTTAAATTTATTAGTAGAACCATTAGCTTTTAATTTCCTTTTGAAAATCCATTTGCATACAATTGTTTTACATCCTTTAGGCAAGTTAACTAACTCCCACGTGTTGCTAGAAATAATATAATCATATTCACTATTAATTGCTTATTTCCAAAAAATAGAATCGAGCGAGGGCATTGCCTCACTAAAAGTGACGGGGTCATTTTCCATTAAGTATGTTAAAAATTTAGGACCAAAAGAGGTTGCTATCCTTGGTCTTTTACTTTTTTATTTTCAAATTCTTCTGAATTTGCAAATTCATTTCTAACACTAGGACCAATTGGAACAGAGCTACTATTTGCTTCACTTCTCACTTTAATAGGAAATTTTTCCTCATAAAATTCAGCATCTCTTGACTCAAAAATAGTTCCATAATTCTTTATTCTTTAGGTGTAGGACATGACCAATCAACATCAAACAATTCAGAGCAGAGACAATTCAGAATATAATTCCTACACATATGATCTTTTTGTTTCCAAACAACTAGTTCTTCAGGTACAGAAGGTCTATCAGATGCCATAACGTCAACGACCTTAAGAGTTGTTAGGTAAAATTGCAATTTCATTTTCCAAATACGAAATAGATAAAATTGGAAAGACTTATAGATCGAGGTATATGTTTGATACAAAGTCCTAAAGGTGAAATTGCTTGCTGATATTTGTAGCTGTCAGCCTCGTGAACATACACCTCCCAGGATTCAACGATCAGAATTAAACACCAGCTTTGTATTAAATCTTCAAACTCTCAGGATACTCCAGCACTCCCAAAAACATGACGAACATAAATGTATTTGCAGAAAATAGCAAAAGAATTTTTTCAGAGAAAGTGATTTGAAGAAAATAGCAAAAGAATTTTTGCAGATAATGTGAGACAGATTTTTTTTAATACGTTTTTGACTATGTAGCCTTTTCTTATATAAGGGAAATGGTAAAAAACGTGGGTAGAGGTTTTAGCCAACTAACCCACTAATATCTCCACTAACGGGTAGTTTACTTTGAATAGGAGACTAAGCCAACAATTAAAAACGAATTAATAAAAGGTAAAAATTATGGGCACTCCAGAGAAGCCAAAAGCCTCAAAGACCCCAAGGCCCAAGGGCCAATCAAAGCCTATTAATCATAAATGTACCCCCTAGTAATTGAAATCATGACCTCAATCATAAAATCCCACAAACTTACCACTTGTCCACTTACCCTAAATCATTTATTGCATTCAAAATAAATATATATACTTATATCCCAACACACTAAGGATGCTAAGGGATACAATTTATGTAAATAAATATGTGAACCTTGGAAAAACCATCTTTTTTACTCGAAGACCCTCTCCGCCTTCTCAACCTTCGCGAACACAAAAAGAAAAATAGATGCTTTCAATTTGTGGACTTCAATCTTAACCACCATCTTCCACTTCCCAGTAAACCATATCTTTAAGGTTTTGATCGCCAGCAACAATGTATCCACACTTACCACATGTCCCGTCAATGTTCTTAAAAAAAATACCACCCTTGTGAGACACGAATTGCCCTCAGCAACCAACTCATTCCTGAAAGTCGCGTCATTTCAAACATTTATGGCCAAAGTTGTCCATGGCTTAGTTGATGCATCTTATAGGTAAATTTTTTTGGCCACCCTCCTGACCGGTATATTTCCTCCTTCCCCCTCGACCAAGCCCATTGTGCCTTCCATTCTGAGAAGTCTACTAGCCCTTTCATTAATCCCCTTTGGACCCAACACGAGACAACAAGCTCCATGTCCTTAAGAGTATAATATAATAAATTTCCACTTTCGTGCTATTTATTGATATTACAATGGTTCTTACTTTAGTGTCAAAACTTGTACTAGCTCAAGTTGACACATGGAAAAATGAGACACGACACGAAATTATCACATAATGGATTGACCATACATGACATGATAGTGGTATGGACAATGAATACACGATTTATCACGAGACAAAATCGGTATGTCATGAACTACACATGGCTCTAATTAATTGGGTATATTTTGAGCAATTTCTTATACTTACCTAGTATCTCACGGCAGGATCAGTTAACAGGTCTAGTTGCACACTACTCGTGTTTTCTTTTTTATTTTGACTAAACTGAATTTCATTTATCAAAATATTCGATTAAATCATTGAGAAAACAAGCCTCCAAGAAAACTAAAGGTGTCTCTCCTTACAAATTTTGTAATGAGTAATGTTCTTGGCATAATGAGCAATGTGTTTGCACATTGCCTCTCTTCCTAAGAGAGGAAATGCGGCACATTGACCTATCCTAGCATTTTTTACTGTTTTTATAATACTTCCATTTGCATCCCAATCTTCATTTTAAATTATCCCACTTCTTAATGACAGTCATATAATCGCCCTCAATATAAGATGCACATGATCAATTTTTGTGGCAATAGAGATCGCCATATGTGCTGCCAAACTTCCTGCATGTTTAGGATCAAGCGGTTGCCAAATTATTTTAGAGAGATCCATAATAAACTGTTTGATGCATATAAGTATTTACAACTAGTGCTGGTGGTCTATATTATTACATCCAGGGTTATTCTTCTGATATATCGCCTAGTGGTCCATAAGGTATTCTAATTTGTTTGATCTATTTTTTTTTTTTGTAATTTAGGGTTCTTTTCATTAGCTTGTCCTTTTTCCCTTCTACCATTTGTTGTGCCCATTTTTATAATTCTTGTTATATCTGTTTCTTAAGTCTTTTCTTCATTTTCCCAAATTTTGAAAAACTACGCCTACTAATTTCACTGTATAACTAACACTAGAAACTTGAACAACTGCTTTTAAGTGATGAAAATGACATATAGGTTTAAATTTTTGTAATATGTAAATTAGATAGCTTAGAAATACATAGTTATCACTTGAACACGTGTAAAACATGAGAAAAAGGTAACAGTGCAACATTGCATATAGTAGGATTTTATGAATTTAGCCGAACGGGGTTTAAATTTTAACACAACACAACACGACCACTAATTATGAAATTAACGGGGTTAGGTTTGATCATTTCTCAACACAAACCCGAAAGTAACACAAGCCACAATCACTAATGATAAATGAATTCGGCTAGTGCCAAGTGAGTAACACAAAAATGATATGACTAACATGTTTAAATTTTTCTGTACCGATAGCATGTCAAATATTTTTATATCTTAAATTGGTATTATTATAATTATTATAGGATTACATGACGTGATTAATTGAACAGTTTAGGTTCACTGTTACTTGACCAGAATTCAAAACGATGCAATCTGAACATGACATGACACACAAAAATTCTCTCCCTAGTTTAAAAAAAATAGTTTTTTTGTATTTTATGATTGCCTTTTGATTGGAGTGAGATAAATACATATTACTGCTCCCATTTTTGTTCGTTTGCTAACAAACTTTTGTTGTTTCAATCGTTTTTACTTGAAGGATCTAGCAACTACAATCCTACTATGCGTAAATCCAGTCCTGAAACTATCAATCAAATCTTAGGAAAATAAAAATGGAAATGGAGTTGCAATCCTACTTTACCCCCGATGGTGTGGTGGGTATTCTCTCAAGACAAATGGTAAAGTCTCTGTTGCGATTTCGATGTGTTTGCAAGTCATTTCTCTCTTTAATCTCTGATCCTCATTTCTTCAAGATTCACCTCAATCAAGGAGCTAGAGAAAAAGAGAAAATTCTTCTTTCCTCCATGGCATACGAGCTGTCTATGCCTCTTTACTCCACAGATGGCCTCATCAATCCATTAGAAAATATTGATTATGCTTTCCATAGTAGTAGTAATAATAATAATCCGCAAGGGTCCATCGGAGTGGTGGTTGGTTCTTTCAACGGTTTGCTACTTATAGTTAATCCTGACAGAAAAACATTCTTCCTCTGGAACCCATCTACACGAGAGTACAAGGAGGTCCCTAACCCTGGTTATCAGTCAAATGATGTTCATCCAGAGCTCTATGGTCTTGGTAATTTTATGTTGGTAATGTTCATGCCAAAGTTTGATCGTAACTACGTTCGGATTTATGTTCTTTGTCTTAAAACCAATATCTTTACAACACGGGTCCAAAACTACCCATGCCTATTCGAGGTGAGAAACACAACCACAATACTGAATGAAATTCTACACTGGGTGTATTTTAAGGGAGATGATAATGGCTATGAAATCATTTCTTTTGATCTAGCGGAGGATATATTCAACGAGATAATTCCACTACCCGATTTTAGATTCTCGCCTCGCGATTATCAGGTCAACGTTTCGAGGGGCTGCCTTTGTGTAGTTTGTAACGATCACAGTGACTTGGATCAAGCTGTCGAGCTTTGGGTCATGAAAGAGTATGGAGTCCAAGAGACGTGGGTGAATATATTCAATGTCATCTTGAATGTCTACGATTATAGATTGCATGTGTTTCCTTTTACGAGTAATGGGGATCTTATGTTCATGGATGTAAGCGGATTGAAATTCGTGTTCTGCAATCACAAAACAATCATGTGCAGGGTGATCCCGGTCCCGGTTGATGAAATGTTCCTAGTATCATGTTATGATGGGACTGATTTTGAGAATAATAAGGGGGATATTATTGTCACGGAGATAAGTAGAAGGAACTTTATGGTCTTCAATCCCGAAACAAAAATATTTACAGTAGTTGATAAAATGCGGCTAGTGGCAATTCCGGTTATAAGGAGCCTCGTGTCGTATACGTATGTGGAGAGCCTAGTTTCTGTCCATGGTCTGCAATGAGAGTCCGCAAAGCAAGAGAAATTGATGTTTTAATTCGCTTAATGTTTATTCATATGTTGAATTAAATTCTTTAGCATGTCTATTACAATATTTAATTCTGTTGCATTATAAATTTAAACTTAGTTCTGTTAGTAAGGATTTACTATTTATATTAGTCCTAGTTTGAAGTTCCCAATTTCATTGTTCGTTGAGTCTGTAGGATTTGTCCTAAGCATATTTGTTATCCTGTGTTCTCCTGGAGTACGGCCAACCCTAGGTGAAATTAAAACTTTGATCCCTTTATATGTACATTTTTCCAGAAATATTAGGTAAAACCCACATAAAAATGTTTATTAAAAATTAAAAATATTAAATCTACAATTGTTGTGAAAATATGCTCCATCCTCTTGTTACTTGATTCTGACTTGTTTCTTGTAGGAGTTGTTATTAAAGTATAGCTCAATTGATCTTTCAATTTTATTTTAGAAGTTGATAACTATTTTTTAATGTGGCTGAATATTAGTTTATTTTCTCTCAAGTAGCTTTGCAAAGATATATCTTTTATCATTTTATTGGAACTAATAGTTATTGAATTCAGACAATCCAAAATTAGTCCAAAATAATATAAAAGTTGTAAAAAAATATAAATTACAAAATACATCATTTAAAAATATTTAACATATAAAATTTATGGAAAATCGTTAAAAAATTTGGAAATTAGAAAAAATATTTTTAAAATCTGGAAATCATGAAAGCAAATTAAATTACAAAAAATCCTTTAAAAACTATTTAAAATTAAGAAAATAGTATAAGAACATTGTAAATTGTTTTAAAACATTTTAAATTAAAAAATACTTATAAAAATAGGGAAATATCATTTAAAAGGAATTTAAAATTATAGTAAAACATTTTAAATCACAAAATATCATTTAAAAGTTATGAAAAACCCCAAAATATTTTAAAAAATCTGGGAATAATAGAAAAAATTAATGAAAGAATGAAAAAACTGAAAAAACTAATAATATGTTAAAGAAAAATTAGTTTTTTCTTGATAGACACTTATGTAGTGCAAGAATACCAAAGTGGATGTCAATACCCACACCATAAATATTTTCTTCAACATACTAAACATAAACAAAAAAGTTCCACGAATAAATTACAGTGTTTAAATATATTCCTCAAGTTCCATTTTTGGGGCATATGAATGATATTTTAAACACATGAAACCTGAACAACAAAATTTCAGCATGCAATTTTTAGCCCGAATTTTAAACTTGTAAATACGACCACAAATCCAAAAATTTTAGGTTATAAATTCAGCCTCAACAAATTTCGACCCCTATTCTCTACATACAACTTGAGTTCTTGTTTTGAATATAACTTTTTAGTCCCTCGGAAACTAAATTTCTGAAAATAATAACATAAATAAATAAAACATTGTCCTTACTTGTGTTTATCGGCAAAAGTAGTAAAGATGTGAAAATACAGAGGCAGGGCAAAATGGCGAATGAGAAGGTGGAACATCCAAAATGTAAAAAAGAAAAGGAAAAAGTATTTTTGTAGTATTTCCATTTTTTAATTTAATTTCTTTCGGTTATTTTCAATTTTTTTAAATATTTTGTTATATTTTAGAATTTTTAAACGATATATTTTTTAATTTAAAGTGTTCTCTATACATTAAAATGTTTTATATATTATTTCTGAATTTATCGGAGTTTTTTTCATTATATTTCATACTTTGTAAATGTTTTCCCTATTTTTTATCATTTAAGTTGTTTATATGCTTTTCCCTATTTTTATAAGTTTTTTTTTTGTAATTTAAAATGTTTTACTTTAATTTAAATATTTTTCTATTATTTTTGGATTTTTAAATTCTTTTTAATTACTTTTTTGCAATTTATATTTATTTACTTGATGTCCAGATTTTAAAAATATTTTCATTAATACGGTTCAAGATTTTTAACTATTTTTCAATAATACTCAGATTTTAAAATATATTTAGTGATTTATTATGTTATTTCCATGTTTTTAAAACTTTTATACTATTTTGGATTAATGTAAGATGGCCTTTTTGGGAATTTTTGATAGCGACTAATGGATTTTACTAACGCTGAGGAGCAAACACAAATAAATAAAAAAGTGGAGCGTAAACACAAATATCATTATAAAATGTGGGATGACAAGTGAGCCCCCCCCCCCCCCCCTCCCCCCACCCACCCACCCACCCACCCACCCCTTTTTTTTAACAAATATCAGCTTCAAATGTTACTTTGTTTTTTTTTTACAAATATGTTACTTATTTTACAAATATTAATTTAAATATGCTACTTCTTTCTACAAATTCAATACTCTTTAACAAATATTAGTCTAAAATGTTACTTTTCTTTAACAAATATCAGTATAAATGATATTTTTTTTAAATATGAGTTTAAAATGTTATTTATTTTATAAATTTAAGTTCAAACGTTAGTTATTTTCACAAATTTCAATTTTTAATTTCTTTTGTACAAATTTCAGTGTAAAATTTTATTTATGTTACAAATTTTTGTTTAAAATGTTAATTATTGTTTGTTTACAAATTTAGTTTAAAATGTTAGATTTTTGTACAAATTTAAATGTAAAATGTTATTTATTTACAAATTTCAGTTGAAAATGTTACTTATTTTCTGTTTACAGATTCAATTCAAAATGTTACATTTTTTTTACAATTTTCAGTTTAAAATGTTATTTATTTTTCTAATTTCGAGTTAAAATGTAATTGTTTTAAATAAAAAAATTCAATTTGAAACGTTACTTTTTTTTATAAATTTCAGTTTAAAATGTTATTTCCTTACAAATTTTTTTTAAGCTGTTTTATATTTCTTTATTTATTTTTTATATGTTTTTTAATTTAAAAATTGGAAAACACAAATTGCTTACGCAATGCGTGGCGTGATTGCGCGACGCGACGTTCGAGCCAAAATGCGTCGCCCTGCACGACCGCGATTTAAAACATTTATAAATAGTCAGGATTCTTGCTTTGAGCAAAGGAGAAATTTGTATTATTGTTTTTAATGAAGTTGATGAAAGAAAGAAAGCCTCCATGTTCCTTGAATGCCACCCTGATTCAAAATGTAGATGCACCAGAAGAATACGAACATTGTCTCCAAATAGAGCTCTTATTTCCAAGGGGTAAATTACATATTTTTGTGTTTTGTTGTATCTTTATCATTCTCTATTTTCTATGTTTGAATTACTATTATTTTTTGGATATCATTTATTGATCAAGAAGATTTTAAACATGCTCTTTTGAACATATCTTGGTAGTAGTATATCATCCCTAGTGGAGAGCGAGATAGATTCTTCATGTGGAGCAAGATTTATGGTAGTTACATATCTTACTTGAAAAATATTGTAAAATAACAACTATAATTTTCTTCACGTTTTCTATTATGACTCTTTATTAGTATTCGTTGTTAACTTTCAATCCTGAACATCTCACAAAATTGTAGAAATTCAAAACCTCTCCGTAAAGGGAGCAAACTTGACTTAGAAGAAAATCACTCAATTGCGGAAAATGAATATTCTACTTCACCGATAGGACATGTAATAGCTCTTAAAGTCTTAAACAACATAGGAGTCAACATAGAAGGCTCGTGATTGGTAATAGGGTGTTTGTGGAATTTAGAGCCATTTTAGGTGGATGTTTGAACTCATGAACTTTGATGGTATCCATTTTGGGTTTAAATACATTATCTCCCTATAAAAAAGAGGTCAGGGGAGAATATCAAGAATATTTCTGAGTCTATGGGGCCATGGTGTCACGAGGAAGCATAACATATGACTCTTTACTAACACATAAATACCCTCGCATGTACATTGCTATTGACGTCACAAAACAACTCAAACATGGGGTGGATGTTAAGAAGGACAATCTCTCCCCGGTTTGGATCCCATTTAGTTATGAAATACTATCCATTTTTTCTATAATTGTGGGATTATAAGTCATGAGAACGAGGATTACTTTTATGTAAAAGAAGAACTAGATGTCGCAGAGGAATATGGACCTCCCCTTAGAGGCAAATTTTTATTATAGCTTTACTAAAAACCCATCGAAAAAGAGACAACCCACACTGACAACTCAGTGGAAACCAAAAGATTTTGTTGTTGGTCAGGAAAATGGTCATTGATGATTGGAAAGACTTGAGGAGGATTAGAGACTATAAAAGTACGAGAATTAGTGGTCAAGTATATAATGAGTGGTTAGATAAAGGAGTTCACCACTGGTGTGAGCATGAATATGGTAAGTTATCATGTTTGGCGGTAAAGTCTACAACTTGGAGAAATTATTCTAATACATGTTAGTGAATGCATTTCACATAGAGTTCATTTTTTAAGACATTAAGGAATTTGAGTTTTGAGGAGTCTATTGGATTTTGGGGTTCTGCTTATGGTAACATAGATTGTGATGGAAATTTATGCTAGTAGAATGACCTTATTAATTATTTTCACCTAAAAGAGAGGGCAATGGTCTGCTACGTGAAATTGGTGTTGCCTTTAGATTTGAGAAGGGTTCATTTATGTTGTTAAATCTGTTTGTGATTAAAGTAACGATAATGTGAGAGTGTTTGAACCTAGGAGTAGGGTCACTGTGTGGTTATAGAATATATGATGGAAGCTAGTTAGAAATAATTAATAGTACATCTGGGTGAGTGGAAATCGAAGAGGAGAGTATCGATTTTCCTTTAGGATCAAGTTGATATGATTCAATTAGAGATTTTATGAGGATGAAGTTATCTGTGCATTATGAGAGTGTATTTTGTTGATGTATTAGTTATTGATGATTCTAGAAATAGCACCACCAGAATAAGATGTGTGTGAGCTTAACACAAGTATAACAATGGCAATATGTATGTGACAAAAATAGAGAGAGGGATGAGGAGAAGTGGAGCAACACGAAGATATAAGTGGTTCAAGCCAAAAGATGGCCTAAGTCCACTATGAATGTGTGAGAATTGCACTAGATGAAGGCACTAATGGCCATAGATACAATCTCTCAAGCTTTCTCTCTCTATTGTGTATACGAACAGAGTTTTAACAAAGGGTTACAATTATCGATCCCTTTGCAAGGTTGGAGAAATCCAGTATATATAGAGCTTGGGGGTGTAGTGCACTCCCCAAGCATGCCATGAGCATGTGTGAGTTGAATACATTAATCATAGGTAGACACCTGGTTGTGCAACATGTAAGGAATGATTACCAAATATTCTCTCACGTGAGGAGAATGATTCGGTTATAACTGATTTGCCACGTGTTCCATGTTTTTCATGTTCTTGCGTGTGATTAGACTTGTTACATCATTTGACATAACCTTGCCCTGGCCAAGTACGAGGTCATAGGAGAATGATAGTTGCTTTTTCCTATCAAGTATCAATATGGCCTCGGCCTGGGAGACTGACCGAGGTTATGTATGAGGTAGGATGTAACATCGATGGAGGCAGAGTACGATGTTGGCCATAGATTGAACCTATGAGACACTGTTGACCTCGGTTAATGGCCAGCCGAGGTTGGTTAATGAGGAGCCGACCTTCCAGAAGACGATCTTTCTTATGGCTGTTTTAAGCTTCCTATTAACTCGGCTGTGGGAGGGGCTGAGGTATGTAACCCTGGGTACGAGGGTGCACTTTAGGCATATAAATCACCCCTAGCCCTTAGTCTCCTATATGAGTAGGTGATTGAGGGTATCCAAGTAAGTCTGAGGTTGAGTTACTTTCGATGTCTTGGGGCGTGAAGTGATTCCTTGACACATATCACTCATTGAAGTGGCTACTGTACTCCCCAAGGTAAGACAATTCTGACAGCATCATTTGGGTTCTCAAGGGTAATGATGGGTGCCTTAAAAATTGTGCCCCATCGTTGAGAAGGTTTAAAATCCCCTTCTCTTTCCTCATTTTCTCTTTCTTCTTCCAATATTCCCGTTTATAGCTTTTCTACAACTGCGATTTTCTTCAAACCCTCCATTGTTTGCTGTGATTCAAGGTTCTTTGCTTCTTAAACTCTTCCTCCCTCAATTGCAATCAGTCGGGTACTGCTCTTGGACCTTTCCTTTTCCATTTCCGGTCATTACTTTACATTTTTCATTTTTCGATGAGCTTTTTCTTTTCTGGCGAAGCTTTCTGTCGTCGTTGGGTAGCTATAGGGTTGAGTTTGTACTGCTTGAGTGACTTTAAAGCAATACTAGGTCGTCCTAGGGTTACTTTAACAAAAAACAAAATCTTTTAGACTTCTCGGTGACCCTCCAGTTGTCTTTTTCGGTGACCCAGTCCTTGAATGTTCTTGAAGTTCTTGGTGAAAACCCTTTGGATTCCAAGTTTAAATATTTAACTTGAGTAGAACAAATTGTTTGCCTGTTTGTCCTCTTTTAGTTTGAACTCTCAAGGGCCGAGGTTAAGTTACAAGAATGTTGAGGACTTTCGCAATTAAGGCGAGAAATATCGTCTCGTTAAATATAAGCATCTAATGACCCCCTATTACTTTTCTTAGACAGGTTTGAGGGGTGGTCCCCTAAAAGAGATTCGTAAGTCTTCAACATTTTTCTTACCAAAGTTATGTCTCGTACATTTTTTACCTCTGACTTACTGAATTAGAGACTTGTCTTTTGCAGAGCGTCCAACAGGCATCTTAGACGACTTTTGGGAGATGTCGGCTCCTAGTCTTGTGAAGCTTATTGAAAAAAGAGGTGGGAAAAATGTACCCCCGCCAAATACAAAAAAGAGCGTTGGTGTCTCTAAGGCCGATGCTAGCAAGAAGAGGAAGCCTTCCACTGAACCGGCGTATACGAGGCCGAGTAAGACTCAGGCAAAATATCGTACCATACCCATTTCTACTGACGATACCCTAGATACTCGTCTATCTCAGCTCAAAATTGGAGATAGCGTGATCAGCCCCAGTCTAAAAAGCTGTCGATGCTATTGGCACCATAATGACTGAGGAAGAAAAGCATTTTCTTCGTGCCTTGGATGCCACTTTATTAGCCGAGTTCGCTCTTCACAAATTGATATAGGTATCAGTTTTTAGCTATCTTTTTCCCAAGTGTAACCTCATCTTTTTAGAAATTATAACTTATATATTCGTACGTTGGATCTTCTTCTGTAGGGTGTCTTGTATTTTTATTGTCTTATTTAGTGGACTTTGAAGAAGATGGCCCTTATAAAAAAAAGGGTAAGGAAGCTGAGAAGGTTGAGGCCTCTTTGACTGTAGAGGTTAAGAGGTTAAAAGGAATTATCAATGAGAGGGACAACCATATGTCTCAGCTCAAGAAGGATCACAGTAAGGCTCTGAAGGCTAAAAGTGACATTTTTCAATCGAAGGTTGATGTTGTAGCTAAAGCTGCGTTGGAAGATGCCTCAGAGAAAGTCGTTGAGGACTACAAAGTCTCTGACGAGTTTGTCAGCTTCGACTTTAAGTATCTAGAGAGGGGTATTAAAGCGACCAGCAGAGGGGAGGCTATGAAGCAAAGTGTGTCTGAGGGCTTGACTGTCGAGGACTTTGTTGGTCTCGGCTTTGGAGACCCTAGGTTCGCTCAAGCCTTGAAGGATGCTGAAGAGGGGGATGTTGCTCCTGCCAAGACTTCTCCTCTTGAGGTCATAAAGATATAAGACGGTACTCATAATGATGATGAAGTTGAAGTTACCAACGTCGGCCTTGAACAGACGACTGCAGCTGCTGGTGGGTTAGCTGCTGTTGAGGCATAGGCTCCCCTGCTAATTAGATCTTCGATGTTCATATTTTTTACAGTTGTAATTTTTATGAACGTCATTTGTAATTCTAGTTGTTATGAACTCTAATGGTAGCTTCTTGATATTCTGGATAGGAATTCTAAATCCTCTTTATGATGTGATCATAAGTAGATTGGCTTTTTCTATTTCTATTACTTCGTATGATGTTTTATTGTTCTATAACTGTGATACTCCACACGTTCACAAATTTCACCGCACCAAAGTATTATGTTTAAGGTCTGACGTCACCAACTTATGGTGTTTTACCTCATTTTCATCAAACTAATGATGTTAACGGTCTGAAGTCACCAAGTTGTGGTGTTTTACCCAAATATTTCACCAAATAAATGATGTAAAAGGTCAGAGGTCACCAAATTATGGTGTTTTACCCTCATATTTTCATCAATCTAATGATATTAAAGGTCCGAGGTCACCAAATTATGGTATTTTACCCTCATATTTTGACCAATCTAATGATGTTAATTGTTTGAGGTCACTAAATTATGGTGTTTTACCCTCATATTTTCACCAATCTAATGATCTTAAGGGTCTTAGGTCACCAAATTATGGTGTTTTAGCCTCATATTTTCACCAAACTAATGATGCAAAAGGTCCGAGGTCACTAAATTATGGTGCTTTACCCTCGTATTTTCACCAAACTATTGATGTTAAGGCCTGAGGTCACCAAATTATGGTGTTTTACCCTCATATTTTCAACAATCTGATGATGTTAAGGTCTAAGGTCACCAAATTATGCTGCTTTACCCTCATATTTCACCAAACAAATGATTTAAATGGTCTAGGGTCACCAAATTATGGTGTTTTACCCTCATATTTTCACCAAACTAATGATGTTAATGGTTTGAGGTCACCAAATTATGATGTTTTACCCTCATATTTTCACAAATCTAATGATGTTAAAGGTCCTTCACCAATCTATTGATGTTTAATACACAATTATTGGAACAAAGGCATGAACACAACATTGTTGCTTTTTCATTGACATTCTATTTATAAGTTGATACATGTATTATAAAAAAATATATAATTGCAACATCATAAGTAATATCTTTTCAAGTGGTTGGTATTCCAAGGGTTGGAGAAGGTCTCCCTTTCTAGATTTTCTAGCCGGTAGGTACCAGGTACCACCTCATCAACTACCCTGTAAGGACCATGCCAATTAGGATGGAGCTTATTTGCTTTCTGCCATGTCTTCTTCAAGAATAGGTCTCCTATAGCTATCGATCTTTCCTTTACCCGCTGATTGTAGAATCTTGCAGTTCTTTACTGATAGGTTGCCTTTCTTATCTCTACATCCTCTCTTCTTTCCTCAATCAAATTAAGACCAAGTATTCTCTCTTCCCCATTCCTCTGAGAATCATATGTCTGAACTCTATGAGTGGGTAGCCTTATATCTGTTGGGTAAACAACCTCTGAGCCATGGGCTAGCATGAATGGAGTTTCCCATGTGGGTGTTCTCATTGTCGTACTGTAACCCCAAAGCACAACATATACCTATTTTATCCATCTTCCTTTGGACTCTTCAAACTTCTTTTTTATCCAATCAAGGATTGTTCGATTTGTGACCTCGGTCTGACCGTTTACCTGGGGTCGCTCGAGAGAAGAGAAAAGCTGCTTAATCCCTACTCTTTCGCAGTATTTTTCTAAGGAAACTTTCTTGAACTGTGTTTCATTATCTAAGATGAGGGTATATGGAAGGCCATACATGCATATGATGTTCTTCCAGATGAATTGGAAAGTCTTATGCTCTGTGATTGTGATCATGGCTCGGCCTATACCCATTTGGAGAAATAATTAATTACCGATAGTT
This sequence comes from Sambucus nigra, assembly GCA_949130495.1. Classification (NCBI taxonomy): domain Eukaryota; kingdom Viridiplantae; phylum Streptophyta; class Magnoliopsida; order Dipsacales; family Adoxaceae; genus Sambucus; species Sambucus nigra. The sequence continues at coordinate 71,533,730 of OX422224.1, forward strand.
ATTTGCAGCCCTTGGAAAGGGTCCTACCAAATCAATACCCCATATTGCAAATGGATAAGGGGAACTGATAGAAGTCAGCGACTGGTGAGGCTGATGGGGAATGGTGTAGAACTTCTAGAACTTATCACATTTTTTTTACATATGCATCTGCATCTTTGGCTAAGGTCGTCCACCAAAATCCCTAAGTGATTATCCTCTTAGCCAATGACCTTCATCTAATGTGACTTGAATAAGAGCCTTCATGAACATCTTACAGGATGTATGTGACCTCTGAAGGGTGAATGCATCTGAGAAGAGGGAGTAGGAATCATTTTTTGTATAGAATATCTCCCACAATAGAGAATTTAGCAGCTCTGAACCTCAGCTTTCTTCTTTCCAACTTTCACTCTAGCATCTCTTCCTCTTTGATGTATCTGATAAGAGTATCCATCCACGAGGCCCCCATGCTCAGATTTAGTTAAGGTCTACCAACCTCTTCCTCTTTGATGGTTGGCTTGAGTAGAATCTCAACTGGTACTGTTCTCCCTATGTCTATTCTTATTGCTGAGGCTAACCTCATGAGTGCATCAGCTCGGCTGTTGTCTAGTCGAGGTATCCTCTTCATCTTTACTTCTTTAAAGCTTTTTAGCATCGATCTCACCCTCTTCGGATATTTGTCAATCCTTTCATCTTTCTCTTCATATACCCCAAGGATTTTGTTCACGACCAATCTTGAGTCACTATGAACTAGGAGCTCACTGACGCCGAGGTCTTTTGTGAAAGGCATACCTATTATTAATTCCTCATGCTCTGACTCATTATTAGAAGAATTGAATTTGAACCTCAGCGCATACTCAATATTTGTACAATGTGGTGCCGATACTATCAACCCTGCTCCACTTTTGATTTCACAGGATGACCTATTAACGAAGAGGTTCCAAATTATTTCATTTGAAGAGAAGTTTCCCTCTGATAGGGTCCCCTCCTTCAAGAGGTATCTCTTCTTCATTCTCAATTGTTGTGTGTCTGGCTGTACCTGACTCAGCCTCTTCTGACGTTCGATCGACATTTCCATCTACTGGCTCATCTACGGCCTCGTGACTCCTCTCAACATCGGCCTCATCCCAAGTAAACTCGTCCACAAAATATGTGAGTACTTGTCCCTTGATGGAAACCCTAGGTTGATAAATAATATCATACTCTCCCAACTCAATTGCCAAGGTCATTAGCCTACTTGACTTCTCAAGCTAATGGAGGACCTGTATGAGTGGGTAATATGTGAGGATGACCATGGAATGAGCCTGGAAGTATGGATTAATTTTCCTAGAATCGTGTATCAAAGCTAGTCAAACTTCTCCATTCAAGAGTAGTTCTGCTCAAACCCTTGGGGTGCCTTTCTGTTGAAGTACACTGGTCTCTACACTCCATCCTCTTCTCTTACTATTGCAACACTGATGGATGACTCTGAAACAACTAAATATACATACAACTTCTCTCCCTGAACTGACCAAGATAGCATTAAAGGGGATCCGAGGTAAGAATTGAGCTCTTTAAAAGATTTGTCACATTCCTCATTCCATTCGAAGGCCTTTCTAAGAACTTTGAAAAAAGGAAGAAATTTATCTGTAGCTCTTGAGACGAACCTGTTAAGTGCAGCGACTAGTCCGGTTAGCCTATGAATGTCTTTAATGGTTTTGGGTGTCTTTTTTTCTAATAAAGCCTTGGTCTTCTCAGGGTTAGCCTGTATTCCCCTTTGGTTGATGATGAATTCCCAAAACTTTCCAACTCCTACCCCAAAGACACATTTGGCCGGGTTGAGCTCATTTTGTACTTGTCCATGGTATCAAAGGTTCTTTCAAGGTCGACCACATGCGTGTCGGCCTTCAGACTCTTTATCAGCATGTCATCCACATAAACTTCCATGGACTTGCATATCTGATCCTCAAACATCTTATTTAAAAGATGTTGGTATGTAGCCCTTGTATTCTTCAGGCTGAAGGGAATGACCTTGTAGCAATATGTCCCCTTGTCTGTAATGAATGTTGTCTTCTGTGTCATTCAAATTCATGAAGATTTGATTATACCCGGAGTATTCATCTATAAAGCTAATGAGCTCATATCCTGCTGTGGCATCCACCATCTGATCTACACGAGTTATGGGAAAACTGTCCTTTAGGCAAGACTTATTTAAATTGGTGAACTCCACACACATCCTCCACTTTCCATTAGCTTTAGGCAATATAATAGCATTAGACAACCACTCAGGGTATACAGCTTCTCTGATGAACTTGGCCTGTTCAAGATTTTGCACCTCGTCTCTGATGACATTGTACTTCTCTCTTGAGTATATTCTTCTTCTCTACTTAATGGGCTTAGCATCTTCTACAACATTGAGTTTATGACACATAATATCCGGATCAATACTTGGCATGTCCACATGGATCTAAGCAAACATACTTGGTCTCTTCCTTAACAGCTTCACTAGTTCCTCTTTGATCTTAGGCTTTAGGGCTTTGCCTATTTAAATGGGTTTTTCAGCTCGTCCTCATTGAGAACGATGGATTCTACCTCCCCCACGACCTCTCCCCTTTTAAGTTTTATTTCATCTCTTGGATCATGGGTGTCAATGTTGTACCACGTTGTTGCCCTCTTAGGTGCATCTCTCTCTTCTACAGAGTTGAAGTAGCATTCTCGTGCCGATGTTTGGTCACCTTGGACTTCTCCTACTCCATAGGGAGGTAGGAATTTTAGCATATGGTGGACTGTTGAAGGCACGACCTCAAATTCCTTGAGGTCTACTCGTCCCGTGATGAGGTTGTAGGCTGAGAAGAAATTTTCATCCATTATCAAAAAAATTGATTTTCCTGGTCAACCTCTTAGGCCAATCATCTCCCATTCTCACATCCATTTCATACATGCCCAATGGATGGATGTTTTCATCGCCGAAGCCAATCAAGGGATGAGATAAGGGAAAAGCCTAGCTCTCTTAAGGCCCAAGCTCTTGAAATAGGGCTAAAACATAACGTCTGCAGAACTGCCCCCACCAACAAGGATCCTCTGAACTCGACACCCGTTCACCCTTATGGTGATGAATAAAGGTTCATCATGGAGAGTTAATATATCCTTGAAATCAAGTCGTGAGAAGCCGACTATGAGGGTGTCTATGCCTACCTTCTTTCTCTTTTTGTATTTAACTTCTATAGAAGCCAAGTTCACAACCTCGGCTTTAGTTACTACTTTGGCCTCTGCCACATGAGCCTTGCAATCAGCTACCTCTGAGCCACCCCATGCTTGTCCTCCATAGATAGTACTCACACCAAAATAGATCATATCAACCCTCTTTACTAGGATATTGTCGTCCTTTGGTGGGAGATCAGGGTCATCATCATCATCATCTGAGTCATCAGCTCTTCTGGTAGGGGCATCTTCCTGGCATTTATCATTTCTTTTCTTTTTAGGGTCGTGTCTTCCCCCCTTAGAAGATCTACTATCCACATACTTTCTGAGCTTTCGAGACTTCAACATTTATTCAATCTCGTTCTTCAGGGTAAAATATGTTTCAGTTAGATGGCCATGATCTTGATGAAACTCACCCCATAAGTTTTTGTTTCTCTTATGTGGAGGAGCCTTCAGCTTCTTCAGCCATCCCAGAGATCTATCATTCTTTATTTTATTAAGGATGGGTTCACAACTCACAATTAAAGGAGTATAGTTCACAAACTTGTCGTCTGCAGCCCTCTTCTTTCCATCTTTATTCTTCTGAAACATCTAACTACCACTTCCATTATCATCCTCATATTTAGTAGCCATTCCTTCCTCTTCGTTTATGACCTTTCTATCTATTGCCAACAGCTCGGCCATAGACTTAGGAGGGTCTTCAGCAAGCTTCCATAGTAGCTTTCCCTCATGGCTATATTTTCATAATCTTATACCTCCAACTTTTCCTTGTTGAACCTCGCGATGTAGTCTCTGAGTCTTTCATTCTTCCCTTGCTTAATATAAAGCAGATGGGTTGTCTTTTTCTGAAGTCTTACCCCAAAAAAGATGTTGTGAATGAACCACTCGGCCAAACCATTAAAATTCTCAATTGAATTTTTAGAAAGAGAAGTGAACCAGGTATGTGCAGCCCCAGTTAGAGTGCTTGAGGAAGCATGGCACCTCATCTCATCAGAGATTGAATAAATGTCTTCTACAGACTGATACATTTCAATATGATGGACTGGGTTGGTACTTCTGGAGGTTTAAATTTGGCAAGGGTTGGAAAGTTCACAATCCTAACGACAAATGGTGAACCCTTTGAATACCCCCTCTGTAATGGGTCTCGGCTTTTATGAGATCCCCTATCTTCTACTCTAGCCTTTGAATAGATTCATTTAATAGTTTATTAATGTTGGCTTGGCCGAGGTTGTCCCCAGCCACCTCTATAAGGTGGACGGAGGGCTCCCAGCTACTGCACAACATCGACTATTGACCTGCCCCTGACCATAGTCTGGGCCATGTGGGGGTTGTCCATTACAAGGACAAAAATCACCTCATTCTCTTCTAGAGGCAACGAGAGTTCTTGATCGGGACATCCTTTCCCTCAGATCATTAGCTGGGCCAAGCCTTTCAAAGGCCGACCCTCTACTTAAGCGATCAAAAGGTGGCCCTCTTTGGTGTGCATCACAATCTCATCTTTCACACTGACCTCGACTCTACTAGATAGGATGTATAGTGTTTTTTAAGACCTCATACGACTCCCAACAGTCTGTCAGAGCATCCTCTGCCTCAATGTCATCGTACCTATCCTTAGGGCATGCCTAGGGAGGCAAGGAACATCCCTCCTACTTTGAGGAGTAGGTTAGTCCTTTCGCGGTGCTTGGGGTGTCATCATGTCGCTGAGCAGCTACCGGAGTAATAACCTCCGGTGAGACCCCAGATGGTCTCATTATTATGTTTTGGCTTAACTGGACAAATTGCTCCCTCATTACTTGTTGAGTAGCAGCCAAGGACTTCAAGTCCACTACCACCTTAGCCATTTTGGACTGGGGTGGCACTTGGCTGGAACTAGGCCATCCAACACCAGATGGTGGAGGTGATAACTCTGGTGCCATATGAAAAGACTAGAGATCTTGCAATAAAAGTATTAGAGAGCTTGATACCTTAAAGGACCTCATTCGATGATCAAATATCTGCACACGAAGGGGTAGGACGGATTCACCAATAGAGTCTCCGGTGGGGTCAAGCTACAAAAAGGAAGAGATATAACTTCTCGTTCCCAGAGACGGTGCCAAAATGATGATGCTATAAATAGCACCACCAGAATAAGGTGCGTGTGAGCTTAACATAAGTATAATAATGGCAATAAGTATGTGACAAAAATAGAGAGAGGGATGAGGAGAAGTGGAGCAACACCAAGATATAAGTGGTTCAGCCTAAAGATGTCCTACATCCACTGTGAGTGTGTGAGAATTGCACTAGATGAATAGATACAATATCTCAAGCTTTCTCTTTCTACTGTGTATACAAGCAAAGTTTCATCTAGGGTTATAATTATCGATCCCTTTACAAGGTTGGAGAAGACCAGTATATATAGTGCTTGGGTGGTGTAGTGCACTCCCCAAGCATGCCATGAGCATGTATGAGTTGAGTACACTAATCATAGATAGACACCTGGTTGTTCAACATGTAAGGAATGATGACCAAATATTCCCTCACGTGAGGAGAATTATTCGGTTATAACTGATTTTCCACATGTTCTAAGTCTTCCACGTGCTTGCGTGTGATCGAACTTGTTACATCATATGGCGTAACCTCGGCTCGGCCGAGTACGAGGTTAGAGGAGTCCGATAGTTTCTCTTTCCTGTCAAGTATCAACATGGCCTTGGCCTAGGAGACTAGCCGAGGTTATGTATGAGGTAGTATGTAACATAAGCTGAGGCAGAGTACGATGTTGGCCATAACTTGAGCCTATGAGACGTGGTTGACCTCGGCTGCTGGCCAATCGAGGTTGGTCAATGAGGAGCCGACCTTCCAGAAGACGATTTTTTTATGGCCATTTTGAGCTTCCTGTCAACTCGGCTGTGGGAGAGGCCGAGGTATATAACCCTGAGTACGAGGGTGCACTTTGGGCACATCAATTATGAATAAGGTTTAAGAATGAGTAAGTTCCAATAGGCTCAAAGAAAGAGCATGTTTAGATTGAGGATTGTGTGACACCCCGCTTATTCCAACCATGGGTGATCAATCAATTATTAAAATAAATAGGAATCTCGTTTCGTTCATTCTTAGCATCACTGTCGAAAACTTTTCAAATTACTAACCACCTAGGTTAAATTAAGATAGTGCCATATTTTATCTTGTATTAATATAATAACATGTGGAAATTAAATATTGTAACACCCCGAGGAAATTGAGTCCCTACTATTACTAAAATTAAACTAAAATCCTTAATAACATAAGCAGAGCATCTAAACTCCACCAATGAACTCAAACAAGTCACCAAATAATACAAAATAAATTTATTACACCAAATTCTAGTGTCTCTCAATAATACAAAATTTACAATTGTTCATCTCCAAATAATTACACAACTTCCGCTATACTAAAAATAATATAAAGCTCCAAAAATGTACACTTGTCTTACAAAAACTAATTGTATCTCACGTGTCACTCAAATATCTTCTTCATCGATAACATCCCAAATCCATCATTGCCTGCCACTAAAAAAAAGACAGGGAAGTACACAATATGACAAAAAAAGACACTCAATATGATAACGGTAAACAAAAAATGCAACAATACAAAAATGTATACGAGTCTAATGCAACACACAAACATTTTACCAATTTATCTCTCAATAACTTCAATAGGTCACCGGGCCTCACCTCACTTCACCTAGGCTTCTTGAAGCCTCATTCTGGCTTTTGGACTTTTGGCGGGTGACCATTCTCAGTGCCATATTAAAATTTCATGGAACCATTCCCACATATACAAAAATACAATAATTAAATCGAATAACACATAGGATTCAAATTAATACCACAATTTCTCAAAAGGATTACAAATAACTGAGAAAGAAGAAATTACTCTCGAGAGATTTAGAGGTGGATATTGTGTAAACCCCGTACCTCAAATTCATATCAAGAGCCCTAAATAAAATTTGCAAAGTTGAACCCATCGTATTAACATTTCCATAAAGTGACATAATCATCACCATTTATTTTTTTTCCATGCTTAAGCCCACCGTGAGGATAGAATATACATAGATGCTTTAGAGTCCTAAACCAAATCCATTACTAACACATGATAGTTCAAAATCCCAGAATATGAGGAATTAGGATCTTCTATCAAAGGATAATTACTGGATACAAATAATTTTAATAGGACCCATAAAGCTTTAAAAGATAAACATTATTCTTACACCTTACAAGTACAAAAAAAAAGCATTTAAGATATTATGTTAAAAATAGTGTATTTAGAATTCATTACTACGGGTCCCTATAAATTCTAATTAAGTAACAAAAGATTCTTGAATAAACTAACATTTTGAGCATGAGCCATAAAACTAACAAACATATCTTATTAAATAAATTAACGGACATACATTAAAATTCCCGAACAATAAGCCATAAAATATACAAAACTGATTATATTCATAACCCAGCAAAATATTATCTTATTATTTCCACTCTATTACATTCGGGTTAGACTCATGAGTACACAAGAAAAAAAAAAGTTTCAAGTCTAAATAACATATACATTTTTAATTATATTTCAACAATTTGAGTTTTCATCGACTATAATATACTTATTTCTGATTTGCAAGACATTATGATCCAAATGACAAATAAAAATTGAAGTTAAAATATTTGGGTTGTTACAATCTACACACCTTGGAAAAAATTTCGTCCTTGAAAATTAAGTTTCAACGTAACCTAATAACGGAAAACACGGATGCAAAAATAATTATTATTTAAGAGTTTATGCAATTAACATGTAATACTATATTCACCAAAGTAACAAAATATTATTTTCCAAAATATTAATAATTTTGTTTCTAAATTATCGGGTTTTACAATCTACCATCCTTTCATAAATTATCATTATTGACCATTAAATGAATGAAAATATAAACTTCAATTGACACATTAGTTATTGATTAAAATATTTTTATATTTCAAAGCATGTTTCTTTCTTAGCTACTTTTGTATATAAGTCTTGTTCCATCAGTTACACAAACGTTTCTGAATTTTATTTTCAAAGGAAACTTAGGATGGAAACTTGCATCATAAGTCAATGAGTACTAAAGGAAACACATAATAATAATCAGATAGAAACAATCTGGAAATACATGATATAAACATATATAAACAAACCAAGTTTGTTTTATGGTCTTGACAAAAGTATTAAGGTATCGAGACAAACTTTTATCCGATTGTACTCGGTAATTTGATCGTGTGGGAGACTTTACTTTTTCTATTTATTTTAATAGAGAATTGGACTTAAAGTCATGTTCCACAATATTTTTTAAAGAATAGGACAACACTTTTGAACTTTATAAATATAGTCCCTATAAGTCAATATCAATTATTAGTATGGTCCCCACAGATATATTCATATATAAATTAAGTCATTTGTATATATATCTTATTTAAATGTAAAATTCCTTTAATACCCATAGAGATTTTCCACCTACGTTTTCTCTTCAACATGTTTTTCCCATTTACGTTTCTCTTTCTTCTTATGCTCGATTCTTTATGGATTCTCATAGCAAACACGATTTGAAATAAATGTTTATATGATTAATTTGCATCGATTAGGTATGGTTATATCAATTAAAAGATCCATAATTTAGGGTTTATAAACCCATTTGAATCGATAATTGTGTATTTTTAGTAATTTTTCTATTTGATTTTGAAATTGAGTTTTTGTATTGTTCGTTGTATAAATCGTTTGCAGATTCTTAAGCGATTCATTGATTGAGGTGCTTTTCGGTTGGAGAAATGTAAATTTAGTTTGGTTCGATTGGATTCTCACGTAATTTGAAGGTAATTTATGGTGTGTTTTTGTGTATAGCATATTTATTTATTTAGTTGATCTTAATATTGTTCATGAAATTTTTTGTATCCAATGTTTATGAGATGAAAATAGTAGTGCAAAATGTAAATATTTCTTTTTCTATTTTCAAATAAAATGTTGCATATTAAATAAGCTGAAAATTTATTTGTTTGTAAAAAGGAAATTGTGACTCTTCACTTATTTAATATGCAACATTTCATTTGCAAACAAATTAATCTTCACTTAATTAATGCAATAAGATATATGCTATTTGAAGTAGTTGGGAAATGGTTGAATTGTACATAAAGTAGTATGAATTTTCTATTTGCAAATAAAATGTTGCATATTAAATAAGCTGAAGATTTATTTGTTTGCAAATAAGAAATTGGGACTCTTATATGATTTTTTTTTGTAAACCATTTCCCCACTCTTCTATGGTTTATTTGTTCAAATAGCTCTACCATTTATCTGCCCAAAATGCTTATAGTCACCACTACCATTTCGAGTTTTGGTGGGGGCTGTGTGTAACCAACACAAGACTTATTAGTCATATTGGGGGTTCCAGTTACATTTAGAGGCATAATGGCAATTAGTTTGACAAACAAGTGGCCATGGTTATCTTCATTTATCTCATAGAATCCCATCCCAATAAAACATCAAAATCACACTCAATCTTGATCATAACACCTTTCATTATATTTGAACATGTTTTTAACTGTCCAAAGTCACATTAGACTGAAACAATCAGTAATACTAGTCTCTATAGTCAGTAAACAAATACGAGATGAATAAATTTCAACTAAATCTAAAGTCATCCCTATATAATCTCCCACAATCCATTTTATACAAATAACAGATTTCGGTGACCATTTATCTCCATAATGCAACACTATCTTCCTCTCAGGGCATGTTTTGTTATGCCTATCGTCGTTATAGCACCAAAAAAGGAGCACAACAAAACCAGTTAAAACACATTGGGAAAAAAACTAAAAAAACGAAGAAGTGAAAAAATCCGGTGTAAATATAAGAGTAGGCATGTTCTAATTTCTAATGTATGTGAATTTGAAAGATAAACTCACATATATTAGTTTCTGCTTGCAAAAAAAAAATTTCATATTAAATAAGATGAAGATATATTTGTTTGCAAATAAGAAATTGCATTTGAAAAAGTTGCATTAGTTACTGCTTTTATGAGTGGATAGTAAACCGTTTAGTTTGTATTATTATTGAGTGTTAAATGTTGAGTTTGTATGTCTTTAATTTAGTGTTATGTTTGACATATTTTTGTTTTTTGTTGTGCAGGGATATTAGTAGAGGTATCTTGGCGTTGATTTCATATGAGGGTAGTACATTTGGATTACGTATTTGTTTGGATTCAATGCTTATTAAGGTGAGTCATCAAATTTGTGAAATGTGAACGGATTTCACTCCGTTGTGTTTTGAATTATCGATTATTCGTGAAGAAAATAAGTCAGTCATTGATAGTGATTCAGAGATGCAATTACTTTTGTGCTTTAAAAAGAGAAACACGTGTGAATGTATGCTTGCAATTGATTAAGTCAGTCATTAATCTGGGTTCACATTAGCTTTAGCTAATGAATCTGAGTTTCAGGTAATCTGATAGTTCGAGTCGATCAGAGATTTCATGGTGGGTAGTTGAATTTCGAACAAAATTGAAACAATATTCTATTGAGAAGGGTTTTAAGTACAAATACTTGAAGAATGACACTCATAGAGTTACAGCTATATGTGGTAGAAAAAATGTTACTGGTTGTGAGTGGAGAATTCATGCAACTGAGAAGTTTTATCTAACTCATTTCTCTGAGATAAGAACTTTCACAAGTGATCATAAATGCGGTATTGGTTATAAAGACTTGAATAATCCAGTACTTAATAGCCAACTTGTGAAGTCTGTTATTATTGAAGAAGTTCGTGATAAGCCATTAGTGAAGCCTAAAGAGATTATTGATGTTTTTCGAAGAGATTATGGGCTGAAACTGAATTACAATTTTGCATATACGGGGAAGGAACTAGCGTTCAATGGGATACATGGGAATGAGGAACTTTCCTACCATCAACTAGTTTGGTATGTTGATATTTTGAGGAGAAAAAATCCAGGTAGTCATGTTGTTCTTGAATCTAATCTTTAGAGTACGAGATTTTAACGACTTTTTATATCTTTTGGGGCTTTAATTTTTTGTTTTAATTTTTGTCGTCCTCTCATTTGCTTGGATGGGACATTTATGAAAGGAAAATATAAAGGTTGTATGCTTACAGCAATGGAAAAAACTGGAAATGAAGGTATTTAATTATGTTAATTTTATTTTTATTTTTATATTTTATAGTTTATTTGGTTGATAAGGTATTATATGCATATATATGTTTGATTATTTATATTTGGTGCATTATTTATTTTTTTTCAATTTTTTTAATTGGTAATGAATTATTTTGCATGGTTTATGTTTTGCAGAAATGTTTCAATTAGCAATTGCTGAAGTTGATACTGAAACTGAAGAAAATTGGTCATGGTTTCTTGAAAACCTCAAGCTAATTGTTTCGGATGCAAGAAGACTTACTTTTATTTCAGATAGACATAAGGGCCTACGGTCATCTGTTCCGAGGGTGTTCCCAAACTCATTTCATGGATATTGTTTGTGGCATTTAAATTGTAACTTGACTTCGGTGATACCTAAGAAAAATCCTAGGCTTTCTTTTATCTTTAAGTTATTTACCGATTGTTCTTTTGCACCAACACATGAGATATTTGTAAAGTTCATAACTGATTTGGAAGAAGTTGGTGGAGATGTTGTTATTGATTTCTTGAAAAATGCAGCTCCCAAGCACTAGGAAAATGCGTACTATTGAGGGTATATCTATGGTGAAATGTGCTCAAACATATCCGAGAGTTTCAATAATTTGATATTGGATGAAAGAAGCATGACAATCACATCAATGCTAGAGAGAATTCGTAAGAGGTTGATGGAAATGATGTCGAATAGGCGAGAAAAATAAAAAAGGTGGAATACTACGTTATGTCCAAATTTGGAGAAGAAATTGGCTTCAAATATTGAATATGGAAGGACGTGGAAAGTGACAAAGTCTAGTGAATATGTGTTTGAGGTTCAATTTGATTCTATTAACCGAGTTGATATTAGAAAAATGTATTGTGATTGAAATTTGTGGCACATAAAGGGCTTTCCATGTGCACATGCAGTGCGTTGCATTGTAGGTGATGAGAAAAGTGTTTATAGATATTATGAGCGTTATTTTTTTTTCTCAACATATTTTGATTTTATTCATAGCCAATAGAACCTGTTCTGATAGATGATAAGCCTCATGTGTTGCCATTGTCACCAGAAAAACCTTCTTTACAACCACCCGAAGTGAAAAGAGCTCCTGGAAGACCACGCAAGAAAAGGATTGAGAGTAGCGGTAAATCCACAAAGAAACCTCGCATGTTCAGCATATGCAAGTGTTATGCAAAGCATAATAAGCAAACATGTGATGCTTTAATAGGACCATAAAGGGAAAACTGATTCTTTTTGTTTTGTAAAGAATAGATGATTTAGTTTTAATGTTTTTTGATATATACTTGAACATTGAGTTGAATTGAAGATTTTGTAATGTTTTGGAAAGGAAAAAGATATTAGTATTGAAAGTGTTTGATCATCGTTTAATATTGTATTTCATTTGGATATATAGCTAGAAATATTAAATCGTATATGTTGCTGCTATGTTTCTATTTTTGTTCCAATTTTAAATCGGGGAAATATCATTTTTGTGGATTATTCAATGAATGGGAAAAATACTACTGGTATTTGAGTTGTTGCACATGAACTGTTAGGTTGTTTGATCATTGTTTGGGCCAGCTGTTGCATATTTCTTTCGATTAATCCATTGGCTTTTTGTTCGTAAATTTTATTGTGTTTGGTGTTTGGGATGAAAGGGAATTGGATCATCACTTTTTGAAGTTGACTTTTTTGGCACCAGATTGTGTTATTCAGGTGTTGTGTTCAATGCATTAATTAAGCCTTTCATCACATAAGCCTTATAAGAATGTGATAGGGTTATTGTGGAGGTTCTTGGTAAGTTTAATCTGCATGGGACACTGCTATTTATGATTCATTCGTCCTAATAGCAGAGGATATATCTTTGTGTTGCCCACTTATCCATGTTCATAGGAATTTTGGTTCTATTGATGTAAATCCTCCTGCGGCAATGCATTATACAAAGTGCAGACTGGAAGCACTCATGGAAGTAATTTTCTTGCCTGACTTGGAGCAAGACAGTTGATTTTGCACCCAATTTTGACATTTTTAAAAAAGAAACATCACTGCTTGCTGCTTGGATGCCAGTCTTATTGTTGAATGGTTCTTCTTAGCATCTTTCTCTAGTTGCGTCTAAATAGAGTTATTGTAATAGGTTAGAAGTTTCCATATTAAGATTGGCTTGTGGAAGTGTTCGTAGTTGGGTTTTCATTATCAGAAGATGCTCAAAGCGATGAAGTTGTTCTTATGAATCATTGTGGAACTGTGAACCGAATAAAATTTCAGCATATTTTTATACAGTCACACTATGCAAGGTGAGTTATTTTGATAAAGCTTGAGCATGCTGGAAATATTCAATCAACTTCATTGATCTTAGTAACTAGAAAAAAAAGCTTGATGAAGAAGTTCAGGTCACTGTTGTATAGTAGTTACAGCAATATATGTAACATTTGATAGGGAAAGGTTCAGTTTTGTGATGTAATAGTACTTATTATCGAGTTCAATCTTACCTTACAATCTAAAATACGATCTCCTATGATTTTACTGGATTTGGATTGTAACAAATGTTAAATTTTTTTAGCATTGGTAGATATTTTTGTCACGCAATTTGTCATGTAGTTAAAAAAAAAATGCACGAAAAAAATATGGTTTCTTGTATTTTCATTCAAATGTTAATTTTGTACATGAAAAACTTAATGAGATGCACTTAAGGTGTATATTAGGATAACCAAAGATTACATGTAAGGTTGAAAACGTGGTCCTTTAAGTTTTTACTTTAGCTCCTTACCTGAACATTAATTTATATGCATATATATATATATATATATATATATATATATATATAGAGAGAGAGAGAGAGAGAGAGAGAGAGATGGGGGGGGGGGGAGTTCTGTAGTGGACTTAAAAAATAGACTTTTTAATGGACCTTAACAAAAAAATATAATAACCCATTAATTTTAATTTATATGGTAATTGGTCCGCGCCAGCGGCAGCGGACACGCGTGTGACCCAAGACACCCCCCACGCCCACCCCTATCAAAATAAAAACACTGTTTGCATCTTGGTACTTATCTCCAACCCGACCAGTTAACTTCCGGTTCTGTTCAAACAATTTCCTCTTTGTTCCGACGTCCAACTCGATCTTCTATTTCCACAAGACCCTTATGCTCCAGTCTAAACCCAATACCGTTGTGAACCTGATTTTTCATTCTCGGCAAGAGAATGAAAATACAATTTTTCATTTTGTTAAAATTCCCTTAAGAAATTCCTGCCACGGTGGTTGTTGTCAAGAACCCCTCAGCGGATCTTGTTGATTTTCTTAGCATCCATGCATTTCTTCTTTTGTTTGAGAAGAAGCTTTCTATTTATATGATCCAATTGCTTATGAAAACAAACGTGCATTATTCAATGTAAATGTTTAATTGCAAATTTAATTTTTCAAATATAAAGTTTCTACATTTAGAAAAAAAAAAATTGCAAGCATTAATTGATGGGAAAAGCTATCAGTCTCGTCAAGAGAACTAGTGAGTATAATAGAGAACGTGCAGAAGAAAACATGATTATAGCTTCATCCTCAATATTCAATTGGTCCGCCTAGGTTACTATTATTAAACAGCAATCACATTTCGCTAATATATTAAATGAATAATAATAACATTGTAGAAAATTATTTTTGTCAAATAATAAAAAATTTATTAATTATTTGTACAACACCACAAATTGAAATACGTTCAATTGAAGCATTCAAAACATTACAAGCAATACTATACTCATGAAACACATAACACTACAAAATTATCTCGCAAGGTGCTGTGATATCCAACTATTTTGTAGCGCATTTCAATTAAACTATATTATATTCTAATCAAAATATAAATTCTCTCAATTTAAAATTGAAAGAAAAATTTACAATACTAAACCATATGTGGTATACTTTCATCAGAATGTAGTATAGTTAAATCTCTTAATCTAAAACTAGAAATGTTAAATGTAATATTAAACTTTGAAAGTTTCACAACATAATTTGAACTTCATTTGTTTTCGTGATATGAAAACTCATTAAAGTTATTAGAAATGTACTTCAAATCTTCGTCTATCATCTGTTCTTTCGTTCTTTTTGATTTCTTCTTCTCTACTTTGACATATTCCTTCTTATCAATCCCTTTTGACCACAATGATTTGCAATCTGATAATATATCAATTGGTATTCTTCCTCTCATCTCTTGCATGAAATTTTTTGGGTAACTATCATATATATATTGCCTCATGTAGATGTTTTTCATGAACTGACACGTGTATAAAGCACAATCCACACTGCATATATCACGAAGACAAAATATTAGTACCGACAGTTGGAATACGACATTAAACACGGGATCAAAATGTATTTATTAATCTATTATATTATAGAGATATTAAACAAACTTAATATCATTTTGCAATACTATATGGGACAACACTAATGTGGAAACTTAATATCATTTTGTAATACTATATAGTCCCATATAATATTCATTAAGCATTATGCCACAGCTCACCCTACTCACTATATATATATCCATAATGCAAAGAGCATATATATAGCCCTACTATATACATTATTCATATACTTACTAACTACGACTGCTTTATGTAATCTGAGGATATTTTAGTAATGGCAACACTAAAAGAACACATAGAGGAGATTCAGAGGAAGAAATTTTCAATCGGAGGGGAAACCAATTTATTAATATTTGAGGATTTTCATCAGGCCATTAAAAATCTTTCTGCTGAACTGTAGGCTAAATATGTTCATTTCCTCATGGAACTTATACAGGTATGTGTTGCGAATAAATGCACTAATGAAATTTCTGAAATGTTGATTATTTTAAGTATTTTCTGTTGGGTGACGGTATATATTTATATTTTATTTTGTTGGTAACCTCGCTGGAATTTGTGATAACTTCTCGGAACATTACGGATACATTTTGATCCTGAGTTTAATAACTGATGATACCAGTTTCTAGCTATTATCAAATTTTTGTATTAACATAACAAAGTTCATGAATTCAGTAACAAAGTAGTTGCATTGAATCTAATGTTAATTAACTGAACTCATTTTTCTCTTACTCACTTAATTTATTCTTGTCAAAATTCCTGTCATACAGTTACTGATAAAACAATGTAGAATCATTGGCAATTTGGTCCCAGAATGTAAGGTTGTGAAGAAACTCCAGTTGACTTGACCAAATTATGGAGAAAAATATGGTTGAACCATCTTTGTATTAAAGAGGATCAACCAATTATGTTTGCTCAAAGTTTTATTAGAAACTTCTTGTACCATTTCAACCGGCTAACATCTCATACTTCAGAAGGTTGTATATCCAATTTTTAAAAATTATTAGACTTATTTTTCGAGTACTAGAGTTGTTGAGTGTGACACCCTGCCTGATAAAATACCGGGCGATCACTCCTGTACCAATTAAAACAGGAGTCTCATATGGTTCATTCTTAGCATCACTGTCGAAAACCAAATTAATTACTAATAACCTATTAGGTTGGCGTCAAAATTTTAATTAACTAATCTTTTTAAATAAACCAAATAATTAAAACATCCATGCAGTTTTTATATAAAAATATAAATGAAATAAAATAACAGAACACTCGGTTAACATAATACAACCAAATCGAAAGTAGCACTAAAAGGCGGTAAAAGAATAGATAAATGCAGTTGGGTTCTTAACCCGAACATTTATACAGTACCTCTTATCTAGATTACAGGGATAGAAGCGTTTATGGTGAACCTGCATGCATCCACAGCTACTGCAGCAGACGTCTGACTCGAAAGAAATGTCATCCAGACGTCCCTGTGTCTAGACACCTATATATATATAGCAAGAGAGGAAAATATGGAAACGGGTCAGAGCCCGATTTGTGAAAATATTTTGCAAGGGCATAAATGCTTTATTTTTAAAAATATGTTTTAACTCATATTTAAATTCGGTATCGCACGCCCATGAGATACTCCTCGCCTCTCTTCTAATAGTGCACACCTATCGCATCCTATCTAATACCCTAGTTAAGCTAGCATGCCTAACTAATTCGATACCCAATCTCTAACGATCTTAGTTAACCAGAGTACTAAGGGATAAACTTCTCCCCAGTCTTAACACTGTGCCATGTTCATGGGTGTCGTGTCTCGCGAAGCGAAATCCAAACAAGGACCCCCTATACACTACGACATGGCAGCATCGATCGTCGAGATCCATTAGGCCCTCAGTACACAACGTATATACACATAACTCACATATAATAATATACATTATCATTATTAATTTCATATGCATTTTATTAATCATGTCCGGATATAATCTCTCGGAATGGGAATTTATTGTTTTTTATTTTTTCTCATTACTCTAAAAGAGATATAGAATATCTTATTCTCATACACAAGGAATATACTATATACACGAGTATAATAACCATACCAACGAGCTATAACTCGAGGATGCGGTCTCTATGCTATCATCTACCATGGAATCACTCACATATCATCATGGGGACCAGTGGTTGGACTCAATATCATCGACATCGCGGTCAAAGATAAAAACGCCTGGGAAGCGGTGCTAGTTCCTCCCTGGAAATGAGACGAAACATACCCAGCACGTCTCACTCCTAATAAAAATAATACAATATAACAATGAATGCTATGACCTGGGGACTATACGCTCCCTGTTCCTCAAGCCAGGGGCCTCACCCACATCGCTCAACTTCCCATTATAACAGTAGAGGGGGGTATGCTTCACATATATATATATATATACCATCCACACATAAATATATATATACATATCCGTATCATATTATATATATATACAGTAATCACATCGTATATATATTCTACATTTATTACTCCTCAAATGTATATATGTCTACAATTGCCCATCTTATAACAATATTTAAGTAGTCTCATACTTTAATACTAATCTCATAAGGATTATCTCTCTTAAATATATCTCACACCTTAATCACTATTTAAGGACTTGTACATAAACCCGAATGTACCAATTCATACCAATTAGATAAGTGTACCATCGACTTATCTTAATTTCCATAAATATCGCACCATCCATAATAACTGTCGTCAATAGACGTGTTGGGAAACTGCTAAATCCTCTTTAGCCCACATCCCCAATTTCATCCCATTCTCCTCATAGGATATTCTCACCCATAATCGATATAATTATGTTTTCTACGTGCACAATTATATATGCCTAATTGCCCACTGAAACAACCCAAGAATAATTCATTCTCAAACACCCATAATTTAGATAAGTCGTGGATTCCATTTTCCACAAACCCAAGGTCTACATTTCACTAAAATAATAATCTAGAGGTATCCACTCTATATTTTGGAACCCCTAATATTTATCTCCAAACAATTCAAGCCTTAATTCTCCCAATATCAGGTTTGATTTCTAACGAACGATTTCGATCTCGGACAGCCTTTCGTAGAAAAATCATTATAAATCTAAACAAAATCAAAAAATTACACGGTCGGTGTCAACGCGACCGTAACGAAAATATCTACAAATTTCATTTTTTGACCAATAGCAGAATTGATTCGCCTCTAGGCCGAATAGATTCGGCAATGACGCTGGTTACTGTTCATCGTCTTCTCTGAGACTGTTTCGGCCATTAGTATACCTCCAAGCTTTTTGTTTCTTCTCCCACCCTTATTTAACCACAACCAACTATATAGTATCAAATAAAATAGGTTCTAATCATCCTAGAACCAATAATCAACAATCGATTTCAATAATTTCCTAAGTTTCTCGAATTGGATAATATTCGGGGTTTACTCGTTTAACTCCCAAAAACCCATTTTGATTCATGAAAACCCAACCGCAAAATCTTCTAATTTGTTATCGCCAAATTATGATATGAGATTTATTCTTAAAAAGAAATAAATCAAGTAAACACTTGCCTGGAGGATAAAATCCGACGACCCCGAGTCGAATCCGACAGAGTTTGGCCGAAATCTCCCTTTTCTTCCTCGTTTCTCTCTTCATTTCCTCTTCTCTCTCTTTTCTTATTTTCCTTTCTTTTTTTCCCTCTCCCGTGCCTTATATAGGGAGAAATAAAGGTTTATCGCTTTAAAACCCAAAAATGACTCGTTTACTCAATTACGAATTCCTTTTAATTCAAAAATTCCCGAAACTCAATTACGACCCCCAGATACACTATTCTAACAATCTCGGCCATTCTAAAAACAACCGCGCACTCAGAATCTCCATCTAAGGCACTTGACTGCAATTCACTATTTAAACCCAACACACCTCGATATGCATTTTCTAATTAAAATATTATCCCTTGTCGCTTTATCCACTGCGATATATAATTAAAATACTCCGACTTATTTACTTAATCCCAAAAGTAAATATAACACCCATCGAAAAATAATCTAATCCTTGAAAACTCCAAATATTAGTATTCACGATAACCTCTTAAATTCCCAAATTCCACTTATTTATGAATTTTAATTATCCCCAAAAGTATGGGGTGTTACATAATTCCCCCTTACAACGGAATTTCACCCTCAAAATTCAGATAAAATTGATACTACCAAAGCTAATCCGATGGTTCTCAACCATACATTCGCTCAATACTCATCTCTATTGAGGTTTATCCGAATACTTCTACCTCGGACGTAAGGTGACTCTAGTAACGTCACTTCGCACCCATCGTTGCTTACACCACATATCGAGAAAATAAGCCTATAGCCGCTTCTCTAACGTCTAAATCTCACTGGAGAATCACGATTTTAAGCGTCCACTCATTCACATGCTTGAATATTTCCACCAGTCTCTTCATTTATCTTGGGCATACTACCTCTAATTTCGCCCTATACAATTGGATTATCACGTACCTCACACGACATTCCATTCAACCCATTTCAATTTTCACCATCGCTTCCTCACGGCATACTCTTCAACTTTATATACTAAGCCTTTTCTATTTCAGGTGGTATATAAAACCAACTTATTAAGGTGCCCATACACCTTTTTAACCCGTGACTTTCCGCACAACTAACAGAAATGTCCAACATGTACACTCTCTCTAAATAATGAGCCCTATTTCCTCGGCGTAATACTCATACATGGGTCTTTCCAACCCGCAAAATCCCATTCTTCTCAAGGTTAACCAACCAATCTTTTTGTGGTTAACCCCCGTCAATCTTCCTATATTGGTGCCACTAACTAAGCTGAACTTACTTTCTAATAATGCTACATATGTAAAATGAGTACCCACCTAAATATCCCTAGTGTCCAAGGCCTCTCTCAACTTTCGACATTTGTTCGGTGTCATGCGTGGGACATCTCACAAAGCAAAATCCAAACAAGGAACCCTCCTGTTACACTACTCCCTCGCATCATCGGTCTTTGAGATATAACGTCCTAAGGCACACTAGTGGGACGTCCTAAATCCAACCTCGCTAACCTACTAACACTCTTCTACTATCCCATCCTTCCACCTAGGCGAAAAGTAAAGTCTAACTAACTAAGGCGCCAACTCTCTACAAAAGTGTTATGAACATCATACCCAAAACATACTTCCTTCAAAATTTGCCTTCTGCACAAGGCCTATCCATAAGCCTTATATCAATTTCTTTCACCCTGCCTCACCCCCATACTTGCGGTGAGAAAAACATTTTAGTTCTTTTCCATATCACTTCCATCTCTATAAGCATATAATCATTACACAGCTCTCAGTCCCTAGTGTTTTCTCCACACTAGGTGACTTATCATCACAACCAACATCCTTGCATCCTATAACATCTCTCTACTCCAGACGTCGTTAAGGTTCATGCGCGGAGTGTCTCGCAAGAGAAATTCGAATAAGGAACCCCTTCAATGAACTAGTACTTAACTTTCTCAGTCGTGAAGGTCCATTAGTTTCAAATATACAACCGAGATAACCATATCCCCTTTCAACAAAGTGCGGTCTGAACTCCAATCTCTATTCAGGAGCCACACCACCTAGCGCTCGTACTAACACTAAATCCTTGCACAAACAATAACAAGCTTAAGCTGATAGCTTAACAAATAAATCCTGCATTCCTTAATCACATCTATAAGGTCGCCACACACTCGAATCATAATAATGAAACATCTGCTCACCGAAGTTCCAACTACCCATAATAATAAAGGCGAACTCAACCTGTATCCAGGTGAGATATCATAATAACGACCTGTTCCACCCTAGAACTACAGACACGCTAGTCTTGCCATCATTAGCCTCCCATCGCTTCGAACAACGAATATCATACAATACTCAAATTACCACCATACTCGTATAACACACACAAAATGAGCAATACCAATGTGATGTAAACTCAAAATACTAACACCCGCTCTTCACAGTGAATGAACTAAAATGAATTCCCGCTATCGCGAAAAAACACATAAACATATACTACATAATGTTAACGGTACTATTTGTAAACTCGTATCACACACGAATCTGGAGCTACTAAAATACTATGACTCAATCTTGTCACACAGAATAAGCCTCCTTCAACTGAGGTAAAACTCATAAAAATGTTCTTGCCAATTACCCTGACTACTCCAAATGGTTCCGGGACATGGTACACTTGCCCTAACTGAAACAAAAATTACTTTAGTTAATGCCCCATCTAGGCACCCTACTCTTGCCCCTGAACTTCCACTGGTCAATGACTAACCGTAAGGTCCTACACTCCACATTACAACATTCCCCATATCGGGTCATCCTGACCCTTTTTAAGGTTCTCAGTATCTTTGACTCCATAGCTGCGATCCTGACAATCACTTTACTAGTTCCCCTTAACTTCTTCATAAAAAGGAAACTCCACCACCGGCCTCAACATCTCTTTTTCAATGAATTCCCCGGGTGGATGCCCACCGATGGGGTTTTCTGAACATACTTTCTCCATATGTGTTAGCAACACTTACTAGTGAGCCTATCATTCCTCTGAAGGGACCTCTCTTCATTGTACCTACCTTAATTCGGTACCAAGTTCACTTATTCCTATAATTTTTTATTCACTGCCGGCCTCTAATGGATCCTTATGTGAATAATCCAAAAACTGCTTTCTCTTCCTTCTCAATCCACCAAAGGAATTTGCGGTTAAAACCGTCCATGAGATTCCTCTACGAGCAAAATATCCTGGTTCCCCGAATATGGTGACCACCGTTCCCACCATTTCAACGTTTCTCCTACGAGTGAAAAAGTTTCCCCAAATTTTCACATATTGGTATATCTCATAACCTGTTCTAAGGGAAAGATCTTGAGCCTTCTATTTCCTTTAAATCACATTACACTTATTTCGTATAACTTAACTTTAGGGTATGGTCCTTGTCGAAGACCTTTCGAACCTATTCCCAATTAACTTCACCGGGTAATTCAAATCAACCACCACTTCCTAATAAAGTGGTACTTGGATACTTACAACTACTATACTTTAGTAGTTGTTGAAACAATCCTCGACAATGCCATAAAGGGAGTGACCTCTGCTACAGTCCTCATCCACTACTTCAACCAATCGTTCCATATAAGTCATGCCTTCTACTTCCCTTGCAATGGCCTTCCATGGTCTTCCTTCATCGATCAGCACACGAGTCATGAATGAGCACGCAAAATATTTTCTAAAATTTTATATAATGGTAAGAGAACGAAATCTCACAAGAGGAATCAACAATCCTAATCATAAGGCTCTATATCAAATTGAGAGAAACGCTAAAATCGTAGTATGTCCACACAGATTCCTAAGGACACTAGAACTTGATTCTCTGATACCATCTATGACACCCCACCTAATTAAATACAGGGTGACAACTCCTGTACCAATTATAACAGGAGTCTCATATGGTTTATTCTTAGCATCACTGTCGAAAACCAAATTAGTTACTAATAACCCATTAGGCAGGCGTCAAAATTTTAATCAACTAATCTTTTTGAATAAACCAAACAATTAAAACATCCACGTAGTTTATATATAAAAACTGAAATGAAAGAAAATAATCGAACACTCGGTTAACATAATACAACCAAATCGAAAACCGCACTAAAAGGAGGTAAAAGAATAAATAAATGCAGTTGGGTTCTTAACCCGAATGTTTATACAGTACCTCCTATCTAGATTACAAGGATAGAAGCATCTACGGTGAACCTTCATGCATCCACAACTTCTGGAGCAGACGTCTGACTTACAAGAAATGTCATCCAGGCGTCCCTGTGTCTGGACACCTATGTAATATATATATATATATATATATATATATATATATATATATATATATCAAGAGAGGAAAATATGGAAACGGGTTAGATCTCGATTTGTGAAAATATTTTGCAAGAACGTAAATTCTTTATTTTTAAAAATATGTTTTACCTCATATTTAAATTGGGTATCGCACTCCCATGAGATACCCTTCGCCTCTCTTCTAATGATGCACACCTATCGCATCCTATCAAATTCCCTAGTTAACCCACCCTTCATAACTAATCCGATACCCAATCTCTAACGATCCTAGTTAACCAGAGTACTAAGGGATAAACTTCTCCCCTGTCTCAACACTGTGCCATGTTCGTGCGTGGGGTGTCTCGCGAAGAGAAATCCAAACAAGGAACCCCTATACACTACTACTTGGCAGCGTCGATCATCGAGATCCATTAGGCCCTTAGTACACAACGTATATACACATAACTCATATATAATAATATACATTATCATACTTACTTTCATTGCATTAAATTAATCATGTCCGGATATAATCTCCCAGAATCAATCATTTCTAATAGAGATATATAATATCTTGTTTTCATACACAAGGAATATACTATACACACTAGTATAATTACCATCCCAACGAGCTATAACTCGAGGATGCAGTCTCTATGCTATCATCTACTAGGGCATCACTCACATATCATCCTGGGGACCGGTGGTTGGACTCAATATCACCGAAATCGTGGTCAAAAATCATAACACCTGGGAAGTGGTGATAGTTCCTCCCAGGAAATGAGACGAAACATACCTACCACGTCTCACCCCTAATAAAAATCACACAATATAACAATGGACGCTATGACCTGGGGACTATACGCTCCCTGTTCCTCAAGCCAGGGGCCTCACCCACATCGCGCAACTTCCCATGATAGCAGTAGAGGGGGGTTTGCTTCACATATATATATACCATCCACACATAGATATATATTCATATTCGTATCATATTATATTATATATATATACAGTAATCACATCGTATATATATTCTACATTTATTACTCCTCAAATGTATATATGGCTACAATTGCCATCTTATAACAATATTTAAGTATTTTCCTACTTAAATACTAATCTCATAAGGATTATCTCACTTAAATATAGCTCACACCTTAATCACTATTTAAGGACTTGTACATAAACACGAATGAACCAATTCATACCAATTAGATAATTGTACCATCGACTTATCTTAATTTCCATAAATATCGCACCATCCATAATAACTATCGTCAATAGGCGTGTCGGGCAACCACTAAATCCTCTTTAGCCCATATCCCAAATTTCAACCCAGTCTCTTCATAGGATATTCTCACCCATAATTGATATAATTATGTTTTCTACACGCACAATTATATGTGCCTAATTGCCCACTGAAACGAACCCAAGAAATATTCATTCCCAAACACCCTTAATTTAGATAAGTCGTGGATCCCATTTTTCCACAAACTCAAGGTCTACATTTTGCTCAAATAATAATATAGAGGTCCCCACTCTATATTAAGGAACCCTTAACATTTATATCCAAACAATTCTAGCCTTAATTCTCCCAATATTAACGATTTCGATCTCGGACAGCCTTCCGTAGAAAAATCATTATAAATCTAAAATAAAATCAGAAAAATACACGGTCAGTGCCCACGCGACCGTATCAAAAATATCTAAAAGGTTTCTTTTTTTGACCAAGAGCCTAATCGATTCGTCAATGAAGCTGGTTACTGTTCATCGTCTTCTCCGAGACTGTTTCGGCCATTAACATACCTCCAAGCTTTTTGTTTATTCTCCCACCCTTATTTAACCACAACCAACTATATATTCTCAAATAAAATAGGTTCTAATCATACTAGAACAAAGAATCAACTATCGATTTCCATAATTTCCTAAGTTTCTCGAATTGGATAATATTCGGGGTTTACTCGTTTAACTCCCCAAAACCTATTTTTATTCATGAAAACCCAACCCCAAAATCTTCTAATTTGTGATCACCAAATTATGATATGAGATTTATGCTTAAAAATAAATAAATAAAGTAAACACTTGCCTGGAGGATAAAATTCGATGACCCCAAGTCGAATCCCGCAGAGTTTGGTCGGAATCTACCTTTTCTTCCTCTTTTCTCTCTTCCTTTCCTCTTCTCTCTCTTTCTTTTCCTTTCTTTCTTTCCCTATCCCATGCCTTATATAGGGAGAAATAAGGGTTTATCCCTTTAAAACCCAAAAATGACTCATTTACTCAATTACGAGTTCCTTTTAATTCAAAAATTCCCGAAACTCAATTACGACCCCCCGGATACACTATTCTGACTATCTCGGCCATTCTAAAATCAACCGCGCACTCAGAATCTCCATCTAAGGCGCTTGACCACAATTCACTATTTAAACCCAACACACCTCTGTATGGGTTTTCCAATTAAAATATTATCCCTTATCGCTTTACCCACTGCGACATGTAGTTAAAATACTCCGACTTATTTACTTAATCCCAAAAGTTAATATAACACCCATTGAAAAATCATCTAACCTTGAAAACTCCAAAAATTACTATTCATGATAACCTCTTAAATTCCCAAATTACACTTACTTATGAATTTTAATTATCCCCAAAAGTGCGGGTTGTTACATTGAGATGGGTGTATCTTGGTTTAATCAATGAAATGCACATCTCGTATGTATAATCCTTGTTGTAATGAGGTTAAGCATAATTAAATTAGCATATATATTATTTCATGATATTTTTGTTACAACATATCAACAGTAATTTTAATCTACGATGATGTTACTTACGTATCTCCTTGATCTGGGCACTTTACTGTATTCAAAACAAGATCATCACTAAGCAACTCCATCCCAAGATCTTGAAATCGAACATTGAATATCGGTGTGACATATTTTTCTACAAATTTATTCAAAGAATTAGTACAAGACACATTTCATTGAAAATATAATTTTCTTAATGAATAACTAAAATTTACCATTTCTTTTGCATCCTTGGTTAACATGTTGTTCACCCTTCTTTAGGTCATTGAATTGTAGTGTCTCCATTATTTTAAATTTAAGTATAGAACTAGAAGTGTCCAATGATAACCTCTCACTTCTGGAGCTCTTCCTGCCGTGTTCATTCGAAAAAAACACCATCTCCACATCTTTTGTGACATTTTCAATGACTTTGTCAATGTAACTTATTGTAGAGGCTTCAATATGATCTCTAACATACATCTAGAATAAAAAAACATAATTAATTACTTGAAATCATATATATATCTGTATTATTTTAAAAAATATTTATTGTAAAAAATTTACCCATCCAAGCGAACTGAATATTACTACATTTGCATCTGTCAAGCACCTCTTTTGTATCAAGTCATACGCAAACCAGTCAATAATCTGTGAAATGCCAATAAGAAACACAAAATATTTTAATACAACTATAAAATAAATCATGTAATGATTTTGATATATATTGTAAAATAGTTGTTACCTGCGCATCTATGAATCAGTTCGGCATAATTAAATCCGCAATGAGTGATCCGAAAATGTAGAGATTTCTGATTTCGTCCTCCCATATAATAGTACTGTTATATGCATAAGAAAACTTCAGATTTTTAGTATACAATAGTATTTTAATAAAAGTTCAATAGTAATGTTATAAGAGTAATATTTAACAATTATTACAAAATTTATTAGTCTTGCATAAAAACAGTTTATTAATTTCTTAAACAAATATGAGAAGTTAATATTCATACTCTGGAGTTTCCTTTACAAAACAATTCAGCAACAAGATTTGATCTTCGCTTCTTAGGAAGTTGTAGATTTTACTTCTCATTACTATAGGACAAAATTTTCTTGGCTCCTTATTCAATGACGATTTGTCTTCCACAAATATGACATACTTTTCTTGACTTTGATTAGGTGTTATCAGTTGATAAGTTAGAAATTAATAAACTTTTTCACTCGACTTCATGATATCTTTGTTGTCTTTCCCATGGCATTCATTCGTTTTTGTGTAGTAGTAAACAAAATGTGTTTTCGTTGTCAGATTCATTTTCCTCATTTTCATTCGAAGCACCCACAAAGATATCTTCTACTTCTTCTCCCTAGGTGTTATAATTTTTTTCTTTCTTACTATTCCCAACTTATTGTCCTTCACATTTTCTTTCATGTCATTCCTTGTGTTGTCTTATCTTTCTTCCTCTTTATCAAATTTTTTCCCTTTCCCAGATTTATTGCTTGGTGATGTATATTGGGTAGCAATTTTCAGCTTCTCTTCAAAACTCTCAATTTGAGCTCTCAACTGCTTGTTTTCTTTCACCAACCTTTCAATCTTAAATTTTAATAACTTTTGAAATTTGTTATTGGATTTGTCTTTTGCAATAGTCTTGATCTTAAGCCCACAATTCTCAGAGAAAAGATCCATCTCAACTTTGCTCAGATTTGGTATTTCAACCAATACCTGACATAAAATAAAAATATACATATAAGATTTTCAATAAACTGTATTAGGACACATATATTGTATGCTAATGAATGTTGTTATGTAGCAAAACTTTTACTTATAAATGCCAAACAATGTAGATTGTAAAATAGTAATAATTGTTTTATTGATGCACATTATAGAACTTTTTATAATAGAATTTCGTTGTTTTATTGGTGTAAAAAGTTGCAGATGTGATGCTGTGGAGAAGAGAAATAGGATAGTGGGAATACTAGTGGTGACCCGGGCTGCCTTGATTTTGTTTCACAGATCTGGTTATACACTTAACTCAATTGTATCTAGTGTTCTATTTCTGCTATTTACCATTCTTATTATTTTTCCAAGTCTGCAACTATTCTAAAGATGAATGGGAATTATATGATCATTGTTGTGAGTACCCTACTTTTTAAAGTTGTTATTTCTCATTATGAAAATATATATTTCAATTTTTTATTATTTCAGTGTCTATAGATTTGATGTCATTTATTTTTATTTTGTGGTCCGATTTAGTGTGTACATCCTAGTTTACTAAATATTTGGAGATATGTTGTTGATAAAACATGTGACTAAATTAATCATTTGTTGCATGCTACACTTCAACAAGCGTATAAATGGGTCATATCAGTTTTTATGGGAGAATCATTCGGGTCGGGGTATCGAGGTTGTCGTCGAATGGTGGTGATTGGCCACAGATTGCCCAAAGTCGTGATCAGGGGGATGCTAGTGAGCAGGTGGGCGCAAACTGAAGCATGCAGCAAGTAATAGATGTTGATGTTTGATGAAAGGAGTCAAGCTCATGTTAAATGAATTTTTCTCAAAAATAAATTATATATCTTTTATCGCATCATTGGTCATTCAGAATACTTAATAACTGCACGAAAGGAGATGAAGATGAACATCTAGAAAGCTTGAATGCAAACTTCCAAGGAAACAAGGACAAGAACAAGCTCACCACTCACTGAAACTTTTTTTTAGAATAACTCATCAGGTAATGGTTAGCATTATACAAAACCAAGCTTCAACAGTTCTCACTACACTTGAAACTTCTCACACCCAAAACCCAAATCCATTCAAATGATTTCATTTATATTGTAATTAAATCATAATCGTCAGTCTATTCGAAATATAATTCATTTATCAAAAAAATTTCATGTATAATAAACATAATCATGTTCTTTCTACCATAGAGAAATTAACATCACTGTCATAATTAAACAAACATGCTATACTATGATTGACTATGATTAAATATTACAATTATCAAATAAACCCATGCTAACTCAATATATAGGATGTACGAGTGTAGTAAAACTTCAGTGTGACAATGACAAAATCTCCACATCTAATACCCAAATTTTAACGGTGTAACTTTCAAATCACCGATCATGTGATATCCTAGCTGGAACTGTACAAACTTGAAAATGTTAAAATATAACTTGTAAGCAATAAGCTTAGTGAGGTACTCCTTCCCTGAAATGAAATAACAGTTCTTTATAAAATATGTGGATAAAAAATCCAACAAATCCCGCCGTGCTTTGAAATCGCAATTCTATATCAAATCTCTAGATATAAAATTCAAACAATCATTCCTTGTAATGCAATGACAATTATATATCAAATGTGTGGATATATATATCCAAATAATCCTGCCTAACTATGAAGTAATAGTTTTATATCAAATATGTGGATATGAAAGTAAAATAATCCTCCCCTATTATGAAATAACAATTTTATATCAAATCTGTGGATATAAATGTAAGCAATCCCGCACTTCTCTGAAATAACAGTTTTATATAAAATCTGTGGGTATGAAATTCAAACAATCCTGCCCATTGGCAATAACAAATACTGGAACATAAGTTCCAACAAATCCTTATCATAAGACAAATCAAATCATTGGATCTTTGTCAAATTCCAATCCTGGATCATAAGACCCAAACAAATCCTGAATACCGCAGTATTCAAACCAATCCTAGATCATATGACCCGAACAAATCCTGGATATTTTAATATTCAAACAAATACTTAATACCTAAGTATTCAAAAAAATCCTCTCTTAGAGATATATTCACATTTATATATGAAACAAATCATACCTACACTCACCTTGGCAACATAACATGATTTTTCCTTTTCCTTTATCTGACACTTGTTCAACCGATTATTCTTCCCTTCCTATCATTCTTACACTATTAGTATCATCATAAGAATATCAACAATCCAAGGAATATCTCAAACATAACTCAATTCACAAGAATTATATGATTATATTCAAATCATTTATCACATGTGAAGTTCCATCCAAATTCATGTTAGTATATTTGTCATATTCAAATCGTAGACCAAAAATATATTTATTTCTTCTTCATAATTCTATATTTATCATATTATTATTCCAATGCAAAAGAAGGCACATCATTTCAAGTTTCCTAGAGCAAGATAGTCCCATTTCTTTAGTACATAGCAAATCTGCTCTATAGCCTCTTTTATTGCTCATTCAACTTCCAAGAATTTTGATAATTTTTCTACGTCATAAATTTGTATGATATTTCACCGAACAGAAAACAAAATATTGAAACATACAAAATTAAAGTTTCATAATTTTTAAGGTTCATTTGCTATGTCAATTAAAACATCGAACACATGGCGTGCATACTCTCACCCTCTGGGAAAATTTTATAGCCGAACTTCAAACTCTCACTAAATATTCATCTCTTGGTATTTTCACATGATTTTAGGACACGTCACACATATATGAGTATATTTTAAATTCCAACAAGAATTATTCAATTCCAATAAATATACAAAAAGATATAGAAATTTGAATACACAAGGTTTCCAATTGAAGCAATATACATGATTTACACGTTCAACTTTGCTTAAACTCGCATCTATGCATATGTATACCTCAAGACGTGGAAGTTTAGTAAAAAAAAATAATTTCTATCCTTAAAATAAATAATATAAAAATATAACAATATTTATGAGTAGAATTACCTTAGGAACTTTTACGTAATTTCCTATGAATTTTTCTCCAACTTCTACTCGCCCTTTCTTCGTAAACTTCCCTATTTTCTCTCTTTAAGCTTAAATTACTCATGGATGATTTTAACTGAAGGAGAAGGTTATTTAAAAGGTATAAGGTCGGCTAAACCATCCTACACCTCCAACCAATCGATATAAGACACTTGTTGGGTATAAAGGATGAATTACCACTTAAACGGATGGACATATTTTCTTTTAGTTAGTAATTTCGGTATAACTTCTTACTCGGACCTCCGTTTCACACACATTTTGTTGTGTTACCACTCTAACTCACCTTTCTACAACTATATAGCTTTCACCTCAAGTCAATTGTTATCTTATAAGGGTCAAAACTAGTCTCCAACCTGAATACTCCTACCGAAACTTAAAAATTTTGTATTCATAACTAATTCGATCTTTCATGCTTTTTGAAAGTAGGATTAGACCACACATAATAACTTAACATCATATATATGAATAAAACATTACTCGTATCACATAAGATAAGCATGATTTAAGCATAATTAATCATAATTATATTCAGATTGTCACAATTATCCCCCCGTTAGGAAATTTTGTCCCTGAAATTGACATACCTTGGTTTTCCGAATCGAACAAATATGGATAATGCATCTTCATGCTGTCTTCGCTCTCCCATGTAGCTTCTTCCATGGAATGTCTTCTTCACACAACTTTCACAAGTGGGATCACTTTGGATCTCAATATTTGTTCCTTCCTATCCACGATAGCAAGTGGTTCTTCCACATAACTCAAGTCTTCCTTGAAATCAATAGGTTGTTCCACCAACACATGTTTAGGATACTCTATATACTTTCTTAACATAGAAACATGCAAAACATCATGTAGTAGGGAGAACTCTAGTGGTAATTCTAACTTGTCGGCAACCACCCCGACTTTTTCAAGAATTTTATAGTGTCCAATATAACGTAGACTTAACTTTCCTTTCTTTCCAAACCTCTCCTGCCCATGGAGATATCCGAAAAAACACATGATCCCCTTTCTGGAATTCCAAATCTTTCCGTCATTTATCCCCATAACTTTTATGCCTGTTGTGAGTTGTTCCCATTTTACCTTGAATAATCTTTACCTTTTAAGTGGTGACTTTAATCAACTCGGGACCCTCTATCTTCCTTTCACCGACTTCAGTCCAACATAGGGGTGTACGACATCGTCTACCATACAATGCTTCATATGGAGCCATAACAATAGTGGATTGAAAACTATTCTTATATGCAAATTCTATTAAAGGAAAATATTCATCCCAATTACCTTTGAAATCCAGCACACAATCTCTAAGCATATCTTCCAAAATATGTATTGTTCTTTAAGACTGCCCATTTGTCTGAGGATGAAAATCCATACTAAACTTTAAGTTAGTACCCATTGCATACTGTAAACTATACCAAAATCTGGATGTAAAAGTAGGGTCTTTGTCAGAAACAATAGACACGGGTGCTCCATGCAATCGAATAATCTTACTAGCATACAATCTAACATATCTATCAAGTGTTTTCGTAGTCTTGACTGCTGGAAAATGAGATGACTTGGTGAACCTATCTATCACCACCCAAATTGAATCTGACCCCTTCTGAGATCGAGGAAGTCCAACTACGAAATCCATCATTACATGATCCCATTTCCATTATGGTATTGGCAATGGTTGAAGCAAACCCGCAGGTTTTTGATGTTCGACTTTCACTTGCTGACATGTAAGGTATCTAGCAACAAAATTAACTATTTATTTCTTCATATTATTCCACCAATAATGCTCATTTAAATCCCTATACATTTTAGTACTACGAGCATGCATAGTATAATTGGAATTATGAGCCTCATCTAAAATTTCTACCTTCAATCCCCCCACATTAGGCACACATAATCGCTGCTTATACAATAAAGTGCCATCATTAATAATACAAAAATTGTCATACTTACCATCTTTAACATCGTTCCATTTCTTCTCAAGAAAAGGATCTCGAGTTTGCGAATCACGAATACGGGAAGCTAACAAAGGGCTCACACTGACATGAGCAAAGAATATGTCCCCATCTACTAGCTGCAATTCCACTCCCATCAATCTCAACTCCATAATATGAGAAACTTTAGCACACTGAATGCAAGATAACCTGCTTGATGTCTTTCTACTCAAAGCATATACAACTATATTTACCTTCCCCGGATGGTAGTGAAGTGTACAATTATAATATTTAATTAACTTCATCCACCGCCTCTACCTCAAATTCAACTCTTTCTGAGTAAATAAATACTTAAGGCTTTGGTGGTGAGTAAAAATTTCACATACCTCACCATATAAATAATGACGCCATAATATCAAAGCAAACACAAGAGCAGCAAGTTCCAAATCATGTGTACGATAATTACGTTTAGGTATACGCAACTGCCTAGAAGCATAAGCAATAACTTTACCATGCTGCATAAAAACACAACCCAAAACCCTGATGTGAAGCATCAGTATAAATAAAAAAACCATCTCCACCATATGGAATAGTAAGAACAGGTGCAGTTACCAACCTCTTTTTCAATTCTTCAAAACTATTTTCACAATCACAATTCCATTCAAACTTAATATCTTTTCAGGTCAATTTAGTCATTGGCAATGAAATTGAAAAAAATCCCGTAATAAACCTTCTATAATATCCAGCTAAACCCAAAAAATCTTCACCTCAGTTACATTATTGGGCCGCTCCCACTTCACAATAACTTCTACTTTCTTGGGATCAACACATATACCATCTCCATAAATAACATGGCCTAAAAATGCAACTTGTGATGGCTAAAATTCACATTTGCTAAACTTAGCATATAACTGCTTATCTTTCAACACATCCAAAATGATTTTGCAATGATTTTCATGTTCAACCATATCACGTGAATAAATTTGAGTATCTTCAATAAAAACTATCATAAATGAATCAACAAAAGGATGCAGTACTCGGTTCATAAGATCCATCAATACAACTAGAGAATTTGTCACTCCAAAAGGCATCACGAGAAATTCAAAATGACCATACCGAGTGCGAAAAGAAGTTTTAGAAATATCACTCTCCTTCACCCTCAACTGATGGTAACTTTATCTTAAGTTTATCTTTGAAAACACTTTAGCACCCTGCAACTGATCAAACAAATCATCTATACAGGGTAAGGGATACTTGTTCTTAATTATAACTTTATTCAGTTGCCTATAATCAATACACAAATGCAGAGTACCATATTTATTTTCACAAATAAAACTCGTGAACCCCATGGAGATACACTAGGTTGTATAAACTCCCTATCAAGTAAATCCCGCAACTGAACATTGAGTTCTTTCAACTCAATAGGTTTCATTCTATACGGTGCCATAAAAATAGGGTATGTCCCCGGTGCTAATTCAATACTAAATTCAACTTCGCTTTCTTGAGGTGACCCGGGCAACTCACTAGGAAACACCACTAGGAAATCTCGCACAATAGGTCCATCAACTAATTGTAAGGCTCCCTTCTTAGTGTCAAGAACATATACAATAAAACCCTCACAACCCTTACTTAACAATCTCCTCATCTGAAAGCAGAAATAATGCAACTTGGAACAATTTTCCTTTCCCCCATAAATTTAAATTCGGACTCACTAGGTATTTAAAAAACTTCTTTATGAAAACAATCCATGGAGGCATGATATTTAGATAACCAATACATTCCCAAATTATGTCAAAATCAGAGATACCCAATGGAAGTAAGTCTATAACTTTATTTCTAACCCCCACGTTCAAAACACAATCATGAAAAACATATGCAACTACAATCATATCCCTCATCAACATGGAAATACCCAACCCCACATCTAAATAAGTACATGGTCTATTCAGATATATAGCAAATGCATAAGACACAAAATAATGCGTGGAACCGGGATCAATCAAAACATATGCACTTCTATTCGTAATAGAAAGTGTTCCTATGACGACATCTAGAGTAGACTGAGCTTCTTTCATCGTAAAGACTCACCCCTGGCCTGGAACTAGTAGCTTGTCTCGTGCCCCATGTTCCATCCATAATAATCGAGTTATAACAACCAACACAATTATAAGACTAAATTATTGGTTAGTACATAAACAATTCATAAATATAAAATCAACTCAATATTTGCCATCTAATCGTCACACACGTCCATAATTAATAACAGAGATGCTCTGATACCACTAATTGTCACACCCCCAAACCCAAATCCATTCAAATAATTTCATTTATATTGTAATTAAAACATAATCTTCAATCTATTTTAAATATAATTCATTTGTCAATATTTTTTTCACGTATAATAAACATAATCATGTTCTTTGTACCATAACGTAATTAACATCAGAGTCATACATAAACGAACATTCTATACTATGATTGACTATGATTAAATATTACAATCATAAAATCAACCCATGCTAACTCAATTTATAAGATGTGCGAGTGTAGTAAAACCTTAGTGTGACAATGCCAAAATCCCCACGTATAATACCCAACTCTTTCTAACGGTGAAACTCTCAAATCACCGATCATATGATATCCTAGCTGGAACTGTACAAACCTGAAAATGTTAAAATATAACACGTAAGCATTAAGCTTAGCGAGGTACTCCTTCCCGAAATGAAATAATAGTTCTTTGTCAAATATGTGGATATAAAATCCAAATAATCTTTCCCTGCTATGAAATAGCAATTCTATATCAAATCTCTAGATATAAAATCCAAACAATCCTTCCCTGTATTAAAATGACAATTATATATCAAATACGTGGATATATAATCCAAATAATCATGTCCTGCTATGAAATAATAGTTTTATATCAAATTTGTGGATATGAAATTCAAACAATCATGCCCTACAACGAAATAACAGTTTTATATCAAATTTGCGGATATAAATGCAAGCAATCCTTCCTTGCAATGAAATAACAATTTTATATCAAATCTGTGGATATGAAATCCAAACAATCCTGCCCTGCTATGAAATAACAGTTTTATATCAAATCCGTGAATATGAAATCCAAACAATCCTACCCGTAGGCAATAACAAATCCTTGTCATAAGACAAATCAAATCATTAGATCCTTGTCCAATTCCAATCCTAGATCATAAGACCTAAGCAAATCCTGGATATTTTATTATCCAAACAAATCCTGAATACCGAAGTATTCAAACCAATCCTGGATCATATAACCTAAACAAATCTTGGATATTTTAATATCAAAACAAATCTTGAATACCAAAGTATTCAAACAAATCCTCTCATAGAGATATATTCTTATTTATATATGAAACAAATCATAAGTACACTCACCTTGGCAACTTATCAGGATTTTTCCTTTTCCTTTGTCCGACACTTATTTAGCCGGTTCTTCTTCCCTTCCTATCATTCTTACACTATTAGTATCATCATAAGAATATCAACAATCCAAGGAATATCTCAAACATAACTAAATTCATAAGAATCATATGATTATATTCAAATCATTTATCACAAGTGAAGTTCCATCCAAATTCATGTTAATATATTTGTCATATCCAAATCATAGACCAAAACTATATTCATTTCTTCTTCGTAATTCAATCATTATCATATTATTATTCCAATGTAAAATACGACACATGATTTCAAGTTTCCTAGATAAATGTAGTTACATTTCTTTACTACATAGCAAATCTGCCCTTTAGGCTCTTTTATTGTTCGTTTAACTTCCAAGAATTGTCATAATTTTTCTACAACATAAATTTGTATCATATTTCACCCAACATCAAAAAAAATATTGAAACACACAAAATTAAACTTTCATAATTTTTCAGGTGCATTTGCTATGTCAAGGAAAACATCGAACACATGGCGTGCATCTTCTCATCCTTGGGGAAAATTTTATACCTGAACTTGAAACTCTCACTAAAGATTCATTTCTTGGTATTTTCACATGATTTTCGGATATGTCACACATATACGAGTATATTTTCATTTTCAACTGGAATTATTCAATTCCAATAAATATACAAAAAGATATGGAAATTTGATTACACAATGTTTCCAATCGAAGAAATATACATGATTTACACATTCAACTTTGCTTAAACCCTCATTATGACTTTTGGAATTTTGGACTATTAGCGAGTGACCATTCTCAATGACATATTAAATTTCATGGCACCATGCCATCATATATAAAAATACAATAAAATTTTGTGGCACCATGTCAACACATAGGATTCCAATGCTTACATAAATTTCTCAAACGGAGTACAAATAACTGAGAAATAAGAGAATACTCTCGAGATATTTAGAGGAGAATATTATGCCAACCTCATAACTAAAATTCATATCAAGATCTCTAAATAAAATTTCCAAAGTTGAACCCACCGTGTTAGCATTTCCAAAAAGTGATAACCATCATCATTTTTTTCCATGCTTAAGCCCACCATAAGAATAGAATATATATAGATGCTTTAGAGTCACAAATCAAATACATTACTATTACATGATAGATCAAAATCCTAGAATATAAGGAATTCAGATCTTCTATGAAAGGATAATTACTGGATACAAATAACTTTAATAAGACCCATAAAGATTTAACAGATAAACATTATTCTTACAAGTACAAAAAAAAGGTTTTAAGATATTATGTTAAAAAGAATGTATCTGGAATTCATTACTATGGGTCCCCGTAAATTCTAATTAAGTAACAAAAGGTTGTTGAATAAACTAACGTTTTGAGCATAAGCCATAAAATTGACGAACATATCCTATTCAATAAATTAACGAAAATACATTAAAATTCTCGAACAATATCATAAGCATAAGCCATAAAAATTAAAAACTAATTATATTCATAACCTAAAAAAATATTATCTTATTATTGTCACTCTATTACATTAAGGTTAGACTCATGAGTACACAAAGGAAAAAAGTTTCAAGTTTTTATAACATATAAATTTTTAATTATATTTCAACAATTAGAGTTTTCATCGACTATAATCTACTTATTTCAGATTTGCACGACATTATGATCAAAATGACAAATAAAAATAGAAGTTAAAATATTTGGGTTGTTACAAGTACATTCACCAAACCATCCACATAATATAATAATCTGAACCAATCATAGAATAAATAACTGAATAAATAATACCGAATAAACCATCAGTTCCCAAATAAAATCCAACTACAAGTCTAAGACAAATAAAACTAAATCTGAATATATTTTGATGCATAAGTTGAAGTGCTAAATAGTCTGAAGGGGTAACACGCCCAAATGAAATATTGAATGAAACCCCTAAACTAGGAATGAATAACTGAAGCGCCTACATCAACTCCTGCAAGCCTCCACAAATACTGCAGCTACGCATACCTAGAAAGAATTCCTCAAGCTTGTCGTCCCTATGGCTAGACACCTAAAATGTTTTGGAAAACAGATTTGATAAGTGTCAGGGCCCATAACCTTGTGAAAATATTTTGCAAGTATCTAAAATTACATTTAAAAAACAGTTATCAGATACACATGTTAGTTCCACGGACACTCCCTAGAGTTCCTTACCCCTCATACCTAACGCATCCCACTTAGATATGCTACCCAGCCTAACTAGATAACGTACCTAACTAACCATAATAGGTCTAGCTCCCTGGTATAACACATACGACACGCTACCACAATGTCAATACTATATATCATCCGCTTATTATTATCGCGTCATTCATTTAAGTCTCTCTACCAAAATTACTTTTAGATATGCACAATTTATCGGTTCTATTATCACACATAAGTAGATAAATCACACTTGTATATATTTATCACACAAAAATTAATACAACTATGGAAATCCCCGTAATGACCCCCGTGATGCTGGCATACTTTGCTATCATGTTCATGTACCTCTCATACCAAGTCAAGGACTACCGATTCAGAATGTATCCTCAAACCCAAAATCAATAACACATAATGGAGACGAACATAGTTCTAAGACTCTCGGCTATGCGCATACCAAACGTACCCAATTGAAACGCCGGTCCCACTAATACAGAACACATAGTGAGATGCCCTAAGTTCTATATTTTGCGACAGACATCCAGACCTCATTGGAATCGTCAAGGTGGAATTGCCTTCTTTGCGAAACCTCCCGTGATAGCAAGTAGTGTATATATGTTCACATACATATTCAAATCACAACAATAGGTATTCACACAACTTATATATACATATTATTCAGTACGTATACACACAACCCATCATATCTACCTGTACATAGTATAGATCTCTCCCATACTTAATGTATTCGTTATAATCTCTTGTCATATATTCCCAAGTATCACTCGATACTCGAAGGGTCCTAGTCATATCTTAGTTAATATCAGTAGTTAATATCTCTATATCCTACTAGTTCACAAACTGGCTTTACTCACACTCCTGGTAAAACATTCTGATTCTTGAGATTCCTTAAATTCCATATTATGCCCAAAAGGTACTAGCCTTAATTATC
The DNA here is from genome assembly GCA_949130495.1 of Sambucus nigra. Lineage (NCBI taxonomy): Eukaryota > Viridiplantae > Streptophyta > Magnoliopsida > Dipsacales > Adoxaceae > Sambucus > Sambucus nigra. Next base: position 71,573,346 of record OX422224.1, read on the forward strand.
CCATTTTGGCTAAGCCTAAGCTTTATCATAGGCCTACCAGAATTCACTATGTTCCTCACTATAGTTTAAGAATAACTTAAAAGTCTCTTGTTTAATTATTTGAAATTTCATGGCATAAACAAAAGAAACTAGGAAAATTTGGGTAACCGAATTAATAAGGTAAAGAGGCCTAATCGGTTCACCAACCGAATTAATTCGCTCTTTGAGCTTAATCGACTCGAAATTATACATTCCATCTTCTTCATTACGCTGTTACATTTTTCACCATTTTTATTCATCATACTCTTCATGTGTCATAACCAAACTCCAATATGTTCCAACCCAACGTCAAATATGGGTATATAAACAATTTCTAACGTAAATAACACATTAAATCCATACGAATTCTACCCAAGGACGAATTAAAACCCATATTTCTACCAAAAGCCTAGTTTATGTGTTCTTCATGCATAATAAATCATTTACCCATATTTCTCCTATTTTAATTATCACATTTATTCTAATTTGTGTCCTCTACATATGTGTTCATTCTACATGAAATCCCATCCCAAAGCATGAGTTTTATTCTCTTAAATCCTTAGAACATAATTGAGTTCATGAAATTATAAACCCTACACTATATGGGTATTATAACATGATTTCAAAATTGCCAGATAAACACTTTCCCTTACACTAGCAGATCTGATCTCATTTTTTGTGTGATAAAGGTGTTCCTCCATTGCTTCCGATCATAATTCTGACAACTTCGGTTAAGAGAAAAGGTCTTGTACCTCAAATAACTCTCTTCGCTTCCTCTCATATGGCCTCCTCTCTTTCAAGATTGTTGTAAACCTAGCACCACACTCCAATGGGCTGACATACTTCTTAAATTTTCGGACTTCTCTCTAACCTAAACTACTGAATGATCGAAACACCCTCTCATGATGCCGGTTTAGTCTAAAATTGCCCTGGGACCCAATCTATACGCTCGGGTATACTATTCTGACTAATTCCACACTTTCAAAATCAAGCGTGACCTCGAAATGACAATTCGAGTCCCTTAAAAAATAATTTCCTATCTCAACCTCATATAGTCTACACACGACACCCGATTGAGATATAATACTATCACGTCACTATCACTCTTTATGATGTAAATATAATTGTTTTCTATTAACTTAGTATTTATATTAATAAACATTAATCATTTTCCCGATTGATATTTTAATCAACACATAATTTTTAATTCCATTAAATTACATCATGCATGTAATTTAAAATTAACCGAATTAATTCAATTTTAAATACTCAGAAACACGGGTATGTTACATAATTTCCCCCTTACAAAGGAATTTCTCCATAAAAATTGGGGCGTACCGGTGTTGAATTACTCTGGATACTACTCACGCTTGTCATCCTCCTGCTCCCACATCGACTTGTCAACATTGTGTTTCCCCCACTGAACTCTAACCAAGGCTAGCACCTTCGACCATAGTTTACGCTCACTACGATCAAGTATAGCCACCAGTATCTCCTCGTACGAGATATCTGGATGTAAGATAATCTCATCTAATGGGACATGCCAAAAATCTCTCACTCCTCTGATACCTCTTCAATAATGACATGTAGAACAAATCTTGAATCTGATGTAAGTGCTCTGGTAGTCCCAACCTATATGCCAATGGTCCCACCCTCTCGATAATTGGAAATGGTCCCACATATCTCGATGCTAGCTTCCCCTTCTTCTTAAACCTCATTACGCCCTTCATAGGAGAGATCATCACTAACACCTGGTCACCAACCTAAATTTCTTTGTGACTCCTATATGCATTGGCATAACTCTTTTGCATGTCTGAAGCTATACGGATGTGCCCTCGGACTAGTTCAATCTTGGCAGTTGTGTCCTGAATCATCTATGGCCCCAATAGATTGATGTCCCCCACCTTTAGCCAGTAGGCAAATGATAAGCTCATCCATAAAGTCCCTGAAATGGTGCCATGCCAATGGTGAACTAGTAGGAGTTATTATACGAAAATTCCACTAATGGAAGGTGATACTCCCATCCTCCCCCGAAGTCAAGTATGCACATCCTCAACATATCCTCTAGTAAATTATTAACTCTCTCCATCTTCCCATTTATCAGTGGGTGATACATTGTACTCAGACGTAAATCCATGCACATCCCCTCTTGAAAGCCCTGCTAGAAATAGGACACAAAGATCTTGTCCTGATCGGGCACAATATTAATTAAAAACTCGTGTAGCCTCACTATCTCCGCACTATACATACTGCCTTGTCTCAAAATCCGTACGAACCGAAAGAAAATGGGCAACCTTAGTCAATCGATCGACTATCACCCATATGGAGTCATGACATCACTTCGATATCGGTATCCCAGTAATAAAATCCATGGAGATGCTCTCCCACTTCCACACTAGAATCTTAAGTGGCTACAACATCCATTTTGGTCTCCGGTGGTCACCTTCACTAGTTGGTAGGTATCACACTTCGAGATAAACTGCGCTATGTCTCGCGCCATCCCTGACCACCAATACTACCTGCACATGTCCTAGTACATCTTATCCCCACCGAAATGTACCACAAACCTGGAGTTATGAGACTCTGATGTCACTCCATGCCTCAAATTCTTATCCTCTAGAACCACGAGTATCCCATTAAAGAGAAAACCTCTATTTGAACTGATCGAGCAGGAATCTGCCCTATCAAATAACAATTATGGTACCCTGTCCTAGTAATACTGATCCCCTTCCTGTGCTTTCACTACCCTTATAACAATCTCAGGTGTGATATTTAATACGGACATACAAGCTCTGGCAACCTCATCATTGAGTCGAATCTCTCTCCACTCTGCCTTCCAAACCTCCATATTCTACCTAGCAGGTCGTAGGCTCAATGTGTTTGCCACCACGCTAGCCTTCTTAGGATGATACTGAATATCAATCTCATAATCTTTCACAAACTTTAACCATCACCTTAGCCTCATGTTCAGATCCTTTTGCATGAACAAATACTTAAGTGATTTATTATATGTGAACAAGATAAACTGTCCCTAATATATAGTGCCTCTAAATCCTAAAGGCAAACACAACCGCTGATAACACGAAGTTATGCGTGGGGTAATTCCTCTCATGGGGATTAATCTTACAAGATGCGTAAGCTATAGACATCTCCTCTTGCTATAATACACACCCAAGTCCCTGCAAGGATGCATCTATGTATAAACAGTATTCCACTTCTCCCCTAGGCAGTGCACAAGTAGGTGCTGAGGTCAATCTATCCTTTAGCTCGTCGAAAGCCAGCTGATAATAGTCATCCGAAACAAATGACACCCCTTTTTGAGTCAGATTTATCAATTGACTTTAAATCTTTGAGAAACCCTGAATGAATCACCTATGGTATCTGGCTAGCCCTTGAAAACTGTTAACTTCGATCGGTATCATAGGTTGTACCCACTCCCTCACCACTAATTCCTTACTCGGATCAACCTCTATACACCCATCCGACACAATGTGGCCCAGAAACTACACCTCAAGAAGTTAAAACCCACATTTCTCAAATTTGGCATATAATTGGTGTTCTCGCAATGTCTATGAAACCATCTGCAGATGCTTGGCATGCTCATCATTAGAACGAGAGTAAATAAGAATATTGTCAATGAACACAATCAGGAACTGGTCAATGAACTCTCTAAAAATCTAGTTCATCAAATCTATGAACACTGCTGGCGCATTGGTGAGCCTAAATGGCATCACCCTGAACTCAAAATGCATATCACGCAAAAAGCAGTCTTAAGAACGTCCTCCTCTCTGACATGCAACTGATGATAACCGGACCTCAGATCTATCTTAGAGAAGTAAGCTTTTCCCTTCAGTCGGTTGAACAAATCAATGTTCCGAGGCAGTGGATACTTATTTCGGATCGTGACCTTATTTAACTCCCTGTAATCGATACATAACCGATGCGATACATCCTTCTTCTAAACGAACAACATCGACACACCCCACGGTGATGAACTCCATTTTATGAAACTTTGCCCTAGGAGATGATGAATCTTCTCCCTTAACTCCCTCATCTTAGATGGGGCCATATGATAAGGAGATTGGGCGATAGGCCTCCTACCCATCACTAGGTCAATAACGAACTCAATTTCCATGCTAGGGGGTAGCCCGGGTATATCCTGGAACACATCCTTAAACTCCCTCACCACTGGAATCGAGTCTAACGAAACCACCAACTCCTATTAAGTCGCCTTATCAATGTAATGCATATGTGTACTCGACCCTCCCTCAGAAAGAGTCATCGCCACTAGGAACATCTCCTGCCCGGGAATTGAGAACACTATAGTCCTCTCAAAACAATCCATTATCACCCGATATCCAGTTAGCCAATCCATACCCAAAATAATGTCATACCCCTACATATCTAAAATGAGGAGGTCAATGACTAAACCTTATCTACCCACATCGATGTTCATACCCCTACAGATCGAGTGTATAAGCCACCACTACCCACCGGTGTCTCTACACACGTAAGGAGACTACCGACTGTCTCTAGTTACCGACAACTCTTGCAAAACTTATTGCTATAAAAGAGTGTGATGCTCCTATATCAAATAAAATCCTACCCTCATGTTGATGAATATGAAACGTACCCTCTACTGCTGGTGGTGTCTGTGGGGCCTGCTGTATGATGGCATCTCAGATGTTATAGAACATCCGTGTCGTAACTACCCCTACTGTGGTGGGGTGGGTGAGACTAGTGTTGCAAGTAGTATATGCGCCTACTGCCCCTGTTGGCCACCCCTACTGTGGGAAGTCTCTCCTCTTATGGTACGTCTATCGATAAATAAAGCACTAGTCTAGGAAATCTCTCTGCCTCTAGCCCTAACGGTTCTAACCCTGCTATTGGCCTTGATGGCCTCCCCCATTTTCCCTTGGCCCTAACGACCCTAAGGAACCTGCTACTGCTAAGGACCCACCTGACCCTTCCCAAAACCTCCATCGGGTCGATAATCCCAGATCTAAATCTCTTGGCCTGATCCCCCTATCGGGAATCCTACCCCATTTTCCTACCTGATTATTGCTGTAGTTACTACTGTTGTTGCTGCTGAAGTGCTCTGCTAGCACCGCTCCTACCTACCTTGACTTACTAGCTAAGCTCACCTCCTCTCTTGCTTACCTTCACAAAGAAGATATGGTCCTGACAATGTATAATTACAACATTGATGACATCTGTATAAGTCACCAATGCAGAATTGCCAATAAAATGTTTCCTGATCCTCTAGGCTAGTCCATCCATAAACTTTAGCTTCTTATTGTTTTAACTGCTCAATTCGTCTGACACAAAATTAGCCTAACAAGTGAATTCCTCCTTGTACTTATCTACTGATCGTTCACCCCGAGTCACCTCAATTAACCTCTTTTACATTTCATTCTCAATGGCTAGGAAAAATAATTACGGTCAAACTGCACCTAGAACTCGACAATCGACATCGTGTCCCTCTCTTCAATAGTAATAACTGACTCCCACCACTGTAACATTGTTCCAAGAAACCTAAAAGTGGCCAACATTTTCTTTTCCATATCAGTACACTCAACCATGCGCATGTGGCATTGAATAGCTTTCTTCCACTAGCATTCCAAAAACATGTCTGAACTCAAGTGGATGGCTCTTTGGATGGTGCTGGACAACCGGGGCCACTGGCAATGGTGGCTACTGGTCCTGAGGAAAGTGGAGAGCTATGGCAGTCATAGTGGCATTAACTACATGTCTCACAATCTCTTCCACCTCTGCTGCTGACACTATCCCCGATGGTGGTTGTGGTTGTGGTGCCCGTGGCTCCTACTGAGCCTCTCTCTCGTCGGATCTGTCCGCTGCCCTAGCTGGTTGTCCACTGTTGGTTGGCATTTGAAACCAGATCAAATTATATGAGTTCACAATCAATACAAATATAATCGCAGAAGATCGTAATCTCATTTACGTAATCATGAATGCAACAGTCCTAATCATAGGGCTCTATGTCAAGGAATGCTAGCTACAATCGTAGTAAGACGTACAAATCCTATGGACACTAGAACCTGATGCTCTGATACCATCTGTGACACCCCGCCTATTTCAACCATGGGTTATCAGTCCTTTATTAAAACAAACAGGAGTCTCGGTTGGTTCATTCTTAGCGTCACTGTCGAAAACATTTTAAATTACTAACCACCTAGGTTAGGTGCCAAATTTTATCTTGTATTAATATAACAATATGCGAAAATTAAATACATTCACCAAACCATCCATAAAATATAATAATTTTAACCAATCACATAACAAATAACTGAATAAATAATACCTAATAAATCATTGGCTCCCAAATAAAATCCAAATACAAGCCTAGGACAAATAAAATTGATTCTGAATAAAGTTTGATAAATAAGTTGAAGTACTATATAGTGGGGAACACGCCCAAAAGAAATACTTAATGAAACTCCTCAACTAAGAATGAATGACTGAAGAACCTACACCAACTCCCGCAAGCCTCCACAAATGCTACAGCTACGCATCCCTAAAAATAATTCCTGAAGTTTGGCATCCTTATGGCTGTACACCTAAAATGTTTTGGAAAATTGATTTGACAAGGGTGAGAGCCGAAATTTTTTTGAAAATAGTTCGCAAGTATTTAAATCACAGTTTAAAAACAGTTAGTAGATACACATGTTAGTTTTGCATACACTCCCTTGAGTTCCTCATCCCTTATCTAAAGTGCACACCTAATGCATCCTTCCTAGCTACGCTACCCAACCTAACTAGATAAATTATCTAACTAACCACAATAGGTCTAACTCCCTCGTATTACACATAAGACATGCTACCACAATGTTAATATTATATATCATCCGCGTATTATTATTGCATCATTCATTTAAGTCTCTATACTTAAATTACTTTTAGATATACATAATTTATCAGTTCTACTATCACACATGAGTATATAAATTACTCTTCTATATATTTATCACATGTATAATATATAAAACCATAGAATTCTCTGGAATAACCCCTGTGACGCTGGCACACTCTGCTATCACTTCCATGTACCTCGCCTGCTAAATCAAGGACTATCGGTTCAAAATGTCTCCTCCAACCCAAAATCAACGGCATATAATGGAGGCTAACATAGTTCTAACCCTTTGGGATACACACATACCTAACATACCAAAATGACACACCGGTCCCACTAATACACAACAAATAGTGAGTCGTCCAATGTTCTATGTTCTGGGGCTCATATCTAGACCTCACTGGAATCATCAAGGTGGGATCGCCCTCTGCACAGAAGCTCCCGTGATAGTAGACAACGCAGGTATGTTCACACTATTCAAATCACAATAATAGGTACTCACACAACCTATATGTAGATGCAATTATTATGCAACACAAGTAATTATGAGAGAAACAATTATCAAGAAAAGAACATGGAATATAACTTTTATATACTCCAGAGAGTGATTACAGAGAATACAACTTGTCCTTTTGCCCCGGACCTAGGGTTTAATATATACATGTACAGGTAGATGACTGGAGGTGATGGGTTCCTCCATGTTTTCCATTTCCCCTATAACTTCCCTTAATGGGATCATGGGTGGAGACTGGATCAATTATAAGAGATGAGGGGCCTGGACTTTGGGCCGCCAGGACTGGGCTACTTGTCCAGGCCCATAGTTCTAATTTTCGGGTACCCACAATTGCCCCGAAATTTGTTGGGCCATGTTTATGGGTACAATGGATTTAAATGATCAGCCATTATGGCTGATTTGCGATTCTTCAAAAACTGTGAAGTTGCTTTGGCGGCACCCGCTTCGCTATTTGTGCGCTATGATTAGAATTGAAGGCTTGTTGGGATAGCCACTTTTTCTTTCGTCGCTTCAGCTTTTTTCGTACTCTTCCTTCTTCTGAGATCTCTAGTGCCTCATACCTTCTTCTCTTAATCCCTATTCCCATTGCTTCTTAGTCCTCTTGAGCTCGTGCTTCTTCATCACTTTAACCGATCTTCTCTTTTGTAAGTTTCTCGTGCCCTTTCTTTGCACTTTCTCTTTGGTTTGTAGATTTTCTTGAGTTTTTCAATGGCGATGATTGGAAATAGGTCAATCTCTGAATTCAGGAAGTTCTACAACATTCCTGAGTGGGTAGCTATTGAATGTTGTGCCTCCCCTCCTAGGAACGTTAGGGATATAGAGGATGACCACTAGATCCATGTTTTGTTGCTTTCCCATGGGGGGCTTACTTTTCCCCCTAATGATCTATTTTTGCATTTCTTTGGCTATTTCAATATTGTTCCCGCACAGTGCTCGCCCAATGTGTGGAAGATAGTAAATGGCGTCCACAGAATAAACCAGTTGTATGGTACTAGGTTAGGACTTGCCGAGATCTATTTCTGTTATTCCTTTTCTCGAACTAGTTCAGGTGTCTTATACCTCAAAGCTAGGAGTCCTGATAGGGTATTGGTAGTAAACGTACCCGATTCCCATAAGGACTACTAGCAAGAGGGTTTCCTCGTTAGTAAACGTACCCGATTCCCAGTTTGAAGGGTCGAGGTTTGAGAGGTTCTCTGTTCCTTTCTACGGAGAGGAATATATTGGTAGACATTGTACTGTTGTTTCAACTTTTACTGATTTGTGAATTTTCTAACCCCTCTTTGCTTTTTATTCCACAGCGAGGACAAAGAATTTGGAGCCTTATCTCAGTGAGGTTCGTATCTCAGAGTTTTTGAAAGCTTGGAATATCAGGGAGCCTCTGGGTGATGGCGAGCATCCCAGGTCGGCTGCCTTTTTGCTCGAGTATAAGAACATAGGCTCCAGCTTTATAGCACGGCCTGTGGATAGTGTTCCAGAGTTTTATTCTTTCGGAGAGACTACTGTTGAGCCTATCCAGTTGGATGAAGAGGAGAGCATCTCTGAGAGTGAGCCTGTAGGAGCTACGAGTAACTTGGGTGAAGGGAGCTCTGACAGTAGCAGTTCTTCTGACTGTGAAGAGGATTCTAAAGCTCGAGGATCATCGAGCACTTCCAGCAGTTCAGGTGAAGAGATGGCTTCGAGGAAGAACCTGATTAGAGATGATGATGATGAGGACCACGTGCTCCTTTTACAAAGGTTAAAGAAACAAAAGTCCACTTCAGGGGCCGTGGCTACTGGTTCTCGATCTTCTACTCAGGAGCAAGAGAGGAAGAGGAGGTGAGAGAGAGATAGAGGAAGAAGGAGGAGGAAAGAAAGAAGGTGGAGGAAAAGAAAAGGATGGAGGAGAGGAAGAGGATGGAGAGGGAGAAAGAGGAAGAGAGGAGAAAGATGGAGTCAAGGACGAAGGCTAGGCAAGCCTTGGTCCCGGTGTCTGCTTTGCCCGAGGGGGCCTCAGTTGCCATTTCTCCTCAGCTGGCACCTGCGCTGCTCGAGAGGGCAGTTCTTCCTGCAGATCGCCAGAGGGCGCTGGGGTCTGATCAATTGGCCCTACAATATAGCCAGAGGCTAGCCTTGGTAAGATCCTCTCCATTTTTCAATTCCTTAACAAGTTTTAGTTATTTCTCCTTCTTGATCTCTTCTTTATTTTTGGTAGTTTGTGACTGACTTCGCCGTGCTCTACCATTCTCGCGATGAGTTAGTGAGAAGGAATGGCAAGCTGGAGCAGCAGAAGTCCGCTCTGGAAGTCAGGGATTCTCATATGGAGGCTAATTTGAAGGCTGCTGATGCCGCTCGAGCTTCCTCTGATCTGGCCCTCATCAATTCTAATCGAGAGAGGGATGTGGCGGTTAAGGAGCTAAGCGAGCTTAAGCAAGCCTATGACCTAGTCTGCTCGAGCAAGGTGGGTGTCATGGAGGAGAACAAGGCTCTGACCGAGCAATTAAAGGAGAAAGATTCCCAGGTAGCCACCATTAAGGAGGATTCATACAACTCTGGGTGGACTGCTGCGTATGAAGATGCCGAAGTTTAGATAGGCTACATCAGCCGTTTGAACTTCAAGAAGGGCTGGAACAAGGCCCTCTTAGCTACTGGTGTTGATGCTAAATCTCCTCTGTTCGACGATCATGACCCGGGTCCGAGGCCAACTGTGGACGAAGAAGCCCCTGTCCCATCCATCGAGGGTGTTGATCTTGCCTCTCAGACAATTCTTGCCGATACTGGTCCTGCCCAGGTGAATGAGGGCATCCCTGTAGAGGGGGATGCTTCTGCTGCTGCTGACAAGGGGAAGCAGCCAACCACCTCTGGGCAGCTTGAGGTTGCTAGTTAATCTTCTTTTAGGACTATTTTTGTACTTTTTCTTGTAATTTTTCCAATTTTTGCTCGATATACTTGACTTTTATCAATGAAATGAAAAGTCTTCTTTTTTCAATGCATTGATGGATTTTTCTTTCCATTGCCCTTTTATGTCTTGTAGTTGACTGATGTAGAAGAGTATATTCCTGCCACATCTCAATTGGGCATGACTCTTGGTCCCAATGCCAGTCCTCAGGTTCGTTAGGCCTTTTTTAGGCTTTGCAAATCTCTCAGGTCAAGGAATCAAAAGTATAAGGAGAAGTACGAGCTAGTGGCTAAGATGAAGGATAGGCTCCAAGAGATGGAAGGCATTGGTGCCTCTGTACAAGAGGAAGGCAATGTACTGAGAGCAAGGTTACTAGAGGCCACCGAGATAAACTAAGTTGGGGATTTCCTGCAGCAGTAGAATGAAAACCTGAGGAGGGAAGTCTTGCAACTTAGAGAGCATGCGTCGAGCACTGTTTCAGCGGTTTTGTAAGGCTCCTCCCCTTCGCGAGCTGGACATACTCCTCCTATGCCGCGAGGTTCCACTCGTCCTCCCCTCCCACGAGCTGGTAGTAGCACCAGGGGTAGGAACAGGGAAGCAAAAGAACAGCGTGATAAGGAGATGGAAGAGCTATGTGATGATGTCCGGCGAGCATATGTAATTGCTGCTGGGCTTCAAAGGGACGTTACTCGATTGCATCACTTATTCAAGAAGGGTCCTCGATAAGCGTGGGCTGACGGTTATGATCAAGGCTGTCTAGATGCTCCAACAAGACTATCCGAGTTTGAGGAACTTTCTTTCATCAGAGGGTGGTTGAGTGCCTTGAAAGAGCTTCAGGTCCCAAGGAACTCGGTGTTATGGTATCGTCACGAGATGTCCTCCTTCAATCTGATGTCCAACCCATTCAGGAGGGATGATCGATGGATCCCTCTTGATGCTATTCCTCGGCAACTATTAGAGTTGGACACATATGAGGTTGTGGAAGAGCTGGTCCCCGCTCCTAATGACAGACGAAGAGCTAGAGTGGAAGATTATCTTGTTCGGAGGCTTCCACCTTCTTGAATTTTTTCAAGTTGTTATTCTTTTGATAATGTAAATGCTTTGGGCGAGCTTCGCGGACTAAACATGTATTATCACTGTTGTAAATATAACAAGTTGTTATTCTTTTGTCTTTGTAAATGCTTTGGGCGAGCTTCACCGACTAAACATGTATTATCATTGTTATAAATATAACAAGTTGTTTTCTTTTGTCTTTTTTGATAATGTAAATGCTTTGGGCGAGCTTCGCCGACTAAACATGTATTATCATTGTTGTAAATATAAGAGATTAATGAAAAGTTCATGTTTTGGGAAATTTTATCGACTAAACGTGTTCATCCAATCTTTTTATATTCTTACTGCTTCATAATCCTTTTTGTTTTGTCATGCAAGTGTCCCCCCAGTCCAGTATAATACCAAAATACCATTATGCCCCATTTTACCTTTTAGGTTGTGTCGTCACACTCCCTTAGGCCTAAGTAGGGGAATTGGCGAGGACACACCTGGTATTGGATGTCTTCATCCGATCACGATTTTGCTCAACCGAAGTAGGTTTGATGGCCAGTATAAAATCTGGTCACATTGCCAAAGAATCCTCTGTAGGGCTTTATATATTGCCAGGGGCAATGCTAAGAGGTCTCTCGTGTTTCATAGCGATGACCTGAGGAGGGGTATTACCCTGCTATATCGACCATCGTGCCTGTGATTTGGAAAAGATGTGTGATAAAATGCAACTGTTACTGATTTCATTAGCAATAAGGTGAATGAACTGTCCTTTCACATAACAAATACAAGAAAAAGATTCAACAATAGAATTCCTTGAGAAGCTAAAAATAAAATTTCTTGAGATTAGTTGCATTCCATGCTTGGGGTATCTCTCTGCCCTCCATCATTTCCAAATGATAGGCACCTTGTAGGTCATCCTTAGTTACTTTAAAGGGTCCTTCCCAGTTTGGGCCTAGCTTGCCGTCTGATGACTTTACTGTATTGCTCAGGACTTTCCTTAGAACATAGTCCCTAACTAGGAATCTTCTCGGGTTAACCCTTTTGTGGTAATTCTTTGTGAACTGTTGCTGATAGCTCGTAAGCTTCACTAGGGCAAGTTCTCTACGCTCATCGATGAGGTCGAGTTCAGCGAGAAACACCTCATCATTCTAGCCTTAGTCGACAAGGTCGGATCTCATTATTGGCAAACCCGCTTCTAGTGGGATGACTGCTTCCATGCCTTATGTTAGCAAAAATGGGGTTTCTCCTGTTGCTCGCTGAGGAGTTGTTCGGTATGCCCATAGGACATGGGGTACCTCGGTTGCCCATTCACCTTTGGCTCGATCTAATCGCTTCTTCAATCCATCGATCACAATTTTGTTGGAAGCTTCTGCTTGCCCATTGCTCTGAGGGTAGGCCACCGAACTAAAGTTGTGCCTGATCCCGTGTTCGTTACAGAAGTCCTGAAAGGGGCCACTCTCGAATTGTGTCCCATTATCAGTGATGATGGTTCTGGGGATTCCAAATCGAGTGATTATATTGCTCCATATGAACCTTATCATATCAGCATCTCGGATGTTTGTCAATGGTTCTGCCTCGATCCATTTGGTGAAGTAGTCGGTTGTAACTATTTGCGATTGCCGACAGTAGTGGGTAGTGGTCCCAGGATGTCCATTCCCCATTGGGCGAAGGGCCATGGGATGGTCAGGGATTTTAGGTCGCTGGCAGGTTGGTGGACCATTAGAGCGTGAAGTTGGCATTTCAGGCATTTGCGGACATATACTGCGGAGTCCTTTTGCATATATGGCCACCAATAGCCTTCCTCCATTGCTCGAAAGGCTAGAGACCTTCCTCCGACATGACCTCCATAGATTCCTTCATGAAGCTCACCCAACACTTGCTCGACATTGCCTGGGTGGATGCATCTAAGGTAGGGACCGGAGAAGGACTTCTTATACAAGTCCCCTCCTGTGGATAAGTGAAAGCGAGCAGCTTTGACTCTTATCTGGTGGGCGGTTTTCTTGTCCTCTGGGAGCGTGCCCTCCTTTAAATAGTCTTTTAAGGGGTCCATCCAGCTGGGGGTTGATCCCACCTGGAGTATTTGTTCCACGTTTGGCAGCTTGGTGTTGTGGTTAATGCTTAGACAAATGAGGAAATTGATGGGAATGACCCTTTTAAGGCTAGAATCAACTGCCGAGCTTAGGGCGACTAAGGCGTCGGCATGACTTTTTTGCCCTCTGGGAAACTGTTGGATGTTGATCTCCTCAAAGCTCGTCATTAGTTTTCTCAGCAGGGCGAGGTAGGCTGCCATTCTTTCATCCTTCGCATTGTAATATCCACTTATCTGATTGGAGACTAGTTGAGAATCGTCGAACACCTGTAAACATTTTGCTCCCAGAGTTTGCGCCTTTTGGAGACCGACTATTAGGGCTTTGTACTCTGCTTTGTTGATGGAGGCTGCAAATCCAAGCCTGATTCCTTGCTCAAGGATGGTGTTTTCTGGGGTGATGAGAACAATGCCTACGCCTGCCCCCTTTGAGTTGGAGGCTCCATCAACGAATAGTTTCCAGGTTTCCAGTGTTGTTGGGTTCTCCTTTTTCTTTATTGGTTGAGGTTGGTCGGGGAGTTCTTCACCAGTTAATTCAGCTATGAAATCACTGAGGATCTGACCCTTGATAGCGGTCCTTGGTTGAAATTGGATGTCAAACAAGACAAGCTCGACTGACCACTTTGACAATCTGGCCGATAAATCCGCTTTCCTTAGGACCGCCTTATGAGGGTGCGATTTAAGGACGATGATAGTATGAGCTTCGAAATAATGCTTCAGTTTCCTCGAGGCTATTACCAATGTAAAGGCGAGCTTTTCCAATGGCAGGTACCTTTGCTCGGCATCTAATAAGGTCTTGCTCGCGTAGTAAATGGGGTGTTGGATTACCGCGACCTCGCATATTAACGCCGAGCTGACAGTGTGATTGGATACCAAGAGGTACAGGTACAAATTATCCATTTGTTGTGGTATGACAAGTAGCGGTGGAGAGTTTAAGTAGGACTTGAGCTCGTACAAAGCTCACGAGTAGTCCGGGCTCCATTTTATCGGTTTAATCCCTTTTAGAAGCTGGAAAAAAGGCTTGCACTTCTCGGAGGATTTGGAAATGAAGGGATTTAAGACGACGAGCATTCCAGTGAGCTTCTACACGTCCTGAACTGTTCGAGGGGGTTGTACCCTGTTGATTGCATCGATCTGGTCCGGATTAGATTCTATGCCTGTCTTACTCACCAAGTATCCAAGAAATTTTCATGACTGGACACCGAAGGAACACTTGCTCGCATTAAGCTTCATTCGGTACTTCCTGAGGATTTCGAAGGTCCTTGACAGGTCTGAGAGGTGATTTTCCTTCTTTTTGCTCTTAACGAGCATGTCATCGATGTGGACCTCCATTGTGTCTCCCATTTGATCCTTGAACATTTTTATGACCAACCGCTGATAGGTTGCCCCCTCAATCTTGAGACCAAATGGCATGACCTTGTAGCAATATAACCCAAATGTCGTGATGAACGCCGTTTTGTCCTGGTCTGGGGCATACAAGGGGATCTGGTGATAGCCTGAGTATGCATCCAGGAAACTCATTCGCTCGTGAGCTGCAGTGGCATCTACTAGTTGGTATATCTTTTGGAGGGTGAAACTATCCTTAGGGAATGCTTTTTTGAGGTCAGTGAAGTCGATGCAAACTCTCCACTTCCCATTGTTCTTCGAAACTAGTACTGGGTTGGACAACTACTTGGGGAATTTCACTTCCCGTATGGATCCTGCATCTAGTAGTTTTTTGACTTCCTTTTCGACCGCTTTATCCTTCTCGGGTGCAGTTCTTCGTGCCTTCTGCGTGACTGGCTTGAATGTGGGGTCGACGTGCAGCTGATGACAGACCATATTAGGATCAATGCTAGGCAGCTCGTATGGTTCCCATGCGAAAACAACTATGTTGTGTCTCAGCAAGGTCGTCAACTCCTTCTGTTCTTGGTCGGTGAGAGATGCTCCAATCAAGAAGACTCTGCTACTGTCACCAACTTTGGCTATAACTTCTACCAGGTCCTCGATGACACGCTCGGAGGGGAGGATCCTGGTCTCCTCTACTCCTGGTCTTCAATACTTTAGTTGCTATTTAGAAGGTATCACACCCTCTTCAACTTTCTCGCTGGGTTGACCGGACTTCTTCTATGGCTTTGGTCGGATGGATGCTATGAAGCACTTCCTCGCCATTGCTTGGTCGCCGTGGATCTCCATTACTCCTCGCTCGGTTATATACTTGAGTGTCTGATGGTAGGTCGAGGAGACCACCTTCATTGCATGAAGCCACCCTCTGCCGAGGATGGCCTGGTATGGTGATTCGATGTTAACTACCAAAAACTTAATCATCTTGGAGACATTCCCGGCACGAACTTGCAGCACTATCTTGCCTAGGGGCATGGTCATTTTTCCAGCGAAGTCGACCAAAGGAATAGTAGCTTGCTTTAGGTCGGCGACGCTCAACTTCAATTTCCTGAATAGGTCGAGGTACATTACTTTGGATGAGCTTCCTTGATCGACGAGCAGCTTGTCGATGTCAAAGTTGGCTATCCTGAGTGTAATGACGAGGGCATCATGATGTGGGGTCCTTACTCCCATCAAATCTTCATCCGTAAAAACAATATGATGGTTATAGTTGATGTCCTCTGCTCTTCGACGCTTTCCTGACTGTGACTTTGCTGGATCAATTTGAAAAGCCTGCATTATCGCTGTAAGTTTTTTCATCTCCATTCGAGCTGAGTTCCATTGTATCTGCTTGACGTCAGATACTCCATGAATTACTGCGAACTCGTGTCCAGCATCATCCTCCATCACGTTGTCGGGTCTCACCTCTTTGTTGGCACCCACTTTCTCTGCCCTTTTTTCCACAAAGTCGTTCAAATGCCCGGACTAGGCCAACTCTTCGAGGTGAGACTTAAGAGCATTGCAGTGCTCGGTCTTGTGTCCTCCCTCTTTGTGAAAAGCGCATCTTAACGCATTGTTCCTCTTCGATGGATCTCCCCCCATCTTCCTGGGCCACTTTATGAATGTCTCATCCTTGATCTTCGCGAGAACCTTATAAATTATTTTTTTGAAGACGATGTTGACCGCCTGGAAAGCTTTCGACGCATCCTGGTTCCCTCCATTCTTGGAGCCATTTTTGCCTCCGTTCATTACTCCTTTCCTCTGGTTCTCAGTTTTCTCACCTACCTTGGTAGTGAGTTTAGCTCGACAGTTTTCTCCTGTATTAGGGCGGGTGACATCTTCCACCTTTGCGTATTTCTCGATTCGGGCCATTAGGTCGTCAATAGTCATAGCTTCCTTGTTCGTCAGGGATTGGTAGAGGAGGGAAGAACTAGGGAGACCAATTTTCAAGGAGGCCACTGCCACTTCCTCTGCGCAATCCTTGATCTCATTGAATAACTCCCAGTACCTCTCCGTGTATTCTCGGAGGGTCTCCTGAGGCGTTTTCTTCATTGTTAGTAGAGCATCCATCCTTTGGGGATGGGAGCTACTGGTGATGAATCGGGCCATAAAAAGTTCGGCTAGGGATTTGAAATTCCTGATTGACCGATGGGGGAGCCTTTCGAACAACTTCTGTGCTACATCATGAAGGCTCGAGGGGAAAATACGGCACATCAGGGCATCTTGACGACTCCAGAGGGTCATGGCCTATCGGTATTGCCTGACGTGATCGATGGGATCAGTCTTTTCGTCGTAAATCTTTAACCTTGGAATGGAAAATTTTTTGGGAACTTCCTCCTCTTCGATTTCTCTTGTGAAAGGCGACTTCATCTGGGTTTTGAGATCTAGCCTTATTCCGTGGTGAGCAGGATGTTGGTCCATTTCCCTGCGGACCATGTTTCGTAAGTTTTCATCGCTGCGAGCAGGGCTCTGGTAGTGGCAAGCTCTTCGCAGCTATTCGCGGAGGTCTTCGTCCGACTCGCCTCTTTCGTCTCTTTGAGATTCTCGCCTAGGGCTCCATCCTCGGCTGCGAGATTTGCTCGCCTGAGGGCTAGGAGTGCGATATGGGTGTCTCCTGTTATCAGGACGAAGCTCCCTCTCCTGTCTTTCCAGTCTTCTTTTCAAGCGAGCATTCTCAACCTTATATCTGTGAGAAGACTCCCTCTACTCGTGCAGCCTTGCCTCGTACGCATCAATCAACCTAGATATCTGTGTGGACCTCGCTGGTCCCTGACTTTCTTCTAAGGCTGGTCTTTCCAGGCGAACTCTCTGATCTGAACGTCGGACTTCAGACCTAATCCTGCGAGGAGCAGGTGGCTCTTGAATATCTCCTGCTTAAGGAGCATTGCTGCTGTGGCCAGACATCTTAAACTCCTTTCTTGACGTGGGCTCTTCATAGGGAAAGATGAATGCTTCCCACATACGGCGCCAATTGTTGAGGCAATTATTATGCAACACAAGTAAATATGAGAGAAACAATTATCAAGAAAAGAATAAGGAATACAAGATGCCAATCACACAACAAAGGATGTACGTGATTCAGCCAAGATGTGCCTACGTCCACGGTGGTGCATTCGATATTATTTCTATATACTCTAGAGAGTGATTACAGAGAATACAACCTGTCCTTTTGCCCCGGACCTAGGGTTTAATATATACATGTACATATAGATGAGTGGAGGTGATGGGTTCCTCCGTGTTTTCCATTTCCCCTATAAGTTCCCTTAATGGGATCGTGGGGGGAAACTGGATCAATTATAAAAGATGAGGGGCTTGGACTTTGGGCCGCCAGGACTGGGCTACTCATCTAGGCCCATAGTTCTAATTTTTGGGTACCCACACTATATATACATATTATTTTGTATGTATATACACATCCCATCATATCATCTCGTACATAGTATGTATCTCTTGCATACTTAACGTACTCATTATAACCTATTTTACTATATTCTCAAGTATCACTCACTACCCGAAGGGTCTTAATTTCCCCTTAATTAATATCAGTAGTTAATATCTCTCTATCCTATTGGTTCACAACATGGCTTTACTCACACTCCCAGTAACCCGCTCTGATTCCTAAAATTCCTTAAATTCCATATTATGCCCAAAATGTACTTACCTTAATTACCCAATTTTGGCAAAGCCTAAGCTTTATCATAGGCCTACCAGAATTCACTATCTTCCTCACTATAGTTTAAGAATATCTCAAAAGTCTTTTGATTAATTATAAGATATTTTATGGCATAAACAAAAGTAATTGGGCAGATATGGGTAACCGAATCGATTTAGTGAAGAGGCTGAATCGATTTTCCTACCGAATCGATTTGCTCTTTGAGTCGATTCAATTTGAAATGCTATATGCCATCTTCTTCATTACACTGTTACATTTTTTCATCATTTTTATTCATTAAAACCCTCATGTATCACAACCAAACTCCAGTATGTTCCAACCTAACGTCAAAAAAGGGTATATAAACAATTTATAATGTAAATAACACATTAAATCCATACAAATTCTACCCAAGGACGGATTAAAATCCAGATTTCTACCAAACCCCTAGTTTCTATTTTCTTCATTCATAATCAATCATTTACGCAGATTTCTCCCATTTTAATTATCACATATATTCTGATTTCGTGTCCTTTACATATGTGGATTCATTCTACATGAAATCCTATCCCAAAGCATGCATTTTATTCTCTTAAATCCCAAGAACATAATTGAATTCATGAAATTATAAACCGTACACTACATGGGTATTATAATATGCTTTAAAAATTGCAAGATAAACACCTACCTTTACATTAGCAGGTCTGATCTCATTTTTTGTGTGATGAAGGTGTTCCTCCTTTGCTTCTGATCACAATTTCGGAAACTTTGGTAAAGAGAAAAGATTTTTTACCTCAAATAACTCTCTTATCTTCCTCTCTTGTGGCCTCCTTGTCCTGATATAATTCTTAAAATTTTTGGAGTTCTCTCTACCCTAAACTCCCTAATGATCGAAATGCCCTCTTGTGGTGTCGATTTTGTTTAAAATCACCACAGGACCCAATATTTATGCCCGAGTATACTATTCTGACTATTTGAACCCTTTCAAAATCATCCGTGACCTTGAAATGACCATCCTAGTCACTCTAAAAATAATTTCCTATCTCAACCTCATACAGTGTACACACGACACCCGATTGAGATATAACAATATCACGTCATTGTCACTCACTATGACATAAAAATAATTCTTTACTATTCACTTAGTATTTATATTCAATAAACAGTAATCATTTTCTCTCTCGATTGATATTTTAACCAACTCATAATATTTAATTCCATTAAATCACATCACGCTTGTCATTTAAAATTTACCGAATTAATTCAATTTTAAATACTAAAAAATATGGGGGGTTACAGATTTTTATTGTGAATGAAAGATCGAGAGTACCCTATTAGAGACAATTGGGGAAAATATAAGAGAGTTATGAAATGATGAGTTGAGCCGAGAGCAAGATCTCCTAAGATAGAAGGTGATTCCTATTTTTAGGACGTGTAGTGTATGGTTATTTGGTTGGCTCGTGGCCGAATGTGGATTCTAGGCATAGTACTGTTGAACCAAGGATGGTTCGGTTGAGGTTTGTAGATTTTATGTATTGGGTGTTACTACAAGCAGTAGGATTATAGTAATGGTTTTCACGTGATTTAGGAAGTAACACCCTATTCAGAATGAGTGCACGATATGGGAATATTAGGTTGGCTATTGGCATAGTTCTTGGATTAGGGATATAATGAAGCGCGATGTTCGTAATGTCTATACATTGTATAGTGATATACCTTATTTGTAATAATGATTTTACTGAGATTTATCTCTTTATATGTTGATTTATTGTTGATACAATTGCGTGGATTATGGGTTGGTGTTCACTAGGATATGGTGCTGGCGGTGGGAGACGTCATTCTATGTGAAAGTGACTCAAATTTATTATGTATGGGTAGATTGTGTACATTCTTCCCTAAATGTTGGATAGTAGTGGGAGTGGGAGTGTCCTTTACTTACTTGTGAGTTAGGAGAGAGTCCAAATGGTTGATGGGTTATGTAAATGCCTTAGGTAGTCGGTTGGTTATTCTTGGGCGGTGGCAATGCCCTACAATTAATTTTCATAGTGAATGTGATTATTTAAATGATTTTGACTTACGACATGAGTATGCCTATTGGAGGTGCGAGTTTGAAGTACTTATATGGGCTATATCCTCGTGGTGTAATACTTTATAGGATGTCCACGTGGGATGGTTAACCAATGATGGATTTATCTTAGTATGTAAGGATATGAGTGATGAGAAGCATATGTGTTGTAAAATTTTTGTTCATTTTGAGCATTTTATGGTTAGTGAGGACCTCGGTTACATGAAGTCATGCATGGCCCCTTATGGTGTTAGCATAGTGAAGTTATTAGGGCGGATGGTAATAGTACACCGTTATTGGAATGGTTAAATGTTCAAATGTTTAGGAGAGGTTATGCAATATTTTGGATTTAAGGATGTGCAGAGGGTATCCTACCGGATGTTTGAGAAAATAAGGATATTTTTAACATTATTGGATCGATTGTCTTAAGGAGTTTGGTATCACTCTTGGTAGGGGTGAGAATTTTGTTGGAATTGTCACAAATTAAGATTTGTGTGGTTAGTGCCTTGTTTCGTGTGTGGTCTTGGGCCCACGAATATCGATAACTGACTGGACTAGGCAATAGTATATCAGGAGGGTTTCTTGTTTGGATTTCTCTAGTGAGACATCCCATGCACGAAGCTTAATAAGTTTTTGAGTTGGGAGACGTTTGGGCTTTAGGACGTTTGGTTAATACATTAAACATTAATTTTGTCGAGATATAACACATTGAGAGGTGAGATACTTTATGATTTAAGCCAGCGAGGTCAAGGAAGTCACCACCGAGAGCACTTAGGAAGGTTCACACCACTAGTTTAATGGGTGGGGAAATCTAAAAAAGAATTGAGTCATGATTATTATGGTATTCGATGATACATTTAATTTATAGTTATGCATTGAATGGGTGGTTCACTTTTAGATGTATATGTGTTATAAGTATGTAATGTTGTGCGTGTGTACACGTGGTATAGGGTGTATGGGCTCCCAAGCTGTGGCACACTATGGTAGGCATATGTTAGCCTTTTTCTTTTATCCCATGAGATACAGGTACAAACTAATTTTGTATAATCCTATGATATTTGTATGGGTTATGTTTTGATGTTATGCTTTAGCGAATTTCGAGGACGAAATTCATTTATTAAAGGGGCGAATGTAAAACACTCGTATTTTCATGGACTATATTTATTATTTATTAAGCGAGAAATAAATTAATAAGTCGGACTAATTATTACTTGTGTGGTTTAGTAATAATAAATGGGCATGATTGGATAATAATTAAAATTTGCGCACGGTGTTATTTTTTCATGTGGTTTTAGAATTTTTAACTAGTGATATTAATTATATGATTGTGGACTATGTATATGCGTAGAATAATTAAATCAGTAATTTATTGACACCATGAGGTATTACCATGTGTTGTGGGTATTATCGTTAAGATTGGACTATGGGGTGACACGGATGTCTTTATATGTATTTTTATCACTTTAAATTGGGCCTAGATGTAGGTATATCCTTAGGATGAGTTTTGGGTCAACAATTCGAGTGGAAAAAAAAATTTCATTTATTATAGGTGAGGGAATTTAAGGTTTTAATAGGTTTATGAGGTAGTAATTGTCATTGTTCACAAGGTAGAAGCAAATTCTATCATCCATGGGTCTTTGGGAGATGCAGAGATCGACAAACCACAAGGATCAAAGCCTACAACCGCGTGTTCTTCGATGTTCAAGAAAGAATATCTTGTAATCTTCATTATAAATCTATAATCAATTTATAATATATGTTTTCCCTATTACAAATTTGAGTTTTGAACCATGTTTAGGGATTAGTTTGATTATACTAATGATTTGGGTTAGTTAGGAATAATATGAACCTTCAACTTGTTCAATAGTTGTACCTTGATGATTAAAACATGAAATTGATGGATTAAATTATGTAGATATGAAATATAATTGATGTCTTAGAATGAAACTTCATTATTACGAGTTATCCCCATATTAATTTGAGGTTCAAGGTTGGAGTTGATGATGAACATACCTTAAGATAATTTAGCAATGACTTAAGTTGAAAAGTTTGAACCGTTAAGAGTTAGTCTTGGATTTGATGTTCTTAAATCTATATGATTGTCTAAAGAGGTTTAGAAACATGTTCTAAGAATGTTTTATAGAGTGGTCTAATTATATGGTTAAATGTATAAATGGTAGATTAAGTCACAAGCAAGCCAAGTTCAATTTAATCCAATTTAATCTTGATTAATTAGTTAAAACTAAACATGTAAGATATTGAATCTAAATCAAGCATAACAAATAGCAATAGAAGATATGAGGAAATAACCCCTTTCAAGAAGAAAACCTTTTCAATATTGTTACAACTAAGGTATTACAGAATGATACAAATCGACTTACAAATAGACTCCACTAAGTATCACATTTATGTCTCCTCCCTTGTTGATAACATAAAGCGGTGCATATCCAACAATGCTCAATAGAGAAAGATCCACTTACCTTGGTTCCCACCGATTATACTCATAAAACTCATTTCCTATCTTCATCTATGTCGAAATAGCTCTAGGGGGATACAAATATGTGATGTGTTCTTCAATGTTTGATAAAGTGATCACAAAATGCCGAAAGGGTTTGGATTTGAAAAATCAAAGTATTTAATAATAAAAAGATGTGTAAAAGGCTTACTAATAAGTGAAAATTTGTACATCTTTAAATAATGAGAAAACTCTGGAAGAGATAGACTTGAAAAGATTGAGTTTGAAATCACGTACAAAATAATTTTTCCCAGGCTCGTTCGAACATACTAGACCTCATTCGAACGGCCTATGCCAAGTCGTTTGAATGAACATAGAACAAGATATCGAACAACATTCCAGAGCAATGACAAAAATCAGTCATTAGAAGATTCATTCGAGCCACTGATATCAAAGGAAAAAAGGATCCTCGTTTGAATGACCTATAATACCACGTTCTAACGAGCTGCCTTAAAAATGATTTTTTATTTTAAAACTTTTGAAAATATATTTTATGGTTTCAAACAATTTTAAGATACCCCTAAACATAATGATTACATAAAATCAAATCCATACACCAAGTTTGAGGATTGTAGTGACGATCTTGACTCTTCAATCTTCGATTATTGTATTCTGTCACTAACTTGTCTTCGATTGAAGCTCTTGTAAATGTACATGATGATGTAGAGATGTAATGGAATATACCAAACATAAAAACATAATGAGTGATTAAAAATCTTGCTTTTACAAATCTCTCCTTATGGCTATTTCGGTAAAAATTGATAACGCCCCTTAAGGGTGTGTGCTCGGCCAAATATGGTCTTGCAAATAAAAAGTCCAATTTTTATGTTTCTCCAAAATATTAAAGGTTGAAAATTTAAACTAAATTAACCCAAATAATCTTAGCACCGATTTTAAACAATTTGTGGAGGACCATTTTATCCAACTTTATCTTTTTACCCATAGCATGCATCTAAGTGATAAGCAGATAAATAAATAAATCATCCACAAAACGTCGATGTACGAGGAAAACCAAAAAGGGCAAAACCTCGGATGGTCCAGCCAAAAAATTCACTATGATATGGAATATAAAAGTTTGACAGCAGAGTCATTCAATGAATCGTTCCTCATACTCTTTGACAATCTTAAAATCTTCGACCACTCTTCCACACTATAACGAGGTAATTCGTTCATGCAAGCTGCAACAATGGGTGTCCATCGAAGAGGCCCAGTCACCGTCGACATTGCAATTGACACGCATAGAATCCACCACATGAAACAAGTTCTCTCAAGATGAAATAAATAAACTTTATCGGACAAACATAAGATCTCAAAGCATAAGCATTATGAATCTTAGATATTTAAACGTATAGGGTGAAAACAAAGGGTTTGGAACCTTGGTAAATAGGTAGGAAAACATTTTTTGCCAAAAGTTCGTAAAAAATCTGAGTCCAACACACCTTAAATAGTGAAAACATGAATTTTGAGGCGGCAAACTCGTTCGAACGAAAAAAAGAGTTGTCGAATGAGAATAACTTTTCGTTTTAATGAAACTAAATGTTGCTATAACGAAATGGCATTCTAGCTGAAACAAGCTTCCAACTAGATTTAAACAAGGCATGAAATATTTTATAGAGACTTCTTAGTTGATAGTCGTTAGTAAGTCGTTGTAATGAGATCTCGACGTCATTATAATAAGATTGAAAGTCGTTCCAACAAAAATGCATTTTTATTCTAACGATCCTTAATCTCGTTATAATGAGATCAAAATCAAAAAAATAATTTTCTTTAAAAAATATTTTAAAAATAGTTCTAAACGTTTTGAGATAAAAAGCAAACACCCCTAAAAATTCCAAGGACTCATAATCAATACACATTCATACCTATGAGATCCTCGGTAAATGTGAAGACAAACTTGGTACAAAACATGACTTGATGTATCCATTCTTTGAAGCTTGGCATCTACGTCTTTATCAAACTCATCATAGGCTTATGTGATCAGTAACACGAAGTCTATCCTATGACTCAAACATTTTGCCCGGGATAATGCCAATTACATACAAATTGACTCGATTGGAAATTTGTCCTTATAAATATCCCCATTTGGCTATTCCGGGGAAAAAACCAAACAAAAATCCTATGGGTCATCACGCTCTCTAAAAAGACTCATTCCCCCAACCCTAAAAAGTAAAAAGAGTACAAATGCTCGACATACACACAAACTTGATTAGCTTTGGTTCGCTTGAAATCTTTGTTGCATTGTTGTAAATCTTTAATCCTACACACTTAAACACACCTTTAAAATGCAAAAAGAATATAACAAGTATATATCTATAAAGGAATAAACATCAAACAATGTCTAAAACATCTCAACCCAGGTAAGATATCTCCCCCAAGATAAAGATATCCTAATCATGCAAATGAAAGATACCATTTTTCTGCCTTTTTGTTGAGGAATAGACAAAGTAAGATAGAATAAAAAAATTACTTCCCTAAAAACCAAATGTCCCCCTAAATATGTTATCGTAAGATACCATGTTTTAATAAAGGGAGAAGGGAATAAAGAATGCGATGATGTAAAGATCAACAAACACACAACAAGGCAAGTTAAGCTCAAACATTCCAAACTGTGATCAAATAATCTCATTATCTATGCTAAAAGGAACGAATATGAATAAGAAATGATGAATAATACCAATTTTAAAATAACCAAAGATAATTCTTTCAAATTCTCATTCTTGAGTGCTTCCTTCACATTCTTGAGTAACTCATCTTGAACAAAACTTATCCCAAACATAATTCTTATAAATTGAAGTAACTCATATGGAATAACACTTATTCAATGCTCATTCTTGAGTGTTTCCTTCACATTATTGTGTTCTACTTTGGAAGTGTAGCAAAAATTAGTTAACTATATTCTTTAGTTGACCAAGAGTCCTGAAAATTTGTTTAGGATCAACAAGAATGTTGGTAGTGTCCTTACTGGTTGGAACTTAGAGGGTGGATCCTATTTATCAAGAGTGGAGTCCATCGTGGTGGTGTGGGGAATAATGAGATCATCACTGGAGGGTGAATTATTCTCGCACGCAAGTTCATGAT
This sequence comes from Sambucus nigra, assembly GCA_949130495.1. Lineage (NCBI taxonomy): Eukaryota > Viridiplantae > Streptophyta > Magnoliopsida > Dipsacales > Adoxaceae > Sambucus > Sambucus nigra. The sequence continues at coordinate 71,599,426 of OX422224.1, forward strand.
CAATAAACATAGTCGGTGCATCATCTCTAATCGTGTGTTTATCGATTCCATGACCATAAAGTTATTAAGGTTATCTACCCTATAGTCGCTATTACTCGACGAATTTCCTAAACGTATTCCCTCATCGCTTATAGAGTCAAATTTACCTAAATTCTCTCTGTCTATAAGGATATAGAAAGGACTCCCCAAAACCCAGAAATACGTTAGGTTGATTTTTTTACCGTTCCATAACTCATATGGAGTGTAAAGTGTGTGTGGATGAAGATAAACCATATTCATTGTGTGGTATGAGGTGTTAACCGCCCTAGCCCAAAATCGTCAAGGAACGTTTCTACCAAGTATCATGGAATCCCCCCATATCTTGAATAGTCCTATTTTTCCTCTCAATAATCCTAATTTCTTAAGGCGTGCCTACCGCCGAAAACTCATGTTTGATGACTATACCGTCACCACAAACATCGGCATCGATAAACTCCGTGCCATTATCACTTCTCAATCTATTAATGGAAATATTGTGCTTATTTTGAAGGAGACCACATTTGGTTGTAAGGAACTTACAAGCATCGAATTTTTCCCTAAGAAATACAATAATGGGGTATCTGGAAAAGTCATAAACCATCACCAAAATGTATATCTTACTACCAATGTTGTTGGTGCACATTGGACCCATAAGATCAATGTGTATCAAAACTAACACACGTGAGGTGGTAATAGTATGAAACTTCATATAGGGACTCTTGATTTGCTTTCCTTATTAGTAAGGACCAAAAACAGAGTAAGTTGGTTTTTCAAGTGGTGGTAATCCTTGAACTAGATCATTCTTAACGGTAACACCTCGTAATTTTGTGGATAATTAAATTCCATAAATGGGTGTAAATTGGAAATTTGAGGAATTTCTCGAATAATAATTTTTAGAATTTATGAGTGTTGGATGATTTCAGAGTTGTGTTTCATTTACTTTTGAGATTAAGTAAATGAGTTGGAATATTCTAATTATATGTCGCAGTTGAGTAAAGCGATAAAAGATAATATTTTAATTGGCAAAACCGGTTTGAGAGGCGTTGGGTTTAATTAGTAAATCATAGTTAAGTGAATCAGATGGAGATTACGAGTGCAAGGTTGTTTTTAGAATGGCCAAGATAGTCCGAATAAGTTATCCATGGGTAGTGTTTAGGCTCTGGGAACTTTTAGACAAATAGGGACTCGTAATTGAGTAAACGAGTCATTTTTGGATTTTAAGGGAAAAACCCTTATTCTCCCCTATTTAAGGAAATAAAGGGTGGGAGAAAAGTAAGAAAAAGAGATAGACGAGGAAAGCAAGAGTGGGAGAGAAAAAAGGGAGATTCTGGCCAAACTTCGCGGGATTCGACTCGAGGTCGTCGGATTTTATCCACAAGGCAAGTGTTTACTTGCTTTATTTCTTTTTGAGCATAAATTTCATATCAAAGTTTGGTTATAACAAATTAGAAAGTTTTGGGTTGGGTTTTCATGAATTAAAATGGGTTTTCAGAAGTTAAACGAGTAAATCTAAAAAATATCCAAATTGAGAAACTTAGGATTTAATCGAAACTAATTGTTAGTTATGGGTTCTAGGATGTTTAGAACCCTTTTTATGTGAGTGTATATCATTGATTGGGGTCAAAAGAAGGTAGGAGTGGAGTAAAAAGATTGGTTGAATCTATAATGTCCGAAAGAGCTTCTCGGAGAAGAAGCTGTCCAGGTTGATCGATCGATCGATGGTCCAGCATCGATCGATCGATGGTCCTGAGATTTTGACAATTTTGCCTAGGGTTAATTATGGGAAGATTTCCAATCTCAATTAATTCTATTTTATTTATTTGAGGAAATAAACATTCATAAATAGGATTAATAGATGGGATTAATAGCTAGCCATTTGAGGAAATTTATAGGGGCTAGGAGGGTGCTAAATTGGTGTGGCACTAGAAGTAGATTATTGGGGAAAATAAAGAGTTTGAGGAATTTAAAGGTTTAAGGTTCCTAAATTAGAGTGGGGACCTCTAAGTTTATTTTTGAAGGGTATGTAAGCTCTGCGTTCATGGAAAATAGGATCCACGACTTATTTAATTATGGATGTTCGGGACGCGTAATACTCGAGGGAGTATTTTAGCAAGCGATTATATATAAATAATTTTGTGCGTAGAAAATGAAATTGTATGTGGAATTAATGAGTTAATCCTAGGGTGCAACTAGGATGAAATTTGGGTTATAGGCTAAAGATAAGTTAAGGGTATTCTTATGGAGTTAGTATTTTAAGTATGAGAATACTTAAATACTTATGAGAATGGAAATTATAGCCATGTATACATTTGAGGAGTGAGGATTGTATGTGTATATATATATGATACGATTACAGTATATACTATATACGATATGAATACATATACATATCTGTGTGTGGTTGTTGTATGTGTATCATGGAGGCTGTTTCTACGGGCTTTCCTTTGGTATAGGGTTGGAATAGCCAAATTATATTTTCTATAGTGCGATCCAGGGAGGTTGCGCGATGTGGGTGAATCCACTGGCTGAAGGAGCAGGGAGAGTATATTTCCAAGTCATTATCGTCCCGCGTTCGAGTTTGATGTGTGTAACTCCACTTGCAGAGGGAACATGACCGCCTCCACCGTTGTGTATTTTATCATGGCCATGAGTAAGTCTGGCTTTGTAGCGTGGTACAGTGAGTAAACTCAGATTTGGATGGGCACTATGAGACCGCATCCTCGAGTTATAGATTGGTGGATGGTTATTATACTTATGTGTGCAATAGGTATAATTAATTACTAGTTGTATATAGTATATTGCTTTTATATGATAATGAGATATCATATAGTAAACTCGTGTATTGATAAACTGAAAATCCTAATAAGGTGTATTTTCCTCCTTCCGGTAGATATAAATCCGGATTTATATAGATATGAATAAGAAGTTTTAGTAAGGACATTATTATTATTATTATTATTATTATTATTATTATTATTATTATTATTATTATTATTATTATTATTATTATTATTATTATTATTATTATTATTATTATTATTATTATTATTATTACTACTACTACTACTACTACTACTACTACTACTACTACTACTACTACTACTACTACTATTATTATTATTATTATTATTATTATTATTATTATTATTACTACTATTATTATTATATATGAGTTTATACATATACAATGTATACTGAGGGCCTAATGAATCTCGACGACCGATGCTGCCACATGGTAGTGTATCGGGGGGGTTCCTTATTTGGATTTTGCTTCGCGAGACATCCCACACACAAACATGGAACAATGTTGAGACTGGGGAGAAGTTCAGCCCTTAGTACTCGGATTAACTAGGAGTCTTAGAGATTGGATGAATCAGATTTTTTAGGCAGGGTAGCTTAACTAGGTTGTTTTATAGCTACGATAGGTGTCCACTATTAGAAGAGGGGTGAGGGGTATCTCATGGGAGTGCGATACCAAATTTAAATATGGAATAAAACCTATTTTTTTTTAAAAAAAGCATTTATGCACTTGTAAATATTTTCACAAATCGGGCTCTGACCCGTTTATCTACTATTCTTCTCTTTCGCTATATATATATATATATATATCGGTGTCCAGACACAGGGATGCCTGGATGACAATTCCTTCGAGTCAGACGTCTGCTGCAGCAACTGTGGATGCATGTAGGTTTACAGTAGACGCTTCCATCCTTGTAATCTAAATTGGAGGTACTGTTTAAACATTTGAGCTAATAACCCAATTTCATTCACTTATTCTTTTACCTCCTTTTAGTGCGGTCATTTTATTTGGTTGTATTATAGTTGGGACGAGTGTTCGGTCAGTTTATTTTATTTCAGTTTGATATATATATATATATATATATATATATATATATATATATATATAACTGTGTGAATGTTGTGTTAAATGGTTTGGTTAAAAAGATTAGTTAAATAAAATTTTGACGCCAGCCTAATAGGTTATTAGTAATTAATTTGGTTTTCGACAGTGATGCTAAGAATGAACCATATGCGACTCATGTTTTAATTTGGTACAGGAGTAATCGCCCGGTATCCTATTAGGCAGGGTGTTACATTACCTAACCTCTCATAATATCTAAATCGACGTGACCTAGTCGTTGATGCCAAAAGTCCAGGTCCATGGTGGAGAGCTTATCGTTATTGCAAACTAAAGAGGATTTGGTAATGATACCATAGCAATTTTTATGGTACTCATACCTTGCAGGGAAAGTTCACCAGATTAATAAAAAAATTACATTCCAACAGGTCAAACCTTTAACATACAACACATTGTCTACTTTAGGAAAGTCGAAAATTTGTACACAACCTCATCCAAATATGATAGACCTACTCTCATCCCCAAAGGTGACTTTTCCTTTCTTAGAATCCACATGGTTGGTAAAATGTGACTTGTCATCGATCATGTGCTTAGACCACCCACTATCAAAATACCATTGGGGAGCACACTGAACCTTAAGAGTAGCGTGAATAATGAGTTATTTTTCATCACTTTTAGTCACCCAAGTGGTTGTAACCTTCGGCTTTCCCTTATCATTATTTTCACTAGTCATTATTTTGGAATTGTTCTCATGAGGCATAGACATCCTTTGAAATTCTTCCATTAAACATTTAGAAGTAGTGACTAGAAAATCAACGTTTTCTCTAAGACGAGTTATTATACACCCGAACCTAGTTACTTATAATTAAGTTTGAAAGTCAAAGTGAGCCAAACCATAATTAAATTAACCCAACCATAAACACGAGTCTTCATTATAGAGTCATCAACCTATGTCCATAAAACTAAAAAAAAATTACAACATTAAAGTACTTATGTTTATAAAAACTTTCTTGAACGATAAGTTAACTTAATTACATCATTAGCATTTAAACAAAATCATTGTCTTATCCATTTCTGGCTGACCCATCCGGACCTCCTAGATTTGGTAGTGACATCACATTACTTGAAAAATATAACCATAGGAATCGTGAGCAAAATAGCTCAGTGAATGCATCACTGCTACACTATTGCATAAACTTAAATGAAATAAATCATATCCATATAATAGTTTATTAAATTATCCGATCCATTCATAACGAATGACCCAACTTTTCGAATCATGATTCACATATCATGCCTGTAATAAACAATTCTCCCTCATTCCTGGTCGAGGAGTTACCCCTTATCTGTAATAGACAATCCTCCCCCATTTCGGGTCAGGGAGAAACCTCCCATTTGGATAAACCAAAATGAACAATTTCATATTCATAATGTTATGATCATTTTAATAACAATGTACAAATACATCTTTCCAATGAGTACACTCACCTTGGGTTGTCAACTATGTATTTATGTTTCCTTCGGGTGGAGCTAAACTTGGTGGATTACATCTTACACCTATCAATCCAACTAAATCAATATTGGATACCAATTATAAGTTTTATCTTAATATATTTATTTAACTTTCAATGACTATACAACCACAATATAATTCCACTTAAGAAGAATTCAATGAAACATCAGTGAAGACGATGCAATGGTATATATGTTGATAAAGGTATGAAGATTCAACCTTGAAAATACCTCATATGGAATTTATAAGTAAAACCAAGTAAACATAAAAGTATACTTCTCAATATATATACACATGGAACATGTACACAAAATAACCCTTGGAAGGAGGAGATAACAACATTTTTTCATGAGATATCTAGTATGGCATCAAATTATTATTTTTTATACTTAACTATCCTGTATTCATAAATGGTACAAATACAGGTGTTCAACCTTATAAATATGAAAACATATCTGATATACTTTCAATTACAAGTGATGATCAAACTTCCTAGAGAAATATATGACCATTTCTTTATAACATATTAAATCTGCCTTGCATGCTCCTTTAATATGCAGTCAACTTCAAAGAATTTCCATGATATTTATACATAATAAATTTCTATGATTTTCACCCATTTTCATAAACATAGTGAATAATACGAAATTAAAGTTTCATAATTTTTTGAGTTCATTTGCTATGTCAAAAGCTTTATCAAACTCAGGGTATGTCTAAACACATTTATACGAATTGTAACTATGTATCAACTTACAACCATCATTAAGGCCTTACCAAAAGGAGTTTAACTCTAATTTTTGGATATGATATGAATATATAAGTCTAGTTTCCTATTAAGTTGGAATTTGTCAATTTCAGTAGGCATACAAAAATATATGGAAGTTTGAATACAAGAGAGTTCAATACAAAGCAATACGGCTTACATATCCCACTTATCTCACGTGTAAATATATACATACAATTACAAAAGAGGAGGGAATTTTAATCAATAATGGATTATTTATATACTTTTAAATAAGTATAATCCATGATTAAAAAAATATTAACACATATTCATACCTTGGAAACACCTTAAGGATTTTCTTGGAATTTTTTCATAGCTTTTCTTATAACCCCTTCTTCCTTAAACATCTCCTTTCTCTTTCCTCAAGCTAGAAACTCTCCAAACTTAACCAAGGGTTAAATTTTCTAAAAAAATAGGTTATATTGAAAGGTTTAAGTTGGCAAAGGCTGCCTTCCTTTACAACCAATCAAATTAAACCATTTGGTTTACTAAAAGACAAATTACCACTTAAAAGGAATGGACAGATTTTCCCTTCGTTTGTAAATTTGGTATAACTTTTTACTTGGAGATCCATTTGATACACAATTTGTTGTATTACAAGACTAATTGATATATCTACAACTTTTTAGTTTTCACCTCGAGTCAATTGTTAAATTATAAAGGTAAAAACTAGTCTCTAACATGAACATTCCTATCGCAAATTTCAAAATTTTATTTTTGTAACCAATTCGATATTTCATGATTTTTGAAGGTAGGATTAGACTCAATATAATATCCTAAAATTATATATATATATATATCAATAACACATTATTCAAATCACATAAGGTAAGCATGATTCAAATAGAAATCATCATAGTTATATCTGGGATGTCACAACTTCCCCCTTAGAAAATTTCGTCCCCGAAATTTAATATGAATGTCACTTAACAAACAAATGGGGATATTGTTTCTTCATGCTATCCTCCATTTCCCAAGTTTCTTATTTAATTCCATGACTCATCCACATAACTTTAACTAAGGTAATAACTTTATTTCTTATTACTTTATCCTTACGATCAAGAATTTCCACCGGTTCCTCGATGTATGACAAGTCTCTTTTAGCTCAATAGGTTGAATTTTAAATTGATGAAATGGATCCACCAAATACTTATGAAGTATCGATGCATGAAACACATCATGTAAACAAAACAACTCTGGAGGTAATGGTAATCAATATGTCAGGGTCTTTATTCTCTCCAATACATTATATGGTCCAATGTATCTTGGAATTAGATTCCTCTTTTTCCAAAATCTCATGACGCCTTTCCACGGTGAAATACGTAGGAATACAAATTCTCCCTTTTTAAATTTATATTGGATACTTTCTCTTATCTGTAGAACATTTTTGTCTGCCTTTCACTATCTTTATTCGTTCCCGAATCATTTAAATATTTTTAGTTGTCATATCTATCAACTCAGGACCCAAACTTTTCCTTTCACCTACTTCATCCCAACACAAAGGCCTTCTACATCTCTTCCCATATAAAGATTCATAAGGAGCCAAAACAATGGTAGACTGAGAATTGTTATTATAAGAGAATTCTATCAATGGAAAATTATCATCCCAGCTACCTTTGAAATCAAATACACAAGCTCGTAACATATCTTCAAATATTTGAATCATACTTTCTGATTGTCCTTATGTTTGTGGATGAAATTCAGTATTGAACTTCAAACTGGTGCACATGGCATTCTGTAAATGAGGCCAAAACTTAGAAGTGAACATTGGATCTCTATTTGATAAAATTTACACTAGTGCCCTATGTAAATGGATAATCTCATCAATGTTACATACATTCCTACTTATCAACAGTGTAAGTGGTCTTAACAGAAAGAAAATGAGTTGACTTCGTCAATAGGTCTACCAGTTAAGACCACTTACACTGTTGGCTTTCAGTTAAGACTACTTTAGGCAATGGCTAAAATCATATTGTTGGCTTATGATGTTTTTATTTCACCTGCTGGCATACTAAACATTTAACAATAAATTCTGCAATCTCATGTTTCATATTATTCTACCAGTAATACTCTTTCAAATCTCTTTACATTTTGGTACCTCAAGGATGCATAGAATAAATAGAACTATGTGCCTCTTCTAATATATCCTTCTTTAAGGATGGATCATTTGGTACACAAATTCTATTTTTCTTAAACAATGATTCATCATTCTTAATCTCAAAGTCACTTTCTTGTGACACCCCGCCTAATTAAATACATGGTGATTAGTCATTTATTAAATTGAAATAAAGGTGAACGGTTGGTTCACTATTAGCATCACTGTCGCAAAATAAATATTTCCAATTTAAACACGCTAAATAATTAAGCTAAGTGCCAAAATAATTTATAATCTTATTCCATTTATTCAATCCCAACGTGAAAACCTTTTTTTTTAGTATAATTTAGTTTCAGAATAACGTAAATACTAAGGATAACCATCATCCAAAAGAAACATTCCAATAAGATTATTCAAACTAAGTCAATAACCATAAGTAAAATCATCACGACATGAAATAACTCCCAATTGAGTCTTAATATTGAAAATATAAATAAATACAAAATCTCTAATAAGTCTAAAATGAAATAAAAAATCGGATGACACATGCCTTAGCTATGAAGTACTAAATCAAGAAATGAATCAAGGAAGAGGTTATCTAGAGCAAGGGCCTATAACTCCCATATAAGCTGCATCACGTCCAATCCAAAGAACCTACGCCTAACACCCCTATGGTTGGCCACCTGTAATACATACATATATATACAAGAGAGAGAAAAATGACCGGAAACGGGTCAGAGCCCGAGTGTAAAATAATTTTAAAAATAGTTTAGAAAGTATTTAAAATGCTTACCTACTAATATAACAACCATGTTAGTACGCGACACTCTCTTGAGAATTCTCACCTCTCCTCTAGTGTGCATGCCTACCAAAGTACTGAATGCCTCGTAAGTCTATCTAACTCATCTCCCATAAGTTTCATTTTGATAAGTTACAAGACTATGATTTTAGTTTAGAGATAAATATCTTAATGATTTCTTACGTTACTTAAGTATTTCTCAATATGGTTATAAAGTTCCCAAACACTTACTATAATCTTGGAGCATTTATTCAATATTTATCTACTTATATGCACAGTAGAAGAATTCCATATATACGTATATACATTAATAACTCATATAATATATATACTATCGTCACCCCACATAAAATCTATGGTGATGGTATACTCTGCTATCAAGTCCCCGTATCTCTCGTACTAAGGGAAATACTAGTTCGGAATCACTCTCGAACTGTATTAACAAAATACACAAAAAATGGAGGCGAAGCATAGTTCCAAGTCACTAAGAATTCAGAGCATACCACTCATGTCTCTTAGGACAGTATGACTATCATTCTAAGATAGCCTGTACCAAGTAATCCTATGTTCTAGGTTACAAGTCAATATCCTCCATAAAGGTCCCATCAAGATAAGACTGTCCCGACGCGGTAACCTCCGTGATAGCAAGTAGCACGGGTATGATTATACACAAATATAACATAGATATATACACATGCACTCAGTCATATATATAAATATTCTCATTTTCCAATTAGGCTCGCCCACGACCCATAATAAAAAATTTCACCATATAACATACAATTTTACACAATTTTAATGCGTAAAAAAATAATCTCTTTTTATTCTCAATTATAATCATTTTATAATTACTTCTCGTCCCTCGAAGTATTCTCTCTTCCTAAAGGTAAATTCAGTATGTATACCCTCTCTAACATACGGGTCTAAGTCATTTAAGAATCTCTCAATTCCTTAGTTAACGTATGCACAATTTCCAATACGTGTCAAACCCCCGTTAACCCACGGTTACATCGCACATAAAATTACATTCAACGGAAGCTACTTAGACCCTACTGGTCCTATTCATGACCCATTTTTATCTTTAAATAATATATAAGGTTCCTACGCATTTTATCCGAATTAAACAAAAGGAGGAAAACATTCAATTTCCTGGAGGGGTCGATCGATCAATCGATCAGTTATAGCCCAGATTCTGCCATTGTTAAATATCGGTTTCATTTTTAAAACTCAACCAGAACTCCATAAACGAGTCCCAAACTCCCAACACATTAAACCAATGATTTTATATACCTATCTACATGATTTTCTATATAAAGCATGTACAAATTTCATCAAGGACATAGGATTAAGGGCCAATTCACCATATTTGTCAACAACCCTAGTGTCATCATAATTTCCAGCATTCTAACACTTTTTTCAGGATTTCTTTCTTCTAAACCATAATAATGTCGTGCGTAGTCCTATACATACAACAAGGCTTCCATATTACATGTATTACTCCTAAAACATGTGATTCAAATCTCGTAATTCATGAAATTCTTCAATAAAACATATACTTATCAATCCTATTCTAACATGGGTGAAATATCAACTAGAAAAATAACAAGATCGATACTTGCTTTAAGATAGCAGGTCTGATTCCACAAGTTTCACAGGTATAGGCTTGATCCCCTCGCTCCAATCTACGTTTTGGTGGTGATGGTGGTGCAATTAGGTTGATTCTTGGCCTTGGATTCTTGGAAAGCTTTTCCTTCCTTCCTCTCACTATCGTTCTAAAATTTTGAGAATGCTAAACCTAGAAGACTCTCTTAATATCTGATATTAATTATCAATTTTCTTCATTTAACTAAGGCCTAATTTGGAAATGACTAAATCACCCTCCCGGGATGCCAATTAGGCCTAAAAACACCCCGAGACCCAAACTAAACCCCTGGGTATACTTTTATGACAATCTCGACCCTTACGGACACAATGGCGGACTCGAAACGACAATATGGGTGACTTATAATTTATTCATTTTAAAAATAATAATATACTCCCGAAACGACATAGGCGCATCCCGACTTAATTTTCATAATTGTCATATTATTCACTCGTGACAATTTTAATAAATTCAATTCTACATATTAATTTACTCATTAAGTAATACTAAACAATTTCTCAATAATTACTAACTCTCGTCATGCTAGTAAATATTTAAATAAATTTTTGGATTAATATTAAATTAATTTATCTCAAATACATTTAATAAATCCCCAATTTAAAATCCATAATAATACGGGGTATTACATACTTCGGTCCCAACAACGGAATTTCGTCCTGAAATTCAGAAAATAAGGTGTACCTGGTAAAAATAAATCTTGATATTTTTCGCGCATATCTGCCTCGCGCTCCTAAGTGGACTCCTCCACATTATGATGCTCCCATTGAACCCGTACAAGTGGAACTACCTTCGACCTCAATCTCCTCTCGTTATAGTCTAGGATAGACACTGGTCTCTCCTTATAAAAACTGTCGGGTTGTAAGTCAATCTCCTCTATCGCTATGTGAGTGTGGGCCATGTCATCCTAAATATATCGTCTCAATGACGAGATGTGGAAAACATCGTGATTGCGGTGTAAGTGCTCTGGCAACTCCAATCTGTATGCCACCAGTCCTATCCTCTCGATAATGGGAAATGATCCTACGTACCTCGAAGCCAACTTCCCCTTCTTCCCGAATCACATTACTCCTTTAATAGGAGACACATGACCAAGCATAAATTATTCTGAATTTAACCCCTTAAGTTAGTGATTTTGATATCCCAAACAAGGTAATTGAATCATTTTTATTCCATATCATTGTCATTGATTGTTTCTTACAATTTCCCCGAGTTTCGTGTATTTCTGATGGATTTTACAAGAATTTAGTGCAAGAAAAGAGAGAAAGAAACCGGAAGAAAGGAAAGGAAGAAAAGTCAAAGGGCAAAAGTGTAAATTTCTATCCATAATTTGAATTCGACACCTAAAGGGAAGTTGAAGTGCTTGATTTCACAAGAACATCGGAAGAAACGGCACTCAAATCGGAGCTCAAGATCAAAAGTTATGGCTAGTCAAAGATGAAAGAGAAAAGTCAACATGGAAGAAAATCGGACCGATCCGGTGGGAACCGGTGGGAACCGGTGGGAACCGGACCGATCCGAAATGATCCATGTCTAGTAGACCCCGGATGGATGACAAATCGATGACAGCAGAACCAATCCGGTGGGGATCGGACCGATCGGGTAGAATAAAAAAAGAACCGATCCGGTGGATGGAAAACGGACTGATTCGAGGGATATCCGGACCGGTCCGGTCATGCGAAATCCTGGCATTTATTGTGAAGATTTTGATGTGCGTAGCTGGTGAAATCTTGTGCCACAAGCAACTCTGGCTGTCTAATTCGTAGTACTTGGACCTATAAAAGCCCATGCCCTACCTCATTCTAAGGAGGTCAATTTTAGAGAGAGAAATTCAGAAGTTAGGAAATTTTCATAGGAGTTTTCATAAATCCTAGTTTGTAAGGTTTAGAGAGTGAATACAATTTCTGGATTCAAGTTTTTTCCTGTTGCTAAAATCAAGTATAACAATTCCATTCTCTTAGTTTGTATCTATGTTAGTTAAATTTCAATTGTTTTGCAAATTATTTTCAATAGTTGTTAGATCTATAATTCTGTGTATGAAGAAGTTGTTCTTTAATCAAATCATGTCTAGCTAAATTCTTAAGGGCTAGGGTACATGAACTCACTCCGAGGCAAATTCCTTATATAGAAAATAGAGGGTAAATTAAATTCTGACCGAATCGTGAATGAAAATTATACAAACATAGTCAATCTTTTAATCTCTCTTGCCCTAGGTACTTGAGATGTTTAAGAACACTTTACGAGTGTAATTGTTCATTCACCGCTTTATATTTACCTTTGATTTCATATGATGAGGGCTAGATCCTTCATATATGTAATGCTTAGGATTTATAAAGGCTGGATTTAGTCAAGAATTGTAATTTTAAATTCCAGTATTCTACACGGTAATTCGTTAAGGTTTAAGGGATTGTATCCTACCCTATTTTCTCTCATTTATCAATCTAATTTCTTCACAATTTTTAGTTTCTTTTTCTTGAAAGAAATTTTTTATTTCACTAGAAATTTCCCAATCATTAATCATCTTTTCCTATTTCTTTTGAGAAATCATTTCAAGATTTAATAACTTCTCCGACACAAGTCCCAATTGTTGATCCATGTGGATACGATCCCGACTTGTCGGATTATTACTAACGCGACAGGCTTGCACTTGAGCCTAGAGAAAATGCACATTTGAGACAAATTCTTAGTCACGTCAAGTTTTTGGCGCCGTTGCCGGGGATTATCAATTGGTAGAATTTAGGAAAGTGATTTTTATCTGCAAGTGATTTCAAAAACAAAATATATATATATATTCTTTTTACATCTAATCTCTTATGCGCTTATATGCAGAATTCATCTTCTACCCAAGTTCACGAAAATCCTATAGCCGAAGCGAATTCTGAAAAGTCTCATACCACTAACTCTCCTCATTTTTGGGTTCCACCTCCTTCGCCTAACAATTCAATCACAAGTCACTCATCGAGTCAACCACTAAGTGAGAATTCTGAATCTTTCGGTAGTAATATGTCGGTACACGATAGTGTTGGTGTTGGTGCTGGAGAGGATGAGATACCACACCTTTCCATGAAAGATTTGTTATTTCCAGAGAGAACTATTACCCGTGGTTGCATTTTACTCCCGTATAATGCCGGTCAGTTCCACTTTCAAAATGTTATGATTCAAATTCTTCCCACATTTCACGGGATGGATTCGGAAAAACCATATCTCCATATTAGAGAGTTCGAGGAAGCATGTGAGATGTTTGGTGACCAAGCTTGCCCACAAGATGTTATCTGGTTAAATCTTTTCCCTTTTTCCTTAAAGGATAAAGCTAAGACCTGGCTATGGTCGCTACCCCCTAATTCCGTATTATCCTGGAGAGATATGCAAACCAAGTTTCTCTCCAAATTTTTTCCTCAACACAAAACCAATTCTAATAAAGCCCAAATACAATCTTTTCGACAAAATGATAATATGATCTTCGACAAGTGTTGGGAGAGATTTAAGGAGTTAGTTAATGCTTTCCCACATCATGGAATTGAAAAACATCATTTGATTTCATTTTTCCATCAAGGCCTTACTTTAAACCATGTCTGAAAGACCTTTTTGGGAGTTAGACTCAAGCGATGCTGAGGCTCATCTGAAATATGTAGCAGAGACTACCCAAGCATGGGATATTTCTGATCCCAATAGTCAAAATATAAATAGACAAGTGTCCAATGTGCCTGCTGCGTCCGGTATCTATCACTTGGACAAGGACACTTTGTTAGATCGAAAATTTGACCAATTGGAGAAGAATTTCAGAGACATGCTTGAAGTGCGATTGAGAGAAGTAGCTGAACCCGTGCAAGCCGGGAAGGAGAAAGTGTGTGCCATTTGTGCTGCAGGTCATTCTACCAAATTATGTCCTACCATCCCTGCATACAAGGCAATGTACACTGAACAAGTTGAGGCAATAGGGGGGTTTTGCGGAAATTATAATGCACTGCAAGGGAATGCGTACAATTCATCTTGGAGAAATCACCCTGGTTTCAACTATGGACAACCACAAGGGGGGATGGCTCCTAACCCACATATGACTCTACCACCACCTCCTCAATTTCAGCAAGTGGCTCCTCCGATGCCAAATCCTATGTAGGTACCACCTCCTGGTCCTTATTTTTCTCCACCTAGGCGATCTCTTGAAGATAACCTGAATCAATTCATCCAATCTAAAAAAGAGAGCAATGCTCAATATGATCGAATGTTCACTGAAATTCATACTAGCATTTCTAGGTTGCAATCTGCAGTGAATACTCAGGAGAAGGGTAAATTCCCAGCCCAAGGCCAAAGACCTCCTCTTCAAGGACAACCCACGGTTAGCTCCACATCATCGGATTTGCCAGAACAATGTCAAGCTGTTACTACTCTTCGTAGTAGCCGCGTAATTGATCTAGCACCAAAACTTCCAAAGGAGAAAGATGAGGGAGTTGAACCTGAAATTCCCAAGGAATCTAAAACTTTCGAGTCTGCTGAGACTCCATCGGATACGAAAGACAAAGATGAGGGATTTGAATCTGAAATTGAAGTCAAACTGCCAACTGCTGCTCCGTTTTCTCAACGCTTAGCTCCACCCAAAAAAGGGGCGTCGCATACAGAAGTGTTAGATGTCTTGAAGCAAGTAAAATTGAATTTGCCGTTCCTTGATGCTATTCAACAAATTCCAGCATATGCTAAGGTCATCAAAGCTCTTTTTATTGTCAAACGACGGCTCAAGGTGAAGAAGAATGTTTTCTTGGCACAAAATGTATGCTCGGTCCTTCTCAATGATCTTCCACCAAAATTCAAGGATCCTGATGCACCCACAACTTCATGTGTCATAGGAGAAAAAAGAGTGGAAAAAGCATTGCCTGACTTAGGTACGAGTGTGAACATCCTTCCATACTCCATCTATAAATAGCTTGATTTAGGTGATTTAAAACCTACCCGAATCACTCTACAGTTAATTGATCGAACAGTGAAAGTGCCTCGTGGGGTTGTAGAGGATGTGATAGTTCAAGTGGACACGTTCTACTTCCCTGTTGATTTCGTCATTTGCGACACTGAGCCTGCTACCCATGCGAGAAATCATGTTCCAATAATATTAGGCCGTCCATTTTTAGCTACTGCTAATGCTTTGATCAATACACGGAATGGCCAAATGCAACTCACTTTTGGAAACATGACTCTCGAGACCAATATTTTCAATGTCGCTAACCAAATGGGTGATGATGATGAAATTCTTGAGGTTGATCTTATTGAATAAGTGGTGGATGAACACATCAAAAAAATCATAGGAGGAGATGCACTGGAAGTGTGTTTAGTGCAAAGTGGTGAGAAAAAGAGTCGTTATACTGCGTTTGAGCGTGAGGTGGAAGAGTTGGAAATTTGGTTACAAGAAGAAGAGAGTTTTGAGAGTTTAAGAGATGTTGACTGGATTTCTAGGTTTGAAGAATTACCTCTGAGGGAGACAACCATGATTCCTTCTGAAAATAGATTTCCTAGTCTTGAGTTGAAGAAACTACCCTCACATGTCAAATATGCTTTTCTGGGAGATAATGATACATTTCCTGTTGTTGTTTCTTCCAGTTTAAAAAAAGAGCAAGAGGGTATGTTGTTGGATGTGTTATGGAAGTATAGAAATGCTTTTGGTTGGACTATAGCAGATTTGAAAGGTATAAGTCCACTGATTTGTACCCATAAAATCCATCTTGAGGAAGAGGTGAAGCCCTCGCGTGCGATATAAAGGCGATTAAACCCAACCATGAAAGATGTTGTAAGAGAAGAAATCATCAAATTGATAGATGCTAAGATTATCTATCCCATTTCTGATAGTAAATGGGTGAGCCCAATTCAGGTCGTTCCAAAAAAATCGGGTATGACCGTGGTTGAAAATGCCAAGGGAGAATTAATACCTCAACGCACCACCACCGGGTGGCGCGTATGTATTGACTACCAAAAGCTCAATGCTGGAACTAGAAAAGACCATTTTCCCTTACCGTTCATCGATCAAGTGATTGAACGAGTGGCGGGCCATCCTTACTACTGTTTCCTAGACGGGTATTCTGGTTATAATCAGATTAAAGTGAATGTACTTGATCAAGAAAAGATGACTTTTACATGTCCGATTGGTACGTTAGCCTATAAACGTATGCCATTAGGGTTATGTAATGCGCCAGCAACTTTTCAAAGGTGCATGCTAAGTCTCTTTAGCGACATGATTGAAAAAGGTCTTGAGGTGTTCATGGATGATTTCAGCGTTTTCGGTCCATCTTTCGACCAATGTTTAGCTAATCTTGAATGAGTTCTATTCCGGTGTGTTGAAAAACACTTAGTCCTCAATTGGGAAAAATACCATTTTATGGTTATCGAGGGCGTAGTTTTAGGCCACATAGTCTCATCTAGGGGGATTGAAGTTGATCGAGCAAAAATCGATGTAATAGCTGAGTTACCCCCGCCGAAATAACTTAAAGATGTGAGGTCCTTTCTAGGCCATGCTGGATTTTATAAAAGATTTATCAAAGAATTTAGCGCCATCGCACCTTTGAGTCATCTTCTCATGAAGGACACTCCATTTGAATGGAATAAAGCATGTCAAGAGGCTTTCGATAAACTTAAAATCATGATAATTTCCGCTCCTATCATGCAAGCTCCTGATTGGTCACTCCCATTTGAGCTTATGTGTGATGCAAGTGATTACGCGATTGGTGCCGTTCTTGGATAGAGAAAAGACAAGAAAGCTCATGTTATTTACTATGCTAGCAGAACATTATCTGGCCCTCAGCTTAATTACTCTACTACAGAGAAAGAGTTACTAGCAATCGTTTTTGCTCTAGACAAATTCCGCTCTTACATTATTGGGTCGCCCATCATTTTGTTTCACTGATCATTCGGCTCTCAAATATCTCTTGAGTAAGAAAGATTCCAAACCCCGTCTAATCTGGTGGATCCTACTCTTACAAGAGTTTAATCTCTCGATTCAAGATAAGAAAGGAGTAGAAAATGTCGTTGATGACCATTTGTCACGACTCTCATCCGACGTACCTATTGATCCCATTCCCATAGACGAGTATTTTTCGGATGAAAATCTATTTGCTACTTCTTCTCTCCCCTGGTTTGCAGATATAGTCAATTACCTTGTCACTGGAATTTTTCACTCTAATTGGACTCTGTAAGAGATAAGGAAGTTCATTACATGGTCACGCATGTTCTTTTATGATGATCCATATTTGTTTAAGTATTGTGCTGATCAAATCATCCGAAGATGTGTACCTGATGAAGAAATCCAAGGGGTAATTCGATTATGTCATTCGGAATCATGTGGAGGTCATTTTTCCAAAAATAAAACTGTTGCAAAAATCCTTCAAAGCAGTCTCTATTGGCCCATAATCTTTCGGGATGTGAATACTTTTTGTAAATCATGCGATAGATGCCAAAGAATGGGAG
The DNA here is from genome assembly GCA_949130495.1 of Sambucus nigra. Lineage (NCBI taxonomy): Eukaryota > Viridiplantae > Streptophyta > Magnoliopsida > Dipsacales > Adoxaceae > Sambucus > Sambucus nigra. Next base: position 71,617,597 of record OX422224.1, read on the forward strand.
CTATTACTCATCGTGACATGATGCCATTAACCCCAATTCTAGTCTTGGAGTTGTTTGATTTCTGGGGTATTGACTTCATGGGGACCTTTCCACCTTCTTTTGGTTTTCTATACATCCTCGTCGCTGTAGACTACGTCTCGAAATGGGTAAAGGCCATAGCCACAAGGACGAATGACAATAAGGTGGTGATAAAATTCATTCAAGAAAATATACTTTCTCCTTTTGGAATGCCTAAGGCCATAATCAGTGATAATGGAACCCATTTTTGCAATAGGCCTATGCAGAAGCTAATGCGAAAGTATGGAGTTGTCCATAAAGTTGGAACAACTTATCACCCTCAATCGAATGGCCAAGCCGAGATCGCCAATCGAGAAATTAAAAATATCTTGGAAAAGACAATCGAACCTAATAGAAAAGACTGGTCTCTCAGATTGAATGATGCGCTATGGGCATATAGAATAGCATACAAGAATCCCCTTGGGATGTCCCCATTTCGATTTGTGTATGTCTAGCCTTGTAATCTTTCGGTTGAGATCGAACACAAAGCGTATTGGGCTATAAAAAGGGTGAACTTCAATATGGATAAAGCCGGTGAAACACGTAAACTTCCGTTGAATGAGTTGGAATAAATACGCAATGATGCATATGAAAGTGCTAAAATATCCAAAGATCGAATGAAACGAACTCATGACAGAATCATTCGTGGAAGCAATCGTCAATGAAGCCGACACAATCTGGTTGTCGGACCCCATTTATGGGGATTGACTGAAAAAGAAAGGTGAGGTCGTCGCACCCCCGACATGTATGGGGTGATTGTTGTACATAAGAGTCTTAGGAGTTAGGAGTTAGGAGTCGTAAGTACGTGTTAGGCCCGGGGTACGAAATCCAAGGAATTCTGGGGTGTTAAGTTTTCGATGAGCATTGCCGGAATTTTGAAGTGAGAGAAGTTGTAAAGGAATCATTGGAATGGAGAAAAGGAGCATAAACAGTGGGAAGAATAGAGAAAAGGAAATTATGAGAATTCAGCAGACCGGATCGGTCCGGTCCTGAATTAAAAGAACTGATCCGGTTAAGTCGGATCGGTCAGGTCCTACAACCGGATCGGTCCGATAATCTGCAGAATGATACTTCCCGAGGTTCACACCTCTTCAATCCAAACCAAATTCATTCCCCCAATCCCTTCTTTTCCCCCAAAAATTCGTCCCCCTATTTCCCCCCATACATGCCCTCCTATTTCATTATCAATCCTATAAATACATCCATCCCACACCCCATTTTCCTTCACACCTCCATATCCTTTCTTCTATCTCACTTTCTGTCTACTCCTTCCATACCCATGGCTGCTCCCCAGAAATATACCTCCATTGAAGTCCTGCCCGATGGCAATGGCGAATATCGTTCTCGCCGTGAAGCCAATTGGTGCCGGCAGTTTTTTAGCCCAACCCAAAAAATTCTCATTGAGTGTTAAATACTTTGGGATGAACTGCCTAATTCTGTCACAACCATGTTCATGATAAGAGGCTGGTGCAGATTTTGTAATGAACCATATGAGGTAGTTTGGGAAAATGAAGTGCGTCAATTTTACAGTTCGCTTGTCCGTACTGCTGAATTCGAATCCTAAGATTTTGTGGATTCCACACCAATACCGTTCTCACTCGAAATCCTGGACCAGAAACTTGAGTCTTATGGTGTGACCACTCCGGATCAATTTGATTATCCTATTCCCGATCCCGTTCTCACCAAGGCAGTTTGCATCTCAAGAATCGAGCCCCGTGCAGTTTGGAATACCGAGACCTTTCCCGTTGGTCGGTTATCCGACAAGGCACGGTTCACGTTTCACATTGTTTGTGCCAATATTTTGCAAACCTCCAATGATTCAGCAATGCGCCCGCGTCAAGCTACAATGATGTATCACTTGTTTGACCATGCAACTGTTATCAATTTGGGCCGTACATTTTACACTGATATTCTCTTTGTGGCTTACAATAAAATGGGTCAGGCACCTCTTTCGTATGGTTGTCTCATTACATCCTTGCTTAAGGATGCCGGTATTAAAGCACCCCAAGATCTTATAAACTTGTCTAAGCCATTAGGGCAAGAATCCTGCACTCGAAGTGAAAGGAAAATTCAGCTTATCCGTGCAAGGCACGGCGACGATTCGAGTGATGAGGACGCCGAGGAGGAAGAGGACGTTGCTGATGAGGATGTTGAGATGGAAGAAAGGGAGGAGGAAGAATATAATGAAACCGCTGATCCGGATTATGTTTCGGTTGGTACGGGTTTGACTGAGCGCGTTCTTTCCCTTGAAATGCGTTTCGACGGGTTCGTGACGTCATACGAGAGGGATATGAGTTTGGTCCTGCGTATGCAGGCGGATTTGTACCGTCTTCAGTTGGGTCCCGAGGCCCCCCTTCCTACTTACTATTACAATCCTTATGATCCTGCTACTCCCGGACCTTCCCGTCCCTCACCCGCCCCTTAGGATGCCCCGCTACCCCTTTATGTTTTATTACTTATGTTTGTGATGCTTTTTTTACACAGTTGTGTTGTATTATACAATTTTCATTATGATATTTGCTTGTTTTATTTATCGCACTCCTAATGTTGCTTTCTTTATCTCTCTCGTCCATTTGATTGAGGACAATGCAAATCACTAAGTTAGGGGGGATGACAAGTGCGTATTCATAAAACTTCGCATATATGTAAAATATATATATATATATATATATATATATATATATTTCTTCAAAATAAATAAAAATTAGAATTTAAAATTTTCAAAAAATATCACCTTTATTCTATTTAAAGTCTCAAATTGTTAACAATCAAAATTCACTAAGCCAAAATTGACCGAAGATGGAAATTGAAAGAAAATTGATGACTTAACGAATAAGTGTGGAGATTGATCAAACCCAGTGAGATTTCGAGCCTTTAAATTTTTTATGAGTTTTTAAATCAATCCGAGTTTATGATTAACTCAAAGTTCTTTTCAGCGTTTTAATAATTCGTTGATGATCTCAATCCTTTGTTTTGATCGGTTATGGAAAATGTGTGAAATGTTGTCTCAAAATTCGTGCTAAATATATCTCTGAACTTAATTAATCTCGAGATGCATATGGTAATGTGATTAGCAATTTGGACAATGAAGTAGGCTCTCGTTTGCAACCCAATTTGAGCCTAATATAATATTTCCCTTTCGTTTGATAACCCGAAAAAACTAAATAGCCCGGAATTTAGAAAATGGAATATTCATTAAGTCCGAAAAGTGCAACAAAAAGGGGCAAGAAAGAAAAAAAATAGATATGCTCAACAAAAATAGCAAGAAAAGAAACATAGCAAGAAGAAAAAAATGAAAAGAGAAAAAAAAGAAAGAGAAAAATGAGCAAATTCCCGAAAAAGCAATAACGGACATCATAAAGACATTTTCCAATTCCAACATTCCCTACCATTTCCATTTTTTCCCTTTTACACCTTAACCCCAAGAAAAGTCCTAACCGAGTCCAAATTGCGAAATTGGTTACCGCGTGGAGAGCTAAGACATGAAAAGATAAAATGAGAGATTAAATGGTGTGAAATAGAGGTGATATTCCCATTTCCTAATAACTGTATTCCGATGATGAGATATTTTCACCATATGTTCCCTTCTTTTCAATTTTGTATGCATGAATTTGTGTCCATTATATTTACTCTTTATATCATACATACCGAGAGAAAATAACAACAATCCGAGTGATTCGTTTCTGAGTGCATCCGTAAGAATTTGAATCAAAACGAATTTTCGAAAAGTAACGTAATGCTCAATCGGTGGAAATTTGAAGTTTAATTTTTGGCTTTGCACACACACACTATGGTTTGAGACAATTGAATATGAATTTATGGTGAGTATTTTTTGAAAAGTTTAAATTGTATAATTTTGAAGTATTTTGATATTTATTTGAGTCAATAAAGAATTTTGTGAGTACATTCACTGCAAACCCTCACGAGACAAAACTCGTCCTACTAGGGTAACCTAGGGGTTTAAAGGCTTGTTGCATACGCTAAATGCAATCGCTTGCCTGCGAAAAAGGTATTCTATCCTAATAAAAGAGTGGAGCATTAAACTAATTTCTTTTACATTGCCCGGGACGTGCAAAGTCCTAAATTAGGGGGATTTGACCAAGCATAAATTCTTCTGAATTTATCCCCTTAAGTTTGTGATTTTGATATCCCGAATAAGGTAATTGAATCATTTTTATTCCATATCATTGCCATTGATTGTTTCTAATAATTTCCCCGAGTTTCGTGTATTTCTAATGGATTTTACAGGAATTTAGTGCAAGAAAAGAGAGAAAGAAACCGGAAGAAAGGAAAGGAAGAAAAGTCAAAGGGAAAAAGCGTAAATTTCTATCCAGAATTCGAATTCGACACCTAAAGGGAAGTTGAAGTTCTTGATTTCACAAGAATATCGGAAGAAACACCACTTAAATTGGAGCTCGAGATCAAAAGTTATGGCCAGTCAAAGATCAAAGAGAAAAGCCAACAAGGAAGAAAATCGGACCGATCCGGTGGGAACTGAACCGATTCGAAAGGATCCAAGTCCAGTAGACCCCGGATGGATGAAAAACCGATGACAGCAGAACCGATTCGGTGGGTACCGGACCGATCCGATAGAATAAAAAAAGAATCGATCCGGTGGATGAAAAACGGACCGATCCGAGGGATATCCGGACCGATCCGGTCATGCAAAATCCTGGCATTTGTTGTGAAGATTTTGATGTGCGCAGCTGGTGAATTCTTGCTCCACAAGCAATTCTGGCTGTCTAATTCGTAGTACTTGGACCTATAAAAGCCCATGCCCTACCTCATTCCAAGGAGGTCGATTTTAGGTCAATTTTAGGGAGATAAATTCAGAAGTTAGGAAATTTTCATAGGAGTTTTCATAAACCCTAGTTTGTAAGGTTGAGAGAGTGACAACAATTTTTGGATTCAAGTCTTTTCCTGTTGCTGAAATCAAGTATAACAATTCCATTCTCTTAGTTGGTATCTATGTTAGTTAAATTTCAATTGTTTTGCAAATTATTTTCAATAGTTGTTAGATCTATAATTCTGTGTATGAAGAAGTTGTTCTTTAATCAAATCATGTCTAGCTAAATTCTTAAGGGATGGATTACATGAACTCACTCCGAGGCAAATTCCTTATTTAGAAAATAGAGGATAAATTAAATTCTGACCGAATCGTGAATGAAAATTATACAAACATAGTCAATCCACCGCTTAATATTTACCTTTGATTTCATATGATGAGGGCTAGATCCTTCATATATGTAATGCTTAGGATTTATAAAGGCTGGATCTAGTCAAGAATTTTAATTTTAAATTCTAGTATTCTACACTGTAATTCGTTAAGGTTTGAGGGATTGTACCCTAACCTATTTTCTCTGATTTGTCAATCTAATTTCTTCACAATTTTTAGTTTCTTTTTCTTGAAAGAAAATTTTTATTTCACTAGAAATTTCCCAATCATTAATCATCTTTTCCTATTTCTTTTGAGAAATTATTTCAAGATTTAATAACTTCTCCTACACAAGTCCCAATTGTTGATCCATGTGGATACGATCCCGACTTGTCGAATTATTACTAACGCGACAGGCTTGCACTTGAGCCTAGAGAAAATGCACTTTTGAGACAAATTCTTAGTCGCGTCAACACACACAGTAATACTTGGTCCCCCACGCTAAACTCTCGAAAGGATCACTTTGCATCGGTGTAGATTTTCTGCCAGTCCTGGGCTACCCAAAGGCGACTCCTGATAAGCTCAATTCTAGCTGACGTCTCCTGAATCACCTCTAGTCAGAGAAACTTGTTGTCCCCCACCTCTAGATAATAAGTAGGAGAGAGACAAGGTCTGATATACAAAGCCTCAAATGGGGCCATGCTGATCGTGAACTGATAGGAGTTATTATAAGTGAACTCCACCAGTGGAAGATACGGCTCCCAACCTCCTCCAAAATCAAGGACACACATATGTAGCATATCCTCTAGCATTTGATTGGTACGCTCTATCTGTCCATCCATTTGTGGGTGATAAGATGAAATCAATCTGAACTCTGTACCCATAGCCTCCTGAAAGCTCTCCCAGAAGTGCGACACAAAAATCTTATCTCTATCAGACACAATATTATGGGGAACCCCATGTAGCCTAACTATCTCGGCAATAAATAATTGTGCATACTGGTGCATGGTGTAGTATGTCCGTACTGGCAGAAAATGAGCTACCTTGGTCAATCGATCCGCTATAACCCATATGGAATCGTGACCCTACTATGATGTAGGCAACCCAGTAATGAATTCCATGTAAATACTCTCCCATTTCCACGTAGGTATATCCAATGGCTGAAGTAACCTTCGCGATCTCTAGTGGAAAACCTTTACAATATGATAGGTGACCCACTTAGACATGAACTCTGCAATTCCCTTCTTCATGCCACTCCACCAGTACTATCATCTCATATCCTAGTACATCTTATCCCCTTTGAGATGTACTGCAAATCTAGACCCGTGCAGTTATGTCATCACTACATGACGTAAATCATCTCCCTCTGGGACCACCAATCTCCCATTAACCTCAAACCCCCATCAGAACTCACTGAATAGGATTTAGCACCCTCAACTAAAATTAGTACAATCTGATCCTGATAAAAAGTATTCGCTACTTGTGCCTGTATCACCCTTATAACAATCTCGGGTGTGATTGACATAACAAATATAAAGGAATGGGCTACCACTTCCTGGTGTCACAACTCTTTACACTTCGTTCTCCATACTTACGCTAGGTCACCTATCAGTCTATGGCTTAATGCATTAACAACCACGTTAGCTTTCCACGAATGGTAGTATATCTCGAGCTGGTAGTATTTCACAAACTGCAGCCACCTTTATTGATGCATGTTTAACTCTTGCTGAGTGAATAATTATTACAGTGACTTATGGTCTATGAACAAGCAAAACTTCTCTCCCAACAAGTAATGTCTCCAAATCTGTAATATAAACACGATCGTAACTAGCTCCAGGTCGTGGGTGGGGTAATTCCTTTCATGAGGCTTAAGCTTACGGGAGGCAAAGGTTGTAGCCTACTCTTCCTGCTGAAGTACTTCACTGAGTCCCTATAAAGAGGCATCAGTATACACCAGGTACTCCACTCTCGGCCTGGGCAAAGCAAGAACTGGCGTCGAAGTCAACTTATCTTTCAGCTCGTCAAAATCCAATTGACAAGCGTCATCCCATATATATAGTATTCCCTTGCGAGTCAGATTTGTCAACAGACTCACTATCTTTGAAAAGCCTTGAATAAAAAACCTGTAGTACTCGGCTAACCCTAAGAAACTACGCACCTCTATCGATATGGTGGGATATCCCCACTGCTCACTACCGACACTTTGCTCGACTCAATCGATATCCCCAATTCTGACACAATGTGCCCTAAAAACTGTACCTCCCATAACCAGAATCCACACTTCTCATACTTAGCATATAGTTGATTCTCTCGTAGAGTCTAAAGAACATGTCCAAAGTGCTATGCATGGTCCTCCTCAGTTAGTGAATAAATCAGGATGTCATCTATGAAGATGATGACAAACTGATCCAAGAACTCTCTGAACACTCGGTTCATCAAGTCTATGAATACGCCGGGAGCATTTTTTAGCGCAAATGGCATGACTCTGAACTCATAGGACCCATATCTCATTAAGAAAGTAGTCTTCGACACATCCTTCTCCCTAATCCATAGATGATGGTATCCCTATCTCAAATCTATCTTCGAAAAGAAGGTTGTTCCTATCAGCTGGTCGAACATGTCATCAATTCGAGGAAATGGGGACTTATTCCCTATCGTGACATTGTTCAACTCTCTATAGTCCACTCCCAACCTTAGTCATCCATCTCTCTTCTTCACAAATAACATCGGATCTCCCCAAGGAGAGGTGCTCCTACGAATGAAGCCCTGGCCTAATAGCTGCTCTATCTGATCCTGTAACTCCCTCATCTCCACTGGATCCATACGATACGGTGCATGTGCTATCGGATGAGTTCCCAACATCATTTCTATGAAAAAATCTATCTCTCGATTGGGAAGTAGGCCTAGTATCTCCTGGAATTCATTCGAAAACTCACAAACAACTGGAGTCGAATCCAGGGTAATCATAATCTCCTTAGAGGTATCCTCCTCTATGTAATGCAAATGGGTGGAAGATCCTCCCTTTGGGCGAGGCATCACCACCAAAAACATATCCTGACCCGAAATGGCAAAGATAATACTCCTACCGAAAGAATCTATCATGGCTCTGTACGTAGTGAGTCAATCCATGCCAATAATGACGTTGTGCTCATGCATATCTAAAACTAGCATGTTCGTAGGTAAAATCAAGCAACCAATATCTATACCTACACCCCGACATATAAAGAAAATCAAAGACCCATTCCTCAGTGGTGAGTCTACACATGTTACTGTACTCTCTATCGTGTCTAATAACCCTAAGGCCCATGTAAAGTGAGCAGCTATAAAATAGTGCAATGCCCCAGCATCAAATAAGACTCTACCCATAGTCTCATGTATAGGATGCGTACCCTCTATCGCGGGGTGTACCTGATTGGGTTGGTTCTTAGCCTTGGATTCTTGGAAAGCTTTTTGTTCCTTCCTCTCACTGCCGTTATAAACTTTTAAGAATGTTAACCCTAGAAGAATGTCTTAATATCTGATATTAATTTCTTAATTTTTGTCATTTAACAAAGGGCTAATTTGGAAATGACTAAATCGCCCTCCCGAGGTCCCGGTTAGGCCTAAAAACGCCCTGAGACCCAAACTAAACCCCCGAGTACACTTTTTGAACTATTTCGACCCTTCCGGACACATTGGCGCACTCAAAATGACCATACAGGTGACTTATAATTTATTCAATTTAAATAATAATACTATAGTCCCGACATGACACAGACGCGTCCCGACTTAATTTCCATAATTGTCATATTATTCATTCGTGAAAATTTTAATAAATTCAATTCTACATATTACTTTACTCATTACGTAATATTCAATAATTTCCCAATAATTACTAACTCTTGTCACGCTAGTAATATATTTAAATAAATTTTTGAATTAATATTTAATTAATTTATCTCAATTACATTTAATAAATCCCCAATTTAAAAGACTTAAAAATACGGGGTATCACATATCTTTAGGATCCTGAACCTCCTGTTTCTTCTTCTTAAGGAATGCAAAATTAATTTGCAAATTCCGAATGTGTTCTACCAATAAAGGTTTCATTGTAATATGTGCTAATAATCCTCCCTCTTTTGACAACTTTAATTGAACACGGGCACACTGTATGCAACCAAGAATCCCCGATGATTTTTTACTCAAAGAATCTCCTACTACATTGGCCTTACCAGAATGATGATGGATCGTACAACCATAGTCTTTAATCATCTCTATCCAACGCGTCTGTCTAAATTCAATTCTTTTTGTGTAAACAAGTATTTCAAACTTTGATGATTCGTAAATATCTCACAATTTTCTCCATACAATCAATGTCGCCACAACTTCAAAGCAAAAACAATAGCAGTTATCTCCAAATCATGTGTAGGGTAATTTCGTTCTAGTATCTTCAGTTGTCTAGAAGCATATGCGATTACTTTCCCATTCTGAATAAGAACATATCCTAACCCTTGAAATGAAACATCTGTATAGATTACAAAAGACTCATTCCCTGAAGGAATAGTAAGTGTGAGAGCTGAAACTAACCGCTTCTTTAATTCTTTAAAACTCCTCTCGCATTCTTCATCGCACACAAATTTCACTTCTTTGCGAGTCAACTTTGTCAATTGTAACGCTATTGATGAAAATCCCTTAATCAATCTATGATTGTAACGTGCCAATCATATGAAACTCCTAATTTTTGTCACATTCTTAGGGCTCTCCCATTCAATGATAGGTTATACCTTCTTTGGATAAACATATATCACATTTCTCGAGACAAAATGCCCTAAAAATACATTTTCATTTAACCAAATCTCACACTTGATGATGAATTTAGCAAATAATTTCTTTTCTCTCAAAATCTACAATATAAGTCTCAAATGTTTACTGTGTTCCTCCATACTACTTGAGTAAATCAACACATCATCTATATATACAATCACAAATGAATAAATGAAAGGGTGGAATACCCGGTTCATGAGATCCATAAAACTACTAGAGAATTAGTTAATCCAAAACGTGTCAAAAAAACTCATAGTGACCATATCGAGTCCGAAAAGATATTTTGGAAACATCACTATCCTTTACTTTCAATTTATGGTAACCCGATCTCAAATCAATATTCGAAAATTCTCTCGATCCTTGTAATTGATCTAACAAATCATCGATACGAGGTAGAGGGTACTTGTTTCTAATGGCCACCTTATTCAATTATCGATAATGAATACATAATCGCATTGTTCCATCTTTCTTCTTCACAAATATCATCGGGGCTCCTCATGGTGAAACACTAGGCCGAATAAAACTTCTCCTTATCACATATTATAATTTAACTTTTAATTCTTTCAAGTCTGTTGGTGCCATTTTATATGGAGCAAGGGAAATTGGACCAATACCTCAAACTAATTCAATGGAAAACTCTACTTCCCTATCAGGCGACAATCCTGGAAATTCCCCTGGGAAGACATCAGAAAATTCTCTAACCACTAGTATATCTTCAAATCTAAGTGTCTCTTTACTAGTATCAATAACATAATGTAAATAACATGTAAAACCTTTACTAAACAACCTCTTGCTCTTAATTTTTTATTTAAGACAATTAGGAACACCATTACTTTCTCCTATAAACCTGAACTTGGGTTCACCTGGCAGATAAAATGTAACTACGTTTTGAAAATAATCAATAGAAGAATGATATGATGATAGAGAATCCATCCCCAATATAAAATCAAAATCTCTAATGGCCAACGGTGTCGAATCAACATATAAATCTCGCTCACCCATTCCTAAGACACAGTCTATATAAACATGCTCAACCATAATTTCACTTTCCATTTACGTAGAAATATATAAAGCACAATTGAGAAATGAACATGGTCTACCCAAATATGAAATAATAGGTAATGCTTCAATTGAATGCATAGTTACAGGGTGAATGAGAACATATAGATCTTTATTTGCAATAGGAAATTTACCTATAATAACTTTCGATGTAGCATGATCATCTTACAACGTCATCGTAAAAACTCTTCCTCCTGCCTTTGATCCACTCACTTGTCATGTTCCTCTTCCCCTAGTTGTACTACCTGGAGATAATCCTTTACTAGTCCCCACACTACTATCTGAAACTGCTCCCGATAACATAGGATGATTCTTTTTCAAATGACCCTTCTAATGACAGTTAAAACATTCTATATTCAGTAAGTTTGGGAAATTTCTCTTTATATGACCCGATGTCCCACAAAAGAAATAATCATATCAATCTCCTTGTGCTGCAACTCCTGAACCTCTTCCACTACTAGCTTCACCCCTTTGTGAACTACTTCCCATAACTCAACCATACTAAAATTTTAGCCCTCCAAGTCTTAAATATTATGTATCACTATCCTTTTGATAAATTGGATTGAATCCACTTCTCGTAGCCTTTGTTCTCGTTTCCCTCTTTCTTCAATCACATCCTTTTCTACTAGCATTGCTTTATTCACCTAAGTCAAATAATTAATAGTCTCTAAAGGTGACAATCGTGAGTTAAGGACTAACTGAAGTCCATCATTGAATCGACTACACATGTCTTCCTCGTTCTATATAAACTGCGAAGCAAACTTAGACTAGGCTAAAAGTTTAGCTTCATATTCTCTAATTGTCATGCTTCCCTGGTTCAACATAAAATATTCTTTCTCCATCTATTATCGATACATCGGAGGAAAATACTTATCATACAAAGCTTTAACAAAAGCATCCCATGAGATCAAATTTACACCTCCTGGAGAATCAACAAATGTTTGGTGGCATCCCACCAATACTTAGCTTCTCCTTTCAGCATATACGTTGCTAGGGTCATTTTCTAATTTTTAGGCATTATCATTACCCCAAAAATAAGTTCAATCTCTTTAACCCATACTTCAGCCTCGGTAGGATAAATTGCTCCTTTAAACGACGGGGGATTCTTTTTAATAAATTTCTTATGTGAAGTATTCCTTTTTCTCAGTGTATCATCTCCTCAACCTTAGTCAATGCTTTTGCCTCTAGTTGCCTAGCTTGTTGTTCTTCCATATGACCCATAAACCTAGCTTGCCTCTATTCTATTAAAGTCACAGCGCATGCCATTTTTTGCATATCTTTCAAATTGTTCTGGCTCTACATTTATTTGAATAGGTTTTTCAACCTTCGTGTCTGATGGCATATTTGAAGCGTCGTCTTTTATTCTCACATTAACATTCCCTCGTTCCATTCTTTTATATCTGAAATGAATCATAGATATAACAACATGCAGATATGCATATCTTTTCTAACACAATCGTTAGTATAAAACAAAGCATATTTCCTACATTCACTACCAAATCTAGACTCTTCTAACTCCAGAACATCTAAAACCTGGGCTCTGATACCAAAATATGACACACCCCAATTGTAAGGAAAAAAATTCCAATTGAGTCCATTGTATGTGTATTTTACTTATTCCCAGAACAAAACTTGTTTTTGAGTCATAGATAGATTTTCTATCACCACGATTCTCGCACTATCTATGACATAAGGTTTATTGAAAACGTTGTGACCAAGCATCAAAGTTAAATCATATCGAGTTTAATGGTCCATATTTTTTGTCTTCATTGAGATTGCATTTTGAAATGTCTCAGATATGAATGCGTAATGTTTATGGGACTAGAAAATTGTTTTAAGGATGTTATTTTATATATAAATGTTTTTAAAATGTTAAATATGATTTTAAAAAGTTTTAACTTCGTTTATTCCGAGATAAGGATTGTATTGAACCTTCCCTTGTGTTTAGAAGGATCAAAGGACACTTGTAGTCGTTCGAGCGACATTGCAAGGTCGTTCAAGAGAGATGAACATGTCATTCCTGCGACATGACCATTTAGTTCAGGTGACATGCTGATGTCATTCAAAAAAAACCGCTGACTCAAGTTTTCTATTTAATGCGTGTTTCACTCAGAATTTCGGAACTGCATAACTAATATTTCAGAGGATATAATTTTATTTTTCAGCAAAAGTTTTATAAGGGTTTCAAAGATAAAAAATATCCTGAGTGTTAAAAGATCCGAGCTTTCATTCCCATATTATATAGAGATATTTGTTTGCACCATTGGAGTTTGTTAATTCATAGTGAATAACCAGTTTCATTGGGTTTTGCGGTGAAGAAGCGGTGGAGTCCATGTTCAACATTGTAGACTTTGCCAAGTTGTATAGGTGGACACCGAGGCATTCGTGGGTGCGTGTATTGTGGACAAGTATCGTAGAAGGACTTCTACATGGACACTGTGGAGGAGTGGTTGATGGATCATAGGAGTGTCACACTTGTGGGGGATCAAGTCGTTAAGTAAGTCTATCATTTGTACTTTATAATTCCACATCATAGTGATTATATGGCTTGGTCCGTCCGAGGTTTTTTCCCTTAGTGGTTTCCTCGTACATCCAGATTTGCTTTTGTGAACTTATTTATTTTACTTGCTTTAATAACCTAGATTCTTGTTTTGGATTAAACACGATAAAATTGAGCTTAACTAAACTTGGTTCACATACTTTGTGCATATAAAATATTGAAAAAGGGTTTTTCATAAATAATGTTAGTTTTCACATCCTTAAAATACATTCGAAAGAAAATGGGGCCTACAAATTGTTATCATATCTATAAACATTTTTTTTGTGTATGTTAATCCCTTGTGTTTTTAAGGATGAATTTTGGAAACTTTGAAAGTTTTAGAGCTCCTATTTTTTATGGCATAAATTATGCTCATAGGAAAATGGGAATGAGAAGTGCATTGAAATCAATTGATGAGGGTGTCTGGTTAGCATTCAAAAAGGGTTGGACACCACCGATCACACGAGGCCACTACTTTAAAACCAATTAAGTCATAGACCGAAGCTCAACATAGACTTGTACTTTAAAACTCTAACGATTTTCACATTCTTTTCTCACATGTCACACCGGAAGAGTATAATAGAATCATGACGTGTGAAACTTAGAAAGAGGCTTAGGATATTCTTTCACTTACTCACGAGGGCACTATAACGCTTAGGGCATCTAAACTTCAAAACCTCACTACACAGTTTGAGACGATTAATATGTTGGAGAGTGAGTCGTTTGATGAGTTTTAAGCTAGATTGTCAAATATTTTCAACTTTTCTTTTAATTTGGGAGAGAAAATACCCGACAATCGTGTCATAAAGAAAATCTTACGGTCGTTGCCGAGTAGATTTGATGCAAACATGACCATTTTTTAACTCCTTGGGTATGCTTGAATCGACAAAACTGGAAGAGATTGTAGGTGACCTATAAACCTATGAACTCGATATATTTACCTCCAAGAAAGTGCCAAAGAATGAAAAAGTCATTGCTTTGAAGGATCGAAAAGAGGATACTAAAGTTTCGAATGATGATTCTGATTTCGATTTTAAGGATGTGTCCTTGTTGGTAAAGAAGTTTGAAAAGTTTCTTAAGTTCCAAAAGAAATCAGAAGATGTGGAAAGAATTGAGAAATTCAAGAACAACAAGTTCGATCCCGCTCCTAAGGTTAAGTGTTTTGGGTGTGAGGGGTATGGTTACAAGGTTGCCGAGTGTCCCAATAGACTTAACAAAGAGGGCAAGAAATTGATAGCTTATAATGCCACCGTAATTAATAGTGAACCAGAAGAGGGAGAGAGTTCCCCCATTAAGTACAACTTTGTAGCATTCATGGCATGTCATGTGAGCAACGACGATAAATTTATCCATGAAGAATCTCATGTGCATGACACGTTCGAGGCCATTGGGTGTGAATCCAAAGTAAGCGAGGGTGGAGCTAGTTAAGATGAGGAAATTTATGTAGGAGAGTTGCAAGTTGCCTTCAATGATTTGTATGTGAAAGCAGTAAAGGTGAAAAAGGAAAACTTAAATTTGCAAGCTAAGTTGAATAAGTGTCCAATATAAAATAATGATGATTTAAACATCGTTCCAGATGAGATACCAACAGAGAAGAAGAAGATTGAGAAGTTCACGGACGGGTTGACATGGAGGATCCGTCAGCATCTGTTAGGGAACCTTTCGTTGGCCACGTATTCTGATGTGGTTAACGCTGCTTTGTTACACTGCCAGGACCACCGCTTTCATATGGCCGAGGGCAAGAGGTCGGGAGAGTCTAGCCATCAGGGCAGGACATGAGGACATGGTGCCAGTGGGGCACAATCTGTCCAGGGGCAGAGACAGGGTGAGCAGGGTTCGCAGCAGGGGGATCAGAAGAGGTTCCGATCAGGGAACTACAGGCAGGGGCATGGAGGTTTCCATCAGGGCCATGAGGGTCCAAACGGCCAACAGGGGCAGAATGGGCAACAGTTTCACCAGGGCCAGCAAGGCCAAGGGAGGAACGGTAACGGCCACCAGGGCCGGGGACTGCAGGGGCAGAGAGGAGGGAACTTCCCAGGGAAGTGTTTTGTTTGTGGCAAGACTGGCCATAAGCGACAGGATTGTCCTGATAGGGGCAGGGCCCCACAGCAGCAGCAGCAGGGTGCTCGCCAGGAGCCACATAGGCCTATGTTTCCCGCACCACCACAGATGGCAGCATTGCCACCCATTCCAGCAGTCCCAGTTCAGTAGGGGCAGCGACAGTATGGACGTGTCTATAACGTTCACCAGGCTGCAGTTCCTCAGGCACCGCCCGCGATTGAGGGTACGTTTCCTATCCATGGCACTATGGGTCGGGTATTATTTGATACGGGGGCCACACACTGTTTTATAGCTACACACTTCGCGAAATCTTTAGGATTGTTATCTAAGGCAGAGAGCACAGTGACGTGTGTCGACTCACCATTGGGGAGTGGGTCACTTATTTTCTTTATATGCCAGGGAGTGGGGGTAGAGATTGGTGGTTTGGTATTACCTGCAGACATGTTAGTATTAGATATGCATGTTCACGATGTGATTATCGGTATGGATTGGCTCGTAGCTTATAGGGCCATTATTGATTGCTTCAGCGGGAGCATTGTTTTTGCCATTCCGGGGCAAGAGATGTTTATAGTGGCGATGCCTCGCCCAGAGGGAGGATCGACCGCTCATCTGTATTACATTGAGGAGGATACCTCTAAGGAGGTAGTGATTCCTTTAGATTCAATCCCGGTTGTCAGGGAATATTCGGATGTGTTTCAGGAGATACCAGGCCTACCCCCCAGTCGAGAGATAGACTTTGTTATAGACCTATTGCCAGATACGAGGCCTATAGCACGCGCACCATACCGTATGGCTCCGGCAGAGATGCGAGAGCTACGAGATTAGATAGAGCAGCTGTTAGGTCAAGGCTTTATTCGCAGGAGTACCTCGCCTTGGGGCGCTCCAGTTCTATTTGTGAAGAAGAGGGACGGTTCACTGAGATTGTGTGTGGACTATCGAGAGTTGAATAAGGTCACGATACGGAATAAGTATCTGTTGCCTCGAATCGATGACTTGTTCGACCAGTTGAGAGGAGATTCTTTCTTCTCGAAGATTGATTTGAGATCGGGATACCATCAGTTGCGTATCAGGGAAAAGGATGTCTCGAAGACTGCGTTCTTATCGAGATATGGTTCTTACAAGTTTCGGGTTATGCCTTTCGGTTTGACCAACGCTCCAGCTGTGTTTATGGACTTGATGAACAGAGTGTTCAGGGATTTCTTAGATCAGTTTTTCATTGTCTTCATCGATGATATTCTGGTTTACTCATAGACAGAGGAGGAGCACGTCGAGCATTTGAGGCAAGTTTTGCAGACACTTCGTCAGAACAAGTTGTATGCAAAATATGAGAAGTGCGGGTTTTGGCTGAAGGAAGTCCAGTTTTTGGGACACATTATTTCCGACCGGGGAATATCTGTTGATCCGAGGAAAGTATCAGTGGTGAGGGAGTGGGGACAGCCCACGACACTGACTGAGATTCGTAGTTTCTTGGGTCTAGCAGGGTACTACAGGAGGTTTATTCGGGGTTTCTCAGAGATAGTAGGTCCTTTGACACATCTGACTCGTAAGGGTGTGCCATACATCTGGAGTGACGCCTGTCAGTTGGCATTCGATGAATTGAAGGACAAATTGACCTCAGCACCTGTGTTAGCATTACCGTGACCGGGAGTTGAGTATTTGGTTTACACCGACGCGTCTTTGCAAGGACTTGGAGGTGTATTGCAGCAGGAGAGACAGGCCATAGCTTATGCTTCCCGTAAGCTTAAGACTCATGAGAAGAATTACCCCACGCATGATTTGGAGTTGGCGGCAGTGGTATTTCCCCTACGGATTTGGAGGCATTATCTTTTGGGGGAGAAGTTCCAACTGTTCACGGATCACAAGTCCCTACAGTACCTGTTCACGCAGAAGGAGTTGAATATGCGGCAGCATAGGTGGCTTGAGTTTGTGAAGGACTACCAGTTCGACATCCAGTATCACCCGGGAAAGGCTAACGTGGTAGCAGACGCGTTGAGCCGTAGGCCAGCAGATGAGGTGGCAGAGGTGTGGAAGGCTAAGTGGAAGGAATTGGGACACCAGGATGCAGTGGCCCGATCTTTCATGTCTGTGATGACAGTTACACCGCAGATTGTCACGAAGGTAGTACGGGCACAGGCTAATGACTCGTTCTGTCAGGAGCAGATAGTTCGATTACTAGCAGAGGCAGCTGAGTCCTATACCGTTACTTCAGATGGGGGATTACGCTTCAATGGGAGATTGGTTGTTCCGGAAGGGGAAAAATTGCGACACGAGGTGATGGTAGAGTCGCACGGCTCACGGTTCGCGGTACATCCCAGAGGGGACAAAATGTACCAAGACATAAGACGCCAGTATTGGTGGAGCGGTATGAAGATAGATATCATTGAGTTTGTTTCGAAATGCTCCACTTGTCAGCTTGTAAAAGTGGACATCAGAGACCGGCAGGATTGCTACAGCCATTGGAGGTCCCAGTGTGGATGTGGGAGAGCATATCCATGGACTTTATCACGGGGTTGCCTATGTCGCAGAGGGGTCACGACTCCGTTTGGGTAATTGTGGATAGGTTGTCCAAAGTCTCTCACTTTTTACCCGTAAGGACTGACTACACTACGGGACAGTATGCCCAGCTCTTCATTTCAGAGATTGTGAGACTTCACGGTGTGCCCCTAAATATCGTGTCTGACAGAGACAAGATATTTGTTTCGAGGTTTTGGGAGAGTTTCCAGGAGGCCATGGGCACGGAATTGCGGTTGAGTACGGCTTATCATCCGCAGACTGATGGGCAGACCGAGCGCACAAATCAGATGTTGGAGGGCATGCTACATATGTGCATTATTGACTTCGGGGGTGGATGGGAGCAGTACCTACCACTGGTGGAGTTTGCTTATAACAACTCCTATCAGTTCACTATTGGCATGGCTCCGTTTGAGGCATTGTACGGTAGGCCTTGTCGTTCCCCAGCGTGTTGGTTAGAGGTGGGGGACAACAAACTACTTGGGCTGGAAGTGATTCAGGATACTTCGGCAAGGATTGAGTTGATTCGGAATCGCATTCGGGTAGCTCAAGATAGGCAGAAGAGTTATGCTGATGCGAAGAGGTTTTTCAGAGAGTTCCAAGTGGGGGACCAGGTTTTGCTCAGAGTGCCTCCTATGAAGGGGATTATGCGTTTCGGGAAGAAGGGGAAGTTGGAACCAAGGTATGTGGGGTCGTTTCCCATTATTGAGCGGATCGGACCGGTTGCGTATAGACTTGGGTTACCGGAGCATTTACATCGGATTCACAATGTGTTCCATATTTCCTCGCTGAGGAAATACCTTAGAGATAATTTGACCCATTCTCACATTGCTGTGGAGGACATCGATCTCCAGCCGGATAGCTCCTACGAAGAGGGGCCGATTGCTATTTTAGATCGAAGCGAGAGAAAACTGCGGTCAAAGATAGTTCCGTTAGTGCGTGTTCAGTGGCGACATCATAATGTCGAGGAGTCCACATGGGAGCGCGAGGATGATATGTACGAACGTTATCCAGAGTTGTTTTTAGCAGGTACTTTCTAGTTTCGAATTTAGGGGTGAAGTATGTAATACCCTGTATTTTTGGCTATATTTATTTTTGGGATTAATTAATTAAATGCGTATTAATTAGAAATTAATCCGGGTTAAAAATACTAGCGAGATGTGAGTTGGTATTTGAGTATATTGAGCATATATTATGTTATATGAAATATTGAATTATGATATTTTTCGTGAGATTTATATACGACAAATTGGGAATTTTGTTGAGACGCGTGTGACCGCCGCGTCATGGTGTATTATTTTAATTATCAAAGTGGTTTTTATTTCTATTATCTGTATGGTCGTTTTGAGTGCGCCAACGCATCCGGAAGGGTCGAGATAGTCAGAAAACACTAGCCGGGGGTTTAGTTTGGGTCCCGGGGTATTTTTAGGCCATACCGGCAACTTAAAGGGTATTTTGGTAATTTTGTATTTTGAGGAATTAATAATGAGGAAAATTAGGAATCTTAATCTGATGTGGATTTAACCCACTAAACCCACTAACCAACCCATATTAACCCATTAAGCTACGGAGGTTATCATTTAGGTTTCCAACTTTCCCAAAGAAAACCCTAGCCACCATAGCCACCATAGGAGAAGAAGCTTGGAGAAAGAGAGAGAGAGGGAATTCTGCAGAAATCTTCACCAAACCAACACCAAAATCAGAAATCGAATCAAGGCAAGTGATTTAAATTACATTCTTTATGCAGTGAATGCTTCTTCCATGTTAGAAATCTTGATAATCTATCTTAATTAAGAGTTAAAGGAAAACCCATGAAATTGGAAGTTATTAGCTTAATTTTGGGTATAGGTTTGCATGTAGAAACGTTGCTTGAAGATTGAATTCAAAGACTTCATTTTTATGTAGTGTAAAAACGGATTAAATTCTGGGATTTGATTATGAAAAAAAATCTAGGGTTCATGTTCTTGAAAAATTGGGGGAAAAGTATAGAATCTTGTGATTTAATGATGTTTGGGATGCATTAATGCCTTAAAAGATGTTAGTATATGACCTTAGCATGTTTTAGGATGATTAGAAAACTTAAAACATTGTTGGAACGAACTTTGGAGAAGATTTGAGGAGTAAGAATGGTGAAAAACGAAATTTAGAGAAATCTGGGACGAAACTGGTAGGTCGTTAGAAGCCCCTCCCCAGGTCGTTCGAACGAACTCGTTCGAATGAGCTTCTAACGAGTTGACCAGTCGCTTCTAACGAAAGGGAACTTCGTTCGATAACTTCGTTTGAACGAGATCTCGTTACAAGGTACAGTTCGTTCGAACGAACTGGATCTCGTTCGAACAGTCTCGTTCGAACGAGACTTCTAACGAGCTGACAGTTGAATCTCGTTCGAACAGTCTCGTTCGAACGAGACTTCTAACGAGATGGCAGTCTGGGCTTTTTTGGACTGTTTTGATTTTTGGAGTCTGGTAAACTTGTTCGAGGATATAGATAACATTCCGATGATGATGTAATGATAGAATTGGGATTTTTGGGTATTTATGAGAAGGAAATTATATATGAGAGTTAAATTAAATGGACGGTTTGGGTTGAGACGTGAGTGTCTACTACGACGGGAGAATAAATTATGGTGCGTATGATTATAAACCGAAATAGTATAAATTGTGATAATTATAAGTTGGTACGAGAATGCGATATGTACTACGATTAAACTACGGGATTACTAAAGACGTGTGTTTACTTAGTATTGGTATATAAATTGTGTGTATGACATACCTACCATACTTGCTATCACGGGAGGTTTGCATTCGCTTAGGGCCCTCTAATCCTTGTGTTGCCCGGATTTAGACTGGTTACCTTGATGAACATAGGTCATAGAAAGACTTATTGGGATATTAATAAGTCCGCTGATCGTGGGAGAGTAGGTATGTGCGTGACCCATGTGATGTGACTGTGTTCGCCTCCATTATTTGTGATGTTGTTATCTTTGAACTATTCCTGAGAGATTCGGAATATGTGATCCTAATGTACGTGATGTACCGGGATGGATAGTAGAGTATGTGTGCACCACAGCTTAGTTCTCGGGGTGCTTGTATTGTATATTTATGTTGTGATTAATATACACTTAATTAATGGAAACCTTCATGTTAATGTTGTACAAATAATTACGGTATTGTTTCGAGAAATATAACGAGTTAGCTGATAGTGAAATATGTTGCATATTGAGCATCTGAGTTTACGTTAAACCCCTATTTAATTGCGAGCGTTATAATGTTAAAAGAACCGAGTAATATGGGTAGGACCTATGATAGTCTAGCTAGATATGATGTCACTCAGCTAGTGGTCCGTGTCGTTGTAGATGGGTACTTACGTTAGGAGTGCACAGTTAGACGAGAGGTAAGAATATCATGTGAGTGCACGTCCTAACATGTACTTTGCATTTAATGTTTTAAATGTTTTTAAAGCACTTGCAGGTTTTTAAAATATAACTCCACATTCGGGCTCTGACCCGTTTGCTTTCAAATCTACTTTTCTTGTAAAACCATTTTAGGTTCCTAGCCACAAGGACACCATGCATAGGATACTCATTCTGGTGACAAGCTGTAGCTGTTTGTGGAAGTTACAGGGATTTGCTTGTAGACGCCTCTATCACTTGGATTCCAGATTCATTATCTATCAGTTGTAGGGCATGTTGCCCATTCCTATTAGAGTTACATTTCCATTACAGTTTTCAGACTTTGGCATGTATTGTTTTAGCATTCGGTTTATTTATTTCAGTTGTGGGATTTGTAGTGAGGAGTTTTCCTCCAGACTTTATTTACAATATGTGATGGTTATTCTTTTTACTTCAGTATGGTGAATGGTGTTATTACTCTTTATTACACTTGTTGCATGTTAATCGGACTTTAATTAAAATTTGGCACTTGCTTTTTAAATACTAGGTGGTTAGTAATCTTTGAAATGTTTTCGACAGTGATGCTATTAACTGGACCAACTTGGCATTTTGAATTAATTTAATAAAGGAGTAGCTACCCGGTATTTAATTAGTCGGGGTGTCACAATGAACATGTGATTTTTTCTTCAAGGTTTGATAAAATGATCACAAAACATCTAAGGGCTTGGAATTTGAAAATCAAAGTGTTTGATCACAAAAAGATGTGTAAAAGCCTTACAAGAAGTGTAAGTTCGTATCTCTTTAAATATGGAGATAAATCTCCAAGAGATATACTGAAAATATTCCATTTGAAATCAAGAAAAATAATTTGTTGCATGCTCGTTTGAATGAACTGTACCTAATTCAATCGACATGTGCCAATTCGTTTGAATGAACATCGAGCAAGATATCAAACAACATTCCAGAGCGACGAGGAAAATGGGTCATTAAAAGATTCATTTGATCGATTAATATCGAAATAGATAAGGAACCTCGTTCGAACGACCTATAATACCTCATTCTAATGAGCTTCCTTCAGATTAAAAAATTTTGACAAAACATTTTATGTTTTCAAAATTTTTTAAAATACTCCTGAACGTAATGATTAAGAAAAATCTATCTCATATACCATCTTTGATGATTGCACTGGAGATCTCAAATCTTTTATCTTTGATTGTTGCATTCTTTTTTACGAATATAGAGATTTTTATTGATATATGCAAGTGATAAAATCCCTCATCAATGCCTTATTACAAGAAACTAGAGAAAAGAAGTCAACAAACAACATCTCCACAAGAAGAATGACAAACTCCATCAAGTAACAAGACTAATGTAAAGAATTTGAAGCTTATCTAATCTCAAAATACCTTTGAAGTACTTAGGTAATAGATCCAAGTGATGGGACATCAATGATTAATTATGCGTACTACCAATGTTGGACAGGAAATCAGCAACCATATTTGCGTCTATATGAATATGGATGAAATGACAATGGAGCTGGGAGGATATTGAGAGAGATCTATCCACTAACCGTTTAACATGCCATGGACAAGTATCTTTGTTATGCAAAACATCAATTATAATCTTAGAATCTGATTCAATGATTAGTTCATAGTTTTTAAGGTCTTGAATGTAGGTCAAACCATGATAAATAGCAGTAGCCTCTGCCTTTAAACTTGAATGAACATCGAAAGCCTTGTAGAAGAGACAAATATCATCTCCCAGGTGGTTTTTTAACACCCTACCACCTACACTACACCCTCGATTGCCCGAAAAACTACCACCTACATTCAATTTCATAATTTATTGTTTTTGGATGGGGTGGGGGAGGGGGGGGGGTAATGCACCAAAATGGACTGGAACCTTGAAATTTTTGGACCCTTATAACACATAGAAATACCATCTTGGACGTTCTTAATGATTTTATTGATGATCAATGGAGAGTTTTCAAATCTATCCATGTTTCTATTGATCCGAAGGTGCCAACAAATCAAGATATGGGTCAATTTGAGGTGAGATTTGGATGAGAACTTCGAAGATAACCACCAAGAAATAAGCCTTTGCCTAAGAGAGCCACTTTGACCATTTACAACATACTTTAAACCAAATAATTCCCATAATTTAGTAGAAACTTCACTATGTGAGAATAAATTTTCAAAAGTCTCTTCCTGATTAGTTTTGCAAGAAACACATTTTGAAGGCCACAGCCAGATCCATTTATTAAAGAGGGAATGGGAAGTTGAAGCATCTTTTTGCAAGCGACTGCATAGATCATAGCATATCGCGGCAGTATGCTGCTAAGACGCAACACCAAATCACCCATTCGTACTACGACTTGGGGGCTTATTGATATGACCAACATTGTCCCCTGCCGCGGAACCTACTTATAGAAGGTTGATGCCTAGAGCTGGGAGACCGCGACCTTGTGATTATATGGCTCCCCATTTACAGGTCTTTGCCTTCTACCAGACATACTGCGGAATCTACATGATTGATTTGCCTAATTAGGCCACAACATCTTAGACTAGCTCCGGCCTGGGATCAAACAGACCGTAACCCCCTATTCACAACTGCTTCCCCATCAAAAGGGATTACTCTTCAAACTCATTTTCATTTCACATGCTCAGGGCACACGACACATCTTACATATGACACACCCTAACCTAGTTACATATAATTAAGTTTGAAAGTCAAAGTGAGTCAAATCATAGTTACCATAACCAAACCATCTTCACAAGTATTCTTTTTCGTTAACAACATGAAGCCATAAAGCCAAAACTTTTCACATATTTTAAAGTGATTATGCTTATTCAAACTTGCTTCAAGGATAAGTAAAATTAAATTACCCCTTTTTCATTTTACCAAAATTATGGTTTTATGCATCCTTTCCTAAGCCAACACGACCTCCTAGATTTGGCAGTGACATCATGCCACCTGAAACACATAACCATAGTAACCATGAGCAAAAGATCCCAGTGAATGCATCATTACTAAAATATTGCATAAAATTAAATGCAATAAATCATATACATGTGGTAATACATATGTACTTATCCGGCTCAGTTATAAAGAATGGCTAATTATATACTTATACAGCCCATTAATAATTATGTACTACTTATCCGGTCCATTCATAAAGAATTTCTCAACTGATCCAAATAATGATTGAAATATCATGTCTGTAATAGACAATTCTCCCTCATTCCTAGTCGAGGAGTAACCCCTGTTTGTAACAGACAATTCTTCCCCATTCTGGGTCAGGAAGTAACCTCCCATTTCGGTAACCTGAAATGAACAATTTCATATTCCACATTTTCTTGATCATATTCGTAATACATCTTACCAATAAGAGATATTCATACCGTATCCATAACCATGTGTAATACATATTACCCGTGAGTGATATTCATGTCTTATCTGTAACCATGTGTAATAAATCTTACTTGTGACTGATATTTAGATCATCTTCATAACGATATACAAATACCTCATTCCAGCGAGTACACTCACTTTGGCCACTTCATGTATTTTTCCTTTGCCTTTGTCCAACACTTGTTCAAACGATTAGTCTTTCCTTTCAAATATAAAATTTTACAATATTAGTGTCATTATAAGTATATTAACAATCCAAATAATACTTAAACGTAACTCAATTCATAAGCATCATATGATTCCATTCAAATCCTTTATCATAAATGAAGTTCCATTCATATTCATGTTACGATATCTAACATATCTAAATCATAACCCAAACATACTTTAATTTCTTCCTGGTAACCCAATTCTTATCATATTACGTTCCCAATAAAAAAGACAACACATCATTTCAAGTTTCCTAGAGCAAGATGTGTCCATTTCTTTATTACAAAGAAAATTTGCCCTATAGGCTGCTTTATCATTGAGTCAAATTCCAGGAATTTTCATAATTTTTCTACATCATAACTTCCTGTGATATTTCACCCTGAATCCATAAACATATTTACCAATACAACATTAAATTTTTATAATTTTTAAGGTTCATTTGCCTTGTCAAGCAAAACATCGAACACCTGGGGTGCATACTTACACCTTTGGGGTAGATGTAACACCCGAACTTCAAACTATCACCAAAGATTCATTTCTTTGTATTTTCACATAATTTTCGGATATGTTATACATGTATGAGTCTCTTTTGTTATAAAACTAGAATTACTCAATTCCAATAAATATACAAAAATATATAGGAGATGTAATACACAGGGTTTTCAATAGAATCAATATACATGATTTACACGTTCAACTTTTCTTAAACCCACATTTGTCCATACGTATACATCAAAACACGAAAGTTTTGTAAAAAATTAATGATTTCCATAATTTCAATCAGTAATAAAAAGAAATAAACAAGGCTTACGGATAGAATTACCATAGGGATTTTTACGTAATTTCTTGTGAAATTTTCTCCAACTTTTTCTCGCCTTTCCCGTCCTAAACCTCCCGTTTCTTTCTCTTTAGGCCAAACTCTCAAAAATGGCTGAGTTTGGGTGAAAAAGGAGATTATGTAAAGGGTGTAAAGTCGGCATAAGTCACCTCCCCTTGGTCCAACCAAAATATGACATGTGGTACCATATAAAGCCAAATATCATTTAAAGCTAAATGACTACTTTACCCCCTATTCATGATTTCAGTATAACTCTTTACTCGAACCTCCGTTTAGCACACCATTTGTTGTGTTACAAACCTAAATCACACGTATATGACCTTAAGTTAATTGCTATATTATAAGGGTCAAAACTAGCCTCCAACCCGAACATTTTTATCGAAAAGTTCACAAATTTGTGTTTGTGACTAATTTAATATTTCATAAGTTGTGAAGGTAGGATTAGACTAAACACAATAACTTAAAATTATATATTCTAATAAAACATTATCCCCATCCCATTTGGTAATCATGATTTAAGCATAGTTTATCATATTCATAACCGGGTTGTCACAACCATCCCCTCTTAGAAAATTTCGTCCCCAAAATTTAAGATGAATTTCACTTATCAAACAATTGGGGATAATATTTTCTTATTCTATATTCCAATTCCCATGTTGTTTATTTAATTTTTATGGATCCTCCACAACACTTTAACTATGAAACTACTTTATTCCCTAATACTTGCTCTTTACGACCAAGAATTTCAATCGGTTCCTCGATGTACGACACATCTTCTTTCATAATAACTTCAGTATCCTTATCATTACTAGTGACAACAATCGTGTAATGATTTCTTATTAATGAAAACCAAACCCCAAATCATATTTTACTTCATACATTATATACGTATGTCCAACATTCACACATACTAGATTATCTGTTATATCATCGTATATTCACAATGAGTGAATATTCTTAACAACCTAGTGTCATTCTTTACCTTTCTTCCTTCATTCCTATAGTTTATCCTTGTCATCATGTAATATTTCAATTCACAGATATCATATTACCATATTGGCTTATTACAAGTCATATTTACATTTTCCATTCAACACCAAATACACGCGTTTGACTTTAACTACTATCCATGTCATTTCTGATGTTTAAGAGTATGTTAAATCTCGTCGATACAATTTCTTAATTTAAATATATCATACCAACTTTTCATATATCAAAACTGTACAATCATTCGCGAAATGTTTATTCTTAAACAAGATTTCATATTCACGTTCCCGTATATTGTGCAGTCATGCACTATGAACTCAATATAACTTCTCAATATATTCCCCTTTTTAGTATCGTGTGATTATTCTTTAACTAAACATACAACGGCTATAACTAGTAATTTACTTGGCATAATAACTTTACAATCATAATCTTACCCCAATCCTTATTAACATTATAGTCTTATGCAATATTATCAATACACTCACCTTACCCATTTTTTAACATGGACATTAAACATAACATCACCACTGAAAATTTTAACCACACATACAAACCCCAAAATACTTATCTTAACTATTATATGTCGTATTTCTTTCGAATAACTTGAACCAATGCCTTAATGTATCCCATTAGGGTATCTCACATAACATCTTATCCTTACACATACTTCTTGGTGACACCATATAATGTCAATCATATTCATTATATGGCATACTCTTAGTGATAACACGTACATACAATGACAAATACAACTCAATACCCACCCAAACCAGTTGTCGATATTCCAACCCGATTAACATCCTTCCCATACTCATAAACAACACATACACTTAAAAGGGCTCCACAATATTTTTGAAATTCCAACTCTTTAACACAGCGTCTCAACTTTACTATTCATATAAGCATTTCAAAACATCCCAAGAGTAATATTCACTACATATACTCATGCTATAAAAACAATTACATCTCAACTCTTATCACTCTTTTCTTCTAATTATCATAATTTAGTATGAACCCATATTCTAATAAATTATTATATATTGACTAGTAATTGAATTTCAGACCATTTCACATATTAAAATTTAATCATATACAACTATTAATCCTCTCACTTCACCATTACCATGTGAATCTTCATTTTATTCACACTCTAACAATTTACTATCTCATCCTTTAATGTAATATGGGTTCTCGTACCTCACTCTCCGACATAAATGGGCACACACCAAACCATGGTTTAATAAGTGATACAACTCAAGTCTACATATTCTAGTATATGAAGAGATTACTTCCAATACTTCACAATTTTCATATGCCGCATTTTGTCTTTAAAAATTTACCTTCAATGACATGTTTGTCGATACCACAAATAAAACAATGCAATGATTCAAATTAAAGTACATGTATTCATTGTCATTCCCGAATAAACCTTAACATATCATTTCCTTTACAACAAGATCCTTACATTTCATATCCCATACAACAATATATATGTATAACTAACAAATGTTAGTCAATAAAGCCAATTTGCTGATGACTAAAAACAATTTCTACTTCCACTGCCAAATCTAGGCGCTCCTCACCCCAGAACCTCTAAAACCTAGGCTCTGATACCAAAGTTGACACACCCCAATCCAGTTACTTATATTTAAGTTTGAAAGTCAAAGTGAGTCAAATCATAATTACCTTAACTAAGCCATCTTCATGAGTATTCTTTTTTGTTAATAGCATAAAGCCATAAAGCCAAAACTTTTCATATATTTTAAAGTGATTATGCTTATTGAAACTTTCTTTAAGGATAAGTAAAATGAAATTACCCCTTTTTCATTTGACCAAAATTATGGTTTTATGCATCATTTCCTAAGCCAACCCGACCTCCTAGATTTGGCAGTGACATCATGCTACCTGAAACACATAACCATAGTATCCGTGAGCAAAAGAGCCTAGTGAATGCATCCCTACTAAACTATTGCATAGAATTAAATGCAATAAATCATATACATTTGGTAATACATATGTACTTATCCGGCTCATTTAAAAAGAATGGCTAATTATATACTTATACAACCCATTAATAATTGTGTATTACTTATCTGATCCATTCATCAATAATGGTCCAACTGATCCGAATCATGATTCACATATCCTGTCTGCAATAGACAATTCTCCCCCATTTTTGGTCGAGGAGTAACCCCTATTTGTAATAGACAATTCTCCCCCATTCCTGGTCGAGGAGTAACCACGGTCTGTAATAGAAAATTCTTCGCCATTCTGGGTCGGGAAGTAACCTCCCATTTCAGTAACCCGAAATGAACAATTTCATATTCCATATTTTCTTGATCGTATCCGTAATACATCTTACTAATAAGAGATATTCATATCGTATCCATAACCATGTGTAATACATCTTACCCGTGAGTGATATTCATGTATTATCCGTAACCATGTGTAACAAATCTTACCTGTGAGTGATATTTATATCAGCTCCAGAACGATATACAAATACCTCATTTGAGTGCATACACTCACTTTTGCCACTTCAAGTATTTTTCCTTTGCCTTTGTTCGAAACTTGTTCAACCGGTTATTCTTTCCTTTCAAATATAAATTCTTACAATATTAGTATCATCATAAGGATATTAACAATCAAAATAATACTTAAACGTAACTAAATTCATAAGCATCATATGATTCCATTCAAATCCTTTATCATAAATGAAGTTCCATTCATAGTCATGTTATGATATCTAACATATCTAAATCATAACCCAAACATACTTTAATTTCTTATTGGTAACCAAATTCTTATCATATTAGGTACCTAATATAAAAGACAACACATCATTTCAAGTTTCCTAGAGCAAGATGTGTCTATTTCTATATTACAAAGCAAATCTGCCCTATAGGCTCCTTTATCGTTTAGTCAACTTCCAAGAATTTTCATATATTTTCTACATAATAAATTCCTGTGATATTTCTCCCAGCATGCATAAACATATTTAACAATACAACATTAAAGTTTCATAATTTTTAAGGTTCATTTGTCGTGTCAAGCAAAACATCGAACACCTAGTGTGCATAATTACACCTTTGGGGCAGATTTAATACCCGAACTTCAAACTATCACCAAAGATTCATTTCTTGGTATTTTCACATAATTTTTGGATATGTTATACATGTATGAGTCTATTTTGTTATACAACTGAAATTATTCAATTCCAAGAAATATAAAAAAAATATATAGGAGATGGAATACACAGGGTTTCCAATCGAATCAATATACATGATGTATACGTTCAACTTTGTTTAAACCCGCATCTATCCTTACATATACCTCAAAACTTGAAATTTTAGTAAACAATTAATGATTGTCATTATTTCAATCAGTAATACAAATAAATAAACAAGGCTTACGGATAGAATTACCATAGGCATTTTTATGTAATTTCTTGTGAAATTTTCTCCAACTTTTTCTTGCCTTTCTCGTCCTAAACCTCCCATTTCGTTGTCTTCAGGCAAAACTCTCAAAAATGGCTGAGTTTGGATGATGAAGGAGATTATGTAAAGGGTTTAATGTCGGCATAATTCACCTCCCCTTGGTCCAACCAAAATATGACATGTGGCACCATATAGAGCCAAATATCATTTATAGCTAAATGACTACTTTACCCCCTATTCGTGATTTCAGTATAACTCTTTCCTCGAACCTCCGTTTAGCACATCGTTTATTGTTTTACCAACCTAACTCACATGTATACAATTATATAGTTTTGACCTTAAGTCAATTTTAACATTATAAGGGTCAAAACTAGCCTCCAACCCGAACATTTTTATCGAAAACTTCACAAATTTGTGTTTGTGACTAATTTAATATATCAAAAGTTATGAAGGTAGGATTAGACTAAACACAATAACTTAAAATTATATATTCTAATAACACATTATCCCCATCCATACGGTAATCATGATTTAAACATGGTTTCTCATAATCATAACCGGGTCGTCACAACCTTCCCCTCTTTGAAAATTTCGTCCCCGAAATTTAGGATGAATTTCACTTATCAAACAATTGGGGATACTATTTTCTCATTATATATTCCAATTACCATGTTGCTTATTTAATTTTTATGGATCCTCCACAACACTTTAACTACGAAACTACTTTTTTCCCTAATACTTTCTCTTTACGACCAAGAATTTCAATCAGTTCCTCGTTGTACGACACATCTTCTTTCATAATAACTTCAGTATCCTTAACATTACCCATAAGAATAATCTTCTAATGATTTAATATTAAGGAAAACCTAACCCCAACTCATTTATTACTTCATACCTTTATATACGTATGTCAAACATTCACACATACTAGATTATCGGTTATATCATCGTATATTCACAATGAGTGAATATTCTTAACAACTTAGTATCATTCTTTACCTTTCTACCTTCATTCCTATAGTTTATCCTTATCATCGTGTAATATTTCAATTCATATATATCATATTACCATATTGGCTTATTACACGTCATATTTCCATCTTCCATTCAACACCAAATACATGTGTTTGACTTTAACTACTATCCATATCATTTATGATGTTTAAGAATATGTTAAATCTCGTCCTTACAATTTCTTAATTTAAATATATCCTCACTACTTGACATATATCAAAACTGTACAATCTTTCACTAAATGTTTATTCTTGACCAGGATTTCATATTCACGTTCATGTATATTATGAAGTCATGCACTATGAACTCAATATAACATCTCAATATATTCCCCTTTTTAGTATCGTATGATTATTCTTTAACTAAACATACAACTTTAACTAGTCATTTATCTGGCATAATAACTTTACAATCATAATCTTACCCCAATCCTTATTAACATTATAGTCTTATGCAACATTATTAATACACTAACCTTACCTGTTTGGTTACTTGGACATTAAACATAACATCACCACTGAAAATTTTAACCACACATACCAACCCCATAATACTTATCTTAACTATTATATGTCGTATTTTTTTCAAATAACTTGAACAAATACTTTAATGTATCCCATTATGGTATCTCACATAACATCTTATCCTTACACAATCTTCTTGGTGACTCCATATAATGTCAATAAAATTCATTATATGTCATACTCTTAGTGATAACATGTACATACAATGTCAAATACAACTCAATATCCACCCAAACCAGTTGTCGATATTCCAACCCAATTAGCATCTTTCCCATACTCATAAACAACACATACACTTAAAAGGGCTCCCCAATATTTTTGAACTTACTATTCATATAAGCATTTGAAAACATCCCAGGAGTAATATTCACTACATATACTCATACTATAAAAAAAATTACATCTCAACTCTTATCACTCTTTTCTTATACTTATCATTATTCAGTATGAACCCATATTCAGATCAATTATTATATATTGACTAGTAATTGAATTTCAGACCATTTCACATATTAAAATTTAAACATATATAACTATAAATCCTCTCACTTCACATTTACCATGTGAATCTTCATTTTATTCACACTCTAACAATTTACTATCTGATCCTTTAACGGAATATGGGTCCGTACCTCACTCTCCCACATAAATGGCACAAACCAAATCATGGTTTAATAAGTGATACAACTCAAGTCTACATATTCCAGTATAAGAAGAGATTACTTGCAATACTTCACAATTTTCGTATACCACATTTTTGTCTTCAAATTTTTTCCTTCAATGACATGTTTGTTGATACCACAAATAAAAAAATGCAATGATTCAAATTAAAATACCTGTATTTGTTTTCATCCCCGAATAAACCTTAACATCACATTTCCTTTCCTGCAAGATCCTTACATTTCATATCCCATACAACAATATATATGTATAACTAACAAATGTTTGTCAATAAAGCCAATTTGCTTATGAATCAAAACAATTTTTACTTCCACTTCCAAATCTAGGCGCTCCTCACCCTAGAACCTCAAAAACCTAGGTTCTGATACCAAAGTTTACACACTCCAACCCGAACATTTTTATCGAAAATTCACAAATTTGTGTTTGTGACTAATTTAATATTTCATAAGTTATGAAGGTAGGATTAGACTAAACACAATAACTTAAAATTATATATTCTAATAACACATTATCCCCATCCCGTACGATAATCATGATTTAAACATGGTTTATCATAATCATAACCGGGTCTCTTGTAAATAGAGGTCCACACCTCAAGATAGGAGGATCCAATATAACCACTCTTGACAAAGCCCTGTCGAACACTCTACACAACCCTAATACAGCTAGGGGCAACTTGTGTACCTTGTAGTCACCTCTTCGTCTCACCTGGAACTTCTATTGACATGTATTTTTCTCTCTTATCTCTCTTGTACACCTCTTATAGCATTATAAACTTGTACAATAACGAATGTATAATTAGAGTAGGGAAGCAAAGTAGATGTAGGATCATTTTAATAGTCGAACCACACTATATCTTATGTTTTCTCTCTTTACTTACTTTATATCAATTCTATACTTGACTTGCTGGTATGAGAATGACATGTGTTCGATTTCTCGTATCAAAAATATGTAGTACAAAGAACTCATATCCATTAAGAACACCTAATTAGTCTATTACTTCTTGATTTAGATAAATCTAAATCTACAAATTTGACTGCATAAGATGAATCAGTATAAACAGTAAAATGTTTAGGTCTATGAAAAAGGATATAATTTTCTATAGCCCTTACCACGGCTAGAACATCTTATTAATGGGTGGTATATCTTATTTATGGATCAGTAAAAGTTGAAGAACTATAACTACAAAGTTTCTTCTTTTTTGTCTGATGATCAATGGAAAAGTATATTGCTCCCCATTGTTTATCAGAGGCGTTTTCTTCTACTATAAATTGGTCTTCGACATTAGGCAATTCAAGTAAAGGAATATTCTTGACTTCTTCTTTAATCTATCTTATAATTATAAAATAATCTTTTGTCCATTTAAAATCATTTGGCTTATATGTTCCTTTTAATTTAATGTTAAGATTTGTCTTTTTGAAGCAAGATTCTTAATAAAGTTTGCACCACAATTAAGCAATTCTAAAAATGATTGTAATTATTTTCTATCTCTAAGTTGGTCTGGTAATTCAAGAATCTTCTTGGTTATGTGTTCTGCTAAGGGTAATTTTCCTTTATTAATGTGCATACCCACAAACTCTATTTCTTTCTGGAATAAATGCATTTCCTTTTTAGAAATTACAATTCCGTGTTTATCTAATTCTAAATTAATCTTTTTAAGATGGTCTACGTGTTATACTTCAGTCTTGCTAGTTATAAGAATATCATCTAT
The DNA here is from genome assembly GCA_949130495.1 of Sambucus nigra. NCBI lineage: Eukaryota > Viridiplantae > Streptophyta > Magnoliopsida > Dipsacales > Adoxaceae > Sambucus > Sambucus nigra. Next base: position 71,651,989 of record OX422224.1, read on the forward strand.
GTAAACAAGGCAATATTCTTAGTGAAGTCTAAAAATATTATCCATACGTATTTGGAATACTTGAGGGGCCTTCAAGTATCCAAATGGCATTACTAACCATTCATATTTTCCTTGGGGAACACTAAAGGTTGTCCAAGTTATACTATCCGGGTGCATCATAATTTCCCAAAAGTCTGATTTGTTATCAAACTTGCTGAAAATAGTTATGCCTTCAATTAGACTGATTAGATTAATTTTCTCTAGAATCTTATAAGAATCAAATTCATAATTCTTATTAAGGTGTATATAGTCTATGACCATACGTATTTTGCCTCTCTTTTGTTCAGTCTCATTTTGAACGTAGAAGGCATGCCTATTATGTCTACTTTTTCTTTCTCTAATAATGTTTAGCTTAAGCATTTTGTCTATGTCTTTCTTTAATTCTTCGCTATCTTCTTATGAATATCATTTCTTATAGGTTCCACCATTAGTAGTGGTATATGGGTTAATGGTAATGATTTCACAATAACTTTGGCCTTTATGCCGCTTAGTAATGGGATTTTCTCCCAAAGTAGGCTCTGCTGATTGCCTAATCTTTTCCTTTTCTACTTTTATATCCATTTTCTTTTGTTTGGATATAACTTGGGCCTTTACTAATGATGGTTGGGCTAGATCCAAAATTTCTTGTTCTATAAGCATTATTTGCTTATAACACTTTTGCTTTGGACACTTACATTCTTTTTGTAAGGGTTTGGTTATTTCTTGGGTTTCTTATTGGTCTGTAGGTCTAGGTTCACCATGCTGAACTGAAGAACTCTGATGGGATATTAGTCTATAATTAGGTTTGACCTACATACAATCAAAAGCAGTCTTGTGATCAATTATAAGGGCATTAATATTAAATTCCTCCTTATCACCAAGTAATATCTTATCGTTATACTGAGTATAAGGATAGTTTTTACTAATAAAGTATTGTCCCGGAATGATGTTTCCTGTGAAACTAGGACGAGAGTCCATAATCCAAAACCAATGATTTACAGTTTTGTTTATCCGATTTCCTATTTTTAAATAAATAGGAATAGTCTGAAAATCTAAGGTAAATGGTTCTCCATTTGCTACCTTACCATGGATCTCTTGATTACTGTCTAGAAAATAATCTCCAGGGAAGGCATTAACCTTATAAATACTCTGTGAGCATCATGTATCTATAAAAGCTGAAAGACTTTTAGGACAATCTTGGTTTTGTAAGAATAATTCTACAAAACAAGCATCCGGTTTAGTAGAAATTTCTAAATTATTCTTTTCTAAATAAATATTCCCTTTTGACGTTCATTTATAAAATCTAATAGTGTTAAGTATTATGTACTACTTTCTGAGTACGTTTATTCTTGATCATAGGAAATTCCCTTTCCTTTTAAGTCTTTAATTTCTTATAATCTCTTAACTATATTTATATCAATGTCTTGATAATAAAGTTTAATATCTTGATCTATTTGAGCATCATATTGGGTGTTATAGATTGCTCTAAATCTAGTTCTCCAACATCCTTCATGGTTGTGTAATTGACAAATGACACAAACCATAAATAATTATGTTTGTATAGTCTCAAAACATTCCACACATCTAATGTATTTTTGAACCATTTCATTTCGAATGTGAAATAATGTTCTTCATCATAGTAACATCTAGGTATATATGTTAGTATCTCATGTTTACTAACAGTCCATCTTTTCTTTAAAGGGGACTTAATATACATTTATACTAAGCTTATTCAAAATCTATATAATTATCTTCTTGATCAATTTGCATCATATATAAGTGTAGAGTATCTCGAGAGTCTCTATACTCATCAGTATCAATATTATAGTCTTCTAAATAACTATTTGTGTATGCATTATAAATGCTAGTATTGTCATCATTTTCAATGTCTGATATTTCTATAACATATAGTATATATGAAAAGTCTAATATTGTATTAATAATCTTAATACTTTCTTTATCGTTCTTGTTAGGACAAGCTTTATCAAAGTGTCTTTCTTTGCCACAAGTCCAACATTCTGTGGTAGAAGTCTTCGATTGAGCTTCTTCTTTTTCTTTCCTATAATTAAGAACTTTCTTATGTTTTTTGGTATTTTTCTTAAAATACCGTCTTTGGTTAAATCTATTCTTCCTATCTGTAAAATTATTTTACCTAAAGGCAATAGATGGTCTGAATCTATATTTCTTCAAAAAACCTAAAGGTCTAGCCTTAAACTTATTTTGTTTCTAATCTAGCGTATTCTTTTTTAATTTCTTATCTTTAGATTCACTACCACATCCCCATTGGATTGGAGCAATGTCTCTTTCGTCTTTAATTGGAGGAATTTATTTGAAAGTTTCTTCAATTAACTTTCCTTGAGTTATATCACGTCTTTTAAATATGATATAGTCATTGGCAAAATTAATTCTTTCACCAAGGGGGTTATTCTTAACTCCAACAACTCCTGGCCAATTCGTATATTCATTGATTAGGATTTGTCCAATCGCTGGTATTTTTCTAAAATACTCATTTTTAAGGTCTCACCAAATTCTTTAATCAAGTAATATAGTTGTTCATAATTGTTGTTATATTCATTGATCTTACTAGTTTGCAAATACTAAGAAGAGATGCCTTGGTTTTTTCTAGGTCTTGTTCATTGATTTGAGCTAAATATCCAACTCCAATGAATTCTATTATAAATAATTTAACATATTCTTCAATTGATATTTTTTCTTCGTGTTCTTTAATTTTTTCAATCTTAGCTACGGACTTTGCATCCGCAACTTGTCTTAAATTGTCTAAATAATCATTTGTAATTTCATTCATGGATTTCTCAGCGTATTATTTACATGTACTTATATGCCATTGTTCACTAGATGAAAAACACATATTTATTTCATTACGCCATTCATCTAAGGTTTTCTTCATATCTTGGACATTATCTAAATTAAGGAATATCACAATGGAGTTTATGGCTTCACTTGCCATGGTTTTAGCAGGAGTAAAACTCTTATCACTAGTTCGAATTTCTTTTATAAAATCTGGTCTGGTCTTTACCAAAGTTTTTGAATATATGGGAATATTATTCCTATTGGTATAATAAAGAGTATAGGATCATCATTTAGACTACTACTTGTTCCTATTTCTTGCTTATCAGGACCTACTTGTGTAGCTAACATTAATCTTTCTTCTCCTTCTTCCATTAGTCTTAGGTTTCTAAGAAGTTCTTTAGTATTTTTAGGTTCTTTCAATTTTAGTATATGTTCTTAGGCTATTATATTAAATCTGGCATATTAAATTTATATTTGTCTTCGAATATAACATAGTGACTTTTATTAAGATGTTCTTTAAATGTCATCATGTCCAAAGTTTTGGATCCCATCCTTTTCTTTAACTAAGTTTTTTGGTTCAAATGATCTTCTAGGTCTAATTACTAGATCTTTCTTAATAAGCTAGGACTATCTTTATTACTACATTATCCTTCTGAGGGATCACTAACTATGGCTTCTCCCATATTTCTAAATTTAATATCTTCAGTGTAAATACTATTACTAGTAGTCTTAAGAGATCCAAACTGGATAATAACATTTCTAGTTGTATCATTTTAATTAATAAACAAAGGTTTATTTTTTATAGCCTTAGTTTCTTGAAATTTTGGCAATTTTCAAAGAGTCTTAGCTTTTTCTTTCATAGGTCAAGTATTTTAATATTGTAAGTATGATTGTAGTTTGAATTATTGGTTCTAACTAATATTTCTTCAGTTAGTCTACCACTAGGAATTCCTAATTGCATTCCTTCATACGGGTATTGGAAAACTTCAAATCACTTTGGAATTCTATATTGATATTAGCATCTGGGATAATATAGTCTTCATAGACATTAGCATATAAGATTAACTTAAAACGTTTTGTTGTGTCTACGGTTATTTTAAATGCCGGAATGACATATAGCATCCAATATTACCTGACATTTTTAATTGGGCTATCCTAATAAGGCTTTTCTCAAAATCTTTCGATCTTTAATCTACTAGGCCACATAATATGTTGATATTATTTTGAGGTCTATATAAACCTTGGATCATTGCTTGAAAGATTTCAAAGGTCAGGAACTAGAATTTTCTATCAGTTCCTCTTGATCTAAGCCACTCTATGTCATAAACTTAAAGCTTAGTGTAGGACTTTTTCAGCATGTGGTTTCTACAATGGTAGGGTATTATATAACTAGGAGTTTTGGGAACAACTGCTTCTTTGAATAAGTCTATGTATCTAATTGCTGGAAGTTATCCATTATGTATGGTATTCTACAATTTTCCAGTCAACTTCACTCCATTCTTTCTATTGAAGAGGGTTGGTGAAATTTATTTCTTTCCAACATGTTCTAACATTGGAGGATGAATCCTAAAGTCTTTGGAGCATAATATTATTATGTTCAATATTTGGGAGAGGGTTAGCTATCTTACTGGTCTTATTTAATCTATAATTTATGATTATTATAGTTATGGTTTTTCTTTCCTTACTTTCTATATAAGGAGATTATTTAAATTTACAGGTGATTGTCTGTTTTTGTTCAAGTCTTTTTTCAATTCTTTATAAAGAGTCTGAATAATCTTTTTTTCTTTTTATCTGACTAAGAATTTCTGCTTTAAAGGTCTTATTTTCTTTTCTTGCATGTTCAATAATATTTCATTATGTTTGGAAATATAATTAATAATCTTTGCAATGTAGTCTTTTACATCATTATCTTTTTCTTGTTGTTGCCCAATTTCTTGTGTCATTCTTGCTTCTATAACTTCTATGGTTTTCTCTATTTTATCTAATTGTGTTAGAGTAAAAGGAGAGTCTACTTCTGCTTAGGAAGGTTTATCGTAAGTAAGCATAGTTCCCATCATAATTTCTTCATGCTTAGATTTAGCTTGAGCTATATTAAGTCTAAGTTCGTTAACAAAAATATCCATTCTGGATAGGTTATAGCTTTGCATATTGTTAAGATAGCGTGCTAAATTTTGTTGAAATTTAACAAGGTCTGTATAGAAGGAGGTTAATCCTTTTGTCTTAGCTTTTAAATCTAATGGTAAGTCTTTAACAAATCTACTATTGTAGTCTTGTGAGGTTGCTATTGAGGTTGATATTAAATTTAATCTTTCAAGTATAAGTCTTGATGCTTTTGCAGCATTAACAATCTCATTCTCATTTATTGGGTAATAAAATCTTTCATCATTTATCTTTTCCAGAATTCTTTGGTAAAAATATTCTAAGGTCTGAATGCAGAGGTTTTTAAGTACCTCATTCCTGTATGATCTAACTATTTCCTTTAGGAAGGTAATTGTCCAGTCTTAGAATAAGTTTAGATTATTTTTTGGTGAGTTTAACTAACTCACTTTCTTAATTCTTTGTGAGAGTTTTAATTTCTGAAATGTCTTTGTTATGAACTTCTATGCGATTAGTCTTAGTATTATCTTGTAATACTTGTAAAAGGTCTATTTGAATTTGGCTATCTATTTCTTGTATCTGTTTAGAGATATTTATTTATCTTTGTTTATAGGGTTTGGATGTCTTTAAATAATTGTCTTAATATATGTAGGATACACTTATTTTGATCTAGTATACTATTAATAGCACTAGCAGTAACTTGCCTGCTATATGTGTGTTTATCTAGGACGTGTTAAAGGTGTGAACAACCTTATATGTGTGAGGTTAAACAACCTTCTAGGTCTAATTCGGTTATGGGTATGGGTTGGTAGTCTGGATGGGTTCCAAAAATATCTTCGTAAATGCGAGGGATAAATCCCAAGGGCATTAAAGTATTTTACTAATGTAGGTCTGAAAGGAGCGCATTGGCTCTGTTACCAAAATTGGGATTAGTCAGAATTCAGCGGGTTTATCTTTCTAAAGCTCAAAGGTTCTAAAGCGCTAAAGCTCCGATGCCAATTTTGGGTCTAAAATATAAGTCTATTAAATATATGGTCTCGAAATTAGATTTTACTATATGACAAGAGGGGACCACTAAGGAAAATAACAAATTTTGACTTTAGGACCACTAGGGGACTATGTTGGGAAAATGACAAAGTCCGTTAAGTCCGTTCCTTAAAATATCCGCTTTAGAGAATGTGTGTGCATGTTTATATATATATATATATATGTATGTATTGTTCAACGTTAGATGTACTTTTCGAGCTTTAAAAATTGGTTTTATAATGCCGTTAATTGTGTCACTAGTTGGAACAGTGATTGCATAACAACTTCCATTAATTGTCTATAATCAGCCTCTGGTAGTACACACATTATCGCAATAACATCTACCTGAATAACTTCCTTCATTGGTTACTGACCCTCTAATGTTGAATCCATAATCTCGACAACCTTCTCGCTATCTGTCAACAGGAAATCTGTGGGTGAGCAATTCCAGAAGCTAAACTCCATAACTATACATATCTAAATTTTTTGTCAGAAGCCAAGTTAACGCATACTCAGGGGGAAACATAACCCTCGGTTCCTAACACCCGGGTGGAAATATGTCCACCTAAGTTTGTCAGATCCAAGGTTTGGCCAATAAAAAATTAGAAAGTTTAGCATATAAATGTTTGTTCAAAAGAATGTTATTGTTCTTAAAATTTGTTTCCAATTTTGTGTTGTAAAACAATAATGTCACATAATTATACCAGACTAAAAAATTGCTCAAGTTTTTTAAACTACTAGGTAGGAGCCATAGGTTATTTCAAAAATTATTTCTCTATTGCGAAATAAGAGGTATTGTCCTATCAACTATGCACACTTTCAAAAATTAGCGTCGTGACTTTTGAAATTTTTTGCCATTTTGCAATTACGTACGTTGGAAATTTTTGGCGTGCCTTCAGGTGCGGTCATACCCTAGTATATATAATGGAGGATAAAAATTGTGCACTATTCATGTGACATCATAAGATAAACTTATGATGTCATAAGATGATTTTCCCTGCAATACCCATTTTACACCCTAAATCTTTGGTTCCCCCTCTTTTGTTGCTTACAAAACTTACACTTTATATCAAAAGTGAGGGTATTTTGGTGAAACCCATAATAGTTCTTCTAATTCTCTCCCTCTCACACCCTTTATCGCTTATTATTTATATCACTCTCCCCTGCGGGAAACCCCCCCAAAAAACTAGGTAATCTCATGCCACCGACGATTCGCTCTTTAGGCTGCCGCTCCGGACCACGTAAGTTTAGCTTTCATTTCGATTTCAATTGTTGAAGTGGTTTGAAATTTTATCTTTTATTTAATTATTGGTGACTATTGTTTCTCACATAGTGCAGTGTAATGTGTTGAGGACTACGATATTACTCCAATTCGGCAATGAAGTCAACAACTTTCGAGGAAAAATCAGGTGTCACTAATCAGTATGTTGACGAGGAAACTTTTCCTTTGCCTGATGGTGTCATCGATGAGGAAGGTAAAATTGAAGAACCTAATGAAGATTCTAGCGTGGATGATTCGATGAAACTGTTTGAGTTTTTTATGAATCTCAATCAAGAGGTTTATTTCTAACACCTATATATATGCATTTTGTGTAAATCATCAATTGAGAATGTAGATAGTTTTTGTGTAATCGTAATGTTATATTTTCGGTACTTGACCAAAACGGCAATGATTTTCCTTCCTATTTTAATCAGGACTATTGAAATCTTGCAATCTGCTGCCAAATAAGGATCGTACGGTATGTTTGGAGCCTAGAATTGGAATCGTAATTCTATATAAACCTCAACTTTGCAATCTTAGAATTCAATTTTTTGGTTACTCTCTGGAACTTATGTGTAATTCTAATAGAATTCTTAATTCATGTTTGTTTTTGTGTGTTGTGGTGTGTGCAGTACTATTGTGTCTGTGCATTATTTGTATAATATTGTGTGTGTGTGTGTGTGTGTGTGTGCAATGTTTGTGTAATATTATGTGTGCACTGTGTGAGAAACGTATGTCTGATTTTGTTTCATTTAATTTTAGTTGTTGAACTGTAAAATCAAGCCTTGACTACTGGTGAGCTGATCAACCACAGGTTATAAATTTCTTATGCTCTTATGGACCTCCACATGTTTGAGTATTCTATTTATTGAATGAGTTTTAACTTTTGAATTTTAGTTTTATTGTGTTTACTTAGATTTAGCTTTGGTTATTAATTAAGTTTAATTAGTTTCTTCATGACCCTACGATATCAAAAATAAAATGTTTTACTGATTTCACCATTTAAAATCCAATGTTTTGCAGATTTCATCATTTGGGATTCGAATTTGGTATTGGAGGTAAGTTTCGGATTCAGATTTGAGGATTTATTATGTTTCGTGGAGGTAAGTTTCATGCGCTGCAATCTTCATTACTAAAATCTAGAAAGGCAAAAATTTGTAAGTCAATAGCAGTTGATCAAGTGGATAAACTAAGAACTGTTGTAGCAGTAATTGAATTACTGAATAAAAAGGGTCGAATTTACTGGACTGACGAGCCAAAAAATCCAGATAGAAAAATAAGAGATTTCAAAACCAGTTTGAAACACGGCTGAGTCGCGGACAATGCCGCTCTCTTTAAAGTGTTTCGTGGATCTGCCTCCAAATGTGCTGACTGTACACATCCCCGTCACCCCCAGGATAAAACAAACTCGACAATAATACTGAACGGTAGCACGATCCAATTACATTCAACAAGCACCCTTAAATAATATTGCTCGATTATGAAATGTAATTAATCTTATGGGAAGATTAATTATTCTGTGTTTTGTGTAGGAAAGAAGTTTCTCAAAAATGGCCGAAAGAAGTATAATACAGTTGTAATTTTTTTTTTATGTGCAGTTGTTTTCATAATGGAGGTGCAGGGCATATATAAAAAATGGGGAGGATAATGGTCAAGGAAAAGAAAGAGAAGATAGTGGGAGTAAAACTCGGATGGCTGTTTTTAGTGGATGGCCATATAGCCCCACTACCACTTTCAACTTTTTCAAAAGCAGTTATCTAATGATAGTTGTTCCAATAATCCCACACTTGCAAAATTTGAAACCATAATATCGAGCAGTAATCCATATAATTGTGCATAAGCAAATATGTATTTTGACTTGAACCTTTACGTAGTAAAGATGATTCAGATTATACTAGAGTAACTCGTAGTTTTTAACTCTATCTCTGGCAACATCCCCCACACAATCCTACTAAGGAGTAGTTCTAATAGCCAACACGTTATGAGCTTGTGCTTCTATCCCAGTATAGTGAATGCTCAAAGAATTTCCCCTAAATATCCATCGGAAGCGGTCACACTTCAACATTCACATAGGTAAGTCTATCAAGGATACTCCTGTAGCTAGGTACCCCACTCAAAATAGAGCTATAGATATCATTAAGAGTTATAATAACTCAACCTTAAATCGCTTCGAGATATCATGCTCCACAGGGATGGACTCGGAGTAAAACCCCATATACAATTATTAGCATGATTCAACCCATATCACTGTGACTTGTTATTACCCTTTGAACCTATTTCTTGAGAGCTCTAGTCTATATGTTGGGGTACCACAACAAATGATTCAATATCAACGGGGTTTAGTCCGATCCCTTTCTAGGTGTTAAACACCTTCTCCTGCACTAGTCCTTTCGTCAAAGGATAAGTCAGCTTCTATTCTCATCAGTCCGAGCATAATCCACACACACAACTCATTCGTTTTAAATTATAAAACTATGTTGTGATTATGATATATTTGTCAATCTTGCCGTTATGATAATGGTTTTAAAATTTTACAATAGCCATGGTTCTATTGTTTGTGATAAACTGACTGGTATCAATCTTTACCATAAATGGTATCTTATAATAGGACAATTCAACCTTTCATTTTCCACTAGCCAAAGTGTGACAACCCGCCTAATAAAATACCGGGTGATCAATCCTATACCAAATTAAAATAGGAGTCTCATATGGTTAATTCTTAGCATCACTCTCAAAAACCAAATTAATTACTAATATCCTATTACGCTGGCGTCAAATTTTTTCTTAACTAATCTTTTTAACCAAACCATTCACATAGTTTATATAAATGAAACTGAAATGAAATAAAATAACCGAGCACACGGTTTAACATCATACAACCATATCGAATGCCGCGATAAAAGGCGGTGAAAGAATAAATAAATAAAGTTGGGCTTTTAACCCGAGTGTTACTACAATGCTCCCTATCTAGATCAAAAGAATAGAAGCGTCTAAAATAAACCTGCATGCACCCACAGCTGCTGCAGCAGACGTCTGACACAAAAGAAGTGAATCCAGGCGTCCCTGTGTCTGGAAACCTATATAATATATATATATATATATATATACATATATATATATATATAGCAAGAGAGAGAAATATAGAAACGGGTCAGATCCCGATTTGTGAAAATATTTTGCAAGTGCATAAATGCTTTAATTTTAAAAATATGATTTATCTCATATTTAAATTGGTATCGCACTCCCCTGAGGTACCCCTCACCTCTCTTCTAATAGTGCACGCCTAGCGCATACCTAACAATTCCTTTAGTTAAGCCACCCTGCTGACTAATCCATTTAACCTAATCTTTAACCAACCTAGTTACCCAGAGTATTAAGGGTTAAACTTCTCCCCAGTCTCAACACTATTCCATATTCGCGCGTGGGGTGTCTTGAGAAGCGAAATCCAAACAAGGAATCCCCCCGATACACTACTACTAGGCAAAGTCAATCGTCGAGGTCCATTAGACCCTCAGTACCCAACATATATATTTATACATACTCATATAAAAATATACATATAATATATATTCTCATATACATCTTACAATGTGCATCCGAATATATCTCCCGGACTGAGGATTTACTCTATAATCATCTTTATAATACACATCCGGATATATTTCTCGGACTGAGGATTTAATCTATCTTTCTTTAATCTCAAAACTTTCCATTTCCTTTCTTCTATCCAGGAAATGTATTTCAAAGCCAATTTTATTATCATAAAAAGGCTTTTTCATCTTATATGCTCCTATTTCCATTCTTCCATCCAGGAAATGTATATAAAACCAATTCATTTATCCCATTTCCCTTCTTCCATCCAGGAAATGTATTTAAAGCCAATTTATTATCATAAATTTCTTTAACATCAATAATGCCCCACCTTATCAAGAATAGTAATATTACATATCCTATAATGTTTATAAGACCGCCTGTCCGGGTTTCCCCGTTATGTGCGTCCCTAAATGGCTATCATCTTCCAGGGCCTATAAATCAAGATAACCTGGGATCCTACAACGTAAGATGTCGGGAAGCAGCTATATGCCCGCGGGGGAGTCATAACCACACCCATAATTACCTCACCAGCGCAGAAAACATATAACAATCGCTCATATGGCCTAGGACTATATCCACCCTGCATTCATTAGCCAGGGGGCTTCATCTCACGGGCGCAACTTCCCTTTTGATAGCGATTTAGAGAGGTGTTAGTACATAAATTATCATTTATGAAAACCATTTCTTTTCCATTTTGAAAACATTCATTTTTACATTCATAAAACCATTTATACTTATTCATTAAGTACCATGTTTTTAAACCATGTATTCTTATTCTTATGAACATATATATATATATATATATATATATATATATATATATATATATATATATATATATATATATATATATATATATGTATATATATATATTACCTTGTTCTCCTGCACAAGGAATATACTATATAATACACATCCGCATCATATTTTATATATACTTTAATCACATAGTATACATATTACATATTCCTCCTCGAATATATATATATATATATATTTAAATGGCCATAATTTCCAATCACATCTAGCGATGACCAATAATTCCAAAGATTCTCTCAAAGAATCATAATCACGCATTAATATATGCATGATACTATACCCAACGTATTTCCTCACTCTGATAAATAATACATACCCTAATCCCATCTAAGGATTTAGTGGATATCTCCAAATATACCAATTCACACTAAGTGAATAAATATCTATATTCCCAATTTCATCCTAATAATCTCGTAGGATTTACTCAACCAATATCGATATAATTATGTTTTCCTACACGCATAATTATATAGGCCTAATTGCCCACTTAAATTATCTCGAGGATTATTCTTTCCCAAACACCCTTAAATTATGTAGTTCCTCGATTCCATTTCCACTAAACCAAGGTTTTCATATCTCTTAAAGTCCTTTTGAGGTCCTAACACTCTATTTGAGAACCCCTAATGTTTATCTCCAAATAATTCTAGCCTTAATTTCTCACTAACTATTTCGATCTCGGGTAGCTTTTCGTAGAAAAATCACTATAAATTCAAAAAAAAATCAAAAAAATACGCGGTCAGCGCCCACGCGACCGTAGAGAAAAGATCTACAATTTTTATTTTTTGTCCAAGAGCCGAATCGATTCGACCATAGGACGAATTGATTCGGCAAGGACACAGGTCACTGTTCATCATCTTCTCCGAGACTGTTTCGGCCATTAAAGCTTCTCCCAAGATTTTGTCTCCTCTCCCGACATCCTACCACCTCAACCAATAACATATACACATATAACAAGGGTTTTAAACATCCTAGAACCCGAAGCCAACAACTAATTTCGATTAAATTCTAAGTTTCTCGAATTGGAAAAATTATTAGGGTTTATTCGTTTTAACTCCCGAAAACTCGTTTTATCCACGAAAACCCAACCCAAAATCTTTATGGTTTGTTATTACCAATTATGATATGAGAATTTATGCTCAAAAGTAAATAAACCAAGTAAACACTTGCCTCATGGATAAAATCCGACGACCTCGAGTTGAAACCCGCGGAGTTTGGCCGGAATCTCCCTTTTCCTCCTCTTTTCTCTCCTCATCTCTCTCTTCTCTCTCTTTTCTTTCTTTTCTTTCTCCCACTCTCTCGTGTCTTGTATAGGGAGAGAAAGGGATTTATCCCTTTAAACCCAAAAATGACTCGTTTACTCAATTACGAGTCCCTATTCATTTAAAAATTCTCGAAACTCAATTACGACTCTGGGACACACTATTCTGACTATCTCGGCCATTACAAGACTCACTGCTCCATGGAAATCTCCACCTGAGGTACTTGACCGCAACCCACTAATTTAACCCAGTATATCTCAATGGGGGTTTTCCAATTAAAATCTTACCTTTTGTCTCTTTAATCAACTGCGACATATAATTAAAATACTCCGACATATTTACTTAATACCAAAGTAAATATAAAACCCATCGAAAATCATTTAATCCTCAAAAATTCCCAAAATTACTATTCCTAGCAATTCCTCAAAATTCCAATTTACACTCAATTATGGAATTTAATTATCCCCAAAAGTACGGGTTGTTACATACTTCCCCCCTTACAATGGAATTTCGTCCTCGAAATTCGGATATAACCTACCCCACCAACCTAGGATCACAATTTTCACTACCTCTTAGTACCCTTAAAATCAAAATCTACTACTACGATGGTCCTTTACAATATTCCACCTATCGCAAGGTGTACTCAAATATACTAGTTTCACCACAAGCTCATCCAAATTTCTATTTTCTATCACCCAACAACAACACGTTACTCCTATTGCTTCTTTGCCGATAAGAGAAACGAGTCTATAACTACTGCTCTAACATCTCACAGATCTGATACTCTTGCTAACAAGCGTCCGCTCATCCACAGCAGGACAACTGATCCCCACTAAGACTTGACTATTTCCGTTAGTCTCTTCGCATATCTTGGGCGTACTACCTCTTATTTCCCCTTATAATTGGATTATCCTGTACCTCTTACGACATTCCATTTAACCGACTTCACTCTCACAATGATTGCCTCGTGGCACAATCTTCAACTTTATATACAAAGCCTCTTCTATTACAGGTGGTATATAAATCAACTTACTAAGGTGCCCATACACCTTTTATGCATGCACATCTGCACATGCATTGTGAATGTCTGACACGTAACACTATTTCCTTATTGGCGCCCCTAATCCTACTGGCCCCTGTTTCCAAAAATTCTAAGATGGATGCGTTCCCAACACACGTAAAACTAATATTATCCTAACAATATCCCTAGTGACCAAGGCCTCTTTCAACTTCCGACATTTGCTCGGTTTCATGCGTGGGACGTCTTGCAAAGCGAAATCCAAACAAGGAACCCCTCAAATACACTACTACTTAACTTTGTCGATTGTGGAGGTCCGTGAACCTCAAATATGCCACCGAGATAATCTTATCCCCTATTCGAACCAAATGTGGTCTGAACGCCTATCTCTAATTAGGAGTCACACCACCAAGCCCTCGTACTAACAGTAAGTCCTTACGCAAACAATAATAATCTTAAACTCGTAGCTTATGAATAAATTTCACGTGCCTTAAATCACATCTATAAGGTCGCCACACACTCAAATCATGATAATGAAACATCTTCTCACTGAAGTTTCATCTACCCGTATAATAAAGGTGAACTCAACGGTATCCAGGTGATATATCGCAACAATAACCTGTTCCACCCTAGAACTACGAACACGATAGTCTTGCAATCATTAGCCTGGTATCGCTCCGATCACTTATTACATATTATACTCATAATATTACTATACTCGTATAACACAAAATAAACGAGCAGTGTAAACCAGATATATATTCAAAATATCAACACCTGCTTTTTATAGCGAGTAAAGGAAAAATAGAACTGCACTACTGTGAAAAAACACATAAATGTACCCTATATGTTACCGATACCGCCACAAAGCTCTAATTGCACACACAAATCTAGGGCTAATGAACACCGCAACTTATCTAGCCACGCCGCTTATGAAAATTTCTTAACTCTATGCCCCATCTAGGCACCTTAATCTTGTCCTTTATTCCTATCGGGAAAGGACACTCGTGCAGCTCTGCACTCCCCATTACTATTTTAATCACTGGCCTTCCTGACCATGATGAAGTTATTAGTATCTTGGAATCCATTGTCACAATCCTGACAATCACTTTATGAATTCCCTCTAACTTCTTCTTTGTTAGAAGGAGACTCCACTACCGACCTCAATAACCCCGTTTTAACAAATTCCTTGGGTGGATGTCCACTAATGGGGTCCTCGAACACACATTCTCCATATTACGTTTTATTCATTGTCGGCCTCTGGACGATCCTTATGTGAATAATCCAAAACTGCATTCTTCTCATTCCTGTTGAATCATGGGGACTCACGGTTAAAACTATCCATAAGATCCCTTCCAAGTCCTTATCGTTACTGGGAAATTCAACTTTAGTACCATTCTCTACTACGGTTGTACTGCAGTACTTATAAATACTATACTTTAGTTGTCGTTGCGATAATCCTTAGCAAACACTACAACGAAAGTGACCTCTACTACGATCCATGTCCCCAACTTATACCAGCTGCTCCAGCTAAGCCCCGCCTCCTGCAACCATCCAAGCCCTGCACACGAATCTCGAATGAGCGCGCAAAAGATTTAGAAAATCTTATATAATGGCAGGAGAATGAAATCTCACAAGAGGAATCAACCATCCTAATCATAAGGCTCCATATCAAATCGAGAGCCACACTGGAAGCGTAGTATGTTCGCACAGATACCTAAGGACACTAGAACCAGATGCTCTAATACCATCTGTGACAACCCGCCTAATAAAATACCGGGTGATCAATCCTATACCAAATTAAAACATGAGTCTCATATGGTTCATTCTTAGCAACACTGTCGAAAACAAAATTAATTACTAATATCCTATTAGGCTGGCGTCAAATTTTTAGTTAACTAATATTTTTAACCAAACAATTCACATAGTTTATATAAATGAAACTTAAATGAAATAAAATAACCGAAGACTCGATTTAACATCATACAACCATATCGAATGTCGCGCTAAAAGGCGGTGAAAGAATAAATAAATAAAGTTGGACCTTTAACCCGAGTGTTACTACAATGCTCCCTATCTAGATCACAAGAATAGAAGCATCTAAAATAAACCTGCATGCATCCACAATGGCTGCGGAAGACGTCTGACTCGAAAGAAGTGTCATCCAGGTGTCCCTGTGCTTGGACGCCCATATATATATATATATAGCAAGAGAGAGAAATATAGAAACGGGTCAGAGCCCGATTTGTGAAAATATTTTGCAAGTGCATAAATGCTTTATTTTAAAAAATATGATTTATCTCATATTTAAATTGGTATCGCACTCCCCTGGGGTACCCCTCACATCTCTTCTAATAGTGCACGCCTAGCGCATACCTAATAATTCCCTTAGTTAAGCTACCTTGCCTGACTAATCCATTTAACCAACCTAGTTACCCAGAGTACTAAGGGTTAAACTTCTCCCCAATCTCAACACTATGCCATATTCATGAGTTGGGTGTCTCGTGAAGCGAAATCCAAACAAGGAACCCCCCTGATACACTACTACTTGGCAAGGTCGATCGTCGAGATCCTTTAGACCCTCAATACACAACATATATACTTATACATACTCATATAAAAATATACATATAATATATATATTCTCATATACATCTTACAATGTACATCTGAATATATCTCCCGGACTGAGGATTTACTGTATAATCATCTTTATAACACACATCCGGATATATCTCCCGAACTGAGGATTTAATCTATCTTTCTTTTATCTCAAAACTTTCCATTTCCTTTCTTCTATCCAGGAAATTAATTTAAAAGCCAATTTTATTATCATAAAAATTCTTTTTCATCTTATATGCTCCATTTCCCTTCTTCCATCCAGGAAATGTATATAAAACCAGTTCATTTATCCCATTTCCCTTCTTCCATCCAGGAAATGTATTTAAAGCCAATTTGTTATCATAAATTGCTTTAACATCAATAATGTCCCACGTTATTAAGAATAGTTATATTACATATCATATAATGTTTCTAAGATCGCCCGTCCGGGTTTCCCCACTGTGCGCGCTCCTAAATGTCCATCATCTTCCATGGCCTATAAATCAAGACAACCTGGGATCCTACAAGGCAAGACATTGAAAAGCGTCCATATGCCCACGGGAGAGTCATAACCACACCCAGAATTACCTCACCAGCACAGAAAACATACAATAATCGCTCATATTGCCTAGGACTATATCCACCCTGCATCCATTAGCCAGGGAGCTTAATGTCATGCGCGCAACTTCCCTTATGATAGCGATTTAAAGAGGTGTGTATACATAAATTATCATTTATGAAAATCATTTCTTTTCCATTTTGAAAACATTTATTTTTACACTCATAAAACCATTTGTACTTATTCATTAAGTACCAAGTTTTTAAACCATGCATTTCTTATTCTTATAGACATATATATTGTCGTGTTCTTATGCACAAGGAATATACGATATAATACACATCCGCATCATATTTTATATATACTTTAATCACATAGTATTCATATTATATATTCCTCCTCGAATATATATATATAAATGGCCATAATTGTAAATCACATCTAGCAATGACCAATAATCCCAAAGATTCTCTCAAAGAATCATAATCATGCATTCATATATGCATGATACTATACCCAAAGTATTTCCTCACTCTGATAAATAATACATACCTTAATCCCATCTATGGATTTAGTGGATATGTCCAAATATACCAATTCACACTAAGTGAATAAATATCTATATTCCCAATTTCATCCTAATAATATCGTAGGATTTACTCAACCAATATCGATATAATTATGTTTTCCTACACGCATAATTATATAGGCTTAATTGCCCACTGAAATAATTTCGAGGATTATTCTTTCCCGAACACCCTTAAATTAAGTAGTACCTGGATTTCCATTTCCACGAACCCAAGGTTTTCAAATCTCCTAAAGTCCTTTTGAGGTCTTAACACTCTATTTGAGAACCCCTAATGTTTATCTCCAAATAATTCTAGCCTTAATTTCTCACTAACTATTTTGATCTCGGACAACTTTTCGTAAAAAAATCACTTTAAATCCAAAAAAAATAAATCAGAAAAATACGCGGTCAGCACCACGCGACCATATCGAAAATATCTACAATTTTCATTTGCCAAATCGATAAACCCATAGGCCGAATCGATTCGGCAAGGACGCAGGTCACTTTTCATCGTCTTCTCCGAGACTGTTTCGGCCATTAAAGCTTCTCCCAAGCTTTTGTCTCCTCTCTCGACATCCTACGACCTCAACCAATAACATATACACATATAACAAGGGTTTTAAACATCCTAGAACCCGAAACCAACAACTAATTTTGATTAAATCCTAAGTTTCTCGAATTGGAAAAATTATTGGGGTTTATTCGTTTTAACTCCCGAAAACTTGTTTTATCCACGAAAACCCAACCCAAAATCTTTAGGGTTTGTTATTACCAATTATGATATGAGAATTTATGCTCAAAAGTAAATAAACCAAGTAAAAATTTTCCTCGTGGATAAAATCCGACGACCTCGAGTTGAATCCCGCGGAGTTTGGCCGGAATCTACCTTTTCCTACTCTCTTCTCTCCTCCTCTCTCTCTTCTCTTTCTTTTCTTTCTTTTCTTTCCTTTCTCCCACTCTCTCGTTTCTTATATAGGGAGAAAAAGGGTTTTATCCCTTTAAACCCAAAAATGACTCATTTACTCAATTACGAGTCCTTATTCATTTAAAAATTCCAGGAACTCAATTACGACTCTGGGACACACTATTTTGAGTATCTCGGCCATTCTAAGACTCACTGCGTAGTCAAAATCTCCATCCGAGGTACTTGACCACAACCCACTAATTTAACCCAATACATCTCACTACGGGTTTTCCAATTAAAATCTTACCTTTTGTCGTTACTCAACTGTGAAATATAATTAAAATACTCCGACATATTTACTTAATCACAAAGTAAATATAACACCCATCGAAAATCATCTAATCCTCAAAAATTCCCAAAATTACTATTCCTAGAAATTCCTCAAAATTCCAATTTACACTCAATTACAGGATTTAATTATCCCCAAAAGTACAGGTTGTTACACATAGCTAATGGTATCACCATAAACTCCATCATTAATTGTGTCAGTAATTAATTTTTCTCGGCATTCCAAAAATAACCTCATAATATGTGTTAGACACATATCCATTAATTAATTAAGAATCAATTATAGGTTCGTGATTTTTATCAAAACACATAACCTTTCTCAATAGCATAAGAATGCAACTTTTTTTTTAATATAAACCTTCATAGTACTCCCACAAAAAATAATTTCAAGTCAATTGTATTTAGTAGCTCAGTTGAGACTACTTAACATGTTCGCATATTCATCTTTTCTTATCACTATATATAGTGTTTTTATACTTGGATCCTATGGAGTATGATATGGTTCATAATAAGCATATATCTAAAAAATAGATATTCTTTTATTTCAATGTACTCAATCAATTAATTGATCCATATGGCCTTGAAATATTAACAACTAATATTCTTATTTCATTGAAACTCTTTATTCCAACACTTTGGCTTAGTATGAATTTGTTTTTATAGGCAACAAAATATTATAATCAAATATTAGATAATCATTCTTGCATAATAAATAAGAGTGTATTCATATTTCAACATACTTAGTGATTGCCACGATTCATATTATTCTCAATCCATTCTCATTTGATGATTTATCAAAATATCATGCCATTTATTAGTTCCTTCCATATTAATTTTCCAACTTCAAGTTGGTTTATGTAAGTTTCCTTACATAGGTCACCATTCAAAAAAAAATATTATATATATTTAATTTTTAACTCCACATCATATTTAATATCAATGGCATTCAAATTAAATGAAGCTTCTTCATTTTCATGAGAAGAATTTAACGTGCAACATGTATAACTAAGTTATATTGATGAATTTCGTCTATTAAACAATGCTTATATTCATAAATGATAATGGTCTCAATATTCCTTCAAAGAATGTGTATACACCTCATTATCTTAAAGTTATAAGATAAGTCAATTATAAACTAATTTCTAGTTCATTCCAATGAATTCAATCAATCATTTATGATATGACTTCTCTAAGTATTTTTCGAATCCTTTTCAATAGCGTAAGCAAGCTTTTTTTTAAGTCACTACTAATAAAAAAAGAGTTCTCTTGAAAACCAAAGTTTTAGATTCTATTAAAGTCTCATCAATTATATTTGAGAGGTACTCGATTGAGTGCCCCCATTACTCTCTAGATATCGCATTGAGAAACTTCGTGTAATGTGCCCCCACTATATCTTCAATTCAATAAATGGAATCTAATCTCGTAGAGTTTCATCATTAAATAAGAATTAATATTATTTCCTAAAATAATATGTGCTTAATGCTTTCAGGTATAGTCGAATAAAAAAAATACATGTCCATTCGTTCTCGTCACAAATTTAGATTTTTAAGTGTCTAAAAGTTACATATAGATTCCACAATCTATTTCTTAAAAAAAAGATATACAATTTTTTGTATATTATTTTCCACAATGTATAAAATAATACTTCATATTATAGTTTAAACCTATATCACAAATAATTCAACTAGAATATCTTTACCAAAGTAAATATTGCATTTGCACTAAACTTAAATATGATAAAATCCTCCCATTATTATCATTCAACGTATGGATTCTATTTACTCAATACAAAGTCCGACATATGAGAGATGCACTCGTAATATTAGAAATTTGTAGGTCTAAATCCATACACAAATCAAACAACCCATTAAAAGCATAACATGTTTTATTTCATATGCAAATACACAAGGTAAAATATTTGTTTAGAGTTTTATACTCTATCCAACACAAAGCATACGGTCAAAATAATTTTACCCAACTAAATTATTTCTATACACGTATGAAGCACACCAATTGATTCCAACATAGTAGAATACAATTTTATTATATACCCTTTCCAGCTCACATATAAATAAGTAATACGAGGAATTATTCAAATAAAGTTCTAACGGTTCTGATTCAAACTCAAATATTGCATAAGTCCTTATACAGTTTCTATGAAATTCATATTCCATAAATTTGAGTCCAATTTTTTCTACGTAGTTTATAAATCCTTTAATAAGAAATTTATAAAGGCTTCAAAACATTTTGAACCAATTGGGAACAGTATATGATACATTTTTCTAAGAAAATGTTGTCCAAAATATTTGGTCAAGAGGAAAAAACTTCAAGTTTGAAATCTCACCACGACCAAATCACTTCCAGAAAATTTATGAAAATTTTCAGAATTAAATCACTCAAAAATATTAAGTACAAGTTAAGATAAACTCGTTTTACTACAAGCTATAAAAAAAATTCAGCATTGTGCATCGCATTTGTAAAAATCATAATAAGAGATATACAACTCTTTTCTCAGAAATTCCAAAGCCAAATATTTATAATCTCATCATACTACATGTTGATACCAAAATTAATATGCTGATGTGGACGAATAGTATGAAGACACGTGTCAATCTATGTGGCACAATAACAGCGAGGAAGATCATTTACTGAACAACTATGGTTGATACCGAGCAACGAGAATACACCGAGGAGCTCTATCATGCCGAGGAACTCCATCCGAGGAACTCCATCATCCCGAGATACTCTAAGCACTCCGAGGAACTCTTAATCAACGAGCAACTAAGGCGGTCCGAACTGCACCTCGGCCGTGTCATCAATTATCAGACGGACAATTGTTCAACTATTCATTAGATTCTTGACGCACACGCTGCATTAAATGTATTACCCATTCATATGTATATCATTTAATGTATTGGACCTTTCATGTACAGCCTTGAGGCTATAAATACCTTGTATCAATCCCATTGAAAGGGAAGGGGAATTTCTTGAAAGAACTTGTAATCAAGAATTCCACAAACACTCAGCAATAACATAACAGTGGATGTAGGCTTTATTCCTAGCCGAACCACTTTAAAAATCTTTGTCTTATTTATTTATCTGTGATTGAATAATTAGAGCAATCTAGTTTTTTACATCAACAGATTGGCGCCGTCTGTGGGAAACGACTGTTGTTATCGTTTTTCATAAAAATCATTTGTCACCAATGGCAGATAATCCAGAATCCAGTAATCGAAATGCTGGAAATACTGGAAATCTTCCAAATCCATCTGCATCTCCAGATCTGGCCGGAATTATGATGAATCTGGCTCAGGGACAAACCGCCATGCAAGAATCTATGAGGCAACTCCTTCAAACTCTTCAAGGCGGTGTACCTACTCATTCAGGGCAAAGGACTGATCATGGGCAATCACGATCCAGACGTATTGGGTCATATCGCAATGGGGAATCCAATGATTCTTCTTATCAACCTGGGCGAACTTCATCAATACGGGCTACGGATACTGATCAACATATCTCTCTTTCTCCTGAGAGAACTAGCGCTTTAGAAAGATTAAGCAGGGTGTCTCCTTTCAGTCGGTTAGGACCAAGGAGGAACATGAGTCCACCTAGGGCTCCATCAGGAAGTTTTCGACCACCACCAGGTTCGAGAGAAAGATCTGCACAATCACGACCAATTACTCGTCGAGATAAATCTCAGGAAGCTACGTCAGAGCAATCAGTTGCTCGGACTAAGCGGCCCGAGGAAGGGAATGAAGCATGGAAAGGTTCCATTCAACGATTGGAGGATAGACTGGGAGAAATGGCTAAGGCGAGGAACCCCTTACAGAGAACTTTTGTTCAAGGGACACCTTTTGTGCAAGCCATTGTGGATTTCCCCACACCGTCGAAATTCAAAGCACCTGTAGTGACCCCCAAGTACGATGGGAAGACGGATCCCGTACTTCATATAGAGCAATACCAAGCTGCTGCAGATATCTACGCTGTCCCCGACGAGATGAGGTGTAGAGCATTCTCGGGAACTCTTACCGGATCTGCACAGATATGGTACAATAATCTTCCTCGGGGTAAGATTTCAACTTTTGTTCAGTTAGCCGAGCTGTTTATTGGTAATTTTTGTTTTGGAGCAAAACCAGTAAAGCGAGTAGCGCACTTACTAAGTGTTAGACAAAAATCAGGAGAAAGTACTAGAGATTACATAACTCGTTTCAATAACGAGAAGTTGGAAGTCATAGATTATGAAGAAAAGACAGAAATCACTGCTTTGATGAGTGGTTTGCTGCCTAACAAGCTATACTATACTCTGGCCAAAGATCCGCCTAAAAATATGTCGGAATTGATGGCAAAGGCGGCCAAAATCATGAATGCCGAAGAGGCTATGACTGCGAAGAAAAATATGGATAAAGAAGTTAAAGTGGAGGTCGACAACTCTAAGAAGAAAGATCAGAAAGGTAATGGTGGTGACAAATATTCTAGGAATAACAGGATAAAGTTGGAAGCCCTAAAGAAGTATGATAATTATACTCCATTGAAAATGGGTATTAATCATGTTTTAGAAGAAATCAGGAATAACGAGGAAATCAAATGGCCAGAGAAACTGAAGACAGATCCAGACATGAGGAATAAGACCAAATATTGCGAGTTTCACAAAGATCATGGCCATATGACCAAAAATTGTATAGCCCTTCAGAACGAGATTGAAACACTCATTCGAAGAGGAAAATTATCAAAGTATGTAGATCGCAGAGGTGAGAGGACAAATGAGGACAGAATTAGAAAGAGATCTAGATCTCCTCGTCGTGCAGAGGAGAAAAAGAGGAGGGACCATGAAGAGGATCCAGATGATGACCCCGATCTTCCCAAGAAGCCAAGAAAACCTGAACGAGAGGTATTTTCCGTACGTTTTGGATCATTTCATTGTAACGTTATTACAGGGGGAGATGCAGGAGGAGGAGACCTTACTGCAGAAAGAAAAGCTTATCTCGGAGAGGCTCAAGCTTGCTCATATATTCAGCGAATAAACCTGGCCGAGGATGATCATCCAAGGAAGGTAAACAAAGAGAAGCTAGTAATTGGTTTTTCAAAAAATGACCTGGCAGGTGTTCTTTACCCTCATGATGATCCTTTGGTGATCAAAATGAGAATGAAGGACGTGATCATTTCAAGGGTGTTGGTAGATAATGGTAGTTCGGCAGACATCATGTACTATTCATGCTTTGATAGCTTGAATTTGAAATTATCCCAATTAGAACCTTATCACAGACCCCTTCTGGGTTTTGCTGGCGAGAAAGTTTTTCCACTTGGGACGATCAAGTTGGATATATTCATTGGAACCTGGCCTGTTTGTCGAACAGAAAGAATACGATTCTTTGTGATGGATAAGAATGTGCAGTCAGCCTACAACATCATCATGGGAAGAGTTGGATTGAAGAAGTTCGAAGCCGTTCCTTCTACAGTACATCAATGTTTGAAATTCCCAACAAATTTTGGAGTTGGAGTGGTGAAAGGTGATCAAAAAGTAGCTCGGGAATGCTATTATTCGTCGGCCGAGCAAGAAGAACTAGAAGGATCGATGAAAAAGACTACTACTTACCAAGTGGAGGAAGGTACAGAAATTGAAACTCTTGATCCCAGGGATGAATCTCAACTTGTAAAAGGACAGGTGATGGAATCTACAGAAAATGTTATTTTGGACGACGAACATCCTGAACGAATAACCCAGATAGGTTCATCGTTGGATATGTCAATAAAAGAGGAGTTGATAACTTTCTTGAAGAATAGGAAAAATACTTTTGCTTGGAGTCATGAAGACATGCCAGGAATAGATCCAAACTTCTTATGTCATGAACTCAATGTGAATAAGGAGATTAAACCTGTAAAGCAGAGAAGAAGGGTGTTTAGTCCCGAGAAGAATCAAGCCATACAAGAGGAAGTCGAGAAACTCCAGAAAGCCCAATTCATTGAAGATGTAAAATATCCAGATTGGTTGGCTAATGTGGTGATGGTAAAGAAGAAAAACAACAAATGGAGAATGTGTGTCGATTTCACCGATCTCAATAAGGCATGCCCCAAGGATTATTTTCCATTGCCCAGAATTGATCAACTGGTGGATGCTACCTCGGGACACGAGCTACTCAGCTTCATGGATGCTTACTCTGGCTACAACCAGATCAAAATGAAACCTGAAGACAGGTAAAGTACTTCTTTTATTACCCCTAGGGGAACTTATTGTTATAATGTTATGCCTTTTGGTTTAAAAAATGCAGGTGCAACATATCAGCGGTTGATGAACAAGGTTTTTACTGAACAAATCAGCCGCAACATGGAGGTCTATGTCGATGACATGCTCACTAAAAGCAAGAAAGCTGCTGATCATTTGGTTGACTTGAGTCAAACTTTTGATCAATTGGATAAATACCAAATGAAGCTTAACCCGACGAAGTGCACCTTTGGAGTACGAGAAGGAATGTTCCTCGGATACATCGTCAATCAGCGAGGTATTGAGGCAAATCCAGATAAGATCAAAGCTCTTCTAGGGCTGCGATCTCCGACGACGAAGAAAGAAGTGCAGAGTCTTACCGGACGAGTTGCAGCGCTCAACAGATTTGTATCTCGAGCAACTGATAAATGCATACCATTCTTCAAAACACTTCGAAAAACCTTTGAATGGAATGAGGAATGTGAAAAAGCTTTTCAAGACTTGAAGAAATATTTGGGAGCACCTCCACTGTTGTCCAGACCAATAACAGGAGAAAAGTTGTATTTGTATTTGGCAGTATCAGAGAACGCAGTCAGTTCAGCGTTGATCAGATTGGAGAATGGAGTCCAGAAGCCAATTTATTACACAAGTAAGGCTTTCCGAGGTGCAGAAATCAGGTACCCAAAGCTAGAAAAATTGGCATTGGCACTAATTGAAGCAAGCAGAAGAATGAGGCCATATTTCCAAGCCCATACCATCATCGTTTATACTGATATGCCATTGAGACAAGCCCTCCATAAGCCAGAAAAATCAGGGAGACTGATGTACTGGGCAGTAGAACTTGGTGAATATGATATTGTATATGATCCCAGATCATCATTGAAGGGGCAGGCTGTAGCAGATTTTATAGCAGAGTTCACATACCCTGATACCCCCGAGGAGCAAAAGATGCCTGCTGATTTACCTGTGGACGATACAGGATCAACAGAAACATTTACTGACCTACCTGTGGACGATACAGGATCAGCAGAAATAGGTCCAAACCAACCAAGGTTGGTAAAAGGACTTGTGGATGTAGAGAAATCATTATATTCAAACTCAGACCAGCCACGGTTGGTAAAAGAGTACGAGCAGATGACTGACGAGGAGCGAAAGATACCGGGGGATGATGGAAGAAAACAGCAGATATTTTATCGAGGAACTCTGACAGATAAGAAATTTGAAGACGAAATACCTACATGGAGATTATATGTAGATGGATCATCTTGCACAGCTGGTTGTGGAGCAGGAATTGTTTTGATCACTCCAGACGAGATTGACATGGAATATGCTTTGCGATTCCAATTCAAAGCCTCTAACAATGAAGCGGAGTATGAGGCCATGATAGCAGGTCTTAATCTAGCAAAGACTATGGAAGCACAACAAATGATGGTATTCAGTGATTCTCAATTAATTGTGTATCAGATGATGGGAATGTATGCGGTTAAAGGAGATTTAATGATCAAATATCATGCAAAGGTGATGAAATTATTGACAGAATTTGAGGCCATTCAATTGGTGAGAATACCGAGGATGGAGAATGTACAAGCAGATGCACTGGCCCGACTAGCATCAGCTACTCGTACCGAGATGCGAAGAACCATACCGATTGAAGTATTAGAAGGTCGGAGCATAGATGAAGATCTGACAACGAATGTGATTACCCTTGATTTAGGACCATCTTGGATGGATCCAATCAGGAAATATGTTGAAGAGGGCGAATTGCCGGAGGACAAACTCGCTGCCAAGAAACTGAAGTATAAAGCTGCTCGGTATGTATTAACTAATGGTATTTTGTATAGACGAGGAATTATGGCAGGTTTGCAGAGATGTGTACATCCCACCGAGGTGAAAGAATTGATTGAAGAAATCCATGAAGGATCTTGTGGAGCTCATGTAGCAGGTCGAACACTTTTACAAAGAGTGATGACACAGGGATATTACTGGCCGACAATGATGGCTGATTGTATAGCCTATGCCAAGAAATGTGACAAGTGCCAACGTTTTTCTTCCATCCGACGAACTCCACAAGCATTGCTAACACCAATAACTTCCCCTTGGCCATTTGCCATGTGGGGAATTGATTTGGTTGGACCACTGCCGACCACCCGAGGAAGATTCAAGTATCTCGTAGTTGCAGTGGACTATTTTACTAAGTGGGTGGAAGCTGAGCCTCTTATCAATATGACGTACGAGAAGGTATACCAGTTTATATGGAAGAATATCATTTGTCGATATGGTCTCCCTCATGCTTTCATCACAGATCATGGAACACAATTTGATAATGAAGAATTTGCTGCCTATTGTCATCAGTCGAACGTTTTGAAGTTTCATTCAGCACCAGGACATCCCCAAAGCAATGGACAGACTGAAGTGACAAACAGAACATTACTAAATGGATTGAAAAAGAGGCTAAGTGAAGCTAAAGCAAATTGGATTAATGAGCTCCAATCAGTATTATGGGCCTACCGAACAACTCCCCGAGCAGCAACTGGAGAATCACCATATATGCTAGCATTTGGAAGTGAGGCTGTGATACCGGCCGAGTTGGGTCTCCCAACGCATAGAGTGCTGAATTTCAACTCTCCGATCAGTGACTTGATGAGAAGAATGGATTTGGACATGCTCGAAGAAGTAAGAGAAGAGGCAGCCATTAGGAATGCTGCTTATCAACAACGAACAGCTCTGTTCTACAACAAAAGGGTGAAGAAATGCGATTTGAAGGAGGGTGATTATGTGCTGAAGAAAGTCATTCAGAAACAGAATAAACTGGAAGCAAACTGGCATGGACCTTACCGAGTTACAGAGGTTGTTCGACCTGGAACCTACAGAATAGCAACTCTAGAAGGAGAAGAATTTCAGAATGCATGGAATGCTGAACACCTGCGAAAGTATTATCAGTAATGAAAAATGTAAAGTATTTCCTTCATTATGAATAAAACGAGGATGGTTCACCATTTTCTTTCTGTTGAAAGTTTTTCGGGGAATATTAGTGTTGAACACTACACTGCTTGACAAGAAGAAGACTGCTCTACGGAGTCATGCTCTACGGAGCCATGCTCTACGGAGTCAAGCTCTACGGAACGCTCTACGGAGCAAAAGTGCTATAAGTAGCCAACCTCCTTTGGTTAGGAGGATAAGCTCTCCGGAGCGCTCTACGGAGCAAAAGTGCTATAAGTAGCCAACCTCCTTTGGTTAGGAGGATAAGCTCTCCGGAGCGCTCTACGGAGCAAAAGTGCTATAAGTAGCCAACCTCCTTTGGTTAGGAGGATAAGCTCTCCGGAGCGCTCTACGGAGCAAAAGTGCTATAAGTAGCCAACCTCCTTTGGTTAGGAGGACATGCTCCAAGGAGCCAAAAAGTTCGAAAGAACCCTACTACTCCTTTGATTAGGAGGTGTAGACCAGCATGATCAACTACGGTTGGTAAGACTTTATATACTCTCGCATTACAGCTTATGTTTGTCGGGAGGTAACATTATTACAAAAAGTTCTTTAAAGAACAAAATATTCCAAACTGTACCAAGTATGGTTGGTCGGGGATAAAAACCCACTAACTGTAGTTGGTCGACGAGGATAAAAGTATTGACCTTAGTTGGTCGGACACATGTTTATATTTGAAAATTGAACCAAGTATGGTTGGTCAGGGATAGAAACCCATCAACTGTGGTTGGTCGACAAACATTATTTATCCACCTTGGTTGGTTGGAAACAATTTTGAACAATTTATGCTTATTATAAATTCTAATTTGGTTGATGAACCATATAATTTGCAAACAGAAAAATAGCTATTGGCAAAAAAGAAAATGAAACTCTTTCATTAAGATAAAAATGTATTACATGTTACATGTATGTGCTAACTATTACATTAAAGATTCCTACTCTATTGGTTTCTTTCCTTTGTCCTTTGAGACAGGTTCCTCGCCAGCAGGAGGATCTTCTAGACAAAGAGGAGAATTAATAAAGTTCATGTCCTTCAGCATTCTGACATTCATTATTGTAGGAGTGTCCAACAGGTGCTCAGGACGAGATACTTCAACTTGAGAATGAAGGTTATAATCACCAAGATATTTAGAGATCAAACTCCGAGGAATGGAGCGAGCAGGAATCCATGCCATATCCAATTTATAGGGAGGAACAGGCAAGTCTAGCAATCCAGGAGCATGATAATCCCATAAATAATGACCTTGTTCCAATTTTAATACACCCAGGGCGTTCAACCATCCCTGCTTATAACCTTCGTTGTTAGCATTTTCAAGGCGATCATCCAAATGGTAAAGAGCTTCATTATAGCCTGCATTCCAGAACTCCCGAGGCTGTTTATGGAATTGGAAAGTTAATCTATCTACTTGCTCGAGAAAGTTCTTGATAAGAGCATCTTTATTATTCAGATCAGACTTCATCGCAGCCAATTGATCCTCTAAAGATAAATTTTTCTTAGACAAATCAGACAGAGCACGATCCTTAACATTCAGTTGGAATGCTTGAGTTTCCAGAGTAGATTGGGTGCGAGATTCTTCAACACTACGGCCAAGAACTCTTGATCGGCTCCGAGAAGCAACTGGAGAACTTTGCTCCTCGACGATTCTTCCTCGTCCCCGAGAACTCCTTCCTCGCCCCCGAGCAGTCACAGGGATAGTAGACTTTTTCAAGTCATCCAACTCTTGCCTTAGTTTGGCGTTTTCAACCTCTAGAAACGAAAAACCTTTATCAGTAACTGGTACTAATGCAGTGGAAGAGGAGGCAACGGATTCGTATTGAGCCAATCTTTTCTGCAGACTATTATTTTCTTGTTCCAGGATCTCGGCAATTTGTCGGCAGCCTTCAACTTCACCTTTTAGGGTCCTTTCCCTAATGTCATATGCAGCAATGATCTTTTTATGACCTGTATCAGAGGAAAGTTGTTGATATCTATTTTCATATTCCTCGTGTAATGAAGCCATCGATTTATTGTGCTGGCCTTGGAGATCCTTTAAGGAACAATGCAGCTCTTCAATCAATTCATAATAAGCGATATTGTTAGCTACAGCTCGGTCGAGTAAATTTTTCAAGTACCGATAAGCCTCAGTCGCCTGTTCTGAAGCATCATGACCAAGAATGTCAGCAATTTCAGAAGAACTAAGGTCTGTATGACCAGCCCTATAGTATTGGTGACATTGCTGCATCAGCTCGGTATCATGAGAAGAGATTAGTTCCATTCTAGCAACAAACTAAAGACAAGAAAAAGACAACAATCAACAAAGAATCATCAATAACGGCGATGAGTAAAGAAGTATTTTATTAGATCATAAAAGGATTACAGTGTTCGATTACAAATGATAAAAGATAAGAATGATACCGAACAACTTCACACCTTTTCCTTGTCTCCCAAGACTTTCTCGGGAGGCTGGGACGAGGAGCTCGGTTGCTCGGTGATAACAACAGCTTGATCAGCAGAAATCTTCTCGGCAGGAGGAGGCATAGAAGAAATATCCTCAATGACAGAGGGTTGAGAAGCAGAAATGGGGACATCCACAGCCATGGAAGATTCATCTGATGCAGGTTCATCTTCTTCTTCTTCTACAATTGGTGGAGGAGGACCAGGGAGATGCCGTTGGAATAGCTCAGAATTGTCTTGGATTTTTAGCTCTTGTAGAGCAGCTACCCAACCATCATAGAAGTATTTCAACTCCCCATATTTGACTTGAGATGTCATAGCTGCAATCCCTTTATCCCATCCTTTTTCCCAACCAGCACTGAAATGTTTCCTAACTGCAACTTTTCTTTTCAACTGCTCCGAGGAGAGTTTGACATCCAATTGTTCTTTCTGGATTTTGATGTCTCGCAGGATAGACAGTTCTTCTTCTGCCTTCTTCAGTTGGTCATCGCACTTTTGCTGATTGACCTCTAAGCTTTTCACCTTCTCCTCCAAATTCTTGGAGGTTTCAGCCATCTTCATCTTATCAGCCTCAGCTGCAGCCAATTTTTTCTCCCAGGCAGTTTTCTCCTCGACGTACTGCTGGCGAGATTCTTTCACAGATTGGGCTAAACCCAAGAGGGCATCGTCAACATCGGACGAGGAACTAGAAGCTTTAATAGCTTGATCTTTCTTCACGATGGTATTGAAACAATTCACCAGCTGAAAGATAAGAAAAACAATAGAGTCAACACAAATACAAGAGTTCAGGAAAAAGAAAAGAAAGACCAAAGGTATGAGAAATTTACTGAAGAAAGATGGCGAGCAGCTAGGGATGTCAGTGTATCCCTAGGAATCTTTTCATCAACCCCGAGAACCTCGGGTATAACTGAGCTCGTTGAAGAGCTCGGAAGAATGATTTTTGAAATACTACTACCACCAGCGGGTAGAGAAGATGCAGTTCCAGCAAGATTAACCGAGGATGATTTCCTCAATCTCTTCAAAGGAGGGTCAGCAGCATCAACCAAGGAAGAGGTCTTGGTCGGAGAGATTGTAATTACATCAGCTTTCTTGCTCGGGGCCACTGGGGGCTTCTCGGCAACTTTGGAGGAACTAACATCTACTTTTTTAGTCCCCTCTGGGACATCAATTTTACCTTTCTTTGCTTCAACAGCAGAAGAAATTTCACCAAATAGAGAAGGAGGAGCTCTTTTCTTGCCCATTCTCTGAGATAGGGGAATATGAGAATCTGAAGATGAACTTTCTGGTGTTGAGGCTGGTTCAACAGGGCGAGCAGTATAAGAGGTTGTGTAGCTCTTATACTGCAGCAAATATGATGCAGATCTAATATGCTCGTCTGCAATCGTCTTATGCAAATTCCAGATAAGTTTTAAATGCTTGATATTCACTTCCGACTCTTTTGGAGTTTTTCTTTTACTATCAACTGCAAATAAATACATAAATCTCAGTCATACATTTTGTCAAACATGATGAATACGCAATTTCATAAGTAAAATAAAAATGAAAAATAAACCTATCCCATTGCCGTATGGGGGGCATCTGGGACCGTTGTATACTTCATTCCCAGATAAAGGCGCGTGTTGCCAATTTTTTATGACCAACCCATGCTCAAAATAATCTCTATTTGAATCAGGGAGGTTAACTACAAGGGCTCTATTTAAAAACCTAGTTTTTAAATAATAAATATTATCTAAAGTGGCCCATTTATAGCAGTACATGATTTCTGGGATCCCTATACGAGTCCCATGAGTTAGATTTAACTTGTGCACCCCGTTAATTATTCTCCATGAATTGGGGGCTATTTTTGCAGGAACAAGATCAAAATATTGACAAAACTCAAGACATAATGGATTTGGGGGAAAAGAAAAACCACATTCAGCAATGAAAAGACTGGGGAACCAATGTCCCTCAGCCAATCGAAAGTAATCTAAAGGCTCAGAAAGAACCTCTAGAGTTACCCAAGAAGGAATGGAAAAGTCAGAACGAAATTTCTCAGCAGATTCAACAATATAAACCATATTGAATAAAAGAGATGCAGAAGAAAGGAATAAAATCTTACAGAAAGAAAGGAGATATGTTGACAACGAACGGAAACAATGATGAACACACAAGAGAGAGGAAGAGAATAGAAAACTTGAAGGCAGAAAAATGGAAAGTGTAGACGACGGTATGGTTACCAAAGGGGTTTAAATACTTTACATTGGGAAACGGCGAAAGAAATGATTACTAAAAAGAAACTACTGAACTTCCGGCGGCTAAAAAGACAAAAGTTGCACGAAGATCGAAGTGCTTATAAAAAGGCGGAAACTGCGAAATGAGAAGGAAATTTGAATACAATGCTCCTAAAACCCAGGAAGGTCATTTAATATTACCATATACCGAGAAAGAATGTCCCATACTCCTCAAAGTTCGAAATATGAAACATTGGGGGCTTCTGTTGATACCAAAATTAATATGCTGATGTGGACGAATAGTATGAAGACACGTGTCAATCTACGTGGCACAATAACAGCGAGGAAGATCATTTACTGAACAACTATGGTTGATACCGAGCAACGAGAATACACCGAGGAGCTCTATCATGCCGAGGAACTCCATCCGAGGAACTCCATCATCCCGAGATACTCTAAGCACTCCGAGGAACTCTTAATCAACGAGCAACTAAGGCGGTCCGAACTGCACCTCGGCCGTGTCATCAATTATCAGACGGACAACTGTTCAACTATTCATTAGATTCTTGACGCACACGCTGCATTAAATGTATTACCCATTCATATGTATATCATTTAATGTATTGGACCTTTCATGTACAGCCTTGAGGCTATAAATACCTTGTATCAATCCCATTGAAAGGGAAGGGGAATTTCTTGAAAGAACTTGTAATCAAGAATTCCACAAACACTCAGCAATAACATAACAGTGGATGTAGGCTTTATTCCTAGCCGAACCACTTTAAAAATCTTTGTCTTATTTATTTATCTGTGATTGAATAATTAGAGCAATCTAGTTTTTTACATCAACACTACATATATGCCAAAATTCATGAAATTTTAGTCTATATATCATCAAAATATTTGGATGATATTCCAAGGAAATTCATAATAAAAATTTTAATTTTTTCATCATCGATCACCTTAGTGTGGTTGAATAATACCAGCTACAATTTCATATAAACAATTTAAAAAATATTTGAACAAATTTCTTTTGTAATAAACATAGCACAAGTCACAAATGTTTATTACTTACCCTTCAAATCCTTATATCAAATTTTCATTTGATTCCATATAACAAATTTTTATTTATTTTCGTATAACAAACTTTCATTTGTTATCAAATATCAAATTTTAATTTGATTCCACATAACAAATTTTCATTTGTTTTCTTAACCACAAGTGGACCTAAATGAATTGTCGAAGAAGGTATACAATTTGATTTCCAACAATAACATCTTATGTGAAATAATATTTCACCTTCATAACTAAAAAAAAGGATTAACCTATTTAAAAGTTTTCCATGAAGTGGTTCATTATTATTGAAATTCTAATTTCTCACAAAATTATTGATCGATTCCGAATTGACCAAAAACACTGAAATTTATTTGTCTACTTCACTAAATATATTTTTTAGGATGTTTGGGGGCTAAACTATAATTTCTAGAGGTGAAAGGTCAAAATTATAACTTCTAAACATATAAAGTTTTTTGGCCATTTTAATTTTTTTAAATTTTAGGCAACAAAAAAATAATCATATAAGCCCAAAAAAAAATATTTTTCGGTCTCCATGGTAGATATAAGAAACACCTTAAAATAGTTGTAGCAGTAATTAAATTACATAATAAAAAGGACCGAATTTACCGAAATGACGTGTCGAAAAATCGACACAAAAAAATAAGAAATTTGCAAATCAGTTTGAAACACGGATGAGTCGCGGACAATATCGCTCTCTTTAAGGTGTTTCGCGACTCTGCCTCCAACTGTGCCGAAAGTACACAACCTCGTCACCCCCAGGATAAAATAGCGTCGAAAATAATACGGAACAGTAGCATGATCCAATTCCATTCAACAAACACCCTTCAATAATATTACGAGATTCTAGATGTAATTAATCTTATGGGAAGATTAATTGTTCTGTGTTTTGTGTACGAATGATGTTTTTGCAAAATGGACGGAACAAGTAGAATACAGTAGCAGATTTTTTTTTATGTTCATTTGTTTTCATAATGGAGGCTCAGGGCATATATAAAAAAATGTGGAGGTTAACGATCAAGGAAAAGAAAGAGAAGATAGTGGGAGTAAAACTCTGATGGCTATTTTTAGTGGGTGGAAATAAAACCCCTCTGCCACTTTTAACTTTTATAAAAGCACCTATCTAATGAAAGTTGTTTCAACAAGAAATGGTATTAGTTGAAATTATACTAATGAACAAATTACCTGATGCATTATTTGGATTATGTAGGTATATCTCTCATCCATTTAATCACCCAGATATTAACAGATTGTATAACATAGCCATGTTCTGTAGTGACTGTTTGTTGTGTAAATGGTTTGTTTAACCACTGTATTGAAAATATTATTTGTGTTGATCCTAGTTGTGTTACTTATATTCATTGACATGCACCCACGATTATTATCTTATTTAGATTTTTTTACACATGCCTGCCTTTTTTGTGCATTGCCCTGATTCTGTTACTCATAATGAGTTTCATATGAATGTGCAGAGAACCCCGTGAAAGGATCATGTGAATTTTGTTAAGACAATCAACATGTCTGATGGGCATGCACGGGAAGTAAAACTCTCTTCTTACTGTAGCACGCGTGTACTTCAAAGTAGTTCAGCTATGTACCACTGCTTCTATATGTGGATTATTTAGAGTGGGGCATGGGTAGACTAAGTGACTGACTTACTATAATGAAGTAATTTTTTTTCTTTTATCTATGTGGAAAAAAATATGTTATTGAAAAGTAAATTTTATCTTACATATCTTTTACCTATTCCTATAATATATACTATTGAACTATTCCTATAATATATACTAACTAGGAGGAGTTGTTTTTTTATATCTTATGATTTTCTTCTAAATGCATACACATGCCATTTGATTTGTGCTTCTTAGTTTTTATTTTATTTTCACGTACTAGACAAGATATCAAGTGTCGTAATGGGAATTTATTTCAACGAATAAAATATTTTACACCTTAGAAAATAAGGTCATATGAAAAGTTACAAAAATGATTTACTAATTCCAAGTGATTTGTGAATCTAACATGGTTTCTTCTTTTTAAATTATAAGTAACATATTTGGTGTTATTAAAATATGTTTAAGAAATTCTGGATGAGGTAGTTCCCCCTACCCCGCTGCGAGATTGTGGAGCACAAGGCCAAAAGGCATGCTGATGCTGGTAGAAGTGGCAGCATAATGGACTTTTCGGCGCACCTGATTCCATTCAGGTCAAATGGTGTTAGAGTGAGATTTTCATGTTCGTAGGGGAGTCATGGGGAGAGAGAGTGTTATGGGGCCCAACATTGATTTATAAACCATGTAAACTCATGGGCGATTCACGGGGCTCGAACACCAAGTTATAATGTATAATGGGTGTTCAAATTCACAATTGAACACACAACATGTCAATTTGTTAAGCTTTGCTCATTTAGTTAGTAATATTAACATATTTTCAATATATCATCTTCAGTAAATTATGAATTACAAAATATAATACAAACTATTTTTTAAAAAAAGACTTAAAATTTAATAAAAAATTCATAACTCTTCGAAGGGTTTAGCTATTAATAGTGTATCCAGTGAACTAATTTCCTACATATATTGCTATTTCGCATTTGGAGGGCTTTTGAATGAAACATGTGGAAATGCTACAGAGCTCATAATAGCAATATTTGCTCTGGTAAAAGACAAAGTGGCTGTAGTGAAATACACTCTCTTAGGCTCCATACTTTCAAGCCTTCTTCTGGTTATTGGAAACTCTCTCCTATATGGTGGCATTGCCAATATTTCAAAGTAGAAAAATTTGATAGGGTATGACTCTTAACCATCCTTTCTTCAGATTGATTTTTTTTGGCTAAATGATATTTGATCTAATATGATTGAAATGTGTGTGAAGTTTTACAGAAGCATGTTGATGTAAATGTGACTGTTTTGCTGTTGGCATTATTATGCCATGTTTTACCTTTGATGTATGGGTA
The DNA here is from genome assembly GCA_949130495.1 of Sambucus nigra. NCBI lineage: Eukaryota > Viridiplantae > Streptophyta > Magnoliopsida > Dipsacales > Adoxaceae > Sambucus > Sambucus nigra. The sequence continues at coordinate 71,688,721 of OX422224.1, forward strand.
CGCTGGGGAATCGGTTATTGTAACTACAAAGGCATCACTACAATTATCGAGAGTTATTTCAATTGTGATGCTCATTTCATACGTTGTTTACCTTGTCTTCCAGTTGTGTACCCACGAGGAATTTTTTGAAGCACAAGAGGTCATTATTTACACTCTACTGTTACATTCTCTAATGCTTTAAAATAAAAGGACGCAAGTATTCACATTGAAAAATTTCACCCACAACACTTAAAAGACTTATTTTGACAAAAAAATTTGTGCCACTTTGATGTAAGAGAGTACAGCTCTTGGAATATTGATTATATTCACACGAATGACAAATCAAATAGCTAATTTAACTAATATTTTACAGTGCATTTGGTCAAGAAGAAGATGATGATCTTGTTTCGGACGAAACACCCATCATAAGATTTTGGAGTGGATTTGCTTGCCTAGTTAGGATGACTGCAATCGTTGCATAGTGGTCTGAATACGTAGTTGGCACCATTGAAGTAACTGAACTTTAATTGCAATTTGGAATTAAGTGGTTTTTCAGCTAAAGTGAGTATTTGAAATATTTTCATATAAAGGTTTCTCTAATTGCTGACCTTAATGCTTATGAATCTATGTATAAAGGTTTTTCAAATGCTTGAGCTTAGAGCTTAAGAATCTATATATAAAGGTTTCGTTATTCTCTAATGGTTGACCTTAGGTCTTAGGAATCTTTCTACCATAACATGATCACTTTTCTTTTTAACCGGACCAACTTCATCACTTGACTAGACTTATGTATGGGGACTAAACCAAAAAGGCGTCTACACACTTTAAAATGGGACAATTTTTTTATGAGTGAAAACTTGAAGTCTAAACTGATGTGCTAGTAAATACATTGATCAATATGCATAGTCTACTTAAGACTTGAAACTTAAATGTAGAGAACGCATTCTAGCACCCCTTAAGTCTCTCCTTAGGCTCCTAGCACTTCCCATGTTTCACTGCAAACTTAGGTCGCACTCCGAATACCGATCTAGAGGCCATCGGGTGCTCCCGAGCCCTATTTGACTCCAGTCAACTCTATAGTCGGAGTGAAAGCTCTTTGAATATTTGAAGGGCGCTGAATACCCTTGCCAACGGTCCACCCCATGCACGAATCGACATAACAATTCGGATGAATGAACTATTTGTCTACCGAAAATCAATTCAGAGGTTATCGAGCGCTCCCGGGCCCTGAGTTAACCCCGATCAACTTCACCGTTAGAGCGAAATCGCTTTGAATCTTCGAAGGGAACTGAAACCGCTTTCCAACGGTTCATCCTGTGCATAAAACAGCATAACCGTTCAGACGAATGATCAGTTTTCCCTCGAAAATCGATTTGGAGGCCACCGGGTGCTCTCGGACTCCATTCGACCAAAGTCAACTCTTCACCTCGAACAAGACTGAATGAATCTCCAAATTTCAATGAATACCCTTTCCAACGATCCACCCCGTGAGCAATTTTGACTTACGATACGGACGAACAGTCCATTTTACTGCGAGAGGTCACCGGGCGCTTTTGGGCCCCGATTGACTAATGTTAACTTTTCGAACCAAGATAAACTCAATGGAATATCTAAGTAAATCTCCTAACCTTTCCAACGGTTCACCCCATGCACGATTTTGACTTACCATACGAACGAAAAATCCATTTCCGTCCGATGATTTCTCGTTCGAAAGACCGATGTGCGCTTTCGAGCCACATTTGACCCAAAGTCAACTCCCGGACCTGGGAGCAGTCCAAAGGACTCTCTAATGTCTCAGAATTACCTTTCAAATAGTATGGCCTGTGCACGATTTGGATCAAGGGTTTGTACACTAAGATCATTTTTCCTGAAAAGTCTGCATGAGACTCCCAAATGGCAAGTCCTAAATCATGCCAATCCGTATAGTGTCAAGGGTTGCCTGCCGATAGGCACACCCTGGGGTAGGCCGATTCGAACCCCCCTTGGCCCTATAAATAGATGCCATGACCTCAATCCTAGATCAACAATAATTAGCAGCAAACACAAGCTATCCATCAACATTTGTGATCTCAACAGTTCCCAAAGTTCCATATGAAGAGTTCCATTCAAGCCTAAATTCACATCCTTTTCACGCCCAATTGGTAAAATAACCTTCTCTCTCATCAACATTCATCAATATTCAAGGGAATTTATCCAATATCAAAGCTCTAGCTCCAAGAAAGGTCGAATTCCTTTTCTCTCTGTTTTAATCTCTTATTTTTCGCATAAGTTACCTTAGATTCATAATATAGTTTTACTTTAGTTCATACATATTAATATCCACACTTTTATTAGTATATTTCACATACTTTATTTTCCATAAAAAAACAAAACAAATAAAAGAGGGTCTTACCCGTAAATTCCAAACGGAGTCATCCATCACACATTTTCCAAAACCATAAACACATTTTCTACACATACACATATAATAAAATTTCATCCAAATCTATGGGACAAACCCCACCACTATGCCACATTCGAACTACGTGTACCTTGATGCCTTTGTAGGCTATATAGGCGTCTCACATTAAAATCAGAGACTCGAGTCCAATTTTCCATTTTTTCTAATTTTTCAAAATCCCTCTTTTTCGTAATTATCATACTTTTATAAATAATATGATTTTTCACATTTCATCCAACACATATTATCGTTTCTCAATAATGATCAATATCACGATGAACACTCATATCCTATCTTCTATTTATTTTGGGAAAAGTTTCTATTGATGACTTCACTCTACCTTGTCTATGGTATGAGTTGGACAATTTCGATATCCACTATATAAACACACACACACACACACTTCACGGGGATATAAAGGAAAATATTAACACTAGTCCATGAGAGACCGAAAGGGTGGGATGGGTCCCTAACACCTTCCCATTCTATACCTTAGTCCCCGGACCTCCGATCTATTAGTTTCGTATGGATCATTTTATCCTTGATGTCGTTCTCTTAAAGTGGCAACATGCTCTTGTGCCTGTTTTGTGAAAAATAGGCTAGAAAATCCATCTCTTTACATAAATCCCACACCAAGGATGGCCGAAGAACCTTTCAAAGAGGGGTGGGAGACCGCGGCGCAGTTGTTGTGCCCCCCTTTCAAGGGATCCCCTCCATCCGAAGGTCGACGTGCACACTCCGGGATGGCCATAGTTACGACTCTGCTGGGGAATTGTTTTTAAGAGGACTAGACTCTATTTTAATGTATATTTTAATTTCTTATATATCGCCTATCTACATGCTCCCCTTTATTATCCATGATTATGCTACTATTTACACACTTGTAGAAAATTTCTTCCTGTACACTTTACACCCCGTGCAGCTAGGATCACAAATGCCCACACATCACTTAGAAATCCATGCTTAGGTATCACTAACACACACCTCCACTTGTATATATACATGTTCACTTATCACACACTCGCTTATAGATAGTTACACATCACTTGTCCATGCTTAGTATAGTATTTCTATTTCTACTTGTATCTTGCTCCCTGTTTGTCATGATCAAAAGAAAGACACTCTCTCCATAAGATACTAATGAAAGAATCATTCATGATTCACAGAAAATCACCAAAGAGCATTGATATTGAGCAAATTTTTTCCCGTAACTCGGGAGTCACTTCGTGATGGGTGCTGGTCTGACAGGTCGCAATTAGCCTAAGAAATATGACTCCCACCTTTCATTGGCCAAGTACCTTTGACGTATATTTAATGGTTCCCCCCACATTGTACCGCTTGACCGAAGTCATGACATGAGGTATATCGCAGAGAACTCATTCACATACGTCGAGTATATCGAATTCTCTCTCACACGTACCGTCCCCATGAGGTATATAGTGAGGCAATTTACGTACACTCGGGTATATCAAATGGCTTGTCCACACGTATCGATTTCCCTAAAAAGTAAGACGTATATCGTGGAAGTCACGCTAAAGGGGAGAACGCCTTCCAATTAACCCGATCAATGCATACCCGTATATAGGTGTCAAGTCTAGGACTCACATATTAGATTATTGATTTCTACCCAAAACAGTGCCAAAATGACGGGTTGGCACGCCGCCCGAATTTTCACGCAATTTTAAAAATGGGACCCTACTCGTGATCCTGGTTACAAGTCCAATTGTAGCTTTACATATGTTGCAAACCCCAATTTTTCCAGGATCTATCCCCATCCGGCATTTCTTTTTCACATTTAGGTAAACATAATGCAAGTGAGAACCTAATAAACATAACAATTATGCCACTACTAGAAAAATGATAATTAAGGACAACTTTTAAGATGTCCTTTAAAAAACTGTATATGGGACAGGAAAATTTGCTATCCTTTTAGATATACTATAAAGTACAACTAATTTTGTAGTATCCTTTATAATAGTTTTAAGAAAATTTAATATTTTTTGTCCTTAATAATAGACTAAAAGAACCGCATATGCCGTCCTTTAAAATATTTCATTCCCTCCTTTTTTTTCTCCCTTTCCCTCTTCTATTTTTTGGTCAATTTTTTATGACCAAATAACTTAATCACCCACTTCTCTCTCATCTCTCACTCGATCAAAGACAAACCCTACATTCACCCACCTTTGCTCGCTCGCCCTCTCTCCCATGAAACTGTCGACTGTGAAACCTCATCTCCCTCTCTCTCATCTATGAAGAATATTGGCCATACCTCTGTTTATTGGCCTTCTCCTCTCTTTATGAAGAATATCACTGATGTCATCGCAACCATCTTGGTCAGAGGGGGAATCTGAGGGGTGGAGGTCCAGTCCGAGCATAAAGTATCTATCTCACAGTCATATTGCATCTATATTCGTGATTGTTATGTCTGATCAGTTATCATGTCCAGTCGGTTCTTCTGGGATTATGTAAATGGCTAGTCAACTATGAGAACAGGGGCCTTGCCTACTCTCCTACGCTCTTCGACCGGTGCAGCCAATTATAAGGATATGTTCTGAGTTTCTTGGTGGTTCCTATCTCCAAGCTGATTGGATGCTTAAAAAAATTACTTAGCTCCAGGTGGCGAGTTAAAAACTTTTCGTTGCTTGGCTGGCGAGATGATTGTCGCACGCTGAGGCATCACTCCACCTGGGAGAAGTTAAGATAAGTGGGTTGTTCAGATGATTAACGTTACCCATGGAGATGATCAGAAAATTGTTAGTTTCTTCGTGATTCCAGTCTCATTATAAATCCACCATCAAATAAACCCAGATATATGATTATGTTCTGATAATTGGTTTAACATGGGTGTTGTTGAACGATGAATTTTCAAGAAATAAATCGCCGAACAACTCTCTCTCTCTCACTCATGAAAATGTCTGATTCTCTCTCCCTCTGGAATGGAAAAACTCGTGAAGAATAAAGGTATACTCTCTCCCTCTGATTTTGCTATCTATTTTTTCATTTCCTTTTTGGATTTGTATATAACTTATTTTCAATTTGATTTTGTATTTGATTATAGAAGAACTAATTTTGTATTTAGAACTGATTTTGTGTTTGATTATATACAGTGCAATGTCAATCTTCCACAAGATATAAATAATTAGTACTGCTAAAAAATAGATGCACGCTGCTTGCTGGTAATAGGTTTGATGGTCATCTAGTAATCTGCTTGCTTCCACAAGATATTTTGTGTTTGGTTTGATCTTCGATGGTCATCTGTTTTATAGTAATAGGTTCCCCACTCGATCTTATTTCTTAAATGTATTTTTTTCTAAACGCTTCAGATATGACGATTTGACATACATACATACATAACCCAATTGACTTCGTTGAAGAGAGGATTTTGTCATTCTGGTTTTCTATTTGATTGAGATTTCTTACAGATTTGTTGCTGATGTCTTAATCCATTTTTTCCAAATTTTTTTAACAACACTGCTCTGAATCTCATGTAGGACCTCACATCTCTTACTCAATACCACGTTTTATCTCACACTGGAAAATCTCATGCGGGATCCCACAGCTTAGATCGAACGATACAGACTTGGAATTTAGTTCTTTTAGACACGATCCAAGTTTCTTAGCTAAACCGATTTGAGTTATGGTTGTTTAGATACGATATTTTTGTAAATGTGATCGGTTGTTTCTAAAATTGATCTATGTTTTGGATTGAAAATCGATCCGAGTTTTCAAAACAAATATGGTTTATTTCTATGCGATTTGGTAGTTTTAAATAAATTATATGAATTTCCTTTTGATCAGAAGTATATTATACCCGATTTATATGAGTTGAGTTTTCTTCTTTAATAGATTATATTTAGTAAAATAATGGGTTAGAGTTATTAGAGTTATTATACCAGATTCATACGTAGATGTGCATTTGTAGTTTTTAAGCGTAGTTGTGACTTTAGTCTTAGCATTTTTATTTTAGTGAATTTCTTTTGTTTTAATATTTATTTGTATGAGTATTCATGGTGTAGTCCTAGCATTGCTATTTCAGTAGGCCTCATTTATTTCTTCACCTTATCCACTTCGCTTTATTTCAGGTATTCAAGTTTCATCTCCCATTCAAGTAAGAATTTATATAACCTCCAAATAAAATTGGTACTAGCATATAACATTGGATTGCTGATAGAGGAGTGTATATAACTTGAAAATTTCTTATTCATTTGTATTAATACTTTAATTTTTCCTCTTTTGTTAATGACAATTGAATTATCTTCCCCTTTCTTACAGAATGCATTCGAAGTTATATATTTCTTGTGGACGTGGGTAAGTAAATGTTTTCCATATGTTCACAATCAAATCTTTCATTAGTCATCTCATTCCTTCCTAACGATTTTTGTACAAATGACCCAATTTTTTTTTATCGTGCAATATGAATTTGGACTAAATTCTTATTTCCATGATAATTTCAAGCTTTTTATTGCAAAAATTGCTTTAGGGTAAGCATTTTTTCTAATGGGACGTTTTCCCTCTAGATCTTTGGACTTGACCTTTGACTAATTGAAAAAATATCATTGTCATTTCAGCGTGGGAGATCTAATCTTATGCCACTATATAACGATTCCACTGTATGCCCTCGTAGCCCAGGTATGATAACTTTGTTACCTGATCATTTATGTAGTTCAAAATCTAATAGAATAATTAGTTTGTTTTAGTTAAACTATTTCTAAGACTAGTTTAACTAAGACTAGTTAAACTATTACTAATACTAGTTAAAAACCTCATAGAATAACACTTCCACTATATTCGCTCGTAGCCCATGTGCACATTTAGTTAAATATTGCATTCGAATTGTATGCTCATGTAATCTTTATTCTCTCTAAAAATTGCAGCATTAAATGGTAAAATGACCTAAAATAGCGGCAAAAAGTAGCCCAACGTAAAATGGCTTAGTTTATGACCTTATTTAGTTAAATTGGTGGAAGGGATTTATTGGTGGTTTGGTTGTGGAATTTGTTGCTACTACTGTTGAGTTTATTTTAAATGTTAAAACAACTTAGATTTAATGAATTAACAAAGGAAATTTTGTCGACATTTTTTTAAATTAATAAACGTTCTAAATTGATTAAAAACATGTCGTTAGAGGGTGAAAACAAAACAACTACCCTCAAACGACCCCGTAAGTGACACGTACACCTCGCACGGGACTAATGTAATATGTAGGAACTGACTGCGTAGTCACGGGACTACTGGTTTGAGAATACAGTGATAATTTGAAAAAATCTATACTTAGCCTTAAAATACACCGTTAGAGGGTGAAAACCCAAAACGACCCCCAAATGGGCCCATAAGAGAGATGAACACCCCACACGGGACCAATGCAACTCGTACGAATTGATCGTGTAGTCATGGGACTCCTATTATGAGAAATTATCGATGCACGGGACCAATACAATGTAATTCGTAGTAACTGATCGTGTTGTCACGGGACTCCCGATTTGAATATATGATGATAACTTGAAAATATCTAAATTTAGGCTTAAAAACATTCCGCTAGAGGGCAGAAATAAAAAATAGTCCCCAAACGGCCCCGTCTGAGACACAAACACCTCACTTGGGACCAATGTAACTCCTAGGAACTAATCGCGTAGTTACGGGACTCCTAATTTGAGAATATGATGTGAATTTGCAAATATCTAGACTTAGGATTAAAAACATGCCGTGAGAGGGCAAAAACACAAAATAGTCCTCAAACGGCCCGGTGAGAGGCACGAACACCTTGCACGAGACTAATGAAATTCGTAGGAATTGACCATGTGGTCACGGGACTCCAGGTTTGAGAATATGATGATAATTTTAAAATATCTGTACTTAGTCTTAAAAACATGCCGTTAGATGGCGAAAACCCAAAACGGCCTCCAAATGATCCCGTGAAAGGCACGAACTCCTCACAGAGGATCAATCTAACTCGTAATAACTGAACGCGTGGTCATGAGACTCTCGGTTTGAGTATATGACGATAATTTGAAAATATCTTGAATTAGGCTTAAAACAAGTCGTTAGAGGGATAAACACAAAATAGTCCTCAAACGGCCCGGTGAGAAGGACGAACACCTCGCACGGGACCAATGTAACTCGTTGGAACTGACCGTGTGGTCTTGGGACTACCGGTTTGCGAATATGATGATAATTTGAAAATATCTGGACTTAAACACATGTCGTTAGAATGCTAAAATCCAAAACAGTCCCCAAACGGTCCCGGGAGAGGCACAAACACCTCGCTTGGGACAAATGAAACTCCTAGGAACTAACCGCGTAGTCACGGGACTCCCAATTTGAGAATATGATGTTAATTTGAAAAAATATAGACTTAGGCTTAAAAACCTTCCATTAGACGGTGAAAATACAAATTAGTCTCCAAACGGCCCCGTGAGAGGCATGAACTCCTCGCCGAGGATCAATGTAACTTGTAGGAACTGATTACGTGGTCATAGGACTCCTAGTTTGATTATACGATTATAATTTGAAAATATATACACTTAGGCTTAAAAACATGCAGTTAGAGGACAAAACCACAAAATAGTCCTCAAATAGCTCGGTGAGAGGCATGAACACCTCGCATGGGACTAATGAAACTCATAGGAACTCACCGAGTGGTCACGGGACTCCCGATTTGAGAATATGATGATAATTTGAAAATGCATGGACTTAGGCTAAAAAACATGTCAGACGGCGAAAATCCAAAATAACCTCCAAATGGTCGCGTGAGAGGCACAAACTCCTCACAAGGGATCAATGTAACTCGTAGGAACTAATCGCGTGGTCACGGGAGTCTCGGTTCGAGTATATGATGATAATTTGAAAATATCTACAATTAGGCTTAAAAATAAGCCGTTAGAGGGTGAAAACACAAAATAGATCGCAAGCAGCCTCGCGAGAGGCATGGACACCTTGCTCGGGACCAATGTAACTCGTAGGAACTAATCGCGAGGTTACAGGACTCCCTATTTGAGAATATGATGATAATTTAAAAATATCTGGACTTGGGCTTAAAAACATGCCCTTACAGGGAAAATATACAAAACAACCCCTAAACGGCATTGTAAGAGACACGAACAACTCGCATGGGACCAATGTAACTCATAGGAACTGACCGTGTGGTCACAGGACTCTCGATTTGAGAATATGATAATTTTTAAATATCTAGGCTTAGACTTAGGACAAAAATCCAAAACAGCCTCGTGAGAGGCACCAATACCTTGCTCGGGACCAATGTAAATTATAGGAACTAAACACGTAGTCACGAGACTCCGTGTTTGAGAATATGATGATAATTTATTATTATGACGATAAGTATATGCAATTTTTCAGCTTGAACATGATTTTTTTAAATTATTTGATTACTGATATCATCTCTTTGTTGTATCCTATTTTTTCCATGATAATATTTTATCGTTAACTTTTATCCACGTTGAACACACGAAGGAGTCAATGGTTTACTACAGGGAGATTGTTTATGGGTTATGATTGTGCGGACTTTTTTATTTTATTGTTTAATTTTATGGTCGTGCAGACTTTTGTAATTTTATCGTTAAATTTTACAGCCGTGCCGGCCTTACATTACGTAGGTTTTGTATTAACATGTTTTATAATGTCCATAAAATAGAGGAAACTCTGTCCAAATTTTTTTTCATCTGTGAACTATTAAGACTTGTAATATTTTTAAATTTGTATGTTTGTACATTATTTTATCAACATGTGAGATTCACAATTTATGAATTTTCTTTTTATTTTTTTTTGTAAATAATAAATATTTTTCTTTCATATTTGAAATTTGTTGGTTTTGTTGGTTTGTTTTCAAATAATAAATGTAGTTAAAAATATATATATTAATATTTTAGGAGAGCTACAGCTGTCTTTTAAAATATTAATTTGGAGCCACATTTTATGTGCCAAAATTTATTTGGGACAGCTATTGATGTCCCTAATACTCCGTTTTAAAGGACAACAACATCTGTCCTTATAGACGTATAGTAGTTCTTGTATTTTAAAGGATAGAGCTAAAAGGATAGCTTCTTACTGTCCTAAAAACTCAAAAAGGACATCACGTGTTGTCCTTTTAGCCGTTTATGACGCCCACCTGATAGGACAACTCTTCCTATCCATATGACTGTCCTAAATACTATTAGGGACATCAAATGGGCTGTTAGGACAGCAAATTAGCTGTCCTTAATTGTCATTTTTCTAGTAGAGTGCTAAGACCTGTCTCTCGTCTTTTTCCTCTCTCTTTTTCCAAAAAGTGTCCAAAAATATTTTACCTCTTTTGTAGAAAAAACAAAAAACATTCTATTTTCCTCGAAAAAAGCATTTATGTTCTCATATTTTCCCAAAACAAAATGTCAAAACACATTTTCCACCTTTTTCTAAAAATAACGATTTTCCCTTTTGCTTTTCCAAAAATGAATCCCAATTTTTCTCCTTTTCAAGTCGATCACATACCCTTGACCTGGCTCCCTATTTTCTTCGGTCTTCAGTCGAACTGCCTCGAAGCTGTGCTAGTCCCCTTACTTCCTTCGATTTTGAGATTCACCGGCCTTCCATGGACAACACGGATCAAGCACCAAATGTACAGCCGGATTTGTTAACAGTTTTGGCTTAGCTCACTGCCGAAATTGGTAGCCTTTAAATCGAGGTTCATGAGATGCAAAGAAACCAGGTTCCTGTCCTCGAAGATCCCGAGGTCATTTTCCCTCGTGCCATAGATTGGCCTACACCCGAGCCTATTTAGGTCCCTAAAGAATACCATCATGCTCCACGTGCTCCTCCTATTAATGGGCCGCCACCAACCCAACTTCCTATGCCAACATTGCTCAGACTGGGGTTAATTTACCCGTAGCTGTCCCGAAAGAGGAAGAAATGAACAAGGTCAAGGAAGACCTGAAGATGTTGACCAAGAATTTTAACCAAGTTAGAATCTCTGGAACTACATGGACTACACCCACATGTCTCCCAATCCTAAAGCCAGGTTACTAGAGAAATTCAAGATGCCCAATATCGAGAAGTTTGGACGCAATTGTCCCCCAATTATCCATCTACGCACCTATCACTTGGCCATGACTCTCCTAGGGGATTTCGAAGAAATAATGGCTCAGATGTTCCAATAGACTTTGAAGGACAACGCTCTCCATTGATTCCTATCCCTTGAGGAGTCCAGAATCCACAATTGGAAAGATGTTGCCTGTGAGTTCGTTCACAATGCAAGTACAATGAGGAGCTAGACGTTACCCTTCGTGACTTAGAGCTACTTAAGTAGAACCCTGGGGAGTCTATCAGAAACTTCATAGCAAGATGGAGAGGAAAAGCAGCTACCATGACCAATCGTCCTTTCGAAGAAGAACAACTCAGCATTGTGAAGAAGAATTTCATTCCCCATATTTGAGCTACTATAGGAGGACAGTATTACGCTCACTTCCAAGGACTCTGAGAAGAAGGCGTAAAAATTAAAGAAGGTCTTGCCAAGATAGTAGTTGAACCGAAGAAAACCTCTAAATAGTTTGCTCGTAGAAAATTTGAAAAGCCTTCTAGTACAACTATTTCTACCATCAACAACATCTCTGATCCTTCCGCTTTTGGGGCATAATAATGTTACCCTAACCCAATCCGAAAGGAATACATCGAGCTTCATGCTCCCCTCTCCAAAGTCTACCAGGCCCTCTTGATCCGAAACCTGATCAAACCACTGGACCCTCGTCCGCTACAAAACCTACTTCCGAAAAACATCAAAATCGTTGCCCACTGTGACTTTCACCAAATTGTTGGCCATACCACAGATCAATGTTTCAATCTTCGAAACATAATCCAAAGCCTGATTAACCAGAGTAGCATCGCCCCACCAGCTAATCCTAAACCAAACACTACCCATAATACACTCCCGAATCATGCAAACGACATCTGCCTAGAACAAGACTCAGAACTCAACCCATCCACCCAAATCATGATAAATAAAGCACCAGTCATACCGATGTACTATCCTAAACCTCTTCAAACATGAACATATTTCCTCTTACACCCTACCATGTTTTCCGATCAAGCCTTGGCACTCCTCTCCAAAGCATGCATCGCTGTCTGCACCCCCACTACTCCAAAACAGCCCACACGATACAAATAACCATAAACAGAACCAACATAATGCACAAAATGACTACCCACAGCTGCCAAAAGAACTCCCTCCATCTCCCACATCCTGAGGTCCCTAAACCTTCGCTGACCGGAGGAAATGCCGCTGACGTTCCATAGAGCGATAAGCCCGGACCAACCGTGAAAAAACCATAATACCCCTTCCAAAGTATCGAAAAAAGACAAACCATATTTTCCCAGTCTCCACTACCAGCATCTTGGCGACCACTCTCCTCCATATCCATTTCATGTAGTCCCCTGAGACATGCTAGACTCACCCAATAAATTGGGAAGGATGGGTCGACGGAAGTCGATTCACCCATAAAGAGTCCAGTCTCATGTGCATACGCTCCGTCAGATCTTCCACAGAAAATAAATCCAGTGCCTACGGTGTCACGATTTTCTCCCAACCATACTGACGCAAAAGCCGCCGGGGAAAATAAAAAAAGGCATGTCTGAGGCCAACCAGTCGAACGTATTTCTACTCTCGGAGCTCTAGAATGGGAAAATTTCCCCCATCATGGCACAAACCGACCAAGCTCAGAGCCCCATGCTCCACAAACAAGTTTTCCGAACTCTTAATGTCCAGGTCTATGTCGATGAAGTAGCGCGAGAAGAAGTTTGGAACCACTGGCAAGGGGTATTCAGGAAGCACCAGCATACGAAATCTCTCGAACAACAACATAAACAACATCATGGGGCTCCCTTTCAGAAACTCAGAATGATCCTCTCGCCAGGAATCCAGGCCATTCAAGGTCTCCGTCAGTTTTACCATCGCAGGATTGCGATGATAGGACATCCAGGAAACAATAGCCACCAATTGGGAGTCCTCTTGTGTCTCCCTAGTCACCACCATAACTTTTGAAATGAGTCCCAAAATAACAGCCCCCACATATCCAGCATCACCCACATCATGCGAGTGCACATACTGCAAAACTATCGGAAGGGAAATCATCCCTCCTGCAACCAACGACCTGGATGCCGAAGGTGAAATATGAAGAAGCCTGGCTAACATTTCTCGGGGAGAACGGGAGAACTCAGGCAAAGCTACAGTGACACTAGGATTTATCTCCAGCATAGCAAAAAATTCCTCGTAGGTAGGACAAATCTCATCCAGCTTGAAGCATAAGACATGGTCCTGGGATACCAGAACTCTATGGTCTCCATCATCATGTTCCATTCTATGGGCCGGTTACGCCACAAAGAGACTCAGCGCATGTGGAAAGTGTCATAATCGACATTGTAAGAACACATCGCCCCCAAGTCTTTGAGGTAACTGGCAAACCCAATGCTACCAGGGAGATCCATCTTGCAAGACTAAGAGGTAATAAGTAAATAAGAATGTATGAAAGAAAGGAAAGGAAAGTGTGAGGAGAGAAGCCCCATTTACACCCCTATTTATACTTAAAAGTCACCAAACCAAGACAAATAAGCCTGCAAAAAATCGAAGGGATGCTTGACCTACCAAGTACCAAACAAGTGCAATCAAATCCTTGGGTCGATTGGACAGTGGTCATGCATATCGGCAACTCCCTATTTTTGGAAAAATTCATTATTTCCTTTTTTGTCAAAATCAAAAAACCCAACAATTTTTTTTTTATCTTATGAAATTTCGAATTTCTTATGTGCTTATACTTATCTCATTTTTAAATAAAATCCTTCTCAAATCAATTTTCAAAATTCTTGTTACCGTCTCAGCAGCAAAGTAAAAAGAGCATGTGCATTTAATCACTAAGTCAAAGAAAATTAACAAGAATTTCATTCATTTGCATATATCCTTTTTCTGTGTTACATTAATATTTTTGCAGGAAAGCAACAAAAATAGAAAAAACAATGGGACTCAGCCCGAACCCAATTTTCTCTCTCCCTTTTTCTCTCTTCTTTCTCTCTCTACGAACCTCCATCCCTGCGATGCACCCTCTTCCCCTGGTGGCGAGACGACGTGCCCCCACTTCCAGAGCCAGATCCTTCCTCGGATGAGGCAAACGAAACCAAGCAAGAAGGGACCGGAACCACCTCATGGATATGAGTAGTCGCCGAAGATATCCAGTCCCTGATTTCCTTCAACCAAGTGGTCGAAACAATGATATATTGTGAGGAAAAATGGAAAAGATCAAATCACTAAAGTATGATGAAAGAAAGAAATCAAGAAATAAAAAAGATACAAGATATACCGCAGGCCGAAGGACCTCCTCCGTCAGACCCAACTCCTTCAGGTCCATCACATGAGGACAATTCTGTAAATGCACCGACCCTCCATCAGCTCGCCGCAGGTTGTAACCAGGGGAATACAGTCACATAAAAGAAAGTACTGATGTCGTGGCTGCCACCGCTGGCGTAGCCGTACGACCCGGGCTCTGGGAGGACTCTACCTGTTGACTCGATCCCGCCCTAGGGAGAGGCATCACATCATATATACTGGGTGGCATTAGCCAACTCGAGACAAAGTCCATGTAGTCATACATCACCGCTATGTCAGTATATAAATAGTATGGCTCTCCTATCACAGGCACTCGGGCATCCTCAGACATCTCTCGCACACGCCTCATGAACATATGTGACACACCCTAACCCAGTTACTTATAATTGCGTTTGAAAGTCAAAGTGAGTCAAACCATAATTGCCTTAACCAAACAATAAACACAAGTATCCTTTTTCAGTATCAGCATGAAGCGATAACACAAAAAACTTTTCAAAATTTTTAAAGTAATCGTGCTTATGCATCCCTTGCTAACCCCACCCGACCTCCTAGATTTGGCAGTGATATTTCATTACCTGAAAAAAAAACATAGCATAGGAATCGTGAGCAAAATAGCTCAGTGAATGCATTACTACTACACTAGTGCATAAAATTAAATGCAACAAGTCGTATCCATGTAACCATATAAAACATCTCAACAGTTCTTGGCTGTTAATAAGCCATAACATCTCTTGGTTGTTGATAAGCCATAACATCTCTTGGTTGTTGATAAGCCATAACATCTCTTGGCTATTGATAAGCCATAACATCTCTTGGCTATTGATATGCCATAACATCTCTTGGCTGTTGATAAGCCATAACATCTCTTGGTTGTTCATAAGCCATAAAATCTTTTGGATATTAATAAGACATAACATCCCTTGGTTGTTTATAAGACATAACAACTCTTGGCTATTAATAATCCATAATATCTCTTGGCTATTAATAAGCCATAACATCTCCTGGCTATTAATAAGCCATAATATCTCTAGGCTTTTGATAATCCATAACATCTCTTATAATACATGCACATCATATCCATAATCAACTCAGTAATTGCGACATATTCTAACCATAATCAACTCAATAAGTACAACATATCATATCCATATTCAACTTGGTAAGTACGACATCTCATATTTGTAATCAACTCGATATGTATAACATATAATATCCATAATCCTCTCAACAAGTACAACATATCATACTTATAATCAACTCAGTAAGTACAACATATAATATCCATAATCATCTCAATAAGTACCCCAGATCATATTTATAATCAACTCAGAGTTCATTTGCTATGTCAAGCAAAACATCAAACATGTGGTATCCATATTTACTCTTTTGGGGTAGATTTCATACCCGAACTTCAAACCATCACCCAAGATTCATTTCTTATTATTTTTACTTTATTGAATTATATGATATACATATGTGAGTCTATTTTAATCTCCAAGTAGAATAAATCAATTCTAGTAAGTATACAAAAAGATATGGAAGTTTGAATACACAAGGTTTCTAAATGAAGCAAACTCAAGGGTTTACACATTCAAGTTTGTTTAAACTTGCATCTATCCATAAGTACACAATAAGACATGGAATTTCAGTAAACAAATGATTATTTCTATCATTTAAATCATGAATACAAAAAAAAATAAACAAGATTTATGGATGGAATTACCTTAGGGGGTTTTACGTAATTTTTTATGAATTTTTTCTTGAATTTCTCCTCACAACTTCTTCCTAAACTTCAAATTTCTCTTTCCTTAGGTTTAAACTCTTCCATGGATGAAATATTCTGAAGGAAGAGATTAATTCAAGGGTTATAAGTGGGCATAAGGGCACCCCCCCTTGGTCCAATCAAAATATAACATGTGGCATCTAGAAGACAAAATGTCATTTACGGCTAAATGACTACTTTACCCCACGTTCGTAATTTCAGCATAACTCCTTCCTAGGACCTTTTTTTACACACCGTTCGTTGTGTTACAAACTTAACTCATATATCTACAACTATCTAGTTTTCTCCTCAAGTCAATTATAATATTACAGTGGCCAAAACTAGTCCTGAACATGAATATGCCTACAGAAGACTTCACAAATGTGTGTTTGTGATTAATTCTATATTTCATAAGTTATGAAGGTATGATTAGACTAAACACACTAACTTAACATTATATGTTCTAATAAAATATTTTCCCCACCCCATACCATAAGCATGATTTAAACTTGGTTTATCATAATCATATCCGGATCGTCACAACCTTCCCCCCTTACAAAATTTTGTCCCCGAAATTTAGGATGAATTTCACTTATCAAACAACTGGGGATGCTATTTTCTCATTCGATCTTCCCTTTACCAAGTTTCTTATTTAATTTCATGGATCATCCACAACACTTTAACTACGGAACTAACTTTATTCCTAAATACCTGCTCCTTACGACCAAGAATTTCAACCGGTTCCTCGATGCACGACAACTTTTTTTCATAATACCTTCAGTTTCTTTATCATTCCCCATAAGAATAATCGTCTAATGATTTCTTATTAATGAAAACAAATCCCCAACTCATATATTAATTAATACCTTTATATACGTATGTTAAACATTCACACATACTAGATTATCCGTTGTATCATCGTATATTCACAATGAGTGAATATTCTTAACAAACCAAATATCATTCTTTACTTTTCTCCCTTCATTCCTATAGTATATCCTTATCATCGTGTAATATTTCAAATCATAAATATCATATTCTCACACTAGGTTATTACACATCACATTTCCATCTTCCCTCCAACACCAAATACATCTGTTTGACCTTAACTACTTTATGTATCGTTTATGAACTTTAAGAGCATGTTTAATATCATCCTTACAATTTCTTAATTTGAATATATCCTCACTACTATTCATATATCAAAACTGAACAATCATTCACTCAATGTTTATTCTTAACCAAGATTTCATATTCACCTTCATGTATATAATGCAATCATGCACTATGAACTCAATCTAACTTCTCATTATATTCCCTTTTTCAGTGTCATTTTATTGTCCTTTAACTAAACATACAATTACCTTAGCAAGTCATGAAAAAATTGCGTTTACAAGATTAATAACAAAAAGTTATAAGTTTAGTAAACTCCGAAATAAACTCGTTGGATGAAACTCTTTTCAAAATGAACACAAGATGTGTTAAAACAAGTTTTCTGAATATGTTTTATGTATTCGTTAGTTTGATACCTTAGGTTTTTCAAATACAAAACCTACAATTAAGTCTCAAGTATGATATTGTTCGTCAAAGTAATTAAGAACATTCAAGCAAATTAACACGCGATTTTTAACGTGATAAAACCCTAAACTAGGAAAACATCCACGGCTCCCTCTACGGAGCAAAATCAAAAAGTCCACTAAAATCACAACCAAGTTACAACCTAAAGCATGCAACTAAGAACCAAAATATAAGAACAGAAAACATACCTACCCGAGTTACTCCACTCTTAAAGGCATTCTTTCTTGATTTGTTCTTCTCCACGCAACTTTTGTTTTATCCTTGAATCCCGGATTTCAGCAACCCCAACAAACAAAATACCTCACCAAGAACCACAACTCCTATGTGTTCGTGTGAGAGTGATAATGTTTGTGAACTAACTAAACATGCAAAATGCTTCTCACACCTCTCAATCAATTACAAACAATTTCTAAAAATTACATTCAACTACTATATGATATGCAATTTGATTTCAAATCCAACTTGAGTAATAAACTTTACTATTTTCAGATTTGATACACAATAATTTTTTCTTCAAAAATATGGTCCCAACAAATTATTTATATTCAAACTCATTTCACTCAACTGTGAAATCCCAATATGAGACAATCTTTATTTCCAAATCTGAAAATATATTACAAGTATAATTTCTCAACAAGTATTTGATATCACAATCTTGGATTGAAAATACAACAACAATATCCAAGAACAAATACACAACAGTCCTAGAAATAGTGTGCTAAAAATATTCCCTAAGAGTTATAGGGAAAGAAAAGTACACAAATCTGACTTGGGTTCAAAGTCTGACAAGTTTTTCCGGCGAGAAAAAATTCCGGCGAGATTTCTGGGAAGTAAAACAAAACTCCGGTTTCTATCTCCGACGGAGAAAAAGGGACTCCGATGATAAAGGCCACGTCCTCATTTTTTGGCAGACCCCACAAAAGATGACGAACCCGGTCCGGTGGCAACTATCTCTTTCTCTTTGTTTTAGCCGTTAGCGGCTGTCTCCTCTCACCTTTTCGGTTCTGTTAAAGGAAGAAGAAGTTGTAATGTTATTCACTCTCTCTCTCTCTCTCTATGATAGTTGCCGCCTCTTTTTCTAAAAGCCACCAAAGAAAATTAAACCCTAAAAGATATTATATCTGGCACTAAAAGGGTTTGTAAAAAATAAAGGATCTAGATCTAATCTTCAAGATCTATGGGTGTAAAAAAAATATGAATAACTAAATATAATTAGCTAAGAGGTGTTCACTAGGATTGAGTCACTAAACATCTAGTCCATAGATAACTACTCAATCTAGGGTCACGAATGAGTCTAACTAATAAGACACTAAACAAACACAAATAGCATTATAAAAAATAACACACGTGTGTTTTTTAAAGTCTTGTAAAAATTAAATTTTTCGACTAAAAAAAATATATTAACCCATTAAAAATTGAACCAATCAAATTTTTATCATAAAAAAATTCTTATGTTAACCACAAATATATTTTTAAAATCATATTTCAAATAAATGAAAAATCATTTTAAATGATTAAAAAAATATTCAAATGAATTTATTTTTCTCAAAAAAATATTTGAAGCAACAACACCACCATAAAAAATATGCACACATAATAAACATGTATATGCAGTGTATGTGTCCTAATTGTGGTTCAGGAGTCGTAATTACCTCTTTGTGTCACATTGGAGAACTTGGACTGGGATGCTTTTGATGAATCTTGATGCCTTTTTGAGATTGAGCAAGTCGAAAAAATCTAATCCTATTTTGTCTTGATATCCAAACTAGTTGGAACTCCTACATGGAACAGACTCAAGTAAGTCAACCATATAGTGCGCTCTCAAGTCATTTATCCAAAAAAATAACTTTACAATCATAATCTTATCCCAATGTTTATTATCATGATATTCTTATGCAATATTATTAATACACTCATCTTACCCGTTTGGAAATAAGGATGTTAAACGTACCATCACCACTTAAAAATTTAACCATACTTATCAACCCCGTAATACTTCTCTAGCTATTATATGTCGTATTTCTTTCAAATAACCAATGCAAATACGTTAATATATGTCCTTATGGTATCTCACATAGCATATTGTCCTTACACATACTTCTTGGTGATTTCATATAATATCAATCATATTCATTATATACCATACTTTTAGTGATAACACGTATGTACAATGACAAATACAACTCAATATCCACCCAAACCAGTTTTCGATATTCAAACCCGATTAGCATCTTTCCTATACTCATACACAACACATACTCTTAAAAGGGCTCTCGAATATTTTTAGACTTCCAACTCTTTAACACTTTGTCTTAACTCTTCAATTCATATAAGCATTTCAAAACATCCAAATAGTAAAATTCACTACATATACTCATATTAATAAAAAAAATACATCTCAGCTCTTATTACTCTTTCCTTCTACTTATCATAATTTAGTATGAACCCATATTCGGATCAATTGTGATATATTGACTAGTAATTGAATTTTAGACCATTTCACATATTAAATTTAAACATATACAACTATTAATCTTCTCACTTCACTTTTACCATGGGAATCATCATTTTATTCACACTCGAACCATTTGCCATCTCATCCTTTAACGGAATATGGGTTCCCGTACCTCACCCTCCCACATAAATGGGCACATATAAAACAATGGCTTAATAAATAACACTACTCAAGTCTACATATTCCAGTATAAGAAGGAATTAATTCCAATACTTCACAATTTTCGTATACCACATTTTGTCTTTAAAAATTTTCCTCCAATGACATGTTTGTCCATACCACAAATAAAACAATGCAATGGTTCATATAAAAATACATGTATTCGCTACCATCCCTGAATAAATCTTAACATCTCATTTCCTTTCCTGCAATATCCTTGCATTTCATATCCCATACAACAATATATATATATATATATATATATATATATATATATATATATATAACTAACAAATGTTAGTCAATAAAGAAATTTTTCTTATGATTCATAACAATTTCTACTTCCACTGCCAAATCTAGGTGCTCCTCCCCCTAGAACCTCTAAAACCTAGGATCTGATACCAAAGTTGACACACCCCAACCTAGTTACTTATAATTGCGTTTGAAAGTCAAAGTGAGTCAAACCATAATTGCCTTAACCAAACAATAAACACAAGTATCATATTTCAGTATTAGCATGAAGCCATGACACTAAAAACTTTTCAAAATTTTTAAAGTAATCGTGCTTATTCAAACTTGCTCAAAGGATAAGTAGGATTAACTTACCCCTTTTAATTTGACCAAAATCATTTTTTTATTCATCCCTTGCTAACCCCACTCGACCTCCTAGATGTGGCAGTGACATTTCATTACCTGAAAAAAAACATAACATAGGAATCGTGAGCAAAATAGCTCAGTGAATGCATTACTACTACACTAGTACATAAAATTAAATGCAATAAGTTGTATCTAAGTAACCAAAAAAAACATCTCAACAATTCTTCGCTGTTAATAAGCCATAGCATCTCTTGGCTATGAATAAGCCATAACATCTCTTGGCTATTGATAAGCCATAACATCTCTTGGTTGTTCATAACCCATAACATCTCTTGGCTATTAATAAGCCATAACATCTCTTGGCTGTTGATAAGCCATAACATCTCTTGGTTGTTAATAAGCCAAATATCTCTTGGCTATTAATAATCCATAACAACTCTTGGCAATTAATAATCCATAACATCTCTTGGCTATTAATAAGCCATAACATCTAAGGGATTTTGATAAGCTATAACATCTCTTATAATACATGCACATCATATCCATAATCAACTCAGTAAGTACAACATATCCTAACCGTAATCAACTCAATAAGTACAACATATCATGTCCATATTCAAATTCGTAAGTACGACTTCTCATATTTGTAATCAACTCGATATGTATAACATATAATATTCATAATCATCTCAACAAGTACAACATATCATATTTATAATCAACTCGGTAAGTACAACATATAATATCCATAATCATCTTAATAACTACCATATCTTATATTTATAATCAACTCGGCAAGTACAACATATAACATCCATAATCATCTCAATACGTAAAACATCTCATATTTATATTCAACTCAGAAACTACAACATATAATATCCATAATCATCTCAATAAGTACAACATCTCATATTTACAATCAACTGGGTAAGTACAACATATAATATCCATAATCATCTCGATATGTACAACATCTCATATTTATAATCAACTAGGAAAGTACAACATATGACATTCATAATCATCCCAATAAGTATAACATCTCATATTTATACTCAACTCGACAAGTACAACATATGATATCCATAATCATCTCAATAAGTACCATATCTCATATTTATAATCGACTCGGTAAGTACGACATATAATATCCATAAGCATATCGATAAGTACAACATATCATATTTATATTCAACTTGGAAAGTAAAACATATGATATACATAATCATCTCAATTAGCACAACATCACATATTCATACTCAACCCGACAAGTACAACATATAATATCCGTAATCATGTATAAATACATCTTACCAGTGAGTACACTCACCTTGGAATTTTAACAGGCTTTCCCTTTTCCTTTATCTGGAGCTTGTTCAGTCGGTTCTTCTTCTCTTCCTATCATTCTTACAATATTAGTATCACCATACTAATATTAACAATTCAAAGAATAACTTGAACATAACTCAATTTATAAGTATAATATGATTTTATTCAAGTCATTCATCAAAAATGAAGTCCCATCTAGATTCAGGTTATGATATCTAACATATTCAAATTATAGCCCAAACCTATTATATTTATTCTTGGTAATCCAATCCTTATTATATTAGGTTTCCAACCCAAAAGATGACACATTATTCTAAGTTTCCTAGAGCAAGATATGCCTATTTCTTTACTACATAGAAAATCCTCCCTATAGGCTCCTCTATCGTTAAGTCATCTTCCAAGAATTATTATAATTTTTATACATCATAACTTTATAGGATATTTCATAAAATTTTAGAAAACATATTTAATCATACAATATTAAAATTTCACAATTTTCATAGTTCATTTGCTAGGTCAAGCAAAACATCAAACATATGGTATGCATATTTACTCTTTTGGGGCATATTTCATACCCGAACTTCAAACCATCACCCAAGATTCATTTCTTAGTATTTTTACTTTATTTAATTATTTGATATACATATGTGAGTCTATTTTAATCTCTAATTAGAATAAATCAATTCTAGTAAGTATACAAAAAGATATGGAAGTTTGAATACATAAGGTTTCTAAATGAAGCAAATTAAAGGGGTTACACATTAAAGTTTGTTTAAACTTGCATCTATCCATAAGTACACAACAAGACATGGAATTTGAGTAAACAAATTATGATTTCTATCATTTAAATCATTAATACAAAAAAATAAACAAGATTTATGGATGGAATTACCTTAGGGGCTTTAACGTAATTTTCTATGAATTTTTCTTCAATTTCTCCTCACACCTTCTTCCTAAAATTCAAAATTCTCTTTCCTTAGGTTAAAAATCTTCCATGGATTAAATATGCAGAAGGAAGATATTAATTCAAGGGTTATAAGTAGGAATAAGGTCACACCCCTTGGCCCAATCAAAATATATCATGTGGCATCTATAAGATAAAATGTCAGTTACGGCTAAATGACTACTTTACCCCCTGTTCGTAATTTCAGCATAACTCCTTCCTCAGACCTTTGTTTTACACATCGTTTGTTATGTTAAAAACTTAACACATATATCTACAACTACCTAGTTTTATCCTCAAGTCAATTATCATATTATAGTGGGAAAAACTAGTCCTGAACTTGAACATTCCTACCAAAGACTACACAAATTTGTGTTTGTGATTAATTCTATATTTCATAAGTTATGAAGGTATGATTAGGCTAAACACACTAACTTAACATTATATATTCTAATAACACATTATCCCCATCCCATACAATAAGAATGATTTAAACTTGGTTTATCATAATCATATCCGGATCGTCAAAATTGGGGGCCTCATCGGCGAAACCGCAACCTCGTCCTTCAAGATCTGTCGAACTACCCTCTCCCTAAGGTACCAGGAGTGGCCAAACTCGTGCGCCAGCAGGCTCCATATTTATGCATGTCCCCCAGTCACCCCGGTGTGTTGAATAGCTATCCCCCGTGGATAAAAAGTCACCTGCGATCCCCACCAAAAGAAAAGGATCAGTATCAATAAAATATCTGAAAGTGATGTTGGATCCCCAGGTTTTAATTTTCACAATCAATGCGGAAGCGTAAGGATGATGATGGTTCAATAAAATATATCAAGTAATGTATTCACTTAAACCGATTCATTAATCAAAGCAAGTCCTAGAATTTGCCTAAGTCATAATTATCAATTATCCAAAGTTAGGCGAAACCAATTTTAGCAAATGACTTGAATAAACCAAATTTTACCCAATATTTAATTTAGTCCCAAATTAAATGAGTGTGATAAATTAAACCGAATTTTATCTTGACTTATGCTACGCATGCGTTCTAAATAAATTATGCAAGATAAAATAAACCAATCACACTACGCCGCAATGTACGAGGAAAAACCCAAGACGGGAAAAAACCTCGGACGGCCCTAGCCACAAGTCCACTAGATATGGAATTACAATTACAAGACAGATAGACTTACAACGACTGACTCGATCCCTCTCAAGCCTCGACGCTTCTTCTTGTAGACACCTCTTCCTAGCGGACAACCTCAGAACTCCACCGGGTCTCGGAATCCACCGATGGGGCTTTCTATGGTCACTGTCACCCGAGCAAGGAGCCTTTCTCCAAGTCGGTAGAATCGCAACAAAAAGTCTTCTTCTTTGATGGATGTAGAAGCAAACCAAAACTTCTCTTCAATTTGAAATTCGGTAGAGATAAACCGGTGCCAAACTCCAAGCAATCTAATATGTATATGTGAACTTGGAATAAACTCAATTGGGTGTAAACACTAGAGTGATGAAAATGTTTCTCTAAAAATCTCACTCAAAACATGAACATTTTCCTAAACCATTTTTGCTCTCAAACTCTCTCTAAGAGATAAACTATTTTGGAAAAGTTATGGAAATGTTAAGTTGGAAAATGTCATTCCCGCACATATTAAAGTCAGTAAAAGATGGTTAAAAACCAAGTGGGGAAGTGGGTGAAAAAATGCCAAAAACTGTTCCCGCCTGACAGCTCGTTCGAATGACATTTCGTTCGAACGAAGTCTCGTTCGAACGAGACTTCTAACGACGCTCCAGAATGGACTCGTTAGAAGCTCGTTGAAAATCTCGTTAGAACGACAATCTCCTTCGAACAACATTTCTAACGACGGACCAGTATGCCTTAGTGGGAACTCATTGGCAGGTTCGTTCGAACGACATTTGGTTCGAACGAAAAAACTCGTTCGAACGACATATCTAATGAACGACCAGAAAGATTGAAAATTCGATTTTGGCCCAGAAAACTTTATGAACTTATTTTAAAGTTTTATATAATTTCTTTCTTAAAACAAAACGGTGTTTTTATAAAACCTAACACCCAATAAACTTTGATCCAAGCTCCTATATAAATATAATTGCATTCATACCTTGGGAGCATGGAACCATAGTTGATGACGTAGAAACGAGGCACGCAAACTGGCACATTTGATGAGGCTTTATACTCTTTGCCGCTACGTCTTCAACAAACACTTCATAGGCTTGAGAATATTACAGTTAAATACTATCCTATGAATAAATGTTTTTGTCCGGAATTGAGCCAAAACTATATATGGACTCAATTGGAAATTTGTGTCCTTGTAATATCATCAAAGGAGAAGAACAATCTCAAGATAAAAGAAGACTTACCCGATCACTCTTTAGGACATTCAAGACCTGACGCACTGTCTCCAGAGAAAGGGTCTTCTTTGACTACCAGTTGGACCTCCGCCACTGGTACAGATGACAGAAGTCCCCAATGGAGTCATACTTTAATGAAATTAGATGGGTATTTAACCTAATTACCTCATCGAACCACATCTACAAAGGATAAGGATCAGCATTCAAGAAACCAAAAAAATCGCATGAATGGAAAATGCAAATGCATAAAGGAAAATGCTCAAAATAAAGAATACCACTAGTAGATATGTGGCCCCAGTAAAAGTCAGTCGGTAGCACCGGCTGCATGCATCTAAAGAATAATAAAGGTTCACCAAAGTTAGTCTCCCCCAGTCATAGAAACAAATGTTCAAAACCACCCTCATCGCCACCATCGCCACCAGAAACCCCCCAACACCAACAAGATAAACAAATGGGTTATCTGACACACATACTACCCATCATTCTCATCAACCCTCCTCCTCAGCAAAACCTCCCTTAAAAAAGACAAATAGAGAGAATCCCCAAAAGCAACCCTCTCTAAATCACCTAACCCCCCGCCACCTCCTTCGACGTCACCCTCTACGTCCTGTCCACCTCAATCTGGGAACCCTCGTTGTCCAGCCCCAGCAACTGTTTCACATCAATGAGAGTCACCGTCATCTCCTCGAAGATAAAATGGAAGGTTTGGGTAGTGTCCCACCACCTCTCTCCTAAAGCACATAAGAACGAAGTGGAGCGGGGCATCTCATCTAGAGAAGACGTTAACCTCCCAAAGGCAGTAGAAGATACAATCCATCGCACCACAAGAGGAAGGTTCTTCCAAACATCCTTAAGTCGTGTCATACCGCAGGCACGAGTAGTCAACATGGAGATGTTAGACTATCAAGGAAATAAAGAGAACCCTTGTCAGACTCAAGAGATGAATCAATCTTGTCAATAAAAGAAGAAAGGAATACCAAGAGTTATACAATACTTACATAGCCACGAGGGTTCACCACTCTTGAGGAGTGATCACATGAAGGCTCACAAAGAATAATACGATCATTCGCCACTGGCTAAAATGAGTCAAAAGAGTTCTCACTACCCAACACGCGGGGCACCCTATCCCTCCACTCCAAACCTGCCCAGTCATCGGCATTGAGCCATGCCATATGGGTTGCACTACTTGAGAAATCTTCCATTTCAGATGCTAGAACAGTTTGAAGAAGTTTATAGCATAAGAAGGGAAGTGAGAAAGTTGTGCAAAATGAGGAGAACCCAAAAAGACTGTTCCACTGCCAATTGGCACACCTCCATCTATGCCGGTCGGCATACCCTTTAAAATTTCGTACAAAAAGTCTAAAAAAATACCAAGAAATCCCTAAAAATTATAGAAAATTTCTAAAATTTCCAAATCCATTATAGAACCTCATTCACCATGGAAAACGTTTTCTCCATCCCCAGCGGAATTCTAGAAAACATTTTTCCCCAGTGATGTCTCCAAAAGATGCTCCAAATATTCCCCAGCTATTAATCCTGGGACCATTCACTATTCCCCAACGGTCCTCAATCGTCACCTCTTTTAGTTTAAAATTAACCTCGGTCATGGATCGTCACCTTAGTTAGGTCAGAATTGACCTCGATCCTCTGTCGTCACCTCTTTTAGGTCAGAATTGGCCTCGGTCGTGGATCCTCACCTATTTTAGGTCAGAATTGACCTCGGTCGTTGATCGTCACCTTAATTAGGTCAGAATTGACCTCAGTCCTCGGTCGTCATCGCTTTTAGGTTAAAATTGATCTCAGTTATGGATCGTCACCTTTGTTAGGTAAGAATTGACCTCAATCCTCGGTCATCACCTCTTTTAGGTCATAATTAACCTCGGTCATGGATTTTCACCTCAATTAGGTCAGAATTGGCCTCTTTTAACTTAGAATTGGCCTCGGTTAGGGATCATCATCTTAGTTAAGTTATAATTGACCTTGGTCCTCAATTGTCACCTCTTTTAGGTCATAATTAACCTCGATCATGGATCATCACCTTAGTTAGCTTAGAATTGACCTCGATTCTCGTTCGTCACCTCTTTTAGGTCAGAATTGAACTAGGTCTTGGATTATAACCTTAGTTAGGTCATAATTGACTTCGGTCCTCGATCATCACCTCTTTTAGGTCAGAATTGACCTCGGTTATGGATCGTCACGTTAGTTAGGTCAGAATTGACCTTAGTCCTCAATCATCACCTCTTCTAGGTCAAAATTGACCTCGGTCATGGATCTTCACCTCAGTTAGCTTATAATTGACCTCGGTCCACTGTCATCACCAATTTTATGTCAGAATTAACCTTGGTCTTATATCATCACCTTAGTTAGGTTAAAATTGATCTCGATCCTCGATCGTCACCTCTTTTCGGTCAAAATTGGCCTCGGTCGTGGATCATCACCTTAGTTATGTCAGAATTGACCTTGGTCCTCCGTCGTCACATCTTTTAGGTCAGAATTGACCTCGATTATGGATCGTCAACTCAATTATGTCAGAATTGACCTCGGTCCTCGGTCGTTACCTCTTTTAGGTAAAAATTGACCTCGATCGTGGATCCTCACCCGAGTTAGGTCAGAATTGACCTCGATCCTCAGTCATCACCGCTTTTAGGTCAAAATTGACCTCAGTCATGGATCGTCACCTTTGTTAGGTAATAATTGACCTTAATCCTCGGTCATCACCTCTTTTAGGTCATAATTAACTTCGGTCGTGGATTGTCACCTCAATTAGGTTAGGATTGACCTTGGTCCTCAATCGTCACCTATTTTATGCCAGAGTTGACCTCGTTCATGGATCATCACCTTAGTTAGGTCAAAATTGACCTCAGCCCTTCGTCGTGACCTCTTTTAGGTTAAAATTGACCTCAGTCTTGGATCGTCACCTTAGTTAGGGTAGAATTGACCTCGGCCCTTGGTCGTCACCTCTTTTCAGTCATAATTTGCCTCGATCTTGGATAATCACCTTAGTTAGGTTAGAATTGAACTCGATCCTCGATCATCACCTCTTATAGGTCAGAATTGAACTCGGTCTTCGATTGTCACCTTAGTTAGGTCATAATGGACCTCGATCCTCAGTCTTCACCTCTTTTAGGTTAGAATTGACCTCGGTCATGGATCATCACCTTAGTTAGGTCAAAATTGACTTCAGTCGTCGATCATCACCTCTTTTAGGTTAGAATTGACCTCAGTCGTGGATCGTCACCTCTATTAGGTCACAATTGAGCTCGGTCCTCTGTCATCACCTATTTTCTGTCAGCATTGACCTTGGTCTTGTATCGTCACCTTAGTTAGGTTAGAATTGACCTCAGTCCTCGGTCGTCCCCTCTTTTAGGTCAGAATTGACCTCGGTCATGGATCGTCACCTTAATTATGTCAAAATTGACCTTGGTCCTCGATCTTTACCTCTTTTAGGTCAAAATTGACCTCGATCGTGGATCATCACCTGAGTTAGGTCAGAATTGACCTCGATCCTCGGTCGTTATCACTTTTAGGTCAAAATTGACCTCAGTCATGGATCGTCACCTTTGTTAGGTAAGAATTGACCTCAATCCTCGATCTTCACCTCTTTTAGGACATAATTAACCTCGATCGTGTATTGTCACCTCAATTAGTTCATAATTGACCTCGGTCATCAGTCATCACCTCTTTTAGTCCAGAGTTGACCTCGTGGATCGTCACCTTAGTTAGGTCAGAATTGATCTCAGACCTCGATCGTCAACTCTTTTAGGTTATAATTGACCTCAGTCTTAGATCGTTACCATAGTGAAGTTAGAATTGACCTCGATCCTCAGTCGTCACCTATTTTAAGTTAGAATTGGCCTTGGTCGGGGATCATCACCTTAGTTAGGTTAGAATTGACCTTGGTCCTTGGTTGTCACCTCTTTTAGGTCATATTTGACCTCGGTCTTGGATCATCGCCTTAGTTAGGTTAGAATTGACCTCGATCATCAGTCGTCACCTCTTTTAGATCAAAATTGAATTGGGTCTTAGATTGTCACCTTAATTAGGTCATAATTGACCTCAGTCCTCGGTCGTCACCTCTTTTAGGTTAGAATTGACCTCGATCATGGATCATCACCTTAATTAGGTCAGAATTGACCTCAGTTGTGGATCGCCACCTCTGTTAGGTCAGAATTGACCTCGGTCCTCTGTCAACACCTATTTTATGTCCGAATTGACCTTGGTCTTATATCATCACCTTAGTTAGGTTATAATTGACCTCAGTCCTCAATTATCACCTCTTTTAGGTTAGAATTGACCTCGGTCTTGGATCGTCACCTTAGTTAGGTCCAAATTGACCCTGATCCTTAGTTGTCACCTCTTTTAGGTTAGAATTGACATCGATCTTGGATCGTCACCTCATTTAGGTTAGAATTTACCTCAATCCTTGATTGTCACCTCTTTTAGGTCAGAATTGACCTCGGTCCTCAGAATCGGTCATCCACATGCCTTATGTCCACAGTACTAACCTCCCTCCATTATGTGGTGTCTATTCGACGACCATAAGTTGTTCCAAGCTCACCCATCTAGGGTATCTATAGACACCACATTATAATACCCCCTAATTCTCTCCTTGGACATTAGCACTCCCCCCATTTCACCACAATAGGTCGCAGTTCGAGTATCAATCTAGAGGTCGTCGAGCGCTCCCGAGCTCCATTTGACTCCAGTCAAGTATATAGTTAGAGAGAAAGCACTTTGAATCTTTGATGGGCACCAAATACCCTTTCCAACGGTCCACCCCATACATGAATCGACATAATAGTTCGAAAGAATGAACCATTTCACTACCGAAAGTTGATTCAGAGGCCATCGGGCGGGCTCCCGTGCCCTGAGTTTACCCCAATCAACTTCACCATCAGAGAAAAATCTCTTTGAATCTTCGAAGGGAACTAAAACCCCTTTCCAATAGTCCACCTCGTTCATTAAACGGCATAACCGTTAGGACGAACAATAAGTTTTTCTAAAAAATTGATTTTAAGGCCACCGGGCCCTCTTGGACTCCATTTGACCAAAGTCAACTCTTCACCTTGAACAAGACTGAATGAATCTCCTCATTTTATTGAATACCCTTTCCAACGATCCACCCCATGAGAAATTCTAACTTACGGTACGGACGAATAATCCGTTTTACTCCGAGAGGTCACTGGGCGCTTCCGGACCCTAATTGACCAATGTTAACTTTCTGAACCAAGCAAAACTCTTTGGAATATCTAATTACATCTCCTAAACTTTCCAACAGTCCATCCCTTGCACGATTCTGACTTACCATACGGACAAACAATGCATTTCCATTAATGATTTCCCGTCCGAAAACCGATGTGCACTTCCGAGCCACATTAGACCCAAAGTCAACTCCCGAACCTGGTAGCGGTCCAAAGGACTCTCTAATGTCTCTGAATTACCTTTCGAACAATATAGCTTTTGTACAATTTGGATGAAGGGTTTGTGAAGTAAGATCATTTTTCCCAAAAAGTCTGCACGAGACTATCAATCGGCAGGTCCTAAATTGTGCCAATCGGCACAATGTCGAGGTTTGATTGCCGATTGGCACCCCCTTGGCCCTATAAATAGAGTCCATGACCTCACTCACAGATCAATAATAATCAGCAGAAAACACACGCTATCCATCAACATCAGTGATCTCATCAATTCATAAAGTTCCATATGAAGAGTTCCATTCAATCCTAAATTCCCATCCTTTTCACACACAATTTGGCAAATACCCTTCTCTCTCATCATAATTCATCAATATTCAAGGGAGTTCATCCATGATCAAAGCTCAAGCTCCAAGAAAGGTCCAATTCCTTTTCTCTCTCTTTTAATCTCTTGTTTTTTACATAAGTTACCTTAGATTCATAATCTAGTTTTACTTTAGTTCATACATATTAATATCCACACTTTTATTAGTATATTTCACATACTTTGTTTTCCATAAAAAAAGTAAAAAAAATAAAAGAGGGTTATACCAATAAATTTCGAATGGAATCATCCATCACACATTTTCCAAAACCAAAAACACATTTTCTACACATACACATATAATAGAATTCCGTCTGAATCTATGGACTTTGAAGCCTTTATAGGCTACGTTGGCATCTCAGATTAAAATCCAAGACTCGAGTCCAATTTTCCATTTTTTCGAATTTCTCCAAATTTCTCAAAATCGATCTTTTCCATAATTATCATACTTTTTAAATAATAGGCTTGTTCGCATTTCATCCAACACATATTATCGTTTCTCAATAATGATCAATATCACGATGAACGCTCATATCCTATATCTATTTATTTTGGGGAACGTTCCTATGGATGACTTCACTCTACCTTGTCTACGGTATAAGTTGTACAATTCTGATATCCATTATATAAACACACACACACACACACTTCACAGGGACATAAAGGAAAATATTAACACCAGTCCATGAGAGATCGAAAGGTTGGGATGTGTGCCTAAGACCTTCCCATTCCATAACTTAGTCCCCAGACCTCCGATCTATTGATTTAATATGTATCAGTTTGTCGTTGATGCCTCTCTCTCAAAGTGGTAACATGTTATTTTTCCTATTTTGTTCAAAATAGGTTGGAGACTCTATCTCTTTACATCAGTCCTACGCCAACGACGATGGAAGAACCTTTTAAAGAGGGGTGTGAGACCGCGGCGCAGTTGTTGTGCCCCCTCCCTCCAAAGGCCGCCGCGCATGCCCCTAGATGTACACAATCAACTTACATATTTCTTGACATAAAATGTACTCGTTGAAATTGATTTGTATATCATTACTCAATATAGATGCACATATGGATTGACAGTCCATTCAAGAGGGATTAGTATATGTTTTATGTGATCGTTTGGTTATAGTTTTTACGATTTCTAAAACTTTTTGATTATCAAGTCTTCGCGTTAGAAAAACACTAACATCATGTAATTTAAACTCTTAACATGAATTATAGACTTAATGTCTAAATTTATCCATCCGAGAAACCAAACGAGCACTAAATGTTACGGAAACACCACAACATAGTTTCATTTCCTAGGACAATGACAAAATGTTTTATCATTGTTCGAAGTATAGGAAATTATGATAATGTTTTGAATGTCCCTTTACTTTAATAAGCTGCATCCACTTGTAAAAGTCTGCAACGCACTTGCAGTTTCTTCTTCATCCTAGCTCGTCTTGTTTGATAAGAGATCATAATGCTTATATGTTTATCTTGTGAAGAGCTAAAATTAAAAATTTGATTATGCCTATCCCCACTCCTTTACATATAATAATTATACTACCCATAACACATCCGTTACTTTCTTTAGTGCAAGACAAAAAGGGCGGAAAAACCCATATATGTATATGTAAAATCCACAAACTCTTTGCAACTGAAAAAATAATTACGTACATATTATACTTCGATTGATTGTTTTTTTAATATTTCAACTTACATTCTTTTTTTCCATTGGTAATTTTAGGCGACACCAACTCTAGCAGCTGCATATTCTATTTCGCTTGTTGTGAAGATACCTGCTATGTGTTCGGTTGGAGTAACTGTAGTTACAAAATGAATGGCCATCAAAGCAGGGGCAGCTGGTTTGGTATGCAAATTTCCAAATAGATATGAACAATTCTTAGATTTCTCAAATTGCCTTGTGTATTGAGATGAATTTCATATGTATTCAGATGAATTTTCTA
Source organism: Sambucus nigra (assembly GCA_949130495.1). Taxonomy (NCBI): domain Eukaryota; kingdom Viridiplantae; phylum Streptophyta; class Magnoliopsida; order Dipsacales; family Adoxaceae; genus Sambucus; species Sambucus nigra. Next base: position 71,722,473 of record OX422224.1, read on the forward strand.
TTAATAAAATTTGGGACATTAATTTTTATTGAGGTTATTCTTTGGATGTGTATTAGTGTTGTTGCGGATTATTTGTATTGTTGTACTATTTTTTTATACCTTAAATAGGAGGATAGTACTATAAATAAAGGAGATTTTATCCTTTTTTTAATTATAACTTAGTTGTATTGAAATTGAATCGGATCCATAATTATTTTGTGCTCATTATGTTAGCATTTTTTTAATATTGTATACCCTAGTGTGTGTGTGTGTGTGTATAAATATTTTTTATTTATTTTTTAATATTAGTAACGGATCTATACCGTTACTAAATGTGTTACAAAAATTGTGTTGGAAATGTCTTATGAAATTAGTAACACTTTAGTAACAGTAGAAAAAAGTTAGTAACACAGAATTTAGTGACACTTTAGTAATGGTAAAATAGTGTTAGTAACACATAATTTAGTAATGGTAAAAAAATGTTAGTAATTTGTTTCCCCACACCTTTTTTCTAATGCTTTTTTAGTGTTAGTAATTATTTTTAGTTAATGTTACTAATTGACTGTTTTAGTGTAGTGAATGTCCAACCTAGCTTCCTGCCTACCCCATTTGTAATCCCTGCATATGTTGCTCCAGGCCAAACTAGTGGCCTAAATCCATGTAGGAAAGGTTCATCTTGAATACAATAACTCTATTCCATCCTATTTTTACTTCACCAGAGCATGAGCCATTGCCAAGAAAAGGCTACTACACTTCATCGTTGGCGACTACGCTACCACGATTTTGTCCATGTTGAACCAAAGTTTATTGATGTTTTTATGTAAAAAATTCTCAAGCAATGATTTTTATTGATGCTTTATGTAAAAAAATCTGTTATAACATTCTGATTTTGCTTCATTCCAGGTCTGTCTGATTTTACTTAATTAAAATTCTGATTTGAGTTACAAATCACCATTCCATGTTTTAGATACAAATCATCATTCCCCTACTTTAGTTCAAATTTTTTTGATGCTTTTATGTAAAAAAATAAAAATTACAAATCTAAAATTAAAGATTACATTTGTTTAGTGTGCGTGCTTATATATTTGGAACTGTTTTATAATTCTAAGTTAAATGTTGTTTTTAATACTCAATGAGGCTATAAGCTTTGCATAGTGGGTAATATTATAAAATATAGTTGGCTACACAAAGACCACCATAAGGTCAACTTTGAATGTAGTTTTTAGGTAATGTAATTTTTTTATATTGACTTTTTATGTCAATTTATTGCAGAAGATCAAAGAACTCGACAGATTAAGGAAGCTAACGATTTATTTGGTAAGTTATGAATACTAAGGTTTATCTTGTCTTTGATTTAGTGTATTTTGATCAATACTTTTTATTAATTGTTTTTTAGTCATCCTCTATGTTTTGTTCCTTTTGATTAAGAATAATTTACATATTCTCATCTCTCTACTTTTGCAGTTGAAACCTGTGCAAAATAGTGTAGCTCTATTGAATGTACATATGTTCATTTCTTTTTATTCAAATAAATAGTTTTTGTTTTGAGTCTTAAGAACTATATTCTAATATCTCTATTTTTTGTACAATTAAGAGGGTTAGTTTTAGTTATATAATGATATTTAATTTTTGGATGTTCAAAGAGTTGGGTTACATTGTTGTTTGTATTGTAATATTGTTAGATATGTGATGTATGAGTCACTATTTATTTCTTCGTTGAAGTGTTTTTTTATACCTTAAATAGGTAGATAATCCTGTAATTAAAGGAAACTCTGCTTTATTTTTTTTAAATTATTAGGTTTCGCACCACATGGGGTTTATACGGAATATTGTGAAATAGGTGACGCAGTTTATACAAGGCCCGTGAGTGACTATTTATTTGGTTGTTGAAATGTTTTTAATACCTTAATAAAGTGTATAGTCATATAAACAAAGGAAGTTTTTTCCAATTTTTTTAAAATTTTTTTACTTATGTTTATTGAAATTAAATCGGGTCAATTGTTATTTCGTTGTGATTATGTTAGCTTTTCTGAATATCGTCGTGGCTTTAGGCACAGGCATACCCTAGTGTATATAAATACTCGCCTAGGCCAATAGGAAACCAACTTGCATGTGGGTTTGCACCAGCCACACAATGGCATTCTCAAAGTTACATATAAAAAGAGTAAATTACTCGTTTCAACTCCAAATTATCGGAGTTGTTTCAAAATGGCCCATGAACTATCAAAAGTGTTAGTTGAGCCCTCAAATAATGGGAACAAATTTAACAAAGCACTTCAGTTAATTTTGACAGTTAAATTTAATGGACAAGACTATTTTAAGGATATAATAGTAATTTGTCTTTTAAAGATTATAAAATAAAAAGGAGATAGACAATTTCGTGATGAACCACTCTCCTCTCTATTAACCCAGTCCTGCCCACCCCCCATCCCACTCCCAAACCCAGACCTCTCCATCTCCACTCCCTAGCCCAACCCCGCCACCCCACCTCATCACACCCCTTCTCCTCCCTAACCTTCTTCAAAAATTTTGAAAATCCCTAACTCGAATCTCCCAACCGATTTTGCTTTTGACCCATATTCTCTCCATCGATAAAAGGTTTTTACTCCTATATTTTTACTCTCTCTCTCTCTCTCTCTCTCTCTCTGTCTCTCTCTCTCTCTCTCACGCGCATGCACACACATACACATGTGTGTGTGTATGTGTGTGTTTGTATTGATGATTTTAGTTGCCTTGGATTAGGAAATGGAAGAACTTAATTTAATGTTACACAGAGAGAATGAGGGGAATCAATTAGGAGTGAGGTGGTGGAGGTTGAATGTCGATAGGGTGGGTGGGTTTTACTGGAAGTACAGTGGTTGGGGGAATCGAGAGAGAGAGTCACACGTCATTTTCATTTTTTATTTACTTTCAAGTTTCAAAAGCCAAATTACTATTTTACACTTAAAATAGTCATGTCCATTTCACATGAATATTTTTCCATCAAATTTAACTATCAAATTAATAAAAGGGCCATATTAAATATGTTCCCATTATTTGAAGGCTTAATTGATACTCTTAATAGTTCACGAGCCTTTTTAAAATAATCGTAATAGTTTAGAGACAAAATATGTAATTTACTCTTAAAAGGAATTTATTTGTACTCTTAACATATGTAGTTCCCACACTAACATCGCTACAAAATGAAAATATCCCAACTAAAAAAGGGGTTTTTTACATATAGGTCCTATACGAAGATATTAATACATAAGTTCAAGTGACTTTTTAACTATAAAATATGTCCTATTCCTAATTTTTTTGGATTTGTTTCACAACTTTACCATTTTGAAACCAACCATCCGTAACTTTTTGGGGGAAGTTACACATGTGGATGAACATTTTTTCTTCTTATTTTTAATATCCAAATGATCATAACTTTTTATTTACATATCCATTTTCGTAAAATTACTATTTTTGAAATATCCTCACCGAGATCTATCAAACAAGATCCATGAAGTCCATAATATTTCAAAGAAGTAAAAAAAAATTACAAAGACGATAAAATTAACTGTGTTCATCGAAAAATGAAAAATTTTATATCTAGGATATTTTCACATATAATATCCCATACATAAAACTATTTCATTTTACGGTGGGTGGGGTTGGGTGCCGCTAGCACAGACCTTTAAAAATAAAAGAATATTCGGTAAATCGGTGTTTGATGGAGTAAATGGGTCAAACTAAAAATAAGTATTTTTTTTACAAAATATGTATTTATGTTGGGGACTATATATTAATTGACCCATTTATTTAAACAATTTATTTGTATAATTGTTTAATCCTAATAACTAATGTGACAACTCAGTTAATAGTCATTATTATATGTAAGTCTTATTTTGAGAGTTTTTTTCAATTTAGTCCTAGTGACTAGTCAACCATTAATTAAGTCCTATTTATAAATTTATGGGTTTTTTCTTTACTAATATACCCCTATCCCTATAGTCCCTCCAAATTTAAAAATAGTAGTTAATTATTTCTGTTTCAAACTTTAGATAACTATAACTTTTGATATACAATTTCAAAATTTACGAAATCTATATTTTTGAAAGCTACTAATCGACCCTTATAAAACAAACTCGTATTCTTGGAAGATATTAAAAATATAAAGATGACGTGTTTTCTTCGTTTTTTAGCTAAATAGTAAATATTAATGTTCGTGTAATATATGTATCGTAAATGTTTGTGAAAATATCCCAGATATATAAGTATTTCATTTTTCGCTGAGTACAGTAAATTTTACTGTCTGTGTAATATTAACACAATAAATGCTACTATTTGTGAAGATGTCTCGAATATAAACTGTTTCATTTTCTGATGAACATGGTAAATTTTATAGTTTCTGTAATTTTTTATACTTTTTTAAATATTATGGGTTTCGCGGATCTTGTTTGATAGATCTCGGTGAGAAGATTTTAAAAATAGTAATTTTGCGAAAAATGAATTTGTAAATCAAAAGTTATGGTCATTCGAAAATTAAAAATAGGAAGAAAAAAAGTTCAACCACTTATGTAACTTCCCCCCAAGTTTCAAAAGGGTAGAATTGTAAAAAAAATTCAAAAAATTAAGAATATGACATATTTGATGGTTAAAAAGTTATGAAAAATCTCTTCATATATGACTTATGTGTAAAAACCCATAATCGAGTTTATTTAGACCTTGACAAATAAGTCATGTTTACAAGAAACATTTTCTAATAGAGCTTATCACAACATTTTTTTGCCTAATAGTTTAGAGTTGTACATATAGTGAATATTCACTACATGTTTACAAATATGAACTATTGGAATACAAATCTTTTTTAATGGGACCTGATAGAGTAAAAAAAATGTTAGGATCTATTGAACTATATAGTATTAGGGTCTTGATAACATGTGCCACAAGGGCACACACTTATAATCCAAAAATAGAAGAAATAGAGTCCGTCATACAATTAATAAGGTACAAATACTCGTATGGAGACTTCATATTTACTATTTTGAGGCTCAAAACATTTGTCTTAATGACACATGTAATCATATTCCGAAGTATTAAACTAGACTAATCGATAAAAAAAACCTTCATTTTAACTAAACTACATATGATATATAGTCACCCAGTAGGAAACAAACTTGCACGTGTGCTTAGCAGCCCCAAAATCTCTACTTGAAATACAAAATATGCCAATCTCCAACACATATAATAAAGAAGAGTGTAAGGACATTATTTTCAATGTCAGTTATCATTGGAGTGCATCGTATACCGCTACAACCATCGACGAATTATTCAAGATTATTCAAGCATCAAGACAGATACGAATATAAAAGTTCTTCATCAATAGAAGTCTCCGCGAGATTAATTTTAGTAAGGTTATATTTAAGTACCTTAACGGTTCACTTAGAGTGTTGGGATATTTTTTACAAAATATTTTTTTAAGTGTTAGAGCGGAGTTTTTCGGTTTTTCGTCAAAGAATTTTTTCAAAGTGTTGAAGCAAAGTATTTTCTAACGAAACAAAAAATATTATTTATTTAATATCTCGTTCGAGCGACATAGTTATGTCACGCAATGTCGTTCGAGCGAAAAGTGTCTCGTTCGAGCAACAACCCTGTTTCGTTCGACCAACACTCCGCCTTAAGTTTTTTATATATAACGTGTTAAACCTCTTCGTTTTCGTGGAGAAACTTCATATTTTACATTGCACGAAAACTGGATAACAATAGACTTTGATTTTCTCCTTTTAGGGTTGCTTAATCCTTATTTTCAATTCACAAATCATCCCAATCATTATGTGAATTTCTTTGGAACCCAAGATACAACTTTGGTGAAGTTATTTCTTTATGGAGTGTTATCTCTACGGCTGATTACAACTACGTGTCGATTTGGAGTGCTCATGGGTGTTCATTACTGATTGGACAGCGTGTCTATGTGGATCTTCTGAGGTTGATTCATTGTTGATCTAGACTACATGTTCTTGTGGGATGTTGTGGTTGTTCCATTGATGACTCTAGGCTGCGTGTCTATGTGGTTTTTCTAAGGTTAATCCATTACAGGTTTCTCTGTGTATTAAAGTTGTGATTTATTTTACATATTGAAATAAAGGTTTTGCCCTTCGGGGATTTTTTGCTAAAATCTTTGTGTCAGCAAATTTTATTTGTAATGGTTTGATTTTACCTACACCTAGTTGGATGTTTTAGGGTTGAATTAATTTGGTTAAAAATTGACTCCAATTAAATAAGTGTGCCTAATTAGAAATTTGTGAAATTATTTAAATCGATATCACACAAACTTTCTCAAATTGTTATTAGAGCAGGTTTCAATAATTTATTGTGAATTCCTATTTTTCGCAAAATTTGTGTGATCTTGATTTTTTTTTAAAAATCATTTTTGTGAAAAATCGTAATTTTTTCGATGAAGCACTTATATAATCGGATACCCATTTTTTACGAGTTGAATTATGCATATTGGAAAGCCCGTATGAAATCATAGTTAAAAGACATTGATGAGCGTGTTTGGTTACTTTATGAAAGTGGGTGGACTCCTCCCAGTGTCACTGCTAATAATATCACATCTTTGAAACCTGTGTCGGATTGGACTGAAGAAGATTTTAAAATATTTAACTTTTCCCATGGACTGAGTGTTATTTCTGGAGCCGTCACCCCCGATTATTTTCATCGTATTATGACGTGCACCACATCTAAAGAGGCATGGGATGTCCTCCAATTGACACATGGGGGTACGAACACTGTTAAAGAATCAAAGTTACAAAATTTGGCCACCCAGCTTGAGACTATAACCATGTCTGAGTCTGAATGTTTTGATGATTTTTATGCACGTTTGTCGGACATTGTTAACACTAGTTTTAATTTAGATGAGTCAATTGATAACACGCATGTCGTTAAAAAGATTTTGAGATCTCTCCCAAAACATTTTATTCCTAAAGTCACTATTTGAAATTCATTGGGAAACTTAAATTTACTTAAGTTAGAAGATCTCGTAGGAGACCTACAAACTTATGAGATTGACATGTTTCCCCAAACCATTACAGAAAAGGATAAAGGCGTTACTTTAAAGACTCGTGTTAAGAAAAAGAAAGAGAGAGTTTATGATTCTGAGTTTGAGGGAGATTTTGATTTTAATGATATGGACTTATTTGCTAATTTTTTTAAAAAGTTTCTCAAAATGAACGAAAATAATTCTTTTAATAAAAATTCTTTTGAGCAAAATGAAAAGAAAGAAAAGGCCAAAAAGAGCGGTGAGAAAGAGAAAGAAGAGAAAAATAAAAAGAGAGTGAGGAAGATTTTGAGGAGGTGACTTGTTTTGAGTGTGAGGGTAAAGGGCATAGGTCGTTTGAGTGTCCCGCCTATCTTAGGATAAAGTGTAAGAAATTAGCCATGTCGGCCACTCTTAGCAATAGTGAGGAAGAAGTGAGTGATACCGGGGATGAAAAATCACATGGGATGTGTGTCACATTTTTGGCTAGTCAGGTCAGCACGCCTAGGTTGCACGACGATGAGGACACTTGCACATGAGAGACCCCCAATGATAGTTTGAGTGTTTAGAGTGGGGCTGAAGGTGAGTGCAAATGTGGAGATGAAAGTGAGCTCCAAATTGATTTTAAATATTTGTATGTTGAGACCTTAAAGACTAAGGTATCGTTTGTTTTTACCTCTTAAGTATGAATCTGAACCATTCAGTCTTAAGAGGTACCAAAATGTTTTTGTTTTTTAAATGATTAAAAGGCTAGCAACTATATTTGGATCTTAATGATGAAGAGGTAAAGTTACATCTGAAGTCTGAATCAGTCTAAATACATTCATTTAGAGGTACATTCAGACATAAAAACAAACATATTTTTTAGATTCAGATTTCAGACTTCAGATTCAGTCTTCAGATTTCAGATTCGAACTTTAGATTCAGATGAAAAAAAAAATGCAAACTACGAAGTTGAATAAAGAGTAGGTCTTAGGGTGAGATATTTGGAGAGAGAGATTAAGGTTTTGAGAGAGTTTGAGGCTAAAGAGAGTCAACTCGAGAGGGTGAATGTTTATTTGAGTGAGCAGTTGATTACTTTAGATCGGGAAAAGAGTGATTTGACCAACACGGTGTCTAATCTGACGACATGTGTATCCCAACTCGAGAGTGATCTCGAAGATGCCCTGGAGGTTAGAGTCCCTTTAGAGAACTCATGTAAGAAGGTTGCAAAGAGGGTTCTCAATCCCATTTTGGGTAGTGATGAGAGTTTAGGAATAAGACACGACGGTGCATCTATTTCCTAAGTTGCACCCGAGTTGGTTCCATCTTTAGTGTTAAATTCACGCGGCACTCAACCTAACCCACCTAGGCATCCCGTACCTAATAAGAGAGTGCGTAGGAGACATTTTGAGAGAGGTGTACCTAGGCCCGTCTATGTGTGCACACAGTGTAAAAAGAGATGATACCTTATGGAGTTTTGTTTTAAGTTGGATAATGTGTCACATTTTTCTACTACACGTGTTCATACACATGATGCTCGAGATGACTATGAGAGAGAGTTTGCACATATTAAAGAGCATGTAAAAATTTTGGCCAAGACTTCACATGACTTTATGAAAGTTTTTCATATGATGCCACCACCTTTGGACGGTTGAGGTTTAGACTTGTTTTGCTAGCATAGGATGATTTGCATGATGATATTTTATGCCTATTTCTAGTGTGTACCATGTTTGTATTTATCTTTTACCATTTTTGATATATTTTTTGAAAACCCAAAAAGATTTTTGTTTTTGCAAAATTTTGGAAAAACACCAAAAGATTTTATTTTGATTAAAATTTTGAAAAAGACAAAAAGAGTTTTGTATTTTGTTTACACCTTTTATGAATGGACATTTAGGATGACCGAGTCACAACATCATTTCATTTATCCATTTGACAATTTGATAGTGTTTTGAGATAATATATCTTGTCATCCATGTGCTATAAAATGTTTGGAGTCATTGATATGTAATTCGTTGTTACTTCCTACATGTTTGTCTCGTGATTTCCTATATTGAACACATGCACAGATTTGTTTGACTATTATTATTATCTATCACATATTGGTCGAGTGTTTTCATCTCAATTATGTCTATACAACGAACCAAATGCGATAAATCTTGACAAGAAAGTAGTGCATGTAAGAACCGTTGTAGTGAGTTTTTATAAATTTGAAAAAATGGGGAAGGGCTACGAAAGGTTCCCATTTATCCTTTGCTATTAAGCCATAATTTAAATCAGACCTAGAAAAAGTGTGGCATTATAAAAAGTAGCCAATGTCCAAAGAGGTTTAAAAGAGCCAAATTTTTTTTAAAGGTAATAAAAAGATAAATATGACAAAAGGGGCCATTTAGTTTAGATCACCTCATAAGAAAAATAAAAAGCATCATTCTTTATTGAGGGAGTTTGGATGGAATATAAAATGGATTTGCACGTCCTTTGAAAAATTCTCAAAATAGCATTAAATAGTTTTGGACGTTGTTGGTGTGAAAATCACTTAGGCTTTGATTTTTGGATATGATTTAGTCCATGTCATCTAAATTCAACAACTTTACACCTAAGGATGCTTTTTATGTTCATTCGATAGGAGTACACATATTTATCGAACACATATGCTTGATTAAGTCTTATTACCTATTGAATTTATTCACATCCATTCATTTCGTATTCATGATTTGGTAATTTTAGTGTAAATTCATGGTGTGATTTTTGTAAATTTTTTTGTTTGAAAAAATTAAAAAATCAAAAATAGTTTGTGGATACCTTTGAGTATATCATTTGCATGAGCTTAGTTTGATTCAGATTTTCTATTCATGTCGTGACATCCATGTTTTGTTTGTTTATTCTTTTCCTTGTCTATTTCGGACAAATAAAAAGGGGGGAGAATGAATTATGATTTTATGGGGGAGTTTGCAATATGGGGGAGATATGATTATTGATTAATTTATTATTATATCACTTCAAACTGAATGCATCACGAAGGTATTTTGTTTCTTGTCTCATGTGTGTAGGTATAATTGAAGATCATTATTGCACACCCTGATGATGACAAAGAATTTTTTAAGATTGATGAAAATTTTTGAAGAAAAGATTTGAAGTCTTGCATCTTTACTGCCTTTTCTCTTTTGGGTTCATGGGAGGGTACTAGATTTGTATAAGATGTTCACTACACCAAATCAATTCAATTGTAATGAGCAAAAATTTTTGCAAAAAATATTTATAACGGATTAAATCCATTAGAAAATTGGAATTATTTATTTTACTAAAAAAATTTATAATGGATAGAATCCGTTACAAATTCTATATTTGTGACTGACTAAAACTGTGACAATTTATTTTGTAACACATTTGGCATTAGTACAACATCCCATATATTAGTAACGGATTTACTAAATTGTAATGGTTTATACCCATTACAATTATCTAAATTGTAACGAATAAAAACCTTTACAAAATACATTGTAACGAGTTGGATGTGTCATATATTTGTAACAAATGTTTTTATTTGTAACAGTTAAATTCATTTAACAAAATTATTCTCACGATCTGTCGTTTTGTTCTAAAAAAAACTTTTCGTGACCTATTCTTCTCACGATCGGCGTGCCATTTTGATCTTCTTAGGTGAGTTCTCCATTCGTTAAGGCAGTAGGTTGGTTAAGGCTCAACTTTTCTCCCTTTTTGTCACTCCCTTTCACTCCCCTTTTGTAACTTTCTTAACAGTACAAGCATTCGTTAATAATTTGTATGTAACTTTCTTAACTTTTGTTCACAAAAGTTATTCAATTTCTTTTGTTCGTATGTAACTTTTGTATACCACAAAGGTTAAGCATGTCAAGGATTTTGAATATGTAGTTGTTAATGTAGAAGGGGAGTTGGAGAATTCGATTAAGTTGGTGGAGTCTATTATTGATGCTGAGAAAGGTAAGGTTGCCCAAAGGAGGCCTCTCATTTAATTCAATTTCTGTTTGTTGGAGTTTCCCAAAACTTTATGATTTTACACAATGTGTTCTGGTTTTGGTGAAATTTGAGTGGGATGAGGAAATTATAATGTATAATTAGCTAACTTTGATGTTAAATTTATAATTTGCTGAAAAAGAATGTATCCCGTACAGGACATTTATAGGCAGTTGTTTTTAATTCAATTTTCTTTATTTGTTTCTAAGCTTTTTAAGATTGCCAAAATAAGTCGCAGGCTAATGAAAGACACACAATTCACTAATAGCCTCAAAGAAATGCGCGAGTGTGTTGGAAGTGTCTAATTTTGTAAAATGGCTTAGACTTGAAAAGTTTGATGCCACTAAATTTCAAGTCTAATTGTAACACAAAATTGATACAATTTCTGAACATTAGTATGTAACTTTTGTTCGTTCAGCTAAGCATTCATAGTCTGAATTTCAAGTCTAATTTTATTTTCTTTTTTATTCTTTAATTTTTATTTGTTAACTATTAATTTGCAAATTTGACTTCTATTTTTTTTTGCAAACTGTTCTTGTACATTAATTGCTAATCTTTTTTTCTGTTTTTGCAATCTATTTTTGTTTTCAATATATGTTAATGGATCCAAATGAATCTTCGTCGATGTCATCTAATGAGGCTTCATCAAAGAAAGATCTTAGTGATGTTGGATGGAAACCACGATTCGTGCGAATCCAAAAGACAATAATGATATCAAGTGCACATTGTGTGGAAAAATTACTAAAGCAGGAATCTATAGACATAAAATTCATGTATCTGGAATCAGGGGGGTGTTGCACCATGTATTAAGGCTAATGAAGAGCAAAAGGCCAAATGTATTTAGGCTCTTGAAGAGGCGAAACACAAGAATGTCCAAAAATTGGTGAGTGATAAAAGTAGGAGGAGTGAGGTAAGTTTAACGAATGAGGAGGAGGGTGAAGAAGAAATTGAAAGTCTTAAAGGTGGAAGTCATAAAAGGACTTTTCGAGGTCCCATGTATCAATTTACGAGGGAAATTAGGTTGGATGACTCATATTTATCTTCTTGCATGGAGAAGAATCAAAATGCATATATTGGTATTCAATTTCATGGTATGTATCATTTTCTATATTGTACGGGGCTATTTTGATTTTATTCATATTGATTAATATTATTTATTTTAATTTTTTTTTGACTACTTTGAATTTTGATTGCATGGAATTGGGTGATAACATGATGAGGACATACGGAGCATGCATATGGAAAAGGTGTCCTAATTGCAAATATACGAGCATATTTTTCAAGTATGTACCATTTTAGTATTATTTTTATTGGGTATGTACCATTTTCATTATTTTTTATTAGCCTTGTTATAATTAAAAAATATTAAAATATATTAAAAAAAGGCCTAAACACATTTTCACGCTTTTTTACTCCAAGGCCCGCCTAGGCTTCTAAGGCTTAAGGCTTGGCCTTTACACCTCGATCACGCCTCGCATTTTTTAGAACCTTGATTTTTAAAAAATATTAATTTTTCATCAAACAAATATAAATACACTAGTAATAAATCGTGCTCAACCAATGGCAATGCAAAACCAATGCCCTCAAATTTCACTCAAACATAATTCCAAAACACGTGGGACAAAATCAATCACACTACATTTCAGTGACATTATTACGATCTAAAATTATATTTCATTCATAACCATTAAAATTCCCAAACAAAAAAAGTAGAAGATAAACCATCTGACTTTTAGCAATAAACTTGAAACGAAGTCAAACATCTCCCAAAACTACTCTTCATGACAATCCTTGAAAATGAGAATTCATTCTCCCAAAAGTAATCTTCATATTTCCAAATAAGAACCTATGGAATAAACAGAATCTTAGTAAATGCGTAAGCATAAATGAGGAAATACCAAAAAATACTAGTACATTTACATTCCATTGGCACGCATGTAATTTTATTTGACAATAATTGATATACAACAAACGACCATAACCCTTGAGGACGCGATTAGTTTAGATAAATTACATTGGTATCGCTTGATGTATTTTCACCTATTTTAAGGTAGTCGGGTTGGTGTTTTCAGTGTTCGCCGCCTAATGCCCATTTTTAGCCCCCCAAAAGAAGCATATACCAGTCAATTAGGCAAACTAAGAGTCCAATGAGGACACGATTACTATAGACAAGTTGCTTTGGTTTCACTTTATGTGTTTGAATAGTTAAACATGGTGTAAACAAGGAAGCATATAAAAAGAGAGCAAGTGCACAACTACCAATGGTTCGGCTCCTATTTTAATTGACAGGGGTCACTAGACCAATCATTCAAGTGTTATTACATTTATTATATGATAACCTGGGAATCTTACTTACCAATTTAAAAACATAAAAGAAATTTGGATTTGAGAAGAAAAAAAATCATGAATATGTGAAATTAACTATGCTATGTTACCTATAAAATGAAGATGACACATAAGTAAATTTTGTATAAAGACCTCAAAATTAAAGTTCAAATAAGACTACCTACTTGGGTGTATAATAGAACAAGATTTCAAAAATCACTGTGTGATCACATACTGGATCAGTTTGCAATACATTATCATCACTAATTTAAATAAAAAATGCATGCTTCAAAATATTTTATTCTCATTTAGCTACTGCCGATGTAACATGTCAACGTGCCATATCTCATCAATAAAAGTAATAATTAGTGAACATATCATATCTAATGAGGCACTGTTTTAGGAAAACAAAAATTGATCATAATCTTTAGTTTTTCAAAAATTTGGTAACCATCAAACACATTGCTTGGTGTGAAAGGGTAAAGAAAACTCAACAAATTGAAGTTCAAAGAACAAATGATGGATTTTAACTTAAAGGTTTTCTTCGTTCATTTGTGCATTTTCAAGAAACGGTTACGTGTATTGAGAAGCAGCAAGTTAAGAGTGTTCAATAACCCCAATAAGATTTAATGGGGTACTTTTGGTCTTTATCCATTCGATTATTGTCACTTACTGTCAAATACGTTATCTGTTGCAAGTCCCCTGCTGCACCGATAGTAATTTCAAGTTCACCAAAAATCATTTCCTCAGCTGCTCGACCTCCAAGACCTCCTACTATACTGGAAAATAGTTGCTGCTTAGTAATAAGATCTGGACTGGGTCATGCCCTGTTGTCAATATCTTGGAAAAGCCTAGTACGCTCACTATTCTCCCGTATGTAGTAAGTTTTAATTTGCTCTCCTAAGATATATAATATGTATGGATTAAGAAAGTATTATGAAATTTAATGGTTGTGAAGTATTTATGAATGTGATTTTTATGCAATGCCATAAAGACTCGGAATATGTTCCATTTTGAGTGATAAGAAATGCCCTTCCTCAATGCATTCTTTTCTAAAGCTTTTTTCCTCGGTGATTATACTTTCCTTGCAGAGCAGTCGTGGTCCTAAGGACATTGACACCGCAGTTCTAGAACAATATCCGGGGAATTGCCTCAAATGCGACTGCGGTAGCATGATGAGGTCACTTTATTCAAAACCAAATCAAGGGTAAGAACTTGAAATCAGAAAGTGACTAGTGTCTTCATATAGTCAAATTCAACAGGTACAGAAAAGTTGGGTTGTTCAAGTGAAAAATAGAAATTGACCTTTTCAATGCCTTTTACAGATGAACTATTATGTTTCAACATTGGAGACACAGTTAACTCCATAGAACCACCACCAGTAACGAGTTTTGGATTCTTTATGATGTTCTTAGCCATAGACATAGCATCTTGTCAACAAAGAAAGTTCTTTAGATCCCATATCTAAGATTTACAAGGAACTTCTGAGTAAGGCATTTTACAAGAAACACTAATGGCAAATACCTTTCGGAACTATTAATTTTGCCTAAAATGAATTATATCACTTGCAATTTACCCGTCTTTAAAAAGGGTTTAAGTGACGCATATGTCGAACTTTGCAAAAGTTCATCGGTTAGTTGGGAATTTACAATTAGAGCGGTAATTTAGGGGGTTCTTCCATTTTACTCTTCTGAGTAATTAATTGCATCAACAACTTACCTGCAAGTTCTGTTCCACTTCATTTAGAAGATCCTTACTAGAACCTTATAAAAGAACAGTGCACACTTTAGGATCACTACACTTGATAATATACGTAAAAAATCCATCTCCAATTTTTTTTACTTGAAAAAGTACAGCCCTAGTTCCGACATCTGATTCTTGAAGTTCATCAGGTCTGTTTATGATGACGGCCCCACACACCTTAGCAATTCTACTTTTATCTGTTTTCCTTAATCTCATGATTGCACCGACCCCAGTTTTACTGAAGTAGTGGCACATCAGGTCACAAATGAAACTGTATAATGACTGTCAATGAGAATAGGCAGTTGGTTGATTTATGAACTGATAATACTAACAACTTTTTAGATACAGAAATGTGAATCAATAAAGATGCGCACATAAAATATATTTTGAGTCTCCTTAACAATAGGTTCATCATGACTGCAGAAATAAATATAGAGAGGATATTTACTGTAATTAAATCCTCAAATTGGCCAGTAAATTTTGTGCCTATTCAACTCTTCACTAGTCCCAACATTGTGACACATGCGAAACCAAATTTGGCATCATACCCCATAGAAGTTAGAAAAGAAAAAACAATAAAACAATCACGAGTACATTCACCAGTCACTATCATGTTATCAATATATTAAAGAAGATGAATATGACCACAACCGACATGAAATGAAAAAATAAAGCAGAATCATGATCAGTGAGGTTGAAAAACAAGAGATCCTAATCACTTGAGGAACCTCTTTAAGACCATAAAGGCACACATCCACAGACTTATGGGTAACACCAGGAGTATTAAACATTTTTTTAAGACACCCTTTGAAAAAAGCATTTTTAACATCTAGTTGCAAAAGATTCCATTGGTAAACAACAATTTTGGTATGAGCAGAAGTCATCTTTGTAACATGAGGAAGAGTCTCCTCATAATCAATGCCATAATCTTGCGTAAAGCCTTGAACGGCCAAATGAGTTTTATACCGCTCCACCGAAGCCTCTAACTTCTTGTTAATTTTGTATACTCATTTATAGATAAGAGACTGAATGAATTTATTTATATGGAAAAAGAGGCAGAAAATCCCACGTGTCAGTCTTTTACAGAGTATAAAGTTCTTCATTCATATCTCATTTCTAAAGAGAGTGAAGATAAGCCTCAATATTAGAGGTTAGTTCAGAGAGGGAATGCACTAGGACTAAAAAGGAAGAAAAAGCATTAGAGTATTAATTAGTAGTAAAATAACAAGACGAAAAGGAGGCTTACAAATACTTTGAGAATGGTGAACTAGAGGCCGAGGAGCAAAGATCCACATTGTCAGATTATGAAAAAGGGTCTGTCGATGAAGGTGGAGTAGTTTGGTTGTGTAGAATCCACTCTATTTTTGCAAAAGTGTGAATAATAGGTAGGGGAACAATAGACGAATATATAATATAAGAAGGTAATGCACCAACATCACTAGATAAAGTATCACTATAAATCAAGTTGAACTTAGTAACTAGTACTCGAATATAGAAGAAAGGAATGCACTTAAGAAACACATGCCAAGATATATATATATATATATATATAAGTTTTGGGTACCAGGAACCCCAGTAGCCCTTTTGGATACAATCCAATTTCTCAAAATGGGAAATTCCAAAGTGCCCATTCTAATCTGATACAAATACAATGAATATATGAAACTTTTATACACAGACGTGTGTGCTAGTGAACAAAACTTGAGCAAACCCAAATTTGTAAAGAAAAAAATACACGCACATTAATTCACAAATATGCATATAGACACAGTTAACTTTGGGGTAAGGGGGGAGAGAATGAGCCACATAAAAGCCTAAGAACATATAAATAGGATATTCAACCTAAAATAAACAGGTCTTCTAATACTACTAGGACTATACTGTAAACAAAAGGACCATTAATTCTATGAGGACTTATATTAAGTTGTCGAAACTAGAGTTGAAGGTTTGTAAGCCAAAACCAATTTGTAAAGAATAAATACAAGAGTACCTGACTTTCACCGTCTCATTATCGTTCATCAATCTAATTAAGGATATGAATAACATCATGCTCGATTTCACTGCTTTACAGAGCAAAGAATAGTAATGACTTCACTTGCACCAATCCATCAGGCAAGATGCCACATTCTCTCTTATTACAATTGCAAGATTTGCATACATATATATTCCATTCTCTTCTTCCTGAAACCTGAATCCAAAATATGGTCACACACACACACACACACACATAATTCTATTAAATTCATTTCCAAAATAATGCCACACAAGCATACACACACACAATTTTATCTAATATCATTCCAAAATAACATCACAAACACGGTGTAATAACCCTTATTTTTGAGTAATTATTTTTATATAAATTTACCATGTGAGGTAATAATGGAAGGCGGAGTAAATATTATTTTAAGTGATTTAAAAGATAATATTTACAAAATTTTGCATATTTACTATTAAGTGAATGTTAATATCATCGTATTTTGTTTTGTTGCGTCGTTGTGCCTAAAGCGACGATTATGATTTAAAATGAGATTGGAACATGAAATAATTTATGTTATTTTGGATGCCAATTTAGAAGTCGCGATTAGTCATAAAATAGTTGAAATAAGTGTCATGTTGTATTTTTGGGTTACGGGCACTTTTGACCCATTATGACTTAATTATGTAGTTACGAGTCCTTTCAATTGTGTAGTAACATTTAAAGATAGAATTTAGTATTTTTGGGCATTTAAGTCTTACGACCCCTTTTATTCTCAATTATAAGTTTTCTAAACCTAGAGAGAAGGAGAGAGAAAGAGAATTTGGAGAAAAAGAAGAGAAAAGGGAGAGAATTGAAGATTTGAGCTGGGATTTGTTGCTACCGGAAGATAATCAAAGATTACAACCATAAGTCAGGTTTCTAACTTGCAAATGTATGATTTAGTGTGAATAAATTGTATTGATAGTTGTGTATTTGGAAAATTGAACAAATTGGGGGGGGGGGGGGGGGTTGAGGAATTATAGTGTTTAAACCCTTAAACTTTGATTTAGATAGAGGATGTGTTGGTTATTTTAGTTAGTGGTTATGTAGGATTAATTTGGTGGGATTATTGATGGAAGAGGTTGGAAAATGGATGAGAAATGAGTTATGGGAAAATTTGGGTTCTTATGACCCATAGCCGACATTGGATTATCTGACTCGGCGAATCGATTCGCCCCTAGCGAATCGATTCGCTAAAATGGTAGGCTATAGGTCTGTGTTCGAAGAATAAATTTGGACTGTCCGAATCGATTTGGCAACAAAAAAAATGATAGGTTATCTTGACAAAATCGATTCGGATCAGGCAAATCGATTCGCTTTCAAGACCGAATCGATTCAAATAGGTAGAATCGATTCAAAAATCTTGTTGTTTTAGGAGATCTTTCTAACTTAGTTTTTAGCCTTTTTTCTTTTAGGTTTAAGACTTCAAACCTTCTCTTATGAAGTAAAATAGAATATTAGAGTCATGGATTAGGGAGTTAAATAATTTAAAGAAAAAAGGGGGGGGGGTATTTGGGCATAGTTCGGGGGCTATTTAATAGAAGTTAACGTAGTTCCTTATTTAGTAAGCTAGTCTAGGACTAGGGAAAAGTGGGGTTACATAGTTTCGGAGTTTTATAGAATTATATGAGGTAAATCACAATTGGTGGCTCGTAGGGATATTGTTAACTCCCAGATACTAGTATGCTAGTATGGGGATAATTAAATGTTGTGGTTTAAAATTTATGACGTTAAACGCTTATGACTCCGGATATAATGTAGAGTCCATTTCATTGGCATATATTACGAATATTAATTTGCATATACATACCTCTCTAAATGCTATCATAAGGGAAGTTACGTGAATGAGGCGAACTCCTCTGGCTAGTGAATGCAGGGTGAATATAGTCCTCGGCCTTAGGATCGGTTGTTATATTGTGATGTTATTTTATTCGAAGTGAGGTAATTTCGAGTATGGTTATGACTCACTCTCAAAGGTATATGATGTCTTCTCACGCGATGCTATTTAGGATGCCCAGGTTGTCTTGATGATAGGCCCTGGAAGATGATAACTATTTAGGGGCGTATCCAGTGGGGTGACTCCCGGAAGGATGGTCTTAAAATCGTTACATATTGTGATTATAACTATTCGCATGAAAGTGGTATTTATAAATGGCTAAATCATTTTATAAATCAACTGTCTGAAATAAGTTTCCTAACGAGGAATGGACTTGTGAAGTCATATTGTGCAAAATTGAAATGTAGCTTAATAAGCTGAAATTGAATTATTTTCTCTTGCATTAATGAATAGTTATTGTGAACGCAAAAATTCTCCATCTACGAGGACCAATCAGAAAAGGATACATGTCATCCTACGTGGCAATATTCGACACCCGAGGAGAGTTGGTTGGCATCCAAGAAGAGTTGGTCGGCACCCGAGGAGTGTTAGTTGGCACCCGAGGAGAGTTAGTCAGTACCCGAGGAGAATTAGTCGGCACCCGAGGAGAGTTGGTCGGCCTCCGAGGAGAGTTAGTCATCACCCGAGGAGAGTTGATCGGCATACCAACCAGGAAGATCAAAGGATAACTATGCATTTAATGAGTATTAATGTACATTTATACTGTAGATGACAACACATAGCATACTAAGCAATTCAACAATTAGATTCGTTGAATGTAGACATAATGTATAAATGTCTACATACAATGAATCTCTTTATCTCCCATCACTATAAATACATGTATTCCCTTAGCCAAGAAAGGAGGGAAGGGAGAGAGATCCAAGAAAACCTAGAAACCCCATACACAAGATACACATCCTTTCTCTCTACAGCCTATGGTGATATTGTAAACCCCTAGGAATAAAATAACAGTGGACGTAGGCTTTATTCATAGCCGAACCACTTTAAAAATCTTTGTCTCTTATGTGCTTGATTGAATTTCTTTCATCTATTTATCTGTGATCATAAAAATAGTATTCGGTCCAGTTTTTTTGCATCAACAGATTGGCGCCGTCTGTGGGAACGTGTTACAAGCATTGTTCTCCATCAAAAGCTAAGTTTTTATTTTCTATATGTATAATCAATTATATATTATACATACATCTTTTGATTCAATCATGATTTTTATGTTTATATACATAAATTAATTGTCCAATTTTTATCTGCAAAATGTTGCATATCATGATTTTTAAATCATAACTACTAGTTTAATTCTTATTTAGATATCTGAAAAATAGTGGATTTCATAAATCATAACTTTTTGCTTGATTCTCAAGTTTCAATTTTATATCATGGAATAAATATTTTAAATGATTAAATGTACCAATATATACGATGATGATAAGATTTGATAATTTTCTTTGTTGATTTTGAAATAATTTGTGAAAGATCTTTGATGATTATTCAAATTCCCATTATATTTTTGTTCAAATCATGATTCTCATATGTTTATATCCATAAAATTAGAGATCAAATCAATTATATATTGTGCATACATCTTTTAATTCAATCATGATTTTATATTCACAAATTGTTGAATCTAATTTTACAAATCTGCATAAATGTACATTTCATAATCACAAAGTTTGAGAAATTTGTGTACATATTATATTATTTCTTCTTTAAGGAGATAAAATAATTTCTCTATATTCATAAATCACTTTTATATGAGTATATACAAATTTGATTCATTTGGAAATCTTATAATTTAGTCATAATTTTTATATGCACTAACTGTGTGATCGATTTCAATTTGGGGATCTGGTGAATTTTAGACTCATAAATATTATACAAATCCTTGCATCTATGGATCCACTTGAAGATTTTATGAACAAATATGTTAGGATATAGATAAGCATTAAGAACGATTATGTATTTTCCATTCCGATATTAACATGAATTGAATCAGACCCATTTTCTCTCTCTTCAAGAAAACTATGTTCTCTGCACAAATAATCATATTATGTAATTGTGTTGATACGATCAATTTTATCAATATATGAATAATCAATTATATGTTGTACATACATACATACATCTTTTGATTTAGTCATGCTTTTTATGATTATAAACATAAATTAGTTGTCCAATTTTTCATTTATCAAATCTGCAAAATATTGCAAATCATGATTTTATTAAATTAGTGGATCGGTTTTTATTTCAAATATGAAAAAACAAAAATTTCATAATCACAAGTCCGTTAAATATTTTTATGGAGACACGTTTATGTACATCATATTTTTATGAGAACGCGAGATATTTTGATTGTAATCTCTCATATTATTAACTGGAAATTTAAATTGTCCAATATTGAAGCCAATGCACACTATATATTTGTCGGCTGAATAATTATTCTAATCGTAATTTTTATATGATTCAGCCTCAACAGGTGCTCAGGAAAAATTATCTGCCCTGTACAATTCTTGGATGCTCATCAACAGCATATAAAGACCTTAAAAAGTCAATACCGAACAAAAACAACGCAGCTAGATTGCACACAACACAACAGCAAGACTGCAAACAACAATTCAATTAGCACCATCAGATTCATTTCATACATGCCCCAATCCTGGGCATAGAGTTTCATACTTGACTTAATCGAGTTAAGAGTAGGATTGAAGAAGTTCGAGGCAGTGCCATCTACAGTTAATCGGTGCCTAAAATTTCCAGCAAATTTTGGAGTAGGAGTTGTGAAAGGTGATCAAAAAGTAGCTCGGGAATGTTATTATTCATCTGCCGAGCAAGAGGAGGTGGAGGAGTCGAGGAAAAAGACTACTACTTATCAAGTGGATGAAGGTGCAGAAATTAAAACATTGGATCCTAGAGATGAGTCGCAACTCATGAAGGGTGAAGTGGTGGAAGCTACTGAAAATATCATTCTCTACGACGAGCACCCTGCACGAACTACTCAAATATGTTCGTCGTTGGAAGCCTCATTAAAACAAGAATTGATAACTTTCCTTAGAAGCAGAAGACAAAATTTTGCATGGAGTCATGAAGATATGCTAGGGATATACCCAAACTTCTTATGTCACGAACTCAATGTGAATAAGGAGATCAAGCCTGTGAAGCAAAGAAGAAGAGTATTTAGTCCCGAGAAGAATCAAGCTATACAGGAGGAAGTCGAGAAGCTCCAGAAAGCTTGTTTCATTGAAGATGTTAAATATCCAAACTGGTTAGCAAATGTGGTGATGGCAAAAAAGAAGAATAACAAGTGGAGGATATGTGTAGACTTCACCGACCTCAATAAAGCATGCCCAAAGGATCACTTTCTGCTTCCCCGAATTGATCAACTAGTCGATGCTACCTCGGGACACGAGCTGCTGAGCTTCATGGATGCTTATTCTAGTTACAACCAGATTAAAATGAAACCTGAAGACAGGGAGAGTACTTCTTTCATTACCCCTAGGGGAACTTATTGTTATAATGTTATGCCTTTTGGTTTGAAAAATGCAGGTGCGACATATCAGCGGATGATGAACAAGGTCTTTGCTGAACAAATCAGTTGCAATATGGAAGTCTATGTTGACGATATGATGACAAAGAGCAAGAAAGCTGCCGATCATCTAGTTGACTTAGGTCAGACCTTTGATCAACTGGATAAATATCAAATGAAGCAGAACTCGACGAAGTGCGTATTTCGAGTTCGAGAAGGCATGTTTCTCGGGTACATTGTCAATCAACGAGGCATTGAAGCAAATCCTGAAAAGATCAAAGCCCTATTAGGGCTGCGATCTCCAACGATGAAGAAAGAAGTACAAAGTCTCACAGGACGAGTAGCAGCACTCAACAGATTTGTATCGCGAGAAACTGATAGATGTCTCCCATTCTTCACAACGCTCGAAAAGATTTTTGAGTGGAATGATGAATGTGAGAAGGCCTTTCAAGACTTGAAGAAATACCTAGGAGCACCTCCACTGTTGTCCAGGCCGGTGATGGAAAAAATTGTATTTGTATCTAGCAGTATCGAAAAATGCAGTTAGCTCGGCGTTGATCAGAGTGGAGAATGGAGTGCAAAAACTAATTTATTACATGAGTAAGGCCTTTCGAGGAGCAGAAATCAGATATCCGAGGCTGGAAAAATTGGCACTGGCATTGATTGAGGCAAGTAGGATAATGAGGCCATACTTCCAGGATCATACCATAGTAGTATATACTGATATGCCGTTAAGGCAAGCCCTTCATAACCTAGAAAAATCAGGGAGATTGATGTATTGGGAAATAGATCTCGATGAATATGATATAGTTTATGAACCCAGATCATCGCTAAAAGGGCAGGCTGTAGCAGATTTTATAGCAGAGTTCACCTATCCTGATACCCCCGAGAAGCAAAAGTTACTCGCTGATCAACCTGTGGATGTTACAGAATCAACAGACACAAGCTCAGACCAACTCCGGTTGGTAAAAGGGCGAGTGGATGTTACAGGATCATAAATTTCGAGCTCAGACCAACTCTGGTTGGTAAAAGGGCAAGAAGAGATGATCGACGAGGAGCAAGAAATATCAGGGGAGGATGAAAGGAAGCAACAAATATTTCACCGAGGAACTCTGTCAGATCAGAAATTTGAAGACAAGTTACCTATATGGAGGCTATATGTAGATGGCTCATCTTGCACAACAGGCTGTGGGGTAGGGATCGTTTTGAACAGCCCGGACGAGGTCGACATGGAATACGCCCTACGATTCTAATTCAAAGCTTCCAATAATGAGGTTGAGTATAAGGCCATGATTGCAGGTCTTAATTTGGCAAAAATTATGGAGGCGCAGCAGGTTATTATCTTCAGTGATTCTCAATTGATCGTAAGTCAAATGTTGGGAATATATGCAGCCAAAGGAGAATCAATGATTAGGTATCATGCAAAGGTGATGGAGTTGGTATCAGAATTTGTTGCTATTCAGCTGGTCAGAATACCAAGAATGGAGAATGCGAGAGTAGACGCCTTAGCTCGATTATCATCATCTACTCATACCGAGCTATGAAGAATAATCCCAATTGAAGTGTTAGTTGGTCGGAGTATAGATGAAGATCTGACGATGAATTTTATTACCCTTGATTTGGACCATCTTGGATGGATCCCATCAGGGCATATATTGAGAAGGTAGAGAGATCCAAGAAAACCTAGAAACCCCATACACAAGATACACATCCTTTCTCTCTCTACACCCTATGGTGATATTGTAAACCCCTGGGAATAAAATAACAGTGGACGTAGGCTTTATTCATAGCCGAACCACTTTAAAAATCTTTATCTCTTATGTGCTTCATTGGATTGCTTTCATCTATTTATCTGTGATCGTAAAAATGGGATTCGGTAACGGTATTCTATATAGACGAGGAATTGTGGCAGGTTTGCAAAGATGTGTGCATCCCACCGAGGTGAAAGATTTTATTGAAGAGGTCCATGAAGGGTCTTATGGAGCCCATGTAGCAGGTCGGATGCTTTTGCAAAGGATGATGATGCAGGGATACTATTGGCCAATGATGAGAGCTGATTGTATAGCCTATGCCAAGAAATGTGACACGTTCCAGCTCTTTTACTCCATCCGAAGAACTCCACAAGCATTGTTGACACCCATCACTTCCCCTTAGCCATTTTCCATGTGGGGAGTAGATCTGGTCGGGCCACTGCCAACGACCAGGGGAAGGTTCAAATGCCTCATCGTCGCAGTGGATTATTTTACTAAGTGGGTAGAAGCGAAGCGGAGCCTCTCATTGATATGTCGTACGATAAGGTGTACCAATTTATCTGGAAGAATATCATCTGTCAATATGGTCTTCCTCATGCCTTCATCACAGACCATGGAACACAATTTGACAACGAGGAGTTCGCTGCCTATTGCCATCAGTCCAATTTCTTAAAGATCCACTCGGCACCAGGACATCCTCAAAGCAACGGACAGACTAAAGTGACGAACAGAACACTGCTAAATGGATTGAAGAAAAGACTAAGTGACGCAAAAGCAAACTGGATCAACGAGTTACAGTCAGTACTGTGGGCTTATCGTATTACTCCCCGAGCAGCAACTGGAGAATCACCATATATGCTGGCATTTGGAAGTGAAGCTGTTATACCTACTCCTTTTATTGAAATTTTTTTGGGGAATACTAGTCCTAAACACTACTCGGCAAAACTCGGCAAAGCTCAGACTACTCAACAAAAATATTCCTAAACATGCCAACCTCGGTTGGTTAGGAAACAAAATATTCCTAAAAATGCCAACCTCGGTTGGTTAGGAAACAAAATATTACTAAAAATGCCAACCTGTTTGGCTAGGAAACAAAATATTCCTAAAAATGACAACCTCGGTTGGTTAGGAAACAAAATATTCCCAAAAATGCCAACATGTTTGTCTAGGAAACAAAATATTGCTAAAAATGCCAACCTGTTTGGCTAGGAAACAAAATATTCCTAAAAATGCCAACCTGTTTGGTTAGGAAACAAAATATTCCTAAAAATGCCAACTTATGTTGGTTAGGAAGTACATATATTCTCGAAAATGCCAACTTATGTTGGTCGGGAGGTAAATATATTCTCGGAAAATGCCAAATTATATTCGTCGGGAGGTAAGATTATTCCAGAAAGCGCCAAAGTTGCTCGTAGAGGAAAAATCCACTAACTATGGCTGGTCGGGGATAAAAACCCACTAACTGTAGTTGGTCGAAAAGGAAAATTTACCGACCTTGGTTGGTCGGAAACATTTTATGAAAACGAGAAAGTGATCGAGCAACATTTTTGATACTCGTAACTTTTTTACTAAGTTGGTCGACAAAAAAAACATTATTTTTTATCAAATGGTTACCACAAATTCAAACTAGTCGACAATAAGTTGATCGACAAACAACACAATATTGTTATCTTTTTAACAGATACACATGCACAGATGTAAAGTATTTTACAAGACAATAGCAATTAAGATTGCGAACAAAAATGAAAGTCTTTCATTAAAATTAAAAACAAAATACATCAGGAATGAAATACAAATTTATTACATCAATATTCCCATTCTATTGGTTTCTTCCCCTCTGCTTTTGAAACAGGTTCCTCGCCAGCAGGTGGATCATTTAAAGCAAGAGGAGAATTTATGAAGTTAAGATCTTTGAGCATCCTAATATTCATCACAGATGGTCGATCTAGGAGGTGCTTGATAAAGTATTTGTTCATTTGGGGGTTTCTATTACAGATATATTTTTTCATTTGGTGGCACATTCTTATAACATCATGCAGTCGAGCACCAAATTCAACTTCACAAACTCACACGGAGGCGTATTCAGAAGTTCAGGAGGTACATTAAGAAGTTCAGGATGCATATTCAGGAGTTATTATGCACATACTATTGAAGTTCAGAAGTCAAATTTAGCATCTACAGCACTGAGATCTTTACTACTACTATCCCGACTAATATGGAAGAGTAAGTGGTATGAAAATGTTTCGAAGTCCACCACTAGCTTGGTACT
Source organism: Sambucus nigra (assembly GCA_949130495.1). Lineage (NCBI taxonomy): Eukaryota > Viridiplantae > Streptophyta > Magnoliopsida > Dipsacales > Adoxaceae > Sambucus > Sambucus nigra. The sequence continues at coordinate 71,748,955 of OX422224.1, forward strand.
AATCAGATTGAAGAGTTGGGTTCAAAAGCTAGTATGTTACTCGACAAAGTATTCAGAGGATCATAAATCAGAAGAATCAAGCACATGAAGTTAGCACTCAGTGGCTCGGTACAGGAGGCAGTTGGTCGGCTAGCGAACCAATCAACATACTTGAAGATTATGACAAGCTACAAGCTGCATACTATGGCATGGCTGCATCCAAATTCCCAGGGGTGATACATAGCACACGGAGTTCCTCAAAAGAAAGATTAGCGATCATCGATCAGCCTGTATCATATGTCGTCCAGGAGATAATGCACTTTATGTTGAACAAATCAAGAAGGTGGATCAAGAATTTCATAAGCACCGAGCAACACTGCAGAATAAATACTCCATCCTTTCAAGTAAACCATCAAGCAGGGAGCATTGGGGGCTTCTGTCATCCTACGTGGCAATATTCGACACCCGAGGAGAGTTGGTCGGCATCCAAAGAGAGTTGGTCGGCACCCGAGGAGTGTTAATCGGCACCCGAGGAGAGTTAGTCCATACCCGAGGAGAATTAGTCGGCACCTGAGGAGAGTTGGTCGGTCCTCGAGGAGAGTTAGTCGGCACCCGAGGAGAGTTGATTAGCATACTAACCAGGAAGATCAAAGGATAACTATGCATTTAATGAGCATTAATGTACATTTATACTGTAGATGGCAACACATAGCATACCAATCAATTCAACAATTAGATTCATTGAATGTAGAGATAATGTATAAATGTCTACATACAATGAATCTCTTTATCTCCCATCACTATAAATACATGTATTCCCTTAGCCAAGAAAGGAGGGAAGGGAGAAAGATCCAAGAAAACTTAGAAACCCCATACACAAGATACACATCCTTTCTCTCTCTACACCCTATGGTGCTATTATAAACCCCTGGGAATAAAATAACAGTGGACGTAGGCTTTATTCATAGCCGAACCACTTTAAAAATCTTAGTCTCTTATGTGCTTGATTGGATTGCTTTCATCTATTTATCTGTGATCATAAAAATGGAATTCGGTCCAGTTTTTTGCATCAACAGTTATCATTATAAATGGCATTGCGCTAGGTTGTGAATTTAGATGAGAGGTTAGGATTATTCTTATTTCAAAGAGAGAGATAAGCTTGTTCATGATGTTAGATATTCATAACTGTCATGCATTTTATTCACATGAAAATCATATCAAATCGGGCCCTGACCCGTTTCTATCCCTTTGTTTTGTATGGATTTCTATTTACGCCCCGGTGTTCAGCCGCAAGGACGCCCATGTTGATCCTTTCATCCAAGTGTTCAGGAGCTATAACATTTTTGCGGATGTTGTAGGATTTTTGTTATAGACGCATCTATCTTTTGTGTACTCTAGTTATTATCATTCTACACACTCATACATGTTGCCCATGTTTTTTACTTGCTTATATACTGTGATAATTATTTTTAATACTCGGTGTAACCGCTTATATTGGTCTGTTAACCAATATCTTATTCGGTTATTATGTTGTGTATGATTGTTAAACTATTATTTGTCTTTACTTATCCACCTTCTTTTAAAAATTGGACGTTTTAATGGTTTTATTTAAACTTACAATGTATTTGACATCCATTTTTTAAAATAACTGGTGGTTATCTCGCCTTATTATTTTCACGACAGTAATGCTAAAAATGTACCATTTATGATTCCTGTAATTATAGGAGCATCGGGTGTGACACCCCGACTAATTAAATACCGGGTAGCTACTCCTTTATTAAATTAATACAAAATGCCAAGTTGGTCCAGTTAATAGCATCACTGTCGAAAACATTTTAATGATTACTAAAAAACTAATATTTAAAAAGTGAGTTGCTAAATTTTAAGTTAACTCTGATTAACATGCAATAAAAGGAATAATGATAGAATAACAACATTCACCATAACGAAGCAATAAAATAACAAATAAAACTAATAATAGGTCCGGAGGAACACTCCTCTCAACAATCCCACAACTGAAATAATAACATAAGTCTGAATCCTGAATTAATTACATGACAGAAGTTTGAATAACTGAAATAAATGAAATGTCTCTAATAGAAATGGGCAACAAGCCCTGCAACTGATGAATCCTGAATATGGAGTCAAGATGAAATAAGCATCTACTAGCAAGGTCCTGTAACTTCCACAAACAGCTACAGCTCGTCACCTGAATGAGAATCCTATGCATGGTGTCCTTGTGGCTGGGCACCTAAAATGGTTTTTACAAAATAATAGATTTGAAATCAAATGGGTCAGAGACCGAAAGTGGAAATCATTTTAAAAACAGCAAGTGTTTTAATAACATTAATACAATGAATGTAAAATACATGTTAGGACGTGCACTCACATGAAGTACTCACCTCTCGACTAATTGTTCACCCCTAACGTACCGTACCCATCTAAGTGACATACATAACTATCCTGACCATAATAAGTTCTACCCCTTACTACTCATTTCCCATTATACATTCTAGTGTTATCAATTTAATAGCGGGCTATACTTAACTCAGATTCTCAATTATTAGCAATACAATTCACTATCGGTTAACCCGTTATGTTTTCTCAAAACATTACCATAATTGTATTCATAATACCAACATGAAAGTTCCCATTATTTAAGTGTATATTATTCACGTCATAAATATACAATACAAGCACCCGAGACTAAGCTGCGGTGCACACATACTCTACTATCCATCCCGGTACATCACGTACATAAGGATCACGCATTCCGAATCTCTCAGGAATCGTTCTCAGATAATAGCAAATCACAAACAATGGAGGCGAACACAGTCACATCACATGGATCACGCACATACCTACGCTCCCACGATCAACAGACTTATTAACATCCCAATAAGTCCTTCTCTAACCTATGTTCTTGAAGTAGCAATATAAATTCGGGCAACACAAGGATTAGAGGGCCCTAAGCGAACGTAAACCTCCCATGATAGCAAGTATGGTAGGTAAGTCATACACATAAGATCATACATATATACTAAGTATACACACATCTTAGTAGTCACCATAATTTATTTGTGGTACACTTCTCATTCTCGTACCGACTTATAATGTCACACAATTACATATTCCCGGTTAGTATAATTATTTAAGCCGTCAATAATTCTCGCATCGTAATAGTCACTCACGTCCTATTCCTCAATTTTCATTTAATTCGAGTCACACTTCTATCTTTTACTCCTCAATATAACCCAAATGTCTCAACTATACCAATTTATCATCAAGGGAATGGTATCTCTACAATTAAACAAGGTTACGGGACATGCGAAATCAAAAGAGGCCAAAAAGCCTATACTGTCCTATCGTTAGAAGTCTCGTTCGAACGAGGTTGTTCGAACGAGAGTTTGTTCGAACGAACTGGGCATCTAACGAGATCTCGTTCGAACGAAAGACATCAAACGAACATCCCTCTCGTTAGAAGGCAAACTTTCAAATCATTAGAAGCTCGTTCGAATGAGCTCGTTCGAACGACCTGGGTAGGTCTTCTAACGAGTGGCCAGTTTCGAGCCCAGAAATCCCTTTTTTCATTTTTCCAACTTTTCTTCCTTTCTAATCTGATCTAAACATCAATCCAACAATTGTTCATGGGTTCTAATCATTCCTAAACATACTTAGGTCATATATTAACGTTTATATAGGGCCAATTCTTCCTAAACATCATTGAATCATCAAATCCCTTCATTTATCCCCAAATCACATGAACATGAACCCTAAAATTTTAAAGTCACCAATGGGCATAATTAAAATCCATTTTGTTATGAACAAGGTGTATTTCCATCAGAATAATCCTCCTAACACAATTCTACATGCAATCCTTTCATCAAAATATAAAGTTCTTAATCCAATTAATGGGTTTTTATCAAACTCCCAAGAACAATACAAATTTTGTCAATTTCCTACGCATGGAAGAAACATTCTTTGTAATAAACGAAATTAAACCACTTGCCTTATGTGTATCTCTGAATTTGATGATGAATTGATGAGTTTCTCTCTCTCTCTCTGCAGAATTTTCCTCTCTCTCTATCTACAAGTCTTCTTCTCCAAGGTGACAATGGTGGCTAGGTTTTGCCTTAGGAACTTTTGGGACTAATTCTAATAACCCCGGTAGCCCATTAAGTTATTAGTGGGTTTAGTGGGTAATTACCAAATCATATATTTATTTCCTAATTTTCGTGGGTTTTAATTCCCAAAAATCCAAAATTACCAAACTACCCTTATACGTTGCCGGTATGGCCTAAAAATGCCCCGGGACCCAAACTAAATCCCCGGCTAGTGTTTTTTGACTATCTCGACCCTTTCGGACTCGTTGGTGCACTCAAAACGACCATACGGTTAATAGAAATAAAAATCACTTTTTAATTAAAATAATTATATTCCTGACGCGACTGTCACACGCGTCTCAACAAAGTTTCCCAAATTGTCGTATATCAATCTCACGACAAATTTCATAATTTAACATTCATATATAGCCATATATACTCATTAAAATCAAATACCAACTCGCATCTCGCTAGTATTTTTATCCGGATTAATTCCCAATTAATACACATTTAATTTAATTAATCCCATAAATAAATATCATAAAAATACGGGGTATTACATACTTCCCCCCTAATAACAGAATTTCATCCCGAAAATCGAAACTAGAAAGTACCTGGTAAGAACAACTCTGGATAACGTTCGCGCATCTCATCATCGCGCTCCCATGTGGACTCCTCGACATTATGATGTCGCCACTGAACACGCACTAACGGGACTATCTTTGACCGCAGTTTCTGCTCCCTTCGGTCCAAAATAGCAATTGGCCCCTCCTCGTAGGAGCTATCAGGCTGGAGATCGATGTCCTCCAAAGAAATGTGAGAATGAGCAAAATTGTCTCTAAGATATTTCCTTAGCGAGGAAATATGAAACACGTCGTGAATCCGATGCAAATGCTCCGGTAATCCAAGCCTATACACAACCGGTCCAATCCGCTAAATAATAGGAAATGGTCCCACATATCTCGGTGCCAACTTCCCTTTCTTCCCGAAATGCATAACTCCCTTCATAGGAGATACTCTGAGCAAAACCTGGTCCCCCACTTGGAACTCTCTGAAGAACCTCTTCGCATCAGCATAGCTCTTCTGCCGATCCTGAGCTACCCGAATGCGACTCCGAATCAATTCTATCCTCGCCAAAGTATCCTGAATCACTTCCGACCCAAGTAGTTTGTTGTCCCCCACCTCCAACCAACATGCTGGGGAACGACAAGGTCTACCGTACAGCGCCTCAAATGGAGCCATGCCAATGGTGAACTGATAGGAGTTGTTGTAGGCAAACTCCACTAGTGGAAGATACTGCTCCTATCTACCCCCGAAATCAATGATGCACATACGCAACATGTCCTCCAACATCTGGTTTGTACGTTCGGTTTGCCCATCGGTCTGCAGGTGATACGCCGTACTCAACCGCAATTCCGTGCCCATGGCCTCCTGAAAACTCTCCTAAAACCGTGAAATAAATATCTTGTCTCTGTCAGACACGATATTTAGGGGCACACCGTGAAGTCTCACTATCTCTGCAATAAAGAGCTGGGCATACTGTCCCGTACTGTAGTATGTCCTTACGGGTAGAAAATGAGCGACTTTGGTCAACCTGTCCACAATTACCCAAATGGAGTCGTGACCTCTCTGTGACGTAGGCAACCCCGTGATAAAATCCATGGATATGCTCTCCCACATCCACATCGGGACCTCCAATGGCTGTAGAAGTCATGCCGGTCTCTGATGATCCACTTTTACTAGCTGACAAGTGGTGCATTTAGAAACAAACACGCCAATATCTCTCTTCATCCCGCTCCACCAATACTGTCGTCTCATGTCTTGGTACATTTTGTCCCCACCGGGATGTACCGCGAACCGTGAGCCGTGCAACTCTGCCATCACCTCGTGCTGTAATTCCTCCCCTTCCGGAACTACCAATATCCCATTGAAGCGTAATCCCCCTTCTGAGCTAACGGTATAGGACTCGGCTCCCTCTGTTAATAATCGAACTATCTTCTCCTGACAAAATGAGTCATCTTCTTGTGCCTTTACCACTCTCGTGATAATCTGTGGTGTAACAGTCATCACCGACATGAATGATCGGGCCACTGCATCCTGGTGTCCCAACTCCTTCCACTTTGCCTTCCACACCCCTGCCACTTCATCTACTGGCCTATGGCTCAACGCGTCTGCTACCACGTTAGCCTTACCCGGGTGGTATTGGATATCAAACTGATAATCCTTCACGAACTGAAGCCACCTCCGTTGTTGCATATTCAACTCCTTCTGTGTGAATAGGTACTGTAGGGACTTGTGGTCTGTGAACAATCGAAACTTCTCCCCCAATAGGTAATGTCTCCAAATTCGAAGGGCAAATACCACTGCCTCTAACTCCAAGTCATGAGTGGGGTAATTCTTCTCGTAAGGCCTAAGCTTACGGGAAGCATAAGCTATGGCCTGACTCTCCTGCTGTAATACACCTCCAAGTCCTTGCAAGGACACATCGGTGTAAACTAGATACTCAACTCCCGATGTCGCCAATGCTAACACAGGTGCTAAGGTCAACTTATCCTTTAACTCATCAAATGCTAACTGACAGTAATCACTCCAGATGAATGGCACACCTTTACGAGTCAGATGTGTCAAAGGACCCTCTATCTTCGAAAATCCCCGAATGAACCTCCTGTAGTATCCTGCTAGGCCCAAGAAACTACGGATCTCAGTCGGTGTCGTGGGCTGTTCCCACTCCCTCATCGCGGATACCTTCCCCGGATCAACAGATATCCCCCGGTCGAAAATAATGTGTCCCAAAAACTGGACCTCCTTCAGCCAAAACCCGCACTTCTCATATTTTGCATACAGCTCGTTCTGACGTAGCGTCTGCAAAACTTGCCTCAAATGCTCGGTGTGCTCCTCCTCTGTCTGGGAGTAAACCAGAATATCATCAATGAAGATAATGACAAACTGGTCTAGGAAATCTCTGAACACCATATTCATCAAGTCCATAAACACGGCTGGAGCATTGGTCAAGCCAAAAGGCATAACCCGAAACTCGTAAGAACCATATCTCGTTAAGAACGCAGTCTTCGAGACATCCTCTTCCCTGATATGCAACTGATGGTATCCTGATCGCAAATCAATCTTCGAGAAGAAAGAAGATCCTCTTAACTAGTCGAATAAGTCATCGATTCGGGGCAACGGATATTTATTCCGTATCGTGACCTTATTCAACTCTCGGTAATCCACACACAACCTCAACGATCCATCCCTCTTCCTTACGAACAACACAGGGGCACCCCACGATGAAGTACTCCTCCGTATAAACCCCTGACCCAACAACTGCTCAATCTGATCCCGTAGCTCTCGCATCTCTGCCGGAGCCATACGGTACGGTGCACATGCTATAGGTATCGTATCTGGTAATAAGTCTATAACAAAGTCTATCTCTTGACTGGGGGTTAGGCCTGGTATCTCCTGAAATACATCGGAATACTCCCTGACAACTGGGATTGAATCTAAAGGAATCACAACCTCCTTAGAGGTATCCTCCTCTATGTAATACAAATGCGCGGTCGAGCCTCCCTCTGGGCGAGGCATCGCCACTACAAACATCTCTTGCCCCGGAATGGCAAAAATAATGCTCCCACCGAAGCAATCAATCATGGCTCTATAGTCTGCGAGCCAATCCATACCGATAATCACATCGTGCACATGCATATCTAATACCAACATGTCTGCAGGTAATACCAAACTACCAATCTCTACCCCCACTCCCCGGCATATAAAGAAAATAAGTGACCCACTTCCTAATGGTGAGTCTACACACATCACTGTGCTCTCTGCTGTGGATAACAACCCTAAGGCTTTCGCAAAATGTGTAGCTATAAAACAGTGCATTGCCCCCGTATCAAACAAAACCCAACCCATAGTGCCATGGATAGGAAACATACCCTCAATCGCAGGTGGGGCCTGTGGAGCTGCTGCCTGCTGAAGCTGGTATACTCTCCCATACTGTAGCTGCCCCTGCTGAACTGGGACCGCTGAAATGGGTGGCAATGCTGCCATCTGTGGTGGCGCCGGGAGGGCGGCAGGAAACACGAGTCTCTGCAGCTACTGTCGAGCACACTGCTGCTGCTGTGGGGCCCTGCCCCTATCAGGACAGTCCTGGCATTTATGGCCAGTCTTGCCACAAACGTAACACTTCCCCGGGAAGTTCCCCCCTCTCTGTCCCTGCTGCCCCCGGCCCCGGTGGCCGTTACCGTTCCTCCCCTGGCCCTGCTGAAACTGCTGTTGTTGACCATTATGACCCTGCTGGCCTTGATGGTCGTTCGGAACTTGATGGCCCTGCAGAAAATCTCCCTATCCATGCATGAAATTTCCCGACCTGAACCTCTTATGATCCCCCTGCTGGGAACCCTGATCACCCTGCCTCTTCCCCTGAACTGAATGTGCCCCACTGGCACCATTTCCCCCAGTCCTGCTCTAATGGCTGGACTCTCCTGACCTCTTTCCTTCATCCATGTGAAAGCGATGATCCTAGAAGTGTAGCAGTGCAGCGTTAACCACATCAGAGTAAGTGGCCAACGATAGATTCCCCAACAAATGCTGACGGATCCTCCAAGTCAACCCGTTTGTAAATTTCTATATCTTCTTCTCTTCCGTCGGTATCTCATCAGGAATAATATTCAACAGATTTGTGCATTCGGCCTCATACTCGGCCACAGTCTTACCTTCCTGCCAGAGATTCATTAACTTTCTTCTCATTTTCGTGTGAACAGCTGACGGAAAGTACTTGCGGTCAAACCGCACCCAAAACTCCTGGATCATGAGAGTATCTCTCTCCTCCACGGTGGTAATAGACTCCCACCACTGCAGTGCAGACCCCACTAGCTTAAAGGTAGCTAGTATCTGTTTCTGGACATCGGTGCAATCATACATCCTCAGGTGCCGCTGAATGTCCTTCCTCCACTGACTCGAGACCACAACATCGGAGCTACCTGCGAACTCCGGTGGGTGTGCTTTCTGAAAAGCGTCGCGTACACATTCCCAAGTAGACGGGAATGCATGTGCCTGAACTGGCGCGGCTACTAGCACCTGAGGTGGTGCCTGCTGAACTACGGCTAGTGCGGCATTTACCGCCTGAGCCACAATGGCTGCAACTTCGGCGGCATTCATCGTGCCCTGAACTGGTGCGGGCTGTGGTTCTGGCGTTGCATCCCTGGGAACCCATTGTGCACGTCGTGGAGGCATCTGAAATAAGAATAAAGTTTATAAGTCCACAGTTATAAACTTGAAATAACTAAAGAACGTAGCATATACAAAAGATTGCAACAGTCCTAAAATATAGGGCTCTACATTAAAGAAAGCTCAGTGGAAACACAATAAGCCGTACAGATCCTAAAGGACACTAGAACCTGATGCTTTGATACCACCTGTGACACCCCGACTAATTAAATACCGGGTAGCTACTCATTTATTAAATTAATACAAAATGCCAAGTTGGTCCAGTTAATAGCATCACTGTCGAAAACATTTTAATGATTACTAACCACCTAATATTTAAAAAGTGAGTTGCCAAATTTTAAGTTAACTCTGATTAACATGAAATAAAAGGAATAATGATAGAATAACAACATTCACCATAACGAAGTAATAAAATAACCAACAAAACTAATAATAGGTCCGAAGGAAAACTCCTCTCAACAATCCCACAACTGAAATAATAACATAAGTCTGAATCCTGAATTAATTACATGCCAGAAGTCTGAATAACTGAAATAAATGAAATGTCTCTAATAGAAATGGGCAACATGCCCTACAACTGATGAATCCTGAATATGGAGTCAAGATGAAAGAAGCGTCTACTAGCAAGGTCCTGTAACTTCCACAAACAGCTACAGCTCGTCACCTGAATGAGAATCCTATGCATGGTGTCCTTGTGGCTGGGCACCTAAAATGGTTTTTACAAAAAAATAGATTTGAAAGCAAATGGGTCAGAGCCCGAAAGTGGAAATCGTTTTAAAAAAAACAAGTGTTTTAATAACATTAAAACAATTAATGCAAAATACATGTTAAGGCGTGCACTCACATGAAGTACTGACCTCTCGACTAATTGTGCACTCCTAACGTACCATAACCATCTAAGTGACATACATAACTATCCAGACCGTAATAAGTTCTACCCCTTACTACTCAATTCCCATTATACATTCTAGTGTTATCAATTTAATAGCGGGCTATACTTAACTCAGATTCTCAATTATTAGCAATACAATTCACTCTCGGTTAACCCGTTATGTTTTCTCAAAACATTACCATAATTGTATTCATAATACCAACATGAAAGTTCCCATTATTTAAGTGTATATTATTCACGTCATAAATATACAATACAAGCACCCGAGACTAAGCTGCGGTGCACACATACTCTGCTATCCATCCCGGTACATCACGTACATAAGGATCACGCATTCCGAATCTCTCAGGAATCATTCTCAGATAATAGCAAATCACAAACAATGGAGGCGAACACAGTCACATCACATGGGTCACGCACATACCTACGCTCCCACGATCAGCAGACTTATTAACATCCCAATAAGTCCTTCTCTGACCTATGTTCTCGAGGTAACAATCTAAATCCGGGCAACACAAGGATTAGAGGGCCCTAAGCGAACGTAAACCTCCCGTGATAGCAACTATGGTAGGTATGTCATACACATAAGATCATATACATATACTAAGTATACACACATCTTAGTAGTCACCATAATTTATTTGTGGCACACTTCTCATTCTCGTACCGACTTATAATGTCACACAATTACATATTCCCGGTTAGTATAATTATTTAAGACGTCAATAATTCTCGCATCGTAATAGTCACTCACGTCCTATTCCTCAATTTCCATTTAATTCGAGTCACACTTCTATGTTTTGCTCCTCAATATAACCCAAATGTCTCAACTATACCAATTTATCATCATGGTAATGGTATCTATACAATTAAACAAGGTTACGGGACATGCGAAATCAAAACAGGCCGAAAAGCCTAAATTGTCCTCTCGTTAGAAGTCTCGTTCGAACGAGGCTGTTTGAACGAGAGTTCGTTCGAACGAACTGGGCATCTAACGAGATCTCATTCGAACGAAAGACATCGAATGAACATACCACTCGTTAGAAGGCAAACTGTCAACTCGTTAGAAGCTCGTTCGAACGACCTGGGCAGGTCTTCTAACGAGTGGCCAGTTTCGAGCCCAGAAATCCCTTTTTTCATTTTTCCAACTTTTATTCCTTTCTAATCTCATCTAAACATCAATTCAATAATTTTTCATGGGTTCTAATCATTCCTAAACATACTTAGGTCATTTATTAACGTTTATATAGGGCCAATTCTTCCTAAACATCATTGAATCATCAAATCCCTTCATTTATCCCCAAATCACATGAACATGAACCCTAAAATTTTAAAGTCACCAATGGGAATAATTAAAATCCATTTTGTTATGAACAAGGTGTATTTCCATCAGAATAATCCTCCTAACACAATTCTACATGCAATCCTTTCATCAAAATATAAAGTTCTAAATCCAATTAATGGGTTTTTATCAAACTCCCAAGAACAATACAAATTTTGTCAATTTCCTACTCATGGAAGAAACATTCTTTGTAATAAACGAAATTAAACCACTTGCCTTATGTGTATCTCTGAATTTGATGATGAATTGGTGAGTTTCTCTCTCTCTCTCTGCAGAATTTTCCTCTCTCTCTCTCTACAAGTCTTTGTCTCCAAGGTGACAATGGTGGCTAGGGTTTTGCCTTAGGAACTTTTGGGACTAATTCTAATAACCCCCGTAGCCCATTAAGTTATTAGTGGGTTTAGTGGGTAATTACCAAATCAGATATTAATTTCCTAATTTTCGTGGGTTTTAATTCCCAAAAATCCAAAATTACCAAACTACCCTTATACGTTGCTGGTATGGCCTAAAAATGCTCCGGGACCCAAACTAAACCCCCGGCTAGTGTTTTTTGACTATCTCGACCCTTCCGGACGCGTTGGAGCACTCAAAATGACCATACAGTTAATAGAAATAAAAATCACTTTTTAATTAAAATAATTATATTCCTGACGTGACTGTCACACGCGTCTCAACAAAGTTTCCCAAATTGTCGTATATCAATCTCACGAAAAATTTTATAATTCAACATTCATATATAGCCATATATACTCATTAAAATCAAATACAAACTCGCATATCGCTAGTGTTTTTATCCGGATTAATTCCCAATTAATACACATTTAATTCAATTAATCCTATGAATAAATATCATAAAAATACGGGGTATTACATCGGGATGGCCACCTCTTATTTTAATAAGAGGGTTGTCACAGATGGTATCAGAGCATCAGGTTCTAGAGTCCTTAGGATCTAGGAGGACTTATCACGTTCTACCGTAGTGTTCTTTGATATAGAGCCCTATTATTAGGACTGTTTCGTTTGCATATGCTTTCGATCTTCTACAAAGATAAATTGTTCTAAATTTTATTTTGATTCAGTTGTTTCTTCATCTCGGATGTCTCCTAGAAGTGGTCGCCCAGCAAAGAGAAATCGAGTTGCAGAGGATAATGTCAAACCCCCACCCCTGCAAGGAATGATTAATGCTGCGGAGGTTGCTAACATAGTTACCGAGGTAGTCAACGCTGCAATGACTGATGTGGCTCAACAGTTACCTCAAGCCCAATAACCAGTAGTACCGGAGGTGCAAGACCATGCGGGACCATACCTATGGGAGATAATTAAAGAATCTTTCTTGAAACGTCACCTCCCAGAATTCCTGGGTGGTTCTGATGTTATAGTAGCAAACCAGTGGAAGAAGGACATGCAACGTCATCTACGAATGGTAGATTGTAGTGAGGAACGGAAGAAAATCGTTACCACTTCAAACTAGTAGGAGCTGATTTACACTGGTGGGAGTCGGTGACCACGCCAGGACAAAGAGATACTATGTCTATATTAAACTTTTGGGTTTTGTTCGATCGAAAGTATTTTCCTCCTGCCATCCAAAAGGAGATGATGAGGAAACTCGAGGACGTAGTCCAAGGAGAACGTTCAGTGGAAGAGTATGAGGAGGAATTCACTCGTCTAGCAAGCTTTGTGCGGGATGAAGTTATTCCAAAAAAAGGAGGATATCGAAGTTTATTGGAGGTTTTCATTGGAGGATACGACAACACTTGCAAGGAAACCCAACTTCAAAATATTTTGGTGACGTAATGAATGTCGTATTGCTTCGTTGCCAAGATCACCATTTACATGTGCAAGGGAGTAAAAAGGTTACCATTTTTTAGCAACCTAGTAATCAAGGAGGAAATGGTACCGGTGGAGCACTACCCTCATCTCAATCGTCGGGAAGCAAGCATAAGGAGAAGGAACAGGGGGATTAGTCCAAGCGATAATGTTTTAGGGGCTTTAATTTTGGTGGTAGCGGTTTCAGGCATGGTCAGGGTGTCCAACAGCAACAACAACAGTTGAGCCATTAAGGCCATGTAGGTCGGGGTAATAATGGAGGCCGAGTCCATCCGACTCAAGGTTTGGGGCAGTTTCGAAATAATAGGGTCCATTATCCGAAGAATATGGTGGGTTGTTGTTTTCACTGTGGTGAATAGGGGCACTTTAAGAAATCTTGTCCGTACTTGATTAGAGGACAGTTTCCTAGGGGTTCATAACATCAATAGGCACACCTACCGCCACCAGTGCCTATTCCAGCCATCCCTCTACAACAGCGACAACTACAGTATGGGCGTGTTTATCATATTTAGGATGCTTTACTTCCTCCATCCCCGCCCGCATCGCCAGCTATCGAGGGTAAGTTTCCCATTCATGGGTATATAGGTCATATGTTGTTTGATACGAGTGCAACACACTCATTTATTTCTAGAAGTTTTGCTCAATCGACAGAGTTAATTAAGTCTACGGAGAGTATCTTTACTAGTGTGGAATCTTCTATAGGTGATGGTTCGCTCATATTCTTTATTTGTAAAAGGATAGAAATAGACCTAGGTAATTTACGTTTTGAGGCCGATCTACTCGTCATTGATATGGTCGGGTATGATGTTATATTGGGTATGAATTGGTTAGTGAAATATAGTGCTATGGTAAATTGTTATGGGAGGAGTATAGTTTTTTCCATTTCGGGGCAAGAAATGTTTTTAGTGGTTATGCCTCTTACGGAGGGAGGTTCTAGCACGTATTTATATTGCATTGCAGAGGAGACTTCTCATGATATAGTCATTTCTTTAGATTCGATCCCCGTAGTTAGTATTTTTGAGGATGTTTTTCAGGAAATTCCGAGTTTAGCTCCAAGTCGGGGAATTGAGTTTGTGATTGATTTAGCACCTGGAATGCAACTGATTAACAGGGCTCCGTACCGTATGGATCTTGTGGAAATGAGGGAGTTAAAAGATCAGATTTAGAAGTTGTTAGAGCAAGGATTTATTAGGCACAGTACGTCACTGTTGGGTGCTCCTATTTTGTTTATGAAGAAAATAGACGGTTCTCTCCGATTGTGTGTTAATTACTGGGAATTGAACAAGGTTACCATCAGGAAAAAAATAATCACCACCTCAGATCGATGATTTGTTTGATCAACTAAGGGGAGCGTCGTACTTATCTAAGATAGATTTGAGGACTGGGTATCATCAACTGCGGATTCCAGAGCAGGACGTGTCCAAAACTGCGTTCTTAACTAGGTATGTGTCCTTTGAGTTTTTAGTCATCCCTTTTGGGCTAACCAATGCTCCTGCTGTGTTTATAGCCCTTATGAATAGAGTGTATTAGAACTTCCTGGACCAGTTTGTCATTGTGTTTATTGATGACATCCTAGTCTACTCTCGGACGGAAGCCGGTCATGCTAAGCACTTACGGTTGGTCCTATAAATGTTACGGGATCATCAGTTGTATGATAAGTTTGAAAGTTATGGTTTTTGGCTACGGGAAGTTCATTTTTAGGTCACATTGTGACAGTTGAGGGCATTTCGGTAGATTTGAGTAATGTTGTTTTTGTGAGGGAATGAGGTCTGCCCACGACTGCTACAGAGATTCACACTTTTCTGGGATTGGCTGGCTATTACCGCCGATTTGTTAAGTGTTTTTCCAAGATCGCTAGCCCTTTGATAAATTTGACTCAAAAAGGAGTGAAGTTTGTTTGGGATGATTCTTGTTAACTATCATTTGACGAGTTGAATGATAAGTTTACTTCTTCTCTAGTACTTGCGTTCGGTGGACTATTCAGTCTTTACTCATGCATCTCTGCATGGGTTAAGAGGTGTGTTACAGCAATAGCATCGGGCTATTGCTTATGCTTCTCGCAAGCTAAAGCCCCACGAGAAGAATTCTCTAGTGCATGATTTGGAACTTGCTGTAGTGGTATTTGCCTTGAAGATTTGGAGACATTAGCTCTTGGGGGAGAAGTTTAGTCTTTTCATGGACCACAAATCGTTGCAATATTTATTCTTATAGAAGGATTTGTATATGACACAACGTCGATGGTTAGAGTTTGTGAAAGACTATCAGTTTGATATTCGTTATCACCCAGGTAGGTGAATATGGAAGCGGATGCGCTGAGTCAAAACCCCGAGGGGGAGTTAGCGAAGGTATGGATGGCTATATGGAAAGATCTTAGCCAGGAGGATGCTGTAGTAAGGGCATTTATGTCTGTGTTTACTGTTACGCCTACGATTGTGATGAGAGTTATGAAAGCACAAAGAGGGGAAATAGATTTTCAAGGCCGCATACGTCAGTTGTTAAATGTGGGAGCAGAATCCTATCTATAAGTTCTGAGGGTGGGTTACGTTTCTATGGAAGACTCATTGCCCCAGATGAGGGAAGTTTGAGACGAGCCGTTATGACTTAATCCCACGGCTCCAGATTTGCAGTACATCTAGGGGGAGACAAAATGTACCAAGACATGCTCCGTCAATAATGGTGGTTGGGTATGAAATGGGACATCTCCGAATTTGTTTCTTAATGTTGTAGTTGTTAATTGGTGAAAGTTGACCATAAGCGACCAACATGATTGCCACAACCTTTATAAATACCGGTATGGAAGTGGGAAAGTATCTCTACGAATTTCATCACGGGACTGCTAACGTAAAAAAATAACCATGATTCCATTTGGGTTATTGTCGATCATCTAACAAAGTCGACAGATTCCATATCGATACGTATGCATTATAATACGGTTCATTATGCCCGGCTTTTTATTGCGAAGATTATGAGACTCCATAGGGTGCCCATCAATATAGTCTCCAATCGAGACAAGATTTTTGTGTCCCATTTTTGGCAAAGTTTCCAAGAAGCAATGGGAGCCGAATTAATGTTGAGTACCTCCTACCACCCATAAACGGATGGACAGGCGGAAAGTGTCAATCAGATGTTGGAGGACATGCTTATAATGTGTGTACTTGACTTCAAAGGAGGATGGGAGAAATACCTTCCCTTGGTCAAATTGGCTTATAATAATTCGTACCAATTCACCATAGGTATGGCACCTTATGAAGCATTATATGGTCGGCCGTGTATATCACCTACTTGTTGGTTGGAAGTAGGGGATGATAAGTTTCGTGGACCTGAAATGATCTAAGATACGTGTTTCGAGAATGAGCTCATTCGAAACCACATCCAAATCGCTCAAGATCGTCAAAAGAGTTATGCCGATGCGAATAGAAGGCATATGGATTTGGAGGTTGGAAATCAAGTTTTCGTACAGGTGTCTCAAATGAAGGGTATAAAATGATTTGGGAAGAAAGTCAAGCTTGCACCACGCTATGTAAACTCTTTGCCCATTATTACTAAGGGAGGCTCTGTGACTGATCAACTTGCCTTGCCATAACGCCTACAACAGATTCATGATGTGTTTCATGTTTCATCCTTGAAAAAGTATAAAAGGTGTGACGGATCTCACTGGCATATTTCTTTGGATGATATCAAATTGCATCCCGATATTTCATACGAGGAGCAACCAATTGCAATCTTAGAACACGGGCAGCCTAGGTTAAGGTCAAGGGTGATGCCTTTGGTTTGAGTCCAATTGGGACATCACAACGCCGAGGAATCGATGTGGGAGTGGTAGGAAAATAGTAGATAAATATCCACACCTCTTTTTGCAAGGTACTCTTGAATTTTGAGGGAAAAATTCCCTTATAAGGTGGGGAGTATGTAATAACCCTTATTTTTGAGTAATTGTTTTTATAAAAATATGCCATGTGAGGTACTAATGGAAGTTGGAGTAAAGATTATTTTAAGTGATTTAAAAGATAATATTTACAAAAAATTTCATATTTACTATTAAGTGAATGTTAGTAGCATCATATTTTGTTTTGTTGCGTCATTGCGCCTAAAGTGACGATTATGATTTAAAATGAGATTGGAACATGAAATAATTTATGTTATTCTGGATGCCAATTTAGAAGGCACGATTAGTCTTGAAATAGTCGAGATCGTCAAAATAAGTGCCATGTTGTATTTTTGGGTTCCAGTCACTTTTGACCCGTTATGACTTAATTATGTAGTTACGAGTCATTTTAATTATGTTGTAACATTTAAAGATAAAATTTAGTATTGTTGGGCATTTAAGTTTTCCAACCCCTTTTATTTTTAATTATATGTATTCTAAACCTAGAGAGAAGGAGAGAGAAAGAGAGTTTGGAAAAAAAGAAGAGAAAAGGGAGAGAATTGAAGATTTGAGCTGGGATTTGTTGCTATCGGAAGATAATCCGAGATTACAACCATACGGCAAGTTTCTAACTTGAAAATGTATGATTTAGTGTGAATAAATTGTATTGATAGTTGTGCATTTGGAAAATTGAACAAATTGGGGGTTTGAGGAATTATAGTGTTTAAAAGCTTAAACTTTGATTTAGATAGAGGTTGTGTTGGTTATTTTAGTTAGTGGTTATGTAGGATTAATTTGGTAGGATTATTGTTGGAAGTGGTTGGAAAATGGAAGAGAAATGAGTTTTGGGGAAATTAGGGTTCTTATGACCCATAGCCGAAATTAGGCTATCTGACCCAAGAGAATCGATTCACCCCTAGCGAATCGATTCTCTAAAATGGTAGGCTATACGTCTGTGTTCGGCGAATCGATTTGGACTATCCGAATCGATTCGGCAACAAAAAGAATGATAGGTTCTCTTGACCCAATCGATTCGTATAGGGCGAATCGATTCGCTTTCAAGATCGAATCGATTCGATCAGGGCGAATCGATTCGGAAATATTGTTATTTTAGGAGATATTTCTTTTATAGTTTTTAGCCTTTTTTCTTTTATGTTTAATCCTAGGAACCTTCTCTTGTGAAGTTAAGTAGAGTATTAGAGTCTTGTATTAGGGAGTTAAATACTCTAAATAAAAAGGGGGCGGTGGTATTTGGGCTTAGTTCGGGGATATTTAATAGAAGTTAACGTAGTTCCTTATTTCGTAAGATAGTGTAGGACTAGGAAAAAGTAGGGTTACATAGTTTAGGAGTTTTAGAGAATTGTATGAGGTAAATCACAATTGGTGGCCCATAGGGATATTGTTAACTCTCAGAGACTAGTATGGGGATAATTTAATGCTGTGGTTTGTAATTTATGACGTTAAATGCTTATGACTTCGGATATAATGTAGAGTCCATTTCATTGGCATATATTGCGAATATTAATTTGCATATACATACCTCTCTAAATGCTATCATAAGGTAAGTTACGCGAATGAGGTGAAGTCCCCTGGCTAGTCAATGCATGGTGAATATAGTCCTCATCCATAGGATCGGTTGTTATATTGTGATGTTATTTTATTCGAAGTGAGGTAATTCCGGGTATGGTTATGACTCTCTGTCGAAGGTGTATGGCCGCTTCCCACGCGATGCGATTTAGGATGCCCAGGTTGTATTGATGATAGGACCTGATAGAAGATTTCTATTTAGGGGCGCATCCGGTGGGGTGAATCCCGGAAGGATGGTCTTAGAATCTTTACATATTGTGATTATAACTATTCTCACGAAAGTGGTATTTTATAAATTGTAATACCCCGTGATTTTTAATGATTTTAAAAATGGTTATATTTTAAATTAATGGATTAATTGGATTTTAATTATTAATTAATTCATTTGGATTTTATCCGAATTGTGGATATTAAAATGTATGATTCTAAATATTACTTAAAGATATTTAGGTAATATATGAATGAGATACTATTGATATAGCGGTGTGTTATTAATTCAGTAATTTGAATTTTTAGTTGGACAAGGTATGAGACGTGTCGGGACTAAATTGTGAGATTAAAAAGTAAATTTATTTTCTATCGACCTTATAGTGACTGCGTCCTTGCGTCCGGAAGGTTCGAAATAGTCAGAAAAGTCTATTTGGATGTTAATTTTGAGTCTCGGGTCATTTGGAAATGAAAAAACAACCCAAAAGGGCATTTTGGTCATTTTTACAAGGGGGATGAATAGTGATTTCGGATTTTGTCCTATTATAAGTATGTGGAGATTAAGTGTACGTGGGTTATTCATCTCCTCGACACAAAATACAGAAGTCATCTTCCTAGAGAGAGTGAAAGGTTGCTTGGGAGGGGAAAAGTTTACTTGGGAAGGATAAGAACAAAGACCAAAGGTCACCACCACTAACCACCACCAGAGGTTGACCGAAAAAGGGAGAACCGCCTGTGATTTACTACACCAAAGGATCAAATCTTCATTAGGGGCAAGTGTTTAATAATGGCAATCTAAGCTTGTATATTGTCCATGTTAGAATAGTTATTAAAAGAGATGATTTTTCATGTTTGGAAGAAATAATGGAGTTGTTTAATGGATTTCTGGAAACTGAAAATATATAGGAATCAAACTCATGTTGTAGGTAGATAGTAATCGACGAAATAATCATGAATCTGTTGAAGAAATTATGAAAACCATTGATATGTTCTTGAAGATAATATGTTGATAATTTTCTGGAAAAAGTGGATATAAACATGCTTTTAATCCAATCTCTTGATGATTCAAGGATGTTTTGATCATTAGAAATCATTTATATAGGTTGATATATCATGTAGTAAGGATTATAAGTCTTTTGGGTTGTTAATATGAATGTTTGAATTAAAAAAAATGACTAAACCCATAGTAGAAGAAATGCAGAAAAAAAAAAAACTGGGTTGTTACCTGCGTGATCGATCGATCGACCCCCTGCCTTTGATCGATCGACCTCCCCAAGATTGTTAAAGTTGTTTCTTTAAAATTTGATTCTTATCCCAAACCATTTGTATACCTTTGGTGATTATTAATTGGATATTATGGGACTTAAAAAAGATTAGTAGACCCTTGATAAGATTTGAATTAATGTGATTGGGATTTAATTGATTAGAATGATGATAATTAAATTGAAAGATATTTCAATTGATAGATTCACGTGTTGGATTCTAATTGGTACGAATGAGGATTAAGGATAGGTCCAGAAGGGCATATTTAATATAAGTGAGGGTAGCCTTAGGGTTACAATTTGAACATCAAGGACAGAGTTTAAGCTCATTATTGATTTAGCAAGGATTGAGCGTAGTGATGTCGTTCCTGGATAGAGATGGGAGTTTAGAACACATTTGGTTGAAAGAGGGTGTGAGGTTATCCCGATCGCGTATTTTAAGTTGGCGGACCTCCTCGATCGACAAAGTTAAGTAGTAGTGTATTGGAGGGGTTCCTTGTTTGGATTTCGCTTTGCGAGACGCTCCGCACATGAACCTTAATGACGTCGGGAGTGGAGAGATGTTATAGGATGCGA
Source organism: Sambucus nigra (assembly GCA_949130495.1). Classification (NCBI taxonomy): domain Eukaryota; kingdom Viridiplantae; phylum Streptophyta; class Magnoliopsida; order Dipsacales; family Adoxaceae; genus Sambucus; species Sambucus nigra. Next base: position 71,769,821 of record OX422224.1, read on the forward strand.
GGATAATTAAATTATGAAGTAAAGATATGATATTTTAATACGTGGGATTTAAAGAGATATAATGCTATGTATGGGAACTATCTTAGGGTAATGTAGGTATCTTGTTGATAGTATAATATAGGTATGATAATGCCTATTTGATTGATTGATGATTATGTGTATGATATACCTAGCTTACTTGCTATCGACGGGAGGTTTGCGCGTGAGGGTAGTCATATCCTGATGAATCCATGGGATCTTTGATTTGTCGCTCGAGGACATAGGTCTATGAAAGACTTATCGGGGAGTTGATAAGTCCGCTAACTGTGGGTACGTAGGTATGATCGTGACCCATGGATACAAGAACTATGTTCGCCTCCAACTTGTATGTTGTTTCTTGTGGTTCGAGGAATCCTTACCGAACCTTTAGTCCCATATTCTGCGACCAACGATGATGGGACATGATAATAGAGTAATGCATTGCACCGCATCTGTGACTTGGGGTGCCGTATTATATATGTACATATATATATAATGAATTAAATGAATAAATGGTTATATAGTGATTAAATCTATCTACGCAGATAATTATAGATAACAGTGGATTGAGAAAAAGAATGAAATTAAGTTAATGAATGTTTATTCTTAAAGAATTGAAAAGATTAATTCATAAATGAATTAATGTAATAGAATAATAATGTGACGTATGGTATGGGTCATACGGGGATTATGATATGGGAATGGAATTTTAATATGGAGACTAGAAAAGAGGACCCATTAACTAGGAGGTTAATAGGAAACATTAAGTGTGCACTCTAGCTGAGAGGTGAGAATAGAAAGTGAGAGTGGGATGCTAACATGTAGATAATAAATGCTTTATTGCACTTGTTAAATACTTGCTGTTTTAAAAATTATTTTATCGATCGGGCTTTGATCCGTTTCCTTGCATATATTCTTTTCTATTGTATCTTCTATATCAGGTGTCCAGCAGCAGGGACGCCATCCTTAGTTGAGCTTGACGAGCTATGGAGCTATGGAGTGTTTCTTAGACGCTTATCTTCTTTTTATTCACAGTGATCTTCTAGTTAGGGCATGTCGCCCAAGGATTCAGTTATCTTTTCTATCGGGGTCAAATACTATTGTATTCGTGTCTTTTAAATACATTTAATATTGTTGGGATTACTATAATGGATTAATATTATTTGGGAATGTTTATTCCAATTGCAATTAAATTCTTTTGTGTTATCTATTTGGTTATCAGTGTTGTAGAATAAAATGTATTGTGTTATTCTTAAACTGCAAATGGACTTTTGTTGAATTAAAATTTGGAAAGTTTTTAACACCAACTTAATTGGATATTGGGTGAGTTGTAAATGTTTTCGATAGTGATGCTAAGAATGAGACAACTGTGTATTCTATTTTAATTTGGTATGGGACTGGCCACCTGGTATTTAATTAGGCGGGGTGTTACAAATGGTATCAGAGCATCAGGTTCTAGTGTCCTTTAGGGTCTGTATGGCTTACTGTGTTTTCAGCTAAACATTCTTTGATCTAGAGCCCTATGTTTAGGATTTTTGATTTCTTTGGTAAGATTCCTTATATATATTAGTGAATCTTATTTGCGTTCGGACGGGTTCGTACAAGAAGTATGGCATATGAGGGCCGTTGGACGGATAATAGAGATCGTACCTAGGAGGTTATGAAGTATGTTCGAGTATGATGACCGTAGTCAAGGTCACCCTTATTATTGAAAATTGAGGAGAGTCATCAGTAGAAGTTCTTGAAATGCGGGAATTGTGTGTGTTACCTAACGAAGGCAAAATATTCAAAGGCTTGGGCATATAGTGGAGTGTGATGAACTAGAACTGAAAATTTGGGGTAAAATTTTTCTTGACTTATCGGAGGAAAGTTATAATATTGGGAGTCAACAACCACCACCCGCGAACGAGAGTATGTTTTCTATCTAAGGAATTATGAGGCGTGTATTGATTTTTGTAGCGATTAATATTGTATGGGAAAAAGGGTTACTAAACTTAGCCAATAGCACTGTTATTTACGTAGACTCACCGAGGGATGTAGGATACCTATATTTTCATGTCATCACATGGGTTTGATTTTTATCGCGGAATTACTTACTTTGGGCATGTCCGATCGTGATGTGACTATCGGCGTGGGTTGACTTGTGGTATTTGAGAGCGTGTGTACTACTATAGCTAGCATCTTGTCTTTTATAAGAGAGTACTTGAGTAGACTTTATTTGAAATCGATAAAAACATGTAGAGAGGTTATAAACTATTGACTAAAGACCTGAGGAGTTTCGATGATCGACTACTTTAAGTAGTAGTGTATGGGGGGTTCCTTGTTTGGATTTCGCTTGCGAGACACCCCACGCATGAAACTAGTAACCGTTGGGAGTCGAAATAAGATAGGTCTTTAGGATATGAGTTTATAACCTTTGCTATAAATATTATAATGGAAGTTGTACGATAGGGTGTATGGGTGCCCTGGATGATTGAATTGTAGTAGTTTTCAAAATTGTGAAAGAGTAAGTAGTTATGACTTGAGGAATTATTTGTTTAATAAGTGCGTATCATTTTTCCAAATTTTGTCATGAGGATGGTATAGGGCAGATTGGGTAAAGTTTATATTCGATTCTGTTGGAACTATATGGTGAGGTGGGGGGTATAACATCAATATGGATTTTTTATAACGTAATGTATGGGCCGTACATCTTAGATTTCTTGCGAAGTGAGATTTATACTCAGAGTTGACCTTACCAGTATGATTTATCTTTCCGAATTTTGGGACGAAATTCTGTTATAAGGGGGGAAGTATTTAATACCCCGTGATTTTTAAAATGGTTATATTTTAAATTAATGGATTAATTGGATTTTAATTATTAATTAATTCATTTGGGTTTTATCCGAATTGTGGATATTAAAATGTATGATTCTGAATATTACTTAAAGATATTTAGGTAATATATGAATGAGATGCTATTGATATGGTGGTGTGTTATTGATTCAGTAATTTGAATTTTTAGTCGGACACGGTATGGGATGTGTCGGGACTAAATTGTGAGATTAAAAAGTAAATTTATTTTCTATCGAACTTATAGTCATTTTGAACGCGTCGTTGCGTTCGGAAGGTTCGAAATAGTCAGAAAAGTTTATTTGGATGTTAATTTTGAGTCTCGGGTCATTTGGAAATGAAAAGACAATCCAAAAGGGCATTTTGGTCATTTTTACAAGGGGGATGAATAGTGATTTCGGGTTTTGTCCTCTACACAAAATAGAGAAGTCATCTTCCTAGAGAGAGTGAAAGGTTGCTTGGGAGGGGAAAAGCTTACTTGGGAAGGAGAAGAACAAAGACCAAAGGTCACCACCACCAACCACCACCAGAGGTTAATCGAAAAAGGGAGAACCACCTATGATTTACTACACCAAAGGATCAAATCTTCATTAGGGGCAAGTGTTTAATAATGGCAATCTAAGCTTGTATATTGTCCATGTTAGAATAGTTATTAAAAGAGATGATTTTTCATGTTTGGAAGAAATAATGTAGTTGTTCAATGGATTTCTGGAAACTAAAAATATATAGGAATCAAACTCATGTTGTAGGTTGATAGTAATCCACGAAATAATCATTAATCTGTTGAAGAAATTCTGAAAACCATTGATATGTTCCTGAAGATAATATGTTGATAATTTTCTGGAAAAAGTGGATATAAACATTTTTTTAATCCAATCTCTTGATGATTCAAGGATGTTTTGATCATTAGAAATCATTTATATATGTTGATATATCATGTAGTAAGGATTATAAGTCGTTTGGGTTGTTAATATAAAGGTTTGAATGAACAAAAATGGCTAAACCCGTAGTAGAAGAAATGCAGAAAAAAACTAGGTTGTTACCTGAGTGATCGATCGATCGACCCCCTACCTTCGATCGATCGACCTCCCCAGGATTGTTAAAGTTCATTCTTTTAATGTTGATTCTTGTCCCAAACCTTTTATAGATCTTTGGTGATTATTAATTGGATATTATGGGACTTAAAAAAGATCAGTAGACCCTTGATAAGATTTGAATTAATGTGATTGGGACTTAATTGATTAGAATGATGATAATTAAATTGAAAGATATTTCGGTTGCTAGATTCACGTGTTGGATTCTAATTGGTATGCATGAGGATTAAGGATAGGTCCAGTAGGGCGGATTTGATATAAGTGAGGGTAGCCTTAGGGTTACAATTTGAACATCAAGGACTGAGTTTAAGCTCATTATTGATTTCGCAAGGACTGAGTGTAGTACAAGAGCGTAGTGGTATGGCTCATGGATAGAGATGGGAGTTTACTGCACATTTGGTTGAAAGAGGGTATGAGGTTATCCCGATCGTGTATTTGAAGTTGACGGACCACCTCCATCGATAAAGTTAAGTAGTAGTGTATTGGAGGGGTTCCTTGTTTGGATTTCTCTTTGCGAGACGCTCCGCGCATGAACCTTAACGACATCGGGAGTGGAGAGATGTTATAGGATGAGAGGATAATTAAATTATGAATTAAAGATATGATATTTTAATATGTGGGATTTAAAGAGATATAATGCTATGTATGGGAACTATCTTAGGGTAATGTAAGTATCTTGTTGATAGTATAATATAGGTATGATAATGCCTATTTGATTGATTGATGATTATGTGTATGACATACCTAGCTTACTTGCTATCGACGGGAGGTTTGCGCGTGAGGGCAGTCATATCCTTATGAATCCATGGGATCTTTGATTTGTCGCTCGAGAACATAGGCCTATGAAAGTCTTATCGGGGAGTTGATAAGTCCGCTGACTGTGGGTACGTAGGTATGTGCATGACCCATGGATACGAGAACTATGTTCGCCTCCAACTTGTATGTTGTTTCTTGTGGTTCGAGGAATCCTTACCGAACCTTTAGTCCCCTATTTAGTGACCAACGATAATGGGACATGATAGCAGAGTAATGCATTGCACCGCAGCTGTGACTTGGGGTGCAGTATTATATATATATATATATATATATATATATATATATATATATATATATATAATGAATTAAATGAATAAATGGTTGTATAGTGATTAAATCAATCTACGGAGATAAATTATAGATAACGGTGGATTGAGAAAATGAATGAAATTAAGTTAATGAATGTTTATTCTTAAAGAATTGAAAAGCTTAATTCATAAATGAATTAATGTAAATGAATAATAATGTGACGTATGGTATGGGTCATACGGGGATTATGATATGGGAATGGAATTTTAATATGGAGACTAGAAAAGAGGAACCATTAACTAGGAGGGTAATAGAAAACGTTAAGTGTACACTCTAGTTGAGAGGTGAGAATAGCCAGTGAGTGTGGGATGCTAACATTTACATAATAAATGCTTTATTGCACTTTTTAAATACTTGTTGTTTTAAAAATCATTTCCACAATCGGGCTCTGACCCATTTCCTTGCATATTTTATTTTCTATTGTATCTTCTATATCAGGTGTCCAGCAGTAGGGATGTCATCCTTAGTCGATCTTGATGAGCTATGGAGCTATGGAGTGTTGCTTAGACACTTATCTTCTGTTGATTCATAATGATCTTCTAGTTAGGGCATATCGTCCAAGGATTCAGTTATCTTTTCTATCGGGGTCAAATACTATTGTATTCATGTCTTTTAAATACATTTAATATTGTTGGGATTACTGTAATGGATTAATATTATTTGGGAATGTTTATTCCAATTGCAATTAAATTCTTTTGTGTTATCTATTTTGTTATCAGTGTTGTAGAATAAAATGTATTGTGTTATTCTTAAACTGGAAATGGATTTTTGTTGAATTAAAATTTGGAAAGTTTTTAACACCACCTTAATTGGGTATTGGGTGAGTTGTAAATGTTTTCGACAGTGACGCTAAGAATGAGCCAACTGTATATTCTGTTTTAATATGGTATGGTACTGGCCACCCGGTATTTAATTAGGCGGGGTGTTACATAAATGGCTTAAGCATTTTATAAATCAACGATCTAAAATAAGTTTCCTAATGAGGAATGGACTTGTGAAGTCATATTGTGCAAAATTGAAATGTAGCTTAATAAGTTGAAATTGAATTATTTTCTATTGCATTAATGAATAGTTATAATTATAAATGACAGTGAGCTAGGTTGTGCCAAATGATAGATCGCGCAACGAGGATCATAACCACACTGATTTCTTACACAAATCAAAGGTTAAGATTTCCAAGCAAGTATTTATCTTTCTTAGTTTTGTTAATGCTTCAATTATATTAGTCTAGGTTTGATTAGAATTGTTTTTTCTGAAAGAAAACATATGTTGGAGGCGAGAAATCACATGTTGTAGAGGTATTAACATCATTATGGAAATCAACTTCATATGTAGAGGTTAAACCACGAATTTTGATGTGAATAGGAGTAGAAATCGGGAAAAACAAATAGGAAGATTTAAGTTAAATATATATTAGGGTTCATGAGTTTCATATAGATTTTGACCCCTTTTGATTCATTATACATGATGAGGATTGCATGTCTTACATAGAATATCATTTATTTGGGTATATAACACTTGTAAGATAATTTATTGGAAGTTTCGGAGTCAAAAATAATGATTTTGATGAGTTTAGAGGATGATTCTCGTAACTTGAAATTCTGCAGTTTTGCCATAACTGCTTGATCGATCGATCGACCCAAGAATGTCGATTGATCGACTGTCGATCGATCGACCCCTTCTGGAAAACTATAATTTTCCTTGTGTTGACTTAATCCAATTAAATGCGTAGTGAATCTTGATTAGTATTGTTAGAGCATAATGGAATATGAATAGGACCAGTAGGGTCAAGATAAACTGTTTTGAGTGATACTTTAATGTTAGGTGAAAATAAGGGTAAACGGGAAATTATTTATACTTATGAAATCATGCGTATGTTGATTTAGTAATCGAAACTTTTAGGAAATTGGGTTAGACGGTAAGTGAGGGCCTACTGAAATTATGCTTAGGTAAGGAGAATACTTCGAGAGACGAGAAGTGAGTTTGGAATAATTTAATTTCGGGAATAAAATGGATGAGTTCGTTATAACAAATAATTGGATTAAAATGTACTAAGAATGGATAAATATAATCATGGGTTGTTGGCGTACCTAACTTATAAATGTGAATAGTTATATATCTATATGACTGTGTGATTGATCATATATCTTATATATGTGTAAAAATCATGTTTGCGCTACTTGCTATCATCTAGGTTACCGCGCTGGGATAGTCTTATATTGATGGGACTTTTATGGGAGATATTGACTTGAACCCTAGAAAATAGGAATCCTTTGTACAGGCTATCTGATTGATAGTCATACGGTCCTAAGAGACGTGACGGTATGTGCTGACCTCTTAGTGACTTGGAACTATTCTTTGCCTCAATTTATATTTGTTCTGTATTAATACAGTTCGAGAGTGATTCCGAACAAGTGTTTCCCTTAGTAAGAGTGATACGGGGACTTGATAGCAGAGTATGCCAGCACCATAAATTTTATGTGGGGTGTCAATAGTGTATATATATATATATATATATATATTATATGGGTGATTAATATATATAAACACTTGAAATTAGTAACTTCCTACTGAGACTGAAAGAAGTTAATTAACAGATAAATATTCCGACTTTATTATATATATGTTTTGAAAAGTTGAGACACTGCTAAAAAATATTTTAAAGAAATAAGAGTTATGTGAAAACTTTACCTCCTGGAATTTAGTTATCTTAGCCCTAGTAATTGTCGGTATGAAACTTAATGAGGAATTTGAATTAAGTTAAATTTTTGGGATTAATAGTGCGGTTGGGACGCACTAGAAGAGAGGTGAGACTTTCTCAAGAGAGTGTCGTTTACTAATACAGTTATTGCATTAGCCGGTACACATTTTAAAAACTTGTTAAACTAAATTTTAAACTGTTTTACAATCGAGCTCTGACCCGTTTACTGTTATCTCTCCTCTTATATATATATATATATATATATATATATATATATATATATATATATATATATATATATATACGTATTAAAGGTGCCCAGCCAGGGGGGCGTCATGCTTAGGATTCTCTGGATGGAACGCGCTGCAGCTTTTGTGGGAGTTGCACGACTTTTTCTTAGACGACCTCATTATTGACTCCACTTCTAGTTCTGTTTTATCTAGTTGGGCATGTGTAGACCTTTTTCCTTATTCAGTTGATTTTATGAGAGATTGTAATTCTTTTACTTTCAGTATTTTTACTTTGGGATTTTATTTCTGCCAGGATGTTTTCCGTTGGGTTTTGTTGAAGCTGGTATTTGTTATTTGATGGTTAGATTCTTGAATGTTCATTTACATTCTAACTATTATTGTGTGACTCTTAAACTGTTAATTGTCAAAGGTTTTATAATTGGATTTAATAAAATGGAAAGAATGTTTAAAATTGGTTTGGACACTTAGCTTAATTATTAGGGTGTTTAATTTGGAATGTTTATTTTTCGACAATGATGCTAAGAATGAACCAACCATTCACCTTGAGTATAATTAGGCGAGGTGTCACAATCCCAAGATCTAGGTTCAATGGGAAAGACGAACTACTTTACATTTAGTAAGCACTGGATGATATTTTATCCTATCCATTCCAAAGACGAGACAGTGCAGATCTGCCGTGAAATTAGGATAAGTTATGCTTTTTATGATATCCATATCTTTGTATGTCTAAGTGGGGTATTGCAGGATACTCTTTACGAAAGTCACCTATGTGAGTAAGAAGGGGGCAACTTCTATGAGAATAATGAAAGGGAAATTCTCTAAAATACTCATGGAACCAAGTGGTGTTCATGGCCAAAATGAACACAAATGTGACAACCAACTGCGTTGAAGAATTATTGTGTGAATACTGTTGTCTAGGTTTACAAAAATTATTGAACGGTTCAAAGACGTGAAGTCTATTGATTAATCAAGTAAATCTTATGGTATATCACTAAGAAAAGTTCAAGGCCACTAAGCTACTTCTCCCGATGCAATAAATCTTCTGTTATACTTAACTTGTGCCTCCATCTGCATCAGGAACTGTTTTGCTTCTATTTATAACAATATATTATTCATGTGGGGGATTGTTGGAAAATTCGACATAAAAGATGTCCATATTTTTTTGACAGAATTTTAAGAAACTTTGAGCTGAAATTTAGGTGGGACCCACACTACGATAACTGTGGGAACATATACGAACGTGTTATCCTTCATAAGGACATTAACGTAGTATATTCAGGTCCAACTTCATTCAGATGTGAACGATAGATATGTCCTCAAAGTGACTCATAAAGAAATGAAAGTTAATGAATTTGGTATGTTTTAACTCTTATCCCACATTGGAAGAGTAGTGTAAAATTGATGAGTTAATAAAACACAAATGATGGACTAAGGCTTGGATACCATTGGGGTATCCCAACTCTTTGAAGGGGAGATTACCTACACTATGCATGTGTTGGCCTTAGGCCAAAAGCCCACATGAGTGCGCCGTCCGACCAGTCGGCCAGCCAATTGCCTCAGTTTGGTTCGGTTCCGAGCTTGGGCTTGGGCTTATAAAAAAATTTGGGGCTTTAATTATTAATTAATTATGAAATTAACTAATTAATAAATAAAATGTTAGTAGTTATTTCCAACAGTCAACAGTGAAATTCGTTTAACTGTTTTGACAGTTATTTTGAACAGTCATTTTCTTTGTTATGAATACATTAGTTCCCCTTTGTTTTTTCACTAATGAAAAAATTCCCTCTCCTATTTTCTTCCAACCCAAAATGCTGCTATTTCTAGAAAACATTTTCTGGATCCCTGCATTCATATCATCCATTTCTGTTATGCTATTTAATTGAGTAAGAACACAGAAATTGTGTTTGTTCCAATTAATAATTGTTGTCTGTATGGACATAAATTTCCATTTGAGTCCCTGTATTGTTTTGACTTAATTCCATGAACAAAACTGTGTTTGTAATATGTCATGGGGAGTTTTTATTTTGTCACGATCCAACTCGGTCTATGACGTATTGAAGAATTGAAGACATTGCGGAAAAGTTTCAAAGAATTAATCATGCCGAAGTTTAATTGGTGCTAGTTTATTCGTCTTCAAAGTTAATTGCATTCCGAGATCACTCAAGTATGCATGCGTGTAATTAATGGTGCTCGGAATTGTTTTATAAAAGATAAGAATGTAACTTTTATAAAGAAGAATGTTTTAAAATATTTTATATTGTTTTTAAAAGGTTTACACTATGTTTTATGATGATAAGCTCGAAAAGGAGTTTGACTAATTTGGATCTCTTAATGGAAGAGTTGTTTTAAATCAAAAGTTAAAAAGTCAAAATTTTTGCACCGTCGCTCGAACGACATTGGATCTCGCGCGAACGAGATGCAATGTCACGCGAACGACATGCTTAAGTTGTTCGAATGACATGCTTTTCGAGGCAGCGTTTAAATCCTATTTAAACAGTGTTTTCATCATAGTTTCGTAAGTGTGCATACTGGAAAACTGTTTTCAAACCAGAAACGTTTTTGCACATGTTTTTCTAAGGTTTCAAAGCATAAAAACATCCTTAGAGTTTGTCAAGATTTGAGTTATCATTCTTATATACGTATGTGATCTTTCTGTACAAAAGTTGAAGTTTATTCATCATTGAACACTTGAGATTACTAGTTTTACGTGGAGAAGCAATGAACATCGTGAGACGTATCAAGCCATATCAGTGGACACCGAGATATTCGTGGAGATGAGTGTGGTGGATGAGCATCGTAGAAGATGGAATTTATGCGTGCGCACTATTAAAGAACTGTTGAAGATAAGAAGGAGCATCAAGACCCGTGGCGATCGATTCATTGAGTAAGGCTAATCTGTCATTGTAAAACCATTGTTCATAGTTAAAGTCTGGCTTGGGTCGTCCCAGGTTTTTTCCCGTCTTGGGTTTTTCCTCGTATAACTTTACTTTACTTGCTTTAACCACTAGATTCATGTTTAGGATTAATCAAGATAAAATTGGTTTAAAGTAAGAATTTGGTTTTCACAACTTGGTTTGGTGCATAATTAAAAGTTGGATAATTTTTTGAGATCAATTGGTTTGGTTTGAAACACACAAAAAGGGTCCCTTCATTGTCCTACATAATTTATTTGGAAAATCTGTTCTATCTTGGGAGACAATATTCATCAACCTCAGAGCACATAAGAGGGGATAGATTGTCTTAAGGACACTGTGTAAATTCACAAGGCTCGGATTCTTTCCCATTCTATTAATTTTATGCAAATTCATGTAAGTTATTTTATTTTCTATAATTTCATTTTATATCTGTAATTTGTAAGGACATAAATTTCCAATTGAGTCCATATATAGTTTTGGCTCAATTCCGGACAAAAACATTTATTCATAGGATTGTATGTAATTGTAATACTTTCAAGCCTATGAAGTGTTTGTTGAAGACGTAGCGGCAAAGAGTATAAAGATTCATCAAATATGCCGATTTGCGTGCCTCGTTTCTACGTCATCAATCATTGTTCCATGCTCCCAAGGTATGAATGAAATATTATATATGTAGGAGCTTGGAACAAAGATTATTGGGTGTTAGGTTTAATAAAAAACTGTGTTTTATTTTCAGAAAGAATTAATTAGAACTCTAAATTAAGTTTATAAAGTTTTCTAGGCCAAAATCGAATTTTTCAAACTTTCTGGTGGTTCGTTCGATAGGTCGTTCGAATGAGTTTTTTCGTTCGAACCATATGTCGTTCGAACGAGTTTTGCCAACGAGTTCCCATGAAGGCATATTGATCCGTCGTTAGATATGTCGTTCGAACGAGATTGTCATTCTAACGAGATTTCCAACGAGATTCTAACGATTTCAATCTGGAACATCGTTCGAACGAGATTTCGTTCGAACAAAAAGTCGTTCGAACGAGATGCCAGACGGGAACAATTATTGACAGTTTTTTGGCAGTTTTGCACCCACTTCCCCACTTGGTTTTTAACCAACTTTTACAGACTTTAATATGTGCGGGAATGACATTTTCCAACTTAACATTTCCATAACTTTTCCAACCTAGTTTATCTCTTAGAGAGAGTTTTGAGAGCAAAAATTGTTTAGGAAAATGTTCATGTTTTGAGTGATTTTTTTAGAGAAAAATATTTTATCACTCTTGTGTTTTACACCCATATTGTTTATCCAAGTTCTTATATACATATCAAATTGCTTGGAGTTTGGCACTGGTTTTTCTCTACCGAATTCAAGAAGAGAAGTTTAGGGTTTTTCTTCTACCTCCCACGAAGAAAGAAGAAGTGTTTTTATGTTAATTCACCCACACGGAGAAAGTCTCCATGTATGGGTGACGGTGACCATATAAAGTCCCATCGGTGGATTCCGAGACCGCGGTAGTGTTCCAAGGTTATTCGCTAGGAAGAGGTTTCTACAAGAAGAAGCGTCGAGGCTTGAGAAGGATCGAGTCATGCGTTGTAAGTCTATCTGTCTTGTAATTGTAATTCCGTATCTAGTGGATTTGTGGCTAGGGCCGTCCGAGGTTGTTTCCCATCTTGGGGTGTTCCTCGTACATTGCGGCGTAGTGTGATTGGTTTATTTTATCTTGCATAATTTATTTAGAACGCATGCGTAGGATAATTCAAAAAAAATTCTGTTTAAATTATCACACTCACTTGATTTGGGACTGAATTAAATATTGGGTAAAGTTTACTTAATTGAAGTCTTTTGCTAAAATTGGGTTTCGCCTAATTTGCTTATATTGATAAATAAGCCTTAGGCAAATTCTAGGACTTGGATTAATGAATTGGTTTAAGTGAATATATTAATTGATTAATCTTACTTCACTTGGTGCTATTTTAATTTGTTTTAAGAAAATTAAAAGTTGGCATTTGTTTATTTTATGAACCATCTTACGCTTTCGTATCATGTCAACGTTTACAAATTGGTATCAGAGCCAAAAACGATATATTATTTCGTCAAGATCCTTTAAATTTTTGGCTAAAATGGATTTTTCCCCATTTTCAAAATTTCCTATTTTCGATGGTTCAAACTACGCGTATTGGAAAGCGCGTATGAGATCGGCACTAAAATCTATCGACGAGAGAGTTTGGATGTCTGTTGTTAACGGGTGGTCCCCACCAACTTACTTAGTTGAAAATGAACGTGTTATTAAACTCGCCGATAGATGGACTGAAAATGAGTTTAAACTCGCTAATTTCAATTCCCGAGGTTTAAATGCCTTATTTAGCGCTGTCACACCAGATGAATTCCATCGTATTATGACGTGTGAAACCTCTAAATAAGCTTGGGATATTTTACAATTAACTCATGAAGGAACTAGTGTCGTTCAAGCTTCAAAACTCCAAAACCTCACCACTCAATTTGAAACTATCAAAATGAATGAAAAAGAAAGTTTTGATGAATTTTATGCTAGACTTTCTGATATTGTTAATTCATCTTTTAACTTGGGAGAGAAAATACCTGACGACCGTGTTGTAAAGAAAATTTTAAGGTCCCTACTCGATAGATTTATTCCAAAAGTGACCGTTTTAAATTCTTTACCCACTTTAGCCTCTACGAAATTAAAAGAGCTTGTAAGTGATTTACAAACCTATGAACTGGATATGTTTCCCTCTAAAACTGAAAAGAAAATCGAAAGGGCGTTGCTTTAAAAGCCCGAAAAGAGGTCAAACAAGTAGTAGAGAGCGATAGTGATAGTGACTCGGAAGACATGGCTTTATTTGCTCGCAAATTTAGAAAATTTCTTAAAATTAACAAAGATAAATTTAAAAATGATTTTAAGAAATTTGAATCTTCTAAGCATGACAAGAACGAGAAGATTTCTAAAGCGGAGAAGATTCCTAGAGCCGAAAAGATCCCTAAACCTAGTAGTGAAAATTTAGATAAGGACGAGTCTAATAAGTGCTTTGGTTGTGAAGGTTATGGCCATAGGGCGTTTGAGTTCCCCACTAAACAAAGGAAAGAGGGTAAGCGACCCATTTCATATAATGCGACCCTTAGTGATAGTGATAAGGAAGAGAAGCCCGATTCCCCCACTGAGAATAATTTTGTGGCTTTTATGGCTAGTCATGTGAGTGATAGTAAGAACTCATCGATTGATGAAACTTTAACTCATGACACTTCCAAGGTCATTGTTTATGATTCTCTTATTTATGATGATAGTGAGAGTGGAGAAGAAAGAGAGAGTGAAAATGAAGCAGAGGTTAATGTGAGTGAACTTCAAAATGCTTTTCAAGAGCTTTATAAAGAATCTATTAAATTAAAAAGATTTAATTTGAAGTCAGAAGCTAGTTTAAGAAAGATTTTCAAGGTCGTTGATGAAAATGAATTAATAGAAGACCTTAGGACACGTGAGAGTACTCTTCGAGAGAAGCTAGAATATGTAGAAGGCGAAAGAGATAGCCTTAGGGGTTTAATGGAATACTTGAAAAAGGAGCTTCTTGCTTTTGAAGAGAGAAATGTTTTATTAGAGTCTAATATTTTGGAATTGCAAGATAAATTAAAAGACTCTAGTAATGTCAAATTTGATTTGGAGTGTCGTTCGGAAAAACATGATAAAATCTTAGGAGCGGTCCAAATTAAAAATGACACTTGTGGTTTAGGCTTCAATACTTGTAATGAATTTACCACTAAAGTCAAAACCAACGTTTTAGGAGAATGTACTAGGAATACATTTAAAGATCACTCCTTAAGTAACTCTTTTTGACATGTCTTTACTTGTTCACATTGTGGTCGAAAAGGTCATCTTAGGAAATTTTGTTTTGATCTTAAAGGAATTCCTAGAAAATCCCATAGTAAACTAACCACGGTAGTTAAAGTTCCTACACCCCAAGATAGTCATTCTTCATTAATTTGGGTTAGGAAATTCGATTTGGTTGCCTTGCAAAATAAGGTTTATGACTCTCATTTACTTCCACATGCTTCCTCCCTTGCTAAATCTAAAGGATGAATGTGTTAGTCTTTTACATACCTTAGCGTTTGTACTTCATGCTATATTCACATGCTAAATGTATGCTTGTTTAGTCATTTTCTAGTCATTGCCTTATTTCATATCACATGCTAGAAATTTTGACTTGTTTATCTTTTTGTATTATATTTTGTGTTTGAATAAATTGAAAAATATAAAAAGATTTTTGTTTATCATTTGTGTCTTATTTATTTCATTTAGGCTTAATGAAAAATACAAATGATTTTTGTTTATTCTTTTGAGTATATATATATTTATTTTTGGTGAAAAATGTTAAAAACTCAAAAAGATTTTTTTTATGTGTGTATTTTAGTTTGACACACTTTAAGTGGCATATACTTATGTTTGTATTCCCTCTTTTACCCTCCCACGTGGCTAGAACTTTTGGTTTAGATTTTCAATCCTTAAAATGTTCTTTACCATGTTTTATATGGAGTAGTTGGATTTTGTGTTGTTTAAATGGATTCTATTTTTATATGCCTATTTTCACACATGCACGAGCTCTTTTGAAATCTTAATGTCACATGTTATATTTGAGCTTTTTGAGGTGTTCTCCTACCAATCTAGTCATCTACATATCTATGACCTAGGAGGACTAGTGCATGTCAAAATCCGTTGCACGTGAGCTTTGTGAGATAAAAAATTATATCTAAATATGCACGGGGAAGGGCTCCAAAAGGATGAATTAAATCCTTTGCGATAGTAAGCCACCGTTTATTGGATCTAAAAGAAATACGTTCTCCAAAGGCCTAAAAACAGAATATTTGGCATCAAAAAGAATACAATTGCCAAGGCCTATGTTTGTTTGATATATTCATTCAAAAGCAAACGAATATATATGCTTATTGAGGGAGAATTGGATGGTATATCAACGGTTTGCACAATGTCCGTTTATCCTAGTTGTCTTTAATGTCATGACTCTATTTGGTTTGTAGAATCATCATCATGCTAGGATTGTATGCATTGTGTATGTTTGTTCATTGAGTTCAATATTTATAAGGTCACATGAGGTTATATTTAAATGTGATGAAGTTTGCAATCAAATGAGAACTCCGTGAATGTTTATTAAGTGTTTGGGTCTAAATTTAATTGTTGCTAGTTCACACCCCTACACTTCCGTTTCCATATGACACATTTTTGCCATACGAGTGTGCAAACTTCTTGTGTTTTGTGTTATATGTGTGTTTATATCTATATATATATATCTGCAAGTACTCTATTGGTATATTTATAGTATATATATATATATATATATATATATATATATATATATATATATATATATATATATATATATATATGATATTTGTTTGTCTTTGCCTTGCTTTTATTGCCCATATGCTTTAATGTCTTAACACTTTAAGCTTCAACGTGTTTCTTAGTTCTTTATCCTTTGCCTATTCCTGAATAAAAAGGGGGAGAAATGATAGGGGGAGTAATGGTATCTAATCCTATTATTATCGTATCTTAGTTTGGGGGAGATTTATTTTAGGGGGAGACGTCTTTCATAGTATGTCAGTATTTTGATAAAGGGGAGAATTAATTTAGGGGGAGTAATTACTTAATTGTATTTAATATTTTGATATTCCCTATGCATTTGATGAGTTTGCTTAAGTGTGCAGGAATTCTACTAAAGCGGCATCTTTCAATGGCAAAGCGTTTGATCCTTGGGTTGAGTCAAGTGTGGGTGGGTTATGTTTTGAGTCTAGTGAGCTTGACGGCCCTTTAGGATTTTTTTTTGGTTTTTGTCCCGAAATAGCCAAAGGGGGAGATTTGTAAGGACACAAATTTCGAATTGATTCCATATATAGTTTTGGCTCAATTCCGGACAAAAACATTTATTCATAGGATTGTATGTAATTGTAATACTTTCAAGCCTATGAAATGTTTGTTGAAGATGTAGCGGCAAAGAGTATAAAGCTTCATCAAATATGCCGATTTGCGTGCCTCGTTTCTACGTCATCAATCATGGTTCCATGCTCCCAAGGTATGAATGAAATATTATATATGTAGGAGCTTGGAACAAAGAGTATTGGGTGTTAGGTTTAATAAAAAAACTGTGTTTTATTTTCAGAAAGAATTAATTAGAACTTTAAAATAAGTTTATAAAGTTTTCTGGGCCAAAATCGAATTTTTCAAACTTTCTGTTGGTTCGTTCGATAGGTCGTTCGAACGAGTTTTTTCATTTGCACCATATGTCGTTCGAACGAGTTTTGCCAACGAGTTCCCACTAAGGCATATTGATCCGTCGTTAGATATGTCGTTCGAACAAGATTGTCATTCTAACGAGATTTCCAACGAGATTCTAACGAGTTCAATCTGGAACATCGTTCGAACAATATTTCGTTCGAACAAAAAGTCGTTCGAACGAGATGCCAGGCGGGAACAGTTATTGGCAGTTTTTTGGCAGTTTTGCACCCACTTCCCCACTTGGTTTTTAACCAACTTTTACAGACTTTAATATGTGCGGGAATGACATTTTCCAACTTAACATTTCCATAACTTTTCCAACCTAGTTTATCTCTTAGAGAGAGTTTTGAGAGCAAAAATTGTTTAGGAAAATGTTCATGTTTTGAGTGAGATTTTTAGAGAAAGATATTTTATCACTCTAGTGTTTTACACCCATATTGTTTATCCAAGTTCTTATATACATATCAAATTACTTGGAGTTTGGCACCGATTTTTCTCTACCGAATTCAAGAAGAGAAGTTTCGGGTTTTGCTTCTACCTCCCATGAAGAAAGAAGAAGTGTTTCTATGTTAATTCACCCACACGGAGAAAGGCTCCATGTACGGGTGACGGTGACCATATAAAGTCCCATCGGTGGATTCCGAGACCGCGGTAGTGTTCCAAGGTTATGATCTAGGAAGAGGTTTCTACAAGAAGAAGCGTTGAGGCTTGAGAGGGATCGAGTCGTGCGTTATAAGTCTATCTATCTTGTAATTGTAATTCCGTATCTAGTGGATTTGTGGCTAGGGCCGTCTGAGGTTGTTTCCCGTCTTGGGTTTTTCCTCGTACATCGCGGCGTAGTGTGATTGGTTTATTTTATCTTGCATAATTTATTTAGAACGCATGCGTAGGATAATTCAAGATAAAATTATGTTTAAATTATCACACTCACTTTGATTTGGGACTAAACTAAATATTGGGTAAAGTTTACTTAATTCAAGTCTTTTGCTAAAATTGGGTTTCACCTAATTTGCTTATATTGATAAATATGCCTTAGGCAAATTCTAGGACTTGGATTAATGAATTGGTTTAAGTGAATATATTAATTGATTAATCTTACTTCACTTGGTGCTATTTTAATTTGTTTTAAGAAAATTAAAAGTTGGCATTTGTTTATTTTGTGAACCATCTTACGCTTCCGCATCGTGTCAACGTTTGCAGTAATTATAATAATAATTCGTAATTATGTACTTTTGTTTTAATTAAATAGTAGACATTACCTGAAATAACCAATCTGAATATAAATGGAGTATTAAAAATACCAGTTATTTCCTTTCTCTTCAAATCCCAGTGGATTTGGGGTTAGATCTTGTTTATCATCAATAGTTTAGACTTTAGACATTAGGAATTCCATAATAAATTTCTTGAATGTATAAAAATATTTTACAGTTAGTGCTGGTGGTCTATATTAATACATCCAAGGTTATTATTCTCATATAGCCTAGGGGTCCACTCATGTATTCTAGTTTGTTTGATTTTTTCCTTTCCTTTTGTTTGGGTTGCTTAATTTGGGGTTCTAGTTTGTATAAAAATGTAATTTGGGTTGCTTAGTTTGGGTTGCTTAATTTGAACTGGTTTTGTTTGATCAAAACACTATTACATTGCATGTAGTAGGATCTTACGAATTTAGACGGACGGGGTTGAAATTTTAACACAACACAACACGACATGGAATCATGAATTTGGAATTAGGGAGTTGGGTAAAGGGTAGGGTTGGTCATTTCTCAAAATGAACCCGAAAGTTACACAAGATTTTGTGACACCTGGCCTAATTAACCTCGGGTGATCAGTCCTAAATTAAGTTAGAACAGGTTTCTCAGTTGGTTCATTGTCACCTTTTTAATTACTAACCACCTAAGTGAGAAAATTAGACTGGTTCCGAGTTTTATCTTTCATTAATCTAATGAAATACTCATGCAAAAGAAAATTAATTTAAACAATCACAATTAATTGAAAATAACCATTCACATCTAAATAACTGATCGAATAAACCATCGGTTCAAAACCAAATAAAATAAAGACAAGTAATAAATCTCAACATGTCTGACAAGTACTGAATAAACTGTGAGCGACATGCTCGAGTAACTGATAGAGAATTTGTACATTAGAAATGAAATAAATGAAGCATCTATAAAAATCATGCAACATCCACATGTGCTGCAACAACGGATCCCTAGAATGAGTCAAGTTTGGCGTCCCTATGGATGGACACCTAAAAGGTTTTTAAAAGTTTTTATAGCAAGGGTTAGTACCCAAAACATTTGGAAAACATTTAGCAAATGATTAACTTCAGTAATAAATATATATGCATGCTCTTCATATTTTAGTTAGTGTCGCACTCCCTCGAGGACACACTCACCCCTCCTCTAACGTGCACTACTAATGCCTTAATTAATTATCGTGTTATTTAACCCATTACTAGGTTACTGATATATCCCCTTGCTACTCTAACCGAGTGTCTCATAATTATGATTTTTAAGTTATTCTTAACATTAACTTAATTAATCTTTTACCTTTTTAAATTCATGCAACTTTCTCACCAGTTATACATATAATACAATTCACGGCCTGTAATAAATTATCCATATATAATTATTTACCTACTTATATACTTATAGGCATATTACAACATGCACAATTATGCTGAAAATTATAATTAATAATAAACATCCCCCCGAGTAATAACACCCAGATGTATATTCTCTAAAGTGCTATTCCACTAGGTATATTCACATAACCTAGTTATCCCAAGTCAGAATCACTCACTAACTTGGTCAATACATAAAAATTGGAGGCGATCATATTTCTTCCCTGAAAGTGAGATTCCCCTCACCCATATAATGGACGTAATGTCCTGGGATTATACTCGCCCTACTCCTCAAGCTAGGGGATTCATCCACTACGCGCAACCTCCTCCTATAGCACTAGAGTATATGTAATAATAATATCTAGCTTTCGATATTAGTACACACCATATTTATATATACTATCGCACATCGTATATATATATAAATAAAATAAATTATCCTGGCTATATCGTTTACTAAGTCCGTAACATAAGCTTATCCAGATTATTATGAGTTTATGGCCCAACTCTAATTATTAATTAATTTGCACATTAATTAATTAAATTACTTTTGGTATCGCTCCAACTCATATATTCGGACTTACTCTCATGGCCCGACGTAAAACAATACCCGAGTCCAAATTCCCGACTCCAAATTATTTAGCTTTCACTCTAAATAAAATTAACGCCTTGGTATCACTCAACCCATATACCCGGACTCGTCCACTCGATCCGTATTTAATTTCTTCGAAATATTCTTTCCAAAATTTAACCGTAATGTGTCATACATAAATTTCCTCCAAATCCCAATTAATTTTCATTTATAATTGATTAGATTGTATTCATATGTTTAATTCAAATTACATAAGGTATAGGAAAGAAATTTATTTTAGATTCCCCTTATATATATAAACTGTTCGAACTGCAAAAAATTACCGACCATCGATTGATCGATCCCCAACCCTCGATCGATCGATCATACAGGTCATCATATCTTTCTAGCCTTATGTTTCAGCCATGGACGAAAACTCAAAACCCTAACTTCTTCTACCATCAAACCCAAGTCTTCTCATCAAGAAAAATACACCAAATACCTCATAAGGGAACCCCCACAAGGCCACAAACACCATTTAATTTATGTTCTCTACTATTTTCATAAATTGGGGAAAAATCCGTTTTAAATTGTTAACCATTTCAACATCAAATCCTTATCTCAAATTCGTTTCTAATCCATCTGAGTTTACATATCATACCAGATATATATACTAAGCTCAGATTATGCATCAATTTCTACACAATTTAGAAATCAGAATATTGATTTACAAAAACCCCATTATTTGTACCCTTTAAACCCGAAAATGAATTTTGATCTTCTCACATCACATAAATATGAATTGAAAAGAAAATTAAATGCTACATCAAGTTAACCACTTGCCTTATGATTCATGGGGTCTGATTTGAGGTTGTGAATTCCCAAGGTTGAAGATGAATTCCCTTCTTTTAGCTATTTCCTTTGTTTCCCAATTTGCCTTTAACTGCCTCTTAGGGTTTCCTCTCCCACGAAGTGTTTTCTAAACTCTAATAAGTCATTCTCCTTTTTCGTATAATTTATTTATTAGGCTAAATCCCCTTTTTTGCCTAATGGGCCAAGCCTAAGTGACCCAAATGCCCCCGTGTGGGCCTTACAATGTCTAAAAACGTCTTGTGACCCGTTTACTACCCCCAGATACACTTTTCTAACTATCTCCGCCCATCCGGACTCAACCGTACACTCATAATTTGCATCCGAATTATCTTTTACAAATCCTCATCTCACACCCAAATTAGTCAATGCCAGCTCCCGGCTGAGATAAGTGCATACCCTATCACTAATACCCGAAATGATGTAAATAAATTATTACTATTCACTTAGTAATTAAATTTATATAAATATTAACCATTCACTCTTCAATTAATATTTAAATAAATGTTATCATAATTAATACAATTAAAATTACGACACACAAGTAATTTAGAATTCCCGAATTAATTAAATATTAAAGGCACAAGAATGCGGGGTGTTACAGCTACAATCACTAATGATAAACGAGTTCGATTAGTGTCAAATGAGTAACCAGAGATTTATTGTCTAACATGTTTAAATGTTTGTGTACAGATAACACATCAAATATTTTTATATCTTGAATTGCTATTATTTTAATTATGATAGGATTACATGATGTGATTAGTTGAATAGTTTAGGTCGACTAATACTTCATCAGAATTCAAAATGACGCAACCCGAACATGACATGATACACACAAATTGTCACTCCGTAGTTTACAAAAATAGTTTTTTGTTATTTGTGATTGTCTTTTCAATTGAATAAGATAAATACATATAAGTGCTACCATTTTTGTTCGTTTACTAACAAACTTTTTTTGTTTAAATTGTTTGTACTTGCAGGATCTGCGGTCTACAATCCTACTACACATAAATCCAGTAACAAAACCATCAACACAATCTGAAGAAAAACAAATAAATGGAAATAGAGCTGCCATCCTACTTTCCCCACGAAGTTGTAGTGGGCATTCTCTCAAGACTACCAGTCAAGTTTCTATTGCGACTCCGATTTGTTTGCGAGTCATTTCGCTCTTTGATATCTGATCCCAATTTCATTAAGATTCAGCTCAATCATGGAGATAGAGAAAGAGAGAAAATCCTTATTTCGTCTGAGCCAACCGCGCTGTCTATGCCTCTTTACTCCACAGGTGGCCTCATTACTCCATTAGACAAGATTGATTATGCTTTAAATAATCAACGAGAATCCATTGCGTGTGTGTTTGGTTCTTGCAACGGTTTGATGCTTATAGTTAGTCTTAACAGAAAAAAATTCTGCCTCTAGAACCCATCTACATGAGAATGCAAGGAGGTGTCTAACCCTGCTGATCAGACGAAATATTTTTATTCTCCCTATGGCCTTGGCAATTCTAAGTTGGTAATGAAAGAGTATAAAGTCAAAAAGTCATGGGTTAATCTATTCAATGTCGTCTTGAATAATGAACTTAGTTGGTTATCTGTGTTTCCTTTTATGAATAATGGGGATGTTTTTGTCATGGATATAAATGGAGAGAAATTGATGTTTTCCAATCCCGAAACAAACACGAGCCGAGTGATCCCAGTTCCAATTGATGAAATGTGCCTAGTACCATATTGTGATGGGACTGATTTTGAGAATAATAATGGGGATATTGTTGTCATAGAGGTAAATAGAATGAATTTGATGGTCTGCAATCCCAAAAAAAAAACATTTAGAGTGGTTGATAAGATGCGGCTAGTTCCAATTCCGGTTATAATGTACCTCATGTCGTATACGTATATGGAGAGCCTAGTTTTTGTCCATGGTTTGTAATGGTTTACTATTTGTATTAGTATTCCTAGATTGATGTGTATGATACGAACAAGATGATGTTGGTTTCTTAGGGGAAATTGTTGGGGAAGTAATTTGTGTATTTGGGTTGTGTTTGTTAAACATAACGCCACTGCCTCTCTCTTCTCCGTCTTTATAGAAGACTCTTGACCCATCTCTTCATTTCATTAGTTTTTCAGCTTGTTCTTTATTTGGAACATTCACCAACCTACTTTATTTTGTGGCTAAAAACCTTCAGCCCATTGACTTTGGTGAGTATAAATAGGAAACCCTTCTTACATTTTGCGAATCAAGCAACAAGTGAGAGAAAGTATAATCAAGTGAGTGTCCAAATAAATAGTGAGTGTCTTTAGAGTGAGTGAGATGTGTTTTTAAGTAATAAAATTGTGTCCTAAATAATAAGTGAGTTTTGTAATACTAGTGGGTCATTTGAGTGTGTATTTTATGAGTCAATAATTGTACTAAAATTTGTAAAATTATTTTTGTGTAATAAAATAGTTGTATTTGTGGTTCACCTCTTGCGCAATATTTTTCTCAACAATTTGGTATTAGAGACAAACAGTTAGGGACCACTGTAGGAGTGTTGCAAAAATGAAGTACTGTCAACGGATTAAAAATAGTCTGGGGAATGTGTTAGCATAACTAGTCATAAAGCAGTTTAAGGACGTGATTATGGAAGACTTGCTAAACGCATTTGGAAAATTAAAGTACACCAATTACGAAATTTAGAGCACCTGCATTATGTCCTACTTGGAAGGACAAGATGTTTGGGAGACGGTTGGTGGTAACAACACTACACCACCATCTCAGGAAAATGTCGACGCTTTAAGAAAATGGAAAATAAAAGAAGGAAAAGCTATGTACGCACTAAAAATATTAGTAAATCCAAAATTATTGGGGCATATCAAGGATGCGAGGACACTCTTGTCTCTCTCTTCTCAAAGACAAATGACGCATGCTTGCAGATGTTGGAGAACGAATTCATGACTACCACTCAGGAAGGTATGACCATAGCCAATATTTTAAGAAAATTAAAGACTCATGTCAAGAAATTTCTTTGCTTGATCCCGAATATAAAATTAGTGAACCACGTATGAGGAGAATAATTATTCATGGCCTAAAGCTCGAATATAATGGATTTATTATGGAAATACGTGGTTTGCAAACTCAACCCAACTTAGTTGAGTTAGAAAATTTATTGGCTAATCAGGAGATATTAATGTAAGAAATGAGTGGGGTCTCAATAAATAGTAGAGAGGAAGGACTTTTAAGCAATGGAATAAGGAGAGATGGAGGCCAGAATGTTGCAAGACGATCGCACCAGGAGAAAAGCTTGAGAAAGCATGAATCAATCGCACGTCAACAAGAAAGAAGCTATCGTGTAGGGGGAGCTCAACTAAAGAAAGGAAGGGACCACAGTCACTCATAAAACCTCAGGAAACGTAACAATGAATGTTACAGCTATGACAAGAAGGGACACTATGCTAGATATTGTTGGCATCAGAAGAAGATGTATGTAGAAGGTAATTTTGCAAGATCAAACAGCCAAGAGACACATGATGAAGAAGAATGAGATTTTGAAGCATCATTTCAGTATTTGAGTCCACTACAGTAGTCTCTCCAGAAGAAGATACAGAGTAGGATTTTTCTCTCATCGCAACTCCCAAGTTTAACACTATAAACTGTGAAGAAAATTGGATTGTGGATTCAGGATGCTCCCATCACATGACTGGAGATAAGAAGAAGTTGTCAGATATGTCTGAGTATAGAGGAAGGAAAGTTGTTATGATTGCTAATAAATCAAAGTTGCCAATCTCAGATATTAGGGAGACAGTTATTGTTCCTCACTTTAGTTCTAATCATGTTCAAATACAGAATTTCTATCACGTGCCTGGAATGAGGAATAATTTATTGTCAGTATCACAATTGCCATATTTAGGAAATTATATGGTGTTTAGCCTAGACGATGTTAAGGTGTATTGGGATCTAAATACTCCAGGAATGCCTGTTATTGAAGGAAGACGGCTACAGTCTGTCTACGCGATGTTGGCTAAATCCGCACACATAGATAAGACTAAAAAAAATGAGACTGAGAATTTATGGCATGCAAGGATAGGGTATGTTAGATACCATAAACTGAAGATGATGATGAAAATAAATGCTCAGAGGCCTTCCTAGATTGGAGATCTGAGAAGATACTGCCTATGCAGGCTGCTAATATGGAAAGGCACACCAACTACCTTATGAGGAGTCGAAGTTCAAGGATAAAGAACCTTTGGAACTTGTCCACTCAGATGTGTTTGGAAAGATAAAGTAAGTTATAACTAGTGGGATGCGTTACATGGTAACGTTCATCGATGCCTTCTCAAGGTATGTGTTGGTTTATTTCCTAAAATAGAGAAGGTAAGTATTAATAAAGTTTAAGGATTTAAAGAAAATATTGAAGGAAAATATAGGAATTAGATACAGTGTCTATGCACAGACAACGGGGGAGAATATACATCAATAGAATTCTCAAACTTCCTTAAAGATTGTAAGATTCAGAGAAAACTAACTTGTCCAGGCACCCCACAAAAAAATGGGGTTACCTAAAGGAAGAACCATCATATTACAAAAACCTGTCAAAGTAAGGTCCATGACATGAATGTTCCAGGTGGATTTTAGGATGAGTGCATGAAGACAATAATGCATGTGATCAATAGACTGTCGCGGGCAAGGCTGGTAAATTTTTCACCATTCAAAAAGTTATGGAACGTAAAACCTACTGTAAGTCACTTTAGAGTTCTTGGATGTGTGTGTTATGTGTTTGTACTAGATCATCTACGTGCTAAATTTGATAAAAAGGCAATAAGGTGAATCTTCATGGGGTACAACAATGAGAGAAAAGGGTGAAGATGTTGTGACCCGATAACTAATCAATGCTACACATCCAGAAATATGTTGTTCGATGAAGCTTCCTCTTGGTGGTTTTCACAATCAACGGTGTTGTCGAATACTAAAGACTTAGAAGATAAGATGCAAGCAAAAATAAGGTAACAACTAAAATAATGGTTGCCTATTGTAGAAGTCCCTAATGAAGAAGAAGAGTCCGAGCATGATTCAATAAGGGATCTAAGGCCCTAGAGAACAAGGGTCCGTCCTAGAGCCTTGGAGGAGGATCAACCAAATCTGCAAGAAGAAATAAAAGATAATATGCCATGACTAAGGAGGTCTTCCAGGCCATGGAAGCCTAATCCAAAATATGCAAATGCTTACCTAACAGAAGACACTAAAAGATAGCCTACAACGTTTGAAGAAGCTTCAAATAGCAAGGACTGGATAAAAGCGATGGAGGAGGAGTTTCAGGCACTCAAGCAGAATGAAACAAGTCGTTTGGTACCAAAGCCTAAGGATGTGAAACCCATCATCTGTAAGTGGGTATATAAGGTAAAGTCTCATCCAGATGGATCTATTGAAAGATACAAGGCTCGAGTAGTTACTAGAGGATTCTCGCATCAATATAAACTGGACTACGATGAAACATTTTGTCCAATATCAAAAATCACAATAGTTAGTCTTAATAGCACTTGCAGCCAGTAAGTCTTGGAAGATGTGGAAGATGGACGTAAAGAATGCTTTTATACATGGAGATATTGATAAAGAAATATACATGGAGCAACCAAAAGGTTTTGAGAGTAAAACCCAACCAGACTATGTCTGTAAATTGAGGAAGGAACTGTATGGGCTCAAATAAGCTCCAAGAACCTGGCATGGAAAGATAGCAGAGTTTTTAGTCAAAAGTGGATACTCTATAGCACCTTCACACTCGAGCCTATTCGTGAAGATACAAGGTGGAAAAATCTCAGTAGTACTGGTGTATGTTGATGATTTAATCATCACATGGGATAATAATGAGGAGACCTAAAGGGTAAAATAGAACCTATCGGTGCGATTTCAAATGAAGGAACTTGGAGAGCTTAATCACTTTCTTGGGTTAAAAATCGACCAAAGTAAAGAGGGAGTATTTTTGTGTCAACAAAAATATGCAACAAATCTGCTGAATAAGTATGGGATGATGGAATTTAAGTCAATATCAACACTAATGGAGGCCAACACCAAATTGTGTGCTCATGAAGGAAAAGACTTAGAGGATACAACTATGTATCGACAACTAGTAGGTAGTTTAATGTATCTAACACTCACATGACCTGACATAGCATTTGTAGTCGGTGTTATGAGTCAATTCATACAAAGTCCTAAGAAACCTCACTTAAAAGTGGTTCAAAGAATATTAAGGTACATAAGGAGTACACTTAATTTCGGCATAATATATAAGAAGGGTGTTACGTGCAAGGTGATTAGCTTTTGCGATGCTGATTATGCTGGAGATCATGATACACATCGATCAACTACTGGCTACGTGTTCAATATTGGCTCAGGAGGAATCTCATGTTGTAGTAAAAGGCAACCTACTCCGTCGTTGTCGACTACAGACCGAGTATAGGGCGTGAGTAATAGCAGCACAAGCGACTATATGGCTGATGCAATTAATGAAAGATTTTCAATAACCAATTGATTATGTAGTACCATTACACTGTGATAATTAATCAGCTATACGTTTGGCTGAGAATATGGTGTTTCATGCAAGAACCAGGCATGAGGAAGTACACCACCACTTCATTAGAGAGAAGGTGCTTAAAGGAGAAATAGAGATCCAAGCAATCCAGACAAATCATCAAGTTGCAGACTTGTTCACCAAAGGATTTAACACTACAAAGTTTGAAGAACTTCGAGGGCAACATGGCATGATCTCTAAAGATAAGTTTTAAAGAGAGAATCGATGTTTCAATATTGAGGGGGAGTGTTAAACATAACACCACCACCACTCTCTTCTCCCTCTCTCTCTAGAAGACTCTTGACCCATCTCTTCATTTCATTAGTTTTCCATCTTGTTCTTTAACTGGAACATTCATGTAACACCCTGCTTAAAATAATAACGCGTGGCTAGCGATATAATAAAATAATCAGGAATCACAAGTGGATCATTCTCAACATCAACTGACGATACTAAAAATAAATGCAGCTAAGTACCCATTACTACAAAAAGAGGGTGCCAAACAAAATTTAAACATACAATACAATAACCAACAAACCGCAACATAACTATAAGAGATGATAATGAACACACATCTATAATATAAAAGAGACTAATACAAGAGTACATAATAAAATACCCGAATAAGTTGTCGGGTCACAGACAATAAAATGACTGTGAACTAATAATAAAAGTTGTATGTCTACAACACTTGGGTATAAACCCGATACACAAACTGAATCCTAATATAGATACAACAAAGATAGGAATAGGCTATAACAAATTCCCTCAACAATCCGCAACTACTGCAGCTCTACGAATACACTGGATAGATAAGCATCGTAGGTATCCTTGTGGCGGGACACCTAAAATAGGATACAATATATAGCAAGATAAAAATATAAACGGGTCAGAGACTGAGGTGTGAAAACATTTATAGCAAGTGCATTAAAATAAATAATAATTATAAATTCATTATAATATGATTAAGATGGAGTCGCACTCTCCATAATATCTAACTCACCTCTCAACTAATGTGCACAACTAAACGTATGCACATGATCCTCAATTTACTACCCAATTATCTTTAGGGACAATTCCAATCTATCCTACACCCAAAACTTCACTCTCGCATAAAACCAACCTCTAAAACAATTACCTCAACTGCCTGTTCTCATTAAACCCAAATATGCGTATCAACTTATCTTAACTTATAAATATACACATACATAAACATATACTCTTACTATAATTTCTCAGATTCTAGTTATTAACATCTAAATGCTAAGGACTAAACTTCTCTCAAATGTCAATACTGCACGGGGTTACGTGCGTGCGACGTCTCGCACAACGAAATCCAAACAAGGGACCTCCCGCTACACTACTCCTTGACAGTATTGATTATCGAGATTCATTATGCCCTCAATGCATGACTCATATAACCCCAAATTACTAAATTAATATATAAGGTTAATTATTCCCAACTCTCAATAGTGCATGGCGTTGTATGCATGAGACGTCTCACTAAGCGAAATCCAAACAAGGAACCCCCCAATACACTACTCCTTGACATTGTTGATTGTCGAGATTTAATAATACACTAAGTGAACTATGCATATATTGACAACTACATAAATACAATAATCCAACCGCTTGTTACCCATAACTCATTATTCCACTAACTTATAAATCTGAGTACAAAAGACTAAACTTCTCTTCACTCCCAATATTGCACTGCGTTTCGTGCGTGGAACGTCTCGCAAAGCGAAATCCAAACAAGGAACCCTCCCATTACACTACTCCTTGGCAATATTGGTCGTTGACATCCATTACGCCCCCGGTACCCCACACATACTACAAATACATATGAGGAGCAATAATCTCTAATCACATAACTAAGATAATGCTCCGAAACATTTAGGGGTCTATAACATTACACTAGTTATAAAGCACAATCATACAACCCTAGCAATCAAGTACACATAACACACTAAGCACACAATTTTATATCCGAAATCCAATCACGTAAGGATATACAAAATACTTCACAATGCTATCATCTTCCAAGAATGACTCACTTTATACCGGGTTACCATATATCGGACTATTATCACACCGCCATCGTAAAAAAGAATCACAACGTAGGGCAAGAGGTCATAGTTCCTAATTGGCAAGTGAGAAAAAATCAAACCCATGACTTCTCACCCCCAAATGAAATCACACAAACAATAATGGACCACTATGACAAGGGGACTATATGTACCCTGCTCCTCAAGCCAGGGCCCTCACCCCCATCGCGCAACTTTCCATGATAGTACTGGAGGGTATGCCCACACTATAAGTATGTATATATATATCAATCACACTAGACATATATGCAATAACATCATATATATACCAACCATCACACAAGTTATATA
Organism: Sambucus nigra; assembly: GCA_949130495.1. Classification (NCBI taxonomy): domain Eukaryota; kingdom Viridiplantae; phylum Streptophyta; class Magnoliopsida; order Dipsacales; family Adoxaceae; genus Sambucus; species Sambucus nigra. The sequence goes on from OX422224.1 coordinate 71,800,051, forward strand.
ATATATCACCATATAATATACACATACTCTATTACGCCCGTAAGTAATAAGGAAGTACTTCCATTTGTAAGTATATATTACTCTCGATATACTAATCGTTGTTAACTCACATCACTTCCCCACTTTGTATATACGATATGATTTCTCACTTGAAACTCACTCATCACTTCTATCATTTTGATCAATCTCCTAATTCAATTAACGTTGAGGATATTCTCTATATCAATATGTACATCGATCAACATTCGTTATTCTCATTCTATAATATGGTTCAATGGATCATAAGAACCTTAACATCATCAGAATGGTGATTTAATCCCAAAATCCCACATCGCTAAGTGCATCCTACCTCACTCTTATACACCCATAATTATCTCCAAAAAGAAATCTCAATCATAGTGGGATTTCCCACTCGGCTACACTATAACATGAATTCACACTCTCTCGAAATCAATCATTACGACCCTAATATTTTCTTTTAGGTAAAACTCCCAAAAATCTTAAAAACATACTCTACATAACGTAGATAAGGGTCCCCAATTGATAAACCCAACCGAAACGGAATGAAATTCACCCTAGAAAAACATCCCCAAAACTGCCATGTTTTCGAATTAATTCGGCCCATAAATTGAATCAATTTGCCCCAACTGCTTATCGATTCAGTCCAAGGACTTGAGATTATGTCTCAGGCCAATCGACTTAGCAGGGTCCTGCAACATTCCGAATCGATTCGGTCACTCAGACCTGGTCACCTACAACATTCCAAATCGATTCGGTAAGGGGCTGAATCGATTCGTCCTATCAGAAGCTATGAAAATGGCTAATTTTCATCAAAAGCCAAAAACCCAAAAATCAATATAATCATCTTCTAACCATTTCTCTTCAACACAAACTCATATATAACATCAAAACTCATTATATAACTCAACCCAACTAATTTACAACCTTAAATCCATTATATACACATCAAATGCAAGATTTACCCAAAAATCTAGGTTTTGACATTTAAACCTAAAATCCATAAATTTGATCCACAAATTATGAAATAAAAGATGCACAAGAATTATTTAACAAGTTTAATCACTTGCCTCAAAGTTGTAGCCTTTGAATCTTCCTCAAAATCACGTAATGGCCAGAATCCCCAAACTTTTCTTCTCTTTCTCTCTTCCTTTCTTCTTTCTCTCTCTCTTTCTAGGGCTTTCACTTTCTCTCTAATGAGATTGTAATCTCCCATAGGCTTTTAAGCCTTAAATCCAAGATACCCAACTTTAAATGATAATACACTCTTTAAATGACTTGATAACTCTAATTCGAGCCAAACGAACTTAAAATATTTTGATACCCAGATATTCCTCAAGTACAGTCATTTTGACTATCTCGACCCTTTCGGAACCAACCGCACACTCAGAATTGCCATTCGAAATACTTTCTAACATCCTCAAATTTTGACTTCAAATGCCAATTTAATAATTCTCCAATAAAATAATATTTTTTTCTCCCAAAAATAATTAAATTATTGTCCCAAAAATCTCAGGGTATTACGGACTTCCCCACTTACAAGAATTTTGCCCTCGAAATTAAGCTAAAGCCTAGAACTCCAAAACTCAACTAGCTCCTATGACACCTTCTCTCATGACCACTATACCTATTCCTCCCACTTCTCACGACGAATTATTCTAATTAAAAACCATATTTGCTAACTAGGGCGCCTATAAACCGCATACCCAAGCTCTACTCGTAAAAACATAATTAGGCTTCACTTAGCCTCAAAGTTGTATAGTAACTCGAAATAAATTGTTCTATAAGAACATACTAGTTATATAAACTTTTCAAATGTCCAAAGATGTAACTCCTCTCAATTCCTAACATTCGCTACTTTCGTGCGGGGGAGGTCTCACAAGCGAAATCTAAATAAGGGACCCTCCCAATACACTACTATGTAGCTATGTCAAGGATTGAAAACTAGTTAGATCGGGACTAGAGTTTAAAATGTTCTTGTGTAAATAATTTTTTATATTGACCGAAGGCCTATAAGAATTTTTTTTTGAAAACAGTTTATGTCTTTCGACATTCCAATTAAAATACCATATACGCAAGACACAATGTACTAACAATTACCATACCCATACTAATATATATTTCTCAAAACTAAAATAACTATGTGCTAAATCTCTCGTTCAATAATAATCCACTAAACTCTGAATCTATTCAGTAACAATCTCTTTCATCATAATAAAATATTGCCATACACTAGGCTCTTCCATAACTGGAATATAACAATTATATAAGTCTATCACGACTATAAAATAATCATCTTTATCATTACTACTCAACACATATCAACAATTCTAGTCTCAAAACGAACTCATATCTCTCTCATAGCATCTCGCAAAATAATGTATTCTCTTAAAAGATAATCACACCAGAGCCTCACTTGCTCAAACTACCATCCCGGTCATTCCATACATAATAGGGTTATAACACTAACAACTCGTCCAAATATCACATCTGATACTCTCAATACCCATCAAAATATATTCCTAATCATAAAGGATAAATATTGACATCATACCTCTCTAGTCCGGCTGTAACTCTTCATCAATGGGTTACCACTCAAAGTCCCCTGGCCTAAACCGGCCTCAAACCTGCTGTAACGGTTTCACATCCAAAACCTCCTCAAAACGTGGCCCTCTACCTCTTTCAGAACAATCTCTCTTCTTATGATCTATCTCTTTACAAAATAAACATCTATCAATAAATCCTCTTTGCCCGAACTGAGTAACAAAACGCTATTGCGATGCTCAAAAATCCTGCTTATACCATTTTGCTGTACTGGCATTCTCTTCTCCAGACAAAATAGATGAACCCGAGTCTCTAAAGTTCTTACCCCCTTACGAACGAAGATAATATTCCTGACACTGTTACAGTGCCGCATTCACCACCTCGACAAAAGTCACTAACGTTGGGTTCCCTAACAAATGCTGTCGTTCGAATTTACCTCATCGGGAACTAAATTTGCCAATCGAGTAAATTCCTCTTCGTACTCAGTCACCATTCGATCACCTTGAAACACATTCAATAATCTCCTCCTCACTTCCTTCTGGACCACGGAAGGAAAATACCTTCGGTCAAAGAATTCCTAAAAATCTAATATGGGCAATGCATCTCTCTACTTCGATGTGGTGACTGACTCCCACCAATGGAGAGCTACTCCCGTTAACTTAAAGGTGGCGAGAAACTACTTTTCACCTCACTACATTTAAACATATGAAGGTGCCTCTGTGTACTATTCTTCCAACTACTTGCAGACATCGCATCAACTCCCCCTGAAAATTCTGGAGGATGCCCCTTCCTAAAATCTTCCCATACTCTTTGCCACATAGAAAGTCCCGGGTGGGATTGGGCTGCTTGAGCAATAGGTTAATGTGCCATCGCAGAAATGGAAGTAGTTACTGCTTGTGCCGGAATATTAGCAGCTTTAGTTATGGTCATAGTCCCTTGAGGCAATTGGAGTTCCACACTCTTAGCCCCTCTATTTGCCCAGCATGGACAACCTCTCTTCGGTGGCATCTGAAATAAGAACAATTATATCAAAATGCCATTCAAGTGTTTTCTCATCGCAGAAGAAAATATAGACATGTGAACCTAATAATCCTAATAATAGGGATCTACATCAAGAATGCTTACGAAAGATCGCAGAAAACCTACGTAGATCCTAAAGACACTAGAACCTGATGCTCTGATACCATATGTAACACCCCTCTTAAAATAATAATGGGTGGACAACCCTATAATAAAATAATCAAGAATTACAAGTGGATCTTTCTCAGCATCAACTGATGATACTAAAACTAAACACGGATAACTACCCACTATTACAAAAAGAGGGTCCCAAAAAAATAAATTAAACATACAATACAATAACCAACAAACCACAACAAAACTGTAAGAGATGATAATGAACACACATCTACAATATAAAATATACTAATATAAGAGTACATAATAAAATACCTGAATAAGCTGTCGGGTCACAAACAATACAACTATTGTGAACTAATAAGAAAAGTGCTACGTGTATAACACTTGGGTATAAACCCGATACACAAACTAAATCCTAATCTAGATACAACAAAGATAGGAATCGGCTATAACAAAATCCCACAATAATCCGCAACTACTGCAGCTCCATGAATACACTGGAAAGATAAGCATCATAGGTATCCTTGCAGCGGGACACCTAAAATATAATACAATATATAGCAAGAGAGAAATATAAACGGGTCAGAGCCTGAGGTGTGAAAACATTTATAGCAAGTGCATTAAAATGCATAATAGCGTGATTAAGATGAAGTCGCACTCTCCATTATATCTAACTCGCCTCTCAACTAAAGCGCACACCTAAATGTATCCTCAATTTACTGCCCAATTCTCTCTAGGGACAATTCCAATCTATTCTACACCCAAAACTTCACTCTCGCATAAACCCAACCTCTAAAACAATTCACTCAGCTACCTATTCTCATTAAACCCAAATATGCGTCTCAACTTATCTTAACTTATAAATATACACATACATAAACATATACTCTTACTAGAATTTCTCAGATTCTAGTTATTAACATATGAGTTATTAGCTTCTAAATGCTTAGGACTAAACTTCCCTAAAATCTCAATACTGCACTGCGTTTCATGCGTGGGACGTCTCATAAAGCGAAATCCAAACATGGAACCCCCCCCCCCCCCGTTACACTACTGCTTGACAGTATTGATTATCGAGATTCATTATGCCCTAGATGCATGACGCATATAACCCCAAATTACTAAATTAATATATAAGGTTATCTATTCCCAACTCTCAACAGTGCACGACGTTTCGCACGTGGGACGTTTCACAAAGCGAAATCAAAACAAGGAACCCCCCTAATACACTACTCATTGACACTGTTGATTATCGAGATTTAATAATACATTAAGTGAACTATGCATATATTAACAACTACATAAATAGATTAATCCACCCGTTTGTTACCCATAACTCATTATTCCACTAACTTATAAATCTGAGTACGAAAGACTAAACTTGTCTCCACTCCCAATATTGCACTGTGTTTCGTGTGTGGGATGTCTTGCAAAGAGAAATCAAAACAAGGAACCCCCCGTTACACTATTACTTGGAAATAATGGTCATTGAGATCCATTACACCCCCGGTACACCACCCATACTACAAATACATATGAGGAGTAATAATCTCTAATCACATAACTAAAATAATGCTCCGAAATATTTAGGGGTCTATAACATTACACTAGTTCTAAAGCACACTCATATAATCCTAGCAATCAAGTACACATAACACACTCAGTGTACAATGTTATATCCGAAATCCAATCACGTAAGGATATATAAAGTACTTCACAATTGTGACACCCCGCCTAATTAATCCCGGGTGATCAGTCCTAAATCAAGTTAGAAAAGGTTTCTCAGTTGGTCCATTCTTAGCATCACCGTCGTCTTTTTAATTACTAACCACCTAAGTGAGAAAAGTAGACTGGTGCCAATTTTTATCTTTCAAATAATTAAATAAAACTCATGCGGAACATAAAATAATACACAATCACAGTTAATTAAAATAACCATCCACAAATAAAACACCTAACCGAATAAACCATCGGTCCAAATATCCAATACAAGTAAAGATAAGAAGAAAATCTCAACAAGTCTGATACTGATAAATGAACTGTGACCGACAAGCTCAGATAACTACTAGAGAGTCTCTACACGAATGAAAGAAGGAGGCGTCTATCAAAAACCCCGTAACATCCATATGTGCTGCAGAAAAAGATACCTGGAATAGAGTAAAGCCTGGCGTCCCTATGGCTGGACACCTAAAAGGTTTTTAAAAAAATTTAAAGTAAGGGTTTGTACCCAAAAACATTTGAAAACATTTAACAAATGATTAACTTGCAGTAATAAATAAATATGCATGCTCTTCATATTTTAGTTAGTGCCGCACTCTCTTGAGGACTTCCTCACCCCTCCTCTAATGTGCACTACTAACGCTTCCATTTAATTTACTAGGTCCTACGCTCCTGACCCAATACTTATTTTAACCCTTGAAATTTACCTACTCTAACCAAGTATGCCTTAATTTATGGTTTTTAAGTTATTGTAAACGTCAAACTTAATTAAATCATTACTCCTTTTAATTTCATATAACATTCACACCTGTTATGCACATAATACATTTTCACTATGTATTAATTATCCCATATATAATTATTTACCTAATTATATATTTAATCATATTATAGTATTCACAAACATACTGAAATAACATTTAATACAAACTTTCTACCGAGTAAGAATACTCACAAAATATAAATTTTCCCAAGTGCTATCCCACTAGGTGTATTCACGTAACCTAGTTATCCAAGTTAGATTTGCTCACTAACTTAGTTTAACATACGAATTGGAGGCGGTCATATTCCTTCCCTGAAAGTGAGATGCTCCTCACCCATATAATGGAAGCTGTGACCTGGTATTATACTCGGCCTACTCCTCAAGCTAGGGGATTCATTCACTACGCGCAACCTCCCCCTATAGCACTAGAGTATATACTAATAATGATCAATCACTGATATTAATGCACACACACACTATATATATACTATCACACTCCGTATATATATATATATATATATATATATATATATATATATATATAACATGTCCCGGCTACACCATGTACAAAACCCATAGCATAAGCCTATTTAATTTATTAAGAGTTTATGGTCCAACTCTAATTATTAATTAATTAGCACATTAATTAATTAAGTCACCTTTGGTGTCGCCCCCACCATAAAATTGGACTTACTCTTGAAGTCCGAATTAACCTCACCCGAGTCTAAATTCCAGACTCCCGAATTATTTAACCTTTACCTAAATCAGATTTATCTCTCGGTATTCCTCAACCGTTATTCCCGGACTTGTTCACTACATCTATATTTAATCCTTTCGAACACCTTCCCAAAAATTCAGCCTTAGTATGTCATACCTAATTTCTCCAAAACCCAACAATTTTAAATTATGATGTCACACTAAGTCGTCTCCAAATTCTAAATTAACTTTAGTCACCATTAATTAGATCTTAAAACCCATGTATTAATTTCTCACCTAATTAATTCTTGGAAAAAGATTAAATTAACATTTTCTTCATATAAAAGAAAACTGGGCGAACTGTCAAAATCTGTCGACCATCGATCGATCGACCCCAGACCTTCGATCGATCGATCGAGCAGGTCTTCGTCTTCTTCGCGAAGATAGATTCAGCCATGGACGATTTTTCCCAAACCCTAGTTTTCTCTACCAGCAACCTTAATCCCTCTTAACATTAATACATGTTAGAAACCTTATTAGGGACCTCCAGAATGTCCACCAACATCATTAATTCGTCCATTAACTACAATTTATGTATTTGGGGAAAAATCCATCTTTAACCCTTTACCCATTTACAACCCAAGTTCCATCATCAAATCCGTTTCTAATTATCCAGATAACATCCTACCAGATACATATATTAACATACAAATTTCAGATTTTTACATAAACCCTTTCCAAATTCCGTAAATCAGATTATTATCTTCAAAATCCGATTTCGCCACTAACACCCAAAACGAATTTCCTTAAATACACACATCACATGGATATGAGTCGAAATACATTTTTACATGCTGCAGCAAGTTAACACTTACCTGAAGGTTCATAGAGTCTGAATTTGGAGATGAGTTCCAAGGTTGAAGGTGACCTATGTTAGGTCTCTTGTGATCCCCAAATTTGCCTTTAACTGTTGTTAGGGTTTCTTAACACACTAACCCTTTTCCTAAACTCACATCAGCCGTTTTCTTATTTCTTCTAATTCATTAATTTACCTAAATCCTATTTTTTGCCTAATGGGCCAAGCCCAAATGACCCAATTGCCCCCATGTGTCTAAAAATGCCCCGTGACCCGTTTACTACCCCTGGGTACACTTTTTCGACTATCTCGGCCCATTCGGACTCAACCGTACACTCAGAATTGGCATCCAAATTAATTTATAAAAATACTTATCCCCCACCCCTTTAGTCTATACCGACTACCGATTGCGATAAGTGCATACCCTGTCATTAATACTCGAAATGACTTAAATAATTGATTACTATTCACTTAGTAAATAAATTACCGTAAATATTAAACATTCACTCCTTGATTAATATTTAAATAAAATTTCCCTGATTAATCCAATTAAAATTATGTCTCACAAGTAATTTTCAATTCCCGAATTAATTACATATTTAATTCATGAAAAATGCGGGGTGTTACAACAATGCTATCATCTTCCAAGAATTACTCACTTTATCCAGGGTTACCATATATCGGACTATTATCACACTGCCATGGTAAAAAAAACAAATCACAACGTAGGGGAAGTGGTCATAGTTCCTAACTGGCAAGTGAGAACAAATCATACCCAAGACTTCTCACCCCCAAATGAAATCACACAAACAATAATGGAGGACTATGACCTAGGGACTATACGCACCATGCTCCTCAAGCCAGGGGCCTCACCAACATCACGCAACTTCCCTTGAGATTCTGTCTCAGGCGAATCGATTTGGCTGGGGTCCGAATTGATTCGGTCACTCAGACCTGGGCACCTGCAACATTTCGAATCGATTTGGTAAGGGGCCGAATCGATTCGGCCTATCAGAAGCTAAAAAAATGGCTAATTTTCATCAAAAGCGAAAAACCCAAAAATCAATATATTCATTTTCTAACCATTTTTCTTCAACCCAAACTCATATATAACATCAAAACTCATTATATAACTCAACCCAACTAATTTACAACCTTAAATCCATTATATACACATCAAATGGAAGATTTACCCAAAAATTTAGGTTTTCACATTTAAACCTAAAATCCATAAATTTTATCCACAAATCATGAAATAAAAGTTGCACAAGAATTATTTAGCAAGTTTAATCACTTGCCTCAAAGTTGTAGAGGTTGAATCCTCCTCGAAATTGCGTAATGGCCAGAATCCCCAAACTTTTCTTCGCTTTATCTCTTCCTTTCTTCTTTATCTCTCTCTTTCTGGGGCTTTCTCGTTCTCTTTAATGAGATTGTAATCTCCTATAGGTTTTTAAACCTTAAATCCAAGATACCCAACTTTAAATGATAATACACACTTTAAATGGCTCGGTAACTCTAATTCGAGCCAAATGAAATTAAAATATTTCGGTACCCAAATAATCCCCAATTACAGTCATTATCGCCATTCGAAATACTTTCTAACATCCTCAAATTTTGACTTCAAATGCCAATTTAATAATTTTCAATAAAATACTATTTATTTCTCCCAAAAATAATTAAATTATTGTCCCAAAAATCTCAGAGTATTACAATCCACCAATCAACTTTATTTTGTGGCTAAAATGCTTTATCCCACCAACTTTGGTGAGTATAAATAGGAGAGACATCTTCCATTTTGCGAATCAAGCAACAAGTGAGAGAAAGTATAATCAGGTGAGTGTCCAAATAAATAGTCAGTGTTTTTAGAGTGAGTGAGATGTTTTTTTGAGTAATAAAATTGGGTAATAAATAATAAGTGAGTTTTGTAATATTAGTGGGTCGTTTTAGTGTGCATTTTGTGAGTAAATAACTGTACTGAAATTTGTACAATTATTTTTGTCTAATAAAATAGTTTTATTTGTGGTTCACTGCTTGTGCAATGTTTTACTCAGTAGTGTTTACGGATGACATGTCACGACAAACACCATTTAGATGCCAACACGGCACGGACGACATGATTAATAACAAGGGTGATAATTTTTATACTAACATGACATGACTACTTGTCAAATACGAACAATTATGACATATCGTGCCAATTTTTGATTTATTTCATGTCATGTTGTTGTGTTGTGTCTTAAAATTGTCACCTCAGCAAATGTTATTAAGAGATGGAACAAAAAGAATTGAGGCTCAAATTTGGAGGGATTGAAAAGATCAGAATGAAAGATGTGAACATGATCTGTTCTTTCGTTTTATTTTTATTCTTGTAAATGCAGGAAAGAGGTGTAAAAACTAATTTAATTTGTGTAGGGCACTAAACACAAACAATCTATAAACCCTAAAATCTTCAACATCATGATTTTCGTTCTTAAACCTCCTATCAGAGCTGAAAAGATTGGAGGAGCAATCGACCTTAGCAATCTCTAATCGGGTTGAATTTTAGACTGTAGCTTCATCTTGTCTTCGGCAGAAATGTGTTCCAGTTTCACCACATTCCTACGATTAGATCTTACTACATGGTCAGAACACTATTCCAAAAATTTACCTTCATTGAGAAATTGAATTTCTTTCTCTTTCCTATTGAATTGGTGTTGTCTTAAAAGTAGTGAATATGTACTTCACCACTATAGGCATAGATATTACACAAATCTCAAACTGTCTTTTAATCTCAATTGTGCATCACAGTAGATACTCAAGATTCCTTAATCCTTAATTAATAAAAGTTGTCCTTTGATTAAACATCTTAATAACATCGACTCTTGGTACTTGAAGTACCCTTTCATTAACCAAAGTGACTCTTTCTATAATTTAATTATTGAACACATTATGAAAGAATTTTTATTTAAAATAATTTTAACAAGCGATAGTTGCAAATTTTGTACTTTTTGCTTTTAGTAGTTGCTGTAAAGTATAGCTCAATTGATCTTTCAATCTTAATCTACAAGTTAAGAACTTATGTTTTGAATGTGTTTGAAGATTAATTAATTTTCTCTTTAACTTTGTAATGATATATCTTCTTTCATGTTATTGGAACTAATAGGCAATTTTTTTATATTTTCAAGACTCGGCGGAAAAAAATATATAAAGATAAAAAATCCAAGAACTAGCGGACAAAAACACTCATAATGCCTAGGATATTATGTTAATTCCCTTTCTCATTAACATAATATACCTGTCAATCTTAAAAAATTGAATTAATTATTTGATTTGTGTTGGGATTAAATGTTGTGCGATAGAAACTCGTAAAATATACAAATCAATCTTAAAGATATATTTAATTTATTGCTTCATTGGGATCGACTTGAATTTGGCTACATTACCAATAAGCATATTAAAATAGGGCCATAAATAAAAATCTCAATCTGAGATTCACGGAATAATATATTCATGCTTAAACCCATATATAAGTTATTTAATATTTTCAAATCAAAATCCATCACTATTTGTAGGTAGGTGGTAATGTTTAATCATGCTCAAATTTTTGCAGCTGAATCAAATGAGTTATAATTGTTTTCTCCCCAACCAATTCAGCCACAAAAGAAAATGGTAAAATCATCTTGTTATGTGCAAGGATAATCTTCAATTTTATTTCAGCAGCTCATCATGGATAAAGTCAGATGATTGTGAACATAAAAATATTTTGCAAATGAGTAGCGTGTTAATTCGAAAGATTAGTAATTAGTTTCAAGCATATACATCTCTTATCTTGCAAATACAAAAAATTCTAAAGGTTCCATGTATAATCTTCAGTGTTGAGTGTTCATTTCCAATTTTAAGTGTTTCTCCTAAACATTATATGTTAGGAAATTTTGAAAAGAGCATTTTAATTAGTATAATATATCTCTGGTCTTTGTTTGTATATAATCTTGGGTTCTTCTTATTATTGATTTTATTGGTACATACTTTATTGGCTCTGTTTTTAGCTATTTTTTTTACATGCTTTATAGCCAATCCCAATCATAGTTAACTCTTGGGATAAAAGAATATAGTCATTAGCAACAATTATCATATCAAATCGTCCTTGATAAACTACAATTTTCAAAGAGACTGATATAAATTAGATTTGGTTAACTTGATTTTTATTTTGAGCTTTCTGTGGTATTTTTTCCAAGCTACAAGTGGCAGGATATACACTAATATACATGAGAAATGGTTAACCTGATATTTTTGTTTTCAGCTTTTTGTGACATTTTTTCAAGATACTAAGGGCAGGCAAGAACACAAGCTATCTAACTATAACTTTGTTCTTTTTTGTTAAAAATGCTACAAGTAACAGTGGAGACTGCGACATTTCTTATTTTTTTCAATAAATAGTTTGTTATTAAGAGGAGCATCATATATTCATCATTACATTATTTCCGATAGCTCAGCTATTATCGATTACCTTTAAAAAAATCATCACATTTTTTATTTATTATTTATAGCTTGAATTGTCTATGCATTTGAAAATGAAATCGTGTAGGTTTATTTCTTTACCCTTTTATGTTTATTTTCCTTACTGTATATGTGTTCATTCTCGTGTCTTTTTTTGTTGGACGTCGTAGTAATTAAACTTATTTTATCTCAATCGGGAGTCACATGTAGACTAATTTGAAGTAGAGATAAGAGATATATTTTAATTGACTCAAATGATAATTTAGAGGTCACGAATGACTCCGAAAGGGTCGAAATAGTCAAAATATTGTACTCGGGGGTATAGTTTAGGTCCCGGGTAAATTTTTGACCAAATCGGTACCTATTGAGGGAATTTTGGTCATTGGAAAAATTGAGGTTAAGGGACATACGAATTTTGGGTCTTTTATCTGATGATTAAAAGTGGGACTTAGGGTAAAAGAATCCAAAAGCATGAAAAAAAAAACGTTACTAATGCCGTTTAATACAAGATTAAACTGTATAAGCAACTCCGAGATGTTTGTTGTAGAAATCCTTTTCTTTTTAAAATAAAAATTATAAACAACAAGATGTGTTTACAAAAACTTATGTACGAGAGTAATCAAGACTTTGTAATCAGTTTTTAAAACTAAGACAGTTTCAAAAATTCAACACACTATAGAATGAGATGAGGAGATGAAGATAATCAGAACACACAGTTTTTAACGTGGTAAAACCTCTCCCAATAGAGGAAACATCCACGTTGACTTCTAAGTCACAAAAGTAAAAATCCACTAACAACAAATAGCAGTTACAAACAATACAACATACATGCACACAAATCAACCTATTCTAAGTTTAGGAATATACCCCACTTGGTGTCCTTCTAACTTCTCATAGATCTGATTGTTGATGATGTTCTTCCAGTTTGATAACTTCCTTTGCTTTAGCTTCCTTGCGTCGACTCAATAATCTTTGATCTTATTCACAACACTTGCAGTGTAGTAGTGTGTTTAAGTGTTTGTGATGTGATTCCTGTCAACATGCATGAACTCACACACACTTAATTTCACAGACAGTCCTATAAAATTACATATAAAGACTATATGCTGTGATTTTCTTTTCTTTCTTTCTTACAGAACTTGAAACCTTTTTTACCTTTAAATATAACCCAGATTCCACGGATATCTTGCTTCAAAATCGGTCAAGATCTTAATCAATCTCTGTTTTAAAAATATTTTTGAGATTGAAAATCTCCAAGTGTGAATCCAACTAGGTCAAGGTTAAGTTTCATAAGAATAGAAACCATAAAACATTTTTAAAACTAAATCAGTAAGGATTTTCTTAAATCGAGAAAGAAACATGCAGATCTAGTGAAAATGTAACATGCAGAGTGTAGATCTATAATTTCTATGAAGAAGAAATACAGATCTTCACACGAATGTTTAAGTTGGTAATAAGATCACTGATTAAGAGGTTACAGCTTCAAAATGAACAACCAAGAAACACCACTCTCTCACAAACACCTAAGGTTGTGTTTGGGGTTGTGTGTATACGAAGGTCTGAATCAGATTTGAAGTGTTTAGGGTTAGGGTTAGGGTTTGGATAACACAGTTTTTCCTTTCTCTCTCTTCTCTCTTTTCTTTTCTCTCTTCTCTCTCACTTCTCTCTTCTCTTTATTTATTTTTTTCTCTCAGAAATGACGACTGTCAAAAGTCTTGAAAGGTTGAGAATTAGGGGCTTTTGTAGGAGTGGAGGAAGATTCTGGAGAGTCGAAGGGAATCAAGGGCTGAGATTAAGTCTTCCTAATATTGACTTGATCTAAGGGTTATAAGAAGGCGGTGGTTAAGTCGAATGTGATTGGTTCACAGGATAGCACACGGATAAGTTTAAAACAAATGCAGGCCATCGATAAGGATTGATCCAACGATCAGCAAACCACCAGGCAACCCTCTCACATAACAAACACAAATTGATGCATCGGGAAGTTGACAGGTGTTGGCATATAAGTGGCTAACAAACGCGCGCCAAAGTTAATTACAGGCTGCACCCTGAAGTCTCTAGCGCATTTACATTCTACCCAATCAAACATTCAAATGAAAAATGAATTTTTCAAAATAGAAAATTAACCCCACAAATTTTATAATCACACTTTTATTAATGAAAACATTATTTAAAAAATGTTTAAAAATTCCTAAAAATTATTAAAACAACATTTTAAGGGGAATTTAACACACAATCAATTTTAAGCAAAATATTCACATGTTATGCACTTCTAATGTGTGTAGTGTGATTCAATTTATACCTTCTTGGATTATTGAAGAGGATTAGAGAGATTAATTCTGAGGCTCTTTGGATTCTAGGATGGACAACAAATTGTGTCACTATTTCCAAATTAGTTGAGCACTTATACAATATAGACTTAAGCAAGTCAAAGGTATAAGGTGCTTCAATCTCCCCCTTTGGAAATATGAGACAAAATCTCCTTTGAGTTAGCTTAAACTCTTAGGGAACCACAAACAATAAAACCTAGTCCTATACAAAGATACTATCTACCCATTTCCTAGAAAGTCAAAAATTACATAACTCAACTATTTACAAAATTTGTACACTAGAAATGGTAGACAATCAGTAGAAGAGATTCCTACAAATATGCACACTGAGATCAAGCAGTTTAGATGAACTGTGAACAAAACATTGAACCCGTAAGACTCAAATTTCTCCCTCATTTTGTCTCAAATGGACAAAGGGTAAAAATTTAGGTCTTCAGAGTTTAATCGGCACATACCATACCTATAGAATTATGCAAATATAGAAATTTGTTATAGTCTAAAGGTTTAGTGAACATGTCTGCAAGTTGCAGATCAGTAGGCAGGTAATGGATTTCTAACTCCTTAGTTTCAACAAGTACGCGTATAAAATGATGTCTTATTTTAATATGCTTAGTTCGCGAGTGTTAAATCGGGTTTTTAGATATGTTAATAGCGCTTTTATTGTCACAATACAATTGTAACTGATCTTCTTTAATCCCATAGTCGCTTAACATTTGTTTTATCTATAATAATTGAGCACAGCAACTTCCAGCTGTTATATATTCGGACTCAACCGTAGATAAAGATGTGCAATTCTGTTTTTTGCTACTCCAACCAACTAAATTATTGCCGACATAATAGCAGGCACCTGATGTACTTTTACTATCATCAGTACATCCGGCCCAATCAGCATCAGTATACCCTATGATGGTACGACAGGTATCATTAGTGTACCTAAGTCCAAGATTAAGAGTGCCTTTTATGTACTTTATTATACGTTTTACACACGATAAATGGTTCTCTTTAGGGTTATTCTGGTAACGAGCACACAGACATACAACATACATGATATCTGGTCGTGAGGCAGTTAGATAGAGTAGGCTACCAATCATACTACGATAAAGTGTGGAATTAACTGACTTTCCATTTTCATCTGTACATAATTTAACAGTAGTACTCATAGGCGTTTTGGCAACTTTAGCATTATCTAAACCAAATTTCTTAACAAGATCTAAGGCATACTTAGTTTGAGAGACAAATAGTCCATCAGAATTTTGTTTCACTTGAAATCTTAAGAAAAGTTGTAGCTCCCCCATAAGGGACATGTGAAACTCCTTATGCATAATAGCAGAAAAAGATTTAACTTCGGATGTTGAAGTGGACCCAAAAATGATGTCGTCTATATAGACTTGGGCTATAATAATGTTTTTGTCAAAATGTTTGACAAAGAGGGTCTGGTCATTTCCTCCTCTCTTAAAACCCTTATCCAACAAAAAGTTGGAAAGTCGTTCATACCAAGCTCGAGGAGCTTGTTTTAAGCCATACAAAGCCTTTTTTAGACGAAAGACATGGTCAGGGTATTTAGGGTAAATGAACCCTTTGGGTTGTTCTACATACGTTTCTTCGGACAGAATTCCATTGAGGAAAGCATACTTGACATCCATTTGATAAAGTGTAAATTTTAAGTGACACGCTATGGCGAAAAGGAGTCGAACATATTCAAGACAAGTGACAAGGGAAAATGTCTCGCTAAAATCTATTCCTTCTATTTGTGAGTAACCTTGAGCAACTAGTCTAGCTTTGTTTCTAAGGATTACCCCATTTTCATCAGATTTGTTCTTAAAGATCCAACGTGTGCCAATAACTTTTTTGTTTTGAGGCCGCGGTACAAGATACCAGACATCATGAATGACAAATTGTAAAAGTTCTTCCTGCATAGCAGAAATTCAGTGTGTGTCATTCAATGCTTCATTAACATTTTTCGGTTCCACAAGGGAGACAAAACATGCATAATTAGCATAATTTCTTAACTGGGATCTAGTACGAACTGGCTCATTAGGATTACCGACCACGTTGTCAATGGGATGATCTTTAGAGACCCAACCAGGTACTTCTGGACTCTCAATAGGTAATGAGTCATCTATTTCCGGTGAATCAGTTTTGAAATCATTTTCAGATTCAACCACAATAGGTGATTCAGAAATCTTATTTTCGACAATAGTGTCGCTTACAATTACATTTATCGATTCCATAAGGGCCTTAGTACGCAGATTGTATATACGGTAAGCAAGACTGTTGGGAGAGTATCCTAAGAAGATGGCTTTATCACCACGCGTTTCGAATTTAGACAGATGTTCTCTGTCTTTACAGACATAACACTGACTTCCGAAAGTTCTCAGATATTTCAGATTAGGCTTCTTACCGTACCACAACTCATAAGGGGTTTGTTTAGTGTTTTTCCTAAGGTAAACCCTATTAATGATATGACATGCAGTTCTAATAGATTCTACCAAGAAGTATTTAGGTAGAGATTTGGCATGCAACATGACACGTGCCATCTCTTGAAGAGTTCGGTTTTTCCTTTCAGTAATACCATTCTGCTGAGGAGTCTTAGGGGAACTGAATTCGTGTTTGTAACCGTTATAGTTAAAATATTCAACTATTCCTGTTTCTATGAACTCTCCCCCTCTATCACTACGAATACGATTGACTTGTGTGTCCTTCTCATTTTCAATTCTTAGTAAAATTTTCAAACAATTCTGAAACATGTTAGATTTTTGTTTCAAGAAGGCAACCCAAGTGAATCGAGTGAAATCATCAACCATGACAAGGATATAATTGTGTCCACAAAGACTAACAATTCTAGAGGGAGCAATAAGGTCCATATGGATGAGATCCAGAGGTCTAGAGGTGATAATTTCTTTAACTTTTTTATGCGAAGTCTTAACTATTTTTCCTTCCTGGCAATGACCACAGACAACACTGGAAATAGGTTTAATTTTAGGATTTCTTCTAACAGTCTCTTGACTAGACAATCTACCAAGGATATCATAACTTAGGTGACCCATACGATTATGCCAGATTTCATTGTCATCCATTCTGACAATGTTACAAGTTTCAGAACCAGTCTTGACAGTATAACAATTGTCAGGTGTTCTAAATCCGGTAATAATGCATTTACCTTTATCATTTATAATTTTTTAATTGTTCTTTGAAATGGTAACTGTATGGTCAGAGTCACAAAATTGTGATATACTTAGGAGGTTGGCTTTAAGGCCTTTAACTAAAAGTACATTTTCGAGAGTAGGCATTCCCTCTTCTTTTAGGGTTCCTTTACCTATGATCTGGGATGAAACTCCGTCACCAAAGACTACTTTGCCTCCAACAAATCTGGTTTTGTTTAAGAGTTTGGTTTCATCTCCTGTCATATGTTTGGAGCATCCTGAATCTAAGTACCAACCAGATGAAGTGTGTTCAACTTTTAAAGCAGTGATAACAATGTTACACTTCATTTGGGGTAAAAGATCATCTTTTCTAACCCAAATAGCTCTAGTTTTAATTTTGCACAAGTTTTCCCTCATTTGATAAAATTTTTGAGAAACAGCTTTTTGTCGAAAAACATTTGGAGCAACAAACTGATTTTTGTGTAAAATTTGAGCTTTTGGTTTAGGAAAGTTTCTTGGAGCCTTTCTCTTAAATGAACTCTTAGTTTTGGTCTTTCTATTCCTATAGATAGAGTTCTTGTCAGGTTGTCTTGGAAGGACATAATTGTTACAATTTTGCCTAGAATAGTCAAAGTTCTTGTAGACAGAAGAGTTGTACACAGGGGTGTTTAGACGCCTAGCATAACAACCTTCAAAGGAATGACCATAAATGTCACAGTAGGAGCAATATTGATTGCTTGAGGGATGAACTTCCTTAGGAAAACTTCTAAAGATGGGTTTAACAACATTCTGTTCAGAAGTACTATTCCTAGGAGGGATGGTTTTAAAGGTGGATTCAGCCTTTCTGATCAATGGACAGACATATTTAGTCTTAAATGTAGTGTCAGCCTTAGAATTACTAGACTCTCCAATGTATTTCTGTTGTTGCTTTTGATCAAATTCCTTTTTAATAAAATGAAAATCTGGACATGTTTCCATTGGTCTTTTGCCCCCAGAAACAAACTTAATAGGTTCAAGATTTGTAGTTTGTTGTTTGTTCTTAGGGCAAAATCCAATACCGGTTCGATCATCAGAATTGGTCTTGGAGTCAACAACAAAGTCAGTAAAACAATTTGAATTTTTTTCAAACTTATAAATTTTTTTGAAAATTGTAGCTGTCTTTGTTTTTGCTTCCTCCAGTTCTAATAATGTTCCCTTGTATTTCATTTCCAGGGTTTCATTAGTTTTAGTCAAGTCTTTTAATTTTTGATCAAAAGTTTCAATTTTGGATTGATGAGACAGACACTGGTTAGTGTATTCTTCAGCATTCAACTTCACAATAAGACTTAGATCATCTAATTTCTTAGTCAGGTCTCTAACAGTCTTCTCCAGTCTAGTGCCTTTTTTGAGAGTTTTAGCATACAAAGTATGAATATCTGGGAGGTCATCTGTGTCTGAGTTGCTAAGTGAAGTGTGTGTAGTGACCCCTAATGACTCAGTTTTAGTACTCACGCACCCATTTACATCGTCATTATCGATATCACTTTGACTCACACACACGGAACTAGAACTAGCAACATTTTCATATAATAACGCATCTAGGCCAGTCAAAGCAGTATTCACACAAGCAGGAGTATGAGCATCATTATCACACACAGGCATATCATCATTGTAAATGATCTTAGCATAAAAGGACACGCAAGGGTCAAGTACATTTAATGACTCAAGTTCCTCTTCATCAGAGTCACTTGAATCATTCCAAGTTTTACAGACATTGGCTCTATTGTGTGTGTTGGCTTTATTCAGATTAACTCTGCAATCGTGAGCAATGTGACCTAGTTTCCCAGATCTAAAACATTCAATCTTTTTAAGGTCTCTGCTGGGTCTGGAGTTGTTGTCCTTAGGATGTTTGTCAAGACCTCTCTCATGAGGTTTGGGATTAGACAGAGTAGGATAGTTAGGCCTGCCTTGTTTAGTTGCCTGTTTGTTTCTAAATTTAACAATTTTCTTAAATTGTTTAGACATTAAGGCAATCTGATTATCTTGTTTGTCTATATCACACTACTCATCAGAGTCAGAGTTGATCAAATTAGTCTCAAGTTTAGATATCTTAGAGGCAAAACTCAAGTTAGAGTTGGGCTGTTTTCTTTGTGAATGATTTAATTGTTTCTTAAAATCTAATTCCATTTCCACAGTCCTAAGTTTGCTACTGAGTAACTCAGGGGTAAGGTTTTGATCACTCATTTCCTCAATAGCATACCTCTTGCTGTCAAACTTTTGTGGTAATGATCTTAGAATTTCATAAACAATTTCATTCCTATCATATGTTATACCATTAGCATGCAACTTAGTAACTATATCAGTTAAGTTCATGTAAAAGTCATCAAAAGACTCAGAGTCAGACATAATTAAAGAGTTGTACTGCTGAGTAAGCATTTGAGTTTTAGCAGCTTTAACTCTTGAGTCTCCTTCATGGGCAGTGATTAATGTGTCCCAAGCTTCCTTAGAAGTGACACAAGATGAGATTCTCTTGAACTCATACTCATTAATAGACATAAAAATGGCATTCGTACCTTTATTGTTATTTCGAGAAATAGTTTTCTCTTCTTGGGTAAACTCACTTAAGATTTTATTTACCCTCTCATCACTTCCTTCAGTGGCTGGTTTAGTAGGATAAGTGTATCCATTTTCAATAATGTCCCAGACATCATCTCCTAAAGTCCCTTGGATGAAGGCAACCATTCTTACTTTCCCGTAAGCAAAGTTGTTTCCATCAAAGAGTGGAGGTCTGGACAGATTACCAAACCTTTCATTCTTCTCGTCCATAGTTAGGTTTTTCAGAAAACGATTTCAGAAACACAAGATCTTTTTGAAATAAAAGTTTACAGGGGTCTTATACCAATTGAAAAAAAAATGTTACTAATTCCGTTTAATACAAGATCAAACTGTACAAGCAACTTCGAGATGTTTGTTGAAGAAACCCTTTTCTTTTGAAAATAAAAATTATAAACAACAAGATGTGTTTACAAAAACTTATGTACGAGAGTAATCAAGACTTTGTAATCACTTTTTAAAACTAAGACAGTTTCAAAAATTCAGCACACTATAGAATGAGATGAGGAGAAGAAGATAATCAGAACACACAGTTTTTAACATGGTTAAACCTCTCCCAATGGAGGAAACATCCACGGTGACTTCTAAGTCACAAATGTAAAAATCCACTAACAACAAATAGTAGTTACAAACAATACAACATACATGCACACAAATCAACCTATTCTAAGTTTAGGAATATACCCCACTTGGTGTCCTTCTAACTTCTCATAGATCTGATTGTTGATGATGTTCTTCCAGTTTGATAACTTCCTTTGCTTTAGCTTCCTTGCATCGACTCAATAATCTTTGATCTTATTCATAACACTTGCAGTGTAGTAGTGTGTTTAAGTGTTTGTGATGTGATTCCTATCAACATGCATGAACTCACACACACTTAATTTTACAGACAGTCCTATAAAATTACATATAAAGACTATATGCTTTGATTTTCTTTTCTTTCTTTCTTACAGAACTTGAAACCCTTTTTACCTTTAAATATAACCCAGATTCCACGGATATCTTGCTTCAAAATCGGTCAAGATCTTAATCAATCTCTATTTTAAAAATATTTTTGAGATTGAAAATCTCCAAGTGTGAATCCAACTAGGTCAAGGTTAAGTTTCATAAGAATAGAAACCATAAAACATTTTTAAAACTAAATCAGTAAGGATTTTCTTAAATCGAGAAAGAAACATGCAGATCTAGTGAAAATGTAACATGCAGAGTGTAGATCTATAATTTCCATGAAGAAGAAATACAGATCTTCACACGAATGTTTAAGTTGGTAATAAGATCACTGATTAAGAGATTACAGCTTCAAAATGAACAACCAAGAAACACCACTCTCTCACAAACACTCAAGGTTGTGTTTGGGGTTGTGTGTATACGAAGGTTTGAATTAGATTTGAAGTGTTTAGGGTTAGGGTTAGGGTTTGGCTAACACAGTTTTTCCTTTCTCTCTCTTCTCTCTTTTATTTTCTCTCTTCTCTCTCACTTCTCTCTTATCTTTATTTATTTTTTTCTCTCAGAAATGACGACTGTCAAAAGTCTTGAAAGGTTGAGAATTAGAGGGCTTTTGTAGGAGTGGAGGAAGATTCTGGAGAGTCGAAGGGAATCAAGGGCTGAGATTAAGTCTTCTTAATATTGACTTGATCTAAGGGTTATTAGAAGGCGGTGGTTAAGTCGAATATGATTGGTTCACAGGATAGCACACGGATAAGTTTAAAACAAATGCAGGCCATCGATAAGGATTGATCCAACAATCAGCAAACCACCAGGCAACCCTCTCACATAACAAACACAAATTGATGCATCGGGAAGGTGAAAGGTGTTGGCATATAAGTGGCTAACAAACGCGCGTCAAAGTTAATTACAGGTTGCACCCTGAAGTCTCTAGCGCATTTACATTCTACCCAATAAAACATTCGAATGAAAAATGAATTTTTCAAAATAGCAAAATTAACCCCACAAATTTTATAATCACACTTTTATTAATGAAAACATTATTTAAAAAATGTTTAAAAATGTTTAAAAATTCCTAAAAATTATTAAAACAACATTTTAAGGGGAATTTAACACACAATCAATTTTAAGCAAAATATACACATGTTATGCACTTCTAATGTGTGTAGTGTGATTCAATTTATACCTTCTTGGATTATTGAAGAGGATTAGAGAGATTAATTCCGAGGCTCTTTGGATTCTAGGATGGACAACAAATTGTGTCACTATTTCCAAATTAGTTGAGCACTTATACAATATAGACTTAAGCAAGTCAAAGGTATAAGGTGCTTCAATCTCCCCCTTTGGAAATATGAGACAAAATCTCCTTTGAGTTAGCTTAAACTCTTAGGGAACCACAAATAATAAAACCTAGTCCTATACAAAGATACTATCTACCCATTTCCTAGAAAGTCAAAAATTACATAACTCAACTATTTACAAAATTTGTACACTAGAAATGGTAGACAATCAGTAGAAGAGATTCCTACAAATATGCACACTAAGATCAAGCAGTTTAGACGAACTGTGAACAAAACATTGAACCCGTAAGACTCAAATTTCTCCCCCGTTTTGTCTAAAATGGACAAAGGGTAAAAATTAAGGTCTTCAGAGTTTAATCGGCACATATCATACCTATAGAATTACGCAAATATAGAAATCTGTTATAGTCTAAAGGTTTAGTGAACATGTCTGCAAGTTGCAGATCAGTAGGCAGGTAATGGATTTCTAACTCCTTAGTTTCAACAAGTACGCGTATAAAATGATGTCTTATTTTAATATGCTTAGTTCGCGAGTGTTAAATCGGGTTTTTAGATATGTTAATAGCACTTTTATTGTCACAATACAATTGTAACTGATCTTCTTTAATCCCATAGTCGCTTAACATTTGTTTTATCCATAATAATTGAGCACAGCAACTTCCAGCTGCTATATATTCAGACTCAACCGTAGATAAAGATGTGCAATTCTGTTTTTTGCTACTCTAACCAACTAAATTATTGCCGACATAATAGCAGGCACCTGATGTACTTTTACTATCATTAGTACATCCGGCCCAATCAGCATCAGTATACCCTATGATGGTACGACAGGTATCATTAGTGTACCTAAGTCCAAGATTAAGAGTGCCTTTTATGTACTTTATTATACGTTTTACACACGATAAATGGCTCTCTTTAGGGTTATTCTGGTAACGAGCACACATACATACAACATACATGATATCTGGTCGTGAGGCAGTTAGATAGAGTAGGCTACCAATCATACTACGATAAAGTGTGGAATCAACTGACTTTCCATTTTCATCTGTACATAATTTAACAGTAGTACTCATAGGCGTTTTGGCAACTTTAGCATTATCTAAACCAAATTTCTTAACAAGATCTAAGGCATACTTAGTTTGAGAGACAAATAGTCCATCAGAATTTTGTTTCACTTGAAATCTTAAGAAAAGTTGTAGCTCCCCCATAAGGGACATGTGAAACTCCTTATGCATAATAGCAGAAAAAGATTTAACTTCGGATGTTGAAGTGGACCCAAAAATGATGTCGTCTACATAGACTTGGGCTATAATAATGTTTTTGTCAAAATGTTTGACAAAGAGGGTCTGGTCATTTCCTCCTCTCTTAAAACCCTTATCCAACAAAAAGTTGGAAAGTCGTTCATACCAAGCTCGAGGAGCTTGTTTTAAGCCATACAAAGCCTTTTTTAGACGAAAGACATGGTCAGGGTATTTAGGGTAAATGAACCCTTTGGGTTGTTCTACATACGTTTCTTCGGACAAAATTCCATTGAGGAAAGCATACATGATATCCATTTGATAAAGTGTAAATTTTAAGTGACACGCTATGGCGAAAAGGAGTCGAACAGATTCAAGAAGAGTGACAAGGGAAAATGTCTTGCTAAAATCGATTCCTTCTATTTGTGAGTAACCTTGAGCAACTAGTCTAGCTTTGTTTCTAAGGATTACCCCATTTTCATCAGATTTGTTCTTAAAGATCCAACGTGTGCCAATAACTTTTTTGTTTTGAGGCCGCGGTACAAGATACCAGACATCGTGAATGACAAATTGTAAAAGTTCTTCCTGCATAGCAGAAATTCAGTGTGTGTCATTCAATGCTTCATTAACATTTTTCGGTTCCACAAGGGAGACAAAACATGCATAATTAGCATAATTTCTTAACTACGATCTAGTACGAACTGGCTCATTAGGATTACCGACCACGTTGTCAATGGGATGATCTTTAGAGACCCAACCAGGTACTTCTGGACTCTTAATACGTAATGAGTCATCTATTTTTGGTGAATCAGTTTTGAAATCATTTTCAGATTCAACCACAATAGGTGATTCAGAAATCTTATTTTCGACAATAGTGTCGCTTACAATTACATTTATCGATTCCATAAGGGCCTTAGTACGCAGATTGTATATACGGTAAGCAAGACTGTTGGGAGAGTATCCTAAGAAGATGGCTTTATCACCGCGCGTTTCGAATTTAGACAGATGTTCTCTGTCTTTACAGACATAACACTGACTTTCGAAAGTTCTCTGATATTTCAGATTAGGCTTCTTACCGTACCACAACTCATAAGGGGTTTGTTTAGTGTTTTTCTTAAGGTAAACCCTATTAATGATATGACATGCAGTTCTAATAGATTCTACCAAGAAGTATTTAGGTAGAGATTTGGCATGCAACATGACACGTGCCATCTCTTGAAGAGTTCGGTTTTTCCTTTCAGTAATACCATTCTGCTGAGGAGTCTTAGGGGAACTGAATTCGTGTTTGTAACCGTTATAGTTACAATATTCAACTATTCCTGTTTCTATGAACTCTCCCCCTCTATCACTACGAATACGATTGACTTGTGTGTCCTTCTCATTTTCAATTCTTAGTAAAATTTTCAAACAATTCTGAAACATGTTAGATTTTTGTTTCAAGAAGGCAACCCAAGTGAATCGAGTGAAATCATCAACCATGACAAGGATATAACTGTGTCCACAAAGACTAACAGTTCTAGAGGGAGCAATAAGGTCCATATGGATGAGATCCAGAGGTCTAGAGGTGATAATTTCTTTAACTTTTTTATGCGAAGTCTTAACTATTTTTCCTTCCTGGCAATGACCACAGACAACACTGGAAAAGGTTTAATTTTAGGAATTCTTCTAACAGTCTCTTGACTAGACAATCTACCAAGGATATCATAACTTAGTTAACCCATACGATTATGCCAGATTTCATTGTCATCCATTCTGATAATGTTACAAGTTTTAGAACCAGTCTTGACAGTATAACAATTGTCAGGTGTTCTAAATCCGGTAATAATGCATTTACCTTTATCATTTATAATTTTTTAATTGTTCTTTGAAATGGTAACTGTATGGCAGAGTCACAAAATTGTGATATACTTAGGAGGTTGGCTTTAAGGCCTTTAACTAAAAGTACATTTTCGAGAGTAGGAATTCCCTCTTCTTTTAGGGTTCCTTTACCTATGATCTGGGATGAAACTCCGTCACCAAAGACTACTTTGCCTCCAACAAATCTGGTTTTGTTTAAGAGTTTGGTTTCATCTCCTGTCATATGTTTGGAGCATCCTGAATCTAAGTACCAACCAGATGAAGTGTGTTTAGCTTTTAAAGCATTGATAACAATGTTACACTTCATTTGGGGTAAAAGATCATCTTTTTTAACCCAAATAGCTCTAGTTTTAATTTTGCGCAAGTTTTCCCTCATTTGATAAAATTTTTGAGAAACAGCTTTTTGTCGAAAAACATTTGGAGCAACAAACTGATTATTGTGGAAAATTTGAGCTTTTGGTTTAGGAAAGTTTCTGGGAGCCTTTCTCTTAAATGAACTCTTAGTTTTGGTCTTTCTATTCCTGTAGATAGAGTTCTTGTCAGGTTGTCTTGGAAGGACATAATTGTTACGATTTTGCCTAGAATAGTCAAAGTTCTTGTAGACAGAAGAGTTGTACACATGGGTGTTTAGACGCCTATCATAACAACCTTCAAAGGAATGACCATAAATGTCACAGTAGGAGCAATATTGATTGCTTGAGGGATGACCTTCCTTAGGAAACCTTCTAAAGATGGGTTTAACAGCATTCTGTTTAGAAGTAATATTCCTAGGAGGGATGGTTTTAAAGGTGGATTCAGCCTTTCTGATCAATGGACAGACGTATTTAGTCTTAAATGTAGTGTCAGCCTTAAAATTACTTGACTCTCCAATGTCTTTCTGTTGTTGCTTTTGATCAAATTCCTTTTTAATAAAATGAAAATCTGGACATGTTTCCATTGGTCTTTTGCCCCCAGAAACAAACTTAATAGGTTCAAGATTTGTAGTTTGTTGTTTGTTCTCAGGGCAAAATCCAATACCGGTTCTATCATCAGAATTGGTCTTGGAGTCAACAACAAAGTCAGTAAAACAATTTGAATTGTTTTCAAACTTATAAATTTTTTTGAAAATTATTGCTGTCTTTGTTTTTGCTTCCTCCAGTTATAATAATGTTCCCTTGTATTTCATTTCCAGGGTTTCATTAGTTTTAGTCAACTCTTTTAATTTTTGATCAAAAGTTTCAATTTTGGATTGATGAGACAAACACTGGTTAGTGTATTCTTCATCATTCAGCTTCACAATAAGACTTAGATCATCTAATTTCTTAGTCAGGTCTCTAACAGTCTTCTCCAGTCTAGTGCCTTTTTTGAGAGTTTTAGCATACAAAGTATGAATATCTGGGAGGTCATCTGTGTCTGAGTTGTTAAGTGAAGTGTGTGTAGTGACCCCTAATGATTCAGTTTTAGTACTCACGCACCCATTTACATCGTCATTATCGATATCACTTTGACTCACACACACGGAACTAGAACTAGCAACATTTTCATATAATAAAGCATCTAGGCCAGTCAAAGCAGTATTCACACAAGCAGGAGTATGAGCATCATTATCACACACAGGCATATCATCATTGTAAATGATCTTAGCATAAAAGGACATGCAAGGGTCAAGTACATTTAATGACTCAAGTTCCTCTTCATCAGAGTCACTTGAATCATTCCAAGTTTTACAGACATTGGCTCTATTGTGTGTGTTGGCTTTATTCAGATTAACTCTGCAATCGTGAGCAATGTGACCTAGTTTCCCAGATCTAAAACATTCAATCTTTTTAAGGTCTCTGCTGGGTCTGGAGTTGTTGTCCTTAGGATGTTTGTCAAGACCTCTCTCATGAGGTTTGGGATTAGACAGAGTAGGATAATTAGGCTTGCCTTGTTTAGTTGCCTGTTTGTTTCTAAATTTAACAATTTTCTTAAATTGTTTAGACATTAAGGCAATCTGATTATCTTGTTTGTCTATATCACACTACTCATCAGAGTCAGAGTTGATCAAATTAGTATCAAGTTTAGATATCTTAGAGGCAAAACTCAAGTTAGAGTTGGGATGTTTTCTTTGTGAATGATTTAATTGTTTCTTAAAATCTAATTCCATTTCCACAGTCCTAAGTTTGCTACTGAGTAACTCAGGGGTAAGGTTTTGATCACTCATTTCCTCAATAACATACCTCTTGCTGTCAAACTTTTGTGGTAATGATCTTAGAATTTCAGAAACAATTTCATTCCTATCATATGTTATACCATTAGCATGCAACTTAGTAACTATATCAGTTAAGTTCATGTAAAAGTCATCAAAAGACTCAGAGTCAGACATAATTAAAGAGTTGTACTGCTGAGTAAGCATTTGAGTTTTAGCAGCTTTAACTCTTGAGTCTCCTTCATGGGCAGTGATTAATGTGTCCCAAGCTTCCTTTGAAGTGGCACAAGATGAGATTCTCTTGAACTCATACTCATTAATAGACATAAAAATGGCATTCTTACCTTTATTTTTATTTCGAGAAATAGTTTTCTCTTTTTGGGTAAAGTCACTTAAGATTTTCTTTACCCTCTCATCACTTCCTTCAGTGGCTGGTTTAGTAGGATAAGTGTATCCATTTTCAATAATGTCCCAGACATCATCTCCTAAAGTCCCTTGGATGAAGGCAACCATTCTTACTTTCCCGTAAGCAAAGTTGTTTCCATCAAAGAGTGGAGGTCTGGATAGATTACCAAACCTTTCGTTCTTCTCGTCCATAGTTAGGTTTTTTAGAAAACGATTTCAGAAACACAAGATCTTTTTGAAATAAAAGTTTATAGGGGTCTTATACCAATTGAAAAAAAAACGTTACTAATTCCGTTTAATACAAGATCAAACTGTATAAGCAACTCCGAGATGTTTGTTGAAGAAACCCTTTTCTTTTGAAAATAAAAATTATAAACAACAAGATGAGTTTACAAAAACTTATGTACGAGAGTAATCAAGACTTTGTAATCACTTTTTAAAACTAAGACAGTTTCAAAAATTCAGCACACAATAGAATGAGATGAGGAGAAGAAGATAATCAGAACACACATTTTTTAACATGGTTAAACCTCTCCCAATGGAGGAAACATCCACGGTGACTTCTAAGTCACAAAAGTAAAAATCCACTAACAAAAAATAGCAGTTACAAACAATACAACATACATGCACACAAATCAACCTATTCTAAGTTTAGGAATATACCCCACTTGGTGTCCTTTTAACTTCTCATAGATCTGATTGTTGATGATGTTCTTCCAGTTTGATAACTTCCTTTGCTTTAGCTTCCTTGCGTCGACTCAATAATCTTTGATCTTATTCACACCACTTTAAGTGTAGTAGTGTGTTTAAGTGTTTGTGATGTGATTCCTATCAACATGCATGAACTCGCACACACTTAATTTTACAGACAGTCCTATAAAATTACATATAAAGACTATATGCTGTGATTTTCTTTTCTTTCTTTCTTACAGAACTTGAAACCTTTTTTACCTTTAAATATAACCCAGATTCCACGGATATCTTGCTTCAAAATCGGTCAAGATCTTAATCAATCTCTGTTTTAAAAATATTTTTGAGATTGAAAATCTCCAAGTGTGAATCCAACTAGGTCAAGGTTAAGTTTCATAAGAATAGAAACCATAAAACATTTTTAAAACTAAATCAGTAAGGATTTTCTTAAATCGAGAAAGAAACATGCAGATCTAGTGAAAATGTAACATGCAGAGTGTAGATCTACAATTTCTATGAAGAAGAAATACAGATCTTCACACGAATGTTTAAGTTGGTAATAAGATCACTGATTAAGAGGTTACAGCTTCAAAATGAACAACTAAGAAACACCACTCTCTTACAAACACTCAAGGTTGTGTTTGGGGTTGTGTGTATACGAAGGTTTGAATCAGATTTGAAGTGTTTAGGGTTAGGGTTAGGGTTTGGCTAACACAGTTTTTCCTTTCTCTCTCTTCTCTCTTTTCTTTTCTTTCTTCTCTCTCACTTATCTCTTCTCTCTATTTATTTTTTTCTCTCAGAAATGACGACTGCCAAAAGTCTTGAAAGGTTGAGAATTAGAGGGCTTTTATAGGAGTGGAGGAAGATTCGGGAGAGTCGAAAGGAATCAAGGGCTGAGATTAAGTCTTCCTAATATTGACTTGATCTAAGGGTTATAAGAAGGCGGTGGTTAAGTCGAATGTGATTGGTTCACAGGATAGCACACGGATAAGTTTAAAACACATGCAGTCCATCGATAAGGATTGATCCAACGATCAGCAAACCACCAGGCAACCCTCTCACATAACAAACACAAATTGATGCATCAGGAAGGTGACATGTGTTGGCATATAAGTGGCTAACAAACACGCGTCAAAGTTAATTACAGGTTGCACCCTGAAGTCTCTAGAGCATTTACATTATACCCAATCAAACATTCCAATGAAAAATGAATTTTTCAAAATAGCAAATTAACCCCACAAATTTTATAATCACACTTTTATTAATGAAAACATTATTTAAAAAATGTTTAAAAATGTTTAAAAATTCCCAAAAATTATTAAAACAACATTTTAAGGGGAATTTAACACACAATCAATTTTAAGCAAAATATACACATGTTATGCACTTCTAATGTGTGTAGTGTGATTCAATTTATACCTTCTTGGATTATTGAAGAGGATTAGAGAGATTAATTCTGAGGCTCTTTGGATTCTTGGATGGACAACCAATTTTGTCACTATTTCCAAATTAGTTGAGCACTTATACAATATAGACTTAAGCAAGTCAAAGGTATAAGGTGCTTTAAAGCACACATTAATAGTTATAGAACAAATAAGAGAAACGTCTGTGAGGGTTAAAGTGAGTTTGAAGTAATTTCTCTTTGGGGCTTGCAGTCTTGGAGTATGGAATTGGAGAGGAGACAATCAACCCACCTTCATCAATAAGAAATCAGATCATCTAATCGAGGCCAGTTGTTTATTGCATTTAATTGAGTTATAATGCCCATGTGTAGAAATTTTATGATAATCTTGATTTAATGCATGTTCTTAGGAGAAAAATGATGAATTTGATTCATGATGGTTAGGAATTAATTGAAATCATAAAAGACATGATGACTAAAACGGATTAAATCTAGGATTGGGAATGAATATGTGGGAAGAACACAAAAACCTAGGGTTCTTGAGGATTAAAGGTTTAAATCCATTCTCTAATGTTATTTGTGATTATTTGATGCAAAAACTACATTAGAATTGGTCCTAATGAATGTAGTAATGGTTAGGGACAATTAGTTTAAAGTATGGTGAATTTTTATGAGGCTTAGAGGTCCATTAAAATTGGAAAATGCAGGAATAATGCATGAATAAGGCGAAGTAGAAATCTGAACCATTTCGAATCGATTCGGACAATACTGAATCGATTCGGCTAAAGCGAATCAATTCGGTCTAGTGCGAATCAATTCGGTTACCCAGAAAATCTGAAAAACATCCCTTTTGCCTTAATTCCCTAAATCGTTGTTATGATATTTTTTAGGACATTGATTAAGTAAAATTTAGAGATTAAAATATAACAGTAGGAGTATGAAGGGGAAATAGCTTAGTCTTATTGAGAGTATTAAGACGAGATTGAATGGGTTAAACTATACTATAATAAATTTGACAGACAGATAAGGAATTTCAAAAAATGGAATGAATTGATATGTAGACCAGTAGGGTGAGTTACGCTTAACTACTAAAATTTATAAAGGGGTAACTAGGACCCTTACAGTGGTGTGAATACTCATGAATATGATAAGTGGGATAATTCTTAAAGAACTTAGTACGGCGGGTATACGAGAGAAATATACTACGTACACGTGGGAATTCTTAGGTGGTGTAAATACCTATTAAATATATATATTTAGACGGTGTGAATACCTAAAGTATATTGGATGTATTGGGGTCAAGGGAATATCCAGACCAATACATGAAAGTTCGATTTGGGGCTAAGGACTATCCGGACCAAAAGCAAACATAAATATTGGGGTCAATGGAACATCCAGACCAATATAAATATATATAACATTTACACTGGGGTAGAGGGCTATCCGAACCAATGTGAATGACATGATACATTGGGGTCGAAGGAACATCCGAACCAATAAATCCATAATTTGTGACACGAGGATATTATAGTGAGATATATTTATTTGTGTATATTGTACGTGAAATATATATTGTACGAATTATCTACTTATGTGTGACAGTAGATAGTTAGATAAAGTATATCTAAAAAGAATGACTTAAGTTAAGAAACCTAATTATACGATTTAGCTTATAACAAATGTGAATATTATTTAAAATTATGGATACCGGAATGATAAATTAAGTTGAGAACTTAATGTATTGATTTAAAAGATAACATGTTAGGAATGTTACATACGTTGATAATTGGCGTATGAGAGATGTTAATAAATTAGTACTATATGGGCGGTACGAGAACTTAGACATGTAGGTAAGATCGGTTGAATAGTTTAATCTAGTTAGCTTGGGTAGTATAGCTAAGTTGGATAAGTATAAAACATTAGGCATGCTCTCTGGATGAGATGTGAGGAAAACTCAAGAGAAAGTGTACGTGAACATGTATAATCAATAACTGGATTTTATTATAATAAATACTTGCTAAATATTTTCAAAAACGTTTTGCGTACTAACACTTGCTATAAAATCTTTCTAAAAACCTTTTAGGTGTCTAGCCATAGCGACGCCAAGCGTGACTTCCATCCAGGGACTCGGAGGTATTGCACTGTAGATGCTGACAGGACTTGATTTGATTAGACGATTCCCTCATTCAGATTTAGTGTAGGATCCCATTTTCATATTCCATTTATAGACATAATGTCCATCAACAGTTTTTAGTTATTTAGATTTGTTATCCTTATGGAGTATTTGTTTTTTTGAATTTTGGAAGATGGCTTATTCAGCAAACCTTTATTCATTTATATATTATGATGGTTGGATTCTATTATATTTTGAATGGTGTTAATGATGAGGATGAGATTGAAGATGAAGATAAACATTCACATCAAACATATAAGAGACAAAGATTTTTAAAGTGGTTCGGCTATAAGGAAAAGCCTACGTCCACTATTATCTTATTCCCAGGGGTTTACAACAGCGCAATATGGTGTAGAGAGAGAAAGAGGTGTGTATCTTGTGTATGGTGTCTCTTAGTTGTCAGATATTCACCCCTCTTGGCTAAGGGGATGCATGTATTTATAGTGATAGAAGTTAAACAGATACAATGTCTTTATACATTAAGACATTTATATCTATATACAATGAATGTAAGAGAGACAATGCCTTTATACATTCAGACATTTATGTCTATATATAATGAATCTAGTTGTTGGTTTTATAGGATGGTTGATCTTCCCTAGGTTGCTTGGAATGCCATATGTTAGTTGGTATGCCGACCAACTCTCCTCGGGTGCCGACTAACACTTCTCGAGTGCCCACTAACTCTCCTCGGGTGTCGAACAAGTATTAATATTGCCACGTAGGATGACATGTGTCTTCATGTGATTGGTCCATGTCAGCTGACTAATTTTTGCATCAACAGAAGCCCCCAATGCTCCATGCTTGATGTTTCACTGAAAGGATGGAGTATTTATTCTGCAGTGTTGCTCTATGCTCGTGAAATTCTTGATCTTCCTTCTTCATTTGTTAAACATAAAGTCCACTATCTCCTTGATGGCATATGATGTAGTCTAGTCAATGGTTTCCAATCTCACTTTTGAAGAACTCCGTGTGCTACGTATCACCCCTGGGAATTTGTATGCAGACATGCCATAGTATGCATCTTGTAACTTGTAGCTTGTCATAATCTTCAAGTATGTTGGATGGTTGGCTAGTCGAACAACTGCCTTCTGTGCATAAGTAGAACTTATCCTTGTAGGTCGGGACAACAGTAGTAAAATCTCTTTGCTGTAGATGTTGAATTTGACTCCTGAACTTCAATAACATGTGCACAATAACTCCTGAATATGCCTCCTGAACTTCAACAGCAAAACTAACTCTTGAATATGCCTCTTGAACTTCAACAGCAAAACTAACTCCTGAATATGCCTGTTGAACTTCCATAGCATGGGCATAATAACTACCGAACTTCAATAGGATAAATCCTAAACTTTAGGAACATAACTCATGTACTTCAAAAACATAACTCTTGTACTTCAATAATAAAACTCCTGTTCTTCAAAATAATAACTATTGGGCAAGAAAAATAACTCCTGAATGATGATTTTGTCGGGTCCCCGACCATGTAAGTTTGTGGAGTTGAATTTGATGCTCGACTGCATGATGTTATAAGAATGTGCCACCAAATGAACAATTATATCTGTAATAAAAGCCCCCAAGTGTGGAATATGAACTTTGAATGCTTTCATGTCCTTGAAGTATGTTGTTCTTGCTAGAAAACATAAGGCCGAGGGAATGTTCCCTTAAATGACTCCTTGAGATCTTGGCATGTTTGCATTTTCATTTTCTTGGAAACACTTTGTAAAATATCTTTGTTATTCAGTAGTGAATATGTATATATATATATGTAGAAGGACTAAATGTCCTGCTTTGTTATTGAATTGTCGACCAACCGGAGTTGTTGGTTATAGTGACTTGTCATTCTTTGGGCCTAAGCAATGGAATGATTTTCATCCCATGTTCCTGCTTAGTTGTAGTAATCCCGTTAAGATTACCTTGTTTCCTAGACAGTGGATGCCCCAAGAGGTCACCCATATTCTTGCATAGTTCGGGGAGTTCCTTGAGATCACCTGTGATACCAACATTGTTGGTTAAATTTATTATGAATGACCAATCAGAGTTGGTGGTTGTTGCCGACCAGCCGACGTTGGTGGTTACTGAATGATGACCAACCGGAGTTGGTGGTTTGCTGAATATATATAGAGAAAAGAATTTTCCTTCGTTGGGGATAAAATATAATAAATGCTGGAGACCTCTTTGAAGCTGAATATATCTGATAATAAACATTTGTCGAGCTCCATGCTGAGATGAATATAGAATATGCATCCGAATATATATAAAGAATGATTCAGAATCATGATAAAGTATTCGGCTGATCTGTCGACGCAAAATTTCATAATTCCAAACAAAGATAATATCTTCCGGAACATAAGAGTAAGGCCGAGTACTTTGTCGGGCTTGAATATAAATAAGAATTACCCCAAATAATTGTCTGTTGGGGGTGAAATATAATAAATGTTGTAGTTCTCCTCGGAGTTGCATAATTACTTCATCGAGATCCATGATGAGATGAATATAGAATATGAATCCAAATGGATATATAGAATAATTTGTGCTTGAGCATAGATCAAAGAAATAATAAAATGAATAGTGCCTCGCTGAGATAACATTTCATAATTCCGAGCAATGATGATATTTTACAGAAGTTTAAGATTGTGGTTGAGTAGCTATTTGTGCTCGATCGAATATATATATTGGAGCATTAATAAGATTCCCAAGCAATTACGGTCGAATACTTAGTCGAGACCAAAAATTGTACCTGTAAAAAGTAATAACTTGCTCTACCACATGTGTAGGGTGAATTGATTAGTCATGAGAATAATTAAGTCAATATAATCAATATATGATATGTATTTAATTGGGCAATACTAATTTCAAAATATGAAATAATATATGTTCGGTTGATCTGTCGAGGCAAAATTGCATTATGCCGAGCAATAATAATAGTTTCCATAAGTTTAAGATTGTGGCCGAGCTTTCGTCGGGATTGAATCTTGTACCTATGGAATTTAATAAGTTGCCCAAATGCCTGTTGAGACTAAATAAAATAGTTATTCACATTAGAATGATTATTCAGCCAAACAATATATGTTGTGTATCAGCTCAAACATAAGGCAATACAAATTTCAAAATATGAAATAATATGTTTTCGTGCCAAATGTGTGTGAGATGGACAAATTTTTATCAGATATGCGCCATAAATAAGACGTAGAGTTTTTTATAAAGTTATTTAATCTCCAAAAATTAATAAGGTATAAGTTGATGTTTGAAAGTTATTTATCACTTGTTTTTTTTAAATATTTTTGGGGTGCTTCACGTTTTTGACACCCCAAGATTCTACTAATGCCGACCAACGGCCTGGGTGTTGCCGATTAACATTTGGAGACGTCTTAGGTTGTAGAATATATGGTGCCGACCAAGAAGAAAATGATCCCCGACCAGCAAAGCGATTTTGCCGACAAGCAAAAATGGACTCCGGCCAATAATAGATGATGCATACCACCATTAGATTTCGACCAAGAAAACTTGTTGTCGATCGTAGCTGACCAAAAATAGATACACATGTTGTCTTGTTCGTCTTACTCGAATTCTGACCAAAATAGAGGAGTAATAGTTGATGTTGATGATGTATGGGACTGGGCGTTTAAGAGTTGCCAACCAACCATAAAAAAAATGACTACTTTGGTCGATCGATAGGTCTGATCCCTAGAATTTTATCTGCGTCTTAGTCGAGGAGTATCAGGTGGTGCCGACCTGCTCCGGTACCGACCTTCCTATTTGCCGACCAACAATAGCTACTGCCAACCAGCCAAAGGAGGTCGAGAAGCTTATCAATCAGCCTGAATCATCCGTTGACCAAAAGATAGTGATACTCTTCACCGATCATAGATGGTTGTTGCCGATGTACCCATTTGTCGCATATAAATGATGACCTGGATGGTTGGACTCATTTCAACTGATGGATGAGGAAAGTTGTTGGTCGAAGGTACTTTAACAGACTAAAAATATCAGTGTTTCTGATGCTTCCTCTTTCAGAAATTGAGAAGTCTCAACCAATTTGAATTGTACATTGGGCACCAATTTTGATGGTTTTACTGCTCAATTACTTTGCCACCAGGGTGGTCCTTTTCTTCTTGACGGTTGGGTTTTCATTTAATTTACTTTGACTCTTTGTTTCCAAGAAATGCGTTTTTCATTTTCTACTTTCAGAATTGATCTGTTCTTATTTGCAATGAATGGAATTGATATGAACTTCAAATAACCCAGATATGATGACAGATATGCATAAGAATCAAATTGATGCAGAAAAGCTTTATCATGAGAGAAATTTGTTGATGTATAATTTCATTAATGTCGCTGAATCATGAATCCTCCAATTAAGGCAGTTTCTTTTGATGGGAAATAGAAATTACCATGGAAATTAAATGAAATAATTTTGTTAATACCTCTTTTCAAGAATTTATACAAAACTTATGATCATGATAGGCAATATTTTGCAGATAAAAATTGGACAAATAATTTATGCATATAAACATAAAAATCATGATAGAATCAAAAGATGTCTATATAATTGATTATTCGTAGAGAAAATAAAAACTTACGTTTTTATGGAGAACAACGCTTTTAACACGTTCCCACCAACGACGCCAATCTGTTGAAGACAAAAAATGGCCTCTGCCATTTTAGTGGCGTCAACAGCAGATAAATGATGAGGATGAGATTGAAGATGAAGATAAACATTCACATCAAACATATAAGAGACAAATATTTTTAAAGTGGTTCGGCTATAATGACAATCCTACGTCCACTATTATTTTATTCCCAGGTGTTTACAACAACATAATATGGTGTAGAGAGAGAAAGAGGTGTGTATCTTGTGTATGGTGTCTCTTAGTTGTCAGATCTTCCCCCTCTTGGATAAGGCGATGCATGTATTTATAGTGATAGAAGTTAAAGACATACATTGTCTTTATAAATTCAGACATTTATATCTATATACAATGAATGTAAGAGAGACAATGTCTTTATACATTAAGACATTTATATCTATATACAATGAATCTAATTGTTTGTTTTCTAGGATGGTTGATATTCCTTGAGTTGCTTGGTATGTCATGTGTTGGATGGTATGCCGACTAACACTCCTCGAGTGCCGACTAACTCTCCTCGGGTGCCGAACAAGTATGAATATTTCCACGTAGGATGATAGGTGTCTTCATGTGATTGGTCCATGTCAGCTGACTAATTTTTGCGTCAATAAATGGTTAAATTAGTTTCAGTATGGTTCTTTTATCTGTTATTACAGAAAGATAAAATTTGGCACCGGTCTAATTTCACTTAGGTGGTTAGTAATTATAAAGTTTTCGATAGTGATGCTAAGAATGAACCATATGAGAAACCTGTTTTAATTTAATAAAGTCCTAATCAACCGATGTTTAATTAGACAGGGTGTTGCAATGGCGAAGATGCATTATATATTTTCTAAACTCGATGTTTAATGGATTAACTTTTTTGGTTCCTTATTAGGTGTTTAGTGATACTAGTTGATGTTTTATTTCTTTTAATTACACATTTTAATGCATATATCATTCCCTTTTGGTAATTTAATCCTTTTGGTCATGTATATCATTTATGAAGA
This sequence comes from Sambucus nigra, assembly GCA_949130495.1. Classification (NCBI taxonomy): domain Eukaryota; kingdom Viridiplantae; phylum Streptophyta; class Magnoliopsida; order Dipsacales; family Adoxaceae; genus Sambucus; species Sambucus nigra. Next base: position 71,838,126 of record OX422224.1, read on the forward strand.
CGAAAACTCTATTAGCAATAGAAGTGAAACTTTTTCCACCAATACTAACATTGGTGATGAAAATATCACCATTAATGCTAAATTGCCCAAATATGCTTAACTTCTAGAGATGAATGATCTTGCCACTGATGGATTTGGTTAATTGGGAAAAAAAGGAAAAAAAATTGTCGGAATTTAAATATGTTGGTTTATGGAGAAAAGGGTAACAAGTCAACCTAACCCAATCCGAATTTTACCCAATCCAAATCTGACCCAAAAAGTACTCTTGAACCACTGAGGACCCATCCAAATTTAACAAACAAAAGTAGTCTGCGATCTCATTTTGGGTGTTCCGTTTAAGTGATTTTGTTCATGAATTATGAATGTAATTGTTTCTTTTGAAGTTTGATATCTTACTTTTCACTTTGGGGTTTCTATTTAAGAATGATCAGTACTCCCCAAATCTAACAGTAATGTCTTTTAGGGATGGCACTAGTGAGTTTTGTAAGTGTTAATTCTGTATTACACCAATGTGCATTCCATAGAAGATGACACTGCTTGAATACACATCTACCAGATTTAACATTGCAAGTTTTTATTAAACGGCATTTAATGTATAAAGTATCTCTCAACTGCATTATTTTTTCATTCATAACCTATACAAGACTGATGACTACCTAAACCTTGATTAAAACACTTTTTTCTTTTCAATTTGTAACCTACGAGATGGTTGTTGAAAATACTGAATATACAATTAAAGTAATATGTTTGCCTTGAAATCTTTGGCTTTTGTTGCCCTTACATTTTAATCACATAATGAAAAAGTTGATTTGTCAAAATCTCTCGGTTTGAAGTACACTTTTTTTGCTTTTTGAGTATTGAAATTTCGATTAGGTATCCCATTTCAAAGAATGAGCAATACCACAATCACCGCTTCCAAAAATTTCGAGCAGGTATCCCATCGCTACTCAATTATTCGTTCATTCTTTACGTTCTGTGCTATATCTAAGATTTTGGTGTTCAATCTTTTTCTTAATTTTTAATCTGATATGCTCGCAAACAATTTTTTTTGTTTGCCTCTATTTGGTCTGTTTGTAGTAGTTTTAATTCTCTATAATTTTTTGAATTGATTCGAACATACTATAACATTCCTAACACTTTCTCGTGCATTTTTCCTTCCTATTCATTCTACCAATTGAAGATCCTGAAGTGTGAAGGTACTTCGAAAGGTGGATACAATGTTTTTTTTTAGTTTGTTCTGTTATTTTTTCGTTTAACCCCTAGAATCTTAGTAAGAAAATAATGGGTCATAGTCAATTTGCATTTGTAATCAAACACCAACATCTTTTGTTGATTTTGGATTATTCCGATTGTTCATTCTATTTCAAGTGTACGTCAACTAAGGGGTCATATAAAATAGTTCCCCTCTTGAAATACCATTTGCAGTTACAAAGTTGACTTAGTTTATTAACCAAGTTTTTAAGACTCAGATATTTGACATTATGGTTTTTTCTAGTGTTTTCACATGTTAAAGAATGTGTGTGTGTGGAGGAGATACTTTTAGTTTTCATTAATCTCCTTTTGTTTAGTTTTTTTCCCTATTTTTTCACACAGATGCATTTCGTACATTTAACTGTTTCAATTTCATTATTCATGCACAACTAAATTATATTTTGGAATGAGTATTTATTGCAATTGTGTAATTTGGTGGAGAGAGTGGACACAAGTTGATGTTTATGTAGTGGCATGTATATTTAAATTTAGAGTATTTTTTTTTTTCCATGTCTAGATATTAGTAGAAACCCAGCTTGACTATTTATTTAACATCATTATATATGACTTTAAATTTTCAATTATTTTTTAATGACCAACGATGGTCAATACTCTTCTATTAGTTTGAAATAGCTTTGTTATATTTTATAATGTGCAGATCTAGCAGACCAATGTGACTAGGAAGGAACACCGAGCCAGTTACGCACGGTAATAATATTGAAGTTTAACTTTTTGTATGCATTTTTTTCATTTTTTTCCAAACTAATATATGTTTTATATTTTTAATAACTTACGGAGACAATCATCAAGGTAAGAATTCTCTTAGCTCAATTCTCTTTGATGATAACAGATGCATATTTTCATCCTTTTTTAGTTATATTGTAATTCTATTAACTATGTTTGCCTTTCTGTTAACAACGCGTATTTACTCATTTTAAAGGGAAGGCATTAATATTTACAGTTTTGAATGAAGGGGCCATCATGACTATTCTTCTAACGTAGATATACCATATTAGGCGTCAAGTGATAATGTGTAAGTGGTTGCCTATAAGTGTTGTTGACTACATTTATTTTGAACGAGATCTTATTTTTGTGTGGGGGTATGTGAAAGCAAGTACTATCATACTTAAACATAAGTGGAACTAGGTAGCAAGTCCATCACTCTTGTTGTGAATGCGAGAACACTCACAAAGGATGATTTCCACAAAAAAATACAACACCAATTTTAAATATGCAGAAGGGACTTTTTAAACCAATTTCATCCTGTTTATCCTAAACATGCAACTATGTGATAAAACAGATAAATCAAACACGCAAATATGACAAGGCGAAGATTCATTAAAAGAAAAACCTTTCGGGTAAAACCTTTATTTCACTATGAACAGTAAATCACAGCTTACAACATACACAATAAAATATGCAATGGATTAACCGCTGTAAACCCATAAGAACACGCAGTTCTGTTTGCAGCGAGGAACACCCTCAAGTACCCCCCAAAGAGTGCAGTCGTCAACCCAGACTCAGCCTTTGTCAGCAATGAATCCCCACAGGTATCTCCAGTCAACCACGGAGTACCTCTCTATAAGGTGTGTGCAAATAGATACAAAACTAGCTAGGGTTCTAAAAAAATTCACAACAATAATATTCAAGAATTCCTTTTATGAATTAAAGTAGTGTTGTTAATCAACATTGTTTTGTCACCATAAAACTACACATAAACCATAATATAACATCGTTTTTAAAAACATTTTTGTCAAGAATCCAGGATGTTTTATCTTCATGAAATCACACAAATAATTGTTCTATATAACAATGATCGAAAAAAAACTTTTGTCAATTGCATTTGATTGGAAAACATGACTTGAATGCTACTATTAATTGCTCCTTAGAACGCCTTGAAGAATAGCCTAGAATTGTCTCTTCATGTGCCCAGAATTTTGATGAGAAAATATGAGTAATGGGAATTTCGAATTTTTTCTCCCACCTTAGAAACAGTGTTATGAGATATCCCTAGATGGTGCAGGGGTCCTCTATTTATAAGGGAAAGAGGGTCAAAAATCCTAGTCAAGTTAAGACTCTATTTCAAGTCCCACTAATCCAACTAACCATCAAGTGGCTAAAAGATAGGAACAACCCAATCGTTTAATATTTACATTTATCACGTGCCTAACTAATTATCCAATATTTATCAAGACCACATAAATGGTAATAAAATTTAAATTAAAAATTAATTTCGGACTTTAAATTATTAATTTCCAACAATCTCCCACTTGGTCTTAATAAACCTTATAATTAGATTAGGTACCATAAGGTGAACAATAACTGATAAATATAGTTTGCAAAATCAAACATTCACAGATGTGAGTCATGGTGGCTCCATGTTATTCAAGAGTATGGTTCCTTCCATGTACCACAACACCAATGTTTCATTCAACTAAGCCTTTAATATTGGGTATCATAATGGCCTCATAATTTCCTTTTGAATAAAGGACTATTTCTGCCAAACAGAAAGTCATAATCATATGCATGCATTCATAAAAGACAAAAATAATAGAAATCAGAATCTCTTTTATTGAATTCGAGTAATAGTGTCAAATAAGTAAGACAAATAGTAATCATAATCTAACTAATCAAGACCTATCTCTTTGACATGTTCCATAAAGGTCTTTGGAGATAGTCCTTTCGTAAGAGGATTTCCTATGTTATCACTCGGACTAATGTGATCAATTTACACTCTTTGTTTCTGAACCTCTTCTTTAGTTGATAGGTATTTCATCCTAATATGCCTAGCTGCTTTAGTATACCTATTATTTTCAAGAAGAAGACTGCTGCGACATTATTATAATAAATCTTCAGTGGCTTAGATATCGATTCCATAATTCTAAGTCGTGAAATAAAGTTTCACACCCACAATCCATAATATGTAGCTTCGAAGCAAGCAACGTATTCATCCTACATAGTAAACGATGCAATGACGCTCTGCTTAGCGCTTTTCCATGAAATGACTCCTCTAGCTAGAAGGAAAATATAACCCAAAGTTCTCTTCCTAATGTCAAGGCATCCCCCAAAATCTGAGTTTGAATAACCAATCACCTCAAGGTGATCAACCTTCCTATATGTGAGCATGTAATCCTTTGTCCTTTACAAGTACCTCAGCACTTTCTTTGCATCTTTCCAATGGTAAATCCTCGGATTGCTTTCATATCTGCCTAGCATCCCAATGGTAAAATTGATGTCCGGCCTAGTGCAGACTTGTGCATAAAACAAGCTCCCTACGAGCGAAGCATAAGGCATGGCTTTCATATGTTCCATTTCTAAATCACTCTCGGGCCATTGATTTCAACTGAACTTATCCCCCTTTTGAAGTGGAACATTAATTGGATTGCAACTTTTTATGCTGAAGCTTTCTAAAACTTTGTTAATGTAAGCTTTCTGAGACAACCCCAATGTTCCTCGTGATCTATCTCGAGATATTTATATCCCGATCACGAAGAATGCCTCACCTAAATCTTTCGATCACGAAGGATGCCTCACCTAAATTTTTTATTTCAAACTTTTCAGAAAGGTATCTCTTGTTTTTACTTAATAAACCAAGATCACTGCTGGCGATAAACAAGTCGTCAATATATAGTACTAAAAATTCAAACGTACTCCCACTGATCTTAAGGTATTTACACAGATCAACATTGTTTTCCTTAAACCCAAAGGATGTAATGGTATCGTGGAACTTAATGTACTATTGACGAGAAGCTTGCTTTAGACTATATATCGACTTCTTTTACATATAAACCGTGTTTTCATTTCCCTCCTTTATGAAGCCTTGTGGTTCTGCTATGTAGACTTCTTCTTCTAAAATCCCATTTAGAAAAGTTATTTTCACATCCATTTGGTGCAAATCTAAAACATAATGAGTCCCAAAGATAATATGAGTCCTTCTTAGAAACTGGATAGAGGGCCTCATTATAATCAATGCCTTCTCTTTGATTAAAACCTTTAGAAACAAGTCTATCTTTATGTCGTTCGATATTGCCTTTCGATTCAAGTTTGGACTTAATGATCCACTTGCACCCTACTCATTTATGTCCTTATTGCAATTCCACCAACTCCCAAACTCTATTGTCATTCATAGATTTTATTTCTTCATTCATTGAATTAATCCATTTATCATAATCATCACTATTTATAGTTTTTTCATAAGAAACTGGATCATTAATATTCCCTATATTAAATTCAATTTCTTGAAGGTATACCACATAGTCATATGGAATTACTGATCACCGTTCCCTTTGAGATCTTTTTAATGGCACTCCATGTGGTCCTTCAACAGGTTCATTGGTTACATTATCATTATATGGTTGTTCAGTTGGTTGATCATTCACTTGTTGTTCATTGTTATTGATTGGGTCAATGACCGGCTCAACAACTACATTAGGGACAACATATATGTTATGAACTCGAGGTATAATAATTTATACCTTGACTTCTGGAATGATTACCTCCCTTTCTTTCATACTCCCCCTAACTTCACCGTCTTCAATGAATTTAGCATTTTCGATTTCTATTATTCTAGTTTTATGATTAGGATAGTAGAATTTATATTCCTTTGAATTTTATAGATACCCAATGAAATGATAAGATTATGTATTAGGATCCAATTTATTTTCATGAGGGTTATAAATTCTAGCTTCCGCTGGGAAGCCCCACACACGTAAATAAATTAAATTGGGTTTCCATTATTTCCAAAGTTCAAAAGGGGTTTTTGAAATTGACTTACTAGGAACCCGATTTAAGATGTGTACAACGGTAATTAAATCACGTGTCCACAAAAATATAGGCAATTGAGTGCTACTTATTATACATCTAACCATTTCTATAAGGGTACAGTTACGGCTTTCAGCTACACCATTCTGCCAAGGTGATCCTGGCATTGTCTATTAGGTACAAATACCTAATTTTTCAAGGGTTTTAGCAAATGGTCCAGGGAGTTACCCCGACTCATCATGTCTACCATAATACTCACCACCACTATCAGACCTAATAATTTTCACTTTTTTTCCTAGTTGCCTCTCAACCTCAATTATGTATATTTCAACAACATTCAAAAATTGAGATTTATAATGAAACAAATACAAAATGCAATAACATGAAAACTCATCTATAAAAGTAATGAAATTTTTTTTCTCCACCAATGGATGGAACATCAAAAGGTCTACATATATCTGTATGTATTATTTTAAGTAGTTGGGTGCTTCTTATGGCTCCTTTCTTTGTTTGTGTGGTGTGTTTCCCCTTAAAACAGTCCACACATGCATCATAATTGGCCCAATCCAGGTTAAGGAGTATTCAATCTTTGATAAGATTTTTAATTCTTGGCCTGGATATATGCCCCAATATTTTATGCCACAAATAAGCAGATTTTTCATCATTAAGTGTACGCTTCATACCAACATTAGGATGCAGGGTTACAAGGGTTTTAGAAAAATTCTTTTCAAGATTCAATTGATATAATCCATCTAATAAAAATCCACAACCTACATTAATAGAATTTTTAATTAAACCAAAACCATTATCATTTAATTCAATTGCAAATTCATCTAAAGCAAGTTTGGTAACTGAAATGAAATTCCTAGAAACTGATGGAACATAAAAGTCTCTATCAAATCTAAAATAAATCCAGAACTTAAAATAAGATGAAAGGCTCCAATAGCTTTTATTTTAGCCTTCACTTTATTGCCCGTGTCGAGAAATTGATCATTTTAATTTGTTTTGCGGATCTAAGTGAAGCCCTACATCGAATTAGAAACATGCCACATAGAATTAGAATCAATCCACAAAATGTTAGAAGGAACATTAGTAAAATTTGATTTGAAACAAATATAAATAAAAGGCTTACCCCTTTTCTCGAACCAGGCCTTTCGTTTATGACAATCCTTCTTAAAATAGCCATTCTTTTTACAGAAGTGGCACTCGTCGTTGTTTTCCTTCTTCATAGAAGATGATGGTTCAACTTGATCAGACAACCCAAGACCTTTCTGAGTACCCTTTCCAGTCTTCTTTTTAAAACCAACTTCTTTGACTATAAGATTTGCCACCCTATCCTTTAGTCACATGGACATTCTGTGCTTGAGTCTACCTTCGTCCTATACTAACATGCTTTTCACATCATTTAAATTCCACTTATCTTTAATAGTGTAGTAATTGATTTGGAAAGGTCCATACTCAGGAGGTAGGGGGTTTATGAGGAATTGGAGGAGAAAAGACTCATACACTTTCATGCCCAAAACTCGAAGTCTAGCATCCATATTGGTCATCTCTATAATTTTCTTGTTCTTAGTTCGAGTACCATCGAACCTCATAGTGGTCAGGTTAGCCATATGTTTCCCAGTAAGGGATTTATCAACAGTGCAAAAGTGTTCCTTTATGTTGTTCAAATACTCTTTTGCATTCGTAATTTCTGGTAGGTGTAACAACCCGAGGTCTTGGAGACAGTGATTTATTTATTTTGGGAGAAATAAATATTATTCTATTTGGAGAATAATTAAATTGGCAATTAAGGTCAAAATTTGGAGTCGTTAGAAAGTGTCTCGAATGGAAATTCTGAGGGTACCATTGTTTTCGGAGGGGTCAAGAAAGTCGAAATGACTGTACTTGGGATCTATTTAGGTTCCGAAAGAATTTAGGACCATTTGACTCGAATTAAAGATACCGAGTCATTTAAAGTGTGTATTATCATTTAAAGATGTGTGCATTTGGGAGATAGGCTAAATTAGCCTACAGGAGAAACAATTCTTCAAAGAGAGAAATAGAAAGAAAGAGAGAAAGAAAAAGAAGAAGAAAAGGAAGGAGAAAAAGTGGGAGAAAGAGGATTTCCCGACAAATACACGATCACAATGAGGATTCAGGCCCTACGAACCCGAGGCAAGTGATTAGACTTGCTAAATAATTATTGTGTATCATTTATCGCATGATTTGTTGATTAAATTTGTGGGTTTTAGGTTTAAATTGACAAAACCTAACTTTTGGGAAAACCTTAGATTTGTAGGGTATAAATGGATTTAAGGTTTGAAATAAGAATATATGTGTTTTTGGATGAATATTAATGTTATAATTGTGATTGGGCTGGATCAAATAGTTGGAAGATGATAAAAATGATTTTTGGGTATTTTGGGTTAAAAAGAAAATGGCCATTTCATAGCTTGCTACACTTACCGAATCGATTCGCCCCATGCGAATCGATTCTGTATGTTATAGACTCCTAAGTCTATTGGGTCGAATCAATTCGGATGGACTAAATTGATTCTCTTTTTGGGGACGAATCGATTTGGATGGGCCGAATCTATTTGTAAACAGGGGAATTTTTGGAGATGTTTTCTAGGGAGAATTCCATCCTGTTTTGTTCGAGGTTATCGATTTGGGGACTTTATATGAGACATTTGGAGTATATTTTGGAGACTTTTAGAGGGTTCCATCATAAGAAATTATGGGAGTCATATTAATTAAAGTTGAGGATTACCGATTAGAGGTTTTGGTATATTCAAAGTGGGGAAGCCCACCTTGATTTGGAGATTCGACTTGGGGATGATAATTACATTTATATGAATAAATGAGACAAATTTAGAGACATTGAATCTTAGAATCAAATCCAAAATGGGATAATTTTGAAGGTTCATAAAATTATTTGATCATTATTATGGATGGAGAATTATACATGCTAATTGATGTGCATAGGGATGTAAAAATATCCTTTACTTATAAGAATTGAGAAACAATTCCTAATGAGAAGCGACATGTGAGCTTCAAGTGAGAAATGGTATAGTTTATACTAAGTGGGGAAGATGTGTGAGAATTAACAGTTAGTGTATCAAAAGATAGAGATATACTAAACAATGATATTAATCAATTGCGCCTAAGAGTGTATAATGAAAATGAAAATGATGTGGCAGGTATACCTTATATGATGGTATATCTTTAATATGTGACGATGTATGTATACCTTATATGATGGTATATACATATATAGTTAAGCATACCCCATCCTTTCTATCATTGGGAAGTTGCGTGCGTAGAGGGTGAGCATCCTGGCTAGATAAGCTGGGTGTGGATATTCCCCAGGTCATAGTCGTCCATGTGATTATTATGTGATATACATTTATTTATTTTGGGGGTAAAAAGTCGTGGGTATGTGTCATTATCACTTGCCAGTTAGGAGCTATGACTGCTTCCCGGACGTTGTGTGCATGAGTTGATCATGAGGTGGGTGTCGTTGAACCCCACCAAGTGACCCCAGTTTGCTACGTATATGGGCTGCTGGAAGATGATAGCAAGTGAGCCTGCGTCCTTCGAGTTATAGGTCAGTTGGATGGTTATTGTTGTTTGTTCTTGTACTTGAGTATCAAGGTCATAATGGACCTCAGCGACCTACATTGCGAGGATTAGTGTATCGGGGGGTTCCTTGTTTGGATTTCGCCTCAGCGAGACGTCTCACGCATGAACCACAGTGTAATGTTGGAACTTCGAGATAATTTGGTCCTTAATGCTAATACTTTACATATATATATCACCTATTCCGACAATCGACAGTGCCGGAGTCGTGTAACGGGGGGAGGCTCCTCATTTGGATTTCGCCTCGGCGATACGTCCCACGCATGAAACGTCGTGTACTGTTGAGAATTGGGAATATTAATTAATTAAAATTTGGATAATAATTTGGGTTACATGCATCTCGCATTGAGGGAATAATGAGCCCTGAGGATTAATACGGTCAAGAGTAGTGTAACGGGGGGGTTCCTTATTTGGATTTCGCCTCGGTGAGACTTCCCATGCACGAAACGCGGTGTCGTGTTGAAAATCGGGAGGAGTTCAGTCCTTAACTCTTGATGCTAATAACTCATATATAATAATTGTATATATTGTTTACATGCCAAATAAGGGCATAACTAGAATATATGAGATTCTAGTATTTGGGAATGATGATGTGATTATGAGCATGATGATGCAACTTTATATGTTCAACGAATGAACATTATAAAGACAACTATAATACAAATGTTAAAATATTTAATTTAAATAAAATAGAAAAGTGTAGATTGGGATATAAGTTAGATGATTTAAATTAAATTATTCAATTGGGTTTAAGTTATAATCCTCTTTCCCAAATAGAATTCGATCACCCCTTTTGGAGATCACGTTCACACGTTTAGCGCACGCATTAGTGGAGGGCCGAGTTGGATTTTATGGAGACTTCGATTCCATTAAATCATGTAATAATGCATTTATAATTATTATGCATTTTAATACAATTGCTATAAAATGTTTTTCAACTCGGGCTCTGACCCGTTTATATTTTCCTCCTCCATGTATATAAATTTGTAATACCCCGTATTTTTGTGATATTTATTTATGGGATTAATTGAATTAAATGTGTACTAATTGAAAATTAGTCCGGATAAAAATACTAGCGAGATGCGAGTTGGTATTTGATTTTAATGAGTATATATGGCTATATATGAATATGGAAATTATGAAATTTGTCGTGAGATTGATATACGGCAATTTGGGAAACTTTGTTGAGACGCGTGTGACAGTCGCGTCAGGAATATAATTTTTAATTAAAAACTTATTTTTATTTCTATTAACCGTATGGTCGTTTTGAGTGCGTCAACGCGTCCGAAAGTGTCGAAATAGTCAGAAAACACTAGCCGGGAGTTTAGTTTGGGACCCGAGGGATTTTTAGGCCATACCGGCAACGAAAAAGAGTAGTTTGGTAATTTTAGAATTTGGGGAATTAAAACCCACGAAAATTAGAGTTAAAAATCTGACTTAGTCTTAACCCACTAACCCATTTACAACCCCAATCTAGGTAGTGGGATACGGGAAGTTTAGAAACCTTAAACTTGCCAAACCAACCTCCACCTCCATTGTCATCCTTAGAGAAAAGCTGGTAGAGAGAGAAAGAAAGGAAAACTCTGCAGAGAGAGAGGGAGAACAAATCAACCTTCATCAATCCAACACCAAATTTAGAGATACATCAAAGGCAAGTGGTTTAATTTCGTTTATTACAAAGAATGTTTCTTCCATGCGTAGGAAATTGATAAAATTTGTATTGTTCTTGGGAGTTTGATAAAAACCCATTAATTGGAATTAGAACTTTATATTTTGATGAAAGGGTTGCATGTAGAATTGTGTTAGGAGAATTATTCTAATGGAAATACACCTTATTCTTAACAAAAACGGATTTAATTATGCCCATTCATGACTTTAAAATTTTAGGGTTCTTGTTCATATGATTTGGGGATAAATGAAGGGATTTGATGATTCAATGATGTTTAGGAAGAATTTGCCCTATATAATTGGTTAATTATGACCTATGGTTGTTTGGTATGGATTAAAAACCTTGAAATAATGTTGGGATGAATTGTATATGAGATTAGAGATGAAGAAAGTTGGAAAAAACGAAAAAGGAATTTCTGGGCTCGAAACTGGCCTCTCGTTAGAAGACCTGCCCAGGTCGTTCGAACGAGCTCGTTCGAACGAGCTCCTTCGAACGAACTTCTAACGAGTTGACAGTTTGACTTATAACGAGAGGGATGTTCGTTCGATGACTTTCATTCGAATGAGATCTCGTTAGAAGGCCCACTTCGTTAGAATGAACTCTCGTTCGAACATCCTCGTTCGAACGAGACTTCTAACGAGATGACAGTTTAGGCTTTTTGTCCTGTTTTGATTTCGCGTGTCCCGTAACCTTGTTTAATTGTAGAAATACCATTCCCTTGATGATAAATTGATATAGTTGGGATATTTGGGATATAATGAGGAGTAAAACATAGAAGTGTGACTTGAACCAACGAAAATTATGGAGTAGGAGAGTGTCTATTACGATGTGAAAACAATTGGCGGCTTGAATAATTATATTAACCGGGAATATGTAGATTGTGTAACATTATATGTCTGTACGAGAATGAGATGTGTACCAAAAATAAATTATGGTGACTACTAAGATGTGTGTATACTTAGTATATGTATATGATCTTATGTGTATGACATACCTACCATACTTGTTATCACGGGAGGTTTACGTTCCCTTAGGGCCCTCTAATCCTTGTGTTGCCCGGATTTAGATTGGTACCTCGATAACATAGGTCAGAGAAGGACTTATTGGGATGTTAATAAGTCTGCTGATCGTGGGAGCGTAGGTATGTGTGTGACCCATGTGATGTGACTGTGTTCGCCTCCATTGTTTGTGATTTGCTATTATCTGAGAACGATTCCTAAGAGATTCGGAATGCGTGATGCTTATGTACATGATGTACCGGGATGGATAGCAGAGTATGTGTGCACCGCAGCTTAGTCTCGGGTGCTTGTATTGTATATTTATGATGTGAATAATATACACTTAAATAATGGGAACTTTCATGCTGGTATTGTGAATACAATTATGGTAATGTTTTGAGAAAACATAACGGGTTAACCGATAGTGAATTGTATTGCTAATAATTGAGAATCTGAGTTAAGTATAGCCCGCTATTAAATTGATAACACTGTAATACCCCGTACTTTTGGCTATATTTATTTTTGGGATTAATTAATTAAATGCGTATTAATTGGAAATTAATCCGGGTTATTAATACTAACGAGATGCGAGTTGACATTTGATTATGTGCATATATGATTATATATGAATTTGGAATTATGAAATTTGTCGTGAGATGTATATACGGCAAATTGGAAATTTTGTTGAGACGCGTGTGACCGCCGCGTCGTGGTATATTATTTTAATTATAAAAGTGATTTTTATTTTTATTATCCGTATGGTCGTTTTGAGTGCGCCAACGCCTACGGAATGGTCGAAATAGTCAGAAAACACTAGCCGGGGGCATAGTTTGAGTCCCGGGGTATTTTTAGGCAATACCGGCAACTTAAAGGGTATTTTGGTAATTTTGTATTTTGAGGAATTAAAAGTGACGAAAATTGGGAGTTTTAATCTGATTGGGAATTGAACCACTAAAGCCACTAACCAACCCATATTAACCCATTAAGCTACGGAGGCTATCATTAGGTTTACAACTTTCCCAAAGAAAAACCCTAGCCACCATAAACCACCATTGGAGAAGAAGCTTGGAGAGAGAAGAAATTCTGCAGAAAAGCTCTATCAAACCATCATCCAAACTCAGAGACAATCAAGGCAAGTGTTTTAATTATATTTAAATTCGTAGAATGTTCCTTCCATGTTAGAAAATTGAAGAATATCAATTGTTCTTGAAAGATAATGAAAACCCATGTATTTTGAAACTTAGAACTTGAAAATCTTGAGGAGAATTGCATGTAGAATGATAGGTAGATGAGTATTATCATGATGTTTGTGATTGGAAGAAATTAAAACGGATTTATATTGGGTTAATTCATGATTCAAAAAGTTAGGGTTCATGTTCTTGAAAAATTGGGAAAAAGTGTAGAGATTTGTAAATTTGGTTGGTATTAGGATGGATTAATCCTTCAAAACGTGTTAGGATGTGATTATAATATGTTTAGGATTGTTTAGAGACCTTAAAACGATTGTTGGGAATTAGTTTATAAGAGATTTGATGAGTAAGAATGGTGAAAAATGAAACTTAAAGAAATCTGGGACGAATCTGGTAGGTCGTTAGAAGCCCCTGCCCAGGTCGTTCGAACGAACTCGTTCGAACGAGCTTCTAACGAATTGACCAGTCGTTTCTAACGAAAGGGAACTTCGTTCGATAATCTCGTTCAAACGAGATATCGTTAGAAGGTACAGTTCGTTCGAACGATCTCGTTCGAATGAGACTTCTAACAAGTTGACAGTCTGGACCTTTTTAGACTGTTTTGATTTTTGGAGTCCCGTAAACTTATTCGAGGATATAGATAAAATTCCAATGATGATGTAATGATAGAATTGGGACTTTTGGGTATTTATGAGAAGGAAATTATATACGAGAGTTATATTAAATGGACGATTTGGGTTGAGACGTGAGTGTCTACTACGACGTGAGAATAAATTATGGCGCGTATGATGATAAACCGGAATAGTATAAATTGTGAAAATTATAAGTTAGTACGAGAATGCGATATGTACTACGATTAAACTACGAGATTACTAAGATGTGTGTTTACTTAGTATTGGTATATGAATTGTGTCTATGACATACCTACCATACTTGCTATCACGGGAGGTTTGCGTTCGCTTAGGGCCCTCTAATCCTTGTGTTGCTCGGATTTAGACTGGTTACCTTGATGAACATAGGTCATAGAAAGACTTATTGGGATATTAATAAGACCGCTGATCGTGGGAGCGTAGGTATGTGCGTGACCCATGTGATGTGACTGTGTTCGCCTCCATTATTTGTGATGTTGTTATCTGTGAACTATTCCTGAGAGATTCGAAATATGTAATCCTTATGTACGTGATGTACCGGGATGGATAGCAGAGTATGTGTGCACCACAGCTTAGTTCTCGGGGTGCTTGTACTGTATATTTATGATGTGAATAATATACACTAAATTAATGGGAACCTTCACGTTAATGTTGTGAATATAATTACGGTATTGCTTCGTAAAAAAAGATAGCGAGTTAACTGATAGTGATATATTTATGGCATATTGAGCATTTGAGTTTACGTTAAACCCCTACTTAATTATGAGCGTTATAATGTTAATAGAACCGAGTAATATGGGTAGGACCTATGGTAGTCTAGCTATAGTCACTTAGCTAGTGGGTTGTGTCGTTATAGAAGGGTACTTACGCTAGGAGTGCACAGTTAGACGAGAGGTGAGAATATCATGTGAGTGCACGTCCTAACATGTACTTTGCATTTAATGTTTTAAATGTTTTTAAAGCACTTGCAGGTTTTTAAAATATAACTCCACATTCGGGCTCTAACCCGTTTACTTTTCAAATCTATTTTTTTCTTTGTAAAACCATTTTAGGTGACCAGCCACAAGGACACCATGCATAGGATATTCATTCAAGAAACGAGCTGTAGCTGTTTGTGGAAGCTACAGGGATTTGCTTGTAGACGCCTCTATCACTTGGATTCCAGATTCATTATCTATCAGTTGTAGGGCATGTTGCCCATTTCTATTAGAGTTACATTTCCATTTCAGTTTTCAGACTTTGGCATGTACTGTTTTAGTTTTCAGTTACTCATTTCAGTTATGGGATTGTAGTGAGGAGTTTTTCCACCAGACTTTATTTACGTTATGTGATGTTCATTCTATTTACTTCAGTATGGTGAATGGTGTATTTACTCTTTATTACACTTGTTGCATGTTAATCAGACTTTAATTAAAATTGGCACTTACTTTTTAAATACTAGGTGGTTAGTAATCATTAAAATGTTTTCGACAGTGATGCTATTAACTGGACCAACTTGGCATTTTGAATTAATTTAATAAAGGAGTAGCTACCCGGTATTTAATTAGTCGGTGTGTCACAGGTGGTATCAGAGCATCAGGTTCTAATGTCCTTTAGGATCTGACGGCTTATTATGTTTCCGCTAAGTTTCTTTGATATAGAGCCCTATATTTTAGGACTGTTGTACTCTTTTTGTGTATGCTTCGTTCTTCAGCTATCTTAAGTTTATAAACAGCGAACTTATAAACTTTGTTCTTATTTCAGATGCCTCCACGACGTGCACGACGAGTTCCCAGGGATGCAACGCCCGAACTCCAGCCCGCTCTAGTTCAGGGCATGATGAACGCCGCTGAGGTTGCAGCTATGGTAGCCCAAGCGGTAAATGCCGCCATTGCCGTTGTTCAGCAGGCACCACCGCAGGTGCCGGTTGTCGCGCCAGTACAGGCTAATGCAATCCCGTCTGCTTGGGAGAGTGTACGTGACGCTTTTTCAGAAAGTGCATCCGCCAGAGTTTGCAGGTAGCTCAGATGTGGTAGTCTCGAGCCAGTGGAGGAAGGATATACAGAGGCACTTAAGGATGTATGAGTGCACGGACGTCCAGAAGCAGGTGCTAGCTACTTTCAAGCTAGTTGGATCTGCGCTATAGTGGTGGGAGTCTATTACCACCATGGAGGAGAGGGATACTCTCACTATTCAGGACTTCTGGGTGCGGTTTGACCACAAGTACTTTCCGTCGGCTGTTCACACAGAAATGAGGAGGAAATTGATGAGTCTAAAGCAGGAAGGTAAGACTGTGGCCGAGTATGAGGCCGAGTTCACAAATCTATTGAATATCGTTCCAGATGAGATACCAACAGAGAAGAAGAAGATTGAGAAGTTCACGGACGGGTTGACATGGAGGATCCGTCAGCATCTGCTAGGGAACCTACCTATTCTGATGTGGTTAACGCTGCATTGTTACACTGCCAGGATCACCATTTTCATATGGCCGAGGGCAAGAGGTCGGGGGAGTCTAGCCATCAGGGTAAGACTGGAGGACATGGTGCCAGCGGGGCACAATCTGGTCAGGGGCAGAGACAGAATGAGCAGGGCTCCCAGCAGGGGGATAGTAGGAGGTTCCGGTCAGGGAACTACAGACAGGGACAGGGAGGTTTCCGTCAGGGCCATCAGGGTCCAAACGGCCATCAGGGCCAACAGGGGCAGAATGGGAAGCAGTTTCACCAGGGCCAGCAGGGCCAAGGGAGGAACGGTAACGGCCACCAGGGCCGGGGACAACAGGGGCAGAGAGGAGGGAACTTCCCAGGGAAGTGCTTTGTTTGTGGAAAGACTGGCCATAAGCGACAGGATTGTCCTGATAGGGGCAGGGCCCCACAGCAGCAGCAGCAGGGTGCTCGCCAGGAGCCACAGAGACCTATGTTTCCCACCGCTCTTCCTGTACCGCCACAGATGGCAGCATTGCCACCCATTCCAGCAGTCCCAGCTCAGCAGGGGCAGCTACAGTATGGACGTGTCTACAACGTCCACCAGGCTGCAGTTCCACAGGCACCGCCCGCTATTGAGGGTACGTTTCCTATCCATGGCACTATGGGTCGGGTGTTATTTGATACGGGTGCTACACATTGTTTTATATCTACACACTTCGCGAAAGCTTTAGAATTGTTAGCTATGGCAGAGAGCACAGTGACGTGTGTCGACTCACCATTGGGGAGTGGGTCACTTATTTTCTTTATATGCCGGGGAGTGGGGGTAGAGATTGGTGGTTTGGTATTACCTGCAGACATGTTAGTATTAGATATGCATGTTCACGATGTGATTATCGGTATGGATTGGCTCGTAGTTTATAGGGACATGATTGATTGCTTCAGCGGAAGCATTGTTTTTGCCATTCCGGGGCAAGAGATGTTTGTAGTGGCGATGCCTCGTCTAGAGGGAGGATCGACCGCTCATCTGTATTACATTGAGGAGGATACCTCTAAGGAGGTAGTGATTCCTTTAGATTCTATCCCAGTTGTCAGGGAGTATTCAGATGTGTTTCAGGAGATACCAGGCCTACCCCCAGTCGAGAGATAGACTTTGTTATAGATTTGCTACCGGGTACGAGACCTATAGCACGTGCACCGTACCGCATGGCTCCAGCTGAGATGAGGGAGTTACGGGATCAGATAGAGCAGCTGTTAGGTCAGGGCTTTATTCGCAGGAGTACCTCACCTTGGGGCGCTCCAGTTTTGTTTGTGAAGAAGAGGGACGGTTCACTGAGATTGTGTGTGGACTACCGAGAGTTGAATAAGGTCACGATATGGAATAAGTATCCGTTGCCTTGAATCGATGACTTATTCGACCAGTTGAGAGGAGCTTCTTTCTTCTCGAAGATTGACTTGAGATCGGGATACCATCAGTTTCGTATCAGGGAGGAGGATGTCTCGAAGACTGCGTTCTTGTCGAGATATGGTTCTTACGAGTTTCGGGTTATGCCTTTCGGTTTGACCAACACTCCAGCAGTGTTTATGGACTTGTTGAACAGAGTGTTCAGGGATTTCCTAGACCAGTTTGTCATTGTCTTCATTGATGATATTCTGGTTTACTCCCAGACAGAGGAGGATCACACCGAGCATTTGAGGCAGGTTTTGCAGACACTTCGTCAGAACGAGTTGTATGCAAAATATGAGAAGTGCGGGTTTTGGCTAAAGGAAGTCCAGTTTTTGTGACACATTATTTCCGACCAGGGAATATCTGTTGATCCAGGGAAGGTATCATCGATGAGGGAGTGGGGACAACCCACGACACCAACGGAGATTCGTAGTTTCTTGGGTCTAGCAGGATACTTCAGGAGGTTTATTCGGGGCTTCTCAGAAATAGCAGGTCCTTTGACACATCTGACTCGTAAGGGTGTGCCATAGTTCTGGAGTGATTCCTGTCAGTTGGCATTCGATGAATTGAAGGACAAATTGACCTCAACACCTGTGTTAGCATTTTCGAGACCGGGAGTTGAGTATTTGGTTTACACCGATGCGTCCTTGCAAGGGCTTGGAGGTGTATTGCAGTAGGAGAGACATGCCATAGCTTATGCTTCCCGTAAGCTTAAGCCTCATGAGAAGAATTACCCCACACATGATTTGGAGTTGGCGGCAGTGGTATTTGCCCTACGAATTTGGAGGCATTATCTTTTGGGGGAGAAGTTCCAACTTTTCATGGACCACAAGTCCCTACAGTATCTGTTCACGCAGAAGAAATTGAATATGCGGAAGCGTAGGTGGCTTGAGTTTGTGAAAGACTACCAGTTCGATATCCAGTATCACCCAGGTAAGGCTAACGTGGTAGCATACGCGTTGAGCCGTAGGCCAGCAGATGAGGTGGCAGAGGTGTGGAAGGCAAAGTGGAAGGAGTTGGGGCACCAGGATGCAGTGGCCCGATCTTTCATGTCTGTGATGACCGTTACACCACAGATTATCACGAATGTAGTACGGGCACAGGCTAATGACTCGTTCTGTCAGGAGCAGATAGTTCGATTACTAGCAGTGGGAGCCGAGTCCTATACCGTCAGCTCAAACGGGGGATTACGCTTCAATGGGAGATTGGTGGTTCCGGAAGGGGAGAAATTGCGACACGATGTGATGGCAGAGTCGCACGGCTCACAGTTCGCGGTACATCCCGGAGGGGATAAAATGTACCAAGACATGAGACGCCAGTATTGGTGGAGCGGTATGAAGAGAGATATCGCTGAGTTTGTTTCGAAATGCGCCACTTGTTAGCTTATAAAAGTGGATCATCAGAGACCGGCAGGATTGCTACAGTCGTTGGAGGTCCCGATGTGGATGTGGGAGAGCATATCCATGGACTTTATCACGGGGTTGCCTACGTCGCAGAGGGGTCACGACTCCGTTTGGGTAATTGTGGACAGGTTGTCCAAGGTCGCTCACTTTTTACCCGTAAGGACTGACTACACTACGGGACAGTATGCTCAGCTCTTCATTCCAGAGATTGTGGGACTTCACGGTGTGCCCCTAAATATCGTGTCTGACAGAGACAAGATATTTGTTTTGAGGTTTTGGGAGAGTTTCCAGGAGGCCATGGGCACGGAATTGCGGTTGAGTACGGCTTATCATCCGCAGACTGATGGGCAGACCAAGCGCACAAATCAGATGTTGGAGGACATGCTGCGCATGTGCATTATTGACTTCGGGGGTGGATGGGAGAAGTACCTTCCACTGGTGGAGTTTTCTTACAACAACTCCTATCAGTTCACTATTGGCATGGCTCCGTTTGAGGCATTGTACGGTAGGCCTTGTCGTTCCCCAGCATGTTGGTTAGAGGTGGGGGACAACAAACTACTTGGGCCGGAAGTGATTCAGGATACTTCGACAAGGATTGAGTTGATTCGGAGTCGCATTCGGGTAGCTCAAGACAGGCAGAAGAGTTATGCTGATGCGAAGAGGTTTTTCAGAGAGTTTCAAGTGGGCGACCAGGTTTTTCTCAGAGTGTCTCCTATGAAGGGGATTATGCGTTTCGGGAAGAAGGGTAAGTTGGCACCAAGGTATGTGGGGCCGTTTCCTATTATTGAGCGGATCGGACCGATTGTGTATAGACTTGGGTTACCGGAGCATTTGCATCGGATTCACGATGTCTTCCATATTTCCTCGCTGAGGAAATATCTTAGAGATAATTTGGCTCACTCTCACATTGCTGTGGAGGACATCGATCTCCAGCCAGATAGCTCCTACGAGGAGGGTCCGATTGCTATTTTGGACCGAAGCGAGAGGAAACTACGGTCAAAGATAGTTCCGTTAGTGCGTGTTCAGTGGCGACATCACAATGTCGAGAAGTCCACATGGGAGCACGAGGATGAGATGCACGAACGTTATCCAGAGTTGTTTTTAGCAGGTACTTTCTAGTATCGAATTTCGGGACGAAATTCAGTTATTAGGGGGGAAGTATGTAATACCCCGTACTTTTGGCTATATTTATTTTTGGGATTAATTAATTAAATGCGTATTAATTGGAAATTAATCCGGGTTATTAATACTAACGAGATGCGAGTTGGTATTTGATTATGTGCATATATGATTATATATGAATTTGGAATTATGAAATTTGTCGTGAGATGTATATACGGCAAATTGGGAATTTTGTTGAGATGCGTGTGACCGCCGCGTCATGGTATATTATTTTAATTATAAAAGTGATTTTTATTTTTATTATCCATATGGTCGTTTTGAGTGCGCCAACGCGTCCGGAAGGGTCGAAATAGTCAGAAAACACTAGCCGGGGGTATAGTTTGGGTCCCGGGGTATTTTTAGGCCATACCGACAACTTAAAGGGTATTTTGGTAATTTTGTATTTTGAGGAATTAAAAGTGACGAAAATTGGGAGTTTTAATCTGATTGGGAATTGACCCACTAAAGCCACTAACCAACCCATATTAACCCATTAAGCTACGGAGGCTATCATTAGGTTTACAACTTTCCCAAAGAAAAACCCTAGCCACCATAAACCACCATTGGAGAAGAAGCTTGGAGAGAGAAGAAATTCTGCAGAAAAGCTCTATCAAACCATCATCCAAACTCAGAGACAATCAAGGCAAGTGTTTTAATTATATTTAAATTTGTAGAATGTTCCTTCCATGTTAAAAAATTGAAGAATATCAATTGTTTTTGAAAGATAATGAAAACCCATGTATTTTGAAACTTAGAACTTGAAAATCTTGAGGAGAATTGCATGTAGAATGATAGGTAGATGAGTATTCTCATGATGTTTGTGATTGGAAGAAATTAAAACGAATTTATATTGGGTTAATTCATGATTCAAAAAGTTAGGGTCCATGTTCTTGAAAAATTGGGAAAAAGTGTAGAGATTTGTAAATTTGGTTGGTATTAGGATGGATTAATCCTTCAAAACGTGTTAGGATGTGATTATAATATGTTTAGGATTGTTTAGAGACCTTAAAACGATTGTTGGGACTTAGTTTATAAGAGATTTGAGGAGTAAGAATGGTGAAAAACGAAACTTAGAGAAATCTGGGACGAATCTAGTAGGTCGTTAGAAGCCCCTGCCCAGGTCGTTCGAACGAACTCGTTCGAACGAGCTTCTAACGAATTGACCAGTCGTTTCTAACGAAAGGGAACTTCGTTCGATAATCTCGTTCGAACGAGATATCGTTAGAAGGTACAGTTCGCTCGAACGAACTGGAATCTCGTTCGAACAGTCTCGTTCGAACGAGACTTCTAACGAGTTGACAGTCTGGACCTTTTTAGACTGTTTTGATTTTTGGAGTCCCGTAAACTTATTCGAGGATATAGATAAAATTCCAATGATGATGTAATGATAGAATTGGGACTTTTGGGTATTTATGAGAAGGAAATTATATACGAGAGTTATATTAAATGGACGGTTTGGGTTGAGACGTGAGTGTCTACTACGACGTGAGAATAAATTATGGTGCGTATGATGATAAATCGGAATAGTATAAATTGTGAAAATTATAAGTTAGTACGAGAATGCGATATGTACTACGATTAAACTACGGGATTACTAAGATGTGTGTTTACTTAGTATTGGTATATGAATTGTGTGTATGACATACCTACCATACTTGCTATCACGGGAGGTTTGCGTTCGCTTAGGGCCCTCTAATCCTTGTGTTGCCCGGATTTAGACTGGTTACCTTGATGAACATAGGTCATAGAAAGACTTATTGGGATATTAGTAATTCCGCTGATCGTGGGAGCGTAGGTATGCGCGTGACCCATGTGATGTGACTGTGTTCGCCTCCATTATTTGTGATGTTATTATCTGTGAACTATTCCTGAGAGATTCGGAATATGTAATCCTTATCTACGTGATGTACCGGGATGGATAGCAGAGTATGTGTGCACCACAGCTTAGTTCTCGGGGTGCTTGTACTGTATATTTATGTTGTGATTAATATACACTTAATTAATGTGAACCTTCATGTTAATGTTGTGAATATAATTACGGTATTGTTTCAAGAAACATAACGAGTTAACTGATAGTGATATATATTGCATATTGAGCATCTGAGTTTACGTTAAACCCCTACTTAATTACGAGCGTTATAATGTTAATAGAACCGAGTAATAAGGGTAGGACCTATGACAGTCTAGCTAGATATGATGGCACTTAGCTAGTGGTTTGTGTCGGTATAGATGGGTACTTACGTTAGGAGTGCACAGTTGGACGAGAGGTGAGAATATCATGTGAGGGCATGTCCTAACATGTACTTTGCATTTAATGTTTTAAATGTTTTTAAAGCACTTGCAGTTTTTTTTAAAATACAACTCCACATTCGGGCTCTGACCCGTTTGCTTTTCAAATCTATTTTCCTTTGTAAAACCATTTTAGGTGCCCAGCCACAAGGACACCATGCATAGGATACTCATTCTGGTGATGAGCTGTAGCTGTTTGTGGAAGCTACAGGGATTTGGTTGTAGACGCTTCTATCACTTGGATTCCGGATTCATTATCTATCAGTTGTAGGGCATGTTGCCCATTTCTATTAGAGTTACATTTCCATTACATTTTTCAGACTTTGGCATGTATTGATTTGGTATTCATTTTACTTATTTCAGTTGTGGGATTGTATTGAGGAGTTTTCCTCCAGACTTTATTTACTTTGTGTGATGGTTATTCGATTTACTTCATTATGGTGAATGGTGTTATTATTCTTTATTACACTTGTTGCATGTTAATCAGACTTAAATTAAAATTTGGCACTTACTTTTTATATACTAGGTGGTTAGTAATCATTAAAATGTTTTCGACAGTGATGCTATTAACTGGACCAACTTGGCATTTTGAATTAATTTAATAAAGGAGTAGCTACCCGGTATTTAATTAGTCGGGGTGTCACAAACACTAGAATAAAATGGGAATTGAGTAGTAAGGGGTAGAACTTATTACGGTCTGGATAGTTATGTATGTCATTTAGATGGGTACGGTACATTACGGGTGCACGATTAGTCGAGAGGTGAGTACTTCATGTGAGTGCACGTCCTAACATGTATTTTTCATTCATTGTTTTAATGTTATTAAAACACTTGCTGTTTTTAAAATGATTTCCACTTTCGGGCTCTGACCCATTTGTTTTCAAATCTATTTTTGTAAAAACCATTTTAGGTGCCCAGCCACAAGGACACCATGCATAGGATTTTCATTCAGGTGATGAGCTGTAGCTGTTTGTGGAAGTTACAGGACCTTGCTAGTAGACGCTTCATCTATCTTGACTCTATATTCAGATTACATCAGTTGTAGGGCATGTCGCCCATTTCTTTTAGAGACATTTCATTTATTTCAGTTATTCAGACTTCAGGCATGTAATTAATTCAGGATTCAGACTTATTTTATTATTTCAGTATTGGGATTGTTGTGAGGAGTTTTCCTCCGGACCTATTATTATGTTGTTGGTTATTCTATTGTTTCGTTATGGTGAATGGTTGTTGTTCTTTCATTATCCTCTTATTGCATGTTAATCAGAGATAACTTAAAATTTGGCCACTCACTTTTTAAATACTAGGTGGTTAGTAATCTTTACAATGTTTTCGACAGTGATGCTATTAACTGAACCAACTTGGCATTTTGTATTGATTTAATAAAGGAGTAGCTACCCGGTATTTAATTAGTCGGGGTGTCACAATATTGTATTACTTTTGGTGTTCCTCCGCAAGGATGCCATTGATGTTTATCCATCCAGTATTCGTGGAGCTGTGGCGATAGCGGACTGTCGCGACACTTTATTTTAGTCGATTCCTATCTTTGTACATCTAGATTAGGATTCAATTTGTATATTTGAGTTGGTATTCAAGTGTTGTAGGTTAATACTTTTATATTTCATTTCCCTTTCAGATTATTGTATTGTCTGTTACTCGACAGCATATTCGGGTATTTAATTGTTGAGATTTCGTTGTACATTGTATGTACTCTTCATATTACTGGAATTGCACATATCACTCACTTTAGTTGGTTATGTATTGTTGGTTGTGTTAGTAAAGTTTGTTTTGTTGTTGTTGTTAAATAAAAGTTTAAATTTTTTCACAATTCGCTTCTAATAGTTTCGGGAGTTAGCCTTATATTATTAGTATTATAAGTTGATGTTGAGACTGTACCATATGAGATACCTGGTTTAATGTAGTATAGGGTTGGCCACCCGTTATTATTTTGAGTGGGTTGTCACAGATGGTATCAGAGCATCAGTTTCTAGTGTCTTTAGGATCTGTGTGCGTTACTGCGATCTTTCGTAAGCGTTCTTGATATAGAGCCTTATTGTTAGGACGGTTACATTCTTACGTCCAGATTTCTTCTATGATTTGAAAATAATTGCAATGCGTTATGATACGATTGTTCTTGTTTCAGATGCCACCGAAGCGAGGTCGTTCAGGCAAGGAAAACGAAGGGGCTAAATTGTAACCCCAAATGCCTCCGAGGAACATGACAACAGATGAAGTTGCCAATATTGTGGCACCACCGATAACTGCTGCCATTTCCACGATGGCGCAGTAATCTGTCGTTCGAGCAGCCCAACCCCATTTAGGATTGTATTTATGGGAGAGAGTGAAGGAAGATTTTAGTAAGGGTCATGCTCCTGAGTTTGCAGGGGGAGTCGATGCAATGGCTGCAAGTCAGTGGAAAAATAGTATGCAAAGGAATCTTCGTATGGTTGAGTGTTGTAAGGTGCAGAAATAGTTTTTAGCCACCTTTAACTTATCGGGTGCAACTCTTCAATGGTGGGAGTCTGTCACCACATCTGAAAAGAGAGATACTTTACCTATAACAATATTTTGGGAACTTTTTGATCGAAGGTATTTTCCTTCCCCAAATCGAGACATAAAGATTTTTCAAGGAAAATAGAACGGTGGCAGAATATGAAGAAGATTTTTCTAGATGGGAAAAATTAGTACCGGATGAGGTAAATACAGAAGAGAAATGTATATCGAAATTTCTTCAAGGTTTAGATTGGAGAATTTGGCAACATTTGATAGAGAGTCCCGAGTTAGTAACTTTCATCAAAGTAGTGAATGCGTCACTATTAAAGTGTCATGAATATCGTCTTCGTTCGCAAGAGGGTAAGAACTTTGGAGATTCGAGTTCATCAAGTAGGTTTGGCGATGAGAGTGCCAGTAATGCGAGTGGGCGAAAAGAATTTGTGGGCAAGTGTTTTTTTTATAAAGAAATGGGTTATAGAAAGAGAGATTGTCCTAAAAGAGGTAAAGGACCATGTTTTGATGATGTTTTGGAAGTGAAACCCCTACAACAGATTCGAGGGCCTTTTAGACCGGGGGACTATGTTTGGGAGCCCATTGATGAGGAAGAGCAACCAGACTAGATATGGGTGATGTAAGTTAATTTTCCTTTATAAATAGGACTATTACGATGTAAAGTTTTGGGAATATTGTATGGGAGATATTT
This sequence comes from Sambucus nigra, assembly GCA_949130495.1. Lineage (NCBI taxonomy): Eukaryota > Viridiplantae > Streptophyta > Magnoliopsida > Dipsacales > Adoxaceae > Sambucus > Sambucus nigra. The sequence continues at coordinate 71,864,161 of OX422224.1, forward strand.
ATGAAAGGGTAGTGCTATAGCCCTAATTTGTATGTAAAGACCCTAAAAGGGGAATTTTGAGCAAGTTAGGCTCTTATGTTATTATCTTTCGATAGAATAGATAATTTTGCAAGGTGCTCAAAAAGAGCTATAAACCTTGTGGTGATGTAAGAATGGTGATGGTATGATAAGTAGTATTGATAAAGATACTTCTCTTATATAGTCATGCTGGACTTATATATAATTGTTGTATTCCAGATATAGATGTGCCTTATAAATGGGCAATATATTGAAATGATGTAAGATGTTGTTTTTGATAAAAGTTTGGACTGTGGATTGTTGGGACGCAGGAATTTTAGCTCATAATTATGCTAATTCTTATGAGCTACATATTGTTATATATATGATGAAAAATACCTTGTGTGGGACATAAGGCACTTTATGTACGTATTGTAAGACATAAACTAAAATATTTTTTCATAACTGTTTTTCAAAATAAAACCTTTTCTAGGCCTTGGGCCATATCAAAATAATTTTTCACCAATTTTTTTTTCAAACTCTAGTCCGGATTTAACAAACTCTCAATCCTCGACGTCACTACATAAGTAGTGTATTGGGAGGGTTCCTTGTTTGGATTTCTCTTTTGCGAGACGTCCCCTGCACAAAAGTGGCGATTGTCAGGAATTGAGAGGAGTTATTTCTTTGGACCAATCAAAATTTTCTTCTATTAAAACGCTAGTACAAATTTTGTATCTATGGAATTGAGGAATATTGGAGGCAAATGAAGCCTCATTATGATTGGTACGAGTGATAACTCGAATATAGAGGGTGTATGGGCACCCTAGTTGTGGAAAATGGTTTTGTAAAACTCAATATTAATTTAAAATAAAATGAATTAAATTAATTCATCGTGGGAAGTTAGAAATTTGTAGATAGGATTAGTAATGATGGGTATAGTAGAACTAGTTGAGCTTTGGAGAATTAGGCTTAGCTAAATTTCGAGGACAAATCTTTTGTAAGTAGGGAAGTTTGTAACAACCCTAGGTCTTGGAGACGGTGATTTATTTATTTTGGGAGAAATAAATTTTATTTTATTTGGAGAATAATTAAATTGGCAATTAAGGTAAAAATTTGGAGTCGTTAGAAAGTGTCTCGAATGGCAATTCTGAGGGTACCATTGTTTCCGGAGGGGTCGAGAAAGTCGAAATGACTTTACTTGGGATCTATTTAGGTTCCGAAAGAATTTAGGACCGTTTGACTCGAATTAAAGATACCGAGTCACTTAAAGTGTGTATTATCATTTAAAGATGTGTGCATTTGGGAGATAGGCTAAATTAGCCTACGGGAGAAACAATTCTTCAAAGAGAGAAATAGTAAGAAAGAGAGAAAGAAAAATAAGTAGAAAAGGAAGGTGAAAAAGTGGGAGAAAGAGGATTTCTCGACAAATACACGATCTCAATGAGGAGTCAGACCCTACGAACACGAGGCAAGTGATTAGACTTGCAAAATAATTATTGTGTATCATTTATCGCATGATTTGTGGATTAAATTTGTGGTTTTTAGGTTTAAATTAACAAAACCTAACTTTCGGGAAAACCTTACATTTGTAGGGTATAAATGAATTTAAGGTTTGAAATAAGTATATATGTGTTTTTGGATGAATATTAATGTTATAATTATGATTGGGTTGGATAAAAATAGTTGGAAGATGATAAAAATGATTTTTGGGTATTTTGGGTTGAGAAGAAAACAACCCATTTCATGGCTTGCTGCACTCATGCGAATCGATTCGGTATATAACAGACTCCCAGGTCTATTGAATCGAATCGATTCAGATGGGCCGAATCGATTCACTTTTTGGGGCCGAATCGATTCGGAAACAGGGGAATTTTTGGAGATGTTTTCTAGGGAGAATTCCATCCCGTTTTTTTCGAGGTTATCGATTTGGGGCCTCTATATGAGACATTTGGAGTATGTTTTGGGAACTTTTTGAGGGTTCCATCATACGAAATTATGGGAGTCATATTAATTAAAGTTGAGGATTACCGATTAGAGATTTTGGTATATTCAAAGTAGGGAAGCCCACCTTGATTTGGAGATTCGACTTGGGGATGATAATTACAATTATTTGAATAAATGAGACAAATTTAGAGACATTGGATCTTAGAATCAAATCCCAAATGGGATAATTTTAAAGGTTCATAAAATGATTTGAACCCTATTATGGATGGAGAATTATACATTCTAATTGATGTGCATAGGGATGTAGAAATATCCTTTACTTAAAAGAATTGAGAAACAATTCCTAATGAGAAGAGACATGTGAGATTCAAGTGAGAAATGGTATAGTTTATACTAAGTGGGGAAGATGTAAGAGAATTAACGGTTAGTGTATCAAAATAGAGAGATATACTAAACAATGATATTAATCAATTGCGCCTAAGAGCGTATAATGAAAATGAAAATGATGTGGCAGGTATACCTTATATGATGGTATATCTTTATTATGTGACGATGTATGTATACCTTATATGATTGTATACACATATATAGTTAAGCATACCCCCTCTTTGCTATCATTGGGAAGTTGTGTGCGTAGAGGGTGAGCATCCTAACTAGATGAGCTAGGTGTGGATATTCCCTAGGTCATAGTCGTCCATGTGATTATTCTGTGATGTACATTTATTTATTTTGAGGGTGAGAAGTCGTGGGTATGTGTCATTATCACTTGCCGTTTTGGAGCTATGACCGCTTCCCGGACGTTGTGTGCGTAAGTTGATCACGAGGTGGGTGTCGCTGAACCCCACCAGGTGACCTTAGTTTGCTACGTATATGGGTTGCTGGAAGATGATAGCAAGTGAGCCTGCGTACTTCGAGTTCTAGATCAGTTGGATGGTTATTTTCGTTTGTGCTTGTACATGGGTATCAAGGGCATAATGGACCTCAACGACCTACATTGCCAGGATTAGTGTATCGGGGGGGGGGGGGGGGTTCTTGTTTGGATTTCGCCTCGGCGAGACGTCCCACGCACGAACCGCATTGTAATGTTGAAACTTGGGGATGAGTTAGTCCTTAATGCTCATACTTATATATATATATCACCTATCCCGACAATCGACAGTGCCAGGAGTAGTGTAATGGGGGGGGGGGGGGGGTCACGGTTTGGATTTCGCCTCGGCGATACGTCCCACGCATGAAACGTCGTGTACTATTGAGAATTGGGAATATTAATTAATTAAAATTTGAATAATAATTTGGATTACATGCATCTCTCATTGAGGTCATAATGAGCCCCGAGTAATAATACGGTCAGGAGTAGTGTAACGGGGGGGGGGGGGGTTCCTTGTTTGGATTTCGCCTCGACGAGACGTCCCACTCACGAAACGTACTGCCGTGTTGAAAATTGGGAGGAGTTTAGTCCTTAACTCTTGATGCTAATAACTCATATATAATAATTGTATATACTGTTTACATGCCAAATAAGGGCATAACTAGAATATGTGAGATTCTAGTAATTGGGAATGATGATGTGATTATGAGTATGATGATGCAACTTTATATGTTCAACGAATGAACATTATAAAGACAACTATAATACAAATGCTAAAGTATTTAATTTAAATAAAATAGATAAGTGTAGATTGGGAGATAAGTTAGATGATTTAAATTAATTTATTCAATTGGGTTTAAGTTAGAATCCTCTTTCCAAAATAGAATTCGGGCACCCCTTTTGGAGATCACGTTCACACGTTTAGCGCGCACATTAGTGGAGGGGCGAGTGGGATTTTATAGAGAGTTCGATTCCATTAAATCATGTAATAATGCATTTATAATTATTATGCATTTTAATACACTTGCTATAAAATGATTTTCAACTCGGGGTCTGACCCGTTTATATTTTCCTCCTCCATGTATATATATTGTATTACTTTAGGTGTTCCTCCGCAAGGACACCATTGATGTTTATCCATCCAGTATTTGTGGAGTTGTGGCGATAGACTATCGCGGCACTTTGTTTTAGTCGACTGCTATCTTTGTACATCTAGATTAGGATTCAGTTTGTATATTTGAGTTGGTATTCAAGTGTTGTAGGTTAATACTTTTATATTTCATTTCCCTTTCAGATTATTGTATTTTCTGTTACCCGACGGCATATTCGGGTATTTCATTGTTGAGATTTCATTGTACATTGTATGTACTCTTCATATTACTGGAATTGCACATATCACTCACTTTAGTTGGTTATGTATTGTTGGTTGTATTAGTAAAGTTGGTTTTGTTGTTGTTGTTAAATAAAAGTTTAAAATTTTTGACAATTATCTTCTAATAGTTTCGAGTAGTTAGCCTTATATTATTAGTATTGCCAGCTGATGTTGAGACTGTACCATATGAGATACCTTATTTAATGTAGTATAGGGTTGGCCACCCATTATTATTTTGAGTGGGTTGTCACAGTAAGGAGGCCTTAATGTTAGCAACAATGCACATTCTCATAAACTTAAGGGCCAACCTGTTGGATCGAGACCATGCTTCATGGATGGAAATTTCATCCTCGCTACTGGTACCAGTAATAGCAACGGGTTCATCGCACATAATTGTCATGTCCAGGTCAAGAACCCCTTGGCTGAACTCAATTTCCTCATTCCATTCAGAAAAATTAGTTCCATCAAATTTGGAATACGACTGCGCATGCGAATATAGGTTAAGGGGAACTGTAAATTAATAACAATGTTCACAAATTAAATTTTACACACAACAATAATTGCAAGGATCGAATATTGAATTGTTGACTAAAATTGCTTTTGGCAGATTTCTTAAATAGTCCAAATATCACGTAATATGTATTAATCATCACATAATATTTATATTATAAAGATATACTACCCTTTTATTCATTTATCATGGTCCCATACTTTTGGCATCTGTGTTTGTTGCCTAAACATTTTATACCATGATAAATGGACGTAATGTAAACTATTCAATTCAAAAAAAAAAGTTCTAACATTATTTAATCCAGATATTAGAATGTGTTGCGCCTCAATCCAATTTTATAATGAACATTGGAGTAAACCTTAATGAATGTAAGTGTAATAATTGCACATATAGTTTCAACTTGTGTTTGGCCTTTGACTTAACTCCAATAAATAATTCCATACATGTCACATCTTTAATATAATTAATCATGTGTTAATATCAACTATAGTATGTAATTTACAAGTTATCATCGAGATACGAACTGTAGCTTAAATGCCTCAAAGCAAAATTGCCCAATTATAAAGAAAATCACATTAAACATGAATTTTGCCTAAAATGGAAAAAATGAGTTTTCACCATAGAATTGAAGTAAAGCACGCCAAAAAACCAAAACTTTTTGTGAAACATTAAAATCATTTTTCTATCAAGAGTTATATGCCCTAAGATTATTTCCTAAAATGGCAAAAACGAAGTTTTGAGGGCCTTAACAGACTCAGATCGCCAAAAAACACGTTACATCATAGCCTAATGGGGTGAAATTTGACCGTTGGCCCATTTTCAGTCAACCCACCAAGTTTTAAGTCAATTGGACATCAAAAGTTTTTAAAAACACCATTCACTGCGACAAAAAAAAAATTCTACTTCAAAATTTGCTTTGCTTTAAATCACAGTTTTCATTCAGTTAATCTTAAAAATAGGTTCATTTTCTTATCAAGATTAATATAAGTGTTTTTCAGAATACTAAATAGACTTCAGACATGTGAATCATGCTTAGGACAAATTAGCGCTCTAATTACATGAAAAGTGGTTTCCAAAAATGGGACAATTATCATAAAATTAAGGACTATTTTTTGCAATTTCATTCTTAATTCCACACAGATACGAGGATCTCATATTTTGAAATACTGATTTATACTAGTTGTGCAACAGTACTACACGAATTCTAAAGCTTGTCGTTCATGAGTTTATGATTTCCATATTTTTAAAAATTCCTGAATTTGAGATCAATACTGTTATAAGAATTTTTTTTGTATATGGACAACATGAGATAATAAACCGAAGGCTCTGATACCACATGTTTATCAAGACTGTTTTGTAATCATAAAACTACACATAAACCATAATGTTACATAGTGTTTGAAAACAGTTTTGTCATGAATCCATGATTTTTTATCTTAATGCAATCACACATATAATTGTTCTATATAACAGTGATTAAAAATCAACCTTTTTCTATTGCAGTTGATTGGATAAATGTGACTTGAATGCTCCTACTAATTTCTCCTTAGAACCACTAAACCAAAAATAGGAAACTCGCACGGTTTAAAATAGTTGCAGACGCAATCTGGCACGGTTCAAAACCGTGCCAGAATCAGGTGTGCCGTATTTTCTGGCGCGGTTTAAAATCGTGCCAGATTTCCCAAACTGGCACGCTTTTAAACTGTGCCAGTTTTTTAATCTGGCATGCTTTTGGCACGCTTTTAAACCGTGCTAGATGTTAAATCTGCCACGCTTTTGGCACACGCCAAAACCGTGCCAAATTGTCTATTTTCTGGCACGCTTTTGGCACGATTATAAAGCGTGCCAGATTGTTTTATAAGCATTCTAATTTTTATGCATTGGCACGGTTTTGACACAGTTTAAAACCGTGCCAGATTTTTCAGTTGATTAAAAAAAATATGAAACAAATCTGGAAAATCTGCAAATTCCAAATTCGGTAGGAAAATTATTTATTATTTACAAAAACAAAATCAAGAAAATTCACAAATTTTGAATATCGCAGGTTGTTGATAAACTAATGTGCATACAAACTTCAAAAAATTATAAAAGCTAATACCAATATAAAGCAGAACATGACCATAAAAGAGACAATAACTTCAAAAAATTACAAGAGTTAATAGTTCCCATATCAAAAAAAAATTGGTCAGAGTTTCCTCTATTTTTTTAGCATTCCAAAACCTGCTAACATAAAATCTTCCCATATAAAGTCCGCACGGCCATAAAAGTCAACAATAAAACTACTACAGCCAGCACAACCATAAAAATAAACCATAAAACTATTGAAGCCTACTCGGCCATAACATAAAAAATAGAATCATGAATATTAACGACACTAAATACACAATCCCATGTTGTAAAGCAATGACTTCTTCGTGTGTTCCAAGTGGATAAAAGCTAACGATTGAATGTCATCCTAAAAAAAAGAGATACAATATTAGTAACCAAGTCATTTAAAAAAAATCATATTCATGTAAAAAAATTGAATATACAAGCAGAAAAATTGCATATACGACTACGCGGTCAGTTCCTACAAGTTACATTGGTCCCGTGCGAGGTGTTCGTGCCACTTACGGGATCGTTCGGGGGTTGGTTTGGGTTTTCACCCTTTAACGGCCTGTTTTCAAGTCTAAGTGTGATTTTTGCAAATTATCGTCATACTCTCAAACCGGGAGACCCGGGACTACGCGGTCAGTTACTATAAGTTACATTGGTCCCGTGCGAGGTGTTCGTGCCTCCTACGAGGTCGTTTGGGGGCTGGTTTGCATTTTCACCCTTTAACATCCTGTTTTCAAGTCTAAGTGTGATTTTTGCAAATTATCGTCATACTCTTTAATCCGGAGACCCGAAACTACGCGATCAGTTCCTACAAGTTACAATGGTCCCGTGCGAGGTGTTCGTGCCTCCTACAGGGTCGTTTAGGGGCTGATTTGGGTTTTCACCCTTTAATGGCCTATTTTCAAGTCTAAGTGTTATTTTTACAAATTATCATCATACTTTCAAACCAAGAGACCCGGGACTATGCGATCAGTTCCTATAAGGTACATTGGTCCTGTGCGAGGTGTTCGTGCCTCCTACGGGATTGTTTGGGGGCTGGTTTGGGTTTTCACCCTTTAATGGCCTATTTTCAAGAAAGTGTGATTTTCGCAAGTTATCATAATTCTCTCAAATCGGGAGACCCGGGGCTACACGGTCAGTTCCTAAAAGTTACATTGGTCCCGTGTCAGGTGTTCGTGCCTCCTACGGGGTCGTTTGGGGGTTGGTTTGAGTTTTCTCCCTTAAACGGCCTATTTTCAAGTATAAGCGTGATATTTGCAAATTATCGTCATACTCTCAAACCGAGATACCCGGGACTACGTGTTCAGTTCCTACAAGTTACATTGGTCTCATGCGAGGTGTTCGTGCCTCCTACGGGGTCATTTGGGGGCTGGTTTAGGTTTTCACCCATTAATGTCCTGTTTTCAACTCTAAGTGTGATTTTTACAAATTATAGTAATACTTCTCAAACTAGGAGAACCGGGACTACGCGATCAGTTCCTACAAGTTGCATGGGTCCCGTGCGAGGTGTTCATGCCTCCTATGGGGTCATTTGGGGGCTAGTTTGGGTTTTCCCCCTTTAATGGCCTGTTTTCAAGTCTAAGTGTGATTTTTGCAAATTATCATCATACTCTCAAACCGGGAGACCCGGGACTACGTGATCAGTTCCTACAAGTTAAGTTAGTCCCGTATGAGGTGTTCGTGCCTCTTATGGGGTCGTTTGGGGGCTGGTTTGGGTTTTCACCCTTTAACGGCGTGTTTCAACTCTAAGTGTGATTTTTGCAAATTATCATCATACTCTCTAATCGGGAGACCCGAGACTACGCGGTTAGTTCCTACAAGTTACGTTGGTCCCATGCGAGGTGTTCGTGCCTCCTACGGGGTCGTTTGGGGGCTGGTTTGGGTTTTCACCCTTTATCGGCTTGTTTTTAAGTCTAAGTGTTATTTTTACAAATTATCGTCATACTCTCCAACTGGGAGACCCGGGACTACACGGTTAGTTCCTACAAGTTAAATTGGTCCCGTATGAGGTGTTCATGCCTCCTACGGGTCGTTTGGGGGCTGGTTTGGGTTTTCACCCTTTAACGACATGTTTTCAAGTCTAAGTGTGATTTTTACAATTTATCATCATACTCTAAAACCGGGAGACCCGGTAATATGCGGTCAGTTCCTACAAGTTACATTGGTCCCGTGCGAGGTGTTCGCGCCTCCTACGGGGTCGTTTGGGGGCCGGTTTGGGTTTTCACCCATTAACGGCCTGTTTGCAAGTCTAAGTGTGATGTAATACCCCGTATTTTCATGATATTTATTTATGGGATTAACTGAATTAAATGTGTATTAATTGGAAATTAATCCGGATAAAAAAACTGGCGAGATGCGAGTTGGTATTTGATTTTAATGAGTATATATGGCTATATATATATGAATATTGAATTATGAAATTTGTCGTGAGTTTGAAATACGGCAATTTGGAATTTTGTTGAGACGCGTATGACAGTCGCGTCAGGAATATTATTATTTAATTAAAAAGTGAATTTTAATTTTATTAACCGTATGGTCGTTTTGAGTGCGCCAACGCGTCCAGAAGGGTCGAAATAGTCAGAAAACACTAACCGGGGGTTTAGTTTGGGTGCCGGGGCATTTTTAGGTCATGCTGACAACGTATAAGGGTAGTTTGGTAATTTTGGATTTTTGGGAATTAAAACCCACGAAAATTAGGAATTAAAATCTGACTTAACCTTTACCCACTAAAGCCACTAACTACGCTAATTGACTTAATGGTCTACGGGAGTTATTGGAAATAGGTTTAGGGTTTCCTAAGATAACCTCTAGCCACCATTGTCATCTTTAGAGAAGAAGTTGTAAAGAGAGAGAGAGAGAGGAGAAATTCTGCAGAGGGAGAGAGAACAATTCAATCTTCAACATCAAATTCAGAGATATATCAAAGGCAAGTGGTTTAATTATGTTAATTGCATTGAATGTTTCTTCCATGCTTAGACATTTCTGAAAATTTCATTGTTTTTGGGAGATTGATGAAAACCCATTAAATTGGAATTAGAAACTTACATTTTGATGTGGAATCGCATGTAGAATTGTTTTTAGGTGATTATTCTGATGATAATATATCTTGTATGAAACAAAAACGGATTTAATTATGATCATTGATGATCTTAAAAATTTCTAGGGTTCATGTTCTTGAGATTGGGAAAAAAAATGTAGAGACCGGATAGTTGGGTGATGATTAGGATGAATTAACCCCATAAACATGTTATTATGTGACCTAAGTATGTTTAGGAATGAGTATAAACCTTGAACAATTGTTGGATTGATGTTTGAATGTGATTAGAAGTGAAGAAAAGTTGGAAAAACGAGATTAGGAAAATCTGGGCTCGAAACTGGCCTCTCGTTAGAAGACCCGCCCAGGTCGTTCGAACGAGCTCGTTCGAACGAGCTTCTAACGAGTTGACAGTTTGCCTTCTAATGAGAGGGATGTTCGTTCGATGCCTTTCGTTCGAACGAGATCTCGTTAGATGCCCAGTTCGTTCGAACGAACTCTTGTTCGAACAGCCTCGTTCGAACGAGACTTCTAACGAGAGGACAGTTTAGGCTTTTTGGCGTGTTTTGATTCCGCGTGTCCCGTAACCTTGTTTAATTATAGAGATACCATCCCCTTGTTGATAAATTGCTATAGTTGGGATATTTGGGATATATTGAGGAGTAAAACATAGAAGTGTGATTTGAATTGAATGGAAATTGTGGAATAGGACGTGAGTGACTATTACGATGCAAGAGTCATTGACGGCTTAAATAATTTAATTAACCGGGAACATATGAATTGAGTAACATTATAAGTCGGTACGAGAATGAGAAGTATACCACAAATAAATTACGGTGATTACTAAGATGTGTGTATACTTAGTATATGTATATGATTTTATGTGTATGACATACCTACCATACTTGCTATCACGGGAGGTTTACGTTCGCTTAGGGCCCTCTAATCATTGTGTTGCCCGGATTTAGATTGGTACCTCGAGAACATAGGTCAGAGAAGGACTTATTGGGATGTTAATAAGTCTGCTGATCGTGGGAGCATAGGTATGTGCGTGACCCATGTGATGTGACTGTGTTCACCTCCATTGTTTGTGATTTGCTATTATCTGAGATGATTCCTGAGAGATTCGGAATGCGTGATCCTTATGTACGTGATGTACCGGGATGGATAGCGGAGTATGTGTGCACCGCAGCTTGGTCTCGGGTGCTTGTATTGTATATTTATGGCGTGACTAATATACACAAAAATTAATGAGAACTTTCAGGTTGGTATTGTGCGTATAAATACGGAAACGCTTTGAGTAAATATAAAGGGATAACCGAAAATGTATTGTATTTCTTAATTGAGAATCCGAGTGTATGTAAAGCCTCTATTTAATTTATAACATTAGAAAGTATAATGGGAACCGAGTAGAAAGGTTAGAAGTCATGTCAGTTTAGTTAGATGTAATTATCACTTAGATGGGTGTTATACGTTAGGGGTGCACAATTAGACGAGAGGGGAGTATTTCATGTGAGTGCACGTCCTAACATGTATTTTGCATTTGTTGTTTTAATGTTATTAAAGCACTTGCTATTCTAAAATACTCTCCACTTTCGTGATCTGACCCGTTTGCTTTCAAATCTAATTTTTGTAAAAACCATTTTTAGGTGCCCAGCCACAAGGACACCATGCATAGGATTTTCATTCAGGTGACGAGCTGTAGCTGTTTGTGGAAGTTACAGGGCCTTTCTAGTAGACGCTTCTTTCATCTTGACTCCATATTCAGTATTCATCAGTTGCAGGGCATGTCGCCCATTTCCATTAGTGTTATTTCCTATTTCATATTTTTAGGATTTTGGCATGTAATTAATTCAGGATATTTTGTTTTATTCATTTCAGTTGTGGGTTTGTTGTGAAGAGTTTTCCTCCGAATTTATTAATAATTGTTGGTTATTTCATTACTTCGTTATGGTGAATGAATTATGTTTATTATTCTTTCATTATCCTCTTATTGCATGTTAATCAGAGTTAACTTAAAATTTGGCAACTCACTTATTTAATATTAGGTGGTTAGTAATCATTAAAATGTTTTCGACAGTGATGCTGTTAACTGAACCAACTTGGCATTTTGTATTAATTTAATAAAGGAGTAGCTACCCGGTATTTAATTAGTCGGGGTATCACATGTGATCTTTGCAAATTATCCTCATACTCTCAAACCGGGAGACTCGGGACTACGCGATCAGTTCCTATAAGATACATTGGTCCCGTGCGAGGTGTTCGTGCCTCCTACGGGATCGTTTGGGTGCTGCTTTGGTTTTTCACCGATTAACGGCCTATTTTCAAGTCTAAGTGTTATTTTTACAAATTATCATCATACAATCAAACCGAGAGACCCAGGACTATGCAGTCAGTTCCTACAAGTTAAATTGGTCCCGTATGAGGTGTTCGTGCCTTCTACGGTAGTCGTTTGGGGGCTGGTTTGAGTTTTCACCCTTTAACGGCCTTTTTTTAAGTCTAAGTGTGATTTTTTCAAATTATCGTCATACTCTCAAATCGGGAGACCCGGTAATACGCGGTCAGTTCCAACAAGTTACATTGGTCCCGTGCGAGGTGTTCGTGCCTCCTACGGGGTCGTTTGGGGGCCAATTTGGGTTTTCACCCATTAATGTCCTGTTTTCAAGTCTAAGTGTGATCTTTGCAAATTATCATCATACTCTCAAACCGGGAGACTCGGGGCTACGCGGTCAGTTCCTACAAGTTACATTGGTCCCGTGCGTGGTGTTCGTGCTTCCTACGGGATCGTTTGGGGGCTGGTTTGGGTTTTCACCCTTTAACGGCCTATTTTCAAGTCTAAGTACTATTTTTACAAATTATCTTCATACTCTCAAACTGGGAGACCCGGGACTACGCGGTCAGTTCCGACAGGTTACATTGCCCCCGTGCGAGGTGTTCGTGCCTCCTACGGGGTCATTTAGGTGCTGGTTTGGGTTTTCACCCTTTAACGGGCTGTTTTTAAGTCTAAGTGTGATTTTTGCAGTTTATCGTCATACTCTCAAATCAGGAGACCCGGGACTACGTGGTCAGTTCCTACAAGTTACATTGGTCCCGTGCGAGGTGTTCGTGCCTCCTACGGGGTCGTGTGGGGGTGGATTTGGGTTTTCACCCTTTAACAGCCTGTTTTCAAGTCTTAAGTGTTATTTTTACAAATTATCATCATACTCCTCAAACCGGGAGACCCGAGACTACGCGGTCAGTTCCTACAAGTTAAATTGGTCCCTTGCGAGGTGTTCGTGCCTCCTACGAGGTCGCTTGGGGGCTTGTTTGGGTTTTCACCCTTTAACGGCCTGTTCTCAAGTCTAAGGCTGATTTTTGCAAATTATCGTCATACTCTTTAACCGGGAGACCCGGGACTACGTGGCCAGTTCTTACAAGTAACATTGGTCTCGTGCGAGGTGTTCGTGCCTCCTACGGGGTCGTTTGGGGGCTGGTTTGGGTTTTCACCCTTTAACAACTTATTTTCAAGTCCAAGTGTTATTTTTACAAATTATCGGCATACTCTCAAATCAGGAGAATCAGGACTACGCAGTCCGATCCTACAAGTGACATTGGTCTCGTGCGAGGTCTTCGTGCCTCCTTTTGGGTCGTTTGGGGGCTGGTTTGGGATTTCACCCATTAACGGTCTGTTTTCAAGAAAGTTTGATTTTCACAAATTATCATCATACTCTCAAACCTGGAGACTCGGGAATACACGGTCAGTTCCTACAAGTTACATTGGTCCCGTACGAGGTGTTCGTGCGTCATACGGGATCGTTTGAGGGCCGGTTTGGGTTTTCACCCATTAACGACCTGTTTTCAAGTCTAAGTGTGATCTTTGTAAATTATCGTCATACTCTCAAACTGGGAGACTCGGGACTACGCGGTCAGTTCCTAGAAGTTACATTGGTCCCATGCGAGGTGTTCGTGCCTCCTACGGGGTCATTTGGGGGATGGTTTGGGTTTTCACCCTTTAACGACCTATTTTCAAGTCTAAGTGTTATTTTTGGAAATTATCATCATACTCACATACCAGGAGACCCGGGACTATGCGGTCAGTTCCTACAAATTACATTGGTCCCGGGCGAGGTGTTCGTGCCTCCTACGGGGTCGTTTGGGGGCTGGTTTGGGTTTTCACCCTTTCACGGCCTGTTTCCAAGTCTAAGTGTGATTTTTGCAAATTATCGTCATACTCTCAAATTCGGAGACTCGAGACTACGCGGTCAGTTCCTAGAAGTTACATTGGTCCCGTGCGAGGTGTTCGTGCCTCCTACGGGATTGTTTGGGGGCTGGTTTGGGTTTTCACCCTTTAACGGCCTCTTTCCAAGTCTTGAGTGTTATTTTTGCAAATTATCATCATACTCTCAAACCGGGAGATCCGGGGCTACGCGGTCAGTTACTACAAGTTACATTGGGCCCGTGCGAGGTATTCTTGCCGCCTACGGGGTCGTTTGGGGACTGGTATTGATTTTCACCCTGTAACGGCCTATTTTCAAGAAAGTGTGATTTCACAAATTATCGTCATACTCTCAAACCGGGAGACCAAAGACTACCCAGTCAGTTCCTAGAAGTTACATTGGTCCCGTGCGAGGTGTTAGTGCCTCCTACGGTGTCGTTTGGGGGCTGGTTCGAGTTTTCACCCTTTAACGGCTTGTTTTCATGTCTAAGTGTTATTTTTGAAAATTATCATCATACTCTCAAAACGGGATACCCAAGGCTACGCGGTCAATTCCTACAACTTACATTGGTCCCGTGCGAGGTATTCGTGCCTCCTACGGGGTCGTTTGGGGGTTGGTTTGGGATTTCACCTTTTAACGGCATGTTTTCAAGTCTAAGTGTGATTTTACAACTTATCGTCATACTCTCTAACCGGGAGACCCGAAACTATGCGGTCAGTTCCTATAAGTTACATTGGTCCTGTGCGAGGTGTTCGTGCCTCCTACGGGGTCGTTTGGGGCTGGTTTGGGTTTTCATCCTTTAACGGCCTATTTTCAAGTCTACTGTGATTTTTGCAAATTATCATCATACTCTCAAACTGAGAGACCCGGGACTACGCGGTCAATTCCTATAAGTTACATTGGTCCCGTGCGAGGTGTTCGTGCCTCCTACTGGGTCGTTTGGTGGCTGGTTTGATTTTTCACCCTTTAACGGCCTGCTTTCATGTCTAAGTGTGATTTTTGCAAATTATCATCATTCTCTCTAATCGGGAGACCCCGGACTACGCGGTCAGTTCCTACAAGTTACAATGGTATCGTACGAGGTGTTCGTGCCTCCTACGGGGTCGTTTGGGGGCTGGTTTGGGTTTTCACCCTTTAATGGCATGTTCTCAAGAAAGTGTGATTTTCGCAAATTATCGTCATACTATCAAATCGGGAGACCCGGGACTACGCGATCAGTTCCTACAAGTTACATTTGTCCCATGAGAGGTATTCGAGCCTCCTACCGGGTTGTTTGGGGGCTGGATTGGCATTTCACCCTTTAACGGCCTGTTTTCAAGTCTAAGTGTGATTTTACAAATTATCGTCATACTCTCTAACCGGGAGACCCGGAACTACGTGGTTAGTTCCTACAAGTTACATTGGTCCTGTGAGAGGTGTTCGTGCCTCATACCGGGTTGTTTGGGAGCTTGTTTGGGTTTTCACCTTTTAACGGCCTATTTTCAAGTCTAATATGATTTTTGCAAATTATCATCATACTCTCAAAACGAGAGACCCGGGACTACGCGGTCAATTCTTACAAGTTACATTGGTCCCGTAAGAGGTGTTCGTGCCTCCTACTGGGTCGTTTGGTGGCTGGTTTGATTTTTCCCCCTTTAACGGCCTGTTGTCAAGTCTAAGTGTGATTTTTGCAAATTATAGTCATACTCTCAAACCGGGAGACCCGGGACTATGCGGTCTGTTCCTACAAGTTACAATGGTCCCGTACGAGGTGTTCGTGCCTCCTATGGGGTCGTTTAGGGGCTAGTTTGGGTTTTCACCCTTTAATAGCCTGTTTTCAAGTCTAAGTGTTATTTTTGCAAATTATCGTCATACTCTCAAACCGAGACTAAGAACTCTAAAACTTTAATACAATACATTCTTAAATTACTACCATAATACTTATGTGTTTATTTTCTTTTTCTATATTCTTATCTGTATGAGATAAAATTCCATTTCCCCCTATTCAATTCCTCAGTAATAGAAAAATACCTCATTATCTACTACTACACTTTTATTTCTTATTTTTACCCCTGTTTTTATCAGAATTAGTTGGACTTCTTTTACCCATTTTGGATTCCTCATTGTTTAAGAATGTTCAGCATGCCAAAGAGTTTAATGAAAAATGGCACTTAATTTTCAAAACATTATCTTCCTTGCAATAACGAAAAACTATATGACCCCCAAAATGTCGCCAAACTACCAACTGTCATATTACTTCTTAAAAACTGATTCACTTGAAAAAGAAAATAAAAAACATAAAAAATAACTTAGGATATTAAATGAAACTAAGAGATTTTGAAACTGCTGTCACCTCTGGCCCTTGTCTGTGTCTTGAAGTTCACATCGTTTGGCTAGCTGCTGGGCACGTGCTCCATGCACCACTTTCGACTGAGGAAAGTATCAGTGGGAGTTGTCGAGAGGCTTGGGCATTAACCTAGTGGCTAACTGTAGACATAGAACAAGAAGAGCAATTTTCAGAAGGGGAGGAACACGAGATGCAAACTAGGCCAAATAGCTTCAATCAAAACATAATTCTAGAACTCAAACAGGACATTGCACTAAGGTAATCTCTCTTTAGCATTTTATCAAACATGTAACATACGACATTTTCAATAGATTGTAACATACAAAAATATCTAGTATGTAAAAGAAATTTATTATCGAGACATAATGGAAACACGAACCAAAATCCATCGGAGCTGAAACCACGAGCTCTCACTCATCTTCTCCCTTGTCGTATTATCACCACCTTGAATTACACACAATACTATCCTAAGACAAAAATAAATCGCAAAATTAGGCATGAGAATATATAATACAGTGAATAAGAATCAATGTTTCATTTCAGATATACTTCACTAGAGTATGAATTCAACAAATATATCAACTAAATAATTTATAAATCTAACACACGATTGAAAAGCCTAAGTAACAATGAAATTTGTTACAAGTGAAGATATGTTTCATCGAAGTACTCGACAAATACATTAATTCATCTATTTAGAAAGGTAATATGGAATTGGTCGTTGCCTAAGACAAAAGTAAAATTGATGTCATGACTAATTACTCCTTGCCTAAGATAGTTAAGGCTCTAAGGTTATGCTTTGGATTAGCATTTTTTTTATAGAATTTTTTTTGAGAAGATATATGTCCTTATCAGTAAGCCCCTGACTGTGATGCTCAAGAAGAAGAACTTTTAATAGTAAACTGAATCTATAAAAAATTTCAACAAGCTTAAAACAGCTATGACTACTACTCATGTTATAGAAATACTGATTTTATTCAACACTTCATGCTAGTAATTAGGGATTAGTGTTGATCTTATGCACGACTCTTAGCATTACTAAGAAAGGCATTACCTCCAACGAAGGCATTACCTCCATGAAATCTACCAACAACAATGTGATAAATACCTCCATGGAAACCACTTATTATTCTCTACAAATAATTGTAATATCAATAAAAAAAATAGTATGTAAACTAAATTTCAACCAATATTCATGAAATCAAACAAGAAAAATTACTGAACCATGTCTGGATGTAGAGTTGGATCTAAAGTTGGATCGTGAGATTCAAGTAGATTGACCAAATCTTCAATCTCAAATTTCTTATTATATGGAATGCATAAATTGTCAAAGCTTTTGGAGATGACCAAACCAAATATTTAACTAAACCTTCGGAGGTTGGTTTGGCCTAACTGAGCCAGAAATAGAGGATGATGGCAGTTCGTGGACGAAGCAGGGGGTGATGGTTGTTCGTGGACGAAGTAGATGATGGGGTCGCCTGGTAGTAGACGAAGAAGAGGATGAGTGGCAACGATGATGGAGGTGGCGGGTAGGCAACGGGTAGTGTGGATGATGGAGGTGGCAGGTCGCCTGGTAGCGTGGAGAGAGAGAGAGAGAGAGAGGGAGACTTAGAGAGAAGAGATCAGAATGATGTCCCCCCTAGAAAGTTTTGGTCCCGATTGAAATTTTAGAATATTATTTTTTTAATGAGCTGTACCCATATTTGTCACGGTTTTACACCGTGCCAGAATTTGGCACTCATTTAAACCGTTCCAGTTTATGCTAAAACCGTGCCAAATTCTGGCACGGCTTAAAACCGTGCCAGAATTTCCTTGCCACAGCATGCCAGATTAGCATTTTTGGTGTAGTGAACGCCTTGAAGAATATCCCAGAATTGTCTCTTAGTGTGCCCAAAGTTTTAATGAGAAAATATGAGTAATGGGAATTTCAAATTTTCCCACCCACCTTAGAAATAATGTGTAATAAGATATTCCTAGATGGTGGAGGGGTCCTCTATTTATAAGGGGAAGAGGGCCAAAAATCCTAGTCAATGTAGGACTTTATTTCAAGTCTCCCTCTAATCCCACTAACCATCCAGTGGCTAAAAGGTAGGAACAACCCAATCGTTTAATATTCGCATTTATCACGTGCCTAACTAGTTATCTCATATTTATGAAGATCACTAAATCAAAAATTCATAATTTTGGAATTTAATAAAACTTAAATTAAAAATTAATTTCGGACTTTAAATTATTAATTTCCATGGAGTGTGTGACACCCCGCCTAATTAAATACCAGGCGATCACTCCTTTATTAAATTAAAATCAAGGTGAACGGTTGGATAATTCTTAACATCACTGTCGTAAAATAATCTTTTCCAATTTAACACCCTAAATAATTAGGCTAAGTGTCAAAACCATTTTTTAGACATTACTTTCAAAATTTTATTTCTATAAACCGACATTTAAACTTTACGAAATTCATAATTAAAGAATCACACAACAACTATACTGGAACAAACAATCCAATAAATAAACATCCAACTAAGTAATTTCACATTTAAAACTTAAAGGAAAAACATCATGACAGTAATAAATCCCAAAGTGTAAGTACTGGAAATAAATGAATCACAATGTATAATGAAACAACTGAATAATGGAAAGGGCAACACATGCCCAAGATGCCTGCAACTCCCACCAAAGTTGCAGCGCGTTCCTTTCAAAGGATCCTATGCAAGATGCCCCTGTGGTTGGGCACCTATAATATATACATACATACATATATACATACATACATACATATATGTATATATATATATATATATATATATATACAAGAGAGAAAAAAAATGGAAACGGGTCAGAGCCCGATTGTAAAAATGATTTAAAATTTGTTTAGCAAGTATTTAAAATGTTTACTGGCCAATGCAACAACATATGAGTGCGGCACTCCCTTGAGAAATTCTCACATCTCTTCAAATGTGCACACCTATCGCACTAACATTCCCAATGGTTTAACTTATCGTATTTTAGATTTCTCGTAAGATTTAAACTGACGAATTCAACTGTTTAAGAGGTAGATTTCATTTAATAACAAAGTTCTCATTTAATCCTTATTTGCCAATAAAGTTTTCCGGTAATATACTTTACTTTCAAAACACGTATTTCTCAATTGAAATCATTATTCATGCCCCCACGTCTCTTAGGAACGTCTGAAATATCGATTCGATAGCCTGTACCAAAGAATTTCTATCTTCTAGGGTACGAGTCAATATCCCCCATAAAGGCTCTTCAAGATAAGACTGTCCCTGCGCGGTAACCTCAGGGATAGTAAGTAGCGCGGGCATGATTTTCACACATAGATAGTATGCATAAACACAGACATATAAATATACTACTATTACCATATCAAATTAGGTACATCTCATAACCCATAATTATGACATTTGTCCTTATTTCTCATTATTTAATTATCACGTATAATGGTTCGTTTCTTACTTTAATTTGAGGGATTATTCCAACTTAACACTCATGGACTCTATCCTCCCAAGTGTAGAATTCAGTAGGTACTCATCTATTGTCCAACGTAACTATCTTAAGCATCTCTCCCTTTAATACATAACTCCATCGTCCCTTATATGTAAACATCCCAAAAATGTAAATCTCGTCTTATATTAAAGGTCTCGTAATTATTAATATGTCCTACTGGTCTTCTTTATCTCCCAAAATATTTTAATAAGGATGTCCAAAGATTTTTATTCATTTAAATTGAATTCAACTCTTTAAAAGGGGAAACATAAGTCTTCCAGGAGGGGTCGATCGATCGATGGCAGGAGCTCGATCGATCGATGCGTCTATCAATCGACACTCCTGGTTCGATCGATCCATCAAACAGGTATGGCAAATTCTGCAGATTAACAGTTACGGGTTCTATCATCCAACATCAACCAAATTCATATTTTTAACACCCAAACTCCCAGAAATTCATACTACAAACATTATAAACCCAAAATAAACATCTCCTATGTAAAGCATACGAATTTTCATCAATATTCATTATTAATGGGCCAAAACTTATATGAATCTCATGAACCCTAGAAATTTCTTTAACTTTGTTCTAATCAGTCCTTTTCCAGAATTTCAACTTTTAATTGATCATAAATCCGTGGTTAAACCTCTACATATGAAGGGGGGTTTCCAGATTAACATTCATATCATTACTACATGAAATTTTCCTATCTCCAACATGGGTTTTCTTCTATGAAACTCATCCTACTCAACCCTAGACTAACATGAAGGATGCATTAATGAATTTAAGCAAGATAAATACTTGCCTGTAGATTTTTGTCTCTCGTTTGTGGCTGAAATCAGTGTTGTTATGATCCTTGCGACGTGATCTATCATTTGGCGGCGACGGCGGCATAATGGGAGAAGTTTTCAGCCTAGAACACCTTGGCAAGCTCTCTCATTTCCTCTCCTTTGGCCGTCACTTATCTTTGCTTGTGTTAACCCTAGAAGACAACCTTAGACATCTGATATAACCCTTGAAAATTCGTGGGTTTAATTACCCAAAATTACGAAATGTACAAAATGCCCTCGTGGAGTACTAATTAAGCCTAAAAATGCCCCGAGACCCAAACTAAACCCCCGGGTATACTTTTCGGACTATTTAGAACCTTTCGGACACTTTGGCGCACTCGAAATGACCATATAGGTGACTTATAATTTATTCACTTTTATTAATCAATATTTACTTCCGACATGACACAGGCACGTCCCGACTTACTTTTTCAAAAATGTCATTTTATTCACTTGTGACATTTAATAGAACCAATGTCATATATTACTTTACTCTTTAGTAATATTCAACAAGTTTCCCATAATTACTAACTCACATCACGTTAATAATTAATTTTTGGATTTATATTAAATTAATAACTCATATTAAATTTAATAAATCCCCAAATTTAGAAAGCATAAAAATATGGGGTATTACATACTTCCACCCTAATAATGGATTTTCGTCCCAAAATACAGAAAATAAGGCATACCTGGTAAGAATAAATCTGAGTATCTCTCGCGCATATCTGCCTCGTGCTCCCAAGTGGATTCCTCCACATTATGATGCTCCCACTGGACTCGTACTAGTGGTACTACCTTTGACCTCAATCTCCTCTCGCTATGGTCTTGGATGGCCACTGGTCTCTGCACGTGAGACCTGTCATGCTGTAAGTCTATCTCTTCTATCGTGATGTGGGTGTGAGCCATGTCATCTCAAAGGTATCATTTCAACGACGAGATGTGGAATACATCATGGATATGATGTAGATACTCTGGGAATCCCAATTTGTATGCTACCGGCCCAATCCTCTCGATAATGGGAAATGGTCCCACGTACCTCAGGGTCAATTTCCATTTCATCCCAAACCTCATCACTCCCTTTATAGGAGATACACGTAGTAATACTTGGTCCCCCACATTAAACTCTCGGAAGAACCATTTCGCATCAGCATAGCTCTTCTGCTTGTCCTAGGCTACCCGAATGCAACTCCTGATCATCTTAATCCTCGTGGAAGGTTCCTGAATCACCTCTGGCCCTAGCAACTTATTATCCCCCACCTCTAGCCAACAAGTTGGAGAATGACAAGGCCTGCCATAAAAAGCCTCGAATGGAGCCATGCCAATCGTGAACTAATAAGAGTTATTATAAGCGAACTCTACCAGTGGAAGATGTGGCTCCCAACCTCCTCCAAAATCAAGAACACACATGCGCAACATATCCTCCAACATTTGATTAGTACGCTCTATTTGTCCATCTGTCTGTGGGTAATAAGATGAACTCAACATCAACTCTGTACCCATAGCCTCCTGAAAACTCTCCCAGAAACGCGACACGAAAATCTTGTCTCTATCTGACATAATATTCAGGGGCACCCCATGCAATCTGATAATCTCAGAAATGAACAACTAAGCATACTGACCCATGGTATAGTTTGTTCGTAAAGACAGAAGATGAGCCACCTCGGTCAAACAGTCCATAGGCACCCAGATGGAGTCGTGGCCCCTTTGTGATGTAGGCAACCCTATAATAAAATCCATGGAAATACTCTCCCAGTTGCATGCGGGTATTTTTAATGGTTGAAGAAACCCTGACGGTTTCTGATGGTCCACCTTTACGAGCAGGCAGGTAGAACATTTGGAAATGAACTCAGCAATATCCTTTTTCATCCCACTCCACCAGTATTACCGCCTCACATCCTGGTACATCTTATCACCTCCAGGATGTATCGCAAATCGGGACCCATGAGACTGGGTCGTCACTGTATGACGTAATTCTGCTCCTTCTGGAACCACCAATCTCCCATTAAACATCAAACCCCCATCAGAACTAATAGAATAGGACTCAGCACCCACGGCTAAAAGTCATACAATCTTCTCCTGTCAAAATGGGTCTACGGTCTGTGCCTGTATCACCCTCGTAACAATATCGGGTGTCACTGTCATGACAGATATGAAATAATGGGCTACTGCGTCCTGGTGACCCAACTCTTTCCACTTTTCTATCCAGACGTCCGCTACATCGTCTATTGGTCTACGTTAGCCTTCCCCGGATGGTACTGAATGTCGAATTGATAGTCCTTCACAAACTCTAACCATCTGTGCACATATTCAGCTCTCGCTGAGTGAACAGGTACTGCAGTGACTTGTGGTCTGTGAATAAGCAAAATTTCTCTCCCAGTAAATAGTGCCTCCATATCCTCAGTGCAAAAACGACCGCTGCTAACTCTAGGTCGTGGGTGGGATAATTTTTCTCATGCGGCTTAAGCTCGCGGGAGGCAAAAGATATAGCCTTCTCCTCCTGCTGAAGTACTCCTCCAAGTCTTCGTAAAGAGGCATCGGTGTAAACCAGGTACTCCACATTCAGTTTAGGTAAAGCAAGGACCAGTGCTGAAGTAAGCTTGTCTTTCAGCTCGTCAAAAGCCAATTGACAAGCATGATCCCAATCATATGGCACCCCCTTGTGAGTCAGGTTCGTCAATGGACCCGCTATCTTGGATAACCCTCGAATGAATATCCTATAGTATCCGGTTAATCCCAAGAAACTACGCACTTTCGTCGGTGTCGTGGGTTGTCCCCACTCCCTTACCGCTGACACTTTACCCGGGTCAACTTCTATCCCCCGTTCAGAAACAACATGCCCCAAGAATTGTACTCCCCACAACCAGAACCTGCACTTCTCGTACTTAGCATACAACTGATGCTCTCGTAGAGTCTAAAGAACCTGCCTCAATTGCTCATTACGCTCCTCCTCAGAGTGTGAATTTATCAGAATGTCATCTATAAAGACGATGATAAACTGATCCAAGAACTCTCTGAATACTCGATTAATCAAGTCCATGTATATGGCTGAAGCATTTATGGGCCAAATGGAATCACTCTAAACTCATAAGACCCATATCTCGTCAAGAAAACAGTCTTTGAAACATCTTGCTCCCTAATACGTAGATGATGGTACCCCGACCTCAGATCTATCTTTGAAAAGAATGTTGCTCTCCTCAGCTGGTCGAACAGATCATCAATTTGACGCAACAAATACTTTTCCTTATCCTGACCTTGTTCAATTCCCGGTAGTCCACACATAGTCTCAGTGAACCATCTCTCTTTTTCACAAATAAAACTGGAGCGCCCCAAGGAGAGGTACTCCTGCGAATGAATCAATAACCAAACATCTACTCAATCTGATCACGTAACTCTCGCATCTCCGTCGGAGCCATACGGTATGGAGAGCATGCTATAGGTCGTATCTGGTAATAAATCTATGACAAAATATCTCTCGACTGGGGGGTAAGCCTGGTATCTCCTGAAACACATCGGAATACTCACGAATAGTTGGGATTGAGTCTAAAGGAATCACAACCTCCTTAGTGGTATCCTCATCTATGTAATACAAATGAGCTGTCGAGCCTCCCTCTAGGTGAGGCATCGCCACTGCAAACATCTCTTGCCCTGGAATGGTAAAGACAATACTCCCACCAAAATAATCTATCATGGCTCTATAAGCTACGAGCCAATCCATACGAATAATAACATTTTGATCATGCATACTTAAGACTAACATGTCAGATGGTAATACCAAACTACCAATCTCTACCCCCACACCCCGACATATAAAGAAAATGAACGATCCACTCCCCAGTGGTGAGTCTACACACGTCACAGTGCTCTCTGCTGTGGCTAATAACCCTAAGGCTTTCGAAAAATGAGTAGCTATAAAATAGTGTATCTCCCCAGTATCAAATAAAACTCGACCCATAGTACCATGGATAGGAAATATACCCTCAATCGCGGGTGGTGCCTCTGGAGCTGCTGCTTCGTGGACGTTATAGACACGCCCATACTATAACTGCCCCTGCTGCACTGGAGCGGCTAGAATGGCTAGAAGGGCTGGTACCTGAACTGGCACTGGGAGGGCGGCTGGGAAGAGTGGCCTCTACGGCTCATTACGGGCACCCTACTGCTGTGGGGCCCTATCACCCTCTGGATAATCCTAACGCTTATGGCCATGCTTGCCGCACACAAAACATCGGCCTTTGAAATTGCCTCCCCTCTGACCCTGCTGACCATGGCCCTGTTGGACGTTATCGCCCCGCCACTTGCCCTGTTGGCCCTGATGAAAACGCTGTTATCCATGTTACTGACCTTGCTGCTAGCGGTGTGGGCTTAGTTGGCCCTATTGATTAGGGTGGCCCTGCTGAGCTTACATATATCCCCCAAATCCCTGCATGGAATCACCTGATCGAAACCGCTTGGTAGGTTCCCCCTGATGGGAACTCTGCTCATGCTGACGAGTCTGCCCCTGAGATGTCTGTGCTCCACTAGTTCCACTACCCCCTGTCCTGTTCTGCTGGCCGGACTCTCCTACTCGCTTGCTTCCCTACAGATGGAAGCGCTGATCTTGGCAATGTAGTAAAGCAGCATTGAGTACATCTATGAAGGTAGTCAGAGACAGATTCCTTAAAAGGTGCTGACGAATCCTCCAAGATAACACGTCCACAAATAACAATATCTTCTTACTCTCAATGGGTGCCTCATCTGGCACTATAGTGAGAAGTCTCGCTAAATCCTCCTCATACTCAACAATGGTAGCATTTTCTTGCTTCAAGTTCAGTAATTTTCATCTCATCTCAGTTTGCACGACAGGTGGAAAATACTTGCATTCAAACCGCTCCCAGAATAACTGAATCGAAATAGTATCTCTCTCCTCCAAGGTGGTGGTGGGCTCCCACCACTGCAAAGTGGCCCCCACTAGCTTAAAGGAAGCCAACAGCTGTTTATAGACGTCCGTGCACTCATACATACGCAGATGCATCAAGATATCTTTCTTCCATTGGCTGATGATGATGCTATCTGAACTACCCGAGAACTCAGGGGGATGCGCCTTCTGAAAGGCATCCCTAACCCCCTCCCATGCTGATGGAAGCTGTGCAGGTACTGGCGCCACTGCCTCAATATGGGGTGGAGCCTACTGTACTACCGCTAACGTGGCATTCACCGCCTGAGAAAATATAGCGGCTACCTCATTAGCATTCATCGTTCTAGGAGCTGGAGCTGCTGTCTGCTCGGCTTGGGCACGCCCATCCTCTGGTGCACGTCTCGGAGGCATCTGAAACATGAAAAAATTTATTAGTCTACAGTTATTATCAAATCTCAAGTAGCTGAAGACGTAATCGTAAAAGCAAGAATAGAACAATCCTAAAATAGGGCTCTATAACAAAAATGTTAAGTTGAAAGCGAAATAAGCCGTGCAGATCCTAAGGACACTAGAACCTGATGCTCTGATACCACCTGTGACACCCCGCCTAATTAAATATCTGGCGATTACTCCTTTATTAAATTAAAATCAAGGTGAACAGTTGGATCATTCTTAGCATCACTATCGTAAAATAATCTTTTCCAATTTAACACCCTAAATAATTAGGCTAAGTGTCAAAACCATTTTTTAGACATTACTTTCCAAATTTTATTTATATAAATAGACATTCAAACTTTACGAAATTCATAATTAAAGAATCACACAACAACTATACTAGAACAAACAATCCAATAATTAAACATCCAACTAAGTAATTTCACATTTAAAACTTTAAGGAAAAACATCCTGACAGTAATAAATCCCAAAGTGTAAGTACTGGAAATAAATGAGTCACAATGTCCAATGAAACAACTGAATAATGGAAAGGGCGACACATGCCCAACTGGAATAAATAATGCTAGGAGTAGAATCAAATAAATGAGGTCGTCTAAGCAAGAGGCCTGCAACTCCCACCTAAGCTGCAGCGCGTTCCTTCCAAAGGATCCTATGCAAGATGCCCCTGTGGCTGGGCACCTATAATATATACATATATATATACAAGAGAGAAAGAAAATGGAAACGGGTCAGAGCCCCATTGTAAAAACGATTTAAAATTTGTTTATCAAGTATTTAAAATGTTTACTGGCCAATGCAACAACATATTAGTGTGGCACTCCCTTGCGAAATTATCACCTCTCTTCTAATGAGTAGTAATCAATACAATCGACTTATCTAATCAACCATGTGGGGATTACAATTATAATATAAATAACAAACTTCCAGATACCTAATTGTTGAAATGAAATTAACTAAATCTCAGAAGAGATTAGCTATCACTAAAATTAAGTTTGGTTGTCTCCAATCACCTGACATACCCCTTCCCTTTAAAAAAGCATTGTCCTCAAGGATTTAATTGAGGGTATTGGCTATTAATTTGATCATAGTCCTCCCACTATGCCTATTCTGGTTGAGTGTTGAACCATTAGACCAATAATTGGTGTACTGAGAGGTTTTCCCTGCGAATGACACGCCTGTCGAGTATTACCACATGTTCTACCCTTATCTATCCTTGATCATCAATTGTAGGCAATGTTGCTTCTGGTACCTTATGTTCCCCAACTTTCTTCTTCAACATTAACATATAAAAAGTGGGATGTACGGAAGATTCTAAGGGTAAATTCAATTTGTATGATACCATGCCTATCTTTTAGACAATATGATAAGATTTATAGAATTTTGAATCCAATTTCAAGTCATCTCTCATTGATAGAGTGGTATTCCTGTATAGTTGAAGCCTAAGATATACCTACTCCCCCACACTAAAAGTCCTTTACGTCCTTTCTATCATTATAAAACTTCATTCTTTCCTTAGCCAAATTTAGGTTTCATTTAATAGCTCAAGCATCACCCTTCTTTCTTCTAAAAATTGATGGATCTCGGAGCTGCGGGGATTGGACTATTGTGGAATTACTAGTTGGGGTGGAGGGTAGCCATTCAATGCCTCAAATAGGGGAGGTCTGTATGGCAATGTGGTAAGTGTAATTGTACCACCATTCTCTACTTGATAGCCAATTAGACAGCTTTTTAGGCCTATCACCAATCATACACCTTAAATATTGCTCCGAGCATTGGTTGATCCTCTCAGTTTACCCATTAGATTTCATTTTAATTTTGTGGTTAAAAGCTAGATGGTTTATCTTGTACTACATTTTGTTTTGAGAATTTTAATAGATATTAATGAAATATAGTTTTAGATCGGTTTAATATCACCGAAATGTAATGTCATTCCTTTTGTCACGTGCATGTTTGAGTGAAATTTGTGGGCATTGATTCTCCATTGCCATTGGTTGTGCACACGAGTTATTACTAGTGTGTTTATATTTATTTATTTAATGAGAAATTAATATTTTTTTAAAAATATAATTATATATGCTAACGAACTTTAACCATTTAAAATAAAAATATCCATTACAAATTTATTACACTCCCAATCCGTTACAATGTATTTTGTAACGGTTTTATGCATTACAAATTTATATTTGTATCGGGTCAAAACGTTTATAATTTAGTAAATTCGTTACTAACATATGTGATGTGTACCAACGCCAAATACGTTACAAAATAAATTATAGCGGTTTGGTCTGTCACAATATTAAATTTGTAACGAATTTTATCCATTATAAATCCCGTTAGTAAAATAAATAACAACAATTTTCTAATGGATTTAATCCATTACAAATATTTTTTATAATAGTTTTTGCCCGTTAGAATTGACCTGTTTTTGTGTAGTGGTCATGTTTACCTAGGGTAATGTCAGATCATTGTCCTATGAAATGGGGTGGTCCCTAAATGCTTGTGTTTCAAATCAAACCATTTTTCACAAAAAATTATCAAACTTTTAATGTGCACCAAACCAAGTTGTGAAAACCCAATTCTTACTTTAAACCAATTTTATCTTGATTAATCTAAACATGCATCTAGTGATTAAAGCAACTAAAGTAAAGTAAATAATACCTAAAACGTCGGATGTACAAGGAAAAACCCCAAAATGGGAAAACAACCTCGAACGGCCCAAGCCAGACAATCACTATGAACAAAGGTTTTACAAAGACAGATTAGCATTACTCAATGACTTAATCCCCATGAGTCTTGATGCTCCTTATGATCTTCTACCGTTCTTCAATAGTGCCCACACAGAAATTTCGTCTTCCACTATACCTGTCCACAACACAAGTCTCCACGTATGTCTCAGTGTCCACCGAATGGCTTTCATACGTCTACGATGTCGAACAAGAAGTACTTCTCTTTTCTTTGCCGCAAAACCTTGATGTTCAATGGTAGAACAAACCTTCTTGGTTCAACAAGATCACATAAACGTATAACAGTGATAACTCGGATCTTTGCAAACTTTAAGGATGTGTTTAAGATTTTTAAACCTTAGAAAACATGTGCAAAACTTGTGCTGGAACGTAAATTGTTTTTCTAGAATGCACAGTTACAAAATTATGATGCAAACATGCTTTAAATAAGATTTAAACGCCGCCTCAGAAACAGTGTTGTTCGAACAACAAGGCTACTTCGTTCGCGCAACATAAGCATTCGTTTGAACGAGATTGTTGTCGTTTGAACGAGCCCGCATGTCAGTTTGACTTTTTAACTTTTTCTTCAAAACGTCTCTTCTTAAAGAGATCCAAATAAGTCAAACTCCTTTTCAAGCTTATTAGAATAAAAACGTAGTGTAAACAATTAAATCACTTTTAAAAACATTTTAAACATTTTTCTTTGTAAAAAAATACATCCTTATATGTTATAAAACTAATTCCGAGCACCATTAATTATACGCATTCATACCTAAGTGATCTCGAAATGCAATTAACTTTGAAGACGAATAAACTTGCACCAATTGAACTTCGGCATGATTATTTCTTTGAAGCTTTGCTGCAACATCTTCGATTTCTTCAATACGTTATAGACAAAGTGGGTTCGTGACATAATAAATTCTCCCTATGACATATTACAAACAAAGTTTTGTTCACGGAATTAAGTCAAAACAATACATGGACTCAATTAGAAATTTATGTCCTTACAAATCTCCACCTTTGACTATTCCGGAATAAAACTACACCAGTGAAATTCCTAAGCCGGGACGTCAAGCTGTATGACGCCTAAATCCCATCCCATAAACCCAAAATAAAAATTACAGGATACGGACTAGAATATGTAGCACCGGTAAGCATGAACTGTCTGAATGTGATGCAGACTTGAAATCTTGAATCGCCAACGCATACTTACACACATGAAACAAATAAAGAAATACCCAGTTAAGTATAGAGGAAAAAATGAAAACAATATATATATATCCAAATGATACCAAACGACAATAGATACCAAAATGAATAAACTCTGAAAAATCATTTGTTAAACAATTTGAGCAACAAAATGATACAAAATTAAACAACTAATTTGTAATATCAATTTGTAAAATATGAAATCAAAAACATGCTCAAATCTCCACCTACATCACATACATCTCTCCCCCTTTTTGTCTCGAATAGACAATCCGGTGAAAAGATAAACCAATGAAGGTATCTAGTATGAGAAAATACCAATTTGAAATTGCTAGATAATTATGAAACAACCAGTTAAATATGATCACGTAATGATAAATCTGTAGCTAGTAAACCAATGAATCACACAAAGAATAAAACAATCTAATCAGGTGTGATAAAAGAAATCATATGCAAAATACCAATTTTGAAGATAATAGAACCTGCATATAAACTAATTACACCAGAAAACTTCTAGCGGTACCAAAAATATCCCCAAAATAAACTAGTGGACTGCAAACTAATCAGAAGCAGGAAATCAGGCTATCGTTCGAACGAGCCAGGGACGTCGCTCCAACGAGATGAGGACATCGCTCGAACGAAGGACATATATCGTTCGTACTAAATGACTTCTTGCGACCTGCCAAATTTTCCCGGATTCCCAGAATATTATAAATAATTGCCCAGTGAATATATTTCCACAAAAAAATTCCAATACAGTAAGCTTTTCGCACAAAATGAAAAAATGCATAAAAACTAATAATGCGAGTTACATGAAAACATAGTACCAATGTGCCTAAACATGGACATGGAATGTATGGGCTGAAACTACAACAAATGAGTCAGAATTCCAACACATCGAAACAATCAATAAGCTCTAATTGATAGCGATAAATCATCAAACTTTATCATAGCCATATGACAATTAAAGTGTGAGCTAAATGAACTAAACATAGTACATGCACACAAATCCCGAA
This sequence comes from Sambucus nigra, assembly GCA_949130495.1. NCBI lineage: Eukaryota > Viridiplantae > Streptophyta > Magnoliopsida > Dipsacales > Adoxaceae > Sambucus > Sambucus nigra. The sequence continues at coordinate 71,895,142 of OX422224.1, forward strand.
TTTTGACGATTCTACAAACAATAGCGTCAAATTGTAATGTTTCAACATTAGGATTAGTTGTAGAAACCCGTTTAATTTTTCTCCAACCAAACTCCCTCATAAATATATACTTTTTCAAGTTCTTTTGAGGTTTCTAGCATTATCAACTTAGAGAAAATCTTATTGGCCCATTTTTTAGCATTTTGCCTTTTTCTTTTGGGCTCTTTTAAATGGTGGCTTTGACGACGAGTCAATTTTGAACTCTCGCAGCCCTTTCTCGTGAATCACTTATATTTTTTTCAATTCAAATCCTCACGATAAACGGTTCTTACATGCACACTTCTCCTTGAGTCTACTTACACATAGATGACAAGATTGAGATAAGAACGCCTCACCAAATTTAAATATGCAAGAGAAGTCAAACATCCATACAAACTCATGCATGTGGGCAATGATGGCATATATACAAAGTCGAATCAAAATGCATATGAAATTCTAAACAACCCCATTTGAACAATGGTTAAGATCATTTTAAGCATCGATGGGGGTCCAAGCACACAAATATGCCACTTTAAACATGTAAACTCAAAAACAAAAACAAAACCAAACAAGAAAAGAAAACTATTTTTGGTTTTTCAAAAATTTTATCAAAAACAAAATCTTTTTGTATTTTTCAAATAAGACTCAAACAAATGAAAAATATAATGCAAAGAGATAAATATATCATAATACTAGCAAAGTATATATCATGAATGTAAAGACTAGAGTATGACAAACATGCAAGCTACTATCCGTAAGAAATAGCAAGAGATGAATCGTGTGAATGCATGTGATAATCAACCAACGAAGAATTTAGCATCTCCAAAAGGGATTTCTTAACCCAAATAGGTGTATATCTAATAATGCGGGTTTTGGGAACCAATGGGACACTACGTTTAAACTTCCTAGGGTCTTTTCTAAGATCAAAACAAAAACTCCTAAGGTGACCTTTCCTACTAGAATGAGAACATGTGAAAACACGACGAGGAACGGGACCTTTAGGTTGACCAAATCTAATACCCTCAGATGTGGTTGACGATCTAAAACAAACTATGGTTTTGGATTTTACATTCGAACCACTAGAACAAGATATGCCGCTACCATCACTACTTGAGTCATTTAAATCATTTTTTTAACTTCAAAGCGTTCAACTTAAGCAAACGATTAGACTCCTCAAACTTTCAGGACTCCTTATTTAAATTGTCAATTACCCCTAGAAGGTTATCTCGCTCCCCCTCAATGTGATCAAACTTATCCCTAAGAGCCTTTTCTCGTGCCACAAAATCATTAATTGAATTATTTTTCTCAACGACACAAACTCTATAATTTCTCAAATCCTCTAACTATTTTTTCTAAAATGAGGACTCTATCATCATTCTCGTTTTTGCCCAATTTTATCATATTAAAATCATTAAACAAGGAACTAAACTTCTCTCGACAAATATCTCTTTGAATTTGAAACCTTTTCAAATATTCAATCCTATTTTTGAAACTATAATTTTTTTCTCCAAAACTTCAATACGTTTTACAAACTTTAAATTCAAACGATGTAAATCGTCAAAGCTTAGAGAATCCATTGAGAGAGAACAAACACAGGAGAGAAACAAACACACAGGATCATAAAACAAATAAATATGTTTTCTGGCTCTGATACCAGTTTGTGAAACGGGGTGGTCCCTAAATGCGTGTGTTTCAAATCAAACCAATTTTCACCAAAAATTATCCAACTTTTAAAGTACACCAAACCAAGTTGTGAAAACCCAAGTCTTACTTTAAACCAATTTTATCTTGATTAATCCTAAACATGCATCTAGTGATTAATGAAAGTAAAGTAAAGTAAAGAATACTTACAACGTCGGATGTACGAAGAAAAAAACCAAAATGGGAAAACAACCTGGGACGGCCCAAGCCAGGCAATCACAATGAACAAAGGCTTTACAAAGAAAAATTAGCCTTACTCAATGACTCGATCCCCATGGGTCTTGACGCTCCTTATGATCTTTTACCATTCTTCAATTCTGCCCACGCAGAAATTTCATCTTCCATGATACGTGCCCGAAACACACGACTCCAAGTATGTCTCGGTGTCCACCGAATGGCTTTGATACGTCTACGATGTCAAACAAGAAGTCCTTCTCTTTTCTTACAAAACCCTCATGTTCAATGGTAGAACAAACCTTCTTGGTGCAGCAAGATCACGTAAACATATAAGAATGATAACTTAGATTTTTGAAAACTCTAAGGATGTGTTTAAGCTTTTTAAACCATAGAAAACATGTTCAAAACTCGTACTGGAATGTAAATTATTTTTTCCAGAATGCACACTTACGAAATTCTGATGCAAACACGCTTTAAATAAGATTTAAATGCCGCCTTGAAAATAGTGTTGTTCGAATGGCAAGGCCACGTCGTTCGCGCGACATAATCATCTCGTTTGAACGAGATTGCTTGTCGTTTAAACGAGCCCGCGTGTCAGTTTGACTTTTTGTTTAAAACGTCTCGTCTAAAAGAGATCAAAATAAGTCAAACTCCTTTTCGAGCTTATCAGAATAAAAACATAGTGTAAACAATTAAAACACTTTTAAAAATATTTTAAACATTTTTATTCCTAAAAAGATACATCCTTATCTTTTATAAAAATAATTCCAAGAACCATTAATTATACACATTCATACCCGAGTGATCTCGGAATGCAATTAACTTTGAAGATGAATAAACTTTCACCAATTAAACTTCAACATGATTATTTCTATGAAGCTTTGCCGCAACGTCTTCAATTTCTTCAATACGTCATACACCAAGTGGGATCCTGACACAATAAATTCTCCCTATGACATATTATAAACACAGTTTTGTTCACGAAATTAAGTCAAAATAATACAGGAACTCAATTGAAAATTTATGTCCTTACAAATCTCCCCCTTTGACTATTTGCGACACATAGAGGTGTATGCGACACAGTGAGGCGTCGCACCGTGATTGGTTATTGCCTTATGAATGTGGGTCCGCGCCAGCGGTACTAGCCAGTACGGGTGAGACACGTCATTATGTCGCATAAAATATGTCGCAAATCTGTGTCGGCATAGAAGGACTATTGGGAAAAATAAGTTTTCGTATTGTAAAGGCGAGAGGGACTAACATCAAAGGAATCTAAAAATATGACCTTTTTACTGGGTAAATGTAAAATTTGTAACCAAGTTTAATAAAAGAGGGTTCCTCAAAAGAGATAATAAGAGGGTGACCCCTTGGGAAGTCCTCCTGTTGCATCCCCATTTATTGATAAAAAAAAATAGATGATGAGAGACATGATGTGTGGAAATAGGGTAGCTAAGTTATAGTTTTGCGCCCTATAGCACCTCTGGATGTTATTTTATTATTTTCAAACCAATTAGGGTTATACATATGAACTTTAATTTATGCTTTATAATTTAAAATTGTATGAGGTAGTATGATGTGGTTACCTCCTTATCTAAAACCCTTATTGGTTTGAAAAAAATAAAACCCTTATTGAGGATGAGGTAACCTCCTTATCTAAAACCCTAATTTCATTGTTATTTAAAATCTTATTAAGTAACTATTCCTTAATTTTTTGTCTGTATCTATTATCTTTCTATATGTGTGTGTACGTAACATATACATACACTGACAAACCTACAATATTTTTATTCATTTTATGCTAAATAACTATAAATGTTGTAATATATCAATATTTCATAATTATATGTCCATGTGTTAATATAACTCATTAGAGTGATATAGTTGTCAATTTTAGAAATTGCACGAAAACAAGACAAAGAACGAACCGAAATTGATAGGATGTGTCGTATTGGTGTCGTATTTGTGTCCCAAAAACCCTTGTCGAGTCGTGTTGGGACGAAACCCGTCATAAAAACACGAATTGCCACCCCTACGATTTATAATTGTGACCAAAATGTATGGTGTAATTACTTATAATGTATATTTTGGTTAGGATACATGTTTTAAACACGAACGACAAGATACTTTTACAAAGAATAGTTCTATTTTGACTGAATTTTTGACAGAATTTTCATTGACAAAATTAAGTGGCGGGATTTTATTGGTGGGTTTTGGGGGTCCCAAATCAACCAATAAAATCCCGACACGTCAACTTTCCCATCAAAATTCAGTCAAAAATTCTGGCACAATACCATTTTTGTTTTACAAAAAAAGCATAGATTTTTTAGGCTCAACTCCATGGTTTGTAATTTTTTGGGGTTATTCAATGGAAAGTCCCTCGTTGTTTTTTTAATTAACGTTTAGTTTAAATATTTTTATTTTGTTCCAAATATTCCCTCACCATATAAAAGACTCACCAACGCTATTTCTTCTCTTACCCTAAACTCCAAAAAAAATTGTCAAAAAATAGATAGATGACTTTTTTGAAAAGAAAAATATTAGGCGGACCATGCGCAAATTATACTTAGATCCTAATGACTAAACATTAATTTTCCCAATTTTTTTTTATCAATGACATCTTTAATTTATACCCGATTTTTATCAATGTATACATTGAATTTTTTAATGTGTACAAGGTCATTTTTATGAAAATAATGTAATATATACATGAAATTTTATAATATATACACAATTTTTTGTAATATACACGTGTTAAGTTCGTGTCAATCGGATGAGGGGTGTTAGTGCCAAGAATATGTACGTGGGCTAAACCAAAATTATTATTGGTTATGAACAAAAAAGGAAAACACCTAAAAATATTGTAGTAAAATCTTTAGTGTATAAAGCACAATGTGCTGTAAAGAGGCCTACGTTTTACCTAAATGAAAAACTTTAAAAAGTATCTTATTGTTCGTGTTTTAAAAAATTGAGTAAAACTAGGTAAGTACATGATAACTTTTAGTAATTAATCCTTGTAATTAATAGTGTACTTAATAGTACATACAGTTTCGCATCGACGTATTTTGGGTAAACAAAAATGCTAGACCGACACATATTTGTGACACATAGAGGTGTATGCGACAAAGTGAGGTGTCGCATCGTGATTGGTTATTGTCTTATGAATGTGGGTCCGCGCCAGCGGTATTAACCAGTACGGGTCAGACACGTCACTGTGTCACAAAAAATATGTCGCAAATATGTGTCGGCATAGAAGGACTCTTCAGTAAACTAAGGTTTCGTATTGTAAAGGCAGGAGGGACTAACATCAAAGGAGTCTAAAAATATGAACCTTTTACTGGGTAAATATAAAATTTGTAACGAAGTTTAATAAAAGAGGGTTCCTCAAAAGAGATAATAAGAGGGTGACCCCTTGGGAAGTCCTCCTATTGCATCCTCATTTGCTGATAAAAAAATAGATGATGAGAGACATGATGTGTGGAAATAGGGTAGTTAAGTTATAGTTTTGCGCCCTATAGCACCTCCGGATGTTATTTTATTATTTTCAAACCAATAAGGGTTGTACATATGAACTTTAAGTTATGCTTTATAATTTAAAATTATATGAGGTTACCACATCATTCTACCTCATATGATTTTAAATTGTAAAGCATAACTTAAAGTTCATATGTACAACCCTTATTGGTTTGAAAATAATAAAACCCTTACTGAGGATGAGGGAACCTCCTTATCTAAAACCCTAATGTCATTGTTATTCAAAATATGATTAAGAAACTAGTCCTCAATTTTCTCTGTGTATCTATTATCTTTGTATATGTGTGTTTACGTAACATACACATACACAAACAAACCTACTATATTTTTAGTCATTTTATTCTAAATAACTATAAATGTTGTAATATATCAATATTTCATAATTATATGTTCATGTGTTAATATAACTCATTAGAGTGCTATAGTTGTCAATTTTAGAAATTACACCAAAACAAGACACAGAACGAACCAAAATTGATAGGATGTGTCGTATTCGTGTCGTGTTTTTGTCCCAAAAATCCTTGTCGAGTCGTGTTGGGAGGAAACCCGTCACAAAAACACGAATTGCCACCCCTAGGATTTGCCCATCAAAATTCAGTCGAAAATTCGCCAGGCCTCTAATGAAAGATCGATGACGAGTTTTGGTTCATAATGAGTTTACCTGTCAGTCATGTTAACACAACTGAGAGACACAAAATTCTCCACGGCTCTAATGAATCGGGTAGATTTTGAGTAATTTCTTATACGTACCAAGTACATCACGACATGATCAGTTAACAGGTCTAGTTGCGCGCTACTCCTTTTTTCTTTTTTTGTTTTGACAACAAACTAAATTTCATTTATCAAAAGATTCGATTACATCATTGAGAAAATGAGCCTCCAAAAAACTAGAGGTGTCTCCTCCCAAATTGTGAAATGAGTAATGTTCTTGGCATATTGAGTTAGCACATTGCCTCTCCTCCTAATAGAGGAAACGTAGCACCTCGGCACATCCTAGCAATTTTTTACTGCTTCTCTAATACTTCCATTTACATCCCAATCTTCATTTTATATCATCCAACTTCCTAATGACAGTCATACAATCTCCCTCAATATAAGAAGCGCATGATCAATCCTTGTGGTAAAAATGATCGCCATATGTGCTGTCAAACTTTCTGCATGTTCAGGATGAAGCAGTTGTCAAATTCTTTTAGAGAGATCAGGATCACCACCCTAACCCTCACACTTCTACTTTTCAAATTTAGCTGCATCGAAATTGATTATGAGACTCCCATATGGTGGTCGTATTTATTGCGAATGATTTTTTATCACCAGAACCTTTTTCCTTCTCTTTAAGCCTGAATATTTGCATCGGTTTCAAACACTGCTCCCCGTGGAACATGAGGTTAGGATTCCACCAAATCGCCCCATCTTTGATACAACTGTTCTTAAATTTATTCCTTTCCAGCCTCTCCTTCATTTCCCCTGCCTTTAGTTATGTCCTCCTCAGACAGTCCACAAAGGCCCCACACCTCCAATGAAATTGGACATTTGTGAATGATGTGGTCCAATGAATTGAGACCATTCTTACAAAAATAACAAGAGATTTTCTGTGGGTTCATATTCCTTCGTAAGAAAGTCTCGGCGGTTGGAAGAGAATTCGAGTACATCTAAAATAAAAAGTGTTTGATGTTTCATCTCCAAATCCAATTCCAATTACTAGTATTTGACGATGTTTTAAATAGCATGCGATTGCGTGTTGTTACCTTTTTTGCTATTAAAATAAGAAATTATGCATTTGTAATAGCGCCTATCACACACAGTGTGCGTTATTTCATGCCATTGTTCTGCTATTTTCGTTGTTTCATGCTATTCCTCTCTATTTGCGCTATTTCATGCTATTGTTCTATTATTTGTCCTATTTCACACTATTTGGTGCTATTTTACGCAATTTACCAGCGATTTGTGCCTTTTTTTACTATTACCCCCATTTTTCAAAATATGCATGTTTAAAGGAAAAGAGACTAAAAGTGTATCATAAGGAAAAAAAAGGAAAAAAACTATCTATTGAAATAGTCGCATATATTGAATTTTATTTTTAATATTTGACCACATCTCTATTTGTTTATAGTTTAGCTACATGTTGCTTCGCATGAATCGCATGGTTTAGGTGTATTTTTTAGATTCGATTACATCTCTATTTGTTTGCATCTCATAAGGCCTAACCCTAGATTGTTTATTTGGTTCTTTTCATTTTTGTGTTCAATTTCCTTTAAGTTGTATGAGGGGGACTCTTTTAATTTCTCATTTGCTTGTTAATTTATTTTTCCATGTATCTGGGATGATTGTATGCATTTATTTAGGTTGTTCGTGAGTTTGTTTGGAATGGTGTTGTACTTTATGATTCTGTGAGTTTGTTTGAAATGATGTAGTACTTTATTTAGAATATAATACGATGTTTCGGATGATTGTATGAACTTCTGTGCATTACATATTTTGTTTCTATAATTTTTAATTATAAAAATCAAATACACGTATAGCTTGTGCTACACGTGACGCTATTTAAGACACGCAACAAAATGTCATTCCTTGCGCGATCGTGATTCAAAAGATTGGTATTTGAGGAAGTTGATGCACCACCACTTCTCGGGGTTCACTTCATGACCCCCCCCCCCCCCCCCCCCCCTCCACACACACACACGCACGCCACTACCACATCTTCAAAATTACCATGTATCAGCCCTGTCACATATATGCCAATTTTGTCATAGTGTCATATCTCTTTTATCTTCCCTTGGTGGGAGCAAGAGTGGTACCTTTAGGACATCTTCCATTTCCTGCGAAATAAAAATATAAGAGCATCCCATTAACTCGTTTTCGGGTTAATGACCCTTTTAACGAATGTATCTTTATAAATTATGGAAGACGGGGAAAATGGACTTAAATTGTGTATCTCAACACCCATTTATCCCCCCATATTCTAATTTTATCATCATTTCCATCCCTCCGTATAACTCATCTCTCAAGCACAACATTTGCCTCCCTATTACAAGGCAAATGTAGGAGGAATTTGAGACTTACAATTTAAAATAACCAAACGATACCTTTGGGAAGTACTTGGCTTTTAGAAGAGGAAGGGAATTTCATAATCCTCCATCCTTTCTTAGATAGAAGGGATAAATTAGAGGTTTTAAGATCCCTCAACCCCACCCTTAAGCTGCTTGGGAGATCTCCCAACTCATCAAACTCACCCCACCCTTCTTCCCATGGGCCCACCAAAAGTTATACATAAGAGTCTTCAAGTCATTGCATACATAATATGAAATTTCAATACATCTCATAGCATAGGTGGGGCACGCTTGAGGATCATTTATTATCAAAATCTCCTTCCCCTCTTTCGACAATAACCCCTCCTTCCCTCCTTGACTTTCTTCGACACTCTTTCCCTCCACCCCCTAAAGTTTTCATTGTTTGACCTTCCCACAATCGATGGAAGATCGAGATATTTATAATGGATCCCACCTCTTTGATGACAAGAATTTGGATATTTTCCTTTCTCTTATTTTCAAAGTTTTACTAAACAACACACAACTTTTGTCATAAATGATTTTTTGCCCCGATACACATTCATTGAGCTTCATCTCTTCTACCTCTCCCAAAAAGAATATTATCATTTGAGAAAAACAAATAAGAGACTTCTGCACCCTAATTGCTGACATGCCCAATATTCTTCCCTCCTGTTTGACACACTCAAAACGTGATGAAAGCCCTCCACACATAAGAGGATTAGGTACGGTGAGAGGGGATCACCTTGACTTTATCCCAAATTTGCTTTAAAGTGACCTTTGACCTTCTAGCAAGAAATCGATGAGAGAGAATCTATAACCCGAAAAGAAACCGACGAGAAAAAAATCACAATGAACTCTACCAACTTGTCACAAAACCTCCATCCTCATATTATTTTAAAGAAAATTCCAACCAACCCGATTATATGACTTATTCATAACTAGATTGAGAGAAAAAAAAACCTTCCTTCCTCACCGTTTTAATTATTTAAAGAGTAATTGAGCTCAAAAACCGATATCCCATTGTTCAAAATTAGCCTTCCACTTCGAAATAATGAACTCCCGTATCAACTTGTCATTCCTTTGTCTTGTCACTCCCAAACTAACACCATTGAGAATATAATCTTGGACGTCAAGGTGCGGCATGTGGAAAATTTACTCTAAAGAGATAACGACACGAGAGTCAATATTCTCCTCATCCTTTACAATTACCCTGTTTCAAACCTCTGATTATATAATAGTGTTCACCTTTTTACCTTTGGCTTACCTTTTCTTGCAAAACTTTGTTTTTCGATCATTCTCTTTTAATCAATATACTCTTCCTCGTTGATTACACTGTAATTCCTCTGCTTCCAAAAATTTCCACATTACTCCCTATAGGACTTGGATTTCTTTTATTCTCTCCGTAGATTGTATTCATGCCCTCTGACACACTACATCGAATGTCCTTAAGTTTCCTTGACACCCTCTTAAAATTTCAAGGATGCCTGTATGCTTAGCTTTGCTTCACATGCCTTTAAGCCCTCTCCCACCCCTCCCCTCTCCCCTCTAGCCCAAGATGTATCAATAATTTCCCTATAATCCTCATCATTTACCCAATAACCCTCGAATTGAAACATTTGTTTCCCCCTTCAGTTCCTCTCTTGTGTGCCCCCATCGATAAAAGACATACACACAAGTAAATGGTTTGGCCCGATTGTGCTGTATGATTAACTAAAAAATGTGGGAACATATTAATCGATGAATCTGTAGCAAAGTAACGGTCCATTCATTCCTAAAAGCACCCATTACTCCTAGAGTACGTGTGTTCCTCAAGTCCAAGCGCCCAGAACCCATAAAAATCCACTTGTTGCCATAATTCATTTGCCACCTAGTTCTCAGCCTCTCACGCTACCCCAACTTTTATATGATAATCTTTCATTAAATGGCCCAAAACATAGCCAAGAAAGTGATCAACCCTTACCCATTCTTCTTAGCAAATTCCACATTCCTTTATCCTCATCACCTCTGACATACCGTACCTCTAAGCCTCCACCATTTTGAATTCTCAGCTTCCTTTACCCTAACATCTATATGCTAAACCATTTTTGAAGTTACTCTTCTAAACAAATTTTAACTCCCTACTCATCATTTTTGTTTCCATAAAGAAAACAAGCAGGGGTTTTTCCCTACGCAGTAAATCTCATATGAATAGGATCATTGACGGATTCCCCAACCCTTGATAAATCTAGCATAACCAAATTGTTGGGCTCATTGGAGCCAAGCCTCAAGTCGCCGCTACACCGCCAACCAATGAACTAGAATCAACATTCTTTGAAATTTTCTTAGAAATAGGACAACAGATAAGTCCTTTGTAATACCCCATACTTTTATTGGTACTTAAATTACATGAATGGGTGTAATTTAATATTTGGAGAAAATGATTTAAAAAATTAAAGTGAATGAGAATTTGAATTGTAGGGACTGGCAATTTTGTATAAGAGGATATTTTGGGTTTAATAATGGATAAACCCTTATTTCTCTCTTAAAAGAGCACGGTAGAAAGAAATAAAATAAGAGAGAAAAGAAGAGAGGAAGAAGAAAATGGAGAAAGAAGAGGACTCAGGTCAAACTCCGGTGGATTCCCGGTACGAGGTCATCGGATTTATCCAACGAGGCAAGTGTTTAACTTGCTTTAATGATTTAGTGTGTTTATTTCTCATATTGTAGTTGGTGTGTAAAACTATAAGATTTTGGGGTTTTGAATTCTTGAATCAAAATTGGTTTTTGAGTATAAATCCTTATTAAATTGAGGTGAGGTACATCCTACACGAAATTTAAGCTTTACCCATGCTAATCGTGAAATATTGGAAGACATGTGTATTGTAGAATTAAATGGATTTAGGGTTTAAATATTGTTAAATTTAATGAATCTGAAGTAGTAATTGATGTGTTGGTTAAGTCATAGGTGTGTAGATGTTGTATATATGGTTGGGGATAGTGAGAGACCATGGATATGGAGTTATATTTGTGTTGGTTGAGTTTTGCGGAATAAGAGAAACAAAACTCGTTTTAGGCTGCTGAACCAGGGCGAATCGATTCGCAGGGGGTGAATTGATTTGGTAAGAGAAAAGTAGGATTCTGAACCATTTCGAGTCGATTCGTAGGGGGCAAATAGATTAGGGTTGAGGCCAATCGATTCAGTCACCTCGAATCGATTCGCACCTCTCAGATTTTGGAAATTTCCCTTGGGTTTTAAGGGTTAAATTGTAATGGTTCTTGGAGATAAATTAGTAGGGGACCCTAATTCGAGTGTTAGGACTTCTAAATGATTAGACGTGCAGTATATGGACCTTGGATTAGCAAGTATAAAATCTGGGGTATTGATCTTTAGTCGTGTCTGGGACGAACGGCACTTTGGAAATTGTTTCGGCGGGTTTATATATATATATATATATATATATATATATATTGTATGAGTGCAGGATATCTTTATGCCGATTATATATAAGAGTAGAATTTACATATGCCGAGTATAGATATGAATAAGTCCTAAGGTGCGAGTAGGATGATAGTATAATACTAGCTAGATGTGATAAGCTAATATTAAGACATTAATTATGTGATATTTAGATCCTAAGTGAGTGTATACTTATGGGGTCAAAATCAAGTGAATGATTACTTGCGGAATAATATAAGATGTATATATTCCTGTGTGAATGGATTTACTTGTGCGTTTAAGTTAAAAGATTAGAAAGTTTAAAATTTTGACACCAGGCCCAATAGCTAATTAGTAATTAATTATTTTTTGACAGTGATGCAGATGATGAAACCATATGAGACTCCTTTTTTAATTTGATATTGGACTGATCACCCGGTATTTTATTGGGCAGGTTATCGCAGATGGTATCAGAGCATCAAGTTCTAGTGTCCTTAGGAATCTGTGTGGACGTACTACTCTTTCAGCGTTGCTTTCTACTTGATATAAAGCCCTATGTTTAGGATTGTTGATTTCTATGGTGAGATTTTCGTTCTCCTGCAATAATGTATATATACTAGTAAATCTTATTTGTGTTCGGGTGTGCTTCGTATGCCGAATCATAAAGTATGACAAGCGAGGGCCATTGGGGGGATAGCAGGAGGAAGGGCCCAGTTGAGATTGTAGAAGATTTTGGGGATAATGACCGTAGTAGAGGTCACTCCTATTGTTTCTTGGGAAGCTGGAAGTGGTGCCAATTAGACTCACCCAACGTGGTTAGAATGAGAGAGAGTTAGACGGGTCTTTAAAGAAGACCAACTGTGGGAGTTTTAGAAAGTGCGGATATTATGTATGTTAGCCAATGGAACTTAGATATCCAGAGTTTTTGGCATATGGTGAATTCATCCAGGACTGTTGTGCCCAGTAGTGTGTTCCTTAGGACCAGCGAAACAAAGGGAACAATGGGGGTAGACATCAAAGTTGAGATTACTAGAGTCCGGGACAAGGGCAACCTTTATATGGTCAGTATGGCCGGAGATAAGTGGAGTATATATAGAAGTATTTTGTGGATAGTAGGACTATATGCATTAGTTTTTCTGGAAACAAGTAAGGGACAAGGGTATGGTGCCTAGCAAGGGAAATGATTAAAGTAGTTTTTGGTTCAGTTTGGACAAGCATGTTATGTCCGGGAACCATTTGAAAAGCCAGGGTAATTGGTGAGGTGAAAATGTCAGGTTTATTCTCTGGTGAATGAGGTATGCTTTATGTGAATGGAGCAAGTCACGTCATTTTGATTAGCACTAGATTCACGTTTGAGACGAGTTTAGTGGTTATATCGATAACATTATTATGTATATAATTTTTTCCTGTTATGTAATGGGTGTAGATTGTGGTATATGTATTATATTGAGATTTATCATTTTAGTGATGGGTTATACGAGTATTTTATAACCAGAAGTGGTAGAGGTAGGCGTAGAGACTCTAAGGGTAGGCAAATAGGGATCTAGTCGTGGTTTGGGAGTACTAAGATTATTTGAATTTTGAAGACTGGCATGAGTATTCAGATGTTCTTATGGTTTTTCTTAGGATGGGAGTTTTGTGTTGGGATGGATAAGGGAAGCTGGCACTTAGTGATGTTCGGCCTTCCAATAATATTAAGGTAGTAGAGCCAAGGATGTATGGGCTCATTTTATTCGAAAGTCAAGAGAGTGGTACAAGATTACTGTGAAGCTGGGGCTATAGTGATTAAGCCTTACTTTTAGTTTGATTTCGAGCACTAGAGGAATATTAGTACTAGTGTTATCCGAATTTCAAGGATGAAATTTCTTTGTAAGGGGGGGGGGGGGAGTATATATTACCTGGTACTCTTTTGGGTACTTAAATTACATGAATGGGTGTAATTTAATATTTGGAGAAAATGATTTGAGAATTTAAAGTGAATGAGAATTTGAATTATGGGTTAAATATTAATTGGTGAGTATCGGATTAATGTTGTGGTGTGTTACATTTACTTGCGTAAATAAGTAAATGAAGTTGGATTATTTTATATCATGTCGCGATTGGGCAAAGCGACAAGGAATATTATTTTGGGAAAATACGAGTGAAGTTGACTAAAAAGGTGAATTTTTGATAAGTCACTCGGATAAGGATTTTGAGTGCACAGTTTGTTTCGGAAGGGCTGAGATAGTCAAGATAGAGTACCCGGGGGTAGTTTTTGGGTTCCGGGGACTTTTTGGACTAGTAGGGACTCGCAATTGCGTACACGAGTCTATTTTGGGTTTAATAAGGGATAAACCCTTATTTCTCTATTAAAAGAGCGCGATAGAAAGAAAGAAAAGAAGAGAGAAAGAAGAAAAGGGAGAAAGAAGAGGACTCGGGCCAAACTTCGGTGGATTCCCGGCACCAGGTCATCAGATTTATCCAACGAGGCAAGTGTTTAACTTCCTTTAATGATTTAGTGTGTTTATTTATCATATTGTAGTTGGTGTGTAAAACTATAAGATTTTGGGGTTTGAGATTCATAAATAATAATGGGTATTTGAGTATAAATCCTTATGAAATTGAGGTGAGGTACATTCTACACGAAATTTAAGCTTTACCCATGTTAATGGTGAAATATTGGAAGATATGTGTATTGTAGAATTAAATGGACCTAGGATTTAAATCTTCATAAATTTAATGAATCTCATGTAGTAATTGATGTGTTTGTTAAATCATGCGTGTGTAGATATTGTATATATGGTTGGGGATAGTTAGAGACCATGGATATTGTAACACCCCGCCTAATAAGATACCGGGCGATCACTCCAATATTAAATTAAAACAGGAGTCTCATATGGATCATTCTTAGCATTACTGTCGAAAAATCCATTTAATTATTAATAACCTATTAGGCCGGTGTCAAAATTTAAACTTTACTACTCTTTTTAACAATAATAGAACATCCACAAGTTAATGCGTAAATGAAACTGAAAGGAAAATGAAATGAAATAAAATAACCGAACACTCGGTTCAAATAAGACAACCATATCGAATGTTGTACCCAAAGAATAAATAAATCCAGTTGAGTCATTGGCTCGAATATTTATACAGTACCTCCTATCTAGAGAACAACAATGGAAGCGGATATCAAAAACCTGCACGCATCCACAGCTGCTGCAGCTGACATATGACTCGAAAGAATTTCCATCCAGGCGTCCCTGTGTCTGGACACCTAAATATATATATAATATATAGAAAGAAAGGAGAGTAGATTGACGGGTCAGAGCCCGAATTTTGAAAATATTTTGCAAGTGCATAAATGATTTATTTTTAAAAAATAGTTTTATCTCATATTTAAATTGGTATCGCACTCCCATGAGATACCCCTCACCTCTCCACTAACAGTGCACTCCTAGTGCATCCCTCTAGACATCCTAGTCAAGCTATCCTGCTAAACTAGTCTATCCCAAACCCACAATCAATCCTAGATAGTCCAAGCAATGTACCAAGGGCTAAACTTCACCCCAGTCTCAATGCTATGCCATGTTCGTGTGTGGGGTGTCTCACAAAGCGAAATCCAAACAAGGAACCCCCCCGATACACTACTATGCGGCAAGGTCGATCGTCGAGATCCGCCAGTCCCTCAGTACAAAAAGATATATATACCATAAACATTTATAATATTAGAGAACTAAGGATTAAACTTCTCCGCAGTCTCAACACAATGCCATATTCGTGCGTGGGGTGTCTCGCAAAGCGAAATCCAAACAAGGAACCCCCCCGATACACTACTATGCGGCAAGGTCAATCGTCGGGATCCATTAGACCCTCGGTACTCGATTCATCCATTTATATACATATACATATTTTACCATAATCATCCGGATCTATCTCCCGGACTGAGGATTCATAAACAAAGTATTTATCAATACTTTACATTTTCTCAAAACTTCCCATTTGCCTTTTTATACTCAGGAAATGTAAATATAAAAGCCAATTCATTATCATGAATTTCTTTAACAAATCATATACTCTTAAAATTTAGTTTTATTATCATAAAAATGCTTTTTCCTTTATGTCATCCCATTTCCCTTTGTATACTCAAGAAATGTACCCAAAGCCATTTCCATTATCATTAAAATGCTTTGATCAAATCATGCTTCCGCATCCCTTCTTCCATCCGGGAGTGTTACCGAATCCAAACCTTTATCCCATTTCCGTTTTTATACTCAGGAAATGTAAATTAAAGCCAATCCATTATGATGAATTGCTTTAATAAATTTAAGATCGCCCCTCCGGGTTTTCCCACTGGACGCACCCCTAAATAGCTATCATCTTCCAGGGCCTATCTATACAAGACAACCTGGGAACCTACCAACGTCGGGAAGCGGCCATATTGCCTGCGGGAAAGTCAGGACCACACCCAGAATCCCCTAACCAGCGCAGTAGTACAAATGCCCATATGGCCTAGGGATTATATCCAACCTGCTCAACATCCAGGAAGGCTTCACCACAACGCACGCAACTTCCCTTATGATGGCGATTTAGGGAGGTGTGTATAATCCATATTTTACCAATTATGAAAACCATTTATTTACCATTTTGAAAATATTCATTTGTATATTTTCAAAATCATTTCCATCATAACATATATATATACGTAAATCACACAGTATATACATATCCTATATATTCTTCCTAGAATATATAAACGACCATAGTGGCCTATAGCATCTAGCGATGACCAATAATCCCAAAGATTCCCTCCAGGAATCATAATCATGCATTCATATTAGCATGATTCTAAATCCAAATATTTCTTAATTTAATAATCACTATATACATCAATCCCATCTAAGGATTTATTGGATATCTCCAATGATACCCTTCACTCTAAGTGAAATCAACACATACCTATAATCCCAGTTTATCCTAATTATCTCCTAGGATGCACTTAACGATAATCGATATAATTATGCTTTCTATTAGCATAATTATATAGGCCTGTATGCCTACTAGAAATATCATCGGGATTTATCTCACCCGAACAACCTTAAATTCAACGAGTTAAGGATTTCATTTCCTTGAACTCCAAGACTACACCTAGTCCAATTAATCGTTTAGAAGTCCCCAATATGCTTTAAGAACCCTAATCCATCAATTTCTGTAAATATTCTATTTTCCTCAAAAATATAGATTAAGGGTTATATACTTAAAACCCTTACTTTACCCTCCTAAATTTCCTCAACTTATGGACCATAAAGTCCTACAAGGTCCTTTAGGTTATCACCTAATTAGCCTTAAAGCAATATGAAGTGGAATCTATTCCATCCAAATCACCCTAAGAAAATTATCAACTTTCAGCAGGGGTCGATCGATCGACCCATGGCCGTCGATCGATCGAAGGCTTCAATTGATCGAGCCCCAATGATCGATCGATCGATCATGTCGGGCAGCTTCTTCTCCGAGAAGCTGTTTCGGCCATGGAATCTTCCTGCAAGTTTCCATCTCTTCACCCAATGGCCTACAACTTCTACCAATAACAAATACACCTATAATACGGGTCCTAAACATCCTAGAACTCGGAATCACCCAATATTTTTGGTTAATTTCTAAATTTCTCCAATTTACAAATTTTAGGGGTTTATTCGTTTTATCTCCCGAAAACCCGTTTTATCCACGATTACCCAACCCAAAATCATTAGGGTTTGTTATACCAACAATGATATGAGATATTTATGCTAAAAAATAAATAAAGAAAGTAAACACTTGCCTCGTGGATAAAATCTGACGTCCTCGAGCCGAATCCCGCGGAGGCTGGCCGGAATCTCCTCCTTTTTCCTCTTTTCTTCCCTCTCTCTCTCTTCCTTCTCTTCTTTCTTCTTTCTCCCTCTCTTCCTCTTTATATACATAGAAAAAGGATTTTAACCCCTTAAAACCAAAAAATGACTCGTTTACCCAATTACGAGTTACTTTTACCTCTAAAATTACCCGAAACTCAATTTCGATAATCGGACACTCTTTTCCGACTATCTCGGCCATTTCGAGAATCATGGCGCAGTCTAAATTCCCATCCGAGGTATTTGACCGCAAATCACTATTCCAACCAAAAATAAATAAATGTGGTTTTTCCAATTAAAAATCTTACCTCGTGTCGCTTTACTCAACAGCGACATATAATTTAAAATATTTCAACCTATATAGTCCAAAATAATTTATAACACCCTTCAAAAATTATTAAATCCTCGAAAATCCCAAAAATTACTATTTAGGAAAATTCCCCAAATTCCAATTTATACTTAATTATGGAATTTAATCGTCCCCAAAAGGGCGGGTTGTTACAGATATGAAGTTATATATGTGTTGGTTGAGTTTTGGGGAAGAAGAGAAACAAAACTCGTTTTGGGTTGCTTAACCTTGGCGAATCGATTCGCAGGTGGTGAATCGATTCGATAAGAGAAAAGTAGGATTATGAACCATTTCGAATCAATTCGGAGGGGGCAAATTGATTCGGGTTGAAGAGAATCGATTCGGTCACCTCGAATCGATTCGCACCTGTCAAATTTTGGAAATTTCCCTTGGGTTTTAAGGATTAAATTGTAATGGTTATTCGAGATAAATTAGTAGGGGATCTTAATTCGAGTGTTAGGACTTCTAAATGATCAGATGTACGTTATATGAACCTTCGATTACCGGGTATAAAATCTGGGTTATTGATCTTTAGTCGCGTCTGGGACGAACGACACTTTGGAAATTGTTTCGGCGGGTTTATATATATATATATATATATATTGTATGAGTGTAGGATATCTTTATGTTGATTATATATAAGAGTAGAAATTATATATGCCGAGTATAGATATGAATAAGTCCTAAGGTGCGAGTAGGATGATAGTAGAATACTAGCTAGATGTGATAAACTAATATTCAAACATTAATTATGTGATATTTAGATCCTAAGTGAGTGTATACTTATGGGATCAAAATAAAGTGACTGAGTACTTGCGGAATAATATAAGATGTATATATTCCCGTGTGAATTGATTTACTTATGCGTTTAAGTTAAAAGAGTGGAAAGTTTAAAATTTTGACTTCGGGCCCAATAAATTATTAATAATCTTTATATACTATAAAATGCTAAACAGGAATTAAATACTCCTCTTCATACAAAGTGTCCACATGGACCTCTAATTTTATGAGAATTTCCTCTCTCCTCTCTCTACTAATTTTCTAGGCAGTCAATATTAATGCACAGAACCTTCCATATTTCCCTTGCCTTTACGATTACCAACGGTACATCAACAGTTCACAGACTATCTTATTTCTCCTCAATTATAACAAAACTCTTTATCTCCACTCCATTATAAAAAAAAAATGCTAAATAGGAATTAAATACTCTAAACAAGAATTAAATACTCCTCTTCATACAGAGTGTCCACATGGAACTCTAATTTTATAAGAATTTTCTCTCTCCTCTCTCTACTAATTTTCTAGGTAGTCAATATTAATGCACATAACCTTCCATATTTCCATTGCCATTACGATTACCAGCGGTACATCATAACAAAACTCTTTATCTCCACTCCATCTAAATATTTATATCTATTCTATTACTACTATAAAATGCAAAATAAGACATTTATATCTCCTTTTCAATAAGACCATCCACGTAAGACTATGTAATTCTCTTTCTCTCTCCTCTTATCTCTCTCCTGCATTATATTGGTACCTTATTTGAGCGTATCAATGTGGATTGATTAATAACTATTCACCTATAATCCCATTGTCTCCTTTCCTCTTTCGTATATCATTTATTCTCTATTTATTTAATAGCTTATTTTTCCTCTTCTCGGAGTAAATGAAGTCATCCCATCCTCCTCATTATTAATTAATACCTCTATACATCTCCTTTTTTTCTACTTTCATATTTTTTTCTCACTCTCTTCATGCCTCCATCTTCTCTATTCTCTCTATGGTTTATTGTTAGAGATAAAATATTGTATTTCTCAAACACTTACCTTCATTTTAGAGGTAAAGATCCAATGTTGATAAATGGATCTTTAACACAACAAAATTTGGTTTTGGGATGATAGAAAAATGGATCTTACAAAACGTTCTATAATCTTAAGATCCATTAAATCCATCAAATTTCGCTTTTATATTATCCATTTTTACCTTCATTATCACAACATGCATTCTTTTATTTCCCTGTTGTCGATTATTGATTTGTGTTGTGCTACTTAACAACTCCTTTTATTTTTGTACTGATATATGGCATTCCTTCTATCACTCTAAATAACCTGTTTATGTCTCCTATTTAGGGTTTTTTGGGCTGTATTGAAAAGGTATTGCTGATTTCCACTTGCCGATGATAAAAAATTCTTGAAAAAGGAAAGATAAGGTATGTTGGGTTTTCTTTGTGTATTTTTTTAGGGTAAATTATTGAATAGTCCCTACTATAAATGTATATTTTTTAAAAAGGACACATATTTTTAATTTAATTCGTTTAGTCCCTCAAGCAATCAATATTCTCTTAGTTTTAGAGGTCCGCGCTAGCGGCACTCACTCTCCAAAATATGTGGCAAAGGACTTTTTGTGGAAAAATAAAAACGCTTGGACTAAATGATTATTAAAAAATGTTCGAGGGACTATTTGGTATATATCCCTTTTTTTATTATGTTTGTATATGATTAATTTCAATGGGATTTTCTGAATTATGATAATTAGATAGGATAGTTTACAAAACCATTGGCGGTTCAAGTGAGGCTATAAGCATGATGTCCACCCAAAGTCCATTGTTAGAGAAGTTCTGATGGTTTCTCCCTTTCGTTGGTGTTCAACTGCTCATAGTTGAGTTACAGATGTTTGAACGGAAGAACAACAATACATATTAAAATTCTCAAACAATGATCTACGAGTCCACTATGATCTAAAGTAATTTATTAACTAATAGGTTGCACCAAAATTTACTTTATTCTGAGCTATGTAGACTTGGTATGTCTTCAATGTTCTCTCTTTCCTCACCCCCATTAGTAGATCTGTATTATTATTTTTTTTACCTTAATGCGCAAATGGTTGTGCAATCTATTTGCAAAGGTATGTTACTAAATCTATGTTAATTTTTTTCACTCATCTTTTAAATATAGGAATTGTAATACCACGGGTAGTTGTAGTACTGACATTACAAATGAGTGCTGATGGTTGATGAATTATAGTCTCTTTGATTGGATGATTAATTTATTTTTTGCTTATTATATGATGTTTTTAAAATAATGGTTTCTTATTAGTATCTACAAATAGTAACTTTACTATCGCTAATACTCTGCATTATTACTCTATTATACTTTTATTTATTCTACTCTCGATTTTTTAATTTGCTTCGTTTTTTTAGCATTCAATACCGCATGCACCGCGCGGGTTTCCACCTAGTTAATTAATTTCGATGACGACGATGAAATCATATTCCACTCTTGTTTTAATTTGATAAAGGAGTGGAATTTAATTGAGTGTGTTGCACATCCTCTTCCTCTCAAATGGGGATCAATCCCTAGTTTGTACCTCTCCATCTTAAGCGGCTCCACCATGTATTGGTAAGAGTTTATCTAATATGGGAAATCTTTGTCACCCCCCTTTTTTGAGTTTATCTAGTTTGGACCTCTCCATCTATTGTTAATGGCCTCAACAAGAATTTTAAAGCCACATTTTATGACTAATATTTTAATCCTTTTTTCTTTTTCCACTTCCACACCTCTAAGCGTAGAATTTTTCATAGCCAATCTCAAACTTACCCATGCTATTTATAATTAGACCTTCCCCCCCCTCCCCCCCCCCCCCCCCCCCCCCCCCCCACACACACACACACACTTGGCCTGGGATTTCCTTTACAGTCCCATCCATTTCAATTTAAACCAAGTTTTATCTAGTCTGATCCATTTTGTCTGTCACTCTTTGCGAAATATCTAAGGTGCATGTTGTACTGTTAGTGGAATATTGAACCTTTTCTTAGATTGCCATCATCCTGTTGTATATGCTTGAGACGGTAAAAATCACTACACCAAAATGGGCAAATTGTCACCTTTCAGCCGGCCAGCCTTATCAAGGTCATTGACCGTGACAAAAAAACACGCGTTTTATGTCACGGTCATTGATCTTGACACGACCGTGACAACGAATTGTCACTGTCAATGACCGTGACAAGCCCGTGACAAATGTAATTGTCACGGTCTTGCCACGGTCAATGACCGTGACAATTCGTGTCACGGTCAATGACCTTGACACGACCGTGACAACTTTTCCAGCAAAATCACTTTCCCCCTTCTTTTTTCCCTCCCACCGTTCCCTCCCTCTCTCTCTCTCTCTCTCGACTCGACGCTGCTCTCTCTCTCTCTCTCTCTCAGGTCCAATTTCTCTCTCTCTCTCTCTCTTCCATTTATATATATATATTTGTTTGTATATTTATGTGTGTATGTGTATATATATATGTGTGTGTGTATGTGTGTGCGTGTGTGGGGATGGGGCAGGGTGGGGGAGGGGGTGGTGGAGGGGGGCAGGGGGTGGGGCTGGGTGGGGCAGGGTTGGGGAGGGGGCGGTGGAGGGGGCAGGGGGTGGGGTGGGGTGGGGTGCAGTGTGTGTGTGTGTGTGGTGGTGTGTTTTGGGGGGGGGGGGGGGAGGGGGTGGTGGAGGGGTGCAGGGGGTGGGGTAGAGTGGTGTGTGTGTGTGTGTGTGGTGTGTGGTGGGGGAGGGGGTGGTGGAGGGGGGCAGGGGGAGGGGGTGGGGTGGGGTGTGTGTGTGTGTGTGTGTGGTGGTGTGTGTGGTGGTGTGTGGTGGGGGTGGGGCGGGATGGGGCAGGGTGGGGGAGGGGGTAGTGGAGGGGGGGAGGGGGTGGGGTGGGGTGGGCACACCTACGCACACACGCACACCTACGCCACACACACACGCACACCTACGCACCTACGGACGCACACACACCCCACCCCACCCCCTGCCCCCCTCCACCACCCCCTCCCCCATCATTGTGTGAATAGGTATGAGATCATAATTTGGAGGAATTCACGTCCAAGAAATAATTTGGATTCCCTTTAGGGTCTTATGTCTTGAATTAATCTGAGGGGGTGGTGGTGGGGGCGGGGGTGGGTGGGGTTTTGAATATTATTTACATTCAAAATAAATAATTGATAATAGTTGGATAATAATTGGATAATAATTGTTTTTATACCTATAGAACAACTTAGATAGTGTGTGTGTGTGTGTGTATGTGGTCAATACATGAATTTCTTTTTGTATTTGAATTATCCCATGAATTTATTTTTGTATTTGAATTATCCCATGAATTTATTTGTGTATTTGAATTAACCCATTATATGAAACATACTTGAAATTAAATATAGTGCGCATAGATACTAGCATTCTAGTTCTTATGCGTACGCATTCAATAACCCTTAGACCCGTTCGAGAGTCATTACCCCTGTAATGAGATCTCTCGAATTGTCCCGTTTGGATAGTTTGAGACTGTATAATTTTTGTATAATATTCTTATTGGCTTAAAGTTGTTACTTTTGGAGGAAGTTCTGCAGTCGTATCTTAATGTTCTCTGGGTACATACTAGATTGACAAGTGTGACTGTTATTTTAATTGACCAATTGAAATAACACTCACACCTGCCAATCTACGTCGTGTACTTGGAGAACTAAGGGGATATGCTGTCGAATTTTTTTCAAATCGTAACAATGTGCATGAGCTGTTAAGTATATTACAGAAAAATGCATTCTTGAATGGGATAGGACCACATACCCTTTAATAGGATAATTAAATGATGGGATAATTAAAAAAAACATACTATAAATCTAAGTTTTGTTTACCTTTAATAGGTGTTTACTTGTGGTAGCTGTGATGGGATATCCGAAATACAAAGAGTGGATGGGTGAGACTAATAGAATGGGGGATGTGTTTCGCAGAGGTGCTAATGAATTTGTGAAATATGCAAAGAGATGTCGTAATGATGAAGAGTTTCCGTGTCCGTGTGCTAGGTGTAAGAATGGTAAGGTGTTTGAGTGGAAAACAGTTGAACTACATTTGTTAAGATCGGGTATGCAAGATAGTTATCGATTTTGGAGTTTTCACGGTGAATTGAAAGTTCCTTTTGTCCCTGACCAACCTTCACAACATCCTTCAACAAGTAGAATAGATGAAGAAGGGGACGACGTAGATCATAATATGTTAGAGGATTTAGTTGATTATGCGTACGGAGTTCATGAAGCTGAGGAGAATGAGGTTACTGATGATGTAGAAGATTCAAGGGCTCGTGAAGATAACACGATAAAACTTGACGATGACTACCAAAGTTTAAAGTTTAAAATTTAAGGCGACCCAACCAGTGATCCTAGCCCCTCTCAACCTCCCTCCTTCACAGTGTATGAGACCTGAATTTTCGATGATGGCTTTATTGATACCTGGGCCAAAGGCACCAAGTGAAAACATTGATATCTACCTAGATCCTTTGGTAGAAGAATTAAATGAGTTGTGGGAAGATGGTGTGCAATCATTTGACTCTTTTAGAAAAGAAGAGTTTACGCTGAAAGCTATGTTGATGTGGGCAATTCATGATTTTCCATCTTATGGGACATTATCCGGATGTGTAGTACATGGTTATTTGGGGTGTCCTATTTATGGAGAGGAGACTGAATCTCTTCGTCTATCCTCCAGCTTAAAAAATGTATACCATTGCCACATGAGGTTTTTACCTCCAGCTCATAGTTTCATATTTGAGAAAGCTTCCAATTTTTTATTGGGCGGAGTTGAACATAGGCTACCGCCGAGACAACTTTCGGGTTCAGAAATTGAAAGTAAATCTTCTAAATGTGGCCCAAATATGCCAGGTAAGAATCCCAAATTTAAGAATGTCAAGCATAAGAAGACCCCAACTGGAATGAAACTGAGATAAGAAAGGCATGGTCTCGGAGGTCAATTTTATTTGACTTGCCTTATTGGAAGAAAAACCCGGTGCGCCATGTATTGGATGTGATGCATGCAGAGAAGAACTTCGCTGAACATATTGTGGGTACTTGCCTTGGGGGGAGTCATTCGAAGGATGGAGAAAATGCACGAAAAGACCTTAAAACGTTAAAACTTAAACCACAACTATGGTTGAAAGAAGATAGTAGGGGAAGGACAATAATTCCCCCTGATGCGTTTACTTTGACGAGTGAGGAAAGGAAGGTGCTTCTAGACACAATATATAATTTGAAGGGCCCATCTACTTTTTCGTCCAACTTGCAAAGGATTGTGAATTATGCTACTCATGATTTACATAAGTGTAAGTCCCACGATTGGCATGTGATCATGCAATTGGTTCCTCTATTGTTTAAGCACTGTTTCTCCAAGCACAAGGATTTGCGTAGGGCTATTATGCAAATTAGTATTACCTTCTCCCTCTTGTGTGAGAAGGTAGTGAATCGAGAACACATAGTGGCCGCAAAATTGGCTGTGAACGAAGCGATTTGTGTATTGGAGAAGTACTTTCCCCAGCATTCTTTGACATAAGTGTTCACTTGTTGGTACACCTATGCGATGAGGCACTTCTTTGTGGTCCAGTTAGATATCGGTGGATGTATCCGTTTGAAAGATTGATGAAAGTTTTTAAAGATTACGTCAAGAATACGCGATATATTGCAGGATCAATTGCAGAGGAATACATCAACGTGGAGTCATCAATATATACTCGGGAATATATGACTGACTCTACCAGCGTTGATGACACTGATGAATTCCTCGATGATGGTGGTAATGTGATGGGAAAACGAGTGAAATTAACGAGTTTGCAACATGAACAAGTAGCTCGTTATCTATTTGACACACATGAAGATGTCGAAGAATGGAAAAAGTAAGTTTCGAATATTATAATGGTTAACATTATTTTAGATTATTTTATACATGATTAATTTTGTAATATGCAGTAAATATGAAGCCTGTGAGAACAATAAAAGACGAAAAACAGTGGTACAATCAGACAGCGAATTTAGGCTATGGTTGACACAAGAGGTAATTACAATGAAAACAGTCGTTATATAACGTTACATTACACTCATATTTTACCACTAATATAATTAATTTATCTATATTCTCAGCTCCTAAAGATGGGTGATGCGACATCAAGGCTTGCTCGTCTAGCCACTGGACCCTTGTTCGTGGCACAAGAGTACAAAAAATATCGATTGAACGGTTACATTTTCGGCGCTAAAGTGTACGAGGAAAGTACAAATGTACAGAACTCGGGTATTTCATACAAGTCTCTTACTTTCTTTCGAGCAAGCTCAAAAGATAAAAACCTCGTTGAAGCTGAAATGACTTACTATGGTGTAATTCAAAATATATTTGAATTGGATTATATAAGCTTCAAAGAGGTTGTATTTTACTGTGAATGGGTAAGAGTTGAGGATAAAAATGCTTCTAAAGTTGATCCTGTCACCAATTTGATCATGGTTGACTTGTCCAAGTTGAAGAGCAACGACCACGTGAGCGATGAGCCGTTTGTTTGTGCATTTCAAAAGGTTAAGCAAGTGTTTTACTCGGAGTATATCAACAACGAGCCGTGGTCAATTGTCCAACACGCGCCAAGGCGTCTAAATAGTAGTGTGGATGACTTGGCTGCTCCTACCGAATATCAATCCATTTTTGATGATAACCCGAATTTGAAACAATTTTTCAATTTGTAATAATTATTTCAATTTGTACTGAAACATCCATTTTTAATGCTTTTACTTGATCTGCACTTTATCATTTTCACTCTTGTGTAGTGTGCGTGTGTGGAGAGGAGATTAATACATAAATATTCCAACTACATCTAAGTTTTGTTTATACTAATCCATGAATATACGCTTCTTACCTTTAATAGGTGATTAGTACATAGTTATTTGGGGTGTCCTATTTGTGGAGAGTAGACTGAATCTCTTCGTCTATCCGAACACTAAGAAATTCCATAATCCTATGGAGCGATGCTCTGCAAATTCCTCCCAACCGTTATGTAGCCAAACATCACCGGTTGAAGTTGTCAATTCCACTTTCCATACCCCACCACTTTCCATACCCCATTCAAAGGTGGAGTTGACAACTTCAACTGCTGATTTTTGGCTACACAACGGTTGGAAGGAATTTGCAACGCATACCTCCATAGGATTATGGTATTTCTTAGTGTTTAGATATGAAGATAATTATAATTGACACGATTGCCCGGGGTACATTAGTTGGAAGGAGGAGCCATATGAGCTCAAGTTAGCTGTTTGAGTGACACTACAGGTAATGTATTTATATTTATATGTCAATTTCGATTTCGATTTCAATTACAATTTATATTTATCTATATTTGAGGGACAGATACTAATTTTACTTTATTTCAATTCAGGGGACAGGGAGTGGCCCTAAGGGTAGGCCACATATGCTTTATACTTATGTCGCTATTCGGACGAGAAGGGAAGGATAAGGAGGTGTTTCCGAGCGTCGCGGTACAAAATCTCTTTTCCATACAAATAGTTTGTAGATTTGAGGTAAAATGATGGTGATGTTGTTTCTTTTTAAATAGTTTCTTATTTGAATATATATTTGCATTATCTTTAGTTTGTTCGGATATATGATGTGTGGAACAGGTACAACGTTGCTATAACAGGTACAAATATACTGCTGGGCAGTGGCAGTGGCCATACTGCCCAGCAGTTTTTTTTAATTCTGCCCAGAATTGTCACGGTCATTGACCGTGACAATTTTTTTACTAAGGGTCACGGCTTTGTCACGGTCATTGACCGTGACAAACGTGTCACGGTCATTGACCTTGACACGACCGTGACACAAAATGCGAGTTTTGTGTCAAGGTCAATGACCGTGACACGATCGTGACAAAAAAAGTTGTCTCGCCTCGAAATGTCACGGTAATTGACCTTGACAAGGTGAATTTGTCAAGGTCAATGACCTTAACAAATGGGCAGATTTGGTGTAGTGAATGTTTTTCAATAGGTTGGATATGCTCAATAGCGTGAAATATAGAGTGAGCAAGAAATATTTGGTTTAAAAGCTTAGGAGGGTCTGAACTAAATATTTTAGCAGCCACTAAAAGAACATTTAACAGGGCATCTTTCTCCGAAGTGCAAATAATATCTTTCATTTTGGATCTTACAAAAAAGTGTTGGAAGAGGTTGTTTATATATTTAGGGGAATGAGCAAAATATATGAAAAGAGGAGTGGAGAATTATTTGGTGAAAGGAACTATTTTATTAGAACTCACTAAATTTTGCTTGATACAAAATGTGGAGACAACACCCCTATTTATACTATCCTCCCACTCAAATGAATGGAGGAGATTAAATTTACATCAAGGGTCAAGATTGAATCTCTAGAACCTTCCACATCTATCTACCATTTCTTACACTCTCCACAATACACAAGATGGATCTAGAATGTTCTTGGCAAAATATCACTCTTAATGGGTCTAACTTTATAGAGGCCCAATACTAACTAATTAGACAACCCAAACATTTAACCCAAAAATACAAACTAATAAAGCCCAATTATTTTCATTTCAAAAACAAGTTTAATTTTCAACACCCCCTCTTAAACTTGGTTTTGCAACTCCAAGTAGTCTTCGTAGCTTGTGGAACACTTCATGCTTGAGTGGTTTGGTAAAGATGTCGACAACTTGATCATGAGACTTTACGTACTTCAGTTGTACCTCCTTCTTTTCCACACATTCACGAAGGTAGTGATACCTTGTGTCGATGTGCTTGCTTCTGTCATGGGAAACTGGATTCTTTGCTAATGCAATTGCCGATTTGTTGTCGACGCATATCTCAACCGTGTCTTCAGGTATGTTAAGATCTTTCAATAAATTCTTCAACCAAATTGCATGACATACACAATTTGTTGTGGCGACGTATTCAGCTTCACAAGTGGAAAGGGTGACAATAGTTTGCTTCTTTGAACTCCATGTGAATGCAACGTCTCCCATGTAGAACACGAACCCACTTGTGCTTTTTCGGTCATCTAAGTCTCCTCCCCAATCACTATCACTGTAGCCAACAAGCTTGAAACTGTTAGAGACTGAATAAAATAATCCATAGTCAATCGTTCCTTTAACATAGCGAAGGATCCTTCTTGCAGCCTTCAAGTGTGTTATTGTTGGAGTTTCCATATAACGACTGATAAGTCCAACTCCAAAGAGGATATCGGGCCTTGTGCATGTTAAGTATCGCAAGCTTCCAACGAGGCTCTTAAAATATGTTGGATCCACTATTTTCCTTCTTCATGCTTTGACAGCTTGGTTCCACATTCCACGGGAGTGCTTACGGGCTGACATTCATTCATCTTGAATTTATTGATAACTTCCTTTTCATAGCTTTCTTGAGAAATAAATATTCCTTCTTTCTCTTGCTTTACTTCTATGCCAAGATAGTAGGACATGAGCCCAATATCGGTCATCTCGAATTCTCTTGTCATCACCTTCTTAAACTCCTCGATCATCTTTGCATCATTTCCTGTGAAGATTAAATCATCCACATACAAGCAAACAATTAACATATCTTTATTTCCATTCACCTTTGTGTATAGGGCATGCTCATAAGGGCATTTTTTGAAACCATTTTTATGAAGATATTGATCAATTCTACTATTCCATGCCCTTGGTGCTTGTTTTAGGCCGTATAATGCCTTGTTCAATTTTAACACCTTATCTTTGTTGCCTTTCACAACATACCCCATGGGTTGCTCTACATATACTTCTTCTTCAAGATGGACATTTAAGAAAGCAGACTTCACATCCATTTGATGGATTTTCCATCTATTTTGAGCTGCTAAAGAGATAATTAATCTTATAGTTTCAAGACGAGCAACTAGAGCAAATACCTCTTCATAGTCAATTCCATACTTTTGCTTAAATCCTTTGGCGACTAATCTTGCTTTGTACCGCTCCACTTCTCCTTTAGCATTCTTCTTGGCTTTATACACCCATTTGACTCCAATAGCTTTGTGCCCTTTGGGAAGACTTGTCAACTCCCATGTGTCATTCTTCTCAATTGCTTTTATCTCATCATCCATTGCATCCTTCCATCTCTTGCTTTGTATGGCGTTTTCAAAACCTATAGGTTCACAATCGGCAAAAAGACAAAAGAGAGTTATATCATTTTTATTTTCAGTTACCTCATATATTTCATCCAAGCTTCTGAAACGTGGGGCTCTTTCATGTGAACTTTGACTTGATGATGATGATGATGATGATGGATCTCCATGAGTGGATGATGGTGGTGATGGAGGTGGCGTAACAGGCTCTTCTAACTCTCCATTGCTGCTATCTTCATCTTCTTCTTCAAACAAAGGAAGAAAGTCATAGTTTTCCTCCTGAGCATCCCACTTCCACGAGCCTTCTTCATCAAACTTGACGTCTCTACTCGTGATGACTTTTCCACTGATTGGATTGTACAACTTGTAACCTTTGGAGCGTGAATCGTAGCCAACAAATACGTATTTTTCACTCTTGTCATCAATCTTTTTCCGCTTTTGATCTGGCACATGAGCATATGCAATGCTCCCAAATACTCTCAAATGAGAAATTCCGGGTTTTCTCCCGCTCCATGCTTCTTGTGGAGTTTTATTCCACACACTTCTAGTGGGGCTTCTATTTGACAGATAAACGGCACAATCCACAGCTTCGGCCCAAAATTCTTTTGGCATTCTTTTACTTTTCAACATGCTTCGAGTCATATTTAAAATGGATCTAATTTTTCTTTCAGCAACTCCATTTTGTTGAGGTGAGTATGCAACCGTTAAAGGACGGCGTATCCCATTTTCTTCACAAAACTTTTCAAACTCTTTAGAAGTGAATTCGTCTCCTCTATCGGATCGCATAGATTTTATTTCATAACCACTTTCTTTTTCCACAAGTGCTTTAAATTTCTTAAAAGAACAAAATACTTCTGATTTTTCTTTTAAGAAATAGACCCGTGTCTTTCTACTAAAATCATCAATGAAAAGTAGAAAGTATCTATTTTTGCCAAAAGAACAAGGAGTAATAGGGCCACACACATCGGTATGAACGAGTTCTAGGGGCTTCTTTGCTCTTGTAATTGACTCTTTTGGAAAACTCATTCTAGAATGTTTTCCAAGTAAGCATCCTTCACATAATTGATCCGGATGATTAATGGGAGGCAACCCATTAACCATTCCTTTGTTATGCAATAATTTTAAGCCACCAAAATTTAGATGCCCAAACCTTAAGTGCCAAAGCCAAGACATGTCTTTAAAGCAAGCATTTAAACACATTGCACCTTCACTTTGAATGTTTAGCAAAAACATTCTATTTCTTGCCATAGGTACTTTAGCAATTAAATTCATTCTTTGGTTTCTTAAAGAAAGACTATGATCTTTCACGTGGATATCTAAACCTTTCTCTAAGAGTTGCCCCAGACTCAAGATATTTGTTTTCATGTTTGGCACATAGTAGACATTTGAAATAAATTGGTGCTTCCCATTTTTCATACGAATCAAAATTTTACCTTTTCCTTTCACCGGCACTTTTGATTTATCTCCAAAAGTAACATTGCCCTTTACCGATTCATCAAGTTCCACAAACATGTCCTTTTTTCCACACATATGGTTGCTTGCTCCCGTGTCAAGATACCACATCTTGATTTCTCCATTATGTTCTCCTTTGTATGCTAATAACAATGTCGAATCCTTGTGATTTTCCTTTTCAACATAGTTAGCCTTCTCCTCCACATTATTCGAATTACTTCTGCATTCCGAAGCATAATGGCCGAATTTTTTACAATTATAACACTTAATTTGAGATTTTTCGTACCTTGGTCTCGTGTTGCCTTATCTTCCACGTCCTCTTGCTGGATATAAGTTTTGCCTTTCATTGTTGAAATACTTCACACCGCCTTTTCCTCGAAATTGACATATGCCTCTTCCTCTTTGGCTCCGTTCGTTGTTGTATTCTCTTCCTTCTTTTAGAGTAAGCTTTGTTTGAAGAGCTTGCTCTAAAGTCTCCTGACTTTTCCTGTTAAGTCTCTCTTCATGGGCTTTTAAGGAACCCATGAGTTCATCAATTCCCATAGAATCTGTATCTTTAGATTCTTCAATTGCTACAACAACATAGTCAAACTTGGAACTTAAAGAGCGGAGGATTTTTTCTACCACCCGTGTGTCAGTCATATTTTCACCATTAGTTTTTAATTGATTGACAATAGCTAAAACTCTAGCAAAATAATCTAAAACTAACTCGGAATCTTTCATATGCAAAGACTCGAACTCACCTCTAAGTGTTTGGAGACGAACCTTCTTTACCTTCTCAATCCCCTTATGAGAATTTTGTAGAGTCTCCCATGCTTCTTTGGCGGTTGTGG
Source organism: Sambucus nigra (assembly GCA_949130495.1). NCBI lineage: Eukaryota > Viridiplantae > Streptophyta > Magnoliopsida > Dipsacales > Adoxaceae > Sambucus > Sambucus nigra. The sequence continues at coordinate 71,927,433 of OX422224.1, forward strand.
CAAACGCAATTTTCTCAAACGTACCTTCATCCAATGCTTGGTGAATTAGAGTGAGAGCCTTTTGATCTGTCCTCCTTGCTTCTTTTAATCTATAATCTATCCTTTTGAGCTTGAGATAGAGTGGCTTCATCTTGAGGCTCATTGTAGCCTTTTTCAACGATCTCCCAAACATCTTTAGAAGCGAGTAACACCTTCATCTTGATACTCCAATGGTTGTAGTTGTCTTTGGTGAGTTGGGGAATTTGGAAAGGAACCATACCATTAGCCATTTTAGAACCTTGGCTCTGATACCACTTTGTTGGAAGAGGTTGTTTATATATTTAGGGGAAGGAGCAAAATATATGAAAAGAGGAGTGGAGAACTATTTGGTGAAAGGAACTATTTTATTAGAACTCACTAAATTTTGCTTGATACAAAATGTGGAGACAACACCCCTATTTATACTATCCTCCCACTCAAATGAATGGAGGAGATTAAATTTACATCAAGGGTCAAGATTGAATCTCTAGAACCTTCCACATCTATCTACCATTTCTTACACTCTCCACAATACACAAAATGGATCTAGAATGTTCTTGGCAAAATATCACTCTTAATGGGTCTAACTTTATAGAGGCCCAATACTAACTAATTAGACAACCCAAACATTTAACCCAAAAATACAAACTAATAAAGCCCAATTATTTTAATTTCAAAAACAAGTTTAATTTTCAACAAAAAGAACTCTTAATAATTAGCACGCGAAAATAATATGTAGTTTGTAGGCTGTAGCATTGAGGATTTGGAGGTCATGGATAGGTGTCTAAGAATTAATTACTGGAATAGCCATTTGAGTTTGCCATGAGGAATATCTAATGTGTATACACAATGGATATTTATGTTGTTATATTTATTAGGGTAACTTTGACTTAACCCCCAAATTTTAATGCATAATTTGACTTAACCCCTCAGTTTCATAATCCTTGCTCTTTACCCCCAACTTAGGGGGTCAAGTCGAAATTTACGTTATAAACAGGGGAAAAAGTCAAATAAATCCTTAGACTTAACCCCCTATATTTACTCAATATTTTGAGATAAACCCCTCATGCAGGGGGGATATCAAAGAGATTAGCAAAGTGGTGGTTAAGTCAAATATCACTTTAAAAAGTGGAGGTTAAGTCCAAAAATCCCTATTTATTATGATGTCTTAGATTATTCTTAGTTTTATTTTACACTCTTTACACAATAGGAATTCCATAATAAATTGTTCGATGTATACAAATATTTACAACTAGTGCTGGTGGTCTATATTAATCATCCAAGGTTATTCTTCTCATCTATAGCCTAGCGGTCCATAAGGAATTCAAGTTGGCTTGATCCTTTTTTTGTGTGTGTAATTTGAGGTTCTTTTCATTAGCTTGTCTTTTTTCATTTCTAACATTTATTGCACCTGTTTTTATAATTCTTGATATATCTATTTCTAAAGTCTTTTCTTCAATTTCTCAATTTTTGGAAAACCATGCCTACTAATTTCACTGTATAACCAACACTAGAAACTTAATCAACTGCTTTTAAGTGATCAAAATGACATGTAGGTATATATTGTTGTAGTATGTAACATAACCAACTCGATTGCTTAGAAATAAATAGTTATCACTTTTAACAGAGTGTAAAACTAGAGAAAATGGTACCACTGCTACATTGCATATAGTAGGATCTTGCGAATTTAGCCGGACTGTGTTGAAATTTTGTACAACACAACACGACCATGAATTATGAAATTAGAGGGTTAGGGTTGATCCTTTTCTCAACACGAGCCCGAAAGTAACACATGTCGCAATCAGTAATGATAAATGAGTTTGGTTAGTGCCAAATATTGAACCCAAAAAATGATATGGCTAAGGTGTTTAAAAGTTTTTGTACAGATAGCACATCAAATATTTTTAGATCTTGAATTGGTATTGCATTAATTATGATAGGATTGCATGACTTGATTAGTTGAATAGTTCAGATTGACTGATACTTGACCATAATTCGAAATGACGCGACCCGAACATGACATGACATAAATTCTCACTCCCTAGTTCATAAAAATATTTTTTTGTTATTTATGATTGTCTTTTCAATAGAGCGGGATAAATACTTATTAGTGCTCCCATTTTTGTTCGGTTTCTAACAAACTCTTGTTGTTTCAATTGTTTGAACTTAAAGGATCTGCAGTCTACAATCCTACTACGCATAAATCTAGTAACGAAACCATCAACAAAGTCCTCAGAAAAACAAATAAATGGAAATGGAGCTACCGTCCTACTTTCCCCACGATGTTATGGTTGGTATTCTCTCAAGACTACCGGTCAAGTCTTTGTTACGATTGCAATGTGTTTCCAAGTCATTTCGATCTTTAATCTATGATCCCCATTTCGTTAAGATTCACCTCAATCAAGGAGCAAGAGAAAGAGAGAGAATCCTTCTTTCCTCGAATATACACCTGCTATCTATGCCTTTTTACTCCACATGTGGCTTAATTACACCATTAGAAAAAATCAATTATGCTTTTCATTGCAGTAATAATAACAATTGTGGGTCCATTGGATATGTGTTTGGTTCTTGCAATGGTTTGTTACTTATAGTTAGACCTGACTTAACAATATTCTTCCTCTGGAACCCATCTACACGAGAGTGCAAGGAGGTCTCTAACCCTGCTTATCAGTCAAATGATGTTTATTCAGCGCTCTATGGTCTTGGCAATTCTAAGTTGGTAATGTTCATACGAAAGATTGGTCGTAACTACGTTCTGGTTTATGTTTTCTGACTTCGAACCAATATCTGGACGACATGGGTCGAAAACTACCCGTACATGTCCAAGGTGACAAACACAGCCACACTACTGAATGAAATTTTACAATGGGTGTATTTTTGGGGAGATAAAAATTGTTATTAAATCATTTGTTTTGATCTAGCGGAGGATAGATTCAATGGGAATATTCCACTACCCGATTTTTGATTCTCGCCTCGCGATTTTCAGTTCAGCGTTTCGAGGGGCTGCCTTTATATAGTTTGTAACGGTCACAACGATGTGGATCAAGCTGTCGAGGTTTGGGTCATGAAAGAGTACGGAGTCAAAGAGTCGTGGGTGGATTTATTCAATGTCATCTTGAAAGTCGAACATTATAGGTTTTGTGTGTTGCCTTATACGAGTAATGGGGATGTTGTGCTCATGGATGTAAGCGGAGAGAAATTGGTGTTCTGCAACCACGAAACAAACACTTGCAGGGTGATCCCGTTCCCGGTTGATGAAATGCGTCTAGTACCATGTTGTGATGGGACTGATTTTGTGAATAATAATGGGGATATTGTTATCACGGAGATGAGTAGAAGGAACTTTATGGTCTGCAATCCGAAAATGAAAACAATTAGAGTGGTATATAAAATGCAACTACTGCCAATTCCGGTTAGGTTGTGACTCATGCTTTATATGTATTTGGAGAGCCTAGTTTCTGTCCATGATCTGCAATGAGAGTACGCAACGCAAGAGAAACTGAATTCTTTAGCATGTCTATTCCAATATTCCATTCTGTTGCATTATAAATTTTTAATTGAAGTTATGTTTAGTAATGGTTTACTATTTATATTAGTCATAGTTTGATGTGTCTGATATGATTATTGGATTTGAGTAATAGTAATTGAATTCAGACCATCCAAATTTAGGTATACACTCTCATTCTTTACAACACGTAAGAAATGGGTCTTATTCTTTGATAAAGGTACTTCTATTTTTAGAGCTTTAACAAGAAAACTCATCATCTCTTTCTTCTTTGCAAATTTAATCCAAATTTTGATGTTTTCGAAGCTTCTCTTTCAAGTTATTACAAAAGAGAGTTTTGAAATAAGTGAGTTTAAGTGTTACTTTTTTAACATTTATTAGTTTAGAAATTTTCAGAAAAGGCCATCTTAGCCAAGTTTTAATTCAAAATAATATAAAAGTTTTAAAAAATAAAAATTAAATAAAAAACCATTAAAAATATTCTGAAATCTAGAAATTATAGAAAAATAGTTAAAAAATTTGGAAATTAGAGAAAATGTTTTTAAAATTTGGAGATCATGAAAATAAATATAAATTAAAAAAATCATTGAAAAAATATTTAAAAATTCGAAGATAATAGAAAAAACATTTTAAATTATAGTAAAACATTTTAAATTACATAAAACATATAAAAAATAGGGAAAAACTTTTAAAAAATTGAATATAATAGGGAAAACATTAACAAAGTATGAAATATTGAAAAAAACTATGATAAATTCGGAATTAATATAAAAAATAATTAAAATTATAGTGAAACACTTTAAATTACAAAAAATGTCATTTAACAATTATGAAAAACGATAAAATACAAAAAAAAAGGAAATAACTAAAAAAATTAAAGAAAAAATAGAAATACTAGAAAAACTAATAATCTGTTAAATATAAATTAGTTTTTTCTTCAGAGAAACTTATTTTGTGAAAGAATATTAAAGTAGATGTCAATAGTCACACCCCAAATATTTTCTTTAACATACTAAACATAAACCAAAAAGTTTCACCAACAAATTACATTATTTAAATCTAATCCCCAAACCCCATTTTTCCAGCATATAATGATATTCTGAACATATGAAACCTTAACAACAAAATTTTCAGCATGCAACTTTTAGCCCTTAATTTTTTAAACTTGTAAATATGACCACAAATCCTCAAATTTTACCATATAAATTCAGCCTCAACAAATTTCAACCTTCGATTCTCAACATAGAACATGAATTTTTGTTTTTAATATAAATTTTCAGTCCCTCTGAAGCTAAATATCTGGAAATAATAATAACATTAAATAAGACATTGTTCTTACGTGTGATTATTGACAATAGTAGTAAAGCTGTAGAGATACAGAGGCAGAGAAAAATTGCGAATGAGAGGGTGGAATACCCCAAATGTGATAAAGAAAAGGAAAAAAGTAGTGTTTTCAGCATTTCCTTTTTTTTCTTTAATTTGTTTCAATTATTTCCACATTTTTAAAAATATTTTGGCTTTTAAAAAATATTTAAGTGATATTTTGTAATTTAAAAGGTTTTACTATAATTTAAACAATTTTTATATTATTTTCGGACTTATCAAAGTTTTTTTCAATATAGATCATACTTTGTAAATGCTTTCCATATTATTTTCAACTGTTTTATCAGTTTTCCCTATTTTTTTTATAAGTTTTTCGTAATTTAAGTTTTTATAATCTTTTCCCTATTTATTTTATAATTTCTTTGTAATTTTATAATTTAAATATTTTTCTATTATTTCTGATTTTTTAAATGCTATTTTGTAATTTATATTTGTTTTCTTGATTTCCAGATTTTAAATATATTTTCTCTAATTTCCATAAATTTTAACTATTTTCAATAATTTTCTATTGTTAAAATATTTTAAATTATTTATTATGTTATTTTCATTTTTGTAAAACTCTTATATTATCTTGGATTAAAACATTTGTAAGATTGTCTTTTCTAAAAATTTTGACAGCAAATAACGGAATTTACTAACGGTGGGGTGCAAACACAAAAAATAAAAAAGTGGGGAGTAAACACAAATATCGTTATAAAATACGGGGTGACAAGTAAAAATAATCCTTTTTTACAAATACATGCTTCAAATGTTACATTGTTATTTTTAACAAATATGTTACTTATTTTACAAATATCATTTTAAATGTGGTACTCTTTTTACAAACACGTTATTTTTTAACAAATATCAGTTTAAAATTTTACTTTTTTTGGTACAAATATCAGTGTAATTGATACTTTTTTTTTGGAAATATGAGTTTCAAATGCAATTTATTGTATAAATTTATGTTGAAATGTTACTTATTTTTACAAATTTCAATTTATAATTTTTTTTTACAAATTTGAGTGTAAAATGTTATTTATTTTACAAATTTCAATTGAAAATGTTACTTATTTTTTGTTTATAAATTCAGTTTTAAATGTGACATTTTTTTTCTACACATTCAAGTATAAAATGTTATTTATTTACAAATTTCAGTTGAAAATGTTATTTATTTTTTGCTTACAGATTTAGTTTGAAAATGCGATAGAGTGATCCCGGTTATATGTATAAATCGTACAATAGGTCACACACACACCAAAAATCTATTTAATCCAAATTTTATCTCAATTAAATTAGGTGAACCTAAACATGCAAGATGCATGAAAACTAAATTGAAGTGATCAAACCACAAATCACAAACCAAAGAAGCTAGGACATGAGAAAAAAATCCCTTTTGGGAAAAACCTATATTCAACACTGTTCACAACTCGGTATTACACAAAAGACATATACAGGCTTACAAAACATAAAACTCCACTAAGAAATGCAATAACAACTTCAATCCCAATTATCAATAGCAAGCGATGCAAATCTAGCAACGCCCACAGCAAGCTTCACCTACCCCGATGTCCACCGACCAATCTCAGGAAGTCGTATTGCTATATTCAAGAGTGGAGAATTACCTTCACAAGGTTATGAAGAAAGATTGTGTTATTTGTGGTTTGGTAAAGTTATTTTCAATCATCCTAGAGGTTTGGATTGAAAAAACAAAAGAATTTGATCACTAAAAGATGTGTAAAATACTTTTATTGAAATACAGTTCCGCATCTCTATGTATGGCGAGAAGATTCTCCAAGAGATAGGCATGAAAGATTGCATTTGAAATTTGATAAACATAATTTTTCTCATACTCGTTCCGACGAAAAAATATCTCGTTCGAATGAACTACCCTTTCTCGTTCAAATATACATTAAACGACATATCCAATGAGATTCCAGAGCCCACCAAATGACACGATAATTAATCTCGTTCGAACAAAGTTGAAGATGTTCTAATGAGGTATAGGAACTCGTTTGAAGTCCAAACAAATGTCGTTCCAACGACTTAGGAAAATTTTTAAAAAGACATCTAAAAAAATTTTGGAAAAATATTTTATGATTTCAAACTCTTTTAAAATACCCCCAAATGAATAGATTACACAAACAACCTCATAAACCTTCTCCAATAAATGTAGTGATGATCGATCTTCGATTGATGTGCATGATCACTAACTTGTCTTCACTTAAAGTCTTGAGAATGTTCATCATGGTGCAGTGGTGGTGTAATGGGATAAGCCAAACTAAAATAGATGATGAGAAATTATAAATCTTGCTCTTACAAATTTCCCCCTTTGGCTATTCCGGTACAAAACACAAATCGAAAATAAATAAACCCTAAGACAGGTTCAACTAATGCCTCCCAAATTCGAAAAGGAAAAGTCACTTGCGACATTGTCTTCAACTGAAAATCTTCATCGCGTAAAACTTAAAATCATCAAGGTAGAAAAGACCTACACATATGAAATAAAAGAAATACCTTGACACGTGGAGTTTAACGAAACATAAAAACTCCCCCTGAACATGTTATCCCCCTTTTTATTCATTATTAACAAAAGGGTTAGAAACTAATTCTGAAATGTTAGCATCACTAGAATCCAAATATGAAATATCATCACAACGAATAAATAATGAAGCATATGAAATGAAACTTCAACGTAGGAACAAACAATTTTTTATTTTTTTGAGTATAAAATTATACATATAAGTACAGTTACAAACAATCACAACATGGAGTAGCACAAAAATATTCGAATCAGGGAAATGGAATGAAGTTGTGTGAACTTAATGCACACGAAATTCAACATTGGCGTATTGCATTCACATGAGGGAAGTTTTTTGTTCGTGGATGATTTAAATTAAAATGTTTTGTTATGGTTTGATGCTAAGAATGGTATGAATTGTTACATGATAGCCATCTTCTAAATTGTGTCTGTCCATCTTTTACATGGAAAATGGGGGTTGTTACACTTACACATATTGAGAAAAAGAAATGCCCTGACCCATGGATTTTAAAATTAAAATAAAACTCCACCTCAATATGTTCTCTCCATTTTTGTTTGTAATAGATAAAGGGTTAGAAACTAATACTGAAATGTTAGCATCACGAGAATCCATCACCACAAAGAGTAAACAATGAAGCAAATGCGATGAAACTTCGACAAAGAAACAAACTATTTTTGAAAGTTCTGAAATTTTTTGAGTATAAAAGTGTACATGCAAGTACAAATCCAAATAGTCATACCATGGAGTAGCACAAAATATCCGAATCATGAAAATTGAATGAAATTATTTAAACTCAATGCATGGGAAATTGAAGATAGACATATGTAGCAAAGGTGCACGAAAACAAATAAATGCTCCTAAAGAAATAATTAAATTCAAACTTTTGTGTAAAATTGTTGATCGAAATGAAATTGACTTAGCTCATACAAAATGTCATGAATTTCAATGCTTCTTAAATCAATAAAACCAAACTATTTAATATTTTTTAAGGAAGTTTATTGTGCAAAACCATTGATCTTTGACTGAGAACACCCTCAATATCTCACATTTTAAGCTTTGACTCTCAAATTTTTTGAAGGAATCATATAGCTCATGTGAATGAAGCATAAATGAAATAGAAAAATTGCCCTTGGCACTTCTGTTTTTATGTGTCGAAATCATCTTTTAGGCTTTTGCCAATGGTGCCCTTTAACACAAAGAAGACTGCTTCTTTCGTAGTCCCTTTTAACTACTTAAACAAAAATTCATTTCCGAGGAAAATAAATATGGGAAATGGTTTTTATAAGCACAATTAGTTCCGAGTACATTCGGTTTATTATTAAGCATGATTGGAACGAGATCACCTTATTCAACATATAAAGAGTTGAATGTGTGCAATAAAGGTTATATAAAGGGCAAATCATGAAGGAAGTAATCTTGAAAGAACAACGCAATGCTAAACATGAATTTTTAAGAACACAAAAAAAAGAAGCTAAGTCTCATAACACCATGAGTAAGACACATGAATGGATGGAATGTATTTGTTTTTCGAACATCCTAAATGCGCATCTATATATGGTGTAAAGAAAAATACAAAAATCTCTTTGAATTTTTGAATCTAAAATATATTTTTTTTGATTTTTTTCACTTTTTCTAAAAGGAGAGGAATCTTTTTGGATTTTTCAAAAAAATATTGACGTAAGAATACAATCTAGTAATAGGAACAAAAGATAGCAATAGGATAATCACCCTATACTTGAAATAAGTCTTGACCTCAACCATTAGTCCGCTAGGTGTTCTCAAAGGAGTAAACATCCTTTGAAATTACTCCATCAAACATTTAGAGGTCTTGACTAAAAACTCCACTTGTTCTCGAAGACTAACAAAGTCTTTATATCGATGTGTGGGAGCATGACTAGGAGCATGTGTGAGAGAAACTCTTCCTAGCTTAAAACAAAACTCCCTAAGGTGACCTATTTGTTTGCAATGTGTAAGGAAATGTTTTCATAAATGTCCAATTTAGAATCAAGGATTTTTCTGAGTGTCCTAGATCACAGTTAGTATGTCTGATACCGCTACTTTCGGCATGACAACAAGATCATCCATGACAACCCTGATCCAAATCATATGTTCCATGAACCCATCATCATCAAAGACGTGCATCGTGATCTATCATCTACTTTGTGTAATATTGGTTCCTCTATCGGTTCGTTACTCTCCACGTTCAAGAATTTTTTTTTTACCGAATCGAACCGATTAAATATGATCTGAATCGGTCCGCCAATCTGTCTTCACCGAATAAAACCAATCACATAAGTTAATCATTGATTGCTGGCGCACTCTCAAATTGGTATTAGAGCCAATTACACAATATTACTATGTAATTTTTCCTTATAATTGTTCTGGATATCAATTTTTGTTCTAAAAATTATTTTTTTGAAAAAGTGCAATTTCAATGGAAAATTTATATAATAGAGTCCCAATTTTTTGATAGGTCAAATTATGAATATTGGAAAGACCGCATGAAATCTCACTTAAAGGCCATTGACGAATGCATCTAGGTTGTGTGTGAAAAAGGGTGGACTCCTTCCACTATCTCCGTTGAAAACGTAACAAATTTAAAAGTTGTAACTGAATGGACTGAGAACGAATTTAAATGGAGCACATATAACTCGCGTGGGCATAGTGCCATTTCTGGAGCCGTCACACCCGACGAGTTCCGACGTATCATGACGTGTACCACTTTCGAAAAGGCATGTGATGTTCTTCAACTTACCCATGAAGGCACAAATGCTGTGAAAGAATCTAAATTACAAAACTTAACTATATAATTTGAAACAATAACCATGCATGTATCTGAGTGTTTTGATGAATTTTATGCACGCTTATCTGATATTGTAAACACTAGTTTCAACTTAAGTGAACACATTCCTGATGATAGAGTAGTTAAGAAAATTTTGAGATCACAGCCTAAGAATTTTATCCCCGAAGTCACTGTGTTAAATTCATTAGGTAATTTGAGTAAGCTGAAATTAGAAGAGTTAGTTGGAGACCTATAGACCTATGAAATTGACATGTTCCCTAACACGATAAAATCAAAAGACAATGGGGTAGCACTTCAAGCCCATGCCAGGAAGAGTGAGAGGTCGACGATAAAGATAGGTGAGTCGTGTAGAAAAAGATAGGTAGAGGTGTATGATTATAAATTTGATTTTGACTTAGACGATTTGGCCTTATTTACAAAAAAAATCAAAAAAGTTTCTCAAATTGAAGAAAAATGGGAATTTTAAAGATAAAAAGAATTTTGAGAAAAATAAATCTAAAAAGAAATTTGAAAAGGATAAAAAGGACACGCCTAATAAAAATGAGGGTAGATGCTATGAGTGTTGCGGTAGAGGTCATAAGGCGTTTGAGTGTCCTACTAGGTTAAAGCGTCAAGGCAAAGGCAAAACTGCTTTGAATGCCTCCCTGTGTGACGACAGTGAGGTCGAGTCGGTGGATTCTGGAGACGAATCATCGAATATAACTTCACCGCATTCATGGCTAGTCATGTGAGTACTGGTAGTGCTCCTCACAACGATGAGGATGCAAACTCATAGGGACACCTCAACAGTGACAACGATGTGAGCTAGGGGGAGGATGGTGCAAGTGAGAGAAAGAGTGATCTTTGACGTGCGTACACAAATTTATATGTTGATACATTTAAGATCAAATAGTGTAACAAAGCGTTATAACTTAGGATAGCATCCGTAGAGAAGGATTTAGGAGAAGAGAGAGAGAGATAGAGAGAGAATCCTCCATGAGCATTGCCTTGAGAGAGAGAGAGAGAGAAAGACTCTTTGTGTTGAGAGAGAGAAAGTTTGTGTAGAAAGGGAAAGTCAGTTTAGGGAGAGAGAGAAAGTGTGTTTGAGAAAGAAAAAGGGGACTTGACCAAATAAGTGGCTAATCTGAAAAGTGATCTCCATTCCTCCCTGGACACTCGAAAGAAACTGGAAGCCCGTGTAGCCTATCTCACTCATAACCTTGAGAGAGACCGGGAGGTCAAGGTAAAAATAAAGGACAGATCTTGAAAGATGGGTAAGATGCTCCTCGCCCCTACTTTAGGGATTGGTGAGAGGTCGGGAATAGGTTTTGATGGAGCTTCCACCGCTCAAATGATATCAAAACAAATTCCTGAGTTTACCACAAATCCAGATGGTCACCCACCAAAATTGCAGAAGAGAGTTCGGCTAAGAAAAGCAAATCATGGTCGGCCTAGAACTGTGTATTTTTGTACCTATTGCAAAAGAAAAGGCCACCTTAGGTAGTTTTGCTATAGTTTGGGTCGGACACGACGTACTTTGCTCCGCCACATACCACTCGCAATTTTTAGAGTCTTAGAGAGCGGGTTGAGTTTCTAGTTGCCACATCTCAGAGTTTAATGGAAGAGATCCAACATTTTTCTATGCCGTCAGTGAACACCCATAAAATCCCGACTAAAGACAACAATGACAAGTGAAAACAGAAGGTTACCTCCACTTGGGTGACTAAGCTCGATGAAAAATCCCTTATTGTTCATGTTTCTCTTAAAGCACATATTACTTCTCAGTGGTACTTTGATAGTGGGTGCAACAGACACATGACTGGCGACGCTTCCTTTTTTACCTACCTAGAGGATCGTAAGGAAGGAAAATTCACGTTTGGAGACATGAGAAAGTATAGCATAGTAGGACGAGGTATAGTAGAGATACAAGGATTTCTTAAGATAGAGGATGTTTTGTACGTCAAAGGTTTGAAAGAGAACCTTCTCAGCATTAGCCACATGTGAGACGCTGACTTTGAAGTAAATTTTAACCGAATTGAATGCCACATCTATGATCATGCCGATAAACTTCTATTACAAGGGGTGAGGACTGGAGACAATTGCTATAGGATAGTACCCAAGTCCTCATTCATCTGCAATAGCGCCACGATCATTCCAATGGATCTGTGGCACCAACATCTAGGTCACACAAATTTTTAAGATTTTTATAAATTAGGGAAAAAGGACCTACTACGTGACTTGCCATCACTTGGAAAGCCAACTTTCACTGTTTGTGGACCGTGTTAGTTTGGAAAGAAAATACGTAGCCCCATGGGAAGTTAAATTCCATTACCACCTCACGAGTGCTTGAGTTGATACATATGGAGCTTATGGGTCCTACTCGTATTGAGAATTTGGATGGTAAGAGGTAAATTCTAGTGATGGTAGACGATTCATCTCTCTATTTGATTGTAGGTTTTCTAAGAGAGAAATCCGATGTTGTGGAATTTCTTACGACCAAGTGTCGTGTCCTGTAAAATCAACACAGAGTCACTATTAATAGGAAACATAGTGAAAATGACACTGAATTAAGGAAGCTAAAGTAGATCTTTTCTGTCATAGCCTCAGAATCAAACACGAATTTTCGGCCGTGAAGACTCCTCAGCAAAATGGGATTACTAAGAGGAAGAATAAGACGATTCAGGAGATGGTTGGATCTATGCTTCTAGGTAATAAAGTTGCGAGGAGATTTTGGGCAGAGGTGGTGTTTATAGCACGCCATACGGTCAATAGGGATTACCTTCCTCCCCACACACTTAAGATGCCTTATGAATTGTGGACTATAAACAAGCCCAACCTTTCATACTTCCATGTATTTCGGAGTAAATTCTACATCCTAAGAGATAGAGAGAAACTAGGAAAGTTTGAATCTTGGAGCGATGAGGGAATATTATTAGGATATTTAGGGAACACTAGAGCATACCGGGTTTTGAACCTAAAGAGGTCTAAGGTTATGGAATCAATCAACGTCACTGTGCAAGATGACGAACCATCGGCATGTGTTGATTCCATCCTTTTGTGTGAGGATGACCCACTTCCTATTGATGATCCCATTATACCTCCCACACCCAGGGTGGACCCTAATCCCATCTTAGGGGACACACCTGCTTGGGTTTGTAAGAGTCATGATCCTACTAGTATTTTAGGAGATCCCACACTTGGGGTAAAGACTCGTGCTCAGATGGAGAAATTTCGTTAGCTATGTTTGTTACACGTCTAAATTTAAGCCCAAGAACATCAAAGAAGCACTCAAAGATGAACACTAAATATCTACTATGCAACAAGATTTTCTTTTGTTTAGAAACAATGATGCCTGGGAACTAGTCCCCTGACCTAGTGAGACAAATGTGATAGGTACCAAGTGGATCTTCAAGAATAAGGTGGATGAGACTGGTACTATCATCCGAAATAAGGCTAGGTTGGTTGCTCATGGATACACACGGATAGATGGTGTAGACTTTGATGAGACATTTTGTTCTATTACGAGGCTTGAGCTTACTATTCACCAACGCATGTCATATGCGCTTCAAGTTACATCAGATGGATGTCAAGAGTGCCTTTCTGAATGACATTTTACAGGAGGAGGCTTACGTGGAACAACCAAAAGTGTTTGAAGACCCTAAGCACCCTGATCACGTCTATTATATGAGGAAAACCTTGTATGGTTTGCAGCAAGAACTCTCGCGCTTGGTACGAGAGGTTTATTTCCCATCTCTTGGCCTATGGCTTCAAAAGAGGGGGAGTTGATATGATATTTTTCATGAGGAAAGATTACGGTGCTATTTTGGTTGCCCAGGTCTATGTGGATGACATAGTCTTTGGAGCCACATGCTCCAGCCATGCTCACCACTTTGAGGAGGAAATGAAGAGTGAGTTTGATATGAGCATGGTAGGTGAGCTTACATTCTTCCTTGGTCTTCAAGTTCGTCATCTAGAGGATGGGATGTCTATCTCCCAATCTGAGTATTCTAGATACCTATTGAAGAAATTTTGTTTAGACTCCGCTAAGCATGAACATACCCTGGTGACTACCTCAAAAAGGCTTAGAAAGGAGAATTTAGGCAAGGACGTAGACAAAATCTTGTATCAGATTATGGTAGGTAGTCTTCTCTACTTGACTGCCAGTCATACCGATATCGCCTTTAGTGTAGGAGTCTGTGCGTGATATGAGGCGTCCCCAAAAGAGTCGCACTCACTCGTTCTTAAACATATTATCAAATACGTGAGTGTGACTCTCTCATTTGGCATTTGGTATTCCTTTGATATCGATGACCGTTTATACGCCTCTTTGGATGTCGATTGGGCCTTGGATGCATATGGATGTAGGATCACTTCTGGTGGGTGTTTCTACTTTAGTTTTGCTCTTTTCTCTTGGTTGAGAAAGAATCAAAACTCCATCTCTTTGTCCACTGCGAAGGTTGAGTACATAAACACCGGGAGTTGTTACACGTAACTTCTGTGGATGAAGCAGATGTTAGAGGATTATGGGATATCACAGGACACCATGACTATTTCATGTGATACCACGAGCGCGATACACATATTCCCCAATCATGTCTAGCATTCGCACACTAAACACATTAAGATACATTAGCACTTTATCCGTGAGTTCGTAGAAGAGAAGGTCGTATACTTGAGTTTTGTGCCTACCGACCTCCAGTTAGCCAATATTTTTATGAAGCTTTTAGATTCCTTTAGATTCGAGAGTCTTAGGAAGTCTTTAGGAATTTGCACAGTTGACTGAGGGGTTGTTCCGTGTTTAGTATATGATGCATTTTTTATGCTTACATCATATGATTACTGTTGCTAGATTGTATATTTTGTATCGTTTTTAGTAGTATTTCTTTTCTTTCTCATATTTTTAGAAAAAACTCAAAAATATTTTTTGTTTCTTTTGGAAAATTGAAAAATCCAAAAAGATTTTATTTTCTGATAAATTTTTGAAAAAGACAAAAATATTTTCTTTTCACACATTTTTTTTAAAACACAAAAATAGTTTTGTATTTTGTTTGCACAATTTATGGATGAACATTTAAGATAGCCATAGTCACAAATTTATTCCATATTCCACATGACAGTTTGATAGTGATTTGAGATGCTACATCATTTCATCCATGTGCTTCACATTTTTTGGAGTCATTGAGATGCGATTAGTTATGTCTTCTACATGTTTGGCTCCTTATTTCCTTTATTACACACGTGCATGGTATTATTTGAGTATTGTACTTGTCTATCATAGTTGGTTTGTGCTCTTCCATCTCAATATTGTCTATAGAACAAACCAAATGGGATAAAACTTGGCAAGATAATAGTGCGTGTAAGAACCATTGCAGTGAGTTTATGAGAATTTAAAAAAATGGGGCAGGGCTATGAAAGGTACTCCTTAAGCCTTTGCGATTAATCCACCGTTTAAAAAGGACCAAAAACCATGTGGCAAAAATAGAATCCATGGTCCAATGAGGTTGAAAAGAGCCCCGAAAACATTAATAAGGCAATAAAAACACAATTTGCCAAAAAGTGGGCCAATAGGTTTTAGTTTACTCACCTCACAAGAAAAATAAAAAAGCATTAATATTTAATGAGGGAGTTTGGATTGAGTAAAAAAAAGGTTTGCACGTCCTTGAAAGTCATGAAAAATCATCACATAAGTTCTGGACGATATTGGTGTGGAAATCACTTTGAGTTTTGATTTGTTGATACGATTGAGTCAATTTCTTATAATCCCACCATTTTTGCACCTAAGGAAAATATTGAGTTCATTTGTTAGGAATAACCAAAATTCATCGTGTACATATGTTATGCTTGTATGCATTGATTTTTCTATAGAAATTGTTCACACCCATTCATTTTCGCTATCACCGACTTGGTTGTTTTTTTGTTCGTTCATGGTGTGATTTCTTTGTTGCATATTTTTTTTTACTTTGAGAAAATTCCAAAAGAGAAAGTTTGATTACCTTGTGAAATTATCCATTTACATTGATTTGTGTTCTTCATATTTGCCTATTTGGGGACGTCATAAAAAGGGGGAGAACGAATTAACGAAATTATGGGGGAGTTTTGCATGTTTGATATTATTATGATTTGATTGTGCTCAATTGATATTGATTTTGTAGTATCATTATTTTTCAAACTGTTGCGCGTCACAGGTATTGTTTCTTATCTAATGTGTGTAGGTACTAAATTTGAGCATTATTTTTGCACACACTGATGATGAAAAAGAAAGATTCAATAAGTAGAAGATTTGAAGATGTTGAAGTCTTTTCGAAGACATGTTATTTAGTATTTCCAGTTTTTGGGTTTAATAGGGATATTAAATTTTACGTCATTTGTTTTGGGTTTGGGTAAAGAAATTCGAATAGTTTTTATTTATGTACAGGCATAGACATAGGGGAATATTTGTAAGGACACGATTTTATAAATGTCTAATTTAGAATCTAGGAATTTTCTGAGTGTCCAAGATCACAGTTAGTATATCTGATACCGCTACTTTGGGTACGACAACATGATCATACATTACGGCCCTGATCCAAATCATATGTTCCGTGCACCCATCATCGTCAAAGACATGTGTAGTGATCCATCATCTACTCATGTAATCGTGGTTCCTTTATCGGTTTATTGCTCTCCACGTTCAAGAAAAATAAAAATAAAAAAATTTCTTCACCGAACCGAACCGATCAAATCTGATCCGAACTGGTCCACCAATCTGTCTTCACCGAACCAAACCAAACCAAACCAATTCCTTTATTCGAACCGATTCGTCGAGCCTAGAAAATTATGCCGCCTCAATTTTTTTAAGTATCTATAAATACCCATTTCATTGGTGCTTTTGTTTAAGACTTTGGGAGTACATTTTTAGAGTCCTAATACATCAAGTCTTCATACTTTTTGAGCCCAAACACTTTGAGATTCACCAAAACATTCCAAACCGTCTGAGTGAATCAATATAAAACCTTGTGACTCATCATACCCATTCTTAGGATAACCCTTGTGGAGAAGAAGGTTGCTCTCTCCATTGCTGACCCTTTAGAGCACTTACGGGATCTTTTGCCGATGACAACGAATCGACACCTACGGGTATTCGTGTGTCAAGCTGTATTTCTATGTAATTGTAAGTGTTACATATTATAGTGAAATAATATAAAAAGTTTTTTCCCCTTTAGAGGATTTTTCCTCATATTGTGACTATCTTGCACGCTTGGATTTATTTACTTTGTCTGTCACAATTATTTGTAGGAGACAAGACTTTTGGGACTAAAAGTTGGAATTTAATTAAATAAGCTAATCATTGATTGCTGGCACATTCGCATAATGGGTACAAACATATATTGTTTTGGATCGAACTTGATTAAATGCCTAGGACGAGTTCTCCTTAGTGGGTTAAGTCGAGGAACATAAGGATCCATCACAAACATGGGAATCTATTTGGGTGCGGTATAGGAAGTGGATTCACAATCATAACTTATCCATTTCCTCCCATTAAAACTTAACATGGGACCTAGGAACATCTTTCCAACATTCTTATATGTGTTCTATAAAGTAACTTTGACCTCCCGAGCACATTTGAGATCTTTCCCGATTTGAGAAATTGGGACTTCAAGTTTATCACGAGCCTCCAATGATGATTGAATATATCTCGTAAGACTATCCACTTTGTTGGTCAATATGTTCTTTTCCCTAACGTCCATGATAATTTTCTCACACAAAGAAATTTCCAAATTTTTGAGTTGACCCATTTAGGCCTCACACTACTTCAAAACAATCAAGTCCTTTTCTAAATCTAACACCGTAAGAGTAAAAAAAAATCCTTTTGGCTTTTTAAAGACTTGTTGTAAATTTTGGTGTAAGCTTTATAGTAGACACATTCTCCCTCAATCAAATTCTTTTCATTCCCCTCACTCTCTCTAGAATGGTTCGACATAATGCTTAGGCTATCACATTTAGAAATGTGCTCAATGGCGTGGGATGTACTAGAAGTACTAATGTGACTGTCCATGAATGCACATAAATTAGGTTCATGTGGTGATTCATCCTTGAAATCCACTGACTTAAAATCACTATCACTTAGATGCATTATATTCATTTTTAGCTTTGCCCTATCTCTTAAGCCTAGTGGGACACTAATGGGTTGTATGTCCTTTCCTCTAACACTCATAACATCTCTCTAATTCAACTTTCCTAGGGTACTCACCTCTAGTTATCTGATTATCATTCTCAATCACATTCTTGCCTGCTTTGAAATGTTTATCTTTCTCAAAACTTTTATTTTCTACTTTGAAAAATTTTGTTTATTTAGATTGAGAATTTTTTGGATTTTTTGCAAACAGGGCAAGATTATCTAGATCAATTTCAGAATCAGAGTAAAAAACTTTTTCTTTTGATTTAGATTTTAAAGATCTACTTTCCTTTTATCCTTTTGGTTTCGGGGAACATGTCTATTTCATAATTCTAAAGATCACCTATGAGCTCTTCTAACCTAATCGTGTCTAAAATTCCCAAAGAGTTTAATATGATGACTTTTGCTCTAAAATGAGGAGGGGAGACCTAAGAATTTTCTTAACCACTCTCACTTCAGGAATTTGCTCACCCAAATTAACATTAAAATTCGCAATATCAGACAGACGTGCATAAAATTCATCAAAAGTGTCAGTTTCATTCATGTATATGGTATCAAATTGTGTGGTGAGATATTTAAGGTTAGAGGCTTTCGCAATGTTGGTACCCTCATTTGTGACTTTAAATAATGAAAAACACCTTGTGAGAAGAATCTCTTTGGCCAATAGGGGTGCCCACCAAATTGGATATGGTGTCTAACAACTTTCAGGGGCATAATCACAAATCCGACCCCAAAGAGAAAATGTATATCGTGAGATAATACCTTTTGCATCCCCGGGTACAATGTTCACTCGGATGGCTCACACATGCCTCCCTACTCATATCCCTCTTCTCCTTTGAGTATCCCATCAGACTGCCCACAACACTACAGTGGTGACTCTGTTGGGAATATCGAAAAGTAAACTGAAGTATCCTTATTCTTTCTTTCTTGATACATAATATTTCATACTTACATGACTAATTTTCGTACATTTTAGAACTTCTTAGATGCCTTAGTTATTCATTCCCTCAAAATTTAGATACGTCCTTAGGTCCCGTGTATAATATCATACATTCATTTTAACGTATAGGTGCGCACAAAGGACCTTATGATAAAATAAACATCAAAGTATGTAAAAATAAAGATTACCACTTTGTATCACGCACTGCATAGTCTTGATTTTCTTATTTTTTAAACCCTATACATGTGAGGCCAAAAGAGAGCAGCCGAAAGGCTGGTCGATGATGAATTTTCTCACTCTCTTCGCTCACCCATATCGTATATTAGGCGACTCCTCTCTCGATCCCAAAGTCTTGATGACAGGGAAAATTTGGAGTTCGTTTAATACCAGGGTATATATAATAGGCTTTCATAGCTATTCATTACTAGGGTAAAGTGGTTTCACACATACCTTAAGCATGCTTAGCCTAAGGATCCTAGTATATCGTGATCTATAGAAAAGAAAATTGATTCATCGATAATTGTATCACGTCGCCTTTTGCATATAGAAAAAAACTCTAAGTACACACATTTTTTCACAAAGAACATATACTTGTGGGATAATTTCCTTGATAATTTTTTTAAAATTGTCAGACAACTGGAGACTAGACCAAACCCCTTAAAATCCACATTAAATGCCTCCCTTTTTTTTCTAATGTGAGAAAAAATAATATGACTTCACAAGTTATTGTCAAAGCATAGTCCCCTTAGGCTGGATTCCCCCACCCACATTTTTGTTTTGGGGGAGATATTAAGTATCCACCATCTATTCCCTCGATGTGCGTATGCAAGTCAGGAGTTCTCCCAAGTTCAATTGAACTTCACAATAACTACCCAGAAGAAAATTTTACTAAATAAAAAAAAATACAAAAAATAAAATATCGTCCACATACGGTTAAACTCTTATAAAAGAATTTCATACCATAGAACCCCAAATACACGCTCCGTATGGGCGGTTAATTTTCATCAGTGAACTTCCTAACCACGATAGTCATGTTTATTTCGCAGTACGTTCTATGTCTATAGAGAAGATCTATCCCCCTCCGTGATGGATTAAGTGTTGCGGAAGTTACAGAGTGTCACAACCTCCCCAAACACCATGAAATCTCAAGTCTAATAATTGGGATAAGGTCAAATCCTCCTCCAGGAGGATGTTGTTGAACCAAAAACAAGGGGAAAAATTTCCATTACCCTTCTCCTAAACACCGATATCCCTCTGGCTGCAGCCAAGGCAATACCGAAAAATCCTTAAGATCCGCATACACCAATGTAAACCCGCATTCCCCTAGTTAATACTGGATCCCTTCACTTCCAAGTGTCATTTTCCCCCTTGGGTACTTTGAGCCTTACCACCAATACTGCGAATACCCTCACCCATATATTAAGGAGCTCCGCGGGCAGAATCAATAGTTCTCACCGTACCTGACAAGGTTGTTCCTCTGCATTCCCTTATTCTGGGGATAACTCTAGTCCAAGTTGAGTTGTGTCTCCTACAAGAATCCACCGATAATATGCAAACATCTAATAAGTTATTCAACATTAAGAAGATGTTCATCTATCCCAAGGCCCACCTTGTTGCAAAATTCAAGATGTCTATCTACAAGGCATATAAAGGACTAGGTTCCCCCTTTGCATACCTATTCAATTACCACCTCCAAATATATGTCAGAGACACCGACCTAGGGGTTCTAGAGAGATTTTTCTCCTCTAGTATCAATTGAGTATACCTTATATGGGACATTGGTGAAAAGCCTAAAAGGACTTCCAAAACCCGTGATAACATTTGATTGTCCTTACTCAAGCATTATGAATATAACTAGGAATAAGGAGTCACCCGCAAAAAAACTAGAAATGCTTAAGAAAGATAAAGGTGAAACGGTCGTGGCATTTGTTACCCATTAGATAGAAAAGGTAACTCAGATGGTCAACCGCCCCTTAGAAACCGATCAGATTCATATTCTGATTAAGAACCTCTGTAAAAAAGATGCAAAATGAATTCGAACTCACCTAGATCCAAAACTTCAAAGCACTCAACCACATAGTATGAAAGATCAACATAAATTTGTCCAACAAAGCAACCAAACCCTCCAAAGAGTCTCACAGATTAACAAAATGATTTTATGCCAACTAGTGCTCATTTGGAGCCTTTATGTCCAATATCAATACTATGGTAGTAAGTTATCCAATCGATCCATATAAAGAACCTAACACTTCCCAAACCCTAATTTTTACCACTATGTCTAATCGGTGGGGACCCCCTTTAAGAAGCTATCACGTGGTCCCTCCTTCCGAAAAATTCAGGACTAGACTAAGGCACCTTATAAACCTAAAAACCCCTTTCAACAGGGTCTTTTCAGCCTTAAAATTGTTTGGATACCTCAAGACACTCAACCCTAAGGCACCGTGGATTCAATAAAGAAGTTGGCCACACTGCAGTTAACTGTTGAGAACTCGAATACGCCATTCAAGACCTCATATATGGAGGGTCAGGATAATATTTTTCTTTATAATAAATTCTAAAATAGACTTCAACACGGATTTATATGGACATGTAATAATATCAAAACATATTTTTGTATAAACATAGAATGATATATATATATATATAAAGAGAGAGAGAGAGAGAGAGAGAGAGATAATAAGTTACAAAACTTGTGTATGTCATAAGATTTTATTATAATGTCATTAATACGAGTTTTTTTTGCACTACCTCTTTTGCTCTCAATTCTTTGGTTTCCTCCTCTTTTTCATACTTATAAAACTCTCCCTTTAATTTAAAATTTGGGGCATTTTGGTCATAATCACTTCATGGATTTGTTCACGCTCTCTAATTTTTCATACAAAGAAAACATTCCTCTCATTCCCTACTTTTCTCTCGTGCTCTCATCACTAACCCCAAAAAACCCTACCACAAAGTTCGACCCATTATCTACCTCTCTCCCATCCACCACTCCATTCGCATCTATTCCATTGGATCCTCCGCCTCCTTCTCATCTTTCTTACACACTCCTCCCCTCTCTCTTCAAGTTCACCCACCGTCATTGCTGGAAACACATACATTCGATTTTGAATCTAACAAATCTAATAGGTACTTTTATTGATTTTGAATCTTACATATCATAATCAGGTTATTGATTTGTTGATTTTTTGGTTTCTTGTCGGTCTTCCATCAAAATGAAATTTTTTATAAACATGGGGTTTCTAACAGTGGTTAAAGTTTTAGTTTTTCAATCTTGGGTTTAGTGTACCAACTTTTCAATATGTTTTTTAAATTTTAGTGTTTTTATATTTTTATGGGGTGTCAAACCAACTATTCGTGGAAACCCTAGGTTTATAGAAAAATCCATTTTGATGGAAGACCAACGATAAACCAAAAAATCAACAAATCAACTATAATTAGTGTTCAACTCTAAAGATGTTCAAATTTGTTACAGATCTTATTAGACTTTTCTTTTTTGTTACTTAGATTTGTTAAATCTTCACCAAATTAGTGTTAGATCTCCACTCAATTGGGTTTTGGGGCGTTTTTGCATAAGATTGATTCGGGTTTTGGTAAGATTGATTTGGATTTTGGTGCTTATTTGTTCTTTACGTTATGTTTTTCAGGTC
Source organism: Sambucus nigra (assembly GCA_949130495.1). Classification (NCBI taxonomy): domain Eukaryota; kingdom Viridiplantae; phylum Streptophyta; class Magnoliopsida; order Dipsacales; family Adoxaceae; genus Sambucus; species Sambucus nigra. The sequence goes on from OX422224.1 coordinate 71,950,385, forward strand.
TGTTTGAGGCTGTATAACATTGATTCGAGTTTTCGGGTTTTGAAAAATTGATTTCTTTGTGTTATTTTGCATAACACTGATTCAGGTCTTTCGACTTGTATACCATTGATCTCTTGATGCTTTATATTCTAATGTTAATTATTTTTCAGTATTAGTTATTTATGCTTATTTTTTATTTATAGAGGCCCTTGCATTTCGCCCCAGATGGCTCACAGACTGTCCTTATCCAGCATAAGGTTAACGAGCCTCCTTATCCAACAAAGGAGTGGTTCTAGCATTGGGGATGATTTGTTTTTTTTATCAAAATTTCAGCCCCTATTTTAAATATATGATAATAAATAGTTTTTTTTGTTTAAACTGAAGTTTCATTTTAAATGCAACAAAATTCATATCATTTTATACACAAAATCCTATTTTGTAAATGGGGACCCCATTTACAAAATAGGATGATGTGTACAAAATAGGATCGTTTTACTTGAAGATCCAGGTAACGAGAGCACCACGTTATCAGTTAGATCCATTATTTTTCTTGAGGTGGATTATTTTCATTGACACATTGTTTTATTAAACATTTTTCCCCATTGTTTTATTAGTAATACACTAATACTACGGTCTGCCTGTAGATGCAATCTTTGTTTACAAATAGTATATCGCAAACCAAAATTACAATCAGTCAAGAACCACACTTTGCGCCTAGGATCCAGTGAAACCTTTGTATTTCAATGCATTTTTGCCTTAAATGAGGTACATGGCAATCGTTTTTGAGTTATGTTTATCATGCTTTACATAACATTACTGTGTTGTTAGTGCAATCCTAATTAATGTTTTACTTTACTATTTTGTTCTCAGTTTTTACTCTGAAGGCAAGAGTGCCACTAATGCGGAAAAAAGTTCCTACATCAAATACGAGCCCGCTACCAAGTATATCTACTCCAAGTACGAGTCGCTGGCCGAACAGTACACTGCTTCGGCTGGACGCTCCCTCAACCAACCGCCACTATTTCCTCATGTTGCTCAGGCGGTTGTTCCCACAACAAATTACTTCTCTAACTAGTACAATCAAACTCAGACGGTGATGCAGATAGTTAAGAAAGCATAAAAGGTTTCCGCCTATCTCCCGTTGGTTTCTACCGAGAAGATTACCAAGGTTTTTAATGCTCAATAGGCTGCTACCCATGTACTCTTTCTCTCCAGGGGTTTGAGGGGTTTAATTTATAGGGGGGTGTTCAAAATATGTGGGTTTTAATATCTGACTTTGACGTGACACGTTCATCAAATTCGTGCCATAGTAATACAAAAAACCATATAGTTGCCTATGTATAACTTTTGGGAACAAGAATCTTGTTTTGAAAATTAACACAATTATATTTTATGTTTCACTTACATTTTTTCATACTTTTACTTACATCTCTTCGTTTTGAATTATCTATGTATATGATCTTCCTATCTTTGTTCATTCAGCTCAATCACATACATGGCATGTATTTAAAAAACACGATTGTTTAGTTTTGTATTCTATGATTACAAGTTGTACACTTATTTATAATTTTATACACAAATATTTCATCTATGAATGATGATTGAAAAATCATGTACAACTATTTATTTCTATGAATAGTGATTTAAAATACATGTTGTCTTTTTGATTTTTCGAATTAAGGATGATCATTAAAGACTCAAAAATGTTAATAATTTCCTTTGCATGATTTCTTAAACAACCGTTCTTGTTTGTATATGATATAGTTGAATTTTTTGTTGTTTAGTTTGTATGTTTATATGTTCTATGATATATAGACCATCCATGGTTGGTAAAAAATTTTGGGCGCTTCATTTCCCTAAGTACGACATCAATGTTCTATGCTATATATTTTCTACAAATATGATGAGATGGACTGCCATTTTTTACTTGAAACCCGCATATATAGATAGAGAAGTACCTAGATTATCAGTTCATGTTGACATTATGTTTTAGGTAGATAGTTATTTATGTAGTGAACACTTTAATATCCTTTCCTTAACCAATTGTTTTGTATCAGGTATGGTATAAAAAAGGATAGTCGCTTACACAGGTACTCTTATGTTGAATAGTTCAACATGTGTTCGTGTTTTAACAGAAAATATGTGATCCCGATCATGTTTTTTATTTAGTTTATGTCGATTAATTGATTAGTTACTGAGCTTTTTTCTTTATATTGTCAATTTAAGTTAAAGAGGTATGATTGGAAATTTTGGCAACTTATGCTTCCTTAAATTAAAATTTTGGAATGTGTAGTTGTGACATTTGCAGAGCAAAGGTAATAAAGGTTCCAAGACATAAATAATATCTTTTGGTGTTCAAAACATCTCTGGTATACTCTCTATTTCTCTAAATAAAGAATTGTGGCTTAATTAATGATAAATTTTATATTCTTTTCCCGTGTATTTCCAAATTAATGAACATGAACTTTTATTCACATATGTTTTTCTCAAGTTGCTTGTATTTAATTTTGGGGCATGATGAAAGTTTCTATGGGGCGTAATAATCTAAATAGAGATCACAGTTATCACAATTTATAGGTGGATCAAATAATTTATTAATTGCAGGTGAAGTTCCTCGGCCTATTTTTCCCTCTTTATAAATCTCTTTGGAATATAAAGTTCTTAACTTGGTAGCTTTTAATGAGAAGGTGTGATCTTGACTACCGTGCATGCTTTTAAATGGCTTTGTTCAGGTTTTGAGCTTTTTACTTTGGAGAACTTAATGGTTGGCATCAATGGACTTTGACATTGGCTTATACCCCATTCATCCTTGCATTATCATTTGTCTTTGATTATGTTATTTTCATATCTAATGTCTTTTTGTTTTAGAATTTCAATTATAGCCCCTTTGGTAGTTACATTTAAAGTTCAATTGTTGCTCCACTCTTTAAAGTTTTATAATCCTTAAAATACATCAGGTCTGCTGTGTGTGCATGGTGAGTGCATGACTGTATTATATGGTCTACTTTTGGGATCCGAGTTAATTGATTTTGGTATTTTACTCAATTCAGTTCTTAGCAGCTAAGTTTGATTATATGCCCAAGGTTTAGATAAGTTTGATTATATAAATTAATGGTAAGTTTGGTATGTTTGATTAGCATCTAAGTTTGGTATGTTAAACAATGGTAAGTTTTATTATCTAAACGAATTGTTAGATAAGTTTGATTATATATGCCAACAGATTAGATAAGTTTTATAGTCCAACGGTAAGTTTGATTAGTATCTAAGTTCAGTTCTTTAGTTCAATTCTTCAGTTCAGTTCTTTCATTGATAATGATATTTCTTTTATTAGGATGTCATTTTTCTGTAAATTTTCTAATTGCGTTGTTTGATAGGTTCAACAACCTTGATGCCGTATAACTGCAAGTTGGTTAAATTTGATAGCATTATTGTAGTTTTAGTTTCAAAATGTGCTTTGTTTTGTGAAAAAGCAGAAAGGAAAGTCTGTGTGCATGTTAAGTACTGTGGTTAAGAAGAAAGAAATGTGCTTTGTATTATTGTAGTTTTATAACACATATTTATCATAAATAAGTTTGTTATTTTTACCTTTATTTATGTTTTTTGCACAACTATTTATTATCTAATATTGTGGTTAGGCCCATGAAAATTATCGTTATATTCTTCTCTTTGTTTCAAAACCTAACAATGTCCTCTGTTTTCTAGGTCTACGTGGAGTCTCGATCCATTCCCCCTTTAGATAGTACATAAGATACGAGTATCGAGTCAGATAATTGGTGGGCAAGGATATGCGGTAAGGGGAAGAAAGCATTAAGGATACTAATTATTTTCAATTCCATCAGTGATATAAGAATTTGTGATCGAAGTGACAAGTATAATGTAACACCCCGTATTTCTGGGCATTTAATATTTAACGAATTCGGGAAAATTCTAAATTACCGGTGTATCGTAATTTAATTGAATTAGTTATGTTAAAATTTATTTAAATATTAATCGGAGAGAAGATGGTTAATATTTACGAAAATTAAATTACTAAGTGAATAGTAATAATTTATTTACGTCATAACGTGTATAAGGGACGTGGCATTTATTTATGTCAGTCGGAAGTCGGATATAGACTATGTTGGGTGAGAGATAGGGACTTTTCATAAATTAATTCGAATGTCAATTCTGAGTGCACGGTTGAGTCCGATGGGCTGAGATAGTCGAAAAAGTGTACCCGGAGGTAGTAAATGGGTCACAGGATATTTTTTAGCATAACCGAGCCCACTCTGGGGTATTTGAGCCATTTTAATTAGGCCCATATGATTAAAAATGGGATTTGGAGATAAAAACCTAAGTTTTGGAGTTGTGGACAACCATAACTCACGTGGAAGAAATTTGAGAAGATAAGGGATAAAGAGGGAGGACTCTTGAGAACCAAAGAGGAAGAACAAGGAAGGTGTTCTTCATCACACAACGATCTCTACACCAAACGATAATTAGACACTACGAATTTATAAGGCAAGTGATTAAATTACTTCAATGTAAATTGGTGATATTCAATTCATATCATAGTAGATGTTATACAAATGATTTTTGGATTGGGTTAATACAAATTGGGTTTTCATTTGGGGAAGTTACGAATCATGTTAATGGGACTGGTTTTGATTCGTCAGGATTTTAGTGGATAACTCTGGGTAAAAAACTTCACAAGAGCTGTTAATGGCGATTCTGTTCACTTTGCCCTCTAGAAAATGGCATTTTCTAACTTTCGTTCTCTAATACGCTTTTTCCAAAACGGCCCCAAAATTCCTCAAAATGGCATTTTAAAAATCTGGGCAAATTGAGTAAATTGAAAACCTCAGATTTGGTGACACTGTATTATGGACCAAGGGGGTGTTCGGATATTTTGGTTGAGTGATGCCATGATAATAGATTAAATAATGGCGGATAAAGATTATAGCCGGAATAATTTATTATAGGATGATATAATAAATTGTTAAATATTATTTAATTAGGAGCGTTCTTTTTATAATGGAATTTTGAGACGTTCTAAGAGATGGAAATTCGGGCCAGGTGAGCAAGTCCGAGTACATGGGTTGTGTGACATTGGGGAGATATTTAATTAATTAATGAGTATATTAATTAAATTAGGGTCGGACCATAGACACGGGGAGATAATAAGTTAATTAATGGGTATGGTAATTAAATCAGAGTCGAACCATAGACTGAGGGAGATATTAAGTTAATTAATGGGCATATTAATTAAATAAGAGTCGGACCATAGACTCGGGGAGATATTAACTTAATTAATGGGTAAATTAATTAAATTAGAGTCAGACCATAGACTCGGGAATATGTTGGCTAGTGTTACGGACTTTGTACACGATAAAGCCGGGATTAAATTATATATATATATATATATATACACGGTAGTGTGATAGTATATATATATTGTGTTCTCATAAATACCGGTGGCTAGGTATTTATTTAGAATTATATGCTCTAGTGCTATCAGGGGAGGTTGCGCGATGAGGGTGAATCCCCTAGCTTGAGGAGTAGGACGAGTATATCCCCAGGTCATAGAGTCCAAATAGAGGTGGGCATTGAGATGATTGTCTTCACACTCGGTGGAATATGACCGCCTCCAATACGTTTATATTTATATGTTCTGATTCGACGGTGGCTAGCTGTCTCAGAAATCCTGGTAGGGCTGAGTAGACCTGGGAAGATAGCACTTTAGAGAATGCATCCGATGAGGTATTACTCGAAAGGATGGTTTTAATTATATTCAACATATGTGTGATTGGGGAATATAGTTCTACATATATAATGGAGTAGATAATTATATACGGGTAATTAAATACATGAAGAGAATTTTTATTACTTATATAACTAGTGAATGTTATATGGCTTTTAAGAGCGTTTTATTTATATTCAACATATGCATAATTGTGCAATATAGTTCTACGTATATAATGGAGTAGATAATTATATATGGGTAATTAAATACATGAAGAGAATTTGTATTACTTATATAATTAGTGAATGTTATATGAATTTTAAGAAATGATTAATTAAGTTAATGCGATAAATAACTTACGAAGTAAACATACAAATTACTCGGGTTAGAGTAGAGTTCAAGGAGTTTCATGATAAGGCTAGTTAGATGGGGTGGTGTAACTAGGAGGGTCAGGAAGAAAGCGTTAGGTGTGCACTTTAGAGGAGGGCTGAGATGTATCTCAAGGGAGTGTGACACTAACTTAAATATGAAGAGCATTCATACATTTTAATTGTTGAATTTTAATTCACTTGCAAAATATTTTCAAAAGGACTTTGGTCTCTAACCCATACTTGCAAAATATTTTCAAAACCTTTTAGTTATCCGGCCACAGGGATGCAAAACTTGAAGATTTGTTCCAGGGATGCGTAGCTGCAACACATGTGGATGTTGCAGGATTTGGACATAGACGCTTCAGTCATTTCATTCCTAGAGTAGGATACATCTTGGTATTTCTTTCGGGCATATTGCCCCAGCTATTTTCATTGCACTCGGACTTTGTACTGGTTACTATTATTTGTTGGATTATATTAGTGGATGTTAGTTTTCTATCGATGGTATATTCAACCGGTCATTTATTGATTTATTCAGTATTTCTTTAGATTCATGGTTTGTGTGAATGGCTCATTTTGATATTTATATGGTTAGTGTAGTTAAATAAAAAGATTAAAATTTTGACATCAGCTTTTGAATACTAGGTGGTCAGTAAGTTTTAAAAAAAAATCGACAGTGATGCTAAGAATGAACCAGATGAGATTTTTGTTTTAATTTAATATAGGACTGATCACCCGATATTCCATTGAGCGGGGTGTCACATATAATAGGGAAGTACATAAGAAAATTATAATTGCTCCACCAATTAATAGAAGCTTATGTATATTACCTGTCTAAGTCCACTAGTAAAATCCGATGTTGCCTGCCATAAGTTATACTTCCTAGGTTGGGGGTTAGTCTACCTAAAGAAAAGAGGTTGTCTTGCCAGCTGCACAAGACGTCTTAATTAGTTGTCAGTTGTGTAGCTGCATGACAGTCATCTAAAGTTTAAAGTTTGAAGGTTTAACAAGCCTATTAATATTAACTGGGCATATGCTAGAGTTTAAAGAGAGGACACATAAGCTCTATATGATTTTTATCTGGATTTACACATCATTTCAACAATTTGATTGTGTGTCCAACTTGCTCAAATATATTATTTACGATTTACAAACTTAATTATTTCATGAACTATGTCATCTCTAACTAACTTGGTTTTATAAATAGTTCGAACATAGTTTCTATTTGTCAATCATTTATGTACAAATACTCCTTTGTCTTTTTTGTTTGTTTCATTTATGTTGGAGTTGAGATGGATGATTGTAAACAGAGGAATGAGTTGATTGCAGCCCACTGATGGTGTTGAAGAGGTTTTGGAGTCATCATCTGCCGAAATTCCCATTATTGATGGATTTTAGAAGAGTCATAGTCCTCATTGAAGATTATTTAGCGGCCGAATTTTATGGTGAGCACGATGAATACAACTCCAACCTCTGAAATATCAACTAACTGAATACCTTTCTAAGCCATCTATTATATGGCCGTTGAAATACTCATCTCTACCATACTATAGAAACTCTTATTTTGAATGGAATGGTTAACTTGTTTTATTATAAATATTTTTTTGTGTTAATTTACAGATTCATATATCCTTACCTTTTTTTATAAATGATTTTAAGTTTGTATATGCAAATCGATTACTAATGAATTCATTTTGAATCCAATTAGTTCTTTTTTCAGTGTAATTGGATTCTTTTCTTTCATTTATGTTAATATTTCATCATAATCAATCGTTAGTTAGTTATTTGGTTAGTTTTTAGTGGATGTTGTACTTTTGATTTTATTTTAGAATTTCAATTTCCAATACATGATTTCTTATTTCTTATTACTCATAACCATAAACCCTAATGGTTTGAATCAAATAAATTATTCCAATCAATTTAAGAGCGATAATCCTATCGCCTCATTCGTGCATTATAGGCAACTAGGTATGTAATATTCATGAAATGTTGGAATGATACACAACCTGTCTTTCCCAAATCATGACTAATGTAGCAATGTTGTCCGTAGGAATCTCGACATAAAAAGAGCATCAATGTGGTAATGTTTTTATATTGACGTGTATTGTTTGGGTAATCAAGAGATGTTGTCGTTTATAAGAGGTTCATGATGGACTATTATCATTCTTAGTATTATGATTGAGAATTTTTTATTTTTTAAATTGGTTGCATAATCCTCCAAACAAAGGAAATTTTGTCCAAATTTTCTAATTTTTTTCAATATTTGTGTTGTAAAATAAACATTAGGATTTAAATACTGTATATTTATTTTAACTACAATTTTGTTAGAATTTTGAACATAAGCGAGTATTGTTGTTATGGATTTTGGTTATTAATTACTGTGCCAATAAAATGTTCTTAGGTGATTATTTTCGATTATAACTATCTTTATTAGTTAAATTGTGCAGCCTAACGTACTCGATATATTGTTAATAAAAAAAATGTACTCGATATATCGTGCCTTGGGTTAAATCGATGTTGTTTATATGAGGTACACGATTGACTATAAGTGTTGTTGGAGTATCTTTTTTCGATAACATGGTGATAATCGTACAAACACAAGAAATTTGACATAAGTTTTCTAAATTATTTACATCTATAATATGTAAAACATTTATTATTTTCATGATATACAAATTTATGCTTTTCAAATTATTTTCGGGCCTTTAGGAACGGGCATGCCCTAGTGTGTGTGTATATATATATATATATAATAGTGTTAAGTTAGAATGCACTAGCTTGATTAATGAGAGGTGCATAATCGTTTCCCTAATTCGTAGATTCCTCCCTCCGTGCGTTATTGATGAATATCTACCACTTAAAGATATATCCCATAATCAAACCAGTAGTCTTTGATGTGCACGAACACCAATATATAAATGGTACTAAGTCTTTTTGTCTAGTTTTCTAATAAATTAGAAAATAATGTATGTTAATGGTGAAAATTATAAAAAGGAATATGAAGAATATCTGAGGAGAAAGGATAGATTTTTATATATAACAACAAAATCTAACAATAGAAGTCTATTTATACACTTTGAAAAAACTCACATTGAATGGAAGTTACTATTCATTTATGACCAACAAATAAAAAAAGAACAAGTTATAAAATCAACTAATAAATCAGCATTTATATAAAGCATAAGTTTTGAAATTTCAAAACTATATAAAAAAATATTCTAGGATTGGAACTCGTATTCTCCTTGACAATGATGAACCCCCAAAATCTAAAATCCTGGCCGTAGTTTTAATGATGAACCACTATAATTGAGAAAATGGGAAGAAGATGAAAATTGTGTTGGAGGATGATGACATGGAAAGCCATGGTTATTGTTTCATGGATATGGTTTGACAAATTAGGTGTATCCATAAATGAAGGGATCGACGATAATAGTCTTACACTGGTCCTTTGGTCAACTAGATGCCTTCACAATTCATCTTCTTGGAAAGATGATGTAACACCCCGCTTAATTAAATACCGGATGATCATCCCTATACCCAATTTAATCATAATAAACAAATGGCTCATTCTTAGCATCACTGTTGTATACATTTTCTTTTATTTAATCACCTAGTATCCAACTAAGCAGGTGTTAGAAACTTTTTCAATTTTTTTTATTCCATTTAACATCTTAAAAAATTTATCAATATATCCATCCATAACAATGAATTAATGAATAACGAACTATAACTAAATATCATCACCACTGAATAAAATGTAACTAGTTTTAAAAAAATTGAAAAAGTTTTTAACACCTGCTTCGTTGGATATTAGGTGATTAAATAAAAGAAAATGTTTTCGACACTGATGCTAAGAATGAGCCATTTGCTTATTCCGTTTTAATTGGGTATAGGACTGATGACCCAGTATTTAATTAAGCGGGGTGTTACAGGTGGTATCTGAGCCCGATGTGAAAAAAGTTTTAAAAACAATAGCAAGTGAATAAATGCTAGATTCAACAATTATTATATACATGTTAGATTATTAGACTCTCTCTTGAGATTCTCACCTCTCATCTAGAGTGCACGCCTAACGTACCTCTAAAATTATACTAGTTACATTAACCATGTTACCTAGTTCATCCCAGGGTATCCACTAATCATAGCCCATATCTTTCCCACGTATTTCTCCCGTAATACATGTAATCATATCATAAGTATCCATTTAAATTCAACAAGGATAAGCCCTTTATTAATTCAATATAATTAAGTGTTCTCATACTCAATTAGTTACAGATATCATTATCTTTCAATTCTACTTTATTCACACAGTAGATATATCACAAGTATATATATACATTCACTCTATTATATATATATATACAATACTGCACCCCAAGGCTCAGCTGTAGTGCTGCATTACTCTGCTATCATGTCCCAGTACATCTCGTCTCTGTATAGGGGACTATAGGTTCGGTAAAGATCCCTCGAACCACAAGTATCAAATCACAAGTATTGGAGGCAAACATATTCCTAAGACTTTGGGATACGCACATGCCTAGGCACCCAAATTACCTCTCAATATCCTACCAGTGTTCTAACTAATGGTAATCGACCTAAGTCCTATGTTCTCAAGCGATAAGTCAAGATCCCCCATATAGGCTCATCAGGATGTGACTACCCTCATGCGCAGACCTCCCCCAATAGAAAGTAAGCTAGGTATGTAATACACATAAATTAATCAATCAAATAGGCATTATCATCTACATATTTAGTATTATGTACTCACACGACCTATATCATATTAGGAATTTATCATATCCCAAGTACCCGTCGTATTTCTCGAATACCACACGTACTTGTTAATCACGATTATCATCGTGTATTTTATTATCACATAATATTTTATCCGACCAAAGTACCTGTAAATATATCATCAATATTACCCGTACATGATATAATGATTATTCTCCTCTAAATCATAATATAATTATGTAGATATCTCTCACATAATTTTAATCCTCAAATCCATATAATTTTCCAACATTAACCCAAGTCCCTCGCTCTTTGTTAATGTACCAAAATTAATAAAATCTCACCATGGGCCAAATTACAAATTTCCAAACTTTTCTGGGCTGAACTTGAGACTTCTGATTTATTTTCATTCGAAGTCCTAGAAATGTCGCTCTGAATAATTCACATTTTATTAACATTTCTCATTTCTCCTAACATCCCTTGTTCATCGAAAGGATTTAATTAATTGTTCCAGTAGCTACCTTTAACCCATACTTATTGGTCTAAAACCCAAACTCATTATGACAAGCCCAGATTATATTTTAATTACCAATAATACTTTTTTTTCAATAAAGTTACATTCCGCCCATAATTTTAAAATCACAATTTGAGACTTTTCTGCTCCGATTTTGAAAAAACTCAAAACTGCAAAGTTGTGTAGAACGTGATTTTATACAAGAACAATTGAGCACACTGTCAATTTCCTCTTAAAACAGTCCTAAAATTATCATGCAATGTTCGTCCTTTTTCTACAATAATTTTCATGCTTTTTTTTTCTTTCACCCAAACTCACATGAAATATATTCTAACGAGTCCCAAATATCTCAACATCATTTCTACATGATTATGGGTACTTATAATACAAGGAAAAAAATTTAAATGACCAAGTTTATATGATAATTAACATCAAACCCAATTAACCCTCAAAATTTTCATTTATCTAAATTCTCCATTTTTATACACCTTAAAAAAACACAGAATTTAGAATTATGATTTCTTCTCTAAATCATCAAATTTCATATTCAATAATGAGTAGGATTCATCTACATGAAATACCTAACATCATTTTCCATTTCCTCCATAAACATATATATTTTTTTACATGTTCATCCTAACAAGTCCATCATGTTCATAACCTCTACATGTGAATAATCAACTACATGAATTTTCCTATCCATTAAATACGATTTATCAATCATTTTAATCCCAAATTCCTAATTTAATAATCTCAAAGAAAATCTATTCTAACATGGATATTATAATCACTGAAATAGAGCAAGAATCACTTGCCTCTTAGTGTAGGTCTGAACCTTTGGAGAAGATAATGTTAGAGCCTCCACTTTCCTTTTTTTGGTGACTTTACGGTGACCTATGGTGGTGGTTCAAGGTGTAGAGATGGTGGTTGTACCTTTTATTCCCTAATATGACTCTTCTTCTTCAAGGCAACTCTTGTTCTCTATAAGGTGACTTTTCTTTTCTCTCAAAGTCTCTTCACTTTCTCTCAAAGAACTCACAAATGAAATTGATGAAATGAACCTTACATAGAGTTTAAACCCACATATATAACAAGTCTCCAAGGATAGATAAAAGACAAAAAACGTGGATACTATTCATCTCCCAAGCCAAAATGACTAAAATGCCCCTTCGGGGTGTCCTTTCATCTTCCAATAGATCGAAGACCCAAATCAAACACTTGGGTAGACTTTTTCGCCTATTTTAACCCTTCCGGAATCAACGGCGCACTCGAAATGATCATCTGAATGATATTTAATTTATTTACATTTTATTTCCCAACTTTAGTCCCGACAAAACTCATAAGCGCGTCCCGACTTAAGTTCCACAATTGCCGTATTTTTAGCTCACGACAATATTGAATAATCATCATATTCACATATTACTTATATATCACTAAGTAATATTAAATATCATATATTACTATTATCATCAGTAATATCCAAACCAGATTAATCCCAATTAATCCACAATAATTTGGCCCATTAACTTTTAATTATTCTCAAATTAAAAGTCATAAAATTACGGGGTATTATAGATGATTTGAGTTTCATAATTACTAATTGTGTGTGATAGAGAGAATTGATTCTTGGGTTAATGAATAATCCAAGTCGAAACTAAGTTAGTTTAAAATTTACTCATAAATTGGATAAAGGGTATTAAGTTCATGATGTTCCAAAAGTTCATCCCCGATTTTTACTTAGTATATTTTTATTTTTTAGACTTTGTACCAATTAGGTAATCTATTTAACACGGATACCATGTTTTTGTAAATTATAATCAATTACATAATATACTTTAACCTCCTCGTTTATTTTTCTTATAGAATGGAAATTTTCATATATATGTTACTGTGGGGACCAAACCATAAAGGCCCAATTTTAGTTTGTCCGTGCAAGCCCAACGGGATTATCGTGCAGTCCCAAGAAGACCCAATAAGGATTAACATTAATATTTGTCATGTGGATAAATATAAACACTTATAATTTAATTATTGATAGGCTTAGTTGGTTACCTTCATCCTCGTACGAGATAACCAGGAGTCACCGCATGACCCAATAACAATTTAGGAGAGTTCCTTAAATAACTCAACTACTTTACTTTACGATACTATAAATGCAACTCTCACCCTAGGGCCAAAGGGGATGTAATTTTCAAACTTTGAGAGTAATTAATAAGAACTAAAAACTTCTTCGTGGACGTAGGACGTTGCCGAACTACGTATATCTTTGTGTTGTGAGCATTTATTTACATTCTTTCCGTCTCTTGCTTTCTAAAAACTATTCATTATGATTAACTGTACTCACAAATGGTGTCATCTGTGGGAAGCAATTTTCCTTTCTACAAAAGAAACCCATACAAAAAAGAACTATAAATGTCTCAACGCCCAAACAGTGCACCCCAACCTGGTGACCTGCGAGCCGACCGAGCTCCTCTCAGGGTCAGATATGAATATCGCCAAGATTGGAAATCCATACTTCGTCCGAAAGCTTAGCGCTCCGAGGAGAGCCACGAGCAGCCCAGATAAACCCATATCTCAAGGTTGGTCAACGAATATGAAGCACTACTTTAACAGAAAGACGAGGAAACTCTCCTCTAAATTTAGGAGAATTCTCGCCTTCAATGATGATTATTGAGTTAACTCACAAGTTTCCAATCAACCCTTATTTAATTCATCCCCTAAACATGCATCTAACGTGCGTGTGTCAACCCATAAATAAATATAAAGCAGGCGACACAAGAATATGCTAAGACACAAATTTTATGAAAAAACCCCTTTCGAGTAAAACCTTTATTTCACTACGAATATATAAATCACAACTTACAATTACATAGAGAAATCTACAATGGATCAACGCACAGCCAACACACAAAGACTCGCAGTCTTGAACTCAACAAGAGAATAGACGCAGCACCCTCCAAGGACTTGCAACCCAATTTTCACAAAAGAATCTTCACGCAGCAAGATCCTCAATGACACGCATCCATACAATGTAGAGACGCACTCCACGAAAGATGAACAAAAGAAAAAGTTGTGTTATTGAAAACCAAAATAATTCAATAAAGCATATGGGAGTTTTGTGAATAGAAAACCAAAAAGGATTAAAACCCTAATGGAAGAATCCTAAAGAATTCTTCTTTCGCAGTGTTTCTGTTCTGGAAAACGTATGGACTTCTTAAGAAAAATGTTACCATTTAATGAGTATTTATAAAAAATCGCGTCGCCTTAAAAAATGTGTTCGTTCGAAGGAGAATAGGGTCTCGCGTGAATGACACATGGATGTTATTCAAACGACATCTCGTGACATACAATGTCACTCGAACGAGAAGGGATCTCGCGCGAATGACCTGGGCATCAAAATCGAGGTCCGCTCCAAAACTTAGAAAAAATTACCCATTCTTAAATTTAACGAAACGTCCGCTCCAACACTTAGAAAATATTTTATAAAAATATCCCAAAAGATCTAAGTGGAAAGTTAAGGTATTAGAAATATAACCTTACCAAAGTAAACTTCGCAGAGTCTTTTTGATGAAGAACTTGATCAATTCGGATCCGTCTTTGATGTAGATTGCTCTTGACTGCTCTTCGACTGTGTAGCGGAATATGACATTATAAATTATGATGAACTTATTAAAAATATGTCCTTAATATTATAAAAGATAGAGACAGAACTCTATCAGGAAAATGAAAAATGTCGTGGTCAGACTCCTAGCCCTTATGTGAGAAAAACTCGGAGCCAAGGAAGGAGCACTGGGCGCGACCATGAACGTTCGGAGCATGGACTAACTTTGTCAGAAGGCATGAAGATAAAGAGAGCCACATTAATGATATAAGTAACCTGGTTCGAATAGAAATGGACCAACACCCAGTACACCGAGGGTCCAGATCAACAAAAGAGCTAGCAAGAAGTGCCCTAATCACAAAAAATAAGTCTCCTTTATCAAGGTCCATTGAGGAGGAGGAACCCTTGAAGAAATTCTTGGCCCCAAGATTTAAGATTTATGATGTCAAGACAGATACCATAGATCATGTTTGCTAATATAGGTCATTCATGACTCAGTTGAATCATAACAATGCTCTCATGTGTTGCATATTCCCGTCTATCTTAGGGGAAATCGCTAAAAAGTGGCTTGAGAGGATGCCTCATCGGTTTGTTAAGAGATTCAAGGATATCGTTGAGGCCTTTACTATTCATTTCATAACCAACATCTCACATCCGAAGAGGATGGACTCTTTGCTTACAATGAGGAAAAATCCATTAGTGGCCCTGCACGAGCACTCCAAGCATTACTGGGAGACTTTGAATGAGGTGGAAGACTTCTCAAAGAAGGTTATCGTAGCGTCTTTCAAGATATGCTTACCCCGTTCCTCTATGCTTCACTACTCCCTCACCAAGAAGGAAGCCAACACCATTGACAACCTTATGTCACGCATCGAAAAGTATGCCAAGTTAGAAGACAAGGTAAGTGTCAGCTAAATAGAGAGTGGTTGTGGTAAGATGAACAAAGGTAATGACAAGGATATTTCCCATAAGAAGGGAATCATAAAGCAAAGAAGATATAAGAATGGGGGCAAAACAAATTTGTCCAAAGATTTTCAAGCCATCAATATAGTTTTTAAAGATTCAATTTACAAGATCTTAGGGAAGATCAAGGACCAGTAGTTCATAAAGTGTCCGAAGAATATAGGAGGAGATCTGACCAAAAGGAACAACACACTTTGCTATGCCTTCTATAAGGAAAATGAGCACAAGATAGATAACTTCAAGGCCCTCAAATCTCACGTGGATGAGTTATCCCATGCATGGCACTTAAAAGAATACGTAGAAAAGAAGATTTATTAGATTACCATCAATGACGACTAAAAACCATATGACATGCTGGAAGATGAGGTGGGGCACAGGTTTGCTATAATACACGGGGCGTACGACCTCAATCAGATCCAAAGGAATCCAATTCAAATGGAGCTCAAGAAGTTCATAACAGTAATGGAGGCCTTACACATAGATCCTTCCAAGAGCGGGGATGTAAGAGAAGGAGACCAGAGGATGTGGACTACAATAAACACATAGTGTTTATCGAAGATGATTTGATCGAGGTGAGGATCCCAAACTATGACACACTGGTAATCACTCTCAAGATTGAAAACTAGGATGTGGACAAGTTACTGGTAGATCAAGGGAGTTCTTAAAAGTCAATGTACTCAGAACTCTTCCATAAGCTCAAGTTAAAGATGTCATATTTGAAGGAAGAGAATGTCCCAGTGGTCAGCTTTATGGGGAAAATGGCCATTTCATTAGGGAAGGTAGTCATGCCTGTGAGGGTAGGGAATATTTCGAAGCTCGTTGAGTTTCTAATGGTCGACATCGATTCACTTTATCATGCCACACTCAACATAGGATGGCTTCATTCTTTGAGATCTATCCCTTCAACTTATCACCAGAAACTCAAGTGCATCACAGATCGGGGTGTGATGGAGATCAGGGGTGACCAAGTCATTACTCAAAAATACTACATCACCGCCATTATGCCCAAAGAGGAGAAAAAGAAATATAAATATATCCCCCCAGAAACATACCAAGATGGGTCCACTCCTTCCAAATAGAAACTAAGGCATGGTCGACCAGGGGTGGAGGAGACCAGGATCCACCCTTATAACCGGGTCCCAAAAAAGCTGGAGGAAGTAGTTTTTTACTAAAGCCGACCAGAAATGAAGTTCTTAATCGGCACCACCACATTCGATAATGAAAGGACGAAATTGATTGTCCTTCTAAGGAAAAACCTATACATTTTTACATGGGAGACAAACGATATACCAGGGATTGATCCCGCAGTTACATGCCATCGTCTCCATATGGATTCGACGTTTAAGCCGATCATATAAAAACTTACCACACTACCCCTGAGAAGTCAGAGGTAGAGGAAAAGGAAGTATGGAAACTTCTGAAGGCAAGTTCCATTAGAGATGTTCAATTTCTAAAGTGGCTCTTGAATCTAGTAGTAGTCCTAAAAGGCAAAAATAGTTGGAGAGTTTGTATAGATTTCACCGACCTCAACAAAGTCAGTCCCAAATATAGTTTCCCTTGACAAAGATAGACCAACTAGTCGACTCCACTGCTGCCCACGAAAGGATGAGTACTTGGATGCTTACTCGGGGTGTCATCGAATTCCTCTATTCGGCCTCGACTAGGATAAGACCTCAGTCATTTCACCATTGGGATTATAATTTTATAAGGTCATGTCATTCGGCCTTAAGAATACTGGAGTCACGTACCAGAGACTAGTCATGGAGATATTTAAGCAGCAAAAGGGAGAAACTCTTGAGGTTTACATTGACGACAAGCTCGTCAAAAGAAAGTACAAGGATGACCACCTTAAAGATTTTACAGGAACTTTTGAATCGGGCATTACCGCATGAAGATCAACGCAAGCAAGTGCATGTTTGGGGTCCAACGGGGGAAGTTTCTAGGTTATCTGGTCATCAAAGGGGGAATCAAAGGAAATCCCGACCATGATGCGATCAATAATATTCAGTCACCAAAGACATTGTGAGAGATCCAAAAGCTCACTAGGATGCTCGTAGCACTAAACTGCTTAATTTCCAAGTCATCTGAGCATTGCAGATTGTTCTTTCAATTTCTTTAAAAAGAGAATGGCCTCACTTGGAATAATGAATGTTCAAAGGCCCTCGAGAAAATTAATTCCTACTTGAGCAAACCCCCATTGTCAGTAATTCCTCATCACGAGGATCCCCTATACCTCTATCTTGCAGTCTCAAGCCATCCAGTTAGTTCGCCCTTGGTCTGCGAGAGAGAGGGAAAACAATCCCCAGTTTATTATGTCAGTAAAATGCTCCTTGACGCTGAGCAACCCTACTTACCATTGGAAAAATTAGCGTATGCCCTGGTGATAGTGTCTCGAAAGATGAAGCGTTACTTTGAGGCCCACTCCATCACTATCATCACATCTTTTCCTCTTAAAGCTTTTCTTTGCAAAGCCTACCTATCTGGACGCATGTCCAAATGGTGATAGAACTTGGGAGATTCAACACACACTTTCACCTAAGAACAACAGTCAAGGAGTAAATATTGGCTGACTTCATAGAAGAATTCTTAGGAGGAGATGCTTCCACCAATAAACAAATGGCCAAGCAGTCAATAGTTCGCAATTAGAATCAATCCGAGATTTGGACATTGTATGTGGATGGTGCCTCTAATTTCAAGGGGTCAGGAGTAGGGATTGTTCTTATAACGGTAGAAAATGCCATGATCGAATTGGGGATCAGATTAGGTTTTGAAGACTCAAACAATGAAGTCGAGTACGAAGCACTTATCATTGGACTGTGTAAGGCTCATTTGTTGGGGACAAGTCAACTTGAAGTATACTATTAATCAACCTAGTATCCAATCGAGTCATTGGAGATTTCAACGCTGAGATAAAGGCCCAATTTCGATCGTTCGAGCAGGCCTAACAAGGATTATTGTGCGGTTCCAAGTAATCTCGACAGAAGGATTAACTTTAATATTTGCCAGATGGGTAAATACAAACAATATTAATTTAATTATTGATAGGATTAGTTTGTTACCGATAATCTCAAATGAGATCATTAGGAGTCACCACAAGAGCCAATAACAATCTAGGAGATTTCCTTAAACAAATCAATTTCTTTACTTTACGATACTATAAATACAACCCTCACCCCGGGCTAAAGGGGATGAATTTTTTGAACACTTAGAGTAATTAATAAAACTGAAAACCTCTCCGTGGATGTAGGCAGTTGTTGAACCACACATATCTTTGTGTTGTGCTCATTTATTTACATTTTTTATCTCACTTGCTTTCTAGACATTATTCATTGTAATTAATTGCACTCACAGTTACAATAAGACCAATAAAGAATATTTAGGATCAAATCCAAATAAATCTTTGTAAAACTATCTCTAGAGCCGTTAACAAATATATTAAAATCAATATATGCTGGCCCATTGATTTTGTGTCTCCGGGTTCATTGAAATATATAGAAATTTGATTTGGGGGCAATATTAGTAGTATTTTTGAAGTATTTCCCTCAAGGGAAAAGAAAACATGAAATTGTTGCGAAAGTCAACTACCACAGGGGGTATGCATGATAATTGACTTTTCACATCACTAGTGACCAAACTATTACTCACCCCTATTTAATTGGTTATGATACCCGTGAAAACATACATATTAAATTGGTTATAATCTCCTAAAAATAAATATATGCAATCTATGCAATGACTGATTTGAGGATGATTGGTTCAAAATTTTACGTTGTATTCAAGGGAGTGCAATACGATATTATACAAATGTTCATAACATAATTTGGAAGACTGATGATTTTACGAGTTAGTGTATCCAAAAAATTAAGAGAATCGAGGAAGCGTCATCCACATATGTCAGATTCGCCGATCGGCGAAAGAGTCGCATAGTTTAATTGAATTCTTGTAATAACTCATCTTTTTTTAAAGGTGCAAATAAATGGAAAATTTCTTTTAACTAATTTTAAAAAAGGAAGTTGGATATGTTAATAATGATATGTAAAATCAGATTTATAATACATGTGAAATTTTATTTATGATAAGTTAAATTGAAATGATGTATTTATTTTGTAATTTCTTAAATGAATTTGGGATTTGGTCTAATAATATAGTAATTAAAATTGATCTAGCTTGTTCGGATTGGAACACTTTAAAACTGCTAGTTGGGGTAAAAGAGAGAAACCCCTAGATTAGTTTTGTCCTTAGATATTTTCTTGGGGAACAATATTAGGGTTACAAGGTTTCATTAATATTAGATATTAATTGAGATTTGAATTTGGGTTGTAGGGGTATAATTATGATCGCAAAAATTACTGGGAATGATTGCGGGTTTCTACCACGACATGAAAAAATACCCCGTAATCCAGGGTATGTTGAGCCGCGGCCCGCTCGCTATTGGGTCACAGGTCACACTGGGAGGTTTTGTTTTAAAGATTTCATAAGAATGACAATTCATTTTTGAATATGATACTTCTCTCAAATACTCTTTCCTTCTAAAAACACAACCCTAGTTTTCTACAATTCTTCAACCAATTCAACCAAGAACTCCACTAACAAATCACAAAAGCTTTAACACAAGATTGAAAAGATGATTCAACTTTAAAGGATGGATTAATTAAAGGTAATTGAAAGTTTTTTTTAATAATTCAAGGCTATTTTAAAGTGTGTTCATCAATCAACCACAACTTACTATTTTTCTCCAATTAAAAGGTAAGTAATCATTCTATTATTCTCCTTTTATATATATGGATGTTAAGTTCATCTAAACTAAAGTGTTCGGATTAAAATTGAGTAAAAAAAATTATGGCTTTCTTATCACTTCATATAATTTCCTTCATATGTTGAAATTGAAATAGGATTTAGAGGTCTAAATCGATAATTAGTGTTTAATTAGTGAAATTGATAATTATATTATATCAACTAATAGTGCTTTTACATATTAGGGTATCGGTAATTGGAAATTGGCTTAATAATGAATTTGACTTGTAAATTGTAAATTATTTATATGCTAGAATTATGAAATTATTGGAAGTTTGTCAATTTCTATGTAGACTTGTACATCTAGCAATATATGTTATACTTTTTGTAGAACTGATTAAATAATATTAGATTAATACATAAGTGATTGTAAATTCACGCATAATTCCATGTGTAGTCACATAAATGCTGATTACCCCATGATTTGCAAATTTAGTATTCAAATTGAAGCTCTCTTATATGATAATTGATTAGGAAGTGATATTGGAACCTCTAAATACCCTTACTAATGTTATTGGCACTTTAAACGAATATAATTGGACCCTTCCTGATATACATAAGTATGATCTCGTCTGGACAAAACTCAGTCCACCATTATGACTATCCATATATGGTCCCACATCTTGGGGGCCCACACTAAACAGTCTCGACCTTTGGGACCCAATCAAGAGAACATTTGCAGCCATCTACAAAGTTTATCACTGAACTCATAACACGGTGTTTTTATGTGACAACCTTGCCACGTGTCGACCACATGCGATACCTTCAGGCCAAGGCCTATCACAATATTTCTAGAACCGGTGTCACTCCCGACCTTGTCCACCAGGAAGCCACTTCATCAGTCTGCTAGTCGAGACCTTCTAGAGACAACATCAACATCATGCACAGAACATGTGACTTGGGCATTGCCAAGACAAGTGGACAAAAATATTATAGAAGATAAACCCCCCATGTGGGGAGAATATTCTTTCATCATGACATACACATACAGGAGATAAGTGGCATTCTCTTATTTGTTCATTCATCTCGTGCACACCAGGTGCATGCTTGGGGGTGATAATGAGCACCCTCAACCATATAAAAGGAAAACTTGTCATCCTCAAAAAGTATCAAAAATAGAAAACCCTACTAAAACACTATCACTCTGTGTATTTAGAGAGAGAAAGCTTGTAACTCCATTAATAGCCTTTTTTCCAAATTTTATTGTAAGATAAACACTTGTTTGCACAGTGGAGTAGGCCAAGGCCGAACCACTTACATGCTTGTGTCTTCCTTATCTCTCATCCCTTCTTTATTTGTATATATCTTTTATACTTTTACTACAATTTCACCACTGTTAACGGAGCTAGAACCTGAGTTACATACTTAGTTGAAGTGGTGATTTGTTGCATTATCACTTTTGGCACCGTATATGGGTAGATGTTATCTCTTCTTCTACTCATTCTCTTAGAAACTCTCACTTTGCCACTAGTGGTGATCAAGATCCACCATTGTTGGAGATAAATCACCATTGAAAGAGCTTGAGTTGGTGTTTGTCAAACTTCTCTTTGAGTCAACTCATTTCTAGCTTTTTGTTGCTTCAATCCATCTATATACTTTTAAGTAAACCTCACCTGAAATGGCTTCTGATCCGCCTTGCAATGCTAAAAGAAGATCTAGTAAGCCACCTCCTCAGTCAAAAAGGGCTGAGATGGAAGGAGCACTGAAGTCCTTGGTTCTTAGCCAATAGCAGATGCAACAGCAATTCATTTCCTTTAGCCAAAGTGTGTTGGGAAGGGTTCCTATATCCTTAATGGCGGAGGTCATTACTCCAGCAGCTAGAGAGGTGGTGGTGTAACACCCCTCCTAAAATAATAACGGGTGGCCAGCCCTATACTATATTAAATCAAGAGTTTTAGATGGTCCAGTCACAACATCAATTGTCGGTACTATATAATACATGACTAACTACCCGATATCATATAGGCGAGATGTTAAAATTAAATAAAATGTGCAACAGATAACCAACTAACACTACTAATAATAGAAAGAAAGATGCATGAAAGAACAAGATAAATGAAATGCTAAAAGAAAAAATGAAATAAATAAATACAACCGTATGTACTACAAAAAGTAGACCCGAATAAGCTGTCGGGTCACAGATAATACAATGACTGAAATGGAATAAATATAAACCAGTATATAAATATCCCTTGGGTACAAACCCGATATACAACATGAATCCTACCTAGAATTTTAAAGAAGTAGGGAGAGGCTATAAGATACATCCCGCAACAGTCCGCACCTGTCATGGCTCCCAAGACTCTGGATAGAAGGTCATCCGGCATCCATGCAGTAGGATACCTGTAATAATATAAATATATATATATATAGGCAGGAGAGAAAAGTAAATGGGTCAGAGCCCCGATTGTGAAAAATATTTACCAAGTGTGTTAACCGTGCATAATAAATATCGGTGCACTTATTTCATAATTAAAGTGGAACCGCACTCTCGTGGAACACCATCTCACCTCTCATCTAAAGACGCGCACCGATTCGCGTCCTCAAGTTTTAGTTAAATTACCCCCATTGTTATAAGGACAACCTAACTTATCATAGGCCTAGCCTATACCCACGAGATCTACCTTCCTATCATACCCCAAGAATCCACCCCCCCCCCCCCCCCCCCTTTACAATTAAGTATTTATTTTCAATCATATGTACCTTATTAGGCTTAGTGGATTCTGGTTTATACTTTAACCAATTATAATTTAATAAATTGCCCAATATGCATTTGGGTTGAAACATCTAATTTAAATTTCTAATTAATAAGCATGAACAATCATTATTGACACAACTTCCCTCCAATTTCAACGCTGCGCTGCGTTTCGTGCGTGGGGTGTCTCGCAAAGCGAAATCCAAATAAGGAACCACCCCGTTACACTACTCCATGTCAACGTCGATCCTGGAGATCCATTAAGCCACACATAAATATCGACAGAACTTCTCTCTACTCTCAACAATGTACTACATTTCGTGCGTCGGGAGTCTCGCAAAGCGAAATCCAAACAAGGAACCGCCCCGTTACACTAATCTTTGACAATGTCGATCATAGAGATCCATAATGTCGTGCATACCATAACCCGCAGAACTTTTCTCCTATTTCAACACTGCACTACGTTTCATGTGTGGGGTGTCTCGCAAAGCGAAATCCAAACAAGGAACCACCCCGTTACACTACTCCTTGAAAATGTCGATCCTAGAGATCCATAATGCCATATATACAATATAATACTACTACTACAAGTAACATCTCCAATCATATCCTTAGGATGATGTAACCGAAATATTCCTTAAATGTGATACATCAACCCCCATCAATCTAGTACACCATAATCATCCAAGATGTACTTTACCAAAATTCTATATCCTTTCATCTATAGGATATGTAAATATATATATATATATATATATAGGTATTTTATGCTCACCATATATATACATATACCAATCATCCATACCCATGACCAAATGTACGTATCATATCTGATGTACAATGGACATGCACATAATCCACCCGACTATATATATCGCCGATACAACTGCATCAATGCTATCATCTTCCCAATGCCCGGCTCACGTAGCAACTGGGGACCACCTGGTGGGGATCAACGACACCCACCTCGTGATAACTCACACACACGACGTCCCGAGAAGCGTTCATAGCTCCACTGGCAATGAGACGAAACATACCCACCACGTATCATCCCAAAATATATCTATCGTATAATAACACACCGGACGACTATGACCTGGGGAATATCCACACCCTGCTCTATATGCGAGGATGCTCACCCTCAGCACAGAAACTTCCCAATGATAGCATGAGCGGGGTATGCTTAACCACATAAGTATATATATCGCTCACATGCGCAATATACATTCATCCATATGATCCCATCATATGATCAAATATTAAACCATCATATACGGTTTAAACATCCATACCATGTATGTCCACAACATAAATATATCCATATATTTACATGCATACAGATATATACATATATACACATATTCACATATCCATATATCTATATATATAAACTAGTTCTCGTTCATATGTATAAGATATACAAACCCGGCTATAAGTATACATAAATCCTCAATATACTTGTCGTCACCACAAACCCATTTCATTTACCTTGATATGTGAATACAATCCCTCACTTGAAACATATTCAATCATTTTTCCTATGATGAATAGTCTCTCAAAACCATATGTATATATCTATACATATATATTCAACATTAGGGTTATCACCCAAGAATTTGTGTAGGAATCCATCACTACACATTTCATCCATCTTTAAAGTACATATTTTCCTTTAGTACTATTTAACCATAGGCACATCAATGACTTAATAGTCTAAAACCTCAAATTATTCCAACCTCGTTTCAAGTATAGGAATCTCAATTGTCATATCCCCACAATTACGTGTAAACTATCCTAACTAGAATGTATGCCACCGCTTATTCTAGTCGATAGTACGATCCCAATCGTTCCCAATTTCACCTATGGTTCAATTTATCTTATGAACCCTTACTCCCATTGAGTTATCAATTTTTCCATAGTCTAAATATGTCTAAGGATATGAGACCACTCACTCTCTAAGAGATCTCAACTTCACATCATATTCATACCTTTATATCTAAAATTGGTATTTCCAACCTCTATGAGGTTTCCCCACAATCAACATATGTAACTCCAATACATACATGGATACATTTCTCCCAAGTTACCCTAAGGAGTCCCCAAAATCCTAATATGTGGGAAACTCCTTATATGTCTCCAAGAACATATCTCTTACATCCTAAGAGAAGGCCCCCAAATCAATAAACCCAACCAAAAAGGGGTTTGGAATCACTATGGAGAAAATACCTCAAAATGCCATGTTTTCGAATCGATTCGGCCCTAATACGAATCGATTCGTCCTAGCGAATTTATTCAGCCTCCAAGGCGAATTGATTCGGGTCCAAATACCTGGTCTTCTTCCACAGTCTTAATCGATTCGGCTTGGGTCCGAATCGATTCGGTCAATGCAGACCTGCCAATTTCCTTAAACCAAATCGATTCTCTCAAGGGGGAGAATCGATTAGGACCTGCAATTTTTTGAATGGTTCTTCTTCTTCATCAAAACCCACGAATTTTAAACCCTAAATTTTCATTTCTAACCCTTAAACCTTCATCGATTTGTGATTTTAAGCCCATAAGTCAACCTAAAGTTGCTCCCAACCAGTTTTATGCCACTAAATCCATATATAAACATTGATTTCAAGATTAAACCTAAAAATCTAGGTTTTGATATTAATACCCAAAAATCCTTTTCTTTATCCCACAAATTATGAAATGAAATACACAAATAGCTATTTAGCAAGATTAAACACTTGCCTCAGATTTGTAGAGGTTGGATCGTCCTCGTTGTCGCGATTTGGCCGGAAATCCCCAAGCTTTTCTTCCTCTCTCTCTTCCTTTCTTCTTCTTTCTATCTTCTTTCTCCCTCTAGGGATTTTCTCTCTTTCTCTAAATGAGAAAGGCTTGATCCGTAAGCCATAAATCCTTTAAAACAATAAACCCAGTTTTAAATGTTAATACACACTTTAAATGACTCGTTTACTCTAATTCGAGTCAAACTAACTTAAAAATATTCCGGAGCCGAAATAAAACCCAATGACAGTCATTTTGACTATTTTGACCCTTCCGGGATCAATGGTACCCTCAAAATCATCATCCGAAATACTTTAAAATGTCCTTTATTTTTGGACTTAAATTCCCAAATTTTAGAATTCTCCAATTTAAATTAAATTTTATTTTCCCAAAATTTAATTTCTCAGTCTCAAAATCGTGGGGTGTTACAATCTTCCCCCCTTACAAAAATTTCATCCGCCAAATTTAAAATACACATAGGACCTCAATATCATCTAGTCCTAACATCAACTCTTAGGATCACTATACCGATCCTTCCCGGTTCTCATGTCGAACCATATAGATTTAAAAATCACTAGCTACCCAGGGCGCCCATACACCCTGTATCCGAGTTTCCACTCGTAAAATTAAAATCAGGCTCCATTAGCCTCCAATTGTAACATAACACTCGGCATTATAATCTATATTAACATACTAAATATATAAGTTCAAAAATTCCCAATGGTTGAACTCTCCTCAATTCGTGACACTAGCTACCTTCGTGGGGGGAGGTCTCGCAAGCGAAATCCAAACAAGGAACCCTCCCAATACACTACTGTATAGCTAGGTCGAGGATTGAGATTAGTTGAACCAGGGTTAAGGTTTTATAAAAAGAGGGATTTCCATATTTTAGTTATCGCCCGAGGGCCTATACAATAATACGATATAAATATATTTCGCGTCTTTTGACACGCCAAACAAACACCTTCTGTTTAAAACACAAGGCCTCAATAAATACAATATTGGTAACCAATATCTAGTTCTCAAAACTAGCACAACTATGAGCCAACTATCCGTTCAACATAAATCTACTAAACTCTGAACCAATAACCTTAGCAATTTACATTCCCAAAATCAATAGAGCCACTCTCTACTATCTCATCCTAAGACGTTTTACTATTCCCAAAAGATGTCGTACAAAGACCACACTTGCTCCATCCTTCTCAAGGCCTAATTCTCCTCAAAGAATTTTCTTCCTCATAAATCCTTCCTAACCATTTTGAAGGACAAAACGCGATGGTGACTACCGAAAACTCTCTCAGTCCTACACAATGAAACTGAGTCTCCATATTTTCTCCCTTTTCCCAGAAGGCAATACTCCTAACATTGGGACATCTACACTTTCCTCACATCGGTAAGAGTCACCAACACCAGGTTTCCTAATGAAGGCTAGCTAGTTTCTCAACCTAAACCTCCCAAAGACTACACTAACCTCTCCTCAGACTTTACTTACTAAGTCCAAGGTTCACTATTCGAGTAATTTTCCTTTCTTACTCAACTGCCGACAAATCACCTCACACCAATGCTAGAATTCTCTTCAATATCTCCTTCGGAATCGGGGAAAATAGAATACCCCCGAATCAAAGCATACCCTAAATATGCTATGGGTATTGTACTTCTAATCCTATCCTTTCCTAGACGACAAAATCTAGGCGACGTCTGAAACGAAACAAGAGCAACCGTTCTCAGAACGTCAATCAAGTAAATTTACTTCACTGAAAAAAAACAACGCAGTGAACGCAACAGTCCTAATTATAGGGCTTTATGTCAAGAAGGTTAATGGAAGAATCCATAAAACTCGCACAAATCCTAAAGACTCTAGAACCTGATGCTCTGATACCATCTATAACACCCCGCCTAAAATAATAACGGGTGGCCAGCCCTATACTATATTAAATCAAGAGTTTCAGATGGTCCAGTCTCAACATCGACTCTCGGTAGTATATAACATAGGACTAACTACCCGATATCATATAGGCGAGATGTTAAAATTAAATAAAATGTGCAACAGATAACCAACTAACACTACTAATAATAGAAAGAAAGATGCATGAAAGAACAAGATAAATGAAATGCTAAAAGAAAAAATAAAATAAATAAATACAACCGTATGTACTACAAAAAGTAGACCCGAATAAGGTGTCGGGTCACAGCCAATACAATGACTGAAATGGAATAAATATAAACCTGTATATAAATATCCTTTGGGTACAAACCCGATATACAACATGAATCCTACCTAGAATTTTAAAGAAGTAGGAAGAGGCTACAAGATACATCCCGAAGCAATCCGCACCCGTCACGGCTCCCAAGACTCTGGATAGAAGGTCATCCGGCATCCATGCGGTAGGATACCTGTAATAATATATATATATATATATATATATATATATATATATATATATATATATACAATCAGGAGAGAAAAGTAAATGGGTCAGAGCCCCGATTGTGAAAAATATTTAGCAAGTGTGTTAACTGTGCATAATAAATATCGGTGCACTTATTTCATAATTAAAGTGGAACCGAACTCTCGTGGAACCCCATCTCACCTCTCATCTAAAGACGCGCACCTATTCGCGTCCTCAAGTTTTAGTTAAATTACCCCCATTGTTATAAGGACAACCTAACTTATCATAGGCCTAGCCTATACCCACGAGATCTACCTTCCTATCATACCTTAAGAATCCACCCCCCCTTTACAATTAAGTATTTATTTTCAATCATATGTACCTTATTAGGCTTAGTGGATTCCGATTTATACTTTAACCAATTATAATTTAATAAATTGCCCAATATGCATTTAGGTTGAAACATCTAATTTAAATTTCTAATTAATAAGCATGAACAATCATTATTGACACAACTTCCCTCCAATTTCAACGTTGCGCTGCGTTTCGTGCGTGGGGTGTCTCGCAAAGCGAAATCCAAACAAGGAACCACCCTGTTACACTACTCCATGTCAACGTCGATCTTGGAGATCCATTATGCCACACATAAATATCGACAGAACTTCTCTCTACTCTCAACAATGTACTACATTTCGCGCGTGGGGAGTCTCGCAAAGCAAAATCCAAACAAGGAACCGCCCCGTTACACTACTCTTTGACAATGTCGAGCATAGAGATCCATAATGCCGTGCATACCATAACTGGAAGAACTTTTCTCCAATTTAACCACTGCACTAAGTTTCATGCGTGGTGTGTCTCGCAAAACGAAATCCAAACAAGGAACCACCCTGTTACACTACTCCTTGACAATGTCGATCCTAGAGATCCATAATGCCATATATAAAATATAATACTACTACTACAAGTAACATCTCCAATCATATCCTTGGGATGATGTAACCGAAATATTCCTTAAATGCGATACATCAACCCCCATCAATCTAGTACACCATAATCATCCAAGATGTACTTTACCAAAATTCTATATCCTTTCATCTATAGGATATATAAATATATATATATATATATATATATATATATATATAGGTATTTTATGCTCACGATATATATACATATTCCAATCATCCATACCCATGACCAAATGTACGTATCATATCTGATGTACAATGGACATGCACATAATCCACCCGGCTATATATATTGCCGATAAAACTGCATCAATGCTATCATCTTCCCAATACCCGGCTCACGTAGCAACTGGGGACCATTTGGTGGAGATCAACGACACCCACCTCGTGATAACTCACACACACGACGTCCCGGGAAGCGGTCATAGCTCCACTGGCAATGAGACGAAACATACACACCACGTCTCATCCCAAAATATATCTATCGTATAATAACACACCGGACGACTATGACCTGGGGAATATCCACACCCTGCTCTATATGCCAGGATGCTCACCCTCTGCACAGAAACTTCCCAATGATAGCATGAGCGGGGTATGCTTAACCACATAAGTATATATATCGCTCACATGCGCAATATACATACATCCATATGATCCCATCATATGATCAAATAGTAAACCACCATATACGGTTTAAACATCCATACCATGTATGTCCACAACAGAAATATATCCATATATTTACATGCATACAGATATATACATATATACACATATTCACATATCCATATATCTATATATATAAACTAGTTCTCGTTCATATGTATAAGATATACAAACCCGGCTATAAGTATACATAAATCCTCAATATACAAGTCGTCACCACAAACCCATTTCATTTACCTTGATATGTGAATACAATCCCTCACTTGAAACATATTCAATCATTTTTCCTATGATGAATAGTCTCCCAAAACCATGTATATATCTATACGTATAAATTCAACATTAGGGTTATCACCCAAGAGTTTGAGTAGGAATCCATCACTACACATTTCATCCATCTTTAAAGTACATGTTTTCCTTTAGTACTATTTAACCATAGGCACATCAATAACTTAATAGTATAAAACCTCAAATTATTCCAACCTTGTTTCAAGTATTGGAATCTCAATGGACACATCCCCACAATTACGTGTAAACTATCCTAACTAGAATATATGCCACCGCTTATTCTAGTCGATAGTGCGATCCCAATCGTTCCCAATTTCACCAATGGTTCAATTTATCTTATGAACCCTTACTCCCATTGAGTTATCAATTTTTCCTTAGTCTAAATATGTCTAAGGATATGAGACCCCTCACTCTCTAAGAGATCTCAACTTCACATCATATTCATACCTTTATATCTAAAATTGGTATTTCCAACCTCTATGAGGTTTCCCCACAATCACCATATGTAACTCCAATACATACATGGATACATTTCTTCCAAGTTACCCCAAGGAGTCCCCAAAATCCTAATATGTGGGAAACTCCTTATATGTCTCCAAGAAAATATCTCTTACATCAGAAGAGAAGGCCCCCAAATCAATTAACCCAACCAAAAAGGGGTTTGGAATCACTATGGAGAAAATACCTCAAAATGCCCTGTTTCCGAATCGATTCGGCCCTAATCCGAATCGATTTGTCCTAGCGAATCGATTCAGCCTCCAAGGTGAATCGATTTGGGTCCAAAGACCTGGGCTTCTGCCACAGGCTAAATCGATTCGGCTTGGGTCCGAATCGATTCGATCAATGCAGACCTGCCAATTTCCTTAAACCGAATCGATTCGCTTAAGGGGGAGAATCGATTCGGACCTGCAATTTTTTGAAGGGTTCTTATTCTTCATCAAAACCCACGAATTTTAAACCCTAAATTTTCATTTCTAACCCTTAAACCTTCATCGATTTGTGATTTTAAGCCCATAAGTCAACCCAAAGTTGCTCCCAACCATTTCTATGCCACTACATCCATATATAAACATTTATTTCAAGATTAAACCTAAAAATCTAGGTTTTTATATTAATACCCAAAAATCCATTTCTTTATCCCACAAATTATGAAATAAAATACACAAATAGCTATTTAGCAAGATTAAACACTTGCCTCAGATTTGTAGAGGTTGGATCATCCTCGTTGTCGCGATTTGGCCGGAAATCCCCAAGCTTTTCTTCCTCTCTCTCTTCCTTTCTTCTTCTTTCTCTCTTCTTTCTCCCTCTAGGGCTTTTCTCTCTTTCTCTAAATGAGAAAGGCTTGATCCGTAATCCTTAAATCCTTTAAAACATTAAACCCAGTTATAAATGTTAATACACACTTTAAATGACTCGTTTACTCTAATTCGAGTCAAACTGACTTAAAAATATTTTCGGAGCCGAAATAAAACCCAATGACAGTCATTTTGACTATTTTGACCCTTCCGGGATCAATGGTACCCTCAAAATCATCATCCGGAATACTTTAAAATGTCCTCTATTTTTGGACTTAAATTCCCAAATTTTAGAATTCTCCAATTTAAATTAAATTTTATTTTCCCAAAATTTAATTTCTGACTCTCAAAATCGTGGGGTGTTACAGGTGGACACAATGTTAGGTAGACCACCCCTAACCCGTGTTAAAGAGGCACAACATCACCATAGGCAAAGGCATGTCGCTGATCTGCAGTGTCTCCGCCTTGGAAAGTAGATCCAGGGCTACCCAAATGACCAGGGTTGTGATGATGAGGAATATTGGGATTCGTATGAGATTTTTGAAGACACCGTCCGTCCCAGAGGGACATCAACCCTAATTTAATAGGGAAAAAGCATTCAACACACTCTAGGAACTCGACAAAGAGCCTTAACTTTTGACAGATTGAGTTGGGGATCAACTTTTGATTATCTCGGCCCCAGAGATGAAATTGGATGAGATAAACACTCTCGCTCTTTCAATATCAACACAACCGGAGGGAATGGATGACGTGATGATGAAAGGCCGAGACAAAACCGAGATAGAGATGACTAGAGAGAGGCCAATAGCTAACGGAGGACTATTGGCCAATATCCCGCTCTAGTGGCAGTCTCAATAAAAGGGGGTGATGATAATGTTCTAGAAGAGGAAAAGCCAATTAAACAACTCCATTGAATGGTTGTAGGACAAGATTGGACACTTGATCAAAAACTGAGATCCAAGTCACCAAGGTTACATGTAAAGCTCTCCATTCTATTGAAATCAAATATTGTTATACTTGGTATCACACTTCTGATGGCGAGAGATCAAATATTGTTATACTTGGCATCACACTTCTGATGGCCATGTATACTTGAAGGCGAGAAAGTCCAATAGAGTCCTCATTGTAAACCTTCCTGATTCCACTAAGGGATATTTGGATTAGGGCTTCATTAGTAGAAATTGGCAATATCCACCTCTCCCCGAGGCCAAAGAATACGCTGGTTTTTTGTGCCCAACTTGGGGGGGTGACATAGGCTAATGCTTGACTTTTCTTACTTATCTTCGCTTTTTTATTGCATTATGAATTGTTTTTGCTAATAGTATCTTTTTTCTAAGTAGCCCACAAGAAGAAAAATGATTTGAACGAGATAAATTATGTTGAGCTTGTGAAAGATTGTAGAGTAAGAGAGTTGCCTGCTGGTGTTGATCACCCATGATGATCTAGAATGTGTCCCTTCCTTTCCTAAGTCAAAATTTCAGAAGAGGACAGAGACTTAAGGCCCCAAGGTCAATGACCGCAGTTTAGTCATCAAGGAGAAGAAAGACAAAATCCCGATGCCCCCCACCTTCTAAAAAGTGCGATGTTCCTCCTTCCCCTGTCAGGTCCTCCCAGACCATGTCTTCGGCCTAGAACCCCTCCTTTGGCCATGACCTGTTGAAGGGGGATGTTCTCGTAGATGATCACTAGAAATTCAAGTTGCTAGCTTCTGATCAACTCTCAATTAGTGCATCCCAAACTCTTTTAATGGTGAGAAACTTCCTTATTTTTTGCTTCTTCTTTCCTTGTTATTTATTGTGACTCCAAGACAAGTTTGTCTAATAATCTCCTTGTGTTTTCATTTGCAATTTGTGGTAGAGTTTACCCAACCCTTGGATGGTCAGCAGGTCCAATCTAAGATCAACGACAAGCTTAGTCTAGCTTTTCAGAAGTCTTAGAAGGCTATCTCTAATGATATAAAGGCTTATAAGAATGAGAAGAAGTCCATCAGGGGTGCTATAAGCGTGATGAAGACTGAGAATACAAATCTTGAGGTTGAGACACTCAACTGAAGGCCGAGAAGGGTCAGTTGACCAAAGAGGTGTTCGAGTTCCCTACAACGAAGCAGGTAAATTTTGAGAAAGGCTCAGTAGAAGCCTATGAGGATGCCAAGCTCCAGATGGCGTATATCCGAAAGTCCAGTTTCAAGAAGGGATGGAATGTTACCGTAGTGAAGAACGATGTACCTGCTGATTATTCCCTCTTTGGTGAGAATCGTCTTGGTCATATTTCAACAGTCGAGTACGCTTCAACTAGCACCTTAGCCTATTGAGGATGAGGAGAAAGTTAAGAAATAAGTTCCTTCTAGATTAGGCTTTATGGTTTCTTGTATTTTTCTCTTTTGGTCGTCTGTAAGGGCTCATTAATGAAAGAAAATTTCTTTAACCATGGTGTTGTTTTAAATGACTTTGCCAAATATTTCACTTTGTGTTTGTTTTCGCATCCCATTATCGAGGAGATTACCTAATTTAATGGCAACCTTGATAATTTGCTTAGTCAAGACGAAAGTGTTCAGGCTTGTCGCGCATTTTTGTCGATACAAAAGGCCTTATAAAAGATGACCATGGCCTAAAATTATCAATCAGTACTGGTAGCTAAGTTGAAGGATGACTAAAAGGACTAAAAGGATGTGTGCTCCTCACTGCAAAAACATATAGTTGATTTGAAGGCCCAACTTACTAAAGCAAAGGATGTGGGGGAGGTCGGTGCATTTATTCAATCTGAGAATGGTGAACTTAAGAAGAAGCTTGTCAGTGCCAAAGAAGATAACTGAAGAGCTCACGTAATGGTGATGGGGCTCATTCATGACGTGAAAAAGCTTCGTGACTTATTTAGGATGGGACCCCGAGAAGCCTGGTGGGCTGGCTATGATGAGAGTTGAAAATATGATCCATTAAGGTTTCAGGAAGCTCACTATGTGTCCTATAAGCATGGTTGGTTGAAGTCCCTAAAGGTGGTTAATGAGTACAAAGACTCAACTTTGGTAGATGTACCATGTTGATTGTCTGACATATAGGCGACCTCCCTTTGATCGGGATGAGAAGTGGGTCCCTTTAAACACCATACCCATATAACTTGTTGAGAATTACTTGGAGGCTCGTGATAGTGATAGAGAGTTCTAGTCAGATCCCAATGACAGGGAGAAGGGAGATTGCAGAATTCTTGGCTCACTGATCACAATCAGTTGTAATAATTTTTGTACTGTTTGTAGTTTTTTTTTGTAATTGGTACTTTTTGTGTAACTTATAATCGGGCATTGCCATATATTTAAATTAATACCAATTTTGTTTATTTTTCGATTGCTTTATGCCAAACATGTGTTATATTTGTCTTATCTTACCTTTTAGGTCGTGTCGTCACAGTAACTTAGGCTTAAAATAGCGAATGGTAAAAAATGTACCTAGTTTAAGGGCAGTCCACCCTTTTAGGATTTTATTCAACTAAACAGAGTTGGTTTACTACCTAGGGATCCTCGGTAGGGCTTTAGCTTGCCTTGGAAAATCATAAGCTCGCATGTGTTAACAGTAACAAATACCTGAAGACTTTAAATACAATTGTATTAGGCAAAGTTTCTATTGTAATTAAGTTAAATCCTGATCGACACTTAGAAATTAATGCCTACTTTGAGCCTATTATTTGGGAACAATATAAAGTAATTGAACAAACATATATATATTGAGTGGATAATCAAGGCCTTTATTTATAACATAAACTCCGAGAAACATCAGTTTTGAAATGAAAATTTGCAAAAACTAAGATGCAGAAAATAAAATTAAAGTAGAACTTCTTGAGGTTGGCCACATTCCACGCTTGGGGGAATCTATCCCCTCCATTGTTTCTAAATAATTGGCTCATTGCAAATCATCCCAGATTACTTTAAACGAACCTTCCCAGTTGGGTCCTTACTTGTCGTCCAATGGCCTTTTGGCACAATCGAGGACCTTCCTGGGGACATAATCCCTGACTTGGAATTTCCTCGTATTGACCCCTCTATTGAAATATTTTGCCAACGTTTTCTAGTAGGAGTCCATCTTAATAATATCTGGGTCTCTTTGTTCATCTGCGAGGTCAAGTTCAGCGCAAAGGGCTTTGTCTTTAAGTCCTTGCTCGATAATATTTGTTCTCATGGTCAGGCGACCATCTTCGAGTGGAATAACAACTTCCATTCCATATGTGAAAGAAAAATGTGTTTCCCCAATAGGTCTTCTTAGCATGGTGTGATATGCCCAGATGACATGATGGAGAATTGTTTACACTTCTCTCAATTTCGAGCATAAATATTTGCATCTTTTTGCATATTTGTCCACCAGTAGCCTTCTTTAATTGTTAGGAATGCCAGAGACCTTCATTTTGTATGACTTCCACAAATCTCATCATGAAGTTCGTAGAGAACTTGGTCGATGTCTTTCGAGTGTACGCATTGGAGGTAAGGGCCTGCGAAAGATCTCTTGTAAAGCCTTCTCCCGGGGCCAAAGTAGAAGCGAGCAAATTTTACCCTGAATTTATGAGACTATTTCTTATCGATCGATAGAGTCTCATCCTATAAGTATGATATTATTAGATCCATCCAACTGGAACCCTTATTAATGGAAATAATGTGCTTGGATGCCATCGTTTTGTTAATGTTGGGTTTAGCGAGGAATTCCATTTTGATTGTTCTCTTGATATTGGAATCTACTACTGATCTTAGGGATGCTAAACTGTCCGCATGACTATTGTACCCCCAGGGGAATTGCTGAACATGGACTCCCTTAAATCTTAACATTAGCTCCTGCACGATTGCAAGGTAGGCTTCCATTCTATCATTCTTGGCATTGAAGTCCCCACTGACATGGTTAGACAGTAGCTTAGAATCACAGTACACTGCGAGTCAATTTACCACTGATAAATGGGATTTATGCAAACTGGCTATAAGTACTTTATACTCGGATTCATTATTTCAGGATTCAAAGCCCAACCTGATCCCCTGCTCAATCATTTCATCTTTCGATGTTATGAGCCCTACTCTTTAAAATTAGAGGCACCATCCAAATACAATATATAACTCTCAAATTGACTCGGCTCGTAACCTTTTGATTTCTTAACCATCGATTGGTTTGTAGGACCATCTCCAGTGAATTCCCCAATGAAGTCGATGAATATCAGCCCCTTGACTGCTATCCTCTACAAAAACTGAATGTCAAATCTTCTAACTTCTATGGACCATTTTGATATTAATCCATAAAGGTCGGCCTTGAGAAGGACAACCTTAATGGAAAAATACGTGATGAAAGTGATGGAGTGGGCCTCAAAGTAGTGATTGAGATTCCGAGAAGCTATCACTAGTGCATAAACTAATTTTTCCTGTTGATCGTGTGGAAAACTGAGCATCCGTGTAATACGCTAGTCATTATTATCGACTTCCAACCACAATACAAAAACCTAAACTATAACTACACTGTTGTGGAGTATAGTGGCTAGTCTGGGTATCGAATCCTCAGGGAACTAGGACGAGTAAACGTAACGACGTTGGATAGACAGAGAAATCCTAACTTTGACTCTAAAGAAAAAGGAAAATTGATTTGGTTTTGGGAATGATTAAACTAGGTGCAAATATGAAATTATGAAAAGATGCAATTATACTAATTTACCTAAAATACTGATGAAAAAATGATTTGAAACTTTAAACTATATATGAGAAAAATAGGAAGGGAATACAATCCCCCAACCCTAGTGTATTGCAGTTATAATACTAATCATAAATTCAACTGATTGATTTGACCCGGAATTTAGTACTCCCAAGCATTACGTATACGAGGTTCAAGCCCGCATCATACTCAATCTGAGGATGAGTAAATCGGTATCGCGATAGTAACACTCGAATTGTATTCTAGATCATCATGGTTACCCAGAGGCAAACGAGATATAAAGACCTACAATCGTTATGTTCCTACACAATACGGTCATATTCAATCACTAAATTCATAGGATTAATGTTATACACGTACAATTAACACATCAAGCTGGGTTCATGTACCCCGGCCTTAGAAAATCTAGCCTAGCATGATGAAAGTAATGGAAACAGTGATTGATGTGCAAAAATTCATGATTAATCTAAAGCAAACTTGTAAATTGATGTAGAATAGAATTAATAAGAGAGAATTACTCACTAATTTTTACCAAGGCAGTAACAACAGCAATGAATAAAACTGATAATCAACGAAATTTTGAATAAAGCTTCAATCTTGGAATTAAATTTGGAATTTTTATCTAAACTAGGGTTTCTAGAAAAAAATAGAAAACTATCTAAAATCTCCTCCAATCTCCGTGTTAAGAATGATAATAAAATGGATTTATATACCCTACAAGACTCCCCAAATTTTTAGCAACACTAGGACTCTCTATCAGAGGAAAATTAGAAAACTAAAACTGCAACAGGTGGACAGGTCCCCCTCCTCCCCTGGACGAGTCCCATGGCGGACCGGTTCTTTTAATTTTTGGGCAGACCAGTCCCATGGCGGACCGGTTCTTTTTATTTTTGCCTTCTTCGGTTTACTTATGATCCGGGGTCTTCTGGAGTTTGGCAAAGTAGATCAGTCCGGGGTAGGGGCGGACCGGTCCCAGGGCAGACTGGTTATTTTAATTTTTGGGTGGACCGGTCCCAGGGCGGACCGGTTCTTTTAATTTCTGGGCGGACCGGTCCGAGGGTTTGACAACTTTTTTTCTTGGATTTTTTCTCAATTTCAAATTGGCATAACTTCTTCACCGTAGCTCGAATTGAGGTGCCGTTTTTTCCAGTGTTCTTGTAATTAAAATCTCTTCAAATTTCCAGTTGCCCACATCCGGACTAAGGCTGAAAAATTATGAAAATGCCCTTCAACTCCCCGATTCTTGGTTTCTTTCACTATTTTGAGTTCTCTTTTCCATCTTTCTTGCATAAAATACCTGTAAAACACATAAGAGACACACAAAATATGAAATTCTTGCCAAAAAGGGTTAGTATCATAGATATGAGACAAATCCAAGCTATTTACACCGCACGGGATCATAAAAATACCGAAATTAAGGGGATAAATGTGAAGAATTTATGCCTAATCACCCGTGGTAATTAATAATTCTCGTCATCCAAGATAATTTTGCTCACATGGTAGATAGGAAATTATTTCTTTTCCTTCTCGCAGACCAAGTTTGAGCTGATCGCATGGCTTAAAACTGCAAATTGAGGTAGAGGGGGTTCCATTATTCGAGAATCGCCAACAATGGAGGTTTTCTAATGTAGGACTTGATTTCTTTAAGAGCCCTTGATAATTCATTATTCTAGATGAGACCTTTCCCTTTTTAATCAGTTGGATGCCCGGACGACTTCAAAATGAAGCGATTGAGTGCCGCGAGCATCCCAATGATCTTTTAGATCTCGCGCAACATCCTTGGTGACTGGACTTCGTTCATATCCTCTATCTGATTAGGATTTTCATCAATTTCCTTTTAGTGACCAGATAACCTAGAAATTTCACTGATTGGACCTCGAATGAGCATTTACTCATATTGAGCTTCATCTGATAACGCTTGAGTATTTTAAATGTATTGGCCACGTCTTTGAGATGATCATCATTACTCTTGCTTTTAACGAGCACAGCATCAATATACACTTCAATCATTTCCCAAATTTGGTGCTTGAACATCTTCGTGACCAGTCTCTGCGATGTGTTTTCATCTTTTTTTATGGACGAAAGGCATGACCTTATAATAGTACAAACCTAATGGTGAAATGAATGAAGTCTGATCTTGATTGGGGCCAAACAGAGGAATCTGGTGATACCCCGAGTAAGCATCCAGAAAATTCATTCGTTGATGGACTACAGTGGCATCGACCAGTTGATCTATGTTCGATAGGGGAAAATGTCATTGGGATAAGCCTTGTTAAGGTTGGTGAACTCTATATAGACTCTTCACCTATCGTTTCTTTTGCAAACTACGACTGGATTAGAGAACCACTTTGGGAATTGAACTTACCTGATGGACCTTGACTTAAGAAAACTCCTTTTCTATCGCCTCTACCTTCTCTGGGGATTTTTGACGAGCCTTTTAAACGATCGGCTTGGTTATTAGATCTACGGGGAAACAGTGATAGGGGACCGTGGGATCAACTCCTAGAATTTCATATGGATCCCTTCCAAATAAAATTAGGTTGTGTTTTAGATAGATGATCAACTCCCTTATCTCATGGTCGGTCAGTGTTATTCTTATAAAAAAATTCCTCTCTGACCAACTTTTATAAAAAATAACCTCCTCCAGGTTTTCAATGACCTTGTAAGTGGGGTTGATCCTTGTCTCTTCCGCCCTAGTAGGTCGTGATGTAGTTGTTATTTTGAAGGAGTATCCCAGTCCTGGGCCATCGTGGGAACAACCTATTTATCTTTTTTTTTTCTCCTGCTTGGGCCTAATGGCGATGATGTAGAATTTTTTAGCAATGCATGGTCGCATATTATCTCGATTATGCCCCGATCTATGATGCCCTTGAGCTTTTAGTGGTAAGTTGAAGAGTTTTGTCTCATGTCA
Source organism: Sambucus nigra (assembly GCA_949130495.1). Taxonomy (NCBI): domain Eukaryota; kingdom Viridiplantae; phylum Streptophyta; class Magnoliopsida; order Dipsacales; family Adoxaceae; genus Sambucus; species Sambucus nigra. Next base: position 71,990,717 of record OX422224.1, read on the forward strand.
TAAATCTACCCTTTATCGAGAATCTCCTGATAGGGAGAATCAATATCTACCACCAGAAAATCTATGAACTTTAAAATATTCCCGTCCCTTACTGGGAGGACCACCTTCCCTAATGTCATGGTCATTTTTCTTGCGAAGCTGATGAAAGGGACAATCGCTTCCTTAAAGGCCGACATCTTCAGTTTTAAGTGTTCTAGGTACATCACCTTTTAGGATATCCCCTGGTCCACCAGTAACTTGTCCACATCCCAATTTGTAATCCTAAGATTGATTACTAGCACGTGGTGTGGGGTTCTTACCCCGACTAAATATTCCTTCTTAAAACCAATGTGCTTATTGTAATCCACGTCCTTTATTTGTCGACGCTTGCCAAATTGGATTTTGATGGGATCTAGTTGGAAGGCCTATATCATAGGTGTGACCTTCTTGAGTTATATCCGGAAAAAAATTCCGTAGACCTGCTTGAGGTCGAACTCCCCACGTATTATTGCAAACTCATGTCATGCCTCATTCTCCAGGAAGTTATTTGATTTTTGGTCACTGTTGGTGATGACCTAATCAGACTTATTTTATATGAATTCATTTAACTGCCCTGACTAAGCCAACTCCTCTAGATGAGATTTCAGTGCCTTGCAGTTTATTGTCTTTTGTCCATTTTCGTTATGGAACGCACACTGAAGCGTGTTGTTCCTCCTGGTTAGATCCCCTCCCATATTCTTTAGCCACCTGAGAAACTATTAATCCTTAATATTCCCCTCGATCTTGTAAATTGGTTGTTTGAAAACAATGTTGATAGCTTGAAAAAATTTAGACGAGCTTGCTTAGCCCCTTCTCTTGGCATCATTTTGCTTCTTATTTCCGTTTTTGGAGTTATTCTCTTTGTCACTGCCCTTTTTTGCCTTGGTATGACCAGTCTCTGCCTGGCTAGTATGAACCATATCCTCCACCTTGGCATACTTCTGAATGCATGACATGATGGCTTGAATGGTGTCTGCTTATTTCTTGGTGAGAGACTGGTACAAGATAGAATTGGGGGTAAGTTTATTTTGAATGATGCCACCACAACCTGCTCCGAGAAATCTTCCACCTAGTTCAAATCTTCGAGTACTAGTTGGCATACTCGCGCAGAGTCTCCTGTGGCTTTTTCCTCATTATGATTAGTGAGTCCATCCTCTTTGGATGAAAGATTTTGGTTATAAAGCGAGCGGTAAAGGACTCGATGACGGCCTTGAAAGTGCTAACGTACTTGCGAACCAGTCTCTCAAACCTCTTCTGGACGACATCACCGTAGTTGGACGGGAACATACAACACATGAGAGCATCATTGTGACTCCATAAAGTCATGGACTACCTGTATTGCCAAACACAATCCATGGGGTCCGGTTTTCCATCATAGATTATGAACCTTGGGGTTGAAAACTTCTTCGTGGGTTCCTCCTCCTCATTGTCCCTTCAGAAAGGAGACTTTATCTGAGTGATTAGAGCTCTCATAGGCAGATTTTTTATTGATCTGGATCCTCGGTGAGTCGGGTGTTGGTCCATCTCCCTTCGGACCAAGCTCCTTATGTTATCCCTATGACACTCGTCATCCAAATGGATACTCTCTAGGTGACTCCCATGTTCTGAACGCTTCTGGTCGCTCCTCGTACTCCTTCCTAGGCATTGAGTTTTGCTTGTCGGAGGGCTAGGAGTCTGACCACGCCGTTTCCTGTTTTCTTGGCGGAGTTTTCTCCCAATATTTTGTAATTGCTTCTGAAGGCGAGAATTCTCCATAATTTAAAGGTAAGTTTCCTCCTCTTGTTGTTGAAGCCTTGTTTCATATGGGTCGACTAGACGTGAGATCTGGTTTGATCTAATTTTCCCATGGATCTCCTAAAAGAGGTGTTGATTTGGATGAAATGTTGGGTCCCCATCTTGGTGAACTTCAAAACTAACCCTAAGTGGAGCTAGGTCAGCTCGCAAGTAACCGGGTTGGGGGAACTCTTTGAGTGGTGAGACATCGTACCTATTCTTTTTTAAGGATTGACTTCGTAGAAAGGAAATCGTTTCCCAAAGACGACACCAATTGGGATTTCAATTAATCACAATTAATTAGTTATAGAAAGAAGGTAATGAATGAATATTAAAATGTCACATAATAAACAAATATACATGGTTCAGTAATTTCCTACATCCGTAGAGAGGTCATTGAGATTTTATTTATGTCTCTCAAAGTTTGAAAATTACATCCCCCTTGGCCCAGGAGTGAGGGATGTATTTATAGTCTAGTAAAACTAAAATAGTTGAGTTATTCAAGGAGCTCCCTTGGCTCGCTATTAGCTCGTGTGGTGATTCCTGATTATCTCATACGAGATTGTAGGTAATCGATATGAGCTCATTAAATGATAACTATTTTGTATTTATCCATGTGATAAATGCTTGTGCTAATACTTTTTTATTGGCAGACTGGGCCAAGATGGCGTGTTGCCTTATTGGTCCTATTCGGACAACCAAAATTGAGCCTAAGTATGCTTTGGTCCCCATACATGCTAAGCATGGGGTCTAGAGAAGGTTATGAGTTTGCATATTAGGAGGCTTACAAATACAATCTCCCTTTATTATAATATTTAATTATTGAGAACCCCCATGCTAGTTAGGTATCCTTATGAAATTGACATGGTTCATGTTATAAGATAGTTGACTAAGAAGAGAAGTCATTAGTAATTAATTTTGTATTAACTGATTGGGTAGTGTAAATGAATTAATTCAGATTATTAACTTGAGATGCAAGTAATTATGGAACGTAATGATGTTTTGGCAATTATGATAATGTATAATTGTGAAATATATATAAATATGATTATATGGATGTGTGTCGGGAGAGAACACCTTATATATGTGTGCCCGTGATGGTAGTCTGATTAGATAGGATGGATCATGGTCTTATGTGTTCTGCCCTAGTTGAGCGGTGGACCCATTCTAGTAAATGGTGATGTCAAGGTATATAGGAGATTTTATTTGTGCCTCACTCGGGCTTGATGGATCCATGTGATCTTACGATAGAGCCGAGATGATGTGATAGGATTATGTGTCTTATGCCGCATGATGGGTGACTGGGAAAAAATGGCTAGATGCAGTTATGGTTGAATTAATTAATTATGGAAATTAAATTTTAATTTAAAATGGATTGTTAGGTTTCGGTTTATAAACGTGTAGATTATTATAGGTTAGAAAACTTGTGGATATATTTACATACATGCATACATACATACATACATACATACATACATACATACATACATACATACATACATACATACATACATACATACATACATACATACATACATACATACATACATACATAACTTAATTTAAGTTGTGTAGGTTTGGTAGCTTGTTGGGGTTTGATTAAATGTATTATCGTGGAACATTTCAGGTGCTATGGATGGACTGAGAGAGTAGATCCTACTCCAACTAGAACGGATTCAATTTCTTCTCTATCTCTGAGTCCTCATCATAGGGTATTAATACGTATGTGTTGTTGAAGGTTATTACTTTCTTTTCAGTTTTATAAGTTGAGTTGTAAACTTTTATTTCAATTAGCATATATTATTCAGATGGTTAAGGCAAGTATATTTTATTTAGTTTATGTTGGTGGTTTTATAATAGACATTATTATTGAGGTTTATGGGTTGATCTTAGTACTGTGGATGATGAGAAATTATTAACTTTCTTGAGTATTGTATGGTGATGATTTAGTTTATATTTAGGGTGTATCATATCACATATTTATATCTTATCATATCAAGTTTTGTTGTTTCTTCATATGTTAAAAATGATATTTAAATTCCATTAGAAATTTATATATTTTAATATTGGGATTCGATGACCCTAGTATTATAATATATGGGTTATTACACATCCATCCTCATCTGTTGATCCAGTGACTGAACCGCAACACGTTTTGGAGCTGAAGGCAAAGACTTCGAGGCAAAAGAATTCTTAGCCATAGAATTCAAAGATGGATTCTTCTCCAAAATGAAACTTCCGTTGGACTGTTCCTCCCGAGCCTATTCATAGTAATTACCACTAATACAGAGGAAGCCTCCTAAGTGGGACAAATATCTGTAGGTATTTATAATTTATTTATGTTAAATGTAATTAATGTTAATGTCTTCGTTAGTCTAATCGTTGGATTAATTTAATGCACAAATGTAATTGTTGGTTTTAATTAATGTGTTAATTTGTTATGTGATTTTTTAAATAATAATGAAAACTTACATTACTACAACATATTAAATTGATAACAAAGTGAACATAAATTAATACACCATTAGCACTTTTATCTAAAATTACATACATCATTCATCGAAGGGGATCTGGAAATCCTGTTGATACGCACACCTCGCCTCCGCGACTACCTACCACTTATTGAGGATGGTCATTTTTTCTTCTCTCAGTACACAAGCGTACTGGGATCGAAGTGAGAATAATATTTGTTGACTATATCTTCTTCTGCCTTTCCTAACAACGCCTTCTATTTTTTCAAGTCAATTATCACCTTTGAATTTAAGAGAGCCTGTTTGTTGTTTGAATAAGCTAATTTTCTTTGAGAAAAAGAGTGGATTTAGGCATTTAAGTCTTCCATAAACTCACTAATTCTTCTTGCGGAGGAACTTCTTTTGGCTTTACTCCGTTCTTTTACAACATCACTTCCAATAGGTCATTCCACTCTCGATTGAGTGAATACCGGGTGGGCATCATCTTGAAATAACACGTCTTACATCGAAAGAATGTATAATTCCTCGACATACTCAAAGGATTGGTTAGGATTGAAAGTTGAGGGCGATCTCCCTCCTGAAGTGGAATCAGTCCAATCCATCTTACGTGGTTTTCACCGCATTTGTAGTTCTTTTTTCCAATTAGAAGTGCCCTTCAGAATGAGGTAGCACTTCATGAACTTAAAAAAGTTCACCATCTCCAACTTGTATGCTTGAGCGACAAGGGATATGATATCTTGGTCGGCGCGACCAATGGTAAAGTTTCACTCAACCCGACCAAGAAATATATGAAATTTCCTCACGACCAAACTAATAGAGCTAAATAGTGAGTTGAGAGAACTCACAGAATGGTGCCCGGTGCTAATTCTCCTTATTGAAATTATAGGCCACATTTTTCCACCATTTATATTGGTTCCATATAAGGAGTTCTCGGATGTATCTATCCATCATTGGAAAATTAGAGCATCCTCGTCCTCCAAAAAGGTTTTTTTCGTTGGAGAGCTCTAAAGGTTTGGGTTTGGGGTGTTCCTTAAAACTAGGTCTCTTGAATTGGCTTGTAGAAGTTTTCCATTCGAATTTTTGAAAAGAAAATATTTAAAATACAATTAAATATTTAAGAAAAATGATGAAGATGGTGATGGTTAAAAAAATTGATGGGTATTTATACAATTATTAAAAATAGTTTATGGAAATTAGAGCTTTGGGAAAATTTTAGTTGTTGGCCCCGCGACAATCCATTTTCCATGGGGTACAAAGTCCGGCGACATTCACTTGTTGTAGGGAGATGGCCTTTGCCTAACTCTCTTAAGCAAACACAAATGGGGGGATGGAGTTTTGTATTTTGGGACAACATATTTGATAATATGGCTTGGATATGGTCTAAATGTGACTAAATACTTGTGTTCCCGTCTCTCTCTCTCTCTCTCTCTCTCTCTCTCTCTCTCTCTCTCTCTCTCTCTCTAACTACATGTTTTTATATTTCTCACCTAAAAGCAAAATAAGGTAAATAGCAAATATTTTTGTTCTTTTGTGTGTGAGGTAGGCAGGGTAGAAATTTATTTTTATTTCGATATATATTATTTTAAGTTAAGGCATGGACTTGTAGAAATTTTAATTTTGTTTTGATATATATTTCCACTTCATCATCTCAACTTTAATATTTTAGACTGAACCCCCTCAAATAATTGAAATGGTATAAGCTAGGTTCAAATCACATCGCTATTCAATTTTTAGACAGTAAATTGGTTATGTGCACCACACATGAGGGTAATTTATTCCAGTACAAATTAAAATATGGGTCAATCGATGAATAGTCCCTCTAACATTTTTTAATAAACGTTTAGTTGAAGCCTTTTTATTTATTCCAAAAAGTCCCTCACCACATAATGACACTCAAACCAAGGACACACACAATACCCTTTACACACCCCCCCCCCCCCCCCCCAACTTTCAGAGGTCCGACAACCCTTTTTGGATCTCCGATGGGTGTCATCGGAGCTCCGACGAGGGCAAGGGATAGGTTCCACTTGTGCGGACCTTTAAAAATAGGAGAGTATTGGGTAAATGCGTGTTTGAGGGACTAAATAGGTTAAACTAAAAATAGGTTTCTTTTTTACAGAATATGTATTTATGTTTGGAACTATACATTAATTGAACCTTAAAATATGCAATAATTTTAAATATGAAAAACATTTACAAAAAGTTGGAATTAGACGAAATATTTCAAAAATCTAAAGAACACTAAGTAATAATTAAAAAATACAAAAATGACTAGAAAACATTAAATTATAGAAAGAGATTTCAAATTTTCAAAAGATACTTTAAAATTTTGAAAATGATAGAAATATATTTTAAAATATGAAAATTAGAAAAAGATATTTCTAAAAATTGGAAATTATTGGAAACTATTTCAAAAATTAGAGAACGAACAATTAAAAATCTAGAAATTAATGAAAATATTTAAAAAAAATTAAATGGGAGAAAAAAATAGATTTATAGAAAACACAATTAACTATTTGCAAAATACTAAAAATCCTTGTTGTTTTAAATTATAAAAAATACTGAAAGAATCTCATCAAAAATTCAAGATGGATGGAAAAAAATTATTCAGATTGATCAATAAAACATGGATTTCTAAATAAATATTCTTATAATTTTTCAATCCAATCAAAAATTACAAAAAAATGTCATTAAAAGTAAAATGTTCTAAATTTAATAAAAAATGTAGAAAACATTTCGAATTTCTAGTATTATTCATAAAGCATTTTAGAAATCGTAAAACATTTTATTTTGAAAAAACTTTATGAAAAATTGATAAACAACAAAGAATTCAAAAATAATGGGAAATATTCTTGTGGAAACGCGAGGTTAATAAATTTAAAACTTATTTTAATGAAAATACACGTGGTATAAAAAGTCTTTGTTGACACACATCAGACCTCATCTATACCGATCTTCCATATTGTGTAAATAATTATTCCTCTTCATCACTCTATCATATAGAGACTCAATTCATGGACACATTTAAAGTACATGTTATATTGCTAATTATATTTGTGTTTTTAAACAAAATATTCTGGTTTTGATTGACATAACCATCTATTAACCCAATAATATTTTACTATGTAAACCATTTCATCATAATTTAATCTTTTGCCATTTAAATTTTCAAACCAAAATGCCCCTAAATTATTCATCTTTATTTCAAGCGTTTATCCAAAAATTCATCACTATATTGGAATCTACCTTTTCTTACAGCCATGAAATATTGAATTCGAATATAATTCATATTTATTTTAGAAATTTTACCATATACAAACATATACGCATTCTTTAACACACGCAATTATATAGAAACATGATCCATATTTCGAGGAAAAATGTTTTTTATTATAATGTGAGTGTTAAATATGTAAACTATTTATCAAGTATGAATTTAACATTATTTATCGTCAATAAGAAGGCGTGTTGTTCAATTGCCTCAATCAAGATGACTTCTGATGTCAATGTGAAACGACAAGTATACAAACTTGAGATGTATAAGAAAATGGATAAATTTAAACTAAATTGTGTAAAAAAAGTACAATGAAAATGAAACTTATTGAATTATGTCAAATTTAGGGAAAATGGTTTAAGACGGAATAAAGAATTAGTATGGGATTGCTAATACATCACGAGGGTTATGTACAGTGATTATGGTGACCTTAATAATAAAAGAAAATGGTGTAATTGTAATAACAACACATTGAATTGCACAATGGCTATGATAAACTTATGAAGATCAGTTGTTCACACCACTTGTAAAGTGATTCTATGGTATTTGGTTTAAGAAACGGTTTATGTTCCGTTAGATAGATTTGAGACTTAGATTTTGAATTGATTTTCTATGGTTAAGGATATCATGCATATTGTTTGATTAATATTTAACTATTATTATGTATGACTAAGGGAAATGGAACGAAGTGTGTGTGTGTGTGTGTGTGTGTGTGTGTGTGTGTGTGTGTTTGTATCTATATTTATATGTCTTCATACTACTAAGTCCTTCTAGGTCTGGGAGGGGGTATTATTTTTGCATAATTCATGGTTTGAGAATGTACTAGTGGATTCAACGTGGATTCAAGGTTAGATGTATGTAGCTTGCATCACATGTATTAAGACATCACATTAATATCGTAATTATACATACTTTATATATATATATATATATATATATATATATATATATATATATATATATATATATATATATACTTCTCATGTGCGGACTGAACCGCACATTAATAGTTCGGATTGGACATGTGCCACCTGACGGTGAGCCTCCAAAACAGAGAGAGAAAGGGCCGATAATTTCGTTGATAATTTGTGGGGGCGAAGAAATGGGTAGAATTTGGAGGGTTTGTATTACACATGTGTGGGTCAATCCGCACAAGATAATATATATATATATATATATATATGTGTGTGTGTGTGTGTGTGTGTGTGTGTGTGTGTGTGTGTGTGTGTGTGTGTAGTTTATTCACTTTTGTTTTCTAATGGCGAAAATATTTACCTTACCCAAATAAAAGTGGTAATGTTCAAATAATTTTATTTAGTTTGTGTCGACTATCACTTTCTGAGGAAACTTCAATTCAACTTGCGCCTTGTGCTTCAACTTGTCACTTTTTCACCCGAACAAAATGTGCATCTTAGTTTGAGTTATAATTAGAAAGACTTATATTGGAAATAATATTCACAATGAATTTTATTTTTCAAGATCTGTTTTGTTTCTACAAGAAAGGAATAAATGAAACTAACATAGGATTGCATACTCCCATCATTCGACATCACATCCATTCATCATCAAATCCCCAAGAAGTTTATGAATTGACCTAGAAAAAACCACACAAAGTTTCTAGTCTTGATAGCAACCCTCTACAAACGATGTTTTCACAAAGTTAGTCAAATCTCTTGGGATTGAAAAAATGATAAAGAAAAGAAAATCCTTTATAGGTTTTCCACTTCTTATATGGGCACCTTGATAAAAAGTTAGGGTACAAAAAAATTGAAAAAATAATAAGTATACCCAAAAAGGTGTATGCTAAATATACTAAAAATTCTTTAAGGATATTATACCGCGTGCGGGCCTCACCAGGGTACAATACCTAAAGCGTGTTGGGTAAATTAAGTAAACTCTTTTTTTTATAAGTGTAGCATGACCCTTGAAAACCCCTTGATAAATTATATTGTTCTAATAAAGGTAACATCTAAAAATCGTTCACTAAGTTTTTAAGTAAGAGTTAAAGATTAATTAAACTCTAAAAACAAACTAGTTTAGGAAACTGTTTTTTCAAATATCAAAACAAAATATGTGTATCAAACAGGTTAAGTTGGATGGTAGACTTGGTAGCCTGATTACCCAGGTTTTAAATAAAAAACCTACATTAATTCTTTGTACATAAACTAAAACATGCAAGAATTAAGAATTGAAGCAGTAAATTTGACACGGTGATTTTTAACGTGGTAAAACCTAAAATCTAAGGAAACATCCACGACTCCTTCTATTTAGTAAAAAAAATCCACTATAAAAAAAATATACAAGAGTTACAAGCACATAAAGATGAAAACACAAGATCCTAGGCTAAAGAACAGAAATATACCGAGTGAGCAGAAAAACTCCTCCACGGTATTTTGATTCTAGATTTTATCTTCCTGGAAATTTCTTCGCTTTAACTCCTTGCTCCTTGCTTGTATGGACTCAGTCAAACAAGATCTCTCTAAAGGAGCAACACTTTTTCTATGTGTTTGTATGAGAGTGTATTGTGACTGTGAAGTGTCTAAAATGCAACATGCAACTCACTTCGCTCTTTAGAGATTATACAAATAGTCTTATGAATTTACAACAATTCTATATGACATGCAACTTTTCAATTTACAAGAAAATCAAACTTCGAATATCGAAATGAAATTGTAGATTATAAGTTTTTTATCTTCAAAAAATAGATCTAAGTCTCAACAACGTATGTATATACATAATATGTTTCAAAAACTGTAAAACTCTATTTTGTGGACAAAAACCCTCAGATCTGAAAATTAGATGGTCATCGAAGTTTCTTTTTCAAGAAATCAAAACAAGAGAGTATGAATCTAAACAAATAAACAGCAAAATAAAAGATCCAAAATAAAAAAGGTATAAAACACTAAAATCTACATGAAATGTATCTCAAATGAGTTTCTCACAATTTCTAAGAAGAAATATGAGAAACACTTAGAGATTTGTGTTCCTAAGAGAGATTAAGTTTGAAGAGTGTTCTTCAAATCAACCAAACCCTAAAGCAAAACCTAAAATTTCTAAACACTCGAGTGTATAGGTTTTCTTGTTTTGTATATACGACTGTGTAAGCTTTTGGTAAGGGAAAACCTAGGATGATTTCTCTCTAATTTCTTCTAGTTTTCTCTCTCTCTCTCTCTCTCTCTCTCTCTATCTCTATCTCTATCTCTATCTCTATCTCCCCATTCTTTTTTCCCTCTCTTCTCTCTCTCTCTCTCTCTCTCTCTCTCTCTATCTCTATCTCCCCATTCTTTTTTCCCTCTCTTCTCTCTATCCTCTCTTTTTCTCTCAAATGGGACGATTGCCAAGGTCTCTCAAATGTTCACCTAAGGGTTCTATTTATACAAGGTTAAGAAGGATCTGGAACATCGAAGGAAAATGTAAAACTGAGATTAACACGACCTTTTGACTTTAAATTCAACGATCATCAAGGCACCGCACAATCTCCCTGTCTCATTGGCTCTCTCAACTCTCACAGGAATTAAGTAATAAGACATGAAGATCGTTGATAACATCTAATCCAATGGCTGAGATGGTAACGAAGTTATGAGAGAAAAAATAAACACAACTCGAAACAACCAGAGATAACCACGTGTTGAGCTATAACAGGAAAACAAACGCATGCTTTTAAACTTTAGAAAATCCCATTTGCTCCCCCAATACTGTGCCAAGTTTTGTTTCTACCTAGGAAGTTTATTAAGGGAATTAATAATCCAACTTTTCACCACAAAGAATTTTAATTTCAAATTATTAAATGTTAAAAAATCAATTCAGAATGATTACAAATTCCCAAAAAAATATTTAAAAATATTTTAACGCACATATAAATGCAACACATGCAATTGTGTCCTATATGTGTTATTTAACTTCCCTTTTTGTCAATATAGGATGGCTTGGACTGGATGATTTGCTAATGTAGTCTTGCAATACCATGGAGAAGATGCTAAAAAAGAATCTACTAAATTTTGTCAACATATCCAAACTAGCTGGAAATCCTATATGGTACAGACTCAAATAAGTAAACCATATAGTGTGGTCTGAATCTCCCCCTTTAGATGTTGGAGAAAAAATTCCCTTGAATAACGTGTACTCGTGGGTAAAAAAATAAAGCCATAGATTCCTATACACAAGAGCTAATCTACCCATTCCCATCCGAGAACCGAAAATAAGAGGAAAAAAATTCATTACTCAACTAATTTGCAGACCAATACCCTAATTTAGTAAAATCGTACAACGGATATGTAAAGAAAATTCCTAAAATAAAACACTTAATGGCATATGAGTTGAATTAAGATAAAATATGATAATAAAATCTAAAGTCGTTACTCAAGTTCTTCTCCTCCAAGTTTTCTCAAATAGACAATAGGGTAAAAGATATATGAAATCAGGGATATATAATGAATTACTCTACACAAATGATGTCATAAACGAGGGCAATTTCAAGGGTCTCCTACATTATCAAGATTAATGAGGCTTCTTTTGTCATTTTTGAAACGACCATACCCTAAATCCTCATAAATCAATTATTAACATGAATCTTACCGAGGCAATGACAAATATGCAGAATATATTATGTAAGAACAATCAACCCTATGGCTTTCCTAAGAGATTCAAACCTAATATTATCAAGAGGTTTAGAAAATAGTCCAGCCAACTATTTTTTGGTGTTAAGATATTCAATATTAAGTTCCGTTGATTCAACAAGGTCTCGAAAAAAGTGATGCCTAATCTTAATATGCTTAGTTTGTGAGTTTTGTACATTATTTTTAGAAATGTTAATGGCACTCTGGTTATCATAATACATGGTTAATTTATCTTTGATAATACCATAATCACTAAGCATTTGTTTTATTAATAAAAGTTGAGCACAATAACTGCCCGCAACTACATACTCGGATTTGGCAGTAGACAGGGAGATATAATTTTGTTTCTTACTACTACACCATACTAGATTGTTACCGACATAATAACAGACCCCGAACATACTTTTATTGTCGTCTGAGCAACCTACCCATTTAGCATCTGTATATCCAACTATGATGTTGGTGGTGTCCTTAGTGTACCAAATACCAAAGTTCAATGTGACCTTAACATATTTAATTATCCGCTTGACACATTGTAAATGACAGTCTTTTGGTGCACATTGATACCTAGCGCAGACACACACAAAAAAGTATATATCGGGGTCTAGATGTAGTGAGGTGAAGTAAACTTCATATCATACTCCTATATAAAGTAGGATTTACTGGTTTCCCATATTCATCATTAGATAATTTCGTGTATGTGCTCATGGGTGTACTTGAAGTTTTGGCATTATCGAGACCAAATTTCTTAACAAGATCACTAGCATATTTAGATTGGGTAATGAATAAGCCATCACTAAACTGTTTAACTTGAAGACCAAAAAAGTATTACAATTCTCCCATCAAGGACATCTGGAATTCAGGGTGCATTATATTAAAAAAGTCCTTAACTTGAACTAGGGAGGTGGAACCATATATGTTATCATCCACATACACTTGTGCAATCAATATATGGTGTTTAAATTTCCTGACAAATAGTGTCTAGTCATTACCACCTCACTCAAACCCTTTATTGACTAAAAAGGTTGATAGGCGTTCATACCAGGCTCTAGGATCTTGCTTTTATCCATATAATGGCTTCTTAAGTCTAAAGACATGGTTAGGGTAAGAGGGATATATAAAGCCCTTAGGTTTATCTCTGTGTACTTCCTCGGATAAAATACCATTCAAAAATGCAGACTTAACGTCCATTTGAAAAGGTTTGAATTGAAAATTGCACGCAATGGCTAAGAGGAGACGAACAAACTCAAGTCTTGTGATAGGAGCAAAAGTCTCATCAAAGTCTATTCCCTCTATCTGAATATATCCTTTCACTACTAATCTAGCCTTGTTTCTAACTACAACCTCAGCCTCATCATCTTTATTTTTAAAAATTCAACGAGTACCAATAACCTTGTTATCTGCGGGTCGTGGTACGAGATACCAAACATCATGACTCTGAAACTAGAAAAGCTCTTCCTGCATAACATTGATCCATAACGAGTCAGTAAGGGCATCGTTTATCACTACACCAAATCTACCGAATTGTCACAATCATTGACCTTGACAGGTTTAACTTGTCAAGGTCAATGAACGTGATAATTCTGGGCAAGACAACTTTTTTTGTCACAAACTTGTCACGGTCATTGACCGTGACGAGTACGTTAGAATTGTCACGGTCATGTTACTATCCCTGACCTTGACAAGTTTATCACGGTTTAGGACCGTGACAAACCCATGACAGGTTAAAAAAAATTATCACGACCAATGCCTGTGACAAGCCCGTGACAAGTTTTCTTTGTCACGGACTTGTCAGGTCAATGATCGTGACAATTCTGGGCAGAATTGAAAAAAATCTGTTGGGCAGTATGGCCACTGCCACTGCCCAACAGTATATTTGTACCTATTATAGCAATGTTGTACCTGTTCAAACATCATATATCCAAATAAACTAGAGACAATGAAAATATACATTCAAAATAGAAACTATTTAAGAAGAAACAACATCACCATCAATTATTTCAAATCTACAAACTATTTAGCTGGAAGTGAAGTTATGAACCCTTGACGTACCTCAAAGATAAGAACCTCTAGAAGAGGACAACTTTTGAGAAAATTCAGCACCAATTTCCAATAGCAGAGATATTATAGCTTACCAACATGATAGAACATAAAAATGAAATATACTTTACGTTGGAAATCCTTCGAAGAAGCTTAAATAAACATGTGGCATAATCGGACAACTTGAAAAGAGATTTTGTACCGCGATGATCGAGGACACCTCCTTATCCTTCCTTTCTCGTCTGAAGAGCCACATAAGAATCGAGCCTATGTGGCCTACCCCCAGGGCCACTCCCTGTCCCTTGAAATAAAATAAAGTAAAATTAGTATCTGCCCCGCAAATATAGATAAAGATAAATATAAATATAAATATAAATATAAATATAAATATAAATATAAATATAAATATAAATATAAATATAAATATAAATATAAATATAAATATAAATCGAAATCGAAATTGAAATTGAAATATTCATATAAATATAAATATAAATATAAATACATTACCTGTAGTGCCACCCAAACACCTAACTTGGGCTCATATGACACCTCCTTCCATCTAATCTACCTCGGGAAATCATGTCAAATATAATTCCCTTCATATCTGAACACTAAGAAATGCCATAATCCTATGGAGTTATGCTCTGCAAATTCCTTCCAACCGTTGTGTAGGCAAACATCACCAGTTGAAGTTGTCAATTCCACCTTCCATATTTTCCCATGTTTTGCTAGAGGTTCCAAGTGGTGGGGTATGGAAAGTGGAATTGACAACTTCAACTGGTGATGTTTGGCTACACAACTGGTGATGTATTCCTTTGCAATTGATCCTCTAATGTATCGCTTATGCTTGATGTTCTTAAATTTGGGGTCTTCTTATGCTTGATGTTCTTAAATTTGGGATTCTTACCTGGCATATTAGGCCCACATTCAAAAGAATTACTTTCCGCCCAATAAAAAATTGGAACCTTTCTCAGATCTGAAACTATGAGCTGGGGGTAAAAATCTCCTGTGGAAATGGTATACATTTTTTAAGCTAGAGGATAGACGAAGAGATTCAGTCTCCTCTCCACAAATAGGACACCCCAAATAACCATGTACTACACAACCGGATAATGTCCCATAAGCTGGAAAATCATGAATTGCCCACATCAACATAGCTTTCAGCGTAAACTCTTCTTTTCTAAAAGAGTCAAATGATTGCACACCCTCTTCCCACAACTCATTTAATTCTTCTACCAAAGGAGCCAGTTAGACATTAATGTCATCACTTGGTGTCTTGGGCCAAGGTATCAACAAAGCCATTATCAAAAATTCAGGTCTCATGCATTGTGAAGGAGGGAGGTTGAGTGGGGCTAGGATTACTTTCCATACACTATGATTGGTGCTTAGATTTCCAAATGGATTGAAACCATCTATTGATATATCCAAACGAATGTTGCATTGTTCTCGAGAAAAATCGGGATACTCAAAATCCATCCTCCTCCAGGAAGTAGAATAAATAGGATGATGCATGATATTACCCATACTTCTGTCCTAGCATGCGAAGTCATTGCCTCTGCAATCCATGGTACTGTGAAAAATCTCTTTAATCTGGGCCCAACGAAAATGTATTTCAATACTTTTTGAGGCACTTTTGAACTTGTTCCTTCCTTACTAGTAGATTGGACATATCTAGGTTCATCGCATACTTGACAACGATCGAGATTTTCAAACTCCTTTCGGTATAGTATGCAGTCATACACACAAGCATGAATCAATTTATACTTCATTACCAAACCTTTCAAACTGTTCTTCATAATCGGATAGCTATTTGGAAGTGTATTCACCTTGGGTAATAAGCCCTTCACCCATTTCAGAATTCTCATCACGCTATTGCCAGACAAATCGCACAGCATCTTCAAACTATGCAAACCAACCATGGTATGTAAATTTGTTTTATCTTTCTCACAGCCAGAGTATAACGGCTGGGTCACCTTAAATTTTAAACTTTGGTAGTCATCGTCAAGTTTTATCGTGTTATCTTCATGAGCACTTGAATCTTCTACATCATCTATAACCTCATTCTCCTTTACTTCATAAACTCCGTACGCATCATCAACTAAATCCTCTAACATATTATGATCTATTCTACTTGTTGAAGGTTGTTGTGAAGATTGGTCGGGAACAAAATGAACTCTCAATTCACCATGAAAACATCAAAATCGATAACTATATTTCATACCCGATCTTAACAAATGTAGTTCAACTATTTTCTACTCAAACACCTTACCATTCTTACACCTAGCACACGGACACGGAAACTCTTCATCATTACCACAACTCTTTGCATATTTCACAAATTCTTTAGCACCTCTGTGAAACACATCCCCCATTCTACTTGTCTCACCCATCCACTCTTTTTATTTCGGATATCCCATCAAAGCTACCACAAATAACCACCTATTAAAGCTAAACAAAAGTTAGATTTATAGTATGTTTCATTTAATTAAGTTTTATTTATATTCAAATTCAATTTATAATAGAAATTTCTATTTCCTCCATCTCCTCTAAAGGGTGAGTGGTCCTATCCCATTCAAGATCGCATTTTTGGTAATATACTTAATAGCTCATGCACATTGTTACGATTTGAAGAAAATTCGACAACATATCCTCGTAGTTCTCCAAGTACACGACGTAGATTGGCAAGTGTGAGTGTTATTTCAGTTGATCAATTGAAATAACAGTCACACTTGTTAATCTAGTATGTACCCAGAGAACATTAAGATACGACTGCAGAACTTCCTACAAAAGTAACAACTTTAAGCCACTAAGAATATTATACAGAAATTATACAGTCTCAAACTGTTCAAACGGGACAATTCGAGACATCTCATTACAGGGGTAATGACTCTCGAACGAGTCTAAGGGCTATTGAATGCGTACGCATAAGAACTAGAAGGCTAGTATCTATGCGCACTATATTTAATTTCAAGTATGTTTCATTTAATTATCATACTATATATATATTGTTCGATATACAAAGTAATTTTCAAAAAAAGTTGAAAAATCCCACCCCCATATGGACAATAATCTAGTGGTCATGCCACATTAAAAACTAACCAACTCAACATTTACTAAATAAAATAATCCAACAGCAATGTCAACAACAAATGTGTATCCCGTACTCCTTCTAATTCATCTACTCAATTAATTCATTTCATCAATTAAAGTATGCAATTATTAATTTACTAATTTACAATGAGGGACAATCCTACTTTCATATAAAATGGGCACTAATTATTAATTTACTTTAATCTAAAACTAAACAATTAAAATTACAATTAAATCTATACAATTGTTAAGATTACCCCACCACACACACACACACACCACACCCCCACCACCACCACCCCACCACTACCCCCGCCACACACACACGCACACACCTGTACACACACACACACACCCCACCCCACCTGCACACCCACACACGTACACACACAGCCCACCCCCACCACCCCCTGCCCCTCCCCCACCACACACCACCACACACATATATACACACACATACACATATATACACATACATATAGAAATGAAAGAGAAATAGAGGCTGTGGAAAAAAAAAAGGGTAGGGATTTTTTGCTGAATAAATTGTCACGGACGTGCCACGGTCTTTGACCGTGACAATATTATAAGAATTTCCATGGTCATTGATCGTTACAAGCCCGTGACAATCGTACTTGTCACGGTCAATGACCGCTACAAGTCCTTGTCATGGCCTTATCAAGGTCAATGACCGTGACAAAAAACACGTGTTTTGTTGTCACGGTCATTGACCTTGATAAGGGTGGCCGGCTGAAAGGTGATAGTTTGGCCATTTTGGTGTAGTGTATACTTTTTGATTCTACTAAATAAAAAAAACATGCAAAGTTAGCCACACTTTGAAGTTAGGATCTTGTTCGCACTGGCTCAAATGGGTTACCAACAACCTTTTCGAGGAGGTGGTCTTTAGAAACCCAGGATGGTACCGCAGGAACCTTAGGTGGAAGTGATTCAGCTATCTTGGGAGATTCAGGAGAAAAACATATCCGGACTCATCAAGGACCACTGGTTGACTGTCACAACTCTCTGTTCTTGTGTCATTCATAATTACATTAGTTGACTCCATCATGCACTTGGTACGGAAATTGTAAATATGGTAAGCCCTACTTGATTGTTAATAACCCAGAATATCGCTTTATCACCTCAGGTATAAAATTTTGAATTATTTTCTCTGTCTTTACATACATAACAAATACACCTGAAGGTTCCAAAGTACTTCAAGTTAGGTTTTTTGTTGTACCATAGCTCATAGGAAGTCTCTTTGGTATTTTTTCTCAGGTATACACGATTAACAGTTTGACACACCATTTGAACGGCCTCAACCCAAAAGTATTTTGGCAATCCTTTAACATGCAACATAACCCTACCATCTCTTGATTAGTCTTATTTTTATGCTCAATAATGCCATTTTTTTGAGGTGTCTTAAGTGCACTAAACTCATATTTATATCCATTACCTACACAATATTCTGTAACACCCGAGTCTTTGAACTATCCATCTCTATCACTTCTTATACGACATACTTGGGTATCCTTCTCTTTCTCAATTTTTAAAAGAATTTTCAAGAACTCATGGAAGGTGTCAGATTTGTTTTTCATAGAAGCTACCCAGGTAAATCGTGTAAATTCATCCACCATAACAAAGATATAACTATTACCACAAAGGTTCACAGTTCTATAGGAACCCATAAGGTCCATGTGGATTAGTTCAAGAGGTTTTGAAGTTAAAAATGTCTTTAACCTTCTTATGAGTAGATTTACTCATCTTCTTCACTTTGCAGGGACCACACATAGAGTTAAAAGTGTTTTTGATTTTTGGTATACCTCTAACTTCTTAGGAGCTTAGTCTTTGAAGGTTATCAAAATTTTTGTGTCCCAATCTGTTGTGCCATAAATCAGAATCATCTATCTGGCAATCTTGTAAGATTCAGACTTTGGAATCACTGTGTAACAGTTATCCATAGTTTTGTTTCTTGAAAGTATATAGTTACCTCCTTGATTTAAAAAATTTCAATTAGTTTTAGAAAAGGTAACCATGTGATCGGAGTCATAAAATTGTGATATACTTAGAAGATTATCCTTAATACCTTTAACTAGTAAGACATCATTTAGCACGGCAAGTCCCTCTTCATACAGTGTTCCCTTACCAATGATCTAGGATGAGACTCCGTCGGCAAATAGGAAAATACCACTAAGGAAGTCTGTCTTATTTGTTAATTAAGTCTCATCCCCGGTCATGTGTTTAGAACACCCAAAAACCAAATACCAACCATCTGAGGTGCGTTGGGTCTAAAAGCTATTATAGCCACATTGCACTTGAGCTGGGGTAAAAGGTCATCATTTCTAACCCAAATTTCCCTGGTTTTAAATTTTTTCTTGGCCTTGGACATAGAAAAGGTTTTAGGAGTCCATCTAAGTGGTTTCTTCTTAGTTTTATGTCCCCCTTTTTCTTCCTATAGTTAACATTTTGTGTGGTATTCTTTAGAGAACATATGTATTCCTACTTTTTCTTGAATGATTAAAGTTTTTATAAGTAGGTGTGTACAACCTTTTTAGAAAACATTCAGTAATGGGGTGCCCGTAGACATTGCAATAGGAACAATATTCATGCGAGACAAGCTTGACTCTATCACCTAAGTCCAAATAGGTTTGGTCTTGTTAGACACACTAGTTCAATTTTCATAAGTCTTAGTGTTTTGTCTGGGATCTCTAGCAGGTGAACACACATACTTAACTTTTACATTAGGTTTCGGCTTCTGATTACACACCTTTTTTTTTTTTGCTTGAGAGACACTAACATTGAAAATTTCTTTTTGAGGTTTTTCAAAAACATGGCCTTGTTTAACAAAAATAACATTTTCAGGAGAAAAAGTCATCTTATTAGACTTAACCCTTTCTTCACAACCCATACCAAATTTTTCTTCAGGATCAAATTTTCTACCAACTTCAATCTCTTCATAAGATTTAGCTTGTGTTTCAAAGTGTAAAAATTTCTTAAAGACATTTGAAACTTTTTGTTTGGATTCCTCCAATTCAATTAAAGTACACTTGTATCTTTCTTCTAACCCAACATTTTTCTTAAAAAGATCATTTAGTTTTGAGGAAAATTCTTTTGTTTCTATCTCATGAGCAATACATTGTGCCGTGTGATATTCGACATTTTTCCTAATTGTTTTCCTAAGTTGTTCAATCCTTTCTGTCAATTGCTTAACCATCTTATCTAGTTTAGCACTCTTTTTTAGAGTATTAGCGTACAACTCTTGAATATCAGGTAGGTCATCATCGAACTAGCTAAGTGAAGTGTGTACAGTGTCCCCCAATGATTCATTTGGTGTAGTGTAACTCACACACACGTTCAATTAATCAACATTCCAAGGGTTCCTTCTACTTCCTAATTAACTAGTTGAGGTTTTACAACTTAGTTAACTTATTTTGAATCATTATTCGCGCAAATTAGTCCCAATTCCATGCCTACTAGAATTTATACATATCTATTATTCACAACAAGTCATATTTTTCCATCCAAAATTTCCCACCATTTGTCTTGTGTTATAACACATCTAAAGTTGGATTTTCTAGCAGATTTTAGTCCCAATTTCATCATCCACCTTTCCCTTATTTAATCATTTTATTATCCGCAATTTAATCATCAATAATCCTAACGAATTTAATCAACTTACCAAGAACACAATACCTAATTTATGGAAACAATTATACCATAAAGAATTTGATCCTCTACATATGTTACCCATCATCAAATCAAGTATACCTAGGACAAATTTCTAGAAATTTTGGAGAATAAATTATGATGCATTGCTAAATATTTTAGACGCATAAAGTAAGCAAGAAAATTCTTGCCTTAAAAATTGTAGAATATGATCCCTTGATGCTCTTCCTTGTTTCCCCCCTTCTTCTTCCCCCTTTGTCTTATCTTTGGTGCCTCTCTATTTTCTTCCCTTAACTATGAGTCTTAGAGTTGCGGAATAAGGGTGGGGGAGTGGTTTACCCCCACTTAACCTCTAATTAGAACATTAATCCCGAGTTGGACCTTTACCCAAACTTTTCGACCCCCAAATGGATCCCAATCCCTTAGTTAATTGGTTTAAAACTCTCCCAACCCATATAGTATTGACCAAAGTCCATTTTAATGGATTAAACCTTCTAAATGAGTCCATATAAGTCCCAAAATAGGTTCCACATTATTTATGCCGATAATAGTCACTTTTGATTTGTGTCACACATAAATTATATATTTTTCTTTTATTATATGCAATTATCATAATCATGAACAAAATGCATCACACACATAAGCATACGAATGAACAATTTTTCCACTTAACACTTACGAATAGAAAAATATTTATTCAGATTAGATTTTTGAAATTAATTATTTGATTCAAAATAATATTTCATTAATTATTTAAGAAAAATGTGGGGTATTACATTCTTCCCCTTGACAACGGAATTCCGTCCTCGGATCTAGAAAGTACGTACCTAGCTAAAAGAGTTTGGGATACTTCGTGCGCATGTCGTCCTCCCTCTACCAAGTCGACTCGTCCTTCCGGTGGTGCCCCCACTGCACCCGAACTAATGGAACAATCTTGGACCATAATCGATGCTCCCATCTATCCAAAACTGTTACCTGTCTATCCTCATAACTGGAATCTCGCTGGAGCTCAATCTCGTCAACGTCGATGGGCTGGTATGCCACCTTGTCTCTAAGATATATCCGTAGTGCATATATGTGAAACACATTGTGCATCTGCGGCAAGTGTTCCGGTACGCCACAGTCCCAATCCTCTCCCGAATAGGGAACGGTCACACGTATCGAGGATCCAACTTCCCTTTCTTTCCAAATCTCATCACCCCCTTCATGGGAGATACTTTAATCAACAGTTGGTCCCCAACATTGAATTCTAAGTGTCTCTAGCCCGCATCCACATAGCTCTTTTGTATGTCCTGGTAAATACGTATGCTGGCTCGAATCATCTCTACCTTATTTGAGGTGTCCTGAATGAAGTCTGACCCAAGTAGTTTGTTCTCCCCACCTCTCTCCCGTAGAGTGCCTCAAACGGTGCCATCCCTATCGTGAACTGATAGTTGTTGTTGTAGGCAAACTCCACCAATGGAAAATAATGTTCCCAGATCCCTTTAAAGTCCAAAATACACATACGCAACATGTCTTCCAGTATCAGATTCACCCTCTCCATCTGCCCATCGGTCTGAGGATGTTATGAAGTGTTCGGTCTAAATGCTGCCCCCAAAGTCTGCTGAAAGCTCCTCCAAAAGTGGGACACAAACGTCATGTCCCTATCTGACACTGTATTGAGAGGCACCCCATGCATCTTGACAATATCTACAATAAAGAGTCTGGCATACTTCTCTGAGATATAATTCGTCCGGACCGATAAGAAATGAGACACCTTTATCAGTCTGTCGACAATCACCCATATCGAATCATGTCCCCTTTGTGAAGTAGGTAGCCTAGTAATGAAGTCCATAGATATGCTTTCCCATTTCCACACCGAGATATCTAACGTCTATAGAGTACCTGTGGGACGATGATTATCATGTTTCGAACATCGAAAGATCTCTATCAAGGTTTATACTATATTTTCATCCTAGCATAAACTTAAAATTATATACTACGTCATTTCTATTTCAGGTGGTATATAAAACTAACTTACTAAGGTGCCCATACACCTTCTTAACCCGTGCACATCTGCACATCCATTTCGAGTGTCTGACACTTAACACTCTCTCTAAATAAGGGTTTCCTTTCCTCGGTGTAATACTCACATATGGGTCCTCCCAGCCCGAGAATTTCAATTTTCCTAACCTCGATGCCACTAACTCTATTGAACTTACGTCCTAAAAATGCTATGGTCTATGCGTTACCTTACCTATGCGAAACGAGTGTAATCGTAAGTGTGTCCCTAGTGCCCAAGGCCTCTCTCAACTTCCAACATTTGCTTTGTTTCATGTGTGGGACGTCTTGCAAAAGCGAAATCCAAACAAGGAACCCTCCTGTTACACTACTCCCTCGCATTTTTGGTCATCGAGATATAGCGACCTAAGTCACACCAGCGGGACATCCGAAATCCTACCACGCTAACCTATGAATGCATTTCTACTATTCTATCCTTCTGCCCATACGAAAGGAAATCTAACTAATCGAAGTGCCTACTCTCTATAAACGCACTACGTACATCATACTCAAAACATATTTCATAAAAGTTTGCCTTTTCATTAAGGCCTGGTTATTATCTTCAAATCAATTTCTCTAAGTCCTACTTCACCCACCCCCTTGTGGTGAGAGGACCACTTTAGTGCCTTTCCATAGCACCATATTTCCATGAGTATACCATCATCGCATGGATCATAGTCTATAGTGGTTCATCCACACTATAAGAATTATCAACAAAACCCACATCCTTGCATCCTATAACATCTCTCCACTCCCGACGCTGTTAAGATTCATGTGTGGAGCGTCTCGTACAGCAAAATTTAAACAAGGAACCCCTCCACACACTCCTACTTAACTTTGTCGGTTATGGAGGTCCGTTATTTTCAAATATGGACCAGAGATAAACCTATCCCCTCTTTCATCAAAGTGTGGTCTGAACTCCCGACTTTATCTAGGAGCCATACCACTAAGCACATCGCACTACACTCAGTCTCCGTGCAATCAATAATGAGCTTAAACTCACAGCTCAGCAATAACCTGGCACACCTCAAATCATAACTATAAGGTCGTCACTAACTCAAATCATGATAATGAAACCTATGCTCATCGAAGTTCTATCTATGCATAATAATAAAGGCGAACTCAACCTGTATCCAGGTGAGATATCGCAACCACAACCCGATCCACCCTGGAACTGCGGACACGATAGTCTTACCATCCTTAGCCTGCAATCGCTCTGAATATACCATAACCTTTTATACTCAGCATATTACCATACTCATATAACACATATAAGATGAGTATTACAAACCAAATATATATATATTCATTATACCAAGACCCGCCTCTATGGCGAATGAAGGAAAATAAAACATTGCTACCGGAGACAACACATAGGCATACATGATATAATGTTATCGATACTGCCATAACTCAAATTACACACATGAGTCTAGGGCTAACGAAACACCGCAACTTTATCTAGTCATGCCAATTACACCCCTCCTTCTGAGGTGAAACTCATAACAACAACTTCATTTTAACAAATTCCCCGGGTGGATGTCCACCAATTGGGTTTTTGAACATATCCATTCTCCATAAGTGTTAGCGACACTTCTATAGTGAGCCTATCATTTCTCGAAAGGAATCATCATTCATTGTACCTACCTCACCTCAGTAGAAGGTTCACTTCTCCATATTACTCTTTATTCACTATCGACCTCTAGCCGATCTTTATGCGAATAATTCAAAAACTGCATTCTTCTCATTCCTTCTGAATCATGGGGACTCACGATTAAAACTATCCGTAAGATCCCTTTCAAACCCCACCTCCAATCGCCTTCCTCGATCGGCACACGAATCTCGAATGAGCATACAAAATATTACTATAATCTTATAATATGGCAGGAGAATGAAATCTCACAAGAGAAATCAACAATCCTAACCCTGAGGCTCTATATCAAATCAAGAGCAACGCTGAAAGCGTAGTACGTCCGCAAAAATTCCTAAGGACACTAGAACTTGATGCTCTGATACCATCTCTGACAACCCGCCTAATAAAATACCAGGCGATTACTCCTATATCAAATTAAAACAGGAGTCTCATATGGAGCATTCTTAGCATCACTGTCAAAAATTCATTTAATTACTAATAACCTATTAGGCGAGCGTCAATTTTTTTTCTTAACTACTCTTTTTAAACAACTACAAATAAAGCATCCACACAGTTTGCGTAAATGAAACTGAAATGAAATAAAACAACCGAACACTCAGTCCAAATGTGATACAACCATATCGAATGCCGTGCTAAACGAATAAATAAATACAATTGGACCATTGGCCCGAATATTCATACAGTACCTCCTATCTAGAGTACAAGGATAGAAGCGTCTATCGAGAACTTGCACGCATCCACAACTGCTGCAGCCGATGTCTTACTCGAAATATGTGCCATCCAGGCGTCCCTGTGTCTTGACACCTATATAATACATATATATAGCAAGAGAGGAAAAGTAGATAAACAGGTTAGAGCCCGAGTTGTGAAAATATTTTGCAAGTGCATAAATGCTTTATTTTTGAAAATATGTTTTATCTCATATTTAAATTGGTATCGCACTCCCATGAGATACCCCTCACCTCTCTTCTAATAGTACACACCTAAAGTACTACTCTTGAACATTCTAGTTAAGCTACCCTGCCTAACTAATCTAATACCCCCGTCTACTATAAACCTCTACAACCCTAGCACTAAGGGCTAAACTTCTCTCCATTCTCAACACTGCGCTAAGTTCATGCATAGGGTGTCTCGCGAAGCAAAATCCACACAAGGAACCCCCCTATACACTAATACTTAAAGCCAATTCATTTATCCCATTTCCCTTCTTCCATCCAGGAAATGTACTTAAAGCCAATTTATTATCATAAATTGCTTTAACATATCATATAACACGTTCTAAGACCGCCCGTCCAGGTTTCCCCACTATGCGCGCCCCTAAATGGATATCATCTTCTAGGGCCTATCATCAAGACAACCTGGGATCCTACAACGCAAGACGTCTTGAAGCGTCCATATGTCTGTGGGAGATTCATAACCACACCCAGAATTACCTCACTAGCGTAGAAAACATACAGTAATCGCTCATATGGCCTAGTACTATATCCACCCTACATTCATTAGCTAGGGGGCTTCACCGTACGCACGCAACTTCCCTTATGATAGCGATTTAGAGAGGTGTGTATCCATAAATTATTATTTATGAAAATCATTTCGTTTCCATTTTGAAAACATTCATATTTTATTTTCAAAATCATTTATTCTCATAGACACACACACACACACATATATATATATTACCTTGTTCTCATACATAAGGAATATACTACATAATACACATATGTATCATATTTCACATATATACTTTAATCATATAGTATACATATACCATATATTCCTCCTCGAACCTATATAATAAGTGGTAGAATTTGAACACTATTCAATAAGATCATAAGCTAATTAGGGGTTGAGATTAAAACACCAATGCAAGAAATCAAGGGCTGAAATTAATTTATTTTATTTTACTCTTTTACCCCTTCATTTTTTATTTCCCCCTCTTTTGCTTGACTCCAAATTGATTTATCTCTCTTACTTTAATTCAAATCTAGGGTTAAATTAGTAACTTGATCCCCAAATCCCCAAACATTCACCAAAAAGTCCTGTCGTTCTCTCTCATCCTCCTTCTAGGTACGATTTGGGGATTTCATTTGCCATTTTCCTTTCTCTTTCCTTACCGCAAAGGACTACGAAGAAGGAACAAGTTCTGCAAATAAGTAACTGTTGATTTACAAGATTTTTCATCTTAGGGTACGGTTTCCATTTTTTTTCCTTTACATGATCCAGCACCGGAAAACCTCAATGGTTGCCCTCGCCGTTTGCCAGATCATCGACATCAAATCCATTGAGTACAATATATATGCGTTAAACATAGGGATTTTTGGGTTAGTTTATTCATTGGATTTTTGGTGTTTAAGATATCTCAGGTATCCCCTTTTAAATTCGTGTTTCAACTTTTAGGATTTTTTGGTTCAATGAATGATTTGGTGTTTATTTTTCATTATAGAGTTCAAGACAACTTCCATGTCATGTTGGTGCTCACATTGATATACAAGTGTAAGTTTATATTTGAATCTTTTTTGTAGATATATATAAAATATGTTACTTATCCTCTCTTGAAATAAACATAGCATAGGTTTCTATATTTTAGATTAGGTTATTTAGTTTTATATGTTTTCATTCACAAGTATAGTTTGAATTTGTGGTTAAAAGTATTTTTAATTTAGAGTTTATACTAACCATTGATAAAGGCCATTAAAGTTTATCTTTTGTATCATATTTGTTATTTGCAGTCTACCTTTGACGTTGTTGACGTTGTGTGCTGAATCTTAAGCCCCTAACCGTTTACCGAACATCACACTTGCATAAGGTAAGATTTTTTTTTACCGATTTTTGAGGGTCTTTATTGTTCAATATGCTCCTACTAGAAAATGGATGCGAGTGTTCTTTCGTATTTGGAGCTTTCTTGAAATTTGAGGTTGAGATTTCATTGTTTATAATATTTTTTTGTTACGTTATAACCACTACAACTCTTTTAATTGTTCTTATCCTATATCCTATTCTGTTTTGAAATCTATCCTATTATGTTTTGACTTCGTAGTGTCATATATTTTGTTGTATAATATATTTAAAAAATATCCTATGCTGTTTTAAAATCTATCACCCATGACTTGGGGGTATCATATATTTGTTTAATGCTGCTTAGATTTGCCTATAACAAAAGATGAGAGCAAAATATTGTTTCTATTTTTAAATGTATTGTAATTTCTCTTTTTATGTCCAGTTATAGATATGTACTATTTTCTCTTCGTTTTAGATCATTAACGTGTCCACGCATTCGAGAGGGAGCTACAAATGCAAGGGGCTAATTGTCAGTAGTTTCTCATATCTAGACCTCTTCTCTCATTTTTAATTTTCGGTAGTTTTTTCATATGTTGATTTAACGTTTGTGTTTATATGAAAAAAGTAATATCTTTTGTTCACAGAATTTACACATAACAACATTGGGATGTACTATTGCAGGGAATACACTCGATTTGACTTTTCATGAAAAGGGTGAAGGAAATTTCAAGACTGAGGCGAGACTAATGTTCAAACTTCTTTCATTTCTTTCGGAGTATGATGATATTGTTTTATTCATTTCACGTTGTGGAGTAAAAATGATAGTTTGGATGGATAATGCTACGACTTGCTTAAAACGAATGTTATATGAGTATTTAACTGTGCACATCGTCTTTTTTGTTTACAGTTTCAAAAATAACAAAATGCCAGTTACATGTTATAAAAGTAATTCACATTCACTGAGGTCTTTTTTGTTTCTTGTTGGTTTAAATGTTCCCACTCACATGTAATAAAAGTTCACAATAGTTGTATGAGCCGAAAATAAATTTGCATATTTGTTATTGAGGACATTTAAGAGTCGAGGCATATTCAATACTGTCAAACTGATAATGAGGTAGTAAGTTTCTAAAAATTAAGAAGATAGTATATTCCAAAGGAAATTGTAATTTGTATAGAATGTATTTGCAATTATGCTTGAGTGGATGAATAAATCTCTCTGAAAAGTTGGAGTATATCACATGTAGGTGTATACTTATTAATGTAGTTTAACTTAATTACTTTAAGACCCTATTTCAAATAGTTTAAAATAGTTCAGACTTCTTTTGCCCCATTCCTTATGGAGAAATCCAACGCCAAGCTCTCATGACCTTAAAACCTATACTTAACATTTTTACGACCTGCCTTATTCTTTAACATAATATCTCCAACTCTCTCTTTGGGGTCATTTTGCCGGTTGTGATCTACAAGGCCCAAGATGGAGTTCATGATTTGGTTGTAGAAACAAAAATGTTTGTCCATTGTAGGTCTCTCTACCTCTCACTATATTCCCCACATTTTTCTTAATCTTCACGGATTCAATTTCAATCATTAATTTAATAAGAATATAGTTTGCCCTTAATGTATATACATTGCTCAATGTCCTGGGATACTAAATAATTAGGGTTTTTCATTCCACACTCACCAGTTCCTGTGTCATTTGTTAACATTTAATGGCTAATGTTTTTTGGTATGAGTTTTGAAGAATTTGTTAGGTTGTATGAATTCGAATTTGTTGGTATGGGTTTTATGATTAATTTTAGTTTTGATTTAAGTTTTTGTTTGCTGATCTATATTCAACTTTTACTTTTGTTCATGTTTTATTAAGTGACTCAATTCATGTTTTATAGTAATTCTGGGAGTTATGCTTTTTGGTTTTATGATGGGATGTACATAGGAAATCAGGGGGGGTATAGTGGTATAGGAGTTTTTCATTTTTAACATGATTTTATTATGTATATGATAATGATTGGGGTTTATGCTTATATGGCCTTGAAACATAGTTGTATCAAATTACAGTTGTTTGGAATGAATGGATGGACTGTTAGTCTTGAGCCTTTTGTATTTTTCATCTTCGTTGTTGAATATCTCTTTGGAATGTCTCTTTTTCTTTTAAACAAGTCTCAATGGAATACCTCCACAATACTGTGCATGTGTTTGCAAGTTGGTCTGCTGCCATGTGAATTTTGACACAATGTGAAATTTGACACAATGTGAATTTCTCCACAATGTGAGATAATAAGATAAATATGTCCGTTTATTATCAAAGCAGTCTCAAATTTTTTAACCTATCTTTTGAATATATTTTCTTGAAATATCTATATTTGCTTGATTGGCTTGACCTATCTTCTGAACAGATTACTATAGAAATTGCAAACCATGTGGACCTCGATTTATGTTTGTGAAATGACGAGGAATGTAATGGTTGATGGAGATAAGAGGGGTTTGCTAGCCGAAATAGCTTAAAGCCTCTTGCTCTAATGAAACAAAATTCCCCGGCCGAACCAAAACCACATTGGACAGCAGGAAGATTCAATGCAACAATGATGTGGGGAAATGAATTTTGGAGAGCTACTCAAGGGTCTTGGAGAGCTTCGCATTTAGCATCGTGGCACACATCGATGATCTACTTTACGTGGATGGATTAAGTAGACATTCCTATAATCCTTTTGCTATCATCTCTCTCTCGCCTCTTCAATCTCCTTTATAAAAGGTAACCGATCAAGTTCTTAATCAATTTAGAGTCGTATATTTTGATTTATTATAGGTGTACCTTAATTAGTAGTGTAATTTTTTATTTGATTACTAGTTATATGATGAAATATAAAATTCTTGTTGCAGATGTTTTACAATTAAATGATCTGCCCCATTCATTTTTGCCCCATTCATTAATGATTTAAACATGGTCATTGCAGCAGTTATAGCAATTATACCAGAGGAGTTCACAAAAGATCATTGCAGCAGTTATAGCGGCTATAGCATTATACACTGAAAGGAGCTGAAAGAAACTTGATATTAGACGTAAGTAGACCGACTGAACCTTTAGTGTTGCGATGCACAATACCAGAGTAGTTCACACCAGATTTTGGTAAAATTATCTAACTGTTTATACTGATAATGAAGTTGATCTAACTGAGTGCAACAGTTATTCTTCTCAATTTCAATTGATAATATTTCAATTGATACATATGCAGGCTTATATATAGGTCAAAATTTAAGTTTTTTATGATTCGAATCATCCCAGTCGCTGTTATGAAAATATTTACAAGATAGAAAAGAAGCTTATGTTATTTATAAAGAATTTAATTAATGAAATTTGTGTATATGCAATAAAGTCTCAAGAGTTTACAAGATAGAAACTTGACACACACTAGAGTTGAAGTAATTGATTGAAGAAATATTGGCTCATTTGGAACGACTGTTTGGAGTAAATGAATCAATAAACTGTCTATACACAAATAGTATATTATTAGCCATGTTTACTTTCTTCTATACACATATAGTAGTTCCATGTAATGGATTTTGATAATGTTAGATATGACATAACTGCGTAGCTGTAGACTACATAGTTGTACACTGAGTTTCTTCTACTGTTATTGGTACAGGAAAAAATAAAAGTTGAGTTGATTGTTAGGTGCCTAGAGGAGGGATATAGGTGAGGTGCATTTCAATAGGAAATCAATCAGCTTATTAGAGTTGATATGTTGGGTAATTAATCATTTTGTGATGTAACTATAAGCATGTTTATTTCATAAAGCTTGGGGTGATCCCTATTTTAAACTTTAAATATCTATTCTTTGCCATATGAAAACTCTTACAAGTTTGTTTAGTTTATCAATCTGAGAATTAAATACTCATGTTTGGTAATTGTGGCTGATCTGAAAATAATTCGAAAATGAGTTTTAAATGGGTGTAAAGTTGTGGCAGGTTCTGAAAATAGTTCGAAAGGGAGTTTTAAATGGGGGTAATGTATAAGTATCTTATAATTACCTTATTGTGTATGTACAACTCCATACTTATAATGTTTTATTTTATTGATTTTGCTTCATGAAGTTAATTATTGCAGTTAATAGAGTTTACTCAGGGCTGTGATGAAATCGGTGTTAAAGAATCTCTATTGCTAAGTGGTGATCGTTTAGTTAAGAGAGGTACGAAGAGGTTAGGCATTAAAGTAGTTGAGTTAATGTTCATCCCTTATATCTTGGAAGTAGTAGTTGAATATTGTAGATGTAAAAATGAATTTGAGATGAGATGTTTGTTATGTTTGTATATACGAATAGTTACAGTGATATGCTTTGGGGTGTTGAGAAATATAATGTTCAGTGCTTTTGGGTGTTGAATACTCTATTTTTAATCTTTGTATAAATCTGTTGTGGTAATTCTAAGTAATAATGAAAGTGCTTATATTTGCTTTTAGTGTTTTTCTTGATTACTCTTAAATGTAGTTATGTATTATGAATGAATCAATTTACCTGTGATATATATAGTAAGTGATAATGAAGGTGCTTGCTTATAAATCATATTCATGGTGACAATTGTTAGATTTTTCAAATTGACATGAATTTCATATGACCAACTAGGTATGGAGATGGATTTTTCATTAATGAAATTTTAGCCATTAGCTTTTATTGGGTCGTTGTCTGGATGTGTATTAGTGTTGTTACGGACAATTTATATTGTTGTACTATTTTTTATTTCTTAAACAGGGTGTGGATAGTCCTATAAACAAAGGAAATTATGCCCAATTTTTAAAAAAATGTCTACACGTGTTATAAAAATAATTTTCGACTTAAAAGTGTTTGATGGTATGATTCTATTTGTGCGAGATCCATGACTATTAATATTGTTGTTGTCGATTATTTTTTATTCGTTAAATAGGGTGGACCGTCCTATAAATAGAGGGTATTTTGCCCAATGTTTTTAATTTGTTTACAAGTATTTGTTTTATATAATAGTTTACCATTATTATGACGAAATGAAACAAGTATTGTTTACACTTTAATCATGGTGGATCATTCTATAAACAATGCAAATTCTATCCAAAAAATTTAAATTTTTTACGCTATATTGTGTCACAAGGCAAACTTTTTTACTTGACTATACGAGATTCAATACTTTGGGAAATGAAATTTTTGCCACTTTGTGAATACATATTTTGAAAATTTTTGTCGTTTCGCGATTATGTACTTTCAAAATTTTCGCCGTGCCTTCAGGCACGGGCATTCCGCTAGTATATATATATATGGCCATAATTGCCAATCACGTAATAATATTTAAGTATTCTCTCTCTTAAATATTCTCACACCTAAATCGCTATTTAAGGACTTGTACATAAACCCGAATTTACCAATTTATACTAATTGGATAAGTGTACCATCGCCTATCCTTACTTCCATAAGTATACACCACTAACTCCTCTTTAGCCCATATCCATTCTAACCACATTAATAAATCATTACATGCTTGCCGAAAGATTTTCCCTTATGTCTCTTGTCCCAAAACATTAATTAAATCCATCCCCATGATCATACTCTAAATAAATTTGAGGTTTACTTATCCTCAATTCATCATCTATGAGTCCTAACATCCCATTTAGAAACTCCTATAATAATCTCCAAAATCCTAATTTAAGTCTCCCTAAACTTAAAAGGATAAAACCTCAAAAATTTCCAAGATCGAGTTGATTCGGCCCGTCCTAATCGATTCGCTGGCCACCGAATCGATTTGCCCTGTACAAATCGATTCGAAATGGTTCTACTTTAAAATTGTCTCTTACCGAATCGATTCGGCCTGTCCGAATCGATTTGGCTTGTCCGAAAATCCCAAATCTGCTTAGGGTTTTATATATAACCCAAAACCTAAAATTTAATCCACTCACCATTTAAACTATAACTCGGATTTATTCCTACAAATCCAAAGTTTTCATATCACATCAAGTCCTTTAGAGGTCCTAACACTCTATTTGAGAACCCCTAATATTTATCTCCAAATAATTCTAGCCTTAATTTCTGACTAACTATTTCGATCTCGGACAGCTTTTCATAGAAAAATCACTATAAATCCAAAAAAAATCAGAAAAATACGCGGTCGGTGCCCACACGACCGTATCGAAAAGATCTACAAATTTATTTTTTTGACCAAGAGCTGAATTGATTCGACCTAGCCGAATATACTCGGTTAAGGCGCATGTCACTATTCATCATCTTAAAAAAAAAATCCAAACCTCCATTATTCTCCATTTTTGTTGTTTCTAAGTTCATCCAATAACTCAATTAATATCTAATCTATGTTTTACAACTAACACATCAATTTATTTGGGGTATTAAAATATCTCTTAGATTCAAATCCTAAAATCATAAAAACCTACTTTTGGCATTTCTCCCATTTTAATTCCATTTTATACTCCATTAACATGGTTTTAATACTAGAAATCATTAAGAGTTTACATTACATCAATATGTAAACTCATATTCAAGTTTTCCCAATTTTACTTTAAGGGTTCTAACCCAAAATCCTATGGTTTACCAACTATAATATGAAATGAATGCACAAAATGAAATAAAGCAAGTACACACTTGCCTGGAGGATGAAATCTGACGACCTCGAGTCGAATCCGACAGAGTTTGGATGAAATACCCCATTTTCTCTTCTTTTCTCCTCTTCCTTATTTCTCTCTTTCTTTCCTTTATTTTGTTTATTCTCTTTCTCGCTCTCGTGACCTTATAAGAGAAGAAAATAAGGATTTATCCCTTATTAACCAAAAAATGACTCGTTTACTCAATTACGAGTCCAAACGGGTCCAAAAATTCCCGAAACTTAATTTCGACCCCCAGATACTCTATTCTGACTATCTCATCCATTTCGAGACTTACGGCGCAGTCGAAATTTCCATCCAAGGTACTTGAGTGAAAATCACTATTTAACCCAAAACAAATAAATGCAATATTCCTATTAAAATATTATCCTCTGTCGCTTTACCCAACCTAGCTGCGACATATGATTAAAATACTCCAGTTCATTTTCTTAATCCCAAAAGTAAATATAACACCCATCAAAAATCATTAAATCCTTGAAAACCTCAAATATTACTATTCATGATAATATCTTAAATTCCCAATTTACTCTTAATTATTAAATTTAATTGCCCATAAAAGTGCGGGTTGTTACGGGTGAGAACAGACATAAATTCTTAGGTCAACTTAGCATCTCCTTAAAGTGACTTCCACTTCTCCTTCCACACTACTGCCAATTCAAGAAATGGATTATGGATCGGCGCATCCGCTACGACATTCGCTTTCCCCGGGTGGTTCTGAATGTCGAACTGATAGTCCTTCACAAACTCGAGCCACATCCTCTATCGCATGTTCATCTCCCACTGTGTGAAAAAATACTGAAAGCTCTTATGGTATGTGAAAAGATGAAACTTCTCCCCGAGGAGGTAATGTTTCCCCACTCATAAGGCAAATATCACGGTTGCCAACTCCAAGTCATGGGTGGGGTAATGCCCCTCGTGAGGCTTAATGTTTCGAGAAGCATAAGCTATCGGCCTCTCCTCCTGCATCAGAACCCTGTCAATTCCCCGTAGGGATGCATTAGTATAAACCCTATAGTCAACTCCCACCCGAGGTAACGTTAAAATCGGTGCTAAAGTCAATCTCGTCTTCATCTCCTCAAATGCATATTGGCAAATCTCATACCAAATAAAAGATACCCCCTTCCTCGTCAAATTTTTTAAGGTCCCGACTAGATTCGAGAACCATTGCATGAATCGACGGTAGTACCCGACCAATCCTGAGAAACTGCGCACCTCGATGGGTTTAGTGGGCGGTCCCCACTCCATCACGACGAAAACCTTCCCTGGGTCCACGGATATCCCCCGATCAGACACAATGTGACCCAAGAACTGTACTTCCCTTAACCAAAACCCACAGTTCTAGAACTTTGCATATATTTGGCGATCTCGAAGAGTTTGTAAGACCACCCGTAGCTGTTGTGCGTGCTCCTCCGTAGTCCAAGAATATATCAGAATATCATCCATGAATACTATAACAAACCGGTCCAAAAAGTCCCTGAAAACACGGTTCATCAAATCCATAAATATCGTCGGTGCATTGGTCATCCCGAATGGCATCACCAAAAACTCGTACGACCCATAACAAGTAAGGAAAGCTATTTTTGAGACGTCCTTCTCTCGGAATCTCAACTGATGATACCCCGACCTGAAGTCAATCTTCAAAAAATATGGAGCACCCCTAAAACGATTGAACAAATCATCTATACACAGTAGTGGATATTTATTTTGAATTGTGACTTTGTTCAACTCATTGTAGTCGACACAAATCTGTAAGGACCCGTCCATATTCTTGACGAGCAACACTAGAACATCCCATGGTGAAGTACTCCTCCTGATGAACCCCTACCCTAATAATTACTTAATCTTCTCTCGTAGCTCCCTCGTGTCCAATGGAGCCATCCTATATGGAGTGCGGGCAATAAGACTCGTGCTCAGAATAAAATCTATCACAAAATCAATCTCTCGACTCAGTGGTAACCCCGGAATCTCTCCAAAGACATCTATAAAATCACGGACCACTGGAATGTAATCTAGCATCATCAAAACCCCCAAAGAGGTATTTTCCTCAATGTAATATAGATGTGTGCTCTACCCACCCCCCCGGGGGAGGCATCGTAACTAGGTACATATCCTACCCCAGAATGGCGAAGACGATAGATCTCTCGAAGCAATCCACACATGCCCTATAAGTGGCTAGATAGTCCATCCCCAAAATGACATCATAATCATGCATATCAAACACTAGTAAGTCCGCAATAAAAGTAAGTCGGCCTATCTCAATACCTATCCCCCGACACACTGATTGTATGAATGCCCCTCTACCCACTGGTGAGTCTATGTGCAATACTAACACTGAGGCAAAATCTATCATACTCGACTCTCGTGCAAACTTAGTGCTAAAAAAAAGAGTGAGACACACCCATATCAAAAAGTATACAACCAACATGGCCAAAAATGGGAAACATACCCTCAACTGACTGTGGAGGTTCAGCTCCATCTCCTGCTGCTACATGGTAGACCCAGCCATACTACAACGGTTGTTGCCCCTGAGGTGGAGCGATGGGCGCTGGAGCGGCTGGTGTAGCGACTCCTTGTGCTGGAATGGGTGGGAGCTATGCCTGAGGCGCCTGCTATCCCCTGAAACTTCCTTGCCCCTAGCCGACCTGATTCCTCATTGGAAAAACATCGAAGAGTGACCCTTCTCCCCACAAGGGTAGCAATTTACCTGAAAGGGCCCCCGTGGAAGTCATTGGCCCTGCTGGCCTCTATCCTGTTGTCTCTGACCTGCCTGACCCTAGCCCTACGTCGGTCTGTCATCGGTACCCCTGAACCTCTTATGCTGCTCTACAGATGGGGTTCCCCTGTGCTGTTGGGCCCCAGATCCATGACCCCCACTTGTCTTGCCATGCTGCCTACACGATTCCCCTACTTGTCATTTCTCCCCCTTAGTTTACAAAAAAGCCCAAGCTTGTTGTACATCAAGAAAGCGGGATTTCCCAAAAGAGCCTTCCTAATATCCTAAATTGACCCCTTAATGAAGGGGTCCATCCTCAATTCCTCTGTCCGAACATCATCCTTTGCAAAATATGAGAGTGCATTGAACTCCTCATCGTACTCTACAGCCGTACATCCTTCCTACTTTAAATTCATAAACCTAGTCCTCATCTCGGACTGCATAGCTAGGGGAAAGTATTTCCCCTCAAATATCTCCCACAACTGATCTATTATGAGGTTGTATCTCTCCTCATCGGTCGTAACTACTTCCTACAACTAAAGGGCATCTCCCACCAATCTAAAGGATGCTAACATCTATTCCTGAATGGGTGTGCACTCTGCCATCCTTAAGTGTCTCTCAATGTCTTTCTTCCAACGGCTAGCAACTAGAATATCAGACCCTCCTGCAAACTCTGGAGGCTGGCCTTTAATAAAATCCACCCTCACTCGATCCCATGTGTAGCCCAATACCTGTGGTGGAATATCCACCTACTGTGGTGGTTTCTGAGGGGCTTGAGGTGGCAGAAAATGTTGTACCATTGCCGCCATCACCGTGGATACTTCCTAGGACACTATTGTAATACCCCGTATTTCTGTGATATTTATTTATGGGATTAATTAAATTAAATGCGTAGTAATTGGAAATTAATCCGGAATAAAATACTAGCGAGATGCGAGTTGGTATTTGAATATAATGTGCATATATGATTATACATGAATATTGAAGTATGAAATTTGTCATGAGATTGAAATACGGCAATTTGGAAATTTTGTTGAGACGCGTGTGACAGTCGCGTCAGGTTTATATTATGATAATTAAAAATTGAATTTTAGTTTTATTAAACGTATGGTCGTTTTGAGTGCGCCAACGCATCCGTAAGGGTCGAAATAGTCAGAAAACACTAGCCGTGGGTTTGGTTTGGGTCCCGGGCTATTTTTAGGCCATACCGGCAACGTATGAGGGCAATTTGGTAATTTTAGAATTATGGGATTTTTTATTAACGAATTTTAGGAGTTTTAAATGGAATATTAAAACACCCACTAACCCATTATCAGTCATTAATTGATTAGAGGGCTACGGGGGTTATTAGGAGAAAACCCAAAAGTCCCTAAGACAAACCCTAACCTCCATTGCCACCATTAGAGAAGAGCTTGTAGTGGGAGAGATAGAAGGATTCTGCAGAGAGAGAGAGAATACTCCATCAAATCGACATCAAAATTAAAGATTCCAATAAGGCAAGTGTTTAATTCCAATTAATTTCAGAGAATGCTTCTTCCATGTGTAGGAATTGATAAAAATTTAATTGTTCTTGGGAGTTAATGAAAAACCCATTAAATTGGAAATAGAATCTTACATATTGATGAGGATTTACATGTAGAGTTATATGTAGGCGATTATTCTGATGTTAATAATATCTTAGATGAAACAAAAACGGATTTTAGTAGGTTCAATGATGATTGATAAATGTTAGGGTTCATGTTCATATAATTTGGGGGTAAATGAAGAGATTTGAAGATTTGATGATGTTTAAGATGAGTTAGCCCTACACAAACGTTTGATTATGACCTGTGAGTGTTTAGTACAAGTTATGAACCTTAAAATGATGTTGGGTCGATTATTATGTGGGATTAGGAGTGAAGAAAATTGGGAAAAAACGAAATAAGGATTTCTGGGCTCGAAACTGGCCACTCGTTAGAAGACCTGCCAAGGTCGTTCGAACGAGCTCGTTCGAACGAGCATCTAACGAGTTGACCTTTGACTTCAAACGAGGGTGAAGTTTGTTCGATAATCTCTTTCGAACGAGACCTCGTTAGATAGCCCAGTTCGTTCGAACGAACTCTCGTTCAAACTGCCTCGTTCGAACGAGACTTCGAACGAGTTGACAGTTTAGGCTTTTTATCCTGTTTTGATCCCGAGTGTCCCGTAACCTTGTGTATACGTAGAGATAACCTTCCCTTGATGATTAATTGTTACATTTGGGATGTTTGGGACATAATGAGGAGTCAAACCTAGGAGTGTAGTTTGAACCTAAGGGAAAATATGAAGTAGAACGTGAGTGTCTATTACGATGTGAGAACTATTGACGGCCTAATTTATTATATTAACCGGGAACATATCAATTGTGTAGTATTATATGTCGGTACGAGAATGAGAAGTGTACCACCAATATATTATGGTGATTACTATGATGTGTGAATACTTAGTATATGTATTGATTTTATGTGTATGACATACCTACCATACTTCCTATCATGGGAGGTTTGCGTTCGCTTAGGGCCCTCTAATCCTTGTGTTGCCCGGATTTAAACTGGTTACCTCGATGAACATAGGTCAGAGAAGGACTTATTGGGATGTTAATAAGTCTGTTGATCGTGGGAGCGCATGTATGTGTGTGACCCATGTGATGTGACTGTGTTCGCCTCCATTATTTGTGATGTGGTTATCTGAGAACGATTCCTGAGATTCGGAATGCGTGATCCTTATGTACGTGATGTACCGGGATGGATAGCAAAGTATGTGTGCACTGCAGCTAGTCTCGGGGTGCTTGTATTGTATATTTATGACGTGAATAATATACACTTAATTAATGGGAACTTTCATGTTATTATTGTGAATATAATTATGGTAATGTTTTGAGAAAACATAACGGGTTAATTGATAGTGAATTGTTTTACTTATTGAAAATCCGAGTGTATGTAAAGCCCTCTATTTAATTGATAACGTTAGAATGTAATATGGGAATCGAGTAGTAAGGGGTAGAACTTATTACGGTTTGGTTAGATATGGATGTCTTATAGATGGGTACGGTACGTTAGGAGTGCACATGTAGTCGAGAGGTGAGAATTTCATGTGAGTGCACGTCCTAACATGTATTTTGCATTTAATGTTTTAAATGTTATTAAAACACTTACTGTCTTTAAAATGATTTCCACTTTCGGGCTCTGACCCATTTGCTTTCAAATCTAGTTTCGTAAAAACCATTTTAGGTGCCCAGACACAAGGACACCATGCTTAGGATTCTCATTCAGGTGACGAGCTGTAGCTGTTTGTGGAAGTTACAGGACTTTGCTTGTAGACGCTTCATCTATCTTGACTCGATATTCTTCAGTTATCAGTTGTAGGGCATGTCGCCCATTTCTTTTAAAGACATTTCATTTATTTCATTTATTGAGACTTCTGGCATGTAATTATTCAGGATTCAGACTTGTAGTATTATTTTTCAGTTGTGGGATTGTTGTGAGGAGTTTTCCTCCAGACTTATATTTATGTTGTTAGTTATTCATTACTTCATTATAGTGAATTGTTATTATTCTTTCATTATCCTTTTACTGCATGTTAATTAGACTTAACTTAAAATTTGGCACATACTTTTTAAATACTAGGTGGTTAGTAATTATTAAAATGTTTTCGTCAGTGATGCTATTAACTGAACCAACTTGGCATTTTGAATTAATTTAATAAAGGAGTAGCTACCCGGTATTTAATTAGTCGGGGTGTCACAGGTGGTATCAGAGCATCAGGTACTAGTGTTTTTTAGGATCTGAACGGCTTATTATGTTTCTGCTGAGCTTTCTTTGATGTAGAGCCCTATATTTTAGGACTGTTGTATTCTTTTGTATATGTTATGTTCTTCAGCTATTTTAAGTTTATAACTGCGAACTTATAAACTTCATTCTTATTTCAGATGCCTCCACGACGTGCACAAAGGATTCCCAGTGATGCAACGCCAGAACCAAAGCCCGCACCAGTTCAGGGCACGATGAATGCCGCCGAGGTTGCATCCATTGTGGCCCAGGCAGTAAATGCCGCACTAGCTGTAGTTCAGCAGGCACCACCTCAGGCGCCGATAGCCGCGCCAGTTCAGGCTCATGAATTCCCGTCTTCTTGGGAACGTGTACGTGATGCTTTTCTGAAAGCACACCCTCCGTAGTTCGCAGGTAGCTCCGATGTAGTAGTTTCGAGTCAGTGGAGGAAGGATATTCAGCAGCACTTGAGGATGTATGAGTGCACTGAAGTTTAGAAGCAAATACTAGCTACCTTTAAGCTAGTGGGGTCTGCACTGCAGTGGTGGGAGTCTATTACCACCGTAGAGGAGAGGGATACTCTCACTATTCAGGAGTTTTGGGTGCGGTTTGACCGCAAGTACTTTCCGTCGACTGTTCACACAGAGATGAGGATGAAGTTGATGAGCCTCAAAGAGGAGGGTAAGACTGTGGCCGAGTATGAAGCCGAATTCACTGATCTTCTGAACATTGTTCCGGATGAGATACCGACGGAGGAGAAGAAGATACAAAAATTTACTGACGGGTTGACATGGAGGATTCGTCAGCACTTGTTAGGGAACCTCTCGTTAGCCACTTATTCTGATGTGGTTAATGCTACATTGATCCATTTCCAGGATCACCGCTTTCACATGGCTGAGGGCAAGCGATCGGGAGAGTCTAGCCATCAGGGCAGGACTGGAGGAAATTGTGCCAGTGGGGCACAATCTGTTCAGGGGCAAAGACAGGGTGATAAGGGTACCTAGAAGGGGGATCACAAGAGGTCAGGTCAGGAAATTTTAGGCACGTACAAGGAGGTTTTCGGTAGGGCCATCAGGGTCCGAACAGCCATCAGAACCAGCAGGGTTAGAATGGTCAACAGCAGTTTCAACAGGGCCAGTGGAGGAACGGTAACGTCCACCAGGGTCAGGGGCAGCAGGGACAGAGAGGGGGGAACTTCCCGAGGAAGTGTTTCGTTTGTGGCAAGACTGGCCGTAAACGCCAGGACTATCCTGATTGGGGCAGGGCCCCGCAGGAGCAGCAGGGTGCTCGACATGAGCCACAGAGGCCACTTTTTCTACCAGCCCTCCCAGCTCCAGCCCAGGTGCCAGCTCTTCCCCCCATTCCAGCAGTTCCTGTGCAGCAGGGATAGTTACAGTATGGACGTGTCTATAACGTCCACCAGGTAGCAGCTCCGCCAGCACCACCCGCGATTGAGGGTATGTTTCCTATCCATGGTACTATGGGTCGGGTTTTGTTTGATACGGGGCCAACACATTGCTTTATAGCTACACATTTTGCGAAAGCCTTAGGGTTGCTAGCCACAGCAGAGAGCACAGTGACGTGTGTAGACTCACCATTGGGGAGTGGGTCACTTATTTTCTTTATATGCCGGGGAGTAGGGGTAGAGATTGGTAGTTTGGTATTACCTGCATATATGTTAGTATTAGAGATGACCGAGTATGATGCCATTATTGGTATGGATTGGCTTGTTGCGTACCGAGCCATGATTGACTGTTTCAGTAGGAGTATTATCTTTGGCATTCCCAGGCAAGAGTTGTTTTTGGTGGCGATGCCTCGTTCCGAGGGAGGATCGTCCACTCATTTGTACTATATAGAGAAGGAGACCTCTAAGGAGGTGGTGATACCACTTGATTCGATTCCGGTTGTTAGAGAGTTTGCCGATGTATTTCAGGATATACCTGGACTACCCCCCAGTCGAGAGATAGAATTTGTCATAGACTTATTGCCAGATATGAGACCTATAGCACGCGCACCATACCGTATGGCTCCGGCAGAGATGCGAGAGCTACGAGATTAGATTGAGCAGTTGTTGGGTCATGGGTTTATACGGAGGAGTACTTCGCCGTGGGGTGCCCCTGTGTTGTTCGTGAAGAAGAGAGATGGTTCACTGAGATTGTGTGTGGACTACCGAGAGTTGAATAAGGTCACGATAAGGAATAAGTATCTGTTGCCTCGAATCGATGACTTATTCGACCAGTTGAGAGGAGCTTCTTTCTTCTGAAAGATTGATTTGAGATCGGGATACCATCAGTTGCGTATCGGGGAAGAGGATGTCTCGAAGACTGCGTTCTTATCGAGATATGGATCTTACGAGTTTCGGGTTATGCCTTTTGGTTTGACCAACGCTCCAACAGTGTTTATGGACTTGATGAATAGAGTGTTCAGAGATTTCCTAGATCAGTTTGTCATTGTCTTCATTGATGATATTCTGGTTTCATCCCAGACAGATGAGGAGCACGCCGAGCATTTGAGGCAATTTTTGAAGACACTACGTCAAAACGAGTTGTATGCAATATATGAGAAATGCGGGTTTTGGCTGAAGGAGGTCCAGTTTTTGGGACATGTTATTTTCGACCGGGGAATATCTGTTGATCCAGGGAAGGTATCCGCGGTGAGGGAGTGGGGACATCCCACGACACCGACAGCGATTCGTAGTTTCTTGGGCCTAGCAGGATACTACAGGAGGTTCATTCGGGGATTCTCGAAGATAGCAGGTCCTTTGACACATCTGACTCGTAAGGGTGTGCCATTCATCTGGAGTGATGCCTGTCAGTTGGCATTTGATGAATTGAAGGATAAGTTGACCTCAGCACCTGTGTTAGCATTGTCGAGATCGGGAGTTGAGTATTTAGTTTACACCGATGCGTCCTTGCAAGGACTTGGAGGCGTATTGCAGCAGGAGAGTCAGGCCATTGCTTATGCATCCCGTAAGCTAAAGCCTCACAAGAAAAATTACCCCACTCATGACTTGGAGTTGGCGGCAGTTGTATTTGCCCTTCGTATTTGGAGACATTACCTTTTGGGGGAAAGTTTCGATTGTTCACGGACCACAAGTCCCTACAGTACCTATTAACGCAGAAGGAGTTGAATATGCGGC
Organism: Sambucus nigra; assembly: GCA_949130495.1. Classification (NCBI taxonomy): domain Eukaryota; kingdom Viridiplantae; phylum Streptophyta; class Magnoliopsida; order Dipsacales; family Adoxaceae; genus Sambucus; species Sambucus nigra. Next base: position 72,034,402 of record OX422224.1, read on the forward strand.
AACGGAGGTGTCTTGAGTTCGTGAAGGATTATTAGTTCGATATCCAATACCACCCGGGAAAGGCTAACGTGGTAGCAGACGCGTTGAGACGTAGGCCAGTAGATGAAGTGGCAGGGGTGTGGAAGGCAAAGTGGAAGGAGTTGGGCACCAGGATGCAGTGGCCCTATCTTTCATGTCAGTAATGACTGTTACACCGCATATTGTCACGAGAGTGGTAAAGGCACAAGAAGATGACTCGTTCTGTCAGGAGCTGATAGTTCGACTACTAGTAGAGGGAGCTGACTCCTATACCGTTAGCTCAGACGGGGGATTACGCTTCCATGGGAGATTGGTAGTTCGGAAGGGGAGGAATTGCGGCACACGGTGATAGCAGAGTCGCACGGCTCACGGTTCGCGGTACATCCCGGTGGGGACAAAATGTACCAAGACATGAGACGACAGTATTGGTGGGGCGGGATGAATAGAGATAGTGTCGTGTTTGTTTCTAAATGCGCCACTTTCCAGCTTGTAAAAGTGGATCATCAGAGACCGACAAGACTTCTATAGCCATTGGAGGTCCCGATGTGGATGTGGGAGAGCATATCCACGGACTTTATCACGGGGTTGCCTACGTCACAGAGAGGTCACGACTCCATTTGGGTAATTGTGGACAGGTTGACCAAAGTCGCTCATTTTTTACCCGTAAGGACAGACTACACTGCGGGACAGTATGCCCAGCTCTTTATTGCAGAGATAGTGAGACTTCACGGTGTGCCCCTAAATATCGTGTCTGACCGAGACAAGATATTTGTTTCACGGTTTTGGGAGAGTTTTCAGCAGGCCATGGGCACGGAATTGCGGTTGAGTACGGCGTATCACCCGCACCCCGATGGGCAGACCGAGCGTACAAACCAGATGTTGGAGGACATGCTACGTATGAGTATCATTGATTTTGGGGGTGGATGGGAGCAGTATCTTCCACTGGTAGAGTTTGCTTACAACAACTCCTACCAGTTCACCATTGGCATGGCTCCACTTGAGGCGTTGTACGGTAGACCTTGTCGTTCCCCAGCATGTTGGTTGGAGGTGGGGGACAACAAACTACTAGGGCCGGAAGTGATTCAGGATACTTCGGCAAGGATAGAATTGATTCGGAGTCGCATTCGGGTAGCTCAGGACAGGCAGAAGAGCTATGCTGATGCGAAGAGGTTCTTCAGAGAGTTCCAAGTAGGGGACCAGGTTTTGCTCAGAGTATCTCCTATGAAGGGAATTATGCGTTTCGGGAAGAAAGGAAAGTTGGCACCGAGATATGTGGGACCATTCCTTATTATTGAGCGGATTGGACCGGTTGTGTATAGACTTGGGTTACCGGAGCATTTGCAACGGATTCACGATGTATTTCATATTTCCTCGCTAAGGAAATATCTTAGAGACGATTTGGCTCATTCTCATATTGCTTTGGAGGACATCGATCTCTAGCCTGATAGCTCCTACGAGGAGGGGCCGATTGCTATTTTGGACCGAAGTGAGAGGAAACTGCGGTCAAAGATAGTCCCGTTAGTGCGTGTTAAGTGGCGACATCATAATGTCGAGGAGTCCACATGGGAGCGCGAGGATGAGATGCGCGAACGTTATCCAGAGTTGTTCTTACCAGGTACTTTCTAGTTCCGAATTTCGGGACGAAATTCAGTTATTAGGGGGGGAGTATGTAATACCCCGTATTTCTGTGATATTTATTTATGGGATTAATTAAATTAAATGCGTAGTAATTGGAAATTAATCCAGATTAAAATACTAGTGAGATGCGAGTTGGTATTTGAATATAATGTGCATATATGATTATACATGAATATTGAAGTATGAAATTTGTCGTGAGATTGAAATACGGCAATTTGGAAATTTTGTTGAGACAGGTGTGACAGTCGCGTCAGGTTTATATTATGATAATTAAAAAGTGAATTTTAGTTCTATTAACCGTATGGTCGTTTTGAGTGCGCCAACGCTTCCGGAAGGGTCGAAATAGTCAGAAAACACTAGCTGGGGGTTTGGTTTGGGTCCCGGGGTATTTTTAGGCCATACCGGCAACGTATGAGGGCAGTTTGGTAATTTTAGAATTATGGAATTTTTTATTAACAAATTTTAGGAGTTTTAAATGGAAAATTAAAACACCCACTAACCCATTATCAGCCATTAATTATTTAGAGGGCTACGGGGGTTATTAGAAGAAAACCCAAAAGTCCCTAAGACAAACCCTAGCCTCCATTGCCACCATTAGAGAAGAGCTTGTAGAGGGAGAGATAGAAGGATTCTGTAGAGAGAGAGAAAATACTCCATCAAATCGACATCAAAATCAGAGATTCCAATAAGGCAAGTGTTTAATTCCAATTAATTTCAGAGAATGCTTCTTCCATGTGTAGGAATTGATAAAAATTTAATTGTTCTTGGGAGTTAATGAAAAATCCATTAAATTGGAAATAGAATCTTACATATTGATGAGGATTTACATGTAGAATTATATGTAGGCGATTATTCTGATGTTAATAATATCTTGGATGAAACAAAAACGGATTTTAGTAGGTTCAATGATGATTTATAAATGTTAGGGTTCATGTTCATATAATTTGGGTGTAAATCAAGAGATTTGAAGATTTGATGATGTTTAAGATGAGTTAGACGATACAAACGTTTGATTATGACCTATGAGTGTTTAGTACGAGTTATGAACGTTAAAATGATGTTGGGTCTATTATTATGTGGGATTAGGAGTGAAGAAAATTGGGAAAAAACGAAATAAGGATTTCTGGGCTCGAAACTGGCCACTCGTTAGAAGACCTGCCCAGGTCGTTCGAACGAGCTCGTTCGAACGAGCTTTTAACGAGTTGACCTTTGACTTCAAACGAGGGTGAAGTTCGTTTGATAATCTCGTTCGAACGAGACCTCGTTACTCGTTCGAAGTCTCGTTCGAACGAGACTTCGAACGAGTTGACAGTTTAGGCTTTTTAGCCTGTTTTGATCCCGAGTGTCCCGTAACCTTGTGTATACGTAGAGATAACCTTCCCTTGATGATTAATTGTTACATTTGGGATGTTTGGGACATAATGAGGAGTCAAACCTAGGAGTGTAGTTTGAACCTAAGGAAAAATATGAAGTAGGACGTGAGTGTCTATTACGATGTGAGAACTATTGACGGCCTAATTTATTATATTAACCGGGAACATATCAATTATATTTATGTTGTTAGTTATTAATTACTTCATTATAGTGAATGGTTGTTATTCTTTCATTATCCTTTTACTGCATGTTAATCAGACTTAACTTAAAATTTGGCACTTACTTTTTAAATACTAGGTGGTTAGTAATTATTAAAATATTTTCGTCAGTGATGCTATTAACTGAACCAACTTGGCATTTTGAATTAATTTAATAAAGGAGTTGCTACCCGGTATTTAATTAGTCGGGGTGTCACAACTATACTGGCTATCTTTGTTAGAGTAATTAACTGTGGGACCTGTGGAGCCTATGGTGGCTGTGGTGGCTCCCGAAGAGCCTCCTCCTCCCAAACTAGTGGGACTACTCTTCTGGGTCTGCCCCGATGTCCATGTTCCATCTGAAATCAAATACAGTTAGAATCGGTATTAATCGTATGAATACAACGAATATGAAATATAGGCTCTATATATCAAAGAACGCAACGCATAACGTAATGAGTGTAAACACAGATCCTAAGGACACTAGAATTGTGTTTTGATACCAACTTTAACAACACCGTACTTTCTCATGCAAAGGTTGGCCAAGCACGATACGCCGAAGATACGGGTTGTCTACCAATTAATACCATCCTTAGCACAATAGTAAATATACTTCATTTATAATTAAAGGCCCAAGTTTGAAAGGTCACGAACACTTTCATAATTAATAAATATAAGCCCAAACCAATAATACTGACATAAACATCAAACTAGAGTAATAAAATATCCACCATTATAAAAATAAAATATTCGTGCTTATGACCTTACATGTTCCAAATGAATAAGAGACTAGAATTGAGAAACACCTATACTAGATACAATCGAGCTGAGACGTGAAAGCATGCAAGGCTGCAAGATTGCTATGCATAATCATGTTGTCCCTGTCTTTGAATACCTGGGAGGGGGAACATTTAAATTTGGGTCAGAGCTCGAGGTGTGCAAGAATTAACTTGAATAAATTATGATAAAATACAGTCAATGCACAATAGTTATTCCCTTTACCGTCACTCACATGCGTATAACACCTCACCCCTCATCTATGTGTTATATTATCCGTACCCCACCCCATTACGTCCCAAATAATAGTTTGTGACATCATCTCAAGTATATCAAGATTTCATTTCCAAATAATTAATTTAAATACAATCCCTATATTTAAATTTCCAACTTGTACTGGTTCCAATCTTTTCAAAATCATATAAGGTATCAACATCTATTATGTGTTATAGGGTCATAATAATTTTTAGTGTCCACACCTTTAGATGTCGTTCGAACGACCCTGAACTTTTCCAAATTTGACTTTAAGCCCATTATTCAGCCAATTAATAGCACCAGGGCCACTAGATTACTAAAATTCAACCTAGAAGTCCTCTCATAAGTCCAAACCATAATTGGGTCATATAAAGTCACTGAATCACACGGGTACGGTCAAATTCGTGGGGCGGGTGTTACATTGACACTTGCTTAAGTTCATAAATGGATCTCTTAAGCTTGCAAACATTAATTTTCTGACCATTTTCTATGAATCCCTCAGGTTTCATTATATTGATGCACTTGTCAAGACTATAATTTAAGAATGCAGTCTTGACATCTATTTCCAAATCTCAAGATCGAGATGTGCAACAGTGGATAAAATAATTGGATGGACTTTAGTATGGCTATCGGTGATAACGTTTCCTCGTAGCCGATCCCCTCTTTTTGAGTAAATCCTTTTGCATCAAGCGTTGCATTAAAAGTTTCCACTTTCCCTCCACCCCTATTTTCCTTCTTGTATATCCACTTGCATCCAATAGGTTTTATCCTATCTAGAAAGTCCACTAGTTCCCAAACCTTATTTGAATACATCAAGTCTATCTCAGTATTCATAGTCTTTAGCCAAATCTTGGATTCCTTGTCTTAGAGTGCCTCGTCTTAGTTATTGAGAGTCACTTCGTGTTCCCTGTGATCCCACCAAAGTGTTCATCCAAATACACTAACCTTTCACACTGATTGATAACTCTACCACTATGACGTGGTCCAGTATAAATGACATGTGTATCCAGATCATCGGTAATACTCCTTCTATCATTAGGTAGTTTACTATCGATATCAGGTTGTATTTCATCTTATACGAGTAGTTTAGAAGAAATTTCTTGGTCTTTCCCTCTTAGCTCTTGCAAGATAATCTTGCTCATATAGCTTTAGTCTATGATATAGTTTTCCTATAAGTAATGAGAATTTGTGATAACAAATACTCTATGGTCCTTATGATCATAAAATTTATCACCTTTGTTCCTCTTGGTAACCCCTAAATAGGCAAACATTCGTTCTTGATTCTAACATCCCTAGCTCCTTCCTCAACATGTTTGCTGGCAACCCCAGATCTGGACATTAACTAGACTAGGTTTGCACCTAGTTCACAATTCTATGGGAGTATTTGAGACCGATTTAGAAGTAACTAAGCTCATTTTCTGGTGCATACAGTAAAGTTTACTGTGTTCACAAAAAAATTTGACCTTTTCACAAGAATTTGTGCAAATATCACAGATGTAAAACTATTTCATTTTCCGATTTGTGGTGGGTAGGGCTGGCATGAGTTGCCGCTGGCGCGAACCATTAAAAATAAGATAATATTGTATAAATGGGGTTTTGATCCACCGGATCTCCGGTTTGGGGTGAGTAGGGGTGACATTGTGTACTGTTGGCGCGAACTTTTAAAATAAGAAAATGTTGGATAGATGGGTGCTTGAGCGACTAAATGTGTTAAGCTAAAAATATGTGTCTTATATATATATATATATATATATATATATATATATATATATATATATATATATATATATATAGAGAGAGAGAGAGAGAGAGAGAGATTATTTGACCCATTTATTTAACCAAATTATTTGTATTATTGTTTAATAATAACAACTTATGTGACAACCCAGTTAATATGCATTATTATATATAATTCTTATTTTGAGATTTTTTTAAATTAAGTCCCACTGACTATTCAACAATTAATTAATTCTATTTTGAAGGTGTACACGGTAAATATTACCGTCTGTGTAATTTTTTTCATTGAAAAATTATGTACTCCGTGGATCTTGTTTGATAAACATATGGGTAAAATTTTCTTGAGAACATAGTAAATTTTACTGTTTCTGTAATATTAATACAAAAAATGTCACTCTTTGTGAACATGTCATAGATATAAAACTATTTCATTTTCTGGTGCATACAGTAAAGTTTACTGTCTATGTAATTTTTTTTCTTTCAAATTTTATAGGTTTTATGGATCTTGTTTGATAGATCTCGACGAGGAAATTTCAAAAATAGTAATTTTGCGAAAAATGAATTTGTCAATCAAAAGTTATGATCATTTGAAAATTAAAAATAAAATGAAAAAAAGGTTCAAGCACTTATATAACTTTCCCAAAAAAGTTTAGGATGGCTCGTTTTAAAAAGGTAAATTTGTGAAAAAAATTCCAAAAAGTTAGGAGTATGAGTTATTTAATGGTTGAAAAGTCAATAAGACTTAATTAGGAAAACTTTGTTCATATGGGACTTTTATATAGTAAACAATTTTAATAAAACAGTAGTAAAAATCATTTCCTTTCTGTGCATTGTCTCTAAGAGCATCCACAATGGTGGATGCTCCTGAAAGGTAGATATAGACAATGAAAAAGTCAATTTGCCTTTCGTCCAGTACAATGTGCATAATGATGAATGAAAGAAAATTTGTAACTAAGGTTCTTACAAACTAATGTTGTTCGTAGGAAGTAAAAAATATTTCTTACGGACAACATTAGTTTGTAGGAATTAAGAAATGTAATAAAAATAATTATTTATATTTCTTACGAACTTCATTTGTTGATAGGAATTGCTACGAATAAATGAAGTTCGTAATAAAATTTACAGAATTTATAACCATTCTCTAAATTTAGAGAATAACTACAAATCGAGTTAACGATTTTTATTGGAAACATTCCTCTAATGAATTCTCTGGGAACTTCTATAGTAAATGGAATATATAGAATTGTGATCAATCAAATATTGCAAAGCCCCGGTATTTATTACCGGTCAGAATTGGACCATAACGGAATTTCGGTCTATACCGGCACCATAATATCAGATTGGGGAGGAAGATCAGAATTAGAGATTGATAGAAAAGCAAGGATAAGAATCCGTCCATAATTTTTCACCAGTGTAGGGTTTCAAATTTGTAAACTTATAAATTTTTTTGGCATCTTATATCACCATTTTGAGGAGGCTATTGGAGAAGGTCCATATTTCTCTCCACCATCTAGTTCTTGTTTTCCATAACATCAATCCTCCTTCTCATGAACTATCCTCCCACAATTATAGCAGAAGATGGATAGTTTTTCGTAACTAAATGGGATCCAAACCAGGGTGAGATTGTCCTTCCGAACATATACCCCATGCCTGAGTGGTTTTATGACGTCTACAACAATGCATATGTGAGGGTATTTACGTGTTAGTAACGAGTCATGTGTTATGGCTTCCTCATGACCTCTTTTGTTTTACAGTGATAGAGAAGCCTCCTTTTGTCTTCCAAGGTCCATGGAGGATATTGTTGACTCCTATTTTGTTTAAGACTTTATGAGCTATTACACGTCCTACCAGTGAAGTACAATAATCATTTGCCACAATGAGAGGTTTTGGACTTTTGCAACTTTGCGAGATGTTAATGATTGAAAGCTAACAATAATACAGATGAGGTAACATTTCAAACTTAAATTTGTAAAAAAAAAAGTAACATTTGAAACTGATTTTTTTTAGGATCAAATACTAAAAAGTTTCTCAAATATTTTTTAATATACATATAATTCAAGCGTTTTATTTTATACCAAAATGTTCTTCATCATGCCAAAAAGGTTATACCATTTTGTTGGAGCGAATCTTTAAAGATAAGAGAATAAGGGACTTTTTGATACAAAATAAAAACGCTTGGACTAAACGTGTATTAAAAAAAGTTCGAGGAATACATTTTAAATCAAAATCAGAAAAATAAATAACAATTTAAAACTGAAAGTTATTAAAAAAAAATGTAACATTTCGAATTGAATTTAAAAAACAAAAAATAAGTAACGTTGTCAACTGAAATTTGTAAGTAAATAACATTTTACACTTAAATTTGTAAAAAAAAAATGTAACATTTTAAACTGAAATTGTAAACAAAAAACAAGTAACATTTTCAACTTAAATTTGTAACATAAATAACATTTTACACTGAGATTTGTACCCAAAAAAAACATTATAAATTGATATTTTGACAATAAGTAACATTTCAATTGAAATTTATAAAATAAATAGGATTTTAAACTCATATTTGAAAAAAAATATCATTTATGCTGATACTTGTAGAAAAAAAGTAACATTTTAAACTAATATTTGTTCAAAAGTAATGTATTTGTACAAAAAGTAACATATTTATATTGATATTCGTAAAATAAGTAACATATTTGTTAAAAAAAAAGAAAGTAACGTTTGAAGCTGATATTTGTAAAAAAATGGATTTTTTGACTTGCCATGCCACATTTTATAACGATATTTGTGTTTACACCACACTTTTTTATTTCTTTATATTTGCACCCCACCGTTAGTCGCCGGCAAAATTTTTCAAAAAGACCATCTTACATTAATCCAAAATAATATAAAAGTTTTAAAAACATGAAAATAAAATAATAAATCATTAAAAATTTTTTAAAATCTGAATATTATAGAAAAATAGTTACAAATTTAGAACTATTTTAATGAAAATATTTTTAAAATCTGAAAATCAAGAAAATAAATATAAATTACAAAATAGCATTTAAAAAGTATTTAAAACGTAAAATAATAGAAAAATATTTTAAATTATAGTAAAACATTTTAAAGTACAAAAAACTAGTAAAAATAAGGAAAAGCTTATAAAAAACTAAATGTATAAACATACTTATAAAAATAGGGAAAACGTATAAAAATGAAAATAATAGGGAAAACATTTACAAAGTATGAAATATAACGGAAAAAACTGTGATAAATCTGGAAATAATAAAAAAACATTTTAAATTAAAAATTATATCATTTAAAAATTCTGAAAAATAACAAAATATTTAAAAAATCGAAAAATAATCGAAAAAATTAAAGAAAAAAATGGAAATACTGAAAAAGCTACTTTATTCCTTTTTCCTTTTCACATATGGAGTATTCCACCATTTCATTCGCCATTTTTCCATGCCCCTGTATCTTTACAGCTTTACTTTTTTGTTGATAATTACAAGTAAGGACAATTTTTATTTACTTTTCTTGTTATTTTCGCATATCTAATTTCAGAGGGACTGATAATTTATATTCAAAATAAGAACTCAATATTTATGTTGAGAACCAGGGGTTGAAATTTGTTGAGGTTGGAATTATATGCTTAAATTAGAGGATTTGAGGTCATATTTACAAGTTCAAAAATTGGGGGCTAAAAATTGCATGCTGAAATTTTGTTATTTAGGTTTCATGTGTTTACAACACCATTCATATGCTCCAAAATGGGGCTTGAGGATTATATTTAAATATTGTAATTTGTTGGTGGAACTTTTTATTTATGTTTAGTATGTTGAAGAAAATATTTAAGGTGAGTATATTGACATCCACTTCAGTATTCTTTCACTACATAAGTGTCTCTAAAGAAAAAAACTAATTTTTCTTTAACATATTATTGGTTTTTTCAGTTTTTCCATCCTTTCTTTAATTTTTTCGGTTATTTCCATATTTTTTAAGAAATATTTTGGGTTTTTTCAAAACTTTGAAATGATATTTTTTAATTTAAATATTTCACTATAATTTTAAATGTTTTTTTATATTGTTTTCAGATTTATTAGAGTTTTTTTCAATATATTTCATACTCTCTAAATGTGTTTTCTATTATTTTCAAAAAAATTATGAGTTTTTCATTTTTTCATAAGTTTTTGTAAATAAGTTTTTCCCTATTTTTATAATATTTTGTAATTTAAAATGTTTTAAAACAATTTAAAATGTTTTTCTAATATTTTTAAATGCTTTTTTGTAATTTATATTTATTTTCATGATTTTCAGATTAATTTTTTTTTCTAATTTCCAATTTTTTTAATTGTTTTTCAAAAAAAATTACATTTTAAATATTTTTTAATGATTTATTATGTATTTTTTTAAAACTTTCATATTATGTTGGATTAAATTTGGATTGTCTAATCCAATAACTATTAGTTCCAATAAAATGAAAAAAGATATATCGTTCAAAGTTTGAAGTACACGTAGGGCCGGCCCTACTCCGGGAGAACACAAGATTACAAATATGCTTAGGATGTAATAAAATACTCCAATCCAACACTCATATCAAACAACATCAAACTAGGACTAATATAAATAGTAAATCATTACTAAGCAGAACTTCAATTAAAATTGCATAACACAACAAAATCGAATATTGGAATAGACATACTAAAGAATTCAATCCAACATATGAATAAACATTAAGGGTCCGTTTGGCAACTCAATTCCAAGCTATGGAAATGGGATTGAAACGCTAATTTTAATTCTAAGGCATTTAAATTAGCTTTCGAATTCCAATTTCGAGCCTTGGAATTAGGTTGCCAAACGGGTCGTAAGGGAATTAAAACATCAATTTCTATTGCGTTGCGTACTCTCATTGCAGACCATGGACAGAAACTAGGCTCTCCACATACGTATACGGCGTGGGGAACAACCTAACTGGAATTGGCACCATCCGCATTTTATGACCACTCTAAATGTTTTAGTTTCAGGATTGCAGACCATAAAGTTCCTTCTACTTATCTCCTTGACAACAACATCCCCATTGTTATCCGCAAAATTAGTCCCTTCACAACATGGTACTAGGCACACTTTATCAAACAGGACCGGGATCACCGTGCACATGTTTGTTTCGGGATTACAGAACACCAACTTCTCTTCGCTTACATCCTTGCCAAAAGATCCCCATTACTCGTAAAAGGCAACACACAAAATGTATATTGGTCGACTTGCAAGACGACATTGAATAAATTCACCCACGACTCTTTGACTCGATACTCTTTCATGGCCCAAACCTCGATAGCTTGATGCCAGTCACTGTGACCGGTACAAACTACACAAAGGCAGCCCCTCGAAACGCTGAGCTGAAAATCGCGGGGCGAGAATCTAAAGTCGGGTAGTGGAATCTCCCCGTTGAATATATCATCCGCTAGAGCAAAACAAACGATTTCATAACCATTATCATCTCCCCTAAAATACACCCAGGTGGAATTTTATTCAGTAGTGTGGTTGTGTTTCTCACCTTGGACAGGCACGGGTAGTTTTCGACCCATGTCGTCTAGATATTGGTTTTAAGACAGAACATAAACCAGAACGTAGTTATGATCAAACTTTTGTATGAACATTACCAACTTAGAACTGCCAAGACCATAGAGCTCAAGACCATACAGCTCTGAATAAACATCATTTGACTGATAACCAGGGTTAGAGACCTCCTTGCACTCTCGCGTAGATGGGTTCGAGAGGAAGAATGTTTTTCTGTCAGGACTAACTATAAGTAGCAAACCGTTGCAAGAACCAACCACCACTCCGATGGACCCTTGCAGATTATTATTATTATTATTACTACGGAAAGCATAATCAATCTTTTCTAATGGAGTAATGAGGCCACCTGTGGAGTAAAGAGGCATAGACAGCTCGTATGCCATGGAGGAAAGAAGAATTTTCCCTTTTTCTCTAGCTCCTTGATTGAGGTGAATCTTGACGAAATGGGGATCAGAGATTAAATAGCGAAATGACTTGCAAACACATCGGAATCGCAACAGAGACTTTACCGGTAGTCTTGAGAGAATACCCACCACAACATCGTGGGGAAAGTAGGATGGCAACTCCATTTCCATTTTTATTTTCTTAAGATTTTGTTAATGGTTTCATGACTGGATTTACGCATAGTAGGATTGTAGTTGCCAAATCCTTCAAGTACAAACGATTGAAACAACAAGAGTTTGTTAGCAAACGAACAAAAATGGGAGCACTAATATGTATTTATATCGCAAGGCAATCATAAAATACAAAAACTATTTTTGTAAACTAGGGAGTGAGAATTTTTGTGTGTCATGTCATGTTCAGGTCGCGTCGTTTTGAATTCTGGTCAAGTACCAGTGAACCTGAACTGTTCAGTTAATCACGTCATGTAATCCTACCATAATTATAACAATACCAATTCAAGATATAAAAATATTTGACGTGTTATCTGTACAGAAGGATTTAAACATGTTAGTCATATCATTTTCGCGTTACTCACTTGGCACTTACCGAACTCATTTATCATTAGTGATTGCGGCTTGTGTTACTTTCGGGTTCGTGTTGAGAAATGATCAAACCTAACCCGTTAATTTCATAATTCATGGTCGTGTTGTCTTGTGTCAAAATTTCAACCCGGTCCGGCTAAATTTGCAATATCCTACTATATGCAATGTAGCAGTGTTACCATTTTCTCATGTTTTACACGTGTTTAAGTGATAACCATGTATTTCTAAGCTATCGAATTAGTTATGTTACATATTACAACAATTTATACCTACATGTCATTTTTATCACTTAAAAGCAGTTGTTCAAGTTTCTAGTATTGGTTATACAGTGAAATTAGTAGGCGTAGTTTTCCAAAAATTGAGAAAATGCAGAAAAGACCTGAGAAACAGATATAACAAGAATTATATAAACAGGCACAAAAAATGTTAGAAGGGAAAAAAGACAAGCTAATGAAAAGAACCCCAAATTACAAAAAAAAAGATCAAACAAATTAGAATACCTTATGGACCACTAGGCGATATATCAGAAGAATAACCCTGGATGTATTAATATAGACCACCAGCACTAGTTGTAAATATTTATACACATCTAACAGTTTATTATGGAATTCCTATTGTGTAAAGTCTAAACAATGATGGTAAACGTGTCCGCACCCCAAATCCGCCATCAAATTGCTAGATTATCATCCAATGTTGATGCACATACACAGTAGGAGGTTGATTTAAAAAAAATAAAAAATTATAGTGTTTTCAACATGCTAGAACTTGTCAACAAGTTAGGTCGTATCATATTCAGTTCTTCTAAAAAACTGCACAACTCATACGCTATTCATTAAGAACCATGTATAGTTTGTGTCATGTTATACTAGATTCTTGTTGTGTATACCCACATTCATGTCACTCATCTGTGACCCAAATCCCGTTATGCATCGACCCATTACCTAATAACTTTGTGTCATATTGTTGTGTCATGTCCAATTTCCCTATGTCTAACTGTGCTCAGACAAAATTGTACATTTTAGCAGAACCATGGTATTATTTATAACATGAAAGTGAAACATTCATTATGTTAATATTCTCTTTACACCGATTTCATCACTACAAATTTGAATTCGTCACAAGAATTTGTAAGCAAAATCGTCGTTTCCTTTAATTTTGATATTTGTCAAGAAAATATCTAGGTCATGTGAGCATCTATATATCCCTCGGATTAACTTCTCAAGTAAAAATACAAAAGATCCTTGGCCGATAATGATGTGATCACACAAATATCAGTAAATTCTCATAGAAATTAATGGCTCTAATTAAAGAGTGTAAAATAAAACTAAGAATAATTTAAGACATAATAATAAATATAACAATATAAATATCCATCAAGGATACACATTAGATATTCCTCATGGCAAACTCAAATGGCTAGAGCCTACAAACTACAAATTATTTCCGTGTACTAATTATTAGGAGTTCCTTTTTGTAAGATCCAAAATGAAAGATATTATTTACACGTGGGAGAAAGATGACTTGCTAAATTCTCTTTTAGTGGCTGCTAAAATATTTAGTTCAGACCCTCCTCAACTTTTAAACAAAATCTGTTTTGCTCACTCTGCTCTTATATTTCACACTGTGGAGCATATGGCCAACCTATCGAAAAATATTTTTATAGTCTCAAGCATATACAATAGGATGATGGCAATCTAAGAAAAGGTTCAATAGGGGAATTCAAAGACCTGAAAAGAGAAAAAAATTGTTGTTTAATGGTCTTCTGCATTTTTATTTGAGTTCAATGTTTATCGTGGCATTCAACCTATGAAGCACGGATACTCTTCGAAGATCATGTATCCCTATTTGACATGTGTTGGTCAGGGATTCACTGAGGACACACGATGATACACTGGGACACACTCCGGATACGTTGGGACACGTTACAATATGTTCGACACGCTAGTATACACTGCTACAAGCTAGTATACATTGTCACGCTGTAATTATTCCAAACAACTGTTTCTAGTGGCCAAATATTGTAAATAATCCCATCCAACAGTTGTTAGAATTCAGCCCAACCCATCTCATGTTGGGACAAGAATGGTGAGAAATAAATAAGTGGGAGATTTTTTTGCACTGGATCACTGGAGAAGGTAGCATGCTGATAATATATCAAAGATCTACAATCAAATGGAAAGAGAGAAAAAGAGAGGCTAGGGTTTCATATTGTCATACACTAGAATGTCTTACAATAAAAGGAAGAATAGAGAATATATATAACCTACTACAACCACCTAATAATAATAGGAGAAGATAAAATACTAAATTACCCTCAATGCTAAATAAAACTCTAATACCCCCCCTCCAACTCACGATGCTGCAGCGAGAAGCATTGAGAGTTTGCCAACCAAAAAATGAAAACGCTGAACTGGATGAGACTTCGTAAACAAATCAGCTATCTGTACGGAAGAAGAAACAAAAGGCAAAGTGATGGCGCCATGCGTAAGATGATGACGAGTAATATGACAATCAATCTCAATGTGCTTAGTCCTCTCATGAAAAACTGAATTGTGAGCAATCTGAATAGCACTCTTATTATCACAGTACATAGGAGTGGGCTGAGAAAGAGAGATACCCATATCTGCAAGTAACCGACGTAGCCAAACAACTTCGCGAGTGGTAGAAGCCATAGCACGGTACTCGGCTTCCGTGGAAGACACAGAAACAACAACTTGCTTTTTGCTCTTCCAAGAAATAAGAGAATCACCCAGAAACGCACAAAATCCAGTAACTGATTTACGATCTGCAGGATCACCAGCCCAATCAGCATCAGAGTATGCACGCAGCTCCAAAGAAGAAGATGAAGGAAGTAAAAGACTCTAAAATCGAGTGCCTCTCAAGTATCGCAATATACGATGAACAGCTGCCCAATGAACTGTAGTAGGAGCGGTAACAAACTGACTAACAACATGGACAGCATGAGCTATATCTGGACGAGTAATAGTGAGATAAACCAAGCTGCCCACAATAGTGCGATATAAGGTGGGATCAGGCAAAAGAACACCATCATACGGGGAAAGATGAACATTAAGCTCCAAAGGGGAATCAACAACCTTAGTACCAGTGAGGCGAGCACGCTCAAGAATGTCCCCGATGTACTTAGATTGTGAGAGATGATAACCCTTTGGAGAATGATCTACCTCAATACCCAAAAAGTAACATAGGGGCCCCAAATCCTTCATCTCAAAACAACGAGATAATTCAGACTTCAACGCTGTAATTCCACCAACATCATCCCCAGTAATAATTATATCATCAACATACAAAGAGACCAGAATACGACCACCGGAGGTGCACCTAATAAAGAGAGATGAATCATTCTCACTTGGAATGAATCCAAGAGAGGTAATCACGGCAGTAAACTTCTCAAACCAAGCCCGTGGTGCCTGCTTGAGACCATATAAGGCTTTCTTAAGCCTACAAACTTCACCAGGACCATGTGGAACACCCGGAGGAGGAGTCATATAAACCTCCTCATGAAGATCACCATTCAAGAAGGCATTTTTAACATCCATTTGCGATATATGCCACTGACGAACAGATGCAACAGCAATAAGAGTACGAATAGTAGTCAATTTCGCAACAGGAGCAAAGGTTTCGTCATAATCCATACCATATTGCTGAGAAAAACCCTGAGCAACCAATCTTGCTTTGTACCGCTCAATTGACCCATCTGACCTGGTTTTGATTTTACATACCCAACGAGATCCAATTGCCCTCTTACCAGCAGGTAAGGGGACCAAACTCCAAGTATATGTCTGATGCAAAGTAGAGAGTTCCTCAGCCATAGCCTATTGCCAAAGAGGATCAAGATCTGCCTCTTTATAAGACGAAGGCTCAGAGAGGCAGTGAACAGAGGATAAAAATAAGGCAAAAGAATCAGAATAACAAGAATAAACAAAATATGGTGACTGAGTGGACTTACGTGGATGTTTTGGATAGTGAGAAGGAGGTTCCACCATTTCAGCAGGTGCTTGGGTGGCCACACGACAAGGGGGAGCATCGGGAACATCGGATGGCAAAGTACTTGCATCAGTAGAAATAATAGGAACAGGAGCAACATGGGGTGGCACACTATCGGTGGTGCAAGGTACTTCAGATGGCATACTCTCATCATTATCAGAGAACGGATCAATATTGAAGAGATCAGATTTAGTGAGTTCATGAGGGCTATCAGGAATAGAAAAGAAAGGAATATGCTCAAGAAACACAACATGGCGAGAGACATATAATTTTTTTTAACTGGATCATAACAACGATATCCCTTTTGACCCTCACCATAACCAAGAAAGACACAAATAGCTGACTTTGGAGATAATTTGGTACATTCCACACGAGGTCGAAGAACAAAACAAGTACAACCAAACACCTTTAAGGAAGAATAATCAGGGGCACACCCATACAACTTTTCAAAAGGTGACAAACCTGAGCAATGAGAGGTCAGAATCTTATTAATCAAATTAACAGCAGTAAGGACAGCCTCTCCCCAAAACTCACTAGGGACATATGCGGATAATAAAAGAGAACGAGCAGTTTCAACAATGTGCCGATGTTTCCTTTCAGCAACACCATTTTGCTCAGGAGTTTCAGTACAAGATGATTGGTGAATAGTTCCATCTAAATCAAGCAACTCACCGAAATTTTGAGAAGTATATTCCCCACCCAAATCGCATCTAAAGCATTTTATAATAATAGAATGTTGAGTTTTGACAAAGGCATGAAATTTATTATAAATATCAAAAAAATTCGAACGTCGTTTCATGAGAAAAACCCAACAGTAACGCGTATAATCATCAATAAAGGAGACATAATATCGAGACCCTCCTCTTGTAATAATAGGAGACGGTCCCCACACATCAGAATGAATAAGATAAAAGGGTGCAAAAGTAGAGGAAATACTTCTATTAAACGGTAAAGCTGAAAATTTTGCAAGTTTACAACTGCTACAATCAGAGATATCATGGCAATGCAAATTTCCTAATTTTCCTGTAGAAGACAAATATTTTAATCGTGAACCTGAGACATGACGTAGACGAGAGTGACATAAATAAAAGCTAGACGAATCTGAACTCAAACGAAAGGATGACAAGTCAACACTGGAAGCTGCAACCATTGGTACATTAAGTTTCTCCATGATGTACACTCCCCCTGCCTACGGCCTGTCCCAATCACCTTCTGAGACTGTGGATCCTGCACATGACAAATGGTAGAAGAGAAGGAAACTGAGTAACCGGCATCACATAGTTGACCAACAGAGATAAGATTCATTGTAAGCTTAGGAATGTGGTAAACATTAGAGAGAGATAAGTTGGGTGAGTCAATAGTCCCAACACCCGTTGAGGGCATGGGAGTACCATCAGCAGTCATAACGGGCAACGAAGAAGTGGGACAAAAAGAACTAAAAGAGGACAAATTTGGTTACATGTGATTAGAAGCGCCGGAGTCTAGAATCCAAATACCTGAGGGCTTACTTGGTGAAGAGATGGACATGGCGTGAGGCTGTGTGGCAAGAAACTTTTGAAACTGCTCAGCAAGAGAAGACATATATGGAGTTAATGATGAAGAACCTGATGCAAATGAGTCTGATGGGGTACAACTACTGCAGTATTAGGCTGGGAAGCCCTATATGAACGCTGCTGAGATTGGTTATTGGATTTCCAACCAGAAAACTACTGCTGAGGTGGTCGACTATTTGATTGTTGTTGTTGTGCTCGCAACTTAGGGCACTGAGACTTCCAATGCCCCTTCTCCTTACAGTAGCTACATTTATCACTTGAAACTCTCGAATAAGGCTTGTTCTGATTACTGGAAATTGGCCAAGAGGAGGCTGCGAAAACAGATGGATTAGGGTCTGAAGAAATTACCTTCCCTGACTGAGTCTTGAGACGAATCTCCTCGACTAACAACTCGTGAACAACGGAATCAACAGTTGGAAGTGGGCTACGATGAAGAATCGACCCACGAAGACCCTCAAAATCATCACGTAATGCCATCAGAAACTGAACCAGACGTTGTTCCTCCCTATTGGCAACATATGGTGCAAAGGCCCGTAATTCAGCAGACTCTGTGAGAGCCAACTGATCCCATGGATCCGTCATAGCAGAATAGAACTCCTGAATACTCAAATTTTTTTGCTCAAGAGCCCGAATATCGCACTCCAACTGGTACTTTTTTGCAAAATTAGATTGGGTATACAGTCTGCCCAAATGGTCCCAAACATCCTTTGCATAATCATACTTAGCCAACTGCATACCTATAGCAGGTGCAACGGAGTTGTTGATCCAAGTGATGATTTTCGAGTTGTTTGCCTCCCAAACATCCAACAACTCTGCATATTTTTCAACGTTCGTCTTATCGTTAGGCTTACTCAAATCGCCATTAATGTAACCCCAAAGCTTCTTCCCTTTCAAAAAATTCTTCATAACATAACTTCAATACGTATAATTTTTTCCATCTAATCTGACACTAATTGATTGCAGCGAATCATCTCTTTCACCAGCCATTACGAAGATAAACAATCAAACAGTACCCAAACGGAACCAAATCGAACGAACTAAACAATTAATCGAACAAACAGGAGGAAAACGATCATAATTACCTTCAAAACAGTCGAGCGAACAGAAAAAGTACCTCCAAAAAATAGTTGCATCCGCGGACTGTGTTGATGAGATTAAGCTTTCATCCCACTCTAATACCATGATAATATATCAAAGATCTACAATCAAATGGAAAGAGAGAAAAAGAGAGGCTAGGGTTTCATATTGTCATACACTAGAATGTCTTACAATAAAAGGAATAAGAGAGAATATATATAATTTACTACAACCACCTAATAATAATAGGAGAAGATAAAATACTAAATTACCCTCAATGCTAAATAAAACTCTAATACTTGCATTCCCATGTTGGGCCCTGGTTACCTAATAATTCTAGAATTGTTCATCTAGCTCAAAATGGGATGGTTTCTCAATTCTGCAAAAAAGGAAAGTGGGACAATCAAGTCTAATTCAAGTAATTATTATAATCAATGTTGATGCTTTTAAAGTACAGTAAGAGTTTGACCCTCAAAAGCAAAATATATTATATGGAAGGGTGGTGCTAATGGGATGTTTTCTACAAAGAAGTTATGGGAACAAAGCAGAAGTAAAAAGGGCATATCTTTTTTAAGCATCAGAATTTAAGCTCCCATAATTGTTTAAATGAATATCCTACTGTGAAAAGTCCTAAATAAAGTTGTGCCAATGGATGATTTTTAAAAAAAAGTGGGGATGATGATTGCTTCTAGATGTCAGTGATGTATTGAAGGGCTAAATAAATATTTGTGGGATTAGAGGTTGTCCTAAGATTCTCCACTTAAGATTAAATGAATGTTGGTTGTCTGAAGTAAAAGCAGAATGTATGAAAGTTCTTTTTGTTATAATTCCTACTTGTATATGTTGGCAGTTGTGGAAAATCGGAAATCAGGAGAGGTTTGGGAATAAAAAAGGCCACACTGTTCATCTATGCATCAATGAGGTTACTCAAAATGTCGGAGATATTTTTAGATTGTTTACCAAGCCCCAAAAACTTTCTTATGTATAGACTCAAATTGTTGATATGCTGAATGTACAAATGCCTAAAAAAAATTCCCAAAGAATGATATTGACAAAATGGACCAGACCAGATAAAACCTGGTTTAAATTGAACTTCGATGGGACTGTAAAGGAAATCCCAGGCCAAATGGGGGAGAATGTCTAATTATAAATTACATGGGTGAGTTTGAGATTGGTTATGCAAAATAATACGCTTAGAAGTGTGGAAGTGGACAAAGAAAAAAGGATTAAAAATTAATCATAAAATCTGGCTTTAAAATTCTTGTTGAGGCCATTAACAACAGAAATTCATCTCCGTGGAATATATTTTATACAATAAAAAAGTTTAAGAACGAAGTTTTTAAAAATAGATGGACTGTCATACACACATACAAAGAACAAAAAATCGGCTGACAGCTTAACTAACTAGGATATGAAGGGAAATCACTCCTTTGAGAATTGTTTAGATCTTCCAAGCAGTCAAGAGGAGGAATTAACATGAATCAATGTGGACACCCTTCATTTAGATTCAGGTAAGTTACTTGTTGATATGATATAATGGGTTGTTAACTTTCTTGGCTCTTTTTTTAGGCTTATAATGAAATATTATAATAGAAAAGTGGGGTTAACATGAGAGGCTGAGTGCTAGGTGGCAAATGAAAGATGACAAGTAGTGGATTTTTGCGGGTTTCGGGATCTTGGATTTGAGGAACACATGTACTCTTGCTGTAATGGGTGCATCGAGGAACGGATGGACCGTTGCTTTGCTAGGATGCATGGATTAATGTGCTTCCAGGTTTTTTAATTGATCATACAGCGCAACAAGGTCAGACCATTTGTCTGTGTATCTCTTTTACCGATAGGGAGACACAGGTGAGGAACCGAATGGGTAAACGAATGTTTCACGTTGAGATTTATTGGGTAAATGATGAGGATTATGGGGAGATTATTCAGGCAGCTTGGGCAGTAGGGGGGAGGGGAGGAGTTGGAGAGGGTTTAAAGGCATGGGAAGCAAAGCTAAGCGTATGGGCATACTTGAAATTTTATAGGGGTATTAACAAATATAAAGGACATTCAAGATAGTATCTTAGAGGGCATGACCACAATCTTTCGAGAGAATAAAAGAAATCCAAGTCCTATAGGGCGTAATGGGAAAAAACATTAGAAGAGGGGGAATTAAAGTGGAAGCAGCGGGGAAGAGTAGATTGATTAGAGGAGAATGATCGAAACACAGTTTTTCAAGGAAAGGAAAGCCACTATTATATAATCAGAGGATTATAACAGGGTAATCGGAAAGGATGAGGAGAATAATGCCTTGTGTGCCGTTAGCTGTTTAGAGTAGATTTACCACATGCCGCACCTTGACGTCCAAGATTATATTCTCAATGGTATGTTCCCGAGTGACAAGACAAAGGAATGACAAGATGATAGGGGAGTCCCTTATTCCGGAGAATCAAAGCGCCCTTGTGCTGGGAAGGCTAATTTCGGAAAATGTGATATTGACTTTTGAACTCAACTACTCTTTAAATAATTTGGGGGGGCGGGGGGGGGGGGGGGGGGAGGATGGTTTTTTTTATTCTCAAGCTAGTTATGAATAAGTCATATAATCGGGATGATTGGAATTTTCTTGAAAAATATGACGAGGCTGGAATTTTGTGACAAGTTAGTGGAGTTCGTTATGAATTTTCTCTTGTCCGTTTCTTCTAAGTTATGAATTTTCCCTCGTCTGTTTCTTTCTGGGTTATGAATATTCTCTCATCGGTTTCTTTCTGGAAGCCCAAAGGTCACTTTAAAGAAAATTTAGGATAAAGTCAAGGTGATCCCCTCTCACTCTACCTATTACTCGTCTGTGTTGAGGGCTTTAGTCACTATTTGAGTGTGTCAAACAGGAGTGAAGAATATTGGTCATGTCTGCTAAGTAAGGATGGAGGATTCTGAAATTCCCTTCCTCTTCTAAAAGACAAGTACTTCCCAAAGGTATCATTTGGGTATTTGAAATAAGGCTCAAATTCCTCCTACATCTGCGTTGTACTGAGGAGGCAAAAGTTGTGCTTGAGATAGGGGTTAGATGGAGGGTGGGAAATGATGAGAAAATTAGAATATGGCGAGACAAGTGGGTGTTGAGCCGCATAATTTCCGTCCATTTCCCCGTGAGACATAATTGATAAAGATACATTTGTTAAAAAGCTCATTAACCCGAAAATGGGTCAATGGGATGATCTTCTTTATTTACTTTGCAGGAAACGAAAGACGTCTTAAAGGTATCACTATTGCTCCTACTAAGGGAAGATAAAGAGATATGGCACTATGACAAAAGTGGCATATATGTGACACAATGGATACAAGGTAGTGTTGAATATGGGGGTCATGAAAGGACCCCGAGAAGTGTTGGTGCATCAACTTACTTAACACCAATCTTTTGAATCACGGTCGCGCAAGGTATGACGTTTTGTTCCTTGTCGTAAATAGCGTCTCGTGTCGTTCAAGCTATACGTGTATTTGATTTTTATAATTAAAAACTATACAAACAATATATGTAATGCACAGAAGTACATACAATCATCCGAAACCTAGTATTAAATTCTAAATAAAGTAATAGAATCATAAAGTACCACGTCATTCCAAACAAATTCAGAGACAACCCATATAAATACATAAAATCATCCCAAATACATAAAAAAATTAAATTGACAAACTAATGAGAAATTAAAAGAGTCGCCCTCATCCAACTTAAAGAAAATTGAACACAAAAATCAAAATAACTAAATAACAATCTAGGGTAAGGCCTTATGAGACACAAATATATAAAGATGTGGTCAAACGTTAAAAATATACCTAAACGATGCGATTCATGCAAAGCAACATGTAGCTAAACTGCAAACAAATAGAGGTGTGGTCGAATGTTAAAATTAAAATTCAATATATGCGACTATTTCAATAGATAGTTCTTTTTTCCTTTTTTGACTTATGAAACACTCTCTCTCTTTTCCTTTACAAAAAAAAGCGTATTTTGCAAAATGGGGGTAATGATAAAAAAAAGAAGCACAAATCGCGGGTAAATTGCGTAAAATAGCACCAAATAGCATGAAATAGCACAAATAGCATAACAATAGGGGGACAATAGCGGCTAAATAGAAACCTCGTGTTCCACCGGGAGCAACATTTGAAACTGATGCAAATATTTAGCCTTTAGGAGAAGGAAAAAGGTTCTGGTGATTTAAAAATCATTCGCAATAAATATGACCATCAAAGAAGACTCTCATAATCAATTTCAATGCGGCTAAATATGGTAAGTAAAAGTGGGGGGCTAGGGGTGGGGTGGTGATTCGGGATAGCTCAAGAGAGTTTGTTATAGATCTCTCTAAAAGAATTTGGCAACCGCTTGATCCTGAACATGCAGGAAGTTTGGCAGCACATATGGTAGTCTCTTTTGCCACAAAAATTGATCAATGTGCATCTTATTTTAAGGGCGATTGTATGACTGTCATTAAGAAGTGGGATAATTTAAAAAGAAGATTGGGCTGCAAATGAAAGTATTATAAAAACAATAAAATTTGCTAGGATGGGCCAACGTGCTGCATTTCCTCTGTTAGGAAGAGAGACAATGAGCAAGCTCATTGTTTTTCTCAATATGCTAAGAACATTACTCATTACAAAATTTGGGAGGAGTGACACCTCTAGTTTTCTTATAGGCTTGTTTTATCAATGATGTAATCGAATATTTTGATAAATGAAATTCAGTTTGCTGTCAAAATAAAAAAGAAAACAAGAGAAGTGTGCAACTAGACCTGTTAACTCATCGTGTCGTGACATACTGGGTACGTAAAAGAAATTTCTCAAAATATACCCAATTAATTAGAGCCCTGTATAGTTTGTGACATACTGATTTCGTCTCGTGATAAATTGTGTATTCACTGTCCATAACACTTTCATGTCATGTATGGAGAAGTTTGTATCACTCGGTTGTGTTAACATGACTAAGAGGTAAACTCTTTAAGACCCAAACCCGTAACTGGTCAATCCATTATGTGATAATTTCGCGTCGTGTATCATTTTTCCATGTGTCAACTTGAGTTTAGTACAAGTTTTGACACTAAAGTAAGAACCATTGTAATATCTATAAATAGCACGGAAGTGTAAATTCATTATATTATACTCTCAAGGACATGGAGGCCATTATCTCGTGTTGGTTCCAGAGGGGATTAATGAAAGGGCTAGTAGACTTCTCAGAATGGAAGGCACGATGGGCTTGGTCAAGGGGGAAGAAGGAAATATCCTGGTCAGGAGGGTGGCAATAAAAACTTACCTACAAGGTGCCTCAACTAAGCTGTGGCCAACTTCGGCCATAAATGTTCGAAAGGACGCGACTTTCAGGAACGATTTCGTTGTTGAGGGCGATTCGTGTCTCACAAGGGTGAAATTGTTTCGGAGAACATTGACGGGACATGTGGGAAGTGTGGATACGTTGCTGCCGGTGATCGAAACCTTGAAGATATGGGTTAATGGGAAGTGGAAGCCGGTGGTTGGGATCGAAGTTCACAAATTGAAAGCATCTATCTTTCTGTTTGTGTTCACGAAGGTTGAGAAGGTGGAGAGGGTCATCGAAGAAAAAAGATGGTGTTTCCATGGTTCACCTATGTGTTTACATAGATGGCATCCCTTGGCGTGCTTAGTACGCCCTCTGAAAGCAAATGAATATTGTTGGATCCGGGTTAGGGGCGATCCCACTCCATCTGTGGGGGTTGGATACATTCCAAACGATAGGGGACTACTATGGTTGGTTTGTGAAAGGGGATGCTGAGACTCACTGTGGAGATGATCTTAAATTGACTAATATTTTTATCACAAGGGAAGTCATTCCAACTCAAATGAAAATAGCGACAGGAGGTTGTGTTTAATCTTACAGATTGAGGAAGAAATGCTGCACTATTTTTAAAATGAGATATGATGCTCGAGGGAGTGTAAGGGCTACGGAGGGGATAAATGGAAGAACATAAGAGGATGAGGTAGGGGAGGTGTTGCGATGTGAAGGTCGGGGCAAAACCATTTCCATTGGGGGGGCTCGGCCGGTGAAAAACCAAGTAGAGACAGTGGGGAAGGTTAGCGGGACACTGCGACAACGAGGGAGAACTACCCACACTGCCGTGTGAAGTAACCCAAAGATTCATGCATTTTCTGAAGATTGTGTTCCGACAGCTGCTATCAACTGAGAAAGTATGCTGGAGGAGGCAAGTGACATCAGTGGTTGTCAGGGGGCAGAAACGAGGACGAATGTTTCGAAGTTAGGGAGAGTAGGGGGAATGTCAAGCCTGATGTCGGTGTGCAGGATAAGTGGGTAGGGGACAGAGGCGTTTTTAATGGGTTGGGTTTTAGTGGGGTGCTAGGGGGAGTTGAGTCGTATAAGTGTGGCGATATTTGAGGGGCTCTAGAATTAAAGTATGGAGAATCTTTAACCAATTATAAAGAACTAGTGATATCTAATGAGAAGGAACAAAGGTGCACTTGACAGAGCAATATGGGATAAAATTAAGTGTGTGTCACATGATAGTTTGGGGAGGCAAGTGGAGCGGATGGTTTTCCCCAAAAAAGGGGAGCTTGTGGAGTTAATTTGTGCAGACCTGTGTCCAATTTAAAAATATTAGGACCAAGTTTTAATTTAGGAAAGGTGTTCAAAAAGAGATTTTTATTGAGATATATCAAGGCTAAAGGTGATAAAACTAAACAGAGATTGTTATTGGGTAAGATGAATAAGAAATTATGAGGAAGTAGGGGTGATTGGAGATAATGTTTGTGAGTCAAGTTTAGCCATCATCCTATCGGAGGATAGAAAACTTGTTACGTAAGAAGAATGTTATTTAGAAGATGGGCATGTGGGGGAGGGTTGTGTGGAGAGGTCTTTCACTGTGTTTGATCCAGGAGAATCAAGAGATTGGGTAGGGGGATTAGTTAGTCCTATAGTCATCAACCATACAGAGACTGTAGGGGGAGAGGAGGGAGCCATCTCTCGGGAGTGGCTGGATAATAATTTGTGCGTAGAACAGAAGGTTTCGGGTACGGCAACGCCGATTGAGGGATGGGAAATTTGTCTAGAGAAAATGGTGGGGAGGTTGGAGTGAGGGGGTGAGTCGGAAGAATGGTGTAGAAGAGGGCAGGGGACTTTAGAAAGTTTGTAAGATTCTCATATAAGGGGGAAAAATAGGAGGCACCGAGGTTGTTCAAAAGGGTGGAGCGGAAAGGAGGGGAAAGGAAGGGAGAGTAAGGGGGAGGGCATGAAGAGGGAGGGTACAAAGAAGTGAGGGAGCACAGAAGATTGCAATGGTC
This sequence comes from Sambucus nigra, assembly GCA_949130495.1. Classification (NCBI taxonomy): domain Eukaryota; kingdom Viridiplantae; phylum Streptophyta; class Magnoliopsida; order Dipsacales; family Adoxaceae; genus Sambucus; species Sambucus nigra. Next base: position 72,060,874 of record OX422224.1, read on the forward strand.
CATCAAGAAGGAGGGAAAGAAACGGGAAGGGGAGGTAAGGAGGGGAAGAGGGTAGGCAGTGTTAGAGGTTTCCAATGAAGTTACTCCCTATCTCATGGAATGTGAGGAGCCTGCCTTAGAAAAAGAGGTATTGTGAGTGGGGCAATTTCGAGATGGAGATCGGACATTTTATGTATTTAGGAGTCGAAATTGAGAGATGTGGATAGGGACATGGCGCAATCCATTTGGGGTGGTCGGTGGGTGGAGTGGCGTAATTTGGAGGCCATTAGGGCATAATGGGAGGTAATTATTGTGTGAAACTCTAGAATAGTTGAAAAAATAAATTGTCTCAGCGTCTTGCTTATTTAAAAACATTGAGGACGGATTTATATGGAGTTTCTCAGGGGTGTATGGTCCAGTGGAGGATTCGAGTAGGTGGGAGATGTGGGAAGAGCTAGCAGGAGTTAGAGGCATTTGGGAGGTACCTTGGCTCATAGGGGGAGACTTAAATGAGGTCCGATTTGCCTAAGAAAGGAGCGATGCAACGGGCGGGGGGGGGGGGGGGGGGGGGGGGGGAGCGAGCGGATATATGAGGAATTTATCCGATTTCGTTGATGAGATAGAGTTGGTAGATGCGCTATTATAGGGAGGGTTGTTCACTTGGTCCAGTAATAGGGATAATCCTTCCCTATCCGATCGATTTTTATTCTCAACGGATTAGGAGGAGAAGTTCCTGGATGTGAATCAATCTTGCCTAACTAGGGTAACTTCTAATCATATTCCAGTTCTTCTTGAGAGTGGGGGATGGAAAAGCGGTAGGACTCTTTTTTCAGGTTCGAGAATATATGGCTGAAAGAGGAGGATTTTACGAATACAATGCAAGAGTGGTGGTATGGCGATGTGGTTGAGGGCAATGCTAGTTTTATCTTGTCCAGGAAGTTATATCTGCCGAAGGGGGATATCAAAAAGGTGGAACAAATAAGTGTTCAGGAATGTGAGAGACACTATAGATAAGCTTATGGAGGATATAAGGGTTCTTGATGAGAAGGAATAATGTGTGTGGGGGGGGAGGGGGGGGGGGGGGGGGGAGGCTTTTGAGGGAAGATTGTCAGTTGGGGGAGGAGGAGCAAATTAGTTGGGGACAAAAATCTCGAGTATTGTGGCTGAGGGAGGGTAAGAAGAACACTAAATTCTTCCATAAAATATGGAGGACAACGAGATTTTTACTATTAATTGTACACATTAAGAGTATTATTGTGGGGAGGAGGGATTTGTGGAGGACAACGAGGTGAGGTGGAAATCAGGCTTTTTTACGAGCAATTGTACAGAGAAGATAAAGATGTGACACCCCGCCTAATTAAATAACTGGTGATCAGTCCTTTATTAAATTATAATCAAGGTGAACGGTCGGTTCATTCTTAGCATCACTGTCGTAAAAATAACTTTTCCAATTTAAACACCCTAAATAATTAAGCTAAATGTCCAAACCATTTTAGACATTACTTTCCAAATTTTATTTTATAAACCAACATTTAAAACTTTACATAATTCATAGTTAAAGAATCACACAGCAACTATCCTGGAACATATAATCCAAACAATTAATCATTCAACTAATTGATTCCAACATTTAACTTTTAGAAGGAAAACATCCTGACATTAATAAATCCCAATGTGTAAATACTGGAAATAAACTAATCACAATATCCAATAAAACAACTGAATAATGGAAAAGGGCGACACATGCCCAACTGGATAACATAATGCTAGGAGTGGAATAAAAAAAATGAGGTCGTCTAAGCAAGAGGCCTGCAATTCCCACCTAAGCTGCAGCGCGTTCCTTCCAAAGGATCCTATGCAATATGCCCCTGTTGCTGGGCATCTGTAATATATACGTATATACAAGAGAGAAAAGAAAATGGAAACGGGTCAGAGCCCAATTGCAAAAACAGTTTAAAATTAGTTTAGCAAGTATTTAAAATGTTTACTGCCTAATGCAACAACATATTAGTGCGACACTCCCTTGACAAATTCTCACCTCTATTCTAATGTGCACACCTATCACACTAACCTTACCAACGATTTAACGTATCTTATCTTAGGTTGCTCGTAAGATTTCAAGCCGACAAATTCAAATGTTTAAGAGTTTAATTTTATTTAACTTCAAAGTCCTCATTTAAACCTTATTCGATAATAAAATTTCTCAGTAATATATTACACTTTTCAAACACTTATTCCCACGTTGAAGTAATTATTCGTTTCTTACACACCATAGTCACAGCAAGTAATTCCCAAATTCCAGATTTAAATACAAATATATTAAATACTCGTATAATATATATATTCTTCTAACGACACCCCACATAACAATTATGGTGCGGGCATACTCTGCTATCCAGTCCCCGTATCACTCATACTAAGGGAAATACCAGTTTGAAATCACTCTCGAACTGTATTGACACAAAACACATACAATATTAAGGCGAAGCATAGTTCCAAGTCTCTAAGAGGTCAGCACATACCCTCACGTCTCTTAGGACCGTCTGACTATCGATCCGATAGCCTGTACCAAGTATTTCTATCTTCTAGGGTACGAGTCAATATCCCTCATAAAGGTCCCATCGAGATAAGACTGTCCCAGGGCGGTAACCTCGGGGATAGCAACTAGTGCCGATATGATTTTTACACGTACATAGTATATGCATAAGCACAGTCATATAAATATACTACTATTACCATATCAAATTTAGGTACACTCTCATAACCCATAATTATGATATTTACCCATTTTACTCGTTAATTAGTCATCACGTATAGCGGTTTGTCTCTTATTCTTGTGGAATTATTCCAACTTACTACGTAAAACTTATGGATTCCTATCTCTCCAAGTGTAATTTCAGTAGGTACCCATTTTTTTTACAACATAACTTCCTTCCGAGTCTTACCCTTTAACACAAGTTCCCATTATCCCTTATGTGTAAAACAACCCCCCCGTGAGATGTTAATCTCGTATTAACGGGTCCATATATTTCTAAGGTCCTACTGGTCTTCTTTACATCGCAAATTGTATTAACATGTATATCCCAAAAATGTCTAATCATTTAAGTTGGAATGAACTATTAAAAAGGGAATGTAAGTTATACAGGAGGGTTCGATCGATCGAGGGCAGGTGTTCGATCGATCGAACCATCGATCGATCGATGCCCTATGGTCGATCGATCGATTAAGAAGGTATGACGAATCTGCAGAATACCAGTTATGGGAATTATCATCCAAAATCATCCCAATCCAAGTTTTTAACTCCCAAACTCCCAAAAATTTATACCACAAACATTCTAAACCTAGATGAACAATATTCTAAGTAAGGCATGCGAGTTTTCATCAAGTATCATAAATTAAAAGGGCTAAAATTCATATAAATCTCATGAACCCTAAGAATTTCTTTAACTTAGTTCTTCTTATTCTTTTTCCAATACTTCTCTTCTAAACCAATGTAAATTATTGGTTCAACCTCTACATGTAAAGGGGATTTCTAGATTTATGTTTATATCTCTACAACATGCGATTTTTGACCTCCAACATAGGTTTTCTTTCATAAAAACTCATCCTAATCAACCTTAAACTAATATGAATGAAGCATTAACTAAATTAAGCAAGATAAATACTTGCCTGGGAATTTTTGTCTCTAATTTGTGGCTGAAATCAGTGTGGTTGTGATCCTCGTGGCGTGATCTAGCGTTTGGCGGTGACGGCGGTGCAATCGGAGGAGTTCTTAGCCTAGAACTCTTTGGCAAGCTTTCTCTTTCCTTATCCAATGGATGTCTCTTGTTTTTGGTTGTGTTCACTCTAGAAGAAAACCCTAAGCATCTGATATAACCTTAAAATTTTCGTGGGTTTTCAAGCCTAAAAATGTAAAATGTCCAAAACGCCCTCCCGGGGTGTTAATTAGGCCTAAAAACGCCCCGAGACTCAAACTAAACCCACGGGTACATTATTTTGACTATCTCGACCCTTCCGGACACTTTGGCGCACTCGAAATGACCATGCAGGTGACTTATAATTTATTCATTTTTATTAATCAAAATTTAATCCCGACACGACACGGGCGCGTCCCGACTTAAATTTCCAAAATTGTCATTTTGTTCACTCGTGAAATTTAATAGAACCAATATTATATATTACTTTGCTCATTAGTAATATTCAACAAGTTTCCAATGATTACTAACTCTCGTCATGTTAGTAATTATAAAAATAATTAATTTCCAAATTTATATTAAATTAATAACTCACATTAAATTTAATAAATCCCCAAATTTAGAAAGCATAAAAATACGGGGTATTACAGAAGAGTGGAGACCCTTGATCGATGGGTTGGAGTTGTGAAATAATTCCGGGGAAGAGGCTGAGTTGTTGGAGGGGCCGTTTTAAAAGAGGAGGTTGTTCAGGATCTTATGACGAGCGGGGACAACGCGCGTAGGCTAGAAGTGTGTACTGCAGCATTCTTTCAGCATTGTTGGACCGTGGTGAGAGAGGATGTGATGGAATTTTTCAATGAGTTTCACAAGAGCGAGAAGTTTTTAAGAGGTTTGAATGCTACATTCTTAACCTTTATTTCTAAGAAGGCGGGGTAGGCTAACGTCAAAGACTTTAGACCTATTAGTCTGGTGGGGAGTGTGTATAAGCTTTTACCCAAGGTGTTGTCAGGCTAAGGAAGGTGATTGAGCCTCTCATTTCAGAAGCCCAAAAGGCTTTCATGGGAAGTTGGCATATTCTGAATGCGGTTTTGGTGGTGAACGAATGTATAGAATATAGTGTGAGAAGTGGAGCCCTTGGTATATGTGTAAGCTAGATATTGAGAAATCTTATGATCATGTTAATTGGGAATTCTTTTTATACTTGATGATGCTGGAATTAGCACCACCAAATAAGGTGTTCGGAAGCTCAATCTAAGGACAACAATGGCAACACAATTATGTAAAGAAGTAAGAGAATGAGATGAGGAGAAGAGGAGAATACACCAGGATATAAGTGGTTCAGCCTAGATTGGCCTACGTCCACTGTGTGTGTGTGAGTAATATCACTGAATGGTGGCACTAATGGTCATGGATACAATCTCTCAAGCTTTCTCTCTGTACTGTGGATCTAGAAAGAGTTTTTTCTAGGGTTGAATAACTGGGATCCTTTTGCAAGGTAGGGGATGCCCCCTATATATAGTACCTAGGGGGTGTAATGTACCCCCCATGCATGTAATGAGCATGTGTGTGGTAACCTCACCAATGTGGGAGTGCCATCTGTCACTGTCACATGTAGAGAATGATGATGCAATATTCTCCCCACGTGTGGGGAATAATATTGTTACAACTGATTTGTGCCAACGTGTCCTTATCTGGATGCCAGCAGGTGCTCGACCATCGCGCCTGGTATATGACCTCGGCCTTGGTGAGGCCGAGGTTAGTGAGTCTTGATACCTGTTCAGTCCGAGTGCTCCATGGAGGTCTCGGCCTCATCCTAGCCGAGATAATGGGCAGGACCTGCCTGATATGAGGTTGATCTAGTGGCATCCTGTAGGCTCGGCTTACGTATGGCCGAGGTTGCCATTTCATGTTATATACGAGTGTTGTTGATCCTTATGAGGTCCCTTGGAGAGGCTCATGGTAGTGTCGGCCTGGGCCGACCTTGGTCTGGCCGAGGGGTGATATTGCATGTCCAAGACATGCCCAATATCGGCCAAAATATTCGGCCGAGGTTGGTGTCTCTAGGACGAGGTTGGTGTCTCTTGGTCGAGGTTACACTTGGGGCATATCAATACTTATTGGAGAGGATGGATTTTATGGAGCAATGGTGCGGATGGATGAAGGGTCGTATTTCTATTATGAGATTTTCAGTTCTAATCAATGGGACTCCGGAAGGATTTTTTTTAGAGCTCGAGGTGGCTCCATCAGAGGACCCACTAAAACCCTTTCCTATTAATCTTGGTGATGGAGGTGTTTAGTCAAACGGTGGGAATAATGATATAGGTTAAGTTTTTTAACGGGTTTTTGATTGGCGGCCTGGGCGCTAATGTTGTTCGAATTTCGCACCTATTGTTTGCTGACGATACAATCATATTTTGCGACGCAAATGTAGAGCGGGTTAGGGCTTTGAGATTATTGTGTCTTTGCTTTGAAGTATTGTCAGGGTTGCACATTAGTGTAGAGAAATGCGAGATGATCCTAGTAGGGGAGGCGAGAATACGGGATATTTACCTGAGGTAGTAGGGTATAAGGTGGGCTTTCTTCCCTCATTTTGTCTTGATCTCCCATTGGGGGCTCAGCTCAAATCAATAGCTATGTGGGATCCGGTCCTAGATAGAGTTAAGAAAAGACTAGCGGGGTGGAAGAATGGCTTTCTCTCTATAGGGGTGAGGTTGACGATGATATAAAACACTCTTTCGAGCATGCCGACCTACTTCATATCTACTCTGACTTTGTCGGTCTCTGTACGGAAAAAGTTGGAAAATATGATGAGGGACTTCTTAGAGAAAGGGACACCAAACGAATTCAAGCATTGTCTGCCCAGTTAGGAAGAGGTTTGCACGACGATTGAGGCCGGGTGTGTGCGAAAAGTTTACAAAATTTTAACAAAGCTTTGCTAGGTAAATGGTTGTGGATATTTCCTAGAGATGATAACATGTTGTGGATGAAGGTGGTGTGGCTAGGGGAGGTGTCTGCCATTCCAAATGGGCCCGAATGTGGGTCTCTATGCGTACGGGGTAGGGTTGTGGAAGCATATTGTGAAGGGATGGGGGGAATTTTCTCGACATATAGCATTCCAATTAGGGAACATGGACAAAATTAGATTTTTTGAAGGATAAATGAGGACGGGAGGGAACTTTGGAGGACAACTTTCCAGGATTGTTTCGCATTGGAGGATATAAGGAGGGTGGCACCTCATAAGAGAATAGCAGTAGAACAAATGATTTGGAACCCCGAGTTTAGAAGGAGATCGAGGGATTGGGAACTTGAGTAGGCGGAGAAATTTTTTTTCTGGCTTGAAATGGCTCCAATCCTAGGGGGTTTGGGAGGATGAGTTGACATGGGATCCAGGTAAGAATGGGATATTCACAGTTAAAAAGCTTCTACATAGTTTTGAAGAAGTTGGTTAGGATGCTTTACCCGTGGAATAAGGTGTGGAAAATAAAGTCTCCTCTTAAAGTAGCCTTCTTCATGTCGATTGTTGTTAAACAGGCAATTGTAACATCAAATGGTCTGTAAAAGAGGGGTTATAGGATGGCCAGTCATTGTTTGTTATGTTTGGAGGCGGAGGAGACCACTAATCACTTTCCCTGCATTTCTGGGTGGCGAGAGGAGTATGTGATGCATTTCTTTCTATTAGTAGGGTTCATTGGGTTATGTCGCCGACAGTTAGTGATTTAGTAGCAGCACATCAGTTTCTCAAAGGATGGAAGGGGGAAAGGAAGGTGTGGAGGATGGTCCCTCATTGCATCTTTTGGACAATATGGATAGAGAGAAATAGGAGATGTTTTGATGGTGAGCGTTTAGCACTCAGATATGTATTCCTAAGTTCCTTTCTCATTTGGCATAAGAAGGACCCATCCTTGACTTTCAGGAAGAGTTACATAAGACATAGTTGCGTGGTTGATTGTTTGTTGTAAGTTTTTGTCTTCTTTTGCATTTTCTGTTCTGGTATACTTCATGTATATGGGTTTCCACCTCCTAAACGTGTTGTTTCTAATGACATTTTACTTATAAAAAAAATTCCCGATGATAATTATTTGCAAAATATTACAATTACCCGTAAAAATTTTATATTTTAAGACTTCTTTGATGTTAGTGCCTCTCACCTTTACAATAAGAAACCTCATTTTACCCAAAATATGCCGATGTGAAACTGTATGCACTAGTAATTACACTATTAATTACAGGGATTATTTACTAAAAGGTATCATGTACTTACCTAGCTTTACTCAGGTTTTTTAAACACTGACAACAATATACTTGTTGATACCAAATTTAACCTGCTGACATGTATTAATCATGAGAAGACACGTGTCAGTCTACATAGCACCTACAAGCATTTTTACAATCACTTTGGCGTCGAGGAACTCTGCCTCCCCGATCAACTCAGACGCTCCCGCCAGCAAGAACTCTCCGAGGAACTTTACTACACCGAACAACTTATGAGTACCGAGCTACTTAGGCGATCCGAGCTGCACCTCAAACGGAGCATTAATAGCAGGAGAACCAACAGATTGATTGCTCATTAAATGCTTATCATATAGATGTATACGCCTAAGGGACAACTATGCATTACCTTTTCACATGTACAGCCTGAGGGCTATAAATACATTATATCATCCTCATTGTAAGGAGACCGGAATTTCTTGAGGATACTTATACTTCGAGAATTTCTAAACACTCAGCAATAACAAAACAGTGGACGTAGGGCATTCTTTTAAGGCTGAACCACTTTAAAAATTCCTTTGTCTTCTTTATTTTTATCTGTGATTAAATAAATAGAGATAATCTATTTTTTTATATTAACAGATTGGCGCCGTCTATGGGAACGATTGTAATTTTCATTTTTCACCAAAAACAGTTCATCATAAATGGCTAATAATCCTGAATCCAGTAATCAAAACGCTAGAAACCCCCCATATCCATCTGCTCCATCAAATGTTCCAGATCTGGCTGGAATAATGACAAATCTGGCCCAGGGACAGACAACCATGCAAGAAACTATGCGACAGCTCATACAAACCCTTCATGGTGGTGTACCAACCCATTCAGGACAGTGAAGTGTTCAAAGAAATATTCGTTTACTTTCTTCGCGTACCAGGCATACCGATTCATATCGTACTGAGGAATCTGATGATTTTTCTTATCAACCAGGAAGAACTTCGTCTGTACGAGCCACAAATACTGAACAAAAGGTCACCCTCTCTCCAGAAAGGATCAGTGCATTGGAGAGATTAAGTAGGGTTTCTCCTTTTGATCGATTGGGCCCTAGGAGGAACAAAAGTCCTCTTAAGGCTGCATCGAGGAGCTTTTGATGACCATCAGACTTAAGGGAAGGATCTTCCCAGTCGCGACCAACTGCTTGTCAAGATAGATCCCAGGAAGCCACATCAACTCGATCAGTTGCTCGAACCAACAGGCCCGAGGAAGGAAATGATGCGTGGAAAGGCTCTATTCAGAGGTTGGAAGATAGATTAGGGGAAATGGCTAAGGCCAATGAACTTTTGTTCAAGGGACACCTTTTGTCTAGGCCATTGTGAATTTTCCCACATCGTCAAAGTTCAAAGCCCCTGTTGTGACTCCCAAATATGATGGAAAGATCGACCCGTCCTTCATATAGAACAATACCAAGCTGCGAGTGACATCTATGCTATTCCGGATGAGATGAGATGCAGAGCATTCTTGGGAACTCTTACTGGACCTGCTCAAATATGGTACAATAATCTTCCTCGGGGTAAGATCTCAACTTTCTTCCAACTGGCCACGTTATTTATTGGAAATTTCTATTTTGGGGGTAAAGCCAGTTAAACGAGTAGCGCATTTGTAAAGTGTTAGACAAAAAGCTGGTGAGAGTACCAGAGATTATATAACTCGTTTTAATAACGAGAAACTCGAAGTCATTGATTATGAGGAAAAGACAGCGATTACCGCCTTGATGAGTGGGTTGCTGCCCAACAAGTTGTACTATACTTTGGCCAAAGATCCACCCAGAACCATGTCAGAATTGATGGCAAAAGCGGCCAAGATCATGAATGCCAAGGAGGCTATGGCTGCGAAGAAGAATATGGATGCCAAAGAAACCAAGGTGGAGGTGGATAAAGCTAAGAAGAAAGAGCATGAGAATAAATGTGGTGACAAACAGTCAAAAATAAGGTCGTCGTGGGAAGTATTGAAAAAATTTGATAATTACACTCCTTTGAAGATAGACATCAACCACGTTCTAAAAGAAATCAAGAACAGCGAGGAATTAAACTTGCCAGAGAAAATGAAGACAGACCCTGATAGGAGGAATAAGGCCAAATATTGCGAGTTTCACAAAGATCATGGTCATATGACCAAAAACTGCATAGCTCTTCAGAATGAGATATAAACACTCATTAGACGAGGAAAACAGGCAAAGTATGTTGATCGTAGAAATGAAAGAAGAAACAGCGACCGAACAAGAGAGAGGTCTAGATCTCCTCGTCGAGCAAAGGAGAACAAGAAAAGAGACCATGAAGATGATCCAGAAGACGACCCTGATCTTCCCAAAAGACCAAGGTAGCTAGAACGCGAGGTATTTTCAATAATTTTTGGGTCATTTGATTGTAATGTTATTACAGGTGGAGATGCATGAGGAGGATACCTTACTGCAGAGAGAAAAGCTTACCTCTGTGAGGCTCAAGCTTGCTCATACATTCAATGAATAAATCTAGCTGAGGAGGATCGCCCGAGAAAGGTAAACAAGGAGAAATTGGTCATTAGTTTCTCAAAGAACGACCTCGTAGGTGTTCTATATCCTCATGTTGACCCATTGGTGATCAAAATGAGGATGAAGGAAGTGATGATTTCAAGAGTACTGGTAGATAATGGTAGCTCGACAGACATCATGTTCTACTCGTGCTTCGACAGTTTAAATCTAAAGCTATCTCAACTGGAACCTTATCACAGACCCCCCCCCCCTCGATTTTACTGGCGAGAAAGTTTTTCCACTTGGGACGATCAAGTTGGATATATTCATTGGTACATGGCCTGCTTATCGAACAGAAAGAATATGCTTCTTTGTGATGGATAAGAATTTTCAATCAGCCTACAATATTATCACGGGAAGGGTAGGATTGAAGAAGTTCGAGGCAGTACCATCTACGGTACATCAATGCCTAAACTTTCTAATAAATTTTGGAGTAGGAGTTATGAAGGGTGATGAAAAAGCAGCTCGAGAATGCTACTATTCATCTACCGAGCAAGAGGAAATGGAGGAATCAAGGAAAAAGACTACTACTTGATGAAATTGAAACTTTGCATCCTAGAGATGAGTCGCAACTCGTGAAAGGTCAAGTAGTGGAAGCTACTGAAAACATCATTCTGGACGACGAGCATCCTGAACGAACAACTCAAATAGGTTCGTCGTTGGAGGCCTCACTAAAACAGGAATTGATAACTTTCCTGATAAGAAAAAAGCAAACTTTTGCATGGAGACATGAGGATATGCCCGGAATAGACCCAAATTTCTTATGTCACGAACTCAACGTGAATAAGGAGATCAAGCCAGTGAAACAGAGAAGAAGAGTATTCAGTCCCGAGAAGAATCAAGCTATACAGGAAGAGGTCGAGAAGCTCCAGAAATCTTGCTTTATTAAAGATGTTATATATACAGACTGGTTAGAAAATGTGGTGATGGTAAGGAAGAAGAACAACAAATGGAGGATGTGTGTAGATTTCACCGACCTCAACAAAGCATGCCCAAAGGACCACTTTCCCTTGCCCTGAATTGATCAATTAGTGGATGCTACCTCGGGACACGAGATGCTGAGCTTCATGGACACTTATTTTGGGTACAACCAGATTAAGATGAAACCTGAAGACAAGGAGCGTACTTCTTTCATTACCCGTAGGGGAACTTACTATTATAATGTTATGCCTTTTGGTTTGAAAAATGCAGGTGAAACATATCAGCGACTGATGAACAAGGTGTTTGCAGAACAAATTAGTTGCAATATGGAAGTCTATATTGATGATATGCTGACAAAGACCAAGCAAGCTGTTGATCATCTAGTTGACTTAGGCCAGACCTTTGATCAATTGGATAGGTATCAAATTAAATTGAACCCGACCAAGTGCATATTTGGAGTACGAGAAGTCATGTTTCTCGAGTACATTGTCAATCAACGAGGTATTGAAGCAAACCCTAAAAAGATCAAAACTCTGTTAGGGCAGCGATCTCCAACGACGAAGAAAGAAGTGCAAAGTCTTACAGGACGAGTAGCAGCACTCAATAAATTTATATCGCGAGCAACTGATAGATGTCTCCCATTATTCAAAACACTCCGAAAGACTTTTGAGTGGAATGATGAATGTGAAAAGGCTTTTCAAGACTTGAAGAAATATATGGGAGCACCTCCACTATTGTCCAGGCCAGTGATGGGAGAAAAATTATACTTGTATCTGGCAGTGTCTGAGAATGCAGTTAGTTAGGCATTAATAATAATGGAGAATGGAGTGTAAAAACCGATCTATTACACGAGTAAGGCCTTCCGAGGAGAAGAGATCAGATATTCAAAGTTAGAAAAATTAGCACTAGAATTGATTGAGGCAAGTAGAATAATGAAGCCATACTTACAGGCTCATATTATAGTAGTATATACTGATATTCCGTTAAGGCAAGCCCTTCATAAACCAGAAAAATAAGGGAGATTGATGTACTGGGCAATAGAACTTGATCTATGAACCCAGATCATCGCTTAAAGGGCAAGCAGTAGCAAATTTTATAGCAGAATTCACTTATCCTGATACCCCCGAGGAGCAAAAGCTGCTTACCGATCAACCTGTAGATGTTACAGAATCATCAAACCCAAGCCTGGACCAACTTAAGTTGGTAAAAGGGAAAGAAAAGATGATCGACGAACATCAAGAAATATTAGGAGATGGTGAAAGGAAGCAACAGATTTTCCACCGAGGAACTCTGTCAGATCAGAAATTTGACGACGAGTTACCTATATGGAGTCTATATGTGGATGGCTCATCTTGAACAACAGGCTGTGGGGCAGGGATCGTTCTAAACAGTCCGGATGAGGTCGATGTAGAATACGCCCTACATTTTTAATTTAAAGCTGCGAATAATGAGGTTGAATATGAAGCCATGATTGCAGGTCTTAGTTTGGCAAAAACCATGGGGGCATAGAAAGTTATTGTCTTCAGTGACTCGTAATTGATCATAAATCAAATGATGGGAGTATATGCAGCCAAAGGAGAATTAATTATTAGTTATCATGAAAAGGCAAGGGAATTGGTATCAGAATTTGCTGATATTCAGCTGGTCAGAATACCAAGAATGGAGAATGCGAAAGCAGATGCCTTAGCTCAATTAGCATCAGCTACTCGCGCCGAGCTACGAAGAACAATCCCAATTGAAGTTTTAGCTGCTCGAAGTATAGATGAAGATCTGACAATGAGCTTTATTACCCTTGATTTAGGATCATCATGGATGGATCCCATCAGGGCATATATTGAGAAAGGGGAATTACCAACTGACAAACTTGTAGTCAAGAAATTGAAGTTTAAAGCTGCTCGTTATGTACTGACTAATGGTATTATATATAGATGAGGAATTATAGTAGTTTTATAAAGATGTGTGCATCCCACCAAGGTGAAAGATCTGATTGAAGAGGTCCATAAAGGGTCCTGTGGAGCCCATGTAGCATGTCAGACACTTTTGCAAAGAATGATGACTCAAGGATATTACTGGACAACGATGAGGGCTGCTTATATAGCTTATGACAAGAAGTGTGACAAGTGTCAACGCTTATCCTCCATCTGAAGAAATCCTCAAGCATTATTAGCACCCATTACTTCACCTTGGCCATTTGCTATATGGGGAATAGACTTGGTCGGGCCACTACCAACGACCAGGGGAAGATTTAAGTATCTCGTGGTTGCTATGGACTACTTTACTAAATGGGCTGAGGCTGAGCCTCTCATTGATGTGACGTATGACAAGGTGTACCAATTTATTTGGAAGAATGTCATTTGTCGATATGGTCTTCCTCATGTCTTCATCACAGACCATGGAACTCAGTTCGATAACGAGGATTTCGCGGCCTATTGTCAAAAGTCAAATATCTTGAAAATTCACTCAGCTCAAGGCATCCCCAAAGCAATGGACAAACTGAAGTGACAAACAGAACACTGCTAAATGGCTTGAAGAAAAGACTGAATGATGCAAAAGCAAACTGGATCAACAAGCTGCACTCTGTAATGTGGGCTTATCAAACTACTCCCCAAGCAGCAGTAGGGGAATCTCCATACATGCTAGCATTTGGGAGTGAAGTTGTTATACCCGCCGAGGTGGGTCTCCCAACTTATAGAGTAGTGAATTTAAATTCCCCTGTCAGCGATTTAATGAGAAGGTTAGACTTGGACATGCTCGAGGAAGTTAGAGAAGAAGCAGCCATTAGAAATGTTGCTTACCAGCAACGAACAACTTTGTTCTATAACAAGAGAGTGAAGAAGTGTGACCTGAAAGAAGGAGACTATGTGGTAAAGAAAGTGATTCAAAAGTAAAACAAACTAGAAGCAAACTGGCATGGACCTTACCGAGTTACAGAAGTTGTTTGACCAGGAACTTATAGAATAGAAACTTTAGAGGGGGAGGAGTTTAAGAATGCATGCAATGCAGAGCACCTGTGCAAATATTACCAGTAATGTAAACTCTCATGTAATGCAATTTCATCAGTTTGAATAAAGTGATAATATTTTGCCCAATTCTCTCCTTCTATTGAAAATTTTTCGCGGAATACTAGTGCCACACACACTACTCAGTAAGCAAAACTCAGAAGACTAATCAAAAAAATCTTTCCCAAAAATGCCAACTAAGGTTAGTTTCCCAAAAATGCCAACTAAGGTTGGTTGGGAAGAAAAATATTTCCCAAAAATGCCAACTAAGGTTGGTTCGGAAGAAAAACATTTCCCAAAAATGCCAACTAAGGTTGGTTGGGAAGAAAAAATATTTCCCAAAAATGCCAACTAAAGTTGGTTGGGAAGAAAAAAATATTTCCCAAAAATGCCAACTAAGGTTGGTTGGGAAGAAAAATATTTCCCAAAAATGCCAACTAAGGTTGGTTGGGAAGAAAAAACATTTCCCAAAAATGACAAATAAGGTTGGTTGGGAAGAAAAATAAATAAATATTTCCCAAAAATGCCAACTAAGGTTGGTTGGGAAGGAAAAATCCATGAACTCAGGATTGGTCGGACATAAGAAGCTGTCAACTACAGTTGGTCGGAAACATTGTATTTAAACAAAGTATGAGTATGTGAAAGTGATCAAACAAAATTTTTGATACTCGTAACATTTTAAATCACCACCAAGTTGTTCAAGAAACAAAACATCATCAATTTCAGGTAGTCGTCAAATGATTACCACAAATCCAGGATAGTCGACAATAAGTTTTAATCAACTCTAGTTGATCGACAAATAACACAGTGTTGTTATCTTTTTAACAGATATACATGCACATATGTAAAGTGTTTTACAAAATATCTACAAGACAATGGCAATCAAGATTGCGAAGAAAAATAAAAGTCTTTTATTAAATCTAGAGCAAAATACATCAAGAATGAAATACAAATTAAATATTACATCAAGATTCCTATTCTATTGGTTTCTTCCCCTCTGCTTTTGAAACAGGTTCCTCACCAGTAGGAGGATCGTCTAAAGCATAAGGGGAGTTTATGAAATTAAGATCTCTAAGCATCCTGATGTTCATCACAGATGGTCGGTCGAGTAGGTGCTCGGGGCGAGATATCTCATCATTGGAATGGAGACTGCAATCGCCAAGGTATTTAGAAATCAAACACTGAGGGATTGCCCGGGCAGGGATCCAGCTCATGTCGAGTTTGAAGGGTGGCACTGGCAAGTAGAGTAACCTAGGATTATGATAAGCCCACAAGTAGTGACCTTGTTCCAGTTGCAGTACACCCAAGGCATTCAACCATCCTTGTTTGTAACATTCATTACTCGCATTTTGGATCCGATCATCCAAATGCTAGAGAGCCTCAATGTAGCCAGCAATCCAGAATTCTCTGGGCTGCTTGTGGAATTGATATGTTTATATTTCCAGCTGTTCATGAAGATTTTTTATAAAGAGTTCTCTATTCTCCAAGGTAGACTTCTGTGCAGAAAGCTGCTCGTCTAGATTCCGGATCTTCTTAGACATCTCAGCTAATGCCTGGTTCTTTGCCATCAGTTGGAAGGCCTGGTTCTGCAGAGCAGATTGAGTTCTCTGTTCCTCGAAAGTAATCCGAGCAACTCTTGCTCATCCCCGAGGAGCTTTTGCTCATCCTCGAGTAGATGTAGAAGGGCCAGCTCTCTTCAAGGTCTCCAATTCGTCTCTCAGATTGGCATTTTCGACCTCCAAGAAGGATAATCCCTCATCGTTCACAGGGACCAAAACGTTTGAGGTAGAGGTAGAAGATTTGAATTGAGATATTTCTCTTTGCAAGTTATTATTTTCCTGCTCCAACAACTCAGCTATTTGCTTGTGCTCCTTGACCTCTGTTTTCAAGATTCTCTCCCTCACATTATAAGCAACGAACAACTTGTCATGCCCCTTATCAGCACTGAGTTGCTGATACTTCTTCTCATATCCCTCGTACAAAAGGGCTGTAGATTCCTTATATTATTGTTGAAGCTCTTCAAGTGTTCCTTGGAGATTTTTAATCATTTCATAATATGATACATTATTATCCACTACACGGTCGAGCAGGCACTTCAAATACTAGTAGGCTTCAATTGCTTGCTCTGAAGCACCTTGACTGAGGATGTCAACAATTTATGCTGCACTCATATCTGTATGACCAGCTTTGAAGTACTCATTGCATTGCCTCAACAATTTTGTATCATGAGCAGACAATAACTCCATTCTGTCCATAAACTAGTAAAGGAAGAGAAAGAAAGAATCAATAAGAGTGAAAACAGAGCATGAAGAAGAGAATCAAAAGTATGTATAATCAAAACTTGAAATTTTATTACATCATAAAGGAGAAGTACAAAGTTCAGAGTTACATTTGATAAAGAAAAATAAATAGAGAGAAAAATACGAACAACTCTACACCTTTTCCTTGTCTCCCAAAACTTTCTTGGGAGGCTGGGATGAGGAGGTAGGTTGCTCAGATGGTACAGATGGTTGCTCGGGAAGTGATGGAAGTTGCTCGTTTGAAACATTGGATGGTTGAAGTTGCTCGCAGGAAGACTGGACAACTGTGGGATAAGAAATTTGATCTCCCATCACCATGGAAGATTCCTCAGAGGCAGCTCCGTCCTCTTCTTCTTCTTTAGGAGTTGGAGGGGGGCCCGGGATGTGTCGCTGAAACATGTCAGAATTTTCATCGACTTTCATCTCTTGCAGAGCAGCGACCCAGCCATCCCTAAAGTATTTATGGCTACCATATTCCACCTGCGACATCATGGCAGCCAGACCTTTATTCCACCCCTTATCCCATCCAGTGCTGAAAGACTTCTTTATAGCCAACTTCCTTTTTGCCTTCTCCGAGGAAAGCCTCTCGGAAAGAAGATCCTCGGCAGCCTTCAGTTTATTCTCCACTTCTTCCTTCTAACGACTTACTTTCCGAAGTTGACCCAACTCTTCCTCAGTAGTTTTGAGCTTACTTTCAAGCTCCTCATCATTTTTTAGTTTCCTTTCGAGCTCGTTATTCTTCTCCTCCAAATCCTTTATTTTCTTCTCCAATCCCTTGGAGACCTCGACAACCTGATTCTTCTCATGTTCAATGGAATTAAGCTTCTTCTCCCAAGTATCTTTATCATCATCATATTTCTGACGAGAATCCTTCAGAGACTGCATCAGACCCACCAAAGCTTCCTCTACACCAGACGAGGAGCTTGAAGCTTTAATAGCTTCATCCTTGTTTAAAATTATATTAAAGCAGGTTACCAACTGTGAAAGGAAAACGATAGCAAGTCAGTGCACAGATATGAAAAGGAAAAAATGAAAGTTGAGGACAATGATACTTACAGAAGCTATATGACGAGCAGCTAATGTGGTAACCATGTCCCGCGAAAGATTTTCTTCAATACCTTGGATCTCGGTAATGATCCAAGACTTCACCGAGCTCATGGCAGAGCTCGGGGCAACAAAAGTGGGAACACCACTAGACGTGGGCTGAGCGATGGATTCAGCCAAATTGACCGAGGAGCTTTTCTTCAGCCTCCTCAGAGGAGCATCAACAGCCTCGACTAAAGATGTAGTTTTAGTCGGAGAGATGAAAATAACCTCGTTTGGAGCAGCGGCCTTACTCGGAGCCACTGGGGGCTTCTCGGCAACTTTCACAGTAGCAGCCGTAGGGGGTGCATCAATTTTCTTTGTCCCCTCTTCTGGGACATCATGTTTAATTTTCTTTGCCTCTCTAGCAACAGAGGCAGATTTCTCGATGAGGGCGGGAGCTCTTCTCCTCTTCATCCTTTCACTCAAGGGAATATGTGACTCAGGTGAAGAACTTGTAGAAGTTGGTATTGGTTCCACGTCGTTTATCATCGGACGAGCAGTAAAAGATGAGGTGTAACTCTTATACTGCAGCAGATATGAAGCTGATCTGATATGCTCATCAGCAACAGACTGATGCAAACCCCAGATAAGTTTTAGATGTTTTAAGTTAACTTATGTCTCTTTTGGAGACCTTCTTTTACTGTCAACTGCAAGTAAATGAAAATCAAAATATCAGTGATACATTTTATCAAACACAAAGGAAGCATAATTTCAAAAATAAAATAAAATAAAAAAAACCTATCCCATTACCATAGGGAGGACATCTAGGACCCTGGTACATATCATTTCCAGTCAGTGGAGGGTGTTGCCAATTTTTCATAACAACCCCGTGCTCGAAATAGTCCCTATTGGCATCAGGGAGATTAACTACTAGAGCCTTATTTAAAATCTAGTTTTTAAACAAAAAGTATTGTCACCAACAGCCCATCTATAACAAAACACAATTTTTGGAATTCCTATACAAGTTCCATGAATTTGATTTAGTCTATGAACTCCGTTAACTATTCTCCACGTATTGGGGGCTATTCTTGCAGAGACCAGGTCAAAATATTGACAGAATTCCAGACATAAAGGGTTTGGGGGAAAAGAAAAGCCACATTCAGCGACAAAGAGACTGGGGAAACAATGTCCCTCAGCCAAACGAAAATAATGTGAAGGCTCAGAAAGTTCCTCCAAAATAACCCATGAAGGAATAGAGAAATCAGAACAAAACTTATCAAGCGACTCAACAGGGTAAACCATGTTGAATAAAGGAAATCAAAGAGAAAGAAGAAGGAAATCAAAGAGAAAGAAGAAGATCTTACAGGAAATGAATGAGTCTGTTGACAACGAATGATGAAAGGGATGAACGCACAGGAGAGAGAGACAATGGAAAACTCAAAGAGACAAATTTAAAAAAGTAGAAGACGAGGGGATTTTTTGCAACGCTTAAATACCTTGTCTTGGGAATGGGTAAAGATAATGATTACAAAAAGAGACGATAACGCTACCGGCGACTAAAAAGACAAAAAGGGCGCGGGAATCGAAGCGGTTATAAAAATTCAAAAAAGTCCGATTTTACGAATTTGGAAAGAGAAATAAATACAAAATAAAATACTTCTAAATTTCAGGATGACCATTTAAAACCGCCATATTTCGAATGTTCCAAACTCCTCAAATCTCGAACTGTGAAACATTGGGGGCTTCTGTTGATACCAAATTTAACCTGCGGACGTGGATTAATCATGAGAAGACACGTGTCAGTCTACGTGGCACCTACAAGCATTTTTATAATCACTTTGGCGTCGAGGAACTCTGCCTCCCCGATCAACTCAGACGCTCCGACCAGCAAGAACTCTCTGAGGAACTTTACTACACCGAGTAACTTATGAGTACCGAGCTACTTAGGCGGTCCGAGCAACTTAGGCGGTCCGAGATGCACCTCAAATAGAGCATTGATAGCAGGATAACCAACAGATTGATTGCTCATTAAATGCTTATCATACAAATGTATACTCCTAAGGGACAACTATGCATTACCTTTTCACATGTACAGCCTGAGGGCTATAAATACATTGATCATCCTCATTGTAAGGGGACCGAAATTTCTTGAGGATACTTATACTTCGAGAATTCCTAAACACTCAGCAATAACAAAACAGTGGACGTAGGGCATTCTTTTAAGGCTAAACCACTTTAAAAATTCCTTTGTCTTCTTTATTTTTATCTGTGATTAAATAA
The DNA here is from genome assembly GCA_949130495.1 of Sambucus nigra. Lineage (NCBI taxonomy): Eukaryota > Viridiplantae > Streptophyta > Magnoliopsida > Dipsacales > Adoxaceae > Sambucus > Sambucus nigra. The sequence continues at coordinate 72,080,846 of OX422224.1, forward strand.
TTAGAGATAATCTAATTTTTTACATCAACAATACTTTTCAAAGTTTTTCACTTTAGTAAAACGTAGGCATCTTTGTAACTATACATTGTTCTTTGTACATTATACATTTTACTAAAATGTTTTTAGGAGTTTTCTAATTTAGTTCCTAACCAACAATATTTTTTTGGTTTAGCCCACTTACATAATTTCTTGGCACTACTCATCCAATATACTTGAACTTAGCATGTGTATATGACAAAAATTCGTGTATATATTATAAAATTCCACATGCAAATTACATTTTTTTTGCTAAAAAAGACCATGTATACATTAAAAAATTTCATGTATACATTGATAAAAATCGGGTATAAATTAAAGCTGTAATTGACCAAAACAAATATGCAAAATTAATGTTTAGTCACTAGGAGCTAAGTATATTTTGCGCTTGGTCCACCTTTTATTTTTCTTTTCCACAATGTCATCTGTGTATGATTTCGACAAATTTTTCTAGAGTTTAGAATAAGAGAAGAAGAGTGTTTGTGAGTGTTTTATATGGTGACAGAATATTTGGAACAAAATAAAAAGATTTAAACTAAATGTTAATTAAAAAAAGCGACGGACAATCCATTGAATAACCACAAAAAATTACCAAACACGGAGTTGAGCCTAAAAAACTGATGTTTCTTATGTAAAGTATGTTGCCATCAGTGTTTATAACTTGTATATTACCGAAAACATAAAATATAAATATGTACACCATTGTTTTGGTAATAGTTATAAATAGTAGGGGTAGCAATTCGTGTTTTTGTGACGAATTTCGTCGTAACATGACCCAACAAGGATTTTTGGGACACAAACATGACCCAATTTCATGCTTTATTACCTACACGAACACTACATGTATAGAACACAAATAACACAGTTACTTAAGTTTTACACCCAATTAAATAAAAATAACCATGATAACCGGAATAAAAACACGATTGACACGATAATATAGGATACCACGACTAACACCACACATAATTTTGACACAAACACGACACGAACACGACAGTTCCTATCAATTCCACTTCATTGAGTGTCTTATTTTCATGTCATTTATATTATTAACATATCACACAATTTTGCCAATTATAGCACTATAATGAGTTATATTAACATGTGAATATATAATTATGAACAATTGATATATTACCACATATTTGTAGTTATTTAACATAGGGGCAACACAATAAATACAAACCACGCATTCCTAACAAATTTTAAAACTGATAAATGGACAAAAATATTGTAGGCGTGTGAGTGTGTGTATATGTTCACACCCATATAGAAAGATAATAGATACATATGCATAATAAGCTTTTGAATAACAATGAAATTGGGGTATAAGATAAAGAGGTTACCCCATAAACAAATCCGCAAGCCTCTTCTTTTATTATCTGTGTTGGAGAATTGCTGTGTAAAAAGTAGGAAAATAAACGTTGTTTTTTGTATTTAACGTAGAGATTGTGTGGTTGCCAAGCAAACGTGCAAGTTTGTTTCGTACTAGGTGACTATATTTCACATCACATATTAGTTAAAATAAACACGTAAATTAGTGGGTTTATTTTAGGGAATTATTTAAAGAGATTTTTCATAAATAAAGATGGCACTAAGTACATTCAAATTATTATTTTATAGGAAGTTTTGGGGAAATTTCCAATCTAACTCAAAATGTATAAAAAAAGGATCAAATACCAAATAGTCCCTCAAACATTTTTTAATATACACTTAGTTCAAGCCTTTTATTTCGTACCAAAAAGTCCCTTATTCTCTTATCTTTAAAAGTCCGCGCCAGTGGCATGGTAAAGCCTTTTTGGCATTGTGAAGGACTTTTTGGTGCAAAATTTGGACTAAACGTGTATTAAAAAACGTTTGAGGGACTATTTGGTATATCCCCTAAAAATAAGACACTTTACATAAGTTTATAAATTTAGTCCCTATACTAAAGACATCATGAAAAATGATCAATATGTCATTTGACAATTCATAAAAAAAACCATCAAATTTTTTAAAGTCCATAAATCCAAAATTCACAAAATTTATGTATTTGAAATCTACTCGTCGAGATCTATCCAACAACACCCATATCTGATTTTTTTGACAAAAAAATCAAAACCGATAAATTTACTATTTCACAAAAACCTCCATTTTTCTGGCGAACACTAAATTTTTTTCGGCGAAAAACTTCCTCTCCGGTGCTAGCAATGGTGCCGCTGGAGCGAACCAAAAAATGAAAGAATTAGATGAAGGGAGAGTGAAACGATGCGAGAGAAACAATCTGGTGAGAATTATGGCGATTTCCAACGAGGATTTCGGCAGTTCGATGAGGATTCCGGTGGGTGGGGTGGGGTGGGGTAGAGGTGGGGTTATATGTTTATTTTTAGAATGAGTTTTAAATGAGTGTAACTAAGGATATAAATATAAATACATCTTTAACTAAAACAGATGAAATTACTAGTTTTGTGTACTCCTAACTCTAAAATGACCACACAAATAAATGTTATTGTACCACATAAACTAAATTTATAAACCTGAAAAGTACGGTCCTAAAAATCCAAATATAGGAAGGAACATGACCTTTACCTTAATTATCTATATTTTATAATACCACTAGCATACAATTCATGTGATGCAAGGACATTTTGAAAATTTTCTTTTAAAGTAAGTTTTAAAATTTTCACTGGATAAGCATTGTCTTTATTGGGATTTTTAATGAAACAATACATCCATATTAGTGAAGAGTAATCAAGAATCGTTTTTGTTGTTGATTTTGTCCAAACAATCATATACTATAAGTCTATAAAGGAGAATCAACAACTAAAAATTGTTATTTATATTGTCGTTGGTATAAAGATGAAATAGATAAAAAAATATTTAAGATTACATATACGCCATGATATATTAAATACCCAATTGAAGATGAGACCAAAACCATATAACTGAATTCATATTCACTTTCAATCATCACGCCTCAGTTTTCATAAACTACTTTACATATGAAAATCATATATTGTAGAATAGTCAACGAAATTCCTAACGCATATTATGTTGTGGTCCAAGAACAATAACAAATGCATGAAAAACAAAAAAGTGGAAGGAAAACTCAAAATTAAGAAAAAGAACATAATGAAAATTTGTTGTATCTAATATACTGGTGGAGTTTGTCTCTATAGCTATGAAACACAAAACCGACTAATGAAATGAATAAAAAAATAATAATATTTAATTATAAAGATAAAATGATATAAAAGTGACAATAGGTAATAGAAATGGGAAAAAAATACCCGATCCCAAACTTTATAGAAACACCGGCTAAATCCATTCCTATAATTGAAACACAATCATTATGTTCAAATAAAGCACAATACATAGTAATAAATTTATATTTGAGACCACAAAAAGATAAGAAGATAAGTAAAATCCTAATTTGGTATCAGAGATTTAGAGCTTTAGAAAGAGAAACCTGCCGAATTCTGACCCAATTCGAATTCTGGTATCAGAGCCAAGATGCTCCTTTCATAGCAATATCAGTAAAAGACTTTAATACCCTTGAGATTTATCCTGCGCATTTACAAAGATATTTTTGGAATCCATCCGGACTACCAACCCATACCCATAACTGATTTAGACCTAGAAGGTTATTTAACCTCACACGTAGATGGTTGTTCACACACTAAGCACATCCTAGCCAAACACGCAGACAGTAGACAAGTTACTTTCAGTGATATCAATAGCATAATAGACCAAAATAAGTTTATCCTACTTATTTTAAGAAAATTATTTAAAAACATCCAAACCTTATATATAGAGATAAAAAAATATCTCTAAAAGAATACAAGAAATAGATAATCCAATCCCAATAGACCTTGTACAAGTACTACAAGATATACATACTAAGACTAATCACATAGAAGTCCTTAAAAAAGACATTTTATAAATTAAAACTCTGACAAAAAATCAAGAAAGTGAGTAAATTAAGATCACCAAGGAACAAGATAAACTTATTCCTAGATTAGAAAATTATCTTTCTAATGGAAATAGTTAGATCAGACTGGAATGAGGTACCTGAAAACTACTCCATTCAGACCCTTGCAGATTTTTACTAAAGAATTCTAGAAAAGATAAATGATGAAAGATTTTATTATCACATAAATGAAAATGAGATGGCTAATGTTGCTAAAGCATCAAGACTTATACTTGAAAGATTAAATTTAACGTTAACCTCAATAGTAGCCACACAAGACTACCATTGTAGCTTTGTTAAAGACTTACAATTAGATTAAAAAGCTAAGACACAAGGATTAAACACCTTTTATACAGACTTTGTTAAAATTCTAACAGAATTTAGCCAATTATCTTAACAATATGGAAAGCCATATCCTATCCAGAATGGATAGTATTGTTAATGAACTATGACTTAATATAGCCCAACCAGAAGAAAAATATGAAGAAATTATAAATGGAATTAAGTTTATATATAATAAACATTCCCTAGCAGAATTAGTCTCTCCGTTTATTCTAACACACTTAGATAAAATAGAGAAATTCGTAGCATCTATAGAAGCTAGAATGGCACAGGAATCTGTGCAACAACAAGAAAAAGATAATGAATTAAAAGATTACATTGCAAAGATTATTAATAATCTTGCTAAAAATAATGAAGATATTAATGATAATGTAAGAAAAGAAAATAAGTTCTTTAAAGAAGAAATCCTTAGTCAAATAAAAGACAAAAAGATTATTCAGACTCTTTAGAAGGAATTGAAAAAAGACTTGAACAAAAACAAGTAACCACCTGTAAATTTAAAGAATCTCCTTATATAGAAACTAAGGAAGGAAAGACCATAACTAGAAGAATTATAAATCATAGATTAGATAAGACTAGTAAGATAGCTAGCCCTATCCCAAATATTGGACATAATAATTTTATGCTTCAAAGACTTAGAGATTCATCCTCCAATGTCAGAACATGGTGGAAAGAGAGAAACTTCACTAACCTTCTTTAATGGAAAGAATGGGGGGAAGTTGACTGGAAAATTATAGAATGCTCTATGCATAATGGACAACTTCCAGCAGTTATATATATAGACTTGTTCAAAGAATGAGCCACTCCCAAAACTCCTAATCATAAGAAATCATGTGTTAGACAAGTCCTATACCGAGCTTCAAGGTTTTGACTCGAAATGGCTAAAATCAAGACGAACAAATAGAAGGTTTTAGGTCCTAACCTTTGGACTCTTTCAAGCAAGAATCCAAGGATTACATAAACCTCAAAATAATATCAACATATCATGTTGTTTAATAGATAAAAAATGGAAATATTTTGAGAAAAGCCTTATTAGGAGAGCCCAATTAGAAATGTCAGATAATATTGGATACTTTAATATTATTCCAGCATTTACAGTAACCGTAGACACAACCAAACACTTTAAGTTAATCTTATATGCTGGTGTCTATGAAGACTATATTATCCCGGACGCTAATATCAATATAGAATTCCAAAGCTATGTAAAATTTTCCCAATTTTCCTATGAAGGAATGCAATCAGGAATTCATAGCGGTAGACTTAATGAAGAAATATTAGTTATAAACAATAATTCAGATTACAATCATACTTACAGTGTTAGGAATACTGGACCTATGAAAGAAAAAGATAAGACCCTTTGGACATTGCCAAAAGTTCCAGAAACTAAGACTATACATATTAAACCTTTGTTTATTAATCAAGATGATGTCACTGGAAACGTTACTATCCAGTTTGGTCCTCCTAAGACTACCAGTAAAAAGTCTCCATACTAAAGAAATTAGATTTAGAAATATGGGAGAAGACATCATCAGTGATCCTTCAGAAGGAGTGCAACACCCTATACTTCTGAGTATTTGAATTTAATTAATTAGTTTTATTTTAAAATATGCGAGAGAAGTAATTTAATTGAATTAAGAAATAATGTACTTATTAATTATTAATCGAGAGTGAGATAAGGATTAATATTATGAATTTGAACTACTAAGTGAATAGTAAATAACGTATGGAAATCACTATGTGTAATAGCGAGTGATATGGCGTAATTGGAATTATCTCAACGGGGAGTCGCCCATAGACTAATTTGTGGTCGAGATGTAATAATTATGTAGAGTGACTCGGATGATGATTTTGAGGTCAAGGGTGACTCCGAAAGGGTCGAAATAGTCGAAATAGTATACTCAAGGGTGCCGATTGGGTCCCGAGGCATTTTTAGGCTAAATCGGCACCGTATATGGGTGCTTTAGTCATTTGGGAAATGAGGGTTAGGACACCTACGAATTTCTAAATCCTTTATCAAATGTTAGATAAGAGGGTCTAGGGTTAGAAACTCAAACTACAACATGAATCCATTGGAGAGGAAAATGAGAAAATTCTTGTAGGTTTTGAAGAGTTCTTGAGAGGTTGATGTTCTTGCACCATAATCAAGCTTGGGGTGATGATTGGAAGAGAAGATCATCAATCCATCATCCCAACAACGAAATCAAACCCTACTGATCACAGATAAGTGATTTATTGCAATTCAATATGAAGTTATAATGCCCATGTGACTAGGGTTTTAATTATATTGATTAAATAAATGTTCTTGGAAGAAAAGAATGATTTTTATACATGACATGGGTACGGATTTCATGTGGAATGATTCAATATATGTATAGGATTAGAAATCAGAAGATATGTGAGTAGTACTAAAAATTGAATCTGAGTTTTTGAATGAATATGTGGGAAGAACACAAAACTAGGGTTTTTGATGATTATGAGTTTGATTTATTCTTGAATGAATTTCTTGAGGATTTAATGTGTTTAGAACGTTAAAAATAATCCTAATGCGTGTATAAAAGCTTTGGAAAATTTGGTTTCGAATTTAGTGAAGAAACAAATACGACACATGTGTGAAAATGGTGAAAAACGCATGAAAAAACAACGAAGACGACTGGGTGCAAATCGAATTGATTTGACCCAAGAACGAATAGATTCGGCAAGGCGAATCGATTCGATATTTGGGCGAATCGATTCGACCCTGCCAGTTTTGCCTATTTTGCCTATTTAATCCTTAAAACTTTGAGTAAATGATTGGGTGACCTTTGGGGCCTCTTTAAATCAATACGAGGGACTTATGGGATTACAGTAGGACCTTGATAAGGGCATATGGTATTCTTAGTGAGAGAGTTAAGACTAAAATGATTCGGGTTTAAATTTTAATTAATTCGTGAGAATTAGAATGTAATTGCGAGAAAGCGTGAGTGAGCTTATGGCATGAACTAGTAGGGTAAGGAAGACTTAGCTACTGAAATTGAACAAGGGGTAACTAGGGCCCTTAAAGTAGAGATTAGTACACCATTACATACGATTGTGAGAATAATCATAAGTTGAATGTACGGTGAGTATTCGGGTGATATATACTATGTACAACTGATGATAATTAGGTTGTATGAATACCTACTGAATATATATAGGTTGTGTGTGTACCTATTATATAATCGATGATATTTGTCAATATACCTACGTTGCCTACTATCACAAAGGTTCCCGCTCAGTGGGTGATCCCACCTTGCCAATTCCATGGAGGTCTGAATTTGTGCCCCAAGACATATAACTTAGGGCAGCTCACTATGTGTTGTGTATTAGTGTGTCTGGCATGTCGCTTAGGTACATTAGGTATGTGTGTAGCCCAAAGGCTTAGAACTATGTTCGCCTCCATTGTTTTATATTTGATTTTGGGTTCGAGGAGATGTACCGAACCATTTGTCCTTATTTAATACGATCCTTTTGAGCGATGTTGTAGTGTTATATATATAAATATATATATATATATATATATATATATATATATATATATATATATATATATATATATATATATATACCAATGTGAATATTATACTTATGTGTGACAGTAGACAGTTAGATAATGGAAATCTAAAGATTGAATTAAGTAGTGAAACTTAACTAATGGAAAAATGAGAATGGAAGTGAAATGATAATTTTAACTATTATAACGTATGAGAACCGTTAACTAATGGGTGAAGTACTATATGGGCGGTACGGTAATAGAGAAATTCTCGTATTAAGAAATACTTAAGTGTAGTTAGCTTGGGTAGAATAGGTAGGTGGGCTAAGTATAAACGTTAGGCGTACACAATAGTTGAGGGGTGAGAAAACTCAAGTGTGTGTACATGAACCTAACATGAGTAATTAATAATTCATTTTATATTATGATAAATACTTGCTAAATATTTTGAAAATGTTTTAGGTTCTAACCCTTGCTATAAGATCTTTTCAAAACATTTTAGGTGTCCAGCCACAGGGATGTCCGACTTGATGATTCTTTATAGGGACGTATAGCTACAGCGCTGTGGAGGCTTGCAGAGTTTTGCTTTGAGACATTTATCATTTCATTCCGAGCATATGAGTTTTCAGCATTTTAGTTTGGGCATGTTGGCTCCATCTAAGACTTCATTCATTTAGTATTTCACTTTCAGACTTGTATTCAAATATTCTATTTGGTTGGATTTATTATTCTGGTTTTGGGATTTAGCCGATGGTTTATTTGGCAAGACTTTATTTATTTATTTACTTGAGATGGTTTGAACTCTAGTATTATGTGAATGTTGTAATCTACTTTTTCTCACATATTATTTGTCTGTTTAATGCAAGATAAAATTTGGCACCGGCTTAATTAACTAATAGGTGATTAGTAATTAATTTGGTTTCGATAGTGATTCTAAGAATGAACCATTTTGTAAATCCAGTTTTAATTTAATAAAGGCCTGATCTCCCGGTATTTAATTTGGCACCGGTTTTAGACCTTATTCATAATTTTGTCTTGTTTACATAGATGATATTCTTCTAGCCAACAAGACGGAATTAGAACATGTAGGCCATCTTAAAAAGATTATCTCAGAATTAGATAAGCATGGAATTGTTATTTCCGAGAAGAAAATGCAATTATTTTAGACTGAAATATACTTTGTGGGAATGCATATAAATAAAGGAATAATATCCTTAACATAACACATAACCAAAAAGATTCTTAAATTCCTAGACCAACTTAAAGATAGAAAACAATTACAACCATTTTTAGGATTGCTTAATTGTGCTGCAGACTTTATTAAGCATCTTGCTTTAAAAGGACAAAGCCTAACATCCAAACTAAAAGAAACAGATAGGACTAATCCTTTTTAATGGACTAAAAATGATTTTCAAGTAAGAAGACAAATCAAAGAAGCAGTAAAAAATACTCCTTTACTTGCTAATGTCGAAGACCAGTTTATAATAGAAACAAATGCCTCTGATAAACAATGGGGAGCAGTGTACTTGGCCATTGATCATCAGACAAAAAAGAAGAAACTTTGTAGATATTGTTATGTAACTTTTACAGATCTAGAAACAAGATATATTTCCAATGAAAAAGAAGTACTAGATATAGTTGGGCTATAAAAAAATATTATTTTTCTTATACCTAAGCATTTTACTGTTTATACTGAATCTTCTTATGGAGTAAAATTCAGAGACTTAGACCTATCAAAATTAAGAACTAATAAACTAATTGATGGAAAAAATTTCTTAATGAATATGACTTCTCTTTTATACATATTAAGGGAAGTAAAAATACCATTCCAGTCATCATATCTAGTGAACCATTGTTTGTTAATCCTAAAAGGATTTCTTGTTTTATATTACAAACAGAAGACTTAGACATCATGAGTTCCTCTAGAACAAATAGACTAGATAAAGAAGATATTGCAGACTACCTTAGACACGTAAGACCAAATGCTGGTAAAATGCAAAGACACACTCAGACCCATATTCAAGACTCCCAAGAAAGACCAATACTTGAAAACTTTGATGACATTCTAGTTCTGCCTAAAAAATCTAGAATGAAATTGTTTCCCAGAATAGACTTATCGAGAAAATGTATTTTCCTCAATATAGACCAGACCAAAGATACCCAGACTTGATAAAATATAGATAAGAATTTTTTAATGATGAAAATACTATTATTGATGCCCTATGGTGGAACGTAAAGAACAAACTATGGGTAGAATTCAAATAAAATTTGGTAGCTATTTCTAGATTTATGAGAACTCAAAGACTTGCAGTTGCTCAAATCAATAGTACTGCTATTCCTAGACCACAGACTCAAGAATATGCTCAAACTATTAGACAATCCTCCAAAACTAGACCAGTTAATAATTTTTATTATCAGCAAAAGACTTTTAAGACTAAGATTGTTATACCGTTTGGTAATTATAATCTCCCATTTTCAAAAGACTGTCAGAAAGAGGGTGATAGCATTATTAAACATTTCAATATGTTATTATCTAAGATTAATGTAGATGACTTAATGATTAGGGGCTTTGTAACACCCCAAGACTTTTGAGACTGAGAAATTTAATTTTGGGAAAATTAAATTTAATTAAATTGGAGAATTTTAAAATTTGGGAATTTAAGTCCAAAAATAGAGGACGTTTCAAAGTATTCCGGATGATATTTTTGAGGGTACCATCGATCCCGGAAGGGTCGAGATAGTCAAAATGACTGTCATTGGGTCTTATTTCGGCTCCGGAATGTTTTTAAGTTGTTTTGACTTGAATTGGAGTCAACGAGACATTTAAAGTGTGTATTAAAATTTAAAACTGGGATTTTGTTTTAAAAGGATTGGGAGGCTTACGGATGAAGCCATTTCTCATTTGAGAGAAAGAAAGAAAAAGCCCTAGAGAGAGAAGAAGAAGAAAGGAAGAGAGAGAGGAAGAAAAAGCTTGGGATTTCCGGCCCAACCGCGACATCGAGGATGATCCAACCTCTACAAATCTGAGGCAAGTGTTTAATCTTGCTAAATAGCTATTTGTGTATTTCATTTCATAAATTGTGGGGTAAAGAAATGGTTTTTGGGTATTAATGTCAAAACCTAGATTTTAGGTTTAATCTTGAAATCAATGTTTAAATTGAGTATTAATGACATAGAAATGATTGGGATCATCTTTGGGTTGGTTAATGGGTTTAAAATCATGATTTGATGAAGGAATGGGGGTTGGAATGAGGAATTTAGGGTTTAGAATTCGTGGGTTTTGAAGAAACAGATGAAACCTTCAAAAATTGCAGGTCCGAATCGATTCGCCCCCTCAAGCGAATCTATTCGGTGTGGTAAAATTAGCAGGTCTGCATTGACCGAATCGATTCGGACCCCAAGCCGAATCGATTCGGCCTATTGCAGAAGCCCAGGTCTTTGGACCCGAATCGATTCGCCTGGGAGGCCGAATCGATTCAAAAACAGGGCATTTTGAAGTATTTTCTCCATAGTGATTTCAAACCCTTTTTGGTTGGGTTTATTGATTTGGGGGCTTTCTCTTAGGATGTAAAAGATATATTCTTGGAGTTACATATGGATATTGGGGGAGAACTCTTTGAGGTTGGAATTTACCAGTTATAGATAAAGGTATATACATATATATATGTTTGAGGTTGAGAACTCTTAGAGAGTGAGGGGTCTCCTATCCTTAGAAATATTTAGACTAAGGAATAAATGATAACCGATAGGAGTAAGGATTCATAAAATACAATTGAACCATAGGTAAAAGTGGGAAACCGCGTGCGGGTGTATTATCGACTAGGATAAGCGGTAGCGTAAATTCTAGTTAGGATAGTTTATACGCAATTATGGGGATATGGCCAGTGAGATTCCAATACTTGAAATAAGGTTGGAATAAATTGAGGTTTTAGACTATTAAGTCCAGTTAATGCATATGGTTAGATAGTACTAAAGATAATTATGTACTTTCACATTTAGAGGTGAAAGGTGTAGTGATGGATTTCTACACAAATTCTTGGGTGGTAATCCTAATGTTGAATGCATATGTATAGATATAAACATATGTTTTTGGGAGACTACTCATCATAGGAAGATGATTGAATATGTTTCAAGTATGGAATTATATTCACATATCAAGGTAAATTTAATGGAAATGGTAGTGACGGCTTGTATATTGAGGACTACGTATACTTATAGCCAGGTATATATATATATATCTTATACATATGAACGAGAATTAGTTTATATATATATAGATAAAGGATATGCGAATAGGTGCTGATGTATATATATATCTGTATGTATATAGATATATGGATATCTTTATATTGTGGGCATACTTGGTATGGATATTTAAACCGTATATGATGGTTTATTACTTGATCATATGATTGGATCATATGGATTATATATTATGCATGTAAATGATATATACTTAATTGGTTAAGCATACCTCGCTCATGCTATCATTGGGAAGTTGCGCGCGTAGAGGGTGAGCATCCTGGTTAGAAAAGCAGGGTGTGGATATTCCCCAGGTCATAGTCGTCCCGTGTGTTACTATATGATATATATATTTATTTTGGGATGAGACGTGGTGGGTATGTTTCGTCTCATTGCCGGTTTGGAGCTATGACCGCTTCCTGGGACGTCGTGTGCGTGAGTTTACCACGAGATGGGTGTCGTTTAGTCCCACCATGGTGGCCCCAGTTTTGCTACGTGAGCCGGGCACTGGGAAGATGATAGCAATGACGCAGTTTATCGGCGATATATATAGCCGGGTATATTATGTGCATGTCCTTGTACATCATATGTAGTATGTACACTTGGCTATTGGATTGATGAGGATGATATATATATACGGTTAGAAATAAATACCTATATATATATATATATATATATATTTATATATATATCCTATAGACGAAAGGATATGGGCTTTTATGAAGTACATCTTAGATGATAATGATGTACTAGACTGATGGGGGGTGATGTATCGCACATAAGGTATTATTTCGATTACATCATCCCAAGGATATTATTGGAGGTTCTTCTATTTTATCTTATTTGTTTTCTTTCTTTTCTTTCTTTCTTTCTTTAGTAGTTATAGTTAGTAATAATGGTAGTATTTACTTGTATGTTGAGGATTATGGATCTCTAGGATCGACATTGCCCAGGAGTAGTGTAACGAGGTGGTTCCTTGTTTGGATTTCGCTTTGCGAGACACCTCATGCACGAAACGCAGTGCCATGTCGAGATTTGAGAGAAGTAATCCCATAGGTGGCATCGCGGATCTCTGGTCTTGACCTTGTCAGGAGTAGTGTAACGGGGCGGTTCCTTGTTTGGATTTCGCTTTGCGAGACTCCCCACGCACGAAACGTAGTACAATTTCGGGATTAGAGAGAAGTCTTGCCAATATTCCATGTGCATATTATTAAGTATATTAATTCTTACGTTTTTAGCCTATGTAGGTATATATATATATATATATATATATATATGTGTGTGTGTGTGTGTGTGTGTGTGTGTGTGTGTGTGTGTGTATGTATAAGGGTAATCTTTTAGGAACTATGATAATTATAATTCATGAGATGATTAATCGGAATTCATTAAGCCTTTTATGGCATAATTGTGTAATCATAGTCTAATAGGATTAAAAATGGGTGGATCCTTAGATTATGACGGGAAGGTAGCTCTCGTGGATATAGGCTAGGCCTGATAAGTTAGGTTGTCCTAAAATCAATGGGGGTAATTTAACTAAAATTTGAGGACGCGAATAGGTGCGCGCCTTTAGATGAGAGGTGAGTTGGGGTTCCACGAGAGTGCGGTCTCACTTAATTATGAAATTAAGTACACCGGTATTTATTATACACGGTTAACACACTTGCTAAATATTTTACACATTCGGGGCTCTGACCCGTTTACTTCTCCCTCCTTCTTGTATATATATATGTTACCACAGGTATCCTACCGCATGGATGCCGGATGATCTTCTATCCTGAGTCTTGGGAGCCGTGACAGGTGCGGACTGTTGCGGGATGTTTCATGTAGCCGCTTCCTACTTCTTTAAAATTCTAGGTAGGATTCATGTTGTATATCGGGTTTGTACCCATGGATATTTATATATATGTTTATATTCATTCCATTTCTGTTATTGTATTTGCTGTGATCCGACAGCTTATTCGGATCTATTTTTTGTAGTGCATACAGTTGTATTTAATTGGTTCATTTTATTTATTATAGTTCCTTCCTGCATCTCTCCTACTCATTAGTAGTTTTATAGTGTAGGGTTGTTGTATGTTGCAAGTTTTAAATTTTTATAACATCTCGCTTATATGATTTCGGGTAGTTAGTCCTATATTATATAGTACCGTTAGTTGATGTTGAGACTGGACCATCTGGAATTCCTGATTTAATATAGTATAGGGCTGGCCACCCGTTATTATTTTAGGCGGGGTGTTACAGATGGTATCAGAGCATCAGGTTCTAGAGTCCTTAGGATATGTGCTAGTTTCTGCATTCTTCCGTTAACGTTCTTGACATAAAGCCCTATAATTAGGACTGTTATGTTCACCGCGTTGTTTTCTTCTGTGAAGTATATTCACTTGATTGGCGTTCTGATAACAGTTGCTCTTATTTCGTTTCAGACGTCGCCTAGATTTTGTCGTCTAGGAAAGAATAGGTTTAGAAGTACGGAACCCATAGCATATTTTGGGTACGCTTTGATCGGGGGTAGTTGTTTTCCCCTATTCTGGAGGAGATATTGAGGAGATTTCCAGCAGTGGTTCGAGGTGATTTATCGGCAGTTGAGTAAGAAAGGAAATTTACTCGAATGGCGAATCTTGGTCTTAGTAAGGAATGTCCGAGGAGAGGCATGTAGTGTAGTCCTTGGGAGGTTTAGATTGAGAATCTGTTAACCTTAGTTAGGAAACCTGATTTTGGTGACTCTTACCGATGTGAGGTAGGTGGAGTTGTCCCAATATTGGGAGTATTGCCTTCTGGGAAGTGGGAGTAAGAAATTTGGAGACTCAGTTTCGTTGTGTAGGACTGAGGGAGTTTTTGGTTGTCGCCATCGTGTTTATCCTTCAAAATGGTTAGGAAGGATTTTGAGGAAGATGTTTCTCTTGTGAAGAAATAGGCTTAGGGATAATGATTTTTCCTGGAAGGAGTTGAGGACCCTGAGTTGAGATTCTAGGGTGAGGGGAAACCATGAGGTTATGGAATTGTAAGGTAGAATACCTTTCTTTGGGTTTGAGTTACGTTTTGGGTAATAATTGGGAACATCGCCCTTAAGGCATGATGGGTAGTTAGCCGCTACACCGCTAGGGTGTATGGAATTTTTTCCTAGAGGAGGAAGTGAGCAAGTGTGGCCTTGGTATGACATCTTTTGAGAAGATACACCTTTTCATAACTGAGAGGTTCAGGGTTTGGTAGATTTATGAGGAGCGGATAATTTAGATCATAGTTGTGCTAGTTTTGAGAACTAGATATTGGCTAGAGTATTGTATTTGTTGAGGCCTTGTGTCCTAAACATAAGGTGTTTGTTTGGCGTGTCGAAAGACGCGGGATTGCTTTATATATATTATTGTTGCGAAGGCCCTCGGGCAATATTTAAAATACGGAAATATTTCTTTTTATAAAACCTTAACCCTGGTTCAACTAATCTCAATCCCCGACCTAGCTACACAGTAGTGTATTAGGAGGGTTCCTTGTTTGGATTTCGCTTGCGAGACCTCCCCCGCACGAAGGTGGCTAGTGTCAGGAATTGAGGAGAGTTCAACCAGTGGAAATTTTCAAACTTTATATTTAGTATATCGTTATACATTTTATTACCGAGGGTTATCTTACAATTTTGAGGCTAATGGAGCCTGATTAAGATTTCACGAGTAGGAACTCGGGTACAGGGTGTATGGGCGCCCTAGGTAGCTAGTTGATTTTAGGGATCGGTAAGGATCTATATAGCTCGACGTGAGAACTAGAAAGGATTGGCAAAGTGATCTTGAGGATTGAAATAAGGACTAGATGATATTGAGGTCCTAGGCATATCTTAAATTTCGCGGACGAAATTTTTGTAAGGGGGGAAGATTGTAACACCCCAAGACTTTTGAGACTGAGAAATTTAATTTTGGGAAAATTAAATTTAATTAAATTGGAGAATTTTAAAATTTGGGAATTTAAGTCCAAAAATAGAGGACGTTTCAAAGTATTCCGGATGATATTTTTGAGGGTACCATCGATCCCGGAAGGGTCGAGATAGTCAAAATGACTGTCATTGGGTCTTATTTCGGCTCCGGAATGTTTTTAAGTTGTTTTGACTTGAATTGGAGTCAACGAGTCATTTAAAGTGTGTATTAACATTTAAAACCGGGATTTTGTTTTAAAAGGATTGGGAGGCTTACGGATGAAGCCATTTCTCATTTGAGAGAAAGAAAGAAAAAGCCCTAGAGAGAGAAGAAGAAGAAAGGAAGAGAGAGAGGAAGAAAAAGCTTGGGATTTCCGGCCCAACCGCGACATCGAGGATGATCCAACCTCTACAAATCTGAGGCAAGTGTTTAATCTAGCTAAATAGCTATTTGTGTATTTCATTTCATAAATTGTGGGGTAAAGAAATGGTTTTTGGGTATTAATGACAAAACCTAGATTTTAGGTTTAATCTTGAAATCAATGTTTAAATTGAGTATTAATGACATAGAAATGATTGGGATCAACTTTGGGTTGGTTAATGGGTATAAAATCATGATTTGATGAAGGAATGGGGGTTGGAATGAGGAATTTAGGGTTTAGAATTCGTGGGTTTTGAAGAAACAGATGAAACCTTCAAAAATTGCAGGTCCGAATCGATTCGCCCCCTCAAGCGAATCGATTCGGTTTGGTAAAATTAGCAGGTCTGCATTGACCGAATCGATTCGGCCTATTGCAGAAGCCCAGGTCTTTGGACCCGAATCGATTCGCCTGGGAGGCCGAATCGATTCGGAAACAGGGCATTTTGAAGTATTTTCTCCATAGTGATTTCAAACCCTTTTTGGTTGGGTTTATTGATTTGGGGGCTTTCTCTTAGGATGTAAAAGATATATTCTTGGAGTTACATATGGATATTGGGGGAAAACTCTTTGAGGTTGGAATTTACCAGTTATAGATAAAGGTATATACATATATATATGTTTGAGGTTGAGAACTCTTAGAGAGTGAGGGGTCTCCTATCCTTAGAAATATTTAGACTAAGGAATAAATGATAACCGATAGGAGTAAGGATTCATAAAATACAATTGAACCATAGGTAAAAGTGGGAAACCGCGTGCGGGTGTATTATCGACTAGGATAAGCGGTAGCGTAAATTCTAGTTAGGATAGTTTATACGCAATTATGGGGATATGGCCAGTGAGATTCCAATACTTGAAATAAGGTTGGAATAAATTGAGGTTTTAGACTATTAAGTCCAGTTAATGCCTATGGTTAATCGGAATTCATTAAGCCTTTTATGGCATAATTGTGTAATCATAGTCTAATAGGATTAAAAATGGGTGGATCCTTAGATTATGACGGGAAGGTAGCTCTCGTGGATATAGGCTAGGCCTGATAAGTTAGGTTGTCCTAAAATCAATGGGGGTAATTTAACTAAAATTTGAGGACGCGAATAGGTGCGCGCCTTTAGATGAGAGGTGAGTTGGGGTTCCACGAGAGTGCGGTATCACTTAATTATGAAATTAAGTACACCGGTATTTATTATGCACGGTTAACACACTTGCTAAATATTTTACACATTCGGGGCTCTGACCCGTTTACTTCTCCCTCCTTCTTGTATATATATATGTTACCACAGGTATCCTACCGCATGGATGCCGGATGATCTTCTATCCTGAGTCTTGGGAGCCGTGACAGGTGAGGACTATTGCGGGATGTTTCATGTAGCCGCTTCCAACTTCTTTAAAATTCTAGGTAGGATTCATGTTGTATATCGGGTTTGTACCCAAGGGATATTTATATATATGTTTATATTCATTCCATTTCAGCTATTGTATTTGCTGTGATCCGACAGCTTATTCGGATCTATTTTTTGTAGTGCATACAGTTGTATTTAATTGGTTCATTTTATTTATTATAGTTCATTCCTGCATCTCTCCTACTCATTAGTAGTTTTATAGTGTAGGGTTGTTGTATGTTGCAAGTTTTAAATTTTTATAACATCTCGCTTATATGATTTCGGGTAGTTAGTCCTATATTATATAGTACCGTTAGTTGATGTTGAGACTGGACCATCTGGAATTCCTGATTTAATATAGTATAGGGCTGGCCACCCGTTATTATTTTAGGCGGGGTGTTACAGGCTTCTTCAAAGATGTTCCAAAAATTTATCTTTTTGGAGAGGCAGAGATGGCACACATAACTCTTGCAGACTATGGGTTCATTGGAGTCATCTAGATACCAACTATAGAAGACTATATTACTCTTGAAAAAATAGTCCATGAGCATACCAAGAAGATAGAAGAATTTTTTTCATTATTCGCCAGAATTTACAAGATTACTCCAAGTTCTTGTAGAAGAAAAAGAGTTGAAGGTTTTAGATTCTCCACTTTTTCATTTGAAGACATTAAAGCTCTATCTAAAGATGAGACTAAATACCTAATTGTTAACAAGACCAAACTAGAAATTTCCTAATCCATGGAGATAATAGAAATTATGGAGTTATTGATAAGTTAAGAAAGATGGTATACTGTGTGCTATAAGAAAGACGTGACCATCCAAGCAGATGAGACATTCAATGGAAGGCTCAAAATGGAATCCAAAGAAATGGTAGAGGTATCTTTACCAGCCAATATTAGAGTAGTGGGCCTCATTGATGAATACTACGACAACAATAATGCTCTACTAGACAATGACAAAACATAAAAGACAATGAAAGAAACAGATGAGACAGAAAAGGGACCCACCTTATTCAATTAGTTACTAAAGATAGAAGATGCAATTATTTAGAATTTTTAAAGTATAAGATTCATTATCATAAGGGGATATACTTGATTTTTGCATGGGCCATTAGATTGAATTATTCGCAAGACCTTAAAGCTTCTTTACATGAAGACAAAGACTTTGGCCAAAATTATTGATAGATGATGCATCTGCTTTAAGTAAAGTAAATAATTAAAGATTTTAATAATCGTATTATCCAGTTTTAGCAGTCGGTAGATAGTCATCTGTATATTCCTTTATTTATAAAAGGGAACTTGGTATGTTAGGAGAGGTATTAGAAAAAAAGGGAGAGAGGTCTCAGGAGATAGTAAGAGAGAGAATAATCAGTAAAATAATACGTATATTAGTAAGTAAACGTCTTACAGTTAGGGGGGGGGGGCGTGCGAGTTGTATTTGCCTATGTTATGTAATAAAAGTATTTTCTTTTTAGAATTTCTTTTGTTATGTTGTTATTATTCTCCAAATGTCTCCAACTTTCTGTTCCTAGAGGACTATTGTGTGGAACCTCTGGTGTAGCACATGTAATACCCCTTATTTATGAGTAATTATTTTTATATTAAATTGCCATGTGGGTTCATTTTATAAAATAAAGGAAGTTGAAGTAAATATTGCTTTAAGTGATTTAAGAGATAATATTTAATGAGTTTTTCATATTTACAAGTAATCGAATGTAACTGGTGTAACATTATGTTTTGTTGTGTCGCTGTACTTTAAGCGGTCATTATGATTTATATTCCACTTGAATTATTATTTAAGAGTTAATATAACATTGAAACATGAAATAATGAACGATATCCCGGATTCCAGTTTAGAGGGTACGGTCAGTCCGAAAATGGTTGAGAGAGTCAAAATAAGTACCAGTTGTGTTTTTGAGTTCCGGGTACTTTTGACTTGTTATAACTTAATTATGATATTATGAGTCATTTTAAGTGTGTAGTAGCATTTAATGTTGGACTTAATGTATTTTGGGTATTTTAGTATTGCAAGAGAATTTATATCTCATTTATGTTTCTAAACCTAGAGAGAGTTAGAGAGGGAGAGAGCTTGGGAGAAAGAAGAGAGAAGAAGAGATTTGGTGATTTGTGCTTGGAAATTGTTTCAACGATAAGAGAATTCGTGGCTACAATCTTGAGGCAAGTTTCTAACTTGCATAAGTATATGATTGAGTGTGAATAATGTGTATTTATAGTTGTATTCTTGAGTTTGAACCATTGGTGGAATATGTTGATTTTGTTGGTTAAATCCAATATTATAGGATCTAGACTTGTTTTTGAAGAGTGAGTGGCCTGATATGTGTGTTTTCTTTCAAAACCACTTTTTCTTCGAAAAAGATCCAACTTTTAATTATGCACCAAACCAAGTTGTGAAATCCCAATTCTCACTTTAAACCAATTTTTATCTTGATTAATCCTAAAACATGCATCTAGTGATTAAAGCAAGTAAAGCAAAGTAAAGAACACTCACAACGTCGGAAGTACGAGGAAAAAACCCAAAGTGGGAAAACAACCTCGGACGGCCCAAGCCAGACAATCACTATGAATAATGGTTTTACGAAGACAGATTAGCCTTACACTAAGACTCAATCCCCACGGGTCTTGACGCTCCTTATGATCTTCAACCGTTCTTCAATAGTGCCCACACAGAAATTCCGTCTTCTACGATCTCTGTCCATAACACACGCCTCCACGTATGTCTCGGTGTCCACCGATATGGCTTTGATACGCCTACGATGTTGAACACGATGTCCGTCGCTTCTTTACCGCAAAACCCTTTATGTTCAATGTTTGGAACAAATAACTTTGGTGCAACAAGATCACGTAAACATATAGGAATGATAACTCGGATCTTTACAAACTCTAAGGATGTGTTTAAGACTTTTAAACCTTAGAAAACATGTGCAAAGAAGGTTCTGGTTTGTAAAACAGTTTTCCAGAAAGCACACCTTACGAAATTATGATGCAAACACTGTTTAAATAGGATTTAAACGCTGCCTCGATAAACATGTCGTTCGAACGACTTAAGCATGCCGTTCGCGCGACATTGTATCTCGTTCGAACGAGATCCAATGTCGCTCGAGCGACCTCGTGAAAGTTTTACTTTCTTTGACTTTCGGATAAAAACGTCTCTTAACAAAGAGATTCAAATTAGTCAAACTCTATTTGGATCTTATCATCATAAAACGAAGTTTAAACATTTTAAACACTTTTAAAACATTTAAAAACATTTTTCTTTATAAAAATGACATCCTTATCTTTTATAAAATAATTATGAGCACCATTAATTATACGCATTCATACCTAAGTGATCTCGATATGAAATTAACTTTGAAGATGAGTAAACTTGCACCAAATAAACATCGGCATGATTAAATCTTTGAAGCTTTCCCATGACGTCTTCAATTTCTTCAATACGTCATAAGCCAAGTGGGATCTTGACAAAATAAACATCTCTCCCTATGAAATACTACAAACACAGTTTTGTTCACGGAATTAAGTCAAAACAATACAGGGACTCAGTTGGAAATTTATGTCCTTACAAATCTCCCCCTTTGAATATTCCGGGGAAAAACTAAACCAGTGAAATGCCTAACCAGGTCGTCAAGCCGTATGACGCCTAAATCCCATCCCATAAACCCAAAATCAAAAATACAGGATACGAACTAGAATATGTAGCACCGACAAGCATGAACTGTCTGAATGTGATGTAGTCTTGAAATCTCGAATTGCTGAAGCATACCTACACACATGAAACAGACAAACAAATACCAAGTGAAGTATGGAGGAACAAATGATACCAATTTATATTTCTAATAAGAACAAATCATTTGAAACATGTGAGCAATTATTTGATACCAATTTGAAACAAATATAATCAAACAATATGCAAATCCAGATATCAAAAATAGCGCTCAACAAATCTCCCCCTACATCACATACCAAATCTCTCCCCCTTTTTGTCTCGAATAGATAATCCGGTGAAAAGATAAACCAATATGAAATATCTAGCATGAGAATATGATACCAAATAGAATCAAGTTGATACCAATTGTAAAAAATGAAAACTGCTAGATAAACATTAAACCACTAGCTAAAAATGATCAAGTAATGACAAATCAGTGGCTAGAAAACCAAGGAATCACACAAAGAGTATACCAATCAAATCAAGTGCGATAAACGAACTCATATGAAAAATACCAATTTGGAACATAGAAGGACCTGCATATAAACCAGTTAATCCAAAAAATACTTCCTGTAGTACCAAAAATATATCAAATTAAGCCAGAGGACTGCAAACCAATCAAAAGTCATTTTTGACCCAATCGTTCGAACGAGCCAGGTAATTCTCTCAAACAAGATGAGGAAATCACTCGAACGAAGGACAGAAGTCATTCGCGCGAGACGCAATGTCATTAGAATGACTTCTCGCGGCCTACCAAAATTTTCCAGTTCCCCAGAAATATTATAAAGTATTGCCCAGTGAAAAAATTTCCACAAAAAAATTCCAGGAAGGGCCTGACAGATGCAAAACAATGCTAAAACAGTAAGCTTTTAACAAAAAATGCAAAAACTCACAAAAACTTAAAATGCAAGTTACATGCAAACATAGTACCTATGTGCTCAAACATGGACATCGAATGAATGGGCGTGAAACTATAACAAATGAGACACAATTCCAACACATCAAAATGATCAAGAAGCTCTAATTGATAGCGATAAATCATCAAACTTTATCATAGCCATATGACAATTAAAATGTGAGCTTAATGAATTAAACATACTACATGAACACAAATCCAGAATTTTGGCGATTCTAAAAACAATAGCATCAAATTCCAATGTTTCAACATTAGGATTAGTTGTGCAAACCCGTTTAAATTTTCTCCAACCAAACACCCTCATATAAACATACGTTTTCAAGTTCTTTTGAGGTTTCTAGCATTCTCAACTTAGATAAAATCTTATTGGCCCTTATCTTAGCGTATTACATTTTCTTTTTGGGCTCTTTTAAACGGTGGCTTTCACGATGAGTTAATTTTGAACTCTCGTAGCCCTTTCCCGTGAATCACTCATCATCATTTTTTTTTAATTCATATCCTCACAGTAAACGGTTATTACATGCACACTTCTCCTTAAGTTTACTTAAGCATAGATGACAAGATTGAGATAATAACGCCTAACCAAATTCAAATATGCAAGAGAAGTCAAACATCCATATAAACTCGTGCATGTGTGCAATGTTAGCATATTTACAAAGTCGAATCAATATGCATATCAACTTCGAAACAACCCCATATAAACAATGGTTAAGATCATTCTAAGCTTCGATAATAATGACCAAATGTCCTAGCCACATGGATAATGAGACGATGGCGGGGGGGGGGGGGGGCATGCACACCAATATGCCATATCAAACATGTAAACTCAAAAACAAAAAATAAAAAAATCTTTTTGGCTTTTCAAACATATTTTGACTCAAAGCAAAGAAAAATATTTTTGGATTTTCAAAAGTTTTCTCAAAAACAAAATCTTTTTGTATTTTTCAAAGAAGACTCAAACAAAAGAAAACTATAATACAAAATGATAAACATGTCATGATACTAGCAATGAATATATCATGAAGCAAACTAGCATATGACAAACATGGCAACACTATCATCCTTTAGATTTAGCATGAGAAGAATCAAGTGCACCCAAACGAGAATCGTGAAGTTTAATTCCTAAAGTCATTAAATCCGATTTCCTAACCCAAGTAGGTGTAAAACGGCTCATGGGGGTTTGGGTAACCCGGGCAACTTTATTCCTAAACTTCCTAGGAGTTGTCTAAGGTCATAACAATAACGCCTAAGGTGTCCTTTCCTACCACAAAATGTGCAAGTGTAGCGGTGGTGGGAATGATTACCTTTATGTGGACCTTTTCTAACCATCCTACTGTTTCTCACACGTGCGGGGAGAATGGGAACAACTCTCTCACCAAAACCTATACCTCCTCAATATCCCTTAATTTGGACGGTGCCTAGGATTTTATCTAACTTTTCTGACCTAGCCTCCAAATCAAACTTGACTCTAGATGAGTCTTTCAATCTCTCTTCCAACTCGTGAATCCTAGACTCGAGTAAACGCCTAGTCTCCTCGAACTCTAAAATCTACTTTTTCAAGGACTCCATCAAACCACGGAGATTGTCTCTCTATTTCTCCACAAACTCTAGTTTCTCCCTAAACTTCTTTTCTCGTGCCCTAAGATCCTCAATCAAACTATAATTATTTTCTATGGCACGCTCATTCAACTTAGATTGTAATTTTGAGTTAGCCTTTTTCACCTTCACCGTTTCGGCATACAACTCATTAAATGCATTTTTCAATTCTTTCACATCTATCTCCTCCTCGTCACTCTATTCTCCCTCACTAACATGGGATACACTCAAAACCTCCTCGGAAGTGTCATTCACATGAGTATTGTCGTCGTCGCTCACATGACATGCCATAAGCGCAGTAAAGTTACGCTCAATGGGGTGAACTGTCTCCCTCTTCCGGTTCACTATCACTTAAGGTGGCACTATAGACAATGGGTTGGTTTCCCTCTTTCTTAACTCTAGTGGGACACTCCTTAACCTTGTGACTGTACCCCTCACACCCAAAACACTTATCCGACTCATCTCTCTTAGGCTTCTCAAACTTATCCTTAGAGGTGGGATCTACTTTGTTGTTCTTGAATTTTTCAAATTTCTTTGCATCTTTCGATTGCTTTCGAAACTTAATAAATTTTTTAAATTTCTTTGCCAACAAAGCAACATCCTCAAAATTGGAATTGGAATCGGAATTCTGGACTTTAATTTCCTCCTTCCGAGTTTTCAAAGCAATACCCTTTTCTTTCTTAGGCACTTTCTTGGAGGTAATCATGTCGATATCATAGGTTTGTAAGTAACCTACAATCTCTTCTAGTTTTGTTGACTCTAACCAACCCAAGGAGTTTAAAATGGTCACTTTTGCATCAAACCTACTCGGCAACGACCTAAGTATTTTCTTATGACACGGTTGTCGGAAATTTTCTCACCTAGGTTAAACGACGAGTTGACAATATTGGACAACCTAGCATAAAACTCATCAAAGGTCTCACTCTCTAACATCCTAATGGTCTCAAACTGTGTAGTGAGATTTTGAAGTTTTGATGCCCTAACCGTGCTAGTGCCCTCCTGAGTGAGTGCCAAAATATCCCACGCCTATTTTGATGTTTCGCAAGTCATAATTATGTTTTATTCTTCCTGTGTGACATGTGAAGAAATAACGTGCAAACCCTTAGAATTATATTATGCAAGCCTTTGTTCAGTTTCGGTCCAAGACTCAACAGGCTTTAAAATAGTGACCTCACCTACAATAGTGACAGTGGGTGTCCAACCTTTCTCAACTTCAAGACAAACACGCTCATCAATAGATTTTAAGGCACATCTCATTCTTATCTTCCAATAAGTGTAATTAGTGCCACCAAAAACAGGAGTTCGAGAAAATTCATTATATCCATAATTCATCTTTGAAAACACACGGGATCACAAAACAATTAAAAATGTTTTCTAGCTCTGATACCAATTTGAAGAGTGAGTGGCCCGATATGTGTGTTTTCTTTCAAAACCACTTTTTCTTCGAAAAAGATCCAACTTTTAATTATGCACCAAACCAAGTTGTGAAATCCCAATTCTCACTTTAAACCAATTTTTATCTTGATTAATCCTAAACATGCATCTAGTGATTAAAGCAAGTAAAGCAAAGTAAAGAATACTCACAACGCCAGATGTACGAGGAAAAAACCCAAAGCGGGAAAACAACCTCGGACGGCCCAAGCCAGAAAATCACTATGAATAATGGTTTTACAAAGACAGATTAGCCTTACACTTAGACTCAATCCCCACGAGTCTTGATTCTCCTTCTGATCTTCAACCGTTCTTCAATAGTGCCCATGAAGAAATTCCGTCTTCTAAGATATCATTCCATAACACACGCCTCCACGTATGTCTCGATGTCCACCGATATGGATTTGATACGTCTACAATGTCGAACACGATGTCCGTCGCTTCTTCACCGCAAAACCCTTTGTGTTCAATGTGTAGAACAAACAACTTTGGTGCAGCAAGATCACGTAAACATATAAGAATGATAACTCGGATCTTTGCAAAATCTAAGGATGTGTTTAAGACTTTTAAACCTTACATATCATGTGCAAACAAGGTTCTGGTTTGTAAAATAGTTTTCTAGAAAGCACACCTTACGAAATTGTGATGCAAACACTATTTAAATAGGATTTAAATATTGCCTCGAGAAATGTGTCGTTCGAACGACTTAAGCATGTCGTTCGTGCGACATTGAATCTCATTCGAACAAGATCCAATGTCGCTCGAGCGACCTCGCGAAAGTTTGACTTTCTTTGACTTTCGGATAAAAACGCCTCTTAACAAAGAGATTCAAATTAGTCAAACTCAATTTCGAGTTTATCATCATAAAACGAAGTTTAAACCTTTAAAACACTTTTAAAACATATAGAAACAATTTCTTTATAAAAATGACATCCTTATCTTTTATAAAATAATTCCGAGCACCATTAATTATACGCATTTATACCTGAGTGATCTCGAAATGAAATTAACTTTGAACACGAGTAAACTTGCACCAAATAAACATCGACATGATTAACTCTTTAAATCTTTCCGAAACGTCTTCAATTTCTTAAATACGTCATAGACCAAGTGGGATCGTGACAAAATAAAAATCTCCCCATGACATATTACAAACACAGTTTTGTTCACGGAATTAAGTCAAAACAATACAGGGACTCAATTGGAAATTTATGTCCTTACAGTTTTATATGGTCTTTTCTAGTTAGTTAACTTTGATAGATTATTTGGAAATGATTTGTGTTCATAATGTTGGGATTTGAGGGAAGAAAATGAGTTTTGGGTATTTTGGGTTTATATTAACCCGTAGCCATCACTCGGCATCTCAACTAGGGCGAATCGATTCGCCCTCCCTAGCGAATCGATTCGCTAAAATGGTGGCTAAATGTCTGGAAAACCGAATCGATTCGAGTTAAGGCCAAATCGATTCGAGCTGAGACAAAAAGTTGAGTTTCTCAGCCAAATCGATTCTCTTTTTGAGGGAATTGATTCCCTATCAAGAGCGAATCGATTCGGCCCTACGCGAATCGATTCGGAAATCCTATTATTTTAGGATATTTTCTGACTTGGTTTCTAGTCCTTTTCTTTTAGGTTTAAGGCTTAGGAACCTTATATTATGAAGTAATAAAGAGTATTAGGGTCTTACATTAGGGGGATAAATACCCTAGTTTAGTAAGAGAGTATTCGAGATTGTTTCAAGGATTAATTAATAGAACTTAGTGTCTCATTTTATCTAGTAAGCAAGTCTAGGACTAGGGGAGAGTTGCGTAGTATCATTTTTGATTTTCGGGGGTTGGTGTGAGGATAATTATAATTAAAAGCCTATATTGTCAAGCATTTATGGTTTCGAGAATAAGAAATGCATCTTTTAAAATTGACATATCTTGTAATTGTGGCATGCATATACATACCTCTCTAAATGCTATCATAAGGGAAGTTATGCGAATGAGGTAAACCTCCTGTCTCATGATGCAGGGAGAATATAGTCCTCGGCCATTGGAATGGTGGTTACATTGTGTGGTTGTTTTTTTCGAAGTGATGTAATTCTGGGTATAGTTATGACTCATTGTTGAAGGTATATAGCCGCTTCCCACGGGACGCGATTTAGGGTGCCCAGGTGGTCATGATCATAAGCCCAATGAGATGATTGCCATTTGGGGGGGCATCCAGTGGGGTGACTCCCAGAAGGATGGTCTTGTAATCGTTATAGCTTTATTGAAACTATTCTTACGGATGTGGCGTTTCATAAATGATAATACATTTATAAATCAACTGTATGGCATAAGATTTCCCAATGTTAAATGGACTTGTGAAGATGTATCTTATGAATTGGAAAATTTAGCATGTTAAATATTATTAGGATATTCATCTTAATTAGATGGGTAGTTTAACTCATATTGGAATGGTATGACGCTAGGATGTGCACTTAGATGAGAGGTGAGGATAATTATTTTAATGAAGAGCGATTTTAACTTATTTATGATGTTGGTGTTCATAACTATTATGCATTTTATTCACGCGTATATCATATCAAATAGGGCCCTGACCCGTTTATATTTCTCTTTCTTGTGTGGTTCTTCTATATGCTCAGGTGCTCCGCCGCAAGGGCGCCCAATTTGATCTTTCCTTCCCAGTGTCAATGAGCTACAACATTTTGTGGATGTTGTAGGATTTTTGTAGTAGACGCATCATTTTCTTTTGATACTCTAGTTATGATCCATCGGTATATTCGAGCGTGTTGCCCCAGTTGTTAATCATTTATACTTTCTGTAATACTTGATGTAATCTTTTGTATTAGTATGTTAACCGACAACTTAGTCGATATGCTCTGTAGAATTGTTATTAAACTATTCCATGTCTTTATATATCCACCTTTTATTGTAAATTCGATTGTCTAAATTGTTTTTTATTAAACTTGCAAAATTTATTGACATCCATTTTCTAAAATATTTGGTGGTTGTCTCGTATTATATTGCGACACTGATGCTAAGAATAGACCATTCATGATTCCATATTTTATTTGAGTAATTGGCTGGCCACCTATTATTTTAATAAGCGGGGTGTCATAGATGGTATCATAGCATCAGGTTCTAGAGTCTTTAGGATCTATGTGGACTTATCACGTTCTACCGTAGTGTTCTTTGATGTATATCCCTAGTATTAGGACTGTTTTATTTATCTGCATTTACGATTTTCCCGTAAGGATAAATTGTTTTAACTGTACATTGATTCAGTTGCTTTTTATCTCAGATGCCGCCAAGACGAGGTCGCCTGGAAAGGGTAAATGGAGTTATGGAGGACGTAGATCCCCCCCACCACAGGGAATGATAAATGCGATGGAGGTGGCTAATATTGTGGACTAGGCGGTAAACAGTGCAATGACCGCTATGGCGCAGCAATTCCCATAAGCTCAACAACCGATCGCACTGGTGGCTCAATCCCATGTTGGACCCTCCGCGTGGGAACAAGTTAGAGAATCCTTCCTAAAAGGTCACCCTCCAGAATTTTAGGGTGGCGCTGATGTGATTGTGGCAAATCAATGGAAGAAAGATATGCAACACCATCTTCGAATGGTGGAATGTAGCGGGGAGCAAAAACAGATTCTCGCCACTTTTAAACTTGTAGGAGAAACCCTACAATGGTGGGAGTGGGTGACAACTCCAGAACAAAGGGATATCATGACTATCTAGAAATTCTGGGTTCTGTGTGATCGAATGTATTTTCCTCCAGCAATCTAAATGTAGATGAGGAGGAAGCTTCAGGATGTTGTTCATGGGGAACGATCGGTGGCAGAATATGAAGAGGAATTTACTCGTTTGGCAAACTTTATACCGGATGAAGTACTTCCCGAAAAAAGGAGGATTTCAAAATTTATCGGGGGTTTGAATTGGAGGAAGGCAACACTTGTTGGTGAACCAGGCCTTGAAAAAATTTGGCGATATGATGAACGCATCCTTGCTCCATTGTCAGGATCACCGCCTTCAGTTGAAAGGGAGTAAGAAGATTGGAGAATCTAGTCAATCCAGTAAGCAATGAGGAAATGGTGCCGGTGGAGCCCTACCACCGCCACAACAGTCTGGAAATAAACAGAAAGAGAAGGATCTCCAGTAAGGGGACCCGACGAAGAAACAACGTTTTGGGGGTTTCAAATTGGGCGAATGAGGCTTTAGGCACGGTTAGGGTGCTCAGCAACAGAAGCATTTAGGAAAATCGGGCCAAATAATGGAGGTCGAGGCCATCAGGGCCAAGGTGCGAGGCAGTTTTGAAATAATAATTCGGATCGTCATTTGGAAAATTTTGCAGACCGTTGCTTTCAGTGCGGTGAATAGGGTCATATGAGGAGAGCTTGTCCACAGTTGAACGGGGGACAGTTGC
Source organism: Sambucus nigra (assembly GCA_949130495.1). Classification (NCBI taxonomy): domain Eukaryota; kingdom Viridiplantae; phylum Streptophyta; class Magnoliopsida; order Dipsacales; family Adoxaceae; genus Sambucus; species Sambucus nigra. The sequence continues at coordinate 72,110,702 of OX422224.1, forward strand.
CTAGAGATCCTCAGAATCAACAGGCACATCCACAGCACCCAGCACCTATTCGAGTCACCCCTCTACAACAGGGGCAACTTTAGTATGGGCGTGTGTATAATATTCAGGATGCTTTGTTTCCTCCAGCACCTCCAGCTATCGAGGGTAAGTTTCCCATTTATGGGTATACAGGTCGAGTGTTATTTTACACAGGCACAACGCACTCATTTATCGCTAGGCATTTTTCTCATTCGAAGAGGTTGATTAGGTCTACTGAGAGTACTTTTACTAGTGTAAAATCTTCCATGGGGGATGGCTCACTAATATTCTTTATTTGTAAACGTGTGGGAATAGACCTTGGTAGATTTCACTTTGAGGCTGATTTGCTCGTCCTAGATATGGTGGGGTATGATGTTATTTTGGGCATGGACTAGTTAGTAAAATACGGTGCTATGGTAAATTGTTATGGGAGGAGTATATTCTTCGCCATTTCGGGGAAATAAATGTTTTTAGTAGCTATGCCTCTTTCGGAGGGAGGTTGGAGCACACACTTGTATTGTATTAAGGAGGAGACTTTATGAGAAGTAGTTGTTTCCCTAGATTCGATTCCTATTATTAGAGAATTTGAAGACGTCTTTCAAGAAATCCCGAGCTTACCTCCAAGTCGTGAGATTGAGTTTGTAGTTGATTTAGCACCGAGAACTCAGCCAATTACGAGATCTCCATACCGTATGGCTCCTTTGGAGATGAGGGAGTTAAGGGACCAGATTCAACAATTGTTGGAAGAAGGGTTCATTCGGCATAGTACGTCGCTATGGGGTGCTCCTGTGTTATTTGTTAAGAAGGGAGATGGTTCCCTCTGGTTGTGTATTGATTACCGTGAATTGAATAAGGTAACCATCAGGAACAAATACCCGTTACCTCGAATCGATATTTTGTTTGATCAACTAAGGGGTGCGTCATACTTATCTAAAATAAATTTGAGGACTGGGTACCATCAACTGTGAATTCGAGAGAAGGACGTGTCGAAGACGGCATTCTTGACTAGATATGGGTCTTATGAGTTTTTGGTCATGCCTTTTGGGATAACCAATGCTCCTGCCATGTTTATAAACCTTATGAATCGAGTATTTTGGGACTTCCTAGACCAGTTTATCATAGTGTTCATTGACGACATTCTAGTCTATTCGCAGACTGAAGCTGACTATGCTAAACACCTGCGACTTGTCCTACAGACATTACGTGATCATCAACTTTATGGTAATTTCGATAAGTGTGGATTCTAATTACAAGAAGTGCAATTTTTGTGGCATATTGTGACGGCTAAGGGTATTTTCGTAGATCCAAACAAGGTTACAACGGTGAGGGAGTGGGGTCAGCCCATGACGCCAACTGAGATCCGTAGTTTTTTGGGTTTGGTGGGTTACTATCGCTGCTTCATTAAAGGTTTCTCCAAAATTGTGGGCCCTTTAACGAACTTGTCCCAGAAAGGAGTGCGATTTGTTTGGGATGATTCATGTCAGCTAGCTTTCGATGAGCTAAAGGACAAGTTTACTTATGCTCCTGTACTCGCGTTGCCAAGACCGGGAGTGGTCTATTTGGTCTTTACGGATGCATCTCTACAAGGATTGGGAGGTGTGTTACAACAGAAGCATAGGGCCATCGCTTACGCGTCTCGCAAGCTTAAGCCCCATGAGAAGAATTATCCCGTGTATGATTTGGATCTTATCGCGGTACTGTTCGCCTTAAAGCTATGGAGATATTACCTACTAGGTGAGAAATTTAGTCCTTTCATGGACCACAAGTCGTTACAATATTTGTTCTCTTAAAAAGATCTAAATATGAGATAACGTCGGTGGTTAGAATTCGTAAAGGACTATCAATTCAATATCCATTATCATCCGGGAAAGGCAAATGTAGTAGAGATGCGCTGAGTCGTAAACCCATGGGGAAACAAGCAGAAGTGTTGAAAGCCAAGTGGAAAGAACTTAGGCAGGATGATGCTGTAGCAAGAGCTTGTATGTCAGTGTTGACTGTTTTGCCTTCCATTGTGATGCGAGTCATTAAAGCATAAGGAGGGGATAAAGAATTTCAAGACCGGTTAAGCCATTTATTGATCAAGGGAGTGGAGTCCTACTTTATTAGTTCTGAGGGTGGGTTATGTTTCCACAGAAGACTTATAGTCCCGAACGAGGGAGACTTGAGACGTGCTGTCATGACGGAATCCCATGGCTCAAGGTTTGCAGTACATCCAGGCGGGGACAAAATGTATCAAGACATGTGCTGTCAGTATTGGTGGGCGGGTATGAAAAGGGACATTTCTGAATTTGTTTCCCAATGAGCCACTTATTAATTGGTGAAGGTGGACCACCAGTGACCGACTAGATTGTTGCAACCATTAGAAATACCGGTGTGTAAATGGGAGAGTATTTCGATGGATTTTATCACTGGATTGCCGACATCATAAAGCGGTCATGATTCAATTTGAGTTATAGTCGATCGTTTGACCAAATCGACACTCTTCCTGTCGGTACGAACGAATTATAATATGGCACATTACTCCCAGCTCTTTATCGCTGAAATTATGAAACTCCATGGGTTGCCTATCAACATAGTCTTAGATCGAAATAAAATTTGTGTATCCCACTTGTGGAAAAGTTTCCAAGAGGCTATGGGGAGGGAATTGAGGTTGAGTACATCATACCATCCACAAACTGAAAGGCAAACGGAGAGAGTCAACCAAATGTTGGAGGATATGCTCCGAATGTGCGTACTTGACTTTAGAGGAGGATGGGAACAATACCTTCCATTAGTTGAATTTGCATATAATAATTCATACCAATTTACGATAGGTATGGCACCGTATGAGGCATTGTATGGCTGATCGTGTAGATCACCTGCTTGTTGGTTGGAAGTAGGAGAAATAAGCTCCTTGGACCTAAAATGATCCAAGACACCTCTTCGAAGATTGACCTCATTTGAAACCGCATCCGAAATGCACAAGCTCGTCAGAAGAGCTATGCCGATGCGAATCGGAGACATGTGGAATTAGAAGTGGGGGATCAAGTTTTAGTGCTGGTATCCCCAATGAAGGGTGTAATGCAATTCAGTAAGAAAGGAAAACTATGTAGGCCATTTTATCGGTATTACAAAGGTAGGCCCCGTAGCATATCAACTTGCTTTGCCGGAACGCCTAAAATAAATTCATGACGTGTTCCATGTTTCATCTTTGAAGAAGTATATAAGATGCGAAGGAGCTCATTGGAACATTCCATTGGATGATATCGAGTTACAACCCGATATTTCATATGAGGAACAACATGTTGCTATTTTAGACCACGGTAAGCGTAGACTAAGATCGAAAGTGGTGCCCTTGGTCCGAGTCCAATGGGGCCACCACAATGCCGAGGAATCAACTTGGGAATGAGAGGACGATATTCGAGAGAAGTACCCACACCTCTTTTTATAAGGTATGCCTAAATTTTGAGGACAAAATTCCTTTATAAGGTGGGGGAGTATGTAATACCCCTTATTTATGAGTAATTATTTTTATATTAAATTGTCATGTGGGTTAATTTTATAAAATAAAGGAAGTTGAAGTAAATATTACTTTAAGTGATTTAAGAGAAAATATTTAATGAGTTTTTCATATTTACCAGTAATCGAATGTAATTGGTGTGACATTATGTTTTGTTGTGTCGCTGTGCTTTAAGCGACCGTTATGATTTATATTCCAATTGAATTATTATTTAAGAGTTAATATAATATTGGAACATGAAATATTGAACGATATCCCGGATGCCAGTTTAGAGGGTACGGTTAGTATGAAAATGGTTGAGATAGTCAAAGTAAGTACCAATTGTGTTTTTGAGTTCAGGGGTACTTTTGACTAGTTATAACTTAATTATGATATTACGAGTCATTTTAAGTGTGTAATAGCATTTAATGTTGGACTTAATGTATTTTGGGTATTTTAGTATTGCAAGAGCATTTAGAGCTCGTTCATGTTTCTAAACCTAGAGAGAGTTAGAGAGGGAGAGAGCTTGGGAGAAAGAAGAGAGAAGAAGAGATTTGGTGATTTGGTCTTGGAAATGGTTTCAACGAGAAGAGAATCCGTGGCCACAATCTTGAGGCAAGTTTCTAACTTGCATAAGTATATGATTGAGTGTGAATAATGTGTATTTATAGTTGTATTCTTAAGTTTGAACCATTAATGGAATTTGTTAATTTTGTTGGTTAAATCCAATATAATAGGATCTAGACTTGTTTTATATGGTCTTTTCTAGTTAGTTAACTTTGATAGACGATTTGGGAATGATTTGAGTTGATAAAGTTGGGATCCGAGGGAAGAAAATGAGTTTTGGGTATATAGGGTTTATATTAACATGTAACCATCACTGGGCATCTCAACCAGGGCAAATCGGTTCACCCTCCATAGAGAATCAATTCGCTAAAATGGTGATTACTAGTTTGGGAAACAGAATCAATTTGGGTTAAGGCCGAATCGATTCGGGCTGAGACAGAAAGTTGGTTTTCTTAGCCGAATTGATTCGCTTTTTAAGCGAATCGATTCACTATCAATGGCGAATGGATTCGGTCCTAGGAGAATCGATTCGAAAATCCTTCTATTTTAGGATATTTTTCTAACTTGGTTTCTAGTCCTTTTCTTTTAGGTTTAAGGATTAGGAACCTTCTCTTATGAAGTAATAAAGAGTATTAGGGTCTTACATTATGGGGAATATTACCTTAGGTTAGTAAGAGAGTATTCGGGCTTATTTCGAGGATTAATTAATAGAACTTTGTGTCTCATTTTATCTAGTAAGCAAGTTTTGGACTAGGGGAGAGTTGGGTAGTATCATTTTGGACTTTCGGGGGTTGGTGTGAGGATAATTATAATTGGTAGCCTATATTGTCAAGCATGTATGGTTTTTAGGAATAAGAAATGCATCTTTTAAAATTGACATACCTTGTAATTGCGGCATGCATATACGTACCTCTCTAAATGCTATCATAAGGGAAGTAACAGGAATGAGCTAAACCCCCTGGCTTCTGATGCTGGGAGAATATAGTCCTAGGCCATAGGACCGGTGGTTACATTGTGTGGTTATTTTTTTCGAGTATGGTTATGACTCACTGTTGAAGGTATATAGCTGCTTCCCACGGGACGCGATTTAGGGTGCCCAGGTGGTCATGATCATAAGCCCTGTGAGATGATTGCCATTTGGGGGGGCATCCAGTGGGGTGACTCCCGAAAGGATGGTCTTGTAATCATTATAGCTTGATTGAAACTATTCTTACGGATGTGGCGTTTCATAAATGAGTAATACATTTATAAATCAATTGTATGGCATAAGATTTCCCAATGTTAAATGGACTTGTGAAGATGTATCTTATGAATTGGAAAATTTAGCATGTTAAATATTATTAGGATATTCCTCTTAATTAGATGGGTAGTTTAACTCATATTGGAATGGTATGACGCTAGGATGTGCACTTAGATGAGAAGTGAGGATAATTATTTTAATGAAGAGCTATTTTAACTTATTTATAATGTTGGTGTTCATAATTGTTATTCATTTTATTCACACGTATATCATATCAAACTGGGCCTTGGCCCATTTATATTTATCTTTCTTGTGTGGTTCTTGTATATGCTCAGGTGGTCCACCGCAAGGGTGCCCGATTTGATCTTCCCTTCCCAGTGTCAAGGTGCAACAGCATTTTGCAGATGTTGTAGGATTTTTGTAGTAGATTCATCATTTTCTTTTGATACTCTAGTTATGATTCGTCGGTATATTCGGGCGTGTTGCCCCAGTTGTTATTCATTTATACTTGCTGTAATAATTAATGTAATCTTTTGTATTAGTCTGTTAACTGATAGCTCATTCGGTTATGCTCTGTAGAATTGTTATTAAACTATTCCATGTCTTTGTATATCCACCTTCTATTGTAAATTGGAATATCTAAATTGTTTTTATTAAACTTGCAAAATTTATTGACATCCGTTTTCTAAAATATTTGGTGGTTGTCTCGTATTATTATATTGTGATAGTGATGCTAAGAATGAACCATTCATGATTCCTGATTTGATTTGAGTAATTGGATGGCCACCTCTTATTTTATTAAGCGGGGTGTCACAGGACGTAGGTGTTATACTGTTTTACTGCTGACAAGTGCTGATTTGCCGTGAGCCATTAGCCAGGTGGGTGTTAGGTGTGGTGGCATACATATAGGAAACGGGTTCAATTCCAACATAGGATGGAGGTGCGACACATAAAGAGAGAGTTGCAAGAGGCACATACCGGAGAAGAATAGTAACAAATTGAAGAGACGAAGAAAAGAAGATAAAGAGGTTGCAGAACAAAAGGAAGGTATAAAATCAAACCAAAACCCTAGCTATTTCAAATATTATTGTTAAAATTCAAAAATACTTGAATGAGCCTACAAATCACTACAGACTTTTTAGCGTTTGTTAATCAAATAAATTCACACTTAACAAGATAAATCCAAGAGTGGGCTTTCACGGACCCCAAAGAAAGACTACTTATAGAAACTGCTTTAATATATGTCGAAGGTACTTACAGATATATAGAGCAGGTTATTGAGTGGTCAGTACGAGAAGTACCTAGAATAGAAATACTTAGAATAGAGATCCGTGATGTCTTCAAACAAGACTTATAAAATGCTTAATTTGCAGAAGAACATTCTGAACCAGAAAAATATCAAGAATATACTAGAATACTTAGAGATGCCATAGACATATTAAAACATATTGGACGCAAAAGGTTAGTTGAAAAAAGAACTATCTTAATTAGATCAGGAGGAGTTCATCCTATTCTTAAATACGTAGAGGCATGCGCTCCAAGAACTTATCGTAGATTTTTGTTATCTTATGGTGATAGTGAATTAGACGAATTTATAGAAAACGATATAATCCATATTGTTAATCAAATATAGAAAGAAACTAGACAGATAAAACCTCATATAAGGTGTTTAAAATTAGATTATTTTACTTGAAAATCTCTTGAAATTTCTAGTCACCCTGAAGAAAATAGTTGGATAAAAAATTCTCATTATTCTAAAATACAGTACGATAGTGACAGAGAAAGCTTGAGAAGTATCCTCAAAACTTCTACGCTGAGACTTCCATATTAATTAGACTTTAAAATAAGCTTAAAGAGTCTAAATATTATGGGGGTAGAAATTTTTATTCTAAGAAACCTTAGAAAGAGAAAGTGGTCCACAAAAGACGAAGTCTTCCAAAAATCTTTTTGGAAGGTAGCTAATTCGCATTCTATCCGCATACTTAAATCCGCACAGGAGCCTGGCCATATATATATATATCAAAGTTTCAGCGTAATAGTTCCAAAAAAATTTAAAAAATAAATATTTCCAGCAAGCATAAAATCTTATCAACAATTTCATCAAAAAATTTAATAAATTATCCCAACAAATGAAAAAAAGCAACCAAGCAAAGAAAAATCTCAACATATTGCAACAAAAATATACCATGTTCTTTATTTTTTTTTTCCACTTTCGAAATTTTTTTATGAATTTTCTAGGATATTTTGCATTTGGCTGGGAAATGCCAAAAAAGTCAGAAAATGGCAAAAACAAAAGAGAGAGGGGGAGATTTGAGTCGAGTTGAGCTTTTAATTAAACCTATCTTTATGAATTTTTTATTAAATCTATTTTTTCTTAATTTTCTTGGACTTTTTATATTTTCTGCCAATATGAAAAAAATCCTTAGAAAATTTAGAAAAATCCGACAATGGAAAAAAAATACGTAGAGAGAGAGAGAGAGAGAGAGAGAGAGAGAGAGAGAGATTTGAGTCTTAATGTTTGAATCAAACCCACCTCGGTTTGAATTGGAAGTCTTGAATCAAACGAGGGTTAAATATGCCGTTGTGGGTCTTTATTTTTGGGTTTGGTTAAATCTGAGGGATTCTTGGGTTTGATTTAATTTAAAAGTTTGATTTCTATTGAATCAGAGGTGAACTTGAAAGGTATTTGGTGGTGTAAATTTGTTTTTAGGTGGGCGATGCTTTGGTTTGAGAGAACTAATGGGTTTTTTTAAAAGATATTTCAAATGGTGATTTTTGATGAGTAGGATTGATGGTGGTGTGTGGTGAGAGGATTTGGAGGTGATGTATTGGTGTGAAAAATATCAATGAATGGAAGAAGGAATGTGAACAGATAGAGTCAAGTATTTGATGTAAAGGTCTCGTGCATTCCTTCCTCAATTGAAAGGAGAAATGGAAAGTCCAGTGTTGGGTAAATGAGAAAATAAAAGGGGTAAAGGGGTAAAGTTCATTTGTTAGATAGTAAAACTTTAATTACAATTGTCCACTGTGTTCCGCTGTAAATTTTAGTTCTATACTATAATTACATTTATTTGCTAAAGCCAACCACACACTATAAATTAGTTGTATATATTTAAATTGGACCACACCATCATTTTTCCTCAAATACCATTTTTTCTCTTGAACATTTTCTCTTTAAAATCGTACACCAATTTTACCATCAAACTATCTTAAATCTTCACGTCAGAACTTGGGACAATAATCAACAATGCTGAGACTACATTGAAACTATCTTTTTTCCAACCATTTTTATATCACTTTCATCCATTAATGTTACCATAAAAGTCATTTTGAAGTTACCACACACCATGGAGGGCTTTAACAATAGAAAGGTAATAGATACAAACATAAAATTGAGGAGTATTTACGTAACCAGATTTTGATAAATAATAAATTAGGGCGTTAGATAAGGAGGCTACCTCATAAACAAGTCCACAAGCCTCTTCTATATTAGAGGGAAACGTATGTGCAAGCAGTGGTGGACAAAGCGGAAGAGAGAATGTAGGCCTGAGTAACAAAAACATTAGTGAGAATCAAATGCCTTGGAAACCTAAGGGTTCCTCTGCAAGGTTCGTCCACGGAGCGTGAGTCAAGACCTAAAATCAGGCTGAAAGGGGTAGTCGATGGATAACAGGTGAATATTCCTGCACTACCCCATATTGGTCCTAACGAATGAAGGAGACTAGGATAGCCGAAAGATGGTTATCGATTCAAGGATGTGTAAAAAGTAAGAAAATAAACGTTTTTTTTTGTATTTAAACTTAGAGATTGCGTAGTTCGTAAGCACACGTGCAATATTTTTTCGTACTATGCTCTACAATTTTTTTTCTCTCTAACAGATCAATGAAAAAAATGATTCAATAGGAACTCTTTGGAAACATGTAGTTAATATTCATAATATGTATATATATGACTTATTTGTGAAGCTTCTTTTATTTTATGGGGTTTGGGTTAGTATCCGGTCAACATGATAGACGCGTTAGATAACAATTCGGGTTACAAATTTCAATACAAACGATTAAACTTGTTTGTACAAATTAAATTCATTAATGCTACCTTAACTCTTTATTGCAAACTTATTTTTGATACATTTTAATTGTTTTAGGTAAGGAACAATTGGTTGTTGGGATCTTGTTTCTATTAATATTTGTAATTTAAGATGTATGAGTTTGTTACATTATGTTATTGGGGTCCTTAACTACAGTATTTTATGGTAAAAACTGATATTGGTAATAATATTTATGTTTTTATGTATACATGGAAATTACAAAAATTGTATTTGGTGCCAATGAAATTGATAGAGATAAAAACATAAATAAATAAACTATAATCACATTTTATATTTTTTTAATTAAATAAAATCTAGGATAAATAAATAGTTTTATTCGTTTTAAGTAAATGAAAACTCAGATGAAAAGGGAACAAAAACATATGTGATCTACAATTGACGAAAATCACTAATTGACCTACTTGATCGTTAGTTAACTCATTATCGTCTAAAAAAATGATTTTGCCCCTAAATACATTTATAAGCATATTTATATTAAAATATTATGTGTATATATATATATATATATATATATATATATATATATATATATATAACTTATGTATGTCATAAGCTTGGTTGATGATGTCATCCATATGAGTTTTTCTTGCAATAACCTTTTTGCCCTTGAAAATTTTGGATTCCCCCCTCTTTTGACACACTCTAATTTTTCCCCCTTCTCTTCAAAATTCAAAAATAGGGGTAGAATAGTATTTTAGCATTTTGATGTCATTTTTGTTACTCTCACTGTTGGGGTGAAACGCATTACTTTTGAATCAATACCCCTACTACCCATCCCCCCAATCAAAACTCCTCCCAATCTTCCCCGACAGGAACCTCTCTCACTCAGATCTTCTCCATAACCCAACACGAAAATTCATTCTCAAATTCTCTCTCTCGCACTATCATTGATTTAAGGGGGAGGGGTTGTATCAATGATGGAAAGTAAAGTAAAATGCCAAAACTTTGAGTCAAATATGGTATTCCCTTTGTCCTTCGTCGATATATTTCTATTGTTTCTCTTTCTAACTTTTTGTTTCATCTTTGTTTTTGTTGTTTTGGGTGTAGGGTTCAACTCCGTCCATTCCTTTTCTATTTGTATGTATGATTTCTCTTCCATTTATTCATCATCTGGGTATTGTTGACAATGGTTACAGACCTTAAATGCGTGTAACAATGTTTTTATTATTTAATTTTTTATCATTTCACAGTGGCCGGGTTCGAATCGTATTAAATTTTGGGGACTTGAGTTTTTTTCCATGATCTGATTTTTTTTTCAGTTCTTGATCTGATAGATCTTCTCCATATCCATGGACATTCTCTGTAGTGGCGGACACTGTAATTTTCATGGAGAAGATCAAAGTTTTTTGGAAGTCGCAAGTTCACGATGAAGATAAGTGGGCTCTTCTTCCGAACCCATCTCAGGTGTCCATCCCATCTTCGGTTATCTTTTGTCGAACTTATCTACGACTGATCAAACTTATTTTAGATTTTTTTGCAAGGTAAACAAATAAATGTTATATTTTTTATTGGATTTTTGTAAAGGAAAGTTTAGATCTGGTGTTTACTAATTTATGTTAATATTGTTTTATCTTTCATTATGTTCTATATCTGCAGAAAATATTTGTGAAGATTATTATGGTGTTTTGATCTCTCCGTCTGCGTTTCAAAAAATGGTAGTACAAAGATGTTCCGAAGCTGGTGGGCGTGTGAATTGTAGTACAAATATGTGTTGTAGATGCATTCTTATGCAGTTTCATAAAAAAAATTCCTCATTGAACCTTTTACTTTTTTTTTGGGGGGGGGGGGGGGGGGGGGGGGATTTATTTGCTTAGATTTTCTCTGTGCTATCAGAGTTTGTATGTAGAAGTATCATAGTCCCAAAGTTTTGATAATTTTTGGATATTCTCCAAATAAAATCTTGGAGATGAAACCTTCTAATGGGGTTCCTTTTAAGACATTTCTATGTTTTTAGTATACTGTGAGATTATATTTATTTAATATTTTATCAATTATTGGATAAGTTTTTTTTTCAAAAAATCATAAATATTCTTTATGTAGTTATATTTCATGGTTAAGTAAACTTTATATGTTCATAAGAAGTTGTTGTACAGCTTTTGTGCATAACATATTGTGTTTTTACATTACTTATAATATACCACTATATTATCAGCTAGACGATAGGCTTCAATAGTGATGTAGATATGTCTTTTTATTTTTTTGTATTCGTTTTGTCTATGAAACTCATGAGGTGTAACAAGATTGATGACTAGGAGTGGTAGTAAAACCACGAGAGAAATTTTATAATTGGAGAATTGAATGGCACATAAGTTGAACTGAATGACACATAAGTTGAACACGTAATTAGTAGTCAAACAGTGAAACATTAACATTTTATATGTTTATAAATTATTTTTTATTAACTGAATGGCACATAAATAACTCAAAAAATGTAAATTAACATTTTATATGCTCATAAAAAGGCAGAACACAATGATTTTTAAACCAAACATGAAATTTTGTTACCAATCACAAACACTACTATTTTGCAGGATAGTCCTATAAATAAATGACATTACGGTCATTTTTTAAAATTACACTTTGTTTTGTGGGAAATGATATTTTTGTCGTTTTGTAATTACTTACTTTGGAAATTTTTATCGTTTTGCAATTTCGTACTTTGAAAATTTTTATTCGTGCCTTCAGACGCGGCCAATACGTTGTAATGTTACATACTAGAATGTGAATATTACGCGTGATTAAGAACAAAGCATATTTTATATGCAAGGAGCTAAAGGTTAAAGTTGTGGTAAAAAATTGTGAGTTATTTCGAAGAAGTGACAATAGGTTAAATCAACACATTGTCAGGCAGCTGGCGGACAAAAAAAATAGTAATTAATTAAAAAGGCTGACACACATCTGGCGAAGAAATTAACACCCTTATGAAAAATCTCATAATGATAATGTCAAAATCAAAGAAATAATGCAAAGCTCAAAAATTGAACGAGAGAGGGGAGAGAGTGCAACAATAAAAAATCTAAGGAAAAGGGCAATAAGGATCTTTCAAGTTGAAAAGAAAGTTGGTATCCACGTGGGATTGTCACCAACTCCCATCCCATCCCATCCTCTTTATTATTTAGTTAATGTCCAAGTAAATCCACCCCATCCCTTTTATTGTTAAGGTAATGTCTAAGTAAATCCATACCTAGAGAAAAAATAGTTGACCAGATAATGTATTTTGATCTTTATATTAATTTTTATTAAACGAGACGTGAATAAAAAAAATATTTCATTATTTATTTTGAAAAAAAGTTGATGTTAGTTGTATTAAAAAACAAATTTGATATCATTTTTTTTAATAAACACTGGACAAAATTTTGGTACGAACTATATTTTTTTAGAAACTGTATTTTTTCAAATTTTTATGAAATATAACTTTTTTAAAAAGTGTATTTTTTTATACTTTGTTTTATAATTTTTTTTTATAAAACAAAACTTAAAAAAATGATTTTTTTAGTAAGAAACTAAATTTCGACTTTAATACATTATTATCATTTTTAGATTTCAATACACGACACGAATAACGTGACTTATATTTTTTCACATCATATTAAAATACTATTTGACATGAATAACATGAGTAAAATTATGAATTAATCGTATCAATGTATTAATGTTACGTGAAAAACTCGACCCCTAATGACACAATTAATTCGTCTGTGTTTTCATAAAACCCATTTCCAATTATAAGTAACGCCAGATTTTTTTGTACAAAAATAACGTTCACTTTTTAAATAAATAACGAATTTTTTTTATTAACGTCCATTTTGATAAATAAAAAAATTAATATAACATAATTTTTTAAGTTTTATGGAGATTGTCCCACTTTGTAAGAGTAATTGAGTTGTCTCAAGTGTATTGACCGATATTTTTCATTATTTTTATAATATTTAATTTTGTACCGACTTTGTATTTATAATAATCACAAAATTTGATCTATTTAAAATATAAATACTAAATCTTTTACAACTTACTCACGTGGGTTGTCATCACCAACTCTCTCTAATCTCATTCTTACATCCCATCCCATCCTATCCCATCACCTCTACTTTGTTATTTTGGTGATATCTCAACAAATTCATACCTAGAGAAAAAAAAGTTGGCCAGACTATATATTTTGATCTTTACATTAATTTTTTATTGAAATGAACGTGAATACAAAAATAGTTTCACTATTTATTTTAAGAAAAGTTGGCATCAGTTATATTAAAAAAAACAAACTTGACACCATGTTTTTAATAAACACTCGATGAAACTCTTAGTATAAACTATATTATTTAAAAAACTTTGATTTTTTCAAATTTTTACAAAACATAACATTTGTTTTAAATGTATTTTTTTATGCTTTGTTTTACATTTTTTTTATAAAACATAATAATGATGTTGTAAACAGCACCACCAGTAAGAGGTGTTGATAAGCTCAAGCTAGTGGCTACAATGGCAGCACAAGAGAATAAACTAGAAGAAGGAGGTGAGGAGAAGAGGAGAAACACTTGTATTTAAGTGGTTCGGCCAATTTGGCCTACGTCCACTGTGAGTGTGTGAGTGAATTACACTTAGAACAAGGGGCGCTAATGGCCTGTGATACGATCTCACACTTTCTCTCTCTACTGTATATTTCTGCAGAGCTTTCGCTACGGTTACAATTATGGTCCCTTTTCTAGGTAGAAGGAGAGATTTATATATAGTGCTTGGGGGGTGTAGTGTACCCCCCAAGCATGCCATGAGCATGTGTGTAAAGATCGAACCAATCTCATGTGGACACCTGGGTGTTCCACATGCAGATAATGATGAACAAATATTCCCTCATGTGAGGGGAATGAGTTGGTTATAACAGTTTAGTCCACGTGTTCCAAGTCCTCCCATGTACATACATATGCTCGAACTTGTGATGTCATCCATGGTAACCTCGGCCTAGCCGAGTACGATGCTTAGTATGTCTGAGGGTTGTCTTTGATCTGTCAAACGCAAGTATGACTAGCTGAGGTTAGATATTAAGCATAGCAGAAGTGTCGACTGAAGCAGGGTACGTCGGTGGCAGTCCCTTGAGCCCATGAGATGTGTCTGACCATGGCTGATGGACAATCGAGGTTGGTCATTGGGGTGCCAACCTTCTGAAGGACGACCCCTCTAATGGCCATTGTGAGCCTCCTGCTGACTCTGCCATCATGTCAGCCGAGGTTGTTGACCCCGAGTATGAAGGTACATATTGGGCATATCAATCACCCCATAGCCCTTTGTCTCCTTTGTGAGTAGGTGGCTGAGGGGTATATAAGTTAGGCTGATGAAGAGTCATTTTTGGTATCTTGGGGTGTGGAGTGATTCATTGGACACATGTCACTCATTGAAGTGACTAGCGTTTGTCTCACGACATGACTACACTGACATCGCCTTTTAGATTTTCTAGGACAATGATGGGCGCCTTGAAAATTGTGCCCCGTCATTAGGGAAGGTTTAAATACTTTTTCTCTTTCCTAATTCTCTTTTTTCTGTCATTTTTTCCCGCCATAGAGTTCTTACTGCTAAGCTTTTTCCTAAAGCCTCCATAGCCAAAGCTCCACTCTCTCTCTGGTTCTCAAGTCGTCTTAGGTTTATAACCCCTCTCCTTCCATTCTTCGTTTCTCAGGTAACCATCTTGTTCTTCGCTTCCTTAATTTATGGATTTATTTATAACTTCTATTTTTCCGATGGGTTTTTATGTTCTCCGGCGAGTGAAACCACCCCTGTTTGGTGGTTTAACATGAGAGACAGTGGTCTATAGGGACCATTTCAAGCACACTTAGTCATCTTCGGGTTATTTTAGGTCGGAGTTTATGTTTTAGGATTTTCTGACTGATCACCGGTCACCTTCTCCGGTGAGCTGCTTTGCACCTGTTCTTGGTGTTCTTGGTGTAAACCCTTTGGATTCCCATTTTTCATCTTTTGTTTGACTTGTACACGTTGTTTATTTGTTTGCCCTTTTAGTTTAAACTCTCCAAGTGTATTGTCATCTTTCGGATGCTACGACCCTTAAATAAACTTGTTGAAGAGTTCCCAACTCTGCGCAAGGAGTGTTTCAATAAGATTGAAAAGATAGAGTCAACTCAGGCCGAGGCTCGTGAGGCCAAGTCTTTTCTCCTCAGACCAATTTATTGTCCCCCATTAGCTATCATACACCCTGAACCGACCGAGGTTTCTGATCCCATGTCTAAAGAGAACGCTTTAGACCAATGTCCACATCTGAGGCGGCTGAGTCCACATACTCATTTAAGGAGGCTATGGATTACTCTCCTAGGCAAAGTGGAGTTTCTGAGGATGAAGAGGTTTCAGACTGTGCCTCGTCCCACAGAGATGCTAACACTTCTCGTAGATCTCCTTCCATAGAAATCTTGGGGCCCAGTGTAGGTTATCCTCCTTCTTTTGAGGTTGTTCCTCTAACAAGGTATACTAGGGCAGAGTTTGCAGAAAGGTTCCCTGATGGTGTCCCCACTGAGCCTCAGTCTAAGGTTAATGAGCAAGACGATGATGAAGGAAGTGACCTCGATACCTCTGTAGCTGTAGGGTATGATAGTACTGTAAATGAGTACAACCTTCTAGCCTTCAGGCATCTATATTCCATTGATTCCTCGATCATATTGAGGAAACCTTTGAAGGACGAAAGGGCCTTCGATGGCCAAGATGGTGAAGTTTGTGTCATGGAGCAGATGTTCAAGTTGGGTTTTCATCTTCCTATCTACCCAACTATCATATCCATACTCTCATAATAAACCTTGCCCCTTCCTAATTGTCCCTAAATTCTTGGAGGGTTATGATTGGGGCTATCGTCCTTTGGAAGGTTGTTCACAATTCAGACCATCCAGTTAGATTTTTCACTGGTTTTTATGTTCCCTCATGTGCCAAAAATCACCCCGGCTACTACCACTTAATAGCCAGAAAATTTGAGAAGAAGATGCTCTTGGTTACCCAGACTTCCAACCATAATTGGAAACCTCGGTATTTATTTATTTCTGGGCCTGGGAGTTTGGCCCAGACGAGGCTTGTGGAACATCAGTTCCAAGGACCCCTCTGAGATGGGCGAAAGTCTCCCATGCGGCTAAAGCCGACCCTGGTCTTAGCCAGGACAATTACAAGAATATTGAGGACCTCCGTAACCAATACGAGAAGGGTGGTCTTGTTAAGTATGAACATTTGATGACCCCCTATTACCTTTCTTATACAGGTTTGGGGGGGGGTCCTCTGGAAGAACTTCGTAAGTTTCCATATTTTTCTTGCCATGTGATGCTTCATACTTTTTATCTTATGACTTGCTAATTCAGAGACTTATCTTTTTGCAGAGCGACCAGTAGGCATTTCAGACGACTTTTGGTAAATGTCGACTCCGAGCCTTACGAAGCTCATGGAAAACTGAGGTGGTAAGAATGTACCCCCACCTACCCAGACAAAAAAGAGTGTCGACACTTCAAAGGCCGACGCTACCAAGAAGAGGAAGAAGCCTACTAAACCATCTCATACTAGGCTGAGCAAGGCTGCTCAAGATCGTGCAATCCCCATTTCTACTCACGATGCTTTGGTTGCTCGTCTATCACAGCTCAAGATTAGGGATAGTGTGATCGGCCATAGTCTGAAAGATGCCGATGCCATTGGAACCATCATGACTGAGGAGGATAAACGTTTTCTTAACGCCTTGTATGCCCATTTATTGGCCGAGTTCACACTTCACAAATCGATTCATGTATCAATTTTTAGCAATTTTTCTTCCAATTGTTGTCTCTGCTCTTTAGAAATTATTATTCATATGTTCATATGTCTGATCTTCTTCTACATAGTGTGGTGTCTCTTCACCGCCTTAATGAATGGACCTTAAAGAAGTTTCCCCTTATAGAAAAGAGCAAGGACGCTGAGAAAATTGAGGCCAATCTAAAGGTTGAGGTTAGAAGGCTGAAACGAGTTGTCCAGGAGACGGACAACCATATTTCTCAGCTTAAGGAGGATCATGGCAAGGCTCTGAATGAAAAAGATAATGTCTGTCAATCAAAGGTTAATGATGCTGTCAAGGCTGCATTGGCAGATGCTGCAGAGAAAACCATTGAGGACTACAAAGTCTCTGACGAGTTTGTTAGCTTCGGCTTTGAGTATTCAGAGAGGGGCATTAAAGCGACCAGCCGATGGGTGTCCATGAAGTAAGGTGAGTCTGGGAGCTTGACTGCCGAGGATTTTGTCGGTCTCAGCTTTAGAGACCCTCGATTATCCCAAGTATTAAAGGAAGTAGAAGAAAGTGATTATGTCCCAGCCGAGACGGCTCCTCTTGAGGTCACGGAGACTGGCGACGGTGGTCAGCATGATGATGAGGTTGAAGTTAAAAACATTGGTCTTGACCAGACAATTACAGCTGCTGATGGGTCGGCTCCTGCCGAGTCATAGGCTGAACTCTGAGGGCCTTTTCTGCTCATCATTGACTTTTTCCTGTGAAGATTTTTTATGATCCTTATTTTGATGAACTTTGGTTATATCTTTTTGATATTTTGAATGTAATTCCGTAACCTCTTCATGTTACGAATATAAGAAGATTATCTTTTTCTGATTATATCACCCCTTTTATGATGTTTTGTTGTTCTATAATCGTGATGTTCCACATGATAAAGGTCTGAGTTCACCATTTGAAGAACGTTTAACCTCATATTTTCACCAAACTAATGATGTTAAAGGTTTGAGGTCACCGAATTATGGTGTTAAACCTCATATTTTCACCAAACTAATGATGTTAAAGGTCTGAGGTCACCAAATTAATAATGATTCACCTCATAATTTCACCAAACTAATGATGTTAAAGATCTGAGGTCACCAAATTATGGTCTTAAACCTCATATTTTCACCAAACTAATGATGTTAAAGGTCTAAGGTCACCAAATTATGGTGTTAAACCTCATAATTTCACCAGGCTAATGATGTTAAAGGTCTGAGGTCACCAAAGTATGATGTTTACCCTCCTATTTTCACCAACTAATGATGTTAAAGGTCTGAGGTCATCAAATTATGGTGTTAAACCTCATATTTTCACCAAACTAATGATGTTAAAGGTCTAAGGTCACCAAATTATGATGTTTACCCTCATATTTTCATCAAATTAAGGATGTTAAAGATATGAGGTCATCAAATTATGGTGTTAAACCTCATATTTTTACCAAACTAATGATGTTAAAGATCTGAGATCACCAAATTATGGTGTTAAACCTCATATTTTCACCAAACTAATGATGTTAAATGTCTGAGGTCACCAAGTTATGGTGTTAAACCTCATATTTTCACCAAACTAGTGATGTTAAAGATCTGAGATCACAAAATTATGGTGTTGAACCTCATTTTTTACCAAACTAATGATGTTAAAGGTCTGAGGTCACCAAATTAATGATGTTAAACCTCATATTTTCACCAAACTACTGATGTTAAAGATCTGAGATCACCAAATTATGGTGTTAAACCTCTTATTTTCACTAAACTGCTGATGTTAAAGGTTTGAGGTCACCAAATTATGATGTTAAACCTCATATTTTCACCAAACTAATGATGTTAAAGATTCGAGGTCACCAAATTATGGTGTTTACCCCCATATTTTCATCAAATTAATGATGTTAAAGGTCTGACGTCACTAAGTTAATGATGTTTCACCTCATAATTCACCAAATAAATGATGTTTAAACATATACATTGGAACAAAAGTTAATAGAACTTTGATGTTCCTTATTCATACTCTCTTTGATGTCTTTTGTATCAATTGATACATGTATTACAAAAAGATAAAACAACTGCAACATCATAAGTAATATTTCTTCAAGTGGTTGGCGTTCCAAGGGTTTGAGAAAGGCTCCCCTTTTAGATTTTCTAGCAGATAGGTAACCGGTACAACCTCATCAATTACCCTGTAAAGACCATGCCAATTCAGATGGAGCTTATTAGGTTTCTTCCACGTCTTCTTCAGGACCAGATCACCCACAGCAATCGGCTTTGATTTCACCCTCTGATTGTAGAACCTCGCAGTTCTTTGTTGATAGTTGCTTGTCTTATCTTAACATCTTCGCTTCTTTCCTTAATTAAATAAAGATCAAGTCTTCTCTCTTCTCCATTCCTCTGAGGGTCATACGTCTGAAATCCATGAGTGCGAAGCCCTATCTCTGTTGGGATGACAGCCTCTGAGCCATGGATTAACATAAATGGAGTTTCCCCTATGGGTGTTCTCACTGTCGTCCTGTAAGCCCAAAGTATAACATATACCTCTTCAATCCATGTTCCTTTGGCCTCCTCCAATTTCTTTTTTATCCCATCAAGGATTTTTCGATTTTTGACCTCATCCTGACCGTTTTCCTGGGGTCGGTCAGGGAAGAGAAGAATTGCTTGATTCTTACTCTTTCACAGTTTTTTCTAAAGAAACATTCTTGAATTGGGTTCCATTATCTGTGATGAGGGTATTTATAAGGCCATACTTACATATGATGTTCTTCCAAATTAACTGAAAGGTCTTTTGCTCGGTAATTATGATCATTGGGTCAGCTTCTACCCATTTAGAGAAATAATCAATCGCCACAATTAAGTATCGATAGTTGTTTATATCTCTTGGCAAGGGTCCTACCAAACCAATGCCCCATACTGCAAATGGCCAAGGGGGGGTGATATAAGTCAGAGGTTGATGAGCCTGATGGGTAATGGTGGAGAACCTCTGGAATTTATCACATCTCTTCACATACGCAGCTGCATCTTTGGCCAAGGTTGGCCACCAGTACCCCTAAGTGATTATCCTCTTAGCCAACGACCTTCCACCAATGTGGTTTGAACAAGAGCCCTCGTGTACATCGTGCAAGATGTATGGAACCTATGAAGGATGAACACGTCAGATAAGAGGGAGTAAGAATCCCTTTTTGTATAGGACATCTCTCACAATAGAGAATTTAGCAGCTCTGAACCTTAACTTTCTCCTCTCTAACTTTGACTCTGGCAATTCTCCCTCTCTGATATATCTGATAAGAGGGTCCATCCATGAGGCCCCCATATTGAAATTTAAGCAAGGTTTAGCAACCCCTTCCTCTTATATGGTCTGCTTGGGTAGAATCTTGACTGGTACTGTTCTCCTTATGTCGGTTCTTGTAGTTGAGGCCAACCTCGTGAGAGCATTAGCTCGGTTGTTGTCCAACCAAGGTATCCTCTTTATTTTTACCTCTTTGAAGCCTTATAGCATCGATCTTACCCTCTTCAAATATCTGGCCATCCATCCATCTTTGGCTTCATACACCCCCAGGATCTGGTTCATAACTAATCTTGAGTCACTATGGACTAGGAATTGGCCGACACTTAGGGCTCTTGCCAAAGAGAGACATACTATCAATGCCTCATACTCTAACTCATTATTGGAGGTTTTAAAGTTGAATCTCAGTGCATATTCAATATTTATACCAACTGGTGCCGACACTATCAGCCTTGCTCCACTCCCGTTTTTACAGGATGACCCATCAACGAAGAGGTTCTAGATGGTTTAATTTAAAGAGAAGTTTCCCTCTGTCAGGGTCCCTTTTTTGAAGAGGTATCTCTCTTCTTCATTATCAACTGCCTTTTTTCTAGTGGTACTTGTCTCGACCTCTTCTGCTACCGGATCGGCGTTCCTCTCCACTTGATCATCTTTAGTTTCAAGATAGTTCTCAACCTCGGCCTCGTCTGCTGCCCGACCGACGTTCCTCTCCACTTGATCGTCAACAGTTCCAAGTTGGTTCTCAACCTCGGCCTCATCCCAGGTAAACTCGAGCACAAAATCTGCGAGTGCTTGTCCTTTGATGGCAACCCTAGGCCGATAAATAATATCATATTCTCCCAACTCAATTGCCCAAGTCATTAGACTTCCTGACTTCTCAAGCTTATGGAGGACCTGTATGAGTGGGGAATCGGTGAGGATGACCATGGAATGAGCCTGGAAGTATGGCTTCATTTTCTTAAAAGCATGTATCAAGGCATAGGCCAATTTTTCCATCCTAGGGTACTTCTTCTCTGACCCTTGGAGTGCCTTGCTATTAAAATACACTGGTCTATGCACTCTATCTTCTTCTCTTATTATTGCGACACCAATGGTTGACTCTGAGACAGCCTGAATTGGTCGTGATAGGAGTAGTGGAGATCTGAGGTAGGACTTAAGCTCTTTAAAAGCTTTATCACATTCCTCATTCAATTCAAAGGATTTTCTATGAACCTTAAAAAATGGAAGACATTTATCCGTAGCTCTAGAGACGAACATGTTAAGTGCAGCTACTCGTCCAGTCAACCTCTGAATCTCTTTGATGGTTTTGGGTTTCTTCATTTCCAGCAAAACCTTTATCATCTCTAGATTAGCTTTTATCCCCCTCTAGTTTATAATGAAACCCAAAAACATTCCATGTCCGACCCCTAAGACACACTTGGTCTGGTTGAGCTTCATTCTATATTTGTCCATGGTATTAAAAGTTCTTTTAAGATCGGCCACATGAGTGTCGGCCTTCAAAATCTTTGTCAGCATGTAGTCCACATAAACCTCCATGGACTTACCTATATGATCCTCAAACATCTTATTTATAAGACATTGGTATGTAGCCCCTGCGTTCTTCAGGCCGAAGGGAATGACCCTATAGCAATAGGTCCCCTTGTCCGTAATAAAGGTTATCTTCTCTGAGTCATCCAGATACATGAAGATTTGATTATACTCGGAATATGCATCCATGAATCTCATGAGCTCATGAACTATTGTTGCGTCTACCATCTGATCAATACGAGGAAGTGGGAAGCTATCTTTAGGACAAGACTTATTCAAGCCAGTAAAATCTACACACATTCTCCACTTCCCATTTACTTTTGGTACTATGACATCATTTGACAACCACTCTGGGTATATGATCTCTCTAATGAACTCGGTCTCTTCCAGTTTTTGAACCTCATCTCTGATGACTTCATATTTTTCTCTTGAGTAGATCCTTCTTCTCTGCTTAATGGGCTTGTCATTATCTATAATATTAAGTTTATTACACATGATCTCAGGGTCAATACCTGGCATATCTGTACGACTCCAAGCAAAGATACTATGTCTCTTCCTTAGTAGCATGATTAGCTCCTCTTTGATCTCAGGTTTTAGGGCCTTGCCGACCTGGATGTTTTTTTTCTTGCTCATCCTCATTGAGGACGATGGATTCTACCTCCTCTGCAGCCTCTCCCTTTTTTATCTTTGTTTCGTCTCTAGGATCAAGGGTGTCAATGTTGTAAGTGGTGGTTGACTTCTTATGAGCCTCTCTTTCTTCTGCAAAGTTGAAGTAGCATTCACGTGTCGACGTTTGGTCGCCTTAAATTTCCCCTACTCCATAAGGAGATGGGAATTTTATCATTTGGGGGACTGTTGAAGGCACGACCTCAAATTCTTTGAGGGCCACTCGTCCTATTATGAGGTTGTCGGCTGAGAAGACATTTTCATCAATCACAAAGAAGTTGATTTTTCTGGTTAACCTCTTAGGCCATTCATCTCCCATCCTCACGTCCATTTCATACATTCCCAATGGATGGACTTTCTCTTCGCTAAAGTCGATCAGGGGGTGATGATAAGGGATGAGCCTTGCTCAGTTGAGGCCCAAGCTCTTGAAATAGGGCCAAAACATAATGTCTGCTGAACTCCCCCCCATCAATAAGAATCCTCTGAACTGCACATCCATGCACCCTTGTGGTGATGACTAGAGGGTCATCATGGGGAGCTAAGATACCCTTGAAATCAAGTCACAAGAGGCCGACTATGAGTGTGTCCATGTCTACCTTCTTTTTTTTTCTCATGTTTACCCTCTGTTGAAGCCAAATTTACAACCTCGGCTTTGGTCATTGCTTTGGCCTCTGCCACATGAGCCTTGCGATCAACTAACTCTGCACCACCTCCTGCTAATTCCCCACCGATAGTGCTCACACCAAAAGAGATCATGTTGACTCTATTTATTGGGACATTGTCATCCTTTGGTGGGAGGTCAGGGTCATCGTCGTCATCATCTGAGGCATCTTCTCGATATTTATCATATCTTTTATTTCTGGGGTCGGTTCGGCCACTCTTTGAGGCTCTTGTATCCACATCCTTTCTCAGCTTTCCAGACTTCAACATTTTTTCAATCTCGTCCTTCAGGGCGAAATATTTGACAGTTAGATGGTCGTGATCTTGATGGAACTCGCACCATAAATTCTTGTTTCACTTATGTGGAGGAGCCTTTAGCTTCTCCGGACATCTCAGAGACCAATCATTATTTATTTTATTGAGGATGTGTTCAGAACTCACGGTTAAAGGAGTATAGTCTGCAAATTTGTCGTCCATAGTCCTCTTATTTCCATCCTTTTTCTTTTGAAACTTCCCACTGCTACTTCAATTTTCATCCTCATATTTATCATCCATTGCTTCCTCTGCATTCATGACCTTTCTAGCTATTGCCAATAGCTCGGCCATAAACTTAGGAGGGTCTTCAATGAGCTTCCAGATCTGCTTTCCCTCCTGAAGTCCTCCAATGAGGGTTGTAATGGCAATACTTTCTTCATAGTACTTTACCTCTAATTTTTCCTTGTTGAACCTCGCGATATATTCTCTGAGGCTTTCATTCTTTCCTTGGTTTACATAAATAAAATGGGTCATCTTCTTCTGAGGTCTTACCTCAAAACAGAAGTTATGAATGAATCTCTCGGCCAACTGTCTAAAGTTTTCTATTGAATTCTTAGGAAGAGAGGTATATCACATATGTGCTGCCCCAGTCAAAGTGCTCGAGAAAGCTCGGCACCTCATCTCATCAGAGATGGAATAGATGTCTGCTGCAGACTGGTATATCTCAATATGGTGGGTTGGGTTGGTACTTCCATCGTACTTGGGTGATACAACTAGAGGTTTGAATTTGGTCGGGGTTGGAAAGCTAACAATCCTTGCCACAAAAGGAAAACCCTCTGAGTACCCCCTCTGCAAGGGGTCTCGGCTTCTTATGAGATCTCCAATTTTGTTTTCCAGCCTTTGGATAGAGTCATTCTAGGACTTAACAACGTTGGAATAGCCAAGGTGGTCCCCATCCATCTCCAAAGGGTGAACCTAGGGTTCCCCAACTGCACCATAACGCCGACTGTTGACCTCCCTCTGACCACTGTCTCTGCCATGTGGGGGTCGGCCATGATGTGGCTGACAATCGCACCCTCTCTTTTGGAACTAGCATGACTTCTTGACCTGGATAGCCTTTCCCTCAGGTCATTAACTGGGTTGAGCCTTTCGAAGGCTGGCCCTCTACTCAACCAAATAAAAGCCGAACCTCTTTGTCATGCCTCGCAATCTCGTCCTTCACCCTAACCTCGACTTTGTTGAATAGGTTGTGCAGTGTTTTTTAAGATCTCATACTGCTCCCAACAGTCTGCTGGAGCATCCTCGACCTCTATATCGTCATATATATCCTCTGGGCTAGGGTTTACTTGCCCCCCAGGCATAAACACCTAGCGTCAGCAACATCCCTCCACCATTGAGGAAGAGGTAGTTCTTTTCGTGGTACCTGGGGTGGCCCCCTGGGCTTATGTTTTCCCTGATCAGTTGTCGGCGTAATCATCTCTGGTGAGACCCCAGGTGGTCGCATTATCATGTTTTTTCTTAGCTGGGAAAAGTTCTCCTGCATTTCTTATTGAGTAGCAGCTAAGGACTTCAAGGTTGTCGCCATCTCGGACTGGGGTGGAGCATGGATGGAACTGGGCCCTCCAACACCAAATGGCGGAGGTGGTAACTATGGGGCCATATAAAAATACTAGAGAGCTTGTAATGAAAAACACTAGAGATCTTGAGACCTTAAAGGACCTCTTTCAATGGTGAAATAGCTCCACGCAAGGGGGGAGAGCCGGTTCACCACCAGAGTCTTCGGTGAGGTCAAGTTACAAAGGAGGAAGAGATGAATCCTCTCGTTCCCACAGACGATGCCAAAATGATGATGCTGTAAATAGAACCACCAATAAGAGGTATTGATAAGCTCAAACTAGTATCTACAATGGCAGCACAAGAGTAATAAACTAGAAGAAGGAGGTGAGGAGAAGAGGAGAAACACTTGTATTTAAGTGGTTAGCCAATTTGGCCTACGTCCATTGTGAGTGTGTGACTGAATTACACTTAGAATAAGGGGCACTAATGGCCTGTGCTACAATCTCTCACTTTCTCTCTCTACTGTATATTTCTGCAGAGCTTCCGCTAGGGTTACAATTATGGTCCATTTTCTAGGTAGAAGAAGGCATGTATATAGTTCTTGGGGGGTGTAGTGTACCCCCCAAGCATGCCATGAGCATGTGTGTAAAGATCGATCTAATCTCACATGGACACCTAGTTGTGCCAAATGCAGATAATGATGACCAAATATTCCCTCATGTGATGGGAATGAGTTGGTTATAACGATTTAGTCCACGTGTTCCAAGTCTTCCCGTGTGGTTACGTATGCTCGGACTTGTGATGTCATCCATGGTAACCTCGGCCCAGCTGAGTTCGATGCTTGGTAAGTCTGAGGGTTGTCTTTGATCTTCCAAATGCAAGTATGACCTCGGCCTGATTGACCAGCCGAGGTTAGATATTAAGCATAGTTGAAGTGTCGGCTGAAGCAGGGTACGTCAATGGTAGTTGCTTGAGCCCATGAGGTTGTTCATTGGGGTGCAGACCTTCGGAAGGATGGCTGATGGCCATTGTGAGCCTCCTGCTGACTCGGTCGTCATGTCAGCCGAGGTTGTTGACCCCGAGTATGAGGGTACATATTGGGCATATCACATAACGTTTTTTAAAAAAATGTATTTTTTTTGTAAAAAACTAAGTTTTGACTTTAATACATTACTATTTTTTATACTTTAATACAAAACACAAATAACGTGACTTATAATGTTTCACGCCACATTAAAATACTATTTGACATAAATAACACGAGTAAAATTATGAATTAATCTTGTCATTGTATTAATGTTAAGTGAAAAAATCGGACCCCTGATGACACGATTAATTCATCAAGTTTTTATTTAAAAATGATGTCCAATTTTCACCGTGCCATTACGACGTATTATACGAGTTCCAAGACGGACTATTATTACTGTTGCGAACTAAATACGACGTATGGTCTAATCAACGACGTGACAATTACGACGTATTATACGAGTTTCAAGACGGACTATATATATATATATATATATATATATATATATATATATATATATATATATATATATATAATATTTCCGTTAGTATTAATATTTATATAAATAATATTTGCATTAGTATATATTAATATTTATATAAATATTTTTTCATTTAAAAACAACTATACAATTTTTTGTATAAAAATTTTACATTAATTAAAATAATTTCAACATTGCGTGTTTTTTTTTAAATTATACGTGTTTTTAAAAAGAAAAACAATTTAACTATTTATTTCAAAGAAGAAGCTCTTGATATTTCAATTGTATTTTAAATATACATGTTTAAGAAAAGAAATTACTCATTTTTTTTATATACACATGTTTTTACCCATTTTTATTAAAAATGTAAATTTTATTGTTAACTTTTGTATATAAAAATTGA
The DNA here is from genome assembly GCA_949130495.1 of Sambucus nigra. NCBI lineage: Eukaryota > Viridiplantae > Streptophyta > Magnoliopsida > Dipsacales > Adoxaceae > Sambucus > Sambucus nigra. The sequence continues at coordinate 72,137,721 of OX422224.1, forward strand.
AAATTAACTAAAATTAATTTCAACTATTATTTTTTAAAACAATTGTACGTTAAAAAAAATTGTACTTGTTTTTTTACATAGAGGGGATATATCCAAAGGATAGAATACCATCTCGGAGATTTTATCAAAATAAAAAATCCACTCTTTAGGGGGTTTGTGCAGGGGTCTCCATTCACAACTTCTATGATCAGCTACATCACACCTGAGAAATTCAATCCTTATTTTATCACCCTATGTATGAAGGGAAATCATCCAATCTTTCATGTCGATCAGTATCAGGCAGCATGTAATATATTTTCAATGGCTGATAAGATGAGTTGCTGAGTTTTTTCAAGCACTCTCACAGGACTTGCTCAAATTCGTTATAATAGTTTACCATGAGGAAAAATTTCTGAGTTTAAACAACTAGCGGACCTCTTTGTTAATAATTTTTTCTTTAGAGTAAAACCTGATAAGAGGGTGGCTCACTTGTTAAGCGTCCTCCAACTCGAGGATGAAATGACAAGAGAATATATTACCAGGTTCAATACTAGAAAACCAGAAGTGGTGGACTACAAAAAGAAAGTAGCCATTATAGCTATCATGAGCGAGTTATTGCCTAGAAAGTTATATTGTCCATTGGCCAAGGAGCCTCCAAACCACCTGGTCAAGATCCTACCCAAAGTGAGAAAGATCATGAATGTGGAGGAGGCCATGGCTGCAAAAGAGTTCATCCACGAAGAGTTTGAAGAAAGTAGCAACTCGGGAAGAAAGGAGAAACCCAAAGATGGCCCCAAGACAGAGAGAGCATTAGGCCACACTAGACGTTTGACGAATACACTCCCTTGATAGTAGGAGTACACCGAATCCTCGATGATATTAAAGGAAATGGTGAATTTAAGTGTACGAAGAAGTTAAAAATTATCGCTGAAAGAAGAGATATAAACAACCTTTTCAAGTTCAATAAAGATCTTGGCATGAGACCAAAGACTGTTTGGCCTTGAAAGAACAAATCTAGGCCCTCATCAAAAGAGGGAAACCAAACTAGCATGAGGAGAATAATGGCATACCAACACAAATCTGTGACAATTTAAATGTAAGGAGGAGATCAAGATTACCTTGGGCAGGGAATGAAGATCAGAAAAAAAAAACTTGGGAGAACAAAGACAAGGAGGATTCTGATAGCCCTGTAAACGGATCGGATTCGAACCTGATAAGGAAAATCCAAATCCATATCCATTTATGTTAAAAGGATTCGGATCCGATCCGATTATTCGACGGATTATCTGTTAGATTTGTTAAAAATCCGTTTATCCGATCCAATTAGTTTTATTTTTTATTTATTTTTATAATAATTTTCATTAAAAAAAATAGGAAATGATATGTCAAAAAATATATTTTTGACCACTTGATTTGCAACATTTTAATTTTCAACTCTTATTTTATAAATTTATTTTGCAAATGTTCTAAAAAACAGATAATGAAATAAAGAACCGCAGAAGCCCATTTTTTACAAGTCCATGAGAGTAGCCGACCAGGATAGTTTAAGCACTTAGCCCGACCCAAATCATGACCTAATTTTCACACGAGTAGTTTAGTCGAAGAATAACGCTCACGGATATAGTCAAATCAGGTACCAAGAATCTTTGATGAGATATTCAAGTACCAAATGGCAAATCCGCGCATTACTATGGAGTTCCTTAAACAACTCAATCTCTGTAATAACACAAATATAAATTGTACACCTTGACCCGAGGCAAAGGGATGAAAACTTGAGAATTTGAGAGACACTTAATAAAAATAAGTAACCTCTCCATGGACGTAGACAAGTTGTCGAACCACGTACATCATTTTTGTATGTGTGATTCCATTTATTTTCTGCCATTTGTGATTGTTTTCGTAGAATCGGTTATTATGATATTTATGCACTCACAATTGGCATCGTTGTGACACCCCGCCTAATTAAATACCAGGGGATCACTCCTTTATTAAATTAAAATCAAGGTGAACAGTTGGTTCATTCTTAGCATCACTGTCGTAAAAATAAACTTTTCCAAATTAACACCCTAATCAATTAAGCTAAGTGTCAAAACCATTTTTAACCTTTCTAACCAAATTGTATTTTTAAAGAAATACACATTTACTTAATTATTAACCACATTCTCAATAAGTAAGAATTATACAACAATTATCCTGGAACATAATCCAATTACTTTAAACATTCAACATCCAAAATCCCAACATTTAAAACTAAATGTAAAACATACATGCTGAATAAATCCCAAAGTAACTACTAGAAATAACTGAAATACAATGTCCCAACAGAACAGATAAATAGTGGAAAGGGAAACACATGCCCTAATAACTAAGAATCATAGGAGTGGAATCAAGTATATGGAATCGTCTAAGCAAGTGGCCTGCAACTCCCACCAAAGCTGCAGCACGTTCCTTCCAAGGGATCCTAAGCAAGACGCCATTGTGGCTGGGCACCTGTAGTACGTACATATATATACAAGAGAGAGAGAGAGAGAAAAAGAAACGGGTCAGAGCCCGATAGTGTGTTTGATTTAAAATACGTTTAGCAAGTATTTAAATTGATACAGGCCAATGCAACAACATATTAGTGCGACACTCTCTTGAGAAATTCTCACCTCTCTTCTAATGTGCACACCTATCGCACTAACCTTCCCAAGGTTTGTCTTATAATTTATCGCACTAATCTTCCCAATTATTTAACTTATCTTAGATTACTCGTAAGATTCAAAATTTAACGATTCAATTGGTTGAAAAGAATATTTCAATTAGTAACCAAAGTTCTCATTTTAACTTTATTAATCAATAAAGTTTTCCAGTGTCATATTATACTTTCTCAAAACAAGTATTTATAATTGAGTCATCAACCATGTCCTACCTATCAATTCACAATAGGTAGTTCCAAATTTCATATTTTCATATATATATATTAACTACTCGTAAAATATATATATCATAACAGCACCCCAAATAATAACTATGGTGCGGGCATACTCTACTATTTAAACCCCATATCACTCACATTAAGGGGAATACAAATTCGGAATCACTCTCGAATTGTATTAACACATACTCAAACAATATTGAGACGAAGTATAGATTCCAAGTCTCCAAGAGGACGGCATATGTCTGCGTCTCTTAGGACCGTCTGAACTATCAATGCGATAGCCTATACCAAGGATATTTATACACAAACAAGATGAGGCGAAGAATAGATTCCAAGTCTCTAAGAGGATGGCACATGCCTGCGTTTCTTAGGACCGTCTGAACTATCATCCCGATAGTCTGTACCAAGGATATCTATCTTCTAGGGTACAAGTCCATATCCCCCATAAAGGTCCCATCGAGATAAGAATGTCCCAGCGCGGAAACCTCAGGGATAGCAAGTAGCGTGGGCATGATTTTCACACATAGATAGTATATGCATACACAGTCATAAAACTAAACTAATATTACCATATCAATAATGGGTATGTTCTCAATTCCCATAATTACGACATTTGTATTTATTTCTCATTATTTAGTTATCACGTATAACCATTCACATCCTACTTTAATTTGAGGAACTTTTCCACTTACTACATAACGCTCATGGATTCTATCCTCCCAAGTATAAAATTCAGTAGGTATACACATTTGTCCCAAAGTAACTCTCTTACGTGTCTTTCTCTCTAAATCATAAATTCACCGACCCTTATGTAATTATCCCAAAATACAATCTTTGCCCGACATCAAGGGGTCTAAAAATCAATTCACATGACCTACTGGTCTTCCCTATCTCCCAAAACATTTTATCATGGATGCCCAAGAATTATCTCACAAAAAATTGAATTTAACTCATTTAAAAAGGGAATAGGAGTCTTCCAGGAGGGGTCGATCGATCGAGGTCTGGGGCTCGATCGATCGAACCTCTGGGCTCGATCGATCGATCAAGCAGGTCTGCGAAAATTAAAATTCTGCAGTTACGGGTTTCATCTCCCAACTTCAACAATTTCTATATTTTCTAATCCCAAACGTCTCAAAATTTGTACTATTAACATCCTAACATGATATCATACATTTCCTACGTAAAGCATGTTAATTTACGTCACTAAACATGGATTAATCATGCCATAATTCATTTAAATATTCAAGAACCCTAGAAATCTCTAAATCATGGTTCCAATCTGTTTTTCCAGAAATTTCTTTTTATAAACATCATAATTTCTTGGGTAAATTCCTCTACATGGCAAGGGTTTCCCGAATTATCATTTAAACCATAACTACATGCGATTGCTATCTCAAATCTTAAGTTTTCTTCCATAAAACTCATCCTAATCATTCCTACACTAATATGAAAGATGCATCAACAAAATAAGCAAGATAAAAACTTGCCTGGGATTTTCGACGTTTTGATTTGCAGATGATTCTGGTGTGGTTGCATAGCCCGTTGCGCGATCTACGCGTTGGTGGTGGCGGTGCAACCGGATGGATTTTTGGTCCTTGAATTTGCCTTGAGAGCTCTTTCCTTCCTCTCCTATGGCCGTTCTTGTGTTTGAGCTTTCTAACCCTATCTAACTAACCTAAATGGATGATATAGATTACTGATTTTCGTGGGTTTAATTACCCAAAAAGGTGAAATGTCCAAAACGCCCTCCCGGGGTACCAATTAGGCCTAAAAACGCCCCGAGACCCAAACTAAACCGTCGGGTACACTTTTCTGACTATCTCGACCCTTCCGGACGCGTTGGCGCACTCAAAATGACCATACAAATAACTTATAAAATATTCACTTTTATTAATCCACATTTAGTCCCGACACGACACAGGCGCGTCCTGACTTAAATTTCCACAATTGTCATTTTATTCATACGTGATAATATTATAAAAATAAATATCATATATTACTATACTCATCCAGTAATATGCCACAAATAACAAATTTCCAAAGATTACTAACTCTCGTCACGCTAGTAAATATTTAAAACAACATTCCGGATTAAAATTAAATTAATTTATCTCAATTAAATTTAATAAATCCTTAAATTTAAAATCCATGAAAATACGGGGTATTACAATCGTCTATTGGAATCGACTTGTATACCTACGAAATAATTAATTACCAAAAAGCTCGCAATGTCTCAACACAGTAGAAATGTTCCCCAAGTTGGCGATGTTCAAGAAGACCCAGCTCCTCCTAGGGTCAGGTTTGAAATTCGCTAACATATTAACTCGAGGTTTCTCCAAAAAACGCGACCTTTTGAAGAAAGCCATGGTCCACCTAGGTCCACCCATATTTGTAGGTTGGTCGATGCCTATGAAGCCAAACTTCGAGAACAAGAAGAGGTAACGTGCTACCAAAAATAAGAGAATTCTTGTCTTAAGATGTGACTTGAAAGAATGGAGAGAGATCTTCACAGAAACACAAGGTGGAGCTGAGATATAACTCTTAGCCCTCAGGGGGGTAACTCCCCCAATCGAGGAAGGAGCACTAGGCGTGACCACGATAGAATATCAGAGTGTGGCCAGCAGGAGAGGTGCCATAGGAGCAATGATCGATCTAATGAAGATGTAAGGATTTTGTTCTGTAGGGAGATGGACCAACACTTAGTGCACCGGGGAGCTAGATCAACCAGAGAGCTAGATAGAAGATCTCTCAACTCTTAGATGAAGTCCCCCTTTCCAAGGGAGATCAAACAGGAGGATCCCTCGAAGAAATTTTTTGTCCCCAGGTTCAAGGTCTTTGACGGGAAAATAGACCCTATAGACCATATCAGGCAATATCGGTTAGCAATGACCTTATGGAGCCATAATAACACACTTATGTGTAGAATCTTCCCTTCTAGATTACATGATGTAGAATAGAATTAGTGAGAGGCTTCCCCATAGGTCGATCAGGAATTTGGAAGTACTGGCAGAGGCTTTCACGACACGATTCATAACGAGCAGCTCCCATCCTAAGCGAATGGATGCACTACGTACTATGAAGAAGAAGCCACAGGAAAATCTCTGATATTATGCCAAAATATATTGAAAAGTTTTTTATGAGATCGAGGATTGCTCAGAGAAGGTTGTTGTAGCATCCTTTAAAATAGGCTTGCTGACCACTTCTCTGCTCCTCCAATCTCTCACCAAGAAGAAAGCCACCAGCATTGAAGATCTTATGGCTCGTATCGAGAATTACGCCAATGTCAAAGACAATGATCGAGCCAAAGTGAACAAGGTGATGACGAAGAATGATACCCAGAAGAAGGGAAGCAAGAATGGGGGCAAGAATGGCTCCAAGAGTGGAAAAAAGAATGAACCCTCCAAGGTGTTCCAGGTTGTTAATATAGTCTTCAAGGAACCTATTTACAAAATTCTCGGTAAGATCAAGGATGAGCCTTTTATCAACTGGCCTAAGAAGATGGGTGGCAACCCAACTAAAAGAAATAATGCACCGAGATGCACGTTCCATAAGGATGGAGTTCATCAAATCGAGAATTGCAAAGCTTTGAAGTCACATTTGGAAGAGTTAGTTCAGGCAAGACACCTCAGCGAGTATGTTGAAAAGAAAATATAGAAGGTAGAAGCCAATAATAATCAAAATCGAAACAATGTCCTCGATGATGATATAGGACACGAGTTTGCAGTAATTTAAGCGGCATTGGACATCAAACAGATCTAGGGCAATTCCATTAGAATGGAACTCAAGAAGGTGACTTCCAAAATGGAAGATTTTCAAATTGACCCTGCCAAATCCTAGGGATGAATGCATCGACGACTAGAAGATGTTGATTACACCAAGCACATCATGTTCAGTGAAAAATACTTGGTTGGGGTGAGGGTCCACATCATGATGCATTGGTAATCACACTCAGAATTGTTAATAGTGATATTTAGAAGCTACTTGTGGATCAAGGGAGTTCATCCGAAGTGATGTACCTATAATTGTTCCACATACTGAAGTTGAATGTCGCCGACCTCAAAGAAGCCACTGTCCCACTAGTTAGATTCGCAGAAAGGATCAACATGTCGTTAGGAAAGATAATCCTGCCAATCAGGGAAGGAAACATCTAAAAGGTAATTGAGTTTTTAGTGGTGGACATTGAGTACCCATACCATGCTATTTTGGGTAGAGGTTGGCTCCACACTATAAAGGTTGTGCCATCCACTTATCACCAAAAGATGAAGTGCATAACAGATCGAGGGGTGTTGAGATTCGTGGCGACTAGGCTACGGTCAATAAGTGCTTTATAGTAGTTATCCGCACAATTAATGAAGTATGAGTCAGAGAATGCCAAGGAGAAAGCCCAGGAGGGGGTTGTTCTCTCCAAATAGAAACTATGGCATGGTCGAACGGGGGTGGAAGAGATAAGGGTCTACCCTACCGAGAGGGTCATAGAAAGACTGGAAGAAGTTATATCCGATGAAAACTTAACAAAAATGAAATTTTTGATTGGATCTGCTCTCACCGATTAAGAGAAAAGGGAGTTGGTTGCACTTATCAAAATTAAAATAAATGTTTTCTCCTTGGAGGCTTACGAGTTACAAGGGATTGACCCTAGCATGACCTACCATCGCATGTACGACGATCCCACTTTCAATCCCTTCCTCAAAAGTCTCACCGAACATCCCCGAGAAAGCTAAGGAAGTGGAGAAAGAAGTAGGGAAGATACTGGATACAGGATCCATCAGGGAAGTTCAGTTCCCCGCATGGTTATCCAACATAGTGGTGGTTCCCAAAAGCAATGGCAGCTGGAGAGTGCGCAGCGATTTCACGGACCTCAACTGGGCATGTCCTAAGGATAAATTCCCTCTCCCAAAGATAGATCAGTTAGTTGATGTTACAGTGATGCATGAGAGGATGAACTTCCTAGATGCTTACTCAGGCTTCCATCAAATCCCCCTATATGGGCCCGACCAAGATAAGACCTACTTTAAAACCTTAACAGGGTTGTAATATTACAAGGTCATGCTATTTGGCCTCAAGAACGTAGGGTCAACATACCAAATATTGGTAACAAATATGTTCAACAAAAAAATAGGAGAAATGATGGAAGTCTACCTCGACGACATGCTTGTTAAAAGCAAGGGCAAGGTCAATCACCTCTTAGATCTAGCAGTAACCTTTGAGATCCTAGGGAAGTATCGAATGAAGCTTAATGAAAATAAGTGTTCATTACATTTCCAGTCAGGAAAACTCTTAGGTTACCTAGTAAGTAAACGTGGAATCGAGTCAAACCTAGACCAAATCGATGCTATCACCAGGATATAGCCTCCTCAGACATTGAGAGATGTTCATAAGCTTACTGGAATGCTTGAGGCTCTCAATCGCTTAATCTCCAAGTCTTTGTAATGATGCCAATCATTCTTCCAGCTCTTAAAGAAAGACAAAGGCCTCATATGGGATAATGATTGTTCACGAGCTCTGGGAGAGATCAAATCTTACCTTAACAAGTTGCCACTACTGATAATCCCAAATAATGGAGACCAACTATATCTTTACCTGGTAGTATCAGGCCATGCCGTGATCTCTACCTTAGTATGCCAAAAGGAGGTGGGACAACATCCGATTTACTACGTCAGTAAGACACTCCTAGATGCTGAACAACGGTTGTTACCTCTGGAAAAGATCACTTATGCACTAGTGATTTATTTAAGGAAGTCAAAGCATTACTTCGACGCCCACTTCATAACAGTAATCACCTCTTACCCACTCAAGGTCATTCTATGAAGGTTAAACCTTTCTGGACATCTTTCATAGTGGTTGGTCAAACTTGAAAGATTTGATCTTTACTTCCAGCCCAAAACGATAATTAAGGGATAGATCCTAACAGATCTTATCGTTGAGTTCATAAAAGATCATCCATCAGATCAAATGAATGATGAGCAATCAATAACATGTGAAGTGTCATCCAAACATTGAACACTATATGTTAATGGATCCTCAAATTTGAAGGGGGCATGAGTAGGGATTGTTTTCATCACCCCCGAAAACACCGTAATTGAGAAAGGAATTAGATTGGGATTTGAAGCCTCCAATAATAAAGTTGAGTATGAAGCACTGATCACCGGTTTTCGAAAAGCCAAACTACCGGGGGAAAAATGCCTCCACGTATTCGGTGATTCCAAACTAGTCTCCAATCAGGTAAATGTGGATTTCAACGCCAAAGATGATTGAATGGTAGCTTACCTAAATGTAGTAAGAGGACTCATGGGAGACTTTGAAAAGGTGGAAATTCAATAGTTCCTGCGAGGATAAAACAGTCACGCTAACGCTTTAGCGGCACTAAGCTTGGTAATTGACTCTGACCTAAGGAGAATAATTCAGATAGAGTTCTTTGGGCAACCCAGTATCGACTCAGTAGTCGTAGGAGAGCAAGTCCTACTCATAGATAAGGCCCCAAGTTAAATGGATAATGTCATCAATTATCTACGGAGTGACATATTGCCAAACGATAGGAGGTCGGGCCATTAAATCAGGGTCAAGGTTGCTCGTTTCTACCTCAACCCTGAAGGGAGGCTTTATAAGAAATCATTTACAGGCCCTTACCTCCAGTGTGTTCACCCATAAGATGCCGAGCAAGTACTTAGTGAACTTCATAAGGGAATCTATTGGAGTCACGCAGGTGGAAGATCATTAGCCTTTCGCGTAATCAAGGAAGGATATTGGTGGCCTCGTAAGCAAAAAGACGTTGGTGCCTATGTTCGCAAATGTGAAAAGTTACAAAAGCACTCACCTATGGTTCATCATCCCGCCAAGGACCTAAAATCACTCCCTTGCCCATGGACTTTCTCTCAATGGGGACTGGACATTGTGGGACCTCTACCCACTACACCCGGAAATCGTAAGTATCTGCTGGTCACCATAGATTACTTCACCAAATGGGTAGAGACAGAACCATTGGCAAATATTCGAGATTCATACATGACAAGGTTCATATGGAGGAACATCATAACTCACGTTGGGATACCAAGGACCATCATCATAAATAACGATACACAATTTGAAAGTGTTTTTTTTTTATTTTCTATGATGAACACTGCATCAAGCATCACTTCATCTCTGTGGTGCATCCCCAAAGCAACGGGCAAGCAGAAGCTTCCAACAAAACCATGATCGATGGACTAAAAAAGCGATTGGAAAGAGATAACGGTGCTTGGGTGGATTAATGCCCCCATATTCTATGGGCTTATCGCACAACACCCAGGAGAACAACTGCGGAAACACCCTTTGCACTCACTTATGGAATGGAGTTTGTCATCCCTCTAGAAGCAGGTCTCCTTACTATGAAAACCACTCTGGTCGACCAAGGCCTCAACGACGGAGCACTACGCACTGATCTTGACCTAACAGATGAGCGAAGAGAGATAGCCTTGATTAAATTTACTTTCTACCAATAACAACTAGTTAAGCAGTACAATAGGGGGTCAATCTGAGGAAGTTTCTTATAGGGAACTATATCCTTAGGAAAGTACTCGGTATTGCCGTAAAACCATCAAACGATAAACTGGGACCAAACTAGGAAGGACCCTTCAGAATAATCAGAGAGGATCTTCAAAAAGATTATCACATTTAAACACTAGAGGGCAGGGAGATACCAAGAGCATGGAATGCAGCCAATCTTAAGAAGTTCTACTTTCAGATCTACTTCTTTATCTTTTAGTTAGCAAAATTTTTATTTTTAAACTTGTGTTGCTTGATAGACAATACTCAATAAATAAAGTCTGGTTGAACCCTCTATTATCGTATTTTGCATTGGCGGCTTAACTTATCTTGATTATATCTCGTCAATTAGCACCTTTCCAATGATAACTCCTTTGCGCATATCTAAATGTCTAACAAACATGGTTAGCAAGTCAACTATAAGTACTTCAAATCATCCTCAGGTCCTTAGCGCAAACACTAGAGGCCATATGAGTTGCCCCGGAAACAACAAAAGCCCTACAGGGGATCATCAGGCAATACATTTAACTCAGGTTGGTCGCCAACTTACGTTGGTTGAAAAAATCCTGCTCGAGCCGATTACCCACTAGCCAAGTGCATTCTTGTCATCATCTCACTTAGGCCTAAGGGAGTGTGACGACATGGCCTGAAAGGTAAAGTGGATGGAATGATATTGCTAAGGCATATTAGACTGGAAGAATGTTCAAACACATAAAAGGCAAAGTGCTAATACTTAAATATCATTTAATCGGTTGAAACAACCCAAAATGATTCAAACTAAGTATGAGCCTACCTAAAGCCTAAGATTGGTCAATAAATATCGTTGTGGTTAATAAAAATACTAAGTAACCATCGAGTAGACAAGATTAACATATGTTTAGTCATCATACGCTCAAAACATAAGAAAATTCTTTATTAAGATAGAAGGTTAAAATTACAGATTAAAAGGAAATACATAAAGACCTAAGGTGGTTCAAGGCGGGGAGTAAGATATTCTTCAATAATTGTTCTCTGACCATCAGTTGGCTTGGGAGGAAACTCTTCTAAATCTTCATCGAGATCATGATCCAAGAGTTTAGAGGGAATATCATCAATCGGTATCCACTCATCATCTTTTGAGAAAGGGTTATGGAAGTAAGGACGGCACTAAATCTGTTACTTATACCATCGTTGGATTCTTTTATAGTCTTCACCTTCTTAAGGGAACTTTTCCATCCCTGAGCAAAGGCAACATCTTCTGCTTCCTTGGGTTTCACTAGGGCATCTGCCCAACCAGCGTTGTAACCCTCTTCCCAAACTTCTCAAGGTCCCACCTTGAATGCATATCTCAGCTTCTTAACATTATCTTTAAGAATAAGCACAAAAGACTTCAAGCTAGCAACCTTATTTTGTAAAGCATCATTCTCAGAGTGGAGCATTTCATCAACTTGGTTAATCTCAGCCCTCTCTAAAAGTTGGGCCCTCAAGGAATTTACTTCCTCTTGAACGGAGGTGACTATCTCTTCCATGTCCTGGATATTATCTTTCAATTTTGTAATCACCTCAGTCTGATTCTTGTACTGCTCATTCAATGCTCTTAAAGACTTGCATATTTTTATAAAGGCTTTGTAAGACTTTAAGCTGATGTCAAGTTTAAGAATTCTCTCCAATTGAGAGTTGGGAGAAATATATCAATCTAAATCAGCAAACTACAAATGATACACACGATAACAAAAGCAAGAATATTAGCACATGGAAATTTGGGTATATATGTGCAAAAAGGGAGAAAAATTTCACCCCCATGTAGCATAAAAAGGTTGCCATAGGCCAATACATTAAGTTCTCAAAATATAGCTACAAACTAAAAAGGCTAAGATTGTATAAGGAAAATGAAAACTCCTAGTCTACAAAGCCTTCATCCTTCACCCGATCTCCATCTACAATGGTCTTCCCCTTATCAACCATTTGTTGCTCATGGTCAGCACCATCATTTTTGTCGACCTCAGCATGAACAATTTATGCATTACCAGCGGCATGGTCGTTATCTTCTTCCTCTTCAATATAAGAGTCGGGACCAGGAGAATGAAGATTGAAAATCTCAGAGTTTGTGGGAGTTTCAGCAGCCTTCAAACTTTCGTTCCATCCCTTCTTGAAGGAGACCTTACACCCATAATCCAATTAACGCTCTGCATCCTCATAGTCTTTATAAAAGCCCTCGCGGTAAGGCCTTATTGGCCTCCACCAGTTTGGACTTCTCAACAATTATAACCTTTTGAGTATCCCCAAGAGCATCATAGGCCTTGGACATTTATTTCTTTTCATGCTCCCATTCTTGGCGAGAATTAACAAAGGCCTCCTTCTAAGCTTCTAGGGTATCTTTTAGTTCTTGCTCCCTCATGAAGCTATCAACTTGGGTGTCTGAAAGAGTAGTAAAGTCAGATAGCATCTACACACAAAAAAGAAAAGAGAATCATAACAGAAATAGGAATAGCAAAAGAAAACAGAAATAATAGGAAAGACTTACCAGAGCCATCCCTTTTTCAGTCTCGAGGGCGAGTTGGGATGAGATCAGCCTAGAATAGAGCTCGCGATCAGCAGCGAACACTGACCTTTTTAAAATGTCAGGAGCCAAAGAAGGTGAGTCGCCCACAGTAGTCCCCTCCAGACTAGGTAAATGAGGCACCCCAGAGGATTGCAGAACAACCTCCTCTTAGCCTCCACTCTATCCTCGTATTCGTTCTCTCTCCCTCATCTTCCTCCCTTCTCTTCTCTTTCCCTTTATCTTGCTCTTTCCTTTTGTCAGATGGGCCAGAACTGTTGCCCTAATAAGAATCAGTTACAGGCGTCTTTAAATACGAGAGCCTATCAGACAAGGCCATATAATCATCGTCTTCGGGAAGCCTTAAATTTCTCCTCTTGACCAGAAGGGCCATGTCTTCTTTGCCTTTTTCTTCTTCTTTTTCCTGTGTTTCTTCTTCTTCTTATTCTTCTAATACTACCTCTCATCTTCCCTCATATTCATTTTCTTCCTCTTTAATAACAACTGGCTCAGAAGGGCCTACCTCTGGAGCTTTCAAAGATGGGACCTTAGCAATCGGGCGAGCAATAAAGCTGGTGGTTCCGTTCTTGTATTCTAAAAAAAAGGCCGTTGACCTTGGATATTCATCGTCTAGGGCCTTCACAAGTTCGTCAACATCAATATCACCAATATCAGGTTCTTGATTTTCGGTATGAGCTTCAATAACAAAGAAGAAAACTATCAACCAAAGGAATGGGGAAAAATAATAAGAAGTCATCGGGAAGAAAAAAAAGAAGAAGCGACCTATTTTAGCCTCTCCGTACTAAACTGGAGAGCACTGCCAGTTCTTAGCAATGAACCCATGTTCCAAGTAATCTTTATGGGAGTCCAAAAGATTTACCACCAGAACTCGCTCAGCCTTTATGGTTTTCAAATACAACAGACCTTCTTTGGTCCGCAACCACACGTAGAAGTTGCATATCTCAGCAAGACCTAGTTTTGTTCCATAGAGTGTATTTATTATGCGGACTACATTTACTGTCTTCCACACATTAGGGGAATATTGGGCAGGCACGAGGGCAAAATACTTAATAAAATCTAAGAAACAACTGGTTTGAGGGGAATGTCAAACCCCCTTGAGTTACCAGAAGGGTGTGAATCTAGTGCCCCCTTTAATGTCACGAACATTCTGAGGAAGGGGGGAACAATCGATCATCACCCAATCAGGGATATTATACTAGCGCCAAAATTCATCTACTGACTTATTATCTAGTATCTCCATAATTTCACAAGAAGAGAAGAAACCCTAGCTACGGTAACAAGATAATGGAAACAAAAAGAACTGAAAAGAAAAAGACTAGAACTTACAGGTAGTAACAAATCTTTTGGAAAGCACAGAAGAAGAAGGACTTTGACTTTTAAAGTAGAAGAGAAGCTTATGGTGAAGTATGCATAGGAATGACCAGAGTCAGTGAATGAACAGTTGAGTGTATACACCAGTTGATCACTAGAACTTCTAATGATGAGTTTCATCTTCCTAGGAGGATTTTGGCGCTTCATTCTCTTTTGGGGGCAAGCGTACCCCTCTTGAAAATCCTACAATTACAAACATGGCATGTTGGTCTTTCGTAATATTTAAGGCCTCGGGCCTTTGACTCAGTTCAAATCTATTGTACCATAACTTTTAGCCAAAAGATTTCAGGGGCAATTATGGGAGACCATTTTTTATAAGTGCATGAGAGTAGCCAACCAACATAGTTTAAGCACTTAGCCCGGCCCAAATCATGACTTATTTTCACATGAGTAGTTTAGTCAAAGAATAACACTCATAGATTTGGTCAAATTAGGTACCAAGAATCTCGGATCAAATATTCAAGTACCTCATGGAAAATCCATGTATTACTATGGAATTCTATAAACATCTCAATCTCTGTAACAACACATATATAAATTATACACCCAGACTCGGAGTAAAGGGATGAAAACTTGAGACTTTGAGAGACACTTAATAAGAACAAGTAACCTCTCCGTGGATGTAGGCAAGTTATCAAACCACGTACATCGTTGTTGTGTGTGTGATTCCATTTATTTTCTGCCATCTGTGATTATTTTCGTTGAATATGTTATTGTGATATTATATGCACTCACAATAACCATAAATAAATTTCTAAAAGCTTAATATTCAAATATTAAACACAATATCACAAATAACATAAAGATAGAAGTCCAACATTCAAAATCCAAAAAATTATAAACATCACTTCGATAAAATCTTACACAAAGATGATATTTGGGCAAAAAAATAGAGATTAATGGAACAAATAGGTGTTTTGTACAAAAGGAGGTGTTTTGTGCAAAAAACGAAAAAAAAAACTTACCGTCAAAAGATTCGAGTGAAGAAGTTGTCAAAGAGTAGGCAAAAGTTTCCGGAGAGGAGGGAAGAGGCTGTCGGAGAGGAGTGGAGAAGCTGCTGGCTGAGGAAGGGTGCATTTTGAGATACAACAGTGGTGGATTTTTTAAGAAACAAAAGAGATAAAACCCTAGATCTATTTTGAGAATTAGAAAGTCGTGGGTTTGATAATGTTAAAACAAAGTTAAGTTTTTAAAAATTAAAACTTACCCCATTTATATTTATAACTTATTGTGTTTCCTACCCCCTTTTTTTAAAGTTATTATATATTTAAGTCAGTCGTGTCCCCTTTTTTTAAACTTATTATAATATATATTTAAAATCTTATTAAATACAATATATATTAATTAAAAATATTATATATATATATATATATATATATATATATATATATATATATGTATATGTATATATATATGTATATATATATGTATATATATATTTTAAAAATATTAATCGGATCAGATTATTAACGAATTTGAGTATATGAATCTAAATCTGTCCATTTAATAAACGGATAATCGTGTAATCGGGTTATCGGATTTTAGGCATGATCTCTATTCTCATAAATGGATCGGATTCGGATTCAGATTCGAATAAAATCTGATCCATTGGCAAGCCTAGATTCTGACCTCCCTGCAAGGCCCAAGGATCCCGTAGAAGAGATGAATATGATCTCTATGAGGTGAAGTTGCATATCAACAGGAGATGATGGTGGAGGTGATGGACCAACTGAAAGAAAGGCATATCTCAACGAAGAAAGATCTTGTGCTGATAATAGAGGCTTCAATATGTTATCAGTGCCAGAGATCCGATATCATAAAGCTTCCAAGGACAGACTCATAATAATATTTTCTAGAGATGAACTCTCAGTATTGTTATATAATCATAATGATCAACTAGTCACAACCATGATGATTCACAACATAAACATGGATATAATTTCGGTGGACAATGGGAGCTCACCGGATGTATTATTATATGATTGTTTCTAAAGATTGAAGCTATCTTATAGGAAATTATAGGAATACTATTATCCTTTAATTGGATTCTCAGATGAAAAAGTGTACGCACTGGGTATAATTGAGCTACAAGTGGTTATTGGAACATAGTCAGCCTACATAATAGAGACGATGATATTATTCATCCTTGATAATAATGTCTCATTGGAATACAATATCATCATTGGAAGAGTGGGTCGGAATAAGTTTGAGGTTGTTGCCTCAACTGTTCATCAATGTCTCAAGTTCCCACGAGCATAACATAGTTAAGGAAGCTAAGCTAGTAAAACACAAATGATGGGTATTTTTCGAGGAGAAGAACATGGAAAATCAAGAAGAAGTGTCTAAGTTAAATATAGATGACTTCATTAAAGACGTGATATATCCCAACTGGTTAGCAAACGTGGTGATGGCACCAAAGAGAAATAACAAATTACGGATGTGTGTGGACTTCATAAATTTAAATAAGACATTTCCCAAGGGTTATTATACGTTTCCTTAGATAGATCAATTAGTGGATGCAATAGTTGGGCCTGAGTTGCTGAGATTTATAGATGCATATTCTTGTTATAACCAGATTAAGATGAAACTAGAAGATACATAGAAGACCTCATTCATCACCAGTTGAGGTATATTTTTTGTATGCCCTTCGAACTAAAAAATCCAGGTTCAACTTATCAAAGGTTGGTAATAATTTATTTGAAAAGAAAATTAGGAAGAACATTTAGATCTATGTGGACAACATGCTGACCAAGAGAATAAAGGAAGATGACCACGCTAAAGACCATGGCCAGACCTTTGATGGGATAGTGAAATATTATATGAAGTTAAATCCAACCAAGTGTGTGTTCGAGTCAAAGGTCGAACATTTTTAGACTTTATCATAAACTAAAGGGGAATAGAAGCAAACCCAAGAAAGGTCAAGGAATTGATCATCATGCAGCCTCCTAAGAGAAAGAAGGAAATCAAAAGCCTAACAAGTCGAGTAAAAACTCTGAACATATTTGTATTTAGAGCCTTATATAAGTGCCTCTCGTTCTTCAAAGTGATTAAAAACTCTTTTAAATGGACAAAAGAATGCCAAAATGACTTTTTAGAGTTGAAAAGATATCTAGGAATGACTTCATTGTTTCCAAGACATATCTTAGGGGAAAACAATACTTGTATTTAGCACTATCGGAAGCAGTAGTCAGCTTAGCTCTGATCAGAAGTGATGAAGGAATCCAAAAGTTAGTATACTATACGAGGAAAGATTTTGCTAATGGAGAAATAAAACATTCCAGGATGGAGAAGTTGTCTCTAGCTTTGATAATGGCATCCAGGAAGTTGAAGCTGTATTTCCAAGACCAGTCAAGAGTGATCTACACTGATCTTCCATTGCAACAAACCATCCAAAAAACTGAGAAATTTGGTAGGTTAATGGCATGCGAAATAGATCTTGGTGAATATGAAATTACATATGAGGAAAGGAATGAAATCAAAGGACAAGCTTTAGTGAATTTCATTATAGAATTAATCTATGAGGAGAAAAGGCCGACCAAAATAGCAATTGTTGTCGAGGTCGACTAGATCCAATGACTAGTTGAGAGAAATCTATTGTAGTTCCACCCAATTAAACCTAGAGCCAAGCAGAATCCTCATTCAAAGAAGATCAGCATAGCTACAGTGAAAAGTTTACTACAAAACTGTTTAAAGACGGTTCTCTAGTACAAAAGAGACTTTGAGCATGATCTTCCAGTTTGGAAGGTATTCGTGGATGGATCATCGTGTTCAAGAGGTAGCGGAGCTGATTTGATAGTCAACATACCTAATGGAGCTGACATAAAATACACTTTTCATTTTAACTTTAAAGCATCCAATAATGAAGCGGAATATAAATCTTTAATTGATGGATTGGAGTTAGTTGTATCATTTAAAGTCGAGCAGATAATGGCTCAAAGTGATTCAAAGCTAGTGATGAATAAGTTGCTGGAAAAATATGAAGTAAGAGAGGAAAACATGTTAAAGTATCTTAAAAGAGTGAAATTGCTACTTCCAAAACTAAAATCACTCCAAATTATCAGAATCCCCATAACTGCAAATACAAGGCATTAACCACCAGGGTCGATATGAGGAAAATTGTGCCTATAAAAATATTACTCCAGATGAGCATTAAAATGGAAGAAGTAAACTTTATAGATCACACCATGGGACCATCCTAGATGGAACTAATTATTACATACTTGTAAGAAGGCATTCTTCCAGCCATTCAGAAGGAGGTGAGAAGGCTTCCTTATAAATCTTCTAAGTACCTTATAGATAAGGGAGTGTTATACAAAAGAGGTTTTACAGCCTCGGTATTGAGATGTGTTCATCCTGTTGAAGCACCAAACCTAGTCAAATAAATACATGAAGGATTATATGGTGCCCACGTAGCAGGTCGAACATGGGTAAAGAGAATAGCCATCAAACGTTATTATTAGCTAGCTATGAAGAAAAATGGTAAATAACAGATGCAGAAGTACAACAAATGCTAAATATTCAAAGTGATAGACAAAAAACTAGGATCCAAGTTAGAGCCGATCATATCACATTCGCATTTTTCCAACGGGATTATGTACCTGGTCGGCCCACTATCGAAGACCAAAGGAAGATTCATGTATCTATTGGTAGCGGTGGACTACTTTACAAAATGGATGAAGGCCAAACCATTCATAGATATGGCCTATGAAAAAGTTTCCCAGTTTATATGGAACAATGTTATAAGAAGTATGGGATCTCAAACGCCTTCATTGTCGTCCATGTCATACAGTTTAATAATGATGAGTTTTAAGAGTACTGCTACAAGTCCAAAATCAGAAAATTTCATTCATCACCAGCTCATCCAAAATGCAATGGCCAGACGAAGTTCACGAATCAAACCTTTTTAAATGGGATAAAAAAGAGGATGGAGTTAACGAAGGGAAATTGGATAAATGATCTACAAAGCGTGTTATGGGGCTACATGAACGACAATTAAAAAACACCTTACATATTGGCCTTTGGCAATGAAGCCATGGTCGTAATTGAGGTCGGCCTTCCAAGCCACACAGTCCTCAACTTCAATTCTCCCAAGAGTGAAGTTGTAATACCTAGAAGTGATAGTCAGAATCAGAGAGGCAACAACATTAGGGTAGCCTATTATCAACAATGCACAATAAAATTCTATAACAAAAGGGTCAAGCTGTGACACCCCGCATATTTTAATCACGGTTTATCAATCCTTTATCAAAATAAAACAGGATTCTCATATGGTTCATTCTCAGCATCATTGTCGAAAACCAATTAATTACTAATAACCTATTAGGCCCGGTGTCAAATTTTAAACTTTTTCATCTTTTAACTTAAATGCACAATTAAACCATCCACACAATTAATATACACATTAATTGAATTAAATAAAATAGTAACTGATAACTCTCGGTAAAATAATAATACAACCATGTAGAATAGGCACAAATGAAAAAGCGAAGAATAAAATAAATGACAACAGTTGGGAAATATGCCCGAATATAACTCACAATACCTCCTATCTAGATCACAAGGATAGAAGAGTTTAAACAATCCCTACTAGAATCCACAGCTGCTGCAGTATCGTCTGACTCGAAGGAATAATATCATCCAGGCGTCCTTGTGTCTGGACGCCATAAAGGTTTTTAAAATATTTGGAAGCGGGTCAGAGCCCAAAGCATTTTGAAAATATTTAGCAAGTGTTTAAAATACTTTAAAATATGATGTTCTCCATATTTAAACTAGTGTCGCACTCACATGAGATACCCCTCACCTCTCATCTAACAGTGCACACCTAATGCATGTATTTAAAACAACCCAGTGTAACTAGCATCTCAAAACTTCTAAGTAACCATACGTTATCTCATATCCCGTGTATATAATATTCTAAGCTTTCGCACTAGCTTATGCATTATAAATTCTCACTTATAATTTATCCATTCATTATGAATAACTTTCACTGGTTATAATACACTATTCACATTTTAGTGTTATTAGTATCGTATATAATATTCTCATCTTTATATACACGCATCACATTTTATTCCGGATTTTATTTTCCTGGATGTAACGATTTACTTCTGACTTTATTCTTTATTTAGTTCGTATATACATATCTTTTCACATCTTCATATCTATTTATCTCTCTCTCTCTATATATATATATATAGTATACTATACACATCGAGTATATCCATACTTATATATCACAAACTATATAAGTATAATAACCATCCCTCAGAGCTATAACTGAATGGATGCAGTCTCTATAATGCTATCATCTTCC
The DNA here is from genome assembly GCA_949130495.1 of Sambucus nigra. Classification (NCBI taxonomy): domain Eukaryota; kingdom Viridiplantae; phylum Streptophyta; class Magnoliopsida; order Dipsacales; family Adoxaceae; genus Sambucus; species Sambucus nigra. The sequence continues at coordinate 72,158,364 of OX422224.1, forward strand.
AGGAATTTATCTCTCATAATATTGGGTACCAAGGGTCGGAATCTCACACCGCCTTGGTAATAATCCAAATCATAACGAATAGGAAGTGGTCATAGTTCCTCACCTGAAAGTGAGACCGAATCATACCCAAGACGTCTCACCCATGATAAAATCACACAATATAAATAATGGATGCTATGACTTGGGTACTATCATGATAGCACTAGAGGGGTATGCTTCACATAAATATACCATTCACACACAGATATATTTATAAACATATCATATATATACTTTCTCTCTCTCTCTCTCTCTCTCTCTCTATATATATATATATATAAGAAGATTCGGCTATCGTGCCTATATCCCATGACACTAGCCTGTAAATCCCATATATACCAATTCGTATTAATTTATAAGTATACACGCACTTATTTTTAATTCCATAAGTATTCACTCACTTACGATACAATTATCACATACCAATTCATATTAATTTATAAGTATACACGCACTTATTTTTAATTCCATAAGTATTCACTCACTTATTATACAATTATCACAATAATTACTTCTGAATACTAGCTTATCGCGTCTAGCTAGTATTCTAATTTCATCATACTCGCACATTCGGATTTACTCATATATAATTAACATATATATATTCTACACGCATATATATATATATATATATATACCCATCGAAATAATTCCCCAAGTGTCGTTCGTCCCAAACACTCCTGAAATTTATACCCCGGATTTTATGCCCACGAACCCAAGGGTTATATATTCCTCATCCAATCATTTAGAAGTACTAACACTCTTTTTAGGATCCCCTAATATTTATCTCCACAAAACAATTTTCCTTCAATCCTTAAAACCAAGAAAAAATTTCATAACTGATAAGGCCGAATCGATTCGCCTTGGACTGAATCGATTCTCCTCGACCGAAGCTATTCGCCCCCTAGCGAATCGATTCAAAATGGTGCAATTTGTCTACTATCTAAGTTTCATCATCTTCTCCAACTCCAAATTCAATCCAACACTCATCCAACCCAATTTCTATGGCTTCTAACATCACCCATCATCAGTATACTCATCTCCCCACTTATTTTTACCCAACACAACAATTAATTCATAGGATTCATTAAATTAATTAGGAATTTCAACCCTTTTTCTTAATTATACCACAAATTTCAATTCTTCCAATTTCTCATCAAACATTACACCATAAACATTGATTAAAGCTTAGATTTCATATGGAGTTATTATCACATCAATTTATATGAAATCATTTCCGAAAAACCCATTTTGATTCAAGAATCCCAACCCAAAATTCATAAAGGTTTCACCAAATATAATATGAATTATAAAACACATAAATAGTTAAAGCAAGTTAAACACTTTCCTCGATGGATAAATTCGACGACCTCGTGCTGGGATCCTCCAGATCTTGGCCGGAGTTCTCCTCTTCTTTGCCCTTTTCTTCTTCCTTTATTTCCTTCTTTCTTTTCTTTCATTACTCTCTCTCTCTCTCTCGTGGCTTATCATGCGAGAAATAAGGGTTCTCCCCTTATTAAACCCAAAATTGACACGTATACTCAAATGCGAGTCCCTACTAGTACAAAAAGTCCCCGAAACTCAAACACTACTTCCGGGTACTCTATTTTGACTATTTTGGCCCATTCGATACCAACCGTGCACTCGAAATCCACATCCGAGTCACTTATCAAAAATTCACTTTTTTATTTAAAACCAATACAACTCCGCACGTATTTTCCCCCGAATAAAATACTATTTCTTGTCGCTTTGCCCAATTGTGACATGATATAAAATAATCCAACTTCATTTACTTATTTTCGTAAGTAAATATTGTACACGTAAATATTAATCCTCCACTCGCCAATTAATATTTATCCATTCACTTAATTTCTCAAATCATTTCTCCGAGTATTAAATTACACCCACTGATGTAATTTAAATACCCATAAAAGTACGGGGTATTACACAAGCCTAGTATACTTAAGTAATGGGATTACGTTTTGTAGAAGGTTATGTATAAGTCCAACAAATTGGAAGCAAATTGGTGCGGTCCATATTGAGTGGACAAAGTAATATAACTAGGCACTTATTGAATTAAAACTCGAGAAGGAGAACTGTTCAAAAATACTTGCAACTATGAGCAACTCGAGAGGTATTATCATTAAAGAAATATTATGACTGTAAAAATGTAGTTGAGGGTTACAACATTTTTACGAGTAGAATCACTTGTATAAAGGTACTTTTACCACACTTTTATTTTTATGATTATCAAATTCTTATTAACATTCATTTAAGAAATGGGCAAGAGGCTTCAACCAAATACATCTCAAAGTATATACAAAAGAACATATTTAACTGCTCAAAAACATTTGAAAGAGGTTGTGACAAAAAATCCGACCAAATATAATTCCTAATTAGATAAAGCACGTCTTTGACTACTCAAAAAGAAAACATCAGGTCGTCTATAGTCGGACCAATTGATCAATGCATGTCTTTGACTACACAAAAACATTTTAAAGAGGGTGTGATGAAAAGGTCTGACCAGATACCTTTCCTATTTGGATAAAGCACGTCTTTAACTGCCCAAAAATGAAAGATTAGGTTGGATAAAGTCATCACAATTGATCAATGCACGTCTTTGACTGCACAAAATATTTGGAAGAGGGTATGACAATAAGATCCAACCGCACACCTTTCCTAACTTGATGAAAACACGTCTTTGACTGCTCAAAAATACTAACTCGGGTTGGTTCAAGCTAACCTAATTGACCAAAAGCGTGTATTTAACTTCTTTAAAATGAAAGATCATATAGGCTAAAGCCGACCCAATTGATCAATGCACGTCTTTGACTGCACAAAATGTTTGGAAGAGGGTGTGATTACAAGATCCAACCACAAACCTTTCCTAAGTGGATAAAATCACACCTTTGCTTGCTAAAAAATATTAGGTCAGGTTGGCTCAAGACAAAAAAATTTAGATTCTCTATCTCTTTCTTTAAGTACAAGCAATTGTTAGTTTTATGGTCAAGATCCCTATGAAACTCACAATACTTTCTCCCATCCCTTCGGTTTGTTGGGGCTTTTAGTTTCCCGGCCATTTTAAGTCTTTTCTTCCATCAATCTCCTCCAAGATATGATGGAAACTAACGATCATAGGAGTATAATCGTTGTATCTCTTTGATTTTTTAAACTTTTTTATCTTTCATCTCATTCTTCTCTAAGATTTTACTGGTGGTGGCTTTAAAGATGTTAACCTCTTTGGCAGCCACAACTTCTTTAACATTCATAATCTTCCCGGCCTTGGATAATAACTCAGTCATCATCTTGGGTGGCTCCTTAGTCAATGCCCAATATAGCATTCTCGGCATTAGACCACTCATTAGGGCTATGATGGATATCTTTTCATTATATTCAATCACATCTAGCTTCTCGCCGTTGAACCAGATGATGAACTCTCACGTCATCTCTTCAGCCTTCTGCTGAACATTCAATAGATGAACCACCCTCTTATCGGGTTTGATTATAAAGCAGAAATTATAGACAACGAGATCAGCCCGATATGTCCTCGCGGTAGACTATTGTACCAGATTTGCATGGATCCCGTGATTGTACTGGAGAATGCCCTGCAACGCATCTCATTCGGAATAAAATAAATATCTATGACAGCCTAGTACTATTCTACATGCAACACCGGGTTAGTTTTTCCATCATACATAGGGGTCACCACCCGTGGTTTGAACTTCACGGGTGTGGGATAACCCACAATTAATGGGGTTAATGGAGACCCTTTTACAAAACCTCTGTGAAAAGGATCCTTAGATCTAGCAATTTCCCCCAAACGATCTTCCAGGCATTGAACCAACCCCTTCCAGGGCTCGTCGTCCTTCTCAGCCATGGCTCTCTATTGAACTCTCTTTCTTGGAAGTCCACTCAGCTTATGCCGACCCTCGTGCAATTGTCCCTGGTCTGGCTGAACACTTTGTTCCTCTGGTGGTAGACCTTCTTGATTTTCACCCTTGTTGTTAAAGCCTCGCGAGATATCTGAGATATTTCCCCCTCACTGCTCATGGATTTAGACAATCAAACACATAACCTCTACTCAAGCTTTCTAGAATACTTATCCTCTCTTCAGAGAAGGTTTGTTCATCATCAAAGCTAGTGTTTTAGATGGACAAGGTAACCCCCAGATGGTATAACCTGTCGTCTTGTGATCCGGACTACCGAGACCTGCTCCCTTCCTCATGTGAACCCAAACTCATCCTCCTTGGGTTCTCTACAGCCTAGTTATGGTAGGCCTATCATCTTCCTCGATATAGGGTAGGAGGTGTGATTTATACCCTCCCGTATCGGTGATCACCCCCTGCTGGGGTGATTGGATCTCATCCAGGCCTATCTTACCTGACCTGAAGAGTTCGTGTAAGTTTTTTCACTCTTTCTTATGTTGCATCCTAGCCTGTGGCTAGGCTCATCATAATTCCTTTCATGTCCCCTATTCCAACTTTTAGGATTTCCTCCCATTTTGAGAAATTGTAGTTACAACAGGGTGTCTAAAAAGACACGAATAAAATGTTTTTACAAAAATGAGGTTTGTGGTTAAGAAAAGGTAGGAAACAACAAATGGCTTATCAAATTCCCACAGATGATGCCAATATGTTATCGTCTAAAATTGGTATATGGATTTATGAGTCTTAGATGATAAATACCAATGATTAACAATAACAAATAAAAAGATTAATGGTCTATTTAAGAGAGAGATGAGAGACAAAGAAAGAAACATGAAATTAACGTTGTTCAGCCCAATGGGGTGCCTATATCCACAGTTGATATGCATGTGCATGTTATTCAGTTAGACAAACTTCGTCAGAAAAATGGATACAATCTCTCAAGAATCTCCCTAGTATTCCTTCGTATGGATGTTTAGTGTATCAATATCTTCTCCCCCTCAGTTAGGATTTTGTGCTATTTATGTGTGCGTGTCTGTGTGTGTGTGTGTGAGAGAGAGAGAGAGAGAGAGAGAGAGAGGGGATAGGGGTGCCTTTATAAGTCAAGAAGTTACACCTTTCTACATTTTAGGAAATGGTTTATGATGATTGAGTTACAATCAACTGAAAGGGTGGGCTGATAACCCACGTGTGTATAAGCGGAGCTATCCATATTCCTTCACGTGACCCAAATGTGCCTTGGTGGGTCTAACTAATAACATCAGTTTGTTGTGGTTAGTTATCTAACTGACTTGGAATAACACTAAGTCAACCAGAGAGATGATTGGCCGACCACATTTAGTGAGTTCACTGATAAGCACCCAAAAATGTACATTTTATACCCCGAATAGACATATCTTAGTTGTTAATTCTCGGCGCACTTTATTGTCTATTTTATAGGTCGAATGCACGTTACAGTGTTAAAATGCGTATTTTAAGGCAATTGTGCAAATTATGGAGCTAATTATACCATGTCCTGTAGCCTTAACCTAACCCCGACCTTCCTCAACCACTACTAAACACCCTAACCACACCTAATCAAACACCACATCATCTTCCACCTCCCAACCATCCCATTTTCTCTCACCTCCATTTTCAAACCCCCATTAAACCCATCTCCTCTCACACCATTAACAACCAACTTTAACCAATCTCTCTCCTTAAAACCAACACCAAACAAAAACCTTTCGATCATGTATATCCGGCAGAAACCCCACCTCCACAACCCGACCTCCGGTGATTCTCACCGTCCGAAACCACCAAATCGAGAACCCCCTTGTTCGCCCCTACCCACCTGCTCTGGAGAGCACCTCCAGTCGAGTTCCGAACTCGCGACGCCCAAACAAAATCGACCTCTACCCGGATACCTTGTTCGCACATGCTTTTTCACACACATGTGCCTTGGGAATCGTGCTTAAGTATTTAAGGGTTGAACCCTTTCTTCTTTCTCACCCTGTGAATCATCATGCCTTCTAGTCGGGACATCGTCGCGGCACCTGTCATATCTTCTCTTCCTAGGGTCTTCTCTTCCACCATTCGGGGCCTTGCCATCCACATACTTTCTTAGCTTCCCGGATTTTAGCATCTTCTCAATCTCATCCTTCAGAGCAAAGCATCTATCTGTGACATGGCCGTGATCCTGATGGAACTCACACCAGAGGTTCTTATTCCTCTTATGTGGTGGGGCTTTCAATTTCTCTGGCCACCTCAGAGCCCAGTCAGTCTTGATCTCATTAAGGATGTGCTCACAGCTCACGGTCAGAGGAGTGTAATGAGCGAACTTGTCATCTGCTGACCTCTTTTTCCTCTCTTTCTTACCCTGGGGCCTCCCAGTGCTACCACGGTTCTCCTCTTCATATTTGGCATATCAAACATCAAATAAGGGTTTCCCCCCACCCCTTGAAAGGGGATTTAACCTAACATGGTATCAAACATAATAAACAAATATTCAATAGGCATTTAATATAAAAGAGTAGAGAGAAGAACAATCAAACCAATCTCTTGAATTCAATAGACTTCAATCCTTGAATGAGAAACATACAACCCTCAAAGTGAGTGATAAAAAAAGATATAAAAGAAAAATTCACTCAACTTGAATCTCACACAATTATTTCACTCAATTTAAATCTAAAAAAATAAAATAAAATAAATTTCTAAACTAAAAAAAATATTATTTCTAACTTTCTCTCTAAGCTAACTCTGGGGTTTATCTCCTCTTTATTCCATCTTCTACTATTTTTTTTATTCTAAAATGAAATTAAAAAATAAAAATAATACAAAAAAAGATAATGGATGAATTTATAATGGACAATTAAATAATAAAAGAGATGGGCTAAAAATGCAAATCCTAATATTATAAAATTGTACATCAGAGCTCATCCAAAGAAATAAATTCTAAATCATAACTTTATGTTAAGATGTTTGCTAAAAATGCAAAACCTCAACATAAAGGAATGGGTTAAAATTTATCTCCCATAAGGGACTTATTTAACTACATCAATCTATTATGAAATAATTGCTAAAAATACAAAAATTCATTATAGATGGGTGGGGTGAAATTCATCCTAGAGATAAATTTCACTACACACCTCTGTATTGAGATATTTGCAAAAAATGCAAATACTCTCTAAAGAGGAGTGTAGAGAAATTTATAACACAATTCTTAAAACTAAATTTGAGATATTCTCTTCAAAATGGCCCAAGTCTTCTTTTATATAGTAGGTGTCATGGAGCTAGGGGTAAATTGGGTAGACAAAAGTGCAAGAGGGTGTGTAAGGTATTGGGTGAGGGTTAATTAGGAAAAATGGCAAGGGAGCATGTGGATGGTGAGGTTATGTGGGAAGTGGGGATAAAATCAGATTTAGTGTAGATGGGGAGTTGGGGGTATAATAGGTAAAAGGAGATAAGTTGGTTTTAAGTCGCATGGGAGGTAAATTGGTTTTATGTGGGTTTGGATTTTGTTTATGCAGGTGAAGAAAACATGGCTGGGGAAAATGGGTCTCGGTCTTGGATGAAATGGTTTGTGTGGGTTTTGAAGGCTGGCTATGGAGCTTGGGTTCGGATGAGGGTATGGGTCAAGATGGGTAAAAGGGAAGTGGGTTTTGCAGACCGGATTGATTTTGGATGGGGATAGAGGGTTCGGGTCGATGAAGGTATCCTGCTAGAGGTCAGTTTGGTTTGGGCGTCGCGAGTTCGGAGCTCGACTAGAGGTGTTCGCCAGAGCAGGTGGGAAGGGGCGGACAAGAAGGGGGTTCTCAGTTTGGTGGTTCCGGCCAGCGACAATCGCCGGAGGTCGGGTTGTGGAGGTGGGGTTTCCATCGGATATGGAGGACCGAATGGTTTTTGTTTGGTGTTGGTTTTGAGGATAGATATTGGATAAAGTTGGTTGTTAATGGTGTGAGAGGAGATGGGTTTAATGGGGGTTTGAAAATGGAGGTGAGACAAAATGGGATGGCTAGGAGGTGGAAGATGATGTGGTGTTTGATTAGGTGTGGTTAGGGTGTTTGGTAGTGGTTGAGGAAGGTGGGGGTTAGGTTAAGGCTACGGGACATGGTATAATTAGCTCCATAATTTGCACAATTGCCTTGAAATACTCATTTTAACACTATAACATGCATTCGACCTACAAAATAGACAATAAATCGCATAAGACCCAAATTGCCGAGAATTAACAACTAAAATATGTCTATTATGGGTATAAAATGTACACTTTTGGGTGCTTATCACACCACCCCCAAAAAGAGCTTTCCTAGTCCTCGAGCAATAAGATAGAGAGAAAGAGAAAGATAAGAAATCAAAAGTGTACCACTTTCGCGGGCACTTGCGATTGCACTTAGCATGTGCAACAAGACTTTGAACCTATAGGTTGCCCTACAGGACGTGTTGTGTCTTGTGACGGTTTGCAGGGAATTTACCCACAAAATTATTTATTTGCAATGGCAGTCAATCTCTTATTAGACATAGAATAATCGCACAATCCATCACATGATAAATATTTTGGGAAATACAACCTAGAATGTGTAAAAAGTTTAGCTAAGTAAATACTCAAGGCACATCCTTCCTAGAACTCAATGTGTGTGTGTGAATCCGTCAAAACCGGTCGAATATCATAAGAGTAATTCCTAGATTGCCTTTTTGAAAACAACGCTTCAACTTCAAATCTCACGGATGTATATCTCTCAATTGAACTCTAGAGATATGGGCAAGTGTATCGCTCTTGTGTGTGAGGAGGTGAGTAAATGTAATCAAGTTCAAACGTCTCACACACATATAAGAAAGAACGTACAATTTGAAAGAAAAGTGATCTCATGAAAGAATGCTAACCACTATAGTGAGAACATCGAGTTATTCACCACGTTGATTCTCATTTGCCCGAACACCTAGGGAAACATGGATGATAATGGGTGAGGGGAAAATGAAATGGGATGGATGGTATGAGGTGTGGTATGATGGATGTTTGATGTATGGATGTTGTATGTAGGATATAATGGTGATATGAATGATGATATATAGACGGATATGATAGAAGAGTGTTCTATACTTGAAGAACAAATGTCTTTATTACACAAGAACTAACTACAAAACTCTTTTTTTTTTCTCTTTTGTTTTTTGATTTTTGTTATTTTTCTTTTTCTTTTGCTATTTTGTTTCTTTTGCTATTTTTTTTTCTTTTTTGTTTTTCTCTTTTTTTTTATACTCTCAACACTGAAGACATTTACATTTGAAATCACACTTTTTTTCTTAATATGATGGATAATATATGAATGTGGTGGGGTATGCATATGGATGGGGAGAATATGGAAGAATATGGTAATGTAATGGGTGAAGTGAATGGGTGAAAACCTAGTGATCGGAACAAATTTCAAGACACATGTTTCTTACAAATCGAAAAAGATGTCATTCTCAGTGATCAATCCAAAATTTTAAAGAATAATAATGAGATCATACAACAATTAAGTGCGGGACCCAAATGAAGTTGAATCAACTTGTGACTTGGAGATTACGTAAAACACTCTGAAAAGGTGAAAGGCAGAAATCTCACAAGCTAAAGTATCTACTAGTGATCCTTAACGTGTTCTTGTGAATTGTAGTAATCCTCAACTCTAAACCATAGTGACTTAATAAGTGCGCAAATTTTGTTAAGTCTAGAAATTCATGGTGCAACATGCCTTGTTATGTCTTACATAAGCTATTTATAAAAAGATAAATCCTCTAGCTTGATTCCTAGACTTAAAAAGATGGATGATTGAAAATTCACTTCAATAAATGAGATGAAAAAAATTGCACGAAATTTTAAAAATCAGGTTCAAAAAACAAAAAATTTCAAAAGAGGTACGAGTTTGATTAAATTCCCCACCCCCAAACAAAAATGAACATCGTCCTCGATGTTAAGTAAAAATGATTTTTAAAATGGAGAGCAGAAGGGAGTAAAGAGATTACCAGAATCAACCGCTAATGAAGTAGATAGATATAGCCAAAATAAAACCTGAATAAGTGATAAGATAAAACGAGAAAAAATGTGTACAAGTCCATAACATGGTAAATCAGTGGGTGATGTGAAACACCACCCCCAAACAGGATGAGACTAGTACAAGAAACAACGGGATACCTCCCGGTAGCACTAAGTTTAATGTCTTTAGCCATACCGAACTATTCTCACCCTAAAGAAAAGATCTATGAAAGTGCGGGGCGGCAAAAAAAATTGGGTGATGAGAATCACCCCCAAACAAGACTGAAGCTTCAGTGTTGTTGGGTAACGGCTAAAAGGGTCAATGCATTTGTATGGAAAAGTGCATCACATGGGTGGGTGGGGATAAGGGTAAGTGTGAAGATGTATCGATCTCGAACCTTATTGAGCTTAAAGGTGAGGGCGACTAGGGCCCTGTAAGCATGGCGCTCTAATTGGTGAGGGATGCAAAATGGTGGGGAAAATGGAATGGGGTGTGCCTTATAGAAATGACACGATCGTTCTATGAATGGGAGATGATAATGGTCGTGCCGTGACACGCCAGGGAGTTGTCGATGGGAAAAATCAACACCACAAGATAGTGGCGGGCATAGGGTAACAAGCTCGGTGTCACAGAAGTGGAGAGTAGCACAAAAAATAATCTCATGGGTGGTGAAGGATGGTTTAAGGTGAGGATCTAAAAGGGCAGATGGAAACATGAAATGTGTAAAATCAAGATCCAAACCAGGTGGTGGGGTAGAAGGGACAATGGGTGGGGTAAAGGGTGGGATAAATGGTGGAGGAAGATGACCCAACTCAAGCGTGGGAGACACACACTCATTGGGAGGAGTAAAGGAATACTCACAAGAGAGTGTGGTATCGAAAGATGGAGCGGTAAACTTCTCCACAAGAAGAATATCGGCGGTGAATGTGGTGGGTGGGTATGACGAGGCACCAAGATCGGAGATAGAGAAATCATTAAAATATTATTCTCAAAGGGAGCCATATATGGTGGGACATCATCCATATCCGGATAGGTAGGAACTATCACGAATTATATCTCGGAAAAATGGTGAGCACTCGTAGCCGGAGCTAACCTAGGATGAAGTGGTTCCTCGGGAACACACACTGTGGGCATAATAGGTGTAGACTCGGGCATTCTTTTGGATGCAACGGGAAAGGGACTGTGAATAGGAACCTCAAAGTGGGGTGCATGTGGATATGGTGGGATTTGATCAGGCTCACTATCGAAAGGTAAGTCAACACAATTGTCGACTTGGGGCCCGGACCATGGGATGGTCTTAACTTCGAGATTCTCGGGGTGGTAGGGTTGGTCACACGCAAAGCTAGTGTCACAAGAGGACACATCATCAGCATACTTGGGTGCAACAATGGGTTGAATTGGGATGAAGTTCGACTCTCGCTCACACTCAATTTCATTTAAGCGTTGTTCAAGCCGTTAGAGGGCTTCATTTTGAAGTTGAGTGGCTTGCTCTTGCTCAAGTATGAACTTTTGAAAGAGGCTTTCGAGACCGGAGGTAGATGGTGGTGGTGGAGTGACGGGTGGTGGAGGTGGACACAACTCGCTATGTTTGGGGGTGGGTAATTTTATCACACAAAGCTTAAAACTAAATTTGAGATCTTTTGAAAATGGCCCAAGTCTTCAATTTATATGGTGCATATGGACGCTAGGGTAAATTAGGTAATTGACATGAGTGGCATGGAAATGGTGAGAGGAGCATGTGGGTTGAGAGGATATAAAAATTTGATTTGGGTGAAGGTATTTAGTGGTTTTAATTGTGTGTGTGGGAGATGTCTTAGTTAGGATGAGTTGAGGGTATATTAGGAAAAGGGGTTTAAAAAAAATTTAACACATGTGGGACATTTTATTTGTTTTTGGCTTTTGGTTTATTTTTGGCAGAATGTAGAAATCGTGTTGGCTCAAAGGGTTTTAAAAGGGACAATGGGTAAAGCATGTGGATTATGGATTTTTGGTTTTGGTTTTGATGAAATCAGGTATGGGGTTCTCGGGTCGGATCTTTGGTGTGGATGGCAGGTTGGGGACGGGGCTCATCTGGGTTGCGGGTTGTCAGACCCGGGTTGCGTGGGTTGTAGCAGGTCCGTTGGGTTTTCCGCGGGTGAGCTGCTGGGCGAGGTGGTTTGGACACGGGTCTCGGTCAGGTGTCGAGGTCGGGTTTTCAGCGGGTGAGGGGAGGGGAGGAAGCAGTCACGAGGCAGGATGGCGGGTTGACCGGTGGTTTCTTAGGTGGTATAAGGTGGGTGTTTGGGTAGTTGTCATGGGGTTGGATATTGAGTTAATGGTGTGAGGTTTAAAGTTTTGGTTATGGTGGTTTTGTGGTGAGGAGAGAGGAGAGAGAAATGGATGGGGAAGAAGATGATGTTGGTTGGATTGTGTGTGTGTGGGTGCATGGGAATGTGGGTGTGGGTGAGAGAGTTTTTAGGGTGTGTTTGTGGTGTAGGTTAGTTTGGGTGTTATGAATAAGTTGGTTTAGGTGTGAGGGGTTGTGTGTGTGTGTTTAATTTGGACCCTAATAAAATAAAACTAACCAATCAAAATAAGACTACTAAAATTAAAAATCTAAAAATTAAATTCCTACTCTAAAAATAAAATAAACACTCAATTAAAAATGAAACTAAAAAGAAATTAAAATTAAAATCCTAAAAACAATGTAAAATCTAATAAATCTAAAAATAAATGAAATCCTAAAAAAAACTAATTGTAAAAAAATAAAACTAATAACTAATAAAGATAAAGATAAAATAAAAATATTCTAATAAAATAAAATAGAAAAATAGAAAATAAAACCTAAAAATTCTAAATAAATTTAAAATAAAACCTAAAAATAAAAATGAGTCAAACTAAAAATCTAAAAAATATAAAAAAGGGACAACTAAAGACACACGGGGTTCGGGGAAGGTTTAGGCTAGGTTATGGTTACGTGGGATGGAATTAGCTCCATTTTAACTGCAAATTGCCTCGTTATGTAGCTTTTGACACCGCAACTGTAATTAAGCATGCACAATAGACAATAAAGCGCATAAGACCCAAATTACCGAGAATTAGCAACTAAAATATGTCTATTCGGGGTATTAAATGTACACTTTTGGGTGCTTATCATTCACCGAGAATCTTTTGATGATAGATGTCACAATATTATTGGTCTAATCCATATTCCATATTTATGGTACAACAGTTAGTCCCAAGCACGAAAAAATTCACTGGTAAGAATAATTACACACCAACATTATAATTTTGATAATCTGATACATAAATTTTGTTCAATAGATGGATGAAGTTCGTCGAGCGATGCATTTGCTTGTGAAGAACTGATGTTACTACATTGCTTCGGCGGGATCAACAAGAATATCAAATATATGCGGCACCAATCGGGGCGGGTCGTCAAATTAACATTGGGGAAGAAGAAAAGGAAAAGGGGAAGAAAATGAAGAAGAAGAAAAAAAGGCAAGAGAGAGGGGCAAGAGGAAGAAAAAGAAGGCAAAAGGGGGGGAGGGGCCAAAAAGACGGGAATTCAATAAAAAAAAAAGATGAATCTAGTTAGGTTTTAGAATGGAGTACATTTGGGTGAAGTTTTGAACATTTGTACTTTTGAACTTGGTAAGTGTTGTTTTAGTATATTGGTTGGTGTAATGAAGTTTGAAATTGTGAACTTAGGAAATGTTGTAATTTGGGTGAAGTTTTGAAGTTTATATATGCTTATAAATTTTGGTTGAAGTTTTCATTATATGTTGATTTATATATGTTTGATGTTTAAGTATGGTTTTTTATCTTCTGAAATGTTAGTTGGTAAATGATGCTGGGAACAAACATATACAATGTTGGTTGTTTTTTTAACTTATGAAATATTGGTTGATAGATTATGAAATGTTGATTGGTTGGTTGGTTTTTATATGTGTTTGATGTTTAAGTATTGCTTATATACCTAATTCACTATAAAAATAACGAATTCATGCCCACTACTTGACATACACCCAACGACTGAAATACATTATTTGAACGGTAAAACTACAATTATGTTGGTTCGTTATAAACCTAGAGAATTGAGGTTCAATACTCGTTATACACCCAAAGAATGAAATGTCTTCAGAAAGTGGATAAATCCACTATTAGGGATGATCATGCCAAACCAAACTATTAATGTTTGGTTCAGTGTAAACATGGTGATATAATGTCTAATACTCGTCATACAAGCCCGGAACCAAGCCTAATTATGTTGATTCATCATAAATATAGCGATTGAAGGTCCAATACTCGTCATAGTAACCATTAACTGAAGCAAATCCATATACTATTTGGTTCAAATACATTACTTTGGTTCATATCCATAACTTTGCAAATCCATAAGGTTCGTTCAAATCCTTAACTTTAACGATCCATATACTTTTTCTTTCAAATCCACAACTTTGCAAATGATATTTCAATACATAATGTTATTGAAAGACAAATCAGAGTTGATATTGGCATATCCCCCAACTCCCCACCTACATATTTAGTTACATGTATACAAAAAGGAAAAATTATTTCTCACTTCCTACCTACACATTTAGTTATAGGTGTATAAAAGCGATAATATACCCCTCATCTCTCACAACCCAAATGTAAACTTCCCTTACGCATCGCCGAAGGTGCGTAAGACTTAGTGGTTACGATAATTGAACAAATCGACTGCGCTTGATTTTGAGCCTAGTCCACCAACTCTTGACGGGTGACAAATACAAGAGAACATAGACACCAATTAGTTAGTACAACGCCTAATAAGTTTAACATACAAAACAATTCATGAGGCAAAATAATCAAAATACATGATCGATAAAGAAATATGTGCTAACATCGACTCTTAAAGCACCATCATCAAGTTTGTTCTCGCTGTCACAACTGAGTAATGCATCATCAAATAATACGAAGTTGAAATTTATGAAATCATCATATATAAGTTAAATTGTGTGTGGTTTATTAGATATGTTATCATCATTATGAACAACTTCAACAATGAGATGAGTTTTGTTTTTAAAAATCAACACAATGATTCAGGGTTATTATACCGAATAAAGGAACCAAACTCGGGCTAAACACCCCAAATGGGGTTTTATATGTAGAAATTTTTTTTTCTTTTATTCAGTATGAACACATTAAAAAACTAAAATATATTCGGCATAAACACCCCAAACCAAACTTTTTCTTAAAAACAACTCCTTTGGTTGGATATGATCACCCAAAAAATTATCATCTTCCTCGGGCTCTCGATACCGAACCACTATAAATCTCCATGTCCGAGTTAAGCTTTTATAGGTTTGAAAAAAATTATAATAAACCTATATGTTGTAAAAATTACCTCAAACATATTATATGGGATATTTTCATTAGTTTTAGGGTGCCCTCCATTGTTAACACCTTTCATTGTTTGTTGTAATTTTAATATGTGAGTTAAAACCCTAGTTATGCTGTGGTTTCAGCATTAATGATCACTATTCTGAGTTAACACATGAAGATTCAGGATAGTATGTCGGCGAATTTTGTGTAGGATTTGAATAAGGTAATGGTTTGTGAGAAAATTGACTTGGGAAAGAAAATAGTTTGAGAGGGAAAATGTAGTGGATCCAATTTGAGTATGAAAAATATTTATAGTAAGTGGTGACCTTTAGCAAAAAAAAAAGTAAAAAACTCGTGTTGTATTATGGAGATAATAATTGGGTCCCTTAACGACCACCTTTACAAAAAAAATTGCATAAATATTAATGAAAAAATATTTACGTATTTTGTTGTGCAACCTTTTAGTAGAGTTTGCAAACTAATTTTATATTTGTGTTACCTTTTTTTGGTAAACAACGGGACCTTATACACAAATGAGAACAGTTTACAATGTTGCACAATCTCTAGGGGTGATAATTTTAGAAACGACATGAAAACACGACATGGAACGACACGAAATTGACCCGAAATTAACACTATATGTTTTGTTCGTGTCGAGTTTTTTTGACATGAAATCGTATCGTGTCATTTTCGTGTCAATACTATAAGTCGTGTTAATCGTGTTAATCGTGTTATCGTGTCTTGTCGTGTTAATTGTATTTTTATTCGGATTGTCGTGTCTATTTATGTTTAATTTGGTGTGAAATTTAAGAAATCGTGTTGTTTCGTGTCGTGTTCATGTCTAAAAAAAATTTATCGTGTCATGTCGTGTCGATTCGAAACATGACGTGCCACCCTAACAATGTCGCACAGTCTAAAAAGAAGGTTGCACATATATTTTGGCATGTGATATACACTCACCTAGTAGTAAATAAATTCTCTAGCAGTGCTATGTTTACGATGTATTTGTCGTTTCTTACCATTATAATAACGGTTCTCTACTTTTGTAATAATCGCGGTACTATCATAATGAATCAAAACGGCTAGTATTGGTCTTTCTCATAACGGGATATCTGACAGGAGGTTTCTTAACTGACCCGCCTCTTCACTAGTAGTAGCTAGCGCTATCATCTCAGACTCCATAGTGGATTGAGCCAAAATAGTTTGTTTCTTAGATTTCCAAGAAACTGCACCACCAGCGATGCTAAATATATATCCACTAGTAGCCTTAGAATCATCAGATAGGGTGTTCCAATCAGCATCACTAAATCCTTCAAGGACATATGGATGCTTATTATAGTGTAATCCGAGGTTCATCGTCCTTTTAAGGTAGCGCATGACCCTCTCAATATCATGCCAATGCTCCATACTAGGTCTACTGGTAAATCTACATAGTACTCCCGCAGCATAAGCTATGCGAGGTCTAGTGCAATCTGTATCATAACGTAGGCGACCTATAATGCTTGCATAAGCATTTTAGTTTACACTGTCGCCAGTATTCTTAAATAACTTTACACCAGGGGCAAATGGAGTACTAGCAGGTTTACAGTCAAAGTAATTGTATTTCTTTAGAACTTTCTCAATGTAATGAGATTGATCTAAAGAAACTCCCTTTTCTGACCTAGTAATATTAATTCCTAATATTACACTAGCTTCACCCAAATCTTTGACATCAAAATTGGCACATAATAATTATTTAACATTTTATGCGGCATGTATATTAGAACCAAATATAAGCAAGTCATCAACATAAAGACATATGATAGTGAAAATGTTCTCCACATCTTTATAATAAATGCATTTGTCACTTTCATTAATTTTAAACCCATTAGAGATGACTAGGCTATCAAATTTATCATGCCATTGTTTAGGTGCCTGTTTGAGTCGATAAAGAGATTTATATAATTTACATACTTTATTTTCTTGACGGTGTAGAATAAAACCTTCAGGTTGATCCATATAAATCTCTTCTTCTAATTATCCATTTAAAAATGCAGTTTTAACATCCATTTGGTGTACAATTAAATCATTTAAGGCAGCTGTAGAAAACAGTACACATATAGACGTTATTCTAGTCACGGGTGAAAATGTATTGAAAAAATCTACGTTTTCTCTTTGTCTAAAACCTTTAGCAACAGGGCGTGCCTTATATTTTTCAACAGTGCCATCAGGTTTTAATTTCCTTTTAAGAATCCGTTTACACCCAATTGTTTTACACCCAGGAGGAAGGTCCACTAAATGCCATGTTTTATTTATTTCCAATGAATCCATTTCATCATTAATAGCCTCTTGCCATAAATCGGCATCTAAAGAAGATAAGGCTTCTTGTATAGTGTCGGGGTCCTCCTCTAAAGTGTAAGCATAAAAGTAGGGACCAAAATCTTTTTCCACACGAGCCCTTTTACTTTTTTGAAGTTCTAAAAATGATTCATTATTTTCTTTATTTTTATTTAAATAAATATTAGTGGATGACTCGCCCCCACTATTTCTCAATTTAAAAAGAAATTTATCTTTATAGAAATCGGCGTCATTTGATTCAATAATTAATTGATTTTTCAAGTTATAAAATCGGTATGCTTTGCTATTAATAGCATAGCCTATAAAAATGCACTTATATGCTCTACTAGCCAATTTAGACCTTTTAGGGTCGGGTATACGTACATAGGCTAAGCACCCCCACGTTCTAAAGTATGACACGTTGTACTTAATATTTTTCCAAATTTCATAAGGAGAAATTTTCATTTTAGTCTTAGGAATTCTATTAAGCACGTGACACACAGTCAAAATAATTTCACCCCACCAATGTGGGGCAGCCCCTGAATTTAATAAAATAGCAACAACTAATTCAGTTAATCTCCTATTTTTTCTTTTGGCTTTACCGTTCATTTCGGGCGAATAAGGGGCAGTTTTTTCGTGAATAATACCGTGGGTTTTATAAAATTCAATAAATGGTCCAGAATCATATTCGGTGCCTCTATCACTACGTAACCTTTTTATTTTCCGATTAAATTGATTTTCAATTTCATTTAGGAAAATTTTGAACATGTCAAACGCTTCACTTTTATTTTTCATTAAATACACAAATGAATAATGAGAACAATCATCAATAAAAGTTAGAAAATAACGTTTGCCATTTCTAGTTGTGACACCATCCAATTCACAAATATCCGAATGAATTAAATCAAGTGGTTCAGATTCTCTAAAAATAGATTTATCTGGTGTCTTAGTGATTTTTGCTTGACTACACCATTCACATTTTTCAAAATCATTTAATGATAATTCTGGAATTAGTCCTAAAGTGCTCATATTTTTAACTAGTCGTTTATTAACACGACAAAGCCTAGCATGCCAAACATTAAATGAACAAGCAATATAAGTAGAAGGAGAAATTTTATTCATTGCATCAACATTCAATTTAAACATCTCATCAGTGGCATAACCCTTGCCTAAAAAAATTCCATTTTTGGTCAAAGTAAATAAATCAGCACCAACAGTTTGAGTAAAGTCAGCTTTGTTGAGAAGATAACCCGAAACCAAATTTTTCCTTATCTTGGGAGTGTGAAGAACATCTTTGAGGATAATAGTCTTTCCCGAAGTGAACTTTAATTTCACATTTCCAGTACCAGCAACCTCAGTGGAGTGAGAATCACCCAACAATAACTTCTTATCTGCAGTCTCAGAATAAGTCTCAAAAAGAGCACGGTCATAACAGATATGGTGGGTAGCGCCAGTATCCACCCACCACCCTTTGGCACCGCCAACCATGTTGATTTCAGAAATCATAGCATATAGGTCTTCTTCGGTCAAATTCGCTTGTGCTTGTCGCACATTGCGACATTTGTGAGCCATATGGAAAGGATTGCCACACTTGAAACAGAGAAACTGTCCCGAGTTGCTAGACTATCCATTTCCAGGGTTCTTATTCTTATTCTGAGTCTGAGTCTAATTTTTAAAATTTTGGTTGTGACTCTTTTTCTGAAATTTCATATTTTTTCGTTTGCCTTTAAAACAACTGGAGTGTGGTTCTTTTTCTGATTTTTGCTGTTAGACACAACAAGAATTCCATCTTTGTAGTCCTGTTTTTGAGATTCCTCCTCAATTCTCAATTTAGTAATGAGTGACTCTAGTGGAAATTCTTTAGACTTATGCCTCAAAACATTTTTGAACTCTTTGAACAGTGGAGGCAATTAATCAATAATTACAGCCACCTGAAATTGCTCATCTAAAGCCATGCCCTTGGAAATAATTTCATGGGCAATCATTTGCAAATCATGGGTTTGAGCAACAACAGATTTGTCATCCGTCATTTGAAATTTCAAATAACGGCTGATGGCATATTTTTTTAGCGCCTGCCTCCTCCATGACATATTTTTTAAATAGTGCATCCCAAACATCTTTTGCAGTTTTATAATTGGCATAATAATCATAAAGTTCATCACTTAGAGCATTCAAGATATCGTTCTTGCACAGAAAATCATTTTGCTCCCAAGTTCTAATTGTTTTGCTTTCCTCAACAGTAGGTGGATTATTTACTATGGGTTTGTCAAATTGAACACACGATGCGACTTTTTTCGTAGTTAAATAAAATAGCATTTTTTTACTCCAACGTTTAAAATGAGTGCCTTCATATTTGAAAGGCTTGTTAAGGTTACTTGAGTTAGTTTCCTCCATGGCAGAATTTCAGACCACCTTAAAATTGTTGTTGCATCAATTTAAATGCAGAAATAAATAAGGAACGAAATTACCCAATTAGGAGCTGATAAACCGAGATCGAAAAAATATAAGAATTTCGGAACTGGACAGTCTAGAAATATGGTTGAGTCGCGGACAATGTCGCTCTCTTTAAGGTGTTTCGCGGCTCTGCCCAAATTGTGCCAACAGTCACAATAGCCTCACCACCCCCAGGATAAAACCGCCTCCAAGAAAATACGAGTTGGTAGCACAATCCAATTCGTTCAATGAACACCCATTTAGTTATATATATATATATATTGCTCGAATCTGAAAGTATAATTAATTTGGGGTTTGATTAATCATTTCTGTGATGTGATAATTATTCAAGGGAAGAATAATTTTTGTTCTGTGTGTAGGAAAAAAAATTATAGTAGTTGGCAACCAGAGGGTTTTTTGTTTATGAGATCTATTTCAAAAACGGAGGTATTAACCTCCTTTTATTGCGAAAAAAATATTAACGTTAATGGGAAAAAACGTGGGTCAAGTGGAAGAGAAATTTTCGAAAAACGTTTTTGAGTTGGAGGAATTTTTCAACTGGTAATAACCACGTTTTTATTCAAGAAAAAAATTACCGTTAATAATTAATTTTAAGCCCAAAAAATCGTCAATTTATTTTTCCGAAAAATTAATTCTTAATGAGCCCAAGCCCCGGATCGGATGGACGGCGGCGATGGCGTGTGTGACTTGGCCCAATAAGTTCCCCACCCATACACATACAACATCTAATGCCTAAAGGGCTTGCCCATTTGTTCCAAATAAATTGTAAATATACCCAACACATTTCAACTCACCCACCGATGTGGGACACTTCCTAAAGGCATTTTTCAAAGTTTGCACTTTAACACCAGCCGTTAACAGTTGTGTTCTAATAATAACTTAGTCAACTGTTGAGACTAATATTTTATTCATATATTAATTACATTGATAACAATTTTTTTTATATAACAGTAACCTTTTTTTAGTAACAATTACATTTTTTATACTTTTTTGTACAAATGTTGTACCAAATTGGGTATCTGGGTACAACATTTGTAGAAATGTCAATTTTCTTTATGTAGTATGGAACAAATTGGACCAATGCTAAACTTAGAATTACTTAGAAATAATCATTGAACAGATTCTGGTATAATATTCATGAAAAGGCTTGCTAGCTGTTCTTCAATATCAGCTGTGGTGGTGGCTCAAAAGCTAAGTTTAAAAGGGAAAATTATAAATGGAAGCACAAAAAGAAAGAATTAACAAAAAAATAACTTTGTCTTCACACTGTTGTTGCATCACAAATTATATGCATCAATAATGGAATGTAAATCTAGGATATCAGAGACTAACCATATAAAGATTTGCTCTACCATCTCTCTTACTTTCTCCCATTGATAGGAAATGGACATTAAAGCTCAGATCGTTGTTGGGGCTATTACAGTCGTGAGGATAGAGGATAGATTTGGAAAATGCGGGTTGGGTATGAAGGAGAGAGAATGGGTAATGTATGAAAAAGGATGGGGGGGATGATGGGTATATATGAATCAGATGAGAGAGATGAGACTACTGTCCCAATATAATGAGAACTCATCCCATTTTGTTATTTTTATTTGGAAACTGAGCTTGTGGGGATGTTAACAGTCTATCAACCCAACTAAAGGGGTGTGAATTTAGTTTGGGGCTCCAAATAAAAAAGACATGTTTAAATAAAAATACCCCTATCTTAAATACAAAAAAACGTTTATGTTTTACTCTAAGAGAGCCAATTCTCAACACATAATAAAGAAGAGGCTTGCGGATTTGTTTATGAGGTAACCTCCTTATCTTAAACCCTAATTTTCTTGTTATTCAAAATCTGATTAC
This sequence comes from Sambucus nigra, assembly GCA_949130495.1. Lineage (NCBI taxonomy): Eukaryota > Viridiplantae > Streptophyta > Magnoliopsida > Dipsacales > Adoxaceae > Sambucus > Sambucus nigra. Next base: position 72,180,277 of record OX422224.1, read on the forward strand.
GCAAATAGTCCTTAATTTTCTATGTGTATCTATTATCTTTTCTGAGATAATAGATAATTCATGTGGTGAACATATATATAAATATGCATAGATGCACATATACATATATCTACATTTTAATTTCTCATATCCACTTTGCTATTAACAATGATTAGTATTCATGTGGCATCTACCAACTACATCCAAATACCCACAACGAATATACATTCAAATTCTTATATTTTTCATGAAGATAAATAAAGGATGAGATAGACAAGATCAAAACTGACTTTAACTCTTTAACGATGCATCAGTCATTTTTTAGCATAACCCAGTAAGCAAGAATTTGACAGCTTTCATACGTTACAATTTTTTTAATGTATGGTGAATCCATTCCTTTGTTATATGCTTCAAATTTTTTAGGCAGACGATTTTCATTCTTGAAAATGAAAATTCTTTTGCTATCGTATTATGTAAACAATTTAAAAATCAAATATCTTGAATCTTTATGATACATCAATAACACAAAACCACATAACTACGGGAAATCTGTCTTAAGATTGTTAGTAAAATATGTGTATATGCTCTTGTGATATATTGAAATCATATATGATATATATTGAAATGAATGAAAATTAAAACAACAATAGAAATTATTACAACAAACTTACAAACCATACTTAGAAAATTGATGTCACACATTCTCCTTAAGATAGATTCATCCCCTCATCAGTGTCTAAGGTTGATGAACGTTTGTCTATCAAGATAGAATGGCAATTTCATCTTTATATAAGCGACACTTCAATCTATAAAGCTCCGGCAAATCCAAAATATGTTGTACTCTCTCATGAATTTAACTCAAGAAGGGACAAAAAAGTGACAGAGATTTGACACTCAAAATTAGTGATTATTTTTTGGACTTAGTAGAATGAAGGAGTGGTATCCTATTTATAGAAAAGTAGACACCCTTTTATGAAAAAATATACCTTTTCACAAATAGTCATGTCCTTTACAAATGGCCACAACCACACACAAATAGACACCACTTTTCACGAACAGTTGTGTCCTTTCTGAATGATCATAACCATTCACGAATGGACACAATCTTTCACTATAAGATTAATTTAATAACACTTTTCACTCAATTAAAATTATTATTAAAGTATAATAATTTCCAAATACTAATCCCACAAATCTTTATGTAACCCTTTAATACAACACTGACATCTAGATGCAATCTTGATCCCCACTTTTTTTAGACAGTTATCCACCAGCACAACTTTATTTAGGACTTTCCATAACAGGATAGTCATTTAAAGATATGGCCGTTTTATTTATGCTTTGCTCCCATAACCTCTTTGTAGAAACCATCCTATTTTGAGCTAGATGATGAGCAATTCTAGAATTGTTAGGTAACCAAGGCTTAAACTGAGCATGAAATTTACCTTCTCCAATGATCCACTACATTTTTTTTCACTTCTCTTTTTCTCACCATTTTCTCTAAACATGAGATGAGATGGGCTGAATTCTAACAACGGTATGATGGGAATTTTTACAATATTGGCCATTAGAATCTTGGACCATAGAGAACTACAATACCTTCTCTAGTTGTTAGAAAGAACATTTTATCCCATCTTAACTAATTGTGTCCAAAACCCCCTCTTTTATCCCCCTAGCAAAGATACTCTCAAGTTTACTATTGATTTTAGTAGGAGGATGATTAGCAGCCGAAAGATGAATTAGGATAGCTTGAAGAACATGCCTAATTAACATTAACCTCCCCCCCAGAGGATAGAATTTTGCCTTTTCAGCCTTCAACGTTGTATCTGACTTTCAAATCATTAAATATAATTTGAGATTTTCTACAATTATAGATGGGTCATCCCAGGAAAGTAATTGGAATGACTTCATGCCACCTAGTGTGCCGGTCATATACAGAATTAAAAAAGGATGGACACGGGAGGGACATAAAGGTTGGCCTAAAAATGTAGTTGAAGTCATAACCGATAATGCTCCGATTTGTCGAGCTGCGGAGTTCCCTCTTGAAGACATGTATATGAATGTTTTTTGGACACCATGTGTTGTGCACACACTTAACCTTACTCTAAAACATATTTGTGCCGCAAAGGACTCCCAATCTAGTGAAATCACATATGGTGAAGGTTGTTGGATTACCAAGATTTCAAGGGATGCTATACACATGAAGGTTTTTATCACAACTCACTCAACGAGGATTTAAATGTATAATCCATTTAGAAATTTAAAAATGCTTTCTATTGCGAATACATGGTGTTTTACTGTGATTGATATGCTCAAAAGATTCAAGATTATAAATAGCGACCTCCAAAGTTTAGTCATTAGTGAGAAGTGAAATTTTTATAACGATGATAATGGTGTGAAAGCCCAATTTTGACGAAGAATGTGTTGAAAGACTTGTGATGAGACAAGGTTGATTATATCCTTTGTTTTATCGAGCCTATATATGAGATGTTAAGTCATGCCGATACCGACCAACCATGTCTTTACTCGGTGTATGATATGTAGGATTTCATGATTGAAGATGTGAATACGGCTATATATCGACATGAAAGGAAGGAAGAACCTGGGGAGTTGTTGTTTCATGAGGTTGTCTATACCATTTTGGTTAGAAAGTGGACAATAAAGAATACACCCCTTCATTGCATAGCACACTCACTGAACCTTAGGCAACTGACTAATTTTAATTTTTGATAATAATTTTTCAAGGTATTATAGCCAATAATTGTTTAATGGAGAGTGGTGAGCCAAATAAGGATGTTGAAATTTCAATCGAAAAGAAGAAGTGTTTGTTGAGATTCTTTCTAATTGTTACCTGAGCGTCAAATAATTAACATTGAATTTGGAAAGTTTGAATATAATTGAATTTCCTTGTATTTCTTCTCCAATTGGAGACCTATATATATGGCTCTTGCAATGTGTATAAAGGAAACAAACAAAAATGATTTATGCCTAAAATTAAGCCTAAGATATTAAAATAATTACACCAATAAGTCCCATAAAGTATGACCTGTATTAGGGAACATATTTTAAGGAGTATGTTTTAAGAAACATGTTTTAAGGAGCTTTAATACTCCCCCGCAAACTCGACTGTACTAGAGAGACGAGGTTGGAACTTAGCAGAATGAAACAATGATTGTGGAGCCTTTTGGTAAAAATATTCACAAGTTGATCTGAAGAGGAGACAAAGTTAACTCGATGAGAGTCGACCAAGAGACGTTCTTGAATGAAGTTATAGTCCAGCATAATGTGTTTGGTACGGGCATGAAAAATAGGATTGGAGGCCATGTAGGTGGTGTTGATATTATCACAGTAGAGGGTGGTAGACTTAGGGAAGGGAACTGCAAGCACGATGAGGAGATGGAAAATCCAAGTCATTTCAGCAGAGACATGGCTAGGGAACGGTACTCAACTTCGGCACTATAGCAGGAAGCAGTGGGTTGCTTCTTGGAAGTCCAAAAGATAAGCTTTGATTCCAAGAAGGCGCAGAGGCTAGTAGTAGAGTGGAGGGAGTTAAGGCACCCAGGCAGTCAACATCGGAGTAGGCATTGATGATAAAAGGGTTGGAGAAAGAGCGAAAGCGGAGACCATGATCAGGAGAACCTTTGAGGTAGCAAAGGATTCTCTTGGTAGCTATGAGGTGAGGGTGACGGAGTTGACTCATGTATTGAGCCACATTATGGAAATCGTAGGCTACGTCAGGGCGAGTGAATATAAGGTACTGAAGGGAGACGATTAACTAGCGATACTCGGTGGGATCAGAAATGAGGTCATCGATGTTGGATGAGAGTTGGGTTTTGGTACAAACAGGTGTAAAGAAGGGCTTGCAATCAGTCATGTTGAAGCTATGGAGAAGGTCAATTACATATTTCGTTTGGGAGAGGTGAAGGCAGTCATGGGGGTAGGTGGCTTCAAGGCCAAAGAAGTAGGAGAGGGGGCCGATGTCACGTAGCTCAAATTCCTTGCCCAAAGTGGTAATGAAGGAAGTGAGGAGGTGTGGTTTTTTTTTAGTAAGAATGATATATCCACATACAGCAGAATGTAGAGAACTCCATAATCGTATTTGTAGATGAACAAATAGTGATCGATACGACTCCGAGTGAACCCATACTGGAGAATAAAACTACTAAGCCGCTTGGCACGGGGGGATTGTTTGAGGCCATAAATAACCTTTTGAGATGGCATACATGACCAGGATGTTCAGAATCAGTAAATCCAGGAGGTTGACTCACATAGACAATCTCGTCAAGGATCCTATGGAGAACTGCATTTTTCACATCAAGTTGATGAAGAGACCAGCCCTGTGAGATAGCAAGGCTAAGAACTATGCGAACTGTAGTGGGATTGACGACTGGGCTAAATGTTTCCTCAAAATCAATACCGACTTGTTGGTGGAAACCCTTTGCAACCAGGCGAGCCTTATGGCGCTCAATGGAACCATTAGCATGACGCTTTAGCTTAAACATCCATTTGCAACCAACTATATGTTGAGCACGATCTGGCAGAACAACCCAAGTAAAGTTATTATGTAAGGCATTGAACTCTGTAGTCATGGCCCGACGTCATTTGGGAATGGGGGAGACTTAAGAGTAACATGTGCGTTTGGAGATAGAGGAGGTAAAATGAGCCAGAAGAGCTTTGAGAAGGGGATATCTGATGGTGCCATCTGCTCGGTGGAGGGGCTTATGGTTACCGACTTGCTGTCGGGTAATCATGGGATGTCGGGTGGGGAAGAGGAGGAGGGAAAGCCTGCAGGGTTGAAGGGAGGGGCAGATAAGGGTATCTGGAGGTGGTTGGGAGGAGCGACGGTGATAGTGTAGAGGATAGGGTTCATGAGGAGAATGTAAAGTAGTGGATGGGGGTAAGGAGGGGGAAGGATCAGGGGGGATAAGGGGTACGAATATCCAGGGAGAAGGGGTGGAGGTAGGGGTAGCAGTAGATAAGGGAAAATGGTATTCATTGAAATGAAAATGACGGGATATACAGACACGACCTGTCGAGCGATCTAAGCAACAATATCCTTTGTGTTGTGAGCTGTAACATAAAAACACACATTCGATAGTTCATGACAATAATTTGTTAATAAATTAAGCATCCAAATTTGGATAATAAACACATCCAAAAATACGGAGGTCGAATTACGAGAGGGAATGCCAATAGAGATGAAAGAAAGGGGAAGCCCAACTAAGAACGCTAGAGGGGAGACGATTAATAAGATAAACATAGGTGGAGACAGCTTCAAGCTAGTGGCAGAGGGGAACGTGACTAGAGAGAAGGAGAGTGCAGGATATATCCCCAATGTGACAATGCTTTCGTTCAGCAAGACCATTTTGTGAGGGGGTGTGAGGGCAAGAAAGACAACAGTGAATGCCGATGGACGTGCAAAATTCCTACAAAGGGCCCTCATATTCTCCCCAGCCATCATTTTGAAATTTTTTGATGGAACCGGAGAATTGTGTCTGTGTAGGTGACAAAATTCTTAAAGTGCATATGAACTTCTGATTTACGTAACCAGAAAGAATGAATATAATCGTCAGTAAAAAGCATATAGTATTTTTAACCAGAGACAGAGAGATTAGGAGATTGCCAAACATCAGAATGTATTAAAAAAAGGACCAACACTTTTTATTTCATTTGATTGAGGAAAGGGGAGGTGTGTGGATTTTCCCAAGGCACGCCCTTAACAAAAGGAAGAATTAGTCTTAAAAATAGGAGATAAAAAATTATGCGACCCTAAATAATATATGACTTTGGTAAAAGGATGGCCAAGTCAATGTAGAGGAACTGTGGGATGCAGAAAGAGCTTGGATAGAGGATGAAATAGTAGCTTGTAGAGACCATCCTTACATAGGCTCCGATAAAGAAGAGACCTAGTAGTGAGATCAAAGTTATAGAAATGATGGGTATCAATAGCACAAAGAACTTTATTATCTTTACAGAATTGAGAAATAGATAATAGATTCTTGGGCATGGAAGGAACAATATAAACATTGTTAAGATGAAAAGAGGAAGAAATAAGATGAAGTGCCATGTTACCCATATAAATGATGGGGAGATGATCACCATTGCCAAGTTGAACGGTGTATGATCCAGAGTAAGGATGAAGTTGCTGAAGGAGCGCAGGATTGCCTATTATGTGGGTGGAGGCTCCGGTGTTAGGATAGTAGCTAGGGTCATAGGAGGCTGTGGAGATTGGGTTATCTGAAGTCCAGCAAAGGCAGAGTTGAGGGAGTGGGGCACTATTGGCTGGGTAAAGGTGGAAAGGCTGGAGCAAGTGCGGGCTGAGTGACCAAAGCTAGAGCAGAGTCGGCATTGGGCCATAGGTTGCTGTGTAGGACCAGATCCAAGAACGCCACACTGATGCCGAGGGTAGCGTGTGTTGTTGCTATAGGAGCGGTTTGGGGTCCGTCGTGCTTTCTGACAGTAGTTGTTATTCCGCTAGGGTGTATGAGAAGGAGGGACATGCTGAGAGGCTAGGAGGGCATCAAGTGGGGTGATGGGATTGGACTTGTGGCGGGCCTCGTGTTCAGCAAACGAGACCGTAGTTTTGGAAAATCAAGGAGAACGTCAAAGCTCTAAATGGCAGTGACAAGAATCTCGAACTCAGGGCCCAGACCATTCAAAACAGAGTTAAAAAGATTCGTGTTGGAGACAGGTTGACCAATAGGGGCAAGAGCATCAGCAATGGACTTGGCTTCCTAATGGTAGTTCGTAATGGAGCGGGTGCCGCGAGTGAGACATGTGAGCCTTTTTCCGTAGAAAAACGCATTAGCAACTGACTTCTGAGAGAAGTGATTCTTAATAATGTCCCAAAGTTCGGCAGAGGTTGAGCATCCAATCACAATGATCAGTAGAGATTCCGAAAGAGTAGTGGAGATGATACTGACCAGAGTTTTGTCAGCACGGAGCTAGGCGAAGCATTTTGGTTCAGAGGTGGGGCGAGCATAAGACCCATCAACAAACCGAAAATAATCTTGTCCATAGAAAAAGGCTTCAATTTGGTGGGATTACAAAAGAAAATTGTGATCGGTTAGTTTGACAGTGACAAGATGGGCAATGTTGGGAATTTGAATATGAGTAGGAGGGTTTTGGACAGAGGAGATTTTTTTTGTATTGGTAAAAGAGTTAGAGGTATCGAAGGAAGATATGGTGAGGGAAGTGGAGAGTATGGGTATTAAAGGTTTGGAAGGGCAAAAGTGAAGAGGGGAGATTTTTTTTTTTAATTGTAAGTTGACGGTGAATAGTGATTCCGACAGAGAACAGTAACTCCAATGATGAACAGCACTCGTGCAGAGGGAAAGTTACAATAGGAGAGAGAGGGGGTTGTGAGGTGAGAGGATGAAGCTTGCCACCGGTAGAGGGACGCCGAAAAGAGGACAAAATCACCAGAAAAGAAAAAGGAAGAAGGTGAGGATTGGTATTTAGGCTGATACCATGAAGAGAATTGAATTTCCTTATATTTCTTCTCCAGTTGGAGGCTTATATATATAGCTCTTACAGTGTGTATAAAGGGAACATACAACAATGATTTATGCCTAAAATTAAGCCTAAGATATTAAAATAATTACGCCAATAATTCCCATAAAGTATGGCATGTTTTAGGGAACATATTTTAAGGATCATGTTTTAAGAAAAATGTTTCAAGGAGATTTAACAAAGTTCTCATCTCTTTCGGATTAGTTTAGCAAGCTTGATTTTATGAATGATAGAGGAGTGTTTGATCCTAATTTATGGTGGGTTATACATGGATCTTCTACACCCAAACTTCAAGCCTTGGCCACAGGATTACTTAGACAACCTTGTTTTTTTCCGTGTTGGAGTGAAATTGGAGCAATTATACGATTATAAATTTCGTGAAGAGAAACAAGTTGGCTTTAAAATGTGTTGAAGACTTGGTGTATGTGCATAGTAGTTTACGACTTCTATCGTGGAAAACAAAACTGTACAAGGAAGGGGAGAAGAAGATGTGGGCGGTGATGCATTTGATTAATTTGAGATTGTAGGTGATGGGATATTAGAGGTCGTAAATCTTTCACTTGATGAGAGAGAGTTGGATGGAATGTTATTTTGGAGAAGGTGGTGAAGATGTTGGAGATGATGAGGAATGAGGAGCATGGGAGCACTTAGCCCATCAGAGTTCAAAGTTCTTTTTTGTTTAATGTTTAGAATACGTTCTTGTATATTGGTTGTTACTAGTATGGTATATAGTATTAATGTGTGTTAATTGTTTAGAATGGATTTAATACTCTAATGGTTTATATGTTTTTTTTTGCATTTTGATTGTTAATAATATAATTTATGTGATGTTTAATGTTTAGAATGGATTGATACAATAATGTTTTATATGTTTTTTTTGCATTTTGGCTGTGAGTAGTATGCGATTTAGTATTATTTTGATGTTTAATGTTTTTTAATATTCAAAATATTACAAGATATTTATTTTTCTCCGTGTCGGGTCCTGAATTTTTAAAAAATTTCATGTCGGCATGTCCTTGTTGTGTCGGATGCAACATACGTGTCCGTGCTTCATAGATATTAATCCATTTCTCCTCAAACCCAAATTTCCTCACTACTTTAAGGAAAAGCCAGGATAATCTGTCATAGGCCTTGGAAAGATCTAGTTTAATGCTACATTTCCCCCTCTATCTGGACTATATATCTTGTGAATCCTTTCCTGGACTAATAAAGCATTGTCCATTATACCTCTGTCATTAACAAATGCACTATGTTCTTCAGATATAATCTTGGCTAATCTCACTGCTATAATCTTAGCAACCACTTTGTTGATGAAATTTCATAGACTTATAGGTCCACTATCTTAAAAGAAGCTGGAGAATTTACCTGAGGGTTGTAGCTAGGTAAGTACATCTATTACTTCTAGGAAGGGCTGCATTATGGAAGAAAACAGTAACTGCCTGATATATCCCGACACTCGGTGAAAAAGAGCCCAATATATCAATTGGGGCCAACTGCAATATCACTGTTATCCCAAAAATTGTATTTCTTATTTCTTCTATATCAGGTGGTTTGCACAACATTTCATTGTCTTCATTAGTAACAAGGGCTAAATGTATCCCAATAATTCTTCTTCACAACTATAGTAATTGGTCTCTCAAAGATTTTTTAAGTGCAGCATAGAAGCTTCAGCCACTTTAATTTTATGTATCGTCAATCTTTTCCTTTGTACTTTCGTTGAAGCATGAAAAAATTGGGTGTTTTTGTCCTCTTCCCTTAACCACTTTACTTTAGCCGTGCTGAATATTTCCTTATTCTCAACATTAGAATCAGTTTGGAATTGAGTTTCTTTGACAAGAAGATCATTTTCAGCATTCTGAATATTAAGAAAAACATTCCCAAATACCTCTTTATTCCAATATATTAGTTTACTTTTTAATCTCTTTAATTTGCTGCACACTACTTGCCAAGGACCACTGTTACATTAAACACCTTCCTCCCAGATTTGTTTAACAACTTTTTGGAAATTTTTGTGATGTGTCACATATTTTGAAATCTAAAAGAGGATTTAGATTTTTACACATTTAATTATTTGTCCAAGTAAATTTACTTCCCACAAAACCTGGATCAATTAAACTTCAATTTGCACAGCATTGACTGAAATCATAAACAACATCCATTAACTAATTTCGACCAACTCTTTCCTAAGCACTAGCTACTATATTAAAATCTCCACTCACCACCCAAGGGGTATCAAAACTTCGACTTTGACCCCCATCAGTTATGTCGTATATCATTTTGGGTACCATTTTCACTAGTTGCAACACGTTTGTGAAAAAAAGTTTTGCAAAAAGTTACAAATAGTGTAAAAATGCATCGAAAAAACTAAATATGTTGTTAAACTTTGGTGCCCAAAGTTATATACAACATGGAACTAGATGAGAAATCTTCATGCAGTTGAGTGCCACCGTCAAATTTTTTCTTCGATTGCAATCATCATGGAGACTGTAATTTTTTTTTGGAACTAGATGAGAAATCTAAAACTGAATATGTTGTTAAACTTTTGGCTTTCCTCTACAGTATGAAGTATAAGAGCAGAGTGAGCAAGATAGAGTTGTGTTAAGAGCACAGGAGGGTCTGGACTAAATTGGTTAGCAGCCACTTGAAGAGCATTTAGCAGAGCATATTTTGCTCCCAAGTCTAAATAATATACTTCCTTTTGGATCTCATAAAACAACACTAATAATTAGTGTGCGAAAGTAATTTGTAGCCTCTAGGTTGTGGCATTGAGGATTTGGACCTCATCGATAGCAGTACATCTTTTGCCATCAGGAACATCTAATGTGTACCCCAGCTGGATATTTATTTTATTAAATTTATTATTATGAATTTTTTTATTTTGCACTCTTTAATTAGGATCATTATTTAGTTAGGTTTATCTATTACTGATGTAATAGTTTTAGGTATCTTGCTAGTTATTATCTATAAATAGGGCAATTGGCCAACCATTAATTTTAATTAGAGTTTAGTGTATTTCTGTGATCACATCATTACGGGCCAAGGTTCTTTTGTATTTATACTTGAGAAGTTAATCTCAGGGATTTATAGATGGTCAAATGACCTATAGATTTTCTTGACAAATATGAAAATTTAAGGAACTGAATAGTTTGTTAATAAATGCTTCTAAGGATTTTCTTGACAAATACTTGAGAAGTTAATCTCAGGGATTTATTTTTCGTTGCAATTTTTTTATGGGACATATACCAAATAGTCTCTCGGACATTTTTTAATACCCATTAGTCCAAACTTTTTATTTTGCCTCAAAAAGTCCTTTGCCACATATTTTGGAGAGGGAGTGCCGCTGGCGCGGAGCTCTAAAAATAAGAGGATATTGAGTGCTTGAGGGACTAAATGGGTTAAACTAAAAATATGTGTCCTTTTAAAAAAAATATATTTATAGTAGGGACTATTTAATAATTGACCCTTTTTTTATGGCTAAAAATTGCTTTCTTGTGTGTTAAAACTAGTTTTTTTTTTCTAAAAACTTTTTTTGTTTAATAAATTGTTTTGATTTTGTCAAAACTACTTTTTATCTTTAAAATTTGTTTCCACTAAAAAATCATTAAAATTGCTTTACTTTGGGGTAAGAAAATACTTTTATGTGTGAAAACATTATTTTTTGAAATTGTTTTTCGCTAAAAACTATTTCATTTCTGTTAAAATTGTTTTTTATTGTTAATTTTTTTTCTCGTTAAAAACTTATTTATTTTTTACAAAGCTGTTTTTTACATCATTAAAGGATTTGACATGATTTTTTTTCATTTGATGAAATGAAAATTTTGACAAGAAAAAATCATGACAACTTTTTCTTTTCTTGTTACCACACAAGAGAGATTCACTAAACCGTCATATTATATTGGCTTTTAAACGGATAGATATTAATATTATTATTTCAATGAAATGAATTAGGAGCGACTCAAATATCACACATACTTAATACATTGTTATATAAGACAAAGATATGCATAATTTCCATTAATCAATAACATAACATAGATAGATGGAGATGCCCGTTCAACACTAGACTAAGCTTATTTCTTACGAACGTACACAGGCATACACATAAGTAAAACATACAGCGACAGACACATACATGTTGTGTCTATTATGTCCCATCCCAGGAACACTAGTCGGATTAGAAAGTAGCAACATTGGCAGTGGGGGTGATAATTTTATTGCTCACTAAATCTAGGGGACCCGTACAAGCACCCAACTGACCACCAACTCCGACGCAAGTACAACCGGATTGGCAGGGGCTCCAAGGAGCACAACCTTTACCCCAGCATTGACCAAGGGAACTATAAATGTTGAGGAGCATGTTGGAATCCAACATCTTCTTATTGTTAACAACCGTACTGTCAGTGGGGGTGATAATTTTACGATTGTTAACAACCGAATCGGCAGTAGGGGTGATAATTTTATTGCTCACTAAATCTATCGGACCAGTACAAGCACCCAACTGACCACCAACTCCGACGCAAGTACAACCGGATTGGCAAGGGCTCCAAGGAGCACAACCTTTACCCCAGCATTGACCGAGGGAACTATAAACGTTGAGGAGCATGTCGGAGTCCAACATCTTCTTATTGTTCACAACCGAATCTGCAGTGGAGGTGACAGTGGTAGCCATAAACACCATAGCTACCAACAATGTCATCAAAACAACCTTCTTCATTTCCATGTCTTTCTCTTAGAATATGAGTGTTTGTTATATCCCAATGGCTCTCCACCGTGTAGTATTTATAGAGGATTCTGTGACTCACAAACCTTATCCAACCAAGACTAAACCGTCAAACGCAGTTTCTACAAGCTAGAACAGTTTCTAAAGAGTAAAAAAATAATATATTAAGAATGAATGATTTGGTTGATCTTCTAATAATAATTGAGCAAAATACAATTCTCTCATCTGTTTCATCCAACTTTAGGCACTTTCTTACAAAATAACAGACCTTCTCTTTGAACTCAGTTTTCATTTTGACCAAAAAAATAAAAAATACAAGCTGTTGTTATTTGAGCTTTCTTTTTTATCTTTTGAAATATATATATATAATAAATAAACAACTCCAATATTCTGATTACTTTGTGAAAATTGTTAAATAGACTCTAAAATTTAAATTAAAATAAAACATTTCCAAATTACGATATGATCGATTTTTGTTAAATTGACACCGTGATTTACACTAAAATAACGCAATGATTTGTATAAAGTAACAATGTGATTTGTTTAAACTGATAGCGTAAGTATTCAGTTAAATTGAAATCGTAATTATGACGACTATGTAATTACAATAAAATAATGCCCCAAAATGTTTACTTATCTGTACAGTTTAAATAAAATAAGGTTATAATATTGTGTTTGAAAAACACTAGGATTTTTGTTAATTTAAAATTGGGAATTGTTATAAAGTTACATTGTAAGTATTGTTTCAAAAGAGCACTTTGAATTGATAATACCTAGGCTATTCCTTTGTTATAAACCCGCAAAATCTTTTGTTAACTTTACAATTACAGTAACTGTATAACATCGTTTTCGCATGACACCATCATTTCTTATTTTAATGTCATTTGTTAAATTAAAAACATGTAAGTATTTTATTAAAATGACATTGTGAGAAATGTGGGTAAACAATTGAAGAAAAATAGTTAGCAATTGCGAACCTAAACGTTTTTTTCCACTGATTACACACAACTTCCGAAAATTATAGAAATATTTCTTCTAAACACGGATTAAAAACCAGTAAAGTTTACGAATCCAACTTCTAAAAAAAATAACTACAGAGTGCATATTAAAAAAATTAAGCAAACTTATATCCGATTAAAGTTATTAAAAAAAAATTAAAACAAATCAGCTTTTATTTAAAAAATAAAAAAAGAAAAAGAAAAAAAGAAAGAAAAAACAAAGACATGTGAACAAATATCTAATGGTAAGGCTCAAGAAAAATGACTGTATTTTGGGTTTGTGGTTGTTGACAATGTCATGAATGCTCACCAGTCTGTAATAGGAACGGAAAGGATATGTATATCGAGAATTAGTTGGTCAATTGAAGGTGATTTGTGACATTTTATTTTAAAAATAATACAATTTCAATTTATATATCTGAATTACTACGCTCTAAATTGTGTTTATATACCAATTGCAAATTTTAATTCCAAATTGAGAGGTACAAATTTAATTTTGAAACTGCACCCGGTAGGTTTGAATTCTTATTAAATTAAGTGCGTTTTAAAGAAATGTTCAATCTATTCCAAAAGTTTGTAAAAATAGGATACACCACGCAATTTTATAAATTTAGTCATTGTACTAAAAAGACAATGAAAATGACAAATATACCGTTTGACAACTCATATAAAAAAAAAAACATCAAATTTTTAAAAGTCCACAACTTTAAATCTACAAATCCAAAATTTATATATTTGAAATCTACTCGTCGAGATCTATTCAACAACACATATATTCGATATTTTTTAACAAAAAAATCGGAACAGTAAATTTACTATTTCACTAAAACCTCCATTTTTTTCGGCGAAAGCACCATTTTTTTCGACGAAAACCTTCTTCTTCAGCGCTGGCAATGATGTCATTGGCGCGAACAAAAAAATGAAATAAATAGACGAAGAGAGAGAGAGAGAAGCAATCCAGTAAGGATTTCGACATTCTGACGAGGATTCCGGTGAATGGAATGAGGTGGAGGTGGGGTTATGTGTTTAGTTTTATAATGAGTTTTAAATAAGTATGAATAAGGGTATAAAAATAAATACTTATTTAATTAAAACTAATTAAATTACATGTTTTGTGTACTCTTTACTTTAAAGGACCACACAAATAAATGTTATTGTACCGCGAGGATAATGTTTACAAACATGGAAAGCATTGTCCTATAAATTCAAATATATGACGAAACATGCCCTTAAACTTAATTCTCTATTAAATTAACAACCGAATTATCATTGGCACTGGTAGGGACAATGGTAGCCACAAACACCATAGCCGCGTCATTGTCATCAAAGGGCTTTTCTACTGTGACCGAATTTTGGACTGAATTTTTATGGACGCATTGATGATGTGGCTATTTTTTATTGATTGATTTTTAGATCTCGCTTATGTGGACCCTAAAAATAAACTAATAAAAAAAGAGTCACGTGAGTATATCCATGAAAATTCAGTCTAAAATTCACTGGGAGCAGATTTTTTCGTCAATAAAACATCATTATTCATTTCCTTTTCTTTCTCTTTTATGATTGTTTATTGTATCCCATTAGCTCTCCACCATGTCCGATTTATAGAGGATTGTGTGAAAGATAAAAGTTACTAAACCATGGCTAAAACCGTCAAATGTACTTTCTAAACGCTAGAATAGTTTCTAAAGATTAAAATAACAATTAAGAAAGAATGACTTGGTTTACCTTCCGTTAATAATAGAAAAAATAAAATTTTATCACCGGTTTTCATTTTACGTTAGGCTTTTTGTTAAAAAACATCAAACCTTTTCTTTTTTTAAAGTTAGTTTTCATTTTGACCAAAAAAAATTCCTTTTTATCTTTATAATATATTTTATATGTATATTTTACTTTTTATTTGCTATCCATGATTCTTCCTTTTACCTTTTATTTACTTTTTATATATCAGGCATTTTGTTCCAAAGCATCATACGATTTTTTAAATTTAGTTTTCATTTAAAAAAAATCAATGTATTTTTAATTAATGTATCATACACATTATATATATATATATATATATATATATATATATATATATATATATATATATATATATATATATATATAAAGAGTCAAGCCCACCTATATCATGCTCTATACATTACCCGTGCATCACGCCTAATTCCAGGTCCTAGAAAATTTTATTTTTTTCAAATTTTATATTTTCCCTTGAAATTAACATTCCAATGAACCCATATGCAAAAAATTAGGGCAAAATATATTTAGTAGCTATTTTTAAAAAATTCACAAAAACTACTAAAAATATCTTATTTATAAGGGTCTGTGCCAACAGTTTTTTATGAATTTTTTAAAAATAGCTACAAAATGTATTTTGACCTAATTTTTTGCATATGGGTTGATTGTAAGGTTAATTTTAAGGAAAAAATATAAAATTTGAAAAAAAAAACGTTTTCTAGGGCCTAACATTGGGCATGATGCACGGTATGATGTATAGAGCATAATGTAGGTGAGTCTCTCTCTCTCTCTCTCTCTCTCTCTCTCTCTCTATATATATATATATATATATATATATATATATATATATATATATATATATATATATATACACAGACACACACACACACACAGACACACACACACATTCAAATATTATAATCTTATGTTCATATTTATAAATAAATTTTGAAATTTTAATTTAAAAAAACTTAATATATTTTGTTAAAATGGCGATATGATTTTTGTTAAATTGACACTGTGATTTATTTTAAAATAACAGTGTGATTTGATTAAAATAATACCGTATGTGTTGCGTTAAAATGAAATTTTAATTACGAATACTACATGATTACAATTAAAGAACGCCACAAAATGTTTATTTAGCTCTATTGTTTAAATAAAATAATATTATAATATTGTGCTTGAACAACAATTGATTTTTGGTAAATTAAGGTTGTAATTTGTTATAAAGTGAGATTGTAAATATCTTTTCAAAAGACAACTTTGAAATGATAATGACTAGGCTATTGTGTTGTTTTAAAACCACAAAATCTTATGTGAACTTTACAAGTAATTTAACTTTATTATATAGTTTTGAAACGATCGTCATTTCTTATAAAATTGTTACAATTGAAAAAATAAGACCACAAAATGTTTAGCAATTGCAAAAATCGATGCTTGTTGCCACGGATTACACAACTTTAAAAAATTACACTAATATTTCTTCTAAACATGGATTCAAAACTAGTAAAGTTTAAGAATCAATTTTTTTGAAAAAACACATTTAAGCTTCTTTGAAACATTCTCATCTCATGTCAAAGATGCGAAAAAATAAAACAAATCAGTTTTCCTGTTTTTCATTTTGTAAAAAAAAAAAAGTGGAAGACATTTTTTTTTTGGTAAAGTATTTTTCATATCACGAGGTGTCCGGATTAGTTTACGCGCACCTCATCTAATTCTCACTCGTAATTTATGACTTTTACTGATTAAGTATTATTTTAAAATAAAAAATCAAACTAGGAACCAAACTTAATTCATCCTCAAATAATAATATCTGAATAACAATCTTATATCCCTTTCCCCATAGGTTTGGCCTAGACATGTGTATCACGTTTAATCTCATTAGAAAAGAAAAAGTTAAGTGACAACTCACCTCATTAATTGTTGTGCAAAAAGTTGAGAGTGACAACTAACATATAAGACAACTCAGATTTAATTATTGATGACAAATGGAGAATTGTATTTCAAAAGCCGTGGTGGACAATGTGCTATGGTAAACAATGTCCAATTTACTATGCTAGGGAAGAATTTTGTATGTAAAACTTTCAAATATTATATTCGCGATTAGTTAGTACCGTTGGTACGAAAATATAAGTATTTATAAGTAGCATTAATAAATCGTGAATCTAAGATATTAAAATTTTATATAAAAAAAATTATTGCAAAATTTTTTACATGAACGTTTCAAGTCATCGAATTTTTTTCCTTCTACCCTGCTTTTTAGACTTCTTGCGACTTGGTTTGAGAGAACCGGTTTTAATGAGGTTCTCATAAACTCGTAGAATGATAAGAGTAACATTAAGGGTCCGTTTGATAGAAAACTGGGAAAATGCAAATGATTCCAGGACATTTGATTCCAAGGCAAACAATTCCAAGGTAAATGAATATTTTTCAACTTGTGTCTGTTTGATACAAGTTGGAAAATCATCAATTTTTCACATTTTCTATCAAACACAAAGGCTGGAAAATAGATATAAAAGTGAAAAATTTGTTTACGGAATATATATATATATAATAAATATATATTATTAAATATACAAAATATTTATTATATATATTATTAAATATACAAAATATATGAATATATATTATATTATTTGCGGAACATATATATTCCATATATACAAAATATATGAATATATATTATATTATTTGCGGAATATATATATTCCGAAAATTAATATAATTTGCGGAACATATACATTCCGTAAATTATTATTAATTTTCGGAATATTCATATATTTTGTATATTTTTTCAGAAATTAATAATAATTTACGAAATATATATATTTCGCAAATAATATAATAATTTAATAATATATTTAATATATGAATATATTTCGTAAATAAAATATTATATTTTCATAGATTTTGTACATTTAATAGATTTTAATCTATTATATTATTAAATATAATAGATTTTTATATTTAATAATATAATAGATTAAAATCTATTAAATATAAAAAAATTTACGGAATATATGAATATATATTATATTATATACTGAATATACTAAATATATATTATTTACAGAATATATACATAATATTATAATATGTATATTATAATATATATATTATAATATACATATATAATATACAGAATATATAATATACGTATACAATATAATATATTGTATATGTATATTGTATATGTATATTATTATACAATATTCATATACAATATATTATATTGTATACGTATATTATATATATGTATATATACAGAATATAATATACATTGTATACGTATACAATATAATATGATGGTATATATACAGAATATAATGACTGTATATATACAGAATATAATATACATATACATAATATATATATATGTATATATTTTGTAAATAATATATATTAATATAAGGAATATACAAAATTTATGAAATATAAATATATATTGAGTTATATGAATTATATAAATTATATAAATGTACGAAATATATAAATATATGAAATATATATAAATATACGCAATATACATATATGTGCTAAAATATATAAAATATATAAATATATATTAAAATATACGAAATATATATATTTATATATTTATTAACAGTATATATTTATATATTTATGAAATATATAGAGTTATAAAAAAAATTGGTTTCAAGTGATTTGCCACCCAAAGGTGGCAAACAAAAACCTGCCCCCCCCCCCCCCCCCCCCCAAGGAATTGAATTCCACCATAGGGTGTCAAATTGTGCTTAAGGGGTGTTGTACATAGAAAACAAATTACAGGGCAAATTAAGGGTATCAAACAGCCCAAAAGCTGAAAAATACCAGAATTTTTTAACTTTTGGGAAATTGCCTTTAAATTTTTGTGCTATCAAACGGACCCTAACTAAGTGTTTTATGAACAAAGCTAAAATTTGGAATGAAAAGTTTATTGGAATATTTTCAAATGTAAGACGAGATTGATAAATGGAAAATTGTACTGCCACTCATGTTTGGGATGCTTGGGACCCACAATTGGGGCTACGATGGCTAACATGCTGACTTGAAAAGAAAAGGAGAATGGCAACTGGTAACACATTCAACTATCTATTCTAGGGCTGTGCTTTTTTTCCGAACATTCCGATTTTTCCGATGTCCGATCCGATATTTTCCGATTTTGGAACATATATAAGGTTTCCGATTTCAGATTTTCCGATTTCCGATTTTTCCGAATTAAATTGGATAGGAAATTGGAACTATGTTTTAAATTCCGATTTTTCGATTTTTCCGATCCGATTTTCCGATATTTTAGCCGATCCGATTTTCCGATATAATTTCCGATTAATTTTCCGAATATTTTTTCCAATTAATATTCCAAATATTTTATATATATTTTTTACCTTGGATTTCCATGGTCTAATAATAAGAATGTTTACATTTACATTTCCCTTATTTTTTACCTTACCCATATATATATATATGTTGTTAGTTTTAGGGTTAGACATATCTTTCCTCTCTCTCTCTCTCTCTCTCTCTCAATACGGCGCATACCATCGAGTCCCCTCTCTCTCTTTCAACTCTCGTCCATCTACTCACCTCTCTCTCTGGTTTCTACGCTTCTCAGATACGGATCTGTAACGATTAGAATGCATCTCTTCATATCCAAGTCGAACGAAGGATCAGTAAGCCCTTTTATCTGTTTCCCTTATCTGTAACGTTCGGATCTGTAACGATCTGATCTGTTTATATTGTTATATGACGGGATATGTAACGATAGGATTGTTATAGGATCTGATCTGTTTATAATATAAATTTTTGATCAGTAAGCTTTCATATCCTCGTTATGGGATAAACTTTATATTGTGTAACGAGCGGTTTATAGGATCTGTAAGATTATACATGTTTTTTGTTTCTATAGGATTGTTATAGGATCTGTTTATACATGGTTTTTTGTTTCTATAAGATTATACATGTTTATAGGATCTGTAAGATTATATATTGTGTAACGACCGTTTAATTACATGTTTCTATACCTGTTTTATAGCTGTATTATATTGAGATCAAATATTAATTGCTGATTTATACACATATCAAATATTAATTGTTCATTTACACTTGTTGTTTCTATACCTGTTTTATACGTGTTTCTATACATGTTTCTATACCTATTTACATTTTGGGTTAATTGTAGAGTCTACACAAATGAAAAAATGGTTAAATCCTTACATATTTACATGTTGGGTTAAATCTTTTTTTCGATTTCTTTAAAATGAGAATTTCGAGTAATCGAAAATCCTATATTAATTTTTTTGAAATTTTGGAATTCCAAAATTTCTGAATTTTTATTATATGTTTTGAATTTCCGAATTTTTCCGAATTTTTTCCGATTTTCCGATTTTTCCGAATTCGGAAACTTTTTTGATTTTCCGAAAAAATTGGATAGGAAATTGGAACAATTATTTTATTTCCGAAAAAATTGGAATTTTTTCCGAAAGGTCATTTTCCGATCCGATCCGGCCGAAACACAGCCCTAATCTATTCCCTAGCTGTAAAACTTAGCACTCCAACATGAGATTGACATTCATTTACAATGGTGTACTTATAAAATTTAACAATGATACTTATATAAAAAAATAAAATAAAAATATATTTATGTAAATGTTTAAATTAAAATCTATCTTTGGTACAAAAATGCGTAATTTATTATACGATATTAAACAAATTCATAACTTTTTAACAAATATGAGCACGACTCAATTAAATCACGGATTAAATTATTAGAAATCAACGGAGAAAAATTGTCACGGGTAAAACGAATAACAAAATATGTGATGTTTTAGAACATATTTTGTTACGGTTTTAGGCTACAACAAAATTAGTCAAGGACTTAGGGCATTATAAAATGTCAAATATAAAAATTAATTAAAAATCCCGAAAACTTCGACTCTATATTGGTTCGCCCCTCAGTATAAAATAATTGTTTCTAAGAAAATTCAAGTAATACAACACCAATTATACAAAACATAATTCTTTGTTTATTTATTAAAGAAACAAATTGAACAAAAAACTCGAAAAAATATTACACATTTTCCTCTTTCCATCCTTTTGTCTGCTCTAAAAGAACGGGGTATAAGAGATATTATAACTGCACATAGACTTAGTCATGTCCTTCATTTTTTTTTGTCTAGTTAAGCTAGCTCAGTGTGTCCAAGAGTCCAAAACATGAGTCGTAGAATTATCCTTGATAAATAGGTTAAATCGCATTAAGACAACTCATAAATAAACCTTCTTTAGTGTGTCCTCATCGTAGGATATGGGTGTTATTAATAACCTTTTTGATGCGAGTGTTACGAATGAAATAATAGTTACCCTTTTGCCCGTGTGTAACACTCATGATGATAGACCAACTTGGAATCCTCCCGCTAACGGTAAATTTTTCATTAAATCTTGTTAATTTTCCCTTGTTAACATCGATCTCACCATCCCCTTTAATGAATTTTGTAATAATATCTAGTTTCTCAAAATTCCTCAAAAATTAAAATGCTTCATTTGGCTTGTGTTGCATGGAAAACTTCTAACTAATAGGTTGGTGGGTATCACCGACAATGCGGATTTTGACTTATGTGCTCATTTTGAAGACATTGATCATGTGATAAGAACTCGTGAAAGAGAACATGAGACTTGGTTTAATCTTACCACTTTCGATGAATGGCACCAAGGTTTGTCTTTAATCTTACCACTTTTTTTTTCTTGTTTTGTGTAAATAGGCTGGCAACACTATCTCTATACATCACCCCACATTGACGATAGCCGAAGTGCCCCGAGGAAGGGCGTGAGACACCTGTGCGCGTGTGCGCCGACCGAAATATAAACAATATTTGAAATATAAATAATAATTGAATCGGGCATTATTAAAAAGTTATCATTCCATAATTAGAACATGTAAATAAAAATTGTTGTGACAATTTATTTTAAGGTGACAACAATATTAAGTTTATGTATAGTTTTGAAAGAAAATCAACAAATGTGAGTATCAAAAGAAATGACATGCTCATTAGATTAGCTCTTAGCAATATGTAGTTATGGAAGTATGATAGACAAGAAAAACCTATATGCGCCCATGCATCGCATGGATTACATGCTAGTTACTCATAACTACAATCGAGAACGGTTTGAATCAAACAAATGAATCCATTTAAGGGGGGCAATCCTATAGGCTCGCTTACACCTAACACGTAGTGAAAGTATATTTTTCTGCCCAAAAAAATTGTTATATTGAGTATTCACTTATATCATATTACCATTTGTGCCGTTATTAAAGTATAATTTTACTGAGAGGTGTCTAAGTTGATCACTTATATCATATTTTAGAAGGTGGGAATACTTAACCTAAGTCCATATTTTCGACCCTAAGAGGTCTAAATTTCCTAGTAGAGCATATGCGTGTATTTTTATCGGCTGCGCGGTTAATAACGAAGAATATAAATTTTATGATTTGAAAAATAAGTTATTATCGATTCAAACGATGTTGATTTTTATGGAGATAGATTTTCATTTAAATTGAGAAATAATGAGGGGTCGACATCTATTACCCATTCTATTTCTAAAATTCAGAACCAAATGAATACATTTTAAAACCAAAATGAAGTAAAAGAGCTCATTTTGAAAAAGACTTTGGTTTCGATTTTTACGCTTACTCATTAAAGGAAAATCTTAATACCCTTCAAGAAGCCTTGTCTTCTTTAGATGTCGATTTATGGAAAGAAGTTGTTAATGATGAAATGAAACTAGTTAAAATTAATAAAACTTGGCATTTAATGGATTTTCCACCGTGGTGTAAAACTATTGGTTGTAAATAGGTTCTTAAAGAGAAATTAAAAGCCGATGGTTCTGTTGAAAATTATAAGGCATGTTTAGTTGCCAAAGGTTTTAGACAACATGAAATGTAGACTTTTTTGATACATTTTTGCATGTGACAAGAATTACATCTATACGTGTACTATTTGCATCAGCTTCTTTAAATGATTTAATCGTACACCAAATGGATGTTAAAACTGCCTTTTTAAATGGTGAATTGGAAGGAGAGATTTACATGGACTAACCTGAAGGTTTTGTTATAGGGGATCAAGAAAATAAAGTGTGTAAACTAGATAAATCTCTTTACGGAGTAAAACAGGCACATAAACAATGGTATGATAAATTTGATAGCTTAGTCAACTTTATGAAAGTGACTAATGCATAAACAATAATTAATAATATGTCAAGAAGGATATAAATTGAAAAGAGAAGGAACAAACAATTTTTTCCACATATATATCTTGAAATGCGCCTTGACATGCGCCCAACTTCTTCACAATTTTCAGCACTTAATTATAAAAATAAAAATAAAAAATAAACCTAAAATTTATTCTAACACTAAACTAATTTTTTTTGAAATTTTTTTATGTTCCTAAACCAACACCTGCTAAGCCATAAACCCACATGCATAATTAAATTTTTTTATTTTGCACTCTTTAATTAGGATAATTATTTAGTTAGGTTTATCTATTACTGATGTAATAGTTTTAGGTATCTTGCTAGTTATTATCTATAAATAAGGCAATTGGCCAACCATTAATTTTAATTAGAGTTTAGTGTATTTCTGTGATCACATCATTACGGGCCAAGGTTCTTTTGTATTTATACTTGAGAAGTTAATCTCAGGGATTTATAGATGGTCAAATGACCTAAAGATTTTCTTGACAAATATGAAAATTTAAGGAACTGAATACTTTGTTAATAAATGCTTCTAAGGATTTTCTTGACAAATACTTGAGAAGTTAATCTCAGGGATTTATTTTTTGTTACAATTTTTTTATGGCTAAAAATTGCTTTCTTGTGTGGTAAAACTAGTTTTTTTTTTTAATTTCTATAAATTTTTTTTGTTTAATAAATTGTTTTGATTTTGTCAAAACTACTTTTTATCGTTAAAATTTGTTTCCACTAAAAAATCATTAAAATTGTTTTACTTTGGGGTAAGAAAATACTTTTCTGTGTTAAAACATTATTTTTTGAAATTGTTTTTTGCTAAAAACTATTTCATTTCCGTTAAAATTGTTTTTTTTTTGTTAATTTTTTTCTCGTTAAAAACTGATTTATTTTTTACAAAGCTGTTTTTTACATCATTAAAGGATTTGACATGATTTTTTTTTCATTTGATGAAATGAAAAATTTGACAAGAAAAAATCATGACTACTTTTTCTTTTCTTGTTACCACACAAGAGAGATTCACTAAACTGTCATATTATATTGGCTTTTAAACGGATAGATATTAATTTTTTTTTTTTTTGATAAGTAAATGATTCAATAAAACGACCCGCCTAAGGGGGCGGGATCCCGTATACAGGAAGTATACAAAGAAAACAAGCTAATAACCGAGACCCAACACTCACAACTCAGGCCCCTAGAATTCCTCCAAAAACTCAAAAAGGAAAGACAAAGACGAATCATGCCGTTTCCTATACCAAGTAAGAAGCAGGCACAGAAAACTGTACCGAATTCGAGGAGGATCAAGATCGACTCCCTCGAAGCATCTCCTGTTCCTCTCCAACCACACAGTCCAAAAGATACAGTGGGGGACCAACCTCCAAACCCCCCTCGGACCTGACCAACCCCTAGGCCTACGCCACTCCGCGAGCACCTCACACACCGAACGAGGCATGACCCAAACAATCTGACTTAAAGAGAAAAATAAATCCCAAAGACCCCTAGTGACCTCACAGTGTAAAAGAAGGTGATTAGTCGTCTCCTCCTCCTTTCTACACAACCAACATCTACTGGCCATCCTCCTACCTCTTTGCTGAAGTCCCTTGATAGTCAAGATGGCCTGTCTGGCCGCGGTCCAAACAAAGAAGCACACCTTAGGAGGCGCATGGCACCTCCAAATAGCCTTCCATGGGAAAAAAGCACCACCTCGGCCCCTTAGGACAGTATAGTAACTCCGCACGGAAAACACGCCATCCTGAGAGTACGACCACCTCAACCCATCTGCCCCCATAGACGGCACCGGCGCCAACCTAAGCCAACTGAAGAACTCATCTGCCTCCTCCAATTCCCAATCACGGAGACCCCTCCTAAACTTTGGGTCCCACCCCTCAGTAAACCCAACCCTCCGCCTATGATCCTCTACTAACCCATCTTTGTCTAACCCAAGCCTAAACATACCCGGGAAGAGAACCTCCAAAGAACCCCCCTCGCCCCATTTATCCTTCCAAAACCTAATCCTACTTCCTCTCCCAAGGTGGAAGGAGGTGAGCAAGGAGAACCTCCCCCACCCACTCGCGATAAACCTCCACCACCCCACCCCATGCACAGCCCGCCCCAGAACAGGCTCCCAACCATGCATTCCCACCCCATGTCTAGCTACCACCACTCTCCTCCACAATCTACCTCCATCCCTATTAAAGCGCCACAACCACTTCCCCAGTAAAGCCGTATTGAATTGGGCTAAGCTCCTGACCCCAGCCCCACCCTCAATCAGCGGCCTACACACCTCATCCCAACTAACCAAGCAATATTTAAACTCATCATCATTCCCTTTCCACAAAAAATCCCTCATCAACTTTTCAAGCCGTTTGCCAACAGACCGGGGCAAAGGGAGAACGGACATAAAATAAGTCGGAAGGCTAGACAGAACGCTTTTGATCAAAGTCAACCGACCACCTTTAGACAGGAAACCATGCTTCCAACCTGCTAACCTCCTCTGAACCCTCTCAAGGACCGGATTCCACATTGAAGGAGACTTAAACTTAGCCCCTAAAGGTAGGCCAAGATAAGTAGAAGGGAGAGATCCGACCCGAAAACCAAGAACACGAGCCAAGAGGCCCATATAACCAACCTCGCCCACGGCAATCATCTCACTCTTTCCGACATTTATTCGTAAACCTGACACCGCCTCAAAGCAAACCAGAAGCAACCGCAGAGACCTGACCTCGTCCACAGACGCCCCACAAAAAATAATAGTATCATCCGCAAACAGAAGATGAGAGACCACAACTGGATGAGAAACCGAGCTCCCAATAGAAAACCCTGAAACCAAACCCCCCTCCACCGTCCTGCTCATCATCCGAGAAAACACCTCCATAACCAGAATAAAAAGGAACGGAGACAAAGAATCACCCTGCCTAAGACCACGCGAACTCATGAAGAATCCCTCAGGCACCCCATTAACAAGAACTGAGAAATTGACAGAAGAAATACACCTCTTAATCCACCTGCACCACCGCTCCCCAAAACCCATCCTCCTGAGCAAATAAAGAAGGAACTCCCAGCTGACGTGATCGTACGCTTTCTCAATATCAAGTTTGCAAAGAATGCCAGGATCCCCACTTCTCAGCCTGGACTCGATGCATTCATTCGCAACCAGCGCAGCATCAAGGATCTGACGACCACCCACAAACGCTCTCTGAGCATCTGAGATAAGAGGATCCAACACACTTCTAAGTCTAACCGACAGGACCTTAGAGATGAGCTTATATACGCTACCAACCAAACTAATTGGCCTGAAATCTCTGACATCCGTAGCCCCCCCTTTCTTGGGAACCTAAGTAATGAAAGTTGCGTTCATGCTCCGCAGAAAGTATCCCCTGTCATAGAACTCGGTGAAGACAGCCATCACATCGGCCCTGATAACCTCCCAACAATGCTGAAAAAATGCCATAGTGAATCCGTCTGGACCAGGAGCCTTATCGCCGGACATCGATCTCAGAGCCTGGACCACCTCATCCTCTGAGAACTGCCTTTCCAACTGAGTCGCCTCAACCCCAGATATGCTCTCCACTGGAAGCCCATCAATTTTCGGACGCCAAGGCTCCTCCTCCGAGTACAACCTCTCATAGAACTGACTGATTTCCCTACGAACCTCCCTCTCCTCAGTGAACTCTACTCCCCCAACAACCACCTTCCCAATATGGTTGAACCGCCGATGGGAGTTAGCCGCTTTATGGAAGAATTTAGTGTTGTTGTCCCCTTCCCTGAGCCAAAGAGCTCTAGACTTCTGCCTCCAACTCACCTCCTCCTGAATCAGCCGCTTTCCTACCTCCCTTTTTTTCTCGATCCTCATCACCCTTTCCTCCCCCGACAAACCACCCACCCCCTCTTTAACGTCGAGAGCCCTAATTTCCTCCAACAACTTCTCAATCATAAACCCCACATTGCCAAACACCTCCCTGTTCCACAGAATAATGTCCCCCTTAAGAAGAGACAGTTTAGTCGCGAGTCTGAAACTCGCATTCCCCTCCACCTCATAACCCTGCCACCATCCCTTAACTTTCCCTAAAACGTCCTCCTCCTGTAACCACATATTCTCGAAACGAAATGGAGTCCTCCCTCCACCCCGTCCCCCGCACTCCAGCAAAATAGGAGAGTGATCCGAGGTCACACGAGGCAGGCAAGACTGAATAGCCCTCGAAAACTTCTCCTCCCAGTCATTAGAAATTAAAAAACGGTCCAACCGAGAAAGAGAGGGCTCGTCCCTAAAAGTGGACCAAGTGAAGTCCCCTCCCACCAAAGGCAGATCAATCAATTCCTGCTCATTGATGAAGTCGGAGAAGTCCTGCATATAAGAGTTAGTCCGGCCCTCACCACTCCTCTCAGAGGGAAAAGGAATGATGTTATAGTCACCTCCAGTGCACCAGGGAACACCCCAGACGCACCTGGCCCCAGCCAATTCCTCCCACAACTCCCAACGATCCAAGTCCTCAACTGGCCCATACACCCCCGAAAGGCTCCAGGTAAAACCATCATCCACACACCTAAATAAGCAAGAAAGAGACCACCGTCCTACTAAAACATCCATCTTCTCCACCAGGCTACTATCCCACATCAAGACAACCCCACCTGACGCGCCTTCGGATCCCAGACAACACCACTCAATCCTACGCCCTCCCCAGATTGACTGAGCCAACTCCCTATCCAAAGCCCCTAATTTTGTTTCTTGAAGACAGACAATGTCTGGCCGCCACCGAGAAAGAGCCCCACTAACCACTTCCCTTTTCCTCCAGTCATTCAAACCCCTCACATTCCAAGTGATAATGCGTAACTTCATCGGAAACCGTTAGAATCCCCACCTACCCCCTTCTCTCCCTCCTCTGCTTTCTCCCTCCGCCTCTCCTCAATGGAACGGAACAACGTAAGTGCCTCCTTCTCATTCCCCTCATATGAGTGTAATACCCCGTACTTTTGGCTATATTTATTTTTGGGATTAATTAATTAAATTGCGTATTTATTGGAAATTAATCCGGGTCAATAATAATACTAATGTGATGCGAATTGGTATTTGAGTATGTGCATATATGATTATATATGTACTTGGTATTATAAAATTTGTCGTGGGATTTATATACGGCATTTTAGAAATTTTGTTGAGACGCGTGGGACCGCCGCGTCACGGTATAATATTTTGATATTAAAAGTGAATTTAAAATCTATAATCCGTATGGTCGTTTTGAGTGCGCCATCGCATCCGGAAGGGTCGAGATAGTCAGAAAACACTAGCCGGGGGTATAGTTTGGGTCCCGGGGTATTTTTAGGCCATACCGGTAACTTAAAAGGTATTTTGGTAATTTTACATTTTGAGGAATTAAAAGTGACGAAAATAAGAGATTAAATCTGATGTGGATATTAACCCATTAAGCCCATTAGACAACCCATATTAACCTAGAAGGCTACGTATGTTGTCATTTAGGTTTTCTAAGTTTCCCCAAATCAAAACCCTAGCCACCTTGAGCCACCATTGGAGATAGAGCTTGGGAGAGAAGAAACTCTGCAGAATCTTCACCAAACCTACACCAAACCAGAAATCAAACCAAGGCAAGTGTTTTAATCGCATTTAAATTCGTAGAATGTTTCCTCCATGTTAGAAATTGATAAATTTCAACTGTTCTTGGAAGATAATGAAAACCCATGAAGTTTGAGGTTTAGAACTTAAAAATTGTGAAGAGAATTGCATGTAGTATGATAGGTAAATGATTTCCCTTATTATAATTGTGATTAGAAGGAAAGAAAACGAATTAAATTCTGGGATTTGATGATGATATGTAGTTAGGGTTCATGTTTTTGAGATAATTGGAAAAAGTGTAGAAAGGTGTAAATTAAATTAATATTTGGATGGATTGATCCCTTAGAAACATGTTAGGATGTGACTATATATGTTTAGTATTGATTATAGACCCTAAAACGTTGTTAGGATGGACTTTGGGAGAGATTAGAAGTGTTATAAATGGTGAAAAACGAATTGGGGAAAAATCTGGGCCGAAACTGGCATCTCGTTAGAAGCAGCTCCCAGGTCATTCGAACGAGCTCGTTCGAACGAGCTTCTAACGAGTTGACCAGTCGTTATTAACGAGTGGGGTTTTCGTTCGATATCTCGTTCGAACGAGATATCGTTAGAAGGGTCAGTTCGTTCGAACGAACTGGGATCTCGTTCGAACAGTCTCGTTCGAACGAGACTTCTAACGACCTGACAGTCCAAACTCGTTCGAAGCCTCGTTCGAACGAGACTTCTAACGAGTTGACAGTTGGGTCCTTTTTGGACTGTTTTGACTTTTGGAGTTCCGAAAGCTGGTTCAAGGGTAGAGTTAGCATTCCTTTGATGATATAGTGATTGATTTGGGATTTTTGGGTTATTGAGAGGAGTGAATCATATACTAGAATTATATTCAATGAACCATTTGGGTTGAGACGTGAGTGTCTACTACGATGTGAGGATAAATTATGGCACGTATAATTATGAACCGGGATGAGATAAGTTGTAATAATTATAATTAGTACGAGAGTGCAATATGTACTACGATTATAATACGGTATTACTAAGAAGTGTGTTTACTTAGTATTGATATATGAATTGTATGTATGACATACCTACCATACTTGCAATCACGGGAGGTTTCGTTCGCTTAGGACCCTCTAATCCTTGTGTGCCTACGGGGGGGATATAGACTGGTACCTTGATGAACATAGGTCATTGAAAGACTTATTGTGATATTAATAAGTCCGCTGACCATGGGAGCGTAGGTATGTGCGTGACCCATGTGATGGTGACTGTGTTCGCCTCCATTATTTGTGATGTTGTTATCGGTAAACTATTCCTGAGAGATTCGGAATATGTAATCCTTATGTACGTGATGTACCGGGATGGATAGCAGAGTATGTGTGCACTACAGCTTAGATTGCGGGGTGCTTATATCGTATAATTATGTGATGAATAATATACATTTATTTAATGGAAATCCTCTTGTTAATGTTGTAAAATATTCCGGTATTGTTTCGAGATATATAATGAGTTAGCTGTTAGTTATATCAATGGCATACTTAATAACGGAGTTTACGTGAAACCTCTATTTAATTACGAGCATTGTTATGTTAATTGGAACCGAGTAAAATGGGTAGAACCTTTGGTAGTCTAGCTAGTTACGTTGTCACTCAGCTAGTGGAAAGGGTAGTTATAGATGGGTACTTACGTTAGGAGTGCACAGTTAGTCGAGAGGTGAGAATTTATGTGAGTGCACGTCCTAACATGTACTTTACATTTAATGTTTTAAATGTTTTTAAAGCACTTGCAGGTTTTTTTTTAAAATGACTTCCACTTTCGGGCTCTGACCCATTTGCTTCCAAATATATATTTTTTTTGTAAAACCATTTTAGGTGCCCAGCCACAAGGACACCAAGCATAGGATTCTAATTCAGGTGACGAGCTGTAGCTGTTTGTGGAAGCTACAGGGATTTGCATGTAGACGCTTCTCTCATTTGGATTCCAGTCTCAGCACCTATCAGTTGTAGGGCATGTTGCCCAATTTTATTAGACATTTTTACATTTCAGTTCTCAGACTCTAGCATGTATTGCTCAGTATTCAGTTTTAGTTATTTATTCCAGTTTACTTATCAGTTGTGGGATTTGTATTGAGGAGTTTTTCCTCCAGGTTTTATTTACATTTTGTGATGGTTATTCGTTTCACTTCAGTATGGTGAATGGTGTTATTTATTTCTTCATTACTTTTGTTGCATGTTAATCAGATTTAATAAAATTTGGCACTTACTTTTTAAATACTAGGTGGTTAGTAATCTTTAAAATGTTTTCGACAGTGATGCTATTAACTGAGCCAACTTGGCATTTTGAATTAATTTTATAAAGGAGTAGCTACCCGGTGTTTAATTAGTCGGGGTGTCACAGGTGGTATCAGAGCATCAGGTTCTAGTGTCCTTTAGGATCTGTACGGCTATTATGTTTCCGCTACGTTTCTTTGATATAGAGCCCTATATTTTAGGACTGTTGTATTCTTTTGTATATGCTTCGTTCTTCAGCTATGTTAAGTTTATAAACCATGAACTTATAAACTTTGTTCTTATTTCAGATGCCTCCACGACGTGCACGACGAGTTCCCAGGAATGCCACGCCCGAACCACAGCCCGCTCCAGTTCAGGGCATGTTGAACGCCGCTGAGGTTGCTGCTATAGTAGCCCAAGCGGTAAATGCTGCGATTGCCGTGATTCAGCAGGCACCACCGCAGGCGCCGGTTGCCGCGCCAGTACAGGTTAATGCATTCCCGTCTGCTTGGGAGCGTGTACGAGACGCTTTTCAGAAAGCGCATCCGCCAGAGTTTGCTGGAAGCTCAGATGTAGTGGTCTCGAGCCAGTGGAGGAAGGACATGCAGAGGCATTTGAGGATGCATGAGTGCACAGATGTTCAGAAGCAGGTGCTAGCTACTTTCAAGCTAGTTGGATCTGCACTGCAGTGGTGGGAGTCCATTACCACCACGGAGGAGAGGGATACCCTAACGATTCAGGAGTTCTGGGTGCGGTTCGACCGCAAGTACTTTCCATCTGCAGTTCATACAGAGATGAGGAGGAAGCTGATGAGTTTGAAGCAGGAGGGCAAGACAGTGGCCGAGTATGAGGCCGAGTTCACTAACCTGTTGAATATCGTTCCAGACGAGATTCCAACAGAGAAGAAGAAGATAGAGAAGTTCACTGATGGGTTGAATTGGAGGATCCGCCACCATCTGCTAGGGAACCTATCGTTGGCCACATATTCTGATGTGGTTAACGCTGCGTTATTGCACTGCCAGGACCACCGTTTTCACATGGCCGAGGGCAAGCGGTCGGGAGAGTCTAGCCATCAGGGCAGGACCGGAGGACATGGTGCCATTGGGGCACAATCGGGTCAGGGGCAGAGACAGACTGAGCAGGGCTCCCAGCAGGGGGATAACAAGAGGTTCCGGTCAGGGAACTACAGGCAGGGACAGGGAGGTTTCCGCCAGGGCCATCAGGGTCCAAACGGCCAGCAGGGCCAACAGGGACAGAATGGGCAGCAGTTCCATCAGGGCCAGCAGGGCCAAGGGAGGAATGGTAACGGCCACCAGGGCCGGGGACAGCAGGGGCAGAGGGGAGGGAATTTCCCAGGGAAGTGCTTTACTTGTGGCAAGACTGGCCATAAGAAGCAATATTGTCCTGATAGGGGCAGGGCCCCACAGCAGCAGCAGCAGGGTGCTCGCCAGGAGCCACAGAGACCTATGTTTCCCGCCGCTCTTCCTGCACCGCCACAGATGGCAGCATTGCCACCCATTCCAGCAGTCCCAGCTCAGCAGGGGCAGCTACAGTATGGACGTGTCTACAACGTTCACCAGGCTGCAGTTCCACAGGCACCGCCCGCGATCGAGGGTACGTTTCCTATCCATGGCACTATGGGTCGGGTGTTATTTGATACGGGTGCTACACACTGTTTTATTGCTACACACTTCGCGAAAGCTTTAGGATTGTTAGCTACGGCAGAGAGCACAGTGACGTGTGTCGACTCACCATTGGGGAGTGGGTCACTTATTTTCTTTATATGCCGGGGAGTCGGGGTAGAGGTTGGAAGTTTGGTATTGCCTGCAGACATGTTAGTATTAGACATGCATGTTCACGATGTGATCATCGGTATGGATTGGCTCGTAGCATATAGGGCCATGATTGATTGCTTCAGCGGGAGCATTATTTTTGCCATTCCGGGGCAAGAGATGTTTGTAGTGGCGATGCCTCGCCCAGAGGGAGGATCGACCGCTCATCTGTATTATTTAGAGGAGGATACCTCTAAGGAGGTTGTTATTCTTTTAGATTCGATCCCGGTTGTCAGGGAGTATTCGGATGTGTTTCAGGAGATACCAGGCTTACCACCCAGTCGAGAGATAGACTTCGTTATTGACTTGCTACCGGGTACGAGACCTATAGCACGTGCACCGTACCGTATGGCTCCAGCTGAGATGCGAGAGTTACGGGATCAGATAGAGCAGCTGTTAGGGCAGGGCTTTATTCGTAGGAGTACCTCACCTTGGGGCGCTCCAGTCTTATTTGTTAAGAAGAGGGACGGTTCACTGAGGTTGTGTGTGGACTACCGAGAGTTGAATAAGGTCACGATACGGAATAAGTATCCGTTGCCTCGAATCGATGACTTATTCGACCAGTTGAGAGGAGCTTCTTTCTTCTCGAAGATTGACTTGAGGTCGGGATACCATCAGTTGCGTATCAGGGAGGAGGATGTCTCGAAGACTGCGTTCTTGTCGAGATATGGTTCTTATGAGTTTCGGGTTATGCCTTTCGGCTTAACCAACGCTCCAGCAGTGTTTATGGACTTGATGAACAGGGTGTTCAGAGATTTCCTAGATCAGTTTGTCATTGTCTTCATTGATGATATTCTGGTTTACTCTCAGACAGAGGAGGAGCACGCCGAGCATTTGAGGTTGGTTTTGCAGACACTTCGTCAGAACGAG
The DNA here is from genome assembly GCA_949130495.1 of Sambucus nigra. Lineage (NCBI taxonomy): Eukaryota > Viridiplantae > Streptophyta > Magnoliopsida > Dipsacales > Adoxaceae > Sambucus > Sambucus nigra. Next base: position 72,213,990 of record OX422224.1, read on the forward strand.
CTGTATGCAAAATATGAAAAGTGCGAGTTTTGGCTGAAGGAAGTCCAGTTCTTGGGTCACATTATTTCCGACCAGGGAATATCTGTCGATCCGGGGAAGGTGTCAGCGGTGAGGGAATGGGGACAGCCCACTACACCAACGGAGATTCGTAGTTTCTTGGGTTTAGCAGGATACTACAGGAGGTTTATTCGGGGTTTCTCAAAAATAGCAGGTCCTTTGACACATCTTACTCGTAAGGGTGTGCCATATATCTGGAGTGATGCCTGTCAGTTGGCATTCGACGAGTTGAAGGACAAATTGACCTCAGCACCTGTGTTAGCATTGCCGAGACCGGGAGTTGAGTATTTGGTTTACACCGATGCGTCTTTGTAAGGGCTTGGAGGTGTTTTGCAGCAGGAGAGACAGGCCATAGCTTATGCTTCCCGTAAGCTTAAGCCTCATGAGAAGAATTACCCCACACATGATTTGGAGTTGGCGGCAGTGGTATTTGCCTTACGGATTTGGAGGCACTATCTTTTGGGGGAGAAGTTTCAGCTGTTCACGGACCACAAGTCACTACAGTATCTGTTCACGCAGAAGGAATTGAATATGCTGCAGCGTAGGTGGCTTGAATTTGTGAAAGACTACCAGTTCGACATCCAGTACCACCCGGGTAAGGCTAACGTGGTAGCAGACGTGTTGAGCCGTAGGCCAGCAGATGAGGTGGCAGAGGTGTGGAAGGCAAAATGGAAGGAATTGGGACACCAGGATGCAGTGGCCCGATCTTTCATGTCTGTGATGACCGTTACACCGCAGATTCTTACGAAGGTAGTACGGGCACAGGCTAATGACTCATTCTGTCAGGAGAAGATAGTTCGATTGCTAGCTGAGGGAGCTGAATCCTATACCGTTAGCTCAGACGGGGGATTACGCTTCAATGGGAGATTGGTAGTCCCGGAAGGGGAAGAATTGCGGCACGAGGTGATGGCAGAGTCTCACGGCTCACGGTTCGCGGTACATCCCGGAGGGGACAAAATGTACCAAGACATGAGACGGCAGTATTGGTGGAGCGGTATGAAGAGAGATATCGCTGAGTTTGTCTCGAAATGCGCCACTTGTCAGCTTGTAAAAGTGGATCATCAGAGACCAGCAGGATTGCTACAGCCGTTGGAGGTTCCGGTGTGGATGTGGGAGAGCATATCCATGGATTTTGTCACGGGGTTGCCTACGTCGCAGAGGGGTCATGACTCCGTATGGGTAATTGTGGACAGGCTATCCAAGGTCGCTCACATCTTACCCGTAAGGACTGACTACACTACGGGACAGTACGCCCAGCTCTTCATTTCAGAGATTGTGAGACTTCACGGTGTGCCCCTGAATATCGTGTCTGACAGAGACAAGATATTTGTTTCGAGATTTTGGGAGAGTTTCCAGGAGGCCATGGGCACGGAATTGCGGTTGAGTACGGCTTATCATCCGCAGTCTGATGGGCAGACCGAGCGCACCAATCAGATGTTGGAAGACATGCTACGCATGTGTATTATTGACTTCGGGGGTGGATGGGAGCAGTACCTCCCACTGGTGGAGTTTGCTTACAACAACTCCTATCATTTCACGATTGGCATGGCTCCGTTTGAGGCATTGTACGGTAGGCCTTGTCGTTCCCCAGCATGTTGGTTAGAAGTGGGGGACAACAAACTACTTGGGCCAGAAGTAATTCAGGATACTTCGGCAAGGATTGAGTTGATTCGGAGTCGCATTCGGGTAGCTCAAGACAGGCAGAAGAGTTATGCTGATGCGAAGAGGTTTTTCCGGGAGTTCTAAGTGGGGGACCAGGTTTTGCTCAGGGTATCTCCTATGAAGGGGATTATGCGTTTCGGGAAGAAGGGGAAGTTGGCACCGAGGTATGTGGGGCCGTTTCCTAATATTGAGCGGATCGGACCGGTGGCGTGTAAACTCGGGTTACCGGAGCAATTGCATCGGATTCACGACGTGTTCCATATTTCCTCGCTGAGGAAATACCTTAGGGATGATTTGGCTCATTCTCACATTGCTGTGGAGGACATCGATCTCCAGCCGGATAGCTCTTATGAGGAAGGACCAATTGCTATTTTGGACCGAAGCGAGAGGAAACTGCGGTCAAAGATAGTCCCGTTAGTGCGTGTTCAGTGGCGACATCACAATGTCGAGGAGTCCACATGGGAGCGCGAGGATGAGATGCGCGAACGTTATCCAGAGATGTTTTTAGCAGGTACTTTCTAGTTTCGAATTTCGGGACGAAATTCAGTTATTAGGGGGGAAGTATGTAATACCCCGTACTTTTGGCTATATTTATTTTTGGGATTAATTAATTAAATTGCGTATTTATTGGAAATTAATCCGGGTCAATAATAATACTAATGTGATGCGAATTGGTATTTGAGTATGTGCATATATGATTATATATGTACTTGGTATTATAAAATTTGTCGTGGGATTTATATACGGCATTTTAGAAATTTTGTTGAGACGCGTGGGACCGCCGCGTCACGGTATAATATTTTGATATTAAAAGTGAATTTAAAATCTATAATCCGTATGGTCGTTTTGAGTGCGCCATCGCATCCGGAAGGGTCGAGATAGTCAGAAAACACTAGCCGGGGGTATAGTTTGGGTCCCGGGGTATTTTTAGGCCATACCGGTAACTTAAAGGGTATTTTGGTAATTTTACATTTTGAGGAATTAAAAGTGACGAAAATTAGAGATTAAATCTGATGTGGATATTAACCCATTAAGCCCATTAGACAACCCATATTAACCTAGAAGGCTACGTATGTTGTCATTTAGGTTTTCTAAGTTTCCCCAAATCAAAACCCTAGCCACCTTGAGCCACCATTGGAGATAGAGCTTGGGAGAGAAGAAACTCTGCAGAATCTTCACCAAACCTACACCAAACCAGAAATCAAACCAAGGCAAGTGTTTTAATCGCATTTAAATTCGTAGAATGTTTCCTCCATGTTAGAAATTGATAAATTTCAACTGTTCTTGGAAGATAATGAAAACCCATGAAGTTTGAGGTTTAGAACTTAAAAATTGTGAAGAGAATTGCATGTAGTATGATAGGTAAATGATTTCCCTTATTATAATTGTGATTAGAAGGAAAGAAAACGAATTAAATTCTGGGATTTGATGATGATATGTAGTTAGGGTTCATGTTTTTGAGATAATTGGAAAAAGTGTAGAAAGGTGTAAATTAAATTAATATTTGGATGGATTGATCCCTTAGAAACATGTTAGGATGTGACTATATATGTTTAGTATTGATTATAGACCCTAAAACGTTGTTAGGATGGACTTTGGGAGAGATTAGAAGTGTTATAAATGGTGAAAAACGAATTGGGGAAAAATCTGGGCCGAAACTGGCATCTCGTTAGAAGCAGCTCCCAGGTCGTTCGAACGAGCTCGTTCGAACGAGCTTCTAACGAGTTGACCAGTCGTTATTAACGAGTGGGGTTTTCGTTCGATATCTCGTTCGAACGAGATATCGTTAGAAGGGTCAGTTCGTTCGAACGAACTGGGATCTCGTTCGAACAGTCTCGTTCGAACGAGACTTCTAACGACCTGACAGTCCAAACTCGTTCGAAGCCTCGTTCGAACGAGACTTCTAACGAGTTGACAGTTGGGTCCTTTTTGGACTGTTTTGACTTTTGGAGTTCCGGAAGCTGGTTCAAGGGTAGAGTTAGCATTCCTTTGATGATATAGTGATTGATTTGGGATTTTTGGGTTATTGAGAGGAGTGAATCATATACTAGAATTATATTCAATGAACGATTTGGGTTGAGACGTGAGTGTCTACTACGATGTGAGGATAAATTATGGCACGTATAATTATGAACCGGAATGAGATAAGTTGTAATAATTATAATTAGTACGAGAGTGCAATATGTACTACGATTATAATACGGTATTACTAAGAAGTGTGTTTACTTAGTATTGATATATGAATTGTATGTATGACATACCTACCATACTTGCTATCACGGGAGGTTTCGTTCGCTTAGGACCCTCTAATCCTTGTGTGCCTACGGGGGGGATATAGACTGGTACCTTGATGAACATAGGTCATTGAAAGACTTATTGTGATATTAATAAGTCCGCTGACCATGGGAGCGTAGGTATGTGCGTGACCCATGTGATGGTGACTGTGTTCGCCTCCATTATTTGTGATGTTGTTATCGGTAAACTATTCCTGAGAGATTCGGAATATGTAATCCTTATGTACGTGATGTACCGGGATGGATAGCAGAGTATGTGTGCACTACAGCTTAGATTGCGGGGTGCTTATATCGTATAATTATGTGATGAATAATATACATTTATTTAATGGAAATCCTCTTGTTAATGTTGTAAAATATTCCGGTATTGTTTCGAGATATATAATGAGTTAGCTGTTAGTTATATCAATGGCATACTTAATAACGGAGTTTACGTGAAACCTCTATTTAATTACGAGCGTTGTTATGTTAATTGGAACCGAGTAAAATGGGTAGAACCTTTGGTAGTCTAGCTAGTTACGTTGTCACTCAGCTAGTGGAAAGGGTAGTTATAGATGGGTACTTACGTTAGGAGTGCACAGTTAGTCGAGAGGTGAGAATTTATGTGAGTGCACGTCCTAACATGTACTTTACATTTAATGTTTTAAATGTTTTTAAAGCACTTGCAGGTTTTTTTTTAAAATGACTTCCACTTTCGGGCTCTGACCCATTTGCTTCCAAATATATATTTTTTTTGTAAAACCATTTTAGGTGCCCAGCCACAAGGACACCAAGCATAGGATTCTAATTCAGGTGACGAGCTGTAGCTGTTTGTGGAAGCTACAGGGATTTGCATGTAGACGCTTCTCTCATTTGGATTCCAGTCTCAGCACCTATCAGTTGTAGGGCATGTTGCCCAATTTTATTAGACATTTTTACATTTCAGTTCTCAGACTCTAGCATGTATTGCTCAGTATTCAGTTTTAGTTATTTATTCCAGTTTACTTATCAGTTGTGGGATTTGTATTGAGGAGTTTTTCCTCCAGGTTTTATTTACATTTTGTGATGGTTATTCGTTTCACTTCAGTATGGTGAATGGTGTTATTTATTTCTTCATTACTTTTGTTGCATGTTAATCAGATTTAATAAAATTTGGCACTTACTTTTTAAATACTAGGTGGTTAGTAATCTTTAAAATGTTTTCGACAGTGATGCTATTAACTGAGCCAACTTGGCATTTTGAATTAATTTTATAAAGGAGTAGCTACCCGGTGTTTAATTAGTCGGGGTGTCACAATGAGATACCAAGAAACTTACTAAAGCCATCCACCATGCTAGAGACCCACTCCTCTGAATCAACCTCGCATCTCCTTTCGTCCACCCTGCCTCCGGAAACCACCCCTACTGATTCCCCAAGATCAACCCACAACCTAGGGGACGTGACAACCTGACTACTCAACACAACCTCCTCGCACGAAGACCCTCTAGCGGTGCCAGGCAAATCACGCGCGTAATCCTCCTGCTCTACCTCTCCTACACCTGCCTCCACCATCGTGCAAAGCGTGCCACTACACAAGTTAGGCTCATCCTCGTAATAATTCCCGTTACTGGATACCCTAAGCTTATTCCTAACAATAACACCTTTCCCCTTACACTCCCCTCTATTTCTAAGATTTTTCCTATAAACCCCATTTTTAAGCACAATGCCCGAATTAAGGCATGGGCCCATCTTCTCAGTGAAATGAATATATTAATATAATTATTTCAATGAAATGAATTAGGATCTATCACTTGATCCGGTCCGATTCGACTCAAATATCACACACACTTAATACATTGTTATATAAGACAAGCATATGCATAATTTCCATTAATCAATAACATAACATAGATAGATGGAGATGCACGTTCAACACTAGACTCAGCTTTATTTCTTACGAATGTACACAGGCATACACATAATTAATACATACAGCGACAGACACATACATGTTGTGTCTATTATGTCCCATCCCAGGAACACTAGTCGGATTAGAAAGTAGCAACGTTGGCAGTGGGGGTGATAATTTTATTGCTCACTAAATCTATGGGACCCGTACAAGCACCCAACTGACCACCAACTCCGACGCAAGTACAACCGGATTGGCAGGGGCTCCAAGGAGCACAACCTTTACCCCAGCATTGACCAAGGGAACTATAAACGTTGAGGAGCATGTTGGAATCCAACATCTTCTTATTGTCAACAACCGAATCGGCAGTTGGGGTGATAATTTTATTGCTCACTAAATCTATCGGACCAGTACAAGCACCCAACTGACCACCAACTCCGACGCAAGTACAACCGGATTGTCAGGGGCTCCAAGGAGCACAACCTTTACCCCAGCATTGACCGAGGGAACTATAAACGTTGAGGAGCATGTCGGAGTCCAACATCTTCTTATTGTTCACAACCGAATCGGCAGTGGAGGTAACAATGGTTGCCATAAACCCCATAGCTACCAACAATGTCATCAAAACAACCTTCTTCATTTCCATGTCTTTCTCTTATGATATGAGTGTTTGTTATATCCCAATGGCTCTCCACCATGTAGTATTTATAGAGGATTCTGTCCAACATAAACCTTACCAAACCAAGGCTAAAACCGTCAAATCTACTTTCTTAAAGCTAGAACAGTTTAAAATGGTGAAAACAAATACTACATGGTTGGTTGACCAAATTATCATACTATAACAAACACAATTCTCACATCTGTTTTCATTCAACGTTACCCTTTTTTAAAGTTCGTTTTCATTTTGAATATATAATAATCATAAAAGTCTAAACCGTGTAGTATTTATAGAGGATTCTGTGACACACAAACCTTATCCAACCAAGGCTAAACCGTCAAATGCAGTTTCTTCAAGCTTGAACAGTTTCTAAAGAGAAAAAAAATAATATATTAAGAATGAATGATTTGGTTGACCTTCTAATAATAATTGAACAAATACAATTCTCTCATATGTTTCATCCAACTTTAGGCACTTACAAAAAATAACAGACCTTCTCTTCGAACTCAGTTTTCATTTTGACCAAAAAAATAAAAAATACAAGCTGTTGTTATTTAAGCTTTCTTTTTTATCTTTTGAAATATATATATATATATATATATATATATATGTATATATATATATATATATATATATATATATATATATATATAATAAATAAACAACTCCAATATTCTGATTACTTTGTGAAAATTGTTAAATAGACTCTAAAATTTAAATTAAAATAAAACATTTCCAAATTACAATATGATCGATTTTTGTTAAATTGACATCGTGATTTAAACTAAAATAACGCAATGATTTGTTTAAAGTAACAATGTGATTTGTTTAAACTGATACCGTAAGTATTCAGTTAAATTGAAATCGTAATTATGACGACTATGTAATTACAATAAAATAATGCCCCAAAATGTTTACTTATCTGTACAGTTTAAATAAAATAATATTGTGTTTGAAAAACACTAGGATTTTTGTTAATTTAAAATTGGGAATTGTTATAAAGTTACATTGTAAATATTGTTTCAAAAGAGCACTTTGAATTGATAATGCCTAGGCTATTCCTTTGTTATAAACCCGCAAAATCTTTTGTTAACTTTACAATTACAGTAACTGTATAACATAGTTTTCGCATGACACCATCATTTCTTATTTTAATGTCATTTATTAAATTAAAAACATGCAAGTATTTTATTAAAATGACATTGTGAGAAACGTCGGTAAACAATTGAAGAAAAATAGTTAGCAATTGCGAACATAAACGTTTTTTTCCACTGATTACACACAACTTCCGAAAATTATAGAAATATTTCTTCTAAACATGGATTAAAAACCAGTAAAGTTTACGAATCCAACTTCTAAAAAAAATAACTACAGTGCATATTAAAAAAATTAAGCAAACTTATATCGGATTAAAGTTATTAAAAAAATTAAAACAAATCAGCTTTTATTTAAAAAATAAAAAAAGAAAAAGAAAAAAAGAAAGAAAAAACAAATACATGTGAACAAATATCTAATGGTAAGGCTCAAGGAAAATGACTGTATTTTGGGTTTGTGGTTGTTGACAATGTCATGAATGCTCACCAGTCTGTAATAGGAACGGAAAGGATATGTATATCGAGAATTAGTTGGTCAATTGAAGGTGATTTGTGACATTTTATTTTAAAAATAATATAATTTCAATTTATATATCTGAATTACTACGCTCTAAATTGTGTTTATATACCGATTGCAAATTTTAATTCCAAATTGAGAGGTACAAATTCAATTTTGAAACTGCACCCGGTAGGTTTGAATTCTTATTAAATTAAGTGCGTTTTAAAGAAATGTTCAATCTATTCCAAAAGTTTGTAAAAATAGGATACACCACGCAATTTTATAAATTTAGTCGTTGTACTAAAAAGACAATGAAAATGACAAATATACCGTTTGACAACTCATATAAAAAAAAAACATAAAATTTTTAAAAGTCCACAACTTTAAATCTACAGATCCAAAATTTATATATTTGAAATCTACTCGTCGAGATCTATTCAACAACACATATATTCGATATTTTTTAACAAAAAAATCGGAACAGTAAATTTACTATTTCACTAAAACCTCCATTTTTTTCGGCGAAAGCACCATTTTTTTCGACGAAAACCTTCTTCTTCAGCGCTGGCAATGATGTCATTGGCGCGAACAAAAAAATGAAATAAATAGACGAAGAGAGAGAGAGAGAAGCAATCCAGTAAGGATTTCGACATTCTGACGAGGATTCCGGTGAATGGAATGAGGTGGAGGTGGGGTTATGTGTTTAGTTTTAGAATGAGTTTTAAATAAGTATGAATAAGGGTATAAAAATAAATACTTATTTAATTAAAACTAATTAAATTACATGTTTTGTGTACTCTTTACTTTAAAGGACCACACAAATAAATGTTATTGTACCGCGAGGATAATGTTTACAAACATGGAAAGCATTGTCCTATAAATTCAAATATATGACGAAACATGCCCTTAAACTTAATTCTCTATTAAATTAACAACTGAATTATCATTGGCACTGGTAGGGACAATGGTACCCACAAACACCATAGCCGCGTCAATGTCATCAAAGGGCTTTTCTACTGTGACCGAATTTTGGACTGAATTTTTATGGACGCATTGATGATGTGGCTATTTTTTGTTGATTGATTTTTAGATCTCGCTTATGTGGACCCTAAAAATAAACTAATAAAAAAAGAGTCACGTGAGTATATCCATGAAAATTCAGTCTAAAATTCACTGGGAGCAGATTTTTTCGTCAATAAAACATCATTATTCATTTCCTTTTCTTTCTCTTTTATGATTGTTTATTGTATCCCATTAGCTCTCCACCATGTCCGATTTATAGAGGATTGTGTGAAAGATAAAAGTTACTAAACCATGGCTAAAACCGTCAAATGTGCTTTCTAAACGCTAGAATAGTTTCTAAAGATGAAAATAACAATTAAGAAAGAATGACTTGGTTTACCTTCCGTTAATAATAGAAAAAATAAAATTTTATCACCGGTTTTCATTTTACGTTAGGCTTTTTGTTAAAAAACATCAAACCTTTTCTTTTTTTAAAGTTAGTTTTCATTTTGACCAAAAAAATTTCCTTTTTATCTTTATAATATATTTTATATGTATATTTTACTTTTTATTTGCTATCCATGATTCTTCCTTTTACCTTTTATTTACTTTTTATATATCAGGCATTTTGTTCCAAAGCATCATACGATTTTTTAAATTTAGTTTTCATTTAAAAAAAATCAATGTATTTTTAATTAATGTATCATACACATTATATATATATATATATATATATATATATATATATATATAAAGAGTCAAGCTCACCTATATCATGCTCTATACATTACCCGTGCATCACGCCTAATTCCAGGTCCTAGAAAATTTTATTTTTTTCAAATTTTATATTTTCCCTTGAAATTAACATTCCAATCAACCCATATGCAAAAAATTAGGGCAAAATATATTTTGTAGCTATTTTTAAAAAATTCACAAAAAACTGCTAAAAATATCTTACTTATAAGGGTCTGTGCCAACAGTTTTTTATGAATTTTTTAAAAATAGCTACAAAATGTATTTTGACCTAATTTTTTGCATATGGGTTGATTGTAAGGTTAATTTTAAGGAAAAAATATAAAATTTGAAAAAAAACGTTTTCTAGGGCCTAACATTAGGCATGATGCACGGTATGATGTATAGAGCATAATGTAGGTGAGTCTGTCTCTCTCTCTCTCTCTCTCTCTCTCTCTCTCTCTCTCTCTCTATATATATATATATATATATATATATATATATATATATATATATATATAGACACACACATTCAAATATTATAATCTTATGTTCATATTTATAAATAAATTTTGAAATTTTAATTTAAAAAAACTTAATATATTTTGTTAAAATGGCGATATGATTTTTGTTAAATTGACACTATGATTTATTTTAAAATAACAGTGTGATTTGATTAAAATAATACCGTATGTGTTGCGTTAAAATGAAATTTTAATTACGAATACTACATGATTACAATTAAAGAACGCCACAAAATGTTTATTTAGCTCTATTGTTTAAATAAAATAATATTATAATATTGTGCTTGAACAACAATTGATTTTTGGTAAATTAAGGTTGTAATTTGTTATAAAGTGAGATTGTAAATATCTTTTCAAAAGACAACTTTGAAATGATAATGACTAGGCTATTGTGTTGTTTTAAAACCACAAAATCTTATGTGAACTTTACAAGTAATTTAACTTTATTATATAGTTTTGAAACGATCGTCATTTCTTATAAAATTGTTACAATTGAAAAAATAAGACCACAAAATGTTTAGCAATTGCAAAAATCGATGCTTGTTGCCACGGATTACACAACTTTAAAAAATTACACTAATATTTCTTCTAAACATGGATTCAAAACTAGTAAAGTTTAAGAATCAATTTTTTTGAAAAAACACATTTAAGCTTCTTTGAAACATTCTCATCTCATGTCAAAGATGCGAAAAAATAAAACAAATCAGTTTTCCTGTTTTTCATTTTGTAAAAAAAAAAAAGTGGAAGACATTTTTTTTTTGGTAAAGTATTTTTCATATCACGAGGTGTCCGGATTAGTTTACGCGCACCTCATCTAATTCTCACTCGTAATTTATGACTTTCACTGATTAAGTATTATTTTAAAATAAAAAATCAAACTAGGAACCAAACTTAATTCATCCTCAAATAATAATATCTGAATAACAATCTTATATCCCTCTCCCCATAGGTTTGGCCAAGACATGTGTATCACGTTTAATCTCATTAGAAAAGAAAAAGTTAAGTGACAACTCACCTCATTAATTGTTGTGCAAAAAGTTGAGAGTGACAACTAACATATAAGACAACTCAGATTTAATTATTGATGACAAATGGAGAATTGTATTTCAAAAGCCGTGGTGGACAATGTGCTATGGTAAACAATGTCCAATTTACTATGCTAGGGAAGAATTTTGTATGTAAAACTTTCAAATATTATATTCGCGATTAGTTAGTACCGTTGGTACGAAAATATAAGTATTTATAAGTAGCATTAATAAATCGTGAATCTAAGATATTAAAATTTTATATAAAAAAAATTATTGCAAAATTTTTTACATGAACGTTTCAAGTCATCGAATTTTTTTCCTTCTACCCCGCTTTTTAGACTTCTTGCGACTTGGTTTGAGAGAACCCGTTTTAATGAGGTTCTCATAAGCTCGTAGAATGATAAGAGTAACATTAAGGATCCGTTTGATAGAAAACTGGGAAAATGCAAATGATTCCAGGACATTTGATTCCAAGGCAAACAATTCCAAGGTAAATGAATATTTTTCAACTTGTGTCTGTTTGATACAAGTTGGAAAATCATCAATTTTTCACATTTTCTATCAAACACAAAGGCTGGAAAATAGATATAAAAGTGAAAAATTTGTTTACGGAATATATATATAATAAATATATATTATTAAATATACAAAATATTTATTATATATATTATTAAATATACAAAATATATGAATATATATTATATTATTTGCGGAACATATATATTCCATATATACAAAATATATGAATATATATTATATTATTTGCGGAATATTCGTATATTTTGTATATTTATCCGGAAATTAATAATAATTTATAAAATATATATATTTCGCAAATAATATAATAATTTAATAATATATTTAATATATGAATATATTTCGTAAATAAAATATTATATTTTAATAGATTTTGTACATTTAATAGATTTTAATCTATTATATTATTAAATATAATAGATTTTTGTATTTAATAATATAATAGATTAAAATCTATTAAATATAAAAAAATTTACGGAATATATGAATATATATTATATTATATACTGAATATACTAAATATATATTATTTACAGAATATATACATAATATTATAATATGTATATTATAATATATATATTATAATATACATATATAATATACAGAATATATAATATACGTATACAATATAATATATTGTATATGTATATTATTATACAATATACATATACAATATATTATATTGTATACGTATATTATATATATGTATATATACAGAATATAATATACATTGTATACGTATACAATATAATATGACGGTATATATACAGAATATAATGACTGTATATATACAGAATATAATATACATATACATAATATATATATGTATATATTTTGTAAATAATATATATTAATATAAGGAATATATGAAATATATGAAATATACAAAATTTATGAAATATAAATATATATTGAATTATATGAATTATATAAATTATATAAATGTACGAAATATATAAATATATGAAATATATATAAATATACGCAATATACATATATGTGCTAAAATATATAAAATATATAAATATATATTAAAATATACGAAATATATATATTTATATATTTATTAACAGTATATATTTATATATTTATGAAATATATAGAGTTATAAAAAAAATTGGTTTCAAGTGATTTGTCACCCAAAGGTGGCAAACAAAAACCTGACCCCCCCCCCCCAAAGAATTGAATTCCACCATAGGGTGTCAAATTGTGCTTAAGGGGTGTTGTACATAGAAAACAAATTACAGGGCAAATTAAGGCTATCAAACAGCCCAAAAGCTGAAAAATACCAGAATTTTTTAACTTTTGGGAAATTGCCTTTAAATTTTTGTGCTATCAAACGGACCCTAACTAAGTGTTTTATGAACAAAGCTAAAATTTGGAATGAAAAGTTTATTGGAATATTTTCAAATGTAAGACGAGATTGATAAATGGAAAATTGTACTGCCACTCATGTTTGGGATGCTTGGGACCCACAATTGGGGCTACGATGGCTAACATGCTGACTTGAAAAGAAAAGGAGAATGGCAACTGGTAACACATTCAACTATCTATTCCCTAGCTGTAAAACTTAGCACTCCAACATGAGATTGACATTCATTTACAATGGTGTACTTATAAAATTTAACAATGATACTTATATAAAAAAATAAAATAAAAATATATTTATGTAAATGTTTAAATTAAAATCTATCTTTGGTACAAAAATGCGTAATTTATTATACGATATTAAACAAATTCATAACTTTTTAACAAATATGAGCACGACTCAATTAAATCACGGATTAAATTATTAGAAATCAACGGAGAAAAATTGTCACGGGTAAAACGAATAACAAAATATGTGATGTTTTAGAACATATTTTGTTACGGTTTTAGGCTACAACAAAATTAGTCAAGGACTTAGGGCATTATAAAATGTCAAATATAAAAATTAATTAAAAATCCTGAAAACTTCGACTCTATATTGGTTCGCCCCTCAGTATAAAATAATTGTTTCTAAGAAAATTCAAGTAATACAACACCAATTATACAAAACATAATTCTTTGTTTATTTATTAAAGAAACAAATTGAACAAAAAACCCGAAAAAATATTACACATTTTCCTCTTTCCATCCTTTTGTCTGCTCTAAAAGAACGGGGTATAAGAGATATTATAACTGCACATAGACTTAGTCATGTCCTTCATTTTTTTTTGTCTAGTTAAGCTAGCTCAGTGTGTCCAAGAGTCCAAAACATGAGTCGTAGAATTATCCTTGATAAATAGGTTAAATCGCATTAAGACAACTCATAAATAAACCTTCTTTAGTGTGTCCTCATCGTAGGATATGGGTGTTATTAATAACCTTTTTGATGCGAGTGTTACGAATGAAATAATAGTTACCCTTTTGCCCGTGTGTAACACTCATGATGATAGACCAACTTGGAATCCTCCCGCTAACGGTAAATTTTTCATTAAATCTTGTTAATTTTCCCTTGTTAACATCGATCTCACCATCCCCTTTAATGAATTTTGTAATAATATCTAGTTTCTCAAAATTCCTCAAAAATTAAAATGCTTCATTTGGCTTGTGTTGCATGGAAAACTTCTAACTAATAGGTTGGTGGGTATCACCGACAATGCGGATTTTGACTTATGTGCTCATTTTGAAGACATTGATCATGTGATAAGAACTCGTGAAAGAGAACATGAGACTTGGTTTAATCTTACCACTTTCGATGAATGGCACCAAGGTTTGTCTTTAATCTTACCACTTTTTTTTTCTTGTTTTGTGTAAATAGGCTGGCAACACTATCTCTATACATCACCCCACATTGACGATAGCCGAAGTGCCCCGAGGAAGGGCGTGAGACACCTGTGCGCGTGTGCGCCGACCGAAATATAAACAATATTTGAAATATAAATAATAATTGAATCGGGCATTATTAAAAAGTTATCATTCCATAATTATAACATGTAAATAAAAATTGTTGTGACAATTTATTTTAAGGTGACAACAATATTAAGTTTATGTATAGTTTTGAAAGAAAATCAACAAATGTGAGTATCAAAAGAAATGACATGCTCATTAGATTAGCTCTTAGCAATATGTAGTTATGGAAGTATGATAGACAAGAAAAACCAATATGCGCCCATGCATCGCATGGATTACATGCTAGTTACTCATAACTACAATCGAGAACGGTTTGAATCAAACAAATGAATCCATTTAAGGGGGGCAATCCTATAGGCTCGCTTACACCTAACACGTAGTGAAAGTATATTTTTCTCCCAAAAAAATTGTTATATTGAGTATTCACTTATATCATATTACCATTTGTGCCGTTATTAAAGTATAATTTTACTGAGAGGTGTCTAAGTTGATCACTTATATCATATTTTAGAAGGTGGGAATACTTAACCTAAGTCCATATTTTCGACCCTAAGAGGTCTAAATTTCCTAGTAGAGCATATGCGTGTATTTTTATCGGCTGCGCGGTTAATAACGAAGAATATAAATTTTATGATTTGAAAAATAAGTTATTATCGATTCAAACGATGTTGATTTTTATGGAGATAGATTTTCATTTAAATTGAGAAATAATGAGTGGTCGACATCTATTACCCATTCTATTTCTAAAATTCAGAACCAAATGAATACATTTTAAAACCAAAATGAAGTAAAAGAGCTCATTTTGAAAAAGACTTTGGTTTCGATTTTTACGCTTACTCATTAAAGGAAAATCTTAATACCCTTCAAGAAGCCTTGTCTTCTTTAGATGTCGATTTATGGAAAGAAGTTGTTAATGATGAAATGAAACTAGTTAAAATTAATAAAACTTGGCATTTAATGGATTTTCCACCGTGGTGTAAAACTATTGGTTGTAAATAGTTTCTTAAAAAGAAATTAAAAGCCGATGGTTCTGTTGAAAATTATAAGGCATGTTTAGTTGCCAAAGGTTTTAGACAACATGAAATGTAGACTTTTTTGATACATTTTTGCATGTGACAAGAATTACATCTATACGTGTACTATTTGCATCAGCTTCTTTAAATGATTTAATCGTACACCAAATGGATGTTAAAACTGCCTTTTTAAATGGTGAATTGGAAGGAGAGATTTACATGGACTAACCTGAAGGTTTTGTTATAGGGGATCAAGAAAATAAAGTGTGTAAACTAGATAAATCTCTTTACGGAGTAAAACAGGCACATAAACAATGGTATGATAAATTTGATAGCTTAGTCAACTTTATGAAAGTGACTAATGCATAAACAATAATTAATAATATGTCAAGAAGGATATAAATTGAAAAGAGAAGGAACAAACAATTTTTTCCACATATATATCTTGAAATGCGCCTTGACATGCGCCCAACTTCTTCACAATTTTCAGCACTTAATTATAAAAATAAAAATAAAAAATAAACCTAAAATTTATTCTAACACTAAACTAATTTTTTTTGAAATTTTTTTATGTTCCTAAACCAACACCTGCTAAGCCATAAACCCACATGCATAATTAAATTTTTTTATTTTGCACTCTTTAATTAGGATCATTATTTAGTTAGGTTTATCTATTACTGATGTAATAGTTTTAGGTATCTTGCTAGTTATTATCTATAAATAAGGCAATTGGCCAACCATTAATTTTAATTAGAGTTTAGTGTATTTCTGTGATCACATCATTACGGGCCAAGGTTCTTTTGTATTTATACTTGAGAAGTTAATCTCAGGGATTTATAGATGGTCAAATGACCTAAAGATTTTCTTGACAAATATGAAAATTTAAGGAACTGAATACTTTGTTAATAAATGCTTCTAAGGATTTTCTTGACAAATACTTGAGAAGTTAATCTCAGGGATTTATTTTTTGTTGCAATTTTTTTATGGCTAAAAATTGCTTTCTTGTGTGGTAAAACTAGTTTTTTTTTTAATTTCTATAAATTTTTTTTGTTTAATAAATTGTTTTGATTTTGTCAAAACTACTTTTTATCGTTAAAATTTGTTTCCACTAAAAAATCATTAAAATTGTTTTACTTTGGGGTAAGAAAATACTTTTCTGTGTTAAAACATTATTTTTTGAAATTGTTTTTCGCTAAAAACTATTTCATTTCCGTTAAAATTGTTTTTTTTTTGTTAATTTTTTTCTCGTTAAAAACTGATTTATTTTTTACAAAGCTGTTTTTTACATCATTAAAGGATTTGACATGATTTTTTTTTCATTTGATGAAATGAAAAATTTGACAAGAAAAAATCATGACTACTTTTTCTTTTCTTGTTACCACACAAGAGAGATTCACTAAACTGTCATATTATATTGGCTTTTAAACGGATAGATATTAATATAATTATTTCAATGAAATGAATTAGGATCTATCACTTGATCCGGTCCGATTCGACTCAAATATCACACACACTTAATACATTGTTATATAAGACAAGCATATGCATAATTTCCATTAATCAATAACATAACATAGATAGATGGAGATGCACGTTCAACACTAGACTCAGCTTTATTTCTTACGAACGTACACAGGCATACACATAATTAATACATACAGCGACAGACACATACATGTTGTGTCTATTATGTCCCATCCCAGGAACACTAGTCGGATTAGAAAGTAGCAACATTGGCAGTGGGGGTGATAATTTTATTGCTCACTAAATCTAGGGGACCCGTACAAGCACCCAACTGACCACCAACTCCGACGCAAGTACAACCGGATTGGCAGGGGCTCCAAGGAGCACAACCTTTACCCCAGCATTGACCGAGGGAACTATAAACGTTGAGGAGCATGTCGGAGTCCAACATCTTCTTATTGTTCACAACCGAATCGGCAGTGGAGGTAACAATGGTTGCCATAAACCCCATAGCTACCAACAATGTCATCAAAACAACCTTCTTCATTTCCATGTCTTTCTCTTATGATATGAGTGTTTGTTATATCCCAATGGCTCTCCACCATGTAGTATTTATAGAGGATTCTGTCCAACATAAACCTTACCAAACCAAGGCTAAAACCGTCAAATCTACTTTCTTAAAGCTAGAACAGTTTAAAATGGTGAAAACAAATACTACATAGTTGGTTGACCTAATTATCATACTATAACAAACACAATTCTCACATCTGTTTTCATTCAACGTTACCCTTTTTTAAAGTTCGTTTTCATTTTGAATATATAATAATCATAAAAGTCTAAACCGTGTAGTATTTATAGAGGATTCTGTGACACACAAACCTTATCCAACCAAGGCTAAACCGTCAAATGCAGTTTCTTCAAGCTTGAACAGTTTCTAAAGAGAAAAAAAATAATATATTAAGAATGAATGATTTGGTTGACCTTCTAATAATAATTGAACAAATACAATTCTCTCATATGTTTCATCCAACTTTAGGCACTTACAAAATAACAGACCTTCTCTTTGAACTCAATTTTATAAATTTAGTCGTTGTACTAAAAAGACAATGAAAATGACAAATATACCGTTTGACAACTCATATAAAAAAAAAACATCAAATTTTTAAAAGTCCACAACTTTAAATCTACAAATCCAAAATTTATATATTTGAAATCTACTCGTCGAGATCTATTAAACAACACATATATTCGATATTTTTTAACAAAAAAATCGAAACAGTAAATTTACTATTTCACTAAAACCTCCATTTTTTTCGGCGAAAGCACCATTTATTTCGGCGAAAACCTTCTTCTTCAGCGCTGGCAAGGATGTCACTGGCGCGAACAAAAAAATGAAATAAATAGTCGAAGAGAGAGAGAGAAGCAATCCAGTAAGGATTTCGACATTCTGACGAGGATTCCGGTGCATGGGATGAGGTGGACGTGGGGTTATGTGTTTAGTTTTAGAATGAGTTTTATATAAGTATGAATAAGGGTATAAAAATAAATCCTTCTTTAATTAAAACTAATTAAATTACATGTTTTGTGTACTCTTTACTTTAAAGGACCACACAAATAAATGTTATTGTACCGCGAGGATTATGTTTACAAACATGGAAAGCAGTATCCTATAAATTCAAATATATGAAGAAACATGACCTTAAACTTAAGAACCGAATTATCATTGGCACTGGTAGGGACAATGGTAGCCACAAACCCCATAGCCGCGTCAATGTCATCAAAGGGCTTTTCTACACAGACCGAATTTTGGACTGAATTTTTATGGATGCAATGATGATGTCGCTATTTTTTATTGATTGATTTTTAGATCTCGCTTATGTGGACCCTAAAAATAAACTAATAAAAAAAGAGTCACGTGATCCATAAAAATTCAGTCTAAAATTCACTGGGAGCAGATTTTTTCGTCAATAAAACATCATTATTCATTTCCTTTTCTTTCTCTTTTATGATTGTTTATTGTACCCCATTAGCTCTCCACCATGTCCGATTTATAGAGGATTGTTTGAAAGATAAAAGTTACTAAACCATGGCTAAAACCGTCAAATGTACTTTCTAAATGCTAGAATAGTTTCTAAAGATGAAAATAACTATTAAGAAAGAATGACTTGGTTTACCTTCCGTTAATAATAGAAAAAATAAAATTTTATCACCGGTTTTCATTTTACGTTAGGCTTTTTGTTAAAAAACATCAAACCTTTTCATTTTTTAAAGTTAGTTTTCATTTTGACCAAAAAAATTTCCTTTTTATCTTTATAATATATTTTATATGTATATTTTACTTTTTATTTGCTATCCATGATTCTTCCTTTTACCTTTTATTTACTTTTTATATATCAGGCATTTTGTTCCAAAGCATCATACGGTTTTTTAAATTTAGTTTTCATTTAAAAAAAATCAATGTATTTTTAATTAATGTATCATACACATTATATATATATATATATAAAGAGTCAAGCTCACCTATATCATGCTCTATACATTACCCGTGCATCACGCCTAATTCCAGGTCCTAGAAAATTTTAGTTTTTTCAAATTTTATATTTTCCCTTGAAATTAACATTCCAATGAACCCATATGCAAAAAATTAGGGCAAAATATATTTTGTAGCTATTTTTAAAAATTCACAAAAAACTGTTAAAAATATCTTATTTATAAGGGTCTGTGCCAACAGTTTTTTATGAATTTTTTAAAAATAGCTACAAAATGTATTTTGACCTAATTTTTTGCATATGGGTTGATTGTAAGGTTAATTTTAAGGAAAAAATATAAAATTCGAAAAAAAACGTTTTCTAGGACCTAACATTAGGCGTGATGCACGGTATGATGTATAGAGCATAATGTAGGTGAGTCTCTCTCTCTCTCTCTCTATCTATCTATCTATCTCTCTCTCTCTCTCTCTCTCTCTCTCTCTCTCTCTCTCTCTCTCTCTATATATATATATATATATATATATATATATATATATATAGACACACACACACACACACACATTCAAATATTATAATCTTATGTTCACATTGATAAATAAATTCTGAAATTTTAATTTAAAAAAACTTAATATATTTAGTTAAAATGGCGATATGATTTTTGTTAAATTGACACTATGATTTATTTTAAAATAACAGTGTGATTTGATTAAAATAATATTGTATGTGTTGCGTTAAAATGAAATTTTAATTACGAATACTACATGATTACAATTAAAGAACGCCACAAAATGTTTCTTTAGCTCTATTGTTTAAATAAAATAATATTATAATATTGTGCTTGAACAACAATTGATTTTTGTTAAATTAAGGTTGTAATTTGTTATAAAGTGAGATTGTAAATATCTTTTCAAAAGACAGCTTTGAAATGATAATGACTAGGCTATTGTGTTGTTTTAAAACCACAAAATCTTATGTGAACTTTACAAGTAATTTAACTTTATTATATAGTTTTGAAACGATCGTCATTTCTTATAAAATTGTTACAATTGAAAAAATAAGACCACAAAATGTTTAGCAATTGCAAAAATCGATGCTTGTTGCCACGGATTACACAACTTTAAAAAATTACACTAATATTTCTTCTAAACATGGATTCAAAACTAGTAAAGTTTAAGAATCAATCTTTTTGAAAAAACACATTTAAGCTTCTTTGAAACATTCTCATCTCATGTCAAAGATGCGAAAAAATAAAACAAATCAGTTTTCCTGTTTTTCATTTTGTAAAAAAAAAAAAAAAAAAGTGGAAGACATTTTTTTTTTGGTAAAGTATTTTTCATATCACGAGGTGTCCGGATTAGTTTACGCACACCTCGACTAATTTTCACTCGTGATTTGTCGCTTTCACTGATTAAATATTATTTTAAGATAAAAAATCGAACTAGGAACCAAACTTAATTCATCCTCAAATAATAATATCTGAATAACAATCTTATATCACTCTCCCCATAGGTTTGGCCAAGACACGTGTATCACGTTTAATCTGATTAGAAAAGAAAAAGTTAAGTGACAACTCACCTCATTAATTGTTGTGCAAAAAGTTGAGAGTGACAACTAACATATAAGGCCCTGTTTGATAAGAAAGTGGGAAAATCTAAATGATTCCGAGGCAAATGATTCTAGGGAAAATAATTCCAAGGCAAATCATTATTTTTCAACAGATGTGTATTTAATACAAGTTGGAAAATCATCAATTTTCCACCTTTTCTATCAAACACAAAAGTTGGAAACTAGAAATAATTGTGGAAAATTTGTTTACGGAATATATATATATATATATATATATATATTAAAAAATATATTAACAAATTAAAGAAATATTTTAAATAAATAAAAAATATATGAAATATTCAAAAAAATAAACAAAATATATTAATATTAGAAATAAACCAAATAAACCAAATATATGAAATAGATGTAATGTACGAAATATTAGAAAAATATACAAAATATATTAATATTTAAAAAATATATATTAAAGTACGAAATATAGGAAAATATACAAAATATATTAAAGGTACAAAATATATAAAGGTAAAAAATACGTACATATATGGAATATATTGATATACAAAATATATGCAATATAAAAAATATATGTATATATTAAAATATATAAATGTACGGAATATATAAATATGCGAAAAATATACATATATGAAATATATAAATATATACAGAATATATACATATATGAAATATACGCAATATACGAAATATACATATACATTAAAATATACGTGTATACAAAAATATATAAATGTACGAAATATATAAATATATGAAAAATATTAAATATACGAAATATATACATATTTGAAATATATAAATATATGCGGAATATATACATATATGAAATATACGCTATATATGAAATATACATATATACTAAAATATATAAAATATACGTATATACTAAAATATATAAATGTACGGAATATAGAAATATACGAAATATATACATATATGAAATATACGCAATATACATATATACAAAAATATATAAAATATATGATATACAAAAATATATAAATGTACAGAATATATAAATATACGAAATATATATATATATATATATATATATGAAATATATAAATATATACGGAATATATACATATATGAAATATACGCAATATATGAAATATACATATATACTAAAATATATAAAATATACGTATATACTAAAATATATAAATGTACGAAATATATAAACATATGAAAAATATTAAATATACGAAATATATACATATATGAAATATATAATTATATACGAAATATATACATATATGAAATATACATATATACTAAAATATATAAAATATACGAAATATATGAAATATACAAAATATATATATATTTACAAATTTATAAATTATATATATTTGTATAATTATAAAATATACTGAGTTTAAAAAAAAATTACTTTGAATGATTTGCCATCCAAAGGTGGCAAACAAAAACCTGACCCCCCCCAAAGAATTGGTTTCCACCTTAGGGTGGCAAATCGTGCTTAGGGCTCTTGTACATAGAAAACAAATTTCAAATCAAATTTTCGCTATCAAACGGTCTTTTTAAAATTTGCCTTGGAATTCAAGGGTTATCAAATGGACCCTAAGCCAACTCAGCTTTAATTATTGATGACAAATGGAGAATTGTATTTCAAAAGCTGTGGTGGACAATGTGCTATGGTAAACAATGTCCAATTTACTATGCTAGGGAATAATTTTGTATGTAAAACTTTGAAATATTATATTCGCGATTGGTTAACACCGTTGGTACGAAAACATAAGTATTTATAAGTAGCATTAATAAATCGCGAATCTAAAATATTAAATTTTATATAAAAAAAATTATTGCAAAATTTTTTACATGAACGTTTCAAATCATCGATTTTTTTTCCTTCTATCACGCTTTGAAAAAACACATTTAAGCTTCTTTGAAACAATCTCATCTCATGTCAAAGATGCGAAAAAATAAAACGAATCAGTTTTCCTGTTTTTCATTTTGTAAAAAAAAAAAAAAATGTGGAAGACATTTTTTTTTTAGTAAAGTATTTTTCATACCACGAGGTGTCCGAGTCAGTTTACGCACACCTCGACTAATTCTCACTTGTGATTTGTGACTTTCGCTGATTAAGTATTATTTTAAGATAAAAAATCGAACTAGAAATCAAACTTAATTCACCCCTCAAATAATAATATATGAATAACAATCTTATATCACTCTCCCAAGAAATTTGGCCAAGACATGTGTATCACATTTAATCTCATTAGAAAAGAAAAAGTTAAGTGACAACTCACCTCATTAATTGTTGTGCAAAAAGTTGAGAGTGACAACTAACATATAAGACAACTCAGCTTTAATTATTGATGACAAATGGAGAATGGTATTTCAAAAGCTGTGGTGGGCAATGTGCTATGGTAAACAATGTCCAATTTACTATGCTAGGGAAGAATTTTGTACGTAAAACTTTGAAATATTATATTCGCAATTGGTTAGCACCGCTGGTACGAAAACATAAGTATTTATAAGTAGCATTAATAAATCGCGAATCTAAAATATTAAATTTTATATAAAAAAAATTATTGCAAAATTTTTTACATGAACGTTTCAAATCATCGATTTTTTTTCCTTCTACCACGCTTTGAAAAAACACATTTAAGCTTCTTTGAAACAATCTCATATCATGTCAAAGATGCGAAAAAATAAAACAAATCAGTTTTCCTGTTTTTCATTTTGTAAAAAAAAAAATAGTGGAAGACATTTTTTTTTTGGTAAAGTATTTTTTATACCACGAGATGTTCGGGTCAGTTTACGCGCACCTCGACTAATTCTCACTCGTGATTTGTGACTTTCGCTGATTAAGTATTATTTTAAGATTAAAAATTGAACTAGGAACCAAACTTAATTCACCCTCAAATAATAATATTTGAATAACAATCTTATATCACTCTCCCAAGAGATTTGGCCTAGACATGTGTATCACATTTAATCTCATTAGAAAAGAAAAAGTTAAGTGACAACTCACCTCATTAATTGTTGGGCAAAAAGTTGAGACAACTAACATATAAGACAACTCAGCTTTAATTATTGATGACAAATGCAGAATGGTATTTCAAAAGTTGTGGTGGACAATGTGCTATGGTAAACAATGTCCAATTTACTATGCTAGGGAAGAATTTTGTATGTAAAACTTTGAAATATTATATTCGCGATTGATTAACACCGTTAGTACGAAAACATAAGTATTTATAAGTAGCATTAATAAATCGCGAATTTAAGATATTAAAATTTTATATAAAAAAAATTATTGCAAAATTTTTTACATGAACGTTTCAAATCATCGAATTTTTTTCCTTCTACCACGCTTTTTAGACTACTTGCGACTTGATTTGAGAGAACCGGTTTTAATGAGGTTCTCATAAACTCGTAGAATGATAAGAGTAACATTAAGTGATTTATGAACAAAGCTAAAATTTGGAATGAAAAGTTTATTGGAATATTTTCAAATGTAAGACGAGATTGATAAATGGAAAATTGTACTGCCACTCATGTTTGGGATGCTTGGGACCCACAATTGGGGCACACTACGATGGCTAACATGCTGACTTGGAAAGAAAAGGAGAATGGCAACTGGTAACACATTCAACTATCTATTCCCTAGCTGTAAAACTTAGCACTCCAACATGAGATTGACATTCATTTACAATGGTGTACTTATAAAATTTAACAATGAAAATAAAATAAAAATAGATTTATGTAAATGTTTATATTAAAATCTATCTTTGGTACAAAAATGCGTAATTTACTATACGATATTAAACAAATTCTTAACTTTTTAACAAATATGAGCACGACGCAATTAAAACACGGCACGATTCGTTATGAATCTTTTTTTCACAACACGAAATCTTATTTTTTTACCCAACTCAAACACGATCCAAATAAAAGAGACATTGATATGAATTCTTTTTGTTTTCAAAACAGGAACACAATCCAATTAAAACGTTACGCGGCACAATATGACGCGATACGAAATCTAATTTTTTTGCTTAAAACAAAACGATTCAAATAAAAGCGACACGACACGTCCTAATACATAATCTTAATATTTTAACCTAACATGAACATGATCATGATCCTAATAAAAATGACACGCCATTTTTTTACCAACCATGAACACTAACCAATTAAATCGTGACGTTGTACAACACAAATTTTATTTTTTCAGCTAACACAAACACCCCAAATAAAAGTAATACGAAACAAATTTCTTCTTTAGTTAACAAGAACATAGTCCAAATATAGGCAAAACGACACAAAATCTTAATTTTTATTACAAAATACAATCACACCCAATTAGTATGTGACACAAAACGACATAAATATTTTTAAAACGTAACACGAACACGACTTGAGTAAAAAACGCCACATTACGACCCAAATCATCATGCAAATTGAGACAATTTGATAACTAAGTGGTTGCCAAATTCGAAATGAGATAATTTGATATCCATGACAAAAATTATCACTGATGGATATTAAAATAAATTTCTTGAGAAATAATATTAATTGAAATTTTTTGGAGTTGTAAAAAAAATTATCACGGATTAAATTATTAGAAATCAAGGAGAAAAATTGTCACGGGTAAAACGAATGTCAAAATATGTGATGTTTTAGAACATATTTTGTTACGGTTTTAGGCTACAACAAAATTAGTCACGGACTTAGGGCATTATAAAATTTCAAATATAAAAATTAATTAAAAATCCCGAAAACTTCGACTCTATATCGGTTCGCCCCTCGGTATAAAATAATTGTTTCTAAGAAAATTCAAGTAATACAACACCAATTATACAAAACATAATTCTTTGTTTATTTATTGAAGAAACAAATTGAACAAAAAACTCGAAAAAATATTACACATTTTCCTCTTTCCATCCTTTTGTCTGCTCTAAAAGAACGGGGTATAAGAGAAATTATAACTGCACATAGACTTAGTCATGTCCTTCATTTTTTTTTTGTCTAGTTAAGCTAGCTCAGTGTGTCCGAGAGTCCAAAACATGAGTCGTTGTAGAATTATCCTTGATAAATAGGTTAAATCGCATTAAGACAACTCATAAATAAACCTTCTTCAGTGTGTCCTCATCGTAGGATATGGGTGTTATTAATAACCTTTTTGATGCGAGTGTTACGAATGAAATAATAGTTATCCTTTTGCCCGCGTGTAACACTCATGATGATAGACCAACTTGGAATCCCCCCGCTAACGTTAAATTTTTCATTAAATCTTGTTATTTTTCCCTTGTTAACATCGATCTCACCATCCCCTTTAATGAATTTTGTAATAATATCTAGTTTCTCAAAATTCCTCAAAAATTAAAATGCTTCATTTGGCTTGTGTTGCATGGAAAACTTTTAACTAATAGGTTGGTGGGTATTACCGACAATGCGGATTTTGACTTATGTGCTCATTTTGAAGACATTGATCATGTGATAAGAACTCATGAAAGAGAACATGAGACTTGGTTTAATCTTACCACTTTCGATGAATGGCACCAAGGTATGTCTTTAATCTTACCACTTTTTTTCCTGTTTTGTGTAAATAGGCTGGCAAAACTATCTCTATACATCACCCCACATTGACGATAGCCGAAGTGCCCCGAGGAAGGGCGTGAGACCCCTTTGCGCGTGTGCGCCGACCGAGATGGGATGGCCACATGTAGAGATCCTCTTCCAAGGATATTGTTGTAAGGAGAGTCAATGTCCATAACTAGTAATTCAATCAACTTCGAGATATGCCTAGTTTGGACGGGCATGACCACCTTCCCTAGTAGCATATTCATCTTTCCTACGAAGCCTACCAAAGGTATGGTAGCTTCTTTCACATCCTCTATCTTGAGATTAAGTTTGCTGAATAGATCCAAGTACATAGCTTCCAAGGAGCTTCCTTGATCAACTAGTAACTTATCCACGTCCCATTTTATAACCCTGAGGGTGAATACTAGTGCATCGTGATACAGACTTCTAATTCCGATCAGATCATCGTCCTTAAAGACTATGTGCTTCTTGTAATTTATATTTTCCTGATGTCGATGCTTTTATGTTAGACTCGTTGCAGGATCGATTTGGAAGGCTTCCATTACTGCGGTGGCCTTCTTCAATTAAATCTGGATAGTGTTATCTTCTATTTGCTTCAGGCTTGAGGTACCATGGATGACAGGAAACTCATGCCCTGATACATATTTTAGGAAATTATCTAGCTTCCGTTTGACGTTAATGATGACCTTGGACCCTTCCTATCCAGGTAGTCACTCAAATGCCTGACTTGGGCCAATTATTCAAGATGGAACTTCAAAGCCTTACAGTTATCCGTTTTGTGGCAAAACTTTTGTGGTACGCGCACTTGAGTGCATTAATTCTCTTTGTTGGGTCTCCCCCCCCCCCCCCCCTTTTGGATATTTGAGGAACTATTGGTCCTTGATTTTACTCAGGATCGTATATATTGGCTCATTAAACCGGTGTTGATAGCTTGAAAATCCTTAGCAAGATTTGCCTTGTTTTCATTTTATGTTCCTTTATTATGATTTTGCCCCCTCTCTTGGGGGCGTTATCTTTATCACCATTATTGGTTGTCTTCGAGCGCCCATTTTCATTCTGGGCACCAGTGATAGCATCTTCCACCTTCGCGTACTCTTTATGAGAAACACGAGGTCGTTGATGATGTTTTTATCCTTCTTAATGAGGGACTGATGTAACATAGAGTTTGTAGGAAACCCTATCTTGAACGAGGCCACATCAACCTATTTGAAGCAATCCTCAACATCGTTGTAAGTTTCCTAATACATCCTTGAACATTCCCGTAAGGTTTCCTTAGGATTTTATCTCATAGTGCGAAGAGAATCCATTCTGTGGGCATTGATGGCGATGAACCGAGCAATTAAGGATTTAATGAGATGCTTGAAGTTGTCGAACGAGCTATGTGGCAACTTCTCAAACCATTTTTGCATGATATCCCAAAAACTGGAAGGGAATATGTGTCACATAGGAGTATCTTCATGATTTCACAAAGTTAAGGCCTGCCTGTACTGACGTGCGTGGTCAATGAGGTCGGTCTTTTCGTCATTGATTTTGAACCAGCGAGTTGTAAACTTCTTAAGGGGTTCTGGATATTTAATTTCCCTTGAAAGGGGGACTACATTTGGGTAATGAAAGTCCTCTTATTTAGTTCTTTGGTGGATCTAGCCCCGCAATTAATTAGTGGGGTGTTGATCCATATATTTTCTGATAAGATGGCATATATCATGTCTACGATGTCATACCTATTGATCTCGTTTTTTGAATAATTCTTGTTCTCGGAGTGCTACATATCATGACGTGAACTGCTTCCTCGACTACGAGTTCTACTCATCTTAGAGATAGGAGTTTATCCATGGCACATGCATTTATCTCTGTGGATCTCTCACTCCATCCTTGCCATACGTCGCTGCAGACATTCGTTTTCTTCCTCTTGGAGGCATATTGACTCCTCCTGCAGTGAACCCCAGTTCGTATGCGTCGACCAGTCGTGCGATCAAAGTGGTTTTAGTTTTCTCATTGCTCTGCTAAGAATTTTTCTCTTGTGGGAGATAACGCACATGAAGGGTGTCATGACTCCTGTTAGGGTGGATTTATGAACTCACCCCGGGCGTTACAAGCCCATATTGGTTGTTCCAATTAAATGGTATAGGTTCACTATGCGGGAGAGACATTGATGTTGGTTCTAATAGGTTAAAGAAAAGAAAACCTATTTCTCGCAGACGACGTCAATTGTAGGTGCAAAAATTCCCAAAAGAGTAATCCCAAACAATTAAAACCAAACAGAATAAAATGGTCGTACGATCACATAACACATGTATTTACATGGTTCGACAGTGGACTATGTCCATGAGGTGTTTCTCCTTGCTTAATACTTTTTTTCTGATAACCATAATTACATGCCCCATTCCCTCGGGGTAGTGGTTACATTTATAAGGGATAAGATACAGTATCGAGCAAGGATATGGAAATTTCTGATGAAGTCTCCATTTAATTGTACTGATATATATCCCCCCGAGATCCACGCATGTCGAATTCCCCTTCATTTTTATCTCGAACTACGATCATCTATCCAATCGTTTCGGGCCGGTATTTATCTGAATCGAGTTATTTAGATTATTCGGATAATTCCCCCATAACGTGTGTGTGTGTATATGTATATATATATATATATATATATATATATATATATATATATATATATATATATATATATATATATATATATATTGTATGGGGGAGTCCTCACCAAAGGTTGATTAGGTGAGTTGATCTTATACTTAACAACTAAAAAAGGAAGACGAAGACCTCTTGAAGGACTTCCCACGAAGACCTTCCACAAACACTCCTCTAATGATTCCTTTCGAATACCAAAGTTATTTGAATGATAATATTTTGTAATAAGAAGTATAATGTAATTGATCTTGTACTTTATTTATTGAATAAGTTTACATTGTAATATGGGTGAGGTTGTTTGGTACCCTCGAGGGACCATGCCTGGCAGGGCATAGGAGAGCTCACATGCTCTATCGAATGACCTCCTCTTGGGAACCTCGCAGGGACATGGTTTGAAGGACGGGGACTAAGGCAATATTGGGAAAGAAATAACCGACTCTCTTGTCACACTTGGGCAAAACTTCACTCTGCACAAATGGTTGCTCAAACTACTTCCAATCAAGCTACCATGATTTCAACCTATTCAGAGGAACCTCCTCGAGGAACCCCAATCTTATATCTTTTGCCTAGAGATAGTCCCTAGGCAACAAATAGCATAATTAATGCTCGATCTACTTCCAGCTGAGCAACCTTAAAACCATACACTATCTCTTTGGTTGATGTGAGCACACATCTAGTGGGAGTCACTGTTCACCTACTTTATGATGTCATAACCTCTCGCATTTAGGGACTCGAAGTTACAATACTCAAGTGAGTTTATCCTTAGGATGGCAAGCCTGGTTAACCAGATATGATTTCATAGTCATTTTAAGGTAAGTCTTTGAGGTGCCATGTCACATCCTCATTAATACCATCATACTTCTAATTGGTTGAGCAGTTTCCCGCCAAAACATAATATGCCATGCATTTAATGCTATATCTTCTAGATTAATTCTGCGATACTTTAGCATTTAATGTCGGTCAATCACATTTAATGCTAGGAAGGTTACTCAAGTAACCTTGCCTCCATATAAATAGACTAACAAAATAGTTTACGAGGACGACAATCTTGATCTAGAATTGCAGTTGGATTTCCCTCATACACGAGAGATTATGCGAGAACATTGATTGTCCCAAACATTCTCCCTATACCCATTAATGTCCTCATTATTGAGCACTAACTGAGCTTGAAGTTCTTGCCTTACCTTTATTATGACAAGAGTGCTTACGATTTCTGCCTCTGACCATGTCACTTGCTGGTCCCATTTATTTATTTTATTTGCAATTCATTTATGGTGTAAAAATCTCATTTAATACTAGCTTGAGTGTTTCATGTTATTGTCTCTCTTTCTCTCATTTATTGTCATTATTAAACACGGTCTTGAGCATTAATCCCGGTCTTGATAAGGGGTTACGCATCATTTGATACTAATTGTATTTCAAGAACCCACATCTTACATTTAGCGACTCCACTGGGGAGGTATTCTCTTTTGAAAAGATACCAGAGGATAATACTGCTAATACCATTGATTTTGATGCCATGCAGCATGAAGAAGAGGGAGATCTCGTTGTATTGCCTGAAGGAGTAAGAGTAATACGAGCAGAGCCTAGCACAACTGCTACTGGTGTGACGGAGATGCCAGACGTGCAAGCAGGAATGGATTCAACACAAATGATGGGGCTCATGGGTTTGTTCGAGGATTTCATCAAAGCCCCAACGGCCCATACGATGCTGGGAATCACCGGAGGAGCAAACTCTTTCATGACACCACCGACGGGAATACTAGCTCCTTCCACACCTACCTTCAGTAATGTTCCTCCCACTGCTCCACCTACATTCAGTAATGTTTCTCCCACTGCTCCACCTCCCATTATCCCAATTATAACAACAGGTCCAACGGTGTGTAACACCCCATATTTTTAATGACTTTTAAAATGGAATTAATTAGAATTAATTGTGGGATAAATTGAAATTAATCCGGATTTAAATATTACTTGAGAATAAAGTAGTATGTGATTTATGATGAATATTACTTGGTGATTAAAATTAATATATATAATTATGACTTTACATATGATTATGATTTTATAAATTATCGCGAGTGACAACTACGACAATTATGATAATTAAGTCGGGACGCGTGTGTGAGTCGTGCCGGGACTATAAATAAATGGAAATAAAAGTAAAATATTTTTATGTCATTCAAATGGTCATTTTGACTGTGCTAAAGTGTCCGTAAGGGTTTAAATAGTCGAGAAAGTCTACTTGGGTGTTTGATTTGGGTCTCGGGACACTTTGGAACCGAATAGACACCCCGAAGGGGTATTTTGGTCATTTTACTTGGGAAATGAATAGTAACCTCGAAAATTGAAGAGTATTTATAAAGCTAAAATGTGGTAAGATTCATTATTCATTCACCAAAGTTAGAGATCAAGCCTTAGGGGAGAGTAAGATATTTCTCTAGAAGTGAAAAGACACCTCTAGGAAGCCAAGAGGCCAAAGGTCATCCTATACCACCACCGGTACCGTAAGTTGGCCGGAGAAGGGAGAGGACCACCAGTAGACTACCATCCCCAAAGGTTCAGACCTACAATTTAAAGGCAAGTTATTAACTATCGCAAATTCTAGCATGTATATTGTCCATGTTAGGTTGTTTAGAAAATTATGAAAAATGATATGAATTAAGATGATTTTTAATGAATCTTTGAAATAAGAATTGTGTGGGATTAATGTCTTTCGGAGTTTAGAATCAACTCCATGAAATATATGAATTACTTGGTGAAGAAATCTAGGATTTACATGCTTAAATGATGAGAAAGTCAAAAATGAAATTCTTGAGATTGAATATGAAATCTGGGCAAATTTATACATGTTGATGATGATTAATTGATTTAAATACGTTAGAACTTACCCATATATGTTAGTATATGATCTGGTTTAAATGAATATAAATTTGGAGATATCTAAATATGATTTTGAGGATAAAAAATGCTAAAACCCATAGGTAAGTATATGCAAAATCTGGGCAAATATCTAATCGATCGATCGATTGACTCAAGAATGTTGATCGATCGAATGATCGATCGATCGACCAGGAACAATTGATCGATCGACTCCCCCTGGAAATGTGATTTAATTCCTATTTAAATATTTATTTAAATCCTAACTTTCAGAAATATTTGGTGATGATTAATTGAACAAATTGGGACTTAGAGAAGGGCAGTAGGGGTATACTTAAGACCCGAAAATTATTATTTTGTATGGGATGGAATGGGGGAAAATTAACGAGTGTGAATTAAATTCGTTACGGTGGAAAGATTTATATATTGTGATTTAAATCAAATAAAAGAGGATTTAAGGTTAGGACTAGTAGTAAGGGAGATATTATTACCGGAATAACCTTAGGCTTATGTGGGATTAACCCTAATAGGTAAAATGAAAGGGTAAAGAGTGAATTAGGGATTATCGATAAATGAACCTAATTGAAGATCATTTTTAATTCATAGAAATTTGAGTGTTGTGATGACATGGACTTGTAGGATGTGAGTGATTACCTACTGAATATATATATATGAAAAATAAATGATTACCCTTCGAGTGATGAGAGAAGCTCGGGAATATAATTTGAGAAGTAAAGTCATAATCTGTAAATACGTAGGATATGAGACATAAATATACTATGTGTGGAAATTATTATATGGGTTATGCGTGTGCCCTATTGTTATTATATATATAGGTGGTGTGAATACCTATATTATTATTATTATTTGGGTGTATGACATACCTACGCTGCTTGCTATCGGGGTGGAGGTTTCGCATTGTGGATGATCTTATCCTGATGAGCCCATTTGGGGGGATTTTAGATTCGTACCTTGAGTATAGGACCTTGGACACGTTCTATCGATGTGAATGATAGTTTTGACGGTTGAATGGGAGCGTATGTATGTACGTGACCCATTCGGCTGTGGAGTATGCTTGCCTCCAATATGTGTGTTATATTATTTATGGTTCGTGAGAGACGCCGGACCAATAGTCCTTTATACAGAGAGAGATGTATCAGGACATGATAGCAGCGTATGCATGCACCGCAACTGTGTCTGGTAGGTGCCGTATTAGTATATATAATAGTGTGATAAATATATATACCGTGATGTAATCTACTATGTGAGAATTGTAGATTAAACTATATATACTGTGATGTAATCTACTGTGTGGAATTTATAGATTAACATGTATACTATGAGGTAATCTACTATGTGAAATTGTAGATAAAAATGAATAATGAGATTTGATTTAATTAAGTAAGAGAATACTTAATCTTAAAATTGTGAAAGCCTAGTTCATATTAAAGAGAAATGAACCTGTTTAATTATCATACGTATTATGTGGGAAATAAGGGGAAATGATATGGGATAGAATCCTAATTGAGAACCTTAATTAGGGAAATAATAAGGTACGCTAGGCGTGCACACTAGATGAGAGGTGAGAATTCTCAAGCGAGAGACCGAGAACTAACATGTATATAATACCTGTTTAATTGCACTTGTTAAGCGCTTTCTATTTTTAAAATCTTTTACAATCGGGCTCTGACCCGTTTTCTTGCATATTCTCTTCTCTGTTGTATCCTGTACATCAGGTATCCAATATCAGGGATGCCAACATAGAATATGGATATCTCGAAGGCTTATAGCTGCTAGTGGAGAGGCACATTTGTTTAGAAGCTTCCATTCGGTTAATTCACACATATGTAGTGTCTACTTTCATTTAGGGCATGTCGCCCAGGATTCTAGTTATTACATTTATTTTCCAGAGATTGTAACCATTTATATCAATATTGTTGATATCAGTTTTATTTGATAGTATTGAAATATTTTAACCGGAGAGTTATTCCAGTCATACTTATTCTTAGACAGTTGTGATGTGATGTTGTTTCATATTACTGCGCA
The DNA here is from genome assembly GCA_949130495.1 of Sambucus nigra. Taxonomy (NCBI): domain Eukaryota; kingdom Viridiplantae; phylum Streptophyta; class Magnoliopsida; order Dipsacales; family Adoxaceae; genus Sambucus; species Sambucus nigra. Next base: position 72,248,521 of record OX422224.1, read on the forward strand.
TTGTGGAATGGTTTTAGTTAAATATAAAAAAAAAGAAAAAAAAAAGTTTTGACATTATCTTAATTAATTATTCGATGAATTAATAAAGAAATTGTTTTTCGACAGTGATGCTAAGAATGAGCCAACTGGATATTCTGATTTAATTTAATACAGGACTAATCACCTCGTATTTAATTAGGCGGGGTGTCATAGGTGGTGTCAGAGCATCAGGTTTTACTGTCCTTAGTATCTGTACGTCTTTCTACTTTTCAGCGTAGCGTTCTTTGATGTAAAGCCCTATTATTAGGATGTTGTAATCCTCTGCGTATTACGACTTACTTGCTCCTGCCAGGAAATATAAGAGGAGGACTCAACCAAAGATATAAAGTGTTTTAGGGAAATGGTGATTGGGAAAATGGCACCCGCAATGACTAGTAGCATGGGGAAGAGTGAATCGACTGTGCTGGCGATGCCTGCCATGGTGATAACATCGTCAATTAGTTTTCCCCCACCCAGCATGGAGGAAATAAAGAAGGAGCTCCTAAAGTTCATAGTAGTGTCCAAGTCTGGAGGAGATAGTTCCTTGGTTTACGATGACTTTCGGACTTCGTACCTGGAGGAATATACTAATGAACCCTACCTAGTAGGGTATATTCCACTCCTCTTTGAAAAGTACATAGGGAAGGGTGAAAACCCTAAGGAACACGTGAAAAGGTTCATTGAGTGCCTTGTGGCCTATTGTAATGACAAAAGGTTGAGGCTAAGGGAGTTTTCAAAATTCTTGACAAAAAAGGCCTACACGTGGTACTCGCACTTGGCCCCAAGTAGCGTGGCCTCCAGGGAGGAATTGAATGTTTTTTTTGTACAAAAGTTCTTTTTGACTGAATATAAGTTTACACTCACGCAACTGGCACGCGAGAAACAAAATTCGGGAGAAGATGTTGTTGCCTACATCAGGAGGTTCCGTGAGCGCTCTCTAGATATGAGAGAGGAAACGCAAGAAGATAAGCTTTAGTAAGTCCGTGCCGAGGGGCTGCTACCAGAATATTTATACCACTTGATCAATGAAATGCGAGAAGGTACGTTCGTTGCATTCTTAAAAGCAGCAAGGAATATTTCCCCAGTGGTAAAAACCCCACCACCCCTACCTGCCTTGGCAAGTTTATTGCTAAGTCCATCAACTACCTCGGGGAGGGGAATACCCTCAAGGGTAAATTACGCAGACGATGGAGGAAGGGGGAAGGTGGTAGTGGACGAGGAAGACGGGGTAGAGGAAATAAGAGAAGATTTTAAGGCGAGGATGTTCCCCTCGAGCTACCATTCACGGTGGAGCAAGCTCTAAACCCATATGATCTCATGGTTCAAGATAAAGTTTGAATACCGATCAACACCAGTACAACGCAACTCGCTTGAGAATACAGAGATAAGCCAAATTATTGTGCACTTCATAATAGAGTGAACCACCCGACCAATGTATGTTTCTCACCGAGGAGGTTAATCGACCATCATGTGAATAAAGGAGATATTGAGTTACCCCAAGGTAATGTGAATGAAAATCATTTACCAGCTCACGCGGCCCACATGGCTAGTGCAAGAAGTTGAGCGACTATTGAGGGAGCAGTGGATCCTCGAGAAAGACTTTGAGGAATCTCTGGAGGAATACATCTTCGAGCTTGCTCAGCTATAATTGGAGGATAAGATAGATGAAGAGGATGAATAGGGAGATGAAGACGACCCCATCGAGAGTCTGAGTAGGCAGATAGGAGCCTATTCTCTAGAAGCAGTAAATGTAGTGATAGACTATGATGAGGCTACTTACAGATATGTGAAGGAAGTTTCCGAACTCGAAGAAGAACAAACGGACCCTTGGGTTAAATGCGCAGAAGTTGCACGCTCGTAGAAGTTCAGCTACTTCTTTGACTAGGTTGGGCTCCCCGAGCACTCACGAATGGAAGTCACGCAAGCCATCCTGGAGATTTCTAAGAAGAACATAACACCACATAATAAATGGAAGGGTCCCATGGCCAAGCTTATGAGAAGGTACCTCTATGAAGTTACGTTTGTTCAGACATAACTAGTTCAGCCTCCGAACTTACTATCTCCTCCGAGATAGCCACCTATGAACAATGAGATATTTGTAGCCGAGCATAAAGAGTAGGAAAGTTAGCCTTCTTAAATCATGCATAATCTCTACCAACCAAGATAATGAAAACCCATCACTGATAAGAAGATTGACTTTCCCTAATAAAACATTGATCATATCAGAGCTCAAAGACTCTAGAGGAGTGTTGAGGATTTTGTTTAAAATAGTGGCTAGTCCAAGAAATATACATGCCATCATCACGAGTATGGGTTGAACGCTGCGAGGGGCAAAGGTTGAAGGAAACCAGTCTAAGAGCTGCTCAATCAATGCGCGACGACCTGAAGTAAGGATATAGGGGAAATCTAACAAATTTTTCCTCACAATTACTTCGGGAGAAGCCTCAGTAGGGTGGATACTGAAAAGACTATCACTGGCAGAAGGGCGTCGAGTGTGAAAAGCACTGTTACTTTCTTGTAACGTGGAAGAAACTATTTCGATCACTTCACCAACGATTGGATCCACTAGTTAAACCTGCAAACCAGGGGCCTCGCCCATTATCGGCAAACCAGTCACTGTCCTTGCTTGCGCAATCTCACCCGCAACACCTTCAACTTCTGGATCACGCTCAGCCTACTGCTCAACTTCAACCTAAAATGCAAGAAATTATCAAGTCATAGAAACATACAAACTTGCTTACAAGAAATATTAAAGTCCAATCTAACTTGGCCCGTCTGACCCTCGGTTATGAAAGATTTAAAGTCCAATATAACTTGGACCGCCCGACCCTCGGTTATGGGAGATTTAAAGTCAAATATAACTTGGCCTGCCTGACCCCCGGTTATGAGAAATTTAAAGTCTAATATAACATGGCCCGCATGACCCTCGGTTATGGGAGATTTACAGTCCTATATAACTTAGCCCACCTGCCCCTTGGTTATGGGAGATTTAAAGTCCTACATTACTAAGTGTTCCTGACCCTCGCTCAAGGAAGATTCAAAGTCCTATTTACTAGCCAATTCTAATAATATTTAAATGCAGGAGTTACACAAAAAAAGATCATACCTCTAGAAGCTGATAATTGGCGAATTTCTTGGGGGTCATTTGCTCTAGATCACCCTCCTCATGAAAATCTCCGGGAGCTACCAAAGGATGCTTCTCTGAGGGAACAACAGTAGTACCACCAACTTCAATAACTTTTTCTTGCCCAACTCATACCTGACCAGTAACAACAATCTCTGCTCCCTCTAGATTGAGGATTAAAGGCCAAAAAAGAGTAACCAATAACTAGTCATTTGAGGGAGGAGGGATCAACAGGGCAGTTTGCTCGGGGAGTGAAACTTGTGAAGACCAACAGAGAATAGGATAAGAATAATAAGAATATAACACAAGGAGTTCAGAAAAAATAGGAAAATAGTTTACCATAATAGATGGTACAACAACCATATGGGACTTTCCAATGCTCAAATCAACCAACCTTCATCACGAACACCCTCCTCAAGATCAACCTGATTACGCACGAAGGTAGAGTCAGAGGAATAGCCATTACTGGACTGAATATAGCAAAGAGCATTATCTGCCCCTTGGGGGAAATATTTAGATACCTGCGAGGTTATAGGGGAAGCTGTCCCCTTTGGCAGAGCTTCTTTCGAGGCAGACAAAACTTCAATTGCCTCCCCCAGTGGACCTTCAAGATCACCACCAACTTCAGCACCCTTAAAAAAGTCACATTTGACATCAACCTGAAGATTGGTAATAGAGGTCAGCATTATAAGGAAAAAGGAAGAAAAGTTATAGGCAATAAAGGAATATAACAGATATACATCTTCCTCAAGAACATCTTTCAAAACTTTATAATCACGAGGAGGCGAATGACTCTTGAAGGAAGAAACCATCATTCGCAACCTACACCTTCGAATAAGGAGAAAGTCTTCTTCCTTATCCTCCTCCTCCTCCTCCTCCTCCTCCTCCTCCTCCTCCTCCTTTTCCTTCTCTCCTCCTTCTTCATCCTCCTCTTCATGATCATCACCTACCACTTCTTCATTAACAACTACCTCCTCTTCAGACTGCTCCTAATCACTTGTCTCACCTGTCTCTTCTAAAATAATTTTAACAGGACTAGTCAACTTTCGTTTCCTTCTACCTCCAGCGATTGATGAAGTAGAAGAAAATCCTTGAGAGCCCACCTGGGCTGACATAAAAGCCCTATCTTCATAAAAAAATGTCACACCATAAACCCAAATCCAAAACCATTCTAATCATTCATTTTTAGAATAATTAAATCATATTTTTCAGCCCGTTTGAAATATAATGCATTTATAAATATTTTCATGCATAATGTACATAATGAACATAATACTGTTCTCCGTATCATAACAAAATTAACATCAGAGTCATAATTAAGCGAGCATACAATACTGTGAATAATTATGATTTACTATTACAATCATCAGATCAACCCATGTTAACTCAATATATACAATGTGTGAGTGTAGTAAAACCTTTAGTGTGACAATAACAAAATCTCCATATCTAACCCCAGCCTTTTCTAATGGTGCAGCTCTCAAAATCACCGATCATGTGATATCCTAGCTCGCAGTGTACAAACTTGAAAATGTTAAAATATAAATCGTAAGCTTTTAGCTTAGTGAGGTACTCGTTCCCTGTAATGAAATAACAGCTTACATCAAATCTGTGGATATAAAATCCAAACAATCCTGCCCGTTGGAAATAACAAATCCTAGAACAGAAGTTCCAATAAATCCTTGTCAGAAGACAAAACAAATCATTGGATCTGTGTCCAATTCCAATCCTATATCATAAGACCCAAACAAAGCCTGGTTCATAAGACCCAAACAAATCCTGGATCATAAGACCCAAACAAATCCTGGATATTTTAATATCCAAAAAATCCTGAATACCGGAGTATTCAAACTAATCCTTCTCTTGGAGCTATATTCAAATCCAACATATCATTTTCATATCTACATATAAAACAATCATAAGTACACTAACCTTGGCAACCTATCAGGCTTTTCCTTTTCCTTTGTCGGACCCTTGTTCAATCGATTATTCTTCCCTTCCTATCATTCTTACAATATTAGTATCATCACAAGAATATTAAAAATCCAAAGAATAACTCAAACGTAACTCAATTAAAATGAAGTTTCATCTAAATTCATGTTAAGATATTTAACATATCTAATTCATAGTCCAAACATACTTTAATTCCTTCTTGGTAATCCAATCCTTATCCTATTAGGTTTCCAATACAAGAGACGACACATCATTTCAAGTTTCCTAGAGCAAGGTATGCTTATTTCTTTATTATATAGCAAATTCGCCCTATAGGCTCCCCTATCATTCAGTCAACTTCCAGGAATTTTCATAATTTTTCTACATTATAACTTTCTATTATCTTATATAAAATTCCAATGAACATGTTGAATAATACAAAATTAAAGTTTCATACTTTTTAAGGTTCATTTGTTATGTCAAGCAAAACATCAAACATATGGTGTGCGTGCTTACTCTTTTGGGGAATATTTATTACCTGAACTTCAAAATATCACCCAAGATTCATTTCTTAGTATTTTTACATAACCATATATGAGTCTATTTTAATCTCCAGCTGGAATTACTAAATTCCAGTAAGTATACAAAAAGATATAGAAGTTTCAATACACAAGGTTTGTAAACGAATCAATTTCAAGGGTTTACACGTTTAACTTGATTAAAATTGCATCTATCCATACATATACACCAAGGAATGAAAGTTATATAAACAATCAATTGTTTATACCATTTTTATCATTAATAACAAAAATATAACAAGATTTACATATAGAATTACCTTAGGTACTTTTTCGTAACTTCCTACGAATTTTTCTCCAACTTTTCCTCACCTTTTCTTCTTCCTAAACTTCCCGACTCTCTCTCTTAAGGAAAAACTCTTTCATGGATTAAAATGTGTTGAATGAGGAGGTTATTACAAGTGTTTAAAGTCGTCCAAACCCACCTCTTTCTCCAACCAATCAAAATAAACCATTTGTTATACTAATAAGACAAAATACTACTTAACGAATGGACAGATTTGCCCCTATTTCATAATTTTAGCATAACTCTTTACTCAAACCTCTGTTTTACACACCTTTTATTGTGTTATAAACCTAATTCATATATCTACAACTATCTAGTTTTCATCTCAAGTCAGTTGTTATATTATGATGGTCAAAACTTGTCTCCAATATGAGCATTACTACCAAAAGCTTCAAAATTTTGTGTTTGTAACTAATTCGATATTTCATGCCTTATAAAAGTAGGATTAGGCTAAGCAAAACTATCTAAAATTATATATATTAATATAGCATTACTCATATCACATAAGCTAAGCACGATTCAAAGGTTAATTAATCATAATTATATTCGGGTTGTCACAATTCTCCCCCCCGTTAGAAAATTTTGTCCCTGAAATTTACATACCTTGGTTGTCCACATCAAACAAATATGGATATCACATTTTCATTCTATCCTCGCTCTCCCATGTATATTCTTCCATGGAATGCCTTATCCACACAACTTTCACAAGTGGTATCACTTTGGATATGAATATTTGTTCTTTTTAATTCACGATAGCAAGTGGCTCTTCTACATAGCTCAAGTCTTACTTCAACTCAATAGGTTGTTCTACCAATACATGTGATGGATCCGCTACATACTTTCTCAAAATAGAAACGAGGAAAACATCATGTAATCGAGCTAACTCTGGTGGTAATGCAAACTTTTAGGCAACTATACCGACTTTCTCAAGAATTTTATAAGGTCCGATGTAGCATGGACTTAACTTCCATTTCTTTCCAAATCTCATAACTCTTTTCCATGGCGATATCCGAAGAAACATATAATCCCCTTTCTGGAATTCCAAATCTTTTCGCCTTTTATCTGCATAACTTTTTGGTCTGCTTTGAGTTGTCCTCATTTTATCTTGAATAGTCTTCATTATTTTAGTGGTGACTTCAATCAACTCTGGACCCTTTATCTTCCTTTTACCAACTTCACTCCAATATATCGGTGTACGACACCGTCTACCATACAACGCTTCATATGGCTCCATACCAATAGTAGATTGAAAACTATTATTATATGCAAATTCTATCAAAGGCAAATATTCATCCCAATTACCTTTTAAATCAATCACACAAGCTCTAAGCATATCCTCCAGAATCTGTATGGTTCTTTTAGACTACTTATCCGTTTGAGGATGAAAAGTTGTACTAAATTTTAAGTTAATTAGTACCCATAGCATACTGTAAACTATCCTAAAATCTGGATGTAAAAGTAGGATCCCTATCTGAAATAATATAAATAGGTGCTCCATGCAAAAGAATAATCTCATTAATATACAATCTCGCATAACTATCAACTGTATACGTAGTCTTGACTACTAGAAAATGAGCTGACTTGGTCAATCGATCCACTACTAACCAAATCGAACCTGACCCCTTATGGGATCGAGGAAGTCCAACCACAAAATCCATCATTACATGATCCCATTTCCATTCCGGTATTGGCAATGGTTGAAGCAAACCTGCAGGTTTATGATGTTCCACTTTCACTTGCTGACATATAAGGCATCAAGCAACAAAATCAGCTATTTCCTTCTTTATATTATTCCACCAATAATGCTCCTTGAAATCCATGTATATTTTAGTACTAACAGGATGCATAGTACAAATTGAATTATAAGCCTCATCTAAAATTTTCGCTTTCAATTCATCCACATTAGGCACACATAATCACTGCGTATATAATAAAGTTCCATCATTAACAATACAAAAATTGTCAGACTTGCCATCTCATACATCTTGCCATTTCTTCTCAAGAAAAGGATCATGACTTTGCAAATCACGAATACGGGTAGCTAACAAAGGTCTCACGCTTACATGATCAAAGAATCTATCCCCATCGATTAGCTGCAATTCCACTCCCATCAATCTCAAATCCATAACGTGGGAAACTCTACTACATCGAACATAAGATAACCTGCTCGAAGCCTTTCTACTCAGAGCATCTCTAATTATAATTTCTTTCCCTGGATGGTAATGAATTGTACAATCATAATGTTTAAGTAACTCCATCCACCTCCTCAGCCTCAAATTTATCTCTTTTTGGGTAAATAAATACTTGAGACTCTGGTGGTCAGTAAAAATTTCACATACTTCACGATATAGATAATGACGCCATAATTTTAGAGTAAACATAATAGCAGCAAGTTCTAAATCATGCGTAGGATAATTACGTTTATGTGAACGCAAATACCTAGAAGCATAAGCAATAACCTTACCATGCTGCATAAAAACACAACCCAATCCCTGATGTGAAGCATGAGTATAAATAACAAAATCATCTCCACCATGTGGAATTGTAAGAACAAGTGCAGTTATCAACCTCTTTTTCAATTCTTTAAAACTATTCTCACTATCAGAATTCCATTAAAACTTAACATCTTTCTAGGTTAATTTAGTTATCGCCAGGGCAATTGAAGAAAATCCCTTAATAAACCTCATATAATATCCAGCCAAAACTAAAAAACTCCTCACCTCGGTCGCATTATAGGGCCTCTCCCATTTTACAATAGCTTCTAGTTTCTTGGGATCAACACATATACCATCTCTAGAAATAACATGACCTAAAAATGCAACTTGTGATAACCAAAATTCACATTTTCTAAACTTAGCATACAACTGCTTATCTTTTAACACATTTAAAATAGTTCTGAGATGCTTTTCATGTTCAACCATATCACGTGAGTAAATCAGAATATCATCAATAAAAACTATCACAACTGAATCGATAAAAGGATTTAGTAGGCGGTTCATAAGATCTATAAATACAGCTAGATCATTAGTCACTCCAAAAGGCATCACCAGAAATTCAAAATGACCATATCAAGTAAGAAAAGCAGTTATAGAAATATCGTTTTCCTTCACTCTCAACTGATGGTAACCTGATCGTAAATCTATCTTTGAAAACACTTTAACACCCTGCAACTTATCAAACAAATCATCTATACGAGGTAAAGGGTACTTGTTCTTGATTGTAGCTTTATTCAGTTGACTATAATTAATACACAAACGCATAGTATCATATTTATTTTTCATAAATAAGACTGATGCCCCCCATGGACACACACTAGGCTGTATGAACCCCCTATCAAGTAAATCCTGTAACTGAATCTTGAGTTCTTTTAATTCAACATGTGCCATAATATACGGTGTCATAGAAATAAGGGTTGGCCTCGGTGCTAATTCAATAATAAATTCAATTTCTCTCTTTGGAGGTAACCCAGGTAACTCACTAGGAAACATTTCTGGAAAATCCCGTACAATAGGAACATCAACTAATTATCAAGCCCCCTTGCTAGTGTCAAGAACATATGCAATAAAACCCTCATAACCCTTAATCAACAATATTCTCGTTTGAATAGCAGAAATGATGCAACTGGGAACAATCACTACAAGAAAATGGTCATTTATGTCACTAAAAAACGGACATAAATGTCCATTTTTGTCAGTTTTAGAAATTTTCCAAACTGACATATAAAGCCCTGACATAAATGTTCGTAAAAATGACATAAATAAGATCACATTTATCTCAGTTTTTAAGAACACGCATAAAAACTACGATATTCAACATGTTTTTAATCACATTTTCATAAAAACTGACATAAATAAGATCACATTTATGTTAGTTTTAATAATTTTACGAGAGTTTTTTTCAAAACTGACATAAATGTTGATATAAATTTTTTTAAAAAAATCATTAACCCATCAATAGACAACTATTATTTGAGGTTAAATCAACCCTTGTAAATAGATAATAACCAAGTTCATAAATATCACTGAGTTAATATACATCAAGATATTTAGAATAAAAAAGTATTGATGTGAGTTACTAGCTATCCAAAAATTAGCTATCCAAAAACTAGTTAATGTCTAGTTATCTACGTGATAATATCCTAAAAGTAGTGATGATACATCACAATATCCAAAAACTAGCATTGCGAATTACATCATAAGAACCACAATTCAAAATAATACTCAAGCTAGGACGTTGTCGAACGTAATACTGGATGAAATTTGTTCTCGACGCTATCCAACCCAAAATGAGTAACCCTACAATAAATATAATCAACATAGTTTTCATCAAAACACAATAATCTCAACACATTGTCATTACGACATAACAAAATACAATTACTAGAAAATACCTAATATATATAATCCGTAGTGAACTCAATGAACTACATTTGAACTTCATTTAGCTCATTTAACCTGTAGGTCACTTTATTAGACAATCTTCTCATCTAAAAAATTGAAGATATAATTGAATTTATCATTATGTTATGTAATAGTTAATAACTAAACAATATTTTATATAATATGACAAAAATAGAACATTGGTAACATACCTTTGTTTCAAAAGGTATGGAATGATCCTACATGAAGTACTTCATGAACTTCAACACAAAATATCCGCAATGAAAAGTACCATTTCCTTGCATTGGGCACTAGTTAACACAAAACATTATTACCGAAAAAATAATAAAAGAGTACAAGTCGAAAAGATTTTTTATACAACTCAAACAATTGTAAAAACTATAAAATATTTAGGCAGAATTTCCTCTCTTTATAGGACTATCCACCCTGTTTAAAAAATATGAAATACTCCAATAACCAAACTAATAGTTCATAACAATACCAATTACCTGCAAAGGCATGAAATATATAACTGACAAAAAATGTAAGACATATTGAATTGAAACTTCACCAATGTACCTAGCATTCCAAATTATTGAAGTAACTATTGATGATTAAACGCTAAGTTGTATCATAAGCAAGTCATATACAATAATATGAGGTCCTGCTATATATATATATATATATAATAGTCCATTCTAGCTTAGTCTGCAAAACATTCCATTCTAGCCTAGTCTAACTTCATTTTAGCATGGGGTGGTATCCATTCCTGGCTCCCTAATTATCCAGATCATGAATCTTCCACTATCCCAGACCAATGTTGGGGTTGTCCATGAGATATGTTCCTTGAAAATTTGAATAAATAAGCCTTCTGTAATACTATATACATGATCTCTGGGCACATGGAACTGACAGGCTCCCAAGCATGCCAATAAATCTGCTGAAGTAGTGGTATGAGAAAATGTGACAATGGTGAAGACTGGAATCATGAATGAACAAATAGAAAACCTTTGACCAATACCTAAAAAGTGTTTTGGGGTTGCCTGAGAGTGATATTTGGGCTAGCTCAGCAAGTGATTGGTTGGTTTGATTTAGTAATTACTCAACACAGTATGGTGTTTGGAGCTATGGGGATATCTGTCTTTATGTTAGACACGAAATTTTTTTAAAACATAATCTTTGCATATCTTCTCTCCATCTGATCGAAACCTAATGATGTACATGTTTGTAGAGTTTTAAATCAGTATGGTGTTTTGACGTTCTAAGAAGGCGTTGGTTGATATAATAATTGGGATATACATAATTGTTTGTTTAAGCACTTTGTCTAAGAACTTTGTCTTCATTCGTCTTTCATAGACCTTGATTCAGCTGTATGAATTGATAACAACTACTCTAAAATTTCCCTTTGTTGATTGACTCTCTTAATAAACTAGAATGTTAACAATGTAAAATTAACTTATATGATTTATAGTTTTATTTTAAATAAGTTCATTGCTTGCTTCCTTATAGCACTGCTTTATTTCCCCGTTCAAAGAATGTTTTCATGTTGCATGGATGGATTACTTCTTATAAAGGGATGAAAGTCATTGTTGGGTTAGAGACATAATGGAGGAAGGTTTTGTTGGGCGAATTTTTTCGAGTTGGTTTGATTTTTGGATATTATTATACAGGATTCTTCCAAGATACTATCCTGAGGCATACACAGATTACATATCACTTGAGTTTCTTTTTTCCCATTGGTTTTATTTGCAAATTTAATATTTTAAGTATTCGATCCACATTGTTCAGTATGCTTGGATATCTCTTACACATTCGAGAAGGTGTTATTGAACTAGGTTAAAAAAAATGGACATGATATTGGGACGGTTAATAAATGATGCGAGGTGCTCGGCTAATGCAAATATGGATTTTATTTTCCAAATGTTATAACTTTTTACTTGAGTGTACTTTGGATGGGATTTATGGTGGATTGGATATACACATGAACGATGGTTAGTTCTTTGTCCTAAAAAAACTAAAATCCATTTTTTGTTTGTGCATTGTATTGAAGTGTTGTGTTTTATTATTATTACTCAAGATGATGCAGGTTTAGGTTGAAATTTGACATGAAAGTCAGAGTTATGTTTCATGTCAAATTAAGGGACAATTTTGACGTGCCAAGAAGGGGTTGGTCGATATACATATGAATGATGCAGGTCGATATGCATATGAAGAGGATTTCATTCGATTACTCTCTCTCTCTCTCTCTCTCTATATATATATATATATATATATATATATAAAATAATCGAATAATTCCACTATGTGTTCGTATGAGGTCACTGAATAATATAGCCACGTATAATAATAGCCACTATAATATAGCCACGTATGAGGTCATTGAATAATTCCGCAATCCATCAAACTAGAGAGAGTGAATTGCCTATGTGTTCGTTAAAGTATATAAATTATTTTATTATGCCCTTAGTATATTTTTTTGTTTCCATTAAGTCCCTAAAGTATCTATATGGTGTCAGTTTGGCCTTTCAATCCATTTTGACTGTTAACTTTAATGGAATTTGAGGGTAAAAATGGTATTTTGGGTCATTGATAACTAAGAAATAGTTTAAATACTTACAAACTGTTTAAATAATCAATAAAAAAATCATTTTTGTAAAACAAACAATTAAAAAAATAGTTTTTTGACGTTTTTATTTATAGAAAACATTTTTGAAAAATTTTTCTTTATGAAAAATTTTATTGTTTTTACAACAATTGTTAATTATATTAAGGGTCCGTTTGATTCAAAAGTGGGCAAATAGCCCCAATGACCAATTTTTCATGGAATGACAAAATTTCCATGGCAAATCCTATAATTTCTCAATTATGGCTGTTTAATAACATTAGTTTTTCGAGTGGTAAAAGCACTGTTCTAAAAAACCCGCCTAGGCTCCGCCTAGGCACGCCTAGGCTTAAGGCTTGGGAGAAACGCCCCGCCTTAAGATTTTGACGCCTTATGCTTGGTAAAACCCTTAAGGCGTACTTTTTCTCTAAAAACAACAATGCTTTAGTGAAACAATATCGCCTTTTAAAGATTTTTTTACAAACCTGACCATTATCTCATCCAAAATAATCAAATAGTATTTTTATTTGCAAATATTCAGACATATTTTTATGATATGTACAATTTTAGTATTTTAATAGCCTTGTTATGGTTAACAAATATTAAAATATATTAAAAAGACCTAAACGCCTTTTCACGCCTTTTTACGCCAAGGCCCGCCTAGGCTTCTAAGGCTTAAGGCTTGGCCTTCACGCCTCGATCACGCCCCGCGTTTTTTAGAACCTTGTAAAAGTAAGATGTTTGTTACAATTAATGGCAAAAGTGGCAAATGTAAACAATCTCATGTATAAAATAAAAATAAAATAGTTATGAATTTTTTTTTCTACAAAAAATAATTTTAACAAACAAAAACAATTACGATGGGAAAAAGTTCTTATAATAATAGCTTTTAACAATAAAAATTATTTAAAAAAAAAACGGTTTTTACAAAAATAAAACTGTTTTTCAATGAAAAACAAATTTTAACAATAAAAAATAGTTTTGACAAAAAGAAATCTTTTTTTTAATGAAAACCGTTTTCCAAAAATATATCTTTTAGCGAAAAACATTTAAAAAAACTTGAATTTAAATACAGTTTTAGCACATTTTAGCCCAAAAGTGATTCAATTTTAACGAGAAAAAAAATAGTTTAACAAAAAACAAGTTTTCACATTAGAAAAAACAGTTTTGAGAAAAATTTAACAGTTTTTAACGAAAAATAATTTTTACCAACTATAGTTTTTAAACAAAACAGTTTTAACACATAACAGTTTTAGCCCCCAAAATTCGGTTTTAAGGAAAAAACATTTAAAAAAATAATTTTTAACAAAATAAAATGATTTTTAATAAGGGACATATACCAAATAGTCCATCAAACATTTTTTAATACTCATTTAGTCCAAGCCTTTTTATTTTGCCTCAAAAAGTCCTTTGCCACATATTTTGGAAAGGGAGTGCCGCTGGCGCGGACCTCTAAAAATAAGAGAATATTGAGTGCTTGAGGGACTAAATGGGTTAAACTAAAAATATGTGTCCTTTTTAAAAAATATATATTTATAGTAGGGACTATTAAATAATTGACCCTTTTAATAATAGAGAATTAAGGTAAAGGTCATGTTCCTTCCTATATTTGGATTTTTAGGACAATGCTTTTCAAGTTTATAAATCTAGTTCCTGTGGTTCAATAGCATTTATAAATCTAGTCCCTGTGATGCAATACCTTTATTTTTTTTGTCCGCGCCAGCGGCACTATTTTTCATCTTTTTTCATTGTATTTTTAGGTCAGGGACTAAATTTATAAAATTATATAGAGTGTCCTATTTTTATACACTTTGAGCACTATGAAGACCTTTTTCCAAAACCCCCAATAATAGAGACTATTAATTACAAAAAATAATGAATCGAATATTCATTTGTCACTATTTACTAAATTTTCCATGGTGTTTCAAACGGATCGTAATATTTTTATTTTGGCTTGAAGTTATCTGTGCATGCGCGATGTCTTCAACAGCATCATCATCATCCACTTGACAGTTATTTCGAGTTGGAGTTTAATGAGAATGGACCACAACCACTTCACACTTATCCGCTGAATCCACCATATCCGGATATGGTGAAGATTTTATGGTTGGAGTTTAATGAGTATGTTTTTTTTTTTGGTAAACATTGAAATAGAAAGTTTAATGAGTATGTGAAAAAATACCAAGAGTCCCAATTTTTTATAAGAGGGTTTGGGGAAAGCTTTTCATAATTATCAAAGTGTATAAAAATATGACACTTCACATAATTTTATAAATTTAATCCATGTACAAAAAATACCATGAAAAATGGTGAAAAATGATGCCGCTGGTGCGGTCCAAAAAAATGAACTCCTAACTCTAAAGGGACCATACAAATAAGTGTTATTGTACCACAGGGATTATATTTATAAACTCGAAGAGTATTGCCCTAAAAATTCAAATATAGGAAAAACATGATCTTTATCTTAATTCTCTAATTTTTTTTATTCAAATCATTGGAAAATGTCAACTCTGGTGATCTTCCGCGATTCGTTTTATCGTTTCTCTTGACCATATCCGGTGAATCCACACGGGTATTTTAAGAGAAAGTGACCCTAATTTCTTACCCTCATTCTTTACCCTCTAATGAGACAAAAAATCGCACCCATCCCTTATCACAAGTAAGACCCAAACTCACATCTTCTCCTCATCTATTTATAAATACACAAATATTAATAGAAGAAAGTTTTAATATAAAACTATTTTATAAAATATAGAAAAAGACTTTAAAAAACAGTGTATAAATTAAAAGCAACTGTTTTATATAAAAACTATTGTATAACATTAAAAACAAGTGTTTTATATAAAAATTATTTTATTAAGTTAAAAAAACTGTTGTATAGATTAACTATTTTATACAATGTAAAAAAACATTAGAAAATATTTTGGTAAGAAAACTGTTTAAAAACTATTTTCTTAACAAACAAAATTAAAAACTGTTTTTATAGTATTAAAAACTTTTAATTGTTTTCATGGTATAAAAAAACTTATAAAATATTGTGCATTTTTTTAATGAAATAGTTTTTAAATTTATTTTCTAATACATAAAATTACAAAAACGGTATTTAAATAAAATTGTTTTTAAATTCGCGTCATTTATTGTATTTAATAAACACAATACACTGCATTTTTATTTTATATAAAACAATTAAAATGATAAAATTATTCAAAAACATTAAAACAGTTTTTAAATACTACACACATAAATCAGTTTAAAAAAAACATTTTGGGTCTTACGCACAAATTTGTTTCAATACCGTACAAATTTTGTATTAAACTCTTATATAAAATATAAATAAAAAAACTGGTTTAAAAAAAAATGATTTATGTATGCAGTATTTAATAGGGGCAATATATCAAATAGTCTCTCGAACATTTTTTAATACACGTTTAGTCCAAGTTTTTTTTATTTTGTTCAAAATAAGTCGCTCACCACATAAAAAAACACTAAAAAAATGAGCTCTGGTGAGGGTTGTCGAGCTCCGTGGGGGGTGGGTGTGGAAGGTGTTGGTGCTATTGGCGCGGGCTTTAAAAATATGAGAATATTGGTTAAATGGATGTTTGAGGAACTTTTTTAAAAAAAATAGAAAGACTTGGATTAAATGTGTATTTAACAGTTTTATATAAAACAGTTGCTTTTAATTTATACACTGATTTTTTAAAGTTTTTTTAATATTTTATAAAATAGGTTTTTATATAAAAATGTTATTTTATTAGTATTTGTGTATTTATAAACAGATGAGGAGAATATATGAGTTTGGGTCTTAAGTATGATAAGTGACGGATGGTTTTTTTTTTCTTTTGGCTTATTAGAGGGTAAATGTATCAACTCCCATTTCTCACGTAATTTATACCATTCTCAGCACTACGAACTAGAAATAGCCTTTGTTCTTTACCAACATTCACGATAAATATAGATATTTGAACAAAAACTGAATTAATACATAAATGCAAAACTGATTCAACATACAACGTCCATAATGTAAAGATAAGGAAAAACTTATATAAATAAACTCTAGGGCTTATGCCCATACAAATTCTATATGAAATAAAATAACCAAATGAAAAAGTACAACCAATACTAGAATCAATGGAATAGAATCCGCTACATCCAAAGCCACTACAAGTCTGATCCATCGTTAGTCCTGCTATCCCCATTTTTGAGAAAACCTTGGGGAAAAACATTTATAATTTTGGGTCAGATCCCTAAAGTTGCAAGGATTCTTCACTAATAAATATGAAAAATGTAACTAACTCGTACTTCACGTCTCTCCATCGAAGCTCACATATCGAGTATTTCACCTCTCATCTAGAAGCAATCCTACTCGCATCCTCAAACAAATATCAATTATGAATTTCATTGTTTAAATCTGACATGTAACACTAAAGTTATCTAACCATACATCAACTGAAAGTGGGTGTTACATCTAACACTACAGTCCCCGGATTAACTTCATATTGTTGACCACTAAGTCCTCTATAGTTTCAGTGTATATTTTGTGTCAAATAATGTTCTTTAACTTTAGTTTATCTCGTGAGACTATATAACTTTTAATTTGCGCCAATTACCATATACACCATTTAGACTATATGTTTTATTTTCTTTAATTACCGTCTACATCCTTAGACTGCCCCATTTATTATTCCCATTAATAATTGTCTACCACATTAGACCATTAGAACTTATTCATGTCACTATGATAATCCAACTTTTTTATCATTAAACATTGTCTACATTTATAGACTACGAGAATGCATTCTCATACCAGGCCCACCACAATGTATATATAAATAATTACATATGTCTGCATATATATGTATGACACACAAAGAATCTATCTTTGGCGTCCTGTTCATGCTCTATCGATAGTACCCGGAGGAGTCCCTCATCCTAAAGTGGGTAACAACAAAACATAAGCAAGTGGGACGGTATCTATGCAGTACACCAGTTACCGACCTACACCCAAAGGCGACAAAAGATCCAAACTGAAGACGCAGTTGGATCCCCGGTGATTAATTATCTCAATTAAAATATAATTTCCTTTTAAATAAATGCGGAAGCGTTGAGATAGTTTTAACAAATAAACAAGGCCGAGTTTTAATGTCTTCAAAACAAATTAAAACATAATTCAAGTCCTAGAATTTTCCTAATTCATAATTAACAATTATCCAAAGTTAGGCGAAACCAAATTAATACAAGTGACTTGAATAAACCAATTTTACCCAATATTAAATTAAAGTCCCAATTTAATTTAGTGTGATTGTAAAACCAAATTTTATCTTGAAATTAATCTAGCATGCGTTCTAAGTGATATAGAGCAAGATAAAATCAACAGTCACACAAACACCGCGATGTACGAGGAAAAACCCACTAATGGGAAAAAACCTCGGGACGGCCCTAGCCTCAAATCCACTAAAAACGGTATTAAAAAATACAAGACAAAAGACTTACTTCCTAAACTCGAACCCTCTCAAACCGTGATGCTTCTTCTTATATCAACCTCCAATTAGCGGATAACCAACGGAGCTCCACCGTGGTCTCGAAATTCATCGATCGGGCAATTAGGCACACCGTCACCCTAACATGGAGCCTTTCTCCAAATGGGTAGAAATGAAACAAACTTCTCTTCAATTCGGTGTAGAGAAAAACCGGTGCCAAAACAATCTCCAAGCAATTAATATTTATATAGAAACTTGGATAAACAATTGAGTGTAAACTAGAGTGTGTATGAAATTTTTCTTGAAAGAATTACACTCAAAACTTGAACATTTTCCTAAAACTCATTTTGCTCTCAAACTCTCTCTAGGAGATAAACAAGGTTGGAAAATTTGTCTTGGAAAATGTGTTTCCCGCACATAATAAAGTATGAAAAAAGTTGGTTGAAAACCAAGTGGAAGAGTGGGGAAAAACTGCAAAAAATTGCCAAATAACTGTTCCCGCTGGAAGTTCGTTCGAACGAACGTGATTCTCGTTCGAACGAGACTTCTAACGAGTGACCAGCCTGGGCTCGTTAGAAGTTCGTTAGATACCTCGTTAGAACGAACATTCGTTCGAACGACATATCGAACGACTGTCCAGTTAGGGTCATTGGCAAAACTCGTTCGAACGAACCTGGTTCGAACGACAAAACTCGTTCGAACGAAATCTGGTTCGAACGAAAAAACTCGTTCGAACGAGATTTCTAACGAACGTCCAGAAAGTTTATAAAATGCGATTTTGGCCCAGAAACTTTTATAAAATGCGATTCTGAAAAATAAAATGCAGTTTTTATTCACCTAACACCCAATACAAATTGTTCCAAACTCCTATATAAATATAATTACATTCATACCTTGGGAGCATGGAACCTTAGTTGATGACGTAGAAACGAGGCACGCAAACCGGCATTTTGATGAAGCTTTAAATTCTTTGCCGCTACGTCTTCAACATACACTTCATAGGCTTGAGAATATTACAATAAAAACTATCCTATGAATAAATGTTTTTGTCCGGAATTGAGCCAAAACTATATATGGACTCAATTGGAAATTTGTGTCCTTACAAATCTCCCCCTTTGGCTATTCCGGGACAAAAACCAAACAATAATCCTAAAGGTCCGCCAAGCTCTACTAGACTCAAAACATAACCCGCCCAATCTTGACTCAACCCAAGGATCAAACTCTTTGCCATAGAAAGATGCCGCTTTAGAATAATTCCTGCACACTTAAGCAAACTCATCAAATGCATAGGGAATATCAAAATATTAAATGCAATTAATTAATTACTCCCCCTAAATTAATTCTCCCTTTAAACGCATGACCTACTTAGAAAGACGTCTCCCCCTAAGATAAATCTCCCCCAAACGAAGATACGATAATAATAGGATTAAATCCATTTTCCCCCTATCGCTCGTTAGAAGTTCGTTAGATACCTCGTTAGAACGAACATTCGTTCGAACGACATATCGAACGACATATCGAACGACTGTCCAGTTAGGGTCGTTGGCAAAACTCGTTCGAACGAACCTGGTTCGAACGACAAAACTCGTTCGAACGAAATCTGGTTCGAACGAAAAAACTCGTTCGAACGGCATTTCTAACGAACGTCCAGAAAGTTTATAAAATGCGATTTTGGCCCAGAAACTTTTATATACTTATTTTTAAGTTTCTAATTGATTCTTTCTGAAAAATAAAATGCAGTTTTTATTTACCTAACACCCAATACAAATTGTTCAAAGCTCCTATATACATATAATTACATTCATACCTTGGGAGCATGGAACCTTAGTTGATGACGTAGAAACGAGGCACGCAAACCGGCATTTTGATGAAGCTTTAAATTCTTTGCCGCTACGTCTTCAACATACACTTCATAGGTTTGAGAATATTACAATAAATACTATCCTATGAATAAATGTTTTTATCCGGAATTGAGCCAAAACTATATATGGACTCAATTGGAAATTTGAGTGTAATTCTTTCAAGAAAAATTTCATACACACTCTAGTTTACACCCAATTGTTTATCCAAGTTTCTATATAAATATTAATTGCTTGGAGATTGTTTTGGCACCGGTTTTTCTCTACACCGAATTGAAGAGAAGTTTGTTTCATTTCTACCCATTTGGAGAAAGGCTCCATGTTAGGGTGACGGTGTGCCTAATTGCCCGATCGATGAATTCCGAGACCACGGTGGAGCTCCGTTGGTTATCCGCTAATTGGAGGTTGATACAAGAAGAAGCATCACGGATTGAGAGGGTTCGAGTTTAGGAAGTAAGTCTTTTGTCTTGTATTTTGTAATACCGTTTTTAGTGGATTTGAGGCTAGGGCCGTCCCGAGGTTTTTTCCCGTTAGTGGGTTTTTCCTCGTACATCGCGGTGTTGTGTGACTGTTGATTTTATCTTGCTCTATATCACTTAGAACGCCTGCTAGATTAATTTCAAGATAAAATTTGGTTTTACAATCACACTAAATTAAATTGGGACTTTAATTTAATATTGGGTAAAATTGGTTTATTCAAGTCACTTGTATTAATTTGGTTTCGCCTAACTTTGGATAATTGTTAATTATGAATTAGGAAAATTCTAGGACTTGAATTATGTTTTAATTTGTTTTGAAGACATTAAAACTCGGCCTTGTTTATTTGTTAAAACCATCTCAACGCTTCCGCATTTATTTAAAAGGAAATTATATTTTAAATGAGATAATTAATCACCGGGGATCCAACTGCGTCTTCAAATTGGTATCAGAGCAAAACCGGTGCCAAAACAATCTCCAAGCAATTAATATTTATATAGAAACTTGGATAAACAATTGGGTGTAAACTAGAGTGTGTATGAAATTTTTCTTGAAAGAATTACACTCAAAACTTGAACATTTTCCTAAAACTCATTTTGCTCTCAAACTCTCTCTAGGAGATAAACAAGGTTGGAAAAGTTGTCTTGGAAAATGTGTTTCCCGCACATAATAAAGTATGAAAAAAGTTGGTTGAAAACCAAGTGGAAGAGTGGGGAAAAACTGCAAAAAACTGCCAAATAACTGTTCCCGCTGGAAGTTCGTTCGAACGAACGTGATTCTCGTTCGAACGAGACTTCTAACGAGTGACCAGCCTGGGCTCGTTAGAAGTTCGTTAGATACCTCGTTAGAACGAACATTCGTTCGAACGACATATCGAACGACATATCGAACGACTGTCCAGTTAGGGTCGTTGGCAAAACTCGTTCGAACGGACCTGGTTCGAATGACAAAACTAGTTCGAACGAAATCTGGTTCGAACGAAAAAACTCGTTCGAACGACATTTCTAACGAACGTCCAGAAAGTTTATAAAATGCGATTTTGGCCTAGAAACTTTTATAAAATGCGATTCTGAAAAATAAAATGCAGTTTTTATTCACCTAACACCCAATACAAATTGTTCCAAACTCCTATATAAATATAATTACATTCATACCTTGGGAGCATGGAACCTTAGTTGATGACGTAGAAACGAGGCACGCAAACCGGCATTTTGATGAAGCTTTAAATTCTTTGCCGCTACGTCTTCAACATACATTTCATAGGCTTGAGAATATTACAATAAAAATATCCTATGAATAAATGTTTTTGTCCGGAATTGAGCCAAAACTATATATGGACTCAATTGGAAATTTGTGTCCTTACACAAACATCAACACCTACCCTGCTACGTAGTACATATAATATAACCTAACACTATGCCTATCCCACCTATGCCGACGTGTGCTTCGATCTGGAACGCGCGTGAAACCCTAACCGATAGGACGGTCCACGAATCAAGGTATGTCCACACAAAATAATGTAATACATATTATCATCCAATATGTACAATAGGCTACTCTATAACTACTCTTACCCAAGGAATCTCCATCTATATAAATATAGCCTTCTTGGATTAACCATAACGTTTTAGTAAGTTTTTACGTAACCCATTATTAAGTCGTCATCCTACGACCATTTCTCAATTAAATATTAAGTCCCATATCTTGCTTCCTAGACTTAATAATCACATTTATTTCATCATTTATTTCTCCATATATATATATATATAGGTATAGTTATCCCAAACTAACCTTCCCAAAACCATTATAGGTATAGTTACCCCCAAACTACCCTTACCAACATAATTATAGGTATAGTTATGCCCAACAGCCCTTACTGATACTATTAATGATTTTAAAAGGTTATCTTCTTGGCTTAGACAAAATACTTCTAGATTATTAAATATTATTCGCTTCTTATTACCTTTACGATAAGGTTTATATGTACATATATAAGGAACCAACTAATGTGAATAAGTAGTTTCACCCTAATTGTTATCATAACCGATATTAACCATTTAAACTTAGCCCACTAGGCTTACGGTGAATTTCTACTTGGTATCTTAAAACAGTAATAGTTCGAGGGAGTTAACCATTAGTTAAATTCTCAAGCGTTCGAATTATCTTTAATGAGTTTACTTTTATCCAAACTTACCTTGAATTAATCATAATAGCCTCATCGTATCTTTTAGGGTCTTATCACCTATGTGCCCTTACTAAAATTTTCCAATCATCTAGGCACATCCATGCCTTTTAATATATTTATTACGTATAATGTTATTCAAGAGTCCCACGTAAATCATGTTGTTCATATAGTTAACTTATATTTTAAGTTATCGCCATAGCACGAACCCATCTCGGTTTAACTACATATATATGTTCATAACAATATCATTAATATATTGGAATAAGTCTCTATCCCCCACTTGGACAAAAATTGTCTCGCACACCCTTTCGTAGAAAAATCATAAGTAATTAAAAATAATAGAAAAATACGCGATCGGCGCCCCACACGATCATAACAAAAAATCTACAAACAGATGATTCGGATCGATTCGGTAGGCTGAATCCATTCAGTTTTCCCAGTAAGCCGATAACAGGTTTTTTCTGAGACGAGATTTTTCCAACAAAATTAATATGTGTCTCCAATCTTTGGATTTTGGTAATGGGTTTTATACTCGAACGATTGTCGCTTACTTGTATGTTTTATTCCTTTAATAAGATCGAACCAACTGCTTTGATGACTACATGTAATGAAACATTGGTCCTTTTTAGTTTTATCTAAGAGAACTGGTATATTTTGATGACTACATGTAATGGAACCAATTAATTATCCTTTTTTATATTTTTTATCTTGTTTCATGTAGCAAAACTGGTATGTTTTATCCTATTTTTTTGTCTTTAAGCATTAGTACTAACTTGCGAGTTGTGATTACCTTAATGCTTAATTTGACAAGGAACTTAAGGGGTAAAATAAAGCATCCCTTCTTTATTGTTATATATTCTTTGTTTTCTTAGTAATTATTTTAATTGAGTTATATTTTTCAGGTAAGATGATGCTTCACTTCATTTTTGTTCAAAAATTAGAGAAACTGAAGAGGATAGAAATTTCAATGGATTATCACAATTGAATAAGAAAATGCAGATTAAAGGTTAGTACTTATGTTCGAACCTTCTTTTATAATTTAATTTGATAATTTACCCATTCTCTATATTTTACATGGAAAATTATATATTTAATTCATTGATTAAATTTTTGTTTAATAAGTTATGTGTGTCTCAATGTATCTTAAGTAGTAAAAACGGATAAGGATATTATTCGAATTCGGGAAATCCGAGAGGATACGGATAAGGATAGCTGAAATTATTATCCGAGCAGATACGGATGCGGATACGAATAGTGTTGGGAGTTGGCAGATACGGATGTGGATACTATGGTATCCACTCCGTATCCATCCGTTTTACACCCCTACCAGAGGACAAGGAGAAAACCTCATTCATCACCAGCTGTGGTACTTACTACTACAACGTTATGCCCTTTGGGCAAAAAAATGATGGAGAAAAATACCAAAGGTTGGTGAATAAAGTTTTTGACGAACAAATTGTGAAAAACATGGAAGTACATGTGGATTACATGCTCACTAAGAGCCACAAATCCGTAGACCATAATTTGAACCTGGGACAGACGTTGGATCAGTTGTAGAAGCATCAGATGAAACTCAATCCCATTAAATGTGTGTTTGGCATACAAGAAGGAATGTTACTGGGGTTCATAGTAAACCAAAGTATTGAGGACAACCCAAACAATATTATATCATTGATTTACATGCAATTCCCATCAACTAAAAGGGACGTTCAAAAATTAACTGGAAGAGTATCCACACTTAACAGGTTTGTCTCCAGAGATACTAACATGTGTTATTATTCTTCAAAGTATTGAGAAAAATATTTGAGTAGAATGAGGAATGTAAGAATACTTTCTTAGAACTAAAGAAATACCTAGAATCACATCCGTTGCTTTCTCGACCATTCATAGGAGAAACATTATATCTATACCTTGTCGTCTATGAGTCAGCAGTTGGCTCGATGCTTGTCTGACTAGAAAATGGGGTATAGAAACCGATTTATTATACCAGCAAAGCCTTCAGAGGAGATAAAATTCGGTACCCACGCCTATAAAATCTTTCTTTGTCCCTCATTGAAGATTTTTGGATAATGAAACCATATTTCCAAGCAAACACTATTATGGTCTACACAGACTTGCCGCCGAGATAATCCATTCACAAGCTGAAAGAATTGGGGCAATTGATGGCATAGGTAGTGGAACTAGGAGAGTATGATATACACTATGAACCCATAACGAAAATAAAAGGTTAAGCGATAGCATATTTCATAGATGAATTCACTTATGAAGAAAATGTCGCTTAGCAAACTCTGACTACTATAAAAATCAAAAGAGCGAACTTCTTCGGAACAGAGCTCAGTAATATATCATTCTGATCAGACTTCTTTGAAAGACAACTCCATAGCGGACAAACCAAAAACATCCAAAGCATGAGAAGATGCCAAACGGTACATGGATCTTCTAATTTTTATCAATTCTTGCACAATATAAAGAACCTCTAGATATGCAGCCCTTGACCATGATTCAAATCCTATTATAGATGGATTGAACATTAATACAAGAAATAACATTTTGAATAAGAAGGGCAAGAGAATCTTTGCCTGAAAAGGGTAGAGAAACTCCTTTTTTCTTCCTCCTAGGGTGGTGCTTCCTCTTCTTCTTAGGTGGGTGTGCTTAGGGTTCTTGGATATAACTCTCAAGGAGTGGGTTAACTCTAAATAAATATTATTAGTCTTCAAATTCCGAGTTAGGCCTTAGGACACATCTTTGGACCCCTAAACGAGCCCAAATACACTATTTACTTCCGAAGACTATCCAACTCATATATATATATATATATATATACACCCCATGACCATTACTAAGGGCCTAAAATTCCCTAACGAGCCCATAATGCCTCCCAAATATTTTATCCAAAATATATTTTAACGGCGATGTGGCACATGTAATTCTTATTGTTTAAAAATAAAAATCCAACTTAGATTAATTCAACCCATTAAAGTCTAGCTCTAAAAATTATAAATAATAATGTGTTTAATTACTCACAACCTTCATTAATTTATTCCATTGAATAAAATTAATTTCCACTAAGTTTTGTTTTATTTCAAAAAATTTACGGGGTATTACTGTATAGAATGAGAAAAAGAAATGAGGGTCCCTCTATCATTTATCTTTAAGAGAAGTGTAAGCAGTTATCACTAGGAAAGTGTCAGGAAACAAGTATTTCACTCGATTTTAAAACTAAATGACGTGACATTATCATATTGACTAATATTTTTAATGAAATATGTGATCCAGACACCATTCTATCGGGTGATAATATTGTCTCAAAATTGAGTCTCCAAAGAGTTGCCCTTAAATATTTGTAAATTTTTCGGTATACAAAATAGACTGAGTTGGACAGTTGACCCAATACACGCACAAAGTTAAGTTGTCTATTGGTACTTGCATATTGATATTCATTTGAACTTCTTTAACCACATCATTAGAATAAGAGAATCACTTATTGCCTACTTTCTTACTGGGACGAAAGAAAGAGCAAAAAAATATATATTTATCTTTATTAAGTAAAAAATTGGATGAAAAAAGAACAAAATAATATTTTGTGTCGTATCTTTTTTCGTTGGGTTGTCTCGCATTTTCATTGAGTGTTGTTCGTATTTGGTAATAAAAAAGATATTGTGTCGTTTCATGTCGTGTTGGGTCACTTTGATTGGGTAATGTTTGTAATAGGTAAACAAATAATATTTTGTTTCATTTCGTGTCTTCACTGAGTTGTGTCGTCTTGGGTAAAAATATAAGATTTCATATCATGCTAGGTAAAAAAATAATTATCGCAGGAGGTAAATCAAAAGAGTGAAAATAAATAAATTTGCGATGATTATTGTTAGAATTTATGGGTTTATTTAAGTTGACAAAATCAGATTTTGGTCAAATTTAGGGTCAATTTAATATGAGACCCACATGTCTTTTAATACTGTTCGAAGCGGTAACGTGTTCTCCTCCGCAAGGAGTATAATGTGAAATACTCACATGCGAATAACCATAAATTAATAAATGAGAAATTGTAGCTCAAAGTACCCACTTTGAACATGAAATTTAGTTTTTGTGTTAAGACTAAAGTTCTTGTCCCACATAGGAATAACGTGGGCTCAAAGTAACCATGCTTTGTCCTGACTAAGTATAAACTTTTTGGGCCAAATTTTCTTGGACTTTTTATTTATTTCTTGGTACATTTTTTTGTTTTATTTTTTCATTTTTCTGGCCCATTAAGTAATTTCATTTTTTGTTTCTTTTTTTATTTCCTGAACAGTCAACTGTTCCGTTAAATTTGGTTTATTAACTTCAAACAATTGATGACTATTGGGATGAGCCTTAATCGAATTTAGCTGTTTCTTATTTAGTATAAATAAGTGGTCTGCCATATCATTGAAAAGGGCTGGAAAAACAAATAAAAAATTAAGAGTGTCTCATTTCTGTCCATGCATTAGGAGAGTTATGTATTGTTGGTTCACTAGTGGCTTGCAAATTGAAGTGCTGTCCTTGCAAGTTTGATTGTTGTATCCTGAGAGACGTTTTTCATTGAGTCCGTAGAGCCCAAATGCGGGGAAAAAATCGTCTTAAAGTCAGAGTGTTTAACACTCGCCTCAATAAAAATTATGATTTCAATTCTTGTCAGATTCATAAAAATTACATATTATTTTGCATATTTTAATTTTTGTTTATATATCCTGTAAATAAATTATAAAATCATTATGAATAACAATCTTGAAGAATTTTTTTCTTTTCGTTATAAAATTCCAGAATGTATTTTCGTGTTACTCAATTACACAATTTTTTTTTATAATAATTTGTGTTAAGAAATTATTTTTAGTATTACAAAAATATTGTTTTCACATTCTGGAAAGTTTTTTTATGGAAGAAAACTTTTCTGTATAATCAGAAAATATAATAATAGTTGCATGTTTATATAATTTATTTATTGCATGTATTTCAGTCACTCAGAAAATTAGTATAATATTATTTTCTAGTCAATTGTCAATAAATTATTTTTCATAAAATTCGTGACATGATATTAATATAATTATTCACTCACATATCATGTTATAAACACATATTTATTTCTGTTTAAAATAGAAATGGCATGTACTTCTGCTTTGCCCGTTGCGGTAGCTAGTACCAACTAATGTTGGACATGGTGAAAAACTCGAAAAGTTTAAATGGATTGATTTCAAACATTGGCAACAACAAATGTTGTTTTATTTAACAACTTTGAACTTGGAAAAATTCCTTAATGAAGAGGCACCAACTTTAAACGAAGTTGAAACTGACAAGCAAATAATTACCGTTGTGGATGCATGGAAACATGCTGATTTTCTATATAAAAATTATATCCTCAATAATTTTAAAAACACATTATATAATGTGTATAGACCTCTTAAAACTCTAAAGAGGAGTCTGAGTCTTTGAATAAAAAATACAAAACAGAATATACCGGTATGAAGAAATTCATTGCTAGTAGATTCTTAGATTTAAAAAGTTTGATCTAAAGACTATCATTAGTTAAGTCCAAGAGCTCCAATTGATTTAGCATGAAATTTTTTCTGAAAAAATGGAAATAAGTGAGTCATTTCAAGTGGCTTCCATGATTGAAAAATTGCCACCATCTTGGAAAGACTTCAAATATTGTTTCAAACATAAATGTAAATAAATGGGGCTTGAGGGCTTGATTATGAGGTTAAGGATTGAAGAGGATAATCGGGTGTCAGAGAAGAACACTGAAAATCTTATGGAATCCAAAGCTCATGTAGTGAAAGAAGGGTAGAGTAGCAATAATAAGAAAATGAAGCATGTGAACTAAGGTGGGGCAAAAATGGCCTAAAAGTGGAAACTTTAAAAAGTTTGATGGAAAATGATTTGTGTGTGACAAGCTGGGACATCATGCTAAAGATTGCCGTAATCGAAAAAATTAAGGGAATAAGAAACATAAGCAAGCACAAGCCAATGTCTCTAAAGTTGAGAACATTTATGATAATATTAATGATTTGAGCCTCCCGACCATGGTTTCTGAAGTCAACATGGTGGAAAACACTAGGGAATACTGGGTGGACACTGGGGACCGTCATCACATATTTTCTGATTAGAATATGTTTACTTCCTACCAACACTTTGATCACGAGGAGCAAGTTTTCATGGGAAATTCTTCTACTTCAAAGATTGAAGGAAAAGGGAAAGTTATACTCAAGACTACTTCGACAAAGGAACTTACTCTCAACGACGTGCTTCATGTCCCAGATATTCGAAAGGACTTGATTTCAGGACCACTGCTTAGCAAAAAAGGATTTAAACTTGTATTCGAATCTGATTAATTTGTACTCACTGAGAGTGGTCTGTATGTGGGTAAAGGATATTTGAGCGATGAGCTCTTCAAACTCAATATAATGACTGTAATTCCTATTACTAATAATAAGAACGTATTTTCTGCTTATTTTCTTGAGTCTTGTAATGTTTGGCAAAAGTTGATTAGGTCATGTTTATTATGATACTATTCGTGGGTTAATTAATTTAGACTTAATACACAAATTTAGTATTGACTCAAGTCACAAGTGTGTGGAATCAAGGTTAACTAAAACTCCTTTTGAAAATGTTGAAAGAAGAACAAACCCTGTTGAGTTAATTCATAGTGATATATGTGATTTAAAATTTGAACAAACAAGAGGTGGAAAAAAGTATTTTTTTTACTTTTATTGATGATTGCACAAGATATTGTTATGTGTATTTGCTTAGGGGCCGTAAATATTTTTGAACATTATAAAAATGAAGTTGAGAATCAACTTACCAAAAAGATTAAAGTAGTTAGGAGTGATAGAGGAGGTGAATATGATTTCACTTTTGAACAATCTTGTTCAAAACATGGAATTATTCATCAAACTAACACTCCTTACTCATCTCAATCTAATTGGATTGTGGAACGCAAAAATCAAGCTCTAAAAGAGATGATGAATGCTATGTTGATAAGTTCTGATTTGCCTCAGAACTTATGGGGGGGGGGGGGGGGGGGGAAGCTTTGCTTTCGGCAAACTACCTTCTTAACAAAATGCCTCATAAGAAATCACAAAAGACACCATATGAATTATGAAAAGGTCGAACACCTTCCTTCAAATACATCAAAGTGTTTGGGTGTCTAGCAAAAGTAGCGGTTCCTGATCCTAAAAGGATTAAGATAGGGCCAAAAACTGTTGATTGCATATTTATTTGTTATGCAATTAACTAGCATATCGATTTCTCGTACATAAATTTGAGAATCCTGATATACACGTAAATACTATAATTGAATCTAGGAATGCATATTTCTTTGAAGATATATTCCCTCATAAAATTAAAGTGGTTGATTCAAGTTCTTGTAAAATAACTTATGGTGTAGCATCTAGTAGTCATCAAAATAATATAGAAAATGAATATATTGAGAAAGACGATGACCTCGAACCTAAACGCAGCAAAAGGACAAAGACTTCAAAGTCTTTTGGTCCATATTTTCTAACATATATGTTAGAAAGTTGTAACAACCCAGGTTTTCGAGCGACTATTTTATACTATTTTGCCTAATGGGCTAATTTTTATAAAATAGGGAATGTTGGAGTAAATATTATTTCCCGTGAGACTTAGGGATAATATTTACTATGTTCTGACTATTTACCGTTATGAGAAGGTAAATAGTGTTATATTGTGTATTTTGCGTCGTTATATGTAAAACGACGGTTATGACCTATATTTAAATCGGGTATAATTAATGAATTTAAAATGGAATTGGAACATAAAAATAGTTCACACTTTCCCGAATAGCAAAATAGGGGGTGCGGTTGTTTTTAGAATAGTCAAGACAGTCGAAATAAGTGCCCAGTTATAATTTTTGGAGATTTAGGCATTTTTAAGGGGTTATGACTCAATTAAGTGGTTACGAGTCATTTTAGTGGTGTATTAGCTATTAGGAGTGGGGGTTTATATTTTTAGACCCTTATAAATCCCCCACCCCCTTTCTTTTTCTTCATTTTGTGTGAGAAAGCCAAAGGAGAGAGAGACGAGAGAGTTGGGAGAAGTAGAGAGAAAGAGAGAGAATGGAGGATTTGGGCCGGAATCCGTCGCTACCGGAGGTGTTCCGAGACTACGAACCTCGAGGAAAGTTTATTACTTGCTAGATATTGATTTAATGTGATAAATTGCATGTATAGTTAGGTTTTGGAGATTTAACCCATAAATGGGTATTTGTTGATTTTGATGATTAAATCCTTAAATCTTAGTTTTAATTTGATTTGAGGATATATTATTAGTTGTAAATGGTGTAGGAATGATTTGGTAGAATTAGATGTTGTTGATGTTGGGCAAAAGCAAAGATTTGAGGTTTTAGGATTTTAGGGTTTGTATACCCGTCGCCCAATCTGGGCAAAATTTCAGGACCGAATCGATTCGGCCCAAGGGGCGAATCGATTCGGATAAGGAGAGGGTTACAGGTCTTGCAGACCGAATCGATTCGGATTAAAACCGAATCGATTCGGCAATTGCAGAAAGTCAGTTTTTGCTCACCGAATCGATTCGGCTATTTAGCGAATCGATTCGCAAGGGCGAATCGATTCGGCCCAAGGGGCGAATCGATTCGGTTCCCCTGTTTTTGTGAGATTATCTTATTTTGATTTTTTAGCCCTTTTTCTTTTAGATCCAAGGTAGGAACCTTCCTTTGGGAAGTAATGGGGAGTCCTAGAGGGATTGTATTGAATAGACTAATGTCCTAGGCTAAGAATGGAAAATTGGGTTTACCCGAGGACTAGTGGTATTAGGTTAATGTCCAATTGATATAGGAGGTTAACCAAAAGATATATTTGAAGTTAAAATATTAATGTTGAGCTTTTGGGAGACACTCCCTTATGGAGACTCACTTTGAGGGTTTATGAGATTATATAAACTATTCGAGGCTATTTTGGGGTTAGTGGCACTTTGGGTCCTAGGTCATTAATAAAATATGACTTAATAAGAATAAATTGCACCTTCTAAAGCTTGGTGCTTAATGGCTAAGTGAATGATTTTTGGAAATGTAAAAATATGAGTTTTCAAAAATGGAAAAAGTAATGTTTTTCATAAATGATAATTTATGGATACACACCTCTCTAAATCGCTATCATAAGTGAAGTCGCGCGCGTTGTGGTGAAGCCCCCTGGCTAATGATGCAGGGTGGATATAGTCCCTAGGCCATGTGAGCGTTTGTTTATATATTTCTGCGCTGGTTAGGAGATTCCGGGTGTGGTCTTGACTATCCCGCAGGCACATGGTCGCTTCCCGACGTTTCGATAGGATCCCAGGTTGTCTTGGAGGCCCTGGAAGATGATAGCCATTTAGGGGCGCGCACAGTGGGGAAACCCGGACGGGCGGTCTTAGATTTCGTTATATAATATGATATATAACTATGATTCAATAATGTGGGACATTATTGGTTATTAAAGCATTTTATGATAATGAAATGGCTTTAATTTACATTTCCCGGATAGAAGAAGGGAAATGGGATGTTTAATACATTTTCTGGATAGAAGAAAGGAAATAAAATTTGGTAAAGAAAGTATTGAAATGGGATTAATTGGTAAACATTTGATAAAATGAATTTACCATATATGTATATTCCTAAATAAAGAATTTGGAATTGTGCCGTTAGATGATCGATGGGTTTATGTTTTCATTTCTTGAGTAGCTGTAATTGTGACCTCCCACACTTATGCACACACATGTATTTATTTTATTATTTCGTGCTTAGGGTCTAATGGATCTCGACGATCAACCTTGCCTAAGTAGTAGTGTATCGGGGGGGTTCCTTGTTTGGATTTCGCTTTGCGAGACACCCCACGCACGAATAGGGCATAGTGTTGAGAATGGGGAAAAGTTAGTCTTTAGTACTTAGGGTTAACTAGAACATCTAACGATATTGCGTTAGGTTGCTGCTAGATTGAGAGGTGAGGAATATTATTGTTATCTGCGAGAGATTTACGCACTTACCTGCCATGCATTTTAGTCACATGGTAATCATATCAAACCCGGCCCTGACCGGTTTCTATATTCCTTGTTTCTGCATATTCTTTGCCGTTACAGGTGCGCTTCCGCATGGACATCTGTATTTACATATTCCATTCCAGTTGTCATGGAGCTACAGCATGTTGCAGATGTTGTAGGATACTTGTAGTAGACGCTCCTTTCTTCTGTACTCTAGTTATGTTCAGTATAGTTATTCGGGCGTGTTTGCCCAAGGTATTGCACTCATTTATAATATTGTAAATATTGATTGTAATACTTAACATGTTATTTGTATTGGTCTGTGCACCGACAGCTTATTCGGTGATTATTTATTGTATTGTCATACTTTATTCATCGATTTTTGATATCCACCGTTTTTACAAATGGGATTGTCGAAGTGTTTTTCTTTTACTTTCAAATTTTTTGTATATGACAGTCCGTTTTTCTAAAATGATTGGTGGTTATCTCATACAATTATTTTAAATCGACAGTGATTCTAAGAATGGACCATCTATGATTCTTGTAATTATTGGAATAATGGGCTGGCCACCTATTATTTTAGTAGGCGGGTTGTCACAGATGGTATCAGAGCATTATGTTCTAGAGTCCTTAGGAATCTGTGCGGATGTTTTACGTCTTCTGCGTTTCTCTCTGTTTGATGTAGAGCCTTAGGAATAAGGTCGTTGAATTCTCTTATGAGATTTCGTTCTCCTGCTATGGAATGAGAACCCCGAAGATCTTCTGCGCGATCGTGTGAGGCTTGTAAGCCGTTAGATGAAGGGCGTTGAGGAAGGCCGTTGTGAATGCGTCATAGGATGGGATTACTATAAGCTGTAGGCTATGGTCGGGAATAAGGACCGCTTTGGAGGTCTCTCCCTTTGCAGCATTATTTTATATTGCCGCCGTGACTACTAAGCACAGTGAAAATAGTTTTCCCAAGTACCGTTGTCGGTAGAGAGTGGTACTATGCTTGGGACTCCGAGCAATGTCAATTCGGAGTTGAGAGGTTCTTATTAGGACCACATGTTGAAAGTTTGGTTGGATCGAGGAAGTGTAACCTCGTTCGGTGAGAGCGTAAGGCCCGAGAGTTTGGCCTAGAGTTGGGTATAGGAGTGCTCAGGTGTGAGGATTTTAGGAAAACCTTTCACCCTTAGGAGTAAGGTTGAAGTGGCGAATATGATAATCGCCTCTTTATGGTGGGACATAATGTTTTTGCCCATAGAGAGAGCCTCTCAGTGGAAATGCTAGGCTCGTAAGTAAGTGTTGGAAACACTTTTGGAGAAGTAGTGTTCATGAGACCCCACTGGTGGACATCCACCCGGGGAAGGCTCGTGGAGCTAAGGTCGGGGAGGCTGGCAGGATGTTCTCCTTGCTGAAGAAGTCAAAAGAACTATGCATTCCGATCTTGTCGATTGAAGATAACCGGCAAGGATAGGACTCCTAGTTGAGTCATTGATGGAAGTAGTTTGGTTCGGGTAAGACTAGAATGTCGTGTCTTAGAACTATCGGTAGCAGCCAAGGAGGTTGGCTAGTATGTTGGTGGGACTTTCTAACTAGGGTGCGAGTAGTGCATTCCTTAGGTAAGATGGGAGTAGTTTGGTGTTAGCCCTAGATTCGGGTGCGTATATCGAGCTTGTGATGGTATCGGTACATATTTTATATATAGTAAGTATATCTATGTGACTTCCATGATAGGGGAGTTCTGTATCTTCCTTCACACTCGTTATGGGGCGAGTGGTGATATATGTGGTACGTGCTACTTGTATTATATATTATACGAGTGGAGATATTCTTAGATTGGTTGGGGTGAAAGCAAGCGAATATATCGCGAGGCTATCCTAGTTCTAGTTCTAGGAGGAGGACTAGTTGTTCTATAATATCTCTCCTGGATACGGGTTGAGACTTTATAGAGGTGGTTTACGGTGTGTAGATAGTTTCCTTTATTTTTATTTTTATTTTATTCTCTTTGCTTGCTTGTTTGCTTTGCTTGTGTATGCTATTGCCTTATCTCCATGCCTGGCTAGTTAAGGTGACTGTGTGGAGGGGTTCCTTGTTTGGATTTCGCTTCGGCGAGACGCTCCACGCATGAACCTTAACGACGTTGGGAGTGGAGAGATGTGCATTTTCTTTTCTGTTCTTTTCTGCTTTTTCTTTTCTGTTGGTTAAGTGCTGGGTTGGAAGGTTTAGCCAAGAATCACGTATATGAGTGGTTAAGGGCTAAGTTCAGGTGCGATATATGAGCACTATGATAGTTTTCCTCTGACTAACGTGGGGGAAGACTAAGATTATGGATGTCCGATAGGGACTTATGGTTGTGTCTTTATGAGAAGGCCATTTGTTTAGAGATATGTGTGTCTCTTGGGGTAGAGTATTGGTGGCATCTTACTGAAAGTAAATGCCTCAGTCGATAGTTATGGTAGGACGTAGACGTTTACATGTAGTAGTAGAGTTTCGAATTAGGATTCCGTCGATCCCGATCATGTGTCTTCGACCGTTACTTCTCGACGACTGACAATGCGAGGTAGTAGTGTAACGGGAGGGTTCCTTGTTTGGATTTCGCTTCGGCGAGACGTCCCACGCATGAAACCGAGCTAATGACGGAAGTCGGGAAAGGTCTTGGACACTAGGGATATTTAGTATTATACTTATACGAGTAGGTTAGGATAGATAGATTGACCTTAGGATTCTTAGGATGCTAGGCCCTTAGGGCATGCGACGTTAGTTTAGGAAGATGGTTGGGAGTTGACCACAATAAGTTGTGGGTTAACTCTAAGTAGGATTTGGTCCCTAGACGAGAAGTATGGGATTTCGAGCTCGTTAGAATGTTAGGCCATTAGTGGTGGGGCCTCTCGTAGTTAGAGGGTTACATGGGTAACCTACCTTTGGAGGAGTTGGAGTATAAGTTGACTTTTCTCCTGCACTCGTGTTGTTATGATCGAGAGTGGATTTAACAAACGAGTCTTTGCTAGGAACGGGATGTGCTAATATGGGAACGTGGACCTATTATTCGTATGTCTCACATTTTTACTACGTGTCATCCCATGCTTGATTTAAAGTTCATGGCGGTAGTATTTGCCTTAAAGACTTAGAGGCATTTCTCCTGGGCAGGAATTTGGAGTCTTTTCACGAATAACAAGTTTGTGACCGTGAAGGACTATCGTTAGGATATTTCCTTTCGCTAAGGCAATGCGAATGGGAGTAGTATAGGCACCAAGTAGATACCATCTTAGAGTTTATTCGTGGCATGGAATGCCAAGTGGAGTGAGCTTCACCGAGACGAGACATTGGTGTCAAGGTATAGGTAAAGTCTCCAGGAAGAATGGGAACCGTTGGGATATGGGGTATATCCTACCACCCATAAGTGGAAGGGTGGATTTGATTTAAGGTGAGATCGGAGTAGAAATTCTATGGATCGAATTTCCTTGCAATAGTTCGGATCGTCTTCGATAAACGTTAGGCCGTGCATAGCCTTGTGTAGATGGCAATATGCCTTGTCTACTCGTTGGAATGGAAACAGCGAATAGTATACTCCTGGGACTAAGAGTGGTCCGGGAACCTTCCTTTAGATTGGGCTCAGTGAGCAAGTAGACCTTTGAGGGGTACACCAACGCGAATAAAAGTTAGTAGTGTTGGAGTTAGCAATTGTAAGTTAGTGTAGTTATTCCCTAGTAGAGGTATAGCGTGTTTCGGAAAGTAAGGCCATTAGTACCGAGCTTGTGTGGGTATCTCCTCCCGTAGTAGAAGGGTAGAATCGATAGTTTCTGAGATCGATAGCGATGACCTTAGTCTGAGTCCTATGGGGACATCTCTATTCAGGGGTTTGCTAGTATGATAGCACGGTTTTGGTATAGTATACCCTTTTTATGTTTATGGGTTACGCCTGAATTTTGAGGGAAAAATTCCCCTTTAAGGGGGGGAGTATGTAACAACCCAGGTTTTCGAGCGACTATTTTATACTATTTTGCCTAATGGGCTAATTTTTATAAAATAGGGAATGTTGGAGTAAATATTATTTCCCGTGAGACTTAGGGATAATATTTACTATGTTCTGACTATTTACCGTTATGAGAAGGTAAATAGTGTTATATTGTGTATTTTGCGTCCTTATATGTAAAACGACGGTTATGACCTATATTTAAATCGGGTATAATTAATGAATTTAAAATGGAATTGGAACATAAAAATAGTTCACACTTTCCCGAATACCAAAATAGGGGGTGCGGTTGTTTTTAGAATAGTCAAGATAGTCGAAATAAGTGCCCAGTTGTAATTTTTGGAGATTTAGGCATTTTTAAGGGGTTATGACTCAATTAAGTGGTTACGAGTCATTTTAGTGGTGTATTAGCTATTAGGAGTGGGGGTTTATATTTTTAGACCCTTATAAATCCCCCACCCCCTTTCTTTTTCTTCATTTTGTGTGAGAAAGCCAAAGGAGAGAGAGAAGAGAGAGTTGGGAGAAGTAGAGAGAAAGAGAGAGAATGGAGGATTTGGGCCGGAATCCGTCGCTACCGGAGGTGTTCCGAGACTACGAACCTCGAGGAAAGTTTATTACTTGCTAGATATTGATTTAATGTGATAAATTGCATGTATAGTTAGGTTTTGGAGATTTAACCCATAAATGGGTATTTGTTGATTTTGATGATTAAACCCTTAAATCTTAGTTTTAATTTGATTTGAGGATATATTATTAGTTGTAAATGGTGTAGGAATGATTTGGTAGAATTAGATGTTGTTGATGTTGGGCAAAAGCAAAGATTTGAGGTTTTAGGATTTTAGGGTTTGTATACCCGTCGCCCAATCTGGGCAAAATTTCAGGACCGAATCGATTCGGCCCAAGGGGCGAATCGATTCGGATAAGGAGAGGGTTACAGGTCTTGCAGACCGAATCGATTCGGATTAAAACCGAATCGATTCGGCAATTGCAGAAAGTCAGTTTTTGCTCACCGAATCGATTCGGCTATTTAGCGAATCGATTCGCAAGGGCGAATCGATTCGGCCCAAGGGGCGAATCGATTCGGTTCCCCTGTTTTTGTGAGATTATCTTATTTTGATTTTTTAGCCCTTTTTCTTTTAGATCCGAGGTAGGAACCTTCCTTTGGGAAGTAATGGGGAGTCCTAGAGGGATTGTATTGAATAGACTAATGTCCTAGGCTAAGAATGGAAAATTGGGTTTACCCGAGGACTAGTGGTATTAGGTTAATGTCCAATTGATATAGGAGGTTAACCAAAAGATATATTTGAAGTTAAAATATTAATGTTGAGCTTTTGGGAGACACTCCCTTATGGAGACTCACTTTGAGGGTTTATGAGATTATATAAACTATTCGAGGCTATTTTGGGGTTAGTGGCACTTTGGGTCCTAGGTCATTAATAAAATATGACTTAATAAGAATAAATTGCACCTTCTAAAGCTTGGTGCTTAATGGCTAAGTGAATGATTTTTGGAAATGTAAAAATATGAGTTTTCAAAAATGGAAAAAGTAATGTTTTTCATAAATGATAATTTATGGATACACACCTCTCTAAATCGCTATCATAAGGGAAGTCGCGCACGTTGTGGTGAAGCCCCCTGGCTAATGATGCAGGGTGGATATAGTCCCTAGGCCATGTGAGCATTTGTTTATATATTTCTGCACTGGTTAGGAGATTCCGGGTGTGGTCTTGACTATCCCGCAGGCACATGGTCGCTTCCCGACGTTTCGATAGGATCCCAGGTTGTCTTGGAGGCCCTAGAAGATGATAGCCATTTAGGGGCGCGCACAGTGGGGAAACCCGGACGGGCGGTCTTAGATTTCGTTATATAATATGATATATAACTATGATTCAATAATGTGGGACATTATTGGTTATTAAAGCATTTTATGATAATGAAATGGCTTTAATTTACATTTTCCGGATAGAAGAAGGGAAATGGGATGTTTAATACATTTTCTGGATAGAAGAAAGGAAATAAAATTTGGTAAAGAAAGTTTTGAAATGGGATTAATTGGTAAACATTTGATAAAATGAATTTACCATATATGTATATTCCTAAATAAAGAATTTGGAATTGTGCCATTAGATGATCGATGGGTTTATGTTTTTATTTCTTGAGTAACTGTAGTTGTGACCTCCCACACTTATGCACACACATGTATTTATTTTATTATTTCGTGCTTGGGGTCTAATGGATCTCGACGATCAACCTTGCCTAAGTAGTAGTGTATCGGGGGGGTTCCTTGTTTGGATTTCGCTTTGCGAGACACCCCACGCACGAATAGGGCATAGTGTTGAGAATGGGGAAAGTTAGTCCTTAGTACTTAAGGTTAACTAGAACATCTCACGATATTGCGTTAGGTTGCTGCTAGATTGAGAGGTGAGGAATATTATTGTTATCTGCGAGAGATTTACGCCCTTACCTAGCATGCATTTTAGTCACATGGTAATCATATCAAACCCGGCCCTGACCGGTTTCTATATTACTTGTTTCTGCATATTCTTTGCCGTTACAGGTGCGCTTCCGCATGGACATCTGTATTTACATATTCCATTCCAGTTGTCATGGAGCTACAGCATGTTGCGGATGTTGTAGGATACTTGTAGTAGACGCTCCTTTCTTTTGTACTCTAGTTATGTTCAGTATAGTTATTCGGGCGTGTTTGCCCAAGGTATTGCACTCATTTATAATATTGTAAATATTGATTGTAATACTTAACATGTTATTTGTATTGGTCTGTGCACCGACAGCTTATTCGGTGATTATTTATTGTATTGTCATACTTTATTCATCGATTTTTGATACCCACCGTTTTTACAAATGGGATTGTCGAAGTGTTTTTCTTTTACTTTCAAATTTTTTGTATATGACAATCCGTTTTTCTAAAATGATTGGTGGTTATCTCATACTATTATTTTAAATCGACAGTGATGCTAAGAATGGACCATCTATGATTCCTGTAATTATTGGAATATTAGGCTGGCCACCTATTATTTTAGTAGGCGGGTTGTCACAAAAGTGAGCTTAGAAACTTCGCAGAAGCGATTTCAACTCCAGACGCCCCTTTTTGGAATGAGGCTGTCAATAGTGAAATTGAATCCATCATGCAGGATCATACATGGGAACTAGTTGACCTTCCACCAGGATGTAAGCCTCTTTGATGCAAGTGGATATTCAAGAGATAATTAAAATTTGATGGATCAATTGATAAATACAAAGCTAGAATTGCAGCTAAAGGCTATAGACAAAGGGAAGGATTGGATTACTTTGGCAGTTACTCACCTGTTATGAG
This sequence comes from Sambucus nigra, assembly GCA_949130495.1. Lineage (NCBI taxonomy): Eukaryota > Viridiplantae > Streptophyta > Magnoliopsida > Dipsacales > Adoxaceae > Sambucus > Sambucus nigra. The sequence continues at coordinate 72,288,735 of OX422224.1, forward strand.
AATCACATCCATTCGAATGTTATTAACCGTCGCAGCATTATATCATCTTATGATACATCAAATGGATGTAAAAACTGCCTTCTTAAATGGAGAATTAAATGAAGAGATATACATGGAACAACCAGAAGGGTTTAAGGTTCGAGGAAAAGAAAAGAAAGTGTGTAAACTTGTTAAATCCCTTTGCGGATTAAAACAAGCACCTAAACAATGGCATGAGAAATTTGACAATGTAGTGATCTTAAATGGATTTAAAATAAATAAGTGTGATAAATGTGTATATATTAAAAACATTACAAGTGGCTATGTCCTTGTTTGTCTCCATGTAGATGAGATGCTTTTTATTGGAAATAATAAAGATGTCATTAAATCTACTAAGAAAATCTTGTCCAGTAAATTTGATATGAAAGATATGGGTATTGCTGATGTTATATTTGGAATTAATATTTCTAAAACATCGAAAGGACTTGTTTTGTCTCAATCTCATTATATTGAGAAGGTACTCGATAAGTTCGATAAAGGTAGTGATAGCATCGCGATAATATTTATTGAACCAAATCTTCATTGATATAAAAATGCTGAAAATGGTATATATCAATTATAATATTCTCGTATCATAGGAAGTTTAATGTATGTCAAGAACTGAACTCGTCCAAATATTGCTTACTCAGTTTTAAATTGAGTCGGTATACAAGTAATCCAGGAGAAGTCCATTGGAAAGCCATAATAAGTGTTCATAGATATTTAAGATGTAATCTTAACAATGGATTGCACTACACTATATCCAGTCGTACTTGAAAAATACAGTGATGTTAATTGGATATCTGATTCAAAGGATTCTAAATCCACAAGTGGTTATGTATTTACACTTGGTAGTGCAGTGGTGTCTTAAAAATCCTCAAAACAGACTTGCATTGCTAGGTCAATTATGGAGTCTGAATTTATAGCTCTAGATAAAGCTGGAGAAAAAATAGAATGGCTTTAAAACTTTTGAGAGGATATTCCAATATGGCCAAAACCCGTGCCTGCAATTCGCATACATTGTGATAGTCAATCGAAAGTTGGCAGAGCACAGAGTCATATGTATGATGGTAAGTCTTGATATAAACGTTGAAGACATAATACCGTTAAATAACTTATCTCTAATGGAATAATTTCCATTGATTATATTAAGTGTAAGGACAATATAGCGGGTCCATTAACCAAAGTGTTAAATAGAGAGCAAGTGTAGTGGGACTAAAGCCTACAAAATAAAGAGTTGTCTTGATGGAAACCTTACCTAGCTGGGTGAAGACCCCAAAATCTAGGTTCAAATGGACATTCGAATCTTGGCTGACTCTTTGAAAAGAGCACTACTGAGTTTCAAACTCATACCTATTCCTATGATAAAATAGTGTTGCCTTTAAAGTTAGTAAGGATAAGCTTATCTTTTAATGACTCCTATACTTTGAAAATTCACGTGGGGTATAGTAGGATACTCTTAATGGGAAGTCACCTATGTGAGTGTAAAGGGGCCGCTTCTATGAGAAATTACAAAGGTTGAAATTCTCTAAAGCACCCATGAAACTAGGAATTGTTGAGGGCCAAAATGAACACAACCGAAAGAACTAACATTGTTTAAAAAATTATTATGTGAAGTCTATTGACTTGATTTACATAAAGAACTAAACAATTCAAGAAAACATGTTTACTGATCAGTAAGTAAATCCGATAGCCTCTCACTATTGAAGATTCAAGGACAAAAGCTATCTCTCCCAATACAGGAATTTTTAATAGAACTCTCTTAGTGTGTGCATAGTCATTTATGTTGATCCAACCAATTTTCAATCACGTGGGGGATTGTTAGACTTTATAGGTTTATTTAAGTTGACAAAATTAGATTTTAGTTAACGTTTGGGTCAATTTAATATGTGACCCACACGTCTTTTGAGACGGTTCGAAGTGGTAACACTTTCTCCTCCGCAAGGAGTATAACGTGATATACTCACATGCGAAAAACCATGAATTACTGAATGAGAAATTGTAGCTCAAAGTACCCTCTTTGAACATGGAATTTGATTGAAGTGTTAAGACTAATGTTCTTGTCCCACATAGGACGAATGTGAAAAATGGGTGGAGTATAATATAACCCATTTTGGCTTAAAGACTTGGTTCCCTTGGGGTATCACAACTCTTTGAAGGATGGCTTACTTACATGGGCTTGGGTTGACTTTTAAGTGCAGAAACACATGCGCCCCGCCCACCCAGCCAACCCTACATGATCTGATTTGCCTTGGTTCCTGCTCGTGGGCCTTGGACTTTGTCTTAACTAAGTATAAACTTTTTGGTCCAAATTTTCTTCGGCTTTTTCTTTATTTCTCGGTCCATTTTGTTGTTTTATTTTTTCATTTTTCTGGCCCATTAAATAATTCCATTTTTTTGTTTATTTTTTATTTCCTGAACAGTCAGATGTTCTGTTAAATTCGGTTTATTAACTTCCAACAGTTGATGATTGTTGGGCTGGGCCTTAACCGAAGTTAACCGCCACTTATTTAGTATAAATAAGTGGCCTTCCCTGTCATTGAAAAGAGTTGGAAAAACAGATAAAAAATTAACACTGTCTCATTTCTTTCCATGCATAAGGAGAGTTCTGAATTATTAGTTCACCCGTGGCTTGCAAATTAAAGTGATGCCTTTGCAAGTTGATTGTTGTATCCGTGGAGACTTTAGCCATTGAGTCCGTAGAGCACAATTGCGGAGAAAAAATCTTCTTAAGGTCATAGTGTTTAACACTTTCCTCAATAAAAAAAATTCCATTTTTATTCCTGTCAGTTTCATAAAAATTACAGATTATTTTGCATATTTTAATTTATGTTTATATATCTTGTAAATAAATTATAAAATCATTCTTAATAACAATAAGCATTTTTTTTATAATTTCATTTCTTGTAAATTTGGATTAGTTATTGTAAGTTTTATTTAAAAAATAGTATATATTATGCTTTATAAACACTTTAAGTATAATTTTCATGCTCATTCACATTCTTACATGGGTAAATTAATGGTGAAAGGGCGTTTTTAATACATGTGGTTGTAACTTTTTATACCTTCATTTTTTTCCTTTTGCTATTCGGTCAAACCTTTTGCCATTAACCCGAGGCAAATTTAATTTATCGTAGATAATTCATCTTCCCACTTGCTCGAAGAGACACGAAGAATATCTCTACGAAATGATGGTGTCCTTTTGGTACTTATTATAAAGTTAGGGTGTGTTTGCTTACCAAGATTGAAAATCATTGAAAATAGAAAAATATTTGTGAGAAGTTAAAAAATGAATGTTAGAAATATAATATTGACATGGTCTTAATTTAAAAATTTTCCATGGAAATTAATTCTTTAGGTCTTGATTAACAAATGTTTTCTAAGGAAATTGTAAGACTATGTGAAATATTTTCATAAATATAATTATTATTCTCATAGAATTTTTATAAAATCGGGCACAACAAAACTAAAACTGAACTAACATAAGTTTTCTTCTGTTGAATATAAACGAACGGCAATCAAAAAGACCCTTTGTGTAATCGTAAAGTTAACTCAAGATTTTGCATTATTATAACAACACAATAGCGTCGACAATATAATTACAAAGCGGTCATTTGACGCTATCCCCCAAATAGACTCATTTTAATTCTTAGATCTCGTTAAGATTGGACATTTGTGTCAATTAATTTATCTTGTAGAACAATACACAATTACGAGTTCAGAATGCATAATTCAAGTAAATTGACCCGAGACAACCAACTATCCATTTAACCCTGTCCCAAACCATGTCCTTATCCTTCCCTAACCTGTGTGTGTGTATATATATATGTATACATATATTTTACAATTATATTGAAATAACCTAAACACCCTAATGTGTTTTTAGTTAATAAATAAAACTTACCACTTTTATTTAATTTAAAACTTTGATTGAAACTGTTACACAAATTGAAAAACAGATTTGTGATGATGCTACCGAAATAGAATAAATTAGAATGGGGTGAGAAAAATTAGATAGTGACACAGTATTTCTTCTCGAGGAAACCACCGTGATGGAAAACCACGTGTCCCTAGTCCCAAGACAACTCACACACCCAAGTCCACCATTACCAATTACAAGGTACAGATTACAGTCCTCCAAGTCTATAATGAAATAACCAAGCAAATTCAAACATGTATAACCAGCCTAGTCTAAATTAACCCAACTTGACTGAAAATTAGCCAACCCAATAAACCCAGGTAATAGTGACTCTCACTCACTCACTACACATGCACAACAACACACTCATACCCGAGACCTCGTAAAGTTCTGCAAACCAGAGTTAATTGAAAGATTTGTTTTAATTCAAAACATAAAACTTATCTTGTTAATAAAATGGACTAAACACACACCAGGTTAAGTCTAAATTTAATTAAGAAGAAAACTACCAATCAGTGACTAAGTGAAAGGTAGGTAATGATTCAAGCTCACACTCCTAAATGTGACAACCCGCTCACCAAAATAAGGGGTGGCCAGCCCAATACTCCAATATAACGAAATCATGGATGGAATCATTCTCAACATCATAACAAAAATATAGAGTATCCAGGATAACCACCCAATATTTCAGAAAACGGGTTGCCAAAATTTTTTAATTTAAAAGTAAATAAATGAAAACAAACAACCCAATTCCTGAAAGATAAGGGAAACCCCAAGACATATATAAATAATACAACAAGAATACAATAAAGAGACCGAATATGTAACCGGTCACTAAACTGATACACCAATAATACACAAGTACAATAAGTTAGTTATTACATTTCATTAGACATTTACAAAAGCTTGGGCCTCTTGCTCGAAAAAAAGACATGATCTTAACTAGAATAAAAAAGAAAACGTCTATACCAAATGTATCCCGTAATACCCGCAATGCATCACGGCTCGTCGAAAACATCGGAATAGGAATTCAAATCAAGCATCCTTGCGGCGGAGTACCTGAGCAGAGACAAGATGAATATGCAACAAGAAATGTAACCAGGTCAGGGCCCGGTTCTATATGATTACCAGATGAATAAAGAGTATGACCGTTATGTATGATGAATCATGAAGAAAGAGGAATAAGAAGCAACCTATACAATTTAAAACATAATCTAAGCAGGAACAAAAAATAAGAAGCATTAAACTAAAAACTTTCACCAATTGTGCCAATTATTTCATATATCTTTTCCTTAGCAGGAAGTATATATATATAGAATCACAAGCTTTTGCTCTTTAAGGAAATTTTATCTCAATTTTACCTTTTGTAAAAATCCTTTCCTTATCAGGAAAATAATCATTTTCAAATGCTCTTTGTGGCATTTACATGTGCACTTTGTGGCACTCCATCATGCTCTTATGGCATATCAAATACATCAAGTCCCACTTGATTATGAACTGTTATAATTATATGCATATAACGAATTCTAAGACCGCCCGTCCGGGTTTCCCCACTGTGCGCGCCCCTAAATGACCATCATCTTCCAGGGCCTATCATTAGACAACCTGGGCACCTATTTCGCAAGACGTCGGGAAGCGGCCATGAGCCTGCGGGGTAGTCAAGACCACACCCAGAATCTCCTACCCATCGCAGAAAAATATACAACAATAAGCGCTCCCATGGCCTAGGACTATATCCACCCTGCATTCATTAGCCAGGGGGCTTCACCTCACGTGTGGACTTCCCTTATGATGTCATTTAGGGAGGTGTGTTTAAACCATTTTATTTATCATATCAAAATCAAGTAAACCATTATTTACCGGTTTCATGATTAAGTAAATTATCATTTACTAATATCAATACCATTACCATTCATTTCCATTCCACGTATATGTTTCATTTTATTCGAAACCGTTATTATTTACTTTTGTAAATAATCTAACTTACTATCCAGAGTCATACGATAGTTTATATCAACACTACAACCTCAAAGGAGTAAATAAACTCTTTATCATCTCCCAAGCATTTTTGGATGTTATTTTAAAACCCCAAGGTTATCATCTTTCGAAGGAATGAAACAACTTTCAATTTATTCTCCAAACTCACCTTTATGGCGTTATGATGAACCACCAAGGTTAACATAGCTCAATCGAACTTTTAAAATCTCCCAACATTCTTATGGGGTGGTAATATAAACCATCAAAACTAGTATAGCTTAATTAAGCTTCTAAAGTCTCCCAGACATGACACTACATCTCCTAGTTTATATACAAATCAACTAGAAGGAAAAGTGCCCTAACTTCAATAGGCATAACCCCGAAAAAGTCCCCACAAAACCCATTCCTAATGTAGGGCGCACAACTAACTCATCTCACACTCTAGGACTCTAAGTTTACTTCATTCAAGAAGGTTCCTAATCCCTATATTTAAAGAAAACAATTGGAATTGAGTTATAAAATTAACTCAAAAACAGCAGGAAAACGAATCGATTCGCCCAAAAAGAGAATCGGTGCGGACTACTAAACCAACTTTCTGCAATTGACCGAATCGATTCGGCCATAACCCGAATCGATTCGGGTTATGCAGACCTGCAAATTTCTCTTAGCGAATTGATTCGCCCAAAGGGATGAATCGATTCGGACCTGCAAATTTGCCAAAAATGGCTACGAAGGGTTATAAACCCTAATTTCTCCAAACTCCAACTCTCTCCATTTATACACATCCAGCAACAATAATCTACCCCAAAACATCCTACATGGTTAATAACAACTATAACCCAAAATTTCATCATCAAAAACTAAGATTAGGGCTTAAATCCCATAAATTCCACATTTCAACCATAAATGTAAATACACAACTATCATACAATTTATGCACCTTAAATCACATATTAGCAAGTAGAAAACTTGCCTTAGGGTTGATATCTCAGATTTGTTTGGAGAAGAAGTAATCCCAAATCCTCCATCTTCAAATCTCTCTCTCATTTCTCCATTTCTCTTCTTCTTTCTTTCTCTCTTTGTCTCTCTATGTTCAAGACATAAAATGGGGAAAAAAATAAGGGATTTAGAAGACTAAAATCGTGGCTTAACATAATTCTCCCAACTTAAGTGGTTAATACCACATTAAAATGACTCGCAAATACGCATATAAGCTAAAACCAGGTAAAAGTGCCCGAAACACAAAATACAGTATGGCACTTATTTTGACTGTCTCGCACCTTCCGAGACTAACTACACCCTCTAAATTGGCATCCGAAATTTTTATAAATTATTTCAAGTTCCAAAATCATTTAAACTAAAAGTCCATTTAAAATACATGACACTACTGACATGCAACCTGATGTTATTTACTTTCACATACAGTAAATATGCATCAATCTAGTAAATATTAACTTTCAATTCATTAAATTAATATTTACTCCAGTCCCCACATTTTATATAATTTCCTTATGCGTTAAAATTAGTATAAAATGAACCTCCCAGAATCGAGGGTTGTTACATACTCCCCCCCTTAAGAGGGAATTTTGCCCCCAAAATTCGGGCATACCCAAATCTGATAAGGGTATACTACTCTAAACTAGGATTCTACCATCCTAAACAAACTCCTCGTTATTGTAACGTCCCAAATGGACTCGGACTAAGGTCGACCCTGTCGATCTCAGTCAATCATCTTTTGTTCTCTCGTAGCACAAGGCACTCTTCACTAACTATCTGTGCTAGCTTCCTACGGCGGAACACGATGCCCACATGACTCGGCACAATTTGCCAAATCCTCAGAATTATGTTACATCTCACCTCGGGGCATCCATACCGACTCTAAGTGGCTTAGCCCTAACGCTACTCAGCTATCCCCCGCATCGACGTATCTCATCAAGGCGTATGGCTTAAAAGCCAAATCTCTAAAGAAATGTTCCGAGACCACTCCAAGTCCAAGGAACATATTACCCATTGGTTCCATCCATCGAGCATACGAATTACTCAACTGACCACGCTAGGCCACTCACGGTACCATGCCTTAGGAAATGATCCATAAGACGACTCCAAAACCTAATGGTTGCACGAAAACCTCCATCCATACCATTACTGCTCCCATCTACTAGGTATACTAAGGAGCACGTTCGTAATATGCCTTTCGGCATAAGTAAATTTCCTCCCTTTCATCCATCCACTTTAGGGTGGTAGGATATACGCCATTTCCATACGGTTCCCATTACTTCGTGGAAACTTTTGCTAAACCTTCGACACGAATATCTAGTCTCGGTCCACCCTATTATAATAGGCACCTCCCACGGTTTTACTATTCCTCCATCGAGAACGGGGCATACTCTTCTACAAGTAGCCCGTCCATAATGGCCGAGAATGCAACAGTTTGATCAAACGATTAACCATTTTCCCAAATGGGATCATGACCAGTTCGATGCCGGTAGTTCCATGCAGACGTCTATGAATACCCTTCTTCGTTCCACTACTACTCTCTTTACACGAGTAGGTGAAATGGTCAATCACAGACATAAACGCTCTTACTACCGAGTCTTCCTATTCATTCTCATTCTACTTGGCCTTCCATGCCATTACCATTATCTCTGACGAGTTCTCTACTCGACACGTCCACTACCCCAATCGCATTTCCTTAGCGAATGAGAAAATATCCAACCACTAGTTCTTCTGAACTCCGAGCACCAACTCGATTCCTCCCACAACATATTGCAACAACTTGTTGCTTACGAGAAGGACCAAATTTCCTGCCGAGGAAGTAGTGCCTTATCTATTTAAGGTGATCACTACCACGATAAATCTTAATTCAAGCACAGGAATTTACTTTCCACAAGTTTAAGCTTGTGCGACGCATAAACAGTGAGTCTATGTCCTATTATTATTACTCCCCAATCCTGGCAGAGCTTACTCATTAAACTCACTCTCGAGCTTACAATCATGGCTCAGGAGTGAGGATCCACCCGTCCTTATTAACTCCCCGGAAATGAAGTTACCAACGTAACATTATTTCTAGGAAATGCCTCATCTCCTTCGGCCGAACCTAACAAACCTCTCGAGACCCCATAATCTCGTTCCTAAGGGATCTAATCTCTTATAGAGTTAACCCACAACTTATTCGTGGTCAACTCCCTAACGCTTTTCTAAACTAACACCACCTACCCTCAAGGTCTTACATCCTAAAAATCCTAGGGTCTATCTATATATATCCTGACTAAATCGTAAGCATATAATACTAAATATATCCCTAGTGCCCAAGACCTTACTTAACTTCCGACATTCGCTCGGGTTCATGCCTGGGACGTCTCGCCGAAGCGAAATCCAAACAAGGAACCCTCCCGTTACACTACTACCTCGCATTATCGGTTATTTAGATGTGACGGTCTAAGACACATGATCGGGATCGGTACAATTCTACTTTACAATTCTACTAATAAGATTCTACTTCTAGACTTTACCTTAGCATTCTATATATGAAATAAGAGAAAGGAAATATGGCATCTCTCCACTCCCAACGTCGTTAAGGTTCACGCGTGGAGCGTCCCGCAAAAGCGGAATCCAAACAAGGAACCCCTCCTATGCATTACTGCTTAACTTTGTTGGTCGTGGAGATAAGTCATAGCATCTACACCCAATTCAAGTAAACAATGGAACACTCAAACCGAGTAACACATATGACACCTATACATTTAAAAATATTATCACTCGCTTCATAACGAGTGAAGAAAAGATAGAACTTCCATACCATGGAAGTCATATAATTACCCTTCTATAATAGCGTAAATACTACTACAAGCTCAATATACACACCCGAGTCTATCGTAGACACAATACTACTAAATCTTATCCTAAGGAATAAACACTACCCACCTATAAGGTAGAATTCCCTCCACAATTTGCCAAGCACTCCAGGTCAATACTAATGGTTCTCAGACTCCATATTCGAGCCTTACACATACCAACATTATCTCCACCAACTCACGGACTAGGCACTTTACTCTTGCCCTTGCTCTCCACTCAATGAAGTTTAAAATGAGTGGTTCTACACTCCACATCATAGCCGTTATTCCGACTCTGGCCGCCAATAATTGTCCATGCAACCCCTCTTACTTTCTCAGTAAAAGAGGACACGCTCTTGGCCTCCTCTTCCTCAGTTTAATGAAACTTCCCCAGGTGGGTGTCCACCGATGGGGTTTCACGATTCTTACTCCATCAGAAGTGTTAACAACACCTATTTTGGAGCCTAACACTTCATGGTGCATGATCTCGTCTCCCTAACTGTACAACACCTTATTCGCCATTGGTCTTTAACCGAACATTTTGTGAACATTCGAGAATACACCTTCTCCTCAGTCCAATTATCCCCGAGAAACTCGCCATTGCAAGTATCCACCGGGCTTCTCTATGGGCCAAACTTCTGGCACCCACGAATATAGTGACCACATTTTCACCTCCTCAACACTTCTTCTACGGGTGAAGGATTTTCCTCCATTCTACTACAGGGCACTTCTCCACTTCAATATAACATCGCGTGAATTCTCAAGTTTAGTACCACTTCCTACTTCTAGCGGTACTTGGGAAACTACATCAATCGAAATTTGCAGTCGTAATAGCAAGACAAAAAAGTGCTACAAAAAGGGAGCGGCCTCTAAAGCGGTCCTCACCCTAGACCACAACTTACAGTTCTCCACAAACCTTCCCATAACGCCCTTCTTCTATCGACCCATTATTCTCACACGAATACGAAAAAGATTTTATAGATTCTACCTCATGGTAGAAGAACGAAATCTCACAAGAGAAATCAATGATCTTAATCCTAAGGCTTTACATCAAATCAAGAGCAACGCTGAAAACTTAAGGCGTCCACACAGATTCCTAAGGACACTAGAACCTGATGCTCTGATACCATCTGTGACAACCCGCACACCAAAATAAGGGGTGGCCAGCCCAACACTCCAATATAACGGAATCATGGATGGAATCATTCTCAGCATCATAACAAAAATATAGAGTATCCAGGATAACCACCCAATATTTTAGAAAACGGGTTGCCAAAATTTTTTAATTTGAAAGTAAATAAATGAAAACAAACAACCCAATTCCTGAAAGATAAGGGAAACCCCAAGACATATATAAATAATACAACAAGAATACAATAAAGAGACCGAATATGTAACGGGTCACTAAACTGATACATCAATAATACACAAGTACAATAAGTTACTTATTACATTTCATTAGACATTTACAAAAGCTTGGGCCTCTTGCCCGAAAAAAAAGACCTGATCTTAACTAGAATAAAAAAGAAAACGTCTATACCAAATGTATCCCGTAATACCCGCAATGCATCACGGCTCGTCGAAAACATTGGAATAGGAATTCAAATGAGGCATCCTTGCGGCGGAGTACCTGAGCAGAGACAAGATGAATATGCAACAAGAAATGTAACCAGGTCAGGGCCCGGTTCTATATGATTACCAGATGAATAAAGAGTATGACCGTTATGTATGATGAATCATGAAGAAAGAGGAATAAGAAGCAACCTATACAATTTAAAACATAAGCTAAGCAGGAACAAAAAATAAGAAGCATTAAACTAAAAACTTTCACCAATTGTGCCAATTATTTCATATATCTTTTCCTTAGCAGGAAGTATATATATATAGAATCACAAGCTTTTTCTCTTTAAGTAAATTTTATCTCAATTTTACCTTTTGTAAAAATCCTTTCCTTATCAGGAAAATAATCATTTTCAAATGATCTTTGTGGCATTTACATGTGAACTTTGTGGCACTCCATCATGCTCTTATGGCATATCAAATACATCAAGTCCCACTTGATTATGAACTGTTATAATTATATGCATATAACAAATTCTAAGACCGCCCGTCCGGGTTTCCCCACTGCGCGCGCCCCTAAATGACCATCATCTTCCAGGGCCTATCATTAGACAACCTGGGCACCTATATCGCAAGACGTCGGGAAGCGGCCATGAGCCTGCGGGGTAGTCAAGACCACACCCGAAATCTCCTACCCATCGCAGAAAAATATACAACAATAAGCGCTCCCATGGCCTAGGACTATATCCACCCTGCATTCATTAGCCAGGGGCTTCACCTCACGTGCGGACTTCCCTTATGATGTCATTTAGGGAGGTGTGTTTAAACCATTTTATTTATCATATCAAAATCAAGTAAACCATTATTTACCGGTTTCATGATTAAGTAAATTATCATTTACTAATATCAATACCATTACCATTCATTTCCATTCCACATATATGTTTCATTTTATTCGAAACCGTTATTATTTACTTTTGTAAATAATCTAACTTACTATCCAGAGTCATACGATAGTTTATATCAACACTACAACCTCAAAGGAGTAAATAAACTCTTCATCATCTCCCAAGCATTTTTGGATGTTATTTTAAAACCCCAAGGTTATCATCTTTCGAAGGAATGAAACAACTTTCAATTTATTCTCCAAACTCACCTTTATGGCGTTATGATGAACCACCAAGATTAACATAGCTCAATCGAACTTTTAAAATCTCCCAACATTCTTATGGGGTGGTAATGTAAACCATCAAAACTAGTATAGCTTAATTAAGCTTCTAAAGTCTCCCGGACATGACACTACATCTCCTAGTTTATATACAAATCAACTAGAAGGAAAAGTGCCCTAAATTCAATAGGCATAACCCCGGAAAAGTCCCCACAAAACCCATTCCTAATGTAGGGCACACAACTAACTCATCTCACACTCTAGGACTCTAAGTTTACTTCATTCAAGAAGGTTCCTAATCCCTATATTTAAAGAAAAGAATTGGAATTGAGTTATAAAATTAACTCAAAAACAGCAGGAAAACGAATCGATTCGCCCAAGGGCCGAATCGATTCGCCCTAGCGAATTGATTCGCCCAAAAAGCGAATCGGTTCAGACAACTAAACCAACTTTCTGCAATTGATCGAATCGATTCGGCCTTAACCCGAATCGATTCGGGTTATGCAGACCTGCAAATTTCCCTTAGCGAATCGATTCGCCCAAAGGGCCGAATCGATTCGGACCTGCAAATTTGTCAAAAATGGCTACGAAGGGTTATAAACCCTAATTTCTCCAAACTCCAACTCTCTCCATTTATACACATCCAGCAACAATAATCTACCGCAAAACATCCTACATGGTTAATAACAACTATAACCCAAAATTTCATCATCAAAAACTAAGATTAGGGTTTTAATCCCATAAATTCCACATTTCAACCATAAATGTAAATAAACAACTATCATACAATTTATGCACCTTAAATCACATATTAGCAAGTAGAAAACTTGCCTTAGGGTTGATATCTCAGATTTGTTTGGAGAAGAAGCAATCCCAAATCCTCCATCTTCAACTCTCTCTCTCATTTCTCCATTTCTCTTCTTCTTTCTTTCTCTCTTTGTCTCTCTATGTTCAAGACATAAAATGGGGAAAAAAATAAGGGATTTAGAAGACTAAAATCGTGGCTTAACATAATTCTCCCAACTTAAGTGGTTAATACCACATTAAAATGACTCGCAAATACGCATATAAGCTAAAACCAGGTAAAAGTGCCCGAAACACAAAATACAATATGGCACTTATTTTGACTGTCTCGCACCTTCCGAGACTAACTACACCCTCTAAACTGGCATCCGGAAATTTTATAAATTATTTCGAGTTCCAAAATCATTTAAACTAAAAGTCCATTTAAAATACATGACACTACTGACATGCAACCTGATGTTATTTACTTTCACATACAGTAAATATGCATCAATCTAGTAAATATTAACTTTCAATTCATTAAATTAATATTTACTCCAGTCCCCACATTTTATATAATTTCCTTATGCGGTAAAACTAGTATAAAATGAGCCTCCCAGAATCGAGGGTTGTTACACTAAACAAGTTTTTGCATAACCAAAACAAACACTCAAAATAATTTATTTTTAAAAAAAATGTTTTAATCAGTTGAACAAAATGAAGATACCCACAATAATAATCTTAGAAGACAAATATACCCACACATGATAAACACACAGTGGGATAAATAAACAAGTTAAATCAATGAGTTTAACCAGGTGAGTTTAAAACAGTGAGTTAAGACCAGTTAAAGACAAGATAAGGTTAAGCCCAATATCAGTCCAAGAATAGTCAAATATTAGTCCAAGTTTAAAGGTCCAAAATTAGTCCGAGTTAAGTCTGAGTTGGTCCGATTAAACACACACGAGTTGCAGACTGAGTTATTACCAAGTGAAAATAGATTTTAAACCCTGAGTAAAACAACGAGTTATACTGAGTTAAACCAAGATAAACTGAATTTAAGCCGAGTTAAAAAATTGAGTTCAAGACCTAGTTTAACACAATGAGATTAGACCCAAAATACACACACCACAAAAACAAATGTACACCGTACCAGATCTGAAATAGGAATAGCACCAAACAAAAATGTATATGTATATATATATGTGTGTGTGTGTGTGTGTGTGTGTGTGTGTAATTATATATCAGTATATATGTATATATAAATATAAATATAAATATATATCGTATATATAGAGAGAAAAAGAGGGACGCACGGTATAAGCCAAACAACCCAAAAGATTGAGAGAAAGAGAGCAAGCCAAACTATGGAACCGAGATCCAAACATAAAAAAATTCCTCACACGATCTGCGAAAACCACACCAAGAAAGCAACACAAATAGAAACCCAACTCATCATAGGTACAATCCTCTTAAGATTGTACCAACCAAAACCCGAAATCAGTACACGATAGAAAATTAGCCAAACCTTTTGAATCTCAAACCCAAAAAGGTGTATGGATTTATATAAATAACCAACACAAACTCTCAAGATATAAAGGCTGAAATTTGGGAAAATGTAGAGAGAGAAAGAGATGATAAGAATGTTGGCTGAGAAAAACCAATAAACCCTAAACTGTCGAAAGCCTCTTCGCATGAATTATATACCCAGATCATAACGACACTGGTTTGTAAATAAGAAATACACACCAACAAGGGTGAAACCGACCATTCACACAGGCGGTAGAGGACACAAGGGGAAACATAAATGCCTGAGGCAAAGAAGACAGTTAGCATCGAAGATAAGGGATAAGAGGGGTAAAGCCTCCAATGATAGACTAGACAGTTGACCAGTCCATGCGTGGTCAAGTCACGTGGATTCAACCTCCAACCCCTATTAGACAACAAGGTTGCAAAACGGATCAAGGGAGAAAGCACAAGGAGACATCATCCAACCCGTGAAACACACACAAAGAATCTCAGCCATTTTATATTTGATGAAACATTTACTTAAACAAAATTGATTTTTGTTTAAAAGAATAAATGTTTAAACTCTTTAAAACAGTAAGCCAATAAAAAAATATAAAGATATTACAAAATACAAAACTGATTTATAAATAGATTTAAGATATAAAAAAATATATGTTTAAATAAATTATACAAACTATTAACATATTATCTATCTATAGGGCACACATAAAATGTTGCAATAAAGTCCCAAAATTGAGACAATCAAGAAGGGCAATTTCAATCTTCCCCTTTGACCAATTTTGAGACAAACAAAACTTTGAGACAAGATACATAACTCAACTAACTACATTTTGAGTCCTAACCAAATACATAACTCAACTAACAACATTTTGAGTCCTAACCAAATACATAACTCAACTAACAATATTTTTCCTAAAAGACCAGATACGACACAAAAAGCCTCATATTCTCCCCGTGTTTGTCTCAGAGGGACAAAGGGAAAAAACTAAAATAAAATCATGTAGGAAAAGCACACACAACAATAGACATTCTTAGAGTTCCAAATCTATGATTATCCAATGGTTTAGTAAATAAATTTGCAAGTTGATCTTTAGTATTTAAATACTCTATGCATATTTCCTTTTTCTCAACAAGTTCCCTAATAAAGTGTTCACGCATTTTGATGTGTTTAGTTTGTGAGTGAAAAAATGGATTTTTTGAAATACTAATGGCACTTTGATTATCACATGAAATGAGTGCAGTAGGTACAATTATACCATAGCCATTTAACATTTGTTTGATCCACAAAAGCTGAGTAACACAACTATCGATTGCGATGTACTCGACTTCGGCGGAGGAAAGAGAGACACAATTATGCTTTTTAGATGACCAAGAGACTAGGTTGTGTCCTAAGTAAAAGCATCCACCAAAAGTGCTTTTACTATCATCGGCACACCTAGCTCAATCAGCATCCGTATACCCAATTATTTTAGAATTTGTGTCGAAAGTATACATAATAACAAAACTTAAAGTACCACTAATATATTTCAGTATGCGCTTAACCGCAAGCACGGGAGATTCTTTCGATTCACATTGATATCTAGCGCAAACGCACACTATGCATTATATCAGGTCTACAAGCCGTTAAATAAAGAAGGCTACCAATCATACTACGATAAAGTGTAACTTCAACCTTTTTACATGATAAATCTTTGAAAAGCTTAGTTGTGGAACTCATAGGCGTCCTAGCAATTTTTGCATTTGTTAGCACAAAACGCTGAACTAATTCACTTGCATATTTAGTTTGGGATATAAAAATGCAGTCCAATTTTTGAGAAACTTGTAAACCCAAGAAAAATTGTTACTCACCCATCATAGACATTTGAAAATATGATTTTATAATGTTAGCAAACATTTCAGCCTCTTGAGGAGATGTAGACCCAAAAACAATGCCATCAACATATATTTGAGCAATAAGCAAATATGTTGTATTTCTTTTAACAAACATTGTTAGGTCTACTCCCCCTCGATTGATGCCGTGGGTTAAAAGAAAACAAGTAAGACGCTCATACCAACTACGAGGGGCTTGTTTGAGCCCATAATGAGCTTCTTTAATCTAAAAACATAATCCGAAAGCAAAGGATAAACAAAACTCTTAGGTTGTTCAACATACACTTCTTCATTTAAAACCCATTCAAAAATACAGATTTTACGTCCATTTCGTATAATTTAAATTTTAAATGAAATGAAACGGCAAGTAAAAGTCTAATAGACTCTATTGTAGCAACCGGGGAAAATGTATCATCAACATCAATCCCATTAATTTGAGAGTACCCTTGGGCTACTAGTCTAGCTTTATTACGCAAAACATTATCGGTTTCATCACATTTATTTTTAAATATCCTCTTAGTTCCAATAACAATAGTATGAGTAGGACGAGGAACTAAATACCACACATCATGGATCTTAAACTGACCCAACTCTTCTTGCATGGAAAGGAGCCAAGATTCATCAATGAGAGCATCTTTTATTTTTTAGGTTCAATTTAGGTTCAACTAGAGAGACAAAAGAAGACTTCAAGGCATTCAAAGTTTGAGCTCTAATTTTAATAGGTTCTTTAACATTTCCCAAAATGTTCTTTTTAGGATGATTTGCCCTTACCCAATTTAGGACATCAAGGTCTTCCGGTGGAAGGGAGTCTGAGTCACTATCCGTTGATTGTTTTGGTAAATCATTTGAAGAACTATTTTCAACGGGTAATGATTCTGGGCTATCTTCTACCAAAGGGGAAACACAATCATTTATCACAACATTAATGGATTCTATAATAGACTTAGCTTTTAAATTATAAACTCTATAAGCCCGACTATTTTGGGAGTATCCTAAAAACACATCCTTGTCTCATCTAATATCAAATTTAGACAGGTGTTCACGGTCTTTACACACAGAACATTCACTACCAAAGACCCTAAAATATTTAAAATTGGGTTGTCTACGATACCATAATTCATAGGGGTTTTGTTTAGTATTTTTCCTTAATGAACCCTATTGATTATCTGATACCATGTTTGAGTAGCTTCAACCCAAAAATATTTTGGAAATTTCTTAGCATGAATCAAAACACGAGCCATTTCTTGAATGGTTCAATTTTTTCTTTCAACAATACCATTTTCTTGGGGTGTCTTAGGAGCAATAAACTCATGTTGATTCCCATTCCCAATAAAATAGTCAATTACACCCGTTGCTTTAAATTCCACTCCTTTATTACAACGAATACGAATGATTTGAGTGTCTTTCTAATTTTTTATTTATAGAAAAATTTTCAAAAAAAGATTAAATCTGTTTGATTTTTCTTTCATAAAAGCAACCCAAGTAAATCTAGTGAAGTCATCAACAATAACAAGAATATAGGAATTACCGCATAAACTAATTGTCCTAGAAGGACCCATTAAATCCATATGTAACAATTCCAAAGGAAGCGAAGTAAACATATCAGTCATTTTCTTATGTGGGGCCTTATGAATTTTACCAATCTGACATGAACCAAAAATAGAGTGTTTAACTTTGGTTATTTTGGGTACACCACGAACACGATTTTGACTAGTTAATTTGGACAAACTATCATAGTTTAAATGTCCTAATCTTTCATGCCACAAGTCTAAATCACTCAACCTAGATGACAACCAATTTTCAGATTCATGTTCATGCTTAACCGCATAGAATTTGTCTAGATTCCTAGTAACACATAAAATGAGATTCCCATTTGGGTATAAAATCTTACAATTAGATTTGGAGAAATTAACAGCATGATCGATGTCAATAAATTGACTAATACTTAATACCTTTACTTTTAAACCTTCAACAAGTAAAACTTCCTCTAAGTTAGGGAGCCCATCTATCTCAATCGACCCTTTGCCTATGATGTGGGACATCTTTGCATCACCAAAAGTTACAACACCACCAACAAAAGATTTTAAGGTGGTAAATTTGGATTTGTCCCCCATCATATGTCTAGAGCAACCAGAATATAAATACCATTGAGAATTTTTATTATGAGCATTTTTATTACGAGCATTTAGTGCTGATAAAACGACATTGCATCTCAATGAGTCATTTGATTCAGATTTTTTTAACCCAATAAGCCTTAGTTTTCTCAAAAAACAGTTTTTGTTTGATAAGGCTGCTTGTTGGACAGATTAGGCTTCTTAACAGATTCAGTTTTACCCTAAAATCGGACTGGCCTGTTTTGAGTTTGCAATTTTTTATAGCAGAATTCAATCAAGTGACCATTTTTATGACAAAAATCACAACAAATGTTTTTCCTATAAACAGGTTTGGTCGGGATAACATGTTTATGGGGTGGTCTGGTGTTAACCATATTTGCCTTTCTAAAAGAAAACGATTCTAAATTACCCAATTTAGCGCAAAATCCACATTGAAAAGTGAGCTTAGTGGTTTAAAATTTCTTTCCATATTCAGTTTGCCTGAATTTGCCTAAATTAGGTCCATTTTGTCCTAATTTCTTAAAACATAATTTTGCCAAATGTCCAATTTTGTAAAAAAAAAATTGCATTTAAAGACAGGTTTAGAAGAGGTACAACAACCCTCATTTTTAACATGTTTGTATGAAAACCTAATTTCATTAGACTCGGAAAATTGTTCTTTTGAATTAACAAAATTGGTTACATCAAACTCTTCACCCTCAAATACAAGCCCTTTTGTTGGAACAAAATCAGAATAAGAATTGGTTGGGTCATAGCAAATATTTTTATTAATAGTTTTGACTGCATTACCATCATTCCAAAAACTATTTAACTTTTTGAAGGTGATCCCTAGTTCCTTTTTACATTCATCATATTTATTCAAAAAAGCCTTAAGTTCAATTTGAGAATCATCATATTTTAAATAAAATTTCCTTATTTTTAGTCTCAAGAGAGTGATTCAAACCAGTTAGCATAGCAGTCCTCTTTTCAAATAAACAATATCGTTTTCCAATTCTTCTATGTGAACAGCAGATTCTTCAGACATAAGTCTGATTTGACTATTTAAAGCATCAATTTTAGCTAATAGTCTAGAATTACCCTCACCTAAGTGTCTGTTTTTATCAAGTGTGTCATTTTCGGAAATATCAAACACACACTCTTCAACATTTGCAGTAACCGTAGGCATATCAAATTCATCTAAATCAGCATAAATATTTCCAATGTCAAAAACAGAAGCCGTGACAGTGGGGTGATTTTGAGCAGGAAAGATGTGAGATAAATTTACAAAGTCTAAATCACAATTATCATCACACAAATTAGAAAGATCAGATAGACTAGATAAATTATCTAAGATGTCCTCCGATATGATAGTACGTGCAGAAGTAAATGCCATAATATTATCAAAAGTTTATTCATTATCACTATCAGAGCAATCAGCCCATGTTTTGGACAAATGTGCTTTATTTGAAGGTTTCCATTTAGATTTAGAAAAGAACTTATCAGCATAGTGGCCATATTCATTACACTTACGGCACTGAATATGGCTCAAATGCTTTTTAGGTCGAGATTTTTCAAAGCTTTTCTTCTCAAAATATTTTTCACGGGGTCTATTGGAATAACTAGGTTGGACTTGCTTTGATGCAAATTTATTCCTAAATTTCACAAATTTCTTATAGAGTTTAGTCAAGAGAGTAATTTCATTATCTAAAGAATAAAAACAAATTTCAGATTCATTCACATTAGATAAGGAGGATAAGAAAGCCAAACAATTTTCACTAGTTCTAAAATTAAGCACATTTTGAGTTTTAGTGTGTGCAGGTGTTAACCTTTTGCTCATCTCTTAAAGTATTTTTATATTCATAAGTTTTAAGTTTACTACACAAGAGATGAGGTGTATAGCTATTCAAATTATCAGCTATAGTGTGGGCAATTAAATCAAAACTCTTAGGAAGAGACCAAAGGATTTTATCACATATTTCAGAGTCGGCATAAATGATACCATTAGCATGTGACTGATTTACAACATCTTGCAATTTTAAATAAAAGTCATCAAATTTTTCATTATCTTAAATTTAGAAAGAATCATAAAGTCTAACTAGCATTTGGGACTTGACCCTTTTAACTATAGAGTCTCCTTCATGGGTAGTCATTAAAATGTCCCAAGCCTCTTTAGATGTAGTGCAGGCTAAAATTGTTTTAAATTCAGTTGCACCCATCACTTGGAAAATAGCCTTTTTGCCTTTGTTATTAGACTGTGAGCATTGTTTTTCCTCTTTGGTCCATTCTGAAAGGGGTTTTTGAATAAAAATTTTAGCGTCATCATCACTAGGTCTAGTATGCACAGAAAAACCAGTTTCAACCGTATCCCATACCTCATCTCCCAAGTGTTGGAGGTGCGCAATCATTCTTAGTTTCCAGGAAGTGAAGATGTCACCATTAAACATGGGAGGACGTACGGAAGACCCATTATGGTCACCCATATTAAAAAATTGAATACTTCAAAATAAAAAAAAGTTCAGGATCTTTGCGGAATAAAACTTATAAAAACCGAGTCCTGAAGCTTTGATACCACTTGAAATAACCTAAACACCCTAACGTGTTTTTAGTTAATAAATAAAACTTAACACTTTTATTTAATTTAAAACTTTGATTGAAATTATTACACAAATTGAAAAACAGATTTGTGATGATGCTACTTAATAGAATAAATTAGAATGGGGTGAGAAAAAGTAGATACTGACACAATATTTGTTCTCGAGGAAACCACCGTGGTGGAAAACCCCGTGTCCCTAGTCCTAGGACAACTCGCACACCCAAGTCCACTATTACCAATTACAAGTAATAGATTACAGTCCTCAAAGTCTACAATGAAATAACCAAGAAAATACAAACCCGTATAACCAACCTAGTCTAAATCAACCCAACTTGACTGAAAAATAGTCAACCCAATAAACCCAGAAAATAGTGACTATCACTCACTCACTACACATGCACAACAACACACTCTAAACCAAGACCCCGTGAAGTTGTGCAAAATAGAGTTAATTGAAAGATTTGTTTTAATTCAAAACATAAAAATTATCTGTTAATAAAATCGACTAAACACACACCAGGTTAAGTCGAAATTTAATTAACAAGAAAACTACCAATCAGTGACTAAGTGAAAGGTAGGTAATTATTCAAACTCACACTCCTAAATAGGTTTTTTCACAAGCCAAAACAAACACTCCAACTAATCTGATTTATTTAAAAAATGTTTTAACCAGTTCACCAAAATCAGGATACCCACAAGAATAATCTTAGAAGCCAAATATACCCACACGTGATAAACGCACGTTGAGATAAATAAACAAGTTAAATCGATGAGTTTGACCAGGTGAGTTTAAAACAGTGAGTTAAGACCAGTTAAAGCCAAGATAAGGTTGTCCAATATTAGTTCAAGAATAGTCCAAGTTTAAAGGTCCAAAATTAGTCCGAGTTGGTTCGAGTAAACACACACGCGTTACAGACTGAGTTATTACCGAGTTAAAATAGATTTTAAACACTGAGTTAAAACAATGAGTTATACTGAGTTAAACCGAGTAAACTGAGTTTAAGCCGAGTTAAAATAATTAAGTTCAAGACCTAGTTTAACACACTGATATTATACCCAAAATACACACACAAAAAAAACGTACACCATACCAGATCTGAAATAAGAATAGCACCAAGCAAATACATATATATATATATATATATATATATATATATATATATATATATATATATATATATATATATATCGTATCTATAGACAGAGAAAGTGGGACTCACAGTATAAGCTAAACAACCCAAAAGATCGAGAGAAAGAGAGCAAGCCAAAGTGTGGAACCGAGATCCAAACACAAAAAAAATTCCTCACACGATTTGAGAAAACCTTACCAAGCTAGCAACACAAATGGAAACCGAACTCATCGTAGGTACAGTCCCCTTAAGATCAGACCAACCAAAACCCGAAATCAGTACACGATTGAAAATCAGCCAAACCTTTTGAGTCTCAAACCCGAAAAGGTGTATGGATTTATATAAAGATCCAACACAAACTCTCAAAATATAAAGGCTAAAATTTGTGAAAATGTAGAGAGAGAAAGAGAGGATAAAAATGTTGGTTGTGAAAAACACATAAACCCTAAAACTGTCAAAAGCCTCATCACATGAATTATATATCCAACTCATAATGGCACTGGTTTGTAAATATTAAACACACACCAACAGGGGTGAAACCGACCATTCACACAGGCGACAGAGGACATAAGGGGAAACGTAAATTCCCGGGGTAAAGGTGACATTTAGCATCATAGATAAGGGGTAAGACGGGTAAAACCTCAAACGATCTACTGGACAGTTGACCAGTCGACGCGTGGTCAACTCACGTGGATTCAACCTCCAACCCCTATCGGACAACAAGGGTGAAACACTGATCAAGGGAGAAAGCACAAGGAGTCATCATCCAACCGGTGAAACACACACAAAGAATCTCAGCCATTTAATATTTGATGAAACATTTACTTAAACAAAATTGATTTTTGTTTAAAAGAATAAATGTTTAAACTCTTTAAAACAATAATCCAATTAAAAAAATATAAAGATATTACAAAATACAAAACTGATTTATAAATAGATTTAAGATATATAAAAATATATGTTTAAATAAATTATAAAAACTAATAACATATTATCTATCTATAGGGCACACATAAAATGTTGCAATAAAGTCTCAAAATTGAGAAAATCAAGAAAGGCAATTTCAATCTTCCCGTTTGGCCAATTTTGAGACAAACAAGACTTTGAGACAAGATACATAACTCAACTAACTACATTTTGAGTCCTAACCAAATTCATAACTCAACTAACAACATTTTGAGTCCTAACCAAATGCATAACTCAACTAACAACATTTTTTCTAAAAGACGAGATACGACACAAAAAGCCTCATATTCTCCCCGTGTTTGTCTCAGAGGGACAAAGGGAAAAAACTAAAATAAAATCATGTAGGAAAAGCACACACAACAATAGACATTCTTAGAGTTCCAAATCTATGATTATCCAATGGTTTAGTAAATAAATTTGCAAGTTGATCTTTAGTATTTAAATACTCTATGCATATTTCATTTTTCTCAACAAGTTCCCTAATAAAGTGTTCCCGCATTTTGATGTGTTTAGTTTGTGAGTGAAAAAATGGATATTTTGAAATACTAATGGCACTTTGATTATCACATAAAATGAGTTCAGTAGGTACAATTATACCATAGCCATTTAACATTTGTTTGATCCACAAAAGCTGAGTAACACAACTATCGATTGCGATGTACTCGGCTTCGGCGGAGGAAAGAGAGACACAATTATGCTTTTTAGATGACCAAGAGACTAGGTTGTGTCCTAAGTAAAAGCATCCACCAAAAGTGCTTTTACTATCATCGGCACACCCAGCTCAATCAGCATCCGTATACCCAATTATTTTAGAATTTGTGTCGAAAGTATACATAATAACAAAACTTAAAGTACCACTAATATATTTCAGTATGCGCTTAACCGCAAGCACGGGAGATTCTTTCGATTCACATTGATATCTAGCACAAACGCACACTATGCATTATATCAGGTCTACTAGCCGTTAAATAAAGAAGGCTACCAATCATACTACGATAAAGTGTAACTTCAACCTTTTTACATGATAAATCTTTGAAAAGCTTAGTTGTGGAACTCATAGGCGTCCTAGTAATTTTTGCATTTGTTAGCACAAAACGCTGAACTAATTCACTTGCATATTTAGTTTGGGATATAAAAACGCAGTCCAATTTTTGAGAAACTTGTAAACCCAAGAAAAATTGCAACTCACCCATCATAGACATTTGAAAATATGATTTCATAATGTTAGCAAAGATTTCAACCTCTTGAGGAGATGTAGACCCAAAAACAATGCCATCAACATATATTTGAGCAATAAGCAAATATGTTTTATTTCTTTTAACAAACATTGTTAGGTCTACTCCCCCTCGATTGATGCCGTGGGTTAAAAGAAAAGAAGTAAGACGCTCATACCAAGCACGAGGGGCTTGTTTGAGCCCATAATGAGCTTCTTTAATTTAAAAAGATAATCCAGAAGAAAAGGACAAACAAAACTCTTAGGTTGTTCAACATACACTTCTTCATTTAAAACCCATTCAAAAATACAGATTTTACATCCATTTGGTATAATTTAAATTTTAAATGAAATGAAACGGCAAGTAAAGGTCTAATAGACTCTATTGTAGCAACCGGGGAAAATGTATCATCAACATCAATTCCATTAATTTGAGAGTACCCTTGGGCTACTAGTCTAGCTTTATTACGCAAAACATTATCGATTTCATCACATTTATTTTTAAATATCCTCTTAGTTCCAATAACAGTAGTATGAGTTGGACGAGGAACTAAATACCACACATCATGGATCTTAAACTGACCCAACTCTTCTTGCATGGAAAGGAGCCAAGATTCATCAATGGGAGCATCTTTTATATTTTAGGTTCAACTAGAGAGACAAAATAAGACATCAAGGCATTCAAAGTTTGAGCTTTAGTTTTAATAGGTTCTTTAACATTTCCCAAAATGTTCTTTTTAGGATGATTTGCCCTTACCCAATTTAGGACATCAAGGTCTTCCGGTGGAAGGGAGTCCGAGTCACTATCCGTTGATTGTTTTGGTAAATCATTTGAAGAACTATTTTCAACGGGTAATGATTCCGGGCTATCTACCAAAGGGGAAACACAATCATTTATCACAACATTAATGGATTCTATAATAGACTTAGCTTTTAAATTATAAACTCTATAAGACCGACTATTTTGGGAGTATCCTAAAAAAATATCCTTGTCTCATCTAATATCAAATTTAGACAGGTGTTCACAATCTTTACACACAGAACATTCACTACCAAAGACCCTAAAATATTTAAAATTGGGTTGTCTACCATACCATAATTCATATGGGTTTTGTTTAGTATTTTTCTTTAATGAAACCTATTGATTATCTGATACCATGTTTGAGTAGCTTCAACCCAAAAATATTTTGGAAAGTTCTTAGCATGAATCAAAACACGAGCCATTTCTTGAATGGTTCAATTTTTTCTTTCAGCAATACCATTTTCTTGGGGTGTCTTAGGAGCACTAAACTCATGTTGATTCCCATTCCCAATATAATAGTCAATTACACCTGTGGCATTAAATTCCCCACCTTTATTACTACGAATACGAATGACTTGAGTGTCTTTCTAATTTTTGATTTATAGAAAAAGTTTCAAAAAATGATTAAACGCGTCTGATTTTTCTTTCATAAAAGCAACCCAAGTAAATCTAGTTAAGTCATCAACAATAACAAGAGTATAGGAATTACCACATAAACTAATTGTCCTTGAAGGACCCATTAAATCCATATGTAACAATTCCAAAGGAAGCGAAGTAAACATCAGTCATTTTCTTATGTGGGGCCTTATGAATTTTACCAATCTGACATGGACAAAAAATAGAGTGTTTAACTTTGGTTATTTTGGGTACACCACGAACAAGATTTTGACTAGTTAATTTGGACAAACCATCATAGTTTAAATGTCCTAATCTTTCATGCCACAAGTCTAAATCACTCAACCTAGATGATAAACAATTTTCAGATTAATGTTCAAGTTTAACCGCATAGAAATTGTCTAGAGTCCTAGTACCACATAAAATGAGATTCCCATTTGGGTCTAAAATCTTACAATTAGATGTGGAGAAATTAACAGCATGATCGGTGTCAATAAATTGACTAATACTTAATACATTTACTTATAAACCTTCAACAAGTAAAACTTCCTCTATGTTAGGGAGCCCATCCGTCTCAATCGACCCTTTGCCTATGATGTGGGACATCTTTGCATCACCAAAAGTTACAACACCACCAACAAAAGATTTTAAGCTGGTAAATTTGGATTTGTCCCCCATCATATGTCTAGAGCAACCAGAATATAAATACCATTGAGAATTTTTATTACGAGAATTTTTATTACGAGCATTTAGTGCTGATAAAACCACATTGCATCTCAATAAGTCATTTGATTCAGATTTTTTAACCCAATAAGTCTTAGTTTTCTCAAAAAATCGTTTTTGTTTGATAAGGCTGCTTGTTGGACAGATTAGGCGTCTTAACAGATTCAGTTTTACCGTAAAATCGGACTGGCCTGTTTTTAGTTTGCAATTTTTTATAGCGGAATTCAATCATGTGACCATTTTTACGACAAAAATCACAACAAATGTTTTTCCTATAAACAGGTTTGGTCGGGACAACATGTTTGTGGGGTGGTCTGGTGTTAACCATATTTGCCTTTCTAAAACAAAACGATTCTAAATTACCCAATTTAGAGTAAAATCCACATTGAAAAGTGAGCTTAGTGGTTTGAAATTTCTTTCCATATTCAGTTTGCCTGAATTTGCCTAAATTAGGTCCATTTTGTCCTAATTTCTTAAAACATAATTTTGCCAAATGTCCAATTTTGTAAAAAAAAAATTGCATTTAAAGACAGGTTTAGAAGAGGTACAACAATCCTCATTTTTTACATGTTTGTATCAAAACCTAATTTCATTAGACTCGGGAAATTGTTCTTTTGAATTAACAAAATTGGTTACATCAAACTCTTCACCCTTAAATACAAGCCCTTTTGTAGGAACAAAATTAGAATAAGAATTGGTTGGGTCATAGAAAATATTTTTATTAATAGTTTTGACTGCATTACCATCATTCCAAAAACTATTTAACTTTTTGGAGGTGATCTCTAGTTCCTTTTTACATTCATCATATTTATTCAAAACAGCCTTAAGTTCAATTTGAGAATCATCATATTTTAAATAAAATTTCCTTATTTTTAGTCTCAAGAGAGTGATTCAAACCAGTTAGCATAGCAGTCCTCTTTTCAAATAAACAATATCGTTTTCCAATTCTTCTATGTGAACAGCAGATTCTTCAGACATAAGTCTGATTTGACTATTTAAAGCATCAATTTTAGCTAATAGTCTAGAATTACCCTCACCTAAGTGTCTGTTTTTATCAAGTGTGTCATTTTCGGAAATATCAAACACACACTCTTCAACATTTGCAGTAACCGTAGGCATATCAAATTCATCTAAATCAGCATAAATATTTCCAATGTAAAAAACAGAAGCCGTGACAGTGGGGTGATTTTGAGCAGGAAAGATGTGAGATAAATTTACAAAGTCTAAATCACAATTATCATCACACAAATTAGAAAGATCAGATAGACTAGATAAATTATCTAAGATGTCCTCCGATATGATAGTACGTGCAGAAGTAAATGCCATAATATTATCAAAAGTTTCTTCATTATCACTATCGGAGCAATCAGCCCATGTTTTGGACAAATGTGCTTTATTTGAAGGTTCCCATTTTGATTTAGAAAAGAACTTATCAGCATAGTGGCCATATTCATTACACTTACGGCACTGAATATGGCTCAAATGCTTTTTAGGTCCAGATTTTTCAAAGCTTTCCTTCTCAAAATATTTTTCACGGGGTCTATTGGAATAACTAGGTTGGCCTTGCTTTGATGCAAATTTATTCCTAAACTTCACAAATTTCTTATAGTGTTTAGTCAAGAAAGTAATTTCATTATCCAAAGAATAAAAACAAATTTCAGATTCATTCACATTAGATAAGGAGGATACGAAAGCCAAACTATTTTCACTAGTTCTAAAATTAAGCACATTTTGAGTTTTGGTGTGTGCAGGTGTTACCCTTTTGCTCATCTCTTAAAGTATTTTGATATTCATAAGTTTTAAGTTTACTACACCAGAGATGAGGTGTATAGCTATCCAAATTATCAGCTATAGTGTGGGCAATTAAATCAAAACTCTTAGGAAGAGACCTAAGGATTTTATCACATATTTCAGAGTCGGCATAAATGATACCATTAGCATGTGACTGATTTACAACATCTTGCAATTTTAAATAAAAGTCATCAAATTTTTCATTATCTTTAATTTAGAAAGAATCATAAAGTCTAACTAGCATTTGGGACTTGACCCTTTTAACTATAGAGTCTCCTTTATGGGTAGTCATTAAAATGTCCCAAGCCTCTTTAGATGTAGTGCAAGCTAAAATTGTTTTAAATTCAGTTGCACCCATCATTTGGAAAATAGCCTTTTTGCCTTTGTTATTAGACTGTGAGCATTGTTTTTCCTCTTTGGTCCATTCTGAAAGGGGTTTTTGAACAAAAATTTTAGCGTCATCATCACTAGGTTTAGTATGCGCAGAAAAACCAGTTTCAACCGTATCCCATACCTCATCTCCCAAGTGTTAGAGTTGCGCAATCATTCTTAGTTTCCAGGAAGTGAAGATGTCACCATCAAACATGGGAGGACGTACGGAAGACCCATTATGGTCACCCATATTAAAAAATTGAATACTTCAAAATAAAAAAAGTTCAGGATCTTTGCAGAATAAAACTTATAAAAAGTGAGTCCTGAAGCTTTGATACCACTTGAAATAACCTAAACACCCTAACGTGTTTTTAGTTAATAAATAAAACTTAACACTTTTATTTAATTTAAAAGTTTGATTGAAACTGTTACACAAATTGAAAAACAGATTTGTGATGATGCTACTTAATAGAATAAATTAGAATGGGGTGAGAAAAAGTAGATACTGACACTATATTTGTTCTCGAGGAAACCACCGTGGTGGAAAACCCCGTGTCCCTAGTTCCAGGGCAACTCGCATGCCCAAGTCCACTATTACCAATTACAAGTTATAGATTACAGTCCTCAAAGTCTACAATGAAATAACAAAGAAAATACAAACCCGTATAACCAACCTAGTCTAAATCAACCCAACTTGACTGAAAACTAGTCAACCCAATAAACCCAGAAAATAGTGACTATCACTCACTCACTACACATGCACAACAACACACTCTAAACCAAGACCCCGTGAAGTTGTGCAAAATAGAGTTAATTGAAAGATTTGTTTTAATTCAAAACATAAAAATTATCTGTTAATAAAATCGACTAAACACACACCAGGTTAAGTCGAAATTTAATTAACAAGAAAACTACCAATCAGTGACTAACTGAAAGGTAGGTAATTATTCAAACTCACACTCCTAAATAGGTTTTTTCACAAGCCAAAACAAACACTCCAACTAATCTGATTTATTTAAAAAATGTTTTAACCAGTTCACCAAAATCAGGATACCCACAAGAATAATCTTAGAAGCCAAATATACCCACACGTGATAAACGTACGTTGAGATAAATAAACAAGTTAAATCAATGAGTTTGACCAGGTGAGTTTAAAACAGTGAGTTAAGACCAGTGAAAGCCAAGATAAGGTTAAGTCCAATATTAGTTCAAGAATAGTCCCAGATTAGTCCAAGTTTAAAGGTCCAAAATTAGTCCGAGTTAAGTTCGATTTTGGTTCGAGTAAAACACACGCGTTACAGACTGAGTTATTACCAAGTTAAAATAGATTTTAAACACTGAGTTAAAACAATGAGTTATACTGAGTTAAACCGAGTAAACTGAGTTTAAGCCGAGTTAAAATAATTGAGTTCAAGACCTAGTTTAACACACTGAGATTATACCCAAAATACACACACAAAAAAAAAATGTACACCAATCCAGATATGAAATAAGAATAGCACCAAACATATATATATATATATATATATATATATATAACGTATCTATATAGAGAGAAAGTGGGACTCACAGTATAAGCTAAACAACCAAAAAGATCGAGAGAAAGAGAGCAAGACAAAGTGTGGAACCGAGATCTAAACACACAAAAAATTCCTCACACGATTTGAGAAAATCGCACCAAGCTAGCAACACAAATGGAAACCCAACTCATCGTAGGTACAGTCCCCTTAAGATGAGACCAACCAAAACCCGAAATCAGTACACGATAGAAAATCAGCCAAACCTTTTGAGTCTCAAACTCGAAAAGGTGTATGGATTTATATAAAGATCCAACACAAACTCTCAAAATATAAAGGCTAAAATTTGTGAAAATGTAGAGAGAGAAAGAGAGGATAAAAATGTTGGTTGTGAAAAACACATAAACCCTAAAACTGTCAAAAGCCTCATCACATGAATTATATACCCAACTCATAATGGCACTGGTTTGTAAATAATAAACACACACCAACAGGGGTGAAACCGATCATTCACACAGGCGGCAGAGGACACAAGGGGAAATGTAAATTCCCAGGGTAATGGTGACATTTAGCATCTAAGATACTGGGTAAGACGGGTAAAACCTCGAACGATCGACTGGACAGTTGACTAGTCCACGCGTGGTCAAGTCACGTGGATTCAACCTCCAACCCCTATCGAACAACACGGGTGAAACATTGATCAACGGAGAAAGCACAAGGAGCCATCATCCAACCGGTGAAACACACACAAAGAATCTCAGCCATTTAATATTTGATGAAACATTTACTTAAACAAAATTGATATTTCATTAAAAGAATAAATGTTTAAACTCTTTAAAACAATAAGCCAATTAAAAAAATATAAAGACATTACATAATACAAAACTGATTTATAAATAGATTTAAGATATATAAAGATATATGTTTAAATAAATTATAAAAACTAATAACATATTATCTATCTAAAGGGAACACACAAAAATGTTGCAATAAAGTCTCAAAATTGAGACAATCAAGAAGGGAAATTTGATATATTTGTTGTTATTATTATTATTATTAGTAGTTGTATATATACGTCAATATTTATTATTATAGGCATGTGTCATTATTTTTGTTAGTTTGTATATTACTTTGTGTTTATTTTTGTATTCAAGAATAATGATTTGAGTCTCAATAAAATGTCCAAAATCATCTCCCAAATGAGTTAAGACAAAATTAAAATATCGTACATTTTTACATTAGTAATGAAACCATACAATATTTTAAGGGTATGTTAATTTATTTGGGGGTGATTTGGGTGTTGTAATTGGGACTCATAACCTTACTCGTGAGTATTATATATATATTACACTGACACACAAACACAAACACACACACACACACACACACACACACAAACATATATATATATATATATATATATATATAGTCCTGCTCTTGTACGGACTAGTCCGCATTTTAAGATTGCGGACTGGACATGTGTCACCTGGCGGTGAGCCCAACAAAGAGAGAGAGTGTGCCTATAATTTAGGCGATAATTTCTAGACGCACCGCCAGATGACACATGTTCGGTCCGCATTCTTAAAATGCGGACTAGTCCGCAGAAGACCATTATATATATATATATATATATATATACACACCACACACACACACACACTCTATTTATGTAAGCTGAGATATACACACGCACACCTATATATATATATATACTAGCGGAATGGACACAACTAAAGGCGCGATGAAAATTTTCAATGTGCATAATCATAAAACGATGAATATTTCAAAAGTATTTAATTACAAAATGGCAAAAATTTTGTTCCCCAATAAAACAAAATGTAATGTAAAAAAATTTGCCCATAATCGCCTTTATTGAAAGGTCTATCAACCATACTTAACAATCAATAAATGGTCCAACAACATTCAAATAGACTAAATTCATCAAACAAATTCACATATAGCACTACACGAAACTGCCGGATTGTCACGGTCATTGACCATGACAAGTCCAACTTGTCAAGGTCAATGATCGTGAAAAGTCTAGAGGTGACAACTTCTGTTGTCATGGACTTGTCAGGGTCATTGACTGTGACCAGTTCATTAGACTTGTTACGATCCTGTCACGGTCTTTGACCATGACAAACCCATGACAAATTCTAAAAAATTGCTACGATCATTGACCGTGACAAGTCCATGATAAGTTTTTTTGTCACGGACTTGTCACAGTCAATGACCGTGACAAATCTAGGCAGAATTAAAAAAAATTTGTCTGGCAGTTTGGCCACTGCCACTGCCCAACTGTATATTTGAACCTGTTATAGCAAAATTATAGCTATTCAAACAACATATATCCAAATAAAATAGAAATAATGCACCAAATCATTACATATATAATGCCATATCCAAATAAAATAAAAATACAATCCATATCCATACTAAAACAAAACAAATGAAAATAATTCAAATATAATCCAAGTGTCCAAATAAAAATAGATACAAATAATGTCTCTCCATCGAGTCTGGGGTAGGTTCGAGAAGGAAGGAAGGCCACACAATATACGCATTGGGACACCCCTCAATATGAGTCATGTTTCATTGTTCGCGTAACCACAATGCGGAGTTCTCCTTCTTGGTTATCACATGCGTGACAAGCACCTTGGCCTCGATGTTTTGATGGATACGTCCATGAACCATCATACCCAGGACGGTGTTCGGGTCCCTTAACCCCATCGCTATCCGCTGGTAATCATATATGTCGCGTAAAAACACGCTTGGCCAACTGATTGTTGACATAGGTCTCTGGACGGGAGCCAAGTAGGGGACTGGATCATCAAGCGATGAGTCTGCGTGTATCGTCGATGAAGCAACGACGCCCACATCCACATCCATGTCCACGTCCTCGTCCTCATCCTTGTCCACCTCCTCCTCCACCACCTTCTCCTTCCCCTTCCCCTTGCCCTTTTTGCCCAACTGACGCTTCATGAATGCATACATATCTAGGACTGTCGCCTCCAACCTTGATAGCTTCGCATCATGCGTATCCACCTGACGAGCCAACCCGATGTTTCTCGTCTCCATTTCAATCATCCTAGATTTTCCCACCCGTGAACTCATCCCCAGTCCTCCCCTTGCGATTAGCACTAAGAACTTGGCTGAGTGCGTTCGTGGACAAAGATTCCTTATCGGCATCAGACTGCGACTCATGCACTTTCTTAAGCTTTGTCTGAAACGACAAAAAGCACACGATTAGTTAAATAAGTAAATAAAAATATTATAATGTAATTCACAAAAATTAAACTATCGGATTACTTACAATTGTGGTCGCGACACTCGGGGATGCCTCCTTATCCCTGCCCTTCTTCGTTCGAATTGTCACATAGGCATCGAGCCTATGTGGCCTAACCCAGGGCCACTCCCCATCCCCTGAAATAAAATAATGCAAAATTAGTAAGTATCGCGAAGTAAAATAATGCAGAATAACATATTCCTATAGTTATTGAAAAATAAAAACTTACCATCCTGTGCTCCACCTCGGCGTAAGACGTCCAGCCGGAGTAGTGCACGTCCATCATTTTTTCTCTGTTTTCCCTCCCTGATTGGCGAGATGCCGATTGTCGGTCCTCAATCTCATTATCAATGATCTTTTGCCAATGTGCCAATGCGATTGGCACCTTCGGCAGGACGGACTCACACATTCGAGAGTGAAGTCCCGGGTCTTCCCAAAGTACTGGGCTAATAAATTCTTCTCCTATGTCTTGTGTTGCTCCCTCAATTGCTCCAACATAGAATCGAGGAGTTCTGGGGGAAGACTGAATAGTTCCTGTCAAACAAATACAAAACAAAAATAAAGTAAGTGCTAGATGCGAATAAATATAAATATAAATTGAAATTGAAATTAAAATATAAATATAAATATAAATATTAATACATTACATATAGTGCCGCCCAAATAGCTAACTTGAGCACATCCGACACCCCTCTCCAACTGGTGTACCCCGGGCTAATAATCGTATTCACTAACTCGAGGGATCTAGCCAATAAGCCCATCTTGTTCTCAATGGCCATTCCTAATTTTCCCCATTTGGGGAGACTAGGGGCCGAGGATCCCTCATTGCCACCGCTACCGCCAAGCCCTGAAGAAGACATCATCA
The DNA here is from genome assembly GCA_949130495.1 of Sambucus nigra. Taxonomy (NCBI): domain Eukaryota; kingdom Viridiplantae; phylum Streptophyta; class Magnoliopsida; order Dipsacales; family Adoxaceae; genus Sambucus; species Sambucus nigra. The sequence continues at coordinate 72,323,358 of OX422224.1, forward strand.
TTATCATCATCCTTGTCTTAATCCCTAAAGGAGACATTTTCTGTAAAAATTATTGTTATTAGTACAAATTCAAATGAATTAGCAGAATATAAACACACCTGCACACACCCCCTGCACACACACACACACACACACACACACACACACACACATATACAAAGGAAAGAGAGAAAGAGAGAGAGAGAGAAAATGATCAAGTACAAATCAATTAAAAGCATTAAACTGATGTGAGATAATAATAAAACACTAGAATAATACATGCACTAAGCTGATCAAGTACAAATGAATTAAAAACATTAAACTATTATTCGATAATTAGAATACTTATTACAAATCTTAAAATTGTTTCAAATTCGAGTTATCATAAAAAATGGACTATTTAGGCACTTTGGCTCATGTAGGACTTGACCACGGCTCGTTGTTGATACACTCCGAGTAAAACACTTGCTTTCCTATTGAAATGCACAAATAAACGGCCCATCGCTCACGTGTTCATTTCTTTTCAACTTAGACAAGTCAACCATGATCAAATTGGTGCCAAGATCAACTTTACAAGCATTTTTATCCTTAACTCTTACCCAATCACAGTAAAATAAAACCTCTTTGAAGCTTAAATGTTCCAATTCAAATATATTTTGAATTACACCACAGTAAGTCATTTCAGCTTCAACGAGGCGCTCGCTCGAAAGAAAGTAAGAGCCTTGTATGAAATGCCCGAGTTCTATACATTTGTACTTTCCTCGTACACCCTTGTGTCGAATACGTAACCGTTCAATCGATACTTTTTGTACTATTGTTCCATGAACAAGGGTCCAGTGGCTAAATGAGCAAGCCTTGATGTCCCATCACCCGTCTTTAAGAGTTAAGAATATAGATAAATTAATTAGGCTTGTTGTAAAGTTTTATTATAATGTAATATTATATAAAAACCATTTCATTATAATTACCTCGTGTGACAACCACAACCTAAATTCGCTGTCTGATTGTGCCATTATTTTTCGTCTTTTATTATTCTCACTGGCTTCATATTTTCATCATAAAATTAATGTGATGAACGTATTACAAAATTAATCATGTATAAAATAATCTAAAGTAATGTAAAACTTCAAATAATTTAAACTTAATTTTTCCATTCTTCGACATCTTCATGTGTGTCAAATAGATAACGAGCTACTTGTTCATACTGCAAACTCGTTAATTTCACTCATTTGCCCATCACATGACCACCCTCATCGACAAACTCATAAATGTCCTCAATGCTGGTCGATTCAGGCATATATTCCCAAGTATAGATTGATGACTCGACGGTGATGTATTCCTCTATAATTGATCATGTAATGCATCGTGTATTCTTGACGTATTCTTTGAAAATCTTCATCAATCTTTCAAATGTATACATCCATTGATATCTAACTAGACTGCAAAGAAGTGCCTCATCTCATAGGTGTACCAACAAGTGAACATTTATGTCAAAGAATTATGGGGAAAGTACTTCTCTAATACACAAATCGGTTCGGTCACCGCAAATTTTGTGGCCACTATGTGTTCTCAATTGACTACCTTCTCACACAAAAGTGAGAAGAAAATACTAATTTACTAATAGCTCTTTGCAAATCCTTGTGCTTGGAGAAACAGTGCTTAAACAATAGAGGAACCGTTTGCATGATCACATGCCAATCGTGGGACTTACACTTATGTAAATAATGGGTAACATAATTCACAATCCTTTGCAAGTTGGACGAAAAATTAAATGTAACTATAAAATTATATATTGTGTCTAAAAGCATCTTCCTTTCCCCACTCATCAAAGTAAACAGACCAGGGGGGATTATTATCCTTCCCCTACTATCTTCTTTCAACCATTGTTGTGGCTTAAGTTTGAACGATTTAAGGTCTTTTCATGCATTTTCTCCATCATTCAAATGACTCCCCCCAAGGCATGTGCCCATAATATGTTCAGTGATGCTCTTCTATGCATGCATCACATCCAATACACGGTGCACTGAGTTATTTTTACAATAAGGAAAGTCAAATAAAATTGACCTCCTAGGCCATGCCTTTCTTGTCTCAGTTTCATTCCCAGTTGGGGTCTTCTTATGCTTTACATTCTTAAATTTAGGATTCTTACCCGGCATATTAGGGCCATAATCAGAAGATTTACTTTCAATTTTTGAACCTGAAAGTTTTCTCGACGATAGCCTATGTTTAACCCTGGCCGATAAAAAATTGGAACCTTTTCTCAAATTTGAAACTATGATCGGGGGGTAAAAACCTCCTATGGCAATGGTATACATTTTTTGAGCTAGCGGGGAGACGAAGAGATTTATTCTCCTCTCCACACATAGGACACCCCAAATAACCATGTACTACACAATCGGATAATGTTCCATAAGTTGGAAAATCATGAATTGCCCACATCGGCATAGCTCTCAGCGTAAACTCTTTTTTGCTAAACGAGTCAAATGCTTGCACACCCTCTTACCACAACTCATTTAATTCTTCTACCAAAGGATCCAGGTAAACATCGATGTCATCACTTGGTGGCTTTGGCCCATGTATCAACAAAGACAACATCGAAAATTCAGGTCTCATACACTATGAAGGAGGGAGGTTGAGTGGGGCTAGGATAACTGGCCATACACTCTTATTGGTGCTTAGTTTTCCAAATGGATTAAAACCATTTGTTGATATAGACAAACGAATGTTACGCCGTTCTCGAGCAAAATTGGGATACTCATAACTCATCCTCCTCTAAGGTGTAGAATCAATAGGATGACGCATGAGATTATCCCCTACTTCTTCCCTAGCATGCCAATGCATTGCCTCCTCTATCCATGGTACTGTAAAAAAACGCTTAAATATAGTCCCAATGGGAATATATTTCAACATTTTTTGAGGCGCTTTGAGATTGTGCCTTCCTTGCCAGTAGATTGGACATATCTAGGTTCATCGCATATCGGACACCGATCGAGATTTTTATACTCCTTTCGATATAATATACAGTCATACACACGAGCATGAATCGATTTATACTTCATTCCCAAACATTTCAAACTGTTCTTCATAATAAGTTAACTATTTGGAAGCGTATTCTCCTTGGGTAGCAAGCCCTTCACCCAATTCAGAATTCCTGTCACGCTATTGCCAGACAAACCGTATTGGGTATTCAAACTATGCAAACCAACCATGGCATGTAAATTTGTTTAATCTTTCTCACAGACAGAGTATAACAGTTGGGTCACCTTAAATTTTAAACTTTAGTAGTCATAGTCAAGGTTTATCCTGATATCTTCATGGGCACCTGAACTTTGTACATCGCCAGTGACCTCATTCTCTTCCACTGTATGAACTCCGTACTCGTCATCAACTAAATCCTCTAACATATTATGATCTACGTCATCCCCTTCTACATCTATCCTACTTGTTGAAGGTTCATCGTTGACAAAAGGAAATTTTATTTCCCCGTGAAAACTCCAAAATCGATAATTATCTTTCACCCCATCTTAACAAATGTAGTTCAACTATTTTCCACTCAAACGCCTTACCATTCTCACACGTAGCACACGCGCATGGAAACTCTTCATCATTATGACATCTCTTTGTGTATTTCACAAATTCATTAGCACCTCTGCGAAACACATCCCCCAATCTATTTGTCTCACCCATCCACTCTTTGTATTTAGGATATCCCATCACAGCTACTGCAAAAAATCACCTATTGAAGGTAAGAAGCGTATATTCATGGATTAGTATAAACAAAACTTAGATTTATAGTATATTTCATTTAATTATGTCTAATTTATATTCAATTTTTAAATTTCAAATTCAAATTCAATTTATAATATTAATTCCTATATCCTCCATCTCCTCTAAAGGGTTAGTGGTCCTATCCCATTCAAGACCGCATATTTTTGTAATATACTTAACTGCTCATGTAAATTTTTACAATTTGAGAAAAATTCGGCGGCATATCCCCATATTTCTCCAAGTACACGACGTAGATTCGCAAGTGCGAGTGTTATTTCAATTTATCAATTGAAATAAGACTCACACATGCCAATCTAGTATGTACCCAGAGAACATTAGAATACGACTGCAGAACTTCCTCCAAAAGTAACAAGTTTAAGCTACTAAGAATATTATCATACAGTCCCAAACGGGAAAATTCGAGAGATCTCATTACAGGGGTAATGACTCTCGAATGGGTCTAAGGGCTATTGAATGCGTATGCAAAAGAACTAGAAGGCTAGTATCTATGCGCACTATATGTAATTTCAAGTATGTTTAATTTAATTATCATAAATGAAATATACTATATAAAAAAATTAATAATATATTGTTCATGACACAAAGTAATTTTAGAAAAAAGTTGAAAACTCCCCCCCCCCCCCCCCCCCCCCACATTTGGAAAATAATCTAGTGGTCATGCCACTTCCAAAATTAACCAACCCAACATCGGTCCACTATAATCCAACAGCAACAACAAGAACAAACCAAGAAATGTGTATCCCGTACTCCTTCTAATTCATCTACTCAATTAATTCATTTCATTAAAGTCATACAATCAAAGTTACTCCGAATCTTAACAACTATCTCTTAATGAGGGGCAATCCTACTTGCATATAACAGGGGCAATACATATTTTATTAATCAATTTGTCCATTTCAACTGTCACGGTGTAATATTAATGTTTAACATCTTAATTCTGAATTCCAAAACAATAACATCTAACCCACAATATGTACAATTACTAAAAATCCTAAACACCAATTCAAACTAACTACTTACTAATTTAAAACCAACAATTAATAAGGGGAATCTAAAGGCTCCTAAATCATTTATATCCAATTAAAGTCATGATTAAATTAATAGTAATAATTATAAGTCCCAATTCAAATTCCTATTATGACTATTCCGTGTGAAAAATCTCAAATTGAACTTTAAGCCTCTTAAACTTGGGGAGAATCATCATTTACACATTTACGTATGAAATCAAGGGTTAATTACTTATCATTATGTATTACCCATAATATTTGGGTATTTTTACTTAAGAGTACAACATATATTTGGTTATTTACACATTTATACACACATGCACACACACATGCACACTACACACACACACGCACTGCCCCCCACCCCCACCCCTACTGGCCATACATGCACACTACACACACACTGCCCCCACCCCTACTACCCCCCCTCCACCCCCTCCACCACCCACACACCCACACACGCACACGCACCTGCACACACCCACACATGCAACACACACACACCCCACCCTCTATATACACCCCCACACACCTGCACCACCACCCCCTACCCCACCACCCCTACCCCCTCCTGCCCACCACACACATGCACTCACTCTCACGCACCTGTACATGCACACACACATATACACACACACAAACATGTATATACACACACACATACACACATATATACAAAGGAAAGAGAAAGAGAGAAGAAACATATCTTAAATCGTAGAGAGAGAGAGAAAGCAGTCGCTTAGAGAGAGAGAATGGGAGGGAAGTGAAAACAGTGGAAAAAAAAAGATGGAAGGGTTTTTTACTGTCGAACTTGTCACGGACCTGTCACAGTCTTTGACCGTGACAACTTAGTAAGATTGCCACGGACTTGTCACGGTCCATGACCGTGACAAAAAATGCGTGTTTTTTTGTCACGGTCATTTACCGTGACAAGCCTGGCCGGTAGAAAGGTGATAATTTGGCCTTTTTGTTGTAGTGTACCATGAAATATATAATTCTCATCAACCGAATTCACATTGTTCCACAAATAAACAAAGTGTCAATTTAAAAAAATGGACAAAGCCTTCCTTTTTTATTGGACTACCCACCCTACTTAAAGAGATAACAACCAATCCAACAATATTCAAAGAGCCTAAATTCATCAAACAAATACTTTAAAGAAATAAACTTCTAAAAAAATCACATATATGTCAATTGATGTCGTCCCACATGTTCCACTATAATGATTGTTCGTAGTTTTCAAATGGCGACGTGATACAAAACAAAAAATATAGTAAATCAATTGAAATAGATGGCATTAGTAGGATGTGAATGTAAGCAAATCATGTGTTGTTAATGTGTGGATCAACAATCAAATAGCATTTTCTCCACTTTTCTCTTGTGCTGGTTTCCCGTGCATAAAGGAATATTAAAATTAGAATCAATCAAAAGATAATGATGTTAATACAAACTACAATCAATATGTGAAACTAAAAAGAAAAGTCATTTGCCAAGGCATACAGGATATCAAATACATGTAATGCATTGTATTTTTACTCCAAGAGCATACCAAGAGAAAAAAAGGCACTTAACCTTTGGGATTACCATATGAGAAAACATTGATTGATTAATGTAAACACGCCACTATTAAGAGCTTCAAACATATATTTTCTACTTATATTCAGGCGAAGACCTGAACTAATAAAAAATAAACATAAATCTACTAATTTTTCAAATAAAATATGGGTTAAATAATATACATATATCTTTTTTGAATCAGGTGAACATTCAAACTCGAAGAAAAAATTATGTACTATAACATACCACTGCATTTAGAGTCAATTCAATCCATTGTATATTATCGACATATGAACATCAGGATTCATGACTAATTACAAACTATTAAACTAAAGTGATATACTCAAATTGCCAAAAAATTGTTATTTATCTATCCTTACCTTCATCACACCACACCCATGATATTATCATTTTATTATTTATTCAGAAAACAAAATCAAATCATACTAAGGGTAGTTTGGGTTCTGCTTTGAGAAAAATAGAAATAAACAGATGAGCATATGTAAATGACTCAAGTAATGTTTTCAAATGAAATGTATAATAATATTGTGGATTTAGGAGGAATGTTACTACTACTATTAAAGGTGCTAATATTATAGGGTTACTAATTCAACTTAACATAATAGTAGTCAAAGTGAAATTCTTGCTATGTTCACAACTTGAACATACAAACATAAATTAGAATTTCTATAGTTGACCATCTGCTATATTGAAAGTGTGCGTAATTTTATTTAATATATTATATTAAATTCAAAACTTTAATAAAGTAACTCAGTCTTGTGTAACTTACAGTGCAATAATAACTGAACTGATAAATAAAAAATGCTATATATGATCAACTTGGGAACTAGAAATCCAGTTATACCCTTTCCTAAACATAAATTGATCCTTCTACTTTATATTACTCAATGGAAAGAAAAATACATCAATTAAAGACTAACATATAATGGAGATGAAAGAAAAATGCAGACAATTCAAAAATACCAACACATTCAATATGCACTTTCTACAATTCAACATTCACCAAGCTCCAAAAATACCAACACATTCAATGTTCGCTTGTTCCAATTCAACATCCACCAAAGTCTAATAAATATCCAATAAAGAAGTAGAATCAAACATTTGTCCTGCCATTTAAGCCCACCATTTGATAGAATTACAAAAGAGTTCCAATCAACTTAAGACATCTTTAAAAGGGATAATGTTTTGAACTCTTAATAAGTGTGTACCATTCATAACACTTTTAACACAAATCCAGTAAACCCAATAGATCATACCATACCGGGCCTTTAAAAGATGTTATAGTGAGTAATCCATAGATGCAAATAGCCAAAAATGCAACTTGGGTTGGCATTTAATCTGTTTTACTTGGTGAACGAAATAAACATGAAATACATATTAAGGCTCTAATATCGATTCAAGATTATCCAAAACGAATAAGAAGGTACCGGGTAAAGGATGGATGGAGTTTCACAAAAATGAAGTAAAATGTAAAAACACGATTAGAAATAACAAAAATCAAGAAACTTGATAAATACTAACCCGTTTACTTGGAATTATAAACCTCTGTTCAACCCAAAAAAATTGAGAAAATTATATAAATGAGAGAGAGTAATTTTATCTCTAAATTCAAATGTTTGATAAACTAAAATTTAACTACTCAATCTAAACCCAACAATAATGAAAAAAATATTCCCCTTAAACCTAAAGCACCAAATGTTGCAACACCTGATATCTGAAAAAATTCAGACAAACACCAAATCAGATAATCTCGTTTGTGTAATTCACTACGAATCTATATATTATTTTTTTAGTATCACTTATGAGAAAGAAAAATACGATGAGGAGACTGATAATCAGATATAAAATAAATATTAAACTATAACTAATAAATGGGAAAACACAAAAAATCTCATGGTAATAATAATAGGAAAAAGTGCACATGAAATGCTTGAATTTCCAGTAGACTTTATATAAGACCTCAAGCCCAAATGGTGAAATAGTAACATGCAAACAACAAAAATGTAACTCACACACTACCCTAATACATTATTGAAAACACTAAAAGATGTAACTCACCCACCACCCTAAAAATGTAACATATAAACGTGGTAAATGTTAACCAATTTTGGAGGCATTTCCAAATGTGCATAATGAAACAGTCATACAGAGAACAAATTATAATCTATAAAACTGACTTAAAACCATTCCATAATAACACATAAAAAATCATCCTTATAGAGTGCCTATGATACTTTAACTCTTAAGAAAACAAAAAAATACATCTCAATACTGGGGCTCTAATACCTTAATCTGGACCCAATGTTCAAAAGGAGAATATGTATCATTTATAGTCAAATTCCCTAAACTAATACTACCCGTAGTCTGGAGATTACAATTAAAATTGTGGGAAACCAAAAGTATCAATTTCCTAAATATCATCGTCGTTACTTGTGTTTGTGACATTCTAACAACAAATTTGCATGTCAAAAGAACCATCATAAATTCCATTAAGAATTTTGAATCCAATATAATTAACAAAAAGTCAATAATAAAGCCAAAAAATTGCAAGACCCCATAAAATAAAAAATAAACAATATTTCACCCTCAATCCCATAAGACCTAGAAATCCAAATGAAGTTGAAAGATATGGAACCCATAAGTTTAATGTAATACCCCATATTTTTATGCCTTCTAAATTTGGGGATTTATTAAATTTAATGTGAGTTACTAATTTAAAATAATTATAGAAATTAATTATTTTTATAATTACTAACGTGACGAGCGTTAGTAATCATTGGAAACTTTTTGAATATTACTAATGAGTAAAGTAATATATAAAATTGGTTCTATTAAATGTCATGAGTGAATAAAATGACAATTTTGGAAATTTAAGTCGGGACGCGCCCGTATCGTGTTGGGACTAAATGTTGATTAATAAAAGTGAATAAATTATAAGTCACCCGTATGGTCATTTCGAGTGCGTCAAAGTGTCTGGAAGGGTCGAGATAGTCAAAATAATGTACTCGGGGGTTTAGTTTGGGTCTCGGGGCGTTTTTAGGCCAAATTGACACCCCGGGAGGGCGTTTCGGACATTTTACCTTTTTAAGCCTGAAAATCCACGAAAATTACAAGGTTATATCAGATGATTAGGGTTGCCTTCTAGGGTTAACACAACCAAAAGAAAGTGACGGCCATTGGAGAAGGAAGGAGAGAGCTTGCCAAGGAGTTCTAGGCCGAAAACTCCTCCGTTTGCGCCGCCGTCGCCGCCAAACGATAGATCACGTCGCAAGGATCACAACCACACTGATTTCAGCACAAATCAGAGACCAAAAATTCTCAGGAAAGTATTTATCTTGCATAATTTCGTTAATGCTTCATTCATGTTAGTTTAGGATTAATTAGGATGAGTTTTTATGGAAAAAACCCCATGTTGGAGATTAGAAATTGCATGTTGTAGTGATATAAATGATAATTTGGAAATCCCTTTCATATGTAGAGGTTTAACCATGGATTTATGATGGATTAGAAGTAGAATTTCTGGAGAAAGAATGATTTGAATTAAGTTAAAGAAATTTTTAAGGTTCATGAGAATTGTATAAATTTGGGCACTTTTAATTCATGAATCTTGATGAAAACTCTCATCCTTTACGTTAAATATTGTCCATTTGAGTTTAGAACGTTTGTGGTATGAATTTCTGGGAGTTTGGGTGTTAAAAATCTAGATTTGGATGATGTTGGATAATTGAAACCATAACTGGTATTCTGCAGATTCGTCATACCTGTTTGATCGATCGATCGAACCAGGAGTGTCGATCGATCGACGCATCGATCGATCGATCGAGCTCCTGCCATCGATCGATCGACCCCTCCTGGAAGACTCATATTTCCCCTTCTAAATAGTCAAATTCAATTTAAATGAGTAATAATATTTGGACAACCTTATTAAAATATTTTGGGGGATAAAGAAGACCAGTAGGACTTATTACATATATGAAACCTTTAATGTAAGACGAGATTTACACTTTACGGGGATGCTTAAATATAAGGGACGATGGAACTATGTATTAAAGCGGGAGACGCGTAATGTAGTTACGTTGAATAATAAATAAGTACCTACTGAAATTTCACTTTGGGAAGTTATGAATCCATGAGTGTCACGTAGTAAGTTGGAATAATCCCTCAAATTAGTGTAAGAAACGAACCGTTTTACGTGATAACTAAATAATGAGAAATAAGGATAAATATCATAATTATGGGTTATGAGATGTACCTAAATTTAATATGGTAATAGTAGTATATTTTTATGACTGTGTTTATGCATATACTATATACGTGTAAAAACCTTGCCCGCGCTACTTGCTATCCCTGAGGTTATCGCGCTGGGACAGTCTTATCTCGATGGGACCTTTATGGAGGATATTGACTCGTACCCTAGAAGATTGAAATCCTTTGGTACAGGCTAATCGGATTGATAGTCATACGGTCCTAAGAGACGTGGGGGCATGTGTGCTGACCTCTTAGAGACCTGGAATCTATGCTTCGCCTAAATATTGTTTGTGTTTGTGTTAATACAGTTCGAGAGTGATTCCGAACTTGTATTTCCCTTAGTACGAGTGATACGGGGACTGGATAGCAGAGTATGCCCGCACCATAATTATTATGTGGGGTGCTGTTAGAATAAATATATTATATGAGTATTTAATATATATATTAAATTATGAAATTTGGGAACTACCTACTGTGTTTATGGTAATTATGAAATGAATAGTGATTTCAATTGGGAAATACGGGTTTTGAAATGTATAATATGTTACTGGGAAACTTTATTCGCAAATAAAGTTTAAATGAGAACTTTGTTATTAAATGAAATTTACCTCTTAAACAATTGAAATTGTCAGTTTAAATCTTACGAGCAACCTAAGATAAGATAAGTTATACCGTTGGGAAGGTTAGTGCGATAGGTGTGCACATTAGAAGAGATGTGAGAATTTCTCAAGGGAGTGCCGCACTAATATGTTGTTGCATTGGCCAGTAAACATTTTAAATACTTGCTAAACAAATTTTAAATCGTTTTTACAATCGGGCTCTGACCCATTTCCATTTTTCTTTTCTCTCTTGTATATATATGTATATATTACAGGTGCCCAGCCAAAGGGGCGTCTTGCATAGGATCCTTTGGAAGGAACGCGCTGCAGCTTAGGTGGGAGTTGCAGGCCTCTTGCTTAGATGACCTCATTTCTTGATTCCATTCCTAGCATTTATTTTATCCAGTTGGGCATGTGTCGCCCTTTTCCATCTCTTAGTTGTTTTGTTGGATATTGTGATTCATTTATTTCTAGTATTTACACTTTGGGATTTATTACTGTCAGGATGTTTTTCCTTTAAGTTTTAATGCTGGAATTATTTAGTTGAATGTTTAATTATTTGGATTATATATTCTAGGATAGTTGTTATGTGATCCTTTATCTATGAATGATGTCAAGTTTTAAATGTTGGTTTATATAAATAAAATTTGGAAGTAATGTCTAAAACGGTTTTGACACTTAGCTTAATTATTTAGGGTGTTAAATTGAAATAGTTATTTTTACGATAGTGATGATAAGAATGAACCAACCGTTCACCTTGATTATAATTTAATAAATGACTGATCACCCGGTATTTAATTAGGCGGGGTGTCACATTTAAATATAGAATCATTTTAAGTATCACACATCTTGCAACTCACCCACTAAAGGTGGTAGGTATATGTATTCTCGACAAAACACAAAAACTAAAAAAATGGAGAAAAGATTCCATATAATACAAACCCTAAATATAATATTATTTTTCATATATAATTTTTTTTATCAACTTATAAATCAACCTGTATTATGAAACCACTTTACTAATCAAATAAGATATTCAAATTAGTTAAATTGGTACACCAAAGTTAAAGAAAAAACACGAAATACTTGTGACTTATGAGATGAAGATGTATATGAATACATCCTAGAGAATGCAACAAAAACATATAAAAAAATCTTGCCCTTAATTGTTAAATTAGATAAAAAAAAACATAAAAACCTATTTTCTGAGCAAATAAAGAAGGGAAAATTATAAAACTAAATCTAATATTAAGAACATGAAAAGCATCAAACCTATAATTTTGAATCACAGTTAGAATAAAGCTTGAACAACTCACCTTGCATCGTTATTTGGGCTAATTAAGAAAGAATATAGATAATACCTACAACCAACAGTTACAATAGTAGAAGAGAGAATGAGTAGTAATTACAAAATTCAACACCAACATTAGTAAGTACAAAAATTAAAAATTAAGGTTACTTTTGTTGTGAAATATTGTGAGCTTCAAGATGAACAATGAACTTTGCATAAAATAGTCACCTACAAAATAATAAAAAATAAAAAATTGAGAAAGCGAATTGGCCCTGTATGCCAAAATGGGGAAACAATGAAAATTTCTCAGCATTGAAGGACAAAAACTCATTAAGTGCATCAACTACTAAAAGAAATTAGAAATTTACAAAAACATGAATTTCACTTGAAACAAAAACATGAATTTCACTGGAACATATAGAAATTAGAAATTTAAAAATTTACAAAAAAACTCATTGGGATACATAATCTAAATGCTAGATGCAAACATAACCCAAGATAAATGCGAACAGAACCCAAGGTACCTACCACACTACAAAACACATATAGAAAGGAAAAGCCAAAATTAAAAGGTTACAAACAAAAGAAAATCCCTATTAGTAATAGCAAACTATATAATTGCACAAAAAATAAGCGATAACTATAGGAACCGAGAATTTTCAACCTTAATATAACCTACGACCTCGATTTTAAACCCCGTAAGGTGAGTAAAATCAAAAGTCTTCTAAGAAGAAATGACCCATGTTTAAACTCCTATAATTTTGCTTTACTAACTTTCCACCCTTGAAGTTTTTATTTATTATTAAAAAGTCCCTAAAACTTTCAGAATGAAATAAAACAAGCTATATTGAACCCTTAAACCTCAACCCTATATCAAATCAAACCTTTTGACCTCAATTAACATGACATTACAGTTTTAACCCTGGAATCTTTCTAAAATTACCAAAATACCCCTAAACTTTACCAAAAACATACTTTTATGGACATAATTTCTATTCCATCTAATATAAAGGACCCAAATCTAAACCTTTGTGTTACTCTAGCCCACACACATAACCACATCAGCAAAGGAGGTGGAAATCACATGGTAACACATGGTAACACATGGTAAACCTTAGGACACCATGTGCACCCATTTTAACCCAACTCAAAACTCACCCTGACTTCATTCACATCCAGCTCTTTTGTACACCAATCAACTCTCCCCTAAAACTATTATAAATACCCATATATTAGACACCATAAATACTCATCCCACAGTTCAAATTTTCCCTCAATTTGAGTAACCCCTCATTTTATTCTTTAAATTCAATTCTTTCGATTCTAGTAGCTTTGTGCATAGTTAATATAGGTAGAACACTAGAAACATGCAAGCTTTTACGTGTAGAAATTCATAAAACAGAAGAAACCATTAGTAACACCATTAAAGCTTGAGATTGAATGGTGAAATCCATTACACTAACTAAACCTTCGTTTTCGATCCATGAATAGACTCCTTAGAACCTCAGGATGTCAAGTGTAATGGTAAAAACTCGTGAATGTTGATACAAAAGGCTAATCGATCAAAAGTGTTTTTAAAACTAAAAACCTGCAAATTCGAAATTCTCTACATATACTATATGAAAATCCTTGAAACCAAAACCAAGTTACCCTCATATATAGTAGAAACCCAACCTAATTATAAGATACCCTGCCGTACTTTATAAATCCACGAATGTTAAGTCAAAAATTCCCGAGAACACATATTTTTATAACTCAAAATATATCGAGATTCGAACCGTGAAACTTATATATTTGAAATCCACATGAAAAATTAGGTTTAGTTGGTTAAGAAATCATCTCAAATGGAATAACATAGAAGGAGAAAAACTCAATCAAAGTTTTAAACCCTAAAAAGTCAAAGTCGAGAGGAAGAAGATGAAGACTTTTTCTAGAAAGTTTGACCCCGCGCGTGAGGGCGCGTGGCCAATTAGAACCCTCTGACTTTTTCCCTAAAATTTTTATTAATTTTCAAATAAAAATGGTATAAGATAAGACCATGTTTGGATATTAATAGCTCAAGTTATGCAAAAATGAGATTTTGACTTAAAGAAATTTTATTAAAATTACAAATTCACCACTAGTAATTTTTCCAACTTTGGAATTTATACCCCTAACTTTGCCCCTATGCACATTAAAGTATTTTAAAATAAAAACTCTCTTGTACCAAAGTTCAAATACGATCTTAAGACCCTTATTTTAAATTCCCAAAATAAATTACACCTACACCCCAGGAAATTTATTAAAGACAACTTTAAGTACAAAATTGACTGATTAAACCATAATACTCCTATGCCACACATTTTATAACTGAAAACCAAGTCTCAATTCTTCTGAATACCCTAGTGTGACTGTAATTCAACAGAATTCCCAAGAAAATAGGTTTTTCCTACCTTTTCATTATTATTCTTCGCGTATTTTAAATACTGTTATTGATATCACTATGTGTTAGCCATATTGACTCTGAGTACGTGCATATTATTATATTTCCATAATATTTGTTTTGTTAACCATAATCAACATTTGAATTATCACCAGTATTTAATTTATAATCAATTTTAAACTCTTCTCATGTAATAACTGAGATCATGTACCATATTAATTCAGTTTGCCCCTTGTACTTTTGTGATGTATTTAACTATAAGCATCGTATTAACTAGGAAGTAGACTGACGTGTTATCCCATGAAACTTTCTACTTGGCCTATTGGTCTCAAATGATTGAGAGCCCTAATTATTGCTACATACGTATGAGTGCCACCTTAATTATGATCATAGTAGGTTAATTTTCCCCAAAGGTTTTGGGATGATTAATAAAGTTACATTGATGATTTAATTACCTCTATACCCCTTTGTGAACTGCTAAGTATGGGATTATTAGTTCAAAGATCTTTGACTTTCTTTAACCAAGATTCTAATTAAACTAGTCACATGTCTTAATTTCTTACATAAATTAATCACTATGGATTTATGAAATTCCCAAATTTTGATGTTTATAACCTTTATCAGCTTATTATTGTCAGCCTTTTTAAACACTGATTCTATACACACTTCAACTCTCATCTATATCTAAATCATTGTTAAAAATAGTATAATCTACTTAGAATATTTGTGCTAATTACTTCCTTCTCCAGATGTGCCATTAGAAAGGAAATAGTATATTTTCCTTACTAGAGACATACACTAGTCACCTGTTCGCATATGTGATCGTATGGGCAGAGAGTAAAACAGGTAAGTACACAATATGACAAGAAGAGATTCTCAATATGATAACGATAAACAAAAAATACAATAATATAAAACTGTATAAGAGTCCAATACAACACCCCAAGAATTTTACCAATTTATTTCTCAATAACACATCAATAGGTCACCGAGCCTCACCTCACCTTACCTAGGCTTCTTAAAGCCTCATTCTGACTTTTGGACTTTTGGACTTTTAGCGGGTAACCATTCTCAGTGCCATATTAAAATTTCAAGGCACCATGCCAGCATATACAAAAATACAATAAAATTTCATGGCACTATGCCAACACATAGGATTCCAATGAATACATCAATTTCTGAAAAGGAGTTGAAATAACTGAGAAACAAGAAAATACTCTCGAGATATTTAGAGGAGCATATTATGTAAATCCCGTACCTGAAATTCATATCAAGAGCTCTAAATAAAATTTCCAAAGTTGAACCTACCGTATTAGCATTTCCAAAAAGTGACATAACGACCACTATTTTTTTCTGTGCTTAAGCCCACCGTAAGAATAGAATATATATAGATGCTTTAGAGTCCCAAACCAAATACATTACTAACACATGATAGATCAAAATCTCAGAATATAAGGAATTCGGATCTTCTATGAAAGGATAATTACTGGATACAAATAACTTTAATAGGACCCACAAAGCTTTAACAAATAAACATTATTCTTACACCTTACAAGTATAAAAAAAAGTTTTTAAGATATTATCTTAAAAAGAATGTATCTGAAATTCATTACTACGGGTCCCTGTAAATTCTAATTAAGTAACAAAAGATTGTTGAATAAACTAACGTTTTGAGCATAATCCATAAAATTAACGAACATATCCTATTAAATAAATTAACGAACATACATTAAAATTCCCGAACAATATCATAACCATAAGCCATAAAAATTACAAAACTAATTATATTCATAACCTAACAAAATATTATCTTATTATTGTCACTCTATTACATTCAGGTTAGACTCACGAGTACATAAAGAAAAAAAAAGTTTCAAGCTTGTATAACATATAAATTTTTAATTATATTTCAACAATTAGAGTTTTCATCGACTATAATCTACTTATTTCAGATTTGCATGACATTATGATCAAAATGACAAATAAAAATAGAAGTTAAAATATTTGGGTTGTTACAAGTACATTCACCAAACCATCCACATAATATAATAATCTGAACCAATCATAGAATAAATAACTGAATAAATATTATCGAATAAACCATCGGTTCCCAAATAAAATCCAACTACAAGTCTAAGATAAATAAAACTGAATTTGAATAAATTTGAATGAATAAGTTGAAGTACTAAATAGTCTGAAGGGCAACACGCCCAAATGAAATATTTAATGAAACCCTAAACTAGGAATGAATAACTGAAGTGCCTACATCAACTCCTGCAAGCCTCCACAAATGCTGCAGCTACGCATCCCTAGAAAGAATTCCTCAAGCTTGTCGTCCGTATGGCTAGACACCTAAAAGGTTTTGGAAAATAGATTTGATAAGGGTCAGGGCCCATAACCTTTTGAAAATATTTTTCAAGTATTTAAATTACAATTAAAAAATAGTTATTGGATACTCATGTTAGTTCCACGGGAACTCCCTTGAGTTCCTTACCCCTCATACCTAACACATCCCGCCTAGATATGCTATCCAGCCTAACTAGATAACGTACCTAACAAACCATAATAGGTCTATCTCCCTCGTATTACACACACGACACGCTACCACAATGTCAATAATATATATCATCCGTATATTATTATCGTGTCATTCATTTAAGTCTCTCTACCTAAATTACTTTTAGATATGCGCAATTTATCGATTCTACTATCAAACATAAGTAGATAAATCACACTTGTATATATTTATCACACATAAAATAATACAACTATGGAATTCGCCGCAATGACCCCCGTGATGCTGGCATACTCTGCTATCATGTCCATGTACCTCTCATACCAAGTCAAGGACTACCGATTCAGAATGTATCCTCGAATCCAAAATCAATAACACATAATGGAGACGAACATTGTTCTAAGCCTCTGGGCTACGCGTATACCTAACGTACCCAAATGACACGCCGGTCCCAGTAATACACAACACGTAGTGAGACGCCCTAAGTTCTATGTTTTGGGACACACATCCAGACCTCATTGGAATCGTCAAGGTGGAATTGGCTTCTGCGCGGAACCTCCTGTGATAGCAAGCAGCGTATATATGTTCACACACATATTCAAATAATTATATATAAATATTTTTCAGTACGTATACACACAACCCATCATATCAACCTGTACATAGTATAGATCTCTCGCATACTTAACGTACTCGTTATAACCTCTTTTCATATATTCCCGAGTATCACTCGCTACTCGAAGGGTCCTAGTCACATCTTAATTAATATCAGTAGTTAATATCTCTATATCCTACTAGTTCACAACTTGGCTTTACTCACAATCCTGGTAACCCGTTCTGATTCTTAAAATTCCTTAAATTCCATATTATGGCCAAAAGGTACTAGCCTTAATTTTCCCATTTTGGCTAAGCCTAAGCTTTATCATAGGCTTACCAGAATTCACTATGTTCCTCACTATAGTTTAAGAATAACTCAAAAGTCTCTTGATTAATTATTTGAAATTTCGTGGCACAAACAAAAGAAACTGGGAAAATTTGGGTAACCAAATTAATTAGGTAAAGAGGACGAATCGGTTCACCTACCAAATCTGAATCGATTCAAAATGCTACATGCCATCTTCTTCATTATGCTATTACATTTTTCACCATTTTTATTCATCATACTCTTCATGTATCACAACCAAACTCCAGTATGTTCCAACCCAACGTCAAATATGGGTATATAAACAATTTCTAACGTAAATAACGCATTAAATCCATACGAATTCTACCCAAGGACGAATTAAAACAAATATTTCTACCAAAACCCTAGTTTATGTGTTCTTCATGCATAATCAATCATTTACCCAGATTTCTCTTATTTTAATTATCACATTTATTATGATTTGTGTCCTTTACATATGTGGATTCATTCTACATGAAATCCCATCCCAAAGCATGAGTTTTATTCTCTTAAATCCTAAGAACATAATTGAGTTCATGAAATTATAAACCCTACACTACATGGGTATTATAACATGCTTTCGAAATTGCAAGATAAACACTTTCCTTTACACTAGCAGGTCTGATCTCATTTTGTATGTGATGAAGGTGTTCTTCCCTTTCTTCCGATCACAATTCCGGTAACTTTAGTTAAGAGAAAAGATCTAGTACCTCCAAGAACTATCTTCTCTTCCTCTCATGTGGCCTCCTCTCTTTCAAGATTGTTGTAAACCTAGACCCACATTCTAATGGGTTGATATACTTCTTAAATTTTCGGAGTTCTCTCTACCCTAAACTCCTGAATGACCGAAACACCCTCTCGTGATGTCGATTTAGTCTAAAATTGCCCCGGGACCCAATCTATATGCCCGGGTATACTATTCCGACACTTTCAAAATCAAGCGTGGCCTCGAAATCACAATCTGAGTCCCTCAAAAAATAATTTCCTATCTTGACCTCATATAGTCTACACACGACACCCGATTGAGATAAAACACTATCACGTCACTGTCACTCTCTATGACGTAAAAATAATTCTTTACTATTTACTTAGTTTTTATTTTCATAAACATTAATCATTTTCTCTCTTGATTGATATTTTAACCAACACATAATATTTAATTCCATTAAATTACAGCACGCGTGTAATTTAAAATTAACCGAATTAATTCAATTTTAAATACTCAAAAATACAGGGTGTTACATAATTTCCCCCTTACAAAGGAATTTAGCCCTAAAAATTGAGATGTACCGGTGTTGAATTACTTTGGATACTGCTCACAGATGTTGTCCTCGTACTCCCATGTCGACTCGTTAATAATGTGGTTACGCCACTGAACTTTAACCAAGGGTAGCACCTTCGACCGTAGTTTACGCTCACTAATGGGACATGGCATCATTGAAGAGGTATCAAAGGGTAGCACCTTCGACAGCAATATAGCCATCGATAACTCCTCGTACCGGATATCTGGATGTAAGTCAATCTCATCTAATGGGACATGCCAAAAATCTCTCTCACTCCTTTGATACCTCTTCAATGATGACACGTGGAACACATCTTGAATCTGATGTAAGTGCTCCGGTAGTCCCAACCTATATGCCAATGGTCCCACCCTCTCGATAATCGTAAATGGTCCCACATATCTCGATGCTATCTTCCCTTTCTTGCTAAACCTCATTACCCCCTTCATAGGAGAGATCCTCACTAACACCTGGTCACCAACCTAAATCTCTTTGTGACTCCTATCTGCATCAACATAACTCTTTTTCAAGTCTTGAGCTAAACGGACGTGCCCTTGGATTAGCTCAATCTTGGCAGTGGTGCCCTGAATCATCTATGGCCCTAATATATTGTTGTCCCCCACCTTTAACCAGCAAGCGAACGATAAGCCCATCCATAAAGTGCCTCAAATGGTGCCATGCCAATGGTGAACTAGTAGGAGTTATTATACGAAAACTCCACCAATGGAAGGTACTACTCCCATCCTCCCCCGAAGTTAAATATGCACATACTAAACATATCCTCTAGCATCTGATTAACTCTCTCAGTCTGCCCATCTGTCAGTGGGTGATACGTTGTACTCAGACATAAATCCATGCCCATCGCCTTTTGAAAGCTTTGCTAGAAATAGGACATAAAGATCTTATCCTGATCGGATATAATATTAATCAAAAACCCGTGTAGCTGCACTATCTCCCCACTTTGCATATTGCCTCGTCTCAAAATCCGTACGCACTGGAAAAAAATGGGCCACCTTAGTCAATCGATCCACTATCACCCATATGGAGTCGTGACCTCATTCCGATATCGGTAGTCCGGTAATATAATCCATGGAGATGCTCTCCTATTTCCACACTAGAATCTCGAGTGGATGCAACGTCCATGTTGGTCTCCAGTGGTCCACCTTCAATAGCTGGAAGGTGGCACACTTCGAGATAAACTGCGGTATGTCCTGCGTCATCCTTGACCACCAATACTACCTGCACATGTCCTAGTACATCTTATCCCCATCGGGATGTACCACAAACCTGGACTTATGAGACTCTGACATCACTGCATGCCTTAAATTATTATCCTCTAGAACCACGAGTCTCCTATTAAAGAGTGAACCTCCGTCTGAACTGAT
The DNA here is from genome assembly GCA_949130495.1 of Sambucus nigra. Lineage (NCBI taxonomy): Eukaryota > Viridiplantae > Streptophyta > Magnoliopsida > Dipsacales > Adoxaceae > Sambucus > Sambucus nigra. The sequence goes on from OX422224.1 coordinate 72,344,394, forward strand.
TGAGTACGAATCTTCCCCATAAAATAACAATTGGCAAACCCTGTCCTAGTAATACTGATCCCCTACCTGTGATTTCACTACCCTCATAACAATCTTGGGTGTGACAGCTAATACGGACATAGAAGCTCTGACAACCTCATCATTGTGTCGAAGCTCTCTCCACTCTTCCTTCCAAACCTCCATTATCTCCCCAGTAGGTCGTAAGCTCAATGCGTTTTCCACCACATTAGCCTTCTTAGGATGAGACTGAATATCAATCTGGTAATCTTTCACAAACTTTAACCATCACCTCCGCCTCATGTTTAGATCTTTTTGCATGAACAAATATTTAAGTGATTTATGGTATGTGACCAAGGTAAACTGCCCCCAATAGATAGTTCCTTTAAATCCTCGAGGAAAACACAACCGCTAATAACTCCAAGTTATGCGTGGGGTAATTCATCTCGTGGGGATTAATCTTGCGAGATGCTTAAGCTATAGACATATCCTCTTGCTATAATACACCCCCAAGTCCCTGCAAGGATGCATCTATGTAGAAACGGTGTTCCACTCCTCCCCTAGGTAGTGCAAGAGAAGGTGCTCAGGTCAATTTATGCTTTAGCTTGTCGAAAGCCAACTAACAATAATCATCCTAAACAAATGACACCCCCTTGTGAGTCAAATTTGTAAATGGACTCACAATCTTTGAGAAACCCCAAATGAATCACCTATAGTATCTGGCTAGCCCTAGAAAACTCCGAACTTCGATCGGTATCATAGGTTGTCCCCACTCCCTGACCGCTGATACCTTTCTCGGATCAATCGCTATGCGCCCGTCAAACATAATGTGGCCCAGAAACTACACCTATAGAAGACAAAACCCACACTTCTCAAATTTGGCATACAACTGGTGTTCTCGCAATGTCTATAGAACCATCTGCAGATGCTTGGCATGCTCATCCCTAGAACGAGAGTAAACAAGAATATCATCGATGAACACAATAATGAACTGGTCAAGGAACTCTCTAAAAACCTAGTTCATTAAATCCATGAACACTGCTGGCGCATTGGTGAGCCTAAATGGCATCACCCTGAACTCAAAACGCGTATCATGTCGAAAAGCAGTCTTAAGAATGTCCTCCTCTCTGACACGCAACTGATGATAACCGGACCTCAGATATATCTTACAGAAGTAAGCTTTTCCCTTTAATTGGTCGAACAGATAAGAAATCCGAGGAAGTGGATAATTATTCCAGATCTTTACCTTGTTCAACTCCATGTAATCGATATTTAACCGAAACGATACATCCCTCTTCTTAACGAACAACACCGACGCACCCTATGCTGATGTACTCCATCTGATGAAACCCTGCCCCAGGAGATGCTGAATCTTCTCCCTTAACTCCCTCTTCTCAGATGGGGCCATGTGATAAGGAGCTCGGGCAATAGGCCTCGTACCCATCACTAGGTCAATAATGAACTCAATTTCAAGGCTAGGCGGCAGCCCAAGTATATCTTGGAACACGTCCTCAAAATCCATCAACACTGGAATCAACTCTAACGAAACAACCACCTCCTGTGAGGTCTCCTTCTCAATGTAATACATATGTGTACTCAACCCTCCCTCAGAAAGAGGCATCGCCACTGGGAACATCTCCTTCCCGGGAATAGAGAACACTATAGTCCTCTCAAAACAATCCATTATCGCCCGGTATCCAGTTAGCCAATCCATACCCAAAATGACAACATAACCCTACATATCTAAAATGAGGAGGTCAATGACTAAACATAATCTTCCCACATCGATGTTCAAACCCCTACAGATCGAGTGTATAAGTGACCCATTACCCACCGGTGCCTCTACACACATAAGGAGACTACCGGCTGTCTCTAGTTACCGATAAATCTTGCAAATCTTATCGCTATGAAAGAGTGTGATTCCCCTATATCAAATAAAATCCTACCCTCATGCCTATGAATAGGAAACGTACCCTCTACTTCTGGTGGTGCCTATGGGGCCTGCTGTATGACGGCATTTCAGACATTATAGCACATCGGTGTCATAACTACCCCTTCTATGGTGGGGTGGGTGAGACTAGTGTTACAAGTAGTATTTGTGCCTACTGCCCCTATTGGGCACCCCTTCTGTGGGAAGTCTCTCCTCTTGTGGCACGTCTTTCCATAAATAAAGCACTAGTTCGGGAAATCTCTCTGCCTCTGGCCCTGACGGTACTAACCCTGCTGTTGGACCTGATGGCCTTCCCCATTATTCCCTTGGCCCTAACGACCCTAAAGAACTTGCTACTGCTAAGGACCCACCTGGCCCTGCCTGAAACCTCCATCGGGTCTATAATCCCAGATCTAATTCTCTTGGCCTGATCCCCCTGTCGAGAATCCTACCCCGATTCCTACCCGACTGTTGCTGTTGTTACTTCTATTATTGCTGCTGTTGTAGTGCTCCGCTAGCATCGCTCCCACCTGCCTTAACTGAATGGTTAAGCTCACCTCCTCTCTTGCTTCCCTTCATAAAAAAAATATGGTCCTGACAATGTAGAAGTGCAACATCGACGACATATGTATAAGTCACCAATGCAGGATTGCCAATCAAATGTTGTCTGATCCTCCAGGCTAGTCCATCCATAAACTTTAGCTTCTTCTTCTCTTAAGTGTTCACTTCGTCTGAAAAAAAAATAGCCTGACGAGTGAACTCCTCCTCGTACTCAGCTACTTATCGGTCACTCTGAGTCACCTCAATTAACCTATTTCGCATTTCATTATCAATGGCTAGCGAAAAATACTTATGGTCAAACCGCACCAGGAACTCGGCAATCGACATCGTGTCCCTCTCTTTAACAGTAATATCTGACTCCCACCACTGTAACATTGTCCCACGAAGCCTAAAAGTGGCCAACATATGCTTTTCCATATCACCACACTCAACCATGCGCATGTGGCATTGCATATATTTCTTCCACTAGCATGCCAAAAACATGTCTGAGCTACCCTGGAACTCAGGTGGATGGATCTTCTGAAAAGCCTCACTAACTCTCTGCCAGTCTGATGACCTCGGATGGGCCTAGACAACCGGTGCCACTGGCAACGGTGGCTACTGGGCCTGAGGAAAATGGAGAACTATGGAAGTCATAGCGGCATTAACTACATGTGCCACAATCACTGCCACCTCTGCTACTGACATTGTCCCCTATGGTGGTTGTGGCTGTGGTGCCTATGGCTCCAACTGAGCCTCCCTCTCGTCGGCTCTATCCACTGCCCTCATTGGGTTTCCTCTCTTGTTTGGCATTTGAAACCATATCGAATTGTATGAGTTCACAATCAATACAAATATAATCATAGAAGAACGTAATCTCATTTACGTAATCATGAATGCAACAATCCTAATAATAGGGCTCTATGTCAAGGAATGCTATACTACAATTGTAGTAAGACGTACATATCCTATGGACACTAGAACCTGATGCTCTGATACCATCTGTGATGCCCTGCCTATTTCAACCATGGGTTATCAGTCCTTTATTAAAACGAGCAGGAGTCTCATTTGGTTCATTCTTAGCATCACTGTAGAAAATATTTTAAATTACTAACCACCTAGGTTAGGTGCCAAATTTTATCTTGTATTAATATAACAATATTCGAAAATTAAATACATTCACCAAACCATCCACAAAATATAATAATTTGAACCAATCACATAATAAATAACTGAATAAATAATACCTAATAAACCATCGGCTCCCAAATAAAATCCAACTACAAGCCTAGGACAAATAAAACTGATTATGAATAAAGTCTGATAAATAAGCTGAAGTACTAAATAGTTCGAGGGGAACACGCCCAAAAAAAATACTTAATGAAACTCCTCAACTAAGAATGAATGACTGAAGCGCCTACACCAACTTCTGCAAGCCTCCACAAATGCTGCAACTACGCATCCCTAGAAAGAATTCCTCAAGCTTGGCATCCCTATGGCTGGACACCTAAAATGTTTTGGAAAATAGATTTGATAAGGGTCATAGCCCAAAAACTTTTGAAAATATTTTGCAAGTATTTAAATCACAGTTTAAAAACAGTTAGTAGATACACATGTTAGTTTTATGTACACTCCCTTGAGTTCCTCACCCCTTATCTAAAGTGCACACCTAACGCATCATACCTAGCTACGCTACCCAACCTAACTAGATAAAGTATCTAACTAACCATAATAGGACTAACTCCCTCGTATTACACATACGACACGCTACCACAATGTGAATATTATATATCATCCGCGTATTATTATTGCGTCATTCATTTAAGTCTCTATACTTAAATTACTTTTAGATATGCACAATTTATCGGTTCTACTATCACACATGAGTAGATAAATCACTCTTGTGTATATATATCACACATATAATATATACAACTATATAATTCTTCAGAATGACCCCCATGATGCTGATACACTCTGCTATCATGTCCATGTACCTCTCATACCAAATCAAGGACTATCGGTTCGAAATGTCTCCTCGAACCCAAAATCAACAACATATAATGGAGGCTAACATAGTTATTAGCCTTTGGGCTACACACATACTTAACATACCCAAATGACACACCGGTCCCACTAATACAGAACACATAGTGAGTTGTCCTATGTTCTATGTTCTAGGGCTCACATCCAGACCTCACTAGAATCGTCAAGGTGGGATCGCCCTTTGCATAGAACCTCCCGTGATAGCAGACAACGTAGGTATTTTCACACATATTCAAATAACAATAATAGGTACTCACACAACCTATATGTTGATACCAAAATTAATGTGCTGATGTGGACGAAGAAGATAAAGACACGTGTCAATCTACATGGCACAACAGCAGCGAGGAAGATCATTTCCCGACCAACCGTGTTTCTTTCCGAGAAACTCTATCACACCGAGGAACTCTTTCATCCCGAGATACTCTAAGTAATCCGAGGAACTCTTGATCAACAAGCAACTAAGGCGGTCCGAACTGCATCTCGGCCGTATCATTAGTTACCAGACGGACAACTGTTCAAATATCCATTGTATTCTTGACGTACACGCTGCATTAAATGTATTACCCTTTCATATGTATATCATTTAATGTATTGGACCTTTCATGTACAGCCTCAAGGCTATAAATACCTTGTATCTCCCTCATTCAAAGGGACCGGAATTTCTTGAGAGAATTTGTAATCAAGAATTCCACAAACACTCAGCAATAACATAATAGTGGACGTAGGCTTTATTCCTAGCCGAACCACTTTAAAAATCTTTGTCTTATTTATTTATCTGTGATTGAAAAGTTAGAGCGATCTAGTTTTTTACATCAACAAATTGGCGCCGTATGTGGGAAACGACTGTTATTATCGTTTTTCATAAAAATTATTTGTCACCAATGGCAGATAATCCAGAATCCCGTAATCGAAATGTTGGAAATACTGGAAATCATCCAAATCCATCTGCATCCCCAGATCTGGCTGGAATTATGACGAATCTGGCTCAAGGACAAACCGCCATGCAAGAATCTATGAGGCAACTCATTCAAACTCTTCAGGGCGGTGCACCTACCTATTCAGGGCAAAGGAGTGATCATAGGCAATCGCAATCTAGACGTACTGGGTCATATCGCAATGAGGAGTCTAATGATTTTTCTTATCAACCTGGGCGAACTTCATCGATACGGGCTTCGGATACAGATCAACGTATCACTCTCTCTCCGGAGAGAACTAGCGCTTTGGAAAGGTTAAGTAGAGTGTCTCCTTTCAGTCGGTTAGGACCAAGGAGGAACATGAGTCCACCTAGGGCTCCATCAAGAAGTTTTCGACCACCACCAGGTTTGAGAGAAGGATCTGCGCAGTCGCGACCAACCACTCGTCGAGATAAATCTCAGGAAGCTACGTCAGAGCAATCAGTTGCTCGAACTAAGCGGCCCGAGGAAGGGAATGAAGCATGGAAAGGTTCCATTCAACGGCTGGAGGATAGACTGGGAGAAATGGCTAAGGCGAGAAACCCCTTACAGAGAACTTTTGTTCAAGGAACACCTTTTGTGCAAGCCATTGTGGATTTCCCTACACCGTCGAAATTCAAAGCACCCGTAGTGACTCCCAAGTACGATGGAAAGACAGATCCCGTACTTCATATAGAACAATACCAAGCTGCTGCAGATATCTACGCTGTCCCCGACGAGATGAGGTGTAGAGCATTCTCGGGAACTCTTACCGGATCCGCACAGATATAGTACAATAATCTTCCTCGGGGTAAGATTTCAACTTTTGTTCAGTTAGCCGAGCTGTTTATTGGCAATTTTTGTTTTGGAGCAAAGCCGGTAAAGCGAGTAGCACACTTGCTAAGTGTTAGACAAAAATCAGGTGAAAGTACTAGAGATTACATAACTCGTTTCAATAACGAAAAGTTGGAAGTCATAGATTATGAAGAAAAGACAGCAATCACTGCTCTGATGAGTGGTTTGCTGCCTAACAAGCTGTATTACACTTTGGCCAAAGATCCACCTAAAAATATGTCGGAGTTGATGGCAAAGGCGGCCAAAATCATGAATGCCGAGGAGGCTATGGCTGCGAAGAAGAATATGGATAAAGAAGTTAAAGTGGAGGTCGACAATTCTAAGAAGAAAGATCAGAAAAGTAATGGTGGTGACAAATATTCCAAGAATAACAGGATGAAGTTGGAAGCCCTAAAGAAGTATGATAATTATACTCCATTGAAAGTGGGTATTAATCATGTTTTGGAGGAAATCAGGAATAACGAGGAAATCAAATGGCCAGAGAAACTGAAGACAGATCCCGACCTGAGGAATAAGACCAAATATTGCGAGTTTCACAAAGATCATGGCCATATGACCAAAAATTGTATAGCCCTTCAGAACGAGATTGAAACACTCATTCGAAGAGGAAAATTGTCAAAGTACGTAGATCGCTGGAGTGAGAGGAAGAATGATGATAGAACTAGAGAGAGATCTAGATCTCCTCGTCGTGCAGAGGAGAAAAAGAGGAGGGACCATGAAGAGGATCCAGATGATGACCCCGATCTTCCCAAAAAGCCAAGGAAACCCAAACGAGAGGTATTTTCCATACGTTTTGGGTCATTTGATTGTAAAGTTATTACAGGAGGAGATGCAGGAGGAGGAGACCTTACTGCAGAAAGAAAAGCTTATCTCGAAGAGGCTCAAGCTTGTTCATACATTCAGCGAATAAACCTGGCCGAGGATGATCGTCCGAGGAAGGTAAACAAAGAGAAGCTAGTGATTGGTTTTTCAAAAAACGACCTGGCAGGTGTTCTCTACCCTCATGATGATCCTCTGGTGATCAAAATGAGGATGAAGGATGTGGTCATTTCAAGGGTGTTAGTAGACAATGGTAGTTCAGCAGACATCATGTATTATTCATGCTTTGATAGCTTGAATTTAAAATTATCTCAATTAGAACCTTATCACAGACCCCTTCTGGGTTTTGCTGGTGAGAAAGTTTTTCCACTTGGGACGATCAAGTTGGATATACTCATTGGAACTTGGCCTGCTTGTCGAACAGAAAGAATACGCTTTTTTGTAATGGATAAGAATGTGCAGTCCGCCTATAACATCATCATGGGAAGAGTTGGATTGAAGAAGTTCGAAGCAGTTCCATCTACAGTTCATCAGTGTTTGAAATTCCCAACGAATTTTGGAGTAGGAATTATGAAAGGTGATCAAAAAGTAGCTCGGGAATGCTATTATTCGTCTGCCGAGCAAGAGGAATTTGAAGAATTACAGAAAAAGACTACTACTTACCAAGTGGAGAAGGCACAGAAATTGAAACTCTTGACCCTAGGGATGAATCTCAACTCGTAAAAGGACAGGTTGTGGAATCTACAGAAATTGTTATCCTGGACGACGAGCATCCTGAACGAATAACTCAGATAGGGTCGTCGTTGGATTTTTCAATAAAACAGGAGTTGATAACTTTCTTGATAAACAGGAAGAATACTTTTGCTTGGAGTCATGAAGACATGCCAGGAATAGATCCAAACTTCTTATGTCATGAACTCAATGTGAATAAGGAGATCAAACCTGTGAAGCAAAGAAGAAGAGTGTTTAGTCCCGAGAAGAACCAGGCTATACAAGAGGAGGTCGAGAAACTCTAGAAAGCCCAATTCATTGAAGACGTGAAATATCCAGATTGGTTGGCGAATGTGGTGATGGTAAAGAAGAAGAACAACAAATGGAGAATGTGTGTTGATTTTACTGATCTCAACAAGGCATGCCCAAAAGATCATTTTCCATTGCCCAGAATTGATCAACTAGTAGATGCTACTTCGGGACACGAGCTACTCAGCTTCATGGATGCTTATTCTGGCTACAACCAAATCAAAATGAAACCTGAAGACAGGGAAAGTACTTCTTTTATTACCCCGAGGGGAACTTATTGTTATAATGTTATGCCTTTTGGTTTAAAAAATGCAGGTGCAACATATCAGCGGTTGATGAACAAGGTATTCACCGAACAAATCAGCCGCAATATGGAGGTCTATGTCGACGACATGCTCACCAAAAGCAAGAGAGCTGCAGATCATTTGGTTGACTTGAGTCAAACTTTTGATCAACTGGATAAATACCAGATGAAGCTTAACCCGACGAAATGTACCTTTGGAGTACGAGAAGGAATGTTCCTCGGATACATCGTCAACCAACGAGGTATTGAGGCAAATCCAGAAAAGATCAAAGCTCTTTTAGGGCTGCGATCCCCGATGACGAAGAAAGAGGTGCAAGGTCTTACCGGACGAGTTACAGCACTCAACAGATTTGTATCCCGAGCAACTGATAAATGCCTCCCATTCTTCAAAACACTACGAAAAAGTTTTGAGTGGACTGATGAATGTGAGAAAGCCTTTCAAGATCTGAAGAAGTATTTGGGAGCCCCACCATTGTTGTCTAGGCCAATAACTGGAGAGAAGCTGTACTTGTATTTGGCAGTATCAGAAAATGCAGTTAGCTCGGCGTTGATCAGATTGGAGAATGGAGTCCAGAAGCCAATTTATTACACAAGCAAGGCCTTCCGAGGTGCGGAAATCAGATACCCAAAGCTGGAAAAATTGGCACTGGCATTAATTGAAGCAAGTAGAAGAATGAGACCATACTTCCAGGCCCATACCATCATTGTGTATACCGACATGCCGTTAAGACAAGCCCTTCACAAGCCAGAAAAATCAGGAAGATTGATGTACTGGGCAATAGAGATCGGTGAATATGATATTGTGTATGAACCCAGATCATCGTTGAAAGGGCAAGCCGTGGCAGATTTTATAGCAGAGTTCACATACCCTGATACCCCCGAGGAGAAAAAGATGCTTGCTGACCTACCTGTGGACGATACAGGATCGACAGACACAGATCCAAACCAACCAAGGTTGGTAAAAGGACTTGTGGATGTAGAAAAATCATCATATTCAAACCCCGACCAACTCCGGTTGGTAGAGGGGTGCGAACAAATGACCAACGAGGAACGAAGGATACCCGGGGATGATGAAAGAAAACAGATGATATTTCACCGAGGAACTCTAACAGATAAGAAATTTGAAGACGAGTTACATACATGGAGATTATATGTAGATGGATCATCTTGCACGGCTGGTTGTGGAGCAGGGATTGTTTTAAATTCTCCAGATGATATTGACATGGAGTACGCCTTGAGATTCCAATTCAAAGCTTCCAATAATGAGGCTGAATATGAGGCTATTATAGCAGGTTTTCATTTGGCGAAAGTTATGGAGGCACGTCAAGTAATTGTTTTCAGTGATTCTCAGTTAATTGTGAATCAAATGATGGGAATATATGCAGTAAAGGGAGAGTTAATGGTGAAGTACCATGCAAAAGTGATGGAATTATTGAAAGAATTTGATGCTATTCAATTGGTGAGGATACCGAGAATGGAGAATGCTAGAGCAGACGCATTGGCTCGACTAGCGTCAGCTACGCGCACCGAGCTGCGAAGAACAATACCAATTGAAGTACTAGAAAGTCGGAGCATAGAAGAAGATCTGACGGTGAAGATTATTACCCTTGATTTAGGACCATCTTGGATGGATCCTATCAGAGCATACATTGAAGAAGGAGTACTACCGGAGGACAAACTAGCTGCCAAGAAATTGAAGTATAAAGTTGCTCGGTATGTGTTAACTAATGGTGTTTTGTATAGACGAGGAATTATGGCAGGTTTGCAGAGATGTGTGCATCCATCAGAAGTCAAAGAATTGATTGAAGAAATCCATAAAGGATCTTGTGGAGCTCATGTAGCAGGTCGGACCCTACTGCAAAGGGTGATGACACAGGGATACTACTGGCCGACGATGAGAGCTGATTGTATAGCCTATGCTAAGAAGTGTGACAAGTGCCAACGTTTTTATTCCATCCGAAGAACTCCACAGGCATTGTTGACACCCATAACATCACCTTGGCCATTTGCCATGTGGGGGATTGATCTGGTTGGACCACTGCCGACGACCCGAGGAAGGTTCAAGTATCTCGTCGTGGCAGTAGACTATTTTACTAAGTGGGTGGAAGCTGAACCACTAATTGATATGACGTACGAGAAGGTGTATCCGTTCATATGGAAGAATATCATTTGTCGGTATGGTCTCCCCCACGCTTTCATCACAGACCATGGAACGCAATTTGATAATGAAGAATTTGCTGCCTATTGTCATCAGTCAAACGTCTTGAAGTTTCATTCAGCACCAGGCCATCCCCAAAGCAATGGGCAGACTGAAGTGACGAACAGAACGTTACTAAATGGGTTGAAGAAGAGGTTAAGTGAGGCTAAAGCAAATTGGATTAATGAGCTACAGTCAGTTTTGTGGGCTTACCGAACAACTCCCCGAGCAGCAACAGGAGAATCACCATATATGCTAGCATTTGGAAGTGAGGCTGTGATACCTGCCGAGTTGGGCCTACCAACACATAGGGTGTTAAATTTCAATTCTCTGATCAGTGATCTGATGAGAAGGATGGATTTAGATATGCTCGAGGAAGTCAGAGAAGAGGCAGCCATTAGGAATGCTGCTTATCAACAACGAACAGCTCTGTTTTACAACAAAAGGGTAAAGAAATGTGATTTAAAAGAGGGGGATTATGTGCTAAAGAAGGTCATTCAGAAGCAGAATAAACTGGAAGCAAACTGGCATGGACCTTACCGAGTTACAGAAGTTGTTCGACCAGGAACTTACAGAATAGCAACTCTAGAAGGAGAGGAATTTAAGAATGCATGGAATGCTGAACACCTGCGCAAGTATTATCAATGATGTCAAATGTAAAGCATTTCTTTAATTATGAATAAAACGAAGATGTTTCACCATTTTTCTTCCTGGATGAAAGTTTTTCGGGGAATACTAGTGTAATACACTATACAACAAAAGTGCTCTAAGGAGCCAACCTCCTTTGGTTAGGAGGACAGCTCTACGGAGCAAAAGTGCTCTAAGGAGCCAACCTCCTTTGGTTAGGAGGACAGCTCTATTGAGCAAAAAGTGCTATAAGTAGCCAACCTCCTTTGGTTAGGAGGACAGCTCTATTGAGCAAAAAGTGCTATAAGTAGCCAACCTCCTTTGGTTAGGAGGACATGCTCTACGGAGCCAAAAAATGCTCTAAGGAGCCAAAAGCTTTAAGGAGCCAGAAAGTGTACACCAGCAGGATCAACCACGGTTGGTAAGATAAAAATATACTCTCATATTACAACTTATGTTGGTCGGGAGGTAATATTATTACAATGAGTTCTTTGAAGAACAAAATGTTTAAAAAATACACCAAGTATAGTTGGTCGGGGATAAAAACCCAATAACTGTAGTTGGTCGGCAAGGACAAATTATTGATCTTAGTTGGTCGGACGCAATTTTATAAATAAACCAAGTATAGCTGGTCGGGAATAAAAGCCCATCAACTGTAATTGGTCGACAAACATTATTCACCCACCTTGGTTGATTGGAAACAGTTTGAACATTTTTACTCATTACTTTATTATTAAGTGATCGAGAAATATTACTAATACTTGTAACTTTTATTAAGTTTCTTATTGAACAATAATATTGTTATCTTTTTAACAGATACATAGATACATATGTATAGTTGGTCGGGGATAAAAACCCAATAACTGTAGTTGGTCGGCAAGGACAAATTATTGATCTTAGTTGGTCGGACGCAATTTTATAAATAAACCAAGTATAGCTGGTCGGGAATAAAAGCCCATCAACTGTAATTGGTCGACAAACATTATTCACCCACCTTGGTTGATTGGAAACAGTTTGAACATTTTTACTCATTACTTTATTATTAAGTGATCGAGAAATATTACTAATACTTGTAACTTTTGTTAAGTTGCTTATTGAACAATAATATTGTTATCTTTTTAACAGATACATAGATACATATGTACAAATATAAATGTGCTTGATAAACACAAGACTAACAAAATGGGCAAACAGAAAATGAAAATCTTTTCATTAATCTAGAATAAATTACAAATTACAAGGAGATACTAAATTGTTACATGGATATTACTATTCTATTGGTTTTTTGCCCTGTGCTTTAGAAACAGGTTCCTCGCCGGCAGGAGGGTCTTCTAGGCAAATGGGAGAATTGATGAAATTAACATCTCTGAGCATTCTGACGTTCATAACAGAAGGTGTATCCAAAAGATGCTCAGGACGAGATAATTCAGCTTGGGAGTGAAGGCTATAATCACCAAGATATTTTGAAATTAGACTGCGAGGAATGGAACGAGCTGGAATCCATGCCATATCCAATTTGAAAGGTGGTACAGGCAGGTCTAATAATGATGGAGCGTGATAGTCCCATAAAAAATGCCCTTGCTCCAACTTTAATACACCCAAAGCATTTAACCATCCTTGCTTGTAACCTTCATTATTAGCATGTTCAATGCGAGCATCCAGATGAACGAGAGCTTCATTGTATCCTGCCATCCAGAATTCTCTTGGCTGTTTATGGAATTGGAAGGTTAATCTATCCAATTGTTCATGAAGGCTTTTGGCAAAGAGATCTTTGTTATGCAAGGCAGATTTCGTTGATGCCAGCTGATCTTCCAGAGACAGATTTTTATTGGACATTTCAGTCAGAGCACGGTCTTTTACTTTCAACTGGAATGCTTGAGTTTCAAGAGTAGGCTGAGTACGAGCTTCTTCAACATTTTGGCTGACTCTACCTCGCCCCCGAGAACCTCTTCCTCGTCCCCGAGCAGTTCCAGAAATGGCGGATCTCCTTAAGTCCTCCAGCTCTTGCCTCAGTTTGGCATTTTCGACCTCTAAGAACGAGAAGCCTTCATCAGTAACTGGTATTAATGCATTAGAGGATGAAGCAACAGATTCATATTGAGCTAATTTCTTCTGCAAATTATTATTTTCTTGCTCCAGGATCTCGGCGATTTGTCTACAGGCTTCAATTTCACCTTTTAGGGTCCTCTCCCTGACGTCATACCCAGCAATGATCTTCTTGTGGCCTGTTTCTGAAGAGAGCTGCTGGTATCTATTTTCATAATCTTTATGTAACAAAGCCATTGATTCGTTATGTTGATTTTGAAGATCCTCTAAGGAACCATGAAGCTCTTCAATCAACTCATAGTAAGCGACATTGTTGGCCACTGCTCGGTCGAGTAAAGCTTTCAAGTACTGATAAGCTTCAATAGCCTGCTCTGAAGCACCGTGACCAAGGATATCAGCAATTTCCGATGTACTAAGATCTGTATGACCAGCCTTATAGTATTGATGACATTGCTACATCAGCTCGGTATCATGAGAAGAGATCAATTCCATTCTAGCAACAAACTAATGACAAGAAAAAGACAACAATCAACAGAAAAAAGTTATCAACAACAGAGATGAGCAAAGATATATTTTATTAGATCATCAAAAAGTTACATCGTTCGATTACAAGGAAATATAGAAATGCTACCGAACAACTTCACACCTTTTCCTTGTCTCCCAAGACTTTCTCGGGAGGCTGGGACGAGGAGCTCGGTTGCTCGGTGGTAACTACAGCTTGATCGGTTGGAATCTTCTCGGGAGGAGGAGGCATGGAGGAAACGTCCTCGGTGGCAGAGGGTTGAGAGGCAGAAACTTGATCGCCCATAGCCATGGAAGACTCATCTGAAGCAGGTTCATCTTCTTCTTCTTCCACAAATTGTGGAGGAGGACCAGGGAGATGCCGTTGGAATAGCTCAGAATCGTCTTGGACTTTTAGCTCTTGCAGAGCAGCTACCCAACCATCATGGAAGTATTTTAACTCCCCATATTGGACTTGGGACGTCATTGCAGCTATCCCTCTCTCCCATCCTTTCTCCCAACCAACGCTGAAATGTTTCTTGATTGCAACTTTTTTCCTCGACCTCTCCGAGGAGAGCTTCACCTCCAGTTCCTCTTTCTTAACCTTAATATCTCGCAGAGTAGATAATTCTTCTTCTGCCTTCTTCAATTTATCATCAGATTCCTGATGTTTAACCTCCAAATCTTTAATTTTCTCCTCCAAATTCTTGGAGGTTTCAGCCATCTTCATCTTATCAGCCTCAGCCATAGCCAACTTTTTCTCCCAAACAGTTTTCTCCTCGATGTACTGTTGGCGAGATTCCTTCACAGATTGGGTTAAACCTAACAAAGCATCGTCAACATCGGACGATGAAGTGGAAGCTTTAATAACTTGATCTTTCTTCACGATGGAATTGAAGCAATTCACCAGCTGAAAAATAAGAAAAAAAAATAAAGTCAACACAAATACAAGAATTCAAGAAAAAGAAAGAAAGACCAAAGGAATGAGAAATTTACTGAAGAAAGATGGCGAGCAGCTAGGGATGTCAATGTGTCCCTAGGAATTTTTTCATCAACCCCGAGAACCTCGGGTATAACTGAGCTCGTTGAAGAACTCGGAAGAATAATTTTTGAGACACCACTACCACCAGCGGGTAGAGAAGATGCAGTTCCAGCGAGATTAACTGAGGATGATTTCCTCAATCTCTTCAAAGGACGATCAGCAACATCAACCAAGGAAGAAGTCTTGGTCGGAGAGATGGCAATTACATCAGCAGAAGCATCTTTCTTGCTCGGGGCCACTGGGGGCTTCTCGGCAACTTTGGAGGAACCAGCATCTACTTTTTTAGTCCCCTCTAGGACATCAATTTTGCCTTTCTGGGCTCCAACAGCAGAAGAAGTGTCACCAAATAGAGCAGGAGGAGCTCTTTTCTTGCCCATTCTCTGAGATAGGGGGATATGAGAATCTGAAGATGAACTTTCTGGTGTTGAAGCTGGTTCAACAGGGCGAGCAGTATAAGAAGTTGTGTAACTCTTATACTGTAGTAAATATGAAGCAGATCTAATATGCTCGTCAGCAATGGTCTTATGCAAATTCCAGATAAGTTTCAAATGCTTGATATTCACTTCTGACTCTTTTGGAGTTTTTCTTTTGCTATCAACTGAAAATAAATACATAATGGAATATCAGTCATACATTTTGTCAAACATGATGAAAGCATAATTTCATAAGTAAAATAAAATGAAAAATAAACCTATCCCATTGCCGTATGGGGGGCATCTGGGACCGTTGTATACTTCATTCCCAGATAAAGGCGCATGTTGCCAATTTTTTATGACCAACCCATGCTCAAAATAATCCCTATTTGAGTCAGGGAGATTAACTACAAGAGTCCTATTCAAATACCTAGTTTTTAAATAATAAATATTATCTAGAACAGCCCATTTATAACAAAACATAATTTCAGGGATCCCAATGCGAGTCCCATGAGTTAGATTTAATTTGTGCACCCCGTTAATTATTCTCCATGAATTGGGGGCTATTTTTGCAGGAACAAGATCAAAATATTGACAAAACTCAAGACATAATGGGTTTGGTGGAAAGGAAAAACCGCATTCAGCAACAAAAAGACTGGGGAACCAATGTCCCTCAGCCAATCGAAAGTAATCTAAAGGCTCAGAAAGAACCTCTAGAGTTACCCACGAAGGAATGGAAAAATCAGAACGGAATTTCTCAACAGATTCCACAATATAAACCATATTGAATAAAAGAGATACAGAAGAAAGAAAGAAGATCTTACAGAAAGAAAGGAGATGTGTTGACAACGAACGGAAACAAAGATGAACGCACAAGAGAAGAAGAGAAGAGAAAGCTGGAATGCAGAAAATGAAAAACGTAGACGACGGTATGGTTACCAAAGAAGTTTAAATACTTTGCATTGGGAAGCGGCGAAAGAAATGATTACCAAAAAGAAACTACTAAACTTCCGGCGGCTAAAAGGACAAAATTTGCACAAATATCAAAGCGCTTATCAAAAAGGCGGAAACTGCGAAATAAGAAGGAAATTTGAATACAATGTTCCTAAAACCCGGGAAGTACATTTAATATTGCCATATACCGAGAAAGAATGTTCCATACTCTTCAAGGTTCAAAATATGAAACATTGGGGGCTTCTGTTGATACCAAAATTAATGTGCTGATGTGGACGAAGAAGATGAAGACACGTGTCAATCTACATGGCACAACAGCAGCGAGGAAGATCATTTCCCGACCAACCGTGTTTCTTTTCGAGAAACTCTATCACACCGAGGAACTCTTTCATCCCGAGATACTCTAAGTAATCCGAGGAACTCTTGATCAACAAGCAACTAAGGCGGTCCGAACTGCATCTCGGCCGTATCATTAGTTACCAGACGGACAACTGTTCAAATATCCATTGTATTCTTGACGCACACGCTGCATTAAATGTATTCCCCTTTCATATGTATATCATTTAATGTATTGGACCTTTCATGTACAGCCTCAAGGCTATAAATACCTTGTATCTCCCTCATTCAAAGGGACCGGAATTTCTTGAGAGAATTTGTAATCAAGAATTCCACAAACACTCAACAATAACATAACAGTGGACGTAGGCTTTATTCCTAGCCGAACCACTTTAAAAATCTTTGTCTTATTTATTTATCTGTGATTGAAAAGTTAGAGCGATCTAGTTTTTTACATCAACACTATATATACATATTATTCAGTAGGTATATACACATCCCATCATATCATCTCGTACATAGTATATATCTCTCGGATACTTAACGTACTCATTATAACCTCTTTTACTATATTCCCGAGTATCACTCGCTACCCAAAGGGTCTTAATTTCCCCTTAATTAATATATGTAGTTAATATCTCTCTATCCTATTAGTTGACAACTTGGCTTTACTCACACTCCCGGTAACCCATTCCGATTCCCAAAATTCCTTAAATTCCATATTATGCCCAAAATGTACTAGCCTTAATTCCCCAATTTTGGCAATGCCTAACCCTTATCATAGGCCTACCAGAATTCACTATGTTCCTCACTATAGTTTAAGAATATCTCAAAAGTCTCTTGATTAATTATAAGAAATTTTATGATAATTTTATCATTATTGAATTGATTCTCTTAAGGAGTTTGGTATCACTCTTGGTAAGGGTGAGCATTTTGCTAAAATTGTCACAAATTAAGATTTGTGTGGTTAGTGCCTTGTTTCGTGTGTGGTCTTGGGCCCACGAATCTCGATAATCGACTGGGCTAGGAAATAGTATGTTAGGAGGGTTTCTTGTTTGGATTTCTCTCGCGAGACGTCCCATGCACGAAGCTTAATAAGTTTTGGAGTTGGGAGATGTTTGGTCTCTAAGTCGTTTGGTTAATACATTAAACATTAATTTTGTGTAGATATAACACATTGAGAGGTGATATACTTAATGATTTAAGCCAGCGAGGTCAAGGAGTGCACCATCAAGAGCACTTAGGAACGTTCATGACACTAGTTTAATGGGCGGGGCAATCTAAAATAGATTTGAGTCGCGATTATTATGGTATTCGATGATACATTTACTTTATATTTATGCATTGAACGTGTGGTTCACTTTTAGATGTATATGTGTTATACGTATGTAATGTTGTGGGCGTGTACATGTGCTATAGGGTGTATGGGCTCCCAAGCTGTGGCACACTATGGTAGGCATATGTTAGCCTTTTTCTTTTATCCCACGAGATACTGGTACAAACTAATTGTGTATAATCCAATGATATTTGTTTGAGTTATGTTTTGATGTTATGCTTTAGCATCTCGAGGACGAAATTCCTTTATTAAAAGGGGAGAATGTAAAACACCCGTATTTTCATGGACTATATTTATTATTTATTAAGAGAGAAATAAATTAATAAGTGGGACTAATTATTACTTGTATGGTTTAGTAATAATAAATTGGCATGATTGGATAATAATTAAAATTTGCGCACGGTGTTATTTTTTCATGTGTTCTTGGAATTTTTAATTTGTGATATTAATTATATGATTGTGGACTATGTATATGCGTAGATTAATTAAATGAGTAATTTATTGACAATGTGAGGTATTACCGTGTGTTGTGGGTAGTATCGTTTAGATTACCCTATGGGGTGACACAGATGTCTGTATATGTATTTTTATCGCTTTAAATTGGGCCTAGAGGTAGGTATATCCTTAGGATGAGTTCGGGTCAACAATCCGAGTGGTATTTTGGGCCCATTACATGGCACAAAAATTGGCATTTATTATAAGTGAGGGTATTTAAGGTTTTAAATAGGTTTAAGAGTTAGCAATTGTCATTGTTCACAAGGTATAAGCAAATCCCATCAGCCATGGGTCTTTGGGAGATGCAGAGAAAAGTGTAAGATGGACAAACCAAAAGGATCAAAGCCTATGATCGCGCGTTCTTCGATGTTCAAGTAAGAATATCTCGTTATCCTCATTATAAATGTGTAATAAATTTATAATATATGTTTGCCCTATTACAAATTTGAGTTTTGAACCATGTTTAGGGATTAGATTGATTATACTAATGATTTGGGTTAATTAGGAATAATATAAATCTTCCACGCATTCAATAGTTGTACCTTGATGATTAAAACATGAAATTGATGGATTAAATTACTTAGATCTGAAATATAATTGATTCCTTAGAATGAAACTTCATTATTACGAGTTATCCCCATGTTAATTTGATGTTCAAGGTTGGAGTTGATGATGGACATACCTTAAGATAATTTAACAATGACTTAAATTGAAAAGTTTGAACCCTTAAGAGTTAGTCTTGGATTTGATGTTCTTAAATCCATATGATTGCCTAAAGAGGTTTAGAAACATGTTCTAAGAATGTGTTATAGAGTGGTCTAATTATATGGTCAAATGTATAAATGGTAGATTAAGTCACAAACAAGCCAAGTTCAATTTAATCCAATTTTATCTTGATTAATTAGTTGAACTAAACATGTAAGATATTGAATCTAAATCAAACATAACAAATAGCAACAGAAGATATGAGGAAATAAACACTTTCAAGAAGAAACCCTTTTCAATATTGTTACAACTAAGGTATTACATAATAATACAAATCGACTTACAAACAGACTCCACTAAGTATCACATTTATGTCTCCTTCCTTGTTGATAACATAAAGCGGTGCAGATCCAACAATGCTTAATAGAGAAAGCTCCCCTTACCTCGGTGTCCACCGATTAGACTCATAAAACTCATTTCCTATCTTCATCTATGTCTAATTATCTCTAGAGGGATACGAACATGTGATGTGTTCTTCAATGTTTGATAAAGTGATCACAAAATGTCGAAGGGGTTTGGATTTGAAAAATCAAAGTATTTAATAATAAAAAGATGTGTAAAAGGATTACTAATAAGTGAAAATTTGTAGATCTTTAAATAATGAGAAAAATCTAGAAGAGATAGACTTGAAAAGATTGAGTTTGAAATCAAGTAAAAAATATTTTTTCACAGGCTCGTTCGAACATACTAGACCTCATTCGAATGACCTATGCAAGGTCGTTTGAATGAACATCGAACATATATCGAACAACATTCCAGAGCAATGAGAAAAATCAGTCATTAGAAGATTCATTCGAACTACTGATATCGAAAGAAATAAGGATCCTCGTTCGAACGACCTATAATACCTCGTTCTAACGAGCTTCCTTAATAACAATTTTTTGTTTAAAAACTTTTGATTTTTTTATGGTTTCAAACAATTTTAAGTTACCCCTTAACATAATGATTACATAAAATCAAATTCATACACCTAGTTCGATGATTGTAGTGACGATCTTGACTCTTCAATCTTCGATTTTTTTATTATGTTACTAACTTGTCTTCAATTGAAGCTCTTGAAAATGTACATGATGATTGAGAGGTGTAACGAAATATACCAAACATAAAAACATAATGCTTGATTATAAATCTTGCTCTTACAAATATCTCCTTATGGCTATTCCGATAAAGATTGATAACGTCCCTTATGGGTGTGTGCTCGGCCAAAGACGTTCTTGCAAATAAAAAGTCCAATTTTTATGTTTTTCCAAATTTTTAAAGGTTGAAAATTTAAACTAAATTAACCCAAATAAACTTAGCACTGATTTTAAACAATTTGTGGAGAACCATTTTATCCAATTTTATCTTTTTACCCATAGCACGCATCTAAGTGATAAGTAGATAAATAAATAAATCATCCACAAGACGACGATGTACGAGGAAAACCACAAAGGGAAAAACCTCGGATGGTCCAACCAAAAAATTCACTATGATATGGAAATATAAAAGTTTGACAACATACTTATTCAATGAGTCGATCCTCGTACTCCTTGACAATCTTCAAATCTTCGACCACTCTTGCACACTATAATGCAGGAATTCATTCACGTAAGCTGCAACAACGCACGGGTCCACACATATTTCGGTGTCCATCGATGAGGCCCAGTCACCGCCAACATTGCAAATGACATGCATGGAATCCACCACATGAAACAAGTTCTCTCAAGATAAAATAAATAAACTTTATTTCCCAAACATAACATCTCAAAGCATAAGAGTTATGAATCTTTGATCTTTAAACGTATGGGGTGAAATAAAGGGTTTAGAACTTTGTTAAATAGGTAGGAAAACATTTTTTGCCAAAAGTTCTTAAAAAATCTGAGTCCAACACACCTTAAATAGTGAAAATATGATTTTTTAGGCGGCAAACTCGTTCGAACAAAAACAAGAGTTGTCGAATGAGAATAACTTTCTGTTCTAATGAAACTAAATGTTGTTATAACGAAATGGCTTTCTAGTTCAAAAAAGCTTCCAACGAGATTTAAACAAGGCGTGAAATTTTTTATAGAGAATTCTTGGTTGATAGTCGTTAGTAAATCATTCTAACGAGATCTCGAAGTCGTTCTAATAAAACTGAAAGTCGTTCTAATGAAAATGCATTTTCATTCTAACGATCTTTAATCTCGTTCCAACGAGATCAAAATCAAAAAAATAATTTTCTTTAAAAAAATATTTTCAAAATAGCTCTAAACGTTTTCAGATAAAAAACAAACACCCTTAAAAATTCCAAGCACTCATAATCAATACACATTCATACCTATGAGATCCTCGATAAACATGAAGACAAACTTGGTAAAAAACATGACTTCATGTATCCAATCTTTGAAGCTTGGCCTCTACGTCTTCACCAAACTCATCATAGCCTTATGTGATCGATAACACGAAGTCTATCCTATGACTCAAATGTTTTGTCCGGAATAATGCCAATTACATACAAATTGACTCGATTGGAAGTTTGTCCTTATAAATCTCCCCGTATGGCTATTTCGGGGACAAAACCAAAAAAAAATCCTATGGGCCATCACGCTCTATAAAAAGGCTAATTACCCTAACCCCCAAAAGGAAAAAGAGTACAAATGCTCCACAACACAAACTTGATTAGCTTTGGTTCCCTTGAAAACTTTGTTGCATTATTGTAAACCTTTAATCCTACACATTTAAACACACCTTTCAAATGCGAAGAGAATATAACAAGTATATATCTACAAAGGAATAAACATCTAACAATGTCTAAAACATCTCAACCTAGGTAAGACGTCTCCCCCAAGATAAAGATATCCTAATAATGCAAATGAAAGTTACCATTTTTCTCCCTTTTTGTTCAGGAATAGACAAAGCAAGATAGCATAGAATAATTACTTCCCCTAAAAACCAAATGTCCCCCTAAATATGTTATCGTAAGATACCAAGTTTAAATAAAGGGAGAAGGTAATAAAGAATGCGATGATGTAAAGTGCAACAAATACACAACAAGGCAAGTTAAGCTCAAATATTCCAAACTGTGATAAAATAATCTCATCATATATGCTAAAAGGTACCAATATGAATAAGAAATGATGAATAATACAAATTTAAAAATAACCAAACATAATTCTTTCAAATGCTCATTCTTGAGTGCTTCCTTCACATTCTTCAGTAACTCATCTTGAACAAAACTTATCCCAAACATAATTCTTTCAAAATTGAAGTAACTCATCTTGAATAACACAAAATCTAATGCTCATTATTGAGTGCTTCCTTCACATTATTGGGCTCTACTATGGAAGTGTAGCAAAATTAGTTAACCACATTCTTTAGTTGAGCACGAGTCTTGAAATTTTTTTTAGGATCACCAAGTATGTTGGTAGTGTCCTTACTCGTTCAAACTTAAAGGGTGGATCCTATTTGTCGAGAGTGGGGTCCTATGTGGTGGTGTGGGGAACAATGAGATCATCACTGGAGGGTGAATTATTCTCGCACGCAAGTTCATGATCAATAAACATAGTCGGTGCATCCTATCTAATCATGACGTTTATCGATTCCATGACCATAGAGTTATTAAGGTTATCCACCCTATAGTCTCTATTAGTCGAAGAATATCCTAAAAGTATTCCCTCATCGCTTATAGAGTCAAATTTACCTAAATTCTCTCAATCTATAAGGATATAGAAAGGAGTCCCCAAAACCCAGAAATACGATAGGTTGAGTTTTTATACCATTCCACAACTCATATGGAGTGTAAAGTGTGTGTGGATTAAGATAAAACATATTCATTGTGTGGTATGAGGTGTTAACCGCACTAGCCCAAAATCGTCAAGGAACGTTTCTACCAACTATCATGGAATCTCCCCATATTTGGAATAGTCCTAATTTTCCTCTCAATAATCCTAATTTCTTAAAGCATGCCTATTGTCGAAAACTCATGTTTAATGCCTATACCGTTACCACCAACATCGGCGTCGATAAACTCCGTGCCATTATCACTTCTCAATCTATTAATGGAAACATTGTGTTGATTTTGAAGGAGACGACACTTGGTTGTAAGGAACTTACAAGCATCGGATTTTTCCCTAAGAAATCCAATAATGGGGTATCTGGAAATGTCATCAACCATCACCAAAATGTATATCCTACCACCAATGTTGTTGGTCCACATTGGACCCATAAGATCAATGGGTATCAAATCTAACACACGTGAGGTGGTAATAGTATGAAACTTCATAACGGGATTCTTGATTTGCTTTCCTTATTAGTAAGGACCACATACAGAGTAAGTTGGTTTTTCCAGTGGTGTTAAGCCTTGAACTAGATCCCTCTTAACTAACCTCTCATAATGTCTAAAGTCGACGTGACCTAGTCATTGATGCCAAAGGTCCAGGTCCATGGTGGAGAGCTTATCATTATTGAAAACTAAAGAGGATTTGGTAATGATACCATAGAAATTTTGATGGTACTCATACCTTGTAGGGATTAATAAAAGCATTACATTCCAACAGGTCAAACTTTACCACAAAGTTAGAATCTAAATCTGGCTTATGCTCATTAAGTTAGCCTTCAAACCTTTAACATACAACACATTGTCTACTTTAGGAAAGCCAAAAATCTATTCGCAACCTCATCCGAATATGATAGACCTACTCCCATCCCCAAAGGTGACTTTTGCTTTCTTAGAATCCACATGGTTGGTAAAATGTGACTTGTCACTGATCATGTGCTTAAAGGACCCATAATCAAAATACCATTAGGGACTACATTGAACCTCAAGAGTAACATGAATAATGAGTTATTTTTCATCACTTTTAGGCACCCAAGTGGTGGTAACCTTTTGCTTTCCCTTATCGTTATTTTCACTAGTTATTATGTTGGAATTGTTATCATGAGTCATAAACATCCTTTGAAATTATTCTATTAAACATTTAGAAGTAGTGACTAGAAAATCAACGTTGTCTTTAAGATGAGCTATGATACACCTCAACCTAGTTACATATAATTAAGTTTGATAGTCAAAGTGAGTCAAACCATAATTAAATTAACCCAACCATAAACACGAGTCTTCATTATAGAGTTATCAACCTAAGTTCGTAAAACTAAAGATTTTTTACAACATTAAAGTACTTATGCTTATACAAATTTTCTTGAACGATAAGTTAGCTTAATTACATCATTAACATTTAAACAAAATCATTGTCTTATCCATTTCTGGCTAACCCATCCGGACCTCCTATATTTGGTAGTGACATCACATTACTGAAAAACATAACCATAAGAATCGTGTGCAAAATAGCTCAGTGAATGCATCACTGCTACACTATTGCATAAAATTAAATGCAATAAATCATATCCATATAATAGCGTATTAACTTATCCGATCCATTCATAATGAATGACCCAACTTTTCGAATCATGGTTCACATATCATGCCTATAATAGACAATTCTCCCTCATTCCTGGCCGAGGAGTTACCCCTTATCTGTAATAGACAATCCTCCCCCATTTTGGTTCAGGGAGTAACCTCTTATTTCGATAAACCAAAATGAACAATTTCATATTCATAATGTTATGATCATTTTAATAACAATGTACAAATACATATTTCTAGTGAGTACACTCACCTTAGGTTATGAACTATGTATTTATGTTTCCTTCAGGTGGAGCTAAACTTTGTGGATTAGACCTTACACTTATCAATCCAACTAAATCAGTATTGGATACCAATTATAAGTTTTATCTTAATATATTTATTTAACTTTCAATGACTATACAACCACAATATAATTCCACTTAAGCAGAATTCAATGAAACATGAGTGAAGATGATGCAATGGTATATATGTTGATAAAGTTATGAAGATTCAACCTTGAAAATACCTCATATGGAATTTATAAGTAAAACCAAGTAAACATAAAAGTATAATTCTCAATATATATACACATTAAACATGTACGCAAAATACCCCTTGGAAGGAGGAGATAAAAACATTTTTTCATGAGATATCTAGTATGGCATCAAATTATTATTTTCTATACTTAACTATCCTGTATTCATAAATGGTACAAATACAGGTGTTCAACCTTATCAATATGAAAACATATCTGAATATACTTTCAATTACAAGTGATGATCAAACTTCGTAGAGCAATATATGACCATTTCTTTATCACATATTAAATCTGCCTTGCACGCTCCTCTATTATGCAGTCAACTTCGAAGAATTTCCATGATATTTATACATAATAAATTTCTATGATTTTCACCAATTTTTCAAAAACATAGTGAATAATACAAAATTAAAGTTTCAGAATTTTTTGAGTTCATTTTCCAAAAGCTTTATCAAACTCAGGGTATATCTAAACACATTTATACGAATTGTAACTATGTATCAACTTACAACCATCATTAAGGCCTAACCAAAAGGAGTTTAACTCTAATTTTTGGATATGATATGAATATATAAGTCTAGTTTCTTATTCAGTTTGAATTTGTCAATTTTAGTAGGCATACAAAAATATATGGAAGTTTGAATACAAGAGAGTTTAATACAAAGCAATACGGCTTACATATACCACTTATCTCACGTGTAAATATATACATACAATTACAAAAGAGGAGGGAATTTTAATCCATAATGGATTATTTATATAATTTTAATTAAATATAATCCATGATTAAAAAAATATTAACACATATTCATACCTTGGAAACACCTTAAGGATTTTCTTGGAATTTTTTCATAGCTTTTCTTATAACCCCTTCTTCCTTAAACATCTCCTTTCTCTTTCTTCAAGCTAGAAACTCTACAAACTTAACCAAGGGTTAAATTTTCTGAAAAAATAGGTTATATTAAAAGGATTAAGTCATCAAAGGCTGCCTTCCTTTACAACCAATCAAATTAAACCATTTGGTTTACTAAAAGACAAATTACCACTTAAAAGGAATGGTCAGATTTTCCCTTCGTTTGTAAATTTGGTATAACTTTTTACTTGGAGATCCATTTGATACACCATTTGTTGTATTACAAGACTAACTGATATATCTATAACTTTTTAGTTTTCACCTCGAGTCAATTGTAAATTATAAAGGTCAAAACTAGTCTCTAACATGAACATTCCTATCGCAAATTTCAAAATTTTATATTTGAAACCAATTCAATATTTCATGATTTTTGAAGGTAGGATTAGACTCAATATAATAACCTAACATTATATATATATATATATATATATATATATATATATAACACATTATTCAAATCACATAAGGTAATCATGATTCAAATTGAAATCATCGTAGTTATATCTGGATTGTCACAACTTCCCCCTTAGAAAATTTCGTCCCCGAAATTTAATATGAATGTCACTTAACAAACAAATGGGGATATTGTTTCTTCATGCTATCCTCCATTTCCCATGTTTCTTATTTAATTCCATGGCTCATCCACATAACTTTAACTAAGGTAATAACTTTATTTCTTATTACTTTATCCTTCCGATCAAGAATTTCCACCGGTTCCTCGATGTATGACAAGTCTCTTTTACCTCAATATGTTGAGTTTTCAATTGATGAAATGGATCCGCCAAATACTTATGAAGTATCGATGCATGAAACACATCATGTAAACAAGACAACTCTGGAGGTAGTGCTAATCTATATGTCAGGGTCTTTATTCTCTCCAACACTTCATATGGTCTAACGTATCTTGGAATTAGCTTCCCCTTTTTACCAAATCTCATGATGCCTTTCCATGGTGAAATACGTAGGAATACAAATTCTCCCTTTTTAAATTTATATTGGATACTTTCTCTTATTTGTATAACATTTATGTCTGCCTTTCACTAACTTTATTCATTCCTAAATCATTTTAATCTTTTTAGTTGTCATATCTATCAACTTAGGACACAAAATTTTCCTTTGACCTACGTCATCCCAACACAAAGGCCTTCTACATCTCTTCGCATATAAAGATTCAGAAGGAGCCAAAACAATGGTAGACTGATAATTGTTTTTATAAGATAATTCTATCAATGGAAAATGATCATCCCAACTACCCTTGAAATCAAATACACAAGCTCGTAACATATTTTCAAATATTTGAATCGTACTTTTTGATTGTCCATATGTTTGTGGATGAAATGCAGTGTTGCACTTCAAACTGGTGCACGTGTCATTCTGTAAATGAGTCCAAAACTTAGAAGTGAACATTGGATCTCTATTTGATAAAATTGACACTCGTGCCCTATGTAAATGGATAATCTCATCAATGTACATACATGCATACTTGTCAACATCGTAAGTGGTCTTAACTGAAAGAAAACGAGCTGACTTCGTCAATTGGTGTACAATCACCTTTTGTGACCTTGGTGATCCTATTTCAAAATCC
The DNA here is from genome assembly GCA_949130495.1 of Sambucus nigra. Taxonomy (NCBI): domain Eukaryota; kingdom Viridiplantae; phylum Streptophyta; class Magnoliopsida; order Dipsacales; family Adoxaceae; genus Sambucus; species Sambucus nigra. Next base: position 72,371,947 of record OX422224.1, read on the forward strand.
ATCGTTATATGCTCCCACTTCCATTTCGGAATACGCAATGGATGCAATAATCCTGTTGGATTATGATGTTTTGCTTACTCCTGCTGGCATACTAAACATTTAACAATAAATTATGCAATCTCACGTTTCATATTATTCCACCACTAATACTCTTTCAAATCTCTGTACATTTTGTTACCTCGAGGATGCATATAATAAAGAGAACTATGTGCCTCTTCTAATATATCCTTCTTTAAGGATGGATCATTTGGTACACAAATTCCATTTTTAGAAAAAAATGATTCATCATTCTTAATCTCAAAGTCACTTTCTTGTGACACCCCACCTAATTAAATACGGGGTGATCAGTCCTTTATTAACTTAAAATCAAGGTGAACTGTTGGTTCATTATTAGCATCACTGTCGCAAACTAAACATTTCCAATTTAAACACTCTAAATAATTAAGCTAAGTGCCAAAACAATTTAAAGTCTTTTTCCATTTATTAAATGTCAACGTGAAAACCTTTTTTTTAGTATAATTCAGTTTAAGAATAACATAAATACTAAGGATAACAATCATCCAAAAGAAACATGAAAACTAGATTATTCAAATCAAGTCAATAACCATAATTAAAATCATCACGACATGAAATAACTCCCAATTGAGTCTGAATACGGAAAACTGAAAACATAAATAAATACAAAATCTATAATAAGTCTAAACTGAAATAGGAAATTGGACGACACATGCCCTAGCTATGAAGTACTAAATCAAGACCTGAATCAAGGAAGAGATCATCTAGACTAAGGGCATGCAACTCCTATATAAGCTGCAACACGTCCAATACAAAGAACCTACGCCTAACGCCCCTTTGGCTGGGTACCTGTAATAAATACATATATATAGAAGAGAGAGAAAAATGACAGGAAACGGGTCAGAGCCCGAGTGTAAAATAATTTTAAAAATAGTTTAGCAAGTATTTAAAATGCTTACCTTCTAATATAACAACCATGTTAGTACGGGACACTCTCTTAAGAATTCTCACCTCTCCTCTAGTGTGCACGCCTACCGTACTACTAAATGACTCGTAAGTCTATCTAACTCATCTACCATAAGTTTCATTTAGAGAAGTTACAAGACTATGATTTTAGTTTAAAGATTAATCTCTTAATGATTTCTTACGTTACTTATGTATTTATCAATATGGTTATAAAGTTACCGAACACTTACTATAATCTTCGAGCATTTATTCAATATTTATCAACTTATACGCATAGTAGAAGAATTCCACATATACGTATATACATTAATCACTCATATAATATATATACTATCGGCACCCCAATTTAAAAGCCATAAAAATACGGGGTATTACATACTCCCCCCAATAACGGAATTTCATCCCGAAATTAGGAAAACAAGGTGTACCTGGTAAAAATAAATCTGGATATTTTTGCGCAAATCTGCCTAATGCTCCCAAGTGGACTCCTCTACATTATGATGCTCCCACTAAACCCGTATAAGTGGAACTACCTTCGACCTCAATCTCCTCTCACTATGGTCTAGGATAGCCACTGGTCTCTCCTCATAAGAACTGTCGGGTTGTAAGTCAATCTCCTCTATCGCTATGTGAGTGTGGGACATGTCATCCCGAAGATATCGTCTCAACGTTAAGATGTGGAATACATCGTGAATGTGGTGTAAGTGCTCTGGAAACCCCAATCTGTATGCCACCAGCCCTATCCTCTCGATAATGGGAAATGGTCCTACGTTCCTCATAGCCAACTTCCCATTCTTCCCGAATCTTATTACTCCTTTCATAGGAGACACATGCAGTAATACTTGGTCCCCCACGCTAAACTCTCGTAAGGAACGCTTTGCATCGGCATAGCTTTTTTGCGGGTCCTGGGCTAACCGAATGCGACTCCCAATAAGATCAATTTTAGCTGATGTCTCCTGAATCACCTATGGTCCGAGCAACTTATTGTCCCCCACATATATCCAACAAGCGGGAGAACGACAAGGTCTGCCATACAAAGACTCAAATGGGGCCATGCCGATCGTGAACTGATAGGAGTTATTATAAGTGAACTCCAACCGTGGAAGATACGACTTCCAACCTTCTCCAAAATCAAGAACACACATGCGTAGCATATCCTCTAGCATCTGATTGGTATGCTCTGTCTGTCCATCCATCTGTGGTTGATAAGATGAACTCAATCTCAAATCTGTACCCATAGCCTCCTAAAATCTCTCCCAGAAGCGCGACACAAAAATCTTATCTCTATCAAACACAATATCCAGGGGCACCCCATGTAGCCTAACTATCTAGGCAATAAATAACTGTGCATACTGGCCCATGGTGTAGTCTGTCCATACTGATAGAAAATGAGCTACCTTAGTCAAATGATCCACTATAACCCATATGGAATCGTGACCCTGCTGTGATGTAGGCAACCTAGTAACGAAGTCCATATAAATACTCTCCCATTTCCACGTAGGTATCTCCAACGACTGAAGTAACCCTGATGGTCTCTGGTTGTCCAACTTTACCATCCGATAGGTGACGCACTTGGATATGAACTCTGCAATGTCCTTCTTCATCCCACTCCACCAGTACTGTCATCTCATATCTTGGTACATCTTATCCCCTCCGGGATGTACCGCAAATCACGACCCATGCGACTGTGTCATCACTGCATGACGTAAATCATCTCCCTACGGGACCACCAATCTCCGATTAAACCTCAAACCACCATCAGAACTCACTGAATAGGATTGAGCACCCTCAACTAAAAGTCATACAATCGGATCTTGACAAAAAGTATTCGCTTCTTGTGCCTATATTACCATCATAAAAATCTCGAGTGTGACTGAAATAATAGATATAAAGGAACGGGCTATCACTTCCTGATGTCCCAACTCTTTCCACTTCGCTCTCCATACTTCCTCCCTATGGCTTAATGTATCAACAACCATGTTAGCCTTCCCCGGATGGTACTACATCTCGAACTGGTAGTCTTTCACAAACTCTAGCCACCTGCCCTGATGCATGTTCAACTCTCGCAGAGTGAATAAGTATTGCAATGACTTGCGGTCTGTGAACAAGTGAAAGTTCTCTCCCAACAAGTAATGTCTCCAAATACGCAATGCAAACGCGACCACTACTAGCTCCAGGTCATGGGTGGGGTAATTCCTTTCATGAGGCTTAAGCTTGCGGGAGGGAAAAGCTATAGACTGCTCTTCCTGCTGGAGTACTCCACCGAGTACCTGTAAAGAGGCATCAGTATACTCCAGGTACTCCACTCCCAGCCTGGGCAAAGCAAGAACTAGATCCGAAGTCATCTTATCTTTCAGCTCATCAAAAGCCAATTGAAAAGCGTCATCCCATACATACGGTATTCACTTACAAGTCAGATTCATCAACAGACCTACTATCTTTGAAAATCCTTGAATGAACTACCTCTAGTACCTGACTAACCCCAAGAAACTACACACATCTGTCGGTGTCATGGTTTGTCCCCACTCCCTCACTACCGACACTTTGTTCTGGCCAACAAATATCCCTAATTCTGACACAACGTGCCCCCAAAACTGTACCTCCCGTAACCAGAATCTGCACTTATCATACTTAACATATAGCCGATGCTCTCGTAGAGTCTGAAGAACATGTATCAAGTTCTCGACATGCTCCTCCTTAGTCCGTAAATAAATCAGGATGTCATTTATGAAGACGATAACAAATTTATCCAAGAACTCTCTGAACACTCGGTTCATCAAGTCTATGAATACGGCGGGAGCATTTTCAGCACAAACGGCATGACTCTGAACTCATAGGACCCATATCTCATTAAGAAAGCAGTCTTCGATACATCCTTCTCCATAATCTATGGCTGATGGTATTCCGATCTTAAATCTATCTTCGAAAAGAAGGTTGCTCTCCTCAGCTGGTCGAACAGGTCATCGATTCGAGGAAATGGGTACTTATTCTGTATCGTGACCTTATTCAACTTTCTGTAGTCCACACAAAACCTCAGTGAGCCATCTCTCTTATTCATAAATAACACTGGATTTACCCAAGGCGAGGTGCTCCTGCGAATGAAGACATTTCCTAACCGCTGCTCTATCTGATCCCGTAACTCCCTCATCTCCGCTGGAGCCATACGGTATGATGCACGTGCTATCGATCGAGTTCCCGACATCAAGTCTATATCAGAATCTCTCTGGACAGGTAGGTAGGCCTGATATCTCCTAGAATACATCCAAAAACTCACGAACAATTGGAATCGAATACAGGGGAATCACAATCTCCTTAGAGGTATCCTCCTCTATGTAATATAAATAGGTGGAAGATCCTCTCTCTGGGCGAGGCATCACCACCAAAAACATCTCTTGACCCAGAATGGCAAAGATAATTCTCCTACCAAAACAATCTATCATGGCTCTATACGCAGCGAGACAATCCATGCCAATAATGGCATCGTGCTCATGCATATCTAAAACTAGCATGTCCGCAGGTAAAATCTAGCTACCAATCTCTATACCTACACCCCGGCATATAAATATAATCAAAGACTCATTCCTCAGTGGTGAGTCTACACATGTCACTGTACTCACTGGGGTGTCTAATAACCCTAAGGCCCGTGCAAAGTGAGTAACTATAAAACTATTTGATGCCCCAATATCAAATAAGACTCGACCCATAGTGACATGTATAGGAAATCTACCCCCTATCACGGGTGGTGCCTGAGGTACTGCAACCTGGTGGATGTTATAGACATGTCCATACTGCAATTGCTCCTGCTGAACTGGGGTTGCTGGGATAGCTGGTAGGGATGGCATCTGAGCTGGCGCTAGGAGGGCTACTAGAAAGAGTGGCCTCTACGGCTCATTACGGGCACGCTGCTGCTGTGGGTCCCTATGACCCTTTGGGAAATCCTGACGCCTATGGACATTCTTTACGCATCCAAAACACCTGCCCCTGAAGTTTCCTCCCCTCTGCCCCTGGTGACCACGGCCTTGCTAGCCGTTACCACTCCACCACTGGCCCTGTTAAAAGCGTTGTTGGCCCTGATGGCCCTGTTGCTGGAGGTGTTGGACCTACTGTCCATGATGAACGGACTGGCCCTACTGGCCCAATATATTGCCCCCAAATCCCTTCCTGGAATCACCATATCGAAATCGCTTGGTAGGTCCCCCTGATGGGAACTCTGCTCACTGTGACGGGTCTGCCCTTGGGCTACTGGTGCCCCACCAGCACTACTGCCCCCTGTTCGGCCTTGCTGGCTGGACTCCCCTGCTCGTTTGCTTCCTTGCTGATGGAAGCGGTAATCCTGATAGTGTAATAGAGAAAAGTTGAGTACATCAGTGTAAGTACCCAATGATAGATGACATGTGAGGGGATGACGAATCCGCCAGGCCAATCCATTTAAAAACAATAATATCTTCTTCTCCTCAGTGTGTGCCTCATCCGACACTATAGTGAGAATTCTAGGGAACTCATCCTCATACTCAGCAATGGTCACACTCTCCTTCTTATGATTCAGTAACCTTCGGTCATCTCATTATGCACGACGGATGGAAAATATTTACAGTCAAATCGCACCCAAAACGTCTGAATCGATATGTTGTCCCTCTCCTCCAAGGTGGTGGTGGACTCCCACCACTTTAAAGCGACCCAATATCTTGAAGGAAGCCAATAACTATCTCTGCACGTCAGTTCACTCATACATGCATAGATGCCTCTGGATATCCTTCTTCTATTGGCTGGCGATCACAATGTTTGAACTACCCAAGAACTCCGGGGGATGTGCCTTCTGAAAGGCATCCCTGACCCGCTCCCATGCGGTGGGAAGCTGTGCTGGTATCGACGCTACTGCCTGAACCTGAGGTGGAGCCTGCTGTACCACCGCTAATGCGACATTCATCGCCTGAGCAACAATGGCGGCTACTTCAGTTGCATTTATCATTCCCTGAACCGGAGCTGCTGGCTGCTCGAGTTGGTCATTCGTGTCTCGGGGTGCTCTCCTCAGAGGCATCTGAAATCAGAAGGAAGTTTATTAGTCTACAGTTATTATTAAATCCCCAATAGCTGAAGACGTAATCGTAAACACAAGAATACAACAATCCTAAAAATAGGGCTCTATATCAAATACGCTAAGCTGAAAACGAAATAAACCGTACAGATCCTAAAGGACACTAGAACCTGATGCTCTGATCCCAACTGTGACACCCCGCCTAATTAAATACCGGGTGATCGGTCCTTTATTTAATCAAAATCAAGGTGAACGGTTTGTTCATTCTTAGAATCATTGTCGTAAAAGAAATATTTCCAATTTAAACACCCTAAATAAGTAAGTTAAGTGCCAAAACAATTTAAAGTCTTATTCCATTTATGAAATCCCAACGTGCAAACTTTTTGTTTTTTTAGTATAATTCAGTTTAAGAATAACATATATACTATGGAAACGATCATCCAAAAGAAACATGCCAACTAGATTATTCAAACCAAGTCAATAAGCATAAGTAAAATCGTTACGACATGAAATAACTCTCAATTGAGTCTAAATACTGAAAACATAAATAAATACAAAATCTCTAATAAGTCTAAACTGAAAGAGGAAATCGAGCGACACATGACCTAGATATGAAGTGCTAAATCAAGAGCTGAATCAAGGAAGAGGTCATCTAGAGTAAGGGCCTGCAACTCCCACATAAGATGCAGCACATCCAATCCAAAGAACCTACGCGTGACCCATGTGGCTGGGCACCTGTAATACATACATATATATACAAGAGAGAGAAAAATGATAGGAAACGGGTCAGAGCCCGAGTGTAAAACAATTTTAAAAATAGTTTAGCAAGTATTTAAAATGCTTACCTGCTAATATAACAACCATGTTAGTACGCGACACTCTCTTGAGAATTCTCACCTCTCCTCTAGTGTGCACGCATACCATATTTCTAAATGCCTCGTAAGTCTATCTACCTCATCTCCCATAAGTTTCATTTCGAGAAGTTACAAGACTATGGTTTTAGATTAGAGATTAATCTCTTAATGATTTCTTACGTTACTTAGGTATTTCTCAATACGGTTATAAAGTTCTCGAACACTTACTATAATCTTGGAGCATTTATTCAATATTTATCTACTTATATGCACAGTAGAAAAATTCCATATATATGTATATACATTAATCACTCATATAATATATATACTATCGGCACCCCATATAAAATCTATGGTTCTTGCATACTCTGCTATCAAGTCCCCGTATCTCTCGTACTAAGGGAAATACTAGTTCGGAATCACTCTCGAACTGTATTAACACAATACACACAAAATGGAGGCGAAGCATAGTTCCAAGTCACTAAGAGGTCAACACATACCCATCATGTCTATTAAGACCGTCTGACTATCATTCTTAGATAGCCTGTACCAAGGAATCCTATGTTCTTGGGTACAAGTCAATATCCCCCATAAAGGTCTCATCGAGATAAGACTGTCCAGACACGGCAACCTCCGTGATAGCAAGTATCACGGTTATGATTATACACAAATATAATATAGATATATACACATGCACTCAGTCATATATATATATATATATATATTCTCATTTTCCAATTAGGTTCCCCCACGACCCATAAAAACATTTTTAACCCTACAATATACAATTTTACCCAATTCTTATGCATAAAGAACTCATTTATTTTTATTATCAATTATAATAATTTTATAATTAATTCTTGTCCCTTGAAGTATTCTCTCTTCCTAAAGGTAAATTCATTAGGTATACCCTCTCTAACATACTGGTCTAAGTCATTCAAGAATATCTTAATTCCTTAGTTAACGTACGCATGATTTCCAATATGTGTGAAACCCTCGTTAACCCATGGATACATCCCACATAAAATTACTTTCAACGGAATCTACTTAGACCCTACCGGTCCTCTTCATGACCCATTTTTCTCTTTAAATGGTATATAAGGGTTCCTAAGCATTTTATCCGAATTAAACAAAAAGAGGAAAAACATGCCATTTCTAGGAGGGGTCGATCGATCCATGAAAAGGGTCGATCGATCGATCGATCAGTCGATCGATCGACATTCTTGGGTCGATCGATCGATCGATCGATCCGATATAGCCATGATTCTTCCATTGTTAACTACGGGTTTCATTATTAAAACTCAACCAGAACTCCATAAACGAGTCCCAAACACCCAACCAATTAAACCAATGATTTTATATAACTATCTACATGATTTTCTACATAAAGCTTGTATGAATTTCATCAAAGACATAGGATTAAGGGCCAATTCACAATATTTGTCAAGAACCCTAGTTTCATCATAATTTCTAGCATTCCAACTCTTTTTTCCAGATTTCTTTATTCTAAACCATAATAATTTTGTGGGTAATCCTATACATATAACAAGGCTTCCAGATTACATGTATTACTCGTAAAACATGTGATTCAAATCTCCTAATTCATGAAATTCTTCAATAAAACATATACTTATCAATCCTATTCTAACACGGGTGAAATATCAACTAAAAAAATAACAAGATAGATAGTTTCCTTAAGATTGTAGGTCTAATTCCACGAGTTTGACAAGTATAGGCTTAATCCCCTCGATCTGATCTACATTTTGGTGGTGGTGGTGGTGGTGCAATTGGGTTGGTTATTAGCCTTGGATTCTTGGAAAGCTTTTCCTTCCTTCCTCTCACTGCCGTTCTAAACTATTGAGAATGTTAATCCTAGAAGACTCTCTTAATATCTGATATTAATTTCCCAATTTTCGTCATTTAACAAAGGCCTAATTTGGAAATGACTAAATCGCCCTCACAGGGTGCCGACTAGGCCTAAAAACACCCCGAGACCCAAACTAAACTCCCGGGTACACTTTTCAGACTATCTCGACCATTCCGAACACATTGGCACACTCGAAATGACCATACAGGCGACTTATAATTTATTCAATTTAAATAATAATAATATAGTCCCGACACGACACAGACGCGTTCCGACTTAATTTCCATAATTGTCATATTATATACGCATGTCAATTTTAATAAATTCAATTCTACATATTACTTTACTCATTAAGTAATATTCAACAATTTCCCAATAATTACTAACTCTCGTCACTCTAGTAAATATTTAAATAAATTTTCGGATTAATATTAAATTAATTTATCTTAATTACATTTAATAAATCCCCAATTTAAAAGCCATAAAAATATGGAGTAGTACATATCTTTATGATCCTAAACCTCCTATTTCTTTTTCTTATGGAATGGAATTTTAATTTGCAAATTCCGAATGCATTCTGCCAATAAAGGTTTCATTGTAATATGTGCTAATAATCCTCCCTCTTTTGACAACTTTAATTCAATCCCCATCGATGCCAAGTTAAGAATATTTCCAACATGGGCAAACTGTTAGCAACCAAGAATCCCCGATGAGTTTTTACTCAAAAAATATCCTACTACATTGGCCTTCCCAGAATGATGATGAATGGTACAACCATAGTCTTTAATCAACTCTATCCAATGCGTCTGTCTCAAATTCAATTCTTTTTTTGTAAACAAGTATTTCAAACTTGGATGATCTGTAAATATCTCACAAGTTTCTCCATACAATCAATGTCGCCACAACATCAAAGCAAAAACAATGTCAGTTATCTCCAAATCATGTGTAGGATAATTTTTTTCTTGTATCTTCAATTGTCTAGAAGCATATGTGATTACTTTCCCATTCTGAATAAGAACATATCCTAACCCTTGAAATGAAACATATGTATAGATTACAAAAGACTCATTCTCAGACGGAATAGTAAATTTGAGAGCTGAAACTAATCGATTCTTTAATTATTTAAAAGTCCTCTTGCATTATTCATCCCACACAAATTTCACTTCTTTGCGAGTCAACTTTGTCAATGGTAATGCTATTGATGAAAATCCCTTAATCAATCTATGATTTTAACCTACCAATCATATGAAACTCCTAATTTTTGTCACATTCTTAGGACTCTCCCATTCAATGATGGGTTCTACCTTCTATGGATTAACATATATCCCATTTCTCGAGACAACATGCCTTAAAAATATATTTTCATTTAACCAAAGATCACAGTTACTGAATTTAGAAAATAATTTATTTTCTCTCAAAATCTACAATAGAAGTCTCTAATGTTTATCGTGTTCCTCCATACTACGTGAGTAAATTAACACACCATATATAAATACAATCAGAAATGAAGCAATGAAAGGGTGGAATACCCGGTTCATCATATCCATAAAAAATTGCTAGAGCATTAGTTAATCCAAATGGTGTCAGAAAAACTCATAGTGACCATATCGAGTCCGAAAAGATATTTTGGAAGTGTCACTATCCTTTACTTTCAATTTATGGTAACCCGATCTCAAATCAATCTTCGAAAATACTCTCGATCCTTGTAATTGATCAAATAAATGATCGATACGAGGTAGAGGGTACATGTTTCTAATGGTCACCTTATTCAATTGTCAATAATGAATACATAATCGCATTGTTCCATCTTTCTTCTTCACAAATCACACTGGGGCTCCCCGTGGTTAAACACTAGGACGAATAAAACTTCTCCTTATCACATATTATAATTTAACTTTTAATTCATTCAAGTCTGTTGGTGCCATTCTGTATGGAGCAAGGGAAATTGGACCATTACCTCAAACTAATTCAATGGAAAACTCTACTTCCCTATGAGGCCGCAATCCTGGTAATTCCCCCGGGAGGACATCAGAAAATTCTCTAACCACTAGTATATCATCAAATTTAAGTGTCTCTTTACTAGTATCAATAACATAATCTAAATACCATGTAAAACCTTTACTCAACAACCTCCTGCTCTTAATTTCTTATATAAGACAATTGGGAGCAACATTCCTTTCTCCTGTAAACTGGAACTCGAGTACACCTGGCAGATAAAATGTAACTTCGTTTTGAAAAAAAATCAATAGAAGCATGATATGATAACCAATCCATCCCCAATATAAAATCAAAATCTCGAATGGCCAATGGTGTCAAATCAACATATAAATCTCGTTCACCCATTCATAAGGCACGATCTTTATAAACATGCTCAACCAGAATTACACTTTCTATTTAGGTAGAAATATATAAATCACAATTGAGAAATGAACATGGTCTACCCAAATATGAAACAAAAGGTAATGATTCGAATGAATGCATAGATCCAGGGTCAATGAGCACATATAGATCTTTATTTGCAATATGAAGTTTACATATAATAACTTCCGGTGTAGCATGAGCATCTTGCAATGTCATCGCAAACACTCTTCCTTCTGCCTTTGATCCACTTGCTTGTCATGTACCTCTTCCCCTAGTTGTAGTACCTGGAGATAATCCGTTACTAGGCCCCACACTACTAACTGAAACTGCTCCTGATAACATAGGACGTTTGTTTTTCAAGTGACCCTTCTGATGACAGTTAAAACAGTCTATATTCAGTAACTTTGGGAAATTTCTCTTTATTTATATGACCCGATGTCCCACAAAAGAAATAAGCATATCGATCTCCATGTGCTGTAACTCCTGAACCTCTTACACTACTAGCTTCACCCCTTTGTGAACTACTTCCCATACCTCTACCATACTAAAATTATTGCCCTCCAAGTCTTGAATATTCTGTATCACTATCCTTTTGATAAATTGGATTGCATCTACTTATCTTTATGCTTCGTTATCGTTTCCCTCTTGATTCATTCACATCCTTTTCTACTAGCATCGCTTTATTCACCTAAGTCGAATAATTAATCATCTCTAAAGTCGACAGTCACGATTTAAGGACTAACTCAAGTCCATCATCGAATCGACTACACATGTCTTCCTCATTCTGTACAAACCTCGAAGCAAACCTAGAAAATGTTGTAAGTTTAGCTTCATATTCTCTATCTGTCATGCTTCCCTGATTAAACATAAAATATTCTTTCTCCTTCTATTTTCGATACATCGGAGGAAAATATTTATCATACAAAGCTTTAAAAAAAACATCCCATGAGATCAAATTGCCACCTCTTGGAGTAAAAAAAAAATGTTTGGTGGCATCCCACCAATACTTAGCTTCTCCTTGAAGCATATACGTTGCTAGGGTCACTTGTTGATTTTCAAGCATTCTCATTACCCAAAAAATAAGTTCAATCTCTTTAACCCATACTTCTGCTCAGTAGGATAAATTGCTCCTTTAAATGATGGGGGATTGATTTTAATAAATTTCTTGTGCAAAGTATTCCTTTTTTCCCGGTGTATCACCTCCTCAGCCTTAACCAATGTTTGTGCCTGGAGTTGCCTAGCTTGTTGTTCTTCCACCTGACCCATAAACCTAGCTTGCCTCTATTCCATTAAAGTCACAGCGCATGCCATTTTTTGCATATCTGTCAAAATGTTCTGGCTCTACATTTATATGAATAGGTTTTTCAACCTCCTCTTATGCTGGCATATTTGAAACCTCATCTTCTATTCTCACTTTAACATTCCCTCGTTCCATTCTTTTATATCTGAAATGAATCAGAGATATAACAACATGCAGATATGCATATCTTTTCTAGCATAATTGTTAGTATAAAACAAAACATATTTCTTACATTCACTACCAAATCTAGACTCTTCTAACTCCAGAACGTCTAAAACCTGGGCTCTGATACCAAAAGATTACACACCTCAACTGTAAGGAAAAAATTTCCAGTCGAGTCCATTGTATGTGTATTTCACTTATTCCCGGAACAAAACTTGTTTTTGAGTCATAGTTAGATTTTCTATTGTGACGATTCCCACACTATCTATGACATAAATTTTATTGAAGACGTTGTGACCAAGTTTCAAAGTTAAATCATACCGAGTTTAATGGTCCATATTTTTTGTCTTCATTCAGATTGCATTCCAAAATGTCTCAGGTATGAATGCGTAATGTTTATGGGACTCAATTTTTTTAAGGATGTTATTTATTATATAAATGTTTTTAAAATGTTAAATATGATTTTAAAAAGTTTTAACTTCGTTTATTCTAAGATAAAGATTTTTTAGAGTCGTATAGAACCTTCCCTTGTGTTTAGAAGGATCAAACGACACTAGAAGTCATTCGAACGACATTGCAATGCCGTTCAAAAGAGATGAACATGTCATTCGAGCGACATGACCATTTTGTTCAAGTGACATGCTGATCTCGTTCAAAAGAACCCACTGACTCAATTTTTTTATTTAAGGTGTGTTTCACTCAGAATTTCGGAAGTGCATAACCAATATTTCAGAGAAAACAGTTTCATTTTTCGGCACAAGTTTTAAAAGGGTTTCAAAGATAAAAAAATATCCTTAGTGTTAAAACGTCCGAGCTTTCATTAACACATGATATAGACATATTTGTTTGCGCCATTGGAGTTTTTTCATTCATAGCGAATAACCTGTTTCATTGGGTTTTGAGGTGAAGAAGTGATGGAGTCCATATTCAACATTGTAGACATTGCGAAGTTGTATCAGTGGACACCGAGGCATTCGTGGACGCGTGTGTTATGGGCATGTATCGTAGAAGGACTTCTTCGTGGACAGTGTGGAGGAGTGGTTAAAGGATCAGAGGAGTGTCAACACTTGTGGGGGATCGAGTCATTAAGTAAGTCTATCGTCTGTACTTTGTAATACCACATCTTAGTGATTATATGGCTTGGTCCGTCCGAGGTTTTTTCCCTTAGTGGTTTCCTCGTACATCCGGGTTCACTTTTGTGAACTTATTTATTTTACTTGCTTTAATAAACTAGATGCTTGTTTAGCATTAAACACGATAAAATTCGTTTTAAATAAAATTGGTTCACATACTTAGTATGTATAAAATATGGAAAAAGAGTTTTTCAAAATGAAAGTTGGTTTTGACATAAAATACATTCGAAAGAAAAAGGGGCCTACAAATTGGTATCAGAGCTAGAAACATTTTTTTTGTGTGTTAATCCTTTGTGTTTTTAAGGATGAATTTCGAAAACTTTGAAATTTTTAGAGCTCTTATTTTTTATGGCATAAATTATGCTCATTGGTAAATGGGAATGAGAAGTGATTTGAAATCAATTGATGAGGGTGTGTGGTTAGCTGTCAAAATGGGTTGGACACCATCGGTCACATGAGGCCACTATTTTAAAACCCATTAAGTCATGGACCGAAGCTGAACATGGACTTGCACTTTACAACTCTAATGGTTTTCATATTATTTTCTCAAATGTCACACCGGATGAGTACAATAGAATCATGACATGTGAAACTTCGAAAGAGGCTTGGGATATTCCCGCACTTACTCACAAGGGAACTAGCATGATTAGAGCGTCTAAACTTCAAAACCTCACTACACAGTTTGAGACGATTAAGATGTTATAGAGTGAGTTGTTTGATGAGTTTTACGCTAGATTGTCAAATATTTTCTTTTAATTTGGGAGAGAAAATACCTGACAACCATGTCATAAAGAAAACCTTAAGGTCATTGCCGAGTAGATTTGATGTAAATGTGACCATTTCAAACTCCTTGGGTATGCTTTAATCTACAAAACTTGAAGAGATTGTAGGTGACCTATAAACCTATGAACTCGATATATTTACCTCCAAGCAAGTGCCAAAGAAATAAAAGGGCATTACTTTGATGGATCAAAAGGAAGATATTAAAGTTTCGAATGATGATTCTGATTCCAATTTTAAGGATGTGGCCTTGTTGGCAAAGAAGTTTGAAAAGTTTCTTAAGTTCCAAAAGCAATCAAAAGATGCCGAAAGAATTGAAAAATTCAAGAACAACAAGCTCGATCCCTCCCCTAAGGATAAGTGTGAGAAAGTTAAGAGAGATGAGTCAAATAGGTGTTTTGGGTGTGAGGGGTATGGTCACAAGGTTGTCGAGTGTCCGAATAGACTTAAGAAAGAGGGCAAGAAACTGATAGCTTATACTACCACCGTAATTGATAGTGAATCGGAAGAGGGAGAAAGTTCCAGCATTGAGTGCAACTTTGTAGCGTTCATGGCATGTCATGTGAGCGACGACGATAAATTTTTGCATAAAGAATCTCATGTGGATGATACTTTCGAGTCCACTGGGTGTGAATCCCAAGTGAGTGAGGGTGAAGCTAGTGAATATGAGGAGATTAATGCAGGAGAGTTACAAGATGCCTTTAATGATTTGTATGTTAAAGCAGTAAAGGTGAAAAAGGCAAACTTGAAGTTGCATGCTAAGTTGAATGAGCGTGCCATAGAAAATAATGATGTTTTGATTGAGGAACATAGGGCACGGGAGAAGACTCATAGGGAGAAACTAGAATATGGTGAGAAAGAGAGAGATAGTCTTCGAAGTTTGATGGAGGATTTAAAGAAAGAGGTTCTAGAGTTTGAGGAGTCTGGGCATGTACTTGAGTCTAGTATTAGTGAGTTAGAGGAGATATTGAAATACTCGATTAAGTTGAAGTTTGATTTGGAGGCTAGATCGAAACAGTTGGATAGGATGTTAGGCATCGTCCAAATCAATGGAGATAGGTTTGGTATAGGCTACGATAATCATATTGTTCCCTTTCCCAGAGCCAGTACCAACCGTCTGAGATATACGTCTAGGAACGTTAGGAGAGGTCGATGTTTTGGTAATCATTCCCGCCATGTTTATACTTGCACTCATTATGGTAGGAAAGGTCACCTTTTACGTTTTTGCTATGACCTTAGGAATGCTCCTAGGAAGTTTAGGAATAAAGTTGTTTTGGTTCTCAAAACCCCCATGCATCAGTTCACGCTTACTTAGGTTAGGAAATCAGACCTAGTGGCTTTAGGAATTAAACTTCATGGTTCTTTTTTGGTTGCACTTCATTCTTCCCATGCTAGATCTAAAGTATGATTGTGTTGCCATGCTTGTCATACCCTAGTCTTTGCATCATGATTTACATCTTCCTAGTGTCATGACATGTGTATCTCTTTGTATTTTTTTTTCATTTATTGAGTCTTAATTTAAAAATACAAAAAGATTTTGTTTTTGAGAAAAAAATTTTAAAAATACAAAACGATGTTTGATTTTAAATATTTTTGAGAAAAATACAAAAAGATTTTATTTTTGGGTAAAAAATATTTTTAGAAAAACACAAAAAGATTTTCATTTTATTTTTGTGCCGTGAGTTTTTCATGGTTGATATAGAATATTTGTGAGCTTGGAACCCCCGTCATTTTATTATCCATGTGGCTAAGACATTTGGTCATAATTGTTGATGTGTTGAATGATCTTAACCATTGCATTAAATGGGTTGTTTCGAAGTTGATATGCATTTTAATTCGACTTTGTTTATATGCCATCTTTGCTCACATGCACGAGTTTATATGAATGCTTTACAACTCATGCAAATTTGATATTGGTGAGACGTTCTTATTTCAATCTTGTCATTTATGCGTAAGTAAACTTAGGAGGAGGTTTTCACATAACAACCGTTTACCGTGGGGATTTATATTGCATATATTGAAAAATGATGAGTGTTCACGGGAAAGGTATGTGAGAGTATAATTGACTCGTCATGAAATCCCCTATTTAAAAGAGCCGAAGAAAAATTCAAGTGAATAAAAAGAATCATATGCCAAAATAGGGCCAATAGGATTTCTCTAAGTTGAGAAAAATAGAGACCTAAAAAAGAGCTTGAAAAAGAAGTTGAATATTTGAGGGAGTTTGGTTGGATAATTAAACGAGTTTGCACTATGTATCCTTATGTTTAAAATCGTATCATGATGCTATTGTTTGTAGAATCGTCAAAATTTCAGATTTTTGTGCATGTTGATTGTTTAGTTAATTTAGCTCAACATATTAATTGTCACATATGGATAAAACTAAGTTTGATGACATGTATTAGAGCTTCTTGAATGTTTCAATATGTCAGAGGGTGACTCATATGTTGTAGTTCACGCCCATTCACTCCATATCCATGTTTGAGCATATTGATCCTATGTTAGCATGAAACTCACATTATTTTGCTTGTTTTAATTTTTTTTTTGAATATGTTTTGCTACTGTTTGGTATTTCTAGATGACGTTTTGAAGAAATTTTTTCACTGGGCAAAACATCACAATTTTTAGAATTGGAATACAAAAATTTTGATGTCGTTCAAATGACATCTGGACCTCCTTCGATCGAAAAGTCCTTGTCACGTGATGTTTTGATCTCGCAAGGTTCAAGCGACATTAAAAAAAGTGTCGGGTACTTTCGCGAGAAGGGCCGCGCGTAGGTCGCGAGATGAGTGCTTCACGCGAGAGACTGCTGGTTTGGGGTTTTAAAAGTCTCTTGATGCTCGCTTCAAACAACATGCAAAGATGTTCAAATGACCTAGCATTGTCGTTCGAGCGACCTAGGGATTTTTTTAGGATTGTTCATGTTTGTTATCTGTTTCATTTATATGATGATTTTCTTTAGTTTTGGTACTTCTGGACAGTTCTTATGCAGTTCTTCTTGATAAAACATTCTTAATTGCTAACGCTGTATTATTCGTTTAGTCACATCATTACTGATTTTGATGATTTATATATTGTGATTGTTTGCTAGCTACGATTTGGTATGTTGTGATTAATTTTAGCTGACGGTTTATGTTTATCTAGATATGCTTTATTGATTATTTCATTCTAGATATTTGATGATTGTTTATCTTTTCCACATATTATCTATTTGAGACAAAAGGGGTAGAGTTTATTTTGTTTGATTAGCAATTAGTTTCCACAAATTGATTACCTGATTTCAATTTGGTATCAAAATAACTTGCCCACATGTTTAACAACTATTTTGTTTCTACATATTGGTATTTTTATATCATTTGTTCCTCCATACTTCATTGGGTATTTGTTTGTTTCATGTGTGTAGGTATTCTTCATCAAGTCAAGATTTCAAGACTACATCACATTCAGACACCTCATGTTTTCCGGACCAACATTTACTAGTCTTGTCCTGTAATATATTATTTTGGGTTTTACGGGATGGGACTTAGGTGTCATACGAATGGATGACCCGACTTAGGCATTTCACTATTTGGGTTTTGTCCCAAAATAGTCAAAGGGGAAGATTTGTAAGGACAAATATTCCAATTGAGTCCATTGTATGTATTTGACTTATTTCCGAAACAAAACTTGTTTTTGAGTCATAGATAGATTTTTTGTTATCACGATTACCACAGTGTCTATGACATGAAGTTTTTTATAGACGTTGTGGACAAGCTTCAAAGTTAAATTATGTCCAGTTTAATGGTGCATATTTTTCGTCTTCATTTATATTGCATTCCTAGATCTCTCAGGTATCAATGCGTAATGTTTATGGGACTCGAAAAATGTTTTAAGTATGTTATTTTATATATAAATGTTTTTAAAATGTTAAATATGATTTTAAAAAGTTTTAACTTCCTTTATTTTGACCTAAGGATTGTTTAGAGTCGTATAGAACCTTCCCCTGTGTTTAAAAGGATCAAACGACACTTGTAGTCGTTCGAGCGACATTGCAATGTCGTTCAAGAGAGATGAACATGTCGTTCGAGCGACATGACCATTTCGTTCAAGATACATGCTGATCTCATTCAAATGAACTTCCAGCTGAAGTTTTTTATTTAAGGGTATTTCACTTAGAATTTTGGAAATGCTGAACCAATATTTAGAGAAAATAGTTTCATTTTTCTCCACAAGTTTTCTAAGGGTTTCAAAGATTAAAAAAATCTTTAGTGTGTAAGGATATGAGCTTTCATTCACCTATGCTATAGAGATATTATTTTGCACCATTGTAGTTTGTCCATCCATAGTGAACAACTTGTTTCATTGGGTTTTGCGCTGAAGAAGTGGTGGAGTTTGTGTTCAACATCGTAGACGTTGCCAAGTTATATCGGTGTACACCGGGGCATTTGTGGATGCATGTGATGTGGACATGTATTGTAAAAGGACTTCTACGTGGGCACTGTGGAGGAGTGGTTGAAGGATCAAAGGAGCATCAAGACTTGTCGGCGATCGAGTTGTAGAGTAAGTCTGTCTTGTGTACTTTGTAATACCGAATCATAGTGATTGTCTGGCTTGGGACGTTCGAGGTTTTCTCCCTTAGTGATTTCGTCTTACATCCGGGTAAATTTTGTAAACTTATTTATTTTACTTGCTTCAATCACCTAGATGCATGTTTAGGATTAAACAAGATAAAATTGGGCTTAACAAAAATTGGTTCACATATTTGGTGCGTATAAAATTTAGAAAAAAAGTTTTTCAAAAAGAAAATTGGTTTTGAGATCCTTAAAATACATTCGAAAGAAAAAGGGGCTACACCAACCCATCTACTTATAATTAAGTTTCAAAGTCAAAGTGAGTCAAACCATAATTCAATTAACTAAACCATAAACACGAGTCTTAATTATAGAGTCATCAACGTAACTCCATAAATGTAAATACTTTTTACAACATTAAAGTACTTATGCTTATACAAACTTTCTTGAAGGATAAGTTAATGTAATTATATCATTTATATTTAAACAAAATCATTATTTTACAAATTCCTGACTAACCCAACCTGACCACCTAGATTTGGTAGTGACATCACATTACCTGAAAAATATAAACAAAGGAACCGGGAGTAAAATAGCTCAGTGAATGCATCAATTCTACAATATTTCATAAAATTAAATTCAATAAATCATATCCATATAACAGTGTATTAACTTATCCGGTCCATTCATAATTAATGACCCAACTTTTCGAATTATGATTCACATATCCTGTCTGTAATAGACAATTCTCCCCATATTCTTGGTCGAGGAGTAACCACTTATCTATAATAGACAATCCTCCCTTATTCGGGGTCGAGGTGTAACCTCATATTTTGGTAAACGGAAATGAATAATTTCATATTCATAATGCTCTGATCAAAATAATAACAATGTACAAATACATCTTTCCAGTGAGTTTTCATCTAGTGTTCTCAACTATGTATTTACGTTTCCTTCGGGTGGAGCTAACTGGGTGGATTAGTCCTTACACCTATCAATCCAAATAAATCAGTGCTGAATCCCAATCATAAGTATTATCTTAATATATTTATGTAACTTCCAATGACTATACAACCACAATATAATTCAACTTAAGTAGAATTCCATGAAACATGAGTAAAGGCGATGCAATGGTTTATATGTTGATAAGGTTATGAACATTCAATCATAGAAAATACCTCATAGGGAATTTATAACTAAAATCAAGTAAACATAAAAGTTTACATCTCAATATATATACATATGGTACATGTACGCGAAATACCCTTTGGAAGGAGGAGATAAGAACATTTTTTTATGAGCTATCTAGCATGGCATCAAACTATTGTTCTCTATACTTAACTATACTATATTCATAAATTGTACAAATAGAGGTATTCAACCCATTAATATGAAAACATATATGAATATACTTTAAATTACAAGTGACAGTGTAATTTTTAAAGATTCAAAGAGAAAGATATGACAATTTCTTTACAACATATTAAATTTGTCCTACACGCTCCTCTATTGTGACGTCAACTTCGAAGAATTTCTGTGATTTCAATACATCATAACGTTTTATGATATTTCACCCATTTTTCATAAACATATTGAATAATACAAAAGTTTCATAAATTTTTATTTCATTTGCCATGGCAAAAGCTTTATCAAACTCAGGGTATATTAAAACGCATTTATGCAAACATAAACTATGTCCCAACTTACTGCCGTCATTAAGGCCTAACCACAAGGATTTTAATTCTAATTTTCGGAAATGATATGAATATATGAGTCTAGTTGCATATCTAATTGTAATTTCTCATTTCTAGTTAGCATACAAAAATATATACAAGTTTGAATACAAGGGAGTTCAATACAAAGCAATATGGCCTACGTATACCACTTAACTCACGTATGAACAGATACACACAACTGTAAAAGAGGATGGAATTTTAATCCTGAGTTTGTGATTTCTATACTTCTAGATAAGTATAATCCAAGAGTAAAACATTATTAACCCATATTCATAACTTGGAAACACCTTAATGATTTTCTTGAAAGTTTTTTCCTTGCTTTTCTTATAACCATTTCTTCCTTAAACTTCTCCTTTCTTTTTACTCAATCTAGAAACTCTCCAAACTGAACCAAGGGTTAAATTTTCTGAAAAAATAGGTTATATTTAGAGGTTTAAGTCTGAAAATGCTGCCTTCCTTTCCAAACAATCAAATTAAACCATTTGGTTTACTAAAAGACAAATTACAACTTAAAAGGAATTGACAGATTTACCCTTTGTTCATAAATTTGGTATGACTTCTTACTTGGACATCCGTTTGATACACAATTTGTTGTGTTACAAACTTAACTCATGTGTATATAACTTTCTATATACCTTGAGTCAATTTTTTTATTATAAGGGTCAAAACTAGTTTCAAACATGAATATCCCTACCGAAAACTTCAAAATTTTATGTTTGTAACCAATTCGATATTTCATGATTTTTGAAGGTAGGATTGGAATAAATATAATAAACTAGCATTATATGTATATATATTAATAACACATTGTCCATATCACATAAGGTAATCATAATTCAAATAGAAATCATCATAGTTATATGTGGGTTGTCACAAGCTAGGTCACTATAGCGGTGTGTAGTAGTATGTGTGTCTGAGACTCTTCCCAGCTTGTATGAAAACTAAACTATGGTGATCTCTTCATTTGTAATGGGTTCAAATGTATATTTTTTTAGGTCGACCTTGATTAAAATGCCAAGGACTAGTTATCCTTAGAGAATTAGGTGGAGGCCAATAAGGATTTAACATAAACATGGTAACCAATTCTAGTGTGGTATTGTAAGTGGATGTATTGTGGTAACCTATGCCAAGCCTCTCTTTAAAACCTAAAGAATGAACTAAGAACATTTTCCCAACTTTCTTGGATGTGTTCTCTAAGATGAATTTGACCTCCCGAGCATATTAGATATTTTTCTCAATTATGGAAATATGAGCTTCAAGTTTCTCACAAGTCTGTAATGATGCCTGAAGATCCCTCGTAAGACTAGCCACTTTGTTAGGCAAGTCGATCTTTTCCCTGCCAATCAAAATAAGTTGCTCACTCAAAGAGATTCTAACCTAGATCTCACTCTCTCTCGAAACTTTCAACTCCTTCTCTAAAGATAACACCATAAGAGTCAAATTTTTATTTTTTATTTTTGGTTTTTAACATCTCGATGTAGAGTTCAAATAATGAATATTGAATTCCATGTTCTCCCTCACTCAAATTATCACCCTCGAACTTTCTAAAATGATTCAATTCATTGTTGAGCTTATCACGTTTAGAAACATACTCATTATCGTGAGACATACTTGAGGTGTTAATGTAACTATACCCATGAATACGGTGAAGCTACATCCAGGCGGTGATTCATCCCTGAAATCCACCAACTCAATATCACTATTGCTTAAAGTGGCATTATAGGCGGCTTTGCCTTTACCTTATCTCTTAAGCTTAGTGGGACTCTCATGGGTTTTTTGACATTTCCCTTGCACTCATAACATCTCTCAAATTCATCTTTCTTACGATGCTCAATTCTATCTTTCTTTTGATCATTATCATAAAAATTCTTACCTACTTTAAAATTTATTTCTGTCAGTTTCTACCGTCCATTTTGTATGAATTTTGGTTTTTGAATTTGAGAACATTTTTTGAATTATTTAGCAAACAGGTCAAGATTATCCTGATCAAAATCAGAATTGGTGTCAGAATCCTCTTTTTTCTTTGATTTATCTTTTAAGAAAATTCTTTTTTCTTTTGGGTTTTGGGGAACATGTCTAGTTCGTAAGTTTGAGGATCACCTATGAGTTCTTCTATCCTAATTTTGTCTAAAATTCCCAAAGAGGTAAGGACGGTAACTTTCGCACTAAAACGAGATGGGAGGGACCTTTGGATTTTCATAACAACTCTCGTTCTTGAAATTTTCTCAGCCAAATTAAAAGTAGAATTCACAATATCGGGAAGACGAGCATAAAATTCATCAAAATTTTTAGTTTCAAGCATGCTTATTGTCTCAAATTTTATGGTGGGGTTTTGAAGCATATAAACTTTATCATTATTAGTACCCTTGTGTGTGTAACAACCCTCGATTTTTGGAGACTAAGAAATTAAATTTTGGGAAAATAAAATTTAATTAAATTGGAGAATTTTAAAATTTGGAAATTTAGTCCAAAAAAAGAGAACATTTCAAAGTATTCCGGATGATGTTTTTGAAGGTACCATCGATCCCGAAAGGGTCGAGATAGTCAAAATGACTGTCATTGGGTCTTATTTCGGCTCCAGAATGTTTTTAAATATGTTTGGCTCGAATTGGAGTAAACGAGTCATTTAAAGTGTGCATTAACATTTAAAATTGGGTTTATGTTTTAAAGGATTTGGAGAGTTACGGATGAAGCCATTTCTCATTTGAGAGAAAGAGAGAAAAATCCCTAGAGGGATAAAGAAGAGAGAAAGAAGAAGGAAAGAAGAAAGAGAGGAAGAAAAGCTTGGAGATCCCGGCCCAAACGCGACAACGAGGACGATCCAACCTCTACAAATCGAGGCAAGTGTTTAATCCTGCTAAATAAGTCATCTGTGTATTTCATTTCATAATTTGTGGGTTAAAGAAATGGATTTTTGGGTATTAATAACAAAACTTAGATTTTGGGTACTAAAATGGAAATTTGATGTTTATACATGGGTTTAATGATGTATAAATTGTTGGGATGAAATGTAGGATGAGTTTACATGTTAAGATTATTAATGGGTTATAGATTTGGGAGTTTGGTGATGGTATTTGGGTGTTTGAGGAAGTAGGGTTTGTTGAAAAATGGAAATCGGCCAGGATAACTGGTGTGGCCGGTCGACCGCGCCCCGAGGACCGGTCGACCGCGCCTTAAGGGAAAGCCTACTGCATTTCTTCATAGGCAAAATTTTGACACGCGGTCGACCGGGGGGTGGGGCCGGTCGACCGGTCCCCTGTTTTTAGCCCACATTTGGATTTCTTTCTTTCCCTTTTATTTTGGAGTTTTATTCTTGGGGGGCTTTCTTAATGGGCTTATTATGGATGTTTATGATATTAGATTTAGGGAATAGGGCGCTAGGTCAAATAGGGGCTTGCGGGCCTATGTTAAAATTGATTTAGGAGGATGGGATGCCTTTTTTAGTAATGAAGGAAATATGGGACTAAATTGATTGGCGGATTATCCTATTATGATGGAGGTGGGAAATCATGGATTGGTTGTAATTTGTATAGATAGTCCCTCTTTGCTGAAGTATGTATGAAAAGTGGATATCCCGAGGCATAGTGGGGGATCTCAGTGAGGACGGGAGTTCTGCTTGAGGTCATAAGTAATCAAAGATATGTTGGGAGGTTAAGAACTCTTAGAGAGAGTGGTGAGAGTACGATATGAAATTGTAGGTCAAAAGTGGTACCAAATCCTATTGAGATTAAGGTTTAGATACCAAAGAGAGAGAGGGGTCACGTAGCATTAGAAATTTTTAAATTAAGGAACAATAGGTAACCCAATAAGGGTAAGGGTTCATAAGAGTAATTGAACCTTAGGCGAAATTGGAGATGTTAATGTAATTTTTAGAGATATATGGAATGTGTAGGATTGTTACCTGAACTAAACCTTGGGTGATAACCTAATTGTGGGATATTTATGTGTGTATATATATATATGTGTGTGTGTGTTAGGAGACTATTCATCATAGGAAAAATGGATGAATATGCTTCAAGTGAGGAATTGTATTCACATATCGAGGTAACTTAAATGAGTTCGTGGAGACAGCTTGTATATCCAGGATTATGTATACTGATAGCCGAGTTGATATATACTATACGTATGAATAAGAGATAGTTTGTATATAGAGATATATGGATATGTGAATATGTGTATATATATATCTATATAGATATGAATATATGGATATATTTATGTTGTGGATATACATGGTATGGATATTTAAACCTTATGTGATGGTTTAATATTGGATCATATGATGGCATCATATGGATGTATGTATATTGTGCATGTGAACGATATACGTACTTATGAGGTTAAGCATACCCCGCTCATGCTATGATTGGGAAGTTTCCGTCCAGAGGGTGAGCATCCTGGCTTAAGGAGAAGGGTGTGGATATTCCCCAGGTCATAGTCGTCCCGTGTGTTATTATGTAATATATATATTTTTTTTGGGTGAGGCGTGGTGGGTATGTTTCATCTCATTGCCGGTTTGGAGCTATGACCGCTTCCCGGGACGTTGTGTGCGTGAGTTTATCACGAGGTGGGTGTCGTTGATCCCCACCAGGTGGTCCCCAGTTTTTCTACGTGAGCCAGGCACTGGGAAGATGATAGCATGGTGCAGTTTATCAGCGCTATTATATAGCCGGGTATATTTATGTGCATGGCCACTGTACATCATATATGATATGTACACTTGGTCATGGGTATGGTTGATGGTATGTATATATATATGTTGAGAATAAAATGCCTATATATATATTTATATATATCCTATAGATGAAAGGATATGGAATGTTTTTCGAGTACATCTTGGATGATTATGGTGTACTAGATGATTGGGGGTTGATGTATCGCATTTAAGGAATATTTCGGCTACATCATTCCAAAAATATTATTGCAGATTTTAAGTTGTTTTATATAGTAATCTAGATTTAGTAGTTGTAGTAGTATTATATGGTATGTATGGAATTATGGATCTCTAGGATTGACATTGTCAAGGAGTACTGTAAAGGGGTGGTTCCTTGTCTGGATTTTGCTTTGCGAGACACCCCACGCACGAAACGTAGTGCAGTGTTGAGATTGGAGAGAAGTTTTGTCAATAACAATTTGTATTCATGTTATTAATTAATTAAATTACATGATTAAACCCATTTAAATATGGGTAACGTATTTAGAATTAGAATTTATTAAATTATAAATCGGAATTTATTAAGCCTAGTATGGCATATATGTTTATAAAAATAATTAAGTGTGTTTAGTAAAGGGGTGGATTCTTGGGTAAAGATAGGAATGAAATTCTCGTGGGTATAGGATGGGCCTATGATAAGTTAGGTTGTCCTTATAATTGAGGTAATTTAACTAAAATTTGAGGAAGCGGTTAGGTGCGCGCTTTTAGATGAGAGGTGAGTTGGGGTTTCACGAGAGTGCGATTCCACTTTAATTATGAAATAAGTGCATCGATATTTATTATGCACGGTTAACACACTTGCTAAATATTTTTCACACTCGGGCTCTGACCCATTTACTTTTCTCTCCTTTCTGTATATATATATATACGTATTACTACAGGTATCCTACCGCAAGGATGTCGGATGACCTTCTATCCAGATTCTTGGGAGCCGTGACATGTGCGGACTGTTGCAGGATGTATCTTGTAGTCGCTTCCTACTTCTTTAAAACTCTAGGTAGGATTTCTGTTGTGTATCGGGTTTATACCCCAGGGATATTTATATATGTTTACATTTGATCCATTTCAGCTATTGTATTGGCTGTGACCCGACATCTTATTCGGGTTTATTTCCTTGTGGTATATTCGGTTGTAGTTACTTATCTCATTTGTTGTTAGTCATTTCATATTATTATATCATTTCATTTATCATAGTTCTTTCATGCATCTTTCTTTCCATTATTTAAAGTGTTATAACGTTGGTTTGTGGGATGTTACATATTTTATTTAAATTTTTAACATCTCGCTTATATGATATCGGGTAGTTAGTCCTATATTATATAGTACCGACAGTTGATGTTGAGACTGGACCGTCTGAAACTCCTGATTTATTATAGTATAGGGCTGGCCACCCGTTATTATTTTGAGCGGGTTATTACAGATGGTATTAGAGCATCAGGTTCTAGAGTCTTGTGGATCTGTGCGAGTTTTCTGCGTTCTTCCATTAACATTCTTGATATAAAGGCCTATTATTAGGACTGCTGTGTTCACTGCGCTCATTTTCTTTTGTGAAGTGTATTCACTTGATCGACGTTCTGATCACACTTGCTTTTGTTTCAGACGTCACTTAGATTATGTCGTCTAGGAAAGGACAAGATTAGAGATGCAATACTCATAATAGATTTTGGGTACGCTTTGATTGGAGGTAATTATTTTCCTCGATTCAGGTGGGAATTAGGAAGATAACTCTAGTAGTGATTTAGGGTGTTCTATCGGTGGTTGGGTAAGAAAGTTGAACTTACTCGAATGTCGAATCTTGGACGTAGTAAGGTAAGTCTGAGGAGAGGTATATATTGTAGTCCTTGGGAGGCTTAGATCGAGAAACCCGTCAACTTTCGTTAGGAAGCCTGGTGTTGCTGACTTTTACTGGTGAAAGGTAGGTGGCATTATCCTATAGTTAGGAGTATCGTCTTTATTTAAGAAGGGCGTAAGAAATTGGAGACTCAGGTTCGTTGAGTGGGACTGAGGGATTTTTCGGTAGTCGCAATCGTGTTTTGTCCTTCAAAATGGTTAAGAAGGATTTTGGGGAAGATGTTTCTTTTGTGGAGAAATAGGTTTAGGAATAATAATTGTCCTGGAAGAAGTAGAGGATCTTGAATTGAGATCCTTGGTTGAGATGAAACCATTGGATTATGGAAGTATAAGGTAAAATACCTTTCTTTGGGTTTAAGTTACGCTTTGTGAGATATTGGGAACGTCGCGCGTAAGGTGTGATGAGTAGTTAGCCACTACACCGCTAGGATGCATGGAATTTTCCTAGAGGAAGAAGTGAGCAAGTGTGGCCTTTGTATGGCATCTTTGGAGATGATATACCTTCTCATAAGGAGATAGTAGAGAGTTTTGTCGTTGAATTTTGGAAGTGTGGAATGCCGAGGTTTGTTGAGTTGTGGTTATGAGGTTAATTGTCTTATGGATAGGGTAGGGCATGTAATGGTAGTGCTCCATAGAGGGAAGAACTTAGTTTATGGACATGTGTTGATGTAATGTAGAGAAATTCTTATACTTGAGAGGTTCAAGTTGGTAGATTTATGTTGAGCGGATAATTTAGCTCATAGTTGTGCTAGTTTTGAGAACTAGGTATTGGTTAGAGTATTATGATTGTTTAGACCTTGTGTCATAAGCATGAGGTGTTTGTTTGGCATGTCGAAAGACGCGGGATTGATTTATATTGTATTGTTGTATAGGCCCTCGGGCAATATCTAAAATATGAAAATCTTTTTATAAAACCTTAACCCTGGTTCAACTACTCTAAATCCCCGACCTAGCTACATAGTAGTGTATTGGGAGGGTTCCTTGTTTGGATTTGGCTTGCGAGACCTCCCCCGCACGAAGGTGGCTAGCGTCAAGAACTGAGGAGATTTCAACCATTGGGGATTTTCAAACTTCTATATAATTAATATGTTGCTATAGATTATATTTCTGAGGGTTATATTACGATTTGAGGCTAATGGAGCCTGATGATAATTCTACGAGTGGAAACTCGTATATGGGGTGTATGGGCACCCTGGGTAGCTATTCGATTTTGAAAATTATATGGTTTGATGTGAGAACTAGAAAGGATCGTTATAATGATCCTGAAGGTTGTTGTAAGGACTAGATGATATTGAGGTCCTAGGCATATCTTAAATTTCGGGGGAGAAATTGTTGTAAGGGGGGAAGTATGTAACAACCCTCGATTTTTGGAGACTAAGAAATTAAATTTTGGAAAAATAAAATTTAATTGAATTGGAGAATTTTAAAATTTGGAAATTTAGTCCAAAAATAGAGAACATTTCAAAGTATTCAGGATGATGTTTTTGCAGGTACCATCGATCCCGGAAGGGTCGAGATAGTCAAAATGACTGTCATTGGGTCTTATTTTGGCTCCGGAATGTTTTTAAGTATGTTTGGCTCGAATTGGAGTAAACGAGTCATTTAAAGTGTGTATTAACATTTAAAATTGGGTTTATGTTTTAAAGGATTTGGAGGCTTACGGATGAATCCATTTCTCATTTGAGAGAAAGAGAGAAAAAGCTCTAGAGGGAGAAAGAAGAGAGAAAGAAGAAGGAAAGAAGAAAGAGAGGAAGAAAAGCTTGGAGATCCCGGCCCAAACACGACAACGAGGACGATCCAACCTCTACAAATTGAGGCAAGTGTTTAATCTTGCTAAATAAGTCAATTTGTGTATTTCATTTCATAATTTGTGGGTTAAAGAAATGGATTTTTTGGTATTAATAACAAAACCTAAATTTTGTGTACTAAAATGGAAATTTGATGTTTATACATGGGTTTAATGATGTATAAATTGTTGGGATGAAATGTAGGATGAGTTTACGTGTTAATATTATTATTGGGTTAAAGATTTGGGAGTTTGGTCATGGTATTTGGGTGTTTGAGGAAGTAGGGTTTGTTGAAAAATGGAAATCGACCAGGATAACTGGTGTGGCCAGTCGACCGCGCCCCGGGGACCGGTCGACCGCGCCTTAAGGGAAAGCCTACTGCATTTCTTCGTAGGCAAAATTTTGACCCGCGATCGACCGGGGGGTGGGGCCGGTCGACCGGTCCCCTGATTTTAGCCCACATTTGGATTTCTTTCTTTCCCTTTTCTTTTGGAGTTGTATTCTTGGGGGGTTTTCTTAATGGGCTTATTATGGGGGGTTATGATATTAGATTTAGGGAACAGGGCCCTAGGTCAAATAGGGGCTTGCGGGCCTATGTTAAATTGATTTAGGATGATGGGATGCATTTTTTAGTAATGAAGGAAATATGGGACTAAATTGATTGGCGGATTATCCTATTATGATGGAGGTGGGAAATCATGGATTGGTTATAATTGGTATAGATAGTCCCACTTTTCTTATGTATGTATGAAAAGTGGATATTTCGAGGCATAGTGGGGGATCTCAGTGAGGACGGGAGTTCTAGCTTGAGGTCATAAGTAATCATAGATATGTTGGGAGGTTAAGAACTCTTAGAGAGAGTGGTGAGAGTACGATATAAAATTGTAGGCCGAAAGTAGTACCAAATCCTATTGAGATTAAGGTTTGGAGACCAAAGAGAGAGAGGGTTCACGTAGCCTTAGAAATGTTTAAATTAAGGAACAATGGGTAACCCAGTAAGGGTAAGGGTTCATAAGAGTAATTGAACCTTAGGCGAAATTAGAGATGTTAATGTAATTTTCAGAGATATATGGAATGTGTAGGATTGTTACCTGCACTAAACCTTGGGTGATAACCTAATTGTGGGATATATATATATATATATATATATATATATATATATGTTGGGAGACTATTCATCATAGGAAAAATGGATGAATATGCTTCAAGTGAGGAATTGTATTCACATATCGAGGTAACTTAAATGAGTTCGTGGAGACAGCTTGTATATCGAGGATTATGTATACTGATAGCCGAGTTGATATATACTATACGTATGAACAAGAGATAGTTGGTATATAGAGATATATGTGTATATATATATCTATATAGATATGAATATATGGATATATTTGTGTTGTGGATATACATGGTATGGATATTTAAACCTTATGTGATGGTTTAATATTGGATCATATGGTGGGATCATATGGATGTATGTATATTGTGCATGTGAACGATATACGTACTTATGAGGTTAAGCATACCCCGCTCATGCTATCATTGGGAAGTTTCTGCGCAGAGGGTGAGAATCCTGGCTTAAGGAGCAGGGTGTGGATATTCCCCAAGTCATAGTCGTCCCGTGTGTTATTATGTGATATATATATTTTTTTGGGTGAGACATAGTGGGTATGTTTCGTCTCATTACCGTTTTGGAGCTATGACCGCTTCCCGGGACGTTGTGTGCGTGAGTTTATCACGAGGTGGGTGTCGTTGATCCCCACCAGGTGGTCCCCAGTTTTGCTACGTGAGTCGGGCAATGGGAAGATTATAGCATGGTGTAGTTTATCGGCGCTATTTGATAGACGGGTAGATTTATGTGCATGGCCACTGTACATCATATATGATATGTACACTTGGTCATGGGTATGGTTAATGGTATGTATATATATGGTGAGAATAAAATGGGTATATATATATTTATATATATCCTATAGATGAAAGGATATGGAATCTGGTTGGATTACATCTTGGATGATTATGGTGTACTAGATGATTGGGGGTTGATGTATCGCATTTAAGCAATATTTCGGTTACATCATCCCAAGGATATTATTGGAGATTTTAAGTTGTTTTATATAGTAATCAAGATTTAGTAGTTGTAGTAGTATTATATGGTATGTATGGCATTATGGATCTCTAGGATCGACATTGTCAAGGAGTAGTGTAACGGGGTGGTTCCTTGTCTGGATTTCGCTTTGCGAGACACCCCACGCACAAAACGTAATGCAGTGTTGAGATTGGAGAGAAGTTTTGTCAATAACAATTTGTATGCATGTTATTTATTAATTAAATTACATGATTAAACCCAATTATATATCGGTAACGTATCAAGAATTAAAATTTATTAAATAATAAACCGGAATTCATTAAGCCTGGTATGGCATATATGTTTATAAAGATAATTAAGTGTGTTTAGTAAAGGGGTGGGTATAGGCTGGGCCTATGATAAGTTAGGTTGTCCTTATAATTGGGGTAGTTTAACTAAAATTTTAGGAAGTGGTTAGGTGCGCGCTTTTAGATGAGAGGTGAGTTGGGGTTTCAGGAGAGTGCGATTCCACTTTAATTATGAAATAAGTGCATCGATATTTATTATGCACGGTTAACACACTTGCTAAATATTTTTCACACACGGTCTCTGACCCGTTTACTTTTCTCTCCTGTCTGTATATATATATATATATATATATATATATATATATATATATGTGTGTGTGTGTGTGTGTGTGTGTGTGTGTGTGTGTGTGTGTGTGTGTGTGTATTACTACAGGTATCCTATCGTAAGGATGCTGGATGACCTTCTATCCAGAGTCTTGGGAGCCGTGACATGTGCGAACTGTTGTAGATGTATCTTGTAGGCGCTTCCTACTTATTTAAAACTCTAGGTAGGATTCTTTTTGTGTATCGGGTTTATACCCCAAGGATATTTATATATGTTTACATTTGATCCATTTCAGCTACTGTATTGGCTATGACCTGACAGCTTATTCGAGTTTATTTCCTTGTGGTATATTCGGTTGTAGTTACTTATCTCATTTTTTGTTACTCATTTCATATTATTCTAGTATTTCATTTATCATAGTTCTTTCATGCATCTGCTTTCCATTATTTAAAGTGTTATGGCGTTGGTTTGTGGGATGTTGCATATTTTATTTAAATTTTTAACATCTCGCTTATATGATATCGGGTAGTTAGTCCTATATTATATAGTACCGACAGTTGATGTTGATACTGGACCATCTGAAACTCCTAATTAATTGTAGTATAGGGCTGGCCACCCGTTATTATTTTGATCGGGTTGTTACAGTGTGTGAGCTGGAGAATACCCAAAGCTTCTTTAGGCGTGGTATACATCATGAAATGACAAAATTTGTTGGGTGTGACATCACTAAAAATAACATTCATACCACGAGAGTTAAAATTACTCAGTCTAAAATCATCTTCAGTGTATTTTGCGACTCGCTTAAGACTAATGATATTTTCATATGTTATAATATGAGGATTCCCCTCTTTCAACAAGCCAAATGTGATTGTCGATTTATTTTAGAGACGATCTCATTCAAGATTTCTAATAGGCATAATTTGTGCCATCAAACAAAGGTGGACTATTATACAAATTTTACATATAATCACCAGGATTCATCTATATAACATGTAGAAACAACCTCTCATACCAATTTGAGAATGCATTATAGAGTGCTCAGTTTATATGATGAAATGTAAAAATCGCAGATTAGGTCAGAAACAAGACAAATTCAATTTTATCCAATTTTATCTTCATTAATTAGTTTAAATTGAACATGGAAGATATTGAATCTAAATCGAACATAATAAATAGCAACACATGATAGGAGGAAAAAAAACCTTTCAAGAAAACCCTTTTTTCTGCACGGTTACAAATAAGGTATTACAGAATGACATATATAGACTTACAAACTTAGACTCCACTAAGTGTGGAAACTATGTCTCCTTCCTGGTTGATAAGAAAAGTGGTTCAGATCTAACAGTGCTCCACATAGCAAGATCTACTTGCCTCGGTATCCACTGATCAACCTCAAGAAATTCCATTCCTATCTTCATAAGGGTAGAATTAACTCCAGAGGGATATGAACATGTGATTTGTTCTTCAAGGTTTGATAAAATGATCACAAAACATCTAAGGGCTTGGTATTTGAAAAATCAAAGTGTTTGATCAGAAAAATATGTGTAAAATCGTTACAAGAAGTGCAAGTTCGTATCTCTTTAAATATGGAGATAAATATCCAAGAGATATATTGAAAAGATTGCATTTGAAATCAAGAAAAAATAATTTTTTGCAGGCTCGTTTAAACGAACTGGACCTAATTCAATCGACCTATGCCAAGTCATTTGAATGAACATCGAGCAAGATATCGAACAACATTCCAGAACGACGAGGAAAATGGGTAATTAAAAGATTCATTTGGTCGACTAATATCGAAATAGATAACGAACCTCGTTCGAACGACCTATAATACCTCATTCTAACAACCTATAATACCTCATTTTATGTTTTCAAATTTTTTTAAAATACTCCTGAACGTAATGATTACACAAAATCTATCTCATATACCTTCTACGATCATTGCACTGGATATCTCAAATCTTCTATCTTTGATTGTTGCATTCTTTTTTTATGAATATAGATATTTTTATTGATATATACAAGTGATGAAATCCCTCATTAACGACTTACAAACACATTAAAAGAAACTAGAGAAAAGAAGTCAACAAATAACATCTCTACAAGAAAAATGAAAAACTCCATCAAGTGACTAGACTAATGTAAGGAGTTTGAAGCTTATCTAATCTCAAAATACCCTTGAAGTACTTAGGTAATAGATCCAAGTGATGGGACATCAAAGATTAATTATGTATACTACCAATGTTGGACAAGAAATCAGCAACCATATTTGCGTCTATATGAATATGGATGAATGACAATAGAGCTGGGAGGCTATTGAGATAGATTGATCAACTAACCATTTAACTTTCCATGGAAAAGTAGCTTTGTTATGCAAAACATCAATTAGAATCTGATTCAATGATTAGTTCGTAGTTTTTAAGGTCTTGAAAGTAGGTCAAACCATGATAAATAGCAACACCCTCTGCCTTTAAACTTGACTGAACTTCCAAAGCCTTGTAGAAGAGCCAAATATCATCTCCCAGGTGGTTTGTTAACACCCCACCACCTCCACTACAACCTGGATTGACCGAAAAACTACCACCTACATTCAATTTCATAATTTCTTTTTTTGGGGTGGGGAGGGGACAATGCACCAAAATGGACTGGAACCTTGAAATTTTTGGACCCTTATAGCACAGAAATACCATCTTGGATGTTCTTAATGATTTTATTGATGAACGATGGAGAGTTTTCAAATCTATCCATGTTTCTATTGATCCAAAGGTGCCAACAAATCAAGATATGGGTCAATTTGAGGAGAGATTTGGATGAGAACTTTGAGGATAACCACCAAGAAATAAGCCTTTTCCTAAGAGAGGCAGTTTGACCATTTACCCCGTACTTTAAACTAAATAATTCCCATAATTTAGTAGCAACTTCACTATGTTAGAATAAATTTTTAGAAGTCTCTTCCTGATTAGTTTTGCAACAAACACATTTTGAAGGACCCCTCACCCTAATTCTCTTAACATTATCATTAGTAAAAAAGTAATGAAGGTCACGGCCAAATCCGTTTATATAAGAGGGCACGGGAAGTTGAAGTGTCACTTTGCAAGCGACTATAGAGATCAGAGCATACCGCGGAAGTATGATGCTAAGACGCAACACCAAATCACCCAGTGGCACTACGATTTGGGGGCTTATTGATATGACCAACATTATCCCCTTTCGCGAAACCTACTAATGGAAGGTTTTTGCCCAGAGCTGGGAGGACGCAGCCTTGTGATTATCTGGCTCACCATTTACAGGCCGCTGCCTTCTACCAGACATGCTGCGGCATCTACAGGATTGATTTGCCTAATTAGGCCACAACATCTTAGACTAGTTGCGGCCTGGGATCAAACAGGACGCAACCCCCTACTCACAGCTGCAGCCTCATCAAAAGGGATTACTCCTCAAACTTATTTACATGTCACGTGGTCAGGGCACATGACACAGCTTACATACCTCCTATAAATAGAGTTCCACACCTCAAGATAGGGGGATCCAAGACAACCACTCTTGGTGAAGCCCTATCGAGCTCTCTATACAACCCCAATACAGCTAGGGGCTACTTGTCTACCTTGTAGTCACCTCTCCGGCTTACCCGAAACTTCTATTGACATGTATTTTTCTCTCTTATCTCTCTTGTACGCCTCTAATGGAATTGTAAACTTGTACTACAATGTATGTATAATGAAAGTACGACAACAAAGTGGACGTAGGCTCATTTTAATAGTCGAACCACACTATATCTTATGTTTTGTCTCTTTACTTACTTCATATCTATTCTATACTTGACTTGCTAGTATAAGAAGGACATGTGTCAGATTTCTCGTATCAATAATATGTAATACAGAGAAGTCATATTCCTTAAGAAATTGTTGCCATCTAATTAGTCTATTACTTCCTGATTTAGATAAATCTAAATCTCCAAATTTTACTGCATAAGATGAATCAGTATAAACAGTAAAATGTTTAGGTCTATGAAAAATGATATACTTTTCTATAGCCCTTACCATGGCTAGAAAATCTTTTTTCATGGGTGGTATATCTTGTTTCTGGATCAGTAAAAGTTACAGAACTATATCTACAAAGTTTCTTCTTTTTTGTCTGATGATCAATGGCAAGTATATTGCTCCCCATTGTTTATCAGAGGCGTTTGTTTCCACTATAAATTGGTTTTCGGCATTAGGCAATTCAAGTAAAGAAATATTCTTGACTGCTTCTTTAATATGTCTTATAATTTTAAAATAATCTTTTGTTCATTTAAAAGCATTAGTCTTATATGTTCCTTTTAGTTTGGATATTAAGCTTTGTATTTTTGAATAAAGATTCTTAATAAATTCTTCACCACAATTAAGCAATTCTAAAAATGATTGTAATTATTTTCTATCTCTAAGTTGGTCTGGGAAGTCAAGAATTTTCTTGGTTATGTGTTATGTTAAGGGTAGTTTTCCTTTATTAATGTGCATATCCATAAACACAATTTCTGTCTGGAATAAATGCATTTCCTTTTCAGAAATTACAATTCCATGTTTATCTAATTCTAAAATAATCTTTTTAAGATGGTCTACGTGTTATACTTCAGTCTTGCTAGTTACAAGAATATCATCTATGTAAACAAGGCAATATTCTGAGTGAAGTCTGAAAATATTATCCATACGTCTTTGGAATACTTGAGGGGCATTCAAGTATCCAAATGGCATTACTAATGATCCATATTTTCCTTGGGGCACACTGAAGGTTGTCCAAGTTATACTATCTGGGTGCATCTTAATTTTCCAGAAGCCTGATTTGCAATCAAACTTCCTGAATATAATTACGTCTTCAATGAGACTGATTAGATTGTTTTTCTCTAGAATCTTATAAGAATCAAATTCATAATTCTTATTAAGGTGTCTATAGTCTATGACCATACTTATCTTTCCTCTCTTTCGTTCTGACTCATTTTGAACGTAGAAGGCAAAGCTATTATGTTTACTTTTTCTTTCTCTAATAATGCTTAGCTTAAGCATTTCATCTATGTCTTTCTTCAAGTATTCGCTATCTTCTTGTGAATATCCTTTCTTATAGGTTCCATCATTAATAGTGGCATATGGGTTAATGGGAATGATTTCACAATAACTTTGGCCTTTATCCCACTTAGCAATGGGATTTTGTCCCAAACTAGGCTCTGCTGATTGCCTAATCTTTTCTTTTTCTACTTCTATATCCATTTTCTTTTGTTTGGATTTAACTTGGGCCTTTACTAATGCTAGTTGGGCTTGATCTAAAATTTCTTATTGTATAAGTGTTATTTGCTTATAACACTTCTGTTTTGGACACTTACATTCTTTCTATAAGGGTTTAGTTATTTCTTGGGCTTCTTATTGGTTTGTAGGTCTAGGTCCACCATGCTCAACTGAAGAACTCTGATGGGATATTAGTCTATAATTAGGTTTGACCTGCATACGGTCAAAAGCAGTATTGTGATCAATTAGAAGGGCATTAATATTAAATTCCTCTTTATCACCAAGTAATATCTTATCATTATAGTGAGTATAAGGATAGTATTTACTAATAAAGTATTGTCCTAGAATGATGTTTCCTGTGAAACTAGGACGAGGATCCATAATCCAAAACCAATGATTTACAGCTTTGTTTATCTGATTTACTAATTTTAAATAAATAGAAATAGTCTAAAAATATAAGGTAAATGGTTCTCCATTTGCTACCTTACCATGGATCTCTTGATTATTGTCTAGAAAATAATCTCCAGGGAAGGCATTAGCCTTACAAATACTCTGTGAGCATCATGTATCTATAAAAGCTGAAAGTCTTTTAGGATAATCTTTGTTTTGTATGAACAATTCTACAAAACAAGGATGTGGTTTAGTAGAAATTCCTAAATTATTCTTTTGTAAACAGATATTCCCTTTTGAGGTTCATCTATAAAATCTAATAGTGTTAAGTCTTCTGTACTACTTTCTGAGTACCTTGATTCTTAATCATAGGAAATTCCCTTTCCTTTTAAGTCTTCATTTTCTTGTAATCTCTTGACTATATTTATATCAATGTCTTGATAATAAAGTTTAATATCTTGATCTATTTGAGCATCATATTGGGTGTTATAGATTGCTCTAAATCTAGTTCTCCAACATCCTTCATGGTTGTGTAATTGACAAATGACACAAACCATATATTACTATGTTTGTATAGTCTCAAAACATTCTACACATCTAAAGTATTTTTGCACCATTTTATTTCGAATGTACAATAATGTTCTTCATCATAGTAACATCTAGGTATATATGTTAGTAACTCAGGTTTACTAAGAGTCCATCTTTTCTTTAAAGGGGGCTTAATATAAATTTATACCAAGCTTCTTAAAAATCTATATAATCATCTTCTTGATCAGTTTGCATCATATATAAGCCTACAGTATCTCGAGAGTCTCCATAATCATCAGTTTCAGTATTATAGTCGTCTGAATCACTATTTGTGTATGCATTATAGATGCTGGTATTGTCATCATTTTCTATGTCTGATATTTCTATAGCATGTAGTATATATGGAAAGTATAATATTGTATTAATAATCTTAATAAGTTCTTTATCGTTCTTGCTTGGACAGTCTTTATCAAAGTGTCTTTCTTTGCCATAAGTCCAACATTCTTTGGTAGAAGTCTTCGATTGAGCTTCTTCTTTTTCTTTCCTATTATTAAGAACTTTCTTATATTTTTTGGTATTTTTCTTAGAATACCGTCTTTGGTTAAATCTCTTCTTCTTAGCTGTAAAATTCTTTTACCTAAAGGTAGTAGATGGTCTGAATCTATATTTCTTTAGAAAACCTAAGGGTCTAGCCTTGAACTTATTTTATTTCCAATCTAGCGTATTCTTTTTTAATTTCTTATCTTTAGATTCACTACCACATCCCCATTGGATTGGAGCAATGTCTCTTTCGTCTTTAATTGGAGGAATTTGTTTGAAAGTTTCTTTAATTAACTTTCCCTAAGTTATATCTCGTCTTTTAAATATGATATAGTCATTGGCAAAATTAATTCTTTCACCAAGGGGGTTATTCTTAACTCCAACAACTCCTGGAAAATTCCTATATTCATTGATTAGGATTTGTCCAATAGCTGATATTTTTCTAAAATATTCATCTTTTAATGTCTCACCAAATTCTTTAATCTAGTAATATAGTTGTTCATAATTGTTGTTATATTCATTGATCTTACTAGTTTGTAAATACTAAGAAGAGATGACTTGGTTTTTTCTAGATCTTGTTCATTGATTTGAGTAAATATCTAGCTCCAATGAATTTCGTTGTAAATAATTGGACATATTCTTCAACTGATCTTTCTTCTTGGTGTTCTTTCATTTTTTCTATCTTAGCTAGGGACTCTGCATCTGTAGCTTGTCATAAACTGTCTAAGTAATCTTTTGTAATTTCTTTAATGGATTTCTCAACGTATTATTTACATGTACTTATATCCCATTGTTCACTAGATGCAAAACACATATTTATTTGATTATGCCATTCATTTATGGTTTTCTTTATATCTTGGACATTATCTAAATTAAGGAATATCTCAACAGAGTTTATGGCTCAACTTTCCATGGTTTTAATAGGAGTAAAACTCTTTTCACTAGTTCGAAATCCTTTTATAAAATCTGGTCTATTCTTTACCAAAGTATTTGAATATATGGGAATATTTATTCCTATTGGTTTACTAAAGAGTCTAGGAGCATCATTTAGCCTACCACCGGTTCCTATTTCTGGCTTATCAGTACCTACTTATGTAGCTAACATTAATCTTTATTCTCCTTCTCCCATTAGTCTTAGGTTTCTAAGAAGTTCTTTAGTATTATTAGATTCTTTTAATTTTAGTATATGTTCTGGGCTATCATATTAAATCTATCTTTGTCTTCGAATATAACATTGTGACTTCTATTAAGATGATCTTTAAATGTCTTCATGTCCAAAGTTTTGGAACCTAGCCTTTTCTTTAACTAAGTTTTTTGGTTCAAATGATCTTCTAGGTCTAATTACTAGAGCTTGTCTTAATAAGCTAGAACTAGCTTTATTACTACATTCTCCTTCTGAGGGATCACTAAGTATGGCTTCTCCCATATTTCTAAATCTAATTTCTTCAGTGTGGATAATTTTACTAGTAGTCTTAGGAGGAGAAAACTGGATAATAACATTTCTAGTTGTATCATTTTGGTTAATAAACAAAGGTTTATTTTTATAGTCTTAGTTTCTTAAAATTTTGGCAATTGCCAAAGAGTCTTTGCTTTTTCTTTCATAGGTCCTGTATTTTTAATATTGTAAGTATGATTTTAGTTTGAATTATTGCTTCTAACTAATATTTCTTCATTTATTCTACCACTAAGAATTCATGATTGCATTCCTTCATAGGGGAATTGGGAAAACTTCACATCACTTTGGAATTCTATATTGATATTAGCATCTGGGATAATATAGTCTTCATAGCTATTAGCATATAATATTAACTTAAAATGTTTGGCCGTGTCTACGGTTATTGTAAATGCCGGAATGACAATATAGTATCAAATATTATCTGACATTTCTAATTGGGCTATCCCAATAAGGCTTTTCTCAAAATCTTTAGATCTTTTATCTACTAGGCAAAATAATATGTTGATATTATTTTGAGGTCTATATAAACCTTGGATCGTTGCTTGAAAGAGTCCAAAGGCCAGGAATTGGAATTTTCTATCAGTTCCTCTTGATCTAAGCCACTCTATGTCAAAAACTTAAAGCTTAGTGTAGGACTTTTCTAGCACATGGTTTCTACAATGGTACGTCATTTTATAACTAGGAGTCTTGGGAACATCTCCTTCTTTGAATAAGTGTATGTTTCTAATTGGTGGAAGTTGTCGATTATGTATGGTATTCTATAATTTTTCAGTCAACTTCAGTCCATTCTTTCCATTGAAGAGGGTTGGTGAAATTTATTTCTTTCCACCATGTTCTAACATTGGAGGATGAATCCTAAAGTCTTTGGAGCATAAGATTGTTATGTTCAATATTTGGGAGAGGTCTAGCTATCTTACTGGTCTTATTTAATCCATCATTTATTATTATTCTAGTTATGGTTTTTCTTTCCTTACTTTCTATATAAGGAGATTGTTTAAATTTACAGGTGATTGCCTGTTTTTGTTCAAGTCTTTTTTCAATTCTTTATAAGGAGTCTGAATAATCTTTTTGTCTTTTTATCTGACTAAGGATTTCTTCTTTAAAGGCCTTATTCTCCTTTCTTGCATTTTCAGTAATATCTTCATTATGTTTGGAAATATAAATAATAATCTTTGCAATGTACTCTTTTACATCATTATCTTTTTCTTGTTGTTGCACAATTTCTTGTGTCATTCTTGCTTCTATAACTTCTACGATTTTCTCTATTTTATCTAATTGTGTTAGAGTAAAAGGAAAGTATACTTCTACTTAGGAAGGTGTATCATATGTAAACTTAATTTTCTTAATAATTTCTTCATGCTTAGCTTTAGCTTGAGCTATATTAAGTCTAAGTTCATTAACAATAATATCCATTCTGGATAGGTTATGGCTATCCATATTGTTAAGATAGCTTGTTAAATTTTGTTAAAATTTAACAAAGTCTGTATAGAAGGTGGTTAATCCTTATGTCTTAGCTTTTAAATCTAATTGTAAGTCTTTAACAAATCTACTATTGTAGTCTTATGAGGTTGCTATTGAGGTTGAGAGTAAATTAAATCTTTCAAGTATAAGTCTTGATGATTTTGTAGCATTAGCAATCTCATTCTCATTTATTTGGTAATAAAATCTTTCATCATTTATCTTTTCTAGAATTGTTTGGTAAAAATTTGCTAAGGTCTGAATGCAGAGGTTTACCTCATTCCAATCTGATCTAACTATTTCCATTAGGAAGATAATTGTCCAGTCATGGAATAAGTTTAGCTTGTTTTTTGGTGAGTTTAACTAACTCTCTTAATTAATTCTTTGTGAGAGTTTTAATTTATGAAATGTCTCTGTTAAGAAGTTCTATGTGATTAGTCTTAGTATTTATATCTTTTAATACTTGTACAAGGTCTTTTTGGATTTGGTTACCTATTTCTTGTATTTGTTTAGAGATATTTCTTTATCTTTGTTTATAGGGTTTGGATGTCTTTAAATAATTGTCTTAATATATGTAGGATACACTTATTTTGATCTAGTATACTATTAATAGCACTAGCAGTAACTTGCTTGCTATCTGCGTGTTTAGCTAGGATATGTTCAACGTGTGAACAACCGTCTATGTTGTGACAACCCGCTCACCAAAATAAGGGGCGGGCAACCCAATACTCCAATATAACAGGAGTCTCGAATGGAATCATTCTTAACATCAAAATAAAATATAGAGTATCCAGGATAACCACCCAATATTTCAGAAAACGGGTTGCCAAAATTTTTGTTTTAGGTTAAAGAGAGAATTTAAACAACCCAAATCTTTGAAAGATAGGGGAAACCTCAAGGATGTATATATATATTACTATAACAACAAGTGATAAATAAGAGGACCAAATATGTTATCGGTCCACTAATACATACAACCTTGTTAAATAATTTCAATAAATTTATATAATACAATACATTAATCAAGTACAAAAGCTTGGGCCTCTCGCCCGAGTAAAAAGACCTGATCCTGTCTAGAATACAAAAATGAAAACATTTATACCCAATGTAACCCGTAATACCCTCAATGCATGACGACTCGCCGAGGACATCGGAATAAGAATTCAGATCAGGCATCCTTGCGGCGGAGTACTTGAGCGGAGACAAGATGCATATGCAACAAGAAATGTAAACGGGTCAGGGTGCGGTTCTATATGATTACCAGATGAATAAAAAGTATGATAGTTATGAATGATAAATTATGAAGAAAGAGAAATAAGAAGCTATCTACACAATTTATAACATAAACTAAGCGGGAACAATAAAATAAGAAGCCTTAAACTAAAATCTTCATCGTATGCACCACTTATCTCATATATCTTTTACTTAGCAGGAAGTATATATATATATATATATATATATATATATATATAT
Organism: Sambucus nigra; assembly: GCA_949130495.1. Lineage (NCBI taxonomy): Eukaryota > Viridiplantae > Streptophyta > Magnoliopsida > Dipsacales > Adoxaceae > Sambucus > Sambucus nigra. Next base: position 72,414,856 of record OX422224.1, read on the forward strand.
ATATATATATATATATATATATATAATCACAATCTTTTGCTCTTTATGGCAATTGTATCTCAATTTTAGCTTTTGTAAAAAAAAATCCTTTCCTTATCAGGAAAATACTCATTTTCAAATGCTCTTTGTGGCATTTATATGTGCCCTTTGTGGCACTTTAGTATGCTCTTTATGGCATATAATCCATCAAGTCCCACTTGATGATGAATAATTATATTTATATACATATAACGATTCTAAGACCGTCCCTCCGAGTTTCCCCACTGGGCCCGCCCCTAAATGACCATCATCTTCCAGGGCCTATCTATACAAGACAACCTGGGCACCTATCGCAATACGTCGGGAAGCGTCCATATGCCTACGGTAGAGTCAGGACCACACCCGGAATCTCCTCACCAGCGCAGAAAACATAACATATCGCTCATATGGCCTATGGACTATATCCACCCTGCATTCATTAGCCAGGGGGCATCACCAAGCGCGCGAACTTCCCTTATGATGTCATTTAGAGAGGTGTGTATCAACCATTTTATTTACCATTTTCAAAAATCAAGTAAATTTTCATTTACCAATTTCATGTCATTTACCATCGTCATTACCATTTCCATATGTATATTTCATTTTATCCGAAACCAGTATCATTTACTTTTTTGTAAATAATATAACTTATTATCCGGAGCCATACGTATATCATAATGATATTACAACCTCGATGAATAAATGAACTGTCAATTTATTCTCCCAAGATTTACTTGTGAAGTTATTATAAACCATCAAGACTAACACAGCTAAATGGAGCTTCTAAGGTCTCCCGAATATAAAACTACAACTCCTAGTTTAATAGTAATCAACTAGAAGAAAGAATGCCCTAACTTCAATTGGCACATCCCCGGAAAATTTCCCACCTATCCTATTTCTAATGTAGGGCGGATAACTAATTCCTCTAGGACTCTAAAACTCTAAATTTACTCCATTCAAGAAGGTTCCTAGTCCCTATTGAAGAAAATAAATCTAGGAAACAAAATAAGATTTTAGGATGAAAAATAGGGGACTGGTCGACCGGTCTTGAGACCGCGGTCGACCGCGCCTCTAGATTTTGCCTACAAAGAAAAACAGAAAGCTCAGAATGGAGGGGCCGATCGACTGGTCAAGGTACCACGATCGACCGTGCTCAAAATTTATGCCTTTGTAGGAAAGCAGTAAGCCCTCGCGCAAAGGCCCGGTCGACCGGTCCAGAGACCACGGTCGACCGGTCGTAGCAGACCTAGGTTTATTCCTTCTTCCAAAATTTAACCCAGGTGAAAATTTCACTTTTCCCAAATCCTAGATCTCTTCTATTTTGAACTCAACCAACAATCTTTATCTACCCAAAAATTATCCTACATGATTTATAACCATTATAATTCACAATTTGTTTATCAACAACACTAAAATTAGGTTTTAGTTCCCATAAATTCCATTATTGATCTCCAAATGAATATACATAATTATCATACAAATTATTCATCTTAAATCACATATCAGCAAGTAGAAAACTTGCCTTAGGGTTGTAAATTCAGATTTCTTTGAGTAGTAGCAACAATCCATCTTCAATCTTCATTTTTCTCTTCTTTCTCCTCTTTTCTCCCAAGATTTATTCCTCTCTCTCTTCTCTCTATGTTTAAGACACAAAATAGGGAATTAAGGGAATTTAAAAGGCTAAGAATCAGGGCTTAACATAAGTCTCCCATCTTAAGTGGTCAATACCACATTAATATGACTCGCAAATACGCGTTTCAGCTAAAACCAGGTAAAAGTGCCCGAAACCCAAAAATAAAATATGGCACTTATTTTGATTGTCTCGCACCTTCCGGGACTAACTACACCCTCTAAACTGGCATCCGACAAATTTTATAAATTATTTCTAGTTCCAATTTTTATTTAAACCATAATGTCATTTAAAATACATGACACTATAAAATATGCAACCTGATGATATTTACCTTCACATACAGTAAATATGCATCAATTTAGTAAATATTAACTTCCAATTCATTCAATTCATATTTATTCCAGTCCCCACATTTTATATAATTACCTTATGCGGTAAAATTAGTATAAAAATGAGCCTCCCAGAATCGAGGGTTGTTACATACTCCCACCCTTATGAGGGAATTTTGCCCCCAAAATTCGGGTATACCCAAATTTCATAAAGGGTATACTACTCTAAGCTAGGATTCTACCATCCTAAACAAACCCCTCGTTATCGCAACGTCCGAAATGGACCCGGACTAAGGTCGACCCTATCGATCTCAGTCTACATCATTTGTGCTCTAGCATAGCACAAAGCGTTCCTCACTAACTATCGATTCTAGCTTGCTACAGCGGAAGACGATGCCCACATGACTCAACACAAATAGCCTAACCTCCAGAATCATGTTACATCTCGCCTCGGGGCACCCATACCAACTCTAAGTGGCTTAACCCAACGCTACTCAACTTTCCCTTGCACTAAAGTATCTCATCAAGGCGTATGGATCAAAAGACAAATCTTTAAAAAAATGTCCCGAGACCACTCCAAGTCCAAGGAACATATGTAATACCTCATATTTCTGAGGATATTTAATTAAATTAAATTGGTGATCTAGGATTTAATTAAATCGATGATTTGTAATTTATTTGATTAGGTGATTTGGAATTTATTTAATTTAGAGAAATTATATAATTCAGTGATTGAGAGTAAATCAGTTCAATTTAAGTTTAATTTCACGTGTTCGATATTTTGAGGTGGAATTAAAATAATTTTTTTAAAGTGACTCGGATGGTGATTTTGAGGTTACAGTTTGTTCCGAAAGGGTCAAAATAGTCGAAAAAGTGTACTCGGATGTACAGTTTGGGTCCCGGGATGATTTTGGACCAACCCGGCATCGTTTAAGGGTATTTCGGTCATTCAGGAGTTGGAGGTTTAGAGAACTCCGAAAATATTAAGTGTATATCTTCAATTAGAGATAAGGGGCTAGGGTTAACACAATCACAATAGAAGAGAGGCCATTGAAGAGAAAGAGGAAGAGAAAGCCAAAGCTTCCTACACAATTTTTCGCCCCGAACCCAACGGAATCGAGATCGGAGCGAGGTGAGAACAACCACACCATCAAATTAATGAAATTCAGACCTGCTATTGAGAGGCAAGTATTTAAATAGCAATTTATATTAAGCATGTTATACTACCCATGTAGATTAGGGTTTGATTTCATGCTTTTGGATGTTTTATATGAATTTGGGAGGGTTTAATTCATAAACTAGAGTGGGAATGCATGTAGAGATGTTCCTTCATGATGATAATATGAAATTGGTGGGTTTGGGTTGATTAATAAGAGAGAAATCTGAGTTCTTGATTTATAAAGTTGATGAATATGAGAAAAAAATTGGGGTTTTATGTTAATTAAAGGAGAATTTGATTTTTAGGTTGAATCTTTGATGTTTTGTGTAAATTTTTATTGGAAATTTATCTCTATATGAATATAAACTGATATTAGAGTATATTTTATGATTAAGATTGAATCTTGATGGGTTCTTGATTGAAGAACATGAATCTTGCATGACTTAGGGTTTAATTGATGAACACAAGATGTCAATCTGCCAGAATTTTTGATGTAAATTTAAACGTATGACATTTTAGTTTTACTTAGAATTAAAGTGAGATCCATACATTTTTGGAAAGGTCTATGTCTTGGATTTCTAATGAGCTTTGAATCAGGTCAATCGGAGTTCTGTAGAGGGCGTAATCGATATTTTACTACAGGGTGTTTAATCTGCCAGAAAATTTTCTAATCGATTCGGTTGCTCAGTTTTGGCCAAAAATTTCCTTTTCTTTAGGACCTTTGGAAATCGTTTGGAATTAATTTGTGGGATTTAATTTCTAATATAAGGGAATTATATTGAAACACCAGTAGTCCTATTTTGGGTTTTAGGCATTGCCTACGAGGGAAGTTTAAGGGCTAAATTAATTTGGATTAATAGAGAGCAAAAATCTAAATTGAAGGATAGTTTGAGTTAAGAGAATTTGAGAGGAACGGGGACTTAGACCATTAGGGGGTAGAAAGTTTACCTTACGATATTGTATGTGGAATAAAGGATACCCTTCGAGTGGTGAGAAATACTCGAAAATGCATGGTAATAAGCGAAGTTATAAATTATGGAATACGTAGAATATTCGGGATATAAATATACTATATATGAGGCTTGTGATATGGGATGTGTGTGTGCCCTATTGTTATTATAAATATATAAATAGGTGTAGTGATTACCTATCGTTATTATATGGTTGTGTGAATACCTCGTTGATGTTATATTTATATAAGTGGAATGTGTACCTATATTATTGTTTATTATGTGTATGACATACCTACCATACTTGCTATCACGGGAGGTTGGCGTTCGAAAGAGGAAAATCTTATCCTGTGTTGCCTTCGGGGGGATTTTAGATTTGGTACCTCAAGAACATAGGACTGTGAATGGATTATCTGTGAGTCGATAAGTCTGCTGATTGTGGGAGCGTAGGTATGTGCGTGACCCATGGATATGTGAACTATGTTCGCCTCCAATATGTGTGATTTGATATATATGGTTCATGAGAGAAGACAAATCAATAGTCCCTTATACAACAAGAGATGTACCCGTACATGATAGCAGAGTATGCATGCACCGCAGCTGTGCCTAGGGGTGCCTTACTAGTATAGATATAATGGATGATAAATATATATACCTTTGAGATGTTTTACAGTATGCACCGCAGCTAGGTCTGGGAGGTGCCATGTTATATATATATATATAAAAAGTGTGCATATATATATATATATATATATATATACTTGTTATGTTATCTACTGTGTAAAATTAATGGATGAGAAAGATAGTGAAATCTTATTTGACTTAAGTATGTGAACACTAAATCCTAAAATTTGAAAAGTCTTGCTCATATTAAAGAGAAATGGATATATATTTAATAAATGTATTTGCATGGAAATACGGCTAGACGCTATGAGTTACGGGTAGCAGACTTATGATTTCAAACCAGTTAGTTTTGTGTATCTAAACTAAAAGTAATCTGAATATTGGGGTCGAGGTAACATTCCGGACCAATACATATGGAATAACTATTGGGGTCGGGGTAACATTACGAACCAATAGCCCTTGATGTGTGATACAAGGATATAATAGCAGAGCGTGTACTTACATTATATATGGTGTGTAAAATATATATACTACATGAATAATCTACTTATGTGTGCTAGTAGAGAGACGAGATAGTATGTATCTAAAGAACGATTAATCTACTAAAGAGTAATTAGTAGGGAGCTTAGATAGGGTATATCTATATATTGATGAAGCTACTAATGTGTGAATAATTGGATGATAGTTAGTGAATATCTAAAATAAATTTTAAGTAGAGAAACTTAAATGGTAAAGTTTGAACAATAACCTACATAGAAAGGGTAACTGGGGTTTAATAATAACATAAGAGATATGCTAATTATTAAGGGTATTCGATAGCGTACTGTATGGGCGGTACGGAGGAGCTATATTGATTTGGGTTTATTAGATAATGGTTGCCTAGTTATATTGGCTAGAATTGACTAGGTGGGGTTAAGTAGCAAACGTTAGGTGCGCATTATAGATGAGAGATGAGAAACTCAAGGGAGTGTCTGCAACCTAACATGTGTATCTAATAACTGTTCATTTAAATTGTTATTTAAGTACTTGCTAATTGTTTTTAAATGATTTTTACTTGGTCTCTGACCCGTACTTGCAAAACCTTTTTTCAAAACCTTTTAGGTGTCTAGCCACAAGGACGCCAAGCAGGATGATCTATTCTAGGGATGCGTAGCTGCAGCACTTGTGGATGCTTGCAGGATTTTGACTTAGACGATTCAGTTACTTCACTCCTAGTGTAGGGTGCAGGGCAATACTTTATTCGGGCATGTTGCCCACAGTTATTTCATTTATGATAGTCAGACCTTGTATTCAGACTCTTATTCAGGTTGGACTATATGTTGGATTTTGTAATCGATGATTTATTCGGTATTATTTCATTCCAGTCTTTTATATTGTGGATGGATTTATATTACTTTTGCATGAGATGTATTTATGTAATAATGTTTTTTTGTTGATTGTTTAATAAAAAGATTAAAATTTTGACATCGGCTTTTTGAATATTAGGTGGTTAGTAATGTTTAAAAAAAGTTTTCGACAGTGGTGCTAAGAATGAACCAAATGAGAAACCTGTTTTAATTGGATATAGGACTGATCACCCGGTATTAAATTAGGCAGGGTGTCACAACATATTACCCGTTGGTTCCATCCAACGAGTATGAGGATTACTCAACCGGACACATTAGACCACTCACGGTGCCAAGCCTTAGGAAATGATCCATAAGGCCATTCAATAGACTAATGGTTGTACAAGAATCTCTATCCATATACTTACTGCTCCCATCTGCTCTGTATTCGAAGGCGCCCGTATCGAGATATGCCTTTCGGCCCTAAGTCAATTTCCTCCCATTCATCCATCCACTTTAGAGCGGTAGGATATACACCATTTCCATACGGTTCACATTCTTCATGGAAACGTTTGCCAAACTTTCGACACGAATATCAAGTCCCGGTCCATCCTATTTTAATAGGAACCTCCTACGGTTCTACCATTCCTCCATCAAGAATGGGGCGTACTCTTCTACATGTAGTCCATCCATAATGGACGAAAATGCAACAGTCTGGTCAAACGATCAACAATTTTCTCAAATAGGATCATGACCATAACGGTCTCGGCACTTCAATGCAACCGTCTATGAATATACCCCTCTTCATTCCATCGATACTCTTCTTCGCACGAGTAGGTGAAATGGTCAATCACCGACCGAAATGCTCTCGCTACAGAGTCTTTCGAGTCATGCTCGTTTCATTTGGCTTTCCATGCCAACACAAATATATCTGACGGGTTTCTTACTCGACGCATCTACAACCCCAATCACATTTCCTTAGCGAACGAGAATATCCAAATGATAGTTCTTTAAGAACTCCAAACAACAACTCAATTTCTCCCCCGACATACTGCAACCGCTTGTTGCTTGCGAGAAAGATTAAATTTCTGCCTAGGAAGTAGTGCGTCCATTTCTTTAAGGAAATTTCCACCGTAATGAATTTTAATTCAAGCGTGGGATATTAATTCCCACAAGTTTAATCTTGTGAGACGCATAGACAACGAGTCCATGCTCCAGTATTAATACTTCCCGCTCCTGGCAGACACTTATTCATTATATTCACCCTCGAGCTTAGCCCCAAGAACTCGGGAGTGAAAGTCAATCCATCCATTTAACTCCCCAAAAGTTAGGTTACAAATGTAACACTTTAACTACGATAGGTCTCACCTCCATCGGCCTAACCTTTGAAATCTCTCGAGATTCCACACTTCTCATTCCTAGGGATCTAGTCCCCCATAGGGTTAACCCACGACCTATTCGTGGTCAACTCCTTATAATCTTCCAAAATCAACATCACATGCCTTAATGGCCTTAAGTCCTAATAAATCTAAGGTCAATCTATATATATCCTATCTAAGTCGTATATATATATATATATATATATATAATACTAAGTATATCCCTAGTGTCCAAGACCTATCTCAACTTCCGACATTCGCTCGGTTTCGTGCGTGGGACGTCTTGCCGAAGCAAAATCCAAACAAGGAATCCTCCCATTACACTACTACCTCGCATCGTCGGTCATTAAGATGTGACGATCTAAAACACATAATCGGGATCGATAAATTTTAACTTGCAATTATTTCAACAAAGTTCTACTTCTACGTCTTACCACAGCATTATTAAAGATTTTAACTGATCAGAATTCACTTCTTGTGAAGCCTTTCAAATACTTATCCCCTTATATAAACATGGCCTTCTTTTCAAGGCACCATGCCGAAGTCTCAACTTGACTTCGTATCTCAGTCTCCCTCACATCGATCATAGGAGAGAACTATATACAGTGCTTCTATCTCGCACTTTAATAGCCCTTAATCACTCTTCTACGTGATTCTCCGCTAATCCTTCCAATCCACTTCTAACAACAAAATAAATAAAATAAAAGAGAAAGAAAATGATAGCGTCTCTCCAATCACAACATCATTAAGTGTTCATGCGGCGGAGTGTCTCGCCGAAGCGAAATCCAAACAAGGAACCCCTCCTACGCATGCCTACTTAACTTGTTGATTATGGAGATAAAGCGTAACAACCACAAACAAGGCAAATAAACACTCACACAAGATAACTTAAACGAATAACAAAATCTCCTACCTACCCGATCCACCTCTATAAAGTCTCAACATGTATCTAGGAGAGAAATTATATAATAACTAGTTCCATTTTGAACTAGAAGTAAGATAGCCGTACAATTTCATTTGCTTCCTATCACATCAAACCAACCAAAATATCTTTACTCGCATAATGTACATAAAATAAGAGGAAGGAAAAGTAAAATATCTCCACTCCCAATGTCGTTAAGGTTCACACGTGGAGCGTCCCGCAAAAGCGGAATCCAAACAAGGAACCCCTCCTATGCATTACTACTTAACTTTGTTGGTCGTGGAGATAAGTCATAACAATCACACATAATGCAAACAAGCAATAGAGCACTTAAGACAATGGACACATATGACACATACATATTTAAAATATTTTCACTCGCTACATAACAAGTGAAGAAAAGATAGAACTTCCATACCACGGAAGTCATATCATTACCCTTAAACAATAGCGTCAATACTACTATAAGCTCAATATACACACCCAAATCTACAGTAGATATAATACTATTAAGTCTTATGCTAAGGAATACACCACCCATAACTAAGGTGTAATTCCCATCAACATTCTTACTAAACACTCTACATCGTAGCCATTACTTCGACTCTAGTCGACAAAAATTGCCCACGCAGTCCCTCTTACTTTCTCAGTAAAAGAGGACACGCTCTCGGCCTCCTCTTCCTTAGTTCAATGAAGCCTCCCCAGGCGGATGTCCAGCAACAGGGTTTCATGATCATTACCCCATCAAAAGTGCTAAGGACACTTATTCTGGAGCCTATCATTTTATGGTTCACGGCCTCCCTAACCGTACAACACTTTATTCGCTATCGGCCTTTTAACCGATCATTGTGTGAACATTCAAAAATCCACCTTCTCCTCAGTCCCTTTTTCCCAGAGAAACTTGCTGTTGCAGTTATCCATCGGGCTTCGCTAGGGCCAAACTTCCAGCACCCACGAATATGGTGACCACAATTTCACCCTCTCAACACTACTCCTACGGGAGGAAGGTTTCCCTCCATCCTACTTCTGGGCACTTCTCCACTTCAATTTGACATTTCTTGAAATCGCAAGCTTAGTACCACTTTCCGCTTCCAGAGGTACTTGGGAAACTACATCAACTGTAATTAGTAGTTGTAGTAGTAAGATAAGGAAGTCCTACAAAAAGGAAGCAACCTCCAAAGCGGTCCTCATCCTCGACCATAAATTACAGTCCTTAGTAGTTCCTTCTCATGACGCCCTTCTTCAATCGACCTACTATTCTCACATGAATATGAAAAAGATTTTATAAGTTCTACCCCATGGCAGAAGAAAGATATCTCACTAAAGAAACCAATGATCTTAATCCTAAGGCTCTATATCAAGTCAAAAGCAACGCGGGAAACTTAAGGCATTCACACATATTCCTAAGGACTCTAGAACTTGATGCTCTAATACCATCTGTGACAACCCGCTGACCAAAATAAGGGGTGGCTAGCCCAATACTCCAATATGACAGGATTCCCGGATGGAATCATTCTCAGCATCAAAATAACATATAGAGTATCCAGGATAACCACCCAATATTTCCGAAAACGGGTTGCCAAATATTTTGTTTTAAAGTTAAAGAGAGAATTTAAACAACCCAAATCCGGGAAAGATAGGGGAAACCTCAAGGATGTATATATATTACTATAACAACAAGTGACAAATAAGAGGACCAAATATGTTATCGGTCCGCTAATACATACAACATTGTTAAACAATTTCAATAAATTTATATAATACAATACATTAATCAAATACAAAAGCTTGGGCCTCTTACTCGAGTAAAAAGACCTGATCCTGTCTAGAATACAAAAATGAAAACGTTTATACGCAATGTACCTCGTAATACCCGCAATGCATAGACATCGGAATAAGAATTCAGATCAGGCATCCTTGCGGCGGAGTACCTGAGCGTAGACAAGACGCATATACAACAAGAAATGTAAACGGGTCAGAGCCCGGTTCTATATGATTACCAGATGAATAAAAAGTATGACAGTTATGAATGATAAATTATGAAGAAAGAGAAATAAGAAGATATCTACACAATTTATAACATAAACTAAGCAGGAACAATAAAATAAGAAGCATTAAACTAAAATCTTCATCGTATGCACCACTTATCTGATATATCTTTTCCTTAGCAGGAAGTATATATATATATATATATATATATATATATATAATCACAATCTTTTACTCTTTATGGCAATTGTATCTCAATTTTAGCTTTTGTAAAAAAAAATCCTTTCCTTATTAGGAAAATACTCATTTTCAAATGCTCTTTGTGGCATTTATATGTGCTCTTTGTGGCACTTCAGTATGCTCTTTATGGCATATAATCCATCAAGTCCCACTTGATGATGAATAGTTATATTTATATACATATAACGATTCTAAGACCTCCCCTCCGAGTTTCCCCACTGGGTGCACCCCGAAATGGTCATCATCTTCCAGGGCCTATCTATACAAGACAACCTGGGCACCTATGTCAATACGTCGGGAAGTGGCCATATGCATGCGGGAGAGTCAAGACCACACCCGGAATCTCCTCACCAGCGCAGAAAACATAACATATCACTCAGATGGCCTATGGACTATATCCACCCTACACTCATTAGCCAGGGTACATCACCAAGCGCGTGAACTTCCCTTATGATGTCATTTGGATAGATGTGTATCAACCATTTTATTTACCATTTTAAAAAATCAAGTAAATTACCAATTACCAATTTCATGATTAAGTAAATTATCATTTACTGTCATCATTACCATTTCCATATGTTTATTTCATTTTATCCGAAACCAGTAGCATTTACGTTTTGTAAATAATATAACTTATTATCCGGAGCCATACGTATATCATAACGATATTACAACCTCGATGAATAAATGAACTATCAATTTATTCTCCCAAGAGTTACTTGTGAAGTTATTGTAAACCATCAAGACTAATACAGCTAAATGGAGCTTCTAAGGTCTCCCGAACATAAAACTACAACTCCTAGTTTAATAGTAATCAACTAGAAGAAAGAATGCCCTAACTTCAATTGGCATATCCCCGGAAAAGTTCCCACCTATCCTATTTCTAATGTAGGGTGGATAACTAATTCTTCTATGACTCTAAAACTCTAAATTTACTTCATTCAAGAGGGTTCCTAGTCCCTGTTGAAGAAAATAAATCTAGGAAACAAAATAAGATTTTAGGATGAAAAATAGGGGACCGGTCGACCGGTCTTGAGACCGCGGTCAACCGCGCCTCCAGATTTTGCATACAAAGAAAAATAGAAAGCTCAGAATGGAGGGGCAGGTCGTCCGGTCAAGGAATCTCGATGGACAACGCTCAAAATTTATGCCTTTGTAGGAAAGCAGTAAGCCCTCCCGCAAAGGCCTGGTCGACCAGTCCTGAGACCGCAGTCGACCGGTCGTAGCAGACCTAGGGTTATTCCTTCTTCCAAAATTTTACCCAAGTTAAAATTTCACTTTTCCCAAATCTTAAATCTATTCTATTTTGAACTCAAACAACAATTTTTATCTACCCAAAGATTATCCTACATGATTTATAACCATTATAATTCACAATTTGTTTATCAACAACACTAAAATTAGGGTTTAGTTCCCATAAATTCCATTATTGATCTCCAAATGAATATACATAATTATCATACAAATTATTCATCTTAAATCACATATTAGCAAGTAGAAAACTTGCCTTAGGGTTGCAAATTCAGATTTCTTTGAGTAGTAGCAACAATCCATCTTCAATCTTCATTTTTCTCTTCTTTCTCCTCTTTTCTCCCAAGCTTTCTTCCTCTCTCTCTTCTCTCTATGTTTAAGACACAAAATAAGGAATTAAGGGAATTTAGAAGGCTAAGAATCGAGGCTTAACATAAGTCTCCCAACTTAAGTGGTTAATTCCACATTAATATGACTCACAAATACGCCTTTCAGCTAAAACCAGGTAAAAGTGCCCGAAACCCAAAAATACAATATGGCATTTATTTTGACTGTCTCGCACCTTTCGGGACTAACTACACCCTCTAAACTGGCATCCGACAAATTTATACATTATTTCCAGTTCCAATTTTTATGTAAACTATAATGTCATTTAAAATACATGACACTATAAAATATGCAACATGATGATATTTACTTTCACATACAGTAAATATGCATCAATCTAGTAAATATTAACTTCCAATTCATTCAATTCATATTTATTCCATTCCCCACATTTTATATAATTACCTTATGCGGTAAAATTAGTATAAAAATGAGCCTCCCAGAATCGAGGGTTGTTACATATGTGTGAGGTTAAACAGCCTTATGGGTCTAAATCGGTCATGGGTATCGGTTGGTAGTCTAGATGGGTTCCAAAAATATCTTTGTAAATGCGAGGGTGATTAGGCACATATTCTTCATATTTATCCCCTTAACTTCGGTATTTTTATGATCCCGTGTAGTGTAAATATCTTGGATTTGTCTCGTATTTGTGCTACTAAACCCTTTTGGCAAGTATTTCGTGTTTTGTGTATTTCTCACGTGTTTTACAGGTATTTCACGCAAGTTAGTGCGAAGGAGAACTCAAAACAGTGAAAGAAACCAAGAAATGGAGAGTTAAAGGGCATTTTCGTAATTTTTCAGCCTTAGTCCGGAGGTGGGGCCAACTAGAAAGTTTAAGATCTCTAAATTACAAGAACACTGGAAAAAACGGCACCTCAATCCGAGCTACGGTGAAGAAGTTACGATGTTTTGAAGTTGTGCGATAATAAAGAAAAATGGAAGAGGACCGATCCAGATGGAACCAAACCGATTCGGTGGGGACCGGACCGGTCCGGTCAGGAAAAAAAGAACCGATCTGGGACCAGATGGATCCGGTCCGGACCGGTCCGGTTGTGCGAATTGCTGTCATTAATTATGCAGATTTTAAGGTGATTGGCTGGTAAAAACTTGTGCCACAAGCGAAATTAGATGTCAAATTCGTGCAACATGGTGCTATAAAAGACCAAGCCCTAACTCATTCAAAGGGGGACTCTAAATTAGAGAGAGAAATTCATTTTTTTAGAAATACTTTTTAGTTTTTCATACTTTTAGAAAAGCCGTAGTTTGTATGTTTGAAGAATCAAGTTCATCTAGTGCAGATTTAAAGTATCAATTCTTCAATTCAATTCAAGTATCAAATTCCCTTCTCTTATTTAATCTCAATTCTATTTTAAATTTTCAATTGTTTTGCAATTTTTTATCAATGTTTGTTAGATCCATAATTCCATGTATAGGTATGAATTTGTTTTCTAGAAAAATCATGAGTAGCTAAATTCCCAAGGGTTGGGGTACATGAACTCAATCCAAGGCAAATTATTTATGTAGAAAATAGAGGTTAAATTAAAATATTGATTGAATCGTGAAAGAAACTCATAGAAACATTGTCAATCTTTTAATCTCTCTTGCCCTAGGTACTTGATATGTTTAATAACGCTTTGCGAATATAATTTATCATTCACCGCTTTATATCAATCTTTGATTTCATATGATGCGGGCTAGATCCCTCATATATGTAATGCTTAGAATTTATAAAGACCGGATCTAGTCAATAATTTTAATTTATAATTCTAGGTTTCTATACGATAATTTGTTAAGGTTTGAGGGATTGTACTCCACCCTATTTTCTCATTCATCTTAATTAATTTAATTTCTTTATTTACCTATTTTTTTCCCTCTTCAACCATCATCATCTTTTTCATTTTTTCTTTAGAAGTAATAAATCAATTAAATTCTATCAAACATTCCCTGGGGATTCGATACCCAGACTCGCCACTATACTCCTTAAGAGTGTAGTTACAAGTTTAGTTTTTTTTGTATTGAGATTGGAAGCCGATAACAACGACTAGCGTATTAGACGGACGCTCGGTTTTCCCCTCGATCAGAGGGATAAATACCAAGGGCATTAAAGTATTTTACTAATGCATGTCTGAAAGGAGCGCCTTGGCTCTGAAACTAAAATTGGGATTGGTCGGAATTCAACGGGTTTCTCTTTCTAAAGCTCAAAAGTTTTGAATATCTAAAGCTCTGATACCAATTTTGGGTCTAAAATATAAATCTATTAAATATATGGTCTTGAAATTATATTTTACTGTATGAAAAGAGGGGACCACTAAGGAAAATAACAAATTTGGACTTTAGGACCACTAGGGGACCATGTTGGGAAAAGGACAAAGTCCGTTAAGTCCGTTCTTTAAGAAGTTCGCTTTAGAGAATGTGTGTGTGTGTGTATGTGTGTGTGTGTGTGTGTGTTTATATATATATATAAAGATGTACTATTCAACATTAGATGTACTTTTTTATCTTTAAAAATTGGTTTTATAATGACGTTAATTGTTTCACTAGTTGGACCAGTAATTGCATAACATCTTCCATTAATTTTCTGTAATTTGCCTCTGTCAGTACACACATTATCGCAATAACATCTACCTGAATGACTTCCTTCATTGGTTACTGACACTCTAATGTTGAATCCATAATCTCGACAACCTTCTCTCTATCTGTCAACAGGAAATCTGTGGGTGAGCAATTCCAGAAGCTAAACTCCATAACTATACATATCTAAATTTTTGGTCAGATGCCAAGTTAACGCATACTAAGGGGGCAACATAACCCTCGGTTCCTAACACCCGGGTGGAAATATGTCCACCTAACTTTGTCAGATCCAAGCTTTGGCCAATAAAAAATTAGAAAGTTTAGCATATAAATATTTGTTCAAAAGAATGTTGTTGTTCTTAAAATTTGTTTCCACTTTTGTGTTGTAAAAAAACAATGTGACATAATTATACTAGACTAAAAAAATGCTCAATTTTTTTAAACTTATAGGTAGGAACCGTATGTTATTTCAAAAATTGTTTCTCTGTTGCGAACTAAGAGGTATTGTCCTATCAACTACGGACACTTTCAAAAATTAGCATCGTGCCTTTTGAAAATTTTTGCCATTTTGCAATTACATACGTTGGAAATTCTTGGCGTGCCTTGAGGCATGGGCATACCCAAGTATATATAATAAAGGATAAAAATTGTGCACTATTCATGTGACATCATAAGATAAACTTTATGATGTCATACGATGATTTTCCCCACAATACCCATTTTACCCCCTAAATCTTTGGTTCCCCTCTTTTGTTGCTTACGAAACATACACTTTAATTCAAAAGTGAGAGTATTTTGGTGAAAACCGTAATAGTTCTTCTACTTCTCTCCACCTCACACCCTCTCTCACTTCTTATTTCTATCACTCTCCCCCGTTCTCTCTTCGGGAAACCCCCCAAAAGACCTAGCTAATCTCATGCCACCGACGATTTGCTCTTCAAGCTGCCGCTCTGAACCACGTAAGTTTACCTTTCATTTCAATGTTAATTGTTTAAGTGGTTTATAATTTTAGGTTTCGTTTAATTATTGGTGACTGTTGTTTCTCACACAGTGCAGTTTAATGTGTTGAGGACTCTAATATTACTCCAATTCGGCTCTGAAATCAACAACTTCTGTGGAAAAATCAAGTGTCACAAATCAGTATGTTGACCAGGAACCTTTTCCTTTGCTTGATGGTGTCATCGATGAGGAACGTGAAACTGAAGAATCTAATGAATATTCTAGCATGGATGATCTGATGAAACCTCTTGAGTTTTTTAAGAATCTCAATCAAGAGGTTTATTTCTAACACTTATATATATGAATTTTGTGAAATCATCAATTGAGAAAGTAGATAGTTTTTGTGTAAACGTAATGTTATATTTTCTATACTTGACCAAAACATGAATGATTTTCCTTCCTATTTTAATCAGGACTATTAAAATCTTGCAATCTACTTCCAAATAAGAATCGTAGGGTATGTTTGGGAGCCTAGAATTGGAATTGTAATTCTATATAAACCTCAACTTCGCAACCTTAGAATTCAATTTTTTGGTTACTCTGTGGAACTTATGTGTAATTCTATTAGAATTCGGAATTCATGTTTATTTTTATGGGTTGTGGTGTGTGCAGTAATATTGTGTGTGTGCATTGTTTGTATAATATTATGTGTGTGTGTGTGCAATGTTTGTGTAATATTATGTGTGCACTGTGTGAGAAACGTATGTCTGATTTTGTTTCGTTTAATTTTAGTTAATGAACTAGAAAATCAAGCCTTGACTACTGGTGAGCTGATCTACCACACGTTATAAATTTCTTATGCTGTTATAGACCTCCACATGTTTGAGTACTCTATTTATTAAATGAGTTTTTACTTTTGAATTTTAGTTTTATTGTGTTTACTTGGATTTAGATTTGGTTATTGATTAAGTTTAATTAGTTTCTTCATGACCCTATGATATCAAAAATCAAAAGTTTTACATATTTCATCATTTAAAATCCAATGTTTTGCAGATTTCAACATTTGGGATTCGGATTTGGTATTGGAGGTAAGTTTGGGATTCAGATTCGAGGATTTATTATGTTTAGTGTTGGTAAGTTTCATACGCTGCAATCTTCCTTACTAAAATCTAGAATGGAAAAAATTTGCAAGTCAATAGTAATTCATCAGGTGGATAAACTAAGAATTGTTGTAGCAGTAATTAAATTACAGAATAAAAAGGATCGAATTTATTGAAATGACGAGCCGAAATACCGAGATAGAAAAATAAGAAATTCCTAAACCAGTTTGAAACACGGGTGAGTCACGGACAATGTCGCTCTCTTATAGGTGTTTCGTGGCTCTGCCTCCAAATGTGCCGACAGTACACATCCCGGTCACCCCCTGGATAAAATAACCTCAAAAATAATACGGAACGGTAGCACGATCCAATTCCGTTCAACAAACACCCTTAAATAATATTGTTCGATTCTGAAATGTAATTAATCTTACGGGAAGATTAATTATTATGTGTTTTGTGTAGGAAATAAATTTCCCAAAATTGGCCGAAATAAGTAGAATACAGTTGCAATTTTTTTTTATGTTTAGTTGTTTTCATAATGGAGGCTCAGGGCATATATAAAAAAATATTGAGGATAATGGTCAAGGAAAAGAAAGAGAAGATAGTGGGAGTAAAACTCGAATGGCCGTTTTCAGTGGGTGGCTATGAAGCCCCACTACCACTTTCAACTTTTGCAAAAGCAACTATCTAATGATAGTTGTTCCAATAATCCCTCACTTGCAAAATTTGAAACCCTAATATTGAGCAATACTCCATATAATTGTGCATAAGAAAATGTGTCTTTTGACTTGAACCTTTACGTAGTAAAGGTGATTCAGATTATACTAGAGTAACTCGTAGTTTTGAACTCTATCTCTGACAACATCCAACACATAATCCTACTAGGGTGTAGTTCTAATAGCCAACACGTTATTGCCCTATAGTGCTTCTATCCCAGTATAGTGAATGCTCTAAGGATTTGCCCTAAATATCCATAGGAAGCGGCCACACTTCAATATTCGCATATGTAAGTCTATCAAGGATACTCCTATAGCTAGGTACCCCACTCAAAATAGAGCTATAGATCTCATTAAGAGTTCGAATAACTCATCCTTAACTCGCTTCAGGATATTATGATCCATAGGGATGGACTCGGAGTAAAATCCTGTATACAATTATTAGCATGATGTAACCCATATCATTGTGACTTGTTATTACCCTTTGAACCTATTTCTTGGGAGCTCCAATATACATGTTGGGTTACCACCACAAATCATTCAATATCAACGGACTTTAGTCTAATCCCTTTCTACGTGTTAAACACCTTCTCCTGCACTAGTCCTTTCGTCAAAGGATAAGTCAGGTTCTATTCTCATCAGTCCGAACATAATCCACACACACAACTCATTAGTTTTAAATTCTAAAGCTATGTTGTGATTATGACATATTTTTCGTTCTTGCCATTATGATAACGGTTCTAAAATTTTACAATAGCCATGGTTCTATTGTTGTGGATAAACTGACCGGTATCAATCTTTACCATAAATGGTATCTTATAATAGGTCTTGCAACCTTTCATTTCTCACTATCCATAGCTAATGGTATCACCATAAACTCCATCATTAATTGTGTCAATAATTAATTTTTCTCGGAAAATAACATCATAATATGTGTCAGACACATATCCATTAATTGATTAAAAATCAATTATAGGTTTGTGATTTTTATCAAAACACATAACCTTTCTCAATAGCATAAGAATGCACCTTTTTTTTAATTATAAACCTTCATAGTACTCCCACAAAAAATAATTCCAAGTCAACTATATTTAGTATCTCAGTTGAGACAACTTAAGATGTTCGCATATTCATCTTTTCTTATCACTATATATAATGTTCTTATACTTGGATCATGTGGAGTATGATATGGTTCATAATACGCATATATCTAATACATAGATATTCTTATATTTAAATGTACTCAATCAATTTATTGATCCATATGGCCTTGAACTATTAACAAGTAATATTCTTGTTTCATTGAAACTCTTTATGCCAACACTTTGACTTAGCATGAATTTGGTTTTCTAGGCAACAAAATATTATAACCAAATATTAGCTAATCATTCTTGCAAAATAAATAAGAGTGCATTCATATTTCAACATGCTTAGTGATAAACACGATTCATATTATTTTCAATCCATTCTCATTTGATGATTTATCAAAATATCATGCCATTTATTGGTGCATTCCATATTACTTTTCCAACTCCAAGTTGGTCCATGTAAGTTTCCTTACATAGGTCACCATTCGAAAAACCACATCATATTTAATATCAATGGCTTTCAAATTAAATGAAGCTTATTCATTTTCATGAGAATAATTTAACGTGCAACATGTATAACTAAGTTATTTTGTTGAATTTCGGCTATTAAACAATGCTTATATTCATAAATGATAATGGTCTCAATATTCCTTCAAAGGATGTGTATACACCTCATTATCTTAAAGTTATAAGGTAGGTCAATTATAAACTAATTTCTAGTTCATTCCAAGGAATTCAATCAATCATTTATGACATGACTTCTCTAAGGATTTTTTGAATCCTTTTCAATAACATAAGATAGCTTTTTTTTAAGTCACTACTAATAAAAAAGAGTTCTCTTGAAAACCCAAGTTTTAGATTCTATTAAATGCTCATCAATTATAGTTGAGAGTTACTGGATTGAGTGCCCCCATTATTCTCTAGATATCGCATTGAGAAGCTACGTGTAATGTGCCCCCACTATATCTTCAATTCAGTAAATGGAATCTAAACTCATAGAGTTTCATCATTAAATAAGAATTAATCTTATTTCTTAGAGTAGCACGTTCTTAATTCTTTTAGGTATAGTCAAATAAAAAAATACATGTCCATTCGTTCTAGTCACAAATTCAGATTTTTATGTGTCTCAGAGTTACATATAGATTACACAATCTATTTCTGAAAAAAATGATATAAACTTTTTCGTATATTATTTTCCACAATGTATAAAATAATACTTTGTATTAGAGTTTAAACCTCTATTACAAATCATTCAACTAGAATATCTTTACCAAAGTAAAGATTGCATTTTCACCGAACTTAAATATGATAAAATCCTCCCATTATTATCATTCAACGAATGGATTCTATTTACTCAATATAATGTCCGACATACGAGAGATTCACTTGTAATATTAGAAATTTGTTGGTCTAAATACATACACAAATGAAACAACCTGTTAAAAGCATAACATGTTTGATTTCGTACGCAAATACACAAGGTAAAATATTTGTCTAAGAGTTTTATCCTCTATCCAGCACAAATCATACGGAGAAAATAATTTTACCCAACTAAATTATTTCTATACACATATGAAGAACACCAATTGATTCCATCATAGTAGAATACAATTTTATTATATACCTTTTCCAACTCATACATAAAAAAGTAATACGAAGAACTATTCAAATAAAGTTCTAGCGGTTCCGCTTCAAACTCAAATATTGCATAAGTCCTTATACAGTTTCTATGAAATTCGTATTCCATAAATTTGAGTCTAAATTTTTCTACGTAGTTTATAAATCCTTTAATAAGAAATTTATAAAGGATTCAAAATATTTTGAACCCATTGGGAACACTATATGATACATTTTTCTAAGAAAATGTTGTCCAAAAGGAAAAAAACTTCAAGTTTGAAATTTCACCACGACCAAAACGCTTTTTGAAAATTTATGAAAATTTTCGAAATTCATAATTTATGAGTCTAGTCTTATACAAAATTGGAATCACTCAAAATAATACGTACAAGTTAAGATAAACTCATTTTACTACAAGCTGCCCAAAAAATTAAGCATATTGCATCGCATTCGTAAAAAATCATAATAAGATATAAACAACTCTTTTTTCAGAATTTCCAAAGCCAAATATTTATAATCTCATCATACTACATACGTGCCAAAATTCATAAACTTTTCGTCTCTATATCATCAAAAGATTGAGATGATATTCCAAGGAAATTCATAATAAAAATTTCAGATTTTTTTTTCATCATCGATCACTTTAGTGTGGTTGAATAATACCAACTACACTTTCATATAAACAATATAAAAATTATTTGAAAAGTTTCTTTTGTAGTAAACACAGCACAAGCCGTAAATGTTTATTACTTAGCTTTCAAATCCTTATATCAAATTTTCATTTGATTTCATATAACAAATTTTCATTTGTTTTCGTATAACAAACTTTCATTTGTTATCAAATATCAAATTTTAATTTGATTCCATATAACAAATTTTCATTTGTTTTCTTAACCACAAAGTGGCCCTAAATGAATTGTCGAAGAAGGTATACAATTTGATTTCCCGCAATAACATCTTATGTGAAATAATATTTCACCTTCCTAACTAAATAATAGGATTGGCCTATATAAAAGTTTTCCACGAAGAGGTTCGTTATTATTCAAATTCTAATTTCTCACAAAAATTATTGATCGATTCCGAATTGACCAAAAACATTGAAATTTTTTTGTCTACTTCACTAAATATAATATTTAGGAAGTTCGGGGGCTAAACTCTAATTTCTAGAGGTGAAAGGTCAAAATTATAACTTCTAAACAAAGAAACTTTGTTAGACTTTTTTATTTTTTTAAATTTTAGACAACACAAAAATAATCATATAAGCCAAAAAAATTTATTTTTCGGTCTCCATGGTAGACATAAGAAACACCTTAAAATAGTTGTAACAGTAATTAAATTACATAATAAAAAGGACCGAATTTACCGAAATGACGAGTCAAAAAATTGAGACAAAAAAATAAGAAATTCTTAAATCCATTTGAAACACGACTGAGTCGCGGATAATGTCACTCTCGTGACAACCCGCGATCCGAGATAAGGGTTGGCCAGCCCGATACTCAAACATAACAGGAATCATGGATGGATATCATCCTCAGCATCAACAAAACTAAACTGAGTATACGGGAAAACCACCCAATAAATCAGAAAACGGGTTGCCAAAAAGTTTAGAAATTTAAATCCAGTTAAGAAAATTAAATTAAACAACCCATTCTGACAAGCAAGTGGAATTCCTCAAGAATATATATATACTATAACTAAGACAAATGTATACAAAAGGACCGAATAGGCTGTCGATCCACATCAACATATAACGAAGTACAACAATTTAAATATCTTACATAATACATTCATTAATCAAATACAAAAGTTTGGGCCACACGCCCGAGTGTAAGACCTGATCATATCTAGAACACAAAGAAGAAAACGTCTAATTCAAGGTCCTGTAATATCCATAAAATCTTATAGCCCGTCAAAGTAACTAGAATGGAAACATCAAAACGGGCGTCCTTGTGGGGGAGCACCTGAGCGGATACAATCATATATACAACAAGGAAAGTAAACCGATCAGGGTTGGGTTCTATATGATCACCAGAAGAATAAAAAGCATGATAGAAATGAACAGTTATGCATGAATGATAAGGATGATAATATGGAATGTTATCTAGCATGTTAAGCCTAAATTACAATTTAAGACAATTTAACTAAATGATGAAATGAAATGTCATTTACATAAAAGAAAGAAAAGTAAATAAATTAAATTAAAAACCTTTCCTCATTTATCAAATTTCCATTATCTTTTATATTCCTTAATAGGAATAAAACCATTTACTAACTTCCATAGTTGATTATTTTTCCATTCCTTAAGAGGAATACCATTTATACCAACTGCTCTTTATGGCACATTAATCTCAACCCCGTGCTCTTTATGGCACATATCCATGCTCTTTATGGAATATAACCATCAAGTCCTACTTGATGCAGAAAAGTTATATTCTCATACATATAACGATTCTAAGATCGCCCCTCTGAGTTTCCCCACTGGGCGCGCCCCTAAATGACCATCATCTTCCAGGGCCTATCTATACAAGACAACCTGGGCACCTATCGATACGTCGGGAAGCGGCCATATGCCTGCGGGAAAGTCAGGACAACACACGGAATCCCCTAACCAGCGCAGAAAAACATATAAAGACCCCGCATATGGCCTAGGACTATATCCTCCCTGCGTTCATTAGCCAGGGGGCATCACTAAGCGCGCGAACTTCCCTTATGATGTCATTTATAGAGGTGTGTTTAAGTAAATTAACATTTAACATATTTTATCTCATTTACATTTCAATTTACCATTACCAAATTCCATTTCCAATATCCATGTGTTTGGTTCTTTTTATTTGAACCTATCATAATAAAACAACCGGGTTCATTTTATTTGAACCAATCATCATTACCATAGCTTGGGTTCATTTTAGTGGAACCTATTATCTTGAAACCATTTTGGGTTCATTTTATGCGAACCTAATTCCCATAGAATATTATCATTAATATTCCTCAGTTTCAAGTCCCAACTAAATCTCCAAATGATCATTATGATCCTACAAATCCCCAAAGTTCATATAACTTGATAAGCCCATAAGTCTCCAAGTTAGGGCATTTAAATTCCTAACTTCTAAAAATTTTAATAAAAGAAGCAATGCATTAACATTACTTTAAATCTCCCCGGAATAAACCCCAGATGAACCCATTTCTAGTCTAGGGTAGCGACCAAACTCAACTAATACTCTAGGACTCTATGTTTACTTCTTTCAAGAAGGTTCCTAGATCCTAAGCTTGAGGAAAAAGATCAAAATTTGAAAAGAAAACAAAAGAAAAATGCAGGGTCTCCGAATCGATTCGGCCTAGCCCAATCGATTCGGCCAGAAAAATGGGAATTCTGCATAAATGCCGAATCGATTCGGTCAAACCGAATCGATTCGGTCGACTCGAACCTGGGAACTGCCTCAAGGCGAATCAATTCGGCCATGCCGAATCGATTCGGTTCGGCAAATTTTCCTAGTTTTAGCCATGGAGTTCTAAACTCCAAATTTCTACCAAACCCAAAACCAACCAAAACAACCTCAATTACTTCAACTTATAAATCATAAATGTATGTAACTACCATCTTCAACACCATTCATCATCCAAATCAACTTCTAAGGGTTAATACCCAAATAATCTAACAAACCCTAACTAAAAATAAATCATAACAATCCACAACTAATCATGATAATTAATCCACTTAAATCATATAATAGCAAGTAAGTTACTTGCCTTGATCTTGCAAATTCAGATTTGATTTGGTGGAGGCAACAATCCAAGCCCCAATCTCTCTTTTTCTCCCAAGGCTTTCTTCCTCTCTCTCTCTCTCAATTGTGTAAAATGGAAGAATGGTAATAGGGGTGGGGAAAAATAAAATGGGACTTAAGTCTAAAAAGCCCACTTAGGTGACTAATACGCGATAAAATAATACGTGACTACACTTTTAAGCTACAACCAGTCAAAAGTCCCCGAAATACCAAAATACAACATGGCATTTATTTTGACTGTCTCGCACCTATCGGGACTAACTGCACCCTCCAAATTATCATTTGGGAATTTTACAAAACATTTTAAGTTACGGTTGCTTATTAAACCAAAATGTCATTTTAATTCTTATGACACTACAAATCACCACACCTACTCATCAGGTAATCATACAACATTTCAGTAATTATTAACCTTTTCCATATAAAATTAATATTTACTCAACATCCATCATTGTATAATTAATTACTACACATAGTAAATAAATATAAAATAGGCTACCAAAAGAGAGGGTTGTTACATACTCCCCCCATTATGAGGAAATTTTGCTCCCAAAATTCAGGCATATCTCATAAAAGAAATGCGGATACCATTCCCGCATGTCATCCCCGCGATCACATGTCGACTCCTCGACACTATGGTGATTATATTACACCCTAACCAAGGTACTATCGGCGATATCGATCGCCTCTATCCACTTTCTAAAATATCAACCGTCTACTCCTCATAAGGAACTTCAAGTTGCATCTACTTCAGAAGAAATGTGCCTAAGGGTACCATCACATCTCTTGTATTTCCATACAGAAGAGATATGGAACACGTCATGAAGTTGCTACAAATATTTCAGTAGAGCAAGTTAATAGGCTAACCGACCCACCTTAACATATATAGGAAAGGTCCAACATAACGTGGTGCAATTTTTCCTTCTACCCAAAAACGCTTAATGCCCTTCATGGGCGATAATCGCACCAACACTTGATCTACCGACCTCAAACTCCACATGCCATCTCCCCGTATCGACTTAGCTCTCTTGTCGGTCTTGGTTATACGAATGCGATTCCGAATGAGCTCAATTTCCAAATAAGTATCTCGGATCATTCCAGGTCCGAGAGACTTACCATCTCGCACCTCTAACCAACAAACGGGAGATCCACAAGGCCTAACATACAAGGCTTAATAAAGCACCATCCCAATAGTGAATCGATACAAATCATTATAAGCGAATTCAACTAGTGGGAGACACTGATCCCGACTACTCTTGAAGTCAAGCATGCACATAAGGAGTATATGCCCCAACATATGGTTTACCCTTTTGGTCTGGCCCTCTGTGGAGGATGATAAGAAGCGCTAAACTTCAATTCGATTCCCATGGCTTCATAGAAGCTTGCCAAAAGTAAGAAAAGAAATCTTGTTTCAGTCTGAACTATAATCAAAGGCACCCCATGTAGTTCAACAACCTTTCTATGCCCGGACACTAATACTGGCGACGCATATCTTGACACATTTTGTCGTTACTCGGATGCACCATAAACTTAGAACCGCGAGATTCACCGCGAAATTCCACCATTTCTTCCTTTCTTAAGTCCTTCTCTTTCGGGAAAAAAATTCTCTTATGGAAACGCGCCCACCCTTCCCTCAAAATTAGTGGAGCAGGGTGTTGTTCCCTACATCAGCAGCTTGAATATGAGGTCTTAACCACCCTTGTTTCTCCTACGACATCTCGCAACAAAATGTTTCTCGAACGAAGGATTAAATTCTGCCCAGGAAGTAGTACCTTCTTTTCTATACAACGGTCACCCCCATGATGAATTTAAATTCAAGCATGGGATAATACTTCCCATAAGTTTAAACTTATGAGGCGCATAGTCATCACATCATATATACTGGGTGGCATCAGCTAACTCAAGACAAATTCCATGTAGTCATACATCAAGGCTATGTTAGTATATAAATAGTATGGCCCTCCGGGCATCCTCTGACATCTCTCGCACATGCCTCATGAACATAGGGGGCCTCACCGGTGGCAAAATAACCCCGTCCTCTAAGATCTGTCGAACTACCCTCTACCCAAGGTACCAGGAGTAGCCCAACTCGTGCACCAGCAGGCTCCGCATTTGTGCAAGTCCCCCAGTCACCCCGGTGTGCTGAATAGACGTCCCCCATGGATGAAAGGTCACCTGCGATCCCCAGTAAAAGCAAAGGATCAGTATCAATAAAATATCATCAAAGGAGAAGAATAATCTCAAGATAAAAGAAGACTTACGCGATCACTCGTCAGGCCATTCAAGACCTGGCGCATTGTCTCCAGATAAAGGGTCTTCTTTGACTATCGATTGGACCTCCGCCACCGGTACAGACGACAGAAGTACCCAATGGAGTCATCCTTAAACGAAATCAATTGGGTGTCTAACCCAATTACGTCATAGAACCACATCTGCAAAGGATAAGGATCAGCATTCAAGAAACCAAAAAAAAAATGCATGAATGGAAAATGCAAATACATAAAGGAAAATGCGCAAAATAAAGAAAACCTCCAGAAGATACGTGGCCCCAGTAAAAGTCGGCTGGTAGCACCGGCTAAATGCGTCCAAAGAATAATAAAGGTTCACCAAAGTCAGGCTCCCCCAGTCATAGAAACGGATGTTGAAAAATATCCTAAAAAATGGCAAAAACTACAAGTGGACGACGTCGCCACTCGTCGCCACCAGAAACTCCCCAACACCAACAAAATAAATAAACGGGTTGTCTGACGCACCTACTACCCATCATTCTCATTAGCCCTCCTCCTCAAAAAAATCTCCCTAAAATAAGACAAACGGAGAGAATCCCCAGAAACCACCCTCTCCACATCACCTAAAGTCACCGTCACCGCCTTCGGCATCACCCTCAACGTCGTGTCCACCTCAATCTGGGCATCCTCATAGTCCATCCCCAGCAACTACTGCACATCAATGGGAGTCACCGTCATCTCCCCGAAGCCAAAATGGAAGGTGTGGGTAGTGTCCCACCACCTTTCTCCTAAATCACATAAGAACGGAGTGAAGCAGGGTGTCTCATTTAAAGGAGGCGCTAACCTCCTAAAGTCAGTAGAAGATACAATCCATCGCACCACAAGAGGAAAATTCTCCTAAACATCCTTAAGCCCTGTCGTACCGTGGGCACGAATAGTCGACATGGAAACGTCAGACTGTCAAAGAAATAAAGAGAACCCTTGTCAAACTCAATAGATGAAGAAATATCGTCAAGAAACGAAGAAAGGAATACCAAGAGTCATACAATACTTATATAGCCACCAGGGTTCACCACTTTAGAGGAGTGATGACGTGAAGGCTCGCGAAGAATAGTTTGATCATCCTCCGCCATCTGAAACGAGTCAAAAGAGTTCTCACTACCCAACAAGAGGGGCACCCTATCCCTCCACTCCAAACATGCCCAGTCATCAGCATTGAGCCATGCCATACGGGTTGCACTGCTTGAGAAATCGGTCATTTAGGATGCTAGAACAGTTTGTAGAAGTTTATAGCAGAAGAAGGGAAGTGAGAAAGTTGTACAAAATGAGGAGAACCCGAAAAGACTATGCCACTGCCAATTGTCACACCTCCATCTATTCCGATCGGCATACCCTTTAAAATTTCGTACAAAAAGTCCGAAAAAATACCAAGAAACCCCAAATTCCCAGGAAATTCCTAAAATTTCCAAATCCATTTTAAAACCTCATTCACCATGGAAAACTTTTTCTCCATCCCCAGTGGAATTCTAGAAAACATTTTTCCCCATCAACGTCTACAAAAGATGCTTTAAATACTCCCCAAATATTAATCCTCGGACCATTCACTATTCCCGAGTGGAACATAAAATTCAGTCCCTAGAGGAAGGACAACGCACCCCCAGTGGAATCCCCAAATCGCCAAACACCTCTTTTAGGTCAGAATTGACCTCGGTCGTGAATTGTCACCTCAGTTAGGTCAGAATTGACCTCGGTCCTCGGCCGTCACCTCTTTTAGCTCAGAATTGACCTCGGTCGTGGATCATCACCTAAGTTAGGTTAGAATTGACATCGGTCCTTGGTCGTTACCTCTTTTAGGTCAGAATTGACCTCAGTCATGGATCGTCACCTTAGTTAGGTCATTATTTGCCTCGATCCTCGGTCGTCACCTATTTTAGGTCAGAATTTACCTCGGTCTTGGATCGTCACCTTATTTTGGTCATAGACCTCGGTCCTCGATCATCACCTCTTTTATGTCAGAATTGACGTCCGTCATGGATCGTCACCTCAATTAGGTGATAATTGACCTCGGTCCTCGGTCGTTCCCTCTTTTAGGTCATAATTTCCCTCGATCGGGGATCGTCACCTGAGTTAGGTCATAATTGACCCCAGTCCTCAATCCTTACCTCTTTTAGGTTAGAATTGACCTCGGTCATGTATCGTCACCTTAATTACGTCAAAATTGACCTCGGTCCTCGGTCATCACCTCTTTTAGGTTAAAATTGATCTCGGTCGTGGATCGTAACCTCAATTAGGTTAGAATTTACCTCAATCCTCGATCATCACCTCTTTTAGGTCAAAATTGACCCTGAACCTCTGAATCGGTCATCCACATGCCTTAGGCATTAGAACTCCCCCCATTTCACCGCAAACCTCAGTCCTCCATCATGTGGTGTCTATTGAAAGTCCATCACTTGTTCCAACCTCACCCATTTAGGGTCTCTGTAGACACGACATTCTAAGACCCCTAATTCTCTCCTTAGGCATTAGCACTCCCCCCATTTCACTGCAAACCCAGGTCGCACTCCGAGTACCGATATAGAGGCCATCGGGTGCTCCCGAGCCCCATTTGACTCTAGTCAACTCTATAGTCAGAGCGAAAGCTTTTTGAATATTTAAAGGGCTCCAAATAACCTTTCCAATGGTCCACCCCATACATAAATCGGCATAACAGTTCGAACAAATGAAACATTTCACTATCGAAAATCGATTCAGAGTTCATCGGGCGCTCCCGAGCCCCGAGTTGACCCCAATCAACTTCACCGTCGGAGCGAAATGAATCTTGGAAGGTCACTAAAACCCCTTTCCAATGGTTCACCCCGTGCAAGAAACGACATAATCGTTCAGATGAACGATTAGGTTTCCCCCGAAAATCGATCCGGAGGCCACCGGGCATTCTCGGACTCCATTTTACCCAAGTAAACTCCTCACCTCGAATGAGACTAAATTAATTATGACACCCCGCCTAATTAAATACCGGGTGATCAGTCCTTTATTAAATTATAATCAAGGTGAACGGTTGGTTCATTCTTAGCATCACTGTCGTAAAAATAACTTTTCCAATTATACACCCTAATTAATGAAGCTAAGTGACAAAAACCATTTTAAGACATTAATTTCAAATTTCAATTAAAACCAATATTTTAAAGGGTGTCACTTAGCTTTGAAAAGTAAAAATAACTTTTCCAATTATACACCCTAATTAATGAAGCTAAGTGAAAAAACCATTTTAAGACATTAATTTCAAATTTCAATTAAAACCAATATTTCAAAACTTTACATAATTCGTAATTTAAGAATCATCCAACAATTATACTGGAACAAACAATCCAATTAATGAAACATCCAACTAATTGATTCCAACATTAAAACTTAAAGGAAAAACATCCTAACAGTAATAACTCCCAAAGTATAAATACTGGAAATAAACTAATCGCAATATTTGATAAACAACTGAATAATGGAAAAGGGCGACACATGCCCAACTGAATAAATATTGCTAGAAGTGGAATCAACAATGAGGTTGTCTAAGCAAGAGGCCTGCAACTCCTACCTAAGCTGCAGTGCGTTCCTTCCAAAGGATCCTATGTAAGACGCCCCTATGGCTGGGCACCTGTAATATATACATATATATATACAAGGGAGAAAAGAAAATGGAAACGGGTCAGGGCCCGATTGTAAAAGCAGTTTAAATTAGTTTAGCAAGTATTTAAAATGTTTACTGGCTAATGCAACAACATATTAGTGCGGCACTCCCTTGAGATATTCTCACCTCTCTTCTAATGTGCACACCTATCGCATTAATCTTCCCAACAGTTTAACTTATCTTATCTTAAGTTGCTCGTAAGGTTTCAAACGGGCCATTTCAATTGTTTAAGAGTTTACTTTTATTTAACAACAAAGTTGTCATTTAAACCTTATTTAATAATAGAGTTTCTCAGTAATATATTATACTTTTCAAACAATCATTTCCAAGTTGAAATAATAATTCATTTCGTACTTACCATAGACACAGTAGGTAGTTCCCAAATTCCAGATTTATATATATATATATATATATATATATATATATATTCTAACAGCACCCCACATAACAATTATGGTGCGGGCATACTCTGCTATTTAGTCCCCGTATCACTCGTACTAAGGGAAATACAAGTTCAGAATCACTCTCGAACTGCATTGACACAAACAAATACAATATTGAGGCGAAGCATAGTTCGAAGTCTCTAAGAGGTCAACACATGCCCTCACGTCTCTTAGCACCATCTGACAATCGATCCGATAGCCTGTACCAAAGGATTTCTATCTTCTAGCGTACGAGTCAATATTCCCAATAAAGGACCCATCGAGATAAGACTGTCCCAGCACGGTAACCTCTGGGATAGCAAGTTGCGCGAGCATGATTTTTACACGTATATAGTATATGCATAAACACAGTGATATAAATATACTACTTTTACCATATCAATTTAGGTACATTCTCACGACCCATAATTATGATATATATCCTTATTACTCGTTATTTAGTTATCACGTATAATGGTTTGTCTCTTATTCTAATTTGTGGGATTATTCCAACTTACTACGTAACACTCATGGGTTCCTATTTCTCCAAGTGTAATTTCAGTAGGTACTCATTTATTTTACAACATATCTTCCTTACGATTCTCACCTTTCAATATAAGTTCCCATTGTCCTTTATGTGTAAAACACCCCCCCTCGTGATATGTTAATCTCTTATTACATTAACGGGTTCATATATTTCTAAGGTCCTACTGGTCTTCTTTATATCCCAAAATGTATTAACATTAATATCCAAGAATGTCTAATCATTTAAGTTGGAATGAACTATTAAAAAGGGAATATGAGTTATACAAGAGGGGTCGATCGATCGATGGAAGGTGTTCGATCGATCGAACCATCGATCGATCGATGCTCTATGGTCGATTAATCGATCAAACAGGTATGGCAAATCTGCAAAATACTACTTACGGGAATTATCATCCAAAATCATCCAAATCCAAGTTTTTAAATTCCAAACTACCAGAAATTTATACCACAAACATTCTAAACCTAAATGAACAGTATTGTACGCAAGGCATGCGAGTTTTCATCAAGAATCATGGATTAAAAGGGCCAAAATCTATACAATTCTCATGAAGCCTAAAAATTTCTTTAACTTAATTATTCTCATTCTTTTTTCCAGAATTTCTACTTCTAATCCAACGTAAATTCATGGTTCAACCTCTACATGTGAAGGGGATTTTCAGAAAAATGTTTATATGTCTACAACATGCGATTTCTAATCTCCAACATGGGTTTTCTTTCATAAAAACTCATCCTAATCAACCCTAAACTAATATGAATGAAGCATTAACTAAATTAAGCAAGATAAATGCTTTCCTATGGATTTTTGTTTGTGATTTGTGGATGAAATCAGTGTGGTGGTGATCCTCGTTGCGCGATCTATTGTTTGGCGGTGACGGTGGTGCAAACTGAGGAGTTCTTGGCCTAGAACTCCTTGGTAAGCTTTTTCTTTCCTTCTAAAATGTCCCTCTTTTGTTTTTTGTTGTGTTAACCCTAGAATTCAACCCTAAGCATATGATATAACCTTGGAATTTTCGTGGGTTTTCAGTCCCAAAAATGTAAAATGTCCAAAACGCCCTCGTGGGGTGTTAATTAGGCCTAAAAATGCCCCGAGACCCAAACTAAACCCCTGGGTACATTTTTTGGGTATCTCGACCCTTTCGTACACTTTGGCGCACTCGAAATGACCATACGGGAGACTTATAATTTATTCGCTTTTATTAATCAAAATTTAGTCCTGACACGACACGGGCGCGTCAGAACTTAAATTTCCATAAATTGTCGTTTTATTCACTCGTGACATTTTTATAAAATGAATCTCATATATTACTTTACTCGTATAGTATATAAAAATAAATTTCTGAATTAATATTCAATTAATATCTCAATTTAAATCTAATAAATCCCTAATTTAAAAAGCCATAAAAATATGGGGTATTACATACTTCCCCCCTAATAACGAAATTTCGTCCCGAAATTCAGAAAATAAGGCCTACATGGTAAAACACATTTTGGATACCTTAACAGTACGCAACCTATCCACATAGTAAGGCGCTCAATCACTATAGCCCCCGCCTTACAGCAAGCTGGTTTAACACTCTTCAATAAAGATACTTCACATTGTGCTCCTATCCGACAACATTCGCATAAGACACGCATGTACACTATTAATTTCCATTTTTTTAATATCATTGAGAGGCCGCACCTCATCACATGACAACTTCTCGGATTTATTTATATACAAAACTCCCATTCTGAGAAAAACCATACGAACATTTGACCTCTCTTGTTCGCCAAAAATAGTCGTGGAATTCCACCATAGTTATCGGATTATTAACGACCGATCCAAAATTCTGATTATCCACTCACGTCTAAACATACGGAAGGAGAATAGTCTTCGTTCTTCCATACCAAAACCTTAATAAGCACCTCGTACGCGACAAACAGGTACGAGTGCTTCTACAGAGCACTCCTGAAATCACCGTACCAAGATTCCAAAATTTCCTTCACGTGGCTCCACTAATCTTTAATCACCGTGCGCCTATTCCCTGTTTAAGGGTGATACATCCTACTCGAAACGAAACCTTATCTCCGCTGGTTCCTGAAATCCCATATCAAAGGTGGGATTCACAAATCTCATCTCTATTCAAATATTAATATTGTGCCAGACCATGTACTGGCGTGATCCTTCCTTTCAAAGGAAGTCTGGGGCACACTAGTTAATATTGTAAACCACCCCAAAGGAATATCAATCACTTCCTTCTTGGGCGACATAATTCACATGTTCGGATGAACCCTTGATCTTGTTTTGAGGATGGTAACCCATTCAAGAACTTTACGACCTCTTCCAATTACAGGAATTGTGGATAAACCCAAAATTCTCTGGTTGATTCTCCTCTTCCAACTGAACCCTACCTATGGGTGGTGCATGTAGAGACTACTCACTACGTCCCGCTAAACATCGATTTTTCCTTGAAATGTCTCACATTAAGTGACACGTAATACTCCCCTTCCTTCCTTGGTGTATGCCGAAAGTTCCGATCCGTGCTCTTTTATCCACGTTGCACACTTCTGGATCTGTTATTCCATACTATCATCATCACTCTTTGTATGTGCAAGTCGCTCTCACACTTGACTAATAACAACTCCGCTCTGAGTGTTCTTCATAATAATTAAATTCTACT
This sequence comes from Sambucus nigra, assembly GCA_949130495.1. Classification (NCBI taxonomy): domain Eukaryota; kingdom Viridiplantae; phylum Streptophyta; class Magnoliopsida; order Dipsacales; family Adoxaceae; genus Sambucus; species Sambucus nigra. The sequence continues at coordinate 72,448,413 of OX422224.1, forward strand.
CTATCCAAGGAATACCCCTTCTTAAATGGCTTCCCATAGCCTTCCAATCAAATTAGGGTGTGCTATTCTAATTGCACACTTATGTATGGATTATTCCCCCTCATGTGACATTTAATCCACTATATCACTTCCACTTCGTCATGCTAGTCCAACAAACATATATTTCACACATCTATTACCACGTCCCTTCCACTCGGACAACTCTAACATCAGCTAACCAAGATGCCCACATTTTGTACCACCCCGATCGCCCTGGGAGAGCAAACGGCGTGCTACTTATATGTAAAACTAACTGAATCCTACAAAATATAAGGAATAGGTCATTCAAATTCCATGACAATAAAAGAGGAACAACAAATCTTAAACTTCTTCAGATAAGTAAAACAATTTTCCCAAATAGGTACAACAACCAAAATAAATCACTAACGCTCTATTCATCAAAATAAATACAAGTCATCTCTTTTGTATAATAAAAATTCTTTCCAGATAATCCATGCTAAAAATCATCCCAACTCTTTATTTACCTTGTGTTCTGAATGCGGTTCAAACACTTGGATATTCTCAATCACCCTGGAAATCGAAATTTTTAAATCCTCCTATCATCGTTCCCCCTCAACTCATGGCAGTAAAACAAAACTTTCAATGCATTCTTACCACACAACCGGCTTTACTGTTCTTCAATCATAATTTAACTTCCATCTTACATATACAATTACCTGTTCCTTGTACGACCGATGTACTGAACTTATGAACTATTGACCAGACATCTCCCTATCTCCAACCTTACGCTAAGTTTCATGCATGGGATGTCTCGCAAAGCGAAATCCAAACATGGAACCCCCCCAATACACTACTACCTAGCATTGTCGGTTATCAAAATTTGTTAGGCCCTCCGTCCATATCATGTACCCCTTTACACTATCTCTTGACAGAAAAGTTCATCATCTCCCGTAATTACACCTACACAAAGAACATTTCGCCAATTCACTATCATCCAGTATTGGTGGTAATCACTATTTGCAAACCTCTTACACATATAATCAGGACTCTCAAAATACTGATCCCAAACATAGGAGTCTAACTCTTAACTATCACATCTCTAAAGGGTAGATATATCATTGCTCTCTACCTATCTCCAAGTCCTGAATGCGCCACATGATAATGAGTCAAATATTTTCGCTCAACAGTAAACCCAATATATAATGAATCATAACGAAAAAGTCCCTACGCACACCGGTATCGAATATCTCGAGCCTACCATCCCTTCCGACGTCTCTAGGATAGATAATATAAGTGCGAGTCCAACCCTCTTGTAGGTGAGGCCTCGCCAGAACAAAAATATTCTTCACTAATGCAACCACTCCGATAGCCTTGCAATAACAACCCACTATCGTACTAACCATTTCTATAACGTTGTAACAAAGATAATATCATACTCCTATATCGCATCACTACAACGAGTAACCTCAATAAAGTACATAACACTGTTAATATACTCATTCATCCTCCGCGGATAGCACTAAAGAAAAATCCCTCTACACTAGGGAAAAATATTCACATAATAATAACTGTGGGTACCCAGAATTAAGACCATGGGCCTGGATGAGTAGCCCAGTTCTGGCGGCCCAAAGTCCAGGCCCCCCACCTCTTATTTTGATCCGGTCTCTTCCCACGTTCCCCTGAAGGGAGGTTATAGGAGAGATAGAAGACGTGGGGGAACCCATCACCCCCCCACTCACCTAAATGTACATGTATATATTAAACCCTAGGTCCTGGGTAAAAGGACAAGTTGTATTCTCTGTAATCACTCCCCGAAGTATATATAAATAACACCGACTGCACCACCGTGGACGTAATCACATCTTTGCCGAACCACGTACATCCTTTGTTGTGCGATTGTCATTTTATGTTCCTTATTCTTACATGGTAATTGTCTCTTTTATATTTATTTGTGTTGCATAATAATTGTCACCACAATTGGCGCCGTCTGTGGGAAACGTTCATCTTTCCCTGAGAAGAGCCCACATTAAGAAATGAGTTTAAAATGTCTAGTCATAGTTGTAACGCTCCCCAGGCAGGGGATATTCAAGAACCACCTACTCCTCGCAGGATTAGGTCTGAAGTTCGACGTTCAGATCAGAGGGCTCGCTTGGAAAGGCCATCTTCAGAAGAAAGCTAGGGACCAGCGAGGTCCACACAAATATCCAGATTGATTGATGCATACGAGGAAAGGCTCCACAAGAAGAGGGAGTCTTCTCACAGGTACTAGGCTGAGAATGCTCGCCTGAAAAGAAGAATGGAAAGACTAGAGAGGGAGCTTCGTCCTGATAATAGGAGACGTCCATACCGCACTCCTAGCCCTCAGGCGAGCAAGTCTCGCAGCCGAGGAAGGAGCCCTAGGCAAGGATCTCAAAAGGTCGAGGGAGATGAATCAGACGACGACCTCCGCCAGCAGCTGCGAAGAGGTCGACGTTACCAAAGCCCTGCTCGTAACAACGAGAACATACGAGATCTGGTCCGCAGGGAAATGGACCAACATCCTGCCCACCACGGTACCAGATCAACTAGAGAACTCGCAAGGTGAGCTCTCAAAACCCAGATCAATTCACCCTTCATGAGGGAAATCGATGAGGAAGAAGCCCCCAAGAAATTTGCCATACCAAGTTTCAAGATTTATAATGGTAAGACTGATCCCATCGATCACGTCAGGCAATACCGGCAGGCCATGACCCTGTGGAATCACCAGGATGCACTAATGTGCCGTATTTTCCCCTCTAGCTTGCAAGATGTGGTGCAAAAATGGTTCGAAAGACTCCCTCACCGATCCATCAGAAGTTTTAAATCCCTGGCTGAACTCTTTACGGCCCGCTTCATTACTAGTAGCTCCCATCCCAAAAGGATGGATGCTTTGTTGACAATGAAGAAGACGCCTCAGGAGACCCTTTGAGACTATGCAAAAAGGTACTGGGAGTTATTCAATGAGGTCGAGTACTGCTCGGAGCAAGTGGCGGTGGCCTCTTTCAAAATTAGGCTACCCAGTTCTTCCCTTCTCTACCAGTCCCTGACGAAGAAGGAAGACATAACCATCAATGACCTAATGGCTCGCATCCAGAAGTATGCCAAGGTGGAAGACGTCACCCACCTCAGTATAGGAGAAAACGATCGAGCTAAACTCACTACTAAGGGAAGTGACAAAGTTTAGAACCAGAAAAAAGGAGGAAAGAACGGGGGCAAAAATGGCTCCAAGAATGGAGGAAACAATGATGCGGCGAAAGCATTCCAGGCGGTCAACACTGTCTTTAAAGAACCAATTTACAAAATTCTCGCAAAAATCAAAGTCGAGCCATTCATCAAATGGCCCAGAAAAATGGGAGGAGATCCCTCAAAGAGGAACAATGCGCTGAGATGTGCTTTTCACAAAGAGGGAGGACACAAGACTGAGCATTGCAAAGCTATAAAGTCTCACCTCGAGGAACTGGCCCAGTTCGGGCATTTGAACCAGTTTATAGAGAAAAAGGCGGAGTAGGTAGCTGCCAATAGAGAAGCAAGACCTGAGAACGTGCTCAAAGATGATGTCGAACATGAGTTTGCAGTAATTCATGGGGCATCTGATGCCAAGCAGATCCAAGGAAATTCAGCTCGAATGGAGATGAAGAAGCTTACAGCGGTAATGCAGGCTTTTCAGATCGATCCAGCAAAATCACAATCAGGAAAGCGTCGACGAGCAGATGACATTAATTACAACAAGCATATTATTTTCACATATGAAGATCTGATAGGAGTAAGAACCCCACACCGTGATGATCTGATTATTACCCTCGGGATAGCTAACTTTGACGTCGATAAGCTGCCCGTCGATCAAGGAAGCTCATCCGAAGTAATGTACTTTGACCTATTCAGGAAATTGAAGTTAAGCGTCGCCGACCTAAAGGAACTAATGTACCTTTGGTTAGCTTCGCTGGAAAAATGACTATGCCCCTAGCAAAGATTGTACTACCAGTACGTGCTGGAAACGTCTCCAAGATGATTGAGTTTTTGGTAGTTAACATCGACTCACCATACCAGGCCATCCTCGGTAGGGGATGGCTTCATGCGATGAAGGTAGTTTCCTCAACCTACCATCAAAAACTCAAGTACATAACCAAACGTGGAGTAATGGAAATCCATGGTGATCAGGCAATGGCGAGAAGGTGCTTCATAGCAGCCGTCCGTCCAAAGCCAGAGAAAAAGTCCGAGCAGCCTAGCGAGAAAATTGAAGAAGGTTTGACACCTTCTAAATAGTAATTAAAGTATGAGAGACCTGGAGTAGAGGAGACCAGGCTCCTCCCCTCTGAGCGGGTCGTCGAGAACCTGGTAGAAGTTACGGGTGGAGACGGTGACAGTAACAGAGTCTTCTTGATTAGAGCATATCTCACCGACCAAGAACAGAAGGAGTTGACAACCTTGCTGAGGCGCAACGTAGATTTTTTCACATGGGAACCGTACGAGCTGTCTAGAATCGATCCTAGTATGGTATGTCATCAGCTGCACGTCGACCCCACATTCATGCCAATCACGCAGAAGGCACGATGAACTTCACCCAAGAAGGCTAAAGCGGTTGAAAAAGAAGTGGAAAAACTGCTAGATGCATGATCCATACGGGAGGTACAATTCCACAAATGGTTATCCAACCCAGTAGTAGTTCCGAAGAGCAATGGGAAGTGGAGAGTTTGCATCGACTTCATTGACCTCAACAGATCATGCCCTAAAGATAGTTTCCCCCTCCCGAAGATAGACCAACTAGTAGATGCCACCGCATCTCACGAGTGAATGAGTTTCCTGGACGCATACTCAGGGTATCACCAGATCCCCCTATATGCCCCCGACCAGGACCAAACGGCGTTCATCACAGCAGTTGGGTTATATTGCTACAAGGTCATGCCCTTCGAGCTCAAGAATGCAGGGGCAATCTCTCAACGGCTAGTCACCAAAATGTTTAAAGGTCAGATGGGAGACACCATGGAGGTCTACATCGACGACATGCTCGTTAAGAGTAAGAAGAAGGAAAATCACTTCTCTGACCTGTCGAACACCTTCGAAATCCTCAGAAAGTACCGAATGAAGCTTAACGCGAGCAAGTGTTCCTTCGGTGTCCAGTCAGGAAAATTTCTTGGCTACTTGGTCAGTAAGAGAGGCATAGAGTCTAACCCAGAATAAATCGATGCAATCAATAGGGTGCAACCCCCTTGCACAATCCGGGACGTACTCGCTGCCTTAAATCAATTCATCTCCAAATCCTCTGAGAAGTGCAAGCCTTTTTTCCAGCTTCTAAAGGGGAGTAAAATGATAGAGTGGATACCAGATTGCTCGTGATCATTGGTCAAGCTTAAGTCTTACTTAAGCTCTCCACCACTGCTCGTCATACCACAGCAGACAGATTCTTTTTACCTTTACCTCTCTGTGTCCAATCACACTATCAGCTCTACGCTAATATGCGAGGTTGCAGGAATCCAGCACCCCATTTATTACGCGAGCAAGACCTTACTGGACGCTGAGCAAAGGTACCTGCCATGGAAAATCTCACCTTTGCGCTAGTAATAGCCTCGAGGAAGCTAAAGCATTATTTTGAAGCTCATAATATCATCGTCCTTACATCACATCCCCTTAAGGCAGTCCTAAGGAAAGCGAATTTGTCGGGCTGACTGTCTAAGTGGTCAGTCAAGCTTGGTCGATTTGACATCCAATGTCAACTAAGGACAGCTATCAAGGGTCAGAACCTTACTGATTTCATAGCCGAATTTATGGGCGAAGAACCCTTCGACCAACCTCAAGTAATGAGGCAAAAGGAGAACCTAGCAAAATAGGAAACCTGGAAACTGTTCATTGATGGAGCCTCCAACTTAAAGGGGGAAGGGTAGGCATTGTCCTCATTACCCCAGAGAACACAATCCTTGAACAAGGAATCAGGCTTGGATTTGTATCCTCCAACAATGAAGCAGAGTACGAAGCCCTAATAGCCGGCCTCCAAAAGGTGCATACTTTGGGAGTAAAACATTTACAGGTGTTCGGTGATTCCCAACTGGTATCTAATTAGATAAGTGGAGATTATAATGAAAATAATGAAAGAATGGCAGCCTACCTCGCCTTAGTGAAAAAACTGATGTCAAGCTTTGAAGAGATCAACGTCCAGCAGTTTTCCAGGGGGCAAAACAGTCATGCTGATGCCTTAGCAGCCCTTAGTTCGGTGGTTGACTCTGACTTAAAAACAGTCATCCCCATCGATTTCCTCACTTGTCCGAGCATCGACAGCAATCCACTAAGTGTGGAACATGTATTCTAGGTGGGGCCAGCCCCCAGCTGGATGAAACCCTTAAGAGAATATTTAAAGGATGGCACGCTCTCGAATGACAAGAAGACCGCCCACCAGATAAGAATCAAAGATGCTCACTTTCACTTATCCCTAGAAGGCAACTTGTATAATAAGTCCTTCTCCAGTCCCTACCTCTGATGCGTCCACCCAGGGGATATCGAGCAAGTGCTACGCGAGTTTCATGAAGGAATATGTGGAAGCCACCCCAGAGGAAGGTCTCTAGCCTTTCGAGCAATGAAGGAAGGCTATTGGTGGCCATATATGCAAAAGGACTCTGCAGTGTATGTCCGTAAAGACCTGAATTGCCAACTCCACGCTCCTATGGTTCACCAACCCACCAGCGACCTAAAGTCCTTGTCCATCCCATGGCCATTCGCCCAATGGGGAATGGACATCGTGGGACCACTGCCTACCGCTGCCGGCAATCGCAAATATCTGTTGGTTACGACTGACTACTTCACCAAATGGATCGAGGCAGAACCCCTGGTGAACATCCGAGACTCTGATATGATAAGGTTCATATGGAGGAATATAATCACTAGCTTTGGAATCCTCAGAACCATCATCACCGATAATGGAACACAGTTCGAAAGTGGCTCCTTTCAGAACTTCTGTATCGAACATGGTATCAAACACCACTTCAGTTCGGTGGCCTACCCTCAGAGTAATGGCCAAGCTGAGGCTTCCAACAAAACCGTTATTGATGGATTAAAGAAGCGATTGGAGCGAGCCAAAGGCGCATGGGTAAATGAACTACCTCACATCCTATGGGCATATCGGACCACTCCTCGGCGAGTAATAGGAGCAGCCCCGTTTTCGCTGACATATGGCATGGAGGCAGTAATCCCACTCGAAGCAGGTTTGTCGACAATGAGGTCCAACATTGTCAACCAAAGCCATAATGATGTAGCATTACTCGCTGAGATCGACCTAGCCGACGAACGCCGGGAGCTAGCCCTAGTGAAACTAACGAGCTACTAGCAACAACTCGCGAGGCATTACAATAAAAGGGTTAACCCGAGGGCATTCTGAATTGGGGACTATGTTCTAAGGAAAGTCCTGAGCAGTGCAGTAAAACCATTAGACGACAAGCTAGGTTCCAACTGGGAAGGACCCTTTAAAGTAACCAGAGACGACCTACAGGGCGCCTATCACTTGGAAATGATGGAGGGAAGAGAAATACCACGAGCATGGAACGCAACCAATCTCAAGAGATTTTATTTTTAGATCTTTTCCTTTTATCCTTTTGTTATGAATCTAGAAGATCATTTCTCTTATCATTAATGAAAGTTATTTAATTGGTTACATTCTGATGAGTAACAGCTGCATTTATCGCACATCTTTTCCAAATAACCGGTACATTGATCTCTACACTATAGCAGGGCAATATCCCTCCTCAGGTCATCATTATGAAACACGAAGGACCTCTTAGCATTACCCCTGGAAATATATGAAGCCCTACAGGGGATCCTTAGGCAATATGACCAAATTTTATACTGGTCATCAAACCTACTTCAGTTGTGCAAAACCCTGATCGGATAAAGCATCCAACACCAGGTGTGTCCTCGCCAATTGCCCCACTTAGGCCTAAGGGAGTGTGACAACACAACCTAAAAGGTAAAGTGATGCACAATGGTATCTCGGTATTATACTGGACTGGGAGGACACTTGCATGACAAAAAAAATTTAGAAGATTATAAAATAGCAAGAATATGAAGAATATGATGCACACGTTTAGTCGGAAAAATTACCCAAAACACAAACTTTTTATTAATGAATCATATTTACAACAATGGTGATACATGCTTAGTCGGCAAATTAGCCCAAAGCATTTACATTATCAAAAATACAAGTAAAAACAATTGGTAAAATCTCAATGGGGGGGAGGCCTCTGAGGGAGATAATCAGCCACTCGAGCTCTTCGCTCGTCATTAGGAGCAGGAGTTAACTCTTCCATAACCTCGTTCTCATCCGCCTCCAACAATTGCCGAAGGATGGTATCGATGGGGATCCATCGATCATCCCTCCGGAAGGGGTTAGGCATCAGGGTAGAGGGAGACATTTCATAGCGATACCAGACCATCGAGTTCCTCGGGACTTGCATCTCCTTCAAGGCACTTAGCCACCCCTGATAAAAGAAAGATCCTCGAACTCTGTCAACCTTGTTGGAGCATCTGACCAACCCTGGTCGTAGCCATCAGCCTATACTTGTCGTGGACCTTTTTTGAATAGGTGCCGCAGCCGAGTAATGTCCCTCTGAAGCCCAGCAGCAATAATATATGCTCGTTGAACATCACTACATAGCTCTTCCATTTCCCTCTCTCGAAGTTCATCTGCCTCCCTATTCTAGCTCTTGGTGGTACTGCTAGCTCGCGGAACAGATGCACCAGTGGAACCCCGCAGCACAGGGGTATCACTCCAACCAGCTCTGGCTCGCGATGACGAAGAACCCTGTAATACTACTGGAGCTGTGCTCGGAGCATGCTCCTTAAGTCGTGACATCTCTTTCCTCATAACCTCATTCTCTTGCTGAAGCATCTCACCAACCTGGTTGATCTCGGAAGAATCAAGAAGCTTTGCTCTCAGCGTATTCACTTCTTCTGGCACAGAAGCCCCAACCTCTTCCATCTCCTGGAGCATGTCCTTCAGCTTGGCCATAAGTTCAGATTGCTCCTTATACTTATGATTCCTAGACCGAAGGGATTTGCAAAGTCTAACAAATGCCGGGTGAACCTCAGGACTCGCATTAGGACCAAGGGTCCTACCCAGATGAGAAGTAGTAGGAATGTAATCATCAACATCAATTGACTACAAATAATGAGAAGATAAGGGGGAGAAGAAGACATATCAGTGCACAGAAAAATAGAAGCATTTTTCATTAATGAAGGTTAAAATTACATCGAACTGAAAAAAGAAAGTTTACAGACTGGAAAAAGCAAAAATACAAAGCTATCCTATCAGATAACTAATTAACGACCTCAAGTGGCCCAGAGGTTGATGGCCCTTTCCCCTTATCGACATCAACAGGAGCACTGCCCTCGGCAGGGGTGATCTCTATCGCCTCAATAAGAGAAACGTTAGAAGGGATCGCCTGAGGAACAGGATCAGAGCCTTCAACGGCTGGGGCAGGGTCCTCATCTACGACTGGCCTTGGCCCTGGGTCGTGCTTGTTAAAAAGGGGAGATGCAACATCCACTCCAGCAGCTATGAGGGCCTTATTCCAGCCCTTCTTGAAGTTCAGACGGCTAATATAGCCTATCTGAACATCAGCATCCTCGTATGCTACAGCCCAACCAGAATTGTAAGAGTCCTCCTTGGCAGTAACAACCTCAGACTCCTTCCTCTTCAGCTCTTCAGAGAGCACCCTATTCTCCTCCACAATTATAAGTTTTCTCGAGCAAACTAAGTCTTAGGCCTGCCTTAGCTCTTTCAGATCCTGGACAGCAGCGTCCTTCTCCTTATTGGAAGTAACAAGAGCCAAGTCAGATGAAATCCGAGCAGAGTCCATGGCTTTAAACTAGCCTCGAGCTCTTTACCCTTCAGCTTCAAGGCAGTATTTTCCTTCTCCAGCTCGTTGTTTTTCTTCACCAGCTCATCGCGTGAACGATACAGCACGACGAAGTTAGTAACAAACTGCCGAATGAAGAAGATATTAAAAGAGAAAAAAATGATGAGGTTCATAAAAACATGGGAGAAAAAGGAAAAACCTTACCAGAGCTAGCCTTTGACTAGCCTGAAGGGACAATTGCTCAGACCCTACCGCCCTTTGGCGATCACCCTCTCTAGCAAAACAGGGGCCAGCTGAGGGGAAATTGCAACAAAAGCCCCCTCGGGCAGCGCGAATACCGGGACCAAGGCCTGTTCGGCCTTCGTCCTCGCTTTAGACCTCCTCTTATCCTCTTCTCTCTCGTTATCTTTCTTCTTCCTTTCCTCTGCCCTCCTGCTCTCCTCCATCTTCTTCTTCTCTTTTTCCTTTTTTCTCTCTCTCTCCCTCACCTGCTCCACTTCCTTCCTCTTTCTCTCCTGCTCTTGGGCGGAGGACTGGGAACTAGTAGCCACAGCCCCAGAATTAGATTTTTACTTCTTTGACCTTTGTGCAAGAAGCACGTGGTCCTCGTCATCATCATCCATGATCAAGTTCTTTCTTGAAGGAACCATCTCCTTTCTCAAACTGCTAGAAGTCCTCGACGACCCCCAAGCTTCAGAAACCTCCCTACGATTAGAGGAACTGCTACTTCTAGAGCTCTCTCCCCATAAATTACCTACAGCTCCTACAATGTCACTCTCAGAGCTGCTCTCTTCCTCGTCCAACTGGATAGGACCTGCAGCAGTCTCTTCAAATAAGTCAAACTCTGGGATACTGTCCACAGGCCTTGCTATGAAGCTGGAGCCAACATTCTTATACTCGAGCAAAAAAAGCAGCAGATATGGGATGCTCGCCTTCACCCAAAGGCTCCCTGATATTCCAAGCCTTTATTAATTTCGACAGACGAACCTCGCTGAGAGCAGGTTCTAAGTTCTTTGACCTCACTGCAAAATAAGAACAGAGAAGAGTTAGAAATATCACAAATCAATAAAAGTCGAAACAACAGTACAATGTCCACCTATGTATTCCTCCCCATAAAAGGGAACATAAAACCTCTCAGACCTCGACCCTTCAAATTGGGGAGAAAACTGCCAATTTCTAACAAGGTAACCTTCTTGTTAGTAGTCCTTATGGGAATAGGTTGATTTACTACCAATACTCTGTCAGGGCTCCTAGATTTGAGGTAAAGGACACCAGAACTAGTTCGAGAAAAGGAGTAGCAAAAACAGACCTCGTCGAGCCCTAACCTAGTTCCATATAATTGATTTATCCTATGTACGCCATTTACTATTTTCCACACATTGGGCGAGCATTGTGCAGGAATAATATTAAAATAACCAAAAGAATGCAAAAATAAATCATTAGGAGGAAAAATGAGTCCCCCTTGGGAAAGCAACAAGACGTGGATCCCGTGGGCATCATCTATATCTCTAACGTTTTTAGGAAGTGAAGCACAACACTCAATATCTATCTACTCAGGGATGTTGTAAAACTTCCTAAATTCAGAGATTGACCTATTTACAATCTTCGCCATTAGAAAACCCTAGAAAAGCTACAAACTCAAAGAAAAAGTACAAAGAAAGGGCATAGGAAACTTACAAAATAGAAGATCGATTCAAGCGATGAAGAAGCACGATCCCAAATAACTAGGAAGCAATGAGAATGGAGATTGAGAGAAGAAGGTACGAAGTGCTAGAGCTCGCAGAAAATAGAAGAATGCTGGAAAGACTGAAGCGACGGTAGAAAAGTGGCTATTCCAACAAACTTTTAGTGCACAATAAACGAAGCGGATGCCGCCGAAATCAACTTCACAGCTTTCGAAGAATTGCAAAAAAAACATTATGGCTAATCATTTAAATTTCTTGAGCCTATGAACATGGCCCAACAAACTTAGGGGCAATGGTGGGTACCCAGAATTAAGACCATGGGCCTGGACGAGTAGCGCAGTTTTGGCGGCCCAAAGTCCAAGCCCCCCGCCTCTTATTTTGATCCGGTCTCTTCCAATGTTCCCCTGAAGGGAGGCTATAGGAGAGATGGAAGACGTGGGGGAACCCATCACCCCCCACTCACCTAAATGTACATGTATATATTAAACCCTAGGTCCGGGGCAAAAGGACAAGTTGTATTCTCTGTAATCACTCCCCGGAGTATATAGAAATAAAACCGACTGCACCACCGTGGACGTAGTCACATTTTTGTTGAACCACGTACATCCTTTGTTGTGTGATTGTCATTTTACGTTCCTTATTCTTACTTGGTAATTGTCTCTTTTGTATTTATTTGTGTTGCATAATAATTGGCACCACAATAACGTTTATAATTATACGCATTAAACTCGTCTCACATGCTAATCTAGCAATGAACAAAATATAGTGACTCGTTCGTGTCACATAAACACGCCTCATCCTATGAGGATACAACTTATACTTCCACCTTGCCCATCGTCTTGACTGCACAAATGGTCTTCGGACGTAACACGTCTGTCCAAACCAAAACAAAACTACTGTAATCGTGGTCTTTTACTAGGCACCGTATTCTTGTCCCTTTACTCACTTCGGAAAATATTATCGCGTGCGATCTCACTCCCCACAAAATACCTCAACACATAATCCACTTATCACCTTTCCTACTAACCATGTTAGGATTGTCCTTCTCTCGGACTTTAGTAGACTCGAATCTTGTTGGCTACCCCGGTTATTCCCTTAGCCTTTTAGGCCCTGATGAACATGTCACTGTCTATAATAGTCCTTATTGAATTTAGCATCACTTGGTAAGAATTCAACTATCTGAATCATTGAAATGGGTCCCCTGATGTGTATTCACACCCCTTTGTGGTGCTACACCACCACCGTTGCATTCAGTCTTATTCTCGACTAAATTCTTTGATTCTTTTAGCTTCCCATACGAAGGAGCATTATCATCTTTATTGACAAAATACGACATTGTTAACCTCTGAATCGGCCGTCCATCAGAATTTACTCTTAGAGTGTTATCAACTATTATTATGAGTCGTTTCCTCCACTTGTATCTACATCTTTCGATACAAAATTCGCTAATAATTAAGATTCATTTTCCGAAATGGACCTCTATCACGTCCTCCTGTGATGAGTTCAGGACAACGTTCACTTCTAATCCTGAACATCTGATGAAGGAACATACGATCAACACTGTACCTAAGGTTCTCCTATAGACATAGCATTCCACTTCTAAAATTGGTGGTTGACTCCCATCATTATAACTTCGTTCCGACAGCCAAGAAAATTTTCTCTAAATTTTCACTTTCAGTTAGCCACACTCCGTCCAATATCTAAACCTTTGGACACTTTACCTCCTTCGGTAAACACACACAATTCTTGCGTTTCTAGAATTTCCACTGACAGCTCTCTACACGTTTGGTAATACGTTGGGTGAGTCTACTCTCGCACCTCATTCGACTATAACATCATTTGGAAATCATGGTTGCGCCTTAGTCACCTTCCTAGTCTTGGCTTCTTGTGCCATAATGGAGGTGACCTCGACTATGGTCATCATCCTCGAATATATTTTACAACCTCAACTGAGCCCTGCCTCCTGATGTCCGCTTAACGGTCCTCTTTTGACATCCGTCATCGCTCGGCACACACACACATCCGAGCGAAATTAGAATTCACTAATGTTTATACGTTGTAGCAGGAGAACGAAATCTCATCAAAGAAATCGACAATCCTAAACATAGGGCTCTATATCAAACAAAGTAATGCTGAAAGCAGAATAAGCCGCACAGATCCTAAAGGACACTAGAACCTGATGCCCTGATACCACCTGTGACACCCCGCCTAATTAAATACCGGGTGATGAGTCCTTTATTAAATTATAATCAAGGTGAACGGTCGGTTCATTCTTAGCATCACTGTCGTAAAAATAACTTTTCCAATTATACACCCTAATTAATTAAGCTAAGTGACAAAAACCATTTTAAGAAATTAATTCCAAATTTCAATTAAAACCAATATTTTAAAACTTTACATAATTCATAATTTAAGAATCATCCAACAATTATACTGGAACAAACATTCCAATTAATGAAACATCCAACTAATTGATTCCAACATTACAACTTAAAGGAAAAACATCCTGACAGTAATAACTCCCAAAGTATAAATACTGGAAATAAACTAATCGCAATATCTGATAAACAACTGAATAATGGAAAAAGGCGACACATGCCCAACTGAATAAATAGTGTTAGAAGTGGAATCAACAACGAGGTCGTCTAAGCAAGAGGACTGCAACTCCCACCTAAGCTGCAGCGCATTCCTTCCAAAGGATCCTATGTAAGACGCTCCTGTGGCTGGGCACCTGTAATATATACATATATATACAAGAGAGAAAAGAAAATGGAAACGGGTCAGAGCCCGATTGTAAAAACAGTTTAAAATGAGTTTAGCAAGTATTTAAAATGTTGACTGGCTAATGCAACAACATATTAGTGCAGCAGTCCCTTGAGAAATTCTCACTTCTCTTCTAATGTGCACACCTATCGCACTAATCTTCCCAACAGTTTAACTTATCTTATCTTAAGTTACTCGTAAGGTTTCAAACGGACAATTTCAATTGTTTAAGAGGTTAATTTTATTTAACAACAATGTTCTCATTTAAACCTTATTTAATAATAAAGTTTCTCAGTAATATATTATACTTTTCAAACAATCATTTCCATGTTGAAATAATTATTCATTTCTTACTTACCATAGACATAGTAGGTAGTTCCCAAATTCCAGATTTAAATATATATATATTAAATACTCATAATATATATATATATATATTCTAACAGCACCCCATATAACAATTATGGTGCGGGAATACTCTGCTATCCAGTCCCCGTATCAATCGTACTCAGGGAAATACAAGTTTGGAATCACTCTCGAACTTTATTGAAACAAAACACATACAGTATTGAGGTGAAGCATAGTTCCAAGTCTCTAAGAGGTCAGCACATGCCCTCACATCTCTTAGGACCCTCTGACTATCGATCCGATAGCCTATACCAAAGGATTTCTATCTTCTAGGGTACGAGTCAATATTCCCCATAAAGGTCCCATCGAGATAAGACTGTCCCAGTGCGGTAACCTCAGGGATAGCAAGTCGCGCGGGCATTATTTATACACGTATATAGTATATGCATAAACACAGTCATATAAATATACTACTTTTACCATATCAATTTAGGTACATTATCACGACCCATAATTATGATATTTATCCTTATTACTCATTATTTAGTTATCACGTATAACGGTTTGTCTCTTATTCTAATTTATGGGATTATTCCAACTTACTACGTAACACTCATGGGTTCCTATCTCTCCAAGTGTAATTTCAGTAGGTACTCATTTATTTTACAACATATCTTCCTTACGATTCTCACCTTTTAACACAAGTTTACATTGTCCTTTATGTGTAAATAAAACCCCCCGTGATATGTTAATCTCCTATTACATTAACGGGTTCATATATTTCTAAGGTCCTACTAGTCTTCTTTATATCCCAAAATGTATTAACATTAATATACAAGAATGTCTAATTATTTAAGTTGGAATGAACTATTAAAAAGAGAATATGAGTTATACAGGAGGGGTCGATCGATCGATGGAAGGTGTTCGATCGATCAAACCATCGATCGATCGATGCTCTATGGTCGATCGATCGATCAAGCAGGTATGGCGAATCTGCAAAATACCAGTTACGGGAATTATCTTCCAAAATCACCCAAATCCAAGTTTTTAACTCCCAAATACCCATAAATTTATGCCACAAACATTCTAAACCGAAATGAACAGTATTTTACGTAAGGCATTCGAGTTTTCATCAAGAATCATGTATTAAAAGAGCCAAAATCTATACAATTCTCATGAACCCTAAAAATTTCTTTAACTTAATTATTATCATTCTTTTTTCCAGAATTTCTACTTCTAATCCAACGTAAATTCATGGTTCAACCTCTACATGTGAAGTGGATTTTCAGAATAATGTTTATATCTCTACAACATGCGATTTCTAATCTCCAACATGGGTTTTCTTTCATAAAAACTCATCCTAATCAACCCTGAACTAATATGAAAGAAGCATTAACTAAATTAAGCAAGATAAATACTTGCCTGGGGATTTTTGTTTCTTATTTGTGGATGAAATCAGTGTGGTGGTGATCCTCGTTGCGCGATCTATCGTTTGGTGGTGACAGTGGTGCAAACGGAGGAGTTCTTGGCCTAGAACTCCTTGGTAAGCTTTTCCTTTCCTTCTCCAATGGCCATATTTTTTTTGGTTATGTTAACCCTATAAGACAACCCTAAGAATCTGATATAACCTTAGAATTTTCGTGGGTTTTCAGGCCCGAAAATGTAAAATGTCCAAAACGCCCTCCTGGGGTGTTAATTAGATCTAAAAATGCCCTGAGACCCAAACTAAACCCCCGGGTACATTATTTTGACTATCTCGACCCTTCCGGACACTTTGCAGCACTCAAAATGACCATACGATGACTTATAATTTATTCACTTTTATTAATCAAAATTTAGTCCTGACAGGACACGGGCGCGTCCCGTCGTAAATTTTCAAAATTGTCGTTTTATTCACTCGTGACAATTTTATAAAATGAATCTCATATATTACTTTACTCGTGTAGTATATAAAAATAAAATTTTGGATTAATAATAAATTATTATCTCAATTTAAATTTAATAAATCCCCAATTTAAAAAGCCATAAAAATTCGGGGTATTACATTAATCTCCTAAGTTCATTGATTACCCTTTTCCAATGGTCCACCACGTGAGTGATTCTGATGTACCGATGAATGATCCGTTTTACTCTGAGAGGTCACCGAGCGCTTCTGGGCCTCGATTGACCAAGGTCAACTTTTCAAACCAAGAAAAACTCTTTGGAATATCTAAGTACATCTCCTAACCTTTCCAATAGTTAACCCCGTGCACGATTCTGACTTACCATACGGACGAACAATCCGTTTCCATACGACGATTTCCCGTCCGAAAGACCGATGTGCACTTTTGAGCCACATTTGACCCAAAGTCAACTCCTAGAACTGAGAGCGGTCCAAAGGACTCTCTAAGGTATCTGAAGTACCTTTTGAACAGTATGGCCTGTGCACGATTCGGATCAACGATCTATGCTCTAAGATCATTTTTCTTGAAAACTCTGCACGAGACTACCAATCAGCATGTCCTAAATCCTGCCAATCAGCACATTGTAAGGGTTGCCTATCGATAGGCACACCCCGGGTAGGCCGATTGGCACCCCTTATCCCTATAAATAGAGTTCATGACCTCACTCCTAGATCAACAGTAATCAGTAACAAACACAAGCTATCCATCAGCATCAGTGATCTCATGAATTCACAAAGTTCCATATGAAGAGTTCCATCCAAACCTAAATTCCCATCTTTTTCAAACCCAATTTGGTAAATACACTTCTCTCTCATCAACATTCATCAATATTCAGGGGATTTCATCCAAGATCAAAGCTCAAGCTCCAAGAAAGGTCCAATTCCTTTTCTCTCTCTTTTAATCTCTTATTTTTCGCATAAGTTGCCTTAGATTAATAATCTAATTTTACTTTAGTTCATACATATTAATATTCAAACTTCTATTATTATATTGAACATACTTTATTTTCCAATAAAAAAAAAACTAATAAAAGAGGGTTATACCCATAAATTCCGAACGAAATCGTCCATCACACATTTTCCAAAACCAAAAACACATTTTCTACACATACACATATAATTAAATTCTGTTCGAATCTATGGGACTTTGGTGCCGTTATTGGCTACGTAGGCATATCAGATTAAAATTTAAGACTCAAGTCCAATTTTCCATTTTTTCCAATTTCTCAAAATCCATCTTTTCCATAATTATCATACTTTTTAAATAATATGTTTGTTCGCGTTTCATCCAACACATATTATCGTTTCTCAATAATAATCAATATTACGATGAACGCTCATATCCTATCTTCTATTTATTTTGGGGAACGTTCATATGGATGACTTCACTCTACCTTGTCTATGGTATAATTTGTAAAATTCCGATATCCATTATACACACACACACACACACACACACACACACATACACTTCATAGGGATATAAAGGAAAATATTAACACTAGTCCATGAGAGATCGAAAGGGCGGGATGGGTCCCTAACACCTTCCCATTCTGTAACTTTATCCCTGGACCTCTGATCTATTTGTTTCGTATGCATCAGTTTGTCCTTGATGCCGCTCTCTCAAAGTGGTAACATGTTCTTTTACCTATTTTGTGCAAAATAGGGTGACGACTACATCTCTTTACATCAATCCCACACCGACGACGACGAAAGAACCTTTTAAAGAGGGGTGTGAGAATGTTGCTCAGTTGTTGTGCCCTCCTTTTTGAGGGATCCCCTCCCTCAAAAGGCCGCATGCGTTCTCCCCTGCATGTCCATAATCAACTTACATATTTCTTGACATAAAATTTACTGGTTAAAATGGATTTGTTTATCGTTACTCAATAAAGATCCACATATGGATTGACAGTCAATTCAACAGGGATTATTATGTGTTTTATGTGCTCGTTTGGTTATAGTTTTTGCGATTTCAAAAACTTTTTGATTATCAAGTCTTCGTGTTAGAAAAACACTGACATCATGTAATTTAAACTCTTAACATGAATTATAGAATTAATGTCTGAATTTATCCATCCGGGAAACCAAACGAGCACTAAATGTTACGGAAACACCACAACATAGTTTCATTTCCTAGGACAATGCCAAAATGTTTTATCATTGTTCGAAGTATAGGAAATTCTGATAATGTTTTGAATGTCCCTTTACTTTAATAGGCTGCATCAACTTGTAAAAGTTTGCAAAGCACTTGCGGTTTTTTCTTCATCCGAGCTTATCTTGTTTGACTAGGGATCATAATGCTTATTTGTTTATCTTGTGAAGAGCTAAAACTAAATATTTGAGTCTGCCTATCCCCACTCCTTTACATTGAATGATTATATTACCCATAACCCATCCGTCACTTTCTTTAGTGCAAGATAAAAAGGGCGGAAAAACCCATATATGTATATGTAAAATCCACAAACTCTTTGCAAGTGACGAAATAATTACGTACAATTATCCTTCGGTTGATTGTTTTTTTTATATTTCAACTAACATTTTTTTTTCCACTGGTAATTTTAGGCGACACCAACTCTAGCAGCTGCATATTCTATTTCGCTTGTTGTGAAGATACCTGCTATGTGTTCGGTTGGAATAACTGTAGTGACAACATCAATGGCCATCAAAGCAGGGGTAACAGGTGTGGTATGAAAATTGCCAAATGGAGATGAACAATTCTTATATTTCTCAAATTGTCTTGTGTATTGAGATGAATTTCATATGTATTGAGAACAATTTTCTATTAATAAAATTTGGGCTATTAATTTTTATTGAGGTTATTGTCTGGATGTGTATTAGTGTTGTTGCAGATTATTTGTATTGTTGTACTATTTTCTTATACCTTAAACAGGTGGATAGTACTATAAATAAAGGATATTTTATCCATTTTGTTTAAATCTAACTTATTTGTATTGAAATTGAATCGGGTCGACAATTATTTTGTTGTCATTATTTTAGCATTTTTTTAATATTGTATACCCTAGTGTGTGTGTGTATATCTATAAATATTTATTAATTTTTTTTTTAATATTAGTAACGGATCTATACCGTTACCAAATGTGTAACAAAAATTGTGTTAGAAATGTGTTATGAAATTAGTAACACTTTAGTAACGGTAGAAAAAAGTTAGTAACACGGAATTTAGTAACACTTTAGTAGTGGTAAAATAGTGTTAGTAACACATAATTTAGTAATGGTAAAAAAATTCTAGTAATTTGCTTCCCCACACCTTTTTTCTAACGTTTTTTAGTGTTAGTAATTATTTTAGTAACACTACAGTAATGTTACTAATTGATTGTTTTGGTGTAGTGAATATCCAACCTAGCTTCCTGCCTGCCCCATTTGTAATCCCTGCATATGCTGCTCAAGGCCAAACTGGTGGCCTATGGCCATGTAAGAGGTTCATCTTGAATACAATAACTCTATTCCATCCTATTTTTATTTCACCAGAGCATGAGCAATCGCCAAGAAAAGCCTACTACACTTCATCGTTGGAGACTAAGCTACCACGATTTTGTCTATGTTGAAACAAACTTTGTTGATGTTTTTATGTAAAAAATTCAAACGCAACGATTTTTATTGATGCTTTATGTAAAAAATATGTTATAACATTCTGATTTTGCTTCATTCTAGGTCTATCAGATTTTACTTCAATAAAATTCTGATTTTAGTTACAAATTACCATTCCATGTTTTAGATACAAATCATCATTGCCCTGCTTTAGTACATGTTTTATTGATGCTTTTATGTAAAAAAATAAAAATTACAAATCTAAAATTAAATATTACATTTGTTTAGTGTGTGTGCTTATATATTTGGAACTGTTTTATAATTCTAAGTTAAACGTTGTTTTTAATACTCGATGAGGTTATAAGCTATGCATAGTGGGTAATATTATAAAATATAGTGGACTACACCGAGACCATCAGAAGGCCAACTTTGAATGTAGTTTTTAGGTAATGTAATTTTTTTATATTGACTTTTTATGTCAATTTATTGCAGGAGATCAAAGAACTCGATACATTAAGGAAGATAACGATTTATTTGGTATGTTATAAATACTAAGGTTTATTTTGGCCCTAATTTAGTGTTTTTTTATCATTACCTTTTATTAATTGTTTTTTAGTCATCCTCTATGTTTTGTTCCTTTCGATTCAAATTAATTGACATCTTCTCATCTCTCTACTTTTGCAGTTGGAACATGTGCCAAATGGTGTAGCTCTATTGAATGTACATATGTTCAATTTTTTTTATTCAAATAGATACTTTGTGTTTTGAGTCTTAAGAACTATATTCTAAGATCTCTATTTTTTGTACAATAAAGAGGGTTAGTTTTAGTTATATAATGATATTTAATTTTTGGAAGTTCAAAGAGTTGGGTTACGTTGTCATTTGTATTGTAATATTGTTAGATATGTGACGTATGAGTCACTATTTATTTCTTCATTGAAGTATTTTTTTCATACCTTAAACAGGTGGATAGTCCTGTAATTAAAGGAAACTCTGCTTATTGTTTTTTTAAAATTATTTGGTTTTGCACCACATGGGGTTTATTTGGAATATTGTGAAATCGGTGACGCAGTTTATACAAGGCCCATGAGTGACTATTTATTTGGTTGTTAAAATGTTTTTAATACCTTAAGCAGGTGGATAGTCCAATAAATAAAGGAGATTTTGTCCAATTTGTTTTTTTTAAATTGTTTACTTATTTGTATTGAAATTAAACAGGTTGATTGTTATTTTGTTGTGATTATGTTAGCTTTTTCGAATATTGTCGTGACTTTAGGCACGAGCATACCCTAGTGTATATATATACTCTCCTAGGACAATAGGAAAAAAACTTCCATGTGGGCTTGCACCAGGCACACAATGACAATCTCAAAGTTACATATAAAACAGAGTAAATTACTCGTTTGTCCTCTAAATTATCGGAGTTGTTTCACAATGGCCCTTTAACTATCAAAAGTGTTAGTTGAGCCCTCAAATAATGGGAACAAATTTAAAGAAGTACTTCTATTAATTTTGACAGTTAAATTTAATGGACAATACTATTTTAAGGATATAATAGTAATTTGTCTTATAAAGATTACTTGTTTGCTTGTTTTACTTGTGTATGCTATTGCCTTATCTCCACGACCAGCAAGTTAAGGGGATTGTGTCGGCGGGGTTCCTTGTTTGGATTTCGCTTTGGGAGACACTCCGCGCATGAACCTTAACGACGTTGGAAGTGGAGAGATGTGCATTTTTTTTTTCTTGTCTTCCTTTTTGTTGGTTAATGATGGGTTGGAAGGTAACCAAGAATCATGTAATTGAGTGATTATAAGGCTAAGTTGATGTGCGATATATGGGCACTGTGACAGTTTTTCCTCTGATCGATGTGGGGAAGACGAAGATATGAAGTCGGATAGAGACTTATGATTTTGCCTTAACAAGAAGGCCATTTAAAAGAGATGTATGTATATATATTGAGATAGAGCATTGGTGGCATTTTACAGAAAGTAAATGCCAGGTTAGTTAAAATTTTCAATCAATTGATAAGGTAGGACTTAGAAGTAGAAGTGTATAAGTAGGGTTACTACTTAGAGCCTTAGCGATCCCGATCATGTGTCCTATACCGTTACTTCTCGACGACCGACGATGCGAGGCAGTAGAGTAACGGGAGGATTCCTTGTTTGGATTTCGCTTCGGCGAGACGTCCCACGCATGAACCCGAGCAAATGTCGAAAGTTGGGAAAGGCCTTGGACACTAGGGATATAATTAGGATAATACTTATACGCCTAGATTAGGATAGATAGATTGACTTTAGGATATTTAGGACGTAATGCCCTTAAGGCATGTAGTATTGTTTTAGGAAGGTGGTAGGGAGTTGACCACAATAGGTTTGTGGGTTAACTCTAAGTGGGATTCGGCCCCAAGAACGAAGGAGTATAGGATCTTAAGTGATTCAAAATGATAGGCCATAGATGGTGGGGCCTTTTCCAGATAGAGCATTACGTCGGTAACCTATCTTTCGAGGAGTTGAAGTATAAGTTGATTTTTACTCCTGCACTCATGTGTTACGGTCGAAAGTTGATTTTAACGAACGAGTTTTTGCCAGGAACGAGAAGTACTAATACGGAGGCATGGACCCATCGTTTATGCGTCTCACAGACTTAGACTCTGTGAGAAGTATTATCCCCCTCTTGATTTAGAGTTCGAAGCGACAGTATTCGCCTTAAAGGAAAAGAGGCACTACTTCCTGGGCAGAAAACTAGTCTTTTCACGACCGACAAGTTGGAGTTCGTAAAGGACTATCAATTGGATATTCCCTTTTGATATAGAAATGCGAATGGGAGTAGTAACTTTGTTGGGATCGAATTTCGATAAAATAGTTCGGATCGTTTCTTATAAATATGGTGTAGTGTGTGTGTCCTGGTGTAGTCGGTGGAGTAATTCGCATGCTCTTTGGATGGAACCAGCGGACAATAGATATTCTTTGGGCTTAGAATGGTCCGAGGATATATCTTTGATGATTGGGCTCATTGAGCTGCATACTTTTAAGGGCTACGCCAACGCAAATAGAAGTTAGTAGTATTGGGGTGAACTATTATGTTTTAGCATAGTTATTCCCTAGCAAGGGTATAACGTGATTCGGGAAGAAAGGCTATTTGTGCCGAGATGTGTAGGTATCTCCTTCCGAAATAGAAAGGTAGGATCGATAGATCATGAGGGATGGTTTGGTTCTATGATTAAAGCACGGAGAATATACACAGAGATCAAATAGTGATGAACTGAGTCCGAGTCCAATATGGATGCCGTATTGCCAAGGGGTTTGCTAAGAATGATAGAACGATAGTTTAGTATAGTATACCTTTATATTGTTACACTGCGCCTGAATTTTGAGGACAAAATTCCCCTCTAGGGGGGGGGGGGGGGGGGGGGGGGGAGCATGTAACAACCCAGGTTTTTTGGGCGACTATTTTATATTATTTTGCCCAATAGGCCAATTTTATAAAATAGGAGAAGTTGGCATAAATATTATTTCCCGTGAGATTTAGGGATAATATTTACTATATTTTGATTATTTACCATCGGAAAAGGTAAATAGCATTATAATGTGTTGTGTTGAGTCATTATATGTAAAACGACAGTTATGACCTATATTTAAAGCTGGGTAAAATTAATGAAATAAAGTGAATATAGAACATAAAATTTGTTCACGCTATCCCGAATGCCAAAACAGGGGGTGCAGTTGTTTTTAGAATAGTCGAGATAGTCGAAATTAGTACCCAGTTGTAATTTTTTAGATTCGGGAGTTTTTAAAGGGTTATGACTCAATTATGTGGTTACGAGTCATTTTAATGGTGTATTAGTAATTAAAAGAGGGGAATTGTGTTTTATGACCCGTATAAGTCCCCCACCCCTTTTTCTTTCTTCATTTGTGAGAAAAGCCAAAGGAGATAGGGAGAGAAGAGAGAGTTGGGAGAAATGGAGAAAAAGGGAGAAAATGGAAGATTTGAGTCGGAATTCATCTCTACCGGAAGAGGATCAGAGACTACAACCTCGAGGCAAGTTTCTTACATGCTAGTATATGATTTTATGTGAATAAATTGTGTGGTTGTTAAGTAAATGGAAAATTTGGAGAAAATGCTAGGTTTTCTAAGATTTTGATGTTTTAACCTTGGATCTTGTTGTTGTTGTGATTTAAGTGATCACAAGGGTTTATTTTGGTGTATAATTGTAGGGGTTAGGTTGTGGAGTGATTAGAGTAAAGGAGTTGTGAGAATAAAGGGTGTAGATTTCGGATTTGGCTTTGAAGAAAAAGGAATTTTCGAGGACCTGATAGGCGCGGTCGACTGCGGTCCCAGGACCAGTCGACCGGTCATGCCAAAAAGAGCTTATTGCTTTCTTTGGTAGGCAAAATCTTTAAGGGGCGGTCGACCGCGATCCCCTGACCGGTCGACCGGTCCCCTGTTTCTAACTTTTATTTTTCCCTAGTTTCTTCTATCTTCTTTATTTTATGATAGGAGCTTAGGAACCTTCCTTTGGGGAGTAATGGGGAGTCCTAGGGGATTGTTTTAGGTAGAAGAATGTCCTAGGCTAGAATAGTATGATTGGGCTTACCCCGAGGACTAGTTTGTGTATGTTAATGCCTAAAATGAGATAGGAGATTAACCTAAAGATAAATTGGAGATAAAATGTTAATGTTGGGACTTTTGGGAGATACTCCTTGAGGGAGACTCACTTTGAGGGTTTATGAAATGCTAAAAACTCTTGGAGACTAGCTTGAGGTATGGCACTTCGGGTCTTAAATCATTAATAAAATATGACACTAAGAATAAGAAAAACATATGCTAATATGTGGTATTAAATGAATAAGTACAAATTATTTTGAGAACGTAAAATTTGGATGTTTTCGAAAGGAAAAGTAAGGTTTTCATAAATGTTAATTTATGATTACACACTTCCCTAAATCGCTATCATAAGGGAAGTTGCGTACGTGTGGTGAAGACCCCTGGCTAATGAATGCAGGGTGGATATAGTCCTTAGGCCATATGGGCATTTATATTACTGCGCTGGTTAGGAGATTATAGGTGTCGTCTTGACTTTCCCGCAGGCAATATTGCCGCTTCTCATCGTTGGTAGGTTCCCAGGTTGTCTTTTATAGATAGGCCCTGGAAGATGATAGCCATTTAGGGGCGCGTCCAGTGGGGAAACCCGGAGGGACGGTCTTAGATTATTAAAGCAATTCATGATAATGAATTGGCTTTAATTACATTTCCAGGATGGAAGAAGGGAAATGGGATATATGGTATAAAAGTATTTTTATGCTAATAAAAATGACTTTTGATTTACACTTCCAGGATGGAAGAAAGGAAGTGGGATTTTATGAAAAAGGTTAAAGCATTTTTATGTTAATAAAACTTGCTTTAAAAATGTATTCTTCCTGGATGGAAAAAAGGAAATAAAATTGGTAAAGATAGTTTTGAAATGTGATTGAATTGGTAAACATTTCATAAAATGACTTACCGAGTATATATATATTCCTATTAAAAGAAATAGGAATGGTGCTTGTAGAGTTATGAAATTGACTTGGTAAACATTTGATAAAATGTTGTACCATTTATATATATTCCTAAATAAAGAATTACGAATTCTGCTTTTAGATGGTGAATGAAATAAATTAAGTTTTCTTGAGTAGCTATAAATCATATGCACACACACATATGTATATATATATATATTGATTATGTGCTGAGGGTCTAATGGATCTCAACGATCAACCTTGCCTAAGTAGTAGTGTATAGGGGGGGTTCCTTGTTTGGATTTCGCTTTGCGAGACACCCCACGCACGAATAGGGCATAGTGTTGAAATTGGGGAGAAGTTAGCCCTTAGTACTTGGGTTAACTAGAGCATCTCATGATAGTGCGCTAGGTTGATTTTAGACTGAGAGGTGAGAAATATTATTGTAAATTGCGAGAGAATTACACACTTAACTGTCATGCATTTTAGTCACATGGGAATCATATCAAACCGGGCCCTGACCCATTTATATTTCTTTGTTTCTGCATATACTCTTTACCATACAGGTGCTCTACCGTGTGGACACCCGTATGTACATTTCCATTCCGGTTGTCAAGGAGCTACAGCACATTGCGTATGTTGTAGGTTATTTGTTTTAGGCGCCTTTATCTATTACACTCTAGTTATGTTGAGTTTAATTATTAGGGCGTGTTTCCCAAGTGTTGCACTCATTTATTATATTATAAATATTGAAATGTAATACTCGGTGTAATTATTTGTATTGGTCTGTTCACCGACAACTTATTCGGTGATTATTTATTTTATTGTCACTCCTTATTCTTTGATTTTTGACATCCACCGTTTTTACAAATGGGATTGTCTAAATGTTTTTTTTCTTTTACATTGACAGTCCGTTTTCTAAAATGATTGGTGGTTATCTCGTACTATTATTTTAATCGACAGTGATGTTGAGAATGGACCATCTATGATTCCTGTGATTATTAGAGTATTGGGCTGGCCACATATTATTTTAGTAGACTGGTTGTCACAGTTCCCACACTAACATCACTACAAAATGAAAATATCCCTACTAAAAAAGGTTTTTTTGTACATATAGGTCCTATACGGAGATATTATTACATAAGGTCAACTGACTTTTTAACCATCAAATAGGTCCCATTCCTAATTTTTTTGGATTTGTTTCACATCTTTACCATTTTGAAACCAACCATCCGTAACTTTTTGGGGGAAGTTACACAAGTGGATGAACATTTTTTCTTCTTATTTTTAATCTCCAAATGATCATAACTTTTGATTTACAAATCCATTTTTCGCAAAATTACTATTTTTTAAATCTTCTCACTGAGATCTATCAAACAAGATCCATGAAGTCCATAATATTTAAAAGAAGCAAAAAAAAATTACAAAGACTGTAAAATTAATCGTGTTCACCGGAAAATGAAACAATTTTATATCTGGGACATTTTCACAGACAATAACATTTACTGCGTTAATATTACACAGACAGTAAAATTTACTATGTTCACCGAAAAACGAAACAGTTTTATATCTGGGATATTATCACAGACAATATCACATACATAAAACTATTTGATTTTCTGGTGGGTGGGGTGGGTGCCTCTAGCACGGACCTTTAAAAATAAGAGAATATTGGGTAAATCGGTGTTTGAGGGAGTAAATGGGTTAAACTAAAAATAAGTGTTTTTTTAAAATAAATATGTATATATGTTGGGGACTATACCTTAATTGACCCATTTATTTAAACAATTTATTTTTATTATTGTTTAATCCTAATACCTAATGTGACAACTTGATTAATAAGCATTATTATATGTAAGTCTTATTTTGAGAGTTTTTTTCAATTAAGTCCTAGTGACTAGTCAACCGTTAATTAAGCCCTATTTTTAAATTTATGGTTTTTTTTACTAATATACCCCTATCCCTATAGTCCCTCTAAATTCAAAAACAGTAGTTATTTTTTTCTTTTTCAAACTTTAAATAACTACAAATTTTTATATACAATTTCAAAATTTACGAAATTTATATTTTTGAAAGCTAATAATCGACCCTTATAAAACAAACATGTATTCTTGGAAAATATTAAAAATATAAAGAGGACGTATTTTCTTCGTTTTTAGGTAAATAGTAAATATTAATGTCCGTGTAATATATGTAGAGTAAATGTTTGTGAAAATATCCCAGATATATAATTATTTCATTTTTCGATGAATACAGTAAATTTTATTGTCTGTGTAATATTAACACAATAAATACTATTGTCTGTGAAAATGTCTGGAATATAAACTGTTTCATTTTCTAGTGAACACGGTAAATTTTATAGTTTGTGTAATTTTTTTTTAAATATTATGGGTGTCGCAGATCTTGTTTGATAGATCTCGGTGAGAAGATTTTAAAAATAGTAATTTTGTGAAAAATGAATTTGTAAATCAAAAGTTATGGTCATTTGAAGATTAAAATTAGGAAGAAAAAAAGTTCAACCACTTATGTAACTTCACCCCAAGTTTCAAAAGGGTAGAATTGTAAAAAAAAATCAGAAAATTAGGAATATGACATATTTGATGGTTGAAAAGTCAATCAGAGTTAAGAAAAATCTCTTCATATATGACTTATATGTAAAAACCCATAATCGAGTTCACAACATTTTTTTCCTAATAGACTAATCGATAAAAACTTATATGTAAAAACTTATATGTAAACTTATAAGTTTTTATCATATAAACTTATATGTAAAAACCCATAATCTATTCATATATGGTTGAAAAATCTCTTCATTTGACTAATAGAGCTTATCACAACATTTTTTTCCTAATAGGTCATATTTGTACATATAGTGAATAATCACTACATGTTTACAAATATGAACTGTTGGAATACAAACCTTTTTTCATGGGACCTGATATAGTAAAAAAAATGTTAGGATCTATTGAACTATATAGTATTAGGGTCTTGATAACAGGTGCAATAAGGGCACACTCTTAGAATCCAAAAATTATAGAGACAGAGTCCGACATACAATTAATAGGGTACAAATACTCATGTGGAGCCTTCATATTTACTATTTTGAGGCTCAAAACATCTGTCTTAATGACACATGATATCATATTCCATAATATTAAACTAGACTAATCGATAAAAAAATCTTCATTTTAACTAATCTACATATGATAAATAGTCACCCAATAGGAAACAAACTTGCACGTGTGCTTGGCAGCGCCACAATCTCTACTTGAAATACAAAATAAGCCAATCTCCAACACATATAATAAAGAAGAGTGTAGGGACATTATTTTCAATGTCAGTTATCATTGAAGTTGAATAAAGAGGTAGGTCTTAGGGTGAGATATTTAGAGAGAGAGATTGAGGTTTTGAGAGAGTTTGAGGCTAAAAGGAGTCAACTCGAGAGGGTGAAAGTTGATTTGAGTGAGTAGTTGATTGCTTTAGATCGGGAAAAGAGTGATTTGACCAACACGGTGTCTAATCTAATGAGACGTGTATCCCAACTCGAGAGTGATCTTGAAGGTTCCCAGGAGGTCAAAGTCCCTTTAGATAACTCGTCTAAGAAAGTTCCAAAAAGGGTTCTCAATCCGATTTTGAGTAGTGGTGAGAGTTTAGGAATAAGTCACGACGGTGCGTCTATTTCCTAAGTTGCACCAGAGTTGGTTCCCTCTTTAGTGTTAGATTCATGCGGCTCTCAACCTAACCCACCTAGGTGTCCCGTACCTAATAGGAGAGTGCATAGGAGACATTTTGAGAAAGGTGTACCTAGGCTAGTCTATGTGTGCACACACAGTAAGAAGAGAAAACACCTTAGGGAGTTTTTTTTAAGTTGGACAACATGTCATGTTTTCCTACAACACGTTTTCACACACATGATGCTCGAGATGACTACGAGAGAGAGTTTGCACATATTAGGGAGCAGGTAAATTTTTTGGTCAAGACTTCACTTGACTTGATGGAAGTTTTTCATAGGATGTCACCACCTTTGGAAAACTCCTCCGCACCTAACGGTTGAGGTTTAGACTTGTTTGCTAGCATAGGATGATTTGCATGATGATATTTTATGCCTATTTCTAGTGTGTACCATGTTTGTATTTATCCTTTTCCATTTTTGATATATCTTTCAAAAACCCAAAAAGACTTTTGTTTTTGAAATTTTCTGGAAAAATACAAAAAGATTTTATTTTGATTAAATTTTTGAAAAAGACAAAAAGAGTTTTGTATTTTGTTTACACCTTTTATGAATGGAAATTTAGGATGACCGAGTCACAACATCATTCCATTTATCTATTTGACAATTTGACAGTGTTTTGAGACAATATATCATGTCATCCATTTGCTTTACAAGGTTTGGAGTCATTGAGATGTAATTAGTTGTTACATCCTACATGTTTGACTCATGATTTCCTTTATTGAACACATGCACGGATTTGTTTGACTATTGTTATTATCTATCACGTATTGGTCGAGTGTTTTCATCTCAATTATGTCTATACAACGAACCGAATGCGATAAATCTTGAAAAGAAAGTAGTGCATGTAAGAACCATTGCAGTGAGTTTGTGTGAATTTGAAAAAAAGGTAAAGGGCTATGATAGGTTCTCATTTATCCTTTGTGATTAAGCCACCATTTAAATCTGACCTAGAAAAAGTGTGGCATTGTAAAAAGTAGCCAATGTCCAAAGAGGTTTAAAACAACCCGAAATTTTTTAAAGGTAATAAAAAGATAAATATGCCAAAAGGGGCCATTTAGTTTAAATCGCTTCAAAAGAGAAAAAAACATTATTCTTTATTGAGGGAGTTTGGATGGATTATAAAATGGGTTTGCACGCCCTTTGAAAAATTCTCGAAATGATATTTAATAGTTTTGGACGTTATTGGTGTGAGAATCACTTAGGCTTTGATTTTTGGATATGATTCAGTCCATGTCATCTAAATTTATGTTCATTCAATAGGAGTACACATATTTATTGAAAACATATGCTTGATTATTACCTATTGAATTTGTTCACATCCATTCATTTCGTATTCATGATTTGGTCATTTTAGTGTAAATTCATGAAGTGATTTTTGTAATTTGTTTTTTGTTTGAAAAAATTGAAAAATAAAAAATAGTTTGTGGATACCTTTGAGTATATCCTTTTCATGAGCGTAGTTTGATTCATATTTTCTATTCATGTCGTGACACTCCATGTTTTGTTTGTTTATTCTTTTCCTTGTCTATTTCGGACAAATAAAAAGGGGGAGAACGAATTATGATTTTATGGGGGAGTTTCCAATATGGTGGAGATTTGATTATTGATTGATTTATTCTAATATCACTTCAAACTCAATGCATCATGAAGGTATTTTGTTTCTTGTCTCATGTGTGTAGGTACAATTGAAGACTATTATTGCACACCTTGATGATGACAAATAATTTTTGAGATGAAGATTTTTGAAGAAAGGATTTTAAGGCTTGCATCTTTAGTACCTTCTCTCTTTTGGGTTCATGGGAGGGTATTAGATTTGTATAGGATGTTCATTACACCAAAACAAGTCAATTGTAATGGGCAAAAAACTGTTGTAAAAAATATTTATAACGGATTAAATCCGTTAGAAAATTGGCATTATTTATTTTAATAACGAAATTTGTAACGGATAGAATCCGTTAGAAATTTTATATTTGTGACAGACTAAAACCGTTACAATTTATTTTGTAATGGATTTGGCATTAGTACAACATCCCATATATTAGTAACGTATTTACTAAATTGTAATGGTTTCTACCCGTTTCAAATATATAATTTTTAACCGATAAAAACCGTTACAAAATACATTGTAACGAGTTGGATGTGTCATATATTTGTAAAGGATGTTTTTATTTGTAACGGTTAAATTGAGTTACTAATATTATTATATTTTAAAAAAATATTAATTTCTCATCAAACAAATATAAATACACTAGTAATAAATCGTTCTCAGCCAATGGTAATGCAGAACCAATGCCCTCAAATTTCACTCAAACATAACTCAAAAACACACGTGACAAAATCAATGACACTACATTTCAGTGATATTAATATGATCTAAAATTATATTTCATTCATTACCATTAATATTCCCAAACACAAAAAGCACAAGATAAACCATCTAACTTTTAACAATAAACTTGAAACGAAGTCTAACATCATTAAAATTCTAAGCATATTATTCTCCCAAAACTACTCCTCATGACAATCCTTGAAAATGAGACTTCATTCTCCCAAAAGTAATCTTCATATTTCCAAACAAGAACCTATTGAACAAACACAATCTTAGTAAATGTGTAAGCATAAATTACTAAATACCATAAAACGCTAGTACATTTACATTCCATTCGAACGCATGTAATTTTGTTTGACAATAATTGATACACAACAAATGACCAAAACCATTGAGGACACGATAATTACATTGGTATCGCTTGATGTATTTGCACCTATTTTAAGGTAGTCGGGTTGGTTTTTTCAGTGTTCGCCGCCCAGTGCCCATTTTTAACCCCCCAAAAGAAGCATATACCAGTCAATTAGGCCAACTAAGAGTCCAATGAGGACACGATTAGTATAGACAAGTTGCTTTGGTTTCACTTGATGTGTTTGAATAGTTAAACATGGTGTAAATAGCGCAACATATAAAAAGAGAGCAAGTTCACAACTACCAATGGTCGGGCTCTAATTTTAATTGATAGGGGTCACTTGAACAATCATTCAAGTGTTATTACATTTATTAGATGATAACCACGGAATTTTACTTACCAATTTAAAAACATAAACGAAATTTAGATTTGAGAAGAAAAAAATCTTGAATATATGAACTCAACTATGCTATGTTACCTATAAAATGAAGATGACCGATAAGTCTAGTTTGTATAAAGCCCTACAAATTAAAGTGCAAATAGGACTGCCTACTTGGGTGTAAAATAGAATAAGATTTCAAAAATCACCTTGTGATCACATACTGGATCAGTTTGCAATACATTATCATCACTAATCTAAATAAAACATGCATGCTTTAAAATATTTTATTCCCATTTAGCTACTGCCGATGTAACATGTCGACATTCCATATCTCATCAATAAAAGTCATAATTAGTGAACATATCATATCTAATGAGGCCCTGTTTTAGGAAAACAAAAATTGATTAGAATCTTTGGTTTCTCAAAAATTTGGTAACCATCAAACACATTGCTTGGTGTGAAAGGGTAAAGAAAACTCAACAAATTGAAGTTCAAAGAACAGATGATGTATTTTAACTTAAAGGTTTTCTTCATTCATTTGTGCATTTTCAAGAAACGGTTACGTGTATTGAGCAACAGAAAGTTAAGAGTGTTCAATAACCCCTATAAGATTTAATGAAGTACTTTTGGTCTTTATCCATTCGATTATTCTCACTTACTCTCAAATACATTATCTGTTGCAAGTCCCCAGATGCACCGATAGTAATTTCAGGTTCGCAAAAAACTATTTCCTCAGCTGCTCGACCTCCAAGACCTCCTACTATTCTGGAAAATAGTTGTTGCTTAGTAATAAGATCTGGGCTGGGTCATGCCCTGTTGTCAATCTCCTGGAAAATCCTAGTACACTCATTATTCTCCCGTATGTAGTCACTTTTAATTTTCTCTCCTAAGATATATAATATGTACGGATTAAGAAAGTATTATGAAATTTAGTGATTGTGAAGTATTTATGAATTGATTTTTATGCAATGCCATAAAGACTTTGAATATGTTCCATTTTGAGTGATAAGAAATCCCCTTCCTCAACGCATTCTTTTCAAAAACCTTTTTCCTCAGTGATTATACTTTCCTTGCAGAGCAGTCATGGTCCTAATGACATTGACACCGTAGTTCTCCAATAATGTCCGGGCAATTGCCTCAAATGCTATTGCATCAGCATCATGAGGCCACGTTATTCAAAAAAAAAAAAAGAACTAGAAATCAAAAAGTGACTAGTGTCTTCATATAGTCAAATTCAACAGGTACATAAAAGTCATTTTGTACAAGTGAAAAATAGAAATTCACCTTTTCAATGCCTTTTATAGATGAACTATTATGTTTCACCATTGCAGACACAATTAAATCCATATCACCACCACCACGAACAAGTTTTGGATTCTTAATGATGTTTTTAACCACATACATATCATCCTGTCAACAAAGAAAGTGATTTAGATCCCATATTTAAGATTTACAAGGAACTTCTGAGTAAGGGATTTCACAAGACACACTAATGGCACATACCTTTCTGAACTATTAATTTTTCAAAAAATGAATTATATCACTTGCAATTCCCCGTCTTTAAAAAGGGTTTACGCAATGCATATGTCAAACTTTGCAAAAGTTCATAGGTTAGTTGGGAATTTGCAATCAGAGCGGTAATTTAGAGGGTTGTTCCATTTTACTCTTCTGAGTAATTAATTGCATCAACAACTTACCTGCAAATTCCGTTCCAGTTCATTTAGAAGATCCTTACTAGAACCTCATAAAAGAACAGTGAATGCTTTAGGATCACTACACTCGATAATATACGCAAAAAACCCATCTCTAATTTTCTTGACTTCAAAAAGTACAGCCCTAGTTCCTACATCTGATTCTTGAAGTTCATCAAGTCTGTTTACGGTGACGACCCCACACGCCTTAGCCATTCTATTATTTTCTGTTTTCCTTAATCTCCTGATTGCACTGACCCCAGTTTTATTGAAGTAATGGCACGCCAGGTCACAAATGAGACTGTATAATGACTATCAATGAGAACGGGTAGTTAGTTGATTCCTGATCTGATGATACTAACAACTTTTCAGATAGAGAAATGTGAATCAATAAAGATGTGAACATAAAAGATATTTTAAGTCTCCTTAACAATAGGTTCATTATGACTACAGAAATAAATATAGAGAAGATATTTGCTACAATTAAATCCCCAAATTGGCCAGTAAATTTTGTGCCTATTCAACTCTTTACTAATCCCAACATTGTGACACATGCCAAACCAAATTTGGCATCATACCCCATAAAAGTTAGAAAAGAAAAAACAAGAAACCAATCACGAGTATAATCACCAGTCACAATCATGTTATCAACATATAACAGAAGATGAATATGACCACAACTGACGTGAAATGAAAAAATAATGCAGAATCGTGATCAGTGAAGTTGAAAAATAAGAGAGCCTAATCGCTTGAGGATCCTCTTTAAGACCATAAAGGCACACATCCATATACTTATGGGTAACACCAGGAGTATTAAACATTTTTTGTAAGACTCCCTTTCAAAAAAGCATTTTTAACATCTAGTTGCAAAAGATTCCATTGATAAACAACAATTTTGGTATGGACACAAGTCATCTTTGTAACATGAGAAAAAGTCTCCTCATAATCAATGCCAAACTCTTGTGTAAAACCTTGGGCAGCCAAATGAGTTTTATACCGCTCTACCGAAGCCTCTGACTTCTTGTTAATTTTGTAAACACA
Organism: Sambucus nigra; assembly: GCA_949130495.1. NCBI lineage: Eukaryota > Viridiplantae > Streptophyta > Magnoliopsida > Dipsacales > Adoxaceae > Sambucus > Sambucus nigra. Next base: position 72,483,580 of record OX422224.1, read on the forward strand.
TTTACTACTAAGTGGCTGACTGAATTTGTTTATATGGAAAAAGAGGCAGCAAATCCCACGTGTCAATCTTTTACAGAGTATAAAGTTCTTAATTCATAGCTTATTTCTAAAGAGAGTCGATATAAGCCCCAATATTACAGGTTAGTTTAGAGAGGGAATGCACAATGACTAAAAAGGAAGAAAAAGCATTAGGGTATTAAGTAGTAGTAAAATAACAAGATGACAAGGAGTCTTATAAATACTTTGAGAATGGTGAACCCGAGGCCGAGGAGCAAAGATCCACATTGTCAGAAGATGAAAAAGGCTCTTCCGATGAAGGTGGAGTAGTTTGGTTGCTGCAGAATCCACTCTATTTTTGCGAAAGTGTGAATTGTCGGTAGGGGAGCAATAGAGGAAGATATAATATAAGAAGGTAATGCACCAACATCACTAGATAACGTATCACTATAAATCAAGTTGAACTTAGTAACTAGTACTCGAATATAGAAGAAAGGAATGCACTTAAGATACACATGCCAAGATATATATATATATATATATATATATATATATATAACTTTTGGGTACTAGGATCCTAACACCTGTAACCCTTTTGCATACAATCCAATTTCTCAAAATGGGAAATTCCAAAGTGCCCATTCTAATCGGATACAAATACAATGAATATATAAACTTTCATACAGAGACGCGTGTGCCAGTGAACAAAACTCGAGCAAACCCAAATTTGTAAAGAAAAAAATATACGCACATTAATTCATAAATATGCATATAGACACAGTTAACTTTGGGGTAAGGGTGGAGAGAGAGAGCCACATAAGAGCCTAAGAACATATAGATAGGACATTCAACCTAAAAGAAAGAGGTCTTTTAATACTACTAGGACTATACTATATACAAAAGGACTATTAATTCTACCAGGACTTATATTAACTTGTCGATACTAGAGTTGAAGTTTAGTAAGCCAAACCCAATTTGTAAAGAATAAATACAGGAGTACCTGACTTTCATCGTCTCATTATCGTTCATCAATCTAATTAAGGATATGAATAACATCATTCTCGGTTTAACTTCTTTACAGAGCAAAGAATAGCAAGACTTCACTTGCACTAATCCATCAAGCAAGATGCCCCATTCTCTCTTATTCCAATTGCAAGATTTGCAAACATATATATTCCCTTATCTTATTCCTGAAACCTAAATCCAAAATATGGTCACACACACACACACACACACACATAATTTTATCAAATTCATTTCCAAAACAATGGCACACAAACATACACACAGACACAATTCTGTCTAATATCATTCTAAAATAACATCACAAACACGGACACAATTCAATATAATATAATTCCAAAAATAAGGTCACACACACAATCACTAACACACACAATTGTATATAATATGATTCTAAAATAAGGTCACATACACATAGTTCTCTCAAATTCATTTCCAAAACATTGACAACACACACACACACACACACACACACAATTCTATCTAATATAATTCCAAAACAGGGTCACAAACACACATAATTTTATAAAATTGCTTTCCAAAACTAGGTCAAGGAAACAACACACACACAATTATATCTAATATATTACCAACACAATGTCAAAAACACGTACTTACACACACATACAAGTCCAGTACATATATTAATTTCAAGTCTTAGGTATACACTAAACGAGTAAGAAACATAGAATCTTAAACCAAATTATATAGACATGTAAACTCTAGATATACATCAAATAAATGAATTAGATTTAATAGGACGACTCAAACATAACCTATTGTTGATATTCACATATCAAGTGACTAGTTTTTTTTTCTAACTTTCAACACAAATCCATTTTGATTGTTAGTAGTAACAAAACAAAAGCATAGAGTGAAAAATCATAACACAAACACTATATTTAGTGACATTGTAATTTATGTTGAGACTGTTGCTAGACAAGCAAAGGAAAAACAACACACTCTTCTTAAATAATAAACATATGTCTAATATTGTATAGTAAACCACATGTTGATATTGAGAGGAAACATTAGTAAAACTTTAAAACAAAGAAGATAAATTAAAGTGGAATAAAGATAAAGAATCTCCAACCAAATGGTGGAGATTTAATAGTTCTCACCTGAGAAGAAGAGTTCAAGAGTTATTTTTATTTTAGATCTGCTAGATTGTGACTTGAGAGTGTTGATAACTTGAACTTTTCATCTCCCCGGCAATGGCGCCATTTGATAACTAAAACTTTTTGCGTGTGTCATTGTTGAAAGCCAAGTTAGTCAAAATCCTCAAATACCTGCAAAATAAAACATTCTCAAGTGTAGAGGTAAGTAAGGGTATCAATCCACTTCCTATGAGTAAGCTAGAGACAAATTCAATTGTAATTCACTTTTTATTTTCTTTTTGTGCTTTTTCACTTTTTCTAATTTTTTTTTAGCTTTTTCAATATTGAAACAATAGGGTGAGGTGATGATTTAAACTAAACTAAACTAAATTGAAAATAACTACTAGAAAGTGACTAAAATGAAAAATAAAGTCTAACACTAAAATAAGAGATAAAGTGAGTTAAATAATTGTGAGAACAATCAAGGAGTGGGATTACACCACAAATTTTAGTTATTCTAATTAATTAATTTAATTATTTTAATTCTCCCAAATTAATATTAAAACTACAAATCAACTCTCGTTGCAAATGTAATTTTAATAATAACATGTTAAAATATTAAGTTTAACACCCTACAACTCTAGAAAAATAGATCTACACTCCTTTTAATTAATCACCCGCTAGGATCGATCAATTAAAATTTATGTAAATCTTAGAAAATAAATTTAGAGTCGAAATTCAAATTATAATACCCCACTTAAGAAACTCCAATCTCTAGTTCGAATCTTAAATGGGTATTATAACTAGAAGTTTAATTTTCTCTCAAAAATCATTTACCCTCTCTCGAGGAGTAAATCTAAGGGTGAGGGATCAAAATTAACATTCAAAGGGACTTTTCAAGTAATTAAACTAATTAAAATAAAATAACATCAAATAAGGGTTTCGCCCCACCCCTTGAAGAGGATTTATCCTAACATGGTATCAAACATAGTAAACAAATATTCAATAGGAAATAGATATAAAAGATTAGAGGGAAGAATAATCAAACCAATCTTCTTGAATTCAATAAACTTCAATCCTTGAATGAGAAGCATACAACCCTTCAATTGAGAATCTAATTAATTTGAAAATAAATGAACACTCAATTAAATCTCAATCAATATTTAACCTCACAAATATATAAAAAAGAATAAAACAAAACTATTTACAAATGGTGTTTGATGATGCCAAAATCTAGCACCACCGGATAAGTGATGATGAGCTCAAACAATAGTAACCATGGCAGCCATAGAGATGTAAGTGTATAAGTGTGTAGAAGGAGATGAGTATAAGAGGAATAAGACAATGATGTATAGTGGTTCAGCCAATTAGGCCTACATTCACTGTGAGTGTGTGATCCACTAAGTATGGGCACTAATAGCCTTGGATACAATGCACATAAGCTCATTTTCTCTCTCTATTGTGTGCACAAGCAGAGTTTTTTCTAGGGTTAAAATTATCGATCGATCTCCCCTGTAGGGTTGTAGGTGACAAGTATATATAGGTCTTGGGGGGTGTAGTGTACCCCCCAAGTATGCATGGTGCATGTGAATGATGATCTAGCTAATCCCCTGTTGACACCTGTAGATGCCAAATGATGACATAATATTCCCTCACGTGAGGGTGTGATTTTGTTATAACGGTCTCCCATGTGCCATGTGAGCCTCACGCGCACTGTTCCACGCATCTCCCAAACCACGCGCTGTGATGATGTCACCCTCGGCCTTTGATATGAGGCCGAGGGAAAAGTTCCTTTTGGCAATGAGGATAGCCTAATTTGGGCCTCGTACTGTCGTACCCTCGGGGGGTCATCCGGAGACTGATGAAGGGTCGGTCCCCCGAGGGGTCGTCCGGAGCCTGATGAAGGGTCGGCCCCTTGAGGGGTCATCTTGGCCTTATGAGGCGCAGGGCGCCCTCGGCATGGCCGAGGGTATATACGGGTATATCAATCACCCCCAGCCCTTAGCCCTAGATGATGCTGAGATGGTTGAGGGATAATGTTGCTTTTGAGACTAAGTGTATGTTCTGTTTGATGAGTGACACCTGTCAAGATGATGTGACAGCTGTCAAATTTTTATCCAATGTCGTTTCAATTTTCAAGGCGCGGCGTCTGCATGCTGCTTGGGGCTTTGTGCCCTAATGATGTCCTTCTCGTGGGCTGTGCTTTGGCTTGGGTAATGGGCCCACTCATTACTAAGGTATCTAAGCAATTTTTAAAGCCATTCATTCTCTTCTTCTTCTTCTTCTTCGCGCCCAAGCTCTCTCTCTCTCTAGATTTCCAACAGACAAACCTCCATTCCTTCAAATTTTAACATTTCAAGTTTGGCAGTCTCGCTCTTCCCTCTCACGTAATCCCTCTTCCCTAGCATCCTCTTTTCCTTCATTTCTTGCTTGCTTTCTTGTTCTAGGCTTGTAGGGTAGGATATTCCTTAGGGTGTTTCATAACTTTTCCGGCGTCTTTTCCGGCGACTGGTTCTTGAGTGTTCTTGATTAAAACACTTGGTTTCTTTTGTTTCAATCCAAAAGTCCAGTTTGGTCAATTGCAAACTTGTTTGTAGTTAGCTTAGAAATTCATCCAAGTGTAGGGTCTCCCCCTTAATGATTAGGAGGCTTTACAGTTTAGCCGAGGAGTTCCCATCCTTAAGAGATAAGCTCTTCGTAGAGATTAGTCGAATAGAGGAAGAGGAGGGGAGGAGACGAGGGGCCGACCCTAATTGGGTATGACCCTCCCATTCCTCTTTCCATAATAAGTCCCTCTGAGTCTTGTGGGTCATCTTACCGTCCAGCCGAGAGTTATTCGAGTGAGACGGATGAGAGAGCGTCGTCACCAATTCGCGCTGGACCTTCTGGGAGAGGAGAGGCGTCTGACCTAAGCCCAGGCCGACAGGCCGAGGGTATGGTTACTTCTGAGGCTATCCCTGTGTCAACTCTATCTCCACATGCCTTCCAGATGGCTTTTCTCTTAGGGCCTCGAACATCTGATGAGGCCGAGGCCGAGGGTGAGGGGACTGAGGATGATGAGGACACAGATGACCAGTTGACACCTCTCACGCCTCGTCATATATTTCCTCGGTCAGGGATCGTGACCTCCTTCTGTGGAGGCATGCATATGGTGTTCCTTCTGCCATATTTATGAGGGTTCCCTCTGAAGACAAGGGGGTCTTTGAGGGTGAAGAATGAGAGATAGCGGTATACGAACAGATGATAAAAGTAGGTGTCAGACTCCGTTTTCATCCTACTGTCGTAGATATTTTATCAGCCCTTGGCGTTTCCCCCTCTCAACTTCCACCCAAATCTTGGAGGACGATCCTTGGTTATGTCTCCTTATGGAAAAACGCTTTCACTGATGAGCCCTCGGCCGACGTATTCTTGGCCTATTATAATATCACCTCCTCGTCCAAACAGCCTGGGTATTATCACCTGGGAGCGAGGAGGTCTGACAAAAAACATCTCCACATGGCACAAACCTCCAACCACGATTGGAAGAAGAGATTCTTCTTTATCTCCGGAGAATGGAAGTTTTCTAATGAGTCACAACTTGTAGCTGACGGCCCGAGGGTCCCCAGAAGATGGTCTAACCCTTTAATTAAGGCTAGGTCAGACCCCAGACTTAGTCTGGAAGAGAAAGATATAGTTGACTAACCTGAGAGGACGAGGGAGATGGAGTGAACTTCCAAAGTTTGAAGATCTGATGACCCCTCGGTTCCTCAAGGAAGCTGGTCTGAGGGTAGGCCCCCTGACAGAACTATGTGAGTTATATTATTTTTTCCATTCTTTACTTTTTTCAAGTGTTTCATCATTGCCTTTGCATTTTTCTAACGTGTCGTCCTCCTTTCAGGTCGTCCTACTGGTATATCAGACTATCTCTGGGAAATGACTGCTCCCAGTTTATTGTCAGGCTTGGCCAAGAAGAAAGGCAAGGAGCCTCAGCAAGCTTTGAGGAAGACGCAGACCACAGGGCCGACACTTGTTGAGCCGACCATCGACAGACGGAAGAGAAAAGAGCCCGAGGTCATCGTAGACCCTCGGCCAGGATCACGGACGAGGGCAAGGGTTGAGGCGTCTGAGGGAACTGCCTCTTCTTCTAGCATGGGGGCCTACTGGTCCCAAAACTTGTCACTTCTGATTGCCGAGCCATCATCACTTATCGCAAACTTGAGGGAGGCTAAGGCGTAAATGTTTTCCGCTCCCTCGGCTGCCAACTTTGAATTATTGTCTAAGATGCCTCCGGCGAAGGTGTATGACTACGGTCTGCACTCCTTGTCTTAGGTACTTGTCTTGATCCATTCCCTTAACTTTATTCTTTCACCAAATATTTCGTCGACTTCTTAACAAGTTCTTTTTCTTATGCAGTCTGTTTGTGCTTTTACCTCGGCCACCAAGTGGATGGCGGAGAATCAGGAGAAATTTCATGAGGCCGAGAGGGCCATACAACACGAGACCGATCTGCAGACCGACTTAGAGACTGCAAGGGCTGAGCTAGAGAGTGCTAGAACTGAACATGCAAGGATTCTGGATGACCTTACGAGGCAGCACGATGAAGACCTGAAGGCCAAAGACTTGCTCATTAAGGAGAAAGGTGAATCCTTAACCAACCTAGGGATTCAGGACAAGGCCGATATTGAGGCGGCGGTCAAGAAGGCTGAGGTCGATGCTGTGGAGGCCTACAAACTCTTGGACGAGTTTCAAGCCTTCGTCCTTGAATACTTGGAGAGGGGAATTAGGACAGCCTGTCGGTGGGTCGCCTTAAAGTTCGCTGATGCAGTGTCATCCGTCCGCCCTGCTGTAGAGGCGGTCCAACTGGATGACCCCTTGATTGACGAGGTTCTAACCCAGGTGGAATCTCAGGTGCACGTCGAGGGTGTCGGCACATCTGAAGACCATCCAATCGTGGTCATTGAGGAGACCTCTCTTATTGATGTTGAGGCCCTGCCCTCTGATGTCGCTCCATAGGGTGGCTGTTTGTATCCTATACCCTCTTGATGTAATTAATATTTTTGTACTCTACTTTGTAGAACACTTTGTAATATTTCATGTATATCATCATCTCTCTTTTTGTCTTCCATATTAATCTTCTGTATGATTTGCATTGTGAATTTTTTATATTATCACTAACCCCTCCCTCGTCTTTCTTGAGGACCATGGTGGGGCCGTCCCCTCTATGGGACCTCATTATAGCTGAGGGTTATAATCACCAAATTAATGGTTTTAAACAAAGTTTTCCCTCATTTTTCTTGAGGGCAATGGTGGGGTCGTCCCCTCCATGGGACCTCATTATAGCCACGGGTTATAATCACCAAATTAATGGCTTTAAACAAAGTTTCCCCTCGTCTTTCTTGAGGACCATGGTGGGGTCATCCCCTCCATGGGACCTCAATATAACCGAGGGTTATAATCACCAAATTAATGGTTTTAAACAAAGTTTTCCCTCGTCTTTCTTGAGGTCCATGGTGGGGTCGTCCCCTCCATGGGACCTCATTATAGCTGAGGGTTATAATCACCAAATTAATGGTTTTAAACAATGTTTTCCCTCGTATTTCTTGAGGACCATGGTGGGGTCGTCCCCTCCATGGAACCTCATTATAGACGAGGGTTATAATCACCAAATTAATGCTTTTAAACAAAGTTTTCCCTCGTCTTTCTTGAGTACCATGGTGGGGTCATCCCCTCCATGGAACCTCATTATAGCCGAGGGTTATAATAACCAAATTAATGGTTTTAAACAAAGTTTTCCCTTGTCTTTCTTGAGGACCATGGTGGGGTCGTCCCCTCCATGGAACCTCATTCTAGCCGAGGGTTATAACCACCAAATTAATGGTTTTAAACAAAGTTTCCCTCGTCTTTCTTGAGGGCCATGGTGGGGTCGTTCCCCTCCATGGAACCTCATTATAGCCGAGGGTTATAATTACCAAATTAATGGTTTTAAACAAAGTTTATGCCCGTCTTTCTTGAGGACCATGGTGGGGTCGTCCCCTCCATGGGACCTCATTATAGCCGAGGGTTATAATCACCAAATTAATGGTTTTAAACAAAGTTTTCCCCCGTGTTTCTTGAGGACCATGGTGGGGTCATCCCCTCTATGGGACCTCATTATAGCCGAGGGTCGTCCTTAGAAGATGTTTCCATGCGTAGTAGAACTGACAAATAAAAGATGAGAAGAAACAGTGATATTTGTCATTAATTTATCAAGTGTTCTATCGAAGCAACACCTCTTACAACTGTCGTTCGATAAGACTTTACAAAACTACTGATAGTATTTCTTCAAACGATCTGCATTCCAAGGGTTGGAAAAGGGTTCCCCCTCTAGGTTTTCTAGTCTATAGGTCCCAGGGACGACTTCATCGATGACCCTATATGGGCCATGCCAATTAGGATGGAGGTTGTTGGGCTTCTACTAAGTCTTTTTGAGGACCAAGTCCCCTACTGCAATTGGTCTCTGTTTCACCCTCTGATTGTAAAACCGTGCGGTCCTCTGCTGGTAGGCGGCCTGCCTTATCTCGGCATCTTCCCTCCTTTCCTCAATTAGGTCTAGGTCGAGTCTTCTCTCTTCTGTATTTCTCTGGGGGGTCATACATTTGGACCCTATGAGTAGGAAACCCAATATCGATGGGGATGACGGCTTCTGAGATATAATCTAGCATGAATGGGGTCTCTCCGGTAGAGGTCCTCACTGTCGTCCTGTATGCCCACAGCACGGCATATAACTCCTCGACCCATCTTCCTTTTGCCTCCTCAAGCCTCTTCTTGATTCCATCTATGATTGTCCTATTTGTAACTTATGTTTTCCCATTGGCCTGAGGTCGGCCCGGGGTAGAGAAGAATTGTTTGATACTCACCCTTTCATAATACTTCTGTAGAGAGGTATTCCTGAACTGAGTCCCGTTATCCGAGATGAGGGTATTGGGGAGACCATATCTACATATAACATTTTTCCAGATGAACTGGAAGGTCTTCTGCTCTGTAATCGTGACCATCGGTTCGACCTCCACCCATTTTGAGAAATAGTCAATTGCTACGATGAGGAACCGATAGTTATTGACTGCTCTTGGTAAGGGTCCTACGAGGTCGATCCCCCAAACTACAAATGGCCATGGGGACGTAATGGAGGTAAGAGACTGATGGGGTTGGTGAGGGATGGTGGAAAATCTCTGGCATTTATCGCACTTTTTTACATATGCCGCGGCGTCTTTCCCCAAGGTCGGCCACCAGTACCCTTGGGTGATCACCCTCTTCGCTAAGGATTTGCCCCCAATGTGGCTTGAGCACGATCCTTCGTGCACATCTTGCAAAATGGATGGGACCTCAGATGGGTGCACACACCTAAGTAAGGGGAGTAAAAATCCCTTTTTGTATAAGGTGGCCCCATTGACAGTGAACTTTCCAGCCCTGTATCTCAACTTATTCCTTTCTTGCCTTGCTTCTGGCATCTCCCACTCTTTAATGTATCTAATCATAGGGTCCATCCATGAAGATTCCTGAGAAACATTTAGGCAATTACTAAGTGTTCCCTCAGCGTCTTCAATAGTTGGCCGAAGCAAAATTTCCACTGGGACCGTCCTCCTGATGTCTGTCCTAGTTGCCGAGGCCAACCTAGCAAGGGCGTCATCTCGACCATTATCGAGCCTAGGTATCCTCTTTAACCTTACTTCTCTGAATCCCTTCAGTAATGACCTCACCTTCTCAAGGTACCTAGCCATCCTCTCATCCTTGGCCTCGTAGGCTCCTAGTATCTGATTCACTACTAGCCTCGAATCACTATGAACAAAAATTTGGCCGACACTAAGAGATCTGGCCAAGGAGAGGCCGGCTATCAAGGCCTCAAATTTGGCCTTGTTTTTGGAGGCCTTAAATTTGAACCCCGGGGCGTACTCAATGTCTGTTCCGTTAGGTGCTGATACTATTAATCTAGCTCCACTCCCTCTTTCGCAAGAGGACCCGTCGACGAAGAGACTCCACACGGTATGTGCTTCTGAGAAACTTCCCTCAGTGACTGACCCCTGTCTAAAGAGATATCTTCCCTCTTCATTTTTAGCCACTTTCCTTCTAGCAGTGCTTGTCTCAGCCTTATCTGCAGGTGTGTCGGTGAGCTCACCTTGTCGGGTATCTATCTTCCCGAGGCTCTCACCCTCGGCTTCATCATCTTCCCAAGTAATCTCGGCCATGAAGTCTGCCAATGCTTTCCCCTTAATGGCCGTCCTCGGCTGATACACTATGTCAAACTCCCCCAGCTCTATATCTCAGGCCATTAACCTCCCTGATTTTTAAGGCTTGTGCAAAACCTGCCTAAGGGGAGAGTCAGTGAGGATGACCATTGTATGGGATTAGAAGTATGTCTTCATCTTTCTCGATGCATGGATCAAGGTATATGCCAACTTTTCCATCCTTAGATATCTTTGCTCTGCCCCCTGTAGTGCCTTGCTATTAAAATACACAGGCTTCTGTACTTCATCTTCTTCTCTCACAATGGCTGCACTGATGGATGACTCTGAGACGGTGAGGTACACATAAAGTCGTTCACCCTGCATGGGCCGTGACAACAGCAAGGGAGACCCCAGGTATGATTTTAACTCCTTGAAGGCCTCATCACACTCTTCACTCCATTCGAAGGCTTTCCTGAGAATTTTGAAGAATGGTAGACACATGTCTGTGGCCCTAGACATGAAACTGTTCAAGGAAGCAACTCTCCCTGTGAGTCTCTGAACGTCTTTAATGGACTTGGGGGTCTTCATGTCAACAAGGGCCTTTATCTTTTCAGGATTGGCCTCGATGCCTCTTTGGTTGATAATGAACCCCAAGAACTTCCCTGCTCCGACCCCGAAGACACACTTGGTCGGTTTAATCTTCATCTGGTATTTGTCCATCGTATTAAAGGTCCTCTCCAGGTCTGCCAAATGATTCTCTGCCTTCAAACTCTTAGTCAGCAAGTCATCTACATAGACTTCTCAATTTGGTCTTCGAACATTTTATTTACGAAGTGTTGGTACGTTGCCCCCGCATTTTTTAGGCCAAAGGGCATGACCCTATAACAGAATGTCCCCTTGTCAGTAATGAAGGCTGTCTTCTCCGAGTCTTCAGGGTTCATGAAGATCTGGTTGTACCCTGAATAGGCATCCATGAATCTCATGAGCTCATGTCCTGCGGTAGCGTCTACCATCTGGTCAATGCGGGGGAGAGGGAAGTTGTCTTTGGGACAGTGCTTGTTGAGGTCGGTGAAGTCCACACACATTCTCCACTTCTCGTTGGCCTTTGGGACAATGACTACATTGGACAACCATTCAGGGTAGATGACCTCTCTAATAAACTCAGCATCTTCTAGCTTATTGACCTTGTTTCTAATGACCTCATACTATTCTCTAGAGTAGATTCTCCTCTTCTGTTTTATCATCTTTGCTCCCTCTACCACATTAAGCTTGTGACACATGATTTCAGGGGCGATCCCTGGCATATCTACATGACTCCACGCAAAGACGCTTTATCTTCTCCTCAACAGTTTAATGAGGTCTTCCTTGATATTGGGCTTCAGAGACTTTCCGACTTGGACGGTTTTTTCCGGGTCATCCTCATCGAGGATGATGGATTCTACCTCTTCCGCGGCCTCTCCTTTCTTAAGCTTCGTCTCATTCCTGGGGTCTAGGGTATCAATATTGTAAGTGGTTGTAGCCCTCTTGTGTGCCTGTCTTTCTTCAGCGGAGTTGTAGTAACATTCTCACACTGTCGTCTAGTCTCCCTGAACTTCCCCCACCCCGTAAGGGGTAGGAAATTTAATCATTTGATGGACCGTAGATGGAACAGCTTCAAACCCCTTGAGGGCCACACGCCCCAGTATGATTTTGTAGGCCGAAAACACATGCTCATCCATCATAAAGAAACTGACCTTCTTGGTAAGCCATCTCGGCCACACGTCCCTCATCCTAACATCGGCCTCATACACTCCAAGGGGATGAACTTTTTCCCACTGAACCCAATCAATGGATGATGGTATGGGACGAGTCTAGCACGGCTGAGACCTAAGGCTTTGAAGCACGGCCAAAACATTACATCTGCAGAACTGCCCCCGTCGACCAATATCCTCGGCACCTCACACACGTGCACCCTAGTTGTGATGACGAGTGGGTCGTCGTGTGGGGCTAGGAGGCCTTTAAAGTCCATTCTCGAGAATCCCACTATCAGAGTGTCCATATCAACCTTCTTCCTCTTTTTTGACTTGACCTCTAGAGAGGTTGAGTGTACCGTCTTCGTCACTGCCTTGGCCTCAGCCACATGGGCCTTCCTGTCAGCGACCTCTCACCCTCCTCCTGCTAGACCCCCTGAGATCATTCCCACTCCAAGCGAGATTATATTAAGCCTCTTGACAGGGCCTTGGTCGTCTCTCGGCGGGAGTTCAGGGTCGTCCTCATCATCAGAAGGGTCGTCCCCTCTTTTTTGAGGACCTTCTCTACATGCATCACCTCACTTTTTCCTGGGGTCGTCCCCTCAGCCCCTCTTAAAGGCACCACTGTCGACGTACTTTTTAAGCTTCCCTTTTTTCAGCATTTTTTCAATCTCATCTTTCAGAGTGAAACATTTGTCTGTCGCGTGGCCATGGTCTTGGTGAAATTCACACCACAGGTTCTTGTTCCTCTTGTTGGGGGCTGCCTCAACTTCTCAGGCCACTTCAGGGATTGGTCACTCTTTATCTCATTGAGAATCTATTCACAGCTGACCGTTAGAGGGGTGTAACCAGCGAACTTGTCATCCATAGACCTCTTCTTCCCCTCTTTGTTCTTCTTAGGGTATTTACCCCCACTAGTGCCTCTTTTTTCATCTTCGTATTTTGCGTCCATCGCCTCTTCGACGTTCATCACCTTTCCTGCTTTTGACAGTAATTCAGCCATCTTCCTCAGAGGGTCTTCAACAAGCTTCCATAATAGCTTCCCCTTTTGGAGTCCTCCAATCAGTGCTGTCATAGCTATGCTCTCCTCATAGTCTTTCGCCTCCAGTTATCTTTGTTGAATCTGGCTATGTAGTCCCTCAGACTCTCATTCTTCCCCTTCTTAACATAGAGCAGGTGGGTAGTCTTCTCCTATGGCCTCATCCCAAAGAAAAAGTTGTGGATGAACCGGTCTACCAACTGTTTAAAGTTTTCAATGGAATTTTTTTGAAGAGACGTGTACCAGACATGTGCATCCCCAGTCAGGGTACGAGAGAAGGCACGACACCTCATCTCATCTGAGATAGAGTATATGTCTGCTGCAGATTGATACATCTCAACATGGTGGACAGGGTTGGTGCTCCCGTCATATCTTGGGGTGACCACAGGTGGCTTGAACTTTGATGGCATAGGGAAGTTGACTATCTTCGCCACAAAGGGTGATCCTATGGTGTATCCCCTCTGAAGAGGGTCGCCGCTTTTCAGTATATCACCAATCTAATCCTCCAGCCGCTGGATTGAGTCATTCCAAGGCCTCGTAGGGTCGGCTTGGTCAATGTTATCCCCTGCCGCTTCTTTGAGATGGACTGAGGGTTCTGCCGCTGCTGGCCTATGTCGACTATTTACCTCCCCCTGACCGTCGTCCAGTCCTTGGGGTCGGCCATCAGCTGCCTCCCTTATGGACCTCGCAGCACTCCTTGATCTAGACAATTTTTCCCTCAAGTCATTCACTGGGCCCAGCCTCTCAAAGGCCGATCCCCTGCTCAGGCGATCGAAAGAAGAGCCTCTCGGGAGATCATCAGGATTCTTCCTTCCACACTTCCCTCTGCTCTCCTGGAGAGGTCGTACGGTATTGTTGGAGACCTCGTACGGCTCCCAACATTCTATGGGGGATTCCTCCACCTCCAGGTCATCATACCTGTCTTCAGGGCAAGGGTTTCCTTGCCTCCCCAGGCGTAGACACCGGGGGTCAGCAACATCCCTATGCCGCTGAGGGGGTGGCAGGTCTTTGCGTGGTGCCTGGGGTGGTCCCCTGGCCTCATGCTGTCCTGGAGATGCTGCCGGAGTAATCATCTCAAGTGAGACCCATGGTGGTCTTAGCATGTTCTGGCTCAGAGCTGTGAACTGCTCCTTCATGATCCGCTGGCTCGCTGCCAGAGACTTCAAGGCTGCCGCCACATCAGCCATTTTAGACTGAGGTGGTAGCTGACTAGAACCAGGTCCTCCTCCGTCATCCGGTGGAGGGAGTGGTGGTGGTGGTGGCATCTCCGGTGCCATGTGTTTGATCTGCGAATAGCTGAACTGGAAAAAATACTGGTGAGCTTGAGAACCTTAGTGGGTCTCTTTCAATGGTGAAACATCTCCTCTCAGGGGGAGAACTGGTTCACCACCAGAGTGCCTAGTGAGGTCAAGCTGTACAAAGGAAGATATGTCTTCTCGTTCCCACAGACGGCGCCAAACTGATGATGCTGAAATCTAGCACCACTGGATAAGTGATGATGAGCTCAAACAATAGTAACTATGGCAGCCATAGAGATGTAAGTGCATAAGTGTGTAGAAGGAGATGAGTATAAGAGGAATAAGACAATGATGTATAGTGGTTCAGCCAATTAGGCCTACATCCACTGTGAGTGTGTGATCCACTAAGTATGGGCACTAATGGCCTTGGATACAATGTATATAAGCTCACTTTCTCTCTCTACTGTGTGTACAAGTAGAGTTTTTGCTAGGGTTACAATTATCGATCGATCTCCCATGGAGGGTTGTAGGTGATAAGTATATATAGGTCTTGGGGGGTGTAGTGTACCCCCAAGTATGCATGGTGCATGTGAATGATGATCTAGCCAATCCCCTATTGACACCTGTAGATGCCAAATGATGACATAATATTCTCTCACGTGAGGGTGTGATTTTGTTATAACGGTCCCCCATGTGCCATGTGAGTCTCACGCGCACTGTTCCACGTGTCTCCCAAACCATGCGCTGTGATGATGTCACCCTCGGCCTTTGATATGAGGTCGAGGGCAAAGTTCCTTTCGGCAATGAGGCTAGCCTAATTTGGGCCTCGTACTGTCGTACCCTCGGGGGGTCGTCCAGAGCTGATGAAGGGTCGGCCCCCTGAGGGGTCATCCGGAGCCTGTTGAAGGGTCAGCCCCCTGAGGGGTAGTCCGGAACCTGATGAAGGGTCGGCCCCCTGAGGGGTCGTTCGGATGCTGATGAAGGGTCGACCTCCTGAGGGGTCGTCCGGAGCCTGATGAAGGGTCGGCCCCTCCTGAGGGGTCGTCGGGATCCTGATGAAGGGTCGGCCCCCTGAGGGGTCGTCTGGGCCATATGAGGCGCAGGGCGCCCTCGGCATGGCCGAGGGTATATACGGGTATATCAGTGTTTTTCTGTAGAATTTTCTATCTAGAATTTTCCTATATAAAAGATCTCTTTTTTGAATTGGGGTCTTCATCGTCTTTTTATATTATGCATGGAGCTAGGGGTAAAAATGGGAATTGTCTATGGTGAACATGTGGGAAAGGTGAGAGCACTTGTGCATGGGGGTGTGAGGATATGTGAATTAGAATAAAAATCTGATACGGTGAGGGGTAATTTTGGAAATAGGTTTTGAGTGGTTAGTTGGGGTATAATGGGTAAATGGGGATAAAGGGTTTTGTTAGCACATGGGGTAATTGTTTTGGCTTGGTTTTGGTCTTCAGAAATTTGCAGGTGAATGAATCATGGGGCTTGGATTTGAGAGACTTGAAGTGGGTCTTTGGTTTTTGAATTGGGTTTGTGGCTGGCCGACGATGGTCGGAGCAGGTGGAGGGGTTCACGAATCGGTTTGCAACGAGTAGAGTGTCGAGGGCGCTCGCGATTTTGGTAGGTGGGTCCGTCGGAGGCAGCGTCGGAGGCTGCTCCGGTTAGAGAAAGAGAAGGGCCGACTGGTGGATGGTCACGTCGTCAGAGGGGGAAGGGGTTGCGACAGGTGTTTGACATCGGCGGAGCAGGGGGTTTCCGGACGGGGTTTGGCTGCCGCCGTCGGGTATGGGTACAGAGGTTGTGGGTCACCGCCGGAGGTGGGTTGATTGAGGTCGGGACGGAGTGAGGAGATAGAGAGAGGTAGCTTCTGGCGTCGGAGGTGCAAGGGGGTGGACTGAGAGAGAGAGGTCGGATCTCTCCGGAGTAGGTTGTGGTCACGGTTGCAGGTCCGGCGATTTTCGTCGCCATCGGAGGGCTTCGCCGGGAAGGGACGTCGCTGGAGTTGGCCTCGGGTTTAGGACGACGCCGGGTTGACAAGGATCGCCGACGGGGCTGTTGGTTGAAAGTTGTGGTGTTTGGTTTGTGTGGGTTGTGGGGATATGGGTTTGATGTTGGTGTTTTAGGAGAGAGGAGAGAGAGGGTTTGGTGGGAGAAGATGAAGTGGTGAGGATAGGATGTAGGTGGGTGTAGGGTTGTTAGGGTGTGGGAGAGGGTGTAGGATAAGGTGTGAGTGACTTAGGTGATGTGTGTGTTTAATTTAGACCCTTAAAAAAATAATATTAACTAATAAAAATAAAACTCTAAAAAATAAAAATCTATAAAATAAAAATCCTACTTCTAAAAATAAAGACTCAATTAAAAATGAAACTAAAAAGAGAAATAAAATAAAAATAAAATCTAATAAACTAAAACTAAAATCCTAAATAAATGTAAAATCAAATAAAACTTTAAAAAATATATTCCTAATAAAAATAAAACTAAACTAAAAGCTAATAAAAATCAAAATAAAATTATATTAATAAAAATAAAAATAGAAAATAAAACCTAGAAAATACTAAATAAGTTTTAAATAAATCCTAAAAATAAAAATGATTCAAACTAAAAATCTAAAAAATAATAAAAAGTCACAAACAAAACACACACATGGTTTAGGGTAGGTTTAGGGTAGGCTAGGGTTACGGGATAAGGGAATTGGGTATTTAGCTCCATTTAACTGCAAGTTGCTCGGAAATGTAGCTTTTGACACCGCAACTGCAATTAAGCCTACATATTGAACAATTAAGCGCATAAGACCCATATTACCGAGAATTAGCAGCTAAAGTGCATCTATTTGGGGTATAAATTGTACAGTTTTGGGTGCTTATCAAGTGTTTGGTTTTGTTTGTGTAATTCGACATCAATGTTCTACATACAAGCTACAAAACATAACATAATCTTGAACTAATTTATATTGGATTATGAGGTTCTTTTAAATTCTTTTCAGACAAAGAATAAAAAGAATTTAGAACCGATTGAAAACAAATTAACTTTCTTTACAAATGAATACATTTTTTTCCAATGCAATTAGCGAAGGGCTTTAATAATTTTATTTTACATTTCTATTACACCATACACTATTGAAACAAAAATATAAACCAGCTTTTACTGAAATTGTTACATATGTCCAGCTTACCTTCATCCTTAGCACAAACCCACACAAAAACATGATTTTAATCAAATTGATAAACCTTTCAAGTCAATTTTAAGTAACAACGCTTCCCTCTTACAACTCAATAAGGCAATTGCCTAATTGTCGCATAAGAATTTGTCTAAACCTTGAAGAAAGTACTTTCTTCATCATGTGAAGATGTATTTTTGGCATCAAGGGTATCTATTAGTCTTAAAGAATAGCTTTTGCTAATAATTTATACAAACTAGATACCAAACTAAGGGTATAAAATCTTTAAATTTCAAAGTTGAAATTTTATATGGTATCAAGCATAAAAGTGTGGCATTAGTACAACCATTAATGCCCTAATTTCACAACATTGTTTCCTTTTCAATAACCCCTCAGTTCTTTCCATGAGCTTAGCAAAACAAATATACAATTGTTAGAAGGCGACATATAAATGAAGTAACGTATATAACATACATGATGCTCTGATATGTATAAAATGGAAGAGGAAAAATAAGGGTTATAAATCTTAGTTTGAAGGCAAGAAAAAATAAAATCAATGATGAACCCATGAGGTCATGATTTAATCAAAATCACACATGCATACATACAATTGTAAATGATACCCATACACATACATACAAAGAATTAAAATCACACGCAAGTATTCACATATATAAATTAAATCAAAAGACTTCCATATACATATATATAAATATAGAGAGAGAGTGCCAGGCTATAGTACATCATGCTCTATACATCACCCGTGCATCACACCTAATTCTAGGCCCTAAAAAACCTTTTTTTTCAAAATTTATATTTTTCCCTTGAAATTAACCTTCCAATCAACCCATATGCAAAAAACTAAGTCAAAATACATTTTGTAGCTATTTTTAAAAAATACACAAAAAACTACTAAAAATACCTTATTTATAAGGGTCTGCGCCAATAATTTTTTGTGGATTTTTTAAAAATAGCTAGAAAATGTACTTTGACCTAATTTTTTGCGTATGGGTTAATTGGAAGGTTAATTTCAAGGGAAAAATATAAAATTTGAAAAAAAGATTTTCTGGGGCCTAGAATTAGGTGTGATGTACGGTGTGATGTATAGTGCATGATGTAGGTGAGCCTTACTAAAGAGAGAAAGAGAGAGAGAGAGAGAGGAAATGTAATATCTATCATCAAAGTGAATGAGTCACCAACGTCGAGTGAGGAGGTTTCTGCGAAGGTGATGGGATGGTTTAAGGTTATCGGTTTTGAGGTAAAAGAGGGATATGGTGTAGAGAGATGAAAAAAAGTGGGAGCGAGAGATACATCCGCTTTTTTTTACCAAGGGTTTATACATGTTTTTTGGGATAATACCAAAACAAGAATTGGAAAAAGAAATTTTTTATATTTCTAATGGATAATTTCATTTTTAACGAATTACGCGTCTTAGAAATTTCTAACAGTCTATATCCGTTAGTAATGAGATTTTTTGTCCGTTAGTAATGTCACATTTTGGTGTTGTGGTTTATTTTGATAATTCAGATTGTTTTTATTTTGTACAGGCATAGAAAAAGGGGAAGATTTGTAAGGACATTATTTTCATTATCCGTTATCGTTGGAGTATATCGTATACCCCTATAACCGTCGACGAATTATTCAAGATCATTCAAGCATCAACATGGATCCGAATATCAAAGTTCTTCATCAAAAGAAGTCTCCGCGAGATTAATTTTGGTAAGGTTGTATTTAAGTACCTTAACGGTTCACTTAGAATGTTGGGATATTTTTTACAAGATATTTTTCTAAGTGTTGGAGTGGAGTTTTCCAATTTTTCGTCAAAGAAGTTTTTTAAGTGTTGAGGCGAAGTATTTTCTGATGAAACAAAAAATATTATTTTTTTAATATCTCGTTCGAGCGAGATAGGGAGATCGTTCGACCGAAAAAGCTATGTCGCGCGATGTCGTTCGAGCAACACGTGTCTCATTTTTGCGATAACCTTGTTTCATTCGAGCGACGCACCACTTTATGTTTTTTTTATATATAGTGTGTTAAGTAACTCCGTTTTTGTTGAGAAGCTTCATATTTTACATTACACAAAAATTGCATAACAGTAGACTTTGGCTTTCTCCTTTTTGGGTTGTTTAATCCTTGTTTTCAATTCACAAATCATCCTAGTCTTTATGTGAATTGTTTTGGAACCCAAGATACAACTTTGGTGAAATTATTTCTTTGTCGAGTGTTATCTCTACGGTTGACTACGGTTGCCTATCGATTGGGAGTGCTCGTGGGTGTTCCTTGCTGATTGGACTGCGTGTCTATGTGGATCTTCTGAGCTTGATTCATTGCTGATCTGGACTGCATTTTCTTGTGGGCTGTTGCAGTCATTCCATTGTTGACTCTAGGCTGCATGTCTATGTGGGTTTTCTGAGGTTAATCCATTGCAAATTTCTCTTAGTATGTATATTGCGATTTATTTTACATAGTGAAATAAAGGTTTTACCCTTCGGGGATTTTTTTTTTAAATCTATGTGTCAGCCAATTTTATTTGTGATGGTTTGATTTTACCCACACCTAGATGCATGTTTTAGGACAGAATTAATTTTGTTAAAAATTGACTCCAATTAAATAAGTGTGCCCAATTAGAAATTTGCGAAATTATTTAAACCGATATCGCACACGCTTTCTCAAAGAGGTTTGCGGATTTGTTTATGAGGTAACCTCCTTATCTTAAACCCTAATTTCATTGTTATTCAGAATCTCATTATGCAATGTATTTATTACCTTTCTATATGGTTATGTACATATACATACACTCACATGCCTACAATATTTTAGTCAATTTATCAGTTTTTCAGAATTTGTTGGGAATGTGTGGTTTGTGTTTATTGTTAAATAACTATAAATACGAGGTAATATATCAATTTTTCATAATCATATATTCCCATGTTAATGTAACTCATTATAGTGCTATATTTGGCAAACTAGGTGATATACCAGGGTTGTCAATTTTAGAATTTACATGAAAACACGACATAGAACGAACCGAAATTGATAGGATTTATCACGTTCATGTCGTGTTTGTGTCAAAATTATGAGTCGTGTTATTGTGTCAATCATGTTTTTGTCATTTTTTATAATCGAGCATGAAATTTAAGAAATTATGTTAGTCATATTTGATACAGTCGTATTCGTGTCAGGTAAAAAAAATACGAAGGTCACGTCGGCCTAAAATCCTTGTCAGGTCGTGTCGATCCAAAAGCCGACCTAAAAACACAAATTGCCACTAGTAGTGGCAAAACTATGGTTTGTGCCTAATTTGGGCGGGTCAATTATTGGTTGGGCTACATGTGGGTTGAGCCAAGTATGGGCAAATCAAATATGGGTGGGGCCAACCTATATTTTCTACTAAGGTATTACAATTCGAGGTATATGTAAAAAAAACTCATATTTTTCTCACAGCCTTTAAAAATGAGCTTTATATATGATTCGTAACTTTTAAAATTGGGCTCCATATTTGATTGATAGGTTTCAAATATGGGCCACATATTTAAATGACTGGACTAATATGGGTTGTTTTATTATTTGGATCACATTTTGCCACTACTAATTGTCACCTCATAAAATGTATTGTGTACTTACCTATATTTTACATTTGTGGTGATATACATTTTTTAAAGACGGATTACAAGATACTTTCACAAAACAAATATCGGTTTGGAGGGTAAATTTTTTTGGGTCATTCAACGAAAGTCCCTCATTTTTTGTTTAGTTAGCATTTAGTCCTAATCTTTTTATTTTGTTCCACAAGTCTTTCATTTCATTATATAAAACTCTCACAAACACTCCTTCACTTATCCTAAATTTTAAAACTTAGTCAAATAAATGGACAATGGACTTTTTGGAGCATAAAGGTGGACCAAGTGCAAAATGTAACTACCTCCTAGGACTAAACATTAATTGTCCTAAGTCTAAGTACACTATTGATGTATAATCGATTTTCAATGTGTATACATTAAATTTTATAATGTGAAAATGATCTTTTTGTATTTTGTTTTGAAAAAATTAGTAATTTGTAGTTGGAATTTTATAATGTGTACAATATTTTTGTAATATAAACGTGTTAGGTTTGTGAATACCGGATGAGGGGTCTTTTTACCCAAAAATATGTAGTTGAGCTAAAGCAAAAAACAAATATTACTAGTTAACTGTAAAATGGAAAACCTCCCAAAAATATTTTGCTAAAATGTAAAGTGTACAAAGCACTATGTATGGTTGTTTAATGATTATGTTTTCCCAAAATGAAAAACATAGAAAAGTATCTTGTTGTCCGTGTTTGAAAAATCACAAAGAGTAAAGTTAGGTAAGTACATGGTAACTTGTAATATATAACCCCTGGAATTAATAGTACATAATTGTTTCACATCGAGATATTTTGGGTAAAGTGTGGTTTCGTACATTAAAGCCGAGGTGAGGGATTAACATCGAAGGAGTCTAAATATATAAACTTTTTACCCGGTAAATGTATTATTTTACAAATAACTATCACAAGGACTTTTATCTTCTATATAATTAACGAAGTTTAATAAAAGAAGGTTCCTCATAAGAGACGATAAGAGACATAATGACTTAGCCGATTAGGGAGCCAACTGCCAGATGACTATAACCCAAGAAGAAATTTAAGGATTTTATAATCAGAGTATGAAATGTTGAAAAATTGGACTTAAAAGCTGTCCAGATTTTTTGGACAGAATTTCGAACAACTTTGAGCTCAAATTTAGGTGGGACCCACACTACGATAATTGTGGGACCATATACGAACGCGTCCACCTTCGTAAGGAGATTAACGTAGTATATTCACATGTCCAATTTCATTAAGATATGATTGATAAATATGTCTTCAAAGTGACTCATAAAGAAATGAAAGTTAATGAATTGGGTATGTTTTAACTCTTGTCCCACATTGGAAGAGTAGTGGAAAGTTGATGAGTTAATAAAACCCAAATGATGGATTAAGGTTTTGGGGTATCCCAACTCTTTGAAGGGGAGATGGCCTACAATATGCATGTGTTTTGCTTGGGCAAAAAGCCCACGCGCACCGTCCGGCCAGCCGACTCGGTTCGGGTTGGTCCGAATTAAATTAACTTTCTGGGATTTAATTATTAATTAATTACAAAATTAACTAATTAATTAACTTTTGACAGTTATTGCCAACAGTCAATAGTTAAATTCGTCTAACTGTTTTTACAGTTATTTTGAACAGTCATTTGCTTTGCTATAAATACATTAGTTCCCCTCCATTTTTGCACTGATGAAAAAATTCCCTCTCCTATTTTCTTCCAACCTGAAAGTTGTTATTTCTAGAAAATATTTTCTGCATCCCTGCATTCATATCATACATTCTGTTATGCTGTTTGGTTGAGTAAGAACACATAAATTATGTTCATTGAAAATAATTGTTGTTGTGCTACATATTTAATTTGGAAAATCCGTTCTATCTTGGGAGACAATATTCATCAACCTCATAGAACATTGGAGGAAATAAATTGTCTTAAGGACATTGTGTAAATTCAGAGGTCGCGAATTCTTTTATATTCTATAAATTTTTGCAAATTCAAGTAAGTTGTTTTATTTTCTGTAATTTCCTTTTATTTCTATAATTATAATAATTCACAATACTTTACTTTTATTTTAATTAAATAGTAGACATGCCAATCTTAAGACAATTTATTTTTTGTCTGCTGTTTATATTGAGTACAAAATATTTTTTTTAAATTACAGAAAGTTTACTACTGTTAAGTAAATCTGTTTTACTAAAAATTAGAATTAAAGTATTGTTTTATTACATAAATTTAATAAAACAGTTAGTGTTTCAGAAAATAAATTTTCTACATTATTTTTGTATTCTATTTCAGAAAACAAATTTTGAAAATCTGTTTATGTAAGATATTTTTTTATATTAATATTGTAATTCTGTTTTGTACGGAATTGACTTTAATATTAAAAATAGTTTGACACGGATTTTTCCTTAATTTAGACTAGTAAGAACTAATGTTTAATATTTTACTTTAATTCTTTGATATAGAATTCAGAATATTGTGTAGAATATTTTACTTTGAGTCTGTGTAATATAATTCAGAATATTATTTGAATTCTTGTTAGAATTCAGTTAGTCTTAATTATATTTGGAGGAAATTGGTGTACATAATTTTGTATTCTGTTTTGATAATTTCATTACAAATGAATACTATCATTGATAAAAATTCTATTTTTGTAACAGAAATGGAATCAGAAAATGCAATCACAGTTCCACCACCTACCATGAATGTGACACATGCACCTGTTGTTGCCCCCGTAACGATGCCACATGGGGAGAAATCGGAAAAATTTACCGGTGCTAATTTCAAACGTCGGCAAGGACAGATGTATTTTTACCTCATAACTTTCCAATTGGCAAGGTTCGTGTATGGGGATTGTCCACCTTTGAAAAAGGATATGAGACTGAACAGGTTGTTGCTATTGAAGCATGCAAACATTTGGATTATGTGTGCTGTAAATACATTCTTACGTACTTGTACAAGACGTTGTATCACGTATACAACACTATGAAAACTTCAAAATAATTATGGAATTCTTTGGAGAAAAGGTACAAAACTGAAGACGCTGGTATGAAAAAATTCATCATGTCCCGTTTTCTAGACTTCAAAATGATTGACTCCAAGCCGGTTATTGCACAAGTTCAAGAACTTCAGGTTATTCTTCATGACATTCATACTGAAGGAATGTTAGTCAGTGACATTTTTCAAGTTGCTGCAATAATTGTAAAAATTTCGGCATCTTGGAATTTTTTCAAAAATTATCTCAAGCACAAGCGCAAGGAGATGAATGTTGGAGAATTAGTAGTACGACTGCGGATTGAAGAAGACAATCATGAATCTGAAAAGAAAAGTGGGAAGAACATCATGGAGTCCAAGGCTCGTGTGGTTGAAGTTATTAAATTCAAACGTAAGTGTGATTGGGAATGCACTTCTAAGAAAAAGAAGAAGTTCAAAGGCAAATGCTACAATTGCGGCAAGCCAGGACACCGCTCAAGCGAGTGTCGCAAACCAAAGAACGCTAATAAAAAAATGCTCAAGCAAATGTCACGTAGGGTGAAAACATTTCTGATGGTATCACATACTTAAATCTTTCTGTTGTTGTCTTTGAATGCAACTTGGTAGGAAATACCAAGGAATGGTGGGTGGATACTGGGGCTACTCACCAAACATGTGCAAACAAATGGATGCTCACTACTTATAAGGTTTTGAAAAATGAGGAGACTCTCATTATGGGAAACCCTTCGAGTTGTAAAGTCACGAGACATGGAAAGATTATTCTGATGATGACTTCGGGAAAGGAGCTTACCCTTAACAATGTGTTGCATGTGCCTGACATCCGTAAAAATCTAATTTTCGCATCACTTCTAAGCAATAATGGGTTTAAGATTGTGTTTGTTTCTGATAAGTTTGTATTGTCTAAAAATGATGGGTATGTGGGAAAGGGCTACCTATCTAAGGGTCTCTTTAAAAAGAAGTTGAAGGTTGATGGATCAATTGATAAATATAAAGTTAGACTTGTAGCTAAAGGCTATAGGAAAAAGGAAGGGTTGGATTACTTCGACACATATTCACCAGTAACAATAATTATGTCCATTCGAATGTTAAGATCAATAGCTGCTATTAATGAACTTGAAATGCATCAAATGGATGTAAAAACCGCATTCTTAAATGGTGAACTAGACGAGGAAATTTATATGGAGCAACCTGAAGGGTTCAAGGCTCCCAGAGAAGAAGAAAAAGTATGTAAGCTTTTTAAATCACTTTATGGATTAAAACAAGCACCTAAGCAATGGCATGAAAAATTTGATAATGCAATGTTATCAAATGGTTTAAAAAATAATGAATGCAATAAATGTGTTTATTTTAAATACATTCAAAATGGATATGTCATTGTGTGCCTCTATGTTGATGATATGCTTATCATGGGTAGTAACCTAGAAATTGTCAAAACTACAAAACAAATGTTGAGTAATCGATTTGACATTAAAGATTTGGGTATCGCCGATGTTATATTAGAAATTAAAATTTCTAAAACATCGGATGGACTTATATTATCTCAATATCATTACATGGATAAAGTACTTGAAAAATTCGAGAAGTATGATATCAGTCCTACCAAGACACCTGTAGATGTAAATTTACATCTAGAAAGAAATAATGGTGAAAGAATATCTCAACTAGAATATTCTCGTATTATCGGCAGTTTAATGTATATCATGAACTGTACACGACCGGACATAGCATACTCAATAAATAAGCTAAGTCAATTTATGAGTAATCCAGGGAAAAATCAATGGAAGGCAATATTAAGAGTTTTAGGTTATTTAAAATACACTCAAAACTATGGATTGCACTACTCAAAATATCCAGATATTCTTGAATGACATCACAATGAAAATTGTATATCTGATACAAAAAACTTTAAGTCTATGAGTGGGTATGTTTTTACCCTTGGAGGTGCATCCGTATCTTGGAAATCCTCAAAACAAACATGCATTGCTATATCGGCAATGGAATTCGATTTCATTTCACTAGACAAAGCTGGAAAATAAGCTGAATGACTTCGAAATTTCTTAGAGGATGTTCCAAATTGGTTGAAAACTGTGCCCGCAATATGTATACATTACGATAGTCAATCGGCGATTGGAAGGGCACAAAATCACATGTATAATGGAAAGTCACGACATATTCGTCGTCGATACAATAACGTTAGACAACTTCTCTCAAATGGAATTATCTCAATTGACTACCTAAAGTCAAAATATAATATAACGGATCCATAAATGAAAGGTTTAAACCGAGAGCAAGTTGAAAGATCATCGAGAGGAATGGGTCTAAAGCCTATAAATAAATAAGAATCAATATAGTGGCAACCCAACCTAGCTGATGGGAGATCCCAAGATATAGGTTCAATGGGTAAATCGAACTACATTGTATTCAGTAAGAACTAGAGGATATTTAATCCTATCCATTCCAAAGATGAGACAGTGCACATCTGCCATGAAATTATGATAAGTTGTGCTTTTAATAACATCCATATCTTAGTATGTCTAAGTGGGGTATTGAAGGATACTCTTTACGGAAGTCACCTATGTGAGTAAGAAGGGGGACACTTCTATGAGAATAATGAAAGGAAAATTCTCTAAAATACTCACGGAACCAAGTGGTGTTCATGGCTAAAATGAATACAAACGTGAGAACCAACTGTGTTGAAGAATTATTGTGTGAATACTGTTGTCTAGGTTTACAAAAATGATTGACGGTTAAAAGATGTGAATTCTACAGATTAATCAAGTAAATCTGATGGCATATCGCTATGGAAAGTTCAAGGCCACTAGGCTACTTCTCCCGATGCAATAAATCTTCTGTTCTACTCAACATGTGTCCGCATCTGCATCAACAACTGTTTTGTTTCTATTTATAGCGATATATCATTCATGTGGGGGATTATTGGAAAACTATACTAAAAAGTTGGACATAAAAGATGTCCAAATTTTTGGACAGAGTTTTGAGCAACTTTGAGCTCAGATTTAGGTTGGACCCACACGATGATAATTATGGGAAGATATACGAACGCGTTCTCCTTCGTAAGGAGATTAACGTAGTATATTCACATGTCCAATTTCATTAAGATATGAATGATATATATGTCCACAAACTGACTCATAAAGCAATGAAAGTTAATGAATTGGGTATGTTTTAACTCTTGTCCCACATTGGAAGAGTAGTGTAAAATTGATGAGTTAATAAAACCCAAATGATGGACTAAGGCTTGGATGCCTTTGTGGTATCCCAAATCTTTGAAGGCTAGATGGCCTACACTATGCATATGTTGGGCTTGGGCCAAAAACCCACACGCGCTCGCCGTCCGTCCGGCCAGCCGTCCAGATGGCTCAGTTCGGTTCGGTTCAGTTCCGGGCTTGGGCTTGGGCTTATAAAAATCTCTTAAATTTTTTGTCTGAATTAAATTAACTTTCTGGGCTTTAATTATTAATTAATTATGAAATTAACTAATTAATTAATAAAATGTTGGCAGTTATTGCCAACACTCAACAGTTAAATTCATTTTATTGTTTTGACAATTATTTTGAATAGTCAGTTTCTTTGCTATCAATACATTAGTTGCCATCCGTTTTTTCACTAATGAAAAAATTCCCTCTCCTATTTTCTTCCAACCCAAAATGCTTCTATTTCAAGAAAACATTTTCTTCATCCCTACATTCATATAATCCATTTCTGTTATGCTATTTAATTGAGTAAGAACATAGAAAATGTGTTAGTTAAAATTAATTATTGTTGTGCTACATAATTAATTTGGAAAATCCGTTCTATCTTGGGAGACAATATTCATCAACCTTAGAGCACATAGGAGGGAATAAATTGTCTTAAGGACACTGTGTAAATTCACAAGGCTCAGATTCTTTTCTATTCTATTAATTATTTGCAAATTCAAGTAAGTTCTTTTATTTTTTGTAATTTCATTTTATTTTTGTAAATATAATAGTTCATAATTTTGTACTTTTGTTTTAATTAAATAGTAGACATAACATGAAATAACCTATTTGAATCTAAACAGCGTATTGAAAATACCGGTGATTCTCTTTCTCTTCACAGCCCAGTGGATTTGGGGTTAGATCATGTTTATCATCAATAGTTTAGACTTTAGACATTAGGAATTCCATAATAAATTTCTTGAATGTATAAAAATATTTTACTGTTAGTGCTGGTGGTATGTATTAATACATCCAAAGTTATTGTTCTCATATAGACTGGTGGTCCACTCAGGAATTCTAGTTTGTTTGATTTTTTCCTTTCTTTTTGTTTGGGTTGCTTATTTTGGGGTTCTTTCATTCGCTTATCACCCTTCTAAATTTTGTTTTACCTGTTCTTATAATTATTTTTTTAGTTTTTAAATTCTTTCTTCTTTTCTCAGTTTCTGGAAAACCACATTTACTAATTTCACTGGATAACCAATGCTAGAAACTTAACCAACTGCTTTTGTTTGATCAAAACACTGTTACATTGCATGTAGTAGGATCTTACAAATTTAGATGGTCAGGGTTGAAATTTTTACACAACACAACACGACCATGAATCATGAATTTGGAATTAGGGAGTTGGGTAAAGGGTAAGGTTGGTCATTGCTCAAAACAAACCCGAAAGTAACACAAACTTCAATCACTAATGATAAACGAGTTCGGTTAGTGTCAAACGAGTAACCCAAAAATGATTGTCTAACATGTTTCAATGTTTCTGTACAGATAACACATCAAATATTTTTATGTCTTTAATTCCTATTGTTTTAATTATGATAGGATTACATGACGTGATTAGTTGAATAGTTTAGGTCGACTGATACTTCACCAGAATTCAAAATGATGCAACTCGAACATGACATGACACACACAAATTGTCACTCCCTAGTTTACAAAAATAGTTTTTAGTTATTTATGATTGTGTTTTCAATTGAATAAGATAAATACATATACGTGCTCCTATTTTTGTTCGTTTACTAACAAAATCTTGTTGTTTCAATTATTTGTACTTGCAGGATCTGCGATCTACAATCCTACTGCACGTAAATCTAGTAACAAAACCATCAACAAAAACTAAAGAGAAAAAAATAAATGGAAATGGATATGCTATCCTACTTTCCCCATGAAGTTGTAGTGGGTATTCTCTCAAGACTAGTAGTCAAGTCTCTATTACGACTCCGATTTGTTTGCGAGACATTCCGCTCTTTGGTCCCTGATCCCCATTTCGTCAAGATTCAGCTCAATCAAGGAGATAAAGAAAGAGAGAAATCCTTCTTTCGTCCAAGCCAACTGTGTTGTCTTATGCCTTTTTACTCCACAGGTGGCCTCATTACTCCATTAGAAAATATTGATTATGCTTTCAATAATCAACGAGAATCCATTGGGTGTGTGTTTGTTTCTCTAACCCTGCTGATCAGATGAAATATTTTTATTCTCCCTATGGCCTTGGCAATTCTAAGTTGGTAATGAAAGAGTATAAAGTCAAAGAGTCGTGGGTGAATTTATACAATGTCGTCTTGAACAATGACCTTTGTTGGTTGTCTGTGTTACCTTTTACGAATAATGGGGATGTTTTGGTCATGGATATAAATGGAGAAAAATTGATGTTTTGCAATCCCGAAACAAACATGAGCCGGGTGATCCCAATTCTAGTTTGTGAAATGTGCCTAGTACCATGTTGTGATGGGACTAATTTTGAGAATAATCATGGGGATATTGTTGTCACAAAGGTAAATAGAATGAATCTGATGGGATGCAGTCCCCAAAAAAACATTTAGAGTGGTTGATAAGATGCAGCTAGTTCCAATTCCAGTTATAATGGACCTCATGCCATATACGTATATGGAGAACCTAGTTTTTGTCCATGGTTTGTAATGGTTTACTATTTATATTAGTATTCCTAGATTGATGTGCATGTTAAGAATAAGATGATATTGGTTTCTTAGAGGAAATTATTGGGGAGCTAATTTGTGTATTTGGGTTGTGTTTGTTAAACATAACACCACTGCCTCTCTCTCCTCCGTCTCTATAGAAGGCTCTTGACCCATCTCTTCATTTCATTAGTTCTTTATCTTGTTCTTCCATTTTGTGAATCAGGCAACAAGTGAATGAAAGTATAATCAAGTGACTGTCCAAATAAATAGTGAAGTCTTTAGAGTGAGTGAGATGTGTTTTTAAGTAATAAAATTGTGTCCTAAATAATAAGTGAGTTTTGTAATACCAGTGGGTCATTTGAGTGTGTATTTTATGAGTCAATAATTGTACTAAAATTTGTATAATTATTTTTGTGTAATAAAATAGTTTTATTTGTGGTTCACCACTTGCGCAATTTTTTTCTCAACAATTTGGTATCAGAGCCAAACATTTAGGGACTGCTGTAGGAGTGTTGCTAAAATGAAGTACTGTCAACGAATTAAAATTAGTCTGGGGACTGTGTTAGCATAATTGGTCAGGGACTAGTTTAAGGACGTGATTATGGAAGACTTGGTTAACGCGTTTGGAAAATTAAACCACACTAATTAAAAAATTTGGAGAACCTGCATGATTTCCTACTTCGAAGGACAAGATATTTGGGAGACGGTTGGTGGTAACGACACTACACCACCATCTGAGGAAAATGTCGAGGCTTAAAGAAAATGGAAAATAAAAGCGGGAAAAGCTATGTACGCACTCAAAATATTAGTAAATCCAGAATTATTGGGGAATATCAAGGATGCGAGGAGACCGAAGGATGTATGGGACACTCTTGTCTCTCTCTTCTCAAAGATGAATGATGCACGCTTGCAGATGTTGGAGAACGAATTGATGACAACCACTCAGGAAGGTATGACCATAGCCAATATTTTAAAAAAAATCAGGATTTATGTCAAGAAATTTCTTTGCTTGATCCCGAATATAAAATTAGTGAACCACATATGAGGAGAATAATTAGTCGTGGCCTAAAGCCCGAATATAATGGATATATTATGGAAATACGTGGTTGGCCAACTCAACCCACCCTAGTTGAGTTGGAAAATTTATTGGCTAATCAGGAGACATTAATGTAACAAATGAGTGGGGTCTCAATAAATAATAGCGAGGTTGCACTTTTCAGCAATGGAAGAAGAGGAGATGGAGGCCAGAATGTTGCAAGATGATCGCACCAAGAGAAAAGATTGAGAAAGAATGACTCAGCCATGTGTCAACAAGAAAGAAGCTATCATGTAGGGGGAGCTCAACCAAAGAAAGGAAGGGACCACAGTCACTCACAAAACCTTAGGCAACGTAACAATGAATGTTATAGCTACGACAAGAAGGGACACTATGCTAGATATTGTTGGCATGAGAAGAAAATGTCTGTAGAACGTAATGTTGCAATGTCAAACAACCAAGAGACTAACGATGAAGAATAATGGTATTTTGAAGCATCATTCTCACTATTTGAGACCACTGTGGTAGTCTCTCTAGAAGAAGATAAAGAGTCGGAGTTTGCTCTCATCGCAGCTCCCAAGTTTAACACTATTAACTGTGAAGAAGATTGGATTATGGATTCAGGATGCTCCCATCACATGAGTGGAGACAAGAAGAAGTTGTCGCATATGTCATAGTATAGAGGAAGGCAAGTTGTTGTGAAGGCTAATAACTCAAAGTTGACAATCTCACATGATGGGGAGACATTTATTGTTCCTCACTTCCGTCCAAATCATGTTCAACTACAGAATGTCTATCACGTGCCTGGAATGAAGAAGAATTTATTGTCAGTATCACAACTGCCATCTTCAGGAAATTATGTGGTGTTCGACACAGAAGATGTCAATGTGTATCAAGATCTAAATCCTCTAGGAACGCCTATTATTGAAGGAAGATGACTACAGTCTGTCTACGTGATGTCGACTGAATCTTCATACATAGATAAGACTAAAAAAAATGAGACTACGGATTTATGGCATGCGAGGCTAGTGTATGTTAGCTACCATAAGATGAAGGCAGTGATGAATAAAGATATGCTCACAGGCCTTCCTCGATTGGAGATTTGAGAAGATACTGTATGTGCAGGCTGCTAATATGGAAAGGCACACCAACTACCTTATGAGGAGTCTAAGTTCAAGGTTAAAGAACCTTTGGAGCTTGTCCACTCAGATGTGTTTGGACCGATAAAGCAAGTTACAACTAGTGGGATGCGTTACATGGTAACGTTCATCGATGACTCCTCAAGGTATGTGTGGGTTTATTTCCTAAAAGAGAGAGGGGAAGGAAAATCTGGGAATCAGATACGGTGTCTACGCACAGACAACGAGGGAGAATATACATCAATAGAATTATCCAACTTCCTTATAGATTGTAAGATTCAGAGACAGCTAAATTGTCTAGGCACCCCACAACAAAATAGGGTTGCATTAAGGAAGAACCGTCATATTACAGAAACCGATCAAAGTACGCTCCATGACATGAATGTTCCAGTTGGATTTTAGGCTGAGTGCAAGAAGACAACAATGCATGTGATCAACAGACCGCCGCAGGCAAGGCTGGGAAATTTATCACCATTTGAAAAGTTATGGAACATCAAACCTACTGTAAGTCACTTTAGAGTTTTTGGATGTGTGTGCTATGTGTTTGTACCAGATCATCTACGTGTTAAATTTGATAAAAAGGCAATACAGTTCATCTTCATGGGGTACAATAGTGAGAGAAAAGGGTGGATATGTTATGACCCGATAACTAATCAATGATACACATCTATAAATATGATGTTCGATGAAGCTTCCTCTTGGTAGTTTTCACAATCAACGATGTTGTCGAATACAAAAGACTTAGAAGACAAAATGCAAGCGAAATAGGGGAACAACCAAAAGAACGGTTGCCTATTATAGAAGTTCCTAATAAAGAAAAAGAGTCTGAGCATGATTCACTTAGGGCTCTAAGTACCTGGAGAACAGTAGTCCATCAGAGAGCCTTGGAGGAAGATCAACCAAATCTGCAAGAAGAAATAGAAGATAATATGCCATGACTAAGGAGGTCTTCTAGGCCACGGAAGCCTAATCCAAAATATGCAAATGCTTCCCTAGCAGAAGACACTAATAGAGAGCCTACAATGTTTGAAGAAGCCTCACATAGCAAGGACTAGATAAAGGCGATGGAGGAGGAGTTTCAGGCACTCAAGCAGAATGAAATAAGGCATTTGGTACCAAAGCCTAAGGATGTGAAACCCATGACCTATAAGTGGGTATATAAGGTAAAGGCTCGTCTAGATGGATCAATTGAAAGATAAAAGGATCGATTAGTTTCTAGAGGATTCTCGCATCAATATAGACTGGACTACGATGAAACATTTAGTCGAATATCAAAAATCACAACAGTTAGTCTTAATAGCACTTGCAGCTAGTAAGTCTTGGAAGTTGTGGTAGATGGATGTAAAATATGCTTTTCTACATGGAGATGTTGATAATGAAATATACATGGAGCAACCAAAAGGTTTTGAGAGTAAAACCTAACCAGACTATGTATGTAAGCTGAGGAAGGCACTTTATGGGCTCAAATAAGCTCGAAGATCCTGGTATGGAATGATAGTAGAGTTCCCAGTTAAAAGTGGATACTCTATAACACCTTGAGACTCGAACATATTCGTGAAGATACAAGGTGGAAAAATCTCAGTAGTACTGGTGTATGTAGATGATTTAATCATCATATGGGATAATAATGAGGAGACCTAAATGGTAAAAGAGAACCTATCGGTGCGATTTCAAATGAAGAAACTTTGAGAGCTTAATCACTTTCTTAGGTTAAAGATCGACCGAAGTAAGGAGGGAGTATTTTTGTGTCAACAAAAATATGAAACAAATTTGGTGAACAAGTATGGGATGCTGGAATGTAAGTCAATATCAACAACAATGGAGGCCAACACCAAGCTATGTGCACATGAGTGAAAAGACTTAGAGGATGCAACTATGTATCGACAACTGGTAGGTAGTTTAATCTATCTAACACTCACACGACCTGACATGACATTTGAAGTCGGTGTAGGAGTCAATTCATGCAAAGTTCCAAGAAACCTAACCTAGAAGTTGTCCGAAAAATATTAAGGTACATAAGGAGTACACTTAATTTCGGCATAATATATAAGAAGGGTGTTACGTGTAAGGTGAATGGCTTCTGCGATGCTGATTATGCTGGAGATCATGATACACGTCGATCAACTACTAGCTACGTGTTCAATATTGGCTCACGAGGAATCTCATGTTGTAGTAAAAGGCAACCTACTGTGTCCTTGTTAACTACAGACCCCAGTATAGGGCATCAATAACAGTTGCACAAGAGGCTACATGGTTGATGCAATTAATGAAAGATTTTTAATAACCAATTGATTATGCAGTACCGTGACACTATGATAATTAATCAGCTACACGTTTAGCCGAGAATATGGTGTTTCATGCAAGAACCAGGCATGTGGAAGTACACTGCCACTTCATCAGAGAGAAGGTTCTTAAAGGAGAAACAAAGATGCAAACAATCAAGACAGATGATCAAGTTGCAGACTTGTTCACCAAAGGACTTAACACTACAAAGTTGAAAGAACTTCGAGGGCAACTTGTCATGATCTCTAAAGATGAGTTTGAAAGAGAGAGTCGATGTTTTGGGGGAGTGTTAAACATAACACCACCACCTCTCTCTTATCCGTCTCTTTCTAAAAGACTCTTGACCCATCTTTTCATTTCATTAGTTTTCCAGCTTGTTCTTTATCTGGAATATTCACCAACCGACTTTATGTTATGGCTAAAATGCTTTAGGTCACCAACTTTGGTGAGTATAAATAGGAGACACATCTTCCATTTTGTGAATCAAGCAACAAGTGACAAAAAGTATAATGAGGTGAGTGTCCAAATAAATAGTGAGTGTCTTTAGAGTTAGTGAGATGTGTTTTTGAGTAATACAATTGTGTCCTAAATAATAAGTGAGTTTTGTAATACTAGTGAGTCATTTTAGTGTGCATTTTGTGAGTCAATAATTGTACTAAAATTTGTACAATTATTTGGTCTAATAAAATAGTTTTATTTGTGGTTCACTGCTTGCAAAATTTTTACTCAACAGTGTTTGGGGATGACATGGCACGACAAACACCATTTAGACGCCAACACGGAACGAATGACATGATTAATAAAAAGAGTGATAATTTTTATACTAACATGACATGACTACATGTCAGATACGACTAATTATGACATATCATGCCAATTTTGGATTTATTTCATGTCATGTTATTGTGTTTTGTCTAAAAATTGTCACCTCAGAAAATGTTATTAAGAGGAGGAACAAAAAGAATTGAGGATCAAATTGGGAGGGATTGAAAAGATCGGGATGAAAGATGTGAACATGATTTGTTCTTTCATTTTATTTTTATTTTTGTAAATACAAGAAAGAGATGTAAAAACCAAATTTAATTTGTGTAGGGCACTAAACACAAACAATCTATAAACCCTAAAATCTTCAACTTCATGATTTTCGTTCTTATACCTCCTATCATAGCTGAAAAGATTAGAGGAGAGATCGACCTTACCAATCTCTAATCGGGTTGATTTTTAGACCATAGCTTCATCTTGTCTTCGGCAGTGTTTCAGTTTCACCACATTCCTACGATTAGATCTTACTATATGGTCAGAACACTATTCCAAAAATTTACCTTCATTGATAATTTGAATTTTTTTCTCTTTCCTATTGAATTTGTGTTGTCTTAGAAGTAGTGAATATGTACTTCACCACTATAGGT
Source organism: Sambucus nigra (assembly GCA_949130495.1). Lineage (NCBI taxonomy): Eukaryota > Viridiplantae > Streptophyta > Magnoliopsida > Dipsacales > Adoxaceae > Sambucus > Sambucus nigra. The sequence goes on from OX422224.1 coordinate 72,519,403, forward strand.
AGAGAGGTTACCCAAATCTCCAACAGTTTTTTAATCTCAACTGTGCATGACATTAGATACTCAAGATTCCTTAATACTTAATTAATAAAATATATCCTTTAATTAACCATCTTAATAACATTGACTCTTGGTACTTGAAGTACCCATTTATTAACCAAAGTGACTCTTTCTATTATTTAATTATGGAATACATTATGAAAGAATTTTTATTTAAAATAATTCTAATAAGCGATACTTGACAATTTTGTACTTTTTTCTTTTAGCAGTTGCTACAAAGTATAGATCAATTGATCTTTCAATCTTACTCTACAAGTTAAGAACTTATGTTTTGAATGTGGTTGAAGATTAATTTATTTTCTCTTAACTTTGTTACGATATATCTTCTTTCATGTTATTGGAACTAATAGACAATGTTTTTTATATTTTCAATACTCGGCGGAAAGGATTATATAAAGATAAAAAATCGAAGAACTACCTGACAAAAACACTCAAAATGCCCAGGATATGTGACAACCCGCTCTAAATAATAACGGGTGGCCATCCCTATACTACATAAATCAGGTATCTCAGATGGCACAGTCTCAACGTCAACATACAACACTATAATATAAGGCTAACTACCCGATATCATTAAGTGTGAATTGTCAAAAATTTTAAACTTTTTATTTAACAACAACAAAAAAACCAAATAATGCAACTCAACAAACAATAAACATCTAACTATGATGAGTGATAAGTGCAAACTCTATTAATATACAAGAGTGCAATAAAAAGAACCAATAAAATACCCGAATATGTTGTCGGGTAACAGACAATACAAATATGAGAAATAAAATAGAAAAGTGTTAATCTACAACACCTTGAATACTAACTCAATATTCAAACTGGATCCTAATCTAGATGTACAAGATAGGAATCGACTAAAGAAAAATGCCGCAACAGTCCGCTACTGCTACAGCTCCACAAATACCGGATGGATGAACATCAAAGGCGTCCTTACGGAGGAACACCTGAAGTAGTACAATATGTATACATGTGGGAAGAAAAATATAAATGGGTCAGATCCCGAGTTTGAAAAACATTTTATAGCAAGTGTATTAAAATGCATAATAATTATAAATGTATTATTACATAATTTAGTTGGAATCTAACTCTCCATAATAATTCAACTCAACTCTCATCTAAAGCGCGCACTAAACGTAGGCACGTGATCTCCAAATGGATGCCCGATTCTATTTAGGTAAGAGGATTCTAGCTTATTCCCAAAAGAAGTATTTAAGTGAAATCATCTAACCTATATCCTAATACATTTATTTCCATGATTAAAAGTTATAAATATTAACTTTAATATAATCGTTATAGTTATCTTTATAATGTTCATTTGTTGAACATATAAAGTTACATGATCCAATCATGTTCACATCATCACAATACATCAACAATATCATTTACTAGAATTTATATTCTAGTGATGCCCTTATAAGGCATGAAACCATATATATAATTATTAAATGAGTTATTAGCATCAAGAGTTAAGGACTAAACTCCTCCCGATTCTCAACACGGCGCTGCGTTTCGTGCGTGGGACGTCTCGCCGAAGCGAAATCCAAACAAGGAACCCCCTCGTTACACTACTCCTGACCGTATCGGTCCTCGGGGCTTATTATGCCCTCAATGCGAGATGCATGTAACCCAAATGATTATTGTCCAATTTTAATTAGTTAATATTCCCAATTCTCAATAGTACACGACGTTTCATTCGTGGGACGTCTCGCCGAGGCGAAATCCAAACAAGGAACCCCCCGTTACACTACTCCTGGCACTGTCGATCGTCGGGATAGGTGACATATATATATATAATTATGAGCATTAAGGACTAAACTTATCCCCAAGTTTCAACATTACACTGCGGTTCGTGCGTGGGACGTCTCGCGGAGGCGAAATCTAAACAAGGAACCCCCCTGATACACTAATCTGGGCAATGTAAGTCGTTGAGGTCCATTATGCCCTTGATACCCAAATACAAGCACAAGAAATAATAACCATCCAACCGAGATATAACTCGAAGGATTCAGGCTCACATGCTATCATCTTCCAGTTGCCCATATACGTAACAAACTGGGGGCCCCTGGTGGGGTTCAACGACACCCACCTCGTGATCTACTCACGCACACAACGTCCGGGAAGCGATCATAGTTCCTAACCGGCAAGTGAGAGCGACAAATACCCACGAACCCTCACCCCCAATATATATATATATATATATATATATATATATATATGTCATTTGCTGACCACAAAGGACGACAATGACCTGGGGAATCTCCACATCCTGCTTTTCTAGTCAGAATGCTCACCCTCTACGCACGAAACTTCCCAATGATAGCAAGGAGGGGGTATGCTTAACATGTATATACACCATCATATAAGGTATACAAACATCCCACATAATAAAGATATACCATTATATAAGGTATACCTGCAACAATCATTTTCATTTTCATTATACGCTCTTAGGCGCAATTTGATTAATAACATTGTTTAGTATATCTCTATCATGATACACTAATCGTAAATACTCACACATTTTCCCCCACTTAGTATGTGCTATACAATTCTCTCTTTAAGCTCTCATGTCGCTTCTAGTATGAATTATCTTTCAATTCTATTTAAGTTAAGGATATTCTATATCCTAATGCACCTCAATTAGCATTTCTCATTGTGTGAGATATCTCCCATATCAATCATCAATAAGGATATTTCCATATCCATATGCACATCAAATAGCATTTATGATTCTCCATCCATTATAGGGTTCAATTCAATTTATGAACCTTTTTAAAGTTATCCCAATTGGGATTGGATTTTAAAATCCATTATCTCAAAATTATACACATTCTTTCATATAAATTGAATTTATTATCTCCAAGTATAACCTCCCAATCAAGGTGGGCTTCCCCACTTAGAATAAACCATAATATCCAATCGGTATTCCTCAAATTTAGTCAATATGACTCCAATCATTTCCTATAAGGGAAACTATCTAAAAGTAAAAGTCTCCAAAACATACTCCCAATATCTCATATAGAGGCCCCAAATCGATAACCTCGAACAAAACGGGATGAAATTCTCCTTTAGAAAACATTTCCAAAAAAATTCCCCTGTTTCCAAATCGATTCGGCCCAGAAAACCGAATCAATTTGGCCCATCCGAATCGATTCGGTCCAATAGACTTGGGAGTTCGCTACATGCTGAATCAATTCGCAAGGGGTGAATTGATTCGGCCCTAAAGATCTGGCAATCTGCAACAGACCGAATCGATTTGGTAGGGGCGACTCGATTCGGCAAGTGCAGGAAGCTACGAAATGGGTTGTTTTCTTATTAACCCAAAATACCCAAAAATCAATTTAATCATATTCCAACCATTTTTATCCAACCCAATCACCGACACAACATTATTATTCATCCAAGAACATATTTTAATTGATTTCTAACCTCAAATTCATTTTATTAATAGCAAATCCAAGGTTTTCCCAAAAATTAGGTTTTGATAAACTAAACCTAAAATCCACAAATCTAATCCACAAATCATGCAATAATTGTACACAATAATTATTTAGCAAGTTTAATGACTTGCCTCGGGTTCGTAGGGTCTGAATCCGCCTTGAGCTCGCGTATTGGCCCGGAAGTCCTCTTCCTCCCTCTTCTTCTCCTTCCTTTTCTTCTTCTTTCTTTCTCTCTTCTTTCTTCTATTTCTCTCTTTGGAGAATTATCTCCCGTAGGCTAATTTAGCCTAAATCCAAAAAGACACATCTTTAAATGATAATACACACTTTAAATGACTCGGTGACTTTAATTCGAGTCAAACGGTCCTAGTTTATTTCGGAACCCAAATAGACCCCAAGTACAGTCATTTCGACTTTCTTGACCCTTCCGGAAACGATGGTACCCTCAGAATTTCCATTCGACACACTTTCTAACGACTCCAAATTTTGACTTTAATTGTCAATTTAATTATTCCTCCAATAAAATAATATTTATTTCTCCCAAAATAAATTAATTACTGTTCCAAAAGCCTTGGGGTATTAGAGGATATTATGTTAATACACTTACTCATTAACATAATATACATGTCAATCTTCAAAAATTGAATTGATTATTTGATTTGTGTTGGGATTAAATGTTCTGTGGTAGAAACTCGTAAAATATACAAGTCAATCTTAAAGATATATTTAATTTATTGCTTCATTGGGATCGACTTGAATTTGGCTACATTACCAATAAGCATATTAAAATAGCGCCATAAATAAAAATCTCAAGATCAGATTCACGGAATAATATAGTCATGGTTAAACCCTTATATATGTTATTTAACATTTTCAAATCAAAATTCATTACTATTTGTAGGTAGGTGGTGATGTTTAATCATGCTCATGTTTTTGCAGTAGAATCAAATGAGTTATAATTGTTTTCTCCCTGACCAATTCAGCCACATAAGAAAATGGTAAAATCATCTTGTTATGTGCAATCATAATCTTCAATTTCATCTCAGCATCTCATCATGGGTAAAGTTGGATTGTTATGCACATAAAGAGATTTTGCAAATGAGTAACATGTTAATTTGAAATATTAGTAATTAGTTTCAAGCATATACATCTCTTAGATTGCAAATACCAAAAATTCTAGAGGTTCCATGTATAATCTCCAGTGTTGAGTGTCCATTTACAATTTTAAGTGTTTCTCCTAAACCTTATATGTTAGGAAATTTCAAAAAGAGCATTTTAATCGGTACAATATATGTTTTCTGATCAATGTTCCAAAATTGATGGAACTCTTATGGTTGGGGTCTTATTCAAATATTCATACAAATTAAAAATCAATGGAACCCGTACTTACCGCAATAGGAGTTATTTTTAGACAAGTTTTGTAGGTAATCAATGGAATTTTGAGAGTGGATTTTGCACGACAACGACAATACGCAAAAAGCTTCTTATCACCCACCACCACCACTTTTGAAGGAATTATGATCGAAAAGAAGGAAAGAATCAACCCTTGGACACCATCAACAATTCTGAATATCAAACTTAAGTCAAGTGATTTAATTCCATTAGTTTCAGCGAATATTTCTTCCATGATTAGTGTAGAAATTGTGATTGGCCTTGGAAGATGATAAAAATCCATTAAATTTGATGTAGAACTCTAAACCTTAGTTAGGAATTGGATGTAGATTTGTTCAGGATGAAATTCAGTACCCAAAACATAACCTTTGATGAATTAAAAATGGATTTAAGTAGAGAAATATCATAGTTCTAGAAGAAAATAGAAAACTAGGGTTTTTATGAAGATTTGATCCGTGTAAGGCATATTGTTGACGATTTAATGGTTTTGAAACGTTAAAAATATTGTATTAAGGTTGTATAATGATCCTATATCCTTAGTTTAGAATTTCATATCTTGTAATGGAGTTTTGGGACAAATATGGGACTGAAAAACGAAGCAGTCCGTAGCCTCATCTGGTGTGATCGATCGACATTCAAGGTCGATCGATCGACCTTCCCAGAATTCGTGATATTTTTTCCTTTATTGAATTTTAGCAAATTCAATCCTAAAGAGTTATTAGTGGGGACCTTGTGAACACTTTTGAATTGAGAGAAGACCAGTAGTCGTGGTTATGAGGCCGAATTATTAGTAGAATTAAATTTGGAGTTTAAGTTAAGTCCTAATAGGATTCGATGTGTGAGGTACTATTAAAGATCGGGATCAAGTGAGTTAAATCTATATAGTTGGTGATCTAATGTTAGGGGCAGAAATATGGACCTTAATAGTATTGGATTAAAGTGTGGGAATAATAGGATACTTGGTAACCTTTTTGAGTTAGGTTTTAAGTACGTGAAACTATGACGTAAGATGTGTCGGTGGACTATTTTATATAATTATTCGAAAGTATAAAAATGTACTAATTTGAATAATGGTATAGGGATTGAGAACGTACCTTTATAATATTGTAAGTCATCTAAGCTGTGTGAATACTTAGTAAATGGATTTATATGTGTATGACATACCTACCATACTTGCTATCACGGGAGGTCGGCTTTCCAACAGGGCCATCTAATCTTTATGTGCCTACGTGGGGATTTAGATTGGTACCTTAAGGACATAGGACTGTGAATGACTTATTTGTGAACTTATAAGTCAGCTGACCATGGGAGCGTAGGTATGTGCGTGACCCATGGGTATGTGAACTATGTTCGCCTTCAATATGTGTGTTTTTTGCTTATTGAAATGGTTCCTGAGAGATTCAGAATAAGTAGTCCTTATGTACGTGATGTACCGAGATTCGATAACAGAGAATGTGTGCACCGCAGCTTAGCCTAGGGGTGCCTTGTTTGTATATTTATGTTGAGATTAGTATACTAGTAATTATAATAGACTCTTTATTTAAGTGTGAATGTGAATACCTGAGACATTTTGAGTAGTGTTAAAAAAAATGAGAGTTTCCTATAATAATTATAATAAGTAAATCTGAGGGATAAAAACGGACACACACACAGGTTATATTAGAATGTCTTGAATAGACCCTTATATTATAACGTGAAGTCAGGTTGTGATTTGGACTAGTTAGTTAGCGGCATAACTAGGACGGGTTACAGATACGTTAGGAGTGCACATTAGTTCAGAGGTGAGGAACTCATGTGAGTGCACGTAACTAGCATGTATTTAATATTCACCGTTTAATGTTATTAAACACTTGCTATATTTTAAACTGTTTTCATAATAGGGCTCTGACCCGTTTTCTTTCAAATTTATTTTTCTTGTAAAACCTTTTAGGTGCCCAGCCACAGGGACGCCAAGCTTAGAAGTTCAATTTCAGTGACGTGTTGTAGCTGCTGTGGAAGTTACAGGACCTCGACATTAGGCGCCTCCATATTCTACAATGATTCTATTTTAGATTCATTCATCTGTTAGGGCATGTCACCCCTTTTCTTTTAGAGACAATTTTATCATACTCAGTTTCATTTCAGTTTTGGAGTTAATTAATTATCTATTCAGACTTTGTATTTGGTTTTAATCAGTATTTGAATTATTCAAAGGAGTGTTACTCCAAAATCATTTTTATTCCATTATTATTCTATTGTGACTGTGATGCGATTGTGATATCTGTAGCTTATAATTTAATTGGTTTCATGTTTATCTATTTAATTAAAATTGACAACTCACTTTTTAAATATTTGGTGGATAGTAATTATTTAAAAATGTTTTCGACAGTGATTCTATGAACTGAACCAACTTGACATTTTGTATTAATTTGAATAAAGGAGTAGATAATTGGTATTTAATTTGACGGGGTGTCACAGATCGTATCAGAGCATCAGGTTCTAGTGTCCTTATGATCTGTACGGCTTGTTATGTTTCCGCGTAGTGTCTTTTGATATAGAGCCCTATATTTTAGGATTGTTGTACTCTTTTGTATATCTTACACTCTCCACTATTTTGAGAAATTAACTGTGAACTTATAAGACTTCTCTCTCATTTCAGATGCCTCCTCGATGTGCACAGCGAGTTCCCAGGGGTGCCCAGCCCGAGCCACAACCTGCACCAGTTCAGGGTTCCATGAATGCTGCAGAGGTTGCCGCCATTGTAGCCCAGGTGGTAAATGTCGATTTAGAAGTTGTGCAACAGGCACCACCTCAGGCGCCGATGATAGCCCTAGTCCAGGCTCATGTATTCCCGTCTTCTTGGGAACGTGTTCGTGATGCCTTTCAAAAGGCACATCCTTCGAATTTTGCAAGTAGCTCCGACGACGTTGTGTCCGGTCAATGGAAGAAGGACATCCAAAGACACTTGAGGATGTATGAGTGTACGGATGTACAGAGGCAGATAGTAGCTACTTTTAAGATGGTAGGATCAGCGTTGCAGTGGTGGGAAGCTATTACCATCGCGGAGGAGAGAGATGTTCTTTCCATTCAGGAGTTTTCGGTGCGGTTCGACCGCAAGTATTTTCCCTCAGCCGTTCACGCCGAAATGAGGAGAAAATTGATGAACCTCAAGCAGGATGGGATAACAGTAGTTGAGTATGAGTTCGAGTTCACAAATCTTCTGAACATCGATCCCGATGAGATTTCGACTGAAGAGAAAAAGATACATAAGTTCATTGATGGGTTGACTTGGAGGATCCGTCATCACTTGTTAGGAAATATCTCGTTGGCCACTTATTCTGATGTGGTTAACACAACACTGCTTCACTGCCAGGACTACCGATTTCACTTGTCACATGGTAAGCGATCAGGAGAGTCCAGCCATCAGGGTAGGACAGGGGAAAATGGTGCCAATGGGGCACAATTAGCTCAACGTCAGCACATACAGGGTGATCAGAGTTCCCAACAGGGGGATTCTAAGAGATTTCGATCTGGAGGTTTCAGAAATGGTCAGGGAGGTTTTCGGCATGGCCAGCAGGGTCAACACAACCATCAGAGTCAGCAGGGCTAGCATGGTCAGGGTAGGAATGGTAATGGTCATTAGGGCCGTGGGCAGCAGGGTCAGAGAGGGGGAAACTTTGCGGGGAAATGCTTTATTTGTGGCAAAATTGGCCACAAACACCAGGAGTGTCTTGAAAGGGGTAGGGTCCCACAACAGAAGCACTAGGGTGCTCGACACGAGCCCCAGAGACCTATGTTTCTTGCCACCCTCCAAGCACCATCGCATATGTCAGCTTTACCAGCCATCCCAGCAGTCCCAGTCCAGCAGGGATAGCTTCAGTACGGGCGAGTTTATCAGCTCCAATAGGTCACAGTCCCACAAGATCCACCTGCTATTGAGGGTACATTTTCTATTCAGGGGACTATGGGATGTATTTTATTTGACACTGGGGCCACACACTATTTCATTGCCACGAGATTTGCACGCACTATGGGGTTGTTAGATACCACAGAGAGCATTGTTACTTGCATAGATTCATCATTGAGTAGGGGTTCTGCGATTTCCCTTATATGTAGAGGTGTGGGTATAGAGATCGGGAGGTTTACTTTACCCGTTGATATGTTAGTGTTAGATATGACTGCGTACGATGCGATCATTGGTATGGATTGGCTAGTTGCATATCGAGCCACGATTGATTATTTTAGTAGGAGTATTATTTTTTCCATACCCGGGCAGGAGATGTTCCTAGTGGCGATGCCTCGTCCTGAGGGGGGATCATCCACTCACTTGTACTATATAGAGGAGGAGACCTCTAAGGAGGTGGTAATACTACTCGATTCGATTCCAGTTATTAGAGAGTTCGCTGATGTATTCCAAGATATTTTGGGATTACCTCCTAGTTGGGAGATAGACTTTGTTATTGATTTGACGCCGGGCACTCGGACTATGGCCCACGCACCGTACCGTATGTCTGCAGCAAAGATGAGGGAGCTACGAGATCAGATAGAGCAACTGTTGGGTCAGGGGTTATCCGTAGGAGTACTTCGCCATGGGGTGCCCCTGTGTTGTTCATGAAGAAGAGAGATGGATCTTTAAGGTTGTGTGTAGATTACCGGGAGTTGAATAAAGTCACGATATGAAACAAGTATCCGTTGCCCCGAATCAATGATTTATTCGACCAGTTGAGAGGAGCTTCCTTCTTCTCAAAGATTGACATGAGATCGAGATACCATCAGTTGCGTATCAGGGAGCACGACGTCTAAAAGACTACTTTCTTGATGAGATATGGTTCCTACGAGTTTAGGGTTATGCCTTTTGGTCTAACCAACGCCCCAGCCATGTTTTTGGACTTAATGAATAGGGTGTTCAGAGAGTTCCTAGACCAGTTCATCATCATCTTCATTGATGACATTCTAGTTTACTCCCAGGCAGAGAAGGAACATGACGACCACTTGCGACAGGTTTTGCAGACGCTGCGTCAGAATGAGTTATATGCAAAATATGAGAAGTGCGGGTTTTGGCTGAAGGAGGTACAATTTTTGGGGCATATCATTTCAGATAGGGAGATATTTATTGATCCGGGGAAGGTAATAGCGGTGAGGGAATGGGGACACCCCACAACATCGACTGAGATACGTAGTTTCTTGGGCCTAATAGGATACTACATGAGGTTTATTCGGGGTTTCTCTAAGATAGCGGGTCCTTTGACATATCAAACTCGAAAGGGGGTGCCATTCATCTGGAGAGGTGCCTGTCAGTTGGCATTCGACGAGTTGAAGGACAAGTTGACCTCAGCACCAGTGTTAGCACTGCCCACACCGGGAGTTGAGTATCTAGTCTACACCGATGCATCCTTGCTAGGATTTGGGGGTGTACAGCAACAGGAGAGTCGGGCTATAGCGTATGCTTCCCGTAAGCTTAAGCCTCACGAGAAGAATTACCCCACTCACAACTTGGAGTTAGCAACAATCATATTTGCTCTTCGAATTTGGAGACATTATCTCCTGGGGGACAAATTCCATTTATTCAGGGACCACAAGTCCCTACAGTACCTCTTCACGCACAAGGAACTAAATATGCGTCAACGTAGGTGGCTCAAGTTCGTGAAGGATTATTAGTTTGATATCCAATATCACCTAGGGAACGCTAAGGTGGTAGTAGACACATTGAGCCGTAGACCAGTAGGTGAGGTGGCCGAAGTGTGGAGAGAAAAGTGGAAAGAGTTGGGACACCAGGATGCAATGGCCCGATCATTCATGTCGATAATGACCGTTACGCCCCAGATCGTTACGAAAGTGATACAAGCCCAGGAAAAAGACTCGTTTTGTTAATAACAGATAGTTTGATTACTTGAAGAGGGATCCGAGTCCTATGCCGTTAGTTTAGATGGGGGCTTACGCTTCAATGGGAGAATGGTTGTTCCTGAGGGGGAAGACTTGCGCCACCAGGTAATGACAGAGTCGCACGGCTCGGGGTACATTTTTGTGGGGATAAGATGTACCAGGATATGAGGCGACAGTACTGGTGGAGCGGGACGAAGAGAGATATTGCTGAGTTCGTTTCTAAATGTACCATTTGTCAGCTGGTAAAGGTGGACCATCAGAGACCGGCATGACTTCTATAACCATTAGAGGTTCCTATGTGGAAATGGGAGAGAAATTCCATGGACTTCATCACGGGATTACCTACATTGCAGAGGGGTCACGACTCCATATGGGTAATCGTGGATAGGTTGACCAAAGTTACTCATTTTCTACCAGCCCGAACATACTACACTAAGGGACAGAATGCCCAGATTTTCATAGCGGAGATAGTAAGACTCCACGGGGTGCCTCTTAATATCGTGTCTAACCGAGATAAGATATTTGTTTCACAATTTTGGGAGAGCTTCCAGGAAGACATGGGTATGGAGTTGCGGCTGAGTACATCATATCACCCGCAGATAGATGGGCAGACTGAGTGTACGAATCCGATATTGGAAGACATGTTGCATATGTGCATCCTAGACTTTGGTGGTGGTTGGGAGTAGTACCTTCCACTGGTGGAGTTTGCCTATAATAACTCCTACAAGTACACTATTGGCATGGCTCCATTCGAAGCTTTGTACGGTCGACCTTGTCGTTCCCCAACATGTTCGCTAGAGGTGGGGGATAACAAGCTCCTTGGACCGGAGGTGATTCAGGATACCTCAACGAGGATAGAGATGATACAGAGCCGTATTCGGGTAGCTCAGGACACACATAAAAGTTATGCCGATGCCAAGAGATTCTTTAAAGAGTTCAAGGTGGGGGACTAGGTGCTGCTCAGAGTATCTCCGATGAAGAGGATTATGAGTTTCGAGAAGAAAGGGAAATTGGCACCTAGATACGTGGGTCCATTTCCTATCATCGAGCGGATTGGGCCAGTAGCGTATAGATTTGGGTTAACAGAACACTTGCATAGGATCCATGAAATATTCTATATTTCCTCACTAAAGAGATATCTTAGAGATGGTTTGTCCCATTGCCACATTTCTTTAGAGGACATCAATCTATAGCCTAATAGTTCTTACGAGGAGGGGCTGATTGCTATTTTGGACCATAGTGAGAGGAAACTGAGGTCGAAAATAGTACAATTAGTACGTGGTCAATGGCGGCATCATAATGCCGAGGAGTCAACCTGGGAGCGTGAGGGTGAGATGCGAGAGCGATATCCAGAGTTATTCTTGCCAGGTATGCATTATTTTTCAAAATTTTGAGATGAAATTCTGTTATTAGGGGGGAAGTATGTAATACCCCATAATTTTACTGATTTTATTTAACGAGATTAATTATATTAAATGACAATTAATTAGAAAGTAATCCGAATTTAAATACTAGCGAGACGTGAGTTGGTATTTTAATATGATGATAATATTGAGTATTACTGAGTATATATGGTAATATCTAATTTTGGAAATTATTAAAATTGTCGAGACTTATAAATATGACAATTTGGAAAATTAAGTTGGGATGCGCGTATCAGTCGCGTCAGGAATCAATTTAATTAGATTAAAAAGTAAATCATGATTTTATCACCATTATGGTCATTTTGAGTGTGCCAAGGTGTCCGGAGGGGTCGAAATAGTCAGAAAACACTATCCGGAGGTTTAGTTTGGGTCCCGTGGTACTTTTAGGCCAAATCGACAAACCGGGAGAGTATTGTGGGCATTTTAAAATTTAAGGAAATAAGACCCACGAATTTAAGGGTTTATTTAATTGTTATTGGGAAGGCCAATAGGGCCATCATCAGCCAAAAAGCAAATAGTGGGCTACGTGAGTTAGAGGAGAAGTTGCAGGAGGTTTCCAAACACCACCCACCACCACTACTTTCGAAGGAATTGTGACCGGAAAGAAGGAAAGACACAACCCTTGGACACCATGAACGATTCTGAACATCAAACTTAAGGCAAGTGATTTGATTCCATTATTTTCAATGAATATTTATTCCATGATTAGTGTAGAAATTGTTATTGGCCTTTAAAGATGATGAAAATCCATTAAATTTGATGTAGAACTCTAAACCTTGGTTAGGAATTGCATGTATATTTCCTCTGGATGAAATTATGTACCCAAAACATAACCTTTGATGAATTAAAAATGGATTTAAGAAGAGAAATATCATAGTTCTTGAAGAAAATAGAAAACTAGGTTTTTTATGAAGATTTGATCCATGTAAGGCATATTGTTGATGATTTAATGGTTTTGAAATGTTAGAAATATTTTATTTAGGTTGTATAATGATCCTATATCCTTAGTTTAGAATTTCATACCTTGTAATGGAGTTTTGGGACAAATCTGGGACTGAAAAAAAAGCAGTACGGAGCCTCATCTGGTGCGATCGATCGATTGACATTCATATGTCGATCGATCGACCTTCCCAGAATTTGTGATATTTTTTCCCTTATTGAATTTTAGCAAATTCGATCCTAAAGAGTTATTAGTGGGGACCTTGTGAACACTTTTAAATTGAAAGAGGACCAGTAGGCGTGGTTATGAGACCGGATTATTATTAGAATTAAATTTGGAGTTTAAGTTAAGACCTAATAAGATTCGACGTGTGAGGTACAATTATAGACTGGGATTAAGTGAGTTAAATCTATATAGTTGGTGATATAAGATTAGGGGTAGAAATATGGACCTTAAGAGTATTGGATTAAAGTCTGGGAATAATAAGAAACTTGGTAACCTTTTTGAGTTAGGTTTTAAGTATGTGAAACTACGACGTGAGATGTGTTGGTGGAGTATATTATATAATTATCCGGAAGTATAAAAATGTACTAATTAGAATTATGGTATAGGGATTGAGAACGTAACTTTATAATATTATAAGTTATCTATGTTATGTCAATGCTTAGTATATGGATTTATATGTGTATGACATACCTACCATACTTGCTATCACGCGAGGTCGGCTTTCCAACATGGCCATCTAATCTTTATGTGCCTACGGGGGGATTTAGATTGGTACCTTAAGGACATAGGACTGTGAATGACTTATTTGTGAACTTACAAGTCAACTGACCATGGGAGCGAAGGTATGTGCGTGACCAATGGGTATGTGAACTATGTTCGCCTCCAATATGTGTGTTTTTGCTTATTGAAACGGTTCCTGAGAGATTCGGAATACTTAGTTCTTATGTACGTGATGTACCGGGATTCGATAGCAGAGTATGTGTGCACCACAGCTTATCCCAGGGGTGCCCTGTTTGTATATTTATGTTGAGATTAGTATACTGGTAATTATAATAGACTATTTGTTTAAGTGTGAATGTGAATACGTGAGACATTTTGAGTAGCGTTAAAAAAATGAGAGTTTCCTATAATAATTATAATAAGTAAATCTAAGGGATAAGAAGGGAGACACACACAGGTTATATTAGAATGTCTTGAATTGACCCTTATATTATAACATGAAGTCAGGTTGTGATTTGGACTAGTTATTTAGCAGCATAACTAGGAGGGGTTATGGATACATTAGGAGTGCACATTAGTTGAGAGGTGAGGAACTCATGTGAGTGCACGTAACTAACCTGTATTTAATATTCACTGTTTAATGTTATTAAACACTTGCTATATTTTAAACTGTTTTCACAATCGGGATCTGACCCGTTTACTTTCAAATCTATTTTTCTTGTAAAACCTTTTAGGTGGCCAGCCACAGGGACGCCAAGCTTAGGAGTTCCATTTCAGTGACGTGTTGTAGCTGTTATGGACGTTACAGGACCTCGGAAGTAGATGCCTCCATATTCTACATTGATTCTATTTCAGATTCATTCATATATTAGGTCATGTCGTCCCTTTTCTTTTAGAGATAGTTTTATCATACTCAGTTTGATTTCAGTTTTGGAGTTAATTAATTTTCTATTAAGAGTTTGTATTTGGTTTTAATCAGTATTTGGATTATTCAGAGGAGTGTTACTCCAGACTCATTTTTATTCCATTATTATTCTGTTGTGACTGTCATGCGATTGTGATATCTTTAGCTTATAATTTAATTGGTTTCATGTTTATCTATTTAATTGAAATTGACAACTCAATTTTTAAATATTAGGTGGCTAGTAATTGTTCAAAAATGTTTTTGACGGTGATGCTATGAACTGTACCAACTTGACATTTTCTATTAATTTTAATAAAGGAGTAGATACCCCGTATTTAATTAGACGGGGTGTCACAAGACGTATTGTGAGTTCTAATCTTACAAGTTTGACTCGGTATAGTGTGAATGTACCCAAGGAGACTTGGGATCAAAGTCAACATAATTCTAACCAATGGGGTTGGATAATATATAGGGGTGCAAGACTTGATATGTTGACATCCTTATGAGATATTACATCGAGAGACGTATTATGAGTCTTGGGCTTCACGAGTTGGACTCACTATATTGCCTACGTACCTAAGGAGACTTGGGATCAAAGCCAATCTAGTTCCAACAAAATAGTTTGGATAAGGTATAGGGTGTAGGACTGGAGATGGATGCATCCCTGGGAGATAATACATTAAGATACATATTATGAGTCTTTGGTTTCACGAGTTTGGCTCAGTATAGCGCCTACGTACCTAATGAGTCTTGGGATCAAAGACATCGTAGTTCTAACAAATGGGGTTGGATAATATATAGGGTTATAGGACTGAATATGGAGACATCCCTAGGAGATAATACGTTGAGAGCGTATTATGAGGCTTGGGCTTCATAAGTTTGACTCGATATAATGCTTAGGTACCAAAGGAGACATGAGATCAAAACCAACGTAGTTCTAACAAACGGAATTAGAAAATATATAGGGGTTTTGGATAAGAGATGTAGAAATCCCTAGGATATAATATGTTTGGATACGTATTATGGGTCTTGGGCTTTACAAGTTTATCTTGGTTTTTCACCAACATACCCAAGGATACTTAGGATCAAAGCCGGTGTAGTTCCAATAAATGGGGATCGATAATATATAGGCGTGTAGGACTAGATATGGAGACATCGCTAGGAGATAATACGCCGAGAGACATATTATGAGTCTTAGGCTTTAAGAGTTTGGCTTGTTAGAGAGACTACGTACCCAAGGAGACTTTGAATAAAAGCTAATGTCGTATAGCAAAAGAGGAATATTTTGAGTGTAGTCTATAGGACACAAGAAGCAACATCATGGTATTTATTGATCATAATCCTTAATGTAGGATTTCATTGTCTTGGATTGATATATTTATATGTTAAAATAATTCGTTGATCAAATGTAGATGTTTGAAAATCATTGAAATGACAACACATATTAGGGTGTCGTGCAAAGATGGGTTTTGTTTGCTGAAGAAGTGGTGAGTGTTGACAAATTTTAGAGTTTGGCCTCCTATGTTCCGCGCTGAACGTATTTCAATGGAACTCTTTTGAGAACCTATTTTGAAAAGTACATTTTCATGTTTGTATTTTGGAATCATGGTATTTGATTAGTATTATTTTAGTATACGAGTAGATTAATTCATACACAAGTTAATGTGTTGGATTAAAAACCAAGCTTAAACAAATATAAATGCTATAAATTGCATATCGGTCCCCTAAATGTGGGTTGGTTTAGAGAGGGTAAAAGTACGTACAGTTTATAAAAATATATATGTGGTGTGTTTCACCAAAATTTGTGTCGACATTATTTACCCTTGCAGCTAAAGACGATTTTTTTTCTTTGCGGGAAGGCCCTTTTTTGCGATTTTCAATTGGGCAGAGATTCTTCAAGAAGGACGACTTTGGCGGAATTTGGGTAGGGTTTTGACGCTATTTTATATTTTAAGGAAACTTTTATGAAGTACGAACCACTTTTTTGGGGCGACTTCACAGAAGTGTGAACTTTTCCTTTCAATAAAGCAATTGGTTTGCAGCATGAGCCCTTTGGGATTTTTCTTAAAAGAGATCTCATGTATCTTGGATGCTCAGGATTGAGAAAGTTAGAAAACTAAATCAATGTTTGGGTTTTGAGATCCTTTTTAAGTTGGTGGGAACCTCTATCTATAAGATTTTTGACGAATCAGGTGCCTGATTGACTAAAGGTTATGAGACATTGATTTTTAAATAACGGTTAAGAAAATATTTAACAAATCTTTTTTGTTAGAGGACTTTGACCGATCGACTAAGGTCTTTGTATGATCGGCTATTACAAGAGAGGCATTTGGATGATTGGCCAAAGGTCCCAGAGGGGTTGTTTGTTGGTTATTTTAATGTATTAAGTAGATTATTTGGTTTTGGTTTTTGTTTTTTGGACTTTGGCCCTATATACTACTTGGTGTCTTTAACACCATAAACGTAGTGTAGGTCTCGATAGTTGTCTTTTCTAGGGGTTTCTTTTGGGGTTAATGCCCAGGGCTTGTTTGAGACCGGACGAAGCGTTATAGGAACTCGATTACAGATCGAGGTGTCCAGAGAGGCAATCGACATGCAATACTCTTTGTTGAAATAAGATCTCAATAAATAGGTTTTCCTATTTTAGAAGTGATATGTGTCTTTAGTAAAGTCCAAGGGATTTATCTAATTGGAAAAATGGGGTTTCTTCTACCTAAACCTACTAATCCAATTAGTAGTGCTCTCTTTCCTCTCTTTATCGTACATTTTCTCTCTCTCTTATCGGTTTATCTCTTCATTTTCAATTGTTAGACTACTAGTGGTGGATCCGGTCATGGAGGTCATGGGAGGAGTTGATGCGGAGGTTGGACCGAAAGTATTGGTAGACACTAGAGAATGTCCGGATGTTGTGGTCTTAGGGTCCAGGGGATATCAAGGGTGGCCTTGCATGCGGACGATTGGGCAGGTGAAGATTGGAGGGGTGAAGATGTTATTCCTAAGGTGCAGGTTTTAGCATATGAGGCCACTCTTCTTAGGGATGTTACTAACACCGAGGTTCTCCCGTGGGGATGTGATATTCATTGTGTTTTAGGGAGCACCCTAACAACGCTCCATGGGTAAATTTACATTTTTTGACGCAACTATTTTGACGATGTGATCCATTTTTATGTAAAAATAGGGTGTCGCCCAAAAACAGAATATGCACTACTTACGCACACCCGAGCATGAGAATATGTGTATATATTTTATGAAAATAAGACGATGAAATGATGATGATGAGGATGATGATTATGATGATGATGATGATAATAATAATAATAATAATAATAATAATAATAATAATAATAATAATAATAATAATAATAATAATAATAATAATAATAATAATAATAATAATAATAATAATAATAATAATAACAACATAAAATAACGGATGTTAATATTATGATGGTGGTAATAGTAATAATGATAATGAGGGTAATGAGATAATGTTGTATAAATATGATGATAAACTAAAAATAATTAATGACAATAATGAAATAATGATAGTAGAGTAAGGGTAATGATATTTGAAAATATAAAAATTATTTCGATATGATGTGAGGAAAATGGTAATAATTGGAAAAATAATAGTAATGATGATAGTGATACGATATGAGGAGTAGTGGTTTTTAGGGGTTTCCCTTAAAGGGAGAAACATGGCTTGGTTCGAGTTGCGGTGAGATTATAATGAAAATAATGATAATAATAATTTTAATGATATTATTAGTGAGGATATTAATAATGATGTTACTAATGATAAACATTATTTAATTCGAAATATTTATTTATTATGATATTAGCGGTGTTAAGACAAACAACAAGAGTGGGAAGAAACAACATGGATATGGATACGAGTTGACTTATAGGGATGAGAACCCAAACCTTTATATGTCTTTATACGTAGGACATAAGGTGTAGTTACATATAACCACGGAGATAGACAGCTCGAGGGATACCTTGGTGATACTTTAGGCATGTATGTCAAATGAGTATCCCTTCTTTGATGATGAAATATAGGGGATAATCGCCGGGAGTGAGAATGCTCGGGGGGAGGGGGGGTATTGTCACATCATAACTCATTATCCTTCCTGGTTAGCCGGAACCGATGGTGTAGGATATAATGTGTGAACATATGGTGATTCAAACACTCATGGGAGAAATGTCCATAGAGGTGTAGGGTATCCTAATTTTAGACTTTTGTTTTAGAAAATATTTAAAATATTACATCCTCTTCCTATTTAAGGTCGCAAAGGGGACCAGACATAGAAGCACATGGTTTCAATGTATTATTTTAGGGTGCGAGATCACCTCATGATTGCTTATCCTTCCTATTAGCTGGAACTGAGGGTGTAGGAGATTACGTGTGAATGTAAAATGGTTCAAATATCAAGAGGGATAGAGCTACGTAGGGGTCTAAGGTATCCTGATTTTAGAATTCGGTTTTATCAAAGATTCAAACTATTCTATTTATGGTCTCAAAGGGGACCATACATAGAAATGCGAGGTTTGGATAAAGTCTTTCGGGGTCAGGATCACATCACGACTGGTTATCCATCTTGGTTAGCGGGATCTGAGGGTGTAGGACATTAAGTATGAAAGTAAGTGATTTGAACACCGATAGGGAAACATCTCCGTAGGGGTGTAAGGTATCCTTATTTTAGACTTTGGTTTCATAAATGGTTTAAAATATTCTAACCTCATACTATTTAAAGTCGTATAGGGGACCGGACGTAGAAATTTTGGGTTTCGATGGCATCTTTCAGGGTGCTGGATCACCTCACAACTGGTTATCCTTCCTTGTTATCTATACCCAAGGTTTAGGAGATTAAGTGTGAACGTATGTTGATTCAAACGCTGATAGGGAGAGATATTCGTATGGATATAGGGTATTCTTATTTTAAACTTTGGTTTGAGCCAAGATTCAAAATATTCCAACCTCTTTCTATTTAAGGTCACTAAGGTGACTAGACGTAGAAATACGGGGTTTCGAATGGTGTCTTAAAGGATCGTGATCACCTCATAACTGGTTATCCTTCCTCATTAGCTAGAACTGAGGTTTAGGAGGCTAAGTGTGAACATATATGTGATTCAAACACCGAGAGGGAAAGATCTTCATAGGGGTATAGGGTATCCTAATATTAGACTTTGATTTTAGAAAAGATTAACAATATTCCAACATCTTTGTATTTAATACTGCTAAGGGGACCAGACGTAGAAATGCTAGGTTTGGATGGTGTCTTTTTGGTGCACGATCACCTCATTGCTAATTATCCTTCCCGATTAGCTAGAGCCATGGGTGGATGACATTAAGTGTAAACTTATAATGATTCGAACATTCGAGAGAAAGAGAGATATGTAGGGTTATAGGGTATCCTGATTTTATACTTTCATTTTAGTAAATATTCGAAGCATTCCAACCTTTTTCTATTTAAGGTCGGTAAGGGGACGAAATATAGAAATGCGGGGGTTTCAATGGCATCTTTCGAGTGAGACATCAGCTCAAAAATAGTTGTCCTTCCTGGTTTTCTGAAACCGAGGGTATAGGAGATTAAGAGTGAATGTATAGAGATTCATTCATCGAGAGGGATAGATCTATGTAGGGGTATAGGGTATCCTGATTTTAGACTTTGGTTTTAACAAATATAAAAAGTATACCTACATTTATATTTAAGGTCGCTAAGGGGATCTAACATAGAAACACAAGGGTTCAATGGAATCTTTTGGTGTGCGATAACACCTCATAACTGATTACCCATCCTGGTTTGCTAGAACCAAGGGAGTAGGAGATTAAGTTTGAACGTTTAGTGATTTGAACATTGCGAGAGAGATCCATAGGGGTATAAGGTATCATGATCTTGGACATAGGTATTCGTAAAGATTCAAAACATTCTAACCTCTTTCTATTTAAGGTCTCTATGGAGACCAAAAGTAGAAACACAGGGTTTTGATGGTGTCTTTTTAGTTTTCTAGAACCGAGGGTGTAAGAGATTATGTGTGAACGTATAGTCTGACCTAAAATATAAGATATAGGCATCGCCCTTTTCCATATAACTTATATATTTTGATTTTTGTGTTTCCTCCCTTTTGTAGCCTGGGGAAGCTTAGGGGATTGTTGATGATAAGCACTCAAAAGTGTACATTTTATACCCCGAATACACGTATTTTAGTTGCTAATTCTCGACAAGTTGGGTCTTATATCCATAAATATTTAATGTGCAGGCTAGATCACCGTTTGCGGAAGTTCGATGCTTATTTCAAGGTAAATGTGCTATTTATGAAGCTAATTCCCTAGTCCCGTACCAAAACCGAACCTAAACTTAGCCCAAACCTTCACTCGAGCCTGTGTGTGTTTAATTTGTGCTTTTTAAATTTTTTTTTAGATTTTTAGTTTGAGTCATTTTTATTTTCAGGATTTATTTTTGATTTATTTAGAATTTTTTAGAATTTATTTTCTATTTCTTTTTATTTTTTATTTTTATTAGTTTTTAATTTTAGTCTTTATTTTTAGTTTTTCTAGATTTTATATTTTTAGGACTTTAGGTTTTTATTGCAATTAGATTTGTAGTTTTTATTTTTATTATTTGAGTTTTATTTTATAGATTAGGAATTTAATTTTTAATAGATTTTATTTATTTTTAGAGGATTTATGTTTTAGTTTAGTGCGTCGAGTATTTGTTTTCCTTTATTTTCCTTTATTTTTAGTTTTTAGTTAGTTTATTATTATTTTTGTTTTGTTTTGTTTTATTTTATTTTATTAGTTTTATTTGAGTCGTGTTTAATTTTTAGAGTTGTATTGTGTGTCGTGTTATTTTTATTTTTTTTAGTTTTTTAGTGAGTTTTATTTTTTAGTTGTTTTTTATTTTTAGTTTAGTTTAGTTTTTAATTTAATTTGACTTGTTTTTATTTTATTAGGTTTATTTTTAGGGGCATATACCAAATAGTCCCTCGTACTTTTTTTTAATACACATTTAGTCCAAGCCTTTATATTTGGCACCAAAAAGTCCTTCAGCATGCAAAAAAGGCTTTACCATGTCGCTGGTGCTGACCTTTAAAGATAAGATAATACGGGACTTTTTGGTACAAAATAAAAGGCTTGGACTAAGTATGTATTAAAAAATGTTTGAGGGACTTTTTGGTATTTGATGCTTATTTTTATTATGTTCTTATTTTATTTTATTGAGGGTGTAAAGTTAAACACACACATATCCTACACCCTACCTCACCTAAACACTCTCATTCACACACACCATATTAACCTATACCCCCATACACCTAAACAACTCATTCACCCACACCTTCACACCATACACCACACACACACCTAACCGATCCCCTACCCATCTTCAACCTCCCACCACTTCTTTCTCCTCAACCACCATAACCATAAACAACCAAAACCCAAAACACCATTCCTCAAACCAATCTTCTCACTCTATCACCACCACTGTCAAACCAAACCCGGGTACAACCAACTCCTAACCAGATACCCACTAATCCAACCCGAATACTCCACAACCCGGACCCATTTCCAGCGAACTTGCGACACAACCCCGACCCAACAGCCCTTATACTTCCATCCGACCTCCCGAATCCACTGCAATAAAATCGAAAAATGAGTTGTGCACCTGTTGAACCACTCGCCGACGACCCCATCTTGTCCGAACCTTCCTTAACCCACTACTATAACCCGATGTCTTCCATACCCATTTCAGACCCGAAAATCTTGCAACCCCACTGAACACGCTGCCAAACCCGAAAGCCCCCCTACCAGAACTCATCCCTTACACGATTTCTACCTTCCATGTCCCAAGCCAAAAATAAAACAACCAAAACAATACAAAGCCCCACATGTGTTAAATTCCTTTTACCCATTATGCCCCTAACTTATCCCCACTCTCTCGTTACCTCACCCAACACACATGCACACTTGTGCAATTCCCAAAAATAACCCACTCACCCCTCATGCAAAATTAACTTACCCAATTTGCCCCTAGCTCCATGTTTGCCATATATAAATTGAAGACCTGGTGCCATTTGAGGGGAATCTCCAAATTTGTTTTTAAATTTTGTGTGATAAAATTCTCTCCACTCCTCTATAGAGAGTATTTGCATTTTTAGCAAATATCTCAATATAGAGATGTGTTGTGAAATTTATCTCTAGGATGAATTCCACTCCACCCCTCTATAGTGGGTTTTTGCATTTTTAGCAACTATTTCAAAATAGATTGATGTGGTTGAATTCATCCCTTATTGGAGGTAAGTTCTAATACATTCCTTTATGTTGAGTATTTGCATTTTTAGAAAATATCTCAAGATAAAGTGATGATGTAGAATTTATTTCCTTGGATGAGTTCTAATGTATAATTTTATAATACTAGGATTTGCATTGTCAGCAAATCTCTTTTATTATTTGAGTGCCCATTATGAATTCATCCATTATCTTGTAATTAGTTTATTTTTATTTTTATTTTTGTAGTTTTTATTTTAGATTCAATAAATATATTAGTGAGCGATTGTAATTGAGAGATTGTTGATGTAATTGAAGATTCCATTACAATTCAAAGATAAAATGGTTTGATCTATTCCTCTTTAGTTACTCTCACTTTAATCCTTGCATGCTTTTTTATTCTTTACTTTTATTTTTGGATGATGATTAATGAGGGATAATCTTCCATTCTTGGGATGAATTTTGAAGCCCTCATGAGTCCAATTTAGTTAGTTTGCTTTTTTGCACAATTTTGTTTATCTCATTTTTGTTAAATTTAGCTTTTACATCTTAGTTAGTACTTTAAAAATTAGTATCGTTAATTAATTAATAATCACTTGAAAAATCCATAAAAAATAGAAAAAGAAAAAATAGAAAATTCATAAAAAACAATACTATGCAAATGAATTACACATGTCTTCACTTATTTTGTATTCCATCCTTAGATTTTGATAGATACTCCCTTACTTACCCCTATACATATTTTGCATTTATTTGTAGGTTGAAGGAAATTTTGATGGAAAAGAAATTGCAACAACGACAAATACACATTAGAGAACAATATTTTCTCTATGAGTTGGGCCATTAGGTTCTGGGCGAGGTCTCCTCTTTTCCTTTTTGACTTTATTTATGCAATGGGTTTGACTCGCTATTTGATTGCCTTATTACAGGGCATTTTAGTTGGACCGAGCTTAGTTTTTGGCTGTGGACGAGCATTAGTGGGATATGATGCACACATTCCTTTTGCTAGTGGGGGAGATGACCATGACCCCTTTGTACTTTCTTCCTTTTACCGGTCTACCATTTAATGAAGGGAAGCTGATTTTGGTTTGGGAAGTGTCCATTACTGTGGAGGTTTTTATTGTCGCTTTTGGGATAGTGCCTCCTCCCTCCTGAGGAGATTTTACAGAGTCCAGCACCCTGGCATATTATTTTAAGGTTGATAGAGGACCATGGTTTGGATGTGGTGGTTGCATGCCGATATGATACATTTTTTCTTTTGTTGGTGATAAGGGAGATGCTAGAGCTGGGGACCTTGGGATTCACCTCCGGTGGTTGACATATTTGATTAACATTTCTTGGATTCTTGGATATGGCTAGGGTTGATTGGGATTGGGGATGATGTACCGGTCCATGTCCTTATACTTGAGGTATCACACGAATAATTTCATGGGCTTTTCTTATTTTTGGGAGGTACGTGTTTACCGCATTTGTTTTGCATTAGTTCCATTATTTATTTAAATATATATTTTTACACATATTTACTAATGCTTTCTTCTTATTTTTGCATTTTTAGCAGGTTTGTTTTTTTTGTATGTGGCTACTTATATTAAGCCGTCTTGGGTCCAGGCACCAATGGATTGTATCTTTCAACTTTTTACCCATTATGTTTGGGGGAATTTGAGGGCGGGGTCATCTATCACAACATATGCAGGGAGGGCGCTTGCCAACGGGATAACCATTGATACTGTAAGTATTTTTAGATTTTTTTTCACATATTGGTTATATTTCTTTTATGATTCAGTATTTGTATGTTTATACTAATTTTTTTTCACTTTTTATTTTTTATTTTTATTTTTAGTGCCTTAGGGTTTCACCCTCCACATATCACGAGTCATGGTGGCGACGAAGGTGATGTCTGGGAGGAGAATTTTTATGGATGATTCGTATGGGGCCGTCATTTATTTGGGTGAGCAAGTGATGAGCAAGTACACGTCGGATGTGACAGCGAGAGTACCTTTCTGCATCATTACCATATGAAGTACATGGAGAGGTTCATTAATGCTGACAAATAAGATTTTTATAGATGGGTTTCCAGCAGAGGACTTTTTATGGGATGACATGGATTACCAGGGTTTTGTAAGGAAGGGAGAGATGTCAATGTCGCTCCCCATGACTAGGAATTTTTTTAGCTCGAGTTATGGTGTTATTGATAGAGGAGGTGCCATTAGGAGGGAAAGGGGATAAGTTAGCCCTAGAGGGGGAGTTGGAGAAGGACAATGGAGGTTAGGATGAGGAAGTTATGGTAAACGATGAAGGGTATTAGGAGACAATGCCCGGGTTGGTTGTGGATGTACATAAAGAGGTTCTAAATGAGGGTTCTAGGGCTTGGGGAAGGCCCTACCAGTGGGTTGGGGTGATATGGAGGATCCTAGGCCTTGGAGGAGGGCTTACCCGCTAGTGTCGAGGGATTTCTTATGCCCACCTGAGGGTTTCAGGATGGACCTACATTTTGGAAGGGATAATGAGGGTCCCTCGAGTAGAGCTCAGGATAGTGGCGAGGCCCCTTGCTTTCGAACTTTATCCCTTTTTGAGAACATGAGGGACTTTGGTACTTGGGATGAGCCGTTGGATGATGTGGAGAGGGACCATGATATGGATGAGGGAATAACCGGAGGGAGGGCTAAAATGGAAGGGATAACCTTTGCTCATATTTCCACCCTGGAGGCTAGGGTGAAGGAGTTAGAGGAGAAGGACCACTGAAGGGCTCAGGCAGGGGCACCACTTAGGTTGCATGCCAGCGAAGAGAGTGGATCTTCCTTTTTTTATCTCAGATGGAGTATATAGATGATGGTTATAGACATAGACTCATCACTTGGACCACTTCCACATGGTATATCGATAAACCTTAAGAGATGAGGGGGTATGCTTCTTGTCTTTACTCCACCCTTTTAATTTTCCTTTTTCTTTATCTTCCCGATTTCCTCATACCAATCATTTTTTATTTTGATATTTTTCATGGGTGTTGATATCTGTAACTAATCTAAATGACACGATGACCCAATTGCCATACTTATATTTAGTTCATGTTCGTTACCTCCTAGACTTTGGTCCTTTTACAACTCGAGATAGTCGGGTGACGTCCCATTCCTGCATTGGGAATCGCTTTCGTATTCCCTCTCATTGTGGGGAGGCTTTCAATTCTACTACTTAATTGGTTCACCCTCGGGGCCTCTTCCCTCTCATGTCCAGTCGATCCCTAGGAGTCTTACGGATCCTGATGCACTAGGAGAGACAAATAATTCTTCTCAGAGGGCCAAGAAGACCCATCATGATTAGGGTTTTGGAATTTCGTTGGCAAGGTGGGGTTCCTGTCACTACCCATTTATACATTTGTCCTTATTTTATTAGTTTCTATATGATACATGATTTATTTGATTGGTTGATATATCATTTTTTAGACTTTATATATCATTAATTAAGCTTTGACTGATTTTTATGCCATTATATTTTTCTTTTCTTAATATCATGGTATTATATGTGCAATTTACCTTTGTTTGAAGAATAATGAAAGTTGAATATGCATATGAAATCTAATGAGCCTAATATCTTTTTACTAATATGGTATAGACACATGTAGAGACACTCTTTGTAAAGGTACCAAAATAAAATAAAAATAGAAATAAAACTAAAACTAAAAATAAAAAGAGGAACAACAACATGGGATGGGAAAGATATAAAAATAAAGGTGTCCAGTGTTTTTAGAGACTTATCTTTTTAGGAGAGATGACTTCATTTGTTTTGTTAGTGAGATAACTTGTTTGAAGGGGCGTAGGAGTCGGATATGGAGGTCCCCCTTTTTTCTTCCGTCTAAAATAGGGCAGGAGCCTTTAGAGACAACTTTTGGAGATAAAAGTGTTGTCCTTTTACCTAGAGTGTAAGGTGATGTTTAGCTGCGAAACCTTCGAGAGTTTTTATGCCTTGATATATGTCTCGGATTACGGGGTTCTTTACGGGAGGAAGAGAGCTTTTGGAGGTACCTTCAAAGATAGGAGCGTCGTCCTTTTGTAAAAAAATGGGGTGTCGTTTGGTGGGGACCCCTTGGTGAATCTGTCAGCCTCGATATTTATCCCGATGTGAGGGTGTTTTGAGGGAGATGGGCGAGAGCCTTCGGGAGTAGATTCCAATAATCTAGCACATTCCTTTTACCAAAATAGGGTATCATTTAGCGGGGACCCTTGGTGAATATGTATTTCCTGATATTTATCCCGATTTAAGAGGTGTTTTGTGGGAGATGTGTTTTGGATTCTTAGAAATAGATGTATAGGGGTAGTGTGCTCTCCCTTTTAGGATTTTTTCATAATATTAGCCTTTGTTTAGTTTTGATAAAGATGACCCTATGAATTCTTTAAAATGCCTTAGAGCATTGTTTCATTTTACTTGGTTTTTAGCCTATTTAGATCGCGCTAATCTATTACGAGAGCAATGGAATAATGACCATAGACATGATTCTCTAGTAAAATGGGTTTTATGCTGTTTATTCGGATTGGGACCAAAGTAATGTCTCGATTTGTCTATGTATCTCTTATTTAAAGACATTTGGGTGTACGTTTTAATGTTTTAAATAAAAATATATCATAGAATCAGGTCCTCGTAGTTCCCTCAAAATGAGAAGAGGGGGGGGGGTCTCAAGGCGTTTTAGCTGACTTCAAGCGAAAGGTTCTCAAGTGAGGTTTTTGATATAGGGTTGGGCAGTGTGTTTGGGCTTGCATAGTCTTCCCTTACGATAATGAACGATTATTTTTATCATTTTCCTTATCAACTCATGTAGGTTTAAGGTAAGAATTTTTTCAATCGGTTGAGATTAAAGGGTTGGGAAAACGTGACTCTGTCAAGATTAACTAAGGTAGCCACCCCACTAGAGTCTATTTTGGTGGGGAGGTACGATCCCCCCTAGTGCGTGAAAATTTACTGTCGGGAGTCCAGTACGGTTCGATATTTTATTTGAGGATGAGATCGCCCTCTTGGATGTTTCAGTTTTTGACGCATTTGTTGCAGGCCCAGTAGTTACATTGTTGGTAGCCCTAGTTGTGATAAAAATCTTTATCCCCCTCTCGTTGATACGATCTAGTTAGTCGTAATGAGGTTGAACCTATTCAACATTTATTTCTTGATTCTCAACCTTGTACCTTAATGAGGATACCTTGAGTTATATGGATAAGAGTGCTTCCATGCAATAAACTAGTGAGTAGGGAGTTGCTTCGATGGAGTTTCGCTCTGTACTACAGTAGCCCTAGAGGGAAAATGGGAGTTTGTCTGACCAGTCATCGTAGGTTTCGATCATATTGGGGGTGGGTAAGGGGATGATTTGTAATAGGTGATGCCATACTTGTGCAGTAGGTTTGAGACCTCTTTCTCAAAGTGAGACCCTTTGTCTGATACTATCTTGTAAGAAAGGCTGAAGCGGCAGATGATGTTGCATCATAAGAATTTGGTCATTTTCTTAGCATTCGAAACTGTGTAAGATTTTACCTCATCCCACTTGGTGAAATAGTTTATGGAGACCAAGATGAAGTCATGCCCAATGGAGGCCTTAGGAGTTCAATGTGACCGGTGTTGCCAAAACATGTTAGATTTGCGATCACGAGCGTATGGCTTTTCTTCAATGCCCTGTGTTCCAAAGTAGTGGACGTACAAAAACTAAAGGAAATTCATAATGAAATTGTGATCACATTTTGCTTGCTAGAAAAATATGTTCCACTATCCTTCATTAACATTATGGTGAATTTAATGGTACATGTCGTGAGGGGATCAAACTTGGAGGTCCCGTTTTCTTTCGATGGATGTACCCAATTGATTGGTTAGATCAATCTATTTTACTATCATGTGGTTATATAAGTAAATAAGTTTAGCGATTTAGTTTTTTATTGTATTGGGTACGTGAAAGTATTAAAGGGTTATGTGAGAAATCGTAATTGCCCGAAAGGTTGTATTGCTCAATGTTACATAGCAAAGAAGCTATTGAGTTTTATTCTGAGTTCTTATCGAAATTAGATGCAATTGGAATTCCTGCGAGTAAAGATGACGATAAACCTATTAGAGGTTCAGATGTCGTTGAAGTTGGTCTCATGTCCTTGGAGTAAGCCCATCTTCATGTGTTACATAATACGAATGGTGCTCAACCTTATATAGAGTATGCCTTTTCTAACATCTCATTAATATGATTTTACTTCATCAAATACTTATCTCTTGATATATTAATAACTAATGATGCGTTAATAATTACTACCTTATTAAGGAGCATGAATAGTACTTGAAAGAAACCCATCCTCGAAAAGGGAAAAAATAAAAAGTGGCTTGAAGATGAGCACAATTGCACTTTTATCCATCAGTTACATAAAAGGGTATGATTAATTTAGGGACATGTTGACTTAACCACCACCTTAATTTTCAGTATAAATTACCCATTTTCAGTTTCCTTTTAAACAATGCCATCGTTTTTCTATTTATTAGTTGCAAAGTATAAATACTTCTTAAATTCTAGCAAAAAATAATGTCGAAGTCTAACACCATCTATTGACAAATACTGTAATAGTACAGAGTAAAACTAAATAGTAGGTAAAGTCTAATAATAAAAACTAAAATGGGAGTAAAGACGAAATATCCCAATACTTTAACATGTTAATTTGAAGTTTGTTTTGTAAGTATCTAAAAGTCATATATTAATAGGTTTCGCTTGAAGAACACCTCCCAACAATAATATTTAAGATGACTTAAAATGGATTGCTCGTGGACCTCGTTGAGACGTCATCAAAGTTCATGGATATATCATTAATGGTATTCGTCAAGGGGACACAATATTCACATATTGTGCATGTCGACTGGTAATGAAGATGGCATGGGAGACATTAGGAAAAATGAGCTCTATTAGCCTTTCGGAATTCTCAACGTTTCTCTCTAGCAAGTAAAGATACTAGACCATCAAGATTTATAGGATGGTTTCAGAGAAATGTGGAGCTGTCAAAGTACATTACAGAGCACTATCAATGGATATGTCTATTGGTAAGTTTTCTTATTTTTCATGCATGTGTTACTATAAGTATTTTCATTTACAATGCTAATAGAAATTATGCAATGGGAATTAAAGAATGCTTAAAATTTTATCTCATTTAAGGGAATGTATTTTTAATGATCTCAAATGTTTTTAATCTCATTTGGATTGACATTAAATACTTAGTTTTTGTCGCCAGCTATAATATGGTGTTCTTGGATTGGAAGATATTGAAATTGAATATAATATAGATATTGTAAGAAATTATTTGTTTGGCCTTCATATAGTAATATTATTATTATATTGACAGGAGGGATAAAATGGGCATCAGGTGATTGCGTAGTGAGGTGCTGATATGTACTCTCACTGTTCAATCTCGTAAACATTTGGCAGTAGTTTTAAGAAATTTCATCTTAGTTGTGTAGCCTTCACTGTTTTAGGGATTTTAGATTATTTTTTTCTTATTGAATGGATATATTTTTAGAGTTTTACTTAATGCTTTTAATTGATTGAATTTTGAAACTAAGATTTTTTATCGATCGAGACACTTATTTGGAATCTATTTTTTTTATATTATCCCCAGCAGAAGTAGCGATAATGGTGGTGGGTAAGCTTTAGAGTTATGAATCGTTGATTGGATGCACTTGGTCATAGAGAGTCATGAATCATTAGATGGTTGAAATACACCTTTTTTCATACCATTATGACTGTTGCATTCAAGGTTGATATAATGTATGTTTGTTAATGTGATTGAAAAAATGTATGTTGACTCGCAATGCTCCTTGGCTTTGGATGTTTAATTGTTTATGTGAATTGTTGTGTTTGGATTTTTTTCGTAGATGAAGGAGAATAGTTTTTTGTCCCGTTAAAATGACACGACTCATTTTTGTTATGTATTGCTATAAACGTTTTCGACATAAGTCATTTTTTCGTTTGAAATTCAAGGGCAAGTTCCTCATATCGATTCCAGAAATGGCTTATTTATTTTAGTGTTTCAATTTTTTTAGATAACTTTTGGTTTGGTGTCATATATGTTTGTTCTAATTTGAACTTTTTCTTTGATTTTGAATATTTCTTTCATAGACTATATTCTATTTATTTGTTGTGTTATAGAGCATATTGTTCCCTTTACTTGAACCCTTTGTTTTATATGCATTCCAATCATCCCCGGTATAACACGAAAACTCATCCATGGAAGAAACTTGGACCTTCACGTGTACTAGAAAACTTGGGTAACCATCAGAGTGAATTGAGTATTTCGTTGAAAAGGAATTTACCATGAGGTTCAAGCTCTGACATGTTGGTAGAGTGGGAATTGTGAATGCAACATTGGTCTTATTTTTTATTCCATTGAGGGATTTAAAAGCTACAACTTCCTTTCTTACATCTAGCGATTCCACAGGGTACTGCCATTTAACCCTCCCTGCACTTATTATTGTATCCAATCTAATATTATTGCAGATGGGATGCATTGAGTGCATAATATACGACTGAAGGTAACTTCTATTATTTATTAGGACTTATTTTTAGTTATCATATTTCACTTCTTTTAGTAGATTGATCCACCATTATTAAAATTAACTATTATTACAGTCACCATTAAATTATCTCTAATAAAATGGAAGTCTACTTTTCAAAGTTTGGACAAGAAGGTCTAAACAATTTACAAGTTCTCTGATTAGAAGTTGGAAAATTTTATTATAGATTAGAAAAATTGAGGATTGCACGTCATAACATAATACAAACATGGCTCTCTAATATCAGCTTTGATGGAGGCTCCAACTCATGATACATCTTTTTGTGCACTCTTTCATGTTTATATGTACTTATGTATTTTTTTATTTAAAATATAATTTATATAATTTTGAAAGCTTGGTTTAATTTTATTTAACATTTTATCATTTTATTTATTTAGATTAGTATCTAAATACTTTTAGTTAAAATACTATATTTATGTATTTTTTACATAATTTTTATTTCTAATTTATTGTGTTTATAATTATTCCAAAATTTTTAATTAATTTTTATGGATTTTATCCAATTTTTTCTCGATATCTTAAGTGTTACTATTAACATTTGATTAAACACAATTAATGTTTTATTAGCTAAGTTAACACATAATTAAAAATGCGGGCTCGATCCTTGGCGTTTGAAATAGGCCAATCTGTAAGGACATAAATTTCCAATTGAGTCCGTGTATTGTTTTGACTTTTTTCTGTTTAAAAAAATGTGTTTGTAATATGTCGAAGGTTCTAAAAAATGCGGGGCGTGATTGAGGCGTGGAGGCCAAGCCTTAAGCCTTAGAAGCCTAGGCGGGGTCTAGGCGTAAAAAGGTGTGAAAAGGCGTTTAGGCCTTCTTAATATATTTTAATATTTTTTAACCATAACAAGGCTATTAAAATACAAAAATTGCACATATCATAAAAATATGTCTGAATATATGCAAATTAAAATACTATCTGATTATTTTGGATAAGATAATGGTTCGGTTTGTAAACAAATTCTTTAAAAGGCGACATCATTTCACTAAGGCATTGTTGTTTTTAAAAAAAAAGTGCGCCGTAAGGGTTTTACCAAGAATAAGGCGTGAAAAGCGTAAGGCGAGGCGTTTCTCTCAAGCCTTAAGCCTAGGCGTGCCGAGGCGAGTTTTTTAGAACAGTGAATATGTCATAGGGAGATTTTATTTTGTCACGATCCCACTTGGTCTATGACGTATTGAAGAAATTGAAGACGTTGCGGCAAAACTTTAAAGAATTAATCATGCCGAAAGTTTAATTAGTTCAAGTTTATTCATCTTTAAATTTAATTGCATTCTGAGATCACTCAGGTATGAATGCGTATAATTAATGGTGCTCGAAATTATTTTTATAGAAGATAAGGACGTATTTTTTATAAAGAAAAATGTTTAAAATGTTTTTAAAAGTATTTTAATTGTTTACACTATGTTTTATTCTGATAAGTTCGAAAAGGAGTTTGACTTATTTGGATCTCTTTTAGAGGAGACATTTTAAATAAAAAGTCAAAAAGTCATACTGACATGCGGGCTCGTTCAAACGACATTCAGTCTCGTTCAAATGAGATGGCTATGTCGCCTGAACGGCATCCATATGTCATTCGAACGACATAATTTTCGAGGCGATGCTTAATTCCTATTTATAGTGTGTTTGCATCAGAATTTCAAAAGTGTGCATTCTGGAAAAAATAGTTTACGTTCCAGTATTAGTTTTCCACATGTTTTCTAAGGTTTAAAAATCTTAAGCACATCCTTAGAGTTTGCAAAGATCCGAGTTATCATTCTTATATGTTTACATGATCTTGCTACACCAAGAATTTTGGTTCTACCATTGAACATCACGGTTTTGCGGTGACGAAAAGAGAAGGAGTTCCTGTTCGACATCGTAGACGAATCAAAGTCATTCGGTGGACACCCAGACATACGTGGACGCGTGTTTTGTGGACAGGTATCGTGGAAGATGGAATTTCTGCATGGGCACTATTGAAGAACGGTAGAAGATCAGAAGGAGCGTCAAAACCCGTGGGGATCGAGTCATTGAGTAAGGCTAATCTATCTTTGTAAAACCTTTGTTCATAGTGATTGTCTGCCTTGAGTTGTCCGCATTTTTTCCCCTGTTTTGGGTGTTTTCCTCGTACATCCGGCGTTGGGAGTATTCTTTACTTTACTTTACTTGCTTTAATCACTAGATGCATGTTTAGGATTAATAAAGATAAAAATGGTTTAAAGTAAGATTTGGTTTTTTACAACTTGGTTTGGTGGTAATTAAAAGTTGGATAATATTCGGTGAAAATTGGTTTGATTTGAAACACATGCATTTTGGGACCACCCCATTTCACAGATTGGTACTAGAGCTAGAAAACATATTTATTTGTTTTGTGATCCCGTGTGTTTGTTTCTCTCATGTGTTTGTTTTCTCTCGATAGATTCTCTAAGCTTTGACGATTTACATCGTTTGAATTTAAAGTTTGCAAAATGTATTGAAGTTTTGGAAAAAGAAAATTTCGGTTTCAAAAATAGGATTGAATATTTGCAAAAGATTCAAATTCGTGAGAAGTTTAGTTCCTTGTTTAATGATTTTAATATGATACAATTGGGCAGAAAGGAGAGTGATGATAGAGTCCTTGCTTTAGAGAGAGAGTTAGAGGATTTGAGAAACTCTAGGGTTTGTGTCGTTGAGGAAAATAACTCGATTAATGATTTTGTGGCACATGAAAAGACTCTTAGGGATAAGTTTTCTCATATTGAGGGGGAGCGAGATAACCTTCTAGGGGTAATTGAAAATCTAAAGAAGTAGTCTCAAAAATTTAAGGATTCTAATTGTTTGCTTGAGTCGAAAGTTTTGAAGTTTAAAAATGATTTAAATGACTCGAGTAGTGATGGTAGTGGCTTATCTTGTTCTAGTGGTTCACATGTCAAAGCCAAAAGCATAGTTTGTTTTAGAGCGTCAACCACATCCGAGGGTGTTAGAAAAGGTAAACTTAAAGGTCCCGTTCCTCGTCGTGTTTTCACATGTTCGCATTGTGGTAGGAAAGGTCACCTTAGGAGCTTTTGTTTTGATCTTAGAAACGACCCTAGGAAGTATAAATGTAGTGTCCCGTCGGTTCCCAAAATCCGTTTTGTTAGGTATACACCAGTTTAGGTTAGGAAGTCCGTTTTGGAGATGCTAAATGCTTCATTGGTTGATACTCACATGCATGCATATGATTCATCCCTTGCTATTTCTTATCGATAGTTGCTTGCATGTTTGTCGTATACTAGTTTTTGCATTCATGATATATAATTTGCATTTATGATATATACTTTATTTGTTTTGTGGCATGTTTGTCATATGCTAGTCTTTGCATTCATGATATATACTTTGCATTCATGATAAATACTTTATTTGTTTTGTGGCATGTTTGTCATATGCTAGTCTTTGCATTCATGATATATGTCATATACTCGGTTTTTCATTTGTTTGAGTCTTATTTGAAAAATACAAAAATATTTTGTTTTTGATAAAGTTTTTGAAAAACTGAAAATAGTTTTGTTTTCTTGTTTGTTTAACAACCCGTGACTTTGGAGACTGAGAAATTAAATTTTTTGGAAATAAAATTTAGTTAAATTTGAGAATTTTAAAATTTGGGAATTAAGGTCCAAAAATGGAGAATATTTAAAAGTATTACGGATGATGATTTTGAGTGTACCATCGATCCCGGAAGGGTCGAGATAGTCAAAATGACTGTCATTGGATTTTATTTCGGTTTCGGATTATTTCTAAGTCAGTTTGACTCGAATTGGAGTAAACGAGTGATTTAAAGTGTGTATTAAGATTTAAAATTGGATTTATTGTTTTAAGGGATTTAAGAGGCTTACAGATCAAGCCTTCTCATTTAGAGAAAGAGAGAAAGAGAAAGAAAAGAGAAAGGAATAAAGAAAGAAGAAGAAAGGAAGAAAGAGAGAGGAAGAAAAGCTTGGAGATCCCGGCCCAACCGCGACATCGAGGACGATCCAACCTCTACAAATCTGAGGCAAGTGTATAATCTTGCTAAATAGTTATTTGTGTATTTCATTTCATAAATTTTGGGTTAAAGAAATGGATTTTGGGTATACATATCAAAACCTAGATTTTTAGGTTTAATCTTGAAATCTATGTTTAAAGAATGGGTTTAAAGGTGTAGAAATGGTTGGGATCAACTTTAGGTTGATTTGTTGGCTTAGAATCATGTTGTGATGAAGGTTTAGAGGTTAGAAGTGAAATTTTAGGGTTTATAATTCGTGTTTTTTTATGAAGAAGAAGAACCCTTCAAATTCTGCAGACCCAAATCGATTCGCCCATTAAGCGAATCGATTCAGCTTGGGCAAGATTGGCAGGTCTGCATTGACCGAATCGATTTGGACCCAAGGCGAATCGATTCGTCCTGAGACAGAAGCCCGAGTCCTTAGACCCGAATCCATTCGCCTTGGAGGCCGAATCGATTCACTGGGCCGAATCGATTCGGAATAGGGCCGAATCGATTCGGAAACAGGGCATTTTGAGGAATTTTCTCTACGGTGATTTCAAACCCTTTTTGGTTGGGTTTATTGATTTGGGGCCTTCTCTTATGATGTAAGAGATATGTTTTGGAGACACAAGGGGTTTCTCACACGTTATGATTAGGGGGACTTCTTGGGATAATTTGGGAAAAGTATATCCATGTGTGCTTTTGGAGTCGTGTATAGAGATTGTGGGGAAACCAAATTGGGATTGAGGGTCCTAATTATAGATCAAATGTAAGTATAGATATGATTGAAAGTTAAGTACTCTTAGAGAGATTTCCTAGGGTACGTTGGGAAAGTATAGGCCGATATTCATGTCAAATCCGAATAGCGATAGGATTCTATTAAGTTATAATTGGGGACTAACGAACTAGAGGGGTTAAGTACCCTTAGAAACGTTTAAATTAAGGGACAATTGGTAACGCGATAGGAGTGAAGGTTCATAAAAACAATTTAACCTTAGGCAAATCTGGGAACGATTAGATCGTACTATCAACTAGAATAAGTGGTAGCATAAATTCTAGTCAGGATAGTTTATACACAATTGAGTGGAAGTAACAATTGGGATTCCAATAATTGAAATGAATTCGAGGTGAGTTTGAGGTTTGTAGGCTATTAGTTATGTGCATACCAATAGACTACCTTAGTAAATGAGATATTGAGGTACTTTTGGATATCGATACGATAGGTATTGATTGTTACCTACACTCAACTTTGGGTGATAACACTAATAATGGAGATAAACATAGGTGTCCGGGAGACTATTCATCATAGTAGAAATTAATGAATATGCTTCAAGTGAGGGATTGTATTCACATATCGAGGTAAATTAATTGTGTTGGAACGATGGCTAGTAGTTGTTTTTAGTTGTTTTCATATTGTAGTTTAAATTTAGTAGTTGTAGTAGTATAATAATTATGTGTGGCAGGATGGATCTCTAGGTTCGACATTGTCAAGGAGTAGTGTAACGGGGTGGTTCCTTGTTTGGATTTCGCTTTTCGAGACACCCCACGCACGAAACGTAGTGCAGTGTTGAGATTGGAGAGAAGTTTTGTCAATAGTAATTTGTATGCATTTTCTTTAGTAATTAAATCATACGATTAAACCCTAATGTATATGGGTAACGTATTAAGAATTATAACTAATTAAATTATAAACCGGAATCCATTAACCCTATTATGGTAGATTTGTTTGTAAAAATAATTAAGTGTGTTTAGAAAGAGTGGATTTTTAGGTTATGATAGGAAGGTAGATCTCGTGGGTATAGGCTACGCCTATGGTAAGTTAGGTTGTCCTTACGGGTGGGGTAGCTTAATTTAAATTCGAGGACGTGAATAGGTGCGCGCCGTTCGATGAGAGGTGAGTTGGGGTTTCACGAGAGGACGATTCCACTTTAATTATGAAATAGGTGCACTGATATTTATTATGCACGGTTAACACACTTGCTAAATATTTTTCACACTCGGGCTCTGACCCGTTTACTTTTCTCTCCTATATATATATATATATATATATATATATATATATGTATATATATATAATAAAGTAGAAAACTTATATCTGTCATAAGCTTCAAGTATGATGTCATCAATATGATTTTATCCTCCAATACCTCTTTTACCCTCAATTATATGATTTCCCTCTCTTTTATTTGCTTACTAAATTTAAACTTTAATTCAAATGGGGGTACTTTTGTAAAACCCATTTTATCAACTTCTCACACTCTCTCACTTCTCACAAAAACTTTTCAGTCCCCTGTGACATCTTTACTTTAATTTAAACTCTCTCTCTCACAAACTATCCCTCACTCTTTTTTTCCCACTCCCCAAAGCATAACTCTCCCTCACTATCTCTCACAGACTCTCTCTCTCTCTCATCCAAGAAAATACCCCCCTCTCTCCAGTGCCCCTTCTACGCCTGCTACCTCATCTCCTCGCCGCCCAGCTCTCACGCTCCTGTCTTCTAGCTGCACTGCCTCCCCTCTCCCATTTTTGGGGAGCACTCCCACGATTCATTACTTTGTTTTTGGTTTAACTAATATACATGCTCTTAGTTTTCCAAATATCTTATGTACAGGTATTTTCGCTTTTGTTAATTTGTTTTCGTTTTCAGATCTTGATTTTTTGGGGCTTTTTAAGATCTTGAATTTTAAGATCTCTTATGTACAGTTATTATTTGCATGCTCCCTTAGTTTTCCAAATCTCTTATGTATAGGTATTTTCGTTTTCAGATCTTGATTTTTTGGGGCTTTTTAAGATCTTGAATTTCAATATCTCTTATGTGCAGGTATTATCTGTTTTGATCTCACTAAAAAATGGTCTCCTTCTGTTAGAATCAAAGATATCCCACTCTCCTTGCTTTATTTCTGGGTATGCAATATTTTCGAGTATCCATATGTTCTCTCTCTTTCTATTAAAGACAATCCTCATCTCTTTTTATTTGGTTTATCTCTTATTTTAATTTTGTAATTTTTTGGGCTTCAATGTTTATTATGTGCAGCTATGCTATGGTTTTTCAAATTCAAAGCTTTATTTAAGAATTTATCATATTGCATTTTTGGGTTCATCATCACTTAAAGAAGTGGAGTTTAACACAAATATGAGGCTTTCCCTTTCCCTCTCACTAACATTTGAACCAGGTTTCTGCCTAGAGTGTAGAGGTTTGACACACCTTTTCATTAAAATTAAGGTTAGGTGGTATTTTATTATACCATTTGTAACTTATGGTTAGTGCTTTATTCTACCATTTGTAAGTTATGGTGAGGTAGTATTTTATTCTGCCATTAAAGTTATGGTGGGGTTTCACATTGTTATGTATACATGAACACAGAGTTGAAAGGGAGAAAAAATTACAAAGCCAGGGTTTTAAGTTTGATCATTATCTCGCTCTCAATCATTCTTTATTTTGTTTGCATTTCTCTCCCAAATGGTATCTTATATGGTGCTGAATCGATTTATTGTGATGAATAAAAATTATGTTTTTTTGGGATTTATTTAAAAAAAAAATCTTGAACAGTTTTGAATAGTTTAGCGTTGATTAATTTTTTTTAAATTTGAAAATAAATTACTTTGGGATGCTTTTTTTTATATTTGGGATGTGTTTAAAAATATGAAAATTTGTCTATTTCGATTTTAAGTCTAAAAATATTATTTTCAACTTTTTCACGCAACTTTAACCAAACACATAAAAAAGTATATTTTCAATTGACATAGTTTTTCATGAAATAAAAATTGACTTTTGGCTTAAGTTTTTATTGCCTTTTCCATATTTCTTTTTTAACAAAAAAAATTTGCCGTAATTTTGTATTGAAATTCAAAGTTAGTAGAAATCGTATCATTTCTTTTATCTGTGAAAAGAGATTCACAAGGATTGTGAAAAGAGTGTACACAACCGTAGATTATATCGATCTTGCGGTCTAGAAAGAAACACAAAATGCAATGCTAAAAACATGACACGTCGCACATACAGCTGTAACCGTTGAATCCATCCGGCTTCGTTTCAAGACAAATACCAGTTCTGGTTTTAAACAAAAACAGTGGGCGGATTTAAAATGATCTAGGAACTCGGAGCCAGCTGTAACACACTTTTAACAAATGTTATCATTAAACCAATAAGCGACACACGGTGTCATTTTAGAGCGCACACAAAAAAAAACATTAAGGGCAAGTGGTCAAATAAGGTCATATCGGTAATAAAGGGGACACGCTTAAGGCTATAAGCCTAGGTTCTATATGACAAGCCAGTGGTCTAATCGAACACAGTGGGGGCTTTAGATATTAGCAACCAAACAGGACAATGCAATCAGATAAGATATCTTTATAGGAGGCCACACATACATGATTCCACACATGATAAAAGATATATTTAATCATATATAACAGATTGTTGGACACAAAAAAAACATATATGACACGCAAGCATACAAATAAAAAATATCACATATAACCCTTTCATACGCATGCAAACATATTACTACAGTAAAAATTTATTTTCAGTTCCAAATAAAATTAATTTTAGATTTTATAAAGTCACTCTAATAAATCTTAAACTAAATTATGTGACAATATCTTTTAACATACAAGAGATATTAAAATATTTTTCAAGAAAAATTATTTTTGAGATATTAAAATACTTCCAAAATTAATTTCTGAACATTTTTTAAAATAACCTTTTTAGACACGCGCAATAATAAAATGAAAGGCAAATGCAGTGTTGTGTCTTTAATAAACATTGGGTGAAATTTGTGTACGAACTATATTTCTTTAAAGCTTTGTTTTACAAATTTTTATGTGACAAAACTTTTTAAAAAATATATTTTTTATACTTCGTTTTATATTATTTTTTATAAAACACAACTTTTTAAAAAAATGCATTTTTTTAAAGAAATTAAATTCTGACTTAAATACATTATTAATTTTTTTTAGACTTTAATACAAGACATGAATAATACAAGACACGATGATAGGGAGTTCAGTTTTTGGCCCAATTTTGATACCCCCACATAAGATAAAAATGGGTACGAGTTTTTAATGCACATTTTGATGCCGCTGGCAGGATCCACAGTAATAAGGTATAAATTTTTAATACACTGAATTTCAAAACTCAGTCCAAAACTGAATTTCAAAATTATGAATTAATCATGTTGTCAGGGAAAAAACACGACCCATAGTGACAACTATTTCGTCGAGTTTTTATTAAAAGCTATTTCCAATTTTTTTGGGGTTAAAATAACGTCAACTCTCTCTAATCTCATTCTTACATCCCATCCCATCACCCCCACTCTATTATCTAGGTGATGTCTAAGCAAATCCATACCTATAGAAAAAAAGTTGGCCAGACTCTATATTTTGATCCCAATAATTTGATCTTTTAGTATAAACTACATTTTTTTAAAAACTTTGTTTTTTTCAAGTTTTTATAAAGCATAACTTTTTTTTAAAATGTATTTTTTAATACTTTGTTTTATATTTTTTTTTATAAAATAGAACTTAAAGAATGTATTTTTTTTTGTAAGAAACTAAGTTTTGACTTTAGTACATTACTATTATTTTACATTTTGATACACAACACGAATAACGTGACTTATAATTTTTCACGTCACATTAAAATACTATTTGACACGAATAACACGAGTAAAATTATGAATTAATCGTGTCATTGTATTAATGTTAGGTGAAAAATTCGACCCCTAATGATATGATTAATTCGTCAAGTTTTTATTAAAAAACGATGTCCAATTTTCATTGTGCCATTATGACGTATTATACGAGGTTCAAGATAGATTATAAATATTGTTACTCCAATCAACGACGTACAATTTCAAAAATTTGTATCGTGCCTTCAGTCACGGGCATACCCTAGTGTATATATATATATATATATATATATACATATATATATATACATATATATATATACATATATATATATACATATATATATATACATATATATATATATATATATTACTACAGGTGACATGTGCGGACTGTTGCGAGATATATCTTGTCGTCGCTTCCTACTTCCTTGATAATCTAGGTAGGATTCATGTTGTATATCGGGTTCATACCCAAAGGATATTTATAGATGTGTATATTTATTTCATTTCAGTTATTGTATTGGCTGTGACCCGACAGCTTATTCGGGTCTACTCCTTTGTGGTATATTCAGTTGTAGTTATTTATTTCATTTTATTGTAGCCTTTCATTTCTCATAGTTCGTATATGCATCTTCTTTTTTCTTTGATTATAGTGTTGGTTTGTTATCTGTTTTATGTTTTATTTAATTTTAACATCTTGCTTATATGATATCGGGTAGTTAGTCATGTATTATATAGTATCGACAGTTGATGTTGAGACTGGACCATCTAGACTCCTGATTTAATGTATTGTAGGGATTGCCACCCGTTATTTTTTAAGCGGGGTGTTACAGATGGTATCAGAGTATCAGGTTCTAGAGTCTTTAGGATCTGTGCAGGTTTTCTGCGTTCTTTCGTTAACGTTCTTGATATAAAGCCCTACTATTAGGACTGTTGTGTTCACTACGTTTATTTTCTTCTGTGAAGTGTATGCACTTGATCGACATTCTGATAACAGTTGTTCTCGTTTCAGACATCACCTAGATTATGTCATCTAGGAAAGTACAAGATTAGAGATACAATACCCATAATAGATTTTGGGTGGGCTTTGATCGAGGGTATTTGTTTCTCCCGATTCCGGCGGAGATATAGAATAGAACACTAGCAGTGGTTTAGGGTGTTCTACCGGTGGTTGAGTAAGAAAGAAAACTTTACTCAAATGGCGAATAGTGAGGTAAGTCTGAGGCGAGATTAGTGTAGTCCTCGGGAGGTTTAGGTTGAGGAACCCGTCAACCTTTGTTAGGAAAAATGTTGTTGGTGACTTTTACCGATGTGAGGTAAGGGGAGTTGTCCCAATATCAAGACTATTGCCTTTTGGGAAGAGGGAGGAAGAAATTGGAGACTCGGTTTCGTTAAGTAGCACCAAAGGAGTTATCTGGGGGTCTCAATCGCGTTTTGTCCTTGAATATGGTAAGGAAGGATTTTGAAGAAGATGTTTCTCTTGTGGATAATTAGGTTTAGGATTAATTATTATCCTGGAAGAAGTAGAGTACCCTGAGTTTAGATTCAAGGATTTTCCTTGAAATGATGTTTTGGGGTGATGAAAAGAATTAGTATTGTTGGGAGGTTTAGAGCTTAGTGGATTTATTTTGAGCGGAGAATTTAGCTCATAGTTGTGCTGTTTTTAGAACTAGGTAGTGGTTAGAAGTGTTGTGTTTGTTGAGGCCTTGTGTTCTAAACATAAGGTATTTTTTTGGCGTGTCGAAAGACGCAGGATTTATTTATAGTATTATATTATTATGCAGGCCTTCGGGCAATATCTAAAATATGAAAATCTTTTATAAAATTTTAATCCTGGTTCAACTAACCTCAATCCCCGACCTAGCTACACAGTAGTTATTGGGAGGGTTCCTTGTTTGGATTTCGCTTGCGAGACCTCCTCTGCACGAAGGCAGCTAGCGTTAGGAATTGAGGAGAGTTCAACCATTGGGAAATTTTCAAACTTATATATATTTAGTATGTTGTAATAGATTATATTAGTGATAGTTATATTACGCTTTGAGGCTAATGGATCAAGATTATGATTCTACGAGTAGAGCTCGGGTACGGGGTGTATGGGCGCCCTGGGTAGTTCGTTTACTTTAAAATCTATGTGGTTCAACGTGAGAACTAGAAAGGATCGGTATAGTGATCCTGAGAGTTGATGTAAGGACTAGATGAGATTGAGGACCTAGTCATATCATAAATTTTGCGGACGAAATTTTTATAAGGGGGGAAGTATGTAACAACCCGTGACTTTGGAGACTGAGAAATTAAATTTCTTGGAAATAAAATTTAATAAAATTGGAGAATTTTAAAATTTGGGAATTAAGGTCCAAAAATGGAGAATATTTCAAAGTATTCCGGATGATGATTTTGAGTGTACCATCGATCCCGGAAGGGTCGAGATAGTCAAAATGACTATCATTGTATTTTATTTTGGTTCTGAATTATTTTTAAGTCAGTTTGGCTCGAATTGGAGTAAACGAGTCATTTAAAGTGTGTATTAACATTTAAAAATTGGTTTATTATTTTAAGGGATTTAAGAGTCTTATGGATCAAGCCTTCTCATTTAGAGAAAGAGAGAAATAGAAAGAAAAGAGAAAGGAAGAAAGAAAGAAGAAGAAAGTAAGAGAGAGAGAGGAAGAAAAGCTTGGAGATCCCGGCCCAACCGCGACATCGAGGACGATCCAACCTCTACAAATCTGAGGCAAGTGTTTAATCTTTCTAAATAGTTATTTGTGTATTTCATTTCATAAATTGTGGCTTAAAGAAATGGATTTTGGGTATAAATATCAAAACCTAGATTTTTAGGTTTAATCTGGAAATCTACGTTTAAAGAATGGTTTAATGGTGTAGAAATGGTTGGGATAAACTTTGGGTTGATTTGTTGGCTTAGAATAATGTTGTGATGAAGGTTTAGAGGTTAGAAGTGAAATTTTAGGGTTTATAATTCATGGGTTTTTACGAAGAAGAAGAACCCTTGAAATTCTGCAGACCCGAATCGATTCGGCCCTTAAGCGAATCGATTCGGCTTAGGCAAGATTGAACGGTCTGCATTGACCGAATTGATTCGGACCCAAGGCCAATTGATTCGGCCTGAGACAGAAGCCCAGGTCCTTGGACCCCAATCGATTCGCTGGGCCGAATCGATTCGGAAACAGGGCATTTTGAGGAATTTTCTCTATGGTGATTTCAAACCCTTTTTGGTTTAGTTTATTGATTTGTGGCCTTCTCTTATAATGTAAGAGATATTTTTTGGAGACGCAAGGGGTTTCTCACACGTTATCCTTAGGGGGAATTCTTGGGACAATTTGGGAAAAGTATATCCATGTGTGCTTTTGGAGTCGTGTATAGAGATTGTGGGGAAACCTAATTGGGATTGAGGGTCCTAATTATAGATCAAATGTAAGTATAGATATGATGGAAATTTAAGAACTCTTAGGGAGAGTTACGAGGGTACGTTGGGAAAGTATACGCCGATATTCATGTCGAATCCGAATAGGGATAGGATTCTATTAAGTTATAATTGGGGACTAACGAAAGAGAGGGGTTAAGTACCCTTAGAAACTTTTAAATTTAGGGACAATTGGTAACACGATAGGAGTGAGGGTTCATAAGAACAATTTAACCTTAGGCAAATCTGGTAACGATTAGATCGTACTATCAACAAGAATAAGTGGTAGCATAAATTCTAGTCAGGATAGTTTATACATAATTGAGTGGAAGTAACAATTGGGATTCCAATAATTGAA
Organism: Sambucus nigra; assembly: GCA_949130495.1. Lineage (NCBI taxonomy): Eukaryota > Viridiplantae > Streptophyta > Magnoliopsida > Dipsacales > Adoxaceae > Sambucus > Sambucus nigra. Next base: position 72,564,361 of record OX422224.1, read on the forward strand.
ATGAATTCAAGATGAGTTTGAGGTTCGTAGGCTATTAGTTATGTGCATACCAATAGGCTACCTTAGTAAATGAGATATTGAGGTACTTTTGGATATCGATACGATAGGTAGTGATTGTTACCTACACTCAAATTTGGGTGATAACGCTAATAATGGAGATAAACATATATGTTTGGGAGACTATTCATCATAGTAGAAATGAATGAATATGCTTCAAGTGAGGGATTGTATTCACATATGGAGGTAAATTAATTGTTTTGGAATGATGGCTAGTATATTGAGGATATTATATACTTATAGTCGAGTTTAGATATCGTATACATATGAATGAGAATTAGTTTGTATATATATTTATAAAGATATGTGAATATATGTATATATATCTATATAGATATGAAAATATGGATATATTTATGTTGTGGATATACATGGTGTGAATATTTAAACCGTATATGATGGTTTAATATTTGATCATATGATGGGATCATATGGATGTGTATATATTATGTATGTGAATGATATATATACTTATGTGGTTAAGCATACCCCGCTCATGCTATCATTGGGAAGTTTTCGCGCAGAGGGTGAGCATCCTACCTAGAAAAGCATGGTGCGGATATTCCCCAGGTCATAGTCGTCCCGTGTGTTATTATGTGATTTATATTTTTGTGATGAGACGTGGTGGGTATGTTTCGTCTCATTGCCGATTTGGAGCTATGAGCGCTTCCTCGTACGTCATGTGCGTGAGTTTACCACGAGATGGGTGTCGTTTAGTCCCACCATGGTGGCACCAGTTTTCCTACATGAGTCGGGCGCTGGGAAGATGATATCCTGATGCAGTTTTATCGGCGATATATATAGCCGAGTATATTATGTGTATGGCCATTGTACATCATATGTGTTATGTACACTTGGCTATGGGAATTGATGATTGTATATATATATGGTTAGAATAAATGCCTATATATATATATTTATATATTTCCTATAGATGAAAGGATATGGAATCCTTGTGGAATACATCTTGGATTATTATGATGTACTAGATTGATGGGGTTTGATGTGTCGCATTTAAGGAATATTTCAGTTACATTATCCCAAGGATATTATTGGATATTTTTTGTTGTTTTCATATTGTAGTTTAAATTTAGTAGTTGTAGTAGTATAATATTTAGGTGTGGCGGGATGGATCTCTAGGATCGACATTGTCAAGGAGTAGTGTAACGGGGTGGTTCCGTGTTTGGATTTTGCTTTGCGAGACACCCCACGCACGAAACGTAGTGCAGTGTTGAGATTGGAAAGAAGTTTTGTCAATAATAATATGCATGTTCTTTAGTAATTAAATCATATGATTAAACCCTAATGTATATGGGTAACGTATTAAGAATTATAATTAATTATATTATAAACTGGAATCCATTAAGCCTATTATTACAGATTTGTTTATAAAAATAATTAAGTGTGTTTAGAAAGAGTGGATTTTTAGGTTATGATAGGAAGGTAGATCTCGTGGGTATAGGATACACCTATGGTAAGTTAGGTTGTCCTTACGGGTGGGGTAGCTTAATTTAAATTCGAGGACGCGAATATGTGCGCGCCATTAGATGAGAGGTGAGTTGGGGTTTCACGAGAGGGCGATTCCACTTTAATTATGAAATAAGTGCACCGATATTTATTATGCACGATTAACACACTTGCTAAATATTTTTCACACTCGGGCTCTGACCCGTTTACTTTTCTCTCCTGCCTATATATATATATATATATATATATATTACTACAGGTGTCCTACGGCATGGATGCCGGACGACCTTCTATCCAGAGTTTTGGGAGCCGTGACATGTGCGGACTGTTGCGGGATATATCTTGTAGTCACTTCCTACTTCCTTGATAATCTAGGTTGGATTCATGTTGTATATCGGGTTCATACCCAAATGATATTTATAGATGTGTATATTTATTTCATTTCAGTTATTGTATTGGCTGTGACCAGACAGCTTATTCGGGTCTACTCCTTTGTGGTATATTCAGTTGTTGTTATTTATTTCATTTTATTCAAGCCTTTCATTTCTCATAGTTCTTATATGCATCTTTTTTTTTCTTTGATTATAGTGTTGGTTTGTTGTCTGTTTTATGTTTTATTTAATTTTAACATCTTGCTTATATGATATCGGGTAGTTAGTCCTGTATTATACAGTACCGACAGTTGATGTTGAGACTGGACCATCTGAAACTCCTGATTTAATGTAGTATAGGGCTGGCCACCCGTTATTATTTTAAGCGGGGTGTTACAGTTTGGTTTGGTTTTTGTTTTTGAGTTTACATGTTTAATGTGGTATATTGGTGTGCTTGGACCCCCCCCCCCCCCCCCCCCCCGCATTTCATATCCATGTGGCTAGGACATTTGGTCATTATTATTGATGCTTAGTGTGGTGACAATTATTGTGCAACACAAATAAATAAGGGAAAGGCAAGCACCAAATAAGAACAAGGAATGTAAAATGACAATCACACAACAAAGGATGTACGTGATTCAGCAAAGATGTGCCTACGTTCACGGTGGTGCAGTCAGTGTTATTTCTATATACTCGGGAGAGTGATTACATAGAATACAACTTGTCCTTTTGCCCCGAACCTAGGTTTCAATATATACACGTACGTTTAGGTAAGTGGGGGTGTTTGATTCCCCCACGTCTTCCATCTCTCCCTATAACCTCCCTTAATGGGAACGTGGGAAGAGACCGGATCACAATCAAAGTAAGAGGTGGGGGGCCTCGACTTTGGGCCTCCAGAATTGGGCTACTCGTCCAGACCCATGATCTTAGTTTTGGGTACCCACAATTTTCCCTAAGTTTGTTGGGCCATGTTTTGGGCTCAATAAATTTAAATGATTAGTCATAATGGCTTTTTGTACATCGTGCAACTCTTCGAAGGTTGTGAAGCTGATTTTGGCGGCATCCGCTTCGTATTTTGAGCACTATGATTAGCAAAATTTAAAGGTTTTCTGGAATAGCCACTTTTCTACCGTCGTTTCAATCTTTCCAACACTCTTCCATCCCCTGTGAGTTCTAGCACTTCGTACCTTCTTCTCTCAATCTCCATTCTCATTGCTTTCTTATTGTTTGGACCCGTGCTTCTTCATCGTTCGAATCGATCTTCGATTTTGTAAGTTTACTGTACCTTTTCTTTGTACTTTCTCTTTGAGTTTGTAGTTTTCTAGGGTTTTCCAATGGCGAAGATTGGTAATAGGTCGGTCTCTAAGTTTAGGAAGTTTTACAACATCCCCGAGTGAGTAGATATTGAGTGCTGCGCTTCCCCTCCTAGAAACATTAGAGAGATAGATGACGCCCACTGGATCCATGTTTTGTTGCTTTCCCAGGGGGACTCACTTTTCCTCCCAATGATTTGTTCTTGCATTTCTTTAGCTATTTTAATATTGTTCCCGCACAATGGTCGCCCAATGTGTGGAAAATAGCTAATGGCGTACATAGAATAAATCAGTTGTACGGTACTAGGTTAGGGCTCGTCGAGGTCTGTTTTCACTATTCCTTTTCTCGAACTATCTCTGGTGTCCTCTATCTCAAAGCTAGGAGCCCTAATAGGGTATTGGTAGTAAATCTACCTGATTCCCATAAGGACTACTGGTAAGAAGGTTTCCTTGTTAGAAACTGGCAGTTTTCTCTCCAATTTGAAGGGTTGAGGTCTGAGAGGTTCTCTGTTCCCTTTTATGGGGAAGAATACATAGGTAGACTTTGCTCTGTTGTTTCAATTTTTGTTGATTTTTGATCTTTCTGATTCTTCTTTTTTTTTCTTCCACAGCGAGGTCAAAGAACTTGGAGCCTTCTCTCAGCGAGGTTCGTCTCTCTGAACTGGTCAAGGCTTGGAACATCAGGGAGCCTTTGGATGACGACGAGCATCCCAAGTATACTTCTTTTCTTCTTGAGTACAAGAATGTTGGATCCAGTTTCATAGCAAGGCCTGTGGACAGTATCCCAGAGTTTGATACCTCCGAAGAGACTACTGCGAATCCTATCCAGTTGGACGAGGAAGAGAGCATCTCTAAAAGTGACATCGTAGGTGCTGTAAGGAATTTGGGTGGAGGGAGCTGCAGTAGTAGCAGTTCCTCTGATCGTGGGTAGGTCTCTAAAACTCAAGAATCATCGAGCATATCTAGCAATTCGAGGGAGGAAATGGCTCCTCCAAGGAAGAACTTAATCCGGGACGATGATGATGAAGACCACATGCTTCTCGTACAGAGGTCGAAGAAGCAAAAGTCTAGTTCTAGGGTTGTGGCTACTGGTTCTCGATCTTCTGCTCAGGAGCAGGAGAAAAAGAGGAAGGAAGAAGAGAAGGTAAGGGAGAGAGAGAGGAAAAAGGAGGAGGAGAGGTAAAGGGTAGAGGAGAGAAGAATAATGGAGAAGTAGAAAGAAGAAGAGAAGAGGCAGATGGAGGCTAGGACGAAGGCTAGGCAAGCCTTAGTCCTGGTGTCTTCCCTTCCTGAGGGAGCTTCAGTCGTAATTTCACCTTCAATTGGCCCCCGTACTGCTTGAGAGAGCAGTTCTTCCTGCTGATTGCCAAAAGGCGGTGGGGTCCGAGGAATTGGCCCTTTAGGCTAGCCAGAGCTAGCTTTGGTAAGATATTTCCCTTTTCTCTCATGTTTTATGAATTCCATCACTTCCTTCTTCTAATGTCTTCTTTTTTATGCAGTTTGTGACAGACTTTGCCGTGCTTTATCATTCACGTGATGAGCTGGTGAAGAAAAATAGCGAGCTGGATAAAGAGAATGATGCCTTAAAGCTGAAGGGTATAGAGCTCGAGGCTGGTTTCAAAGCCATTGACGCTGCTCGGATATCATCCGACCTGGCTCTTGCTACAACTAACCGAGAGAAGGACACAGTTGTAAAAGATTTGAAAGAGTTGCAACAGGCCTACGACCTGGTTTGATCGAGCAAACTTACTGTCATGGAAGAGAACAGAGTGCTGTCTGAGGAGTTGCAGAAGAAGGAGTCTAAGGCTGTCACTGCTAAGGAGGACTCATACAATTCTGGTTGGGCCGCAGTATACGAGGACGCAGAGGTTCGGATAGGCTATATTAGCCGTTTGAACTTTAAGAAGGGCTGGAACAAGGCCCTATTGGCTGTCGGTGTTGATATCGACTCCCCTCTGTTCGATGAGCATGACCCAGGTTCGAAGCCGACCGTGGATGAATTCCCTGCCCCAGCTATTGAAAGTGCTGACCCTGTTCCCCAGACGACCCCTGCTGACATTTCTCTCGTTGTGGTGACAGAGATTACCCCTGCTGAGGGCGGTGCTCCTGCTGATGCCTCCTGGTGATGCCGACAAAGGGAAACAACCATCGACCTCTGGGCAACCTGAGGTTGCTAACTAGCTATCTTCTAGGATTACTTTGTATTTTTGCTTTTTTTTTTAAAAGGCTCCTTTTTCTCATTGCACTGATTTGTCTCCTTCTCTCCCTTGTCTTTTTATTGCTTGTAATTAATTGATGTGGATGATTACATTCCTACTACTTCCCAATTGGGAAGGATGTTGGGGCCCAATGTGAGATCCGAAGTTCGTCACACTTTCGTGAGGATCTGCAAGTCTCTGCGATTGAGGAATTAGCGCTTTATAGAGCAAACTGAGCTCATCGCCAAGCTGAAGGACACGCTTCAAGAGATGGAGGACATTGGTGCCTCAGTAAAAGAGGAGTTCAACGCGCTGAGGATGAAGCTATTAGAGGCCTCTGAAATCAATCAAGTTGGGGAAGTTCTCCAGCAGGAGAATGAGGCTCTGAGGAGAGAGGTCTCACGACTTAGGGAGCATGCGCTGAGCACTGCTCTAGCAGTATTACAGGGTTCCTCATCATCGCGAGCTAGAGCTGGTCAGAGAGATGTGCCTCCTGCATTGTAGGGTCCTTCTCTTTCGATCATTCCGCGAGCTCCCAGGAACACCAGGGGTTCTTCAAGAGAAATGGAGGAGCTCCGCGATGATGTTCAACGGGCGTATATGATCGCTTCTAGGCTCCAGAGGGATGTCACTCGGTTGCGACATTTATTCAAAAAAGGTCCTCAACGAGTGTGGGCTGACGGCTACGACTAGGGTTGGTCAGATGCTCCAACAAGGTTGTCAGAGTTCGATGAGCTTTCTTTTGTCAGGGGTGGCTGAGTGCCCTGAAGGAGCTGCAAGTCCCGAGGAACTCGATGCTCTGGTATCACCATGAGATTTCTCCCTCTACCCTGATGCCTAACCCCTTTCGGAGGGATGATCGATGGATCCCCATCGATGCCATCGCTCGACAATTATTGGTGTCGGATGCGGATGTGGTTGAGGAAGAGTTAGCTCCTGCACCCGATGACGAACGAAGAGCTCGAGTGGCTGATTATCTCGCTCAGAGGCCTCACCCTGATTGAGATTTTTCCAGTTGTTGGTTTTTGTATTTTTGGTAGTGTAAATGCTTTGGGCGAGCTCGCCGACTAAACATGTATCACCATTGTTGTAAATATGATGAATTAATATAAAGTTAATGTTTTGGGCAAATTTGCCGACTAAAAAAGTGTATTACATTCTTCATATTCTTGCTGCTTTATGATCTTCAAAGGTTGTGTTGTTACGCAAGTGTCCGCCCAGTCCAGTATAATATCGAAATACCATTGTGCATTACTTTACCTTTTAGGTCGGGTCGTCACACTCCCTTAGTCTTAAGTGTGGTAATTGGGGAGGACACACCTGGTGTTGGATGCTCTATCCGATCAGGATTTTATTCAACCAAAGACGGTTTGATGACCAGTATAAAATTTGTCCATATTGCCTAATGATCCCCTGTAGGGCTTCATATATTGCTAGGGGCAATGCTAAGAGTTCCTTCGTGTTTCATGACGATGACCTGAGGAGGGACACTTCCCTGCTAAGGCGTGGTGATCAATGTGCCTGTCATTTGGAAAAGATGTGCGATAAAGCTCATATAGCTGTTACTTATTAGAATGCAACCGTTTAAATAACTTTCATTAATGACAAGGGAAATGAACTTTTAGTTACATAACAAAAGGATAAAAGAAAGATCTAAAAATAGAATCTCTTGATATTGGCTGCGTTCCATGCTCGTGGTATTTCTTTGCCTTACATCGTTTCCAAGTGATAGGCACCGTGCAGATCGTCTCTGGTTATCTTAAAGGGTCATTCCCAGTTTGGGCCTAGCTTGCCATCTGATGGTTTTACTGCGCTGCCCAGGACTTTCCTTAGAACGTAGTCCCCAACTCGGAATTTCCTTGGGTTAACCCTTTTGTTGTAATGCCTCACGAGCTGTAGTTGATAGCTTGCTAGTTTTACTAGGGCTAGATCTCGGCGCTCGTCGGCTAGGTCGAGCTCAGCGAGCAATGCTACATCATTATGGACCTGGTCAATAAGGTTGGACCTCATTGGTCGGCAAACCGACTTCTAGTGGGATGACTGCTTCCATCCCATATGTCAGCGAAAATGGGGTTTCTCCTGTTGCTCGCCGTGGAGTGGTTCGGTAAGCCCATAGAATGTGTGGTAATTCATTTACCCATATGGCTTTAGCTCGCCCCAATCGCTTCTTCAATAAATCGATCACAGTTTTGATGGAAGCCTCATCTTGGCCATTTGTCTAAGGCTAGGCCACCGAACTGAAGTGGTGTCTGATACCGTGTTCGTCACAAAAACTCTGAAAGGATCCGCTTTCGAACTGTGTTCCATTTTCGGTGATGATGGTTCTGGGGACACCAAAGCGAGTGATTATATTTCTCCATATGAACCTTATCATATTTGCATCTCGAATGTTCTCTAGGGGTTCCGCCTCGATCCATTTGGTGAAGTAGTCCGTTGCAACCAACAGATATTTACGATTGTCGATGGTGATAGGCAGTGGTCCCACGATGTCAATTCCCCATTGGGCGAATGGTCATGGGCTGGATAGTGATTTTAAGTCGCAGAGTCCCTTTGCATATATGGCCACCAATAGCCCTCCTTTATTTCTCAAAAATCTAGAGACCTTCCTCCGATATGGCTTCCACAGACTCCTTCATGAAGCTCGTGTAGCACTTGCTCGACATCCCTTGGGTGAACGCATTGGAGGTAGGAGCCGGAGAAGGATCTCTTATACAGGTTGCCCTCTGGGGATAAGTGAAAGCGAGCAGATTTGACTCTTATCTGGTGGGCAGTCTTCTTGTCATTCGGGAGCGTGCCATACTTCAAATAGTCCCTTAAGGGGTCCATCCAACTGGGAGCTAATCCCACCTAGAGTATCTATTTCCCGCCTGGTAGCCTGCTATCGTGGATGCTCAGGTGAGTGAGGAAATCGATGGGGATGGTTCTCTTTAGGTCAAAGTTGACTGCCGAACTTAGGGTTGTTAGGGCATCAGCATGGCTGTTTTGCCCTCTGGGAAACTGTTGGACATTGATCTCTTCGAAGCTCGCCATTAATTTTTTAACTAAGGCGAGGTAAGCTGCCATTCTTTCATCTTTTGCATTGTAATATCCACTTATCTGATTGGAGACTAATTGGGAATCGCCGAACACCTGTAAATGCTTTGCTCCCAAAGAGTGTACCTTTTGGAGGCCGGTTACTATGGCTTCATATTCTACTTCTTTATTGGAGGCTGCAAATCCAAGCCTGATTCCTTGTTCAAGGATTGTATTTTCTGGGGTAACGAGGACGATGCCTACTCCTGCCCCCTTTGAAATGGAGGCTCCATCAACAAACAGTTTCCAGGTTCCCACTGTCGCTTGGTTCTCCTTTTTCCTTGGTAGTTGAGGTTGGTTGGAAGGTACCTCACCTGTGAATTCGGCTATGAAATCAGCAAGGATCTGTCCCTTGATTATTGTGCTTGGTTGAAATTGGATGTCAAATTGCCCGAGCTTGACTGACCATTTAGACAGCCTGCCCGACAAATCCGCTATCCTCAGGACTGCCTTAAGGGGGTGCGATGTAAGGACGATGATAGTGTGGGCTTCAAAATAGTGCTTTAGCTTCCTCGAGGCCACTACTAGTGCGTAGGCGAGCTTCTCCAGTGGTAGGTACCTTTGCTCAGCATCGAGTAGGGTCTTGCTCATGTAATGAACAGGGTGCCAGATTCCTGCAACCTCGTATATTAATGCAGAGCTGATAGTGTGGTTGGAAATGGAGAGGTACAGGTACAAAGAATTTGTTTTCTATGGTATGACGAGCAGTGGTGGAGAGCTTAAGTAAGCTTTGAGCTCGACCAGTGCTCACGAGCAATCTGGGCTCCGTTCTACCATTTTATTCCCCTTCAGAAGCTGGAAGAAAGGCTTGCATTTCTCAAAGGATTTAGAGATGAAGCGATTTAAGGCAGTGAGCATAACAGTGAGCTTCTGTACGTCCCGGATTGTTCGAGGTGGTTGTACCCTGTTAATTACATCGATCTGGTCTGGGTTAGCCTTTATGCCTCTCTTACTGACCAAGTACCCAATAAATTTTCCTGAATGGACACCGAAAGAACACTTGCTTGGATTAAGTTTCATTCGGTACTTTTTGAGGATTTCGAAGGTGTTTGACAGGTCTGAGAGGTGATTTTCCTTCCTCCTGCTTTTAATGAGAATGTCATCGATGTAGACCTCCATGGTGTCCCCCATCTGGTCCTTGAACATTTTGGTGACTAGCCGCTGATAGGTTGCCCCTGCATTCTTGAGCCCAAAGGGCATGACCTTGTAGTAGTATAACCCAACTGCCATGATGAACGCCGTTTTTTCCTGGTCTGGGGCATATAAGGGGATCTGGTGATACCCTGAGTATGCGTTCAGAAAACTCATTTTCTTATGAGCTGCAGTGGGGTTTACTAGTTGGTCTATTTTTGGGAGGGGGAAACTATCTTTAGGGCACGTTTTGTTGAGGTTAGTGAAGTCGATGCTAACTCTCCACTTTTCCTTGCTGTTCGGAACTACTACTGGGTTGGATAACCACTTGGGGAATTGTACTTCCTGTATGGATCCTGCATCCAGCAGTTTTGCGACCTCTTTCTCTACCGCTTTATCCTTCTCGGGTGCAGTTTGCCGTGCCTTTTGCGTGATTGGTTTGAAGGTAGGGTCGATGTGCAGCTGATGTCAGACCAAATTAGGATCGATTCTAGGCAGCTCGTATGGTTCCCATGAAAAAACATCTATGTTGCGTCTCAGTAGAGTTATCAATTCCTTTTATTCCTGGTCGGTGAGAGATGCTCCAATCAAGAAGGCTCTATTATTGTCGCCATCTCCAGCCGCAACTTCTACCATGTCCTCGACGACCCGTTCGGATGGGAGGAGCCTGGTCTCCTCTACTCTAGGTCTTTCATACTTTAATTGCTATTTAGAAGGTGTTAGACCTTCTTCTGCTTTCTCACTGGGCTGATCGGCCTTCCTTTCTGGCTTTGGTCGGATGGCTGCTATGAAGCACCTTCTTGCCATTGCTTGGTCATCGTGGATCTCTATTACTCCTCTCTTGGTTAAATATTTGAGTTTTTGATGATAGGTCGAGGAGATTACCATCATTGCATGAAACCATCCCCTGCCGAGGATGGCCTGGTATGGCGAGTCTATGTCAACTACAAAAAAATCGATCATCTTGGAGACATTTCCAACTCGCACCGGTAGTACAATCTTTCCCAGGGGCATAGTTATTTTTCCAGCGAAGCCAATTAAAGGGACAGTAGCTTCCTTTAGGTCGGTGATGCTTAACTTCAATTTTCTGAACAAGTCGAGATACATTACTTCAGACGAGCTTCCTTGGTCGACGAGCAACTTGTCGATGTCAAAGTTAGCTATCCTGAGGGTAATGATCAGAGCATCGTGATGTGTGGTTCTCATTCCCACCAGATCTTCATCTGTGAAAACAATATGCTTGTTATAGTTGACGTCATCTTCTCGTCGACGCTTTCCTGACTGTGACTTTGCTGGATCGATCTGAAAAGCTTGCATTACCGCGGTAAGTTTCTTTATCTCCATTCGAGCTGAATTTCCTTGGATCTGCTTGGCATCAGATGCTCCATGAATTATTGAAAACTCATATCTGGCGTTATCTTCGAGCACGTTGTCAGGTCTCTCCTCTCTATTAGCAGCCACTTTCTCTGCCTTTTTCTCCCCAAATTTGTTCAAATGACCGGACTGGGTGAGTTCCTCGAGGTGAGACAAAAGTGCTTTGCAATGCTCAGTCTTATGTCCTCCCTCTTTGTGAAAAGCGCACCTTAGCGCATTATTCATTTTCGAGGGATCTCCTCCCATCTTCCTGGGCCATTTGATGAATGACTCATCTTTGATCTTCACGAGGATTTTATAAATGGGTTCTTTGAAGACGGTGTTGACCGCCTGGAATGCTTTCGACGCGTCAATGTTCCCTCCGCTCTTGGAGCGATTTTTGCCCCCGTTCTTTCCTCTTTTCTTTTGATTCTAAATTTTGTCACTACCCTTGGTAGTGAGTTTAGCTCGACCGTTTTCTCCTGTACTGAGGCGGGTGACATCTTCCACCTTAGCGTACTTCTAGATGCGAGCCATTAGGTTGTCAATAGTTATAGCCTCCTTCTTTGTCAGGGACTGGTATAGAAGGGAAGAACTGGGTAGCCCAATTTTCAAAGATGCCACTTCCACTTGCTCCGAACAATCCTCAACCTCATTGAATAATTCCTAGTACCTTTTCGCGTAGTCCCGGAAGGTCTCTTGAGGCATTATTCTTCATTGTTTATAAAGCATCCATTCTTTTCGGATGGGAGCTACTAGTAATGAATCGGGTCGTAAGGAGCTTGACCAGGGACTTGAAACTCCTGACGAACAGGTGGGAAGCCTTTCGAACCACTTCTGCGCTATGTCATGCAGGCTCGAGGGAAAAATTCGACACATTAGCGCGTCCCAGTGGTTCCAGAGGGTCATGGCCTGTCAGTAATGCCTGATATGATCAATGGGATCAGTCTTACCATCATAAATCTTGAACCTTGGAATGGAAAATTTCTTGGGGACTTCTTCTTCTTTAATTTCCCTCATAAAAGGTGACTTCATCTAGGTTTCGAGAGCTCGTCTAGCGAGTTCTCGGGTCAATCTGGTACCGTGGTGGGCAGGATGTTGGTCTATCTCCCTACGGACCAGATTTAGTATGTTCTCGTTGCTGTGAGTAGGGTTCTGGAAATAGTGAGCTCTTCGCAGCTGCTCGCGGAGGTCGTCGTCTGATTCGCCTCCCTCAACCTTTTGAGATTCTCGCCTAGGGCTCCTTCCTCGACTGCGAGACTTGCTCGCCTGAGGGCTAGGAGTGCGGTATGGACGTCTCCTGTTATCATGATGAAGCTCTATCTCCAGTCTTCTTTTCAAGCGAGCGTTCTCTGCCTCGTGCCTGCGAGAAGACTCTCTCTGCTCGTGGAGTCTTGCCTCGTATGCATCAATCAGCCTGGATATCTACGTGGACCTCGCTGGTCCTTGGCTTTCTTCTGAGGCTGGCCTTTCTAAGAGAGCCCTCTGATTTGAACGTCGAACTTCAGACCTAATCCTGCGAGGAGCAGGTTGTTCTTGAATATCCCCTGCCTGGGGGGCATTGCTGCTGTGACCAGACATTTTAAACTCCTTTTTTGGTGTGGGTTTTTCTCAGGGAAGATAAACGCTTCCCACAGACGGGGCCAATTTTGGTGACAATTATTGTGCAACACAAATAAATAAGGGAAAGGCAAGCACCAAATAAGAACAAGGAATGTAAAATTACAATCATACAACAAAGGATGTACATGGTTTAGCAAAGATGTGCCTACGTCCACGGTGGTGCAGTTGGTGTTATTTCTATATACTCCGGAGAGTGATTACAGAGAATACAACTTATCCTTTTGCCCCGGATCTAGGGTTGAATATATACACGTATGTTTAGGTAAGTGGGGGTGTTGCATTCCCCCATGTCTTCCATCTCTCCCTATAACCTCCCTTAATGGCAATATGGGAAGAGACCGGATCACAATTAAAGTAAGAGGTGGGGGGCTTGGACTTTGGGCCGCCAGAATTGGGCTACTCGTCCAGGCATATGATCTTAGTTTTGGGTACCCACACTTAGAATGATCTTAAACCTTTTTTCATATGGGGTTGTTAAGAAGTTGATATGCATTTTGATTCGACTTTGTATATATGCCAACATTGCACACATGCACGAGTCTATATGGATGTTTGACTTCTGTTTCATATTTGAATTTCGTGAGGCGTTCTTATCTCGATCTTATCATCTATGCGTAATTAGACTTAAGGAGAAGTGTGCATGTAAGAATCGTTTACCATGAGGATTTGAATGGGTAATTAATTGAAAAAACGATGAGTGATTCACGGGAAAGGGTGGCGAGAGTTCAAAATTAACTCGTCATGAAAGCCACCGTTTAAAAGATCCCAAAATAAAAAGGCAAAATACTAAGAAAAGGGCCAATAAGATTATCTCTAAGTTGAGAATGCTAGAAACCTTAAAAGAACTTGAAAAAGTATATATTTTTGAGGGAGTTTGGTTGGAGAAAATTTAAACGGGTTTGCAAAACTAATCCTAATGTTGAAACATTTGACACTATTGTTTGTAGAATTGTCAAAATTCTAGATTTGTGTGCATATAGTATGTTTAGTTCATTAAGCTCACACTTTAATTGTCATATGGCTATGATAAAGTTTTATGATTCATCGCTATTGATTAGAGCTTCGTGATCGTTTCGATGTGTTGGAATTGTGACTCATTTGTTATAGTTTTATGCCCATACATTCCATGCCCATGTTTAAGCACATCGGTACTATGTTTGCATGTAACTCACATTGTTTGTTTTTATGAGTTTTTGCATTTTGTGTTAAAATCCTACTGTTATAGCACTGTTTTGCTATTGTCAACCCCCTCCTAGAATGTTTTTGTGGAAAAATTTTCACTGGGCAATTATTTATAATATTTATGGGAATCTGGGAAAATTTGATTGGTAGCGAGAAGTCGTTCAAACGACATCTCCATGTCGTGCAAACGACATCTATCCGTCATTCGATCGACATCCTTATCTCGTTTGAGCGACGTCCCTGACTCGTTCGAACAACAACCTGAATTCTTGCTTTTGATTGGTTTGTAGTCCACTGATTTATTTTGGGGATATTTTTGGTACTGCTGGATGTTTTTTTGGACTGATTGGTTTATATGCAGGTTATATTGTCTCGTATTGATATTTTCTATATAGTTTGTTTATCACACCTGATTAGATTGCCATAGTTTTGTGTGATTCATTGGTTTACTAGCTATAGATTTGTCATTACATGATCATATTTAGCTGGTTGTTTCATAATTATCTAGAAATTTCAAATTGATTCAAATTGGTATATTCTCATGCTAGATACTTTCATTGGTTTATCTTTTCACCGGATTGTCTATTCGAGACAAAAAGGGGAAGAGATATATGTGATGTACGGGGAGATTTGAGAATGTTTTTGATTTCATATTTTACAAATTGGTATTATAAATTGGTAGTTTAAATTTGGTATCATTTTGTTGCTCAAATTGTTTAACAAGTGATTTTTCAGAGTTTATTCGTGTTGGTATCTCTTTTCGTTTGGTATCATTTGGATATATATATATATATATATATATATATATATATATATATATATTGGTTTAATTTATTCCTCCATACTTCACTGGGTATTTGTTTATCTGTTTCATGTGTGTAGGTATGCTTCAGCAATTCGAGATTTCAAGTCTACATCACATTCAAACAGTTCATGCTTATCGGTGCTACATATTCTAGTTCGTATCCTGCAATTTTTGACCTTAGGTTTATGCGATGAGATTTAGGTGTCATACGACTTGAAATCCTAGCTTAGGCATTTCACTAGTATAGTTTTGTCCCGAAATAGTCAAAGGGGGAGATTTGTAAGGATATAAATTTTCAATTGAGTCCCTGTATTGTTTTGACTTAATTCCGTGAACAAAATTGTGTTTGTAATATGTCATAGGGAGATTTTATTTTGTCACGATCCCACTTGGTCTATGACGTATTGAAGAAATTGAAGATGTTGCAGCAAAGACTCAAAGAATTAATCATGCCGAAAGTTTAATTGGTGCAAGTTTACTCGTCTTCAAATTTAATTGCATTCTGAGATCATTCAGGTATGAATGCGTATAATTAATGGTGCTCGGGATTATTTTTACAAAAGATAAGGATGTATTCTTTATAAAGAAAAATGTTTAAAATGTTTGCAAAACTATTTTAATTGTTTAAACTACGTTTTTATTCTGATAAGCTCCAAAATGAGTTTGACTTATTTGGATCTCTTTATTCCCTCAACCGCCCATGTTGGTTTACGATTGTGCCCTTTTGGTTTGTTTTCTATAAAGTTTTATGTGGGCCCAATTCTCGGAGCGTATAAAAAGAGGCTTGGGATGTTTTGAAAAATAAGATGTTTATTAGTAAAAATAAATGACAAGCTGCCGAAAATTTTACTTCTTTTTTTTCTCGCTAAATCCCTACCATTTTTACCTTACTTCAGAGATTTTCTTTCTCCAATCCATCTGCTACTCTATAACGATATTCGTATATGTTTTTTGAGGATAATTTTTTAGTGTGGTTTGAGCGTCTGGTAATTTTATTTCGAGTTCTTTTGGTACCAACTGGTTGTGACCTTTGCAGTTCTTCTTATTGGAATTTCTAAGGATGTTGAAGGAGCTTGCATGTTGTTGATCTTATCTAAAGCCTCGTGTAACACCTCGTAATTTTATTACTTTGTTATATTGGGAATTAATTGGGATTAATTAAATTATATTTGGGATATTAATAAAATAAATATTAATTAGCAAGATAAGGGTTAATATTTATTTATGTTGAATATTATTCAGCGAATGAGTAATAAATTGATAAGAAAGATTTATGATTACCGTGAGTGAGAAATACGATAGTTACGATAAATTTAGTCGGGAGGCGCTTGTCAATCGTGTCGGGACTTAATTTTGGAAAATAAATATATGTGAATTTTAGAAAATTAAAATGGTCATTTTGAGTGCACCAATGTGTCCGGAAGGGTCGAAATAGTCAGAAAACTATGTTCGAGCATATGTATAGGGTCTCGGGTCAATTTTGGGTCGACCCGACAAGTGAAAAGTCAATTTTTGACCGTTGGATTTATAACCTATGAAGAGGTACGGGATTTGCTACTTTAAAACCAACTCTTTAGCTAATCAAATGGGGAATGGAAAAATCAAAGTGAGAGGAAACCAAAGGAGAGAAAGTGTGAGCGCTTTTACTAGAAAGTGAAGAGCTTCTCAAGAAGGTGAAGGGTCTTAGAGGAGGACAAACACCTAGAGCCACCTTGCACCACCACCAAACACCACCGTTGCATAGATTGGAGGGAGTGGAACACAACCATATCAACAATTTTGTGAAATTCAGACCTACACACAAAGGCAAGTGTTTATCTTGCTTAATTTAAGAAGGATATATCATCCATGTTAGAGTAGGATGTTATTTATCTCAATTTCATGAATATTGACGACAAAATTGAGAGATTAAATCATGTTTTGGGTTGAACTAATATTGAAATTTAATCCCTTATGTAATATAACGAATTTGGATAAATTTTAGAAGATTAAACATGAAGAAAATTTGGGTTTTATAGAGGTCCTTGAGGATAAATGATAAACTAGTTTTTTTTGGAAATGATATGATGTTTCTTGATGATTTGATGATTTGATGATTATGAAATGTTAGAAATCATGTATATAGGTAGGGATGATGTTTGGTAGGTTTGATTGGGAGTATGAGATTATATAATGAAGGTTTTGATTTAAGATAACATCATTTAGGATTTTAGATCTCATGATTAGGATTTTATAGTTTATTGATGATTTTGAAATATGAGAAAAGCATGTAATTAAATTGGAAATTCAACTATCTAACTTGAAATGAAGTGAACTCATACGAATCTGAAAGTCAAACGCATGAAAAAAATTGTTTTAGAAAAAGGACGAATATTGTATGAAAAATTTAGGACTGTTTTAAGCGGAAATGGGTAGTGTGCACGCGTGTTCTTGTATAAAATTATGTTCTGAACAACTTTGTAGCTTTAAATGTTATCAAAATTGGATCAAAAAAGCCTTAAATTGTAATTTTATATTTCTGGGCAGAATGTAACTATATCGAAAAAAGGATTATTGGGAACTAAAATATAATCCGGGCTTGTTATAATGATTCTGGGTTTTGGACCAAAAAGTATGGGTTAAAGGTATCTACTGAAATAATTAATTATATTCTTTATATTCTTTCAGGTCATAAGAGATGTTAGGAATAATGAGAAATAGGAATAAAATGTGAATTATTAGTTTATGGAATAAACTTGAAATATACTCTACGTATGTATTGGTTGAATGTATGCATCTATTATGTCGATTGTGATATTATGTGTATGACATACCAACGTTGCTTGCTATTAGGGGGAGTTTTCGCGTAGTGGACGGTCTTATCCAGATGAGCCCATTGGTGGGATTTTAGACTTGTACCCAAAACATAGGACCTTGGATACGTGTTATGTGAGAGTATGATAGTTTCGACAGTTGAATGGGAGCGTAGGTATGTGTGTGACCAATTTGGATGGGGACTATGTTCGCCTACAATATATGTGATTTTTATTTACGGTTCGAGAAAGATACTGAACCAACTGTCCTCTATACAGTGCGTGATGTGCTAAGTTTGCATGCATAGCAGGTCTCAGTCTAGGGGTGCTATAGTAGTATATATAATTTGAGTGACATATATATATATATATATATATATATATACACTTGTGATTTAATTCTACTTTTTGTGCTTAGTAGATGAGAAAGATAGTGATATCCAAATGTATATGAGTGTGCGAGAATTTAATAGTACACGAGAGATTTATAACTGACTGATAGACATTGAACATAAATTGTTGTTGTATGGGTGACATCAGCGAGCACCAAAAATTAGTAAACGAAGTAAATTATTTCATTCGAACTAGTTAGGAGGGGTAGCATGACTATGACGGGTTAGATAACATACGTTAGGTGTGCACACTAGTTGAGGGGTGAGGACCTCCAGTGAGAGCCGTGAACCTAACATGTATATAATATCTGCTGATTATGCATTTTAAATACTTACTGAATTTTTAAATGTTATTACTCTGGATCCGACCCATTTTCCAAATCTATTTTTGTGAAAACCATTTTAGGTGCCCATCTAATGGGAGGCCCAACTTAGGAGTTCATTTCCATTTGTCGTGCTACAGTTTCTGTGGATGATTGTTGGTGCTAGTTTTATAGATGCCTCCATTTTCTTACAGAAATGATGCACTCCTTACTTTATCTCAGTCGAGCATGTTGCCCATGAAGCCCTTATGCTTTTGACTCACTTGAGTCTATATTGTATAAGTGCTCATCTAGTTTGGAAATTGTGACAAAAATTATGTCCTCCCTAGAAACCAAAGAACCTCAGAAGTTGGTTTGCTACTTCATCTCTCTATCTTGTAGTGATCAAGAACAAATTGCCAACACTCACACACAGTAGAATTTATTTATTACATATCATACTGCATAATAATGTGTGTATATATGTTGAGTGTGTTTAAATCCCTAAGTTTGAATTTTAATAATTTTTTGCGATTTTATAAACATTTTTTAAACAAGGTTTTCTTAATTAAAACTTGATTTAAAAGTTTATGTGGTCAATTTGTAAATATAATTTGTTGGGTATATTGGCCTAATGTTACCTTGGATAGAATCCGAAAGCGGAGTAAACCTTAGGGTGTGGTTTTAATTTCTTTAGGACGCGTGTTTCATATCCTGTTATTGTCCAACACCTGTCTTCATCTGATTGGCCGAGATTGTGTTTCTTTACTGAGTTATAAACGCGTATGTTTTTAGCCCTTGGATCATTTGTTATCGACGATCGGCATGTTGTCTTGGTGAATCCCAGTACAATTTTTTAAACTAATCAGGGATCGTTTAAGCACCGCGTTCTTAGAACCCTTCGATCTAAGTCAATTTAACTTGACTTAATCCTGGCCCTTGGTTTTGATCCAGTCTCTCAAACCTTCTCTTCACCCTATAAAAGGAACCCTATTCTCAGACTTCGAAGACTTTTTCCATTTTCTTTTTTCTGAGAAATAGAGAGAGTAGAGAGAGTAGAGAGATAAGAGAGAGAAGAGAGAAAACAGAGAGAAGAGAGAGAGTTAGAAACCCTAACCCTGTTCGTCAAAGCCTCTTCCATCCAAACTCAAACACTTCTTCAAAACTCCATATCCAAAACACTACCCTGAGTGTTCTTGAGTGATTTAGAGTTTGAGTTGAGTTTGTAATTGCTGCTATAACCTCTTGTTCATTAGATCTTGTTTTCAACTTAAACTTTTACTTAGATGTACTTTCTGATTTCATAGAAATTTCAGATCTGAGTTATTCATGTTACATTACACTTAGTTTCATTCTTTATTTCTCATCTTGAGAAATATATTGTTGATTATTTTCTATAAAACATTTGGTTACTTTGAAATCAATAATAAATGCTTTGTGTTTCTAGTTCTTGTAAAACTAAACCTTTGACCTAGTTGGAATCTCACTTGGAGGTTTTCAATCTCGAAAAACTTTTCTAAATTCTAAGATTGATTAAGACCTTGACTGTCTTCCTGGCAAGGTATCCGTGGATTATGGTATTGATTTAAAGGTCAAATAAGGTTCTAAGTTTTGTAAGAAGAAAGAAAAAGAAAAGATCACATCATATAGTGTTACTGTAATTTGTTAGGACTGTTTGTACTTAATAAGTGTGTGTGTGTGTGCATGCATGTATTAGAGAGCACCTCCACAAACACTTTCACCCTACAACACAAAAAGTGTTGGTAATAAGATCTTGTGAACAAAGAGTCGACGTAAAGTGCTGGAACAAATCAGAAGTTAAACTGGGAGAACTACATATATAATCAGAACTGCAGAGAAGTTATAAGGACACCAGAGGGTACATTCCTAAACTTATATAGGTCTGAGTTGTTTGCATGTTAGTTATATAGTTTGTAACTCATATATATGTTTTAGTGGATTTTTCATTTTACTCCGTAGAGGGAGTCGTGGATGTTTCCCCAATTGGTGAGGTTTTACCACGTAAAAAACATCGTGAACATAATCTTTCTACATCTCCTCATCTCATTCTTGGTTGTGCTGAGTTTAAGTTTTTTAAACTACTTTATAAACCTGTTATTCAAATCTTGAATAGATCTCGTACATACTGATTTGTTAAACACATCTTGTGTACAAATAGTTTGATTTTTAAGAAAAGAGTTTCCTAAAAAAACAGATCGGAGTTACTTAAATAGTTTATTTTTATAAATGGTCTTAGTAACATTTTTTTGCAATTGATATCAGAGCGTGGTAAACTGCTTTCAGAAGAGATCCTGTGTTTCTGAAATTATTTTCTGAAAATCAAATATGGACGAGAAAAATAAGAGATTTGGTAACTTGCCTAGACCTCCAATCTTTGATGGAACCAATTTTTCTTACTGGAAAGTAAGGATGATTGCTTTCATTCAAGGAACTCTGGGAGATGATGTCTGGGACATTGTTGAAAATGGTTACACTTTTCCTACTAAACCAGCCACCGAAGGAAGTAATGAGAGGGTTAAGAAAGCATTAAGTGAGTTCACTCAAGAAGAGAAACAAGTTTCTCGAAATAATAACAAAGGAAAAAATGCCATATTTATGTCCATAAATGAACATGAGTTCAAAAGAATCTCATCCTGTACCACTTCTAAGGAAGCTTGGGACACCTTGGTTACTGCTCATGAAGGAGACACTAAAGTTAAGGCTGCTAAAACTCAAATGCTTATTCAGCAGTATAACTCCTTAATTATGTCAGAGACTGAGTCATTTGATGACTTCTATATGAACTTGACTGATATTGGGACCAAACTGCATTCTAATGGGGTGACTTATGATAGACATGAAATTGTATCTAATATTCTAAGATCATTACCACAGAAATTTGATAACAAAAGATATGTTATTGAGGAAATGTGTGATCAAAATCTCACTCCTGAATTACTCAGTAGTAAACTAAGAACTCTGGAAATGGAACTAGAATTTAAGAAACAATTGACACAAACCCATAGGAAACAGACTAGTTCCAATCTGAGCTTCTCTTCTAAGTTAACTAAGCCTGAGCTTATATTCCCCACTTATAATTCTGATGAGGAATGCAATATAGAGAGTTCGGACAATCAGATTGCCTTAATTACAAAACAGTTTAAGAAAATCATTAAGTTTAGAAACAAAGTGACAAATAAACAAGGCAATTCAAATTATCCAACTTCCTCTAATCACAGAAAAACGATGACAAAAATCACAAGGACTCTCATATTAGACCTAATAGAGACCTTAAGAAGACTGAATGCTATAGATGTGGTAAACTGGGGCACATTGCACAAGACTGTAGAGTTAACTTGAACACTCAAAACAAACATACTAGAGCTAACATTTGCAAAACATGGGATGATTCAAGTGACTCTAAACATGAGGAACCTGAGTCATCTGATGTTTTTTTACCCTTGCATGTCTTTCTTTGCCAAGATCATATATAATGATGATGTGCCTATGCCTGTGTATGAAAATGTTTCTAGTAACTCTACTCCTGCTATTGAGAATCATGTTTATACTGGTTTAGATGCTTTGATTACTGAGAATGTTGCATGTTCTACTTCGGGGTGTGTGAGTCAAAGGGATAGCGATAATTACGATGTCAATGGGTGTGTGAGTTTAAAAAATGAATCTTTAGGGGTCACTCCACACACCACACTTAGTGACTCGGACAATGAAGACCTCCCAGACATTCACACACTTTATGCTAAAACTCTCAAGAAAAGAGCTAGACTAGAAAAAATTGTTAAAGAACTTACCAAAAAGTTGGAAGATCTAAGCCTAATGGTCAAACTAAAGGCTGAAGAGTATACTACCCAATGTTTGACTCATAAAAGCGAAATCAAAATATTTGATGAAAAACTCAGAAATTTTAAAAAAACAAATCAAACTCTGGAGAGAGAATACAAAGGGACATTGTTAGAATTGGAGCAAACTAAAGAAAAGACAGCAACTGTTTTCAAAAAATTTACAAATTTGAAAATAATTCAAAATGTTTTGATGAATTTGTTGCTGAATCAAAAACCAATTCTGATGATTGAACTGGAATAGGGTTTTGCCCCAATTTGAAAACACAAACAAAATCTTTTGAACCTATCAAGTTTGTGTCAGGAGGCAAAAGACCTATTGAAACATGCCCAGACTTTCATTCTCTAAAAACTAAGTTTGATTCAAAACATTAAAATTTTAACATTGGGGAATCAAGTTGCTCTAAACATGAAAGTTCACCTAAGGCTAAATACGTCTACCCTTCTATTGGGAAGAGTGAGTCTGTATTCAAGACTGTCACACCTAGGAATAGAGTTCAGCCTCAAAACTCTTCAAAACCTTTGTTTAGAGACTTTCCTAAGGAAACCCCAATTCTGAAAAAACTTTATTGCTCCTACTGCGACATATATGGTCACTCTTTTGATAGTTTCTATGCTAGGAGACTAGTTAAACCAGTCTATAATCCTCATATCTATCAGAACTTTAATTATTCTAGGAGGAACCGCAACAATTATATACTTCCTAGACAGCGAGATAAAAACTCTAATTATAGAAAGAGAAAGACCAAACCTAAAAGAACATTTCCTAGAAGGAATCCTAAGCACTTTCCTAAACCAAATGCTCAAGTCTTTCACAAAATTCAAAATCATGCGCAAAACATTTTTCAGCAAAAATCCAAAGCTCGCAAATTTTATCAATTGAGAGCTAATAAGCGCAAGATGAAAACTAAGGAAATTTGGGTTAGAAAAGATGATCTATTACCTCAGATGAAGTGTAATGTTCTTGTTACTACTTTAAAAGCTGAACACACATCATCCGGTTGGTATTTAGACTTTGGATGTTCTAAGCATATGACTGGTGATGAAACTAAACTTTTAAACAGAACCAGCTTTGTTGGTGGTAAAGTCATTTTTGGTGATGGAGTTTCATCTCAAATCATAGGCAAAGGAACTCTCCAAGAAGATAGGCTTCCTATTCTTCAAGATGTTCTTCTAGTCAAAGGTCTTAACGCAAATCTACTTAGCATATCGCAATTTTGTGACTCAGATCATACTGTTACCTTTTCAAAGAACAATTGCAAAATTTTAAATGAAAAAGGTGAATGCATAATTACTGGATTCAGAACTCCTGACAATTGCTACACTGTCATGAACAATTCTGAAATCTGTAATGTTGCCAAAATGGATGACAATGAGATATGGAATAACATAATGGATCATATAAATTACGATAACCTTAGTAGACTGACTTCTCAAGAAATAGTTAGAGGAGTTCCTAAAATCAAACTTATACCCAATCTTATCTGTGGTTCCTGTCAGGAAGGTAAAATTGTTAAGGCACCTCATAAGAAAGTCAAAGATATTCTTACCTCTAATCCATTAGAACTCATCCATATGGACCTAATGGGTCCATCCCAAACTGTTAGTCTCTGTGGACACAGTTACATCCTTGTTATGGTTGATGACTTCACTAGATTTACCTGGGTAGCCTTCTTAAAACAAAAGTCTGAAACATTTCAAACCTTTCTAAAAATTCTTCTTA
This sequence comes from Sambucus nigra, assembly GCA_949130495.1. Taxonomy (NCBI): domain Eukaryota; kingdom Viridiplantae; phylum Streptophyta; class Magnoliopsida; order Dipsacales; family Adoxaceae; genus Sambucus; species Sambucus nigra. The sequence goes on from OX422224.1 coordinate 72,587,999, forward strand.
GGATTGAAAATTAAAAGGATACTCAAGTGATTAGAATTCGTAGTGACAGAGGTGGTGAATTCAAAGACACTGGTATTATAGAATACTGTGACCATAATGGTTATAAACACTAGTTCAGTGCTCCTAAGACACCTCAACATAATGGTATTACAGAGAGAAATAATCGTACCCTTCAAGAGATGGCACGTGTTATGTTACATGCCAAGAATTTACCTAAATATTTTTGGGTAGAATCTATTCGTACAGCGTGTCACATTATAAATAGGGTCTATCTTAGAAAGAATTCCAAACAAACCCCTTACGAACATTTTGTCACAATAAAAAGCATAATCTCAAATATCTTAAAACCTTTGGCAGTACTTGTTATGTACGCAAAGATAGGGAACACTTATCCAAACTTGAGAGCCGGGGAGATAAAGCCATATTTCTAGGATATTCTCCTAACAGTAGAGCTTATCGAGTGTATAATCTTCTCACTGAAACCTTGATGGAATCCATAAATGTAATTGTTAGTGACAATACTGTAGAAAGCAAGACTGGTGAATTTACTATTGAGGAAGAGTCTACAAATATTTTGGAAAATGACTCCTCTCAAATGGATAATTCATTACCTATTGAGACACCTGAAGTACCTAACTGGGTTTCTAAAGATCATCCCATAAATAACGTAGTTGGTAACCCTAGTGAGCCAGTGCGTACAAGATCCCAACTAAGAAACTATGCACATTATGCATGTTTTGTTTCCCTTGTGGAACCAAAGAATGTAAATGAGGCATTGAATGACTCTCACTGGATTTCTGCTATGCAGTAAGAACTTTTACAATTTTTCATTCATGATGTTTGGTATCTTTTTCCACGTCTTGATCACAAAAAGGTTGTTGGCACACGTTGGATTTTCAAAAATAAGACTGATGAAAATGGGATAATAATTAGAAATAAAGCTAGATTAGTTGCTCAAGGATACTCTCACATAGAAGGAATTGATTTTATTGAGACCTTTTCTCCTGTTACTCGTTTAGAATCTGTTCGTCTGCTTTTTGCTATAGCTTGCCACATGCATTTTACACTGTACCAAATGGATGTCAAATCTGCGTTCCTTAATGGAATACTGGCTGAAGAAACCTATGTAGAACAACCTAAAGGGTTCATTGACCCTAAATATCCAAATCGTGTATTTCGTCTGAAAAAGATTTTGTATGGCCTTAAACAAGCTCCTAGAGCTTGGTATGAGCGTCTTTCCAGTTTTCTTTTAGATAAAGGTTTCAAAAGAGGCGGAAATGACCAAACTCTTTTTGTCAAACATTTTGATAAACATATCACTATTTCTCAAGTTTATGTTGACGATATTATATTTGGATCAACTTCTCCCTCATAAGTCAAATCCTTCTCTGAAACTATGCATAAGGAATTTCAAATGTCCCTTATGGGGGAGCTACAATTCTTCTTAGGCCTCCAAGTCAAAAAAAATTCAGAAGGATTATTTGTATCACAATCGAAGTACGCTTTAGAGATAGTAAAGAAATTTGACCTTGAGAGTGCTAAAGATGCTAAAACGCCCATGAGTACTACGCTAAAACTTTTTAAAGATGAAAATGGAAAATCTGTAGATCCTACTCTATATCATAGTATGATAGGAACCTTACTATATCTTACTGCCTCGCGTCCTGATATTATGTATGCTGTGTGTGTATGTGCTCGATATCAAAGTAACCCTAAAGAGAGCCACTTGAATGTTATTAAATGTATCATTAAATATGTAAAAGGCACTCTAAATCTAGGACTTTGGTACACTAATGACACACCAAGCACTATAATTGGGTACACTGATGCTGACTAGGCTGGGTGTACTGATGATAGTAAAAGCACATCAGGAGCATGTTATTATATAGGTAATAACTTGGTAGGATGGTGTAGTAAAAAACAAAACTGCACATCACTCTCGACAGCTGAATCTGAATACATAGCCGCTGGCAGCTGTTGTGCTTAATTAATGTGGCTTAAACAAATGCTAAGTGATTATGGTATTCAAGAAAACCAATTGCATCTCTATTGTGATAATCAAAGCGCGATTAATATTTCTAAAAACCCTGTTCAATACTCGCGAACAAAGCATATTAAAATAAGACATCATGTTATACGCGAATTGGTTGAATCTAAGGAATTAAAAATCAATTATCTTCTTACTGATCTACAACTCGCAGATATGTTTACCAAACCTCTAGATTATAATAGATGCATTTCCTTATGTAAATCTATTGGTATGGTTTATGCTGACTAATAACTTTGCTGTTTATCAAAGTTTTTCCCTTTGTCCATTTGAGACAAAATGGGGGAGAAATTTGAGTCTATTCAATTCTTACATATGCTAAACAGCTTGATCTTAGTGATTTATTGCAGGTTCTTATTGTACAATTACTCTCAACAGTTGTAATAGGGTATTCAAATGTACTTAGTTGAGTTATGTATTTTTTTATTTCTAGGTATTGGGTAGATAGAATTTTGATAGGAATAAGTTTTTCTTATTTTTTTTGTTGCCCTACGAGTCCTCGATGACTCAAATGAGATTTTGCCTCATATTTCCAAAGGGGGAGATTGAAGCCCTTATGCTTTTGACTCACTTGAGTCTATATTGTATAAGTGCTCATCTAGTTTGGAAATTGTGACAAAATTATGTCCTCCTTAGAAACCAAAGAACCTCAGAAGTTGGTTTGCTACTTCATCTCTCTATCTTGTAGTGATCAAGAACAAATTGCCAACACTCACACACAGTAGAATTTATTTATTGCATATCATACTGCATAATAATGTGTGTATATATGTTGGTTGTGTTTAAATCCCTAAGTTTGAATTTTAATAATTTTTTGGGATTTTCTAAACATTTTTTAAATTAGGTTTTCTTAATTAAAACTTGATTTAAAAGTTTATGTGGTCAATTTGTAAATATAATTTGTTGGATATATTGGCCTAATGTTACCTTGGGTAGAATCCAAAAGCGGAGTAAACCTTAGGGTGTGGTTTTAATTTCTTTAGGACGCACGTTTCATATCTAGTTATTGTCCAACACCTGTCTTCATCTGATTGGCTAAGATTGTGTTTCTTTACTGAGTTATAAACGCGTATGTTTTTATCCCTTGGATCATTGGTTATCGATGATCTGCATGTTGTCTTGGTGAATCCCAGTACAATTTTTTAAACCAATCAGGAATCGTTTAAGCACCGCGTTCTTAGAACCCTTCGATCTAAGTCAATTTAACTTGACTTAATCCTGGCCCTTGGTTTTGATCCAGTCTCTCGAACCTTCTCTTCACCCTATAAAAGAAAACCCTATTCTCAGACTTCGAAGACTTTTGCCATTTTCTTTTTTCTGAGAAATAGAGAGAGAAGAGAGTGAAGAGAGAAAACATAGAGAAGAGAGAGAGTTAGAAACCCTAACCCTGTTCGTCAAATCCTCTTCCATCCAAACTCAAACACTTCTTCAAAACTCCATATCCAAAACACTACCCTGAGTGTTCTTGAGTGATTGAGAGTTTGAGTTGAGTTTGTAATTGCTGCTGTAACCTCTTGTTCGTTAGATCTTGTTTTCAACTTAAACTTTTACTTAGATCTACTTTCTGATTTCATAGAAATTTCAGATCTGAGTTATTCATGTTACATTACACTTAGTTTCATTCTTTATTTCTCATCTTGAGAAATATATTGTTGATTATTTTCTATAAAACATTTTCTTACTTTGAAATCAACAATAAATGCTTTCTGTTTCTAGTTCTTGTAAAACTAAACCTTTGACCTAGTTGGAATCTCACTTGGAGGTTTTCAATCTCGAAAAACTTTTCTAAATTCTGAGATTGATTAAGACCTTGACTGTCTTCCTAGCAAGGTATCCGTGGATTCTGGGATTGATTTAAAGGTCAAAGAAGGTTCTAAGTTTTGTAAGAAGAAAGAAAAAGAAAAGATCACAGCATATAGTGTTACTGTAATTTGTTAGGACTGTTTGTACTTAATAAGTGTGTGTGTGTGTGCATGCATGTATTAGAGAGCACCTCCACAAACACTTTCACCATACAACACGAAAAGTGTTGGTAATAAGATCTTGTGAACAAAGAGTCGACGTAAAGTGCTGGAACAAATCAGAAGTTAACAAATTGGGAGAACTACATCTACAATCAGAACTGCAGAGAAGTTATAAGGACACCAGAGGGTACATTCCTAAACTTATATAGGTCTGAGTTGTTTGCATGTTAGTTATATAGTTTGTAACTCATATATTTGTTTTAGTGGATTTTTCATTTTACTCCGTAGAGGGAGTCGTGGATGTTTCCCCAATTGGTGAGGTTTTACCACGTAAAAAACATCGTGAACATAATCTTTCTACATCTCCTCATCTCATTCTTGGTTGTGCTGCGTTTAAGTTTTTTAAACTACTTTATAAACCTGTTATTCAAATCATGAATAGATCTCGTACATACTGATTTATTAAACACATCTTGTGTTCAAATAGTTTGGTTTTTAAGAAAAGAGTTTCCTAAAAATACAGATCGGAGTTACTTAAATAGTTTATTTTTATAAACGGCCTTAGTAACATTTTTTTTCAGCCCATTTTCCATTAGTAGTTGTTCCAGAGACATTGTACACTTTTATTTTCGGTGGTGGATTATTATTATGTATTATTGTATTAGAGTTTCAAACTGGGGTGTTTACTCCCGTACCATTTTATTTGATTCAATATTTCGTTATTTGTGGTGTTAAGTAATGTAGCATGGTTAATGTGATATTTAATTGTTTAATTATTCCAAATCATTGCATGTTAATGATAAAGATAAAATTTTACACTAAGTTTTCAAATACTAGGTGGTTAGTAAATATTAAAAGTTTTTCGATAATGATGCTAAGATGAACCGATCTGGATATTCTGTTTATAATTTAATAAAGGCCTGATTACCCGGTATGTAATTAAGAGGGGTGTAACTAATGGCATTAGAGCATTAGGTTCTAGTGTCTTTAGGATCTGTGTGACTTATTGCATTTCAGCGGAGCGTTCTTTGATATAGATCCCTATTATAGGATTTTTGTATTCCTCTTTGTACGCACGTCTACGTTCTACTGCTAATAAGTATAATTTATATGAATCATCTGCGAGCTTGGTTCGGTTTTGTAAACGAAATAATATAGGACGACCAACGAGGGCCATTAGAAGGACTGCAGGAGCAGAGGCTTAGCAAAAGCCATAGAGTATACCTGAAACAACGATAGTAATGGAAATCATCATGATTATTGCTCAGGCAGACGATGAGGGGATAATCACTCAAGGGCATTAGCGTCCGCAAGAACTATAGTATACAACAGTAGTGCAACTTCATACTCACCCAGGGTAGTTGGCAGGGGGAAGTCAAAGGAGCTATCTTAAAGAGCCATCTGCAAGGATTCGAGTAAAAGAGGAAGTACGATGGTCCAATAGAAGGAGATAACTCAAACGCAGTTGCGTATAGTGAGGTGCAGAGGTACCCAAGGTTTAAAATTTGGTGTAATAGGAGATAGTCACCACATATAAGGAAGTAGATAAGGAATTGATCAAGTAATTTTGGGCGCAATCTAACGACAAGTTCTTTCATCTGCTGCTCAGACGGAGGTGCGAAGGAAGTTTATGGACTTTTTTCGAGAGGGACAACCAAAGGATGATTGTGATGAAAAATTTATTTATTAGAGTGAACTTCAAACCCGGGGAGATAGGTATTGGAGAGGAAGGTTCTGAAAAGTGATGATGGCTAACGAGTAATAGACCCCAGTATATATGGGAAGTCAGTCTTGGGCGAATTATACACATTGTATCTATGAGGAACTTTTACAAATTTATATCAACGCTTCCATGGGAATGGAGCCAAGAGGGTTGTAGAGAATAATCAGAAGGGCAAGACTAAAGGTAATGTAACAACTCGAATTTTGAAATGGGTATTTTTAAATAAAATTGTACTTTTGTCGGCACGTGTCGCGCATGACGGGAACTTGCTTGATTTTTGTAGGATGTTATATTGGGGCTAAAAAGAATTTGACCATATTTATTGAATGCTAAAAATAGGCCTAAGAGTGCCATGAGGTCAAAAGTCGGAAAATAATTAAATAAATAAAATATTATTATTTTATTCAAAAAATAAAAGTGCTCAGAAAATTTTGAAAATCACGATACCGGCTCAAAATTTAATTTTGAGCAACTTTCCCTTCTTCGATATTTCCAAAAAACGTCATTTATACCCGATTTAAGCCATTTTTCAGTTTGACCACACCATTTTTCTAACAAATTTTATTTCTTTATTTTCCTCAAACTTTACTATAAATAAGAAGCTTGGGTTAGGGATTTTAACACACCATTTTTGCAAACCCTTAGTAGCCACCACACCCTTCTCTCTTCATCTTCCACCTCTAAAACCTAAATCACCATTAAAACAAGTTTTCAAGCTTATTTTTTAGGGTCAAAACAGAATTATTTCAAAGTGGTGCAAGAGAACTTTTCGATCAATTTTTCAAGGAAAATCTGAATCTCTCATCATTTTCAACATTCGAAAAATCAGGCATGTTTATCCTATTCTTTTCCTTTAGTGATATATGTCTTGATTATAGCCTCAATTAAAACTCATGGGGTCAAAACTGAAATTTAGAACTTAAGAAATGGAAGAAAATAATTATGGGCTGTTTTGTAAAAATAAATTTAAATATGTCCAATAAATATCATTTTGTTATTGTTTGGATTAATTAGTGCTATTATGGACCAATTTATGTAAAGGACCTCTAAATAAACTTTGGACTTGTTGAGGACCCTTAAAAATATTATGGCCTCGTTGAGGACCCTTAAAAATATTAATGACTTGTTGAGGACCCCTAAATAATATTTTTGACTTGCTGAGGACCCTTAGAAATATTGTGGACTTGTAGAGGACCCTTTAAAAATTTAAATTGGATGTTTATGTAAATTACTAAAACCACTAAAATAATTGGTGCTAAGAAAATAATAATAATTATGGGACTTATGATAAATAATAAATTCGAAAAAGTTATTATAAATACTTGTTCTTAATTTCCCCATATATGGATAAAAATCATTTATTTGGAAATTAATATTGTTGGGAATATTATCATAAATTATTGATTATGTCAATTATGAAATATTAAAATATTGAATATTTCGAGAAAGTTGGTATTTTAGATAATTAGTTTTCACCCCTTGCTATAGTACACTGGTTAGGTATGGGACTAATAAAGTGGTCCTTAGTTGCGATTTATAGTAATTAGGTATGGGACTAATTAAAATAAATCTATGCGGGTTATATAAATTGGGGTGGGGCAAATTCTCTAATTTTACCGTGGATGTGATAATTTAGAATTGATATCTAGTTGAAGTAAATTGTTAAAATCATCATTTGTTTATTTTGTGATGAAATTGTATTTTGGGAACTTTTATTTTGGGACTAAGGATTATTTTGAGGATTTTCACATCGCTATTAAGGATGGGGGAAAATTATGGTGAATAACTTGTATGAAAAATTTTGGAAAATTAATACCGCAAGACTAAAACTCGTATTAGAATTGAATGGCGACAGCATGTCTCCAGGGCCGACAGTTTAATCGGGTCAGAGGACGTTTATGTCGTGTCGTGTGTGGAACCTTGTCATATGTCGAGGGCTAAAACAGGTTAGATGGCGGTCTTGACAAGGGGATGAATCTTGTCATATGTCGAGGGCTACAGTTTAAAAACAGGTCAGATGACGGTCTTGACAAGGGGATGTGAGTGTGTGTGTGGAACCTTGTCATATGTCGAGGGCCGAAACAGGTCAGACGACGGTCTTGACAAAGGGATGAACCTTGTCATATGTCGAGGGCCGTAGTTTAAAAATCGGGTCAGACGATGGTCTTGACAAGGGGAAGTGTGGTAATATTAATCTACTTTGGTGTAAATCACCCACGGCGGGAGGACCGCCATACCTAATAATAAAGTGAAAACAATTCATCCGGGTTAATTCAGAAACATTAACATCGCAGGGTTTGGGTTGAATTTAAAATAATATTGGTGTGCCACATATAAACATTTGGGGTACTTAGAAATTTAATTGTTAAGGATTATAGAATTTCTTGTAATTAAAATATTCTATTGTTATAATCGATATGTATAGCACTTTTTTCTGGGTTCAAGGAACCTAATTGAAAGGAGTAGCTTGTATTTATGCTTAGGGCTTTGGCTCTGACACATGCGTTGACTAATACTTTCAGGAAATAAATTGGAGTAGCTGCATAAAAAATTTTAAGATCCTTTGGAAGTGCATCTGGATTTATATTTTAATTTTAGTCATTTATTTCTCCTATCCAGTCGTATTTATTGTGAGACTTTATTTTTGTTTTTATTGGGCCATTTGGTTCCAAAGTTGATTTAAGAGATTTAAGTTGGACTTGATTTATTGTAATAATTAAAACATTTGGAGATTTCATGTGACAGACCTTATATCGTACTTTGAAGACAAATCCATTGAATATCCTTAAAATTTGGGATTTATTTAAAATATTTACCTTGTGGATTAGAATTTATATGTCTCACATCTATCACATGCTAAGGATGATATTAAATTTTTAACGTCCGGCTTAGTTTTGGTGGCGGCTGACGCCAGAATTTGGCGGGGTGTTACAAATGGTATCAGAGCATGATCTTAGGTCTCATAGGTTATGAGTCTGTTTAACTTCCGTGTTGCTTACCTTTAATTTCCTTTCGATGATTTGTAATCTTAGTTTTCTGAGTCTCATGATAATTATTCTTATCTTTTCAGATGAAGAACACTAGGAAAAATGGTAATAGGAAGGAGGGGTCTGTTTCTGGTTCTGCCGATCAGGAGTGACAAAGGCAGTTTACCTTAGATGCCAAAGCACTTGCGATAATCGTAAGAGAGGCCACAGTGGCCGATATTAAAATCGGGAGACAAAGAGGGACTACGTTAGTGCCACAACAACAGGAACCACTCGACTCAAATTGGGATAAATTGAGGACCAACTTTTTCATGGGAAATCCTTCCACCTTTACTGGAGGATCCGATCCCACGGTCGCTCAACAATGGAGGAGGGACATGGAATGACACTTGAAATTAGTGGAATGCGCGGAAGTGCAAAAACAGCTATTAGCCACCTTTCAATTGTCGGTAAATTCTTTACAATGGTGGGAGATCACCACCACATCTGAGGAACGAGATAGATTGACTTATGTGAGTTTTCAAATAAAATTCAACAACAAATATTTCCCTTATGCTATTAGGAGTGCGAAAAAGAGAGAGTTTCTAGAATAGGACCAAGGTTCAAAATCAGTGGTAGAGTATGAACAAAATTTCATAAACTTATCTATGTTCGTACCCGAGGAAGTAGATACCGAGAATAAAAACATGGAATGCTTAATCAAAGGGTTGTCATGGCCCATCAGACAAATGGTCTTGGGGAATCCGGCATACACTACTTACTCCCAAATAGTGGATTTTGCAATGTTACATTTGCAGGAGAGAATAAACCATTAAAAGAAAATGGGAAGGAGGTAAGAACCTGAGAGTCAGGACGGAGACTATAGGGTCCGAAATTACCAAACCTGGAAGAGGCAGAGGTCGAACCAAGGTCATCAAAATAATAACTCTCACCATGACAACTAGAGAGGGTGAGCAAAATGGGAATTTGGAGCCTTTTTACGGTACTTGTTTCAAGTGTGCGAAAGTGGGTCACAAAGCAAATAGGTGTCTCAGGAGAGACAACCATCAGGGTCCCATTATACAAGGTCAAATGAATCAGGGCCAGCAAGGCCAAAGACCTCCAGCACCGGCAGGGCTCGGGGTGCGAGGAGCCCCAGCTGTCCTGGCAGCAATATGCGTTCAGGGTGCGCCAGCAGCACCAGCAGCGCTTGGTGCACAGGGTGTAGCTGCAGCGCCAAACAACCTTGGTTATGGGAGGTGCTACCAACTTCCGCCTCGAGAGGAGCAAGCACCGCAGGAGCCACGACGTGGCTAAATTGAGGATAGGTACAAAAAATATTTTTATTATATGCGTAGTATTAATAATTTCCTTTTGGGTAGAATTAGGTGTATGGGAGCCTAATTATTTTGTGTATATTTTTTAATCTTGTTAAATTTTGAGGACGAAATTTCTTGTTAGTGGGGAAGTATATAACAACCCGAATTTTGAAATGGGTATTTTTAAATAAAATGGTACTTTTGTCTGCAGGTGTCGCGCATGACGCGAACTTGCTTGATTTTTGTAGGATGTTATATTGGGTTAAAAATTTAATTTGACCATATTTATTGAATGCTAAAACTAGGCCTAAGAGTGCCATGAGGTCAAAAGTCGAAAAATGAATAAATAAATAAAATATTATTATTTTATTCAAAAAAATAAAAGTGCTCAGAAAGTTCTGAAAATCACCATAGTGAATCAAAATTTTATTTTGAGTCAACATTTCCAAAAAATATCATTTATACTTGATTTAAGCCATTTTTCAGTTCGACCAAGCCATTTTTTTAACAAATTTTATTTATTTTTTTCCCTCAAACTTTACTATAAATGAGAAGCTTGGGTAAGGGATTTTAACACATCATTTTTGCAAACCCTTAGCAGCCACCACACCCTTCTCTCTCCATCTTCCACCTCCAAAACCCAAAACACCATTAAAACAAGTTTTCAATCTTATTTTTTAGGGTCAAAACAAAATTATTTCAAAGTGGTACAAGAGAGCTTTTCGATCAATTTTTCGAGGAGAACCTGAGTCTCTCATGAATTTCAACATCCAAAAAATCAGGCATGTTTATCCTATTCTTTTCCTTTAGTGATATATGTCTTGATTATAGCCTCAATTAAAACTCATGGGGTCAAAACTGAAATTTAGAACTTAAGAAATGGAAGAAAATAATTATGGGCTGTTTTGTAAAAATAAATTTAAATCTGTCCAATAAATATAATTTTGTTATTGTTTGGATTAATTAGTGTTATTATGGGCCAATTTATGTAATGTTCCTCTAAATAAACTTTGGACTTGTTGAGGACCCTTATAAATATTATGGACTTATTGAGGACCCCTAAATAATATTTTTGACTTGTTGAGGAACCTTATAAACATTGTGGACTTGTAGAGGACCCTTTAAAAATTTAAATTTGATGTTTATGTAAATTACTAAAACCACTAAAATAATTGGTGCTAAGAAAATAATAATAACTATGGGACTTACGATAAATAATAATTTCTGGAAAGTTATTATAAATACTTGTTCTTAATTTCCCCATATATGGATAAAAATCATTTATTGGGAAATTAATATTGTTGGGAATATTATCATAAATTATTGATTATGTCAATTACGAAATATTAAAATATTGAATATTTCGAGAAATTTGGTATTTTAGATAATTAGTTTTCACCCCTTACTATAGTACACTTGTTAGGTATGGGACTAATAAAGTGGGCCTTAGTTGCGATTTGTAGTAATTAGGTATGGGACTAATTAAAATAAATCTATGCGGGTTATATAAATTGGGGTGGGGGCAAATTCTCTAATTTTACCGTGGATGTGATAATTTAGAATTGATATCTAGTTGAAGTAAATTGTTAAAATCATCATTTATTTATTTTGTGATGAAATTGTATTTTGGGAACTTTTATTTTTGGACTAAGGATTATTTTGAGGATTTTCACATCGCTATTAAGGATGGGGGAAATTATGGTGAATAACTAGTATGAAAAATTTTGGGAAATTAATACCGCAAGACTAAAAATGGTATTAGAATTGAATGGCGGAAGCATGTCTCCAGGGTCGACAGTTTAACCGGGTCAGAGGACGTTTATGTCGTGTCGTGTGTGGAACCTTGTCATATGTCGAGGGCTGAAAAAAGTCAGACGACGGTCTTGACAAGGGGATGAACCTTGTCGTATGTCGAGGGCTACACTTAAAAACGGGTCAGACGACGGTCTTGACAAGTGGATGTGCGTGTGTGTGGAACCTTGTCATATGTCGAGGGCCGAAACAGGTCAGATGACGGTCTTGACAAGGGGATGAACCTTGTCATATGTCGAGGGCCGCAGTTGAAAAATCGGGTCAGATGATGGTCTTGACAAGGGGAGGTGTGGTAATATTAATCTACTTTGGTATGAATCACCCACGACTGGAGGACCGCCATACCCAATAATAAAGTGAGAATAATTCATCCGGGTTAATTCAGAAACATTGACATCGTGGGGTTTGGGTTGAATTTAAAATAATATTGGTGTGTCACATATAAACATTTGGGGTACTTAGAAATTTAATTGTTAAGGATTATAGAATTTCTTGTAATTTAATTATTCTATTGTTATAATCGATATGTATAGCACTTTTGTCTGGGTTCAAGGAACCTAATTGAAAGGAGTAGCTGGTATTTATGCTCAGGTCTTTGGCTCTAACACATGTGTTGACTAATACTTTCAGGAAATAAATTGGTGTAGCTGCATAAAAATTTTAAAGATCCTTTGGAAGTGCATCTGGATTTATATTTTCATTTTAGTCATTTATTTCTCCTATCATGTCGTATTTATTGCGAGACTTTTTTTGGGTTTTTATTGGGCCATTCGGTTCCAAAGGTTTTTTAAGAGATTTAAGTTGGACTTGATTTATGGTAATAATTAAGACATTTGGAGATTTCATGTGACGAACCTTATATCGTACTTTGAAGACAAATCTGTTAATATCCTTAAAATTTGGGATTTATTTAAAATATTTACCTCGTGGATTAGAACTTATATGTCTCACATCTGTCACATGCTAAGGATGATATTTAATTTATTAACGTCCGGCTTAGTTTTGGTGGCGGCCGACACCAGAATTTAACGGGGTGTTACAAATGGTATCAGAGCATGATCTTAGGTCTCATAGGTTATGAGTCTATTTAACTTTCGTGTTGCTTACCTTTGATTTCCTTTCGATGATTTGTAATCTTAGTTTTCTGAGTCTCATGATAATTATTCTTATCTTTTCAGAAGAAGAACACTCGGAAAAATGGTAATAGGAAGGAGGGGTCTTTTTCTGGTTCCGCCGGTCAGGAGGGACAAAGGCAATTTACCTTAGATGCCGAAGCACTTGCGACACAGTGGCCGGTATTGAAATCAGGAGACAAAGAGGGACTACGTAGTGCCACAACAACAGGAACCACTCGTCTCAAATTGGGATAAATTGAGGACCAACTTTTTCAGGGTAAATTCTTCTACCTTTACTGGAGGATCCGATCCCACGGTCGCTCACCAGTGGAGGAGGGACATGGAATTACACTTGAAATTTGTGGAACGCACGGAAGTGCAAAAATAGTTATTAGCCAAATTTCAATTGTCGGTAAATGCTTTACAATGGTGGGAGATCACCACCACATCTGAGGAACGAGATAGATTGACTTATGCAAATTTTCAAATAAAATTCAACAACAAATATTTCCCTTATGCTATTAGCAGTACGAAAAACAGAGAGTTTCTAAAATTGGACCAAGGTTCAAAATCAGTGGTAGAGTATGAACAAAAGTTCATAAACTTATCTATGTTCGTACTCGAGAAAGTAGATAGCGAGAATAAAAAGATGGAATGATTCATCAAAGGGTTGTCATGGACCATCAGACAAATGGTCTTGGGGAATACGGCATACACTGCTTACTCCCAAATAGTGGATTTTGCAATGTTACATTGGCAGGAGAGAATAAACCATCAAAAGAAAATGGGAAGGAGGTAAGAAACTGAGAGTCAAGATTGAGACTATAGGGTCCGTAATGACCAAACCTGGAAGTGGCAGAGGTCGAACCAAGGTCATCAAAATAATAACTCTCACCATGACAACTAGAGGCAAGGGCGTCAGGGTGAGCAAAATGGGAATTTGGAGCCTTTTTATGGTACTTGTTTCAAGTGTACGAAAGTGGGTCACAAAGAAAATAGGTGTCTTAGGAGAGACAACCATCAGGGTCCCATTATAAAAGGTCAAATGAATCAGGTCCAGCAAGGCCAAAGACCTCCAGCACCGGCAGGGCTCGGGGTGCGAGGAGCCCCAACTGTCCTGGCAGAAATAGGCGTTCAGGGAGCGCCAGCAGCACCAACAGCTCTTGGTGCACAGGGTGTAGCTGCAGCGCCAAACAAACTTGGTTATGGGAGGTGCTACCATCTTCCGCCTCGAGAGGAGCAAGCACCGCAGGAGCCACGACGTGGCTAAATTGAGGATAGGTACGAAAAATATTTTTATTATATGCGTAGTATTAATAATTTCCTTTTGGGTAGAATTAGGTGTATGGGAGCCTAATTATTTTGTGTATATTTTTTAATCTTGTTAAATTTTGAGGATGAAATTTCTTGTTAGTGGGGAAGTATGTAACAACTCGAATTTGGAAATGGGTATTTTTTAATAAAATTGTACTTTTGTCAGCAGGTGTTATGCATGATGCGAACTTGCTTGATTTTTGTAGGATGTTATATTGGGGTTAAAAATAATTTGACCATAATTATTTAATGCTAAAAATAGGCCTAAGAGTGCCATGAGGTCAAAAGTCAAAAAATGAATAAAAAAATAAAATATTATTATTTTATTCAAAAAAATAAAAGTGCACAGGAAATTCAGAAAAATCACCATACTGACTCAAAATTTAATTTTGAGTAACTTCTCCTTCTTTGAAATTTCAAAAAATGTCATTTATACTTGATTTAAGCCATTTTTCACTTCGACCAAACCATTTTTTTAACAAATTTTATTTATTTTTTTCCCTCAAATTTTACTATAAATGAGAAGCTTGGGTTAGGGAATTTAACACACCATTTTTGCAAACCCTTGTGACACCCCGACTAATTAAATACCGGGTAGCTACTCCTTTATTAAATCAATACAAAATGCCAAGTTGGTTCAGTTAATAGCATCACTGTCGAAAACATTTTAATAATTACTAACCACTTAGTATTTAAAAAGTAAGTTGCCAAATTTTAATTTAAGTCTGATTAACATGCAATAAAAGAATAATGGAAGAACAACATAATCCATTCACCATAATGAAGTAATGAAATAAGCAACAAATAACTATAAGCCCGGAGGAAAACTCCTCACAACAATCTCACGAATGAAAATAATAACATAAGTCTGAATCCTGAATTAATTACATGCCCGAAGTCTGAATAACTAAAATAAATGACAAGTATCTAAAAGAAATGGGCGACATGCCCTACAACTGATAAGTGTTGAATATAGAGTCAAGATAGATGAAGCGTCTACAAGAAAAGTCCTGTAACTTCCACAAACAGCTACATCTCGTCACCTGAGTGAGGATCCTAAGCATGGTGTCCTTGTGGCAGGGCACCTAAAATGGTTTTTTACAAAAATAGATTTGAAAGCAAATGGGTCAGAGCCCGAAAGTGGAAATCATTTTAAAAACAGCAAGTGTTTTAATAACATTAAAACATTAAATGCAAAATACATGTTAGGACGTGCACTCACATGAAATTCTCACCTCTCGACTACATGTGCACTCCTAACGTACCGTACCCATCTACATGACATACATATTTAACCAGACCGTAATAAGTTCTACCCCTTACTACTTGATTCCAATATTACATTCTAGCGTTATCAAATAAATAGAGGGTTTTATTTAAACTCAGATTCTCGATTAGTAATACCATTCACTAACAGTTAACCCGTTATGTATTTCCCAAAACATTACCATAATATTATTCACAATACCAATCATGAAAGTTCCCATTAATTAAGTGTATATTATTCACGTCATAAATATACAATACAAGCACCCCGAGACTAGCTGCGGTGCACACATACTCTGCTATCCATCCCGGTACATCACGTAGATAAGGATCACGCATTCCGAATCTCTCAGGAATCGTTCTCAGATAACAACATCACAAATAATGGAGGCGAACACAGTCACATCACATGGGTCACGCACATACCTGCGCTCCCACGATCAGCAGACTTATTAATATCCCAATAAGCCCTTCTCTGACCTATGTTCATCGAGGTACCAGTCTAAATCCGGGCAACACAAGGATTAGAGGGCCCTAAGCGAACGTAAACCTCCCGTGATAGCAAGTATGGTAGGTATGTCATACACATAAAATCAATACATATACTAAGTATTCACACATCTTAGTAATCACCATAATATATTGGTGGTACACTTCTCATTTTCGTACCGACATATAATACTACACAATTTATATGTTCTCGGTTAATATAATAAATTAGGTCGTCAATAGTTCTCGCATCGTAATCGACACTCACGTCCTACTTCACAATTTCCCTTAGGTTCAACTAAACTTCTAGGTTTGACTCCTCATTATATCCCAAACGTCCCACATATATCAATTAATCATCAAGGAAAGGTTATCTCTACATATACCCAAGGTTACGGGACACTCGGGATCTAAACAGGCTAAAAAGCCTAAACTGTCAACTCGTTAGAAGTCTCGTTCGAACGAGGCTATTCGAACGAGAGTTCGTTCGAACGAACTGGGCCTTCTAACGAGATCTCGTTCGAAAGAAAGTCTTCGAACGAACATCCCTCTCGTTAGAAGCCAAACTGTCAACTCGTTAGAAGCTCGTTCGAACGAGCTCGTTCGAACGAGCTCGTTCGAATGACCTGGGAAGGTCTTCTAACGAGTGGCCAGATTCGAGCCCAGATTTTCCAATCTCGTTTTTCCAACTTCTCTACACCTCAAATCTCATCCAAACATTAATCCAACGATTGTTTAAAGTCTCTAATCATTCCTAAACATATTTAGGTCATATACTAACATGATTTGTGGGGTTAATTCATTCTAACCTCATTCAATTATCAAATCTCTTCATATATTCCCCCAATTTTAAGAACATGAACCCTAGAATTTATAAATCATCAAAGAGCCTAATTAAATCCGTTTTTGTTTCATCGAAATTATAATATCATTAGAATAATCATCTAAGTACCAATCTACATGCGATTCCTCATCAAAAATGAAATTTCTACTTCCAATTTAAATGGGTTTTTCATTAACTCCCAAGAACAATGAGATTTTATCAATTCCTACACATGGAGAAAACATTCTTTGCAAAATAACGAAATTAAACCACTTGCCTTATTTGAATCTCTGATTTTGATGACGAATTGATGAACGATTCTCTCTCTCTCTCCTGCAGAATTCCTCCTCTCTCTCTCTCTCCAAGCTTTCTTCTCTAATGGTGGCAATGGAGGCTAGGGTTTGTCTTATGAACTTTTGGGGTTAATTCTAATAACCCCCGTAGCCCTCTAATCAATTAATGGATGGTAATGGGTTAGTGGGTCTTTTAATTTTCCATTAAAAACTCCTAAAATTCGTTAATCAACAATCCCAAAATTCTAAAATTACCAAACTACCCTTATACATTGCCGGTATGGCCTAAAAATGCCCCGGGACCCAAACTAAACCCCCGGTTAGTGTTTTCTGACTATTTCGACCCTTCCGGACGCGTTGGCGCACTCAAAATGACCATATGGTTTATAGAAATAAAATTCACTTTTTAATTATCATAATTATATTCCATGACGCGACAGTCACACGCGTCTCAACAAAATTTCCAAATTGTCGTATTTCAATCTCACGGCAAGTTTCATAATTCAATATTCATATATAATCATATACGCACATTATAATCGAATACCAACTCGCATCTCGCTAGTATTTTTATCCGTATTAATTTTCAATTAATACGCATTTAATTCAATTAATCCCATAAATAAATATCACAAAAATACGTGGTATTACAACCCTTAGCAGCCACCACACCCTTCTCTCTTCATCTTCCACCTCCAAAACCCAAAAGACCATTAAAACAAGTTTTCAAGCTTATTTTTTAGGGTCAAAACATAATTATTTCAAAGTGGTGCAAGGGAGCTTTTCGATCAATTTTTCGAGGACACCCTGAATCTCTCATCAATTTCAACATCCGAAAAATCAGGCATGTTTATCCTATTCTTTTCCTTTAGTGATACATGTCTTGATTATAGCCTCAATTAAAACTCCTGGAGTCAAAACTGAAATTTAGAACTTAAGAAATGGAAGAAAATAATTATGGGTTGTTTTGTAAAAATAAATTTAAATCTGTCGAATAAATATAATTTTGTTATTGTTTGGATTAATTAGTGTTATTATGGACCAATTTATGTAATGTTCCTCTAAATAAACTTTGGACTTGTTGAGGACCCTTAAAAATATTATGGCCTTGTTGAGAACCCTTAAAAATATTATGGACTTATTGAGGACCCCTAAATAATATTTTTGACTTGTTCAGAACCCTTAGAAATATTGTGGACTTGTAGAGGACCCTTTAAAAATGTAAATTGGATGTTTATGTAAATTACTAAAACCACTAAAATAATTGGTGCTAAGAAAATAAAAATAATTATGGGACTTATGATAAATAATAAATTCGAGAAAGTTAATATAAATACGTGTTCCTAATTTCCCCATATATGGATAAAAATCATTTATTGGGAAATTAATATTGCTTGGAATATTATCATAAATTATTGATTATGTCAATTATGAAACATTAAAATATTGAATATTTCGAGAAAGTTGGTATTTTAGATAACCTCTTGCTATAGTACACTTGTTAGGTATGGGACTAATAAAGTGGGCCTTAGTTGCGATTTATAGTAATTAGGTATGGGACTAATTAAAATAAATCTATGCGGCTTATATAAATTGGGGTGGGGGAAAATTCTCTAATTTTACCGTGGATGTGATAATTTAGAATTGATATCTAGTTGAAGTAAATTGTTAAAATCATAATTTATTTATTTTGTGATGAAATTATATTTTGGGAACTTTTATTTTGGGACTAAGGATTATTTTGAAGATTTTCACATCGCTATTAAGGATGGGGGAAAATTATGGTGAATAACTAGTATGAGAAATTTTGGGAAATTAATACCGCAAGACTAAAACTGGTATTAGAATTGAATGGCGACAGCATGTCTCCAGGGCCGATAGTTTAACCAGGTCAGAGGACATTTATGTCGTGTCGTGTGTGGAACCTTGTCATATGTCGAGGGCTGAAACAGGTCAGACGGCGATCTTGACAAGGCGATGAACCTTGTCATATGTCGAGGGCTACAGTTTAAAAACGGGTCGGACGACGGTCTTGGCAAGGGGATGTGTGTGTGTGTGGAAACTTGTCATATGTCGAGGGACGAAACAGTTCAGACGATGGTCTTGACAAGGTGATGAACCTTGTTATATGTCGAGGGCCGCAGTTTAAAAATCGGGTCAGACGATGGTCTTGACAAGGGGAAGTGTGGTAATATGAATCTACTTTGGTGTAAATCACCCACGGCGGGAGGACCGCCATACCTAATAATAAAGTTAGAAAAATTCATCCTGGTTAATTCTGAAACATTAACATCGTGGGGTTTAGGATGAATTGAAAATAATATTGGTGTGTCACATATAAACATTTGGGGTACTTAGAAATTTAATTGTTAAGGATTATAGAATTTCTTTAATTAAAATATTTTATTATTATAATCGATATGTATAGCACCTTTGTCTGGGTTCAAGGACCCTAATTGAAAGGAGTAGCTGGTATTTATGCTCAGGGCTTATGATCTGACACATGCATTGACTAATACATTCAGGAAATAAATTGGAGTAGCTACATAGAAATTTTGGAGATCCTTTGGAAGTGCAGGTGGATTTATATTTTCATTTTAGTCAGTTATTTCTCCTATCCAGTCTTATTTATTGTGAGACTTTATTTGGGTTTTTATTGGGCCATTCGGTTCCGAAAGTTGATTTAAGAGATTTAAGTTGGACTTGATTTATTGTAATAATTAAGACATTTGGAGATTTCATGTGACAGACCTTATATCGTACTTTGAAGACAAATCCATTGAATATCCTTAAAATTTGGGATTTATTTAAAATATTTACCTTGTAGATTAGAATTTATATGTCTCACATCTGTCACATGCTAAGGATGATATTTAATTTATTAACGTCCGGCTTAGTCTTGGTGGCGGCCGACGCCAGAATTTAGCGGGTTGTTACAAATGGTATCAGATCATGATCTTAGGTCTCGTAGGTTATGAGTCTGTTTAACTTCCGTGTTGCTTATCTTTGATTTTACTTTCGATGATTTATAATCTTAGTTTTCTGAGTCTCATGATAATTATTCTTATCTTTTCAGCTGAAGAACACTAGGAAAAATGGTAATAGGAAGGAGGGGTCTGTTTCTGGTTCCGCCGGCCAGGAGAGACAAATCCAATTTACCTTAGATGCTGAAGAACTTGCGACACAGTGGCCGGTATTGAAATCAGGAGACAAAGAGGGACTACGTTAGTGCCACAACAACAGGAACCACTCGTCTCAAATTGGGATAAATTGAGGACTAGCTTTTTCAGGGGAAATCCTTCTTCCTTTACTAGAGGATCCGATCCCACGGTCGCTCACCAATGGAGGAGGGACATGGAATAACACTTGAAATTAGTGGAATGCACGGAATTGCAAAAACAGTTATTAACCACATTTCAATTGTCGGGAAATGCTTTACAATGGTGGGAGAGCACCACCACATCTGAGGAATGAGATCGATTGACTTATGTGGATTTTCAAATAAAATTAAACAACAAATATTTCCCTTATGCTATTAGGAGTGCGAAAAAGAGAGAGTTTCTAGAATTGGACCAAGGTTCAAAATCAGTGGTAGAGTATGAACAAATGTTCATAAACTTATCTATGTTCGTACCCGAGGAAGTAGATACCGAGAATAAAAAGATGGAATGCTTCATTAAAGGGTTGTCATGGCCCATCACACAAATGGTCTTGGATAATCCGGCATACACTGCTTACTCCAAAATAGTGGATTTTGCAATGTTACATTGGCAGGAGAGAATAAACCATCAAAAGAAAATGGGAAGGAGGTGAGAACTTGAGAGTTAGGATGGAGACTATAGGGGTCATAATGACGAAACATGTAAGAGGCAGAGGTTGAACCAAGGTCATCAAAATAATAACTCTCACCATGACAACCAGAGGCAAGGGCGTCAGTGTGAGCAAAATGGGAATTTGGAGCCTTTTTACGGTACTTATTTCAACTGTGGGAAAGTGGGTCACAAAGAAAATAGGTGTCTCGGGAGATACAACCATCAGGGTCCCATTATACAAGGTAAAATGAATCAGATCCAGCAAGGCCAAAGACCTCCAGCACCGGCAGGGCTCGGGGTGCGAGGAGCCCTAGTTGTCCTGGCAGCAATAGGCGTTCAGGGAGCGCCAGCAGCACCAACAGCTCTTGGTGCACACGGTGTAGCTGCAGCGCCAAACAAACTTGGTTATGGGAGGTGCTACCAACTTCCGCCTCGAGAGGAGAAAGCATCGCAGGAGCCACGACGTGGCTAAATTGAGGATAGGTACGAAAAATATTTTTATTATATGCGTCGTATTAATAATTTCCTTTTGGGTAGAATTAGGTGTATGGGAGCCTAATTATTTCGTGTATATTTTTTAATCTTGTTAAATTTTGAGGATGAAATTTCTTGTTAGTGGGGAAGTACGTTACAACCCGAATTTTGAAATGGGTATTTTTAAATAAAATTTTACTTTTGTCAGCAGGTGTCGCGCATGACGTGAAGTTGCTTGATTTTTGTAGGATGTAATATTGGGGTTAAAAATAATTTGACCATATTTATTGAATGCTGAAAAATGGCCTAAGAGTGCCATGAGGTCAAAAGTCGAAAAATGAATAAATAAATAAAATATTATTATTTTATTCAAAAAATTAAAAGTTATCAGAAAATTCTAAAAATCACTAAGCTGACTCAAAATTTAATTTTGAGTAACTTTCGCTTCTTCGACATTTCCAAAAAATGTCATTTATACTTGATTTAAGCCATATTTCAGTTCAACCAAACCATTTTTTTAACAAATTTTATTTATTTTTTCCCTCAAACTTTACTATAAATGAGAATCTCGGGTTAGGGATTTTAACGCACCATTTTTGCAAACCCTTAGCATACACCACACGCTTCTCTCTTCATCTTCCACCTACAAATCCCAAAACACCATTAGAACAAGTTTTCAAGCTTATTTTTTAGGGTCAAAACAAAATTATTTCAAAGTGGTGCGATAGAGATTTTTGATCAATTTTCGGAGCAGAACCTGAATCTCTCATCAATTTCAACATCTGAAAAATTAGTTATGTTTATCCTATTCTTTTCCTTTAGTGATATATGTCTTGATTATAGCCTCAATTAAAACTCATGGGGTCAAAACTGAAATTTAGAACTTAAGAAATGGAAGAAAATAATTATGGGCTGTTTTGTAAAAATAAATTTAAATCTGTCCAATAAATATAATTTTGTTATTGTTTGGATTAGTTATTGTTATTATGGACCAATTTATGTAAAGGACCTCTAAATAAACTTTGGACTTGTTGAGGACACTTAAAAATATTATGGCCTTGTTGTGGACCCTTAAAAATATTATGAACTTGTTTAGGACCCTTAAAAATATTATGGACTTATTGAGGGCCCCTAAATAATATTTTTGACTTGTTGAGGACCTATCGAAATATTGTGGACTTGTAGAGGACCCTTTAAAAATTTTAATTGGATGTTTATGTAAATTACTAAAACCACTAAAATAATTGGTGCTAAGAAAATAATAATAATTATGGGACTTATGATAAATAATAAATTCGGGAAAGTTATTATAAATACTTGTTCTTAATTTCCCCATATATGGATAAAAATCATTTATTGGGAAATTAATATTATTGGAAATATTATCATAAATTATTGATTATGTCAATTATGAAATATTAAAATATTGAATATTTCGAGAATGTTGGTATTTTAGATAATTAGTTTTCACCCCTTGATATAGTACACTTGTTAGGTCACCCCTTGCTATAGTACACTTGTTAGGTATGGGACTAATAAAGTGGGCCTTAGTTGCGATTTACAGTAATTAGGTATGGGACTAATTAAAATAACTCTATGCGGGTTATATAAATTGGGGTGGGGGCAAATTCTCTAATTTTACCGTGGATGTGATAATTTAGAATTGATATCTAGTTGAAGTAAATTGTTAAAATAATCATTTATTTATTTTGTGATGAAATTGTATTTTGGGAACTTTTATTTTGGGACTAAGGATTATTTTGAGGATTTTCACATCGCCATTAAGGATGGGGGAAAATTATGGTGAATAACTAGTATTAGAAATTTTGGGAAATTAATACCGCAAGACTAAAACTGGTATTAGAATTGAATGGTGACAGCATGTCTCCAGGGCCGACAGTTTAACCAGGTCAGAGGATGTTTATGTCGTGTCGTGTGTGGAACCTTATCATATGTCTAGGGCTGAAATAGGTCAGGCGGCGGTCTTGATAAGGGGATGAGCCTTGTCATAAGTCGAGGGCTACAGTTCAAAAACGGGTCAGACGAAGGTCTTTACAAGGGGATGTGTGTGTGTGTGGAACCTTGTCATATGTCGAGGGACGAAACAGGTCAGACGACAATCTTGGGAAGGGGATTAACCTTGTCATATGTTGAGGGCCGCAGTTTAAAAATCGGGTCAGACAATGGTCTTGACAAGGGGAAGTGTGGTAATATTAATCTACTTTGGTGTAAATCACCCACGGCGGGAGGACCGCCATACGTAATAATAAAGTGAGAACAATTCATCCGGGTTATTTCAGAAATATTAACATCGTGGGGTTTGGGTTTAATTTAAAATAATATTGGTGTGTCACATATAAACATTTGGGGTACTTAGAAATTTAATTGTTAAGGATTATAGAATTTCTTCTAATTAAAATATTCAATTGTTATAATCGATATGTATAGCACTTTTGTCTGGGTTCAAGGACCCTAATTGAAAGGAGTAGCTAGTATTTATGCTCCGGGCTTTGGATCTGACACATGCAGTGACTAATACTCTCAGGAAATAAATTGGAGTAGCTGCCTAGAAATTTTGAAGATCCTTTGGAAGTGCAACTAGATTTATATTTTCATTTTAGTCATTTATTTATCCTATCATGTCGTATTTATTGTGAGACTTTATTTGGTTTTTTTTTTGGTCCATTCGGTTCCAAAGTTGTTTTAAGAGATTTAAGTTGGACTTGATTTAATGTAATAATTAAGAGATTTGGAGATTTCATGTGACGGACCTTATATCATACTTTGAAGACAAATCCATTGAATACCCTTAAAATTGGGGATTTATTTAAATATTTACCTTGTTGATTAGAATTCATATGTTTCACATCTATCACATGCTAAGGATGATATTTAATTTATTAACATTCGGCCTAATTTTGGGGCGGCCGACGCCAGAATTTAGCGGGGTGTTACATGTAATTGGTGATAGTAATGCACTTGAGATGGATTCCCAGTATGGGATCCATTTAAATGATTTAGATCAATGGAAATTCTATTGAGTGACGATGGATTCAATTATGGCTGCCAAGAACAATAGTGTGTTCCATTGGGCCAGCAAAGTCAAGGGAATAACGGGGGTAGAAATTGGGGCCAAGACTATCAGGTCCGAGAGAAGGGAAGTTCTGATATGGCCATTGGGGGCAGAGATGGGGAAATGACACTAAGATGAATCCTATGTGTGGAGTGTAGGGCCTTATGTATCGACCTTTCCGCAACGAGTTAAGGGACATGAGCGGGATGCCCTGTAGGGCAATAGTTGTGAAAGTTTTTGGGATCATTATGGATGAGAGTGTTATGTCCAGAAAGCATTTGGATCGCCAACACTATTCACAATTCAGTGTGAGTTATATCTTAGGGTAAATGGGGTATGTTTGTGTGACACGAGTGAGTTAGAATATTTCGTTAGCACTAAATTCGCACGTGGGACGGGTTTAGTGGATGTTTTGGTAGTATTACTATAGCGTGCCTATATTTTTACAATTTAATACGGGGCTTTTTGTCCCACTTGTAGGGAAGTGAGTATTATTACTGACAGAATATATTTTACATGATATTCGAGTATGATGTTGTCCTGGGTATGTGTTGGTTATCGATGGGATGAGTGATGGTGGGCTGTTATAACACGGCTATCGTGTTCGCTATTCCAGGGCAGGATATGTTGATTAGCAATGTGTCAACTGGAAGAAAGTTGTGCTTGCGTTTAAATTATATCATGGTGGAGACTTCAGAGGTTGTAGTGTCTCATTATATTTTATCCCAGTGTGTAGGGAATGTACTAATCTAATTCGGTGATACCAAGTTAACTGTTGAGAAGAGAAATTTAGCTTGTTATCAACCTAGCATGGGAAAAGTAGTGATAGTGAGGTCACCGTGTTCTATAACTCCTTTAGTGATGTGGGAGTTGATGGTTAGACTTGTAAATCTAGGGAAATAATTTTGAATGTTCCAATCATGTGTGTGTAGGACCTACGGATCTCGATGACCAACAATGCTAGGTAGTAGTGTATCGGGGGGGTTCCTTATTTGAATTTTGCTTGTGAGACGTTCCACGCATGAATCTCAACGAATGTCGAGAGTCAAGAGATGTATCAGTCACTAGGGCACGAGTTTATCAATTTAAATTATTACACGTGTATGGGGGTGAAGCATGACCTGAGAGTTATTCTATGATATAAGACTTATGAGTTGAGTAATGCTATGTGTGGGGAGCATTGGGGAAAATTTTTTTTGCACCACTAGTTGATGGGTGGGGCAGTCTCGAGTGGAATTAAATCATTTTAATAAAATAACTGTGGTTAGTCATAGTGTACAAGCACACTGAGAATGCGGGGTCAAATTTGAGATAACTATGTTATATTGGAGGTGGAGCGAAGTCTCACCTAGTCGAATACGTAGAGTGGTTCACGCATAGATAGGTTGTTAAGAATTCTAATAGATGAAAAAAGGGCCTAGGAAGTGCGCAGTTTTGGAGTAAACGCATGGGCTATAATTTTTGTATATCCCAGAATAATGGGAGTAAGATGTTTCACGTGATGTTACAAATTGAGTGTGATGATATCGGGTTGAGTGAGACATAGTGAATTTGTTTTCAACTTCATCAGTCATAAAAGGAAGAAGTTGGTTCGATACTACAGACCCGAATGTGGTGATAGATTGATGATTCTAGGGACGGAATAGTTATGAAAATTGATAAAGTCCCATATTGGATTATAAAAATCGTGGAGTGGAAAGGATTTTATTTGGGTTGTGAAGTGGATTGTCCAGGAACAAAAAAATCGTTATTCGTTTGGGGTGTGTTGTATTGTGCTCAGCATGTTATTAAAGAGAAGAAATGAATCGGCATAAGGTGCCTTCCAATACTGTTGTAAATCAGGATGAGACCCTTGAGTCCCAACTTAAATGGGGAGTATCAGGAGGCAATGGGGGCAAAGTTGAGCCTTGAGCTAGGTGTATCAACCATAGGCCGATGTATAGTCGGGAGGAGTGATATATAATGTGGCAGAATGTGAGAATGCAAGTCTTAGACTTTGGGGAGTAACTGGGAATGTTAACTACAAGTGGTAGGGTTGCATGTGATTACTCGTAGAAGGGTATGAACTACTAAGTAACTTCTGACGCTTAATAGGGAGACAAAATTTCACTTGCCCTTCGAATAGTTGCAAAAAGGGGAAGCAACAAGTTTCTCGAATACGAAGTTATTCATGATCCGTCGACTAGGAATAAATCAGTCCACATCCTTTCCGCAGTGAGAGTACATTAATGGGAAGAAAAGTTTTAAGGCTTGACCTGAGTAAGCAGGGATTGTTGATGGTGTTCCCCATGAGAATAAATGTCTTAGTATGACAAGGAGTGATATTGATACCTATAGAAGTGAGGTCCTTTCTAGCATAAAGGTGATAGAGCCAGTGGGGGATAGGCAGAGATGGAAACTCGGGCCAGTCGTTTGATTTTCAGGGTCATGTTCGGGTTATTCCCATAAATGGGTTATCGTGTCAACAATTGCCATCAATAAGTATAGGCTCATCTTTTAAGACATTGTCATTGAATTCACGATAGTTTTGCGTGTCATTATATAATTGAGACATTAAGTATAAGGAATTATATCATTATGTAACGACCTGAATGAATGTTTTGTTAAATCATGGGGTTTAGTAAGTAGCCCTTCGTCAAAACGGTACCATTGGTGTAGGTAAAATGGAAATACCAGAAGATCATTACAAGTAAATATAGAACACATTCGAACGCAGTTGTGTATAAAAAACTGAGGTAATATTATAGGGCATCATAATGGTGACGAGTCTATTTGAGAGCGCGAAGATGAGATGCGCAACAAATATCCCGAGTTATCTATACCAGTTATTTTTCTGAATTTCGGGACAAAATTTCGTCATTAGGGGGGAGTATGTAACACCCTGTAATTTTAATTATTCTTATATTAAGAATTAATTGGGATTAATTAAATTATATATGGAAAATTAATCCGGTAAAATAAATAATAATCAGCGAGATAAGGGTAAATATTTATTTATGTTGAATATTTAAGCGAATGAGTAATAAATTGATAAGAAAGTATTATGATTACCATGAGTGAGAAATACGACAGTTACGATAAATTTAGCCGGGACACGCGTGTCAATCATGTCAGGACTTAATTTTTGGAAATAAAATATAAGTGCATTTTAGAAAATTCAAATGGTTATTTTGAATGCTCCAAAGTGTCCGAAAGGGTCGAAATAGTCAGAAAACTATATTGGGGCATATGTATAGGGTCTTAGGCATTTCTGGGTCGACGGGGCAAGTGAAAAGTCAAATTTTGACCTTTTGATTTCCAACCTATGAAGAGATATGGGATTTTCTACTTTAAAACCAACTCTTTGGCTAATCAAATGGAGAATTGAAAAATCAAAGTGAGAGGAAACCAAAGGAGAGAAAGAGTGAGCTCTTTTACCAGAGAGTGAAGAGTTTCTTAAGAAGTTGAAGGGTCATAAAGGAGGAGAAACACTTAGATCCACCTTGCACCACCACCAAACACTACCGTTGCGTAGATCGGAAGGAGAGGAGCACAACTATATGAGCCATTTTGTGAAATCCAAACCTACACACAAAGGCAAGTATTTATCTTGCTCAATTTAAGAAGGATATATCATCCATGTTAGAGTATGATGTTAATTATCTCGATTTCATGAATATTGATGACAAAATTGAGAGATTAAATCATGTTTTGGGTTGAAATAATATTGTAATTTAATCCATTATGTAATATAACGAATATGGATAATTTTAGAAGATTAACCACGAAGAAAATTTCGGTTTTATAGAGGTTCTTGAGGATAAATGATAAACTAGTTTTTTTTTGGAAATGATTCTTGACATAATTCCAATTATATGGTGTTCTTGATTATTTGATGATTATGAAACGTTAGAAATCATGTATATAGGTAGAGATGTTGTTTGGTAGGTTTGGTTGGGAGTGTGGGATTATGTAATGAAGGTTTTGATTTAAGATAACATCATTTGGGATTTTAGAACTCATGATTTGGATTTTATAGTTTACTGATGATTTTAAATTTATGAGAAAATAATTTGATTAAATTGGAGATTCAACTATCTAACTTGAAATGAAGTGAACTCATACGAATCCGAAAGTCAAGCGCATGGAAAGAAATTGTTTTAGAAAAAAGGATGAACATTTTATGATAATTTTAGGACTATTTTAAGCGAAAATTGGTAATGTGCATGTGAGTTTAAATTCTTTTCAAAATTGGAACAGAAAAGCCTCAAATTGTAATTTTATATTTCCATGAAGAATGTAACTTTTTCGAGAAAAATGATTATTGGGAATTAAAATATAATCGGGGCATTTTATAATCGTTCTGGGTTTTGGACCAATAAGTATGGGTTGAAGGTAGCTACTGAAATAATTAATTGAATTATTTATATCCTTTCGATTAAGAAGAGATGTTAGGAATAATGAGAAATGGGAAGAAAAAGTGAATTATTAGTTTATGGGATAAACTTAAACTATACTCCATGTATGTATAGAGTGAGTGTACGCATATATTTTATTGATTGTGATATTATGTGTATGACATACCTACGTTGCTTGCTATCGGGGGGAGATTTCGCGTCATGGACAGTCTTATCCTGACGAGCCCATTGGGGGGATTTCAGACTTGTACCCAGAACATAGGGTCTTCGATACGTGCTATCTGAGAGTATGACAGTTTCGACGGTTGAATGGGAGCGCGGGTATGTGCATGACCCATTTGGCTGGGGACTATGTTCGCCTCCAATATATGTGATTTTTATTTACGGTTTGAGAGAGATACCAAACCAACAATCCTTTATACAGTGCGTGATGTACCGGGACATGATAGCGGAGTATGCATGCACCGCAGGTCTCAGCATAGGGGGTGCTATAGTAGTGTATATATAATTAAAGTGACATGTATAGATATATATATATACACACACACACTAGGATATACCCGTGCGTGAAGGCCCGACGCAAATTTTTGAAAGTGTAAGTCGTTTATTTGACCATACATCGTATATATGTACACAATACATACACTCTCGTATGAACCTATTATTTAAAAAAAAATACAACAGGTAATTGTAAACAATATAAAAAATTTGGGCAAATTTTCATATGTTTATATAACTATCCAACGTGTTTAATCCATCATGGATCTCGTGATAATTGTTAACTACTATATGACACAAATATTTGTAAACAGATTAAAAGCACGACGCAAATTTTTGAAAGTGTACATCGTTGATTGGACCATACGTCACTTAGTTCGCAATAGATAAACAATTTTTGAAATAGCCTATTGTACGGACCTATTAGTTTAATGAAATGTTTTTGTAATTTTTTTACATACAGACATACATACACCGTGTTACGAACTTATTAAGTCAAAAAGTTTTTTTTACAACACATAATTGTAAACAATTTATAAAATTTGGACAAATTTTCATATGTTAATATACCTATTCACCACATTTAATTCACCATGAATCTCGTACAAATTGTTAACTATTGTATAACATAGATTTGTAAACAAATTAAAATATTGGACACTTTTTTTTATATAATGATCCACCCTTTTTAAAAATAAAAAATATCCATGACAATACTTTTTTTATATAATGATCTAACAGTTTGAGCTAATACTTGTTTTTAAGAATAATAATGTATACTTGAATTCTAAGTTCTTGATAAAGATAAGACTTGATAGGCAAATATTAACAACATGTAACATAGTTAGTCAAGTAGATTTATATGTAGATCTCCCCATTGCACCAGCTGCAAGATGAATTTAGGTAACGTGGCTTTGAATGACATCGAGGTCCATTTCAGTAGAATCAGTTGCTTGCAACTCTACCTGAAAACCATTAAGATCTCTTTTGAACCCGTCTTTAGAGCTTTCATATACCATCTCACTTCTCACCGTTAATGTATCAGTAGACTTTCATAACAAATTAACAAAAAGAGAAAAACATCAGCTCACATAATATTGAAAACAACATTTAAAGTAGATACACTACAGGGGTGTTTTGATTAAAGAGTTTTAAATAGGGGAGAAGACATAACACCCTTTCAACATTAATTATAGGTCTATCGAAAGGAGTCATGGATCGAGGAACTTTCCTAAAACCTGTCTGAAAAACAGGATCCTAGAGACCTACCCTGACTAATAATAAAGTTTTAAAAAATCACCTGGACCAATAATATGGATTTACATATCTAAACAACTTGCCAACAAACAACCCACAACCACTCACCTTTGGCTTATCAAGGGAATAGTGATACAAATGAACATCATATTCCACTGCTTGAAAACGTTTCAACTTATGAAGAATTGGGTGCATAATCAGATTTTTCAGTCTCCATTGGATCTCTAGGAGTATTATCATTTGTCAGGGTAGGTCTGGTGTTTTTAGCACCCTGAGGCTGTGTATCACTTTCTTGGGGTGGAGGCGATGAAGATGGCGCTTCAGATGCAGCAGCCTTTGCTAGCTTTGGTTATGGTTTCGTCATATCGACCTGCAAAACCTGTATAGAAAAATCCTGTTGTTCGGTAAAAATATCACAGTTATCCTTCAACTAGCATTTTCCAACTCGAGAAAACAAAGGATTCTAAAGAGTCCTATAAGAAAACACGACATTTCCCTCAAAATAGTGGCAGATGCTAATCAGGTGGAATTCCTTCCTTATTTTGGATTTTGGCCTTCACGTTGTCGATCGTGTCAGAACTTTCCACCTCGAGCGTGATGGTCTTGCTGGTCAAGGTTTTGACGAAGATCTGCATCTCTAATGAGGAAATCTAGCACAATTATAATAACAAATGTAGGATGCATATGTAGGCTGCATTTTGTTTCATACAGTCGTGACAGAAGCAACCACATGGGAATTCAAGTTATGATAACCATATGGCTTCCCTACGGATATTGAGATTATTACCTATCACTTAATAAAGAAAGTAATGATGTAATTAATTGTTCATGTTCGTTTTAATTAACCACATGTGCAATCTAACTAATTGTTCGTGTTCATAAGATTGGGTGTGATAAAACCACCTAAGAGCTTAGGACCTGATCAAAAGTGAAAATATAGTGAAATGTTGGAAGAACACAAAGTACGTGAGAAAAACCAAAGATTACCATTTATAGCTGTGCAAAATTTACATTGTGTTAGAATAAAGATAATAAAAAAAATTAATGCATAAATCTAATTATGATGATATAGACCACGATTTCTTTTGACATGTCGAGCAATTCAGAAGAAGAGAAGTAATCAACCCCACTATCATAATAACATCAACAAAAAAATATGCCTACATAACCCATTGAGTTTCTATACAAAACAAATAGAATTAGAGAAAGATTTACGAGAGATCAAAACAATAAAGAAAGACACTAAAAGTAAACCCTCACCTCAATAGGATCAAAACTTGTTAATTTATCCAACTTGGCAATTGGAATCAACTTATAGTGTGAGCCATCACCTTATAAATGACTAAAATAGCCAGACTACTAAATTAACACAATATTTAGGACATCTGCTGGATAGGAACGCCTCAAGCCTCTTGTTAGAAAATAAACTGTCCATATGCAGGACAGCTGCTTCAGTTTTCAAGCTTCTAAATGCCAATAAAATGACATCTAGCATATGCCCATTCCAACGACCCTATTGAATCGTATCCTCAGTTATACACCGACCTATGCGCAAAAAATAAAACAAAGTCAACAATAGAATCAAATAATAGTTCCTAATATATACTACTGTACAATTGATAGGCCTATAATCATTGTATATAATTGGTAACCTAATAATCTCATACATTCCATAGAAGACCCCATACTTCTAAACAATTGAAAACAAATGAATTGGAATTTTCAAACAATCTAAAATAGTCCCCAACTCAAACTAAAAGATATTAGCTTAAACATAAAGACCACAAAATGAGAAAATAAAATAAAATGTAGAGTTGTACCCCCCTAAAAATAAA
Source organism: Sambucus nigra (assembly GCA_949130495.1). Classification (NCBI taxonomy): domain Eukaryota; kingdom Viridiplantae; phylum Streptophyta; class Magnoliopsida; order Dipsacales; family Adoxaceae; genus Sambucus; species Sambucus nigra. The sequence continues at coordinate 72,620,476 of OX422224.1, forward strand.
GCAAATAAAATAGAAAAGAACTTTACACACACACACACACACATATACAACTAAAGAGCATCACGCATATGTTTTCTTATATTCAGGTGAAGACCTAAAGTAATCAACGCTAAATATAAATATACTAATTAGTGAAATGAAAAATCCGATCAAATATTATACATATATCTTTTTTGAATCAGGTCTACATTCAAACTCAAAGAAACAATTATGTACTATAACATACCACTTAATTTCGAATAGAACTGGTTGTATTTACGTCTGCATAATTACTCGCATGTTGTTTCCCTGATGTGAGCTCGATCATCCCTATTTACCTAGTCTCAATAATTGGAGACCTAAATTGACTGGTCCCATGCGCTCGGTGAACTAAATTGAGACTGATTCAGCTTCTTAAGCTCTTTATCAGCAAAAAACTATCAGGAAAAAGAAAGAAAACGATCAGTAAACGGTACCGGAGAAACCCAAAATACACCCAAAAACAAAGAAGAAAAAAACTAAATTGAAACTATCAGGAAACGGTAGAGTCTGCAAAAAAAGTTTAAAACATACAATTGTGTACCCTATAACTTGATCAGCAGCATTTTTCAATCATTCACTTTTTTAGTGGTCAGATTTCAATCCAATATTGTTCAAAACTCTGCAGATGAGGATCAATTGATATGGTAGCAGCATAAGCACCATAGTGACATAATATATAGAATTGATATTATTGTTTTACTTGCTGATTTTTTTACAGAAATGCAAGTCATAAACACACATACACGTTTAAATCAATGTGCACGCAGGGGGCACGTAGTAATCTTCTTTAAAATTCTCAAACCAGTGATGGTGAAAATTATGCGAGCAGTCCATACGATCAACTTCCAAATCCACCTTAAATTCCTCCAAACGTATAGAGCATCTCGACCCGTAACCCTTAACTTTCACCAACCATAATGCAATGGAATACTTATTTTCCAGTCCGTGTAGCAAAATCCTCCTCGTGCTATATAACAGAGGAAACACAATTGATCTGATTTTAATAATAATATAATTAAACTCAGAACCTTGAGCTTACGTAAATTAATAAACAGTTTAGAACACATATGAAATTATGCATTATGTCTATGGCTATAACTGAGTAGTGTTCAATATGGTATAACAATACTCAGTTTGAGAATGTTTTATAATTTTGACAGATGGAACACTGAGAATGCGCTATCATTTAGTGTTCCATGACAGATGGAATTCTAAGAATGTGATATAATTTAGATAGTTGTCTATGTGCATATATAACAATACTCCGTTTGAGTAGTTTTCCATATAGACATATGCTATAACCGAGTATTTTTAATATGCTATAATTTAGATATAACATATAGTTTGGAACCTTGAGCATACATATAACTTAGTAGTGTTCCATATGCTATAACTGAGTAGAAGCAAAAATAGTTTAAGCTCAGATGGTGAAACTTTAGAGGAATGAGTGGTGCAACTTTAGAGGAATGTTGTACTAAAAAAAACGAAAAAGAAATAATAGATACCATTTGAGTATATTCAGACTCTAATGGTGCATCTTTAGAGGAATGAGTGGTGCATTTTTAGGGGAAAGCCAAAACAACGTGGATGGAACTAAAACCTAAGCCCGAATGTCTTTATGTTTGTGTAGCCTACCAAATAGCCCTAAAAAGTGTCCCGTGGCTTCTATCATATTCCTTCTGTAAAAATGAATTAGCTTATAGTAAAATTTTATAGTCTCATTTCGGTTCAACTCAGGCCTGAACAAAGCCAATTATTTGTTGTAACAGACCTTCACACAGTGCACCATCTTTCAATTAATGAAAACAAAACATTAATACTATTAATTAACTTATCGAGAATGTATAATCATTATTTCGTAGTTTTGAGGAACTTAAAAGTGTATGCACTTTTAGGTACTTTACAATAGTGTGGAAAATGTCACCATTAGCTAAAGATACTCTATAGTAGATGAGATACGATAAGTCTGATGGTAGTAGGGTACCATGCATAGTTCCTACAACATGGTAGTAGGGTACTATCCAAAACCACTACAATCAACACAATTCAAATTATCCAAAAGCATATACAATAATAATAAAGCATGAACAAACACCCATGAAATTTCTCAAAATGTTTAAATTTAAGAAAATCAACACGAAAATCAATGCTACGCTACTCTTAAATGCATCTTTGATGAGGTGTGGCATAAGAACCCCAACTTGGCTCACCATGGATGGGAAACACGCATCAGGTAGTCGAATCATGGTTTCAAATCATTTAATAAGCATTACAATGTAATGGATTTAATAATCATTATGATTAGAAACAAATGTAGCCAAAGAAGAGGAGGAAAGTAATAAAATTAATGATAAATTCAAAATAGTTAAATTTACACACAATTTAAGGAAAAACTAGAAATGCTTGTGATTTAGGAGGATATATACCATAGAATGCATTTAACCTCGCAACCTAAATATCTATACGCACACATAAAATAAAAATAAAAAATATTGAATCAGACCATAAACACAAATAAGGAATTCATTTCCAATGATTTTTGAACAACATATAATTAAAATCTGAAGTTTACACTAATATTACCTTATCAATATCTCAAACACTATGAGACCAAAACTTCAAAATCAGCCCTGAAACAATGAAGAAAAAAATTAGAACCATTTGAGATGAAAAAAAGGATATTAATTTTTAAATTAACACCGCCACAAAGTGAATACAAACTGGAAAAAATGAAATAACTTCATAAATAAGCCCTAATCGAGTATCTACAAATCACCAATCCTAATACCCAAAATGAATGGAACAAAATAAAGCAATTAACAAAGAGGATTCTAAACATACATTAGGGTTTCAAAAATGGTGGATTTTGCCGGTTTTAGTTCACAATCGCAACCTGAAAAATAAAAAATCACAATCTCAAACTTCTACAAACGTACGATGTAAATGAAAAGGGGGTTACCTGATATTGCACCTACATGCATCATGGAGAGAGAGAGAGAGAGAGAGAGAGAGAGAGAGAGGTTTAGATCTCAGGGAGAGAAGAGAGAGGTGGAGTGAATGAGAGAGGGATGCCACCATTTTAGGGTTTGTTTTTAGGGGTCACACATTTTTTCTCCCAATTGGTTTTTGTTGAAAGGGAGAAACGATGAAATGATAATGGGGGACACAATGAGGAGGACGACTAGGGTTTGGCCAAATTAGTGTAATGGGGAATTTGATCTCAGTCCTCGTGTCGTATGCTGAGTATCATGTGGTGTATTAGGGTAGAGTTAGGGAAAATACTATTTTATCCCTCATTTTGAATTTTATGTAGACAATGAAAATAATTGAGTGTTGGTTTGGGGGGAACTTAAATTTTGGAGGGGTAAATTAGGTAATGTAAGAAAAATACATTTTGTGACATCATGAGTTAATCTTATGACATACATAAGTTTTCTACTTTATTATATAGATATATACTTTTGATTTAATTCTACCGTTTGTGCTTAGTAGATGAGAAAGATAGTGATATCCAAATGTATATAAGTGTGCGAGAATTTAATAGTATATGAGAGATTTATAATTGACTGATAGACATAGAACATAAATTATTGTTGTATGGGTGACATCAGCGAGCACCAAAAGTTAGTAAACGAAGTAAATTATTTCATTCGAACTAGTTAGGAGGGGTAGCATGACTATGACGGGTAGATCATATACGTTAGGTGTGCACACTAGTTGAGGGGTGAGTACCTCAAGTGAGAGTCGCGAACCTAACATGTATATAATATCTGCTGATTATGCATTTTAAGTACTTGCTGAATTTTTAAATGTTTTACTCGGGCTCTGACCCATTTTCCAAATCTATTTTTGTAAAAACCATTTTAGGTGCCCAGCCATAGGGAGGCCAAGCTTAGGAGTTCATTTCCATTTGTTGTGCTGCAGTTGTTGTGGACGATTGCAGGTCCTGGTTTGATAGACGCCTCCATTTCCTTGCAGTTCTGATGCATTCATTACTTTATCTCAGTCAGGCATGTTGCCCATTATCCATTAGTAGTTTTTATAGTGACATTGTACTCTTTAGTGGTGGATTAGTTTTATGAATTATTGCATAAGAGTTTTAGACAGGGTTTTTTACCTTCATCCTATTTTATTTGATTCAGTATTTCATTATTTGTATTGTTAATTAATGTAGCATGGTTAATGTGATATTTAATTGTTTCAAATCATTGCATGTTAATGATAAAGATAAAATTTGACACCAACTTTTAAAATACTAGGTGGTTAGTGAATATTAAAAGTTTTTCGACAGTGATGCTAAGAATGAACCAATTTGGATATTCTATTTTTATTTTATTAAAGGCCTGATCACCCGATATGTAATTAAGCAGAGTGTCACACCTCGTTGGTGTAATACCCCATATTTCTGCATATTTAGAATTTAATTAATTGGGTAATTAAATAGAAAATACATTTTAATTTAAATTACGTGAGTAAAATAATTTAACATGATTTAATAATAATTATGATTATTAAGCATACATAATAATTGTGATTATTAAATATTAATCGAGAGATACATACTGATTAATATTATGATTCAAATTTACTAAGTGTGAATAGTAAATTTTGATAGTTAATTTGTACGACATAGCGAGAGATACGGATGTACTTGATTACACCTCAACTGAGTGTCGCGTGTAGACTAAATTGTGGATGAGATAGGAAAAATATTTTTGGTGACTCAAATGATAATTTAGAGGCCACAAGTGATTCCAAATGGGTCGAATTAGTCAAAATAGTATACCCGGGGGTACTAGTCGGGTACTGGGGATTTTTGGGCTAAATCGGGACCGTATGAGGGCGTTTTAGTCTTTTGGCATATGGGGGTGAGGAGACCTACGAATTTTGGAGTGTTTTATCAGCTGATTAAAAGTGGGTTTAGGGTTAGAAACCTCATAACACAAAGGAAAGACATTAGAGAGAGAAGAGAGAGTATTCTCAAATCTTAAGGAGGAATTGGTGGAGGATTCAAAGGGTTATTACACCACAAACTAGTTGGGAAGAAAGATTGGAGGAGAAAGACAATCAATCATCAATAATAATAACGAAATCTGATCACCTATGAATAAGGCAAGTGGTTATTTGCAAATTATTTTTGAGTTATAATATCCATGCGTAGGATTTATGAATAATCAATCTTGATTAATATTCTTGGAGAAGAAAGAATTGATTAATTGCATGTTTTGGTAGAAAAAACATGGAGTTAGATTTATATCTGTAGAGGATTGAAAATTAGAGGAACCATGATTGTTAATTCGAACTAAAATCTGAGTTTATGATTTAAAATATGGGAAGAACATATTTTTAGGGTTCTGGAATAATTAGAAGATTTAAATTATTCTAGGCTAAATTCATGAAGATTCATGATGTTTAAATCGTTGAAAATCATCCTAGAGTATGTAGGAATGCTTAGAAATCATTGGTTTCAATTTTGGTGTGTTATCATGTAAGTTGGATAATTGGGAATGGTGAGAAAATGCATGAAGAAGATGAACTCCACCTACTCGATCGATCGATCAACCCTTGAATGTCGATCGATAGATGGAGTCGATCGATCGATGGTCCTGGACGATCGATCGACCTAGGCTAATTCTGGGTTCTTTTGTTGGTTGACTTCTAATCATTTGCCAATGATTGGGGTAAACCTTAGGGATGATGTTGTACCTATGTAGGGACTTAGAGATTACCAGTACGTGTATAGTGGAGGTCCTTTATAATCATAGAGTGCAAGATTGAGTAGTATATCATAAATTCGGGCTTTGAGTTATGGAGAGAGTAAATGTAACCCCCCAGGGGTATATCAGTAGGTTAGAGATAGCTTAACTACTGAAATGAATAGAAGCGTAACTAGGTCCCTTAGAGTTGTGTGAATACTCAATTAAAAGACGATAGTGAGATAAATCGTAAATAAATAAGTACGGTGAATATTACAGAGAAAATATTACGTAGGAACACTAATATTAGATTGTGTTTATACCTACTTAATTATATAAATACTTAGGTGGTGAGAATACCTAAAGTATAATTTCCTATATTAGGGTCGAGGTAGGATTCCGAACTAATATATGGAAATAGTAAGTTGGGGTTGTGATGTAAGAGTTGCGAACCAACAAATGTAAAAATTTCATTAGTGGGGTCGAGGTGATTATTACAAACCACTTCATGAAATTAATTTGGGGTCGAGGTAACATTTCGAACCAAACTCTTACTTGGTGTCGATGGACCGTTCTGAACCAAGAGTCCTGGATGTGTGTTAAGAGGACATATTAGAAAATGAATTTATAAGTATATGTTGTGTATGATATATATACTGTATTAATAATCTACTTGTGTGAGTTAGTAGATAATGAGATGCCATGAATACATCTAAAATCAAATTAAGTAGGAAGACGTAGTTATAAAACGGTGAAAGATAACAAGGCGTGAACATTTATCTAAGTATATAAATCATGAGATATGGTTACTATTACATGCTAAGTGGGAGGTATGGGAACTTAGTAGTATAGATGAGTTCAATTGAATACCATAGTTTAGTCAGCTTGAGTAGTATATCTAGGTGGGATAGGTACAAGATGTTAGGCGCGCATGATAGATGAGGGGTGAGATAACTCAAGAGAGTGTACGCGAAATATTAACATGTGTAATCAATAACTCATCTTATTGTGAAAATCACTTGTAAAATATTTTCAAAACGTTTTGAGTACTAACTCTTACTATTAAAATATTTTCAAAAACCTTTTAGGTGTCCAGCCACATGGACGCCAGACGTGAAGATTTTGTCCAGGGACTCGTAGCTGCAGCTTTATGGAGGCTGACAGGACTTTGCATAGATGCTTCATCTATTCAGATCTAGTGTAGGATCTCATTATAGTATTCTCTATTGGGACATGTTATCCACAGTCTTTATTTCAGTTTTCAGTTTTGGATTATGTGGATTTTATTTAGCAGTTTTGGATTTTTAGCCGAATGTTGACTCGCCAAGATTTTATCCTTTATATTTTGCTACATGGTTTGATTAATAGTTTATTATGAATGTTTATCTATTACTTCCGCATGAGTAATTTGTATTGGGTTAATGAAAGATAAAAATTGGCATTGGTCTAATTCCACTTAGATGATTAGTAATTAAAATGTTTTTCGACACTGATGCTTAGAATGAACCAACTGAGAAACCTGTTTTAATTTAATTTAGGACTAATCACCCGGGATTTAATTGGGCAGGGTGTCACAGTTATTATTTGGAGTTTTGATCTTCGGTGATAAATACTTTTTATTCTTCTATGTTTTATCCTTATATATATATATAATTATATATATATATATATATATATATATATATATATCGTGTGGGTGAGTTTAGAGGTTTTGGTTTATTTTCTAAAATCCAAACTGATTAAAACAAATCTGGTAACCGTCTTGTTGGATTTTTATGAAGTATCATTGTCCAAAATGTTATTTATTAAACTTAGATCTATCTGAGTATATTTGGACTTGATCTGAACTTAAGTTATGTTTGGGACTTGGGATTTTAAATCTACACATTTTGTTAGAACCTGTGGATTTTATAGATATTTCTTAAAATCATCTTATTCAAAACAAGTCAGATTTGTTTATGTGCGTGGTTGTGTTATTTCATATTGGACTTTTGGCTATTTTTTAAGCTATGTTCGTTTTTTTATCCTCGCATATTTATCATTACTGTTTTGTTAAGAGGATGTAAAACAGTGTTCGTGTGTCTCAAAACCTGATCTAAATTTATATTGTGTGTTCCTCCCATAAAAAAGTTTTTATAAAATATTTAGATATGGTTAAAGCAACTTATACATGTTTAAATTATCTCTCATATTTAAAACTTGATAATGGTATGTTTTAGGTCAGGTGTGTAAAACACAAATTCTGGAATTTTCTTTCCTGATTTGTTTGTGTACATTTAGACCTTAACTTATTTGAATTTAGGATTAATCTTTACTATTGATAATTTATTATTAAAGAGGACCTTGCTTGTGTCTGATTTTGTAACTCTTAATCACTTTATGTTCTGATTAAACTAAACACTTATTATTATTATTTATTTGTGTTGTGTACAACTTCACCGGTACTCTTGTGTTGAGTGTGAGGTTGTGTGTGTTGCTAAGTTGTCACTTCCTTGGGTTGTTTAATAAGATTCAGTTGTTGTGGGGTTGTTTAGTTTGTGCCTTGGTTTACTTGTTCGTACTGGCCAAACTATTTCATTTAGACTTATATTTCTATAATTTGTGCTTAAGCATTGGTATTAGTGCACTTGGGTGTGTGCGTGGTTCTGGAACTAAGGGACCCGGGGTTTTCCACTTTGTTGGTTTCCCCATGAACAAATATTGTGTTACACTTATTTTCCTCATCCCATTCTTAAAACAAGATTTACGTAAAGCATCACCTTTCTGTTTTATTTGTGTTTGTGAGTGGTTTTAATTATAAACCATCAAAGGTTTTTATCAAAAAGTTAAAAGAGTTTTTTAACTAAGCACTTTAGTGTATTAGGTTATTTCAGAATTTGTCATTGATTTGTCGTCGAGGACTAAACCGATAGCACGTGCGCCGTTTTGCATGGCTCTATTAGAATTGTGAGAGTTGAGGGATCAGATTCAGCTTCTCTTAGGGCAGAGCTTTATCCACCAGAGTACATCGCCTTAGGGTGCTTCTTTATTGTTTATAAAGAAACAGGATGAATCACTGAGATTATGTGTTAACTATAGAGAGTTGAACAAGATCACGATTTGGAATAAATACCCATTGTCCCGTATCGATTACCTCTTTGACCAATTGAAAGGAGAAGCCTACTTATCGAAGATTGACTTCAGGTCGGTTATCACCAGTTACGTATTAGGGAGAAGGATATCCTTTAGATGGAATTCTTAATGAGGTATGGGTCATATGAGTTCCAGATTATGCCGTTAGGACTAACCAACGCACCAGTCATATTCATGGATCTCATGAATAACGTTATCAAAGACTACTTAGACCAGTTCGTTATCATCTTCATTAATGACATCTTAATTTATTCTAGGACTGAGGGAGAGCATGCATAACATTTGTGTATGGTTCTGCACACTTTACGGGACCATTAGTTGTATGCCAATTTTAAGAAATATGGGTTTTGGTTGCATGAGGTCAAGTTCTTGGGTCATAATTTGTCTGACAGAGGCATTTTAGTGAACCCAAGTAAGGTTGCATTGGTAAGGGAGTGGGCTGAGCCCACGACATCGATAAAGATCTGTAGCTTCTTTGGATTGGCCGGGTATTATTGCCATTTTATTAAGGGATTTTTGACGATTATGGGTCCATTGACGAACTTGACTCCTAACGGGGTTCAATTTGTGTGGGATGTCCAGTGTCAGGTGGACATTGATCAACTGAAGCACAAGTTGACTTCAACACCAGTACTTTCATTGCCTAGAGGAGGAGTGGGGTAGTTTGTATTTATATATGCATCCTTATAAGGACACAGGGGTGTGTTACAGCAAGAGGACTGGGCTATAGCTTATGCTTCTCGCAAGCTTAAGCCACATGAGAATAATTACCCAACGTACGATATGGAGCATGCTGTGGTGGTTTTTTCCTTGAGGATTTGGAGGCATTATCTCGTAGGGGAGAAATTTAGCCTGTTCACGGATCATAAGTCACTACAAAATCTGTTGACATAGAAGGATATCAATATGCGACCACATAGATGGATAGAGTTTATGAAGGGCTATCATTTTGACATTTAGAACCACACGAGGAAGACTAAAACGGTGGCTTACGTGTTGAACCATCGGCCTAGGGGAGTTAGAGGTGGTCTAGAAGACAAAGTAGAGTGATCTTCGACAGTATGATGAAGTTTCCAGAGCATGTATGGTTATCATGAGTATCACACCCGAGATCATTATGCGGGTTGTGAAGGCCCAGGCATCAAATCAGTTCTATCACGATAGGGTGCATCAATTACTAGCAGAGGGAGTGGAGTCCTATACAACCAGTTCTAAGGGGGCTTATGCTTTAATGGGAGGCTGATAGTCCCAGAAGATAGGTACCTCTGGCTTATAGTGATGACAGAGTCTTATGGATTTGGATTTTCGGTACATCCCGGTAGGGATAAGTTGTACCAATATATAAAGAGACAGTATTGGTGGTCCGAGATGAAGCAGGGCATTGCTAAGTTTATCTCAAAATGCACCACTTATCAGTTAGTGAAGTTTCACCATCAGAGACCAGCTACGATGTTACAACCAATGGAGATTTTGATTTAGAAATATGAGAGCATATGGATGGACTTCATTATGGGGATGCCAGCATCAGAGAGGTGTCACGATTCCATATGGGTCATTGTGGATTGCCTGACTAAGGTGGACCACATTGTCCCAATTTGGATAGACTATGCGATGGGACAGTACGCCCAGATGCTTATAGCTAAGATAATGAGGTTACAAGGGGTATCAATTAATATTGTGTCCGACCGGAACAAGATTGTTGTGTGCCATTTTTGGTAGAGTTTCTAGGAGGCTATAAGGACTGAGTTTGGATTAAGTACGGCTTACCATCCAAAGACATATGGTAAGACAGAGGGGGTTAATCAGATAATGCAAAATATGCTGAGGATGTGCATATTGGATTTTAGGAGAGGTTGGGAGAAGTATCTTCCACTAGAATAGTTTTCTTATAAAAACTCTTTCCACTTCACAATCGTCATGGTACCTTTAGGGGCATTGTATGGCTGACCTTATCGTTCGCTCGCTTATTGGTTAGAAGTGGGTACAATTAGATTCTTGAACCTGAGATGATCCAGGACACTTCTTCCAAGATGGAGATAATTCGAGGTCGTATACGAATAGCTCAGGACAGGCAAAGGACTCACGTAGATGATGATAGGAGGCACGTAGAGCAGGAAATGGGTGAACAGGTATTGTTACGGGTGTCACCTATGAAAGGAATTATGTGATTTGGGAAAAATGAGAAGTTATCAGTGAGATATGTGGAACCTTTCCCGATTATTGAGAGGATAGGGCCAGTTGCGTATAATCATTCCTTCCCAGAACATCTGTAATGAATTCATGGAATGCTTCATGTTCTTCGCTGAAGAAATACTAGAAGTGTGAGATGGCATATTAGCACATTCCATTGTAGGAGATTGATTTCAATCCCGACATCTCGTATGAGGAGAGACCAGTTGCTATCCTGGATCGTAGTGAGCATATGTTGTCGTCAAAGACAGTGCCCTTAGTTCATGTTCAGTGGGGACATCATAATGTTAATCAGTCAACATGGGAGCATGAGGATCATATGCAAGAGAAATATCCCAAACTTTCTATACTAGGTATGTCTGAATTTTAGGGATGAAATTCTTGTGTAAGGGGGAAAGTATGAAACACCATGTATTTTTTAGTATTTATTTTTAAGCATTTTAAATTACACGTGTGAACATAATTTAAATAAAATGGGAAATAATGAGAATTAAATAAATATTAATTAGCAAGAGAATGATTAATATTTATGTGAAAATTTGTTTACTGGAGTAATAACTAAATAAAATTATGTCAAATGATATTACATCGTTAGTGAGTAAAAATTGACAGATTTTGACGGTATCTCATTCAGGTCGTGCTGGGAATGAGATGGTAAAATCTTGTTAGGTGAATCGGATGGTGATTTCGAGTGTGACGATGATCCAGAGTGGATCGAGATACTAAAAATTAGGTACCCGGGGATAGTAATCGGATTCCGGTGGATTTTTAGACTAAATGTGACTTGTAAAGGGGAATGGTGTTCATATGGTGTATGGAAAATTCGGTTTTTCATCAAAAAATGTACCAGGTCCTCCCCAGACCAGACTCAGCAAGCAAACCGATTTGGGTCATGAGGGCTAACCAGTTCGACCCTATTGTTTGGCCTACTTTGTTTGCTTGGGTTTTCCGTGGGCCATTTATGGTTCATATTGATTTAGGGAGTCCACTGAGTGACTTGGGACATCTGGGAAAATAGGGGAGACATTATATTTACCTTGGGTTAGTCGGGAATCAAATCCGGGTATGAATGTAGGGGTGCATTAGATGAACAACACTTGGGCTATTATTTATGAAATCGGGTTATGATTTTGGAAAAAGTTAGACTACGGGCTGAAGTTGAATAGCTTAGGGGTCATAATTATAATGTTTGTGAATTTATATAAAGAATGTGAATACTTGCATATTGAGGTGTCGGGGAAAGACTCAGGAATGGTGAGCTACTGAAATGAGTGATTTATGCAGGTTTAGTCAGTTATAAAAATATATTTATTGAGAGTGATAGGGTGTATATATATATATATATATATATATATATATATGTGTGTGTGTGTGTGTGTGTGTGTGTGTGTGTGTGTGTGTGTGTGTGTGTGTGTGTGTGAACATACCTACTCAATGGATGTTATCTTTGGAGGTTACGCATAGTGTGCGATTCACCCTGGCGTGGACTAGAAAGTGTTTGATGGATTCCCCAGGTCATAGGACTGTCGCATGACCACTGTATGTGAGTTTAGAGTCTAGTGGGGTAATGTGGTATGGTTATAACTCACTGATGTAACTCTATGATCACCTCTGGCTATGTGTTTACGATTTAGGTTCGGTGGTATAATTTCGACCCATTGGGCTAAGAGTGGTACGTGATGAACCTGGAGCCTGATAGCATGTTAGAGAATGCACTTGTAAGGTGTCATCTGTGGGGATGCGGTTATACGTATATAGCGAGTGATATATATATGTGTGTAGGGCGAAGTAATACATATATATGTATCTAAGAATGTTAAAGTATACGCGTGAATTTGACGAATGTGTGAACCTTGAAACCATAACTAGTGCAAAGTTATGTGAATTGGTAAATGTTATAATTGAGAATTATAATGTTATAGCTTGTGTCATAGGTCATTAAGAATCAAAGTAATTTAAATACTTAGCACACTTTGTCTAGAAGTTTAGCATGTGGGGCTAAAGTAAGTAATGGTACTGGCTAGGTGGGGTAGGATAACTAGGGTGTAAAAGATATGCATTAGGTACGCTCTTTAGACGGAGGATGAGGATTATGTCATGTGAGTGCAACATTAATTTAAATATGAATGATTATATTTTATTTTCATCCTTGCATTTTAAATACTTGCAAAATATTTTCAAATACTTTTGGGATCTGACCCGTATCAAATATATTTTTCATAGCCTTTAGGTGAAAAGCCACAAGGACGCCAGGCGTGATTATCTTTCCAATCAGATGGTGATGCAGCAACTGTGGATGACTACAGGCCTCGACTCAACGTATATATCCTTGCTTTCTAGATCGTATTTCATTTCTTTCAATTATTCAGGGCATGTAGAACATTATTGGACAATTTTTACTTCATGCAAACTTTAATTATATAAGTTTTAGTCCGAGTGTTGTATTGGGACTTCACCGATGTAATACCCCGTATTTTTGGCAATATTTATTTTTGGGATTAATTAAATGCGTATTAATTGGAAATTAATCCGGGATAAAAATACTAACGAGATGCGAGTTGGTATTTGATTATGTGCATACATGTTTTTATATGAATATGGAATTATGAAAAATTTGTCGAGAGATTGATATACGGCATTTTGGAAATTTTGTTGAGACGCGTGTGACCGCCGCGTCACGGTGTAATATTTTGATTATAAAAGTGCATTTAAATTTCGGAAGGGTCAAGATAGTCAGAAAACACTAGCCGGGGGTGTAGTTTGGGTCCCGGGGTATTTTTAGGCCATACCGGCAATATAAAGGGTATTTTGGTAATTTTGTATTTTTAGGAATTAAAAATGACAAAAATTAGAGAAGTAAATCTGATTGGGAATAGACCCACTAAACCCACTAACCAACCCTTAATGACCCAATAAGCTACGGAGGTTATCAAATTAGGTTTCCAACTTTCCCAAAGAAAACCCTAGCCACCATAGCCACCTTTGGAGAAGAAAGCTTGGAGAGGGAGAGAAAGAGAAGGAATTCTGCAGAAATCTTTACAAAAATCAACACCAAATTCAGAGACAATCAAGGCAAGTGATTTAATTACATTTAAATTCAGAGAATGTTCTTCCCATGTTAGAAAATTGAAGAATTCCAATTGTTCTTGAAAGATGAATGAAAACCCATGTTAATTGGATTTAGAACTTGAATATTGAGGCAAATTGCATGTAGAACCATATAGAGATGATTATTCTGGTATTAGTATACGTGGGATGTAACAAAAACGGATCTAGAATGGACTAATTGATGATTACAAATTCTAGGGTTTATGTTCTTGAATAATTGGGGAAAAAGTGTAGAGATTTGTATATTGATTGATGTTAGGGTGATTTAATCCTTTAAAACGTGTTAGGAGGTGACTATAATATGTTTAGGATTGATTAGAGACCTTAAAACAATCATTGGGACTAATTTTAGAGGAGATTTGAGGAGTAAAATTGATGAAAAACGAAGAAGGAAAAATCTGGGCTCGAACTGGTCGTTCGTTAGAAGAGCCTCCCCAGGTCGTTCGAACGAGCTTCTAACGAGTTGACCAGTCGCTTCTAACGAAAAGGAATTTCGTTCGAATGAGATCTCGTTAGAAGGTACAGTTCCTTCGAACGAATTGGATCTCGTTCGAATAGCCTCGTTCAAACGAGACTTCTAACGAGCTGACAGTTTGATCTCGTTCGAACAGCCTCGTTCGAACGGACTTCTAACGAGCTGGCAGTTTGGGCCTTTTTGGCCTGTTTTGATTTTGGGATTCCCGTAAACTTGTTCGAGGGTAGAGTTAACATTCCTTTGATGATGTATTGATAGATTTGGAACTTTTGGGTTATTATGATGAGTAAATTATATACGAGTGATTTAAATCAATGAACCGTTTGGGTTGAGACGTGAGTGTCTACTACGACGTGAGAATAGATTATGGCGCGTATGATTATAAACCAGAATCGTATAAAGTGTGTAAATTATAGATTGGTACGAGAATGAGAATAGTACTACAATTAAACTACGAGATTACTAAGACGTGTGTTTACTTATTATTGGTATATGAATTGTGTGTATGACATACCTACCATACTTGCTATCACGGGAGGTTTGCGTTCGCTTAGGGCCCTCTAATCCTTGTGTTGCCCGGATTTAGACTAGTTACCTTGATGAACATAGGTCATAGAAAGACTTATTGGGATATTAATAAGTCCGCTGATCGTGGGAGCGTAGGTATGTGCGTGACCCATGTGATGTGACTGTGTTCGCCTCCATTATTTGTGATGTTGTTATCTGTGAACTATTCCTGAGAGATTCGGAATATGTAATCCTTATGTACGTGATGTACCGGGATGGATAGCAGAGTATGTGTGCACCGCAGCTTAGTTCTCGGGGTGCTTGTATTGTATATTTATGATGTGAATAATATACACTTAATTAATGGGAACCTTCATGTTAATGTTATGAATATAATTACGGTATTGTTTCGAGAAAAACATAACGGGTTAGCTGATAGTGAAATATATTGCATTTTGAGCATCTGAGTTTACGTTAAACCCCTAATTAATTACGAGCGTTATAATGTTAATAGAACCGAGTAAAAAGGGTAGGACCTATGACAGTATAGCTAGATATGATGTCACTTAGCTAGTGGTTTGTGTCGTTGTAGATGGGTACTTACGTTAGGAGTGCATAGTTAGACGAGAGGTGAGAATATCATGTGAGTGCACGTCCTAACATGTACTTTGCATTTAATGTTTTAAATGTTTTTAAAGCACTTGCAGGTTTTTAAAATATCTCCACATTCGGGCTCTGACCCGTTTTCTTTCAAATCTATTTTCTTTGTAAAACGATTTTAGGTGCCCAGCCACAAGGACACCATGCATAGGATACTCATTCTGGTGACGAGCTGTAGCTGTTTGTGGAAGCTACAGGGATTTTCTTGTAGACGCTTCTATCACTTGGATTCCAGATTCATTATCGATCAGTTGTAGGGCATGTTGCCCATTTCTATTAGAGACATCTTTCCATTACAGTTTTCAGACTTTGGCATGTATTGTTTTAGTATTCGGTTTACTTATTTCAGTTGTGGGATTGTAGTGAGGAGTTTTTTCTCTAGACTTTATTTACATTATGTGATGGTTACTCTATTTACTTATTTATGGTGAATGGTGTTATTATTCTTCATTACACTTGTTTCATGTTAATCAGACTTAAATTAAAATTTGGCAACTTACTTTTTAAATACTAGGTGGTTAGTAATCATTAAAATGTTTTCGACAGTGATGCTATTAACTGGACCAACTTGGCATTTTGAATTAATTTAATAAAGGAGTAGCTACCCGGTATTTAATTAGTCGGGGTGTCATAGGTGGTATCAGAGCATCAGGTTCTAGTGTCCTTTAGGATCTGACGGCTTATTATGTTTCCCCTAAGTTTCTTTGATATAGAGCCCTATATTATAGGACTGTTGTACTCTTTTTGTGTATGCTACGTTCTTCAGCTATATTAAGTTTATAACTGCGAACTTATAAACTTCATTCTTATTTCAGATGCTTCCACGACGTGCACGACAAGTTCTCAGGGATGCAATGCCCGAACCCCAGCCCGCTCCAGTTCAGGGCATGATGAACGCCGCTGAGGTTGCAGCTATAGTAGCCCAAGCCATAAATGCCGCAATTGCCGTAGTCCAGCAGGCACCACCTCAGGCGCCGGTTGCCGCGCCAGTACAGGCAAATGCATTCCCGTCTACTTGGGAGCGTGTACATGACGCTTTTCAGAAAGCGCATCCGCCAGAGTTTGCAGGTAGTTCAGATGTGGTAGTCTCGAGCCAGTGGAGGAAGGATATGCAGAGGCACTTGAGGATGTATGAGTGCACGGACGTCCAGAAGCAGGTGCTAGCTACTTTCAAGCTAGTTGGATCTGTGCTACAGTGGTGGGAGTCTATTACCACTGTGGAGGAGAGGGATACTCTCACTATTCAGGACTTCTGGGTGCGGTTTGACCGCAAGTACTTTCCGTCGGTTGTTCAAACAGAAATGAGGAGGAAACTGATGAATCTGAGGCAAGAGGGTAAGACCGTGGCCGAGTATGAGGCCGAGTTCATAAACCTATTGAATATCGTTCCGGATGAGATACCAACAGAGAAGAAGAAGATTGAGAAATTCACCGACGGGTTGACATGGAGGATCCGTCAGCATCTGTTAGGGAACCTTTCGTTGGCCACGTATTCTGATGTGGTTAACGCTGCTTTGTTACACTGCCAGGACCACTGCTTTCATATGGCTGAGGGCAAGAGGTCGGGAGAGTCTAGCCATCAGGGCAGGACAGGAGGACATGGTGCCGGTGGGGCACAATCTGTCCAGGGGCAGAGACAGGGTGAGCAGGGTCCGCAGCAGGGGGATCAGAAGAGGTTCCGATCAGGAAACTACAGACAGGGACAAGGAGGTTTCCGTCAGGGCCATCAGGGTCCAAACGACCATCAGGGCCAACAGGGGCAGAATGGACAGCAATTTCACCAGGGCCAGCAGGGCCAAGGGAGGAACGGTAACGGACACCCGGACTGGGGACAACAGGGGCAGAGAGGAGGGAACTTCCGAGGGAAGTGTTTTGTTTGTGTCAAGACTGGCCATAAACAACAGGATTGTCCTGATAGGGGCAGGGCCCCACAGCAGCAGCAGCAGGGTGCTCGCCAGGAGCCACAGAGGCCTATGTTTCCCGCCGCTCTCCCCGCACCGCCACAGATGGCAGCATTGCCACCCATTCCAGCAGTCCCAGCTCAGCAGGGGCAGCTACAGTATGGACGTGTCTATAACCTCCACCAGGCTGCAGTCCACAGGCACCGCCCGCGATTGAGGGTACATTTCCTATCCATGGCACTATGGGTCGGGTATTGTTTGATACGGGGGCTACACACTGTTTTATAGCTACACATTTCGCGAAAGCTTTAGGATTGTTAGCTACGGCAGAGAGCACAGTGACGTGTGTCGACTCACCATTAGGGAGTGGGTCACTTATATTCTTTATATGCTGGGGAGTGGGAGTAGGGATTGGTAGTCTGGTATTACCTGCAGATATGTTGGTATTAGATATGCATGTTCACGATGTGATTATCGGTATGGATTGGCTCGTAGCTTATAGGGCCATGATTGATTGCTTCAGCGGGAGCATTGTTTTTGCCATTCTGGGGCAAGAGATGTTCGTAGTGGCGATGCCTCGCCCAGAGGGAGGATCGACCGCTCATTTGTATTACATAGAGGAGGATACCTCTAAAGAGGTTGTGATTCCTTTAGATTCTATCCCAGTTGTCAAGGAGTATTCGGATGTGTTTTAGGAGATACCAGGCTTACCCCCCAGTCGAGAGATAGACTTTGTTATAGACCTGTTACCAGGTACGAGACCTATAGCACGCGCACCGTACCGTATGGCTCCGGCAGAGATGCGAGAGCTACGAGATCAGATAGAGCAGCTGTTAGGTCAGGGCTTTATTCGCAGGAGTACCTCACCTTGGGGCGCTCCAGTTTTGTTTCTGAAGAAGAGGGACGGTTCACTGAGATTGTGTGTGGACTACCGGGAGTTGAATAAGGTCACGATACGAAATAAGTATCCATTGCCTCGAATCGATGACTTATTCGACCAGTTGATAGGAGCTTCTTTCTTCTCAAAGATTGATTTGAGATCGGGATACCATCAGTTGCGTATCAGGGAGGAGGATGTCTCGAAGACTGCGTTCTTATCGAGATATGGTTCTTACGAGTTTCGAGTTATGCCTTTTGGTTCGACCAACGCTCCAGCAGTGTTTATGGACTTGATGAACAGAGTGTTCAGGGATTTCCTAGACCAGTTTGTCATTGTCTTCATTGAAGATATTCTGGTTTACTCCCAGACAGAAGAGGAGCACGCCGGGCATTTGAGGCAGGTTTTGCAGACACTTTGTCAGAACGAGTTGTATGAAAAATATGAGATATGCGGGTTTTGGCTGAAGGAGGTCCAGTTTTTGGGACATATTATTTCCGATCGGGGAATATCTGTTGATCCGGGGAAAGTATCCGCGGTGAGGTAGTGGGGACAGCCCACGACACCGACGGAGATTCGTAGTTTCTTGGGCCTAGCAGGATACTACAGGAGGTTCATTCGGGGATTTTTGAAGATAGCGGGTCCTTTGACACATCTGACTCGTAAGGGTGTGCCATTCATCTGGAGTGATGCCTGTCAGTTGGCTTTTGATGAGTTAAAGGATAAATTGACCTCAGCACCTGTGTTAGCATTGCCGAGACCGAAAGTTGAGTATTTGGTTTACACCGATGCGTCTCTGCAAGGGCTTGGAGGTGTATTACAGCAGGAGAGACGGGCCATAGCTTATGCTTCCCGTAAGCTTAAGCCTTATGAGAAAAATTACCCCACGCATGATTTGGAGTTGGCGGCAGTGGTATTTGCCCTACGGATTTGGAGGCACTATCTTTTGGGGGAGAAGTTCCAACTGTTCACAGACCACAAGTCCCTACAATACCTGTTCACGCAGAAAGAGTTGAATATGCGGCAGCGTAGGTGGCTTGAGTTTGTGAAAGACTACGAGTTCGACATCCAGTATATCCAGGTAAGGCTAACGTGGTAGCAGACGCGTTGATCCATAGGCCAGTAGATGAAGTAGCAGAGGTGTGGAAGGAAAAGTGGAAGGAATTGGGACACCAGGATGCAGTGGCCCGATCTTTCATGTCTATGATGACTGTTACACCGCAGATTGTCATGAAGGTAGTACGGGCACAGGCTAATGACTCGTTCTGTCAGGAACATATAGTTCGATTACTAGCAGAGGGAGCCGAGTCCTCTACCGTTAGCTCAGACGGGGGATTACGCTTCAATGGGAGATTGGTAGTTCCGGAATGGGAGAAATTGCGACACGAGGTGATGGCAGAGTCGAACGGCTCACGGTTCGCGGTGCATCCCGGAGGGGACAAAATGTACCAAGACATGAGACGACAGTATTGGTGGAGCGGTATGAAGAGAGATATTGCTGAGTTTGTTTCGAAATGCGCCACTTGTTAGCTTGTAAAAGTGGATCATCAGAGACCAGAAGGACTGCTACAGCCGTTGGAGGTCCCAGTGTGGATGTGGGAAAGCATATCCATGGACTTTATCACGGGGTTGCCTACGTCGCAGAGGGGTCACGACTCCGTTTGGGTAATTGTGGACAGCTTGTCCAAGGTCGCTCACTTTTTACCCGTAAGGACTGACTACACTACGGGACAGTATGCCCAGCTCTTCATTTCATAGGTTGTGAGACTTCACGGTGTGCCCCTAAATATCTTGTCTGACAGAGACAAGATATTTGTTTCGAGGTTTTGGGAGAGTTTCCAGGAGGCCATGGGCACAGAATTGCGGTTGAGTACGGCTTATCATCCGCAGACCGATGGGCAGACCGAGCGCACAAATCAGATGTTGGAGGACATGCTGCGCATGTGCATTATTGACTTTGGGGGTGGATGGGAGCAGTACCTTCCACTGGTGGAGTTTGCTTACAACAACTCCTATCAGTTCACTATTGGCATGGCTCTGTTTGAGGCATTGTACGGTAGGCCTTGTCGTTCCCCAGCATGTTGGTTAGAGGTGGGGGACAACAAACTACTTGTGCCGGAAGTGATTCAGGAAACTTCGGCAAGGATTGAGTTGATTTGGAGTCGCATTCGGGTAGCTCAAGATAGACAAAAGAGTTATGCTGATGCGAAGAGATTTTTTAGGGAGTTCCAAGTGGGGGACCAGGTTTTGCTTAGAGTATCTCCTATGAAGGGGATTATGCGATTCAGGAAGAAGGGGAAGTTGGCACCAAGGTATGTGGGGCCGTTTCCTATTATTGAACGGATCGGACCGGTTGCGTATAGACTTGGGTTACCGGAGCATTTGCATCGGATTCACGATGTGTTCCATATTTCCTCGCTGAGGAAATACCTTAGAGATAATTTGGCTCATTCTCACATTGTTGTGGAGGACATCGATCTCCAGCCGGATAGCTCCTACGAGGAGGGGCCGATTGCTATTTTGGACCGAAGCGAGGGGAAACTGCGGTCAAAGATAGTTCCGTTAGTGCGTGTTCAGTGGCGACATCACAATGTCAAGGATTCCATATGGGAGCGCGAGGATGAGATGCGCGAACGTTATCCAGAGTTGTTTTTAGCAGGTACTTTCTAGTTTCGAATTTCGGGACGAAATTCAGTTATTAGGGGGGAAGTATGTAATACCCTGTATTTTTGGCTATATTTATTTTTGGGATTAATTAATTAAATGCGCATTAATTGGAAATTAATTTGGGTTAAAAATACTAACGAGATGCGAGTTGGAATTTGATTATGTGCATACATGTTTTTATATGAATATGGAATTATGAAAAATTTGTCGAGAGATTGATATTCGGCATTTTGGAAATTTTGTTGAGACGCGTGTGACCGTCGTGTAACGGTGTAATATTTTGATTATAAAAGTGAATTTAAATTATTTAAACCGTATGGTCGTTTTGAGTGCGCCAACGCGTCCGGAAGGGTCAAGATAGTCAGAAAACACTAGTCGGGGGTGTAGTTTGGGTCCCGGGGTATTTTTAGGCCATACCGGCAATATAAAGGTTATTTTGGTAATTTCGTATTTTTAGGAATTAAAAATGACGAAAATTAGAGAAGTAAATCTGATTGGGAATAGACCCACTAAACCCACTAACCAACCCTTAATGACCCAATATGCTACGGAGGTTATCAAAATAGGTTTCCAACTTTCCCAAAGAAAACCCTAGCCACCATAGCCACCTTTGGAGAAGAAAGCTTGGAGAGGGAGAGAAAGAGAAGGAATTCTGCAGAAATCTTTACAAAAATCAACACCAAATTCAGAGACAATCAAGGCAAGTGATTTAATTACATTTAAATTCAGAGAATGTTCTTCCCATGTTAGAAAATTGAAGAATTCCAATTGTTCTTGAAAGATGAATGAAAACCCATGTTAATTGGATTTAGAACTTGAATATTGAGGACAAATTGCATGTAGAACCATATAGAGATGATTTTTCTGGTATTAGTATACGTGGGATGTAACAAAAACGGATCTAGAATGGAATAATTGATGATTACAAATTCTAGGGTTTATGTTCTTGAATAATTGGGGAAAAAGTGTAGAGATTTGTATATTGATTGATGTTAGGGTGATTTAATCCTTTAAAACGTGTTAGGAGGTGACTATAATATGTTTAGGATTGATTAGAGACCTTAAAACAATCATTGGGACTAATTTTAGAGGAGATTTGAGGAGTAAAATTGATGAAAAACGAAGAAGGAAAAATTTGGGCTCGAACTGGTCGTTCGTTAGAAGAGCCTCCCCAGGTCGTTCGAACGAGCTTCTAACGAGTTGACCAATCGCTTCTAACGAAAAGGAATTTTGTTCGATACTTCGTTCGAACGAGATCTCGTTAGAAGGTACAGTTCGTTCGAACGAACTGGATCTCGTTCGAACAGCCTCGTTCGAACGAGACTTCTAACGAGCTGACAGTTTGATCTCGTTCGAACAGCCTCGTTCGAACGAGACTTCTAACGAGCTGGCAGTTTGGGGCTTTTTGGCCTGTTTTGATTTTGGGAGTCCCGTAAACTTATTCGAGGGTAGAGTTAACATTCCTTTGATGATGTATTGATAGATTTGGGACTTTTGGGTTATTATGAGGAGTAAATTATATACGAGTGATTTAAATCAATGAACCGTTTGGGTTGAGATGTGAGTGTCTACTACGACGTGAGAATAGATTATGGCGCGTATGATTATAAACCGGAATCGTATAAAGTGTGTAAATTATAAATTGGTACGAGAATGAGAATAGTACTACAATTAAACTACGAGATTACTAAGACGTGTGTTTACTTAGTATTGGTATATGAATTGTGTGTATGACATACCTACCATACTTGCTATCACGGGAGGTTTGCGTTCGCTTAGGGCCCCCTAATCCTTGTGTTGCCCGAATTTAGACGGTTACCTTGATGAACATAGGTCATAGAAAGACTTATTGGGTTATTAATAAGTCAGCTGATCGTGGGAGCGTAGGTATGTGCGTGACCCATGTGATGTGACTGTGTTCGCCTCCATTATTTGTGATGTTGTTATCTGTGAACTATTCCTGAGAGATTCGGAATATGTAATCCTTATGTACGTGATGTACCGGGATGGATAGCAGAGTATGTGTGCACCGCAGCTTAGTTCTCGGGGTGTTTGTATTGTATATTTATGATGTGAATAATATACACTTAATTAATGGGAACCTTCATGTTAATGTTGTGAATATAATTACGGTATTGTTTCGAGAAAAACATAACGGGTTAGCTGATAGTGAAATATATTGCATTTTGAGCATCTGAGTTTACGTTAAACCCCTATTTAATTACGAGCGTTATAATGTTAATAGAACCGAGTAATAAGGGTAGGACCTATGACAGCCTAGCTAGATATGATGTCACTTAGCTAGTGGTTTGTGTCGTTGTAGATGGGTACTTACGTTAGGAGTGCACAGTTAGACGAGAGGTGAGAATATCATGTGAGTGCACGTCCTAACATATACTTTGCATTTAATGTTTTAAATGTTTTTAAAGCACTTGCAGGTTTTTAAAATATCTCCACATTCGGGCTCTGACCCGTTTGCTTTCAAATCTATTTTCTTTGTAAAACCATTTTAGGTGCCCAGCCACAAGGACACCATGCATAGGATACTCATTCTGGTGACGAGCTGTAGCTGTTTGTGGAAGCTACAGGGATTTGCTTGTAGACGCTTCTATCACTTGGATTCCAGATTCATTATCTATCAGTTGTAGGGCATGTTGCCCATTTCTATTAGAGACATCTTTCCATTACAGTTTTCAGACTTTGGCATGTATTGTTTTAGTATTCGGTTTACTTATTTCAGTTGTGGGATTGTAGTGAGGAGTTTTTCCTCCAGACTTTATTTACATTATGTGATGGTAACTCTATTTACTTCTTTATGGTGAATGGTGTTATTATTCTTCATTACACTTGTTGCATGTTAATCAGACTTAAATTAAAATTTGGCAACATACTTTTTAAATACTAGGTGGTTAGTAATCATTAAAATGTTTTCGACAGTGATGCTATTAACTGGACCAACTTGGCATTTTGAATTAATTTAATAAAGGAGTAGCTACCCGGTATTTAATTAGTCGGGGTGTCACAACCGAGTGTTTTCTATTACTTTATTTATTCTACCTCTCACCATTTATTTCATTTGTCTGGTGAATTTGTATTTCTAATATTTGGAATGGTTTGTGGTACGATGTAAAGTTTTATTAAGGCAAGTTAATTAGTTTTATACTTTGGCACCGAGCTTAATAGGTTATTAGTAATTAATTTGATTTTTGACAATAATGCTAAGAATGAGTCAGTCTGAGATTCCTATTTCATTTTAGAAGAGGGTTGACCACCCGTTATGTTAATAGGCGGGGTGTGATATATTTCCCCCAAAAGAAAATAAGGGACGTTATTGTAACAACCCGAGGTCTTGGAGACGAATATTTATTTATTTTGGGAGAAATAAATATTATTTTATTTGGAGAATAATTAAATTGGCAATTAAAGTCAAAATTTGGAGTCGTTAGAAAGTGTGTCGAATGGAAATTCTGAGGGTACCATCGTTTCCGGAAAGGTCAAGAAAGTCGAAATGACTGTACTTGGGGTCTATTTGGGTTCCGAAATAATTTAGGACTGTTAGGCTCGAATTAAAGTTACCGAGTCATTAAAAGTGTGTATTATCATTTAAAGATGTGTATTTTGGGATTTAGGAATATTTAGCCTACGGGAGAAACAATTCTCCAAAGAGATAATTAAAAAGAAAGGGAAGAAAAAAGAAGAAGAAAAGGAAGGAGAAAAAGAGGGAGAAAGAGGATTTCCGGGTAAATACGCGATCTCAAGGCGAATTCAAACCCTACGAACCCGAGGCAAGTGATTAAACTTGCTAAATAATTATTGTGTACTAATTATTGCATGATTTGTGGATTGAATTTTGGGGTTTAGGGTTAAATTGTTAAAACCTAACTTTTGGGAAAACCCTTAGATTTGTAGTGTATAAAATGGATTTAAGGTTAGAAATTAGTTTATATGTATTCTAGAATGAATATTAATGTTATATATGTGATTGGGTTGGATGAAAATGGTTGGAAGATTATTAAAATGATTTTTGGGTAATTTGGGTTAAGAAGAAAACAACCCATTTCGTAGCTTGCTGCACTTGCCGAATCGATTCGCCCCTACCGAATTGATTCGGTGTGTTGCAGATTGCCCAGGTATTTAGGGCCTAATCAATTTGCCCCTTGCGAATCGATTCGGTATGTAGCAGACTCTCAGGTCCTTTGGACCGAATCGATTCGGATGGGCTGAATCGATTCGGATGGGCCGAATTGATTCGTTTTTGGGGCCGAATCGATTCGGAAAGAGGAAAATTTTTGGAGATGTTTTTAGGGAGAATTTCATCCCGCGTCGTTCGAGGTCATCGATTTGGATCCTCTATATGAGACATGTGGAGTATATTTTGGATACTTTTAGAGGGTTTCCATTATGCTAAATTATGAGAGTCACATAAATTAAAGATTGAGGAAATACTGATTAAATATTATGGTTTATTCTAAGTGGGGAAGCCCACCTTGATTTGGAGATTCTACTTGGAGATAATAAATTCAATTCATGTGAAAGAATGCGAATAATTTAGAATACCGGATCTTAGGATCCAAACCCCAAATGGAATAATTTCAAAGGTTCATAAAATGAATTAAACCATATTATGGATGAACAATTATAAATTTAAATTTAGGTGTATTTGGATAAAGATTATCCTTAACTTAAAAGAATTGAGAGACAATTCATTATTAGAAGCGACATGTGAGCTTCAAGCGAGAATTAGTATAGCACATACTAAGTGGGGAAAAATGTGTGAGTATTGATGGTTAGTGTATCATAAGAGAGGAATATACTAAATAATGATATTAATCTATTTCGCCTAAGGGCGTATAATGAAAATAAATATGTTGTTGCAGGTATACCTTATATAATGGTATATCTTTATTATGTGGGATGTATGTATACCTTATATGATGTGTATATACATGTTAAGCATACCCCCTCCTTGCTATCATTGGGAAGTTTAGTGCATAGAGGGTGAGCATTCTGACTAGAAAAGAAGGACGTCGATATTCCTCAGGTCATAGTCGTCCATGGTGGTCAGCAAATGACATATATATATATATATATATATATATATACATTTATTTATTTTGGAGGTGAGAGGTCGTGTCGCTCTCACTTTCCGGTTAGGAGCTATGACCGCTTCCCGGACGTTGTGTGCGTGAGTTGATCACGAGGTGGGTGTCATTGAACCCCACCTGGTGGCCCCAGTTTGCTACGTATATGGGCTGCTGGAAGATGATAGCATGTGAGCCTGCGTCCTTCGAGTTATAGCTCGGTTGGATGGTTATTATTGCTTGTGTTTGTACTTGGGTATCAAGGGCATAATGGACCTCAATGACCTGCATTGCCAGGACTAGTGTATCGGGGGGGTTCCTTGTTTGGATTTCGCCTCGGCGAGACGTCCCACGCACGAATCCTAGTGTAATGTTGGAACTTGGGGATAAGTTTAGTCCTTAATGCTCATATATATATATATATCACCTATCCCGACGAGCGACAGTGCCAGGAGTAGTGTAACGGGGGGTTCCTTGTTTGGATTTTACTTCGGCGAGACGTCCCATGCATGAAACGTCGTGTACTGTTGAGAATTGGGAATATTAATTAATTAAAATTTGGATAATAATGATTTGGGTTACATGCATCTTGCATTGAGGGCATAATGATCCCCGAGGATCGATACGGTCAGGAGTAGTGTAATGGGGGGGTTCCTTGTTTGGATTTCGCTTCGGCGAGACGTCCCACGCACGAAACGCAGCGCCGTGTTGAGAATCGGGAGGAGTTTAGTACTTAACTCTTGATGCTAATAACCCATATAATAATTATATATGGTTTCATGCCTTATAAGGGCATCTCTAGAATATAAAATTCTAGTAAATGAGATTGTTGATGTATTGTGATGATGTGGACATGATTGGATCATGTAACTTTATATGTTCAACAAATGAATATTATAAAGATAACTATAACGATTATATTAAAGTTAATGTATATAACTTACAAATTATGGGAACAAATGTATTGGGAGATAGGTTAGATGATTTTCACTTAAATACTTCTTTTGGGTTTAAGTTAGGATCCTCTTACCTAAATAGAATCGGAGATCCATTTGGGGATCACGTGCATACGTTTAGTGCGCGCTTTAGATGAGAGGTGAGTTGAATTATTATGGAGATTTCGATTCCAACTAAATCATGTCATAATGCATTTATAATTATTATGCATTTTAATACACTTGCTATAAAATATTTTTCATACTCGGGCTCTGACCCGTTTATATTTTCTCCTCCATGTATATATTGTACTACTTCAGGTGTTCCTCCGCAAGGACGCCTTTGATGTTCATCCATTCAGGATTCGTGGAGCTGTGGCAGTAACGGACTGTTGCGGCACTTTGCTTTAGTCGATTCATATCTTTGTATATCTAGATCAGGATTCAATTGTATTGAGTTAGTATTCAAGTGTTGTAGATTAACACCTTCATATTTCATTTATCAGATTATTGTATTGTCTGTTACCTGACAGCATATTTGGGTACTTCATTGTTGAGACTTTATTTGTACATTGTTTTGTACTAATTTATTTTATTGGAGTTTGCACTTGTCACTCATCATAGTTAGATGTATATTGTTGGTTATGTGCATTATTGGTTTTATTGTTGTTAAATATAAAAGTTTTAATTTTTGACAATTCGCACTTAATGATTTTGGGTAGTTAGCCTTATATTCTAGTGTTTAGTTGTTGATGTTGAGACTGTACCATCTGAGATACCTGATTTATGTAGTATAGGGCTGGCCACCCGTTATTATTTAGAGCAAGCTGTCACATATGGTATCAGAGCATCAGGTTCTAGTGTCTTTAGGATCTGTGTGCGTTACTATGATCTTCCGTAAGCGTTCTTGATGTAGAGCCGTATTATTAGGATGATTACATTCATACGTCCATATCTTTATGTGATTCAAAAATATTTGGAAGGCGTTCTGATACAATTGTTCTTGTTTTAGATACCACCGAAGGGAGGTCGTTCAGTCAGGGCAAACAAAGGGCAACCCCAAATGCCTCAAAGGAACATGACTACGTATGATGTTGCCAATATTGTGGCACAAGCAGTAACTGTTGTAGTTTCTACGATGGCGCAGCAATCTGTCGCTCGAGCAGCCCAACCCCATTTAGGATTGTCTTTATGGGAGAGAGTGAAGGAAGATTCTAGTAAGAGGCATCCTCCCGAGTTTGCAGGGGGAGTTGATGCAATGGTTGAAAGTCAATGGAAGAATAGTATAATGAGGCACCTTCGTATGGTTGATTGTAGTGAGGTGCAAAAATAATTTTTAGCCACTTTTAGGTTATCGGGTGCAGCTCTTCAATGGTGGGAGTCTGTCACCACATCTGAACAGAGAGATACTTTACCTATGAAAAGAATTTTGGGAATTTTTTTATCGAAGGTATTTGCCTTCCCCGACTCAAAATATTGGGATTTTTCAAGGAAATAGGACGGTGGCAGAATATGAAGAAGATTTTTCTCTATGGGCGAGATTAGTACCTAATGAGGTAAATACGAAAAAGAAACGTATATCGAAGTTTGTTCTAGGTTTAGATTGGAAAATCCAACAACATTGGTTAGAGAGTCCTAAGTTAACGACTTTTGTCGAGGTAGTAAACGCGACACTATTAAAGTGTCAAGAATATCATTTTCGTTCGCAAGAGAGTAAGAACTTTGGATATTAGAGTTCATGAAGTAAGTTTGGCAAAGAGAGTGCTAGTAATGCGAGTGGGCATAAAGGATTTGTTGGTAAGTGTTTCTTTTGTAAAGAAATCGGTCATAAAAAGAGAGATTGTCCTCAAAGAGGTAAAAGACCACAGTTTGATGAAATTTTGGAAGTGCAGCCCCTACAGCAGATTCGAGGTCGCTTTAGACCGGGGGACTATGTTTGGGAGCCCATTGATGAGGAAGGTCAATCGGACTAGAGATGGATGTTGTAAGTTAATTTTCCTTTATTAATAGGATAATTACTAAAATGATTTTTGGGAATATCGTATGGGAGATAATTGTGAAAGGGTAGTACTATAGCCCTATTATGTATATAATTAGCCTAAGGGGAATTTTGAGCAAGGTAGTCTCTTATTCTATTATTTTGTAAAAGGATAGATGATTTTGCAAGGTGCTCAAAAAGAGCTTTAAACCTTAGGGTAAATGTATGGATGGTTATGGGGATAAGTAGTAATGATAAAGCTACTTCTTTTATATAGTCATGATAGACTATTATGATTGTTGTATTCCAGATATGGATGAGCCTTATAAAAAGTCTATATATATTGAAATGATGTGAGATGTTGTTTATGTTTGAAAGTTGTGATTGTGGTTTGTTGGGACGCAGGTAAAATTTTAGCTCTTGGGTATGATAATAATTGTGAGCTACATGTTATATAGATGATGATCTAAAAAGACCTTGTGTTGTACATAAGACATTTTATATTATATTATTATAGATAAACCGTTTTTAAAATAAATTATTTTCCAAAATAAAACTTTTATCGACCTTCGGGACCTTTCAAAATGATTTTCATAAAATTAAATTTTTATTTTTTTTCAAACTCTAGTCCGGATTTAACATACTCTCAATTCCCGATGTCGTCACATAGTAGTGTATTAGGAGGGTTCCTTGTTTGGATTTCGCTTTTACGAGACGTCCCCCGCACGAAAGTGGCGAATGTCAGGAATTGAGAGGAGTTATTTCTTTGGACTATTCAAAATTTTCACACTATTAAAATGTTAGCATTATTTATATTTATGGAAATGTGGAACTTTCGAGGCAAATAAAGCCTCAATATGATTGCTGTGAGCACAAAGCTCAATTATAAAGGGTGTATGGGCGCCCTTGTTGTGGAAATTGGTTATATTTAACTCATAATTAACTTGATAATAAAAATAATTAAATAAATTCGTCGTGGGAAGTTAGAAGTTGGAGATAGCATTAGTGAGTATGGGTATATTAGAACTAGTTGAGTTTTGTAGAATTAGGCTTAGCTAAATTTCGAGGACGAAATTCTTGTAAGTGGGGAAGTTTGTAACAACCCGAGGTCTTGGAGACGAATATTTATTTATTTTGGGAGAAATACATATTATTTTATTTGGAGAATAATTAAATTGGCAATTAAAGTCAAAATTTGGAGTCGTTAGAAAGTGTGTTGAATGGAAATTTTGAGGGTACCATCATTTCCGGAAAGGTCAAGAAAGTCTAAATGACTGTACTTGGGGTCTATTTGGGTTCCGAAATAATTTAGGACTGTTAGGCTCGAATTAAAGTTATCGAGTCATTTAAAGTGTGTATTATCATTTAAAGATGTGTATTTTGGGATTTAGGCATATTTAGCCTACGGGAGAAACAATTCTCCAAAGAGATAAATAGAAAGAAAGAGAAGAAATTAGTTTATATGTATTCTAGAATGAATATTAATGTTATATATGTGATTGGGTTGGATGAAAATGGTTGGAAGATAATTAAAATGATTTTTGGGTAATTTGGTTTAAGAAGAAAACAACTCATTTCGTAGCTTGCTGCACTTACCGAATCTATTCGCCCATACCGAATTGATTCGGTCTGTTGCAGATTACCCAGGTCTTTAGGGCCGAATCGATTCGCCCCTTGCGAATCGATTCGGTATGTAGCAGACTCTCAGGTCCTTTGGACCGAATCGATTCGGATGGGCCGAATCGATTCGTTTTTGGGGCCGAATCGATTCGGAGGGGCCGAATCGATTCAGAAAGAGGAAAATTTTTGGAGATGTTTTTAGGGAGAATTTCATCCCACGTTGTTCGAGTTCATCGATTTAGATCCTCTATATGAGACATGTGGAGTATATTTTGGATACTCTTAGAAGGTTTCCATTATGCTAAATTATGAGAGTCACATAAATTAAAGATTGAGGAAATACCGATTAAATATTATGGTTTGTTCTAAGTGGGGAAGCCCACCTTGATTTGGAGATTCTACTTGGAGATAATAAATTCAATTCATATGAAAGAATGCGAATAATTTAGAATACCGGATCTTAGGATCCAAACCCCAAATGGAATAATTTCAAAGGTTCATAAAATGAATTAAACCATATTATGGATGAACAATTATAAATGTAAATTTAGGTGTATTTCGATAAAGATTATCCTTAACTTAAAATAATTGAGAGACAATTCATTATTAGAAGAGACATGTGAGCTTCAAGTGAGAATTAGTATAGCACATACTAAGTGGGGAAAAATGTGTGAGAATTGACAGTTCGTGTATCAAAAGAGAGGGATATACTAAATAATGATATTAATCTATTTCGTCGAAGGGCGTATAATGAAAATAAATATGTTGTTGCAGGTATACCTTATATAATGGTATATCTTTATTATGTGGGATGCATATGTACCTTTTATGATGGTGTATATACATGTTAAGCATACCCCCTACTTGCTGTCATTGGGAAGTTTCGTGCGTAGAGGGTGAGCATTCTGACTAGAAAAGCAGGATGTGGATATTCCCCAGGTCATAGTCGTCCATGGTGGTCAGTAAATGACATATATATATACATTTATTTATTTTGGGGGTGAGAGGTCGTGGGTATGTGTCTCTCTCACTTGCCGGTTAGGAGCTATGACCGCTTCCCGAACGTTGTGTGCGTGAGTTGATCACGAGGTGGGTGCCGTTGAACCCCACCAGGTGGCCCCAGTTTGCTACGTATATGGGCTGCTGGAAGATGATAGCATGTGAGCCTGCGTCCTTCGAGTTATAGCTCGATTGTATGGTTATTATTGATTGTGTTTGTACTTGGGTATCAAGGGCATAATGGACCTCAACGACCTGCATTACCAGGATTAGTGTATCAGGGGGGTTCCTTGTTTGGATTTCGCCTCGGCGAGATGTCCCACGCACAAACCGTAGTGTAATGTTGGAACTTGGGGATAAGTTTAGTCCTTAATTCTCATAATTATCTATCTATATATATATATCACCTATCCCGACGATCGATAGTGCCAGGAGTAGTGTATGGGGGGGTTCCTTGTTTGGATTTCGCTTTGGCGAGACGTCCCACGCATGAAATGCCGTGTACTGTTGAGAATTGGGAATATTAATTAATTAAAATTTGGATAATAATGATTTGGGTTACATGCATCTTGCATTGAAGGCATAATGATCCCCGAGGATCGATACGGTCAGGAGTAGTGTAAGGGGGGGGTTCCTTGTTTGGATTTCGTTTCGGCGAGACGTCCCACGCACGAAACGTTGCGCCGTGTTGTGAATCGGGAGGAGTTTAGTCCTTAACTCTTGATGCTAATAACTGATATAATAATTATATATGGTTTCATGCCTTATAAGAGCATCTCTAGAATATAAAATTCTTGTAAATGAGATTGTTGATGTATTGTGATGATGTGGACATGATTGGATCATGTAACTTTATATTTTCAACAAATGAACATTATAAAGATAACTATAACGATTATATTAAAGTTAATGTATATAACTTACAAATTATGGGAACAAATGTATTGGGAGATAGGTTAGATGATTTTCACTTAAATACTTCTTTTGGGTTTAACATAGGATCCTCTTACCTAAATAGAATCGGACATCCATTTGGGGATCACGTGCATACGTTTAGTGCGCGCTTTAGATGAGAGGTGAGTTGAATTATTATGGAGAGTTCGATTCCAACTAAATCATGTAATAATTCATTTATAATTATTATGCATTTTAATGCACTTGCTATAAAATGTTTTCAAACTCGGGCTCGGACTCGTTTATATTTTCTCCTCCATGTATATATTGTACTACTTCAGGTGTTCCTCCGTAAGGACGCCTTTGATGTTCATCCATTCAGGATTCGTGGAGCTGTGGCAGTAGCGGACTGTTGCGGCACTTTGCTTTAGTCGATTCCTATCTTTGTATATCTACATCAGGATTCAGTTGTATTGAGTTAGTATTCAAGTGTTGTAGATTAACACTTTCATATTTCATTTAGCAGATTATTGTATTGTCTATTACCCGACAGCATATTCGGGTACTTCATTGTTGTGACTTTTTTGGTACATTGTTTTGTACTCCTTTATTTTATTGGAGTTTGCACTTGTCACTCATCATAGTTAGATGTATATTGTTGGTTATGTGCATTATTGGTTTTGTTGTTGTTAAATATAAAAGCTTTAAATTTTGACAATTCGCACTTAATGATTTCGAGTAGTTAGACTTATATTATAGTGTTTAGTTGTTGATGTTGAGACTGTACCATCTGAGATACCTGATTTATGTAGTATAGGGCTGGCCACCCGTTATTATTTAGAGCGGGCTATCACAATTATACTAATAAGAGGAATCAAAATCGAGAAACAGATACAAAGAAAATGCATTAATTAAGAGTGGTGTATGATAAAAGACTGACACAACAAGTTTCATGTGCTTTTATTTGGGTCATATTCCTATTCGATTAAAAATAATATTCCCGTGTCGTGTCACCTTTTATATGGGTCGGGTTGTGTATTTTTAATTGAATTGTGTTTTTGTTTGGTAAAAACTTTTTTCAGGTCGTCTTCGTATCAGATAAAAAAAACTTCGCTTCGTATAGCAATTTCATTATTCCGTGTTCGTATTTATATGTATTAAAGTATATTAATATATCTATATATGTACATATATTTACACTATAAAGTATTAGAATAAATAAAATATTTTGTGTCATGTTTCTTTTATCTGGGTCGTGTTCGTATTTAATTAATTAGATTGTGTTCGTATTTATATAAATTAAATTATATTATTGTTAGCATTAACACACACACACACACACACACACACACACACACACACACACACACACACATATATATATATATATTAGCTAGACACAATACGCCGATGATGGGGCTTATAAACAATTTATACCATTCTTAGCACTGAAGAAAAATAAAACTTGCTTTTATTCTTTACCAAAATTCGCAATTAATAAAAACATCATAACAAAACTGCTTTAATACATGAATGCAAAACTAAATCATCATACAATGCCCATAATGTAATGATAAGTACAAACTGATATAAATAAACTCTTGGATTTATGCCCATACAAATCTCGATATGAAATTAAACAATCCAAATGAATAAGTATAACTTACTAGAATCAATGGAACGAATCCACTACATTCAATGCAACTGGAAGTCTGATCCATCGTCAGTCTTGTTGGCCATGTTTATGACAAAACATGGGGGAAAAACATTTATACAGAGCCATAAAGTTGCAAGGATTCTTCACAAATAAATATGCAAAATGTAACTAACTCATACTTCACGTCTCTCCATCGACGCTCACATGTATCGAATATCTCACATCTCATCTAGAAACAATCCTACTCGTATCCTCAAACAAATACCAATTATGAATTCCATTGTCTAACCTAACATGTAATGATAAATCCATCTAGCTATGCGTAAACTAAAAGTGAGTGTTTCCACCTAACACCCCAGTCCCCAGATTAACATCATAGTGCTACCCACTAAATTCCATATAAATTCAGTGCATATTTTTATGTCATAAAATGTTCCTTAACCTTAGTCTTTCTCGTCAAACTATTTGATTGTTAATTCACACCAATTATCGTCTATACCATTAGGCTATAAGCTTCATTCTATTTAATTACCATCTATATTCTTAGACTACCCAGTTGTTATTCTCATTAATAATTGTCTACCGCATTAGACCATTAGAAATTGTTTTCGATACCAATTATCCACATCGCTATGTTAATAAGACTTTGTTATCATTAAGTATTAGACTACGAGAACTCATTCTCATACAAGGCACACCACGATGTGTATATGGATAAATACATATGTCCGTATATATACGCACGACACACGAAGAAATCTATCTTCGGCGTCCTGTTCTTGCTTTATCGATAATACCCGGAAGAGTCCCTCATCCCAACGCGGGTAACAACAAAGCACAATCAAGTGGGGCGGTACCTATGCAGTACACCCGTTCATGGTCCATACCCAGTGATGATAAAGGATCCCAACATTTACACCTACCTCTTGTAAGTGGCGCTGCTACGTAATACTTATAATATGACCTAACCCTCTTCCTATCCCACTTGCGCCGATATGTGCTCCGGTCCGGAACATGTGCACCCCAACCGATAGGATGGTTCTTGAACCCAGGTATGTCCACATAAAATAATATAATACATACTATCATCTAATATGTACAACGAATTACTTTATAACTAATTTTATGCAACGAATCTCTATCCATATAAATATATCCTTCTCGGCTTAACCTTAACATTTTAGTCAGTTATTATATAACCCATATTAGGTCGCTATCCTACGACTACTCCCCAATTAAATATTATGTCCCTCATATTGCCTCCTAGACATAATAATCAAATTTACTTCATCATATATATATATATATGTATAGTTCTCCCCAAACTAACCTTCACAAAATAATTAATGAATTTAGCAAGTTACCCTCTTGGCTTAGGATTTAATCCTTCAAGATTAATAATAATTAACCACATCTTGTTTCCTTTACAATAAGGTTTATATGTACATATATAATGAGTCAACTAATATGTACAGGTAGTTACACCATAACTACTATCACAACTGATACCAACGCTCATGACTTAGCCCACCTGGCTTAGGATACATTTCTTCTTGGTATCCTTATACGGTAATAATTTGAGGGAGTTAACCATTTATTATTTTCTCAAGCATTTGACGCACCTCTAAGTAACTCTTTTATTTAAAAGTACCTCGTCTTAATCATATAATTATCATAATATATTTTAAGGTCTTATCATCTACGTGCCCCTACCAAAATTACCCAATCATCTAGGTACATCCCTGTCTTTTAATATATTTATTTCATATAGCTTTATTCTAGAATACCAACCAAATTAAGTTGTTCATATAGTTATCTTGTACTTTAAGTCATCACCATCAAAAACCCATCCCAGTCCAAATACGTATATAAGTTCATAATAATATTCCTAGAATGTTTTAACAACCACCGCCCCTCACTTGGATCAACGACCAAAGCATAAACCATCAACAATAATCCAACTGAATTTTGGAACATGTCCTAATCGATTCAACCTTCAAGATGAATTGGTTCTCCTCTGGCCGAATAGATTCTCCTTGGGAAGCAGCCCAAATCTGCTACGAAATTTTACACGAGATTTTTATATCCAAGACTTCTTTCACCAAAGATCATCATAATGATTCAACAACTTAAAACGTGGCATCGATATAGTTTCTAAAACATCATAAGGTCATTATAAACATGATTAAATATCTAATCCATCCTTATATTATCATCAAATACCAAAGATCTTTCAAGAACTTATGAACATGAAAGTTATATATTTCGTCTTACCCAACAACAATAATTTCTAGATTTGTTTAGACGGTTCTACAATATGCTATCTAAAATAAATCTTTAACTTAAAACACATGAATACATATTTAGTATAAGGGATTATGGATCTAAGCATGGATCATACGATTGCCATCAATTTTCGCATTAATAAAAGGATCTCTAGATAAACAACCCTAAAACATGATTGAATCTTATTCTAAACATGGATTGAACATTAATACAAGATAGAACATTTTTAATAAGAATGGCGAGAGAATCCTTGCCCGAAAGTGTAGATGAAACTCCTATTTTCTTCCTCCTGGTTGGCTTCTCCATTCTTTCCCAAAGTGCGTAGAGTCCAAATATGTGTGGAGATATGGGGGGATGCTGATTTTAAGCCCTTAAATAGCATTTTAATTTAGTATAAATTCGTATGTATCTATAGGGCCAGACTTAAGGCCCTTAAAAAGGTTCCTTTTCATACCCAGTTTGGTTCGAAACTCTACCCAAGGTCCTACTCAACCCATAGGTCCATTTTTAAACACTTATAATGCGTATTTAAGTCTTCTAATCATATTTAAAAGTCTATTAACACTTTATATATTTATTTGCATGTTCCATCATTATCATATACGTATATCTATAATACGACTTAAAAAAATCAACGAGTCATCAATTTTTTCACGACTATCTTTATTATCCACAATATACCCTCATGCTATAAAAATCATAACGTGTATCATATTTACAAAATATTATATTTAAATTAAATACTCTAATACAATCAAACATATTCGTTTAATTGTTATACCAAATTAAAGATAATTACACTTATTTCATCCGAATAAGAAGTCCCACAGTTTCAATTAGATCTATATATATATATATATATATATATATATATATATATATATAGAGAGAGAGAGAGAGAGAGAGAGGCTCTCCAACATACTTCATTAAACATAACTATGAACATACGTATTTTTTTTAAATAGTAAAAAATTAATATTTATGAGTTGATATTTTTATATGGATTCATGATATTTCAATGTGCCCCTGTAAAAATATTGAGCTCAAAATAATGTATTTTGTTATTTTTAAAAAACATGTAAAAAAATGGCAGTTTTAAAGGGTAAAAATTGTTTTTTTTTACCTATGTTTTGAAAATAACAAAAAACATTATTTCAATCGATTGTTTTTATATGGGCACATTAAAATATCATGAACCCATATAAAAAATATCATCTCAAAATTATTTTTTTTACTATTTTGAAAATTGGGTATGTTCATAAGTATGTTTCTAGGAGGTATGTTGGAGAGCCTGACTATATATATATATATATATATATATATATATATATATATATATATATATAGAGAGAGAGAGAGAGAGAGAGAGAGAGAGCGAGAGAGAGGCTCTCCAACATACTTCATTAAACATAACTATGAACATACGTATTTTTTTTAAATAGTAAAAAATTAATATTTATGAGTTGATATTTTTATATGGATTCATGATATTTCAATGTGCCCCTGTAAAAATATTGAGCTCAAAATAATGTATTTTGTTATTTTTAAAAAACATGTAAAAAAATGGCAGTTTTAAAGGGTAAAAACTGTTTTTTTTACCTATTTTTTGAAAATAACAAAAAACATTATTTCAATCGATTGTTTTTATATGGGCACATTAAAATATCATGAACCCATATAAAAAATATCATCTCAAAATTATTTTTTTTACTATTTTGAAAATTGGGTATGTTCATAAGTATGTTTCTAGGAGGTATGTTGGAGAGCCTGACTATATATATATATATATATATATATATATATATATATATATATATATATATATATATATAGAGAGAGAGAGAGAGAGAGAGAGAGAGAGGCTCTCCAACATACTTCATTAAACATAACTATGAACATACGTATTTTTTTTAAATAGTAAAAAAATAATATTTATGAGTTGATATTTTTATATGGATTCATGATATTTCAATGTGCCCCTGTAAAAATATTGAGCTCAAAATAATGTATTTTGTTATTTTTAAAAAACATGTAAAAAAATGGCAGTTTTAAAGGGTAAAAACTGTTTTTTTTACCTATTTTTTGAAAATAACAAAAACCATTATTTCAATCGATTGTTTTTATATGGGCACATTAAAATATCATGAGCCCATATAAAAAATATCATCTCAAATTTTTTTTTTTACTATTTTGAAAATTGGGTATGTTCATAAGTATGTTTCTAGGAGGTATGTTGGAGAGCCTGACTATATATATATATATATATATATATATATATATATATATATATATATATATATATGACACCCCGCGTAATAAAATACCGGGTGATCAATCCTATATCAAATTAAACAGGAATCTCATCTTGTTCATTCTTAGCATCACCATCGGAAATCTTTTTAAAGCTTACTAACAACCTAGTATTCAAAAGATATGGTGCCAAATTTTATCTTTTTATTTAACATTCCAACAATAACATACGAAATAATATACAACTAACCATTCACACAACCACTGAAATGAACAATAATATATAGGAATAAATATAATCATTGCCGAGACAACCATCGGCAACAAATCCAATAACGAAATGAATCACATGAGTAATAACTGAATACATCAACTAACTGAAATAAAATGGAACAACTAGAGCGACATGCCCACGGGGAATACTGAATGCATCCTACTCTAGGAATGAAATGACTGAAATGGTTTAGTCAAAGTCCTGCAACATTCAAATGTGTCGCAGCAGCGAAAACCTGGAATAGAGCAATTTTGGTGTCCTTGTGTCGGAACACCTAAAAGGTTTTGAAAATATTTAGCAAGTGAATTTAAATGCAGTAAATTAAAATGAAAGTATTCTCTTCATATTTATGTTAGTGCCGTACACTCTCTTGAGGA
Organism: Sambucus nigra; assembly: GCA_949130495.1. Classification (NCBI taxonomy): domain Eukaryota; kingdom Viridiplantae; phylum Streptophyta; class Magnoliopsida; order Dipsacales; family Adoxaceae; genus Sambucus; species Sambucus nigra. The sequence goes on from OX422224.1 coordinate 72,660,061, forward strand.
CACCTCACCCATCCACTAATGTGCTCGCCTAACGTTCTACACATGACCCACCGAGCTAACCACCCCGTAAGTAGTCTAGTCACATATATCTCGCGATTTCCCACTACTCTATTCCTAGTGGGTTTAGTATACTTTATAAGTTATCAATCTCATTAACTTATTTAAGTCATTTCTTATTTAATTGCCATATAACATTCTCACAGCTTATACCACTTATACGATTCACATCATGTGTAGGAGTTATAAGTTATTATTCACACTAACTTATTTAAATCAATTCCCATTTTATACTGTATAATAGTTTCATAAGTTATATTAATTATACAATTCTCATCCTGTATTATATCGTATATAATTATACTATATATACGTACTAATCCTACAACATTATTCACATATACTCATCCACATGAAACCCTGACACGGTTAGCTCCCCGTTTCAGAAAAATGTGCAAACACTATGGAGGCGGCCATAGTTTCCCACGGTAATGAGACCGAATCATACCCAAAGCGTCTCATTCCTGAACCCGAACGCTATGACCTGGGAACTATACTCACCCTGCATTCACTAGCTAGGGGATTCACCCACATCGCGCAACCTCCCCTGATAGAACTAGAATGGGTATGCTTTACTATAAATATTATTCACACAAATATTTATAAATCATATATATACTACGCATCACCATATATATATAGAAATTCAGGCTACTGGTGTATTACGTCCATACATAAGCCTAAAACATATAAGCCTATGGTCCGACTTTATTAAAATTAATTATACACTAATTAATTTATCACTATTTTGGTGTCACCCTACCAATTATGCCCGGACTCTCTCTCGGTCCGAAATTCAATATTCCCATTCAATGTTCAATTTTATCCAATTAAGTTTACCCCACTTAATTAACAAGGTTTCAATCACTCAATTATAAACCTTAATCTCTCCAATTTAATTAATCCTCTAATTAATCCAAGGATAATTAGTCACACATATCAATCTAGGCAATCTCCAACGGAGTAACAACTAAAAAATATTTCTTAAAATTTTCCCCACGAATCTGCCCAGATTTTTAAAATGCCATTTTGGGGCATTTTTGGAGAAAATATATCAGCGAACAAAAGTTAGAAGACACAATTTTCTACGGGGTAGCGTGGACAGAATCGCCATTAGAACGGTAAATACCTCAATTCTGTACAGATTTCTTCATCAAAATTTTCCAAGATTCATCCTAAATATATCCTTTTATCATATTCAATCTAACCCTAACATACGTCAATTAGAGCATCAAATCAACCCGATCTTGTCATCTCTTACAGATTTATAACTCATAACAATGAAAATCCCCAATTTCTAATGAAACATAAACCCTAACATATTAATTGATTTCACATCCTTTAATATGAATAGGTAAATGCAAATTAACAATTGCAAATAAAACCACTTGCCTCAATTTGTATATCAAAGCCTTTCGATGAGAATGTTGGATTGAATGAAAGGATCTCCTCTTGTTCTTGAAGCTATCTCCCAAAATCCCCAACTTATCTTCTAATGGCTGTCTTCTTATTCTCATCCTAATTTTAGTCTTCTAAAATGACTTTAAGTTGCCTCACCCTTAAACACTTAGGGTTAAAAACTCAATTCCCATTTTTGGGTCTATGGGCCTCCTAAAAAGGGTCCAAACTCTTTATTTGAAGCTCAGTTATATCTAATTAAGTCACGAGACCCAATATATACATATGGCCACTTATTTCCAACTATTTTGACCCATCCGGATTCAGCCATTCACTCCAAATTGCCATACGAATTAATTTATAACATCTTCCAACTTTAAGACCTCAAAAAGGCGACATAAAATGTCGGAAATATTTAATCCTCAATTCTCCTAATTAATAAATTCCTCAAATTTAAAAATTCACAAATTAAGGATTTAATTCCTCCAAATAAAATAAATTATGTTTCTCCACATATTTTATTTAATTAAAAGTCCTTAAATTTACGGGGTGTTACAATATATATAAGGTATAAAATAAAAAATAAAATATTTCGTTTCATGTCACTTTTATTTGGTTCGTGTTCGTACTACATTATAATAAATAAAATTTTGTGTCGTGTCATTTTTATTTAGGTAGTGTAGTTATTGATCATATACGTGTTTGGGTGAAAAAAGCTTTCATGTCATGTTTTTTTATTTGGATGATATTCCTATTAGTTAAAATAAAATAAATTTCGTGCAGTGTCACTTTCATTTGGATTGATTTCATGTTTGATAGTAAATATAATTTCATTTCGTATTACGTTTTAATTTCGTGTCTATTGTACCGTGTTCATATTTATATTATTAACGCATATTAATGCAATTGTTAATATATATATATATATATATATATATATATATATATATATATATAACATAACAACTTTTGTGAGGGGAGGAAGTATGGTTGAATATGATAAATAATAATTATTATTATTTGAGTAATGATACACACACACCAAATTTACCCCAAAATTACCGAAATTGTGCTTTAAGGGGTTGTGCCCTGGCGGGACCCACGCCATAGTACAATACTCTTAAAGCACATTCGGTAATTTTTCGGTACCCAATTTCGGTGCATACATCATTTTTCTTATTATTTTAATTAAGTATAGCTTTGATTAAAATAGGAGATTTATAGAAAGTTTAGGCAAAGAAGGATGAAGGCTTGAAGTTAAGGAAGGAGATAATGAGTCTGGTACGTAAAAAGATATTGTGATGATTTAAAAGGGCTAGGCTATCCCCACACCAACCAAGTCTTCCACCACACCATTTTGGTGCCAAAAGACAATTATACCCTTACACATTTACAAAGTCTAAATGTTTCAACTAAAATAAATGCATTTCAAAAATAATTAAAATTTTGTATTTTCAATAAAAAATATTTTTTTTATAAAAAAATTGTTTTTAATAAGAAACTGTTTTAATTTTTTTTTAAACTTTTCATAAATGATTTAAAAAAACATTTAAATTGTTTAAAAAAAATTTGTTATATGTTTTTTAAATTAAATAATTGTTTATAAAACATAAAAAATGTTTTATATAAAATAAAAAATGTTTTTACAAAATAGTACCTTTATGTAAATAGTGCTATTATGTAAGTGTAAAATAAAAAAAATGAAAATTATAAAGCTTTATTTAAAAATTCAAAAAAATAAAAAAAAAATCTACAAAATTGAAAAACGCAAAAAAAAAAAACTCTGAAAAATACTAATAGATATTAAAAAAAAAATAATGTCTGTCAGGAAAAAAAAATGTTTCTCGCCCAAAACATGATTTCCAACAACAAAAAATCAGTAACAAAATGCATTTCAAAAAGAAAGAAAAATTGTTTTCAACCAAAAAATAAATTCCAACAAATCAAAAAACTATTTTCCACTCAAAAAATGGCATCCAAGAGAAAAATAATAATTTCCAATGAAAACAAATTATTTAAAAAAAAATAATTTCCTAACTAAAAATTATTTAAAAAAATTATTTCAAAACAAAAATTTAATTTTTTTTAATATCTACTAGTATTTTTCAGAGTTTTTTTTGGTAAAAAACAACTTTAATATCTATTAGTATTTTTGGGTGAAAAATAGTATTTTTTTGGGGTGAAAAACAGTTTTGATTTTTGGGTGAAAAACAGTTTTTTACTGTTGGAAATCATTTTTTTTTGGTAAGAAGCACTTGTTTTTTCCGGCTAGACATTATTTTTTAAAGGCACTACTTACTTTTCAAATGTACATAAAGGTACTATTTTGTAAAAGCAATTTTTATTTTATATAAAATAATTTTTATGTTAGAATTCGTTTTTTGGTTGAAAACAGTTATTTTCTTAATTATGTTTTAATATCTATTAGTATTTTTCAAAGTTTTTTTTTTTGTATTTTTCAATTTTATAGAATTACTTTTTTTGTAATTTATAAAATTTTTAAATAAAGCTTTATAATTTCCGTTTTTTTTATTTTACACTTACATAAAGGCACTATTTAGTTTCCATATGTACATAATAAAGGTACTATTTTGTAAAAACAGTTTTTATTTTTTTTAAAACAATTTATTATGTGTTATAAACAATTTTTTAATTAAGAAAACATATAAAAAATTTGTTAAAATAATTTAAATGTTTTTTTAAATCATTTATGAAAAGTTTTAAAAAAAATATTTTTAAAACGGATTCTTATTAAAAACAATTTTAAGAAAAATATTTTTATTGAAAATACAAAATTTTAATTGTTTTTCAAAGGCATTTATTTTAGTTGAAAGCAAAAAAATAAAGTTTTAAATTTTGTACATGTATAAGGGTATAATTGTACTTTGACACCAAAATGGTGTGGGGGAAGACTTTCTTGGGAGTGGGGATAGCCACTCCCATTTAAAATGTTTGACAGGATTATTGATAGCTTTGCATCAATATTAATAAATATAAATAGATATATATTAATTATTATAATATACATAAATTTATGAAAAGTTAGAAAAAACGTGTCTTCATGTGTTCCATACTAATAATATCTGAACAAATTAAACGAAAATCGAGGAAACAGAAAAAAGACATTAATTGAGATGATACTGCTAAAAGTTTCACATGACAATACTGACCTATCTTTTAACATTACATTAATGAAAAAATAAGATATTTTACTTAAATATATTTGAAGAGTAGGCTCTCTGCAACATACCAATGGACATATTTATTTTTTAGAATAGTAATAAATAATCTTTTAACCAAACTCGGTAGATACGACCTATATAGTTAGGATATTATCTGTGAAAAAAATTATCAAAGAATTCAATTCAGAAGTGGGTGAGATGATGACAAAAATTTAAACGGTCGAAAATGCTCACATATACTTATTTTTCATTTCACCCATTTTTGGGTAAATTTTTTTATGATTATTTTTGTAGATGATCTCCTCATTATAAAGATTGTATATACAAATTTTGGTCGAAAAATATATTTATTTTGCTTTTTGAAAAAATAAATATAATTCTCATGAGTATATTAATAGAAAGTATGTTGAAGACTGTATATTTGAAATATCATGTCTTTCACATGTAATATAGATGTCTACATAATCTTAAGTGAAAGATATGTCTCCCACCTACTGCATTATTGAGATTCCATGACCTTTCATGAACAAGGTCAAGTGGGTATCCACATGTACTGAATTATTGATTGAACGCTAATGTTTTAATTTGTGTTGTCGTAACGTTAGAAGAAAATAATTCTCTCATGCAGGTCTTTAAATTTAGTTTCTTTATTAAGAAAAACAACCCGATCTATTTTTTAAGGGGATAATAATATTTTTTGTTTTTTCAATTAATCTTTTCATTGGTCCCATTTATACATATACTAAATATTTATTACATATTTTCTAAATGGAATTATTAGATCAAATATATTTTTCATTTCACTGTTAGAAAAGAAATGTAGGACATATTCGACAACATACTTACTGACCGAAACTAATAAGGAAAAATGTTTTTTTTTTTAATTCTTTAAGTTAATTTTATTAAATTAAAATCTATTCCATTTTTCATAATATTATTTTTCAAATAGCCAATTTGTTTCTATTTAAACTTTATTCATTGTTAAAGTTTTTTTGTATTTTTTCCATCTATTTGGTATTCTCTTAAATATTTGTATAACTTGTCAAAGTGAAAAAATAACTCATAATTTTAGTATAGTATAAGATAGTATTATTTTAACATGATATTATGCTTTTCTTTTTGTTAAAATGACACAATTTTTTTCTTTAAAGACGATGTGATTCCAAATTGTTAGTCTGATTTGTTTAAAAAATTATTCCGTTAAAATGACATTGTAATTCAATGTGTACTTGTTCAACATCCATCTCCTAGCATTTAAAATTAGAATAATTCAACTCGCCTATATCTATGTGACTTTTAAATCTCAAAACAGTTAAAAGAAGTTAAATATATATATATATATATATATATATATATATATATATATATAGAGAGAGAGAGAGAGAGAGAGAGAGATAGAGGCTCTCCAACATACTTCATTAAACATAACTATGAACATACGTATTTTTTTTAAATAGTAAAAAATTAATATTTATGAGTTGATATTTTTATATGGATTCATGATATTTCAATGTGCCCCTGTAAAAATATTGAGCTCAAAATAATGTATTTTGTTATTTTTAAAAAACATGTAAAAAAATGGCAGTTTTAAAGGGTAAAAACTGCTTTTTTTACCTATTTTTTGAAAATAACAAAAAACATTATTTCAATCGATTGTTTTTATATGGGTACATTAAAATATCATGAGCCCATATAAAAAATATCATCTCAAAATTTTTTTTTTACTATTTTGAAAATTGGGTATGTTCATAAGTATGTTTCTAGGAGGTATGTTGGAGAGCCTGACTATATATATATATATATATATATATATATATATATATATATATATATATATATGACACCCCACGTAATAAAATACCGGGTGATCAATCCTATATCAAATTAAACAGGAATCTCATCTTGTTCATTCTTAGCATCACCATCGGAAATCTTTTTAAAGCTTACTAACAACCTAGTATTCAAAAGATATGGTGCCAAATTTTATCTTTTTATTTAACATTCCAACAATAACATACGAAATAATATACAACTAACCATTCACACAACCACTGAAATGAACAATAATATATAGGAATAAATATAATCATTGCCGAGACAACCATCGGTAACAAATCCAATAACGAAATGAATCACATGAGTAATAACTGAATACATCAACTAACTGAAATAAAATGGAACAACTAGAGCGACATGCCCACGGGGAATACTGAATGCATCCTACTCTAGGAATGAAATGACTGAAATGGTTTAGTCAAAGTCCTGCAACATTCAAATGTGTCGCAGCAGCGAAAACCTGGAATAGAGCAATTTTGGTGTCCTTGTGTCTGAACACCTAAAAGGTTTTGAAAATATTTAGCAAGTGAATTTAAATGCAGTAAATTAAAATGAAAGTATTCTCTTCATATTTATGTTAGTGCCGTACACTCTCTTGAGGACACCTCACCCATCCACTAATGTGCTCGCCTAACGTTCTACACATGACCCACCGAGCTAACCACCCCGTAAGTAGTCTAGTCACATATATCTCGCGATTTCCCACTACTCTATTCCTAGTGGGTTTAGTATACTTTATAAGTTATCAATCTCATTAACTTATTTAAGTCATTTCTTATTTAATTGCCATATAACATTCTCACAGCTTATACCACTTATACGATTCACATCATGTGTAGGAGTTATAAGTTATTATTCACACTAACTTATTTAAATCAATTCCCATTTTATATTGTATAATAGTTTCATAAGTTATATTAATTATACAATTCTCATCCTGTATTATATCGTATATAATTATACTATATATACGTACTAATCCTACAACATTATTCACATATACTCATCCACATGAAACCCTGACACGGTTAGCTCCCCGTTTCAGAAAAATGTGCAAACACTATGGAGGCGGCCATAGTTTCCCACGGTAATGAGACCGAATCATACCCAAAGCGTCTCATTCCTGAACCCGAATGCTATGACCTGGGAACTATACTCACCCTGCATTCACTAGCTAGGGGATTCACCCACATCGCGCAACCTCCCCTGATAGAACTAGAATGGGTATGCTTTACTATAAATATTATTCACACAAATATTTATAAATCATATATATACTACGCATCACCATATATATATAGAAATTCAGGCTACTGGTGTATTACGTCCATACATAAGCCTAAAACATATAAGCCTATGGTCCGACTTTATTAAAATTAATTATACACTAATTAATTTATCACTATTTTGGTGTCACCCTACCAATTATGCCCGGACTCTCTCTCGGTCCGAAATTCAATATTCCCATTCAATGTTCAATTTTATCCAATGAAGTTTACCCCACTTAATTAACAAGGTTTCAATCACTCAATTATAAACCTTAATCTCTCCAATTTAATTAATCCTCTAATTAATCCAAGGATAATTAGTCACACATATCAATCTAGGCAATCTCCAACGGAGTAACAACTAAAAAATATTTCTTAAAATTTTCCCCACGAATCTGCCCATATTTTTAAAATGCCGTTTTGGGGCATTTTTGGAGAAAATATATCAGCGAACAAAAGTTAGAAGACACAATTTTCTACGGGGTAGCGTGGACAGAATCGCCATTAGAACGGTAAATACCTCAATTCTGTACAGATTTCTTCATCAAAATTTTCCAAGATTCATCCTAAATATATCCTTTTATCATATTCAATCTAACCCTAACATACGTCAATTAGAGCATCAAATCAACCCGATCGTGTCATCTCTTACAGATTTATAACTCATAACAATGAAAATCCCCAATTTCTAATGAAACATAAACCCTAACATATTAATTGATTTCACATCCTTTAATATGAATAGGTAAATGCAAATTAACAATTGCAAATAAAACCACTTGCCTCAATTTGTATATCAAAGCCTTTGGATGAGAATGTTGGATTGAATGAAAGGATCTCCTCTTGTTCTTGAAGCTATCTCCCAAAATCCCCAACTTATCTTCTAATGGCTGTCTTCTTATTCTCATCCTAATTTTAGTCTTCTAAAATGACTTTAAGTTGCCTCACCCTTAAACACTTAGGGTTAAAAACTCAATTCCCATTTTTGGGTCTATGGGCCTCCTAAAAAGGGTCCAAACTCTTTATTTGAAGCTCAGTTATATCTAATTAAGTCACGAGACCCAATATATACATATGGCCACTTATTTCCAACTATTTTGACCCATCCGGATTCAGCCATTCACTCCAAATTGCCATACGAATTAATTTATAACATCTTCCAACTTTAAGACCTCAAAAAGGCGACATAAAATGTCGGAAATATTTAATCCTCAATTCTCCTAATTAATAAATTCCTCAAATTTAAAAATTCACAAATTAAGGATTTAATTCCTCCAAATAAAATAAATTATGTTTCTCCACATATTTTATTTAATTAAAAGTCCTTAAATTTACGGGGTGTTACAATATATATAAGGTATAAAATAAAAAATAAAATATTTCGTTTCATGTCACTTTTATTTGGTTCGTGTTCGTACTACATTATAATAAATAAAATTTTGTGTCGTGTCATTTTTATTTTGGTAGTGTAGTTATTGATCATATACGTGTTTGGGTGAAAAAAGCTTTCATGTCATGTTTTTTTATTTGGATGATATTCTTATTAGTTAAAATAAAATAAATTTCGTGCAGTGTCACTTTCATTTGGATTGATTTCATGTTTGATTGTAAATATAATTTCATTTCGTATTACGTTTTAATTTCGTGTCTATTGTACCGTGTTCATATTTATATTATTAACGCATATTAATGCAATTGTTAATATATATATATATATATATATATATATATATATATATATATATATATATATATATATATATATATATATATATATATATATATATATATATAACGTAACAACTTTTGTGAGGGGAGGAAGTATGGTTGAATATGATAAATAATAATTATTATTATTTGAGTAATGATACACACACACCAAATTTACCCCAAAATTACCGAAATTGTGCTTTAAGGGGTTGTGCCCTGGCGGGACCCACGCCATAGTACAATACTCTTAAAGCACATTCGGTAATTTTTCGGTACCCAATTTCGGTGCATACATCATTTTTCTTATTATTTTAATTAAGTATAGCTTTGATTAAAATAGGAGATTTATAGAAAGTTTAGGCAAAGAAGGATGAAGGCTTGAAGTTAAGGAAGGAGATAATGAGTCTGGTACGTAAAAAGATATTGTGATGATTTAAAAGGGCTAGGCTATCCCCACACCAACCAAGTCTTCCACCACACCATTTTGGTGCCAAAAGACAATTATACCCTTACACATTTACAAAATCTAAATGTTTCAACTAAAATAAATGCATTTCAAAAATAATTAAAATTTTGTATTTTCAATAAAAAATAATTTTTTTATAAAAAAATTGTTTTTAATAAGAAAATGTTTTAATTTTTTTTTAAACTTTTCATAAATGATTTAAAAAAACATTTAAATTGTTTAAAAAAAATTTGTTATATGTTTTTTAAATTAAAAAATTGTTTATAAAACATAAAAAATGTTTTATATAAAATAAAAAATGTTTTTACAAAATAGTACCTTTATGTAAATAGTGCTATTATGTAAGTGTAAAATAAAATAAAATGAAAATTATAAAGCTTTATTTAAAAATTCAAAAAAAAAAAAAAAATCTACAAAATTGAAAAACGCAAAAAAAAAAACTCTGAAAAATACTAATAGATATTAAAAAAAAAATAATGTCTGTCAGGAAAAAAAAATGTTTCTCGCCCAAAACATGATTTCCAACAACAAAAAATCAGTAACAAAATGCATTTCAAAAAGAAAGAAAAATTGTTTTCAACCAAAAAATAAATTCCAACAAATCAAAAAACTATTTTCCACTCAAAAAATGGCATCCAAGAGAAAAATAATAATTTCCAATGAAAACAAATTATTTAAAAAAAAATAATTTCCTAACTAAAAATTATTTAAAAAAATTATTTCAAAACAAAAATTTAATTTTTTTTAATATCTACTAGTATTTTTCAGAGTTTTTTTTGGTAAAAAACAACTTTAATATCTATTAGTATTTTTGGGTGAAAAATAGTATTTTTTTGGGGTGAAAAACAGTTTTGATTTTTGGGTGAAAAACAGTTTTTTACTGTTGGAAATCATTTTTTTTTGGTAAGAAGCACTTGTTTTTTCCGGCTAGACATTATTTTTTAAAGGCACTACTTACTTTTCAAATGTACATAAAGGTACTATTTTGTAAAAGCAATTTTTATTTTATATAAAATAATTTTTATGTTAGAATTCGTTTTTTGGTTGAAAACAGTTATTTTCTTAATTATGTTTTAATATCTATTAGTATTTTTCAAAGTTTTTTTTTTTGTATTTTTCAATTTTATAGAATTACTTTTTTTGTAATTTATAAAATTTTTAAATAAAGCTTTATAATTTCCGTTTTTTATTTTACACTTACATAAAGGCACTATTTAGTTTCCATATGTACATAATAAAGGTACTATTTTGTAAAAACAGTTTTTATTTTTTTTAAAACAATTTTTTATGTGTTATAAACAATTTTTTAATTAAGAAAACATATAAAAAATTTGTTAAAATAATTTAAATGTTTTTTTAAATCATTTATGAAAAGTTTTAAAAAAAATATTTTTAAAACGGATTCTTATTAAAAACAATTTTAAGAAAAATATTTTTATTGAAAATACAAAATTTTAATTGTTTTTCAAAGGCATTTATTTTAGTTGAAAGCAAAAAAATAAAGGTTTAAATTTTGTAAATGTATAAGGGTATAATTGTACTTTGACACCAAAATGGTGTGGGGGAAGACTTTCTTGGGAGTGGGGATAGCCACTCCCATTTAAAATGTTTGACAGGATTATCGATAGCTTTGCATCAATATTAATAAATATAAATAGATATATATTAATTATTATAATATACATAAATTTATGAAAAGTTAGAAAAAACGTGTCTTCATGTGTTCCATACTAATAATATCTGAAAAAATTAAACGAAAATCGAGGAAACAGAAAAAAGACATTAATTGAGATGATACTGCTAAAAGTTTCACATGACAATACTGACCTATCTTTTAACATTACATTAATGAAAAAATATGATATTTTACTTAAATATATTTGAAGAGTAGGCTCTCTGCAACATACCAATGGACATATTTATTTTTTAGAATAGTAATAAATAATCTTTTAACCAAACTCGGTAGATACGACCTATATAGTTAGGATATTATCTGTGAAAAAAATTATCAAAGAATTCAATTCAGAAGTGGGTGAGATGATGACAAAAATTTAAATGGTCGAAAATGCTCACATATACTTATTTTTCATTTCACCCATTTTTGGGTAAATTTTTTTATGATTATTTTTGTAGATGATCTCCTCATTATAAAGATTGTATATACAAATTTTGGTCGAAAAATATATTTATTTTGCTTTTTGAAAAAATAAATATAATTCTCATGAGTATATTAATAGAAAGTATGTTGAAGACTGTATATTTGAAATATCATGTCTTTCACATGTAATATAGATGTCTACATAATCTTAAGTGAAAGATATGTCTCCCACCTACTGCATTATTGAGATTCCATGACCTTTCATGAACAAGGTCAAGTGGGTATCCACATGTACTGAATTATTGATTGAACGATAATGTTTTAATTTGTGTTTTCGTAACGTTAGAAGAAAATAATTCTCTCATGCAGGGCTTTAAATTTAGTTTCTTTATTAAGAAAAACAACCCGATCTATTTTTTAAGGGGATAATAATATTTTTTGTTTTTTCAATTAATCTTTTCATTGGTCCCATTTATACATATACTAAATATTTATTACATATTTTCTAAATGGAATTATTAGATCAAATATATTTTTCATTTCACTGTTAGAAAAGAAATGTAGGACATATTCGACAACATACTTACTGACCGAAACTAATAAGGAAAAATGTTTTTTTTTTTAATTCTTTAAGTTAATTTTATTAAATTAAAATCTATTCCATTTTTCATAATATTATTTTTCAAATAGCCAATTTGTTTCTATTTAAACTTTATTCATTGTTAAAGTTTTTTTGTATTTTTTCCATCTATTTGGTATTCTCTTAAATATTTGTATAACTTGTCAAAGTGAAAAAATAACTCATAATTTTAGTATAGTATAAGATAGTATTATTTTAACATGATATTATGCTTTTCTTTTTGTTAAAACGACACAATTTTTTTCTTTAAAGACGATGTGATTCCAAATTGTTAGTCTGATTTGTTTAAAAAATTATTCCGTTAAAATGACATTGTAATTCAATGTGTACTTGTTCAACATCCATCTCCTAGCATTTAAAATTAGAATAATTCAACTCGCCTATATCTATGTGGCTTTTAAATCTCAAAATAGTTAAAAGAAGTTAAATATATATATATATATATATATATATATATGTGTGTGTGTGTGTGTATGTGTGTGTGTGTGTGTGTGTGTGTGTGTTGACGAGTAACTTGTTTTTTAAACGATGATTATTATGCTAAAATTTATGTTTAAAATTACTTCAGATATCATTTTTTAGTAATCACATTAATGTCTATTTCTAGTGAAAAGACCCCATTAGTTTTAGTAATTGTAATAGCTTAATTTACGGAGGAATATTTTGAATATGGCAATAAAACATGATAAGAAATTTATTTTCCTAATAAAAAACTCAACAGACTAAAGTAAAGTGCGACACGACATGACAAGTAATATAAGTTTTTTTTATCGAACACGAGCACAATCTAAATAGAAAAGGCAAGCCAAGCTATAAAATTTTATTTTTCTTACTAAACACGAACACGATACATATAAAACACGACAAGACATAAAATCTTTGTTTTCTTTCCTTACATGAACATGTCCAAAATAAAAAGGACACAAACACGAAATCTTTGATATACAAATTTTGGTCGAAAAATACATTTATTTTGCTTTTGGAAAAAATAAATAAATATTCTCGTGAGTATATTAATAGAAAGTATGTTGAAGACTGTATATTTGAAATATCATGTCTTTTGTTGGGTATGTATGTTAGTATATATATTTATTTTGAATAAAGTAAATAAGTTAGTGGGAGTGGCCAAGTGGTAAGTTAGTGGGGGTGTGTGCATGAGGTCTTGGGTTCAAGTCCTAGGGAGCACACTAATTATTTAGGGTCAAAGATTGGGCCTTGAGGCTCTTGGGGATTTCTAATATGCATTAAATCTTTTCAAAATCGTTTTAATTTTTTAAACCGTTTTAAGTCTTTGACTATTTCTTCCACTATAGCTGTTAGTGGAGATATTAGTGGGTTAGTTGGCTAAAACCTCTACCCACATTTTTTACCATTTCCCTTATTTAAGAAAAGGCTACAGAGTCAAAAAAGTATAAAAATCTCTCTCTCACGTTATCTGCAAAAATACCTTTGCTATTTTCTGCAAATCACTTTCTCTGCAAAAATAATTTTGCTACTTTCTAATTTTCGTTAATTTTCTGGGAGTGCTGGAGTATCCTGAGAGTTCAAAGATTTAACACAAAGCTGGTGTGTAAATCTGATCGTTGAATCCTGGGAGGTGTATGTTCACGAGGCTGACAGCTACAAATATCAGCGAGCAATTTCACCTTTAGGACTTTGTGTCGAACACAAACCTCGATCGATAAGTCCTTCTAATTTTATCTATTTCAAATTTGGGTTATTTCGTTTATTCTGCAATTATTAATACAAACAATCTAAAGGTGAAATTCGTTGTTATTCTACAAACTGCTATGGAAAATCCTAATGCAAAATACTCTGAAAAACCTGAATTGTTTGATGGAAAGAATTTTAAGAGATGGCAAATGAAACTGCAATTTTACCTAACAACTCTTAAAGTCGTTGACGTTATTGCATCTGATAGACCTTCTATACCTGAAGAACTAGTTGTTTGGAAAAAAAGAGATTATTTGTGTAGGAATTATATTCTGAATTGTCTCTGCCTTGAACTGTATGATGTTTACTGGTCATGTCCTACAGCTATAGAATTATGGAACTTACTGGACAAAAAATATGCAACTGAAGATGCTGGGTCTAAAAAATTTGTGGTTGGAAAATTTTTGGATTTTAAAATGGAAGATAATAAATTTGTTGTGTCGCAACTGGAAGAACTACAAATTATTATTTATGAAATTCTGGCCGAGGGTTATAGTATATGTGAGGGATTTCAGGTTTCAGCTATAATTGAAAAACTGCCACCGTCTTGGAAAGATTACAAAAACGGTCTGAAACATAAGAAAAAGGAAATGTCACTAGAAGATTTGATAGTTCGTTTGAGAATTGAGGAAGATAATAGGAATGCAGAACTTAGGGAGAAAAATTCTGAATTCAGTTCTAAGGCTAATTTGGTAGAGAGAAAATCAAATGGAAACCAAAAACAGAACCAGTCCAAGCCTAACCATTCAAACCAGAAACATGGGCACCATAAACCAAACCAGAATTCGAGGTCCAACCATAAATTAAAACCTAACGATAAGAATAAAAATTCTAAACCTCAGTTTAAATCTAAACCTGCAGGTCAATGCTATGCATGCGGAAAACCAGGTCATTACGCTAAAGATTGCAAGTTTAGGAAGAGTCAAGATGTGAAGCCTCAAGCAAATGTAACCGAGGAGGGTAACTTTTATGCTGTTGTGATAGAGGCAAACATTGTGAGTAACATGACAGACTGGTGGCTTGATTCTGGCGCCACCAAACATATTTGCGGCATGAGAGGTGCCTTCACTACCTTCACTGCTGTTAGTGGGGATGAACGTCTGTACATGGGAAACTCCTCTTCGTCTAAGGTTGAGGGCAAGGGAACCGTAGTTTTAAAGTTTACTTCGGGAAATGTTCTCACATTGAAAGATGTTTTGTATGTCCCTGAGGTTAGGAAGAATCTGGTGTCCGGTTTTGTCTTAGTTAAGAAAGGTTTTAAAATTGTTCTAGAGAGTGATAAGGTAGTTGTGACTAAGGGAGGTGCTTTTGTGGGGAAAGGTTATGTTCATGAGGGTCTTTTCAAACTAAATGTAACCGTGGATGATAATAATAAAATATCTACTTCTTCTGCTTATTTGATTGACTCTTGTGATATGTGGCATTTTAGACTTGGTCATGTAAATAAAGCATCCATTAAAAAATTAATGTTTTTGGAAAACATACCAAAATCTGATATTTCTACCAACTCTAAATGTGAAATATGTGTTGAATCAAAATATGCTAAAAAACCTTTTCCAAGTGTCGAAAGAAGTTCAACTGTTTTAAGTTTAATACATTCTGATCTTTGTGATTTAAAAGGCTATGTGACACGTGGTGGAAATAAATACTTTGTTACTTTTATTGATGATTACTCTCGTTATTGTTATATTTATCTCCTTACGAGTAAAGATGAGTGTTTCTCAAAATTTATTTCTTATAAATTAGAAGTTGAAAAACAACTGGAGAAATCCATTAAAACATTAAGATCCGATAGGGGGGGAGAATACACCGGTGATCTTGATAAATATTGTAAAGAAAATGGAATAATTCATCAAGTTACTCCTCCTTATTCACCCCAATCTAATGGTGTAGCTAAAAGAAAAAATAGAACTCTTAAGGATATGGTAAATTCTATGTTAAGCACTTCGGGATTACCTTATAATATGTGGGGTGAGGCACTTCTTACTGCTTGTTATATTCTTAATAAAATACCTTTTAAGGATAATGATAAAACTCCTTATGAAATGTGGAAAAATAGAAAACCTTCTTATAAACACCTTAAAGTGTGGGGGTGTCTTGCTAAGGTTTCAATACCATTACCTAAGAGAACTAAACTTGGCCCAAAGACTGTTGATTGTGTTTTTATAGGGTATGCTAAAAACAATAATGCTTATAGGTTTCTTGTAATTGATTCTAAAAATCAATATATGGATAAAAACACTATTTTTGAGTCAAGAGATGCTGAATTTTATGAGAACAAATTTCCTTTTAAAGTGAGAAGTGAGGGAACTAGTAGTTCTGTTCCAATGGGTCCTAGTGTTAGAAATGAATCTCCAAATTCAGAAGATATTGAAATTATTAGAAGTAAAAGACCTAGGATAGCTACTTCTTTTGGTCCTGAATTTTTAACGTACTTAATGGAAAATGACCCCGTCACTTTTAGTGAGGCAATGTCCTCACCCGATTCTATTTTTTGGAAAGAAGCTATTAATAGTGAATATGATTCTATTATTTCTAACAACACGTGGGAGTTAGTTGACTTGCCTAAAGGATGTAAAACTGTTGGATGCAAATGGATTTTTAAAAAGAAATTAAAAGCTGATGGTTCTACTGATAAATTTAAGGCAAGATTGGTAGCTAAAGGCTATAGGCAAAAGGAAGGAATTGATTTCTTTGACACTTACTCTCCTGTTACTAGAATTACATCTATTAGGCTATTAATTGCTATTGCTTCATTACATAATCTGATAATTCATCAAATGGATGTTAAAACGGCTTTTTTGAATGGAGATCTTGAAGAAGAAATTTATATGGATCAACCCGAGGGGTTTGTAGTCCAAGGCCTAGATAAAAAAGTGTGTAGACTTAAAAAATCTTTATATGGACTAAAACAAGCTCCTAAACAATGGCATGAAAAATTTGATCAAGTAATGATCTCTAATGGTTTTAACATTAATGAAGTGGATAAATGTATTTATAGCAAATTCAAGGATAATTCTGGTGTGATTATTTGCTTATATGTGGATGATATGCTTATTTTTGGAACTGATATGGATGTAGTTAATAAAACTAAACGTTTCCTTAATAAGCAATTTGATATGAAAGATTTGGGTGTTGCTGATGTTATACTTGGAATTAAAATCATTAAAAATTCCGAAGGAATTGTTTTAACCCAATCTCATTTTGTAGAGAAAGTTCTTAAAAAATTTGAACAATTTAATTGTATTCCTGCTAAAACACCTTATGACCCTAGTTGTCACTTAAGGAAACATTCGGGTCCTGGTGTATCATCATTAGAATATTCTAGAGTTATTGGTAGTCTAATGTATCTTATGAACTGCACTAGACATGATATTGCATATGCTGTGGGTAGACTTAGCAGATACACTTGTAATCCTAATAATGAACATTGGGATGCTTTGATTAGAGTTTTGAGATATCTTAAATACACAATAAATTATGGTATTCATTATATTAGATATCCTGCTGTAATTGAAGGCTTTTGTGATGCTAATTGGATTTCTGATAATGATGAATGTAAGTCTACGAGTGGATATGTTTTTGCCTTGGCAGGAGGCGCTATATCTTGGAAATCTACCAAGCAAACATGCATAGCTAGAACCACTATGGAGTCAGAGTTCATAGCGTTGGATAAAGCAAGCGAAGAGGCTGAATGGTTAAGGAACTTCATATTAGATATTCATTTGTGGCCTAAACCAGTTCCAGCCTTGTCCATTCACTGTGATAGTCAAGCAGCAATCGCAAGAGCACATAATAACTCCTACAATGGAAAGTCTAGACATATCAGGAGGAGACACAACACAGTGAGACAATTATTGAAAGATGGAGTTATAGCAATCGACTATGTCAAGTCAAAGGAAAACCTGGCGGTTCCATTGACTAAAGGGCTAGCTAGAGAGATAGTTTATCAAACATCGAGGGGGATGGGCCTGAAGCCTATTAATATCTAAATCACCTATAATGGAAACCCAACCCATATGACTGGAGATCCCAAGATCTGGGTTCAATGGGATAACAAAGTTATACGAGTGATTTGTGGGGGTACAAATTTAAGTTTTACTTAAAACCCATTCCTATGATGTAGTACCTCTGTATCGATGGAGGATGAGATTCAATCTCTTAATGCTTTCTATAGCTGTTATTCAGTAGGGTGTGAGATACAGTACACTCTTGATAGAAGAACCTATATGAGTGTGGTAGTGGGGCCGCTTCCTATGAGAATTAAGGCTGATTCTCTAGAGCACTCAAGAAACCTGGGCATGCTCAAGGCCGAAACGAGCACAACTGTGGGAACTCGATGATGATTTTTTGGAGTCACGTGTGTGTTCTATTGACTTAAGTTTACAACAGCGGTGAAATAGTTCAAGACATTAGTTCACTATCAACCGGTAAACTCAATAGATCATCACAAAGCAAAGGTTCAAGTCAAATGACACCTTTGCCTTATACGTCACTCCTTATGATACTCCAGAGCGTCGTTTTATTTAATTTATTTACTTCATTCATGTGGGGGATTGTTGGGTATGTATGTTAGTATATATATTTATTTTGAATAAAGTAAATAAGTTAGTGGGAGTGGCCAAGTGGTAAGTTAGTGGGGGTGTGTGCATGAGGTCTTGGGTTCAAGTCCTAGGGAGCACACTAATTATTTAGGGTCAAAGATTGGGCCTTGGGCCTTGGGGCTCTTGGGGATTTCTAATATGCATTAAATCTTTTCAAAATCGTTTTAATTTTTTAAACCGTTTTAAGTCTTTGACTATTTCTTCCACTATAGCTGTTAGTGGAGATATTAGTGGGTTAGTTGGCTAAAACCTCTACCCACGTTTTTTACCATTTCCCTTATTTAAGAAAAGGCTACAGAGTCAAAAAAGTATAAAAATCTCTCTCTCACGTTATCTGCAAAAATACCTTTGCTATTTTCTGCAAATCACTTTCTCTGCAAAAATAATTTTGCTACTTTCTAATTTTCGTTAATTTTCTGGGAGTGCTGGAGTATCCTGAGAGTTCAAAGATTTAGCACAAAGCTGGTGTGTAAATCTGATCGTTGAATCCTGGGAGGTGTATGTTCACGAGGCTGACAGCTACAAATATCAGCGAGCAATTTCACCTTTAGGACTTTGTGTCGAACACAAACCTCGATCGATAAGTCCTTCTAATTTTATCTATTTCAAATTTGGGTTATTTCGTTTATTCTGCAATTATTAATACAAACATCTTTCACATGTGATATAGATGTCTACATAATCTTAAGTGAAGGATATGTCTCCCACCTACTGAATTATTGAGATTCCATGACCTTTCATGAACAAGGTCAAGTGGGTATCCACATGTACTGAATTATTGATTGAACGCTAATGTTTTAATTTGTGTTGTTGTAACGTTAGAAGAAAATAATTCTCTCATGCAGGTCTTTAATTTTAGTTTATTTATTAAGAAAAACAACCCGGTCTATTTTTTAAGGGGATAATAATATTTTTTGTTTTTTCAATTAATCTTTTCATTTGTCCCATTTATACATATACTAAATATTTATTACATATTTTCTAAATGGAATTATTAGATCAAATATATTTTTCATTTCACTGTTAGAAAAGAAATGTAGGACATATTCGGCAACATACTTACTGACCGGAACTAATAAGGAAAAATGTTTTTTTTTAATTCTTTAAGTTAATTTTATTAAATTAAAATCTATTCCATTTTTCATAATATTATTTTTCAAATAACCAATTTGTTTCTATTTAAACTTTATTCATTGTTAAAGTTTTTTTGTATTTTTTCGATCTATTTGGTATTCTCTTAAATAATTGTATAACTTGTCAAAGTGAAAAAATAACTCATAATTTTAGTATAGTATAAGATAGTATTATTTTAACATGATATTATGCTTTTTTTTTTTGTTAAAATGACAATTTTTTTCTTTAAAGACGATGTGATTCCAAATTGTTAGTCTGATTTGTTTAAAAAATTATTCCGTTAAAATGACATTGTAATTCAATGTGTACTTGTTCAACATCCATCTCCTAGCATTTAAAATTAGAATAGTTCAACTCGCCTATATCTATGTGGCTTTTAAATCTCAAAACAGTTAAAAGAAGTTAAATATATATATATATATATATATATATATATATATATATATGTGTGTGTGTGTGTGTGTGTGTGTGTGTGTGTGTGTGTGTGTGTTGACGATTAACTTGTTTTTTAAATGATGACTATTATGCTAAAATTTATGTTTAAAATTACTTCAGATATCATTTTTTAGTAATCACATTAATGTCTATTTCTAGTGAAAAGACCCCATTAGTTTTAGTAATTGTAATAGCTTAATTTAGGGAGGAATATTTTGAATATGGCAATAAAACATGATAAGAAATTTATTTTCCTAATAAAAAAATCAACAGACTAAAGTAAAGTGCGACACGACATGACAAGTAATATAAGTTTTTTTTATCGAACACGAGCACAATCTAAATGAAAAAGGCAAGCCATGCTATAAAATTTTATTTTTCTTACTAAACACGAACACGATACATATAAAACACGACAAGACATAAAATCTTTGTTTTCTTACCTTACATGAACATGTCCAAAATAAAAAGGACACGACACGACACGAAATCTTCTTTTTATTACCAAACACAAACACGACCAAATTAAACATGACACCAAATCAATTTTTTAATTACATAGAACAAATACGCCCAATTGAAAGCGACATAACGTCTCATGTCATGTTGCATTTTAATTATGTCATGTTTTGGTAAAAATAATAATAAATTGTTTAGTGTCACGTCTTAACGAGTTAATGACGTATTTAGATTGTTCATGTTATATATTAATAAAAATAATTATTATTTTTGGAAAAATAATAACAATATAGGGTTTGGCCTCATTAATTATTCGTTATTGAAAGATTATGTTACTTGACCATTAAGTAGCTTATTTTCATGGCTAAATTGTCTGATATACCCATCATTTATTACTCGACATTCATTATTTTTCCTTAAAAAAGTTTTTTATTTAAAAGATATTTTATAAAAATAATTATTATTTTGTATAAAAATATAAATTATTTTGACTCTTTAAAAAACTATTTTTTATATTAAAAAATAAATTCTTAAAAACTCTTTTCAAAAACTAAAAAATATTTTGATTTATAGACACTCTTTTTATATTAAAAAAAGTGTGTTAATTTTTTAATATAAAAATTGTGTCTTTTTTAAATGCATGTTTTACTTCTACTCTACTTAAACACTTTTTTTAACTTCATTTTTTTATAAAAAAATGTACTTTATTTACAAAATACACAGCACATCAACTAAGGATGTAATACCCTGTAATTTTGTAGAATAAATAATAAAGTAATATTTTTGGAATAAATTAAAATTTGTGGAAATCGTACTTAATCAGAAAATTAAAAATTAAAAATTTTGAATATATAATTTGATGTTATGTCATAATTATGTGTTGTGGATTATGTGCGTTAATGTTTATAATAATTGAATGTGTTGTGGAAAATAGATAATTGAGGTGTGACACAATTAAAAATGTATAATGTTGGAATAAAATAATACGGGGAGTATATGGGCTTGTTTAAGCATTTTAAACCTTTAGAATTGGTCCCGGCCTTGGGTATATAAGTTGGAAAACTTTTGGGCTAGTTTGGATATGGATTCGGGCCCATTTGGGGGTCCAAAATTTGGATTTTTAATCCAACTCGGGATTTAGTGTTAATAAGTGTTTGAGGGAAGATAAACCACTCCCCATTATTGATTAAAAAGACCTAAACGTAACTGCTACAAAGAGAGAAAAGAAGAATAACCTAAAAGGGAGAAAAAACAAGAAATAAAAAGGGAATGGAGGGGTTTCCTTCTACAAATTATTAAGGCAAGAATCCTCTTGCTCAATTTTACTTCCAATGTATTTCTTGATGCATTATAATGACCTCCTAGGATTTCTGGGTTTTAGGTTAAATCTTGATGATTAGATGTTGTAGAATTATTTCATGCATGTAGAGGACTCATTTTAATATAGAATTGTGACCCATAAATCTAGGTATCGAGTTCTTCAAATTGATGATAGAAACCTTAGGGTTCTTGAGAAGAAATTTGGGGAAATCTTTATGGTTAAATGTAGGGAACATTAATATTGGTTTATGACCTATACATCTGATGTAAATATCGTACTTGGGACCCCATACATTGAATTAAACATTGTTTAGATTGTGGATGAAATCTGGATTTAAATACTTTATTCATGTTCATAAATTCTGGGAAATTGGGTATGGAATTCGGATTAATATATGGAATTACTAATCCTGTGTTGGGTAATTAAGTGTTAGATACTTAATTACATGCATATAAAGTGGAACAAACTATTAGAAGTAAACTTGGGGATGAAAGGAGAAATCCCGTATTATAAATAATAAATATATATGGGCTGCTGGGACAAAACGAATCGATTCGGCCGTGGATGACCTAGAAATCGAATCGATTCGGTCCTGCTCCTAGGGTGATTTTGGGCCAGAATTAAATGTTAAAAAATTTTACAACCCCGTATGAGTTGGTAAGACGATGTTTGGAGTAACAAAGAATATATTAAAAATATAAACGTGATCCACACATTTATGGAAATATTATATTTAACTAGATGGTCAATTATTAATTAACGAAGACTTTTGGATATCATGTGGGACATTTATGTACTTATAGAGTAGTTACATATACATATTATATGAGATAAATAAATTGCTCTAATATATATTTGTGTTGACATACCAATGATCGTGGACAGTCCTATCGACTTTGGGGTTCGTGCGTTCGGACTGAATAGCACACGTCGACACATGTGGGCTAGATGATGTGTAGGTCTTTTAGGTACTACATAAAAGCGGTATCTACATGAGGTAAGTGTTGACGTTAGTGTAACAGCCCTCGCTTTTGGGAGCCCATTTTATGATTATTTGCTGTATTGAGTAGTGCATATATAAAATGCCGGATGTGGGTAAGTATTAATTTGATGAAATAAGTTAATATTTACAAATGAGTTGTATAATTACCATGTGTGTAAGTAGTTGTTACCATGTGGTGTTCTATTTTGTCATGAAAATTAAAATGGCAATTTGAATTAAAGTGAAACCGGAACTTAAAATGGCTTATAAAATTTCCAAATGATAATTTGGAGGGTGTAGTTAGTTCTGGGAGGTATGAGACAGTCGAAATGTGTGCCATATTGTATTTTGAGATTTTGGGCACTTTTGACTGGTTTTGGCATATTGCGTATTAGAAATTAATTATTGCGGTATTGACATTTAAAACTAGAGACCTTTTTATCTAAAGCCACGTTTTATTCTTTACCAAATCTTTCATTTCCTCTTATTTTCCCTAAGTGTTCTAGCCCTAAGAGAGAGAGAGAGTGGAAGAACTTGTGGAGAAAAGGGAGAGATTGAAGAATTGGTAGTTTGATCTTGCTTTCCTCTTCAACCAAGACTGAATTTAAATCCCCCAAGGCAAGTTTTCTACTTGCTATTATATGGTTTAAGATGGATAACTAGTATGGTTAGTTATGTATAGTTTTGATGTAATATAATTGTGGTTTTTGGTTGGATTTATGGGTATCCACATCTTTGGTAGAGATTGATTGTTGATAGAAGTAGAAAAATGTTGATGGGTGCATTTATGAGCTTTTAGTATCATTAAAGGAGGTTTATTTGGGTTTGGTTGATAGTTGGTTTTGGGTTGGTATGAAAGAAATAGGAAGATTGGTCTAGGTTTGCAATGACCGGTCGACCGCGTGTCTCAGACCGGTCGACCGGGCCTTCGGAGTAGGGCACACTGCTTTCTTTCAAGGCATGAAATTGATGGCGCGGTCGATCGTGGGTCCCCTACCGGTCGACCGGCTCGTCCGATATGAACTTTCTGCTTTCTTTCAAAAGCTAAAACTTGAGACGCGGTCGACCGCGGTCTTGGGACCGGTCGATCGGTCCCCTGTTTCTCTTCCAATTTTCTACTTTTATTTTTAAATTCTTTTCTTCTCCTACGAACTTAGGACTCTTCTTGAATGAAGTAAACCTTGGCTTTTAGAGTCCTAGTTGAGTTGGTTGACACCCTAGTGTTGAATGGGTTTCGCTTGGGGTTAAGTCCGGGGGAAGGGTTGTCCTAAGTGATGTTAAGGCATCACTTTTCCTTGTGCATCCTAATAAATATGGATGGGAGTTGTAGGCCCATACTTGGAGATTTTAGGGGGCTAATTGAAGTGTATAAAGCCTTATGTTCTAGAGGTGAATAAAATCCCTTGGAGACTTATTCGAGGCCTAACCTATGATGAAAATAAATGAAATGTCTTATGACCATGGTTTCAAACAAATGAAACACGTTAATGCTAATGAAAATGAAAAGTATGGTTTTTGTAGTAAATGTTAATTTACTTAAACACACCTCTCTAAATGCCATCATAAGGGAAGATCGCGCATGAGGTGATGTTCCTTGACTAGTGAATGCAGGGAGACTATAGTCCTCGGCCATATGCGGGTTTATTATATGTATTTTTCTGCGCTAGTGAGGTAATTTCGGGTGTGGTTATGACTCACTCGCAGGCATATGGCCACTTCCCGACGTGCGTTAGGTACCCAGGCTGCCTTGTTTGATGGGCCCCTAGAAGATGATAGTCATTTAGGGGCGCGCCCAGTGGGGAAACTCGGAGGGGCGGTCTTAGAATCGTTATATGTATAAGAATATAACTTTTCTAAACTCAAGTGGGACTTGAGGGTTGCATATTTCCACTGAATTGTATAATGATGATTATTTTCCTGCTAAGGAATAAGAATTGGAAAGAAATAAGAATATGATGATATTGTATTCCTATTAAGGAACTGAAACTGGATTAAAGTGGAAAATTGGTGAATCGAGGCTTTTAATTTATGAACGCATCATTTCATTCTCTTGCATAGTTTTATCTTAGGCATGTCATTTTAACTCTCTCATTTATATTTCTTTGTTAGGTTGTTAGATTCTGATGTTCATCCTCATGATTAACTGTTCATATCTAGCATGCTTTTTGTTCATCTGGGAACTATATAAAAACCGGGTCCTGACCCGTTCATTTTCTTCTATGTTGTGCATGTTATTATATCCGCCCAGGTGCTCCTTCGCAAGGACGCCCGTGTTGATATTCCTACTCTTTTGCTTTTAAGGAGCTGTATGAATTTGCGGATATTGCAGGAGGTTTTTCTAGACGCCATCATTTTTTATATCTAGTTATGATCGGGTCTGTGAATCGGGCGAGTGGCCCAACTTTGTAATTGTTTAATGAATGTGCTAAGTACAGATAACTGTTGCAAATCCTTTTGTGTAGTTGTGGACCGACAGCATATTCGGTCCTCCCCTTGTAAACTTCCGTTTTAGTTGTATGTTATATATGTTTCTTTGAATTCCACTAATTTCTAGAATGGGTTGTTTAAATCGTTTTCTTAAACTTAACTTTTTAAATCAATTAAATTGTTTTGACAACCCATTTTCTGAAGTAATGGGTAGTTTTCTCGGATACTCTTACTATATTAGTTGGTGCTTAGAATGATTTCCATCCATGATTTCCGTATATATCGGAGTATCGGGCTGGCCACCCCTTACCTCGGAGTGCGGGTTGTCACAGATGGTATCAGAGCACTGGATTCTAGAGTACTAGGATCTATGTGGACTCGTCACAATCTACCGTAGCATTCTTTCATATAGAGCCTAATGATAAGACTGCTTTGTTGCTTATAGTTGCGATCTTCCGTTTAATAGATTGTTGTGAATAGTTTTCTAATAATATTGTCCCTTTTATCTCAGATGCCGCCTAAGAGAGGTCGCCCTGCGAGACATAGAGTTGTAGAAGGGGATGTTGGTCCTCCACCGCCCCAAGGAACTTTTAATGCTGCGGACGTAGCCAACAGTGTGGCCCATGCAGTTAATGCTGCCATGACCGCAGTAGCTCAACAGATGCCACAAGCTCAACAGCGGGCACATGATGCTCAAGCACCTACGGGACCTTCTCCGTGGGAAAGAGTAAGGGAGTCCTTTTTAAAGGTCCATCCCCCCGAGTTTGATGGAGGCTCTGATGTTGTTTGAGCAAATCAATGGAAGAAAGATATGCAACACCATTTATGAATGGTGGATTGTAGTGAGGAGAAGAAGCAAGTCCTTGCTACTTTCAAGTTGGTTGGGGCAGCGTTACATTGGTGGGAGTCGATGACTACGCCAGAACAGAGAGACACTATGTCGATCACTGAATTCTGGGTCTTGTACGATCGGAAGTATTTTCCTCCCGTGATTCAAAGGGAGATGAGAAGGAGACTGCAGGATCTAGTTCAGGGAGAACGGTCTGTTGCCGAATACGAAGAGGAGTTTACCCGGTTAGCTAGTTTTGTGCCGAAAGAGGTGACTCCGGAGGAAAGAAAAGTCTCAAAATTTATGGGAGGTTTAAACTGGAGAATCCGACAACATTTACTGGGTAATCCGGCTTTGCAAACTTTTGGTGAAGTTATGAATGCGTCATTGCTTCATTGCCAGGAGCATCGATTGTTTATACAGAATAGCAAGAAAGCTACAGGAATGGGGAAAGTAGGGAAGCCCGGGGTGAGTGGGAATGGAGGAGCCTTTCCTTCGTCCCAACCTACGGGTAATAAGCAGCGAGACAGGGATCCCCAGCCAGGGGACGGGTCGAAAAGACAACGCTTTGGCAGGTTTAATATTGGTTGTAATGCAAACAGGCAAGGTCAGGGTACAACGCCACAACAAGCGGGTCGGGGTGGTCAGGGAGGTAGAGGCCATCCGGGCCAAGGGTTCGAACAGTTCAGAAATAACAGAGGTCGAGGCCAGGAAAATATGGTGGGGAAGTGTTTTCAATGTGGGGAAGCGGGACATTATAAGAAAGATTATCCTCAAGTGATTAGGGGACAACCTCCTCGAGTTCCTCAGCAGCCTTATGTTCAGTTTCCTCCACATGCACCAAATCCAGTTGTCCCTATGCAGCAGGGTCAACTACAGTATGGGAGAGTTTACCACATTCAGGATGCTATGCTTCCTCCTATTCAACCAGCGCCGCCAGATATAGAGGGTAAGTTCCTTATTCAGGGACATATGGGTCGCGTTTTGTTTGATATGGGTGCGACACATTCCTTTATTTCTAGATGTTTTGCTCAGTCCACAGAGTTGATAAAATTTCCTGAGAGCACTTTCACTAGTGTTGAGTCTTCTATGGGTGATGGTTCACTCATTTTCTTTGTTTGCAAACGCATAGGGATCACTCTTGGAAATTTGTGTTTTGAGGCCGATTTACTCGTCCTAGATATGGTCGGGTATGATGTGATTTTGGGCATGGATTGGCTTATTAAGTATCATGCTATAGTAAATTGTTACGGGAAGAGTATAGTCTTTGCCGTTCCAGGACAAGATATGTTCCTCGTGGTTATGCCTCGTTTAGAGGGAGGTACTGGTACTTATTTATATTGTATTGCGGATGAGATTTCTCGGGATGTAGTTGTTCCCTTAGGTTCTATCCCTGTTGTTCGAGATTTTGAGGACATTTTTCGAGAATACCGGGTTTGCCTCCTAGTTGAGAGATTGAGTTTATGATTGACTTAGCGTCGGGAGCTCGACCGATTGCGCGAAGTCCTTATCATATGGCTCCTGTGGAAATGAGGGAGCTAAGAGATCAAATTCAGCAGTTGTTGGAGCAGGGGTTTATCAGGCGTAGTACGTCACCGTGAGGTGCTCCGGTATTGTTTGTGAAGAAAAGAGATGGTTCTCTCCGGTTGTGTGTTGACTATAGAGAGTTGAATAAGGTCACCATCCGGAATAAATACCCGTTACCTCGTATAGATGACTTGTTCGATCAGCTCAGGGGAGCGACCTACTTCTCTAAGATAGATTTGAGAACGGGGTATCATCAGTTGAGGATACGGGAGCAAGATGTATCTAAGACTGCTTTTCTGACAAGGTACGGGTCTTATGAATTCTTGGTTATGCCTTTTGGGCTAACCAATGCTCCTTCCGTATTCATGGATCTTATGAATAGGGTATTTCGGGACTTCCTGGACCAATTTGTTATCGTGTTTATCGATGACATCATTGTGTATTCTCAAACAGAAGATGATCATGCTACTCATTTGGGGTTGGTCCTGCAAAGGTTAAGGGATCACCAATTGTACGCTAAGTTTGAGAAATGTGGTTTTTGGTTGCGAGAAGTGCAGTTTTTGGGTCATATCGTGACTTCACAGGGTATATCGGTGGACCCAAGTAAAGTTGTTGTGGTGAGGGAGTGGGGTCAGCCCACGACACCTACCGAAATTCGCAGTTTTCTGGGTTTGGCAGGTTATTACCGCCGATTTATTAAGGGATTTTCTAAAATTGCTAGTCCTTTAATAAATTTGACCTGGAAAGGGGTTAGATTTGTTTGGGATGATTCCTGTCAAGCTGCATTCGATGAGCTTAAAGATAGATGCGGTTGCTAGGGCATTTATATCCGTGATGACCGTTACTCCGATGATTGTGGTAAGGGTCGTAGAGGCCCAAGGCAGGAATAAAGAATGCTAAGGCCACATTCACCGATTATTGTCTGAGGGAGCGGAGTCCTACTCGGTAAGTTCTGAGGGTGGATTATGCTTTAATGGAAGAATCATCGTTCCGGAGGATGGGGATTTGCGACGGGCAGTGATGGCAGAATCTCACGGTTCAAAATTTTCGGTGCATCCAGGAAATGATAAAATGTATCAGGATATGCGCCGTCAATATTGGTGGCCGGGTATGAAACGAGATATTTCGGAGTTTGTATCTCAATGCACTACTTGTCAGTTGGTTAAGATTGATCATCAGCTACCGGCAGGTTTGTTGCAACCGTTAGAAATTCCCGTATGGAAATGGGAGAGTATATAAATGGATTTTATCACTGGCTTACCGATGTCACAAAAGGGTCACGATTCTATATGGGTTATCGTGGATCGCTTGACAAAGTCGGCGCACTTCCTTTCGGTCCGTACCGATTATAATACTGCTCGTTACGCTCGATTGTTTATTGATGAGATTATTAGATTGCATGGGGTGCCTTTGAGTATTGTTTCTGACAGAGACAAAATCTTCGTTTCCCACTTTTGGCAAAGCTTCCAAGAGTCCCTGGGAACGGAATTGAGATTGAGCACTTCCTATCATCCTCAGACAGATGGGCAGACCGAAAGGGTTAACCAAATGTTGGAGGATATGCTTCGTATGTGTATGCTTGATTTCAAAGGTGGTTGGGAACAATATCTCCCATTGGTTGAGTTTGCTTACAATAACTCATACCAGTTCACTATTGGATGGCCCCCTATGAAGCCTTGTATGGTAGGCCATAGGTCTCCCACATGTTGGTTGGAGGTGGGGGATAATAAGTTTCTCGGACCTGAAATGATTCGGGATACTTCTTCTAAGATCGAGCTTATTCGTAATCGCATTCGGATAGCTCAAGATCGACAAAAGAGCTATGCCGATACAGGAAGAAGACATGTGGAATTGGAGGTTGGAGACCAAGTGTTGGTTCGGGTGTCGCCTATGAAAGGCGTTAAGCGTTTCGGAAAGAAAGGGAAGCTTGCACCGCGTTTTGTTGGACCTTTTCCTGTGATTACTAAGGTGGGTCCAGTGGCGTATCAACTTGTCCTACCGGAACCTTTGCAACAGATTCACGATGTCTTCCACATCTCCTCCTTGAAAAAGTATAAGAGGTGTGATGGTGCCCTTTGGCACATTCCTTTTGAGCATATAGAGTTACAATCCGATGTTTCTTATGAAGAGCAACCCGTGGCCATTTTGGAGCATGGGGAACGTAGATTGAGATCTCGAGTGGTGCCCTTGGTTAGAGTACAATGGAGTCATCACAGCGCCGAGGAATCTACTTGGGAGCGTGAGGATGATATGCAGGAAAAGTATCCGCATCTTTTTATCCAAGGTACGCTTGAATTTTGGGGGAAAAATTCCCTCATAAGGGGGGGGAGTATGTAACAACCCTCGCTTTTGGGAGCCCATTTTATGATTATTTTCTGCGTTGAGTAGTGCATATATAAAATGCCGGATGTGGGTAAGTATTAATTTGATGAAATAAGTTAATATTTACTAATGAGTTGAATAATTACCATGTGTGTAAGAAGTTGTTACCATGTGGTGTTCTATTTTGTCATGAAAATTAAAATGGCAATTTAAATTAAAGTGAAACCGGAACTTAAAATGGCTTATAAAATTTCCAAATGATAATTTGGAGGGTGTAGTTAGTTCCGGGAGGTATGAGACAGTCGAAATGTGTGCCATATTGTATTTTGAGATTTTGGGCACTTTTGACTGGTTTTGGCATATTGCGTATTAGAAATTAATTATTGAGCTATTGACATTTAAAACTAGAGACCTTTTTATCTTAAGCCACGTTTTATTCGTTACCAAGTCTTTCATTTCCTCTTATTTGCCTTAAGTGTTCTAGCCCTAAGAGAGAGAGAGTGTGGAAGAACTTGTGGAGAAAAGGGAGAGATTGAAGAATTGGTAGTTTGATATTGCTTTCCTCTTCAACCAAGACTGAATTTGAAGCCCCCAAGGCAAGTTTTCTACTTGCTATTATATGGTTTAAGATGGATAACTAGTATGGTTAGTTATGTATAGTTTTAATGTAATATAATTGTGGTTTTTGGTTGGATTTATGGGTATCCACATCTTTGGTAGAGATTGATTGTTGATAGAAGTAGAAAAATGTTGATGGGTGCATTTATGAGCTTTTAGTATCATTAAAGTAGGTTTATTTGGGTTTTGTTGATAGTTGGTTTTGGGTTGGTATGAAATAAATAGGAAGATTGGTCTAGGTCTGCAATGACCGGTCGACCGCGTCTCTCAAACCGGTCGACCGGGCCTTCGGAGGAGGGCACACTGCTTTCTTTCAAAGGCATGAAATTGATGGCGCGGTCGATCGCGGGTCCCCTATCGTTCGACCGAATCGTCCGATATGAACTTTCTGCTTTCTTTCAAAAGCTAAAACTTGATACGCGGTCGACCGCGGTCTTGGGACCGGTCGATCGGTCCCCTGTTTCTCTTCCAATTTTTTACTTTTGTTTTTAAATTCTTTTCTTCCCCTAGGAACTTAGGACTCTTCTTGAATGAAGTAAACCTTGGCTTTTAGAGTCCTAGTTGAGTTGGTTGACACCCTAGTGTTGAATGGGTTTCGCTTGGGGTTAAGTCCGGGGGAGGGGTTGTCCTAAGTGATGTTAAGGCATCACTTTTCCTTGTGCATCCTAATAAATATGGATGGGAGTTGTAGGCCCATGCTTGGAGATTTTAGGGGGCTAATTGAAGTGTATAAAGCCTTATGTTCTAGAGGTGAATAAAATTCCTTGGAGAATTATTCGAGGCATAACCTATGATGAAAATAAATGAAATGTCTTATGACCATGGTTTCAAACAAATGAAACACGTTAATGATAATGAAAATGAAAAGTATGGTTGTTATAGTAAATGCTAATTTACTTAAACACACCTCTCTAAATGCTATCATAAGGGAAGCTCGCGCATGAGGTGATGTTACTTGACTAGTGAATGCAGGGAGACTATAGTCCTCGGCCATATGCGGGTTTATTATATGTATTTTTCTGCGCTAGTGAGGTAATTCCGGCTGTGTTTATGACTCACTCGCAGGCATATGGCCACTTCCCGATGTGCGTTAGGTACCCAGGCTGCCTTGTTTGATGGGCCCCTGGAAGATGATAGTCATTTAGGGGCGCGCCCAGTGGGGAAACTCGGAGGGGCGGTCTTAGAATCGTTATATGTATAAGAATATAACTTTTCTAAACTCAAGTGGGACTTGAGGGTTGCATATTTCCACTGAATTGTATCATGATGATTATTTTCCTGCTAAGGAATAAGAATTGGAAAGAAATAAGAATATGATGATATTGTATTCCTATTAAGGAACTGAAACTGGATTAAAGTGGAA
Source organism: Sambucus nigra (assembly GCA_949130495.1). Lineage (NCBI taxonomy): Eukaryota > Viridiplantae > Streptophyta > Magnoliopsida > Dipsacales > Adoxaceae > Sambucus > Sambucus nigra. The sequence goes on from OX422224.1 coordinate 72,692,450, forward strand.
ATTGGTGAATCGAGGCTTTTAATTTATTAACGCATCATTTCATTCTCTTGCATAGTTTTATCTTAGGCATGTCATTTTAACTCTCTCATTTATATTTCTTTGTTAGGTTGTTAGATTCTGATGTTCATCCTCATGATTAATTGTTCATATCTAGCATGCTTTTTGTTCATGTGGGAACTATATAAAAACTGGGTCCTGACCCATTCATTTTCTTCTATGTTGTGCATGTTATTGTATCCGCCCAGGTGCACCTCCGCAAGGACGCCCGTGTTGATATTCCTACTCTTTTACTTTTAAGGAGCTGTATGAATTTGCCGATATTACAGGAGGTTTTGCTAGACGCCATCATTTTTTATATCTAGTTATGATCGGGTCTGTGAATCGGGCGAGTGGCCCAACTTTGTAATTGTTTAATGAATGTGCTAAGTACAGATAACTGTTGCAAATACTTTTGTGTAGCTGTGTACCGACAGCATATTCGGTCCTCCCCTTGTACATTTCCGTTTTAGTTGTATGTTATATATGTTTCTTTGAATTCCACTAATTTCTAGAATGGGTTGTTTAAATCGTTTTCTTAAACTTAACTTTTTAAATCAATTAAATTGTTTTGACAACCCGTTTTCTGAAGTAATGGGTGGTTTTCTCGGATAATCTTACTATATTAGTTGGTGCTTAGAATGATTTCCATCCATGATTTCCGTATATGTCGGAGTATCGGGCTGGCCACCCCTTACCTCGGAGTGCGGGTTGTCACAGTTGGTATCCTATGTCACTGCTGGGTATGGGCTGTGCACTAGTATACTGCGTAGGGACCTCCCCCAACTTATGTGTGTTTTTCGATGTCTGCTTAGGATAAGAGATCCCTCTGAACTTGCCGATAGAGTACAAACTAGACACCAATGATAGATGCCTTTGTGTGTCGAATATATGAAATGACATATATACAAATTACCCGGACTTAATGAGATTAATTAAATTGTCTGAGATTTGAGACATAAGTTGTAGACCCTTATTATATCGTGCATAATAGATGTTGATGTCACTTTCATGGTATATATATAAAAGGACCAAAAATTAATTATCATTGGTCCCATTGTAAAGATTGGGTGTAACTAATCCAATAAATATTAAATTTGCAGGTTGTCACGTATATGATTGTGAGGCTTGTTGGGATGTGAGTAATATCACACTTAGATGAGGGGTGAGCAGTTAATCTCATGCGAATGACAATGGGGAATAATTATCTTGCATCAACTGTATTTATTGCATCTAAAACTGATCAAGTTAATTCTTGCACACCTAGGGCTCTGACCCAAATTTAAATGTTATCTCCCCTCCAGGTGCTCCTGGACTGCTATATCAGTCTTGCGATCTCTTCTACTTACAAGTTTTTCTGATTTATTAGCTCTAGCATATGTGATTTTCTACTATAGTTATTTATTTCAGTTGAGACAATTGTAATGGCATAATCCCGCGATTTCTTTACATTATGTTGGGTTGAGATATTTACTTTCTTGTCGGATTTATTATTTACTTGGTGTTTGTTTGGATTTATTTATTGTTGCGGAAATATTCACTGAACCACAATTATGGAATTTTAATATATTATTTATATTAGGTTGTGCTGAGAATTCTATTAATTGATAGACAAGTCCCATCCTCGGCGTATCATGTCTGGCTAGCCCTAACGTGAGAAAATGGGGGTTGTTATAGTGGGTATCAGAGCACGATTCTAGTGTCGTTAGGATTTGTGCTGCGTTCATTACGTTCTATATCACGCCCTTTTATGTGTAGAGCCTACGCTTTGGGTTCACTGTATTCTTACATTGTACTAATTCAAAGCTTGCTTTCTTTCAGATGGAAAAACCGAGGGGTAGGCCGAGGCACGTAGCCGCACCTGCTGCCGATAAGGAAAAGGCTCACACGGAGCCATAGGCCCCATCGAACCCATAGTTAATCAGACTCACAGACATTGCAACCATTGTGTCTCAGGCGGTTTCTATGCCCATGTCAACCATGCTTTAGCACTTCCCACCGCCACCGGCACACCAGCAACCACTACCACAACAAGGTGGCCATACCAGCTCCGACACCAGGATATATGTGGGACAAGGCAAGGGAGGCCTTTATTAAGGGCTAGCCTCAAGAGTTTTTAGACGGTTTAGATATTTTAGTGGTGAGTATGTGGAAGAAATACATAGAGAGACATTTATGGATAGTAGAGTGAAGACCCATGCAGAAGCATATGATAGCTTCGTTTGGATTAGTGGGAGTCGCACTTCAGTGGTGGGAGGTAATTAGCACGGTTGAAGAAAGACACATACTGACCATTGATGAGTTTTGGGAGATTTTTGAAGGGAAATACTTTCCCTTAGCCGCGCAGTCTGAAATAAGGAGCAGGTTTGTGGAGCTAAACCAGGAAGGTCGTGTCGTAGCTGAGTATAACGAGGAGTTCACCGCCCTCTCGTACTTCTTAAAGGACTATTTTAGCACTGAGTAGACAAGGATGGACACGTTCTTAGCGGGATCGACTTGGCACATCTGTAAGTTCCTTTTGGGGAATCCAACCATCACGACATACAATTAATTAGTTAGTGCCTCACTCCTCCATTTCTAGGATCATAGAGCATTTCTGAGGAACAAGGGTGAGAAACGCCACCCAGTAGAGTCATCGAACCAACAGGGCAAGGTGAGTGGGGGGAGCGGATCCGGGACATAGTAGTTTAGGGACACCCCATCAGCGGATTAGAATAAGAACTTTAGGGGTTCAGATGATCGGCATATACAGGGACAACAGGGTCAACTATACAGAGGACATCAGGTCCAGGGATAGCATGGTGGAGACCGATAAGGTCGACAGGTTGAGTGGCGCCCATTTCACAGGATTTGTTTTATGTGTGGAGAGAAGGGGCATACTTCGAGGCGGTGTCCTCGGGGTAACCACGCAGCTCAGGAGCAGGGAGGTTATAAGGGACAGCAGGCGCCACGGGGACAACACTAACCGTTTTCAGCTCAGGGATTCGATGTACCAACCGCTCTGACACCCGTCACTCCACCTCCGGGGAAACAAACATTATAGTATGGGCGAGTCTATCATGTTGTGGCTGCAGAACTGGCATCACCGACATAAGAAGTTGAGCGTATGTTTACCATCATTGGTCATATTGGCTACATTTTATTCGACACAGGTGTATGTCATTATTTTGTTAGCATGGTGTTTGCACGAGAGATGGGGATGATAGATTATGCATCCGATATTATTTTACACATATATTCACCAGTAGGTGGAGGGACACCCATATAATCAGTTTGTTAGGTATTGGGATTGAGATAGGACGGCTCACCTTTGTAGATGACTTATTAGTACTCGATATGCACATGCACGACATTATTTTGGGGATGGATTGGCTAGCTATGTATAGAGCATGTGTTGATTACTATGGGAGGTCCATCGTCTTCGCCATTCCGTGGCAGGAGATGCACCTAGAGTCGATGTCGTACACTGGGGGTGGGTCGAGCACACATTTATACTATATCGAGGAGGATACTTCTTCGGTGGTTTTGGTGATGCTAGACTCCATCCCGATGGTGACTGAGTTTTTAGATGTTTATGGGGAGATTCCAGGGTTGCCACCTAGTCGAGAGATTGACTTCATGATTGATTTGATTTCGGGAACGAGACCCATTGCCCATACACTATATCAGATGGATCCTATGGAGATGATGGAGCAAATTAAGTAATTGTTAGGGCAGGGATTTATCAGGAGGAGCACTTCACCATTGGGGTGCTCTATTTTATTCATCAAGAAGAAGGACGGATCTCAGAGGCTTTGTATCGACTATTGGGAGTTGAACAAAGTCACTATATGGAATAAATATCCATTGCCACGTATTAATGATTTGTTCCACCAACTGAGGGGTGATGAATGTTTTTCAAAGATTGATTTGAGGTTGGGTTACCACCAGTTGAGAGTACGGGAGCAGGACATCTCAAAGACAACATTCCTTATGAGATATGGATCGTATGAGTTTTTTGTGATGCCATTTGGGCTAACCAAAGCACCAGTAGTATTTATGGACTTGATGAATCGGGTGTTAAGAGGTTACTTAAATTGATTCGTCATTGTGCTTATAGACGATATCCTTATTTATTCTCGAACGGCAGAGGATCATGTATATATACACCAATGGTTTGATGCTTTTGTGTGTTGAATGCATAGGATTGTTCTATTCCTCTATGTACGTGGATTATGTTCTCCTGCTATTAAGTATAGCTGATGTGATTCATATACGAGTTCAATTAGGTATGGTACATCAAACACTGTAAGGTGACCAACGAAGGGTGTTAGAAGGATTACAGGAGGGAAGGGCTCAACATAAGTATTGGAGTGTCTAGTAAAGGGTAATCGCGCTAGAGATTATCATAATGTTATTCGAGTAGATAACGAGCAGGATAATCTTTCGGGGATGGTAATTTCCCAAACATCGTTGTAGAAAATAGTGGTACAAATTCAGACTCACCCAGCGTTGTAAGTGGGGAGGCAAGGATTGGCTTTGTGAACTTTGTATCCAGTGAATGGATACGAGAACTTAATAAATGGATCTATAGGCTGAGATTTGAACCTTGGGAAGAATACCCGGGAGTGAATGAGAACTTCGGTTAGGACGACCAGTATGATGTCATCAAGATCCTTGGTTTGTAATCTTACATAAATGCTGGGAATCCATTGAAATATTTCAGATCAATGGAAAATGACTAGCAAATGACGGTAGGTTTAGTCAGGACAAGCAAGACCAACACCGAGTTCCATAGGACAAGTGGTCCCCAAGGAACATCATCGGTAGTAGCCTGGGTTAAGAGTACCAAGTCGGTGAGAAGGACCGTCATGTAATACCCATCAGAGATATAGGAATTGAGATGACGCGGAGATGTATCTTACTTTTAAAGAGTGGGGACACATGTGTGACCCTAGTCCACCTTAAGTTAGGGGACAAGAGTGTTAGGCCAGCTGGGGCAATGATTTATAGAAATTTCGATTCGGCTGGGACGAGGGTGTTATGCCCAAGAACCATGTGAGCCACCATAATTATTGACTATTGGAAGTATGAGATTTATCCTCGAGAAGTAGGATAAGTTTTCTGTGACACGAGCGAGTCACGATATTCTATTAGCACTAGATTCGTGTGTGAGACAAGCTTAGTGGGTATATCGTTGATAGCACGATAATGTGTATATAGTTGCCTTTGTATAGTGGGAATCTCTTCAGTACTAATCGTAGGGGGATAGGTGCATACATAGGGAGTATATGTATATTGGAATTACTCGTTCTAGTGAGATGTCATACGAGTATAATATTACCATGGGTATAGACTGATTAGCGATGTAGGCGGAACGATCGAGGGAAATGATAGCAAGGCCATCGTGTTTAATATTCCCGGGCAGGATGTGTTGTTTGACGAGGCCTCACCTAAAAGGGGGTCGATCTCGCATTTATAATATATTATGGTGGAAAGTTAGGAGAGCATAGATGTATCGTTGTAGTTGATCTCGATGCGTGTGGACTTTTTGATAGGATTCAAGGAATATTGGGTCTATTATCGAGCGGATAGATAAAGCTCATTATTGTGATTAGAGATAATGCCTATAGATAGTGAGAGCGCAGTGTTATTTAACTCCTTTAGAGATACAGGAGTTGAGATTTATAGGTATATGGTTGGGGGTAACATCTGAGTGTATCGATTGTATGTTTGAGTTATATGGAACTTAATCACCACCAATACTAAGTGATAACGCATGGGGAAAAGTTCCTTGTTTAGGTTCTGATGCGAGATGAAATTCGCATGAACTTTTATAAACATCGGGAGTAAAGGGACTTTGATGGATGCCAGGGCATCAGTTATGAAAATAAATCCTTCAACGTGTCGAGGTAACACTTTAAGTTGAGAGTTATAATATGGTGTAAGGCCAGTAGAGCCGCTAGTGCTGTGAAAAAACACTAAAGACTCTTTTCACCATGAGTCGATGGTTGGAAAAATTTCAAGAGGAATTAAATTACATTTTATGGGATGATTGAGAAGACCCATGTGCGATAACTCGATCGAGAATGTGAGGCAAATCTTGAGAAAAGTGTGTGACGTTTGCACCGTTTGTGAAGATATACGCAAGTTATAGGGTGTATGGGCATCCTTGTTAGTTGGTTTATAAATCGTTCGAGATAGAGGGGCCTGGAAATTAATGCGTGTAAAGTATACCTATGGGGCAGATATCAATTAAGCTAAAATGGTATGATGTCTAGAACGTCGTGTGATAAGGACGATGATCCAAGTTGATATGTGTTAAGAGAGCTAGCACACTCTAAATGGGTTGAAAGGTTAGGGGGAGCCATTCAAAAGATATGCCTTGATAAAAATGAGTCCCAGCTATTATGGGAAAATAGAGCGGAGATTTACTCAATCAAATGATGAGAGTGGCTTGCACGCACATATAATATTGATGACTATAAGGTAACGACACCCAAGAAGTGTGCCAGTTGCGAAAAGTGCACGGGTCTTGACTATTGGTATACCCCGGGGGAAGAAGGGGAGTATAAAGCACAACTTAAATCTGAGATATTATAAGTGGGAATTGGTGAGGGGGTGAGACATAGTTGGACTGTCTCCGAATGCACCACTCATAGATGGAAAAAGGTTGACTCGAGATGATCAACCAGAATTTGATAACAAGGCTATGGTTCTAGTGACGAAATGGGTAGGTACACTGCTAAAATGCATTCATGGATTGCCAACATCGTGACTAGGGCAATAATTCCTCCGAGTGTATGGAATTGATTGGATGAGATGAAGTGATTGTTATGATATCTTTGAAAATAAGGATTTTCACCGGTGCAAGGTGCCTCCCAATATTGTTGTGAATCAGGATGAGATCCTCCAATCCCACCTCTGATGGGGATTATCAGGAAGCGATGGGGACGGAGTTTTGTTTTGGGCATATGGTAGCACCTATGGGTCGAGGGTTAGACGAGAGGTGGTTTATTATGCTATGTAATGAGAGTAGTGCGTGTGGTGCCTTATAGGGTTATTGTGGGGATAAATTAATGTTGGTAGAGTGTGTGTAAGAACGCATACCGGTTTATTACGCATGAGGTACTTTTTGAGGTTTGGCGTGGAAAGCCTTGTCGTCCACCCTCTAGTTGATTAGATATGAGGGGATACCTATATTTTTTGACTGACGGTGATATGGAGTCCGTTGTTAAGAGTGGAGTGAACCATAAACTATTTTGGGTGACTTTTGAATGTCGTAAGAGCTACGCCATCGTGAACTGAAGTTCTAATTACTGACATAAGTGGTCATAAGTTATCATGATTCCTACTATGAAGGGTGATTTGATTGGTGGTGAGTAAGGGGAATTGGTGCATAGAGAGGTGCGGCCTTTTCTCAGTATGGAGACGATATAGCCAGTATTGAGATCATATGACTGATAGAGCATATCAGTACGTAGTGAATTAAGAAAGTTTGTTGAAATTTGAGGCTACATTGATTAAGACTTTTAATAGGTGAGTACCACTAGTGGGTGTATAATGAAGTAACCCTTATGTTATTATGATTTGGATTTGGGTACTAGAGGATGTCGTGATTTTAAAGATCCTAAGTTTTAGTATCGACCTTGTCCTAATTTCGAGGCCAAAATCCCTTTGTAAGGGGGGAAGTATGTAATACCCCGTATTTCTACGTATTTATGATTTAATTAATTCAAAAATCAATTGGATAAATACATTTTAGTTAAATTACATGTGTGACATAATTTAATGTGATCAAATAATAAAAGTGATTATTAAATGTTAATCGAGAGATACAGACTGATTAATATTATGTTATTTGATTTACTATGTGTGTGAATAGTAAGTAATGGTAGATTTTTTATATACAGCATAGCGAGTGATATGTACGTATTTTATTTTATCTCACCAGGAGTCGCGTGTAGACCATTTTGGGGTGAGAAATGAGAAATATATTTTTAGTGACTCGACAGATAATTTAGAGGTCACGAATGACTTCAGATGGGTCGAAATAGTGTACCCGGGGGTATAGTTTGGGTCACAGGTCAATTTTAGACCAAACCGACACCTTTTGAGGGTAATTTCATCATTTTAAAAATAGGGGTTAAAAGACCTACAAAAATTATCTGGTAATTAGAATTGGGGGTTAGGGTTGATAACTCACTAAACTTAGAGAGAGAGGCCATTAGAGAGAAGGGGGACACCAATTCCAAAGCTGAAGAAGGGATTATCGAAGAATTGGACTTGAATCTTGCACCCAAATCATCCAAGGAAGAAGGATGGATGGAGAATAACATCAATCCACCATCAACAACATAAAATCAGACCCTACAAACTATGAGGCAAGTGTTTATTGAAATCAAATTAATGTTATAATACCCAAGTGTAGGAATTTCATGATTTGGGTGATTTTATTGAAAAAATCTTTAATGAAAGGTATCAGTTAATTACATGTTTGGGTAGGATTACAATTAGTTTATTATTACATCTATAGAGGATTAAAAATCATAAGTGATATGATTGTTTCTACAAATTTAAAATCTAAGTTTGTGATAATCAAACACGAAGAACATGAAAACCTAAGGTTGAAGATGATATTTAGATTTTAATGATTCTTGGGTTGATTCTCTAAAGATTTGATAATGTTTTTACATTAGAAATAGTCTCTACACATATATTTGATGTTTGGTTATGTTGGGAGAGATTTCTAGAAGGTTTCATGAGAGTTTGATGGGTCAACAATGGTGAAAAATGAAGTTGGGACGAAGCTGTCAACCGAGGGGTCGATGGATCGATTAGTCGATCGATTGACCCATTTAGCCGATCGATCGACCAAAGCTGATTTTTGGATTCTTTTCTTGGTTGAATTTCCTGGGATTACCATTAATGGAGGGGAACCTTGGGAACGATTTTTATACCTATGTGGGGACTTGATAAAGACTAGTAGGTGTGTAGTTAGGATCCATTAAGGTCATTGAGTGTAAGACTTAAATCATTAATCTACCGGGATAACCGAGGGAGATATAGTTCGAGAAAATTGATAATTGAGCTATGGAGAAAGGGTAAACATCAATTCCACTTGTAAACTAGTAGGTGAAAGATGGCAACTACTGAATTTATCTATCATGGGGTAACTAGGACCCTTAGAGTTGTGTGAACACTCCTATATGTATGATAGTTAGATAAATCGTAAGGTAACTAGTATGATAAATATGTTAGAGATAGATACTACATACTAATGCGTATTATCAGATTGATTGAACACCTATTAATGCATATTAATTTATAGGTTGTGTGAATACCTATAGTATACTAAATAAATATTGGTGATCAAAGAATGATTCCTAGCCAATAAAGAGTAGAGAGAATACTCGAATAAATACGAAAGTGAAATAAATTCGTAAAGAAAACAAGTACAGTGAATACTAGAGAGAAATATATTACGTAAAAGTATGAATAATTTGGTTGTGTGAATACCAATAAATTTTGTACTTAGGTTGGGTGAATACCTATAGTGCCTATATGATATTGGAGTCGAGGATTAGACCGAGTCAATATTCTATTATTTCATTTACATTTGAAGTCGATGATTAGACCGGGACAATGTAAATGATAGGAGAATTGGAGTCGATGATTAGACCGGGCCAGTACTCCTTATAGTATATATTGTGTGTGAAATATATACTATATAAATAATATACTTGGGTAGAATGGTAGATGATTATATGATGTGCATACATCTATAATATAAACAAATTAGGATAATTGGAGTCGATGATTAGACCGGGCCAACTATCCTTATAGTCTATATTGTGTGTGAAATATATACTACATGAATAATCTACTAGGATGAAGTAGTAGATAATTAAATGACGTGAATACATCTAACTATTAACTTAGGCGGAGAAAGATTAATCGGAAAAACATAATATTAGATAGTGAGCATCAAATGAATAAGATTAAGTGGTCAGACTTAACTTTTAAATCAGAAACTAACATCTGTGAAATGTTACTTGGAAATTTATTAATAATATGAGAGGTGTTAATGAAACTTAGTACTGTATGGGCGGTACAGGAACTTAGATGTGTACATAAGTCCAGACGTGTGCTATAGTCTAAATAGCTTGGGTAGTTGTAGCTACAATATACTAAGTATAGAACGTTAGGCGTGCACTATAGATGGAGGTGGGGAGAACTCAAGAGAGAGTGTACGCGAACATGTGTAATCAATAAGTGAAGTTGATTGTGATAAATGCATGCTAAATATTTTCAAAATGTTTTGAGTGCTAACTCTTGCTATAAAAAAAATTCAAAACCTTTTAGGTGTCCAGCCACAGGGATGCCAGACTTGAGGATTTCATTGTAAGGACTCGGAGCTGTAGCACTATGGATGCTGACATGATCTTGATTAGACAATTCTACGTTTCTGATCTAGTGTAGGATATTATTTTATATTCCATGTATGAACATGTTGTCCGTTGACTGTTTATAGTTATTGAGTTCTTTTGAGTATTGTGGATTGTGGTTTTGAACTTTTAGTCGATGGTTTATCGACAAGTCTTTCATTCATATATATTGTGTTGGATTGAACTCTAGTATACTATGAATGTTTAGCTTTTCGCATGGTATATTTTATTGTATTAACGAAAGATAAAATTTGGCACCGGTCTAATTTCACTTAGGTGGTTGGTAATTAAAACATTTTCGAAAGTGATGCTAAGAATGAACCATATGAGAAACATGTTTTAATTTAATAAAGGCCTGATCACCTGATGTTTAATTAGGTGGGGTGTCACAGTGTAGTCAGAGGGATGCCATTACTTGAAATAAGATGTAAACAAACATACTTGCTAAAACAAAATAGATGACTGAAGAGTCAAAATCATAAATATGTGGAAATAATATTATGAAAAAATAACTATACCATACATATAAAATAAATTCCATACCTACATTAACAACATGAGACATAAGCATACCAAACAGAGATCCTCGACACGTTTCTAATTTTGTTTGGTGTCACGGTACCGCTATATAGGAATTCCAATTTCATAACGAACACATAAATATGTATATATTCCCGGGTAATCGTAAGTTCCATTTCTTAGGCCAACTATAGATATATTAAGCATAAACATATGTGAGTCCATTAATTAACAACACCAACCATTTCAAGAAGTTGAGAATCCCGTTCCTTCAATTTGGGGAGCTAGTGGTAGGAAAATCTCATGATGTTGTAGCTCAACTGGAGAAATCTATTTTGTAAGCCCGAGATTTTCATCTAACCTTATTTTTTCCCAATTGACAAATCCATGATAGTGAATTCCCTGAAGAAACCTTGCATCGTCTTATTAATAAAGATGTTAACAAGGAGATATATAATGCATCAAATTCCTAATAGATGAATAATTTTCTTAAAGAAAAGGAGTGAATATTGATTTAGAAAGAGCATAAAAACGTACTTTGACTCCAACCATTTAGACCACATTGCAGATCTGAGGTACATCAATTCTTGGAATTGTGAGATGCGATTAGCATAGAAGCTAATGCGCTTCGCTAGGAGTTGAATTTCTTCAATGTGGCTTAATATATCATCTGCCTTTATATATAACGACAACTTTTAGGTCCAGATTTCCTCTAATTGCTTCTCTACAATCGTCAATCAACGCATCAAATAGCTCAATCTCATCAAATAACTCAATATGTGCATCACTTGGATAGAGAGAATTATCTGATTTAAAAATGTGTTGTATGTTTCTGTTTTAAATAACTATCTGGCAGCTATCCAGAACATTCATTCGGAAAAGCATTCAAATAAACAAATTCCAACCAGTAACACATTTAGATATAAAGGCATACTAATAATGCATTAAGTTATAAAATGTACAACATAAAAAACATTCAGATATAAAGGCATACTAATAAAGTGATCTAGGAAAATAAATGTTTTGAGTAAATAGAGACAATCTTCTTACAGTGTTGAAGAATCATATGTAATTTCATCATAAGGCCTATTAATGATTTGAATATAGTTGACAACTATATGAAAATGAGTTTCATCCTTCTCTTCTTCCTATTTAGATTAACAGGAAAAATAAATCATCATCACTGCACAATAAGTCCTTTAGCCATAAATGAAATACTTAAGCTTGTGATGCTCATAACATAAGTTATTATGAGATGGATTTTCATATAAATCAAATCAATAAAAAAATATCCATTGAGCGCAACCCAAAATTTCAATGAATATCAAGGATTAGAACACTCGTAGTTCATAATGTAGCATGCATGTTACATTATGAACCAAATGAACCAAGATATATACTACATTTCGCTCGACCTTTGATCTGAACCATGAGCTACAACTTGGAATCAAATGTTGTGCCAATGAACATAGAATATTTCACAACACCTAACTACAACATTATATACATGCAAACACAAAAAAAAAAGCTCAAAAAACAAAGCAAGATAACTATATCGAGATTTTCTCAAACACTTGGTAGGCATATAAATATTCATTATTTGAACATCCTTCTAAAAAATGAGTGCAAGATAGAGAGTACCAAGAATAATCATACACATATATATGCATACATATATACATTTAATTAGTAGTACCAAATCCTGGAACCTCTCTTCCACCCCAAAACGACTTCAACCACAAAGAAAAGGGAATAATATTAGTATAAACTTTAAAATAATCTTTGGAAATCAGAGTATTTACCTGAAAGCGAAAATCAAAATGAAGGAAACACATCTGGAAGTTAGTAGATACCTGTAGTAAATTTATTCTAGTAGCTTTAAATCTGAAACAAAATATATACTGAGAGTTTAGACATACATCCTCAAACTCGTGGGGATGGTTCGCACAAAAAGAATATAATCGAACAAAATATTAAAATGTTCGTACAAAAATAATTATAAAGATCAAACCGTGGGTATGGTTTGAATGGTGGTGGGAGAGAACATATCGTACCTGCAAAAAAACCAAAAATAGAAAGAAAACCACTAATTTCAAAGCATTAAATACATATTTAAAAAATATATATATAATCACAAACCCCATCCAACATTGAAATAGAATCAAACCAAATAAGAACCTAAAACAAAGTAATGTACAGAAAAAGAATCAAACAATAAGAGAACTCAAAAATCTCAAGCAAACCACATCAGCTACAACCGACCCTTGACTACACATGAAACCTAAATTACGGTTTGATATGCAAAAAAATACCCACCGATTTAACCCAAACGTCTAAAGTGTGAAATCGTAAAACCAAAAAATGAAATCGCAATCCCTCATTTGACCTTGGAGCGGAAAAGGGATGACGCTAGCGTGTTGTATGTTTGGAGGGAGGGTGAGTTGAGAGGGTTTGTGTTGTGGGGGGTTTAAGAGGGAGAGAGAAAGTCATGGTGTCTGTGGGCACCAAAGTACATTTTCATATGTTACCAAAATGCACTCTTTATTTGAATCATGACTGAAATTCTAAGAAGAAAATGAGGGGAAAGTATGTTTTAGTGGGTTAAAATTGTAAATACAATATAGAGTATATAATGAGATATGGTGAGTTGTAGAGATTATGCTGTGAATTGTGATCTCACCCTCCATCTAGTGCCTTGTTGGCAAAATTCTCACCTCTAATTAAGTTATCAACTTATGGAATAGTGAAAACCTTTTGCTCCTTATTATATATATATATATATATATATATATATATATATATATATATATATATATATATATATATATATATATATATGCGACACACAAAGGCACATACCGTTAGTATCTCGGTCGTGCTCTATCGGCAAGTCCGTAGGAATCTCTTATCCTAAGCGTACAACACCAAACACACACAAATTGGGGTCGGTCCCTATGCAGTATACCTGTTCATGGCCTATACCCAGAGGTGACATGGGCTGAGTCAGGGTCAACACCCACTATCCTCATAGATGGGGCCTCCACGCAGTACATATATGACCTACACAATTGCCGAGCCCACCTGTGTCGGCGTCTGGTACCCGATTCGAACGCACGAACCCACAAGCCGATAGGACGGTCCATTAACATTAGTATGTACACACAGATACATATACATACATATTATCATTCAATATATATAAAGTCTATAATTACTTTAGTCCCAATGAAATCTCAATTCATATAAATGTAGCCTTCTTGGCTTAACTATAGCATTTTAGCCAATTATTCCATAACTCATTTCAAGTCGTTATCTTACGACTATTTCCCAATTAAATATTAAGTCTCATAAAATTATTTTTATACTTAAATCACATTTGCTTCATAATTGATTTCTTCTTTAAAGCTATTGGTAAAGCTATTCCCAACTAAACTTTCCTAAAATACTATAGGCATACTTACTACCAAACTGACCTTCCCAAAACATTATAGGTATAGTTATCCCCAAACTAAACTTACCAAAACATTATAGGTGTAGTTATTCCCAAAATAACCTTACCCATACATTTAATAATCTTAGGATGTTGTCCTCTTGACTCAAACTTTAATTATTCCAGATTATTAATAATTATTCACTTTTTGATACCTTTTTAATAAGGTTTATATGTTCAAATGTAAGGATTCAACTAACGTGAAAAAGGGTTTTATGTACATATATAAGGAATCCTCTAATATGGTTAAGTATTATCACCCAACTACAACACCCAGACTCACTCATTCGGTCCGTATCTTCAACCTTCAGAATTCATTACCCAATATCCCACTGTTTCGTCAAACACTCTTTAATAAATTTGATATTTGATAAGTTATTATATATATAATAAATTAGACGGGCTACCCCATGCCTAACTCCCATCACACTAGCCCTTAATACCCGAGTCTATTGCCCCAACACTAAATTTGACTAATTACACCTCCATTAATTTATTAAAATGGTGTCACTCAACCAAAATGCCCGGACTCACTCACTTGGACCATATCCTAACCTTTTAGAATTTGTCACTCAAATTCCCAAAAATAAATTGACACACTAAAAATTTAATATCCCTTAATACCCGTCTCTTCCATCCTAGGTATAAACATTCCTTTAATAACTGTTACTAAATAAATTCATGAGTCCAAAATTTGTCCCAAATCAACCAAAAATAAAAAACAAGTCGAGTTGCAATGTGCCCCCACGTGCCGCTCGAACAGTACTCCACGTCATTTGAGTGACTTCTCCCATCGCACGAACGACCTGTTGTGATTTCTTCCCCTTGTTCTTCCGGCTACTGCTATTTGCCATTTATAACCTCCTTCAATCTTTAAATACCCAGAATCTAGCTTTGAATACCTACAATTTTGTCCAATAGTCCCACTAAAAACCTCTCCCTTTTAATACATTTAATTCATGGATTTATCCCTTAATACCATTTATTTGAACCACTAACAGTAAACATCAAGTTGGTGTTCATGATTTCTTCTTATTTTACTCCATTGACTTCCATATTTCTTGAAAGATTTCTACAATATGTCTTCCCAATAATTCCTCAATTTAAATCACATGTTTACATATTCGATACAAAGGATTATGGATCTATGGATGGATCATGTAAAAACATCGAATTGTACACTAATTTAAAGATCTCTATTGTGAAGTTTCAAAACATGATTCAACTTATATCTAAGCATGTAGTTAACATTTATATAAGAATGACACAAATTGAATAAGAACGGCAAGAGAATCCTTGCCTAAGATTGTGTAGGGAAGCCTCTTTTCCTCCTCTTATGGCGTTCCTTCTCCTCCTCTTGGGTGGCTATGTCTAGGGTTCGTAGATATAACTCTCAAATGAGTGGGTTATCTTTAATTAAATAAGGTTGGTCTCCAATTCCCGAGTTAGGCTTTAGCCCCCAACTTTTGACCCCCATATGAGCCAAAATACATAATCTAATTAGCTCGATAACTACCCAACTAATATATATATATATAAATATATATATATATATATATAACATATGGGGTATATTTTTATGTGTTGCATGCATAATATTTTTGACATTTCATGCCCATGCATGAAATGTCATGCTAAAAGTTGTTTTTTTTTTCAAGGGGAATTGGGGTTTTTTTGTTAGTCTTTTGTTTTTTTAATAAAAGAATAAAGGGGGGGGGGGGTAATATATATAAATATATACCTCCGGAACCATTCCTAAGGGTCTAAAATGCCTAAACGAGCCCGTAATAACTCTCAAAGTGTGTTCAAAATATTTTTACCCCAAAATATATTTAATTGTGATGTGTCACATGCCAATACTTTTTATTCACAAATAAAATCCCTTTTTGTTTATTCGTACAACTCTATAGTTTATAAATAATAATGAGTCTAATTACTCACAACCTTGATTAATTAATTTCACCGAATTAAATTAATCCCTTATTAAATTTTATTTTATTCCAAAATATACGGGGCATTACAACTATGATCATTAACAATACCCTAGGAAGTTTAAACGTAGTGTCCCGTCGGTTCCCAAAACCCATTTTGTTAGGTATACACTGGTTTGGGTGAGAAAATCCGTTTTGGAGATGCTAAATGCTTTGTTGGTTGATTCTCACATGCTTGCACATGACGCATCACATGCTATTTCTTATGGGTAGTTGCTTGCATGATTAATTTTGTCATTCGCTAGTCTTTGCATCTTGTTATATATCTCGCTAGTGTTATGACATGTGAATCTCTTTGTATTGTATTTTTCATTTATTTGAGTCAGATTGAAAAAGCCAAAAGGATTTTATTTTAATAATTTTTTTGAAAAATCCAAAAATATTTTATTTTGATAAATTTTTGGAAAATCCAAAAAGATTTTTGTATTTTGTTTTACACCATATATTAGTGGACATTAGGATGATCGAGTCACAATATCATTCCATATCCATGTGACTATTTGATAGCATTTTGATATGCATCATCATTCTATTTTATGCTTTATAATTTTTGGAGTCATTAAGATATAATTAAAGAATACTACCTACATGTTTGACTCTTAGTCTCCTTTAATGCACATTTGCATGGATTTGTTTACTTATTGTACCAGTCTATCACATATTGGTCAATGTGTTTCCATCTCAATCCTATCTTTAAAACTAACCAAATGCGATAAAACTTGACAATGAAAGTAGTGCATGTAAGAACTATTGCCCGTGATGAATTTGTTTAAAATTAAAAAAATGATGAGTGAGCATGAGAAAGGTCTACTAGTGAATAATAATAATAATGTCGTGAAAGCCACATCTTGAAAAGATCCCAAAGAAAAAATTAAGGCAATAAAAAGATAAATAAGCCAAAAGGGGGCCAATACGATTTAGATCACCTCAAGAAAATTTAAATATATAGTATTTATGAGGGAGTTGGTTGGAAATTAAAATCAACAGGTTTCCACGTCCTAACAAAGTCTTTAAAACGCATTACATAGTTTTAGATGTCATTGGTATGAAAATCATCTAGACTTTGATGCGTCAATTTGATTAAGTCAATGTCATATAAATTCAAATTTTTGACACCTAAAGATGATTTTGAGTTCATTCGTTAGGAGTATTCGTATTCATCTTGCACATATGTTACGTTTAATTGCATTAATTTTACTATTGAATTTATTCGCAGCCATTCATTCTGTCTCGACGATTTGGTCATTTTAGTGTAAATTCATGGTGTGTGTTGTTTTTGTAAATTATTTTTGCATTTTTGTTTAAAAATTGAAAACTCAAAAATAGTTTGTGATGCATTTAAGTTTATCATTGCATGAGCGTAATTGATGTATCTTCGCAATGCTTTTCTTGTCGTGACTCCATGCTTATTTTGTTTATTATTTTCCTTGTCTATTTAGTAAAAATCAAAAGGGGAGAACGAATTATGATTTAATGGTGGAGTTTGTATTGTGGGGGAGATTTGAGATTTAATATTTGGTTTGATTTATGTTTATCTCATTTCAAACTCGATTCGTCACGAAGGTATTTTGTTTCTTATCTCATGTGTGTAGGTACAAATTGAAGATCATTATTTGCACACCCTAATGATGAAAAGGAAGATTTGACAATTGTTGAAGATTTTTTTAAGAAAGTTGAAATACATACATCTTTAGTACCTTTTCACTTTTGGGTTCATAGTAGGGTATTAGATCTGTATAGGATATTTGATCCAATAATTGGGAATGTTTCTAGTTTGTACCGGCATAGAGATAGTGGGGGATTGGTAAGGACATATTTTACATAGTTCGTTTACATTAGTGTATGTCGTATACTGCTACAACTATCAAAGTATTATTCAAGTTCAATCATGCATCAAAACGGATCCGAATATCAATGTTCTTCAAGGAAGAAGCCTCTGCGAGTTGAATTTTTATAAGGTTGTATTTTAGTCCCTTTACGGTTCATTTAATGTGTTGGGATATTCTTTCTAAGTGTTTGGAAGAATTTTATAAAATGTTTTTAATCAGTTGACGCATTGTGTTTCGTCAAATGGAATTTTTTTGTAAGTATTGAGGCGAACAAAATTGGACCGTGACGTCGTTCAAACGACATCAATATGTCATTCGCGCGACATAAGGATATTATGCGAAGTCATTTGAGTGACACGTTTCCTCGTTCGAGGGACATTGGTTTTTCATTTGAGCGAGTTTCCGACACAATTTTTTATATAAAGCGTGCTAAAGGAGTGATTGTTTCTTAAGAAGACCTGACGTTTTTCACAATAAGAAAATTGCAAACTGTAGAATATTTTTGTCTTCTCCATTTAGGTTTTTAACCTTCAGTTTTCAATTCACAAATATCCCAATCTTTTAACGAATTATTTTGGAACCCAACATACGGTTTTGATAGAGTTTCTCTTGTAGGGAGGATAACCTACTATTGATTTAGGTGCCGCTTGAGGGAGGTGCTCGGCTGACTATGACTGCAGTCTTGGTGAGTACTTGTGGGAGATCCTTGTTGTCCTGTGGATTTGCTGCAGAATTCCATTGCTAATTCGAGACTGCGTGTCTATATGTTTGTTCTACAGAGTGATCATTGTAGATTTCATTATGTACGTAAATTGCAATTTACTATTCATAGTGAAATAAAACATTTCCCCTTTTTTTTTTCTTGAAATCTGTGTATCAACAATTTATTTGTGATGATTTTATTTTACTTACCTAGATGCATGTGTTAGGGTTTAATTAAAATTGGTTTACAGGATTGACTCCAATTAAATAAGTTTGATGAAATTGGAAATTTGCGAAGTTATTTAAATCAATATCACATCGCATTTACAACACATGGAGAATCAAGTGAACACATGAAAAAAGAAGAAATTCCATTATCATTTATTATGAAAAGGTGGTGAAAGTCCAATACATTAAATTCCAAAAAATTATTACAAACTGGAAAAAAGAATATCGTACAAGGAAAAGACAAAATCCTAGACTACGAGCCTTGATCAGTTGTCTGATCCTCATCAACAATGTCCTTTCCCTGGTCAATGACCAGCTATTCCTTTCCATCACCATTGACCACACCAACCTCAGAAAAAAAGATCTCCGTATGACAAACAATTTGGTCACCATCCTGAGCATCATCCTCAAAAGAATCGGGACTAGGAGAATGAAGGCTGAAGAGCTCAGATTCAATAGAAGTCCTAAAAACCTTCAAAGCCTAGTCTCATCCCCTCTTGAAGGACACTTTGTACCCATAAACCAACATCTGGTCGGCATCATCAAAAGCTTTGTTAAATCCCTCACGATAGCTCGTATACTTTTTTTGAGGGAGCCCCTACTCCAGCTTGACAAACTTGTTGAGCAAGGCTCCATTTGCCTCCACTATCTTGGTATTCTCCTTGACCACAACCCTATGGTTCGCCTTTAGTGTATCATAGTCCTTGGTCATTTTCTTCATCTCCCACTCCCATGCCTGGCCAGCTTTAGTAAAGACATACTTTTCATCCTTTAGAGCATCTTTCATCTCTTGATCTCTTCTGAAGCTATTAGTATGATTGTTCGAAATAGTAATAAAAATAGATAGCAACTGCACATGAAGAAAAATATAGTGAATCAGTAAAATAACAAGAGAGTAATGAAAAATAAATGGAAGAAAAGACTTACCAGGGCCATCCCCTTACCAGTTTTGAGGGAAAGCTGGGATGATGCCAACTTGTAAGAACGCTCGGGATCAGCGACGAGCACTGCCTTCTTCAATATCTTAGGACAAGAGAAGCTACATCACCCACTCTATCCCCCTCATGGATTAAGAAATAATGGACCCTATAAGTCTGTAGGACCAACTTCATCTTGGTCTCCACTCTCTCTTCATATTTCCTCTTTTCCTATTCTCTTTTCTTCTCTTTCTCCCTCCTCCCATCCTCTTCCTCTCTTTTGTTCTCTTTTTCCTTATCGTTTTCTTTCTCTTTCCCCTTTTTGGATGGTCTAGAACCATTGGCATTAGGGGAATTGGTTGTAGATGTCTTAAGAGATGGAATCCAAGCAGATAAGATAATATGGTCATCATCATCAGGGAGCTTCAATTTTTTCCTCTTCATCAGACGTCCATATCTTCTTCTCCTTCTTCTACTTATCCGCACTCTTTCTCTTCACTTTCTTCCTCTTCTTATTTTTCTAAGATTTCCACTTCAATAATGACTAGCTCAGAAGGGTAAAACCCAGGAGCTCTCAAGTCAAGAGACTTTTCAACCGATCGAGAAATAAAGTTGGTTGTAATGTTTTTATACTCTAACAGATAATCTCCCAACCTGGGATGCTCGCCGTCAGGTAGCCTCTCTTTGATGTTCCAAGCCTTCAGAATCTCATCAACATTGATCTCACTAACGTTTGGCTCAAGATTCTTTTCATGAGCTGCAAAATAAAAGGAGAAAGGATAAAGTAAAATTATTAAAAGATAGAAAGAAGAAGAAAGTGAAAACCAAATGTTACAACAATAAGAAAAAAAGCAGCGAACCATGCTCTCCTCTCCAAAGTTTGAAATTATTGGGCCTCTTTGTCTCTCTCCTGCGTGAGCAGGAAGATGTTGCCAATTTCTGGCAATAAATCCTTGGCCCTAGTAATCCTTGTGCGAGTTTGGAAGATTCACCACCAGAACTCGATCAGCTTTCATAGTCTTAAACTAAATAAGGCCATCACTTATCCTCGACCACACGTAACAGTAACATATTTCGTCAAGACCCAATTTTGTATCATACAGGATATTAATTATGTGAACCCCATTCACTATCTTTTATACATTGGGGGAAAACTGGGAAGGAACTACTTCAAAGTATCTAAAAACTTAAGGAAAAGAGGGTTTGGGGGAAAATTCAAACCCCCCGGGTTATCATAAGGGGTGAATCCAATGCCCCCCCCCCCCCCCCCCCCCAATGTCACCTACATTTCTACCCAATCATTAATATTGTACCGCTTACTAAAGTCTTCTATTGATTTGTTATCAAGCGTTTCCATGAATATACGGGAACCCTAGCTATAGTTTCAGGAATATTTGAAGAAGAGGAAAAATGAGAAACGAGGAGCTAAACTTACAAATATTAATGAAGCTCTAAGGAAAAAGAAGCCACTGAAGAAGATGAATGTTGCAAACCTTAATGAGCAAAAAAGAAGGTGCACTGAATTAAACTGACATAAGAAACTGTATCTCCGATTTGAGGCCCAATGATAACGATTACACATGATCTCCCAAATGATGTTTGGCGGTTCAAATGTCTGGTCGGACAACAACACCCTGGGTCATTCGAATGAATTACAAGTATGCCATGGCATTTGTCTCACGATGAGCGTACCCTCACCAACTTCATCAAATCTACAAAAATGCCATTCTAGTAGCAAGCACGAAGATTCCAAGTTGCAAGGCCTCTAGTTTAGTTAAAAATTATTAGGCCATAACTTAAAAAAGACCAAAATTTTTAAGTGTAATTTTGGGGACCAATTTTCTATGGTAAATGAGAGTAGCCGAACAATCGCAAGCCGCTTAAGAGATTGCCCAAATCAAATCAAATATTCTACCACCAAAAGTGTATTTAATATACAATAAAACACTTAATGATATATTCAAATCAATATATAAGAATATTGGTAGAGATATTTAGGTGGTTCATGATATATCCAACGTGATTATTAAGTTCCTTATGCAATTCAACCATTATGAAATGAGATCTATAAATTGTACACTCTGACTCGGGGTAAGGGGATTGTAACCTGAAATTTTGAGAGACACATAATAAATAGTAGACCTCTCCGTGGACGTAGGCAAGTTGTCGAACCATGTACATAATTGTTGAGTGTGTGATATTTATTTTCTGCCATTGTGATCATTTTTGTGGACCTCTTTTTATGATATTTATGGAACTCAATGATACTATGAAAATAAAATTAAATGGGCTTTTTTTATTTTTTCACAGTATTGCTTCCTTGCCTTTTCATACATTTAATAAGACATATTTATACACTAAGAATACAAAGGAAATATACCTCCACTAAGCCCACTACAACATTAAACTGTTTCCACAATATACATTACACATATGATACACTGCATAGAATAACTGTCCAGCTCCACTACTAGAATAACTGATCACAACTCCACTACTCAAAACTGTCATGAACTATTTGAATGCATGTGCATGTGCTCCAAGATAGAATGTTGGTCTTTTGAGCTGTTGGCATGTATGTGATTGTTGTGAGAACATAGGATAAAAGCTTATTTTGCACAAATATAAAGACACAAACAAGCATAGAAATACATTTATGTGAGTGAGTTTATTTGTATAAATAACATTGCTCAATCCCCATCATATAGTGTACCAATCAACAATTTCCAGTTCAAACATTATAAAGCCCCGTATAACCAATATCAAAACAACATTTTTCATTTCCATATGTCTCTCTTACTCACTTATGATTTTTTGTAGTATCCAACAAGCTTTCCCACACGTATTTATAGAGGTTTGTGTGAACCTTGATCGTTTATCGAACAAAGGTTAAAACCATAAACCCAAAGGGTTCGCCTAAAGGTCATGAGTTTGGTTGTCCTGTCAACATAATTTGGAGGACATTGACCATAAAAATTAATTTCTATTTCGCAAACCTTGTTCGAAGTATATAATAATCTGAGTTATGCGCAAGGTCACCTACAACTACAAAATCATGAGTTCGGTCTCATCAACATAAACTTTGATCAATTGTGCATGTATTTGAAAATGTTATGATTGTATTCCCACTAACCATTTCATTTTGTGCCTTTAGCACCACCCTTTTTATTTATTTGTTCCCATTTATGTTCTTGTATTTATCAAATTCTGACTTCTTTTAAAAATCTTACAACACAATAAAATGTATGATTAAGTCTATAATTACATAAAACATATTAAACGCGTATTCTAAATAAATTGGCATAACAATCACGATGTTCTTAAACCCCTAATTGTGAATATATATATATATATATATATATATATATATATATATATTAAAAAAATTATTTACATTTGATTTTTTGGTGGTATTTAAACATTTCATCCTACCTCTAAATAACAGCTCAAAATTATTTTTTTACCTATTTTAAAAACTAAGTTAAAATATGCCAGTCCAAAATATGTAAATAATTTGGGTATTTTGACTTTTTTTTTAAATGGAAAATAATGAGTTAATTTTCTACGGGTGGGACGAAATGTTTAAGTACTATAACAACCCTCATTTTCCACGTAAAGGTTAGATAGACACAATACGTCAAAGATTGGGCTTGTCTAACAATCTACATCTTTCTCATCATCAAAACCAAAATGAAAATTATAATTTTAATTCAAACGAATAGTTTAAGCCACAACTGGCAAAGAAATAAATCCAAACTCCTAAACGATATAAAAAATCCACTAAATTATAACAAATGTCCCAAAAGACTGAATATTAAATGCAGGCTTATGCCCATACAATATCTGAAATAATGAACAAACTAAAATTTCAAATAACCACCTAGGCTAAAATCAAACGAACTAAAGTATTGAATACACAATTACGATCGCCAATCTGATCTTCTGTCAGCCCTGTAGTCCCTATCTATGTAAACCAGGGGGAAAAATATTTTATATTCTTGTTCAACGCCCTAAAGTTTCATGAATTTTCTTACGAAATTAAATTTCAATAATGTTGTTAATTCAAATTGTGTATCGCACATCGGCACCCGCATGCAGTAAGTGCCTCACCGCTCAACTAAGTGCAATACCATATGCATAACAACCCAAGTCCTGATTATAAACTATAATAACAGTACCAATAAGATTTATGTTGACTTCATCTAGCATAATTTATAAAGTAAAGTGAATCATCTAACCATACGCTTCTAGTCCCAAGAATAGCCCCAACACAATACTACAATTAAGAATTAAAATATTATAACATCACGTCTTTTACATAGTACTAGGTTCATTGTCAATTGTCTACATCGTTAGACTGTCATAATTTATTCTTAATTAATTTATATTGTTATATACGACCTTATATATATATATATATATATATATATATACAACACATAAAAGAATTTACCTCCAGTGTCCCGTTCATGCTCTATTCGTAAGTCTGGAGGAGTCCATCATTCAAGCAAACATCACAAAACACACACTAGTGGGGTGGTCCCTACGCAGTACACCATTGTCCGGTCCATACCCCCAACGGTGACAATGGGTCCCATCATCTACATCTACCTCCTCATAAGTGGCGCAACTATGTAGGACTTAAAATAATGACATACACAACGCCTAGCCCACATGTGCCGACGCGTGCTCCGATCTCGAGACGTAAGTAACCCCAACCGATAGGGCGTCCACGAACATGGGTTGGTTCACACAAATACATAAATACATATTTTTATCACATAATAGGGAAAGATAATTAACCCTAGAATTACCCCCCAAGAAGTTTTATTAATCTCCATTTAATATTCCTACTCTAAGAATTAACCGTCTACTGAATTGTTAACTTCCCTAACTAATAAAATAGTGACACAAATACATTTTTAATAAATTATCCATTCGCTTGGAAGACTTATAGAATACTAGCCTAAGTTCGTAAAAATTAACTGAATGTTTCACCTGTGCCAACCCGACCCAATCATCATAGGTTAGCCTACAACACTTCCTAGCCCTAAAATTGATTTTCCAGAATACCTAAACTCATCCTTGGACCCAAAAATCAAATAACTAACCCTTAACGGTCGAAAAAATAACACGAGGCAAAGCTGGGTAGACCGACGAACTAAATTGGTTCGTTGGTTGGACTAAATCGGCTCGGTTCAGAGAACCGATTCGTTCCCGCCAGTGACCCGGTTCGATTTTCTGGGATGGCAGAACGAACTATTGACATAATTTTGTCTTTTCCCTTCCTCCATGGTGTCTCTAACCTTCATCCGAACCCCATATATGATTTTTAATCTATCCCCAATCGTGAAACAATAATTCTCTACACAAAAATCATCCGAAAAAAATCTAATTCATTCGACAACAATTTATATCAAGATTCATGCGCTATTAAAACCCTAGTTTCAAGATTCAATTTTTTCTCTTATAAACCTATCAAGTGTAACAACCCACCAAATGGGATACCGGGCGATCACTCCTATATCAAATTATAACAGGAGTTACATATGGATCATTCTTAGTATCACAGTCGAAAATCCATTTTATTACTAATATCCTATTAGGCGACCGTTAAAAACATTTACTTAACTACTCTTTTTAACGATTAAAATAAAACATCCACAATTAAATGCGTAATTGAACTGAAATGAAAATGAAATAAATTAAAATAACCGAACACTCGGTTCAAATTATACAACCATATCGAATAACGTGCGAAGAATAAATAAAATCAGTTGGACCATTGGCCCGAATGTTTGTACAATATCTCCTGTCTAGAGTGCAAGGAAAGAAGCATCTACCGATAAACCGCAAGCATCCACAGCTACTGCAGCAGACGTCTGACTCGAAAGAATTTCCATCCAGGCGTCCCTCCGTCTGGACACCTATATATATATATATATAATATATAGAAAGAAAGGAGAGTAGATAAACGGGTCAGAGCCCGAATTTTGAAAATATTTTGCAAGTGCATAAATGCTTTATTTTTAGAAAAATAGTTTTATCTCATATTTAAATTGGTATCGCACTCCCATGAGATACCCCTCACCTCTCCTCTAGTAGTGCACACCTAACGCACCCTAACAACATACCCTAGTCAAGCTATCCATGCCTAACTACTCTATCACCCATCTACTATCTACCCCAGATAGTCCCAGTGCTAAGGGCTAAACTTCCCTCCATTCTCAACACTGCCCTAAGTTAGTGCGTGGGGTGTCTCGCAAAGCGAAATCCAAACAAGGAACCCCCCCGATACACTACTACTTGGCAGGGTTAATGGTAGAGATCCATTAGGCCCGTAGCACACACAATGTATAAACATATATATATACACATACATCTACAATATACGTCCGGATAATATCTCCCGGACTCCGGGTTACCAATTGAATTATATCTTTATAATACACATCCGGATCTACCTCCCGGACTGAGGTATATTCAATACACAAAGTATTTATCAATACTTATCCTTTTCATTTCAAAAACTTCCATTTTCCTTCTCATATCCAGGAAATGTATTTAAAGCCAATTCCTTAGCATGAATTGCTTTACCAAAACATATATCTTTTTAAAAGCCAATTTTATTAACATAAAAATGTTTTTCCTTTTTCAATTATCCCATTTCCCTTTTTATACTCAGGAAATGTAATTAAAAGCCATTTTTATTATCATAAAAATGCTTTTACCATATCATATGCTTCCACATCCCTTCTTCCATCCGGGAGTGTTACCGAAGCTAAACATATAACCCATTTCCCTTCCTATATCCAGGAAATGTAATTAAAGCCAATCCATTATCATGAATTGCTTTAATAAAAACGCGTTCTAAGACCGCCCGTCCGGATTTCTCCACTGTGCGCGCCCCTAAATGGCTATCATCTTCCAGGGCGTATCATCAAGATAACCTGAGATCCTACATCACAAGAAGTCGGGAAGCGGCCATGTGCATGCGGGATAGTCAAGACCACACCCGGAATCTCCTAACCAGCGCAGAAAAATATATCAACAAACGCTCACATGGCCTATAGGACTATATCCACCCTGCATTCATTAGCCAGGGGGCTTCACCATACGTACGCAACTTCCCTTATGATAGAGATTTAGAGAGGTGTGTAATCCATATTTTATAAATTATGAAAAACATTTCTCTTTCCATTTTGAAAATATTAATTTTTATATTTTAAAAATCACTTCCATCATAACATATATATATATACATAAATCACATAGTATATACATATCCTATACATTCCTCCTAGAATATATATAACCGGCTATAATGGCCTATATCATCTAGCGATGACCATAATCCCAAAGATTCCCTCCAGGAATCATAATCATGCATTCATATAAGCATGATACTAAACCCAAAGTATTTCTTACTTTAATAATCACTATATATCTCAATCCTATATAAGGATTTATTGGATATCTCCAATGATACCCATCACTCTAAGTGAAATCAATAATTATCTATATTCCCAAATTATCCTAATTATCTCCTAGGATACACTTAACAGTATTCGATATAATTATGCTATAAGCATAATTATACAGGCCCATATGCCTACTAGAAATATCCTCGGGATTTATCTCACCCGATCAACCTTAAATTCAGTGGGTTAAAGATTTCATTTCCTTGAACCCCAAGACTACACCTAGTCCAATTAATCATTTAGAAGTCCCTAATATAATTTAGGAACCCTAATCCATCAATTTCAGCAAATATTCTATTTTCCCTTGAAAACATAGATTAAGGGTTAGATACTAAAAACCCTTACTTTACCCTCCTAAATTGCCTTAACTTATGGACCATAAAGTCCTAAAAGGTCCTTTAGGTTATCACCTAATTAACCTCAAAGCATGATGATATGGAATCTACCCCATCCAAATCATCTTAGAATAATTATCAACTTTCAGCAGGGGTCGATCGATCGACCCATGGCCGTCGATCAATTGATGGCTCGATCGATCGAGCCCCCATGATCGATCGATCGATCAAGTCGGGCAGCTTTTTCTCCGAGAAGCTGTTTCGGCCATGGAAGCTTCCTCCAAGCTTCCATCTCTTCACCCAATGACCTACAACTTCTACCAACAACAAATACACCTATAATATGGGTCCTAAACATCCTAGAACCCGGAATCACCCAATATTTTTGGTTAATTACTAAATTTCTCTAACTTACCAATTTTAGGGGTTTATTCGTTTTATCTCCCGAAAACCCGTTTTATCCACGAATACCCAACCCAAAATCATTAGGGTTTGTTATACCAACAATGATATGAGATATTTGTTCTTAAAAATAAATAAAGCAAGTAAACACTTGCCTCGTGGATAAAATCCGACGTCCTCGAGCCGAATCCCGCGGAGGCTGGCCGGAATCTCCCCCTTTTTCCTCTTTTCTTCCTCCTCTCTCTCTTCCCTCTCTTCTTTCTCTTTTCTCTTCTCTTTTCTCCCCCTCTCCCTCCTTTTATAAGGAGAAAAGGGTTAAATCCCTTAATACCCCCAAAACGACTCGTTTACTCATTTACGAGCCTATTTAACTCCAAAATTACCCGGAACTCAATTTCGACAATCGGACACTCTTTTCTGACTATCTCGGACATTCCGAGACTCATGGCGCAGTCGAAATTTCCATCCGATGTACTTGACCGCAAATCACTATTCTAACCCAAAATAATTAAATGCGGTCTTCTACTCAAAATCTTACCTCTTTTGTCGCTATACTCCACGACGACATATAAATAAAATATTTCGACCTATATAGTCCCAAAATAATTTATAACACCCTTCGAAAATCATTAAATCCTCGAAAATCCCAAAAATTACTATTTCGAGAAATTCTCCAAATTCCAAATTATACTTAATTATGGAATTTAATTGTCTCCAAAAGGGAAGGTTGTTACATCAAGAACCGATCTTTATTTCTAAATTTATACTAGATTCATCATTCCTTCAACGTGAGTTCTAAGGTTAAATTCCCAATTAAAACGATATTAAATTCTGGGGTTAGCACCAATTAGTTTAATCCTTAAACGTTATAATTTCAGATTTATCCTTCAACATTCATAAGGTTTATTCAAATCATACAAACATCAATTTATGTACTTAACCCATAAATTTCTACAAGAAATGCACAATTGAATTAAGAACACCTTTAAAAATGAATTTAGCAAGAGAATTATTGCCTTAGTTTGACGATTCAGTATCTCTTCCTCTTGGACACTTGATCTTTCTCCCCTCTCTAGCCTGGGTAACCTCTTTAAAGCGTGTGGGGCTGCAAGGATTGAGTTGTGGTGGATAGGATAGTAATTTCTTAATTGTTAATTACCCTCTTATAACACTAATATCTAGTCACCCATAACCCTAACATTTGGACCCCCAAATTAGCCCGAAACCATACTCGGATTGGCGCAACAACTCCGTTAATGGTACACCTATGCCCCAGACCTAATCCTAGATGTCTAAAATACCTAAACGAGTCCCCAAATCATCTCGAAAAAAGACCAAACTATATATACCCAAAATATACATTTTTAATATGTTGAAACTACACACAACAATTCTTTAATAAGCATGAAATTTATTTTCAACATGTGAACACAGTATGCATCAATGAATCATATGAACCTGGAATCATACACAAGAAAATTATTCTCAACTTAAATTATACCAATTATATTTACTCATGAACTTATTTAATTAAATTCTACAATAAATAATTTATTACGAAAACACGGGGTATTACAAATACCTCACAAAAATATCAACTCAATATATATTTTTTGTATTTTATAAAAATTGGACAACACTTATCTCATCCTTACATCGTCCGCACCTGATCATACCTCTACTTTTAAAACATATATATATATATATATATATATATATATATATAGAGAGAGAGAGAGAGAGAGAGAGAGAGGCAGGCACACCTACATGACACTCTATATATCACACCTAGTGCAAGACCCTAAAAAAAATTCAAATTTTTTTTGCCTTGAAATTAACCTTCCAATGAACCCATGTTCAAATAATTAGTTCAAAATACATTTTGTAGCTATTTTTTAAAAAATCCACAAAAAATTGTCGGCACGGACCCTTATAAATAATGTATTTGCAGTAGTTTTTTGTTGGATTTTTTAAAAACAGATACAAAATGCATTTTGACCTAATTTTTTGTACATTGGTTTACTATAAGGTTATTTTCAAGGGAAAATAACAAATTAAAAAAAAATGTTTTTAGGCCCAAGAACTAGGTGTGATGTTGGTGAGCCTTCTCCTATATATATATTTATATATATGGAATGTAGTATATAAATATATAACATATCCAGGGGGAAATTTGACTTTCGTTGAAAAATGTATAAATCTAAGGTCTTTTTCTTAGTTGTTAGGTTTAAAAATTAGACCGCGCTTATTTGGTCCTTACATCATCCGCACCTGATCATGCCTCTACATTTCTAGCATTACATATATATATATATATATATATATATATATATATATATATATATATATATATATATATATATATATATATATATATATATATGTGTGTGTGTGTGTGTGTGTGTGTGTGTGTGTGTGTGTGTGTGTGTTTGTGTTTGTGAGTGTGTGTGTGTGTGTGTGTGT
This sequence comes from Sambucus nigra, assembly GCA_949130495.1. NCBI lineage: Eukaryota > Viridiplantae > Streptophyta > Magnoliopsida > Dipsacales > Adoxaceae > Sambucus > Sambucus nigra. The sequence continues at coordinate 72,723,270 of OX422224.1, forward strand.
GTGTGTGTGTAACGTATAAATATATAATGTAACTAAGGGAAAATTTGATTTTCGTAGAAAAAAGGGATTAACCTAAGGTCTTTTTCTTAGTTGTTAAGTATGGAAAAGTTTATTTTAATTTAATACATTACTAATTACAATAATTGACCTTAATATATTCTTAATTAGAAATTTGAGTTTAAATCAAAAAATTTAAAAAATTAATAATTTCGAACAACCACCATGTGGATAATTTACACTAATATTAATTTGAAAGTCTTACAAAGTAATTAGAATAAAAAAAATTAAGAAGGGAAAGTAAAGAAACAAGACATAAACTATTCTTCATACAATAATAATAATATCTAACATTACTATATATGTATATTAACGCAAATAGTAGTTACTCTACAACCACCTGTTTCATGTGTATATAATTATTAGTTTAGTATTAGTTTGAGATTTTGGATTGCGTGGAAGACACTAGTTTTATCTACCCGTGAAACTAGGAGTACTGTCTAATAAATTTCTTGAATCTCTATTTATATATGATCACGCTAGCGATGATTTTGTTGGTATCTTAAAGCCATTATTTTTTAATTAATTAATGAATAGTCCAAATAATATGTACAGTTATTGATATAGATTCAGTTGCAATTATGCAATCAAACATTCCTTCTACCAAGTAATAAATTATAACTATATTAACATTAATAATTGTAGTTGTCTATGTATTCGTTTGTGTAACTCTATATACATTAATAAGTGTAATTATATCTAAATTAATATATATATATATATATATATATATATATATATATATATATACATATTATTGTAATACACATAAACTTGTTGAACAAATTAAAAAAATATATGTTCTCAAATGAATTATAATAAAATTGAATAATTTTTAATCATATTCCTGATAGTAATATAGGGATATCCTTGTGAGTGTCAACCAAATGAATGTTTTTATACTAATAATATGTGTGACATACTTCCCCAATATGAAAAGAAGGGACGTTATACTAATAAAGGAATCAAAATCGAGAAACGAACGCAAAGAAAACGCATTAATTAAGAATGGTGTATCCTAATGTGACACCCCGGTTAATTAAATTCCGATTGATCAGGCCTTTTTCAAACTAAATCACTATTTACACATGGTTCATTATTAGCATCACTGTCGCAACATTATTAACCACCTAATCTTTAATTAAGTCGATGCCAATTTTTATCTTATGATTTAATCCAAAACGAACAAGTGTAAGAAGAATTCGAATAACCAACACAATATAAGAGAATCTAATCACGCCACAAATATCTAATAAGAGTGTCAGCCGAATAACATTGACTAATACAAGCAAACCAACATAAGTCCAAAGTATGCAAAGTGTAGCTAATACATGCTAAACCAAAAGTAAAGATTACATAAGCCAAGGCAACATGCCCAAAGTATAACTGGGGCCATCCTTATCTATATGAGAATGAAATAGGCATCTAATACAAAATCCTGTAGCATCCACATGTACCGCAGCTACGTACCTTGCATCGAGATCAATCCCCATGCCCCTGTGGTTGGACATCTAAAAGGTTTTAAAAATATTTTATAGCAAGGGTGAGAACCCAAAACATTTGAAAATATTTAGCAAGTGAATTTAATTGCAGTCAATTAAAATTCATGAATACTCTTCATATTTAAGTTAGTACAGCACACTCTCTTGAGGACCACCTCACCCCTCAACTAATGTGCATGTCTAACGTACCTATATATGACCCATCTAGCTATCTACCCCGTAACTAGTCTTGTCACACACACACACACACACACACACACACACACACATATATATATATATATATATATATATATATATATATATATATATATATATATATATATATATATATATATATATATATATATCCTACTTTTCCTAGTACTCTATCCTGAATGAGTTTAATATACGAGTTATAAGTTATTAACCACACAAACTTATTTAAATCTTTCTCAATTGATACCATATTAAATTCTCACGAGTTATATAATTTATACAATTCTCCTCATGTATTCACCCAAATATAATTGTACCATATATACGTAATATCATAATACAACATTAACACATACATGTCGTATATATATAACTATCCTCCCGAGTAGGCACTCATCGGGTGTTCTCTAAATGCTATTATCCGCGGGTATACTCATCCAACCGGAACCCTAACACATTTAGCTTCCCACATGTGAAAAATATAATAAACGATGTGGAGGTGGTCACAGTTTCCCACAGTAGGGAGATCGAATCATACCCAAAGAGTCTGACTCCGGAACCCGAATTCCATGACCTCTGGACTATACTCGCCCTGCATTCTTTGGCCAAGGGATTCACCCACATCGTTCAACTTCCCATGATAGCACTAGTGTAGGTATGGTTTCCTATAGATATTATACACACAAATATTTATAAATCGTATATATATATACTACACATCACAGAATATATATGTTAATTCCAGGCTACCCATGTTCAAATTTTGTAACACTATCCCAACACATTCAAGTCTATAATCCGACCCAAATTTCACTTAATCACATGGTAATTAATTTCATTATCTTGGTGTCACTCAACCAAAAATACCCAAACTACCTCGCTTGGCCCGAAATATAATATTTATGAATTATTTCTCTGGAATCCATCCATAACATCTCACCCATTTACTCCTCCCAAATCCCATATTATAATTGGATTGATTTAATAAAGTATAAACACTTTAAGAATCAAATTACCCATATTTAAAAGTGGAATCACTGTCACATTTTCCGTGGAGTCGATCGATCAACCCCTGTAGTCGATCGATCGATTCAATAGAGCCCTGTCTTCTCCGAGTCCCCTGTTTCTGCCATTAACGGAATTTTAAGGTTTTGTTTCCCAAAATTCCAACACTAATAAAAAATCTTCATCAATGATTCACTATTAAAACAAGTTCTAATCATCCTCTAACTGTTTTAACATCATTAATTCTCAAGAAGTCACAAATCCCAAAAGTGGGTTTCCACGGTTTAATGCCCAATTGTGACTCAAGTGTTTATTCAACAATTTTCCCAAAATCAATTATAGAACTAAATCGAACATATTAATCAATTCACACCTTCTATAATATGAATAGGAAAAGTGCAAGTTAAACCACTTGCCTTACAGTTTGTAGAATCAAATTCTTTGATGAAGATGATGGGTTGGTTCAATGGTCTCTCCTCTTGTTCTTGGTTCATTCTCTCAAAATCTCTTCTAGTTTGCTCCCTTCTTTGGCTCTCCTTGATTAGGTCTTATAAAAATGAAATAAGGTTCCCACACCCTCTCATAATTAGCGTTATTTACCTAAATCCCGTTTTGGGCTTATGGGCCTTCTAAAAAGGGCCCAAACACATATTTGGGAACTCAAATGTGTCTAGAAAAGTCCCAAAACCAATATTATACCTATGGACACTCATTTTGGACAATTTCGACTCAACCGTGTGCTTAAAATCGCCATCCGGATAATTATTTTTAAAAGTTAACTTCCACCCATTAACTAATTTAAATTCACTCACTATTTAAATAACACTAATTAATTAATTCTTATCAATTTACGAAACTTAGTAATTTAACAATTACCGAATTAATTAATTAAAATAAAAGCCCCAAAAATTACTAGTTGTTACAGCTAATATTTCGACACAACAACTTTCACATGCTTTTTTGTGGGTCATGTTCGTATCCAATTAAAAATATAATTTTGTGTCGTGTCTATTTTTTCTTCGGTTGGGTTGTGAATTTTTAATTGAATCATGTTTTTTTGGTAAAAAAAATCTTTCATCTCGTGTTGCTTTTATTTGTGTTGTCTTCATATTAGATAACAAATAAAACTACGTTTCGTCTTGCATTTTCATTATTACTTATTCGCATTTAAATGTATTATAGTATATTAATGTAAATACACACACACACAAACACACACACACACACACAGACACACACACACACACACACACACACACACTATATATATATATATATATATAAAGAATTAAAAAAAATATTTCGTCTTCGTATTTAATGAAAGAAAATAAAATTTCGTGCAGTGCCACTTTTGTTTGAATCGTGTTCGTTTTAAATAAAAAAGCAAAATTGCATTTCGTTTTCTATTGTGTTTTACTTTGGTTGTGTTCGTATTTATATGTATTAAAGTATATTATTGTAATCATTAACACACACACACACACACACACACACAAACACACACACACATATACATACATACATACATACATATATATATATATATATATATATATATATATATATACTAGGGTATGCCCGTGCCTGAAGGCACAATGATAATTTTGAAAAGCATAAAGTCGTGTATAATATAAATAATAAATGTTTTATATGTTAGAAGTGTAAATTTTCAAAGTATAGAATCGGGTAAATTTAAGTAAAACATTTTTTTACAACACAAATGTACAAATGTTTTATATGTTGGACCTCATATAAACAGCAACCAATGTATCAATAAATAAATATAATTTAACCAAAGTTTCCTATATGTATTTAAGGATGAACAATAAATTGCCAAATCAATTGCTTTATAAATTTGGAAAAGAATGTAATCAACTATTCAGTGAGTAGTAATCAATACAAATTCGTGTTTACACTATAAATTGCCTATTTCAACAAACCAAGAAGAGGAGAAACTGTAAACTCATCCACTTCAATGAGATCATCTTTATCAGTAATGTCATAATCGTTATCGGGATTACCATCATTTCCGTTACATGCACCATCGCTATCATCATCTTTAGTATCCGCTTCCATTTCTTCCTCGTATATACTGTCATTCGACTGAGGCATTGGATTTTCACCAAATAGATCTGCTCTGCTATCTGTAAGTAAAAGTGATGTATCTGCCTCCTTGGTTTAGACTCAAGTGCCGGGTTTGAATGAGATAATGAGCCACCGACTTGAAGTCAAGGTTTACTACTGTCAGTGGTGGGGTGGACCCAGAGAGAGAGATTATGGGAGGGAATGAGAGGAGTTGCAGCAAAATAGGGCGTATGCCACCGTCAAATACTCGAAGCATATGCGCAACTAACATGCATCACCAAATTAGTCACACTTGAAAACCTAGTTATACTATCGAATTAGTCAACCTTATAAATAAGTTGGATATACAGCGATGCTTGATCATCTGTCCCAATAATCCTGACATTGCAATCATGATCATATCTCCTTTCAAATGTAATGGATGCATTCACATCTCGATCTGATTCAAATACAAATACAAAGAACAGGTATAAATCGTTTATACCTGTAACTTATGAAGATTGAACAGGTATCAATCTCCTATTTATGGACCTCGTTTATACCTGTAAAAATCATTTTCCATTATACCTGTAAGATAGAAACAGGGGCATCATCTTAATATTTTAAGATATAATTAAAAATGATAAGGTAAAAATCTCACACCCAGAAAAAAGGCATCATCTTAATAAGTATATTGAGATCTGAGATCTTTTATGGAGATGGTTTAGGGACCACAAAAAATAATCCGAGACAGGTATCAATCGCCCATTTATGGCCCTCGTTTATAGCTGCAAAAATTGTTTACATTATACTTGTAAGATAGAAGGAGGGGCATCATCTTAATATGATAAGATAGAATAAAAAAGATAAGGTAAAAAGCTCACACCAAAAAAAGAAAAAAGGCATCATCTTAATAAGTATCTTGAGATCTGAGATCTTTTATGTAGATGGTTTAGGCATCTGCAAAAGAACAGAAAAAATAATCTGAGACAGGTATCAATCGGCCATTTATGGCCCTCATTTATACCTGTAATTTTAATATGTTAAGGTAGAATAAAAAAATTATAAAAGAGAGTTTTTGGGCCTTATTATCACAGAATGTCAAGGTTGTTAAGGGTTGAAACCCTAAATTATAGAAGAGAGTTGAGAAACACCCATAGTTTAAACATACATAGATTATACAGGTATATACATAAGGATTTTGGGGAGAGAAACACACTTATTTCAGATCTGGCCTGGTATTGAAACAGAGCCCCGTCATCGATGCATATATACATGTATATACTAAAATATGTATATATGTTATTTTAAACTCAGTGCCCCGTAATCGATGCATCCAATCAGAATTGATGAAATATCAGGGGTGTTGTGTTGTTTCTAACTATATTAGAGTGAGTTCATCATACATACTACGTTACCCAATCAAAATGTTGATGAAGAACTCATGTTGATGAAGGCCCAAGATATAAGTAGGATATGTCCTGCATAATGTTCAAGCTGAGAAAAAGAACATTATTGTGCTTCACTCCCTCTTTACCCAATCAGAATAATATCCCAAAGTATTTGCAAACCAACTTTGTTATTTTCCGATCCCAAAGTATATACTTTCTCAGTATTAAAGGTATGTGTAACTATTTGCAAGTCAGCTACTGAATAAGATGTAGCATCAATGGGATCCCTACTGACTTTCTTTGTAACAAAAATAGGTTTCACCGAAAAATATTCTTCATCAAATTATTTGTGGCGATCAACGGGTGGAGGTCTAAGAATCGTGGCTGAAGGTTCAAATGTTTTTTTGTTGGCTGTGGAGGAAGGTTGAACAGACTTCAATTCTGCAAAAATAATGCCACATACAAATAATTTTTAAAAAAATGGGAGTAATTATTTAAATTACTTTAGATAATATTACAACAAACTTGCCAAAAAAATCATATGAGCCTTTTGTCAAACGTCTGGAAGGCAACACATAGGTAAAAAAAATAGTACCTCATATGTAGTTTCATTCCCCAATAAAGAGAGAGGGGTCGTTAACAACAATTCAAGGCCGACTCTCATTTCGGACTCATTCGGTGCGACTCATTGATGATCATACATATACCCTCATATTCAAATGTATAGAGACACAAATTCTCATAATTTGAAGTTACATCAAAGCTTTTATCGAACTAAAATTGTTGGAATTCATCCTGTCAAAACAACACAAAACCACTATTTAATAAAAAAAATTAGGGATAGCATAATTCAAATGCTCACATGTTGTGTATGTAATACGATGAAAGGATATTTCTTTCGTACCTGTAGCTCTTATGCTTAAGTCTTTGATTTAGCCTACTTAATTGAGAACTTAGTTGCTCAGGGGTGCTCCTTCCACATCCACCTAAAGCATCAATCTCACACTCAAGACATATAATAGAAGCCTTTGTAACTCTCCTGTAATTTCATAAAGCAGTTAACGTCAGGTAATGGAAGATGCTGATATAAGTCCGGAAACAATCAGAAAAAAAATGATATTATGAGAAGTTGGATAAAAGATATAAGCGGTTTGGTGCGATGTTCTCTTACTTTTCCATTTTTTCATAGAATCCAATTCTTACTCCAACCTCCAATGAATGATTCCCATGGAAATAGGAAATGAAAGAGGGCTTCTCATTAAGTCACTCATTACAAATCCAAATCAAATGAAAAACCAAGTGTGACCAACTAAATTTCAAAATAAACTACAAAAATGAATATAATAAGCCCCTACATAAAGATCAAAATTACAAAATATACATATTTCATTGGTACAATGGCCTCAAACTTCCATGTACTGTGTAACTTCCAAAAAAACATAAATAAAATTAAAAAGAACAGAAAGAATAAAAATGAACAGAATAGTAGAGAAAGAATAAAAATAAACAGAATAGAAAGAATAAAAATAAACATAACAGAACATAAAGAAATAAATAAAACATATGCTAGTGTTTGTTGCTGGTGTTTGTTGTGCTACATACGCTCTTAGTTCAGTTATCGGGGGTTTTCAACTGTTCAGTTTCATTCGTACATCCTTCTTAAATTAAAAATACATTGTGGATTTTTTGGAAACAAAGCAAAGAAGATTTGCTAGTTTACTATAATGGGTTATGCTCGTCTAGTTATTTTTCCGACGGGCATTGGGAATTCTACTTATTACACTCGTTTGAACCAACATTGTGAAGCCGTGGGGTGAAGAATTCATATTGTGAATTTGGATCCTCGTGTAGAAAAGTTTGACTATCCTGTTGGCATGGATATTACGGAACTTATTTCTTTGGAGGATGTTATGGAGGAACTTCGATTGGGTCGAAATAGTGGCCTTATTAAGTGCATTGAGCATCGAGGATAATTTGGATGACTGGTCAATAGAAGAATTGGATAACTTTACGGATGATGATTATATAGTTTTTGACTGTTCGGGCCAGATATAACTCTTTTCTCATGTTCCTGGGCTTAAGAAGTTTCTGGAGAATTTAAAGTGGAAGAATTTCAATGTTTGTGCGGTGTAGTTACTTGATTCTCAGTTTATAACTGATGTGACCAACTCAAAGAATTTCAATCATTATTTCTGCAAGCATTGTATCTACAAACATTATAAAATCTATTAAGTTTTTGATTCAGTTTTTGATTCAGTTTCATTATAATGACTACTAACAATAAGAAATTAGGTCATTTTCTTACAAACTAATAAATCAACAAGGTATGTGCAGTATGTCAATAGGTCCGTTTTCGGTTCAACTACTAAAACTAATAAATAAACATTATGAACATTATTGATTAATCGATTAGAAAGGGTATGGCCTCTGTTAATAATAACTAAACAAGTATGTTTGACTTATTGGCATATGAATCAAACATATATAAAAAATTGGCCAAACACGTATACAAAATTGACCCTATATGAAACTAATGAGTGAACTTGATAAAAAAGCATACAAAGAATTTTAGTATAAAAAAAACATAGAAAGAATTCTAGACGGTAACAATCTCCACATGGAAAATTTGGTAAAGGCAGAATAACATAGTACAATACAAAATTACCCCAAAAAATCGACTCGATAAATCATTTCATGATGTGTATGTTTTGGGTTTTTGATTCATGAAGTCGTGTCATGTTTATGTTAAAATTATGACTCGTTAGTCATGTTATTTGTCACATTTTCTTATTTCGAATGGGTCATGCCCATTTCAAGTGAAATAACACAAAGCCATGTCAATTTTAATGGGAAATGGAGAGCTCATTCAATTTTGCAACAAATTTGGATGAGCCCATCTCTGACAGTTACATTTCCACATTAAAGATCTTAACCACCGCAAAGAGGACATCTGAGCAGGTATAACACCCAATAATAACACTGACAACATCAATTATATACTAAAACCTGTTCTTTTCACCACCCCACCATGGTGGAACAACCAATTATGAGGCCAAACCACCTGCAAATTTAGATAGAAATGGCAATGGCACGTGCGAAACAGTTATTGTGGTTCATCCATGAAATGTAACTACACGGGGAAGCTAACCGTAATGTAAACGTAGACAACTTTCATCACAGATGATATATAAAAGTAAACTTAAGGTGTGAACTAATGCTTGTAAATTTCCAGGATAGAATATAACGAAATTGATATTAATTTTATTTCAATGTCGTGCGAAATATCACATGACCAACTATGCGCGGAAGGGAAAGTAAGTATGCGGGGGAAATGTAATTATTTCATTCTCTTACTATTTACAAAATAAAATGTGAGTGGGTAGGTTAAAGTGGGGGTGTTAGTGTCATCGTGCAGAGTCAAAATTCAAGAAAACTGCTTAGATGATTGAAATACAAAAACTATAATATCCCAATTGAAATTAATATTGAAATGAAGAGTTCCTTCATCACACTACTATCATTTTGATGGAATTAACATAGCATATCATTAACATAAAAGTCTAACATCTAATACTTTAAAATCAAGCAATCAAAATATAGCCTACTTTAGATTAAGAATGTTATACTCGCTACCTCTGAGAACTTATTTCTTGATCATCTTCACTAACGTGTTTTGTTATTGGGATCCCCAAAGCTAATGTCTTCCCCGTACCAGTCTTAGCACAAAGAATTAAGTCTCGCCCATCCAATGCAGGCACTAACACATCTCTCTACACGACCACTGGAAATATTAGAACAAAAAGTGACATAAACTTAATTGAAATTCACCATATCATTCCTTAAACAGTACTATATACCCCAAGCAAATTCTTCAAACCAACATCCAAACAACTACCCTGCCATATCCTAACTTGAGTAGATATAAGTACAAACAATGTAGAAGTATAAACATTCACAAAAAATAAACCTTACAACCAATGTAAACAATGTAGAAGTATAAACATTCACAAAAAAATAAAAGTATAAGTACAAACATTCCCATATATAAAACTAATAGTCATCTAATAACTGACTAATTCTAATTCAGAAAAAAATAACTAATTCTAAGTCAGAAAATAAAAATATCTGACTACAAATGCTATGAGAGGAAGGTATTTGGGATAGAATACATGTATAATAATACCACCTGTAAAAATAAATAGTCATCTAATTCCCAATAAATGGTTGGATTTGGAAACAAAGAAACATGACGATAGGATGAACAACATAAAGTAGGAAAAAACAAACATATCAAGCAAAAAATAATTAAAAAGCTATGACAAAGAGACCCAAATCGCATGCTCCAAATGTGACACAAAAATAAAAACCCAAATATCTCTGCAAAAAGCCCTAGCCTACTACAACCTTCAAAATTGCAAATAAAAATTTCTTGATAGTCAAAATTGTTTTTCTACAATCAGTTAAAAAGAGTTAGAAAGGAAATCATTTGAACCTGAGATGGCACCTCTTACCTGAGATGATATAAAACTATCATCCTTCAAACTCACCAATTCAACCAGATCCAAAACAGCCACGTCAACTCGCCCATCTCGATTCACCGTGAGTTTAAGTTCAGCTCCTTTTAGTAACGCATCGTCTCATTCATGATTTCTCATGGACTCAGTGGTGAGAGGAGATAAAGCGGCATTGAAGGATTCAAGAGCTCAGGTTGAATCTGTACAGAAACCTGAAAACTGGCTAAGATCCGGAGACAGAGATCGCACAAAATATAACATTAAACCACGAAAAATATAAGATGTAAATGAAAATGGTTACCTGAGAACGCACCTCTGTCAAGACATCCAAAGATCATTGGGAGATCTCATTCGATCTCCAGAGATTGAATGTTGTTTATAGTGGACAAAACCAGAGATCGTTGTGGACAAAACCGGAGATTCGGAGATCGCACCTCTGTCAAGAGAGAATCACAAATCACTGTGGAGATCGATTTTGATTTTTCCAAATCTATCGCACCTCTGTCAAGAGATCCGGAGATCATTGGGAGATCTCATTCAATCTCCAGAGATCGAATGTTGTGTATAATGGACAAAATCGGAGATCGTTGTGGACAAAATTGGAGATCCGGAGATCGCACCTCTGTCAAGAGAGAATCACAAATCACTGTGGAGATCGATTTTATTTTTCCAAAGCTGGACATCGTTGGGGAGAGAGGGTTGGAGAGGGTAAAGTGAAAGGGAAAACTAATAACACGGGGCCGTTTGGATAATGACGTTAATGCAGAGACTCATTGGAAGTAAAATACATTTTTACCCTTGTGTTTGAATTTTAAAATAGATAGGGAATAAATTGAAGTGTGTTAAAAAGAGGGGGAAATCATAGACTTGAGGGGTAAAATAGGAAGTTTAAAAACAATTAATCTTGATGGCATCATACTTGAAGCGTATGACATACATAATTTTCTTACTTTATTATATATATATATATACCATAAAGACTAAAAAAAAATATTTCGTGTTCGTATTTAATCAAAGAAAATAAAATTTCGTGGAGTGCCACTTTTGTTTGAATCGTGTTCGTTTTAAATAAAAATAAAAATTTCATTTCGTTTTGTATTGTGTTTTACTTAGTTTGTGTGCGTATTTATATGTAATAAAGTATATCACTATAAACAATAACACACACACACACACATACATATATTAAAGTAAAAAATAACAAATAAACATTTCTTCCCGTGTTACTTTTATTTGGGTCGTGTTCATACTAGATAAAATTAAATAAAATTTCGTGTCATATCGTTTTTATTTAGGTCGTGTAGTTTTTTTTCGATCAATATTTTTATTTGGGTATAAAAAATCTTTCATGTCATGTTGTTTTTATTTGGGTGATATTCTTATTAGTTAAAATAAAATAAATTTCGTGTAGTCTCCCTTTTATTTGGATTGTATTCATATTTTATGTAAAATAAACTTTCATTTCGTATTGCATTTTAATTTCGTGTATTTTGCGTCATGTTCATATTTATATTGTTCAAGAATATTAATCTAATTGTTTATATATATATATATATATATATATATATATAATTAATAAAAATCTATTTATATTTTTTTAATATTAATGCAAAGGTGTCGTTATTTCCGTCCATTCTTTTTGCCTAAACTTTCTAAGGATCTCCTATTTTAATCAAAACTATATATAGTTAAAATAATTATTATTATTATTTCACATATTCAACCATACTTCCTCCCCTCAAAATTAAAATTCAATTCATGCCACTGCATTCCTCTCGCGAAAACAATCGAAACTCGTTCTAGCCCAAACTCAAGAAAACACCAAATAAGCCTTCAAATCATGGGTTAAAACTTGATAACTTTGGGGCTAGGGTTTATATGAGGGAGAAGATGAACAAAATAGAGAACTACTTCTCTTAAGAGGTTTAAGAATGAGTTTTAAAAGTCCAAGCCCCGAAATATATATATATATATATATATATATATATATATATATATATATATATATATATATATATATATATATATATATATATATATAACTTATTAAAGTTAAAAAAAATACATTGTATTAACCTTGTTCCGTACAAATAATGCATTGTGTACTCCATGAAAACTGACAAAATAGTAATTGAGAGAATCTTGTGTGTTAAACGTTTCACGTGATATGGCCTATCTTTCACCATTGCATTAATTACAAAATGTGCTTTGTTCCTAAACTTTATCCACAACCATCTCTTGGCATTACAATAAAAGGTTCTTTATAATCCGCGCCGTGATCGCTCACACTTATAATCCAAAAATAGTAGGAACAGAGTTCTGACATATAATTAATAGGGCATATATACTCATGTGTAGCTTTTATATTTGTTATTTTGAGGCTCAAAACATGTGTCTTATGTCAATCTTAACATTTTGCAAAATGAAAATAATGACACAAACATCATTCAACTCGCCTATATGTATGTCGCTTTATTCCTCAAAAAGTTAAAAAGAAGTTAAATATGTATATTGTGCTGGCAATCAACTTTTCTTTTTGAACCACGATTATTACGCTAAAATTTATGTTTAAAATTAATTTGGGTATAAATTTTAGTAATCACATTAATCTCTCTTTTCTGTGCTGAGATCCCCATTAGTTTTAGTAATTATAGTAGTTTAATTTAGGGGCAAGAATTTTAAATATAGTAGTAATAAACGATATGAATTGTTTTTATCAAAAACTAATACACCCAATTAAAACGCGACACAACATGACACATAATATATGTTTTTTATAGAACACGAACCTAATATAAATAAAAATGGGAAACAATGCTATAAAATTTTATTTTTCTTACCAAACGCGAACACGATACATATTAAACGCGACAAGACATGCATTCTTACTTTTTTACATAACACGAACACGTCCAAACTAGAAACGACACGATATGAAGTCTTATTTTTATTACGAAACACGAACACGACGAAATTAAAACATGATGACACGAAATCAGTTTTTTTAATTACATAACACAAATACGATAGAAATGAAAGTGACGAAAAGTCTTATGTCGTGTTGCATTTTATTTAATTCATTTTTGGTATATAAATTAGATTTTGTGTGGAGTCACACCTTAACGAGTTAACGTCGTATTTAGATCACGTTCATGTGGTATATTAACAAAAATAATAATTATTTTAGAAATGTTATAATAACGCTATATGGTTTGCCCCCATTAGTTATTCTTTATTGAGTCGAACTTCAATAATATTTACTTTTGGGGTTTATATACCCATTTTTAAAGATTCTATTAGTGGACTGTTAAGTAGCGTATTTTCACGACAAAATTGTCTGATATACCCATAATTTATTACGTGACATCCCTTATTTTTCCTGAAAAAACTTTTTTTATTTAAAAAACATTTATAAAAAAATAATTTCTTTGTATAAAAAAATTAAATTGTTTTGACTATTTTATGTAATACCCCACATTTTTATGAGTATTAAATTGAAGATATATTAATTAAATTGATATTGTGAGAATTATTATTCGGATGAAATAATGTACTTTATCTTTAATTTATTGTAATAATTAAACTAGTATGGTTAATTATACTAGAGTATTTAATTGAAAATATAATATTTCGTAAATGTGATACGAGTGGTATGACTTTTATGGTATGATGGTATATTGAAAATAATGAAGATAGTCGCGAATAAATTGATGACTCATTTAGTTAATTAAGTCCTATTAAGGGTATACGTATATAATAATGAAGGAACATACAAATATAGCTATAATGTGTTTATAGACTTTTAAATGTGATTAGATGACTTAAATATGCATTTTAAGTGTTTAAAAATGGACCTATGGGTTGGGTAGGACCGTGGGTAGAGTTTCGGGTCAAATCGGGTATGGATAGAAACCTTTTTAGGGCCCTTAGTTTTGCCCATTGGGGAACTCCGAATTTAAACAAATTAAAATGATAATTAAAAGAGGTTAGATCCGCCTTAGGTTGCATAACCACCCAACACCACTTTTGGAGGGCACACATCTTGGGAGAGATGAAAAACCACCCCAGGAGGAAGAAAAGAGAGGCTCCTACTATTTTCAGGCAAGGATTTTCTTGCCATTCTTATTCAATATGTTCTATTCTTGTATTAATGTTGAATCCATGTTTAGAATGTGATTTAAATCTGGATGTAATGTAACCATGTTTAGGGTTTTTGAACTTTGATAGAACTTTGATGATATTCACGTGTTATAATCTTAGATCCATGTTTCCTCCGTGAAAAAATCTAAATATAGATTGTTTAATTTCGAAATACATTGTAGAACTCATGTGTAGGACTCTTTTAAAATCTGGAATTATGTTCTTGAGGTTGAAGACGAGATAAGACTTGTATACTCTAAGGTTCTTAAAAGTATTTGATTTAATTGTTAATGTTTAAGGATGATTTAGATGATAAATCTTGTTTAGAACGTTTCCATTACATGTTAGATGGAATTACCATATCATCAATTTGTTTGTTGAATCAGTAGAACAAAGTTTGATGCATTTAGAATTGATTGGACAAATCCCATCTTGGAAGGATTAAATTTTTATCCAAAAGGGCAACATGCATAAATGATTAATTGTTTTAGGAAGGTTGGTTTGGAGATAACTATAGCTATATATTTATGGAGAAATAAAGGATGAAGTAAATCTGATTATTAAGCATAGGGGGCAAAATACAGGACTTAATATTTAATCGAGAAGTTTTGTAGGATAACCATTCAATGAAGACTATATATTAACGGACTAGAATGGTATGGTTAAGACAAGAAGGTTATATTTATATTGATGGAGATATCCTTGGGTAAAAGTAGTTATGGAGTTACTGCTTGTACATATTGGATGATAGTATGTATTATATTATTTTGTGGGGAAATACATTGGTTCGTGGATCGTTCTATCAGTTGGGGTGCGCAGGATTGAGACCGGAGCACACATCGACACTGGTGGCTTGGCGTAGTGTTTGGTCATATTTTGGTATTACGTAGCAGCACTACTTACGAGAGGTAGGTGTAGATGCTGGGATCATTTTTCACCACTGGGTGTGGGCCGTGAACTGGTATACTACGTAGGTACCTCCCCACTTTCTTTTGTTTTGCTGTTACCTGCTTTGGGATGCGGGACCCCTTCGGATATTACCAATAGAGTATGAACAAGATGCCAAAGATAGATGTATTCGTGCGTCATACATATATATGTGGAAATATGTACATATCAATATACACATTATGGTGTGCCTTGTATGAGAATGCGTTCTCATAGTCTATTGATGTAGACAATACTTAATGATAACAAAGCCAGATTTACATAGTGATGTGAATAATTAGTAACAAAAGTAAGTTCTAATGGCTTAATGCGGTAGACAATTATTAGTGAGAATAATAATTGGACAATCTAAGAATGTAGGCGGTAATTAAAGAGAATGAAACCTATAGTCTAATAGTGTAGAGGATAATTGGTGTGAATTAAAAAACAAATAGTCTGACGAGATAGGCTACTAATGGTGTACACGATAATTATTGTGAATTAAAAATCAAATAGTCTGATGAGATAGACTAAGGTTCAGGAACATTGTGTGACATAAAAATATGCATGGAAATTATTTAGAACATAGTGGACAACATAGCAAAGTTAATCCGTGGACTGGGGTGTTAGGTGTAAATACTCACTTTTAGTTGACACTTAGCTAGATGGCTTTATCATTACATGTCAGATTTGACAATGAAATTTCATATTTGGTATTTATTTGATAATGCGAGTAGGACTTCTACTTGATGAGAGGTGAAATACTCTTTACGTGTGAGCGTCGATGGAGAGACGTGATGTATGAGTTAGTTACATTTTGCATATTTATTGGTGAATAATCCTTGCAACTCTAGGGCTCGGACCCAAAATTATAATTTTTCCCCTAATGTATTCTCATAAACAGGGTTAACAAGACTAATGATGGATCAAACTTGCAGTTGCTTTGGATGTAGAGGATTCCATTCAATTGATTCTAGTATGGGTGATACTTCTTCATTTAGTTATTTTATTTCATATCAAGGTTTGTATGGGCATAAGCCCAAGAGTTTATTTATATCAGTTGTGCTTATCTTTAAATTTTGGGACATTATATGATAATCAAGTTTTACTCGTGTATTAAATTAGTTTTGTTCAAATGTTTTTTATTAATTGTGAATTTGGGTAAAGAATAAAAGTAACATATATTTTTCATCAGTACTGAGAATGGTATAAATTGACAACAATCCCCATCTTTGGTGTATCGTTCTTGGCCAACCTTTACATGAGAAAATGGGGATTGTTATAGTTGGTATTAGAGCACGTTTCTAGTGTCCTTAGGATCTTTGTTTGAGCTCTTTACATTTTGGGTTTCTGTAACACCCCACCTAAAATAATAACGGGTGGCCAGCCCTATACTATATTAAATCAGGAGTTTCAGATGGTCTAGTCTCAACATCAACTGTCAGTACTATATAATATAGGACTAACTACCTGATATCATATAGGCGAGATGTTAAAATTTAAATAAAATGTGCAACATACAACCAACTGACATTACTAAAAAAAAAAGATTCATGAAAGGACTATGATAAAAGATATGCTGAAATAAACAATAAATAGATAACTACAACATAGTATACTACAAAGAAGTAAACCCGAATAAGCTGTCGGGTCACAGCCAATACAATAACTGAAATGGAATAAATATAAACATGTATATAAATATCCCTTGGGTATAAACCCGATATACAACATGAATCCTACCTAGATTTTTTTTAAAGAAGTAGGAAGCGACTACAAGATACACCCCGCAACAGTCCGCACCTGTCACGACTCCCAAGACTCTAGATAGAAGGTCATCCGGCATCCATGCGGTAGGATACCTGTAGTAATATATATATACAGGAAGGGAAGAAAAATAAACGGGTCAGATCCCGAGTTGTGAAAAATATTTAGCAAGTGCGTTAACCGTGCATAATAAATATCAGTGCACTGATTTCATAATTAAAGTGGAATCGCAATCTCGTGGAATCCCAACTCACCTCTCATCTAAAGGCGCGCACCTATTCGCGTCCTCAATTTTATTAGTTAAATTGCCCCAATTTATTAGGACAACCTAACTTATCATAGGCCTAGCCTATACCCACGAGATCTACCTTCCTATCATACCCCAAGAATCCACTCCCTTTTTAAACCCATTTATATTTGTTTTTAAACATGTATGCCATGTTAGGCTTAATGGATTCCGGTTTATACTTTATTCAATTATCATTCTTAATACGTTACCCATTTATATTTGGGTTGAAACATATGATTTAATTTCTAATTTAATACGCATGCAAAATTATTATTGACACAACTTCCCTCCAATTTCAACACTGCACTGCGTTTCGTGCGTGGGGTGTCTCGCAAAGCGAAATCCAAACAAGGAACCACCCCGTTACACTACTCCTTGTCAACGTCGATCCTGGAGATCCATTATGCCACTCATAAATATACTACTACTACTACTACTACTACTACTACTACTACTACTACTACTACTACTACTACTACTACTACTACTACTAAATTTTAAACTACAAAATGGAAATAACTAAAAATCTCCAATAATATCCTTGGGATGATGTAACCGAAGTATTCCTTAAATGCGATACATCAACCCCCATCAATCTAGTACATCATAATCATCCACGATGTACTCCACAAAGTTTCCATATCCTTTTATCTATAGGATATATATAAATATATATATATATAGGCATTTTATTCTAACCATATATATATATGCACACCATCATCCAATCCCATGACCATGTATACATACCATATATGATGTACCAAGGTCATGCACAAATAAATACCCGGCTATATATATAGCGCCGATAAAAATGCATCAATGCTATCATCTTCCCAGTGCCCGACTCACGTAGCAATACTGAGGCCGCCATGGTGGGACTAAACGACACCCATCTCGTGGTAAACTCACGCACACGACATCCCGGGAAGCGATCATAGATCCAAACCGGCAATGAGACGAAACATACCCACCACGTCTCATCCAAAAAATATAAAAATGTAAATCACATAATAACACACGGGATGACTATGACCTGGGGAATATCCACACCCTTCTTTTCTAGCCAGGATGCTCACCCTCTACGCGCGCAACTTCCCAATGATAGCATGAGCGGGGTATGCTTAACCAAATAAGTATATATATCATTCACATGCACAATATATATACATCCATATGATCCAATCATATAATTAAACATTAAACCATCATATACGGTTTAAATGTCCATACCATGTATATCCAAAACATAAATATATATCCATATTCATATCTATATAGATATATACATATGTACTCACATATCCAAATATACAACTAATTCTCGTCCATAGGCATACGAGATGTAACTCAGCTATAAGTATACATAATCCTCAATATACAAGCCGTCTCCACAAACTTATTTAATTTACCTCGATGGGTGAATACGATTTCTCACTCGAAACATATTCAATCATTTTTCCTATGATGAATAGTCTCCCAAACATCATATATATATATATATATATATATTTATATATACCACATTAAGGTTATCACCCAAAATTTTGTGTAGGAAAACATTATTACACATACCATCTATATCCGAAAGCAAATCAATATCTCCAATACAAATTGTGACTAAAGGTATACACCTAACCAAAAGTCTACAAACCTCAACTTATTCCACTTTGTTTGGAGTGTTGGAATCCCATGTGACTATTCCACTTAATTATGTGTAAACTATCCTAACTAGAATTGTACTACTGTCTATTCTAGTTAATAGTACGATCCCAAGCCGTTCCCAATTTTACATATGGTTCAATTAATTTCACGAACCCTTACCCCTATCAGGTTACCTATTGTTCCTTAATTTAAATGTTTCTAAGGATATGATACCCCTCACTCTCTAAGAGTTCTTAACCTCCCAGTATATCTACGCTTACTTATGCCCTCAAGCTAGAACTCCCGTCCTCACTGAGATCCCCACTATGCCTCGGCATATCCATTTTCTACACCTACATGAACAACAGGGGACTATCTCTACCATTTACACCCAATCCATGATTTCCACCTCCATTATAATAGGATAATCCGCCAATCAATTTTGTCCCATATTTCTTTCATTACTAAAAGAGATATCTCATCCTCCTAAATCAGTTTAACACAAGCCCGCAAGCCCCTATTTGACCTAGGGCCCTATTCCCTAAATCTAATATCATAACCCTCCATGATAAGCCCATTAAGAAAGCCCCCAAGAATAAAACTCCAAAAGAGAAGGGAAAGAAAGAAATACAAATTTTGGGCTAAGAACAGGGGACCGGTCGACCGGTCCCAGACCCCCAATCGACCGCGGGTCCAAATTTTGCCTACGAAGAAATGCAGTAGGCTTTTCCCTTAAGGCGCGGTCGACCGGTCCCCTGGCCGCGGTCGATCGGGCATACCAGTTATCTTGGCCGATTTTCCCATCTTCAGCAAAACCCACGAATTTAAACCCTAAAATTTCCATTCAAACCTTCAAATCTCTATCACAACATGATTCTAAGACAATAAATCAACCTAAAGTTGATCCCAACCATTTCTACTCCATTAAACCCATTTTTAAGCATTGATTTCAAGATTAAACCCAAAAATCTAGGTTTTGATGTTTATAACCAAAAACCATTTCTTTTACACCAAATTATGAAATAAAATACACAAATAACTTATTTAGCAAGATTAAACACTTGCCTCAGATTTATAGAGGTTGGATCGTCCTCGATGTCACGTTTGGGCCGGAAATCCCAAGCTTTGCTTCCTCTCTATCTTCCTTTCTTCTTCTTCTTTCTCTTTCTCTCTCTAGGGATTTTTCTCTCTTTCTCTCAAATGAGAAATGGCTTCATCCGTAAGCCTTAAATCCTTTAAAACAATAAACCCAATTTTAAATGTTAATACACACTTTAAATGACTCGTTTACTCCAATTCGAGTCAACTGACTTAAAAATATTCCGGAGCCGAAATAAAACTCAATAACAGTCATTTTGACTATCTCGACCCTTCCAGGATCAATGGTACCCTCAAAATCCTTATCCGGAATACTTTACAACATCCTATATTTTTGGACTTAAATTCCCAAATTTAAAATTCTTCGGTTTAAATTAAATTTTATTTTCCCAAAATTTAATTTCTCAGTCTCAAAAATCGTGGGGTGTTACAGTTGCGTCCTTTGATTTAGAGCCATATGATTAGGAATGATTGAATTATTTGCAAGTCATTACTACTCGTTCGGGCAAAGGGTTATTTTGGGGAGAGAGCCATAGAGACCTTCGTGTGGGTCACTCGCTAGAATTATGGGAAGTGAAGGAAATTTGGCACCTAGTAAATGAGAGGAAGACATTTAGAGAAATTGAGGACGTGATAATGAATAATAGCGCGCAAGTAGATGTTAGTTTGTTTAGACTAATATGAGTGACATTATGGTAGTAGAGGTTTGTCACCACGATGGAAGAGCGGGACCAATTAATTAGCGGTTTGTTTCATGTGACGTCCAAAGGGAAATATTCCCACACATTTTTTAAAATCAGACATGAAGAACAAGGCAGATAAGAGATTTAACTCTTTCGATGTCATGCCAGCATTGCAAGATAGGTGGTAGCATTTGTTAAGGGACCCGATTGTTTTAGGGGTTCCAAATATGTTGTTTATGTAAAGGATATAGGAGTTTTGATGGTTGGAACAAGTCGGGCCGATAAGGACAGAACCCACAACGAGATGGGCATCAGGTTACATATGAATTTATTTATGGAGAAAGGGACTGGTGATAGTATCGATGGTAGATGATGTGTTTTCCCTACTTTGGAGTATGTAAGGTATATTTTTTTTGATATTGGGACTTGGTGTTCAATGGGGTTTTGTTAGTATACTGGAGAAGATTACTTCGTATTGGGAATAGTGTTCTACATTGGTTCACCGTGAGTGAGAAGGGGCATTGTTACTTTGGTGTATAGATGTATAGAAATGTATATTAGGCGGCTTATGTTTATTTTTGGCATATTTTTTAGCTATGTCGGAATGTGATATTTTTTCCTGGGAATGGATTAATAGTTACTTGAAGGGATATGTTGATTTTATGGGGACTGTTATGAGTTGTGGTCATGAATAGAAGACAATATTGGGTAGAGATTGGTGAGGGATATTATGCGTAACTATTATTGTTGAGTCTAGTTTTGATACGATGGATTTAGATGGGAACTTAAGCCATTCACAGACCTTTAAAAACTTAGGTATGCTTAGGGAAGAAACATATGGGTGTAATTTAGAAATTTTAATAACTCAAGGGGGTAGATGCGTGTCAATAAACTCAAAATTTATGTAGTAAATCGTGTTATGCTCTGGTTGGAGCAAGGGTCTTTTATGTGGATAAAGCGTTTGTGATATAACGTCGTAATATGATTTTGGAAAGTATTGCCTTAGTAACTACAGGAAACAAAGTACAAGTAAGGCTAGTGATAGCTTCAATTATTGAGATTGTATATGACCATGTTTAATTTTTATATAGTGATGTTGTCATTGCAGTGGTGATGGTAGACCTAATTAGAATAGATATGCCTTTGGAGATCCACAAATGACTAAGTGCTCAATATATTAAATATGGACAGCGAATGTTCTACCTAGATCGTGGTGATTGAAGTGTTGGGTATGGTAGGGTCGGCTGACTCTAAAGGAGTTTGGTATAACTATTGAGAAGGGTAAGTGGTTTGTTTTGAAATTGAAATTTTTTGGAATTTTATGGTTATCATATTGGTTCATGTTTGGTTTTTAGGCCAAATGGGCCTCGGTGATCGACGAATCTATGTAGTATTGTATCGAGAGGGTTCCTTATTTGGATTTTAGTTGCGATATGTCCCACGTATGAAACATATAATGTGTCAAGAATTGAAATACCTTTGTCTTTGAGATATTATGTTTAAAAAGTGGTACGTATGTAATGAAGGTATGCATCGACTAACGAAGAGTATGAGTATGGTCAGTAGAATATTCGGATACACTTATACCTTATATTTAAACATGGCATGTAGAGTTGGTTTATGAATGTAGGCGTGACATTCACGTTTGGTAATTACGTATATGTTCTTGTGATATGTGATGTGTGGGTGTCCTGGTGATGGTACACTATTATAGGCACATGTGAGCATTTTTCTCTTCATCTCGTGGGATATGAGTGCAAACTATATTAATATGAACTCAGGATATTCATATGGTTTACATTGTGACATTACGTTTTAGTGAATTCCTTGGATGGAGTTCTATTAATAGGAGGGGACAATGTAATACCCTGCATTTTTATAAGTATTAAATTGAAGTTATATTGATTTAATTGAAATTGTGAGAATTATTATTCGGATGAAATAATTGACTTTATCTATAATTTGGCGTAATAATTAAATGAGTATGTTTAATTAAATTAGAGTATTTAATTTAAAATGTAATATTTCGTAAAAGTGATACGAGTGTTATGAATTTATTGGTACAACGATATATTGCAAATAATGAAGATATTCGTGAATAAATTGATGACTCGTTGTGTTAATTTAGTCGTATTAAGGATATACGTATATGATAATGATGGCCCATACAAATAAGGGCATAAATTGTTTATACACTTTTAAATCTGATTGGATGACTTAAATATGCATTTTAAGTGTTTAAAAATAGACCTATGGGTTGGGTAGGACATTGGGTAAAGTTTCGGGCCAAACCGGGTACGGATAGAAACCTTTTTAGGGCCCTTAGTTCTGCCCATAGGGGAACTCCAAATTTAACCAAATTAAAATGATAATTAAAGGAGGTTATATCCTCCCTATGGTTCCATAACCACCCCACACCACTTTTGGAGGCCACGCATCTTGAAACAGAGGAAGAACCACCCAAGGAGGAAGAAAGGAGAGGCCCTCTACTATTTTCGGGCAAGGGTTGTCTTTCCATTCCTATTGAAAATGTTCTATTCTTGTACTAATGTTGAATTCATGTTTAGAATATGGCTTATATCTTAATGTTACGTAACCACGTCTAGGTATCTTGAGGTTTGATAGAACTTTGATGATTTTCACGTGTTATAATCTTAGATTCATGTTTCCTCCATGCAAAAATCAAAATGTAGATTGTTTAATTTCTAAATCCATTGTAGACATCATGTGTAGGAATCTTTTATAATCTGGAATTATATTCTTGAGATTGAAGATGAGATGAAACTTGTATACTCTAAGGTTCTTGAAAATCTTTAATTTAATTATTGATGTTTGAGGATGATTTAGATGATAAATCTTGTTTAGAACCTATCCATTACATGTTAGACCGCATTACCACGTCATAAATTAGTTTGCTGAATCAATAGAACAAAGTTTGATGCAATTAGAATTGATTAGAAAAATCCGGTCTTGGAAGAATACTTGTGCTCGGCTTACTCTGATAGACGAATCGATTCGATCTCCCTACTTAATAAATTCGGTACCCTTGGTTGTAGATCTTTTCGGGACGATAGCGGGGGAGCTGACCTTGTATTTTTCTGATTTTTTTTTTATTTTAGTTAACATTTTTCTAGGAAAGGGTGGGCGAGACCATTTTCGTTCAGGTGAGGGATAGAGACTTATTCCAAGATATTAGAGATATTGTTATGAAATTATATACGCAATTAAATCGAGATGGGTTTGTGATACGATGATTACTTAAAGTACAAGTTAACTATATGAACGAGATGATTTATGTGGGATTACTAAATAAAGCTATATGAAATAATTATATTAAGAGGCCGGGATGTACCTAGATGATTGGGTAATTTTGGTAGGGGAACGTAGATGATAAGACCCTAAAAGATACGATTATAATTTTATAATTAAAAATGGGGCAAGTTTAAATAAAAAGGAATTACCTATTATAAATACGTCGAATGCTTGAGAATAAAATTAATGGTTAGCTCCCTTAAATTATTACCGTATAAGAATAATAAGTAAAAATCTATCATAAGCCTAGTGGGCTAAGTCATAATGGTTGGTATCAGTTTTTTCTAGTAGCTACGGTGTAACTACCTATATATATTAGTGAACTCCTTATATATGTATGTATAAACCTTATTGTAAAGGGAAAAGAAGTGAATAACTATTAATAACCTAGAAGGATTAAATTTTTATCCAAGCGTGCAACATTCAAAAATCATTAATTGTTTTGCGAATGTTTGTTTGAGGATAACTATACCTATATATTTATTGAGAAATAAATGATGAAGTAAATCTTATTATTAAGCCTAGGGGGAAAATACGGGACTTAATATTTAATCGGGAAGTACTCGTAGGATAACAATTCAGTAAATATTATCTATTAATGGACTAGAATGTTATGGTTAAGCCGAGAAGGCTATATTTATATTGATGGAGATTTCCTTGGGTAAAAGTAGTTATAGGTTAGGGTGCGCACTGTGACAACCCGCTCACCAAAATAAGGGGTGGCCAGCCCAATACTCCAATATAACAGGAGTCCCGGATGGAATCATTCTCAGCATCACACTAAAATATAGAGTATCCAGGATAACCACCCAATATTTCAGAAAATGGGTTGCCAAAATTTTTATTTTAAAGTTAAAGAAAGAATTAAAACAACCCATTACTGAAAAGAGAAAGTGGAAACCCCAAGATTTTATATTTCAATAGCTACAAGTAAACAAGAAGAGAACCAAAAATGTTGTTGGTCAATAGACTCTACAACAGTAATAAATAAATTCAATAATTTATGTAATACATTTCATTAAACAATTACAAATGATTGGGCCTCACACCCGAAAAAAAGACTTGATCTTAACTAGAGTGCAAAAACTAAAGCGGTTATACAATATAGCCCGTAATACCCGCAAAGCATCACTGCTCGCCAAAAACACCGGAATAGGAAAGTCAGAATAGGCGTCCTTGCGGCAGAGAACCTGGGCGGATACAAAATGCATGCACAACAAAAATATGAACGGGTCAGGGCCCGGTTTTATATGATCACCAGATGAATAAAAAGTATGACAGTTATGAATGGTAATCATGACTAACAGGAATAAAGATCTACCTGCACAATTCTAATTCATAAGCTAAGACAATTAAATCAAGCATAAATCTAATTTAGCTAAGCAGGAAAAATAAGAACGATTAACAATGAATTAAAACTTTCATCATATACCTTGATTCATTTTATATATCTATTTCTTAACAGGAAATATATAATCACAATTTTATGCACTTTGTGGCATCTTTCTCCCCATTTTACATTTTGTAAAAAAAAATCCTTTCCTTATCAGGAAAATAATCATTTTCAAATGCTTTTTGTGGCATTTATATGTGCTCTTTGTGGCACTTCCATTATGCTCTTTGTGGCATATATATATATATCAAGTCCCACTTGATAAAGAATAGTCATATTTATATTTGTTTTTATATAACGATTCTAAGACCGCCCGTCCGGGTTCCCAACTTTGCGCACCCCTAAATGACCATCATCTTCCAGGGCCTATCATCAAGACAACCTGGGCACCTATAAAGCAAGACGTCGGGAAGCGGCCATGTGCCTGCGGGATAGTCAAGACCACACTCGGAATCTCCTACCCATCGCAGAAAAATATACAACACAAACACTCACATGGCCTAGGACTGTATCCACCTTGCATTCATTAGCCAGGGGGCTTCACCTCACGCGCGAACTTCCCTTATGATGGCATTTAGAGAGGGTGTGTTCCATCCATTTTATTTACCATTTTCGAAATCAAGTAAATTATTATTTACCATTTTCATGGTTAAGTAAATTATCATTTACCAAAATCAATACCATTTCCATTTCATTTTCCTTTATATTTTTCACATGTATGTTCTATTTATAGGAAACCATGATGATTTTCATATTTATGAATTACATTACATTCTCTCCTTTCGAGTCATTCTCCCAACATTCTTTTGTGGTTATAATATAAACCACCGGGACTAATATAGGTTCAATGAGCTTCTAAAGTCTCCCAAACATGAAACTATGACTCCTAGTTTCATAATAATCAATTAGAAGAAAGGATACCCTAACGTCAATAGGCATATCCCCGAAAAAGCCCCCACATAATTTATTTCTAATGTAGGGAAATCCCTCAACTCATCTAGGGCTCTAGGACTCTAAATTTACTTCATACAAGAAGGTTCTTAAGTCCTAAAATTAAAGAAAACGAGTTGGAATTAAACTAAGGAAAACACTCAAAAGTGCAGGGTTTTCGAATCGATTCGGCCTAGACGAATCGATTTGAACCATCCGAATTGATTCGGTCATGAAAACCTGACTTCTGCACAATTGCCAAATCGATTCGTACCTACCGAATCGATTTGGCCAACTCAGACCTGAACACTGCCCCACTAGCGAATCGATTCGGCCAGGCCGAATCGATTCGCCCCTGCGAATTTACTAAGTATGATTTTAAGGGTTATGAACCCTAGTTTCCCCAAACCTCAAAACTCTTCCATTTTAAACATACCCAACGACATTTATCTACCCAAAATTATCCCAACGTGATTTATAACTACTATAATCCATAATTTCATCATCAAAACTAAGATTAGGGTTTAATACCCATAAATTCCATTTTTGATCCATAAATGCAAATACACAACTATTGCGCAAATTATTCATCTTAAACCATATATTAGCAAGTAGAAAACTTGCCTTAGAGTTGAAATTTCATATTTCTTGGTGGTAGAAGAAATCTCCCATCTTCAATCTTCAATCTTCAAATCTCTCATCTTTCTCCACTTTTCCCTTCCTCTTTCTTTCTCTCTTTTTCTCTCTAAGTTTAAGACATAATATGAGGGAATTAGGGGATTTGGAAGGCTAAAATCGGGGCTTAAGTCTAAAGTTCCCAACTTAAGTGGTTAATACCACATTAAAATGACTCGCAAATACGCATATAAGCTAAAACCAGGTAAAAGTGCCCGAAATACAAAAACACAATATGGCACTTATTTTGCCTGTCTCGTACATTTCGGGACTAACTACGCCCTCTAAACTGGAATATGACAATTTTATAAATTATTTCCAGTTCTGGTTTCATTTAAACCAAAATGTCATTTTAAACACACGACACTATATAACTTACAACCGAATAATATTTACTTAAACATACAGTAAATACGCAACAACCCAGTAAATACTAACTTTCAACTCCTTAACTTAATATTTACTCCGGTTCCAACATTTTACATAACTACCTCATGCGGTAAATTAATTTAAAATTAGCCTCCTAAAAATGAGGGTTGTTACATACTCCTCCCCTTATGAGTGAATTAGGCCCTCAAAATTCAGGCGTACCCAATCTTGTCAAGGGTATACTATTCTAAACTATCATTTTATCACCATTAATAAACCTCTCATTGTTGCGGTGTCCCAAATGGACTCGGACTAAGATCATCACTATCGATCTCAGTGTACACTCTTTGTTCTCTGGCATAGCACCAAATCATTCACCACGAGCTATCCATCCTACCGATCTATAGCGGAAGAAGACTCCCACATAACTCGTTATAAATTTACTTACTTCCGAATTCACGTTACACCCCACCTCAGGGATACAACTCTAAAGGCTTACCCCACACTACTCGACTTCTCTTCGCCTAGGCGTATTCCTTCAAAACACATGACTCAAAAGTCAAATCCTTAAAGAAATGTTCCAGAGCTATTTCAAGTCTAAGGAACACATGGTCCACGGGTTCCATCCAACGAGTATGCGAATTACTCATCCTAACACGCCAGGCCACTTACGGTGCCATGCCTTAAGAAAGATCCGAATTATTGTACGGGAATTTCCATCCATACAAACTAATGTCTAGGGTGGTAAAATGTACTCCATTTCCATACGGTTCCGATATCTTCATGGAAATTTTACCAAACATTCGACATGAATATCTAGTCTCGGTCCATCCCCAGGGGAACTTCATACGGCTCTACCTTTCCTCCATATAGAGCGAAGTGTACTCCTCTAAATATAGTCCACCCATAACGGCTAAAAAAGCAACAATTTGGTCAAACGATCAACAATTTTCTCAAATAGGATCATCACCGGCTTGGTGCCGGTAATTCCATGAAAACATCTACGAATATACCCTCCTTCGTTCCACCACTACTCTTCTTCACACGAGTAGGTGAAATTATCAGTCATAAACATGAAGGCTCTAATTACAAAGTCTTCCAAATTACGCTTGTTCCACTTGGCTTTCTATGCACTCACAAATTTCCTACTGGTTTTCTATTTAACGTATTTACTACCCCAGTCGCATTCCCATAGCGAAAGGAAATTTCAAACCGGTATTCCTTTATGAACTTCATACACCAACTCGATTCCTCCCACAACATATTGCAATAACTTGTTGCTCGCGAGAAAGACTAAATTTCCCGTCCAGGAAGTAGTGCCTCCTTTCTTTAAGGCGATTACCACCGTAATGAATTTTAAATCAAGCGTGGAATAATACTTACCACAAAGTTTAAGCTTGGGAGACACATAAATAATGGTTCCATGCTCCTGTACTATTACTCCCTATTCCTGGCAGAGACTTATTCATTAAATCCACCCTCGAGATTAACCACATGGACCCAAGAGTAGAAGTCAACTTATCCATTCAACTCCCCACGAGTTAAGTTACCGACATAACATTCTATCTAAGAAAGGCCTCATCTCCTTCGGCCTAAACTTTCAAACCTCTAGATATTCCATACTTCTCGCTCCTGGGGACCTAATCCCTCTTAGAGTTAACCCACGACCCATTTATGGTCACCTCCTTACAGCCTTCGTACATTAACGTCACATGTCCTAAAGGCCTTACATCCTAATAAACCTAAGGTCGATCTATCTATCTATCTATATATATATATATATATATATATATATATATATATATATATATATATATATATATCCTATCTAAGTCATATGCGTATAATACTGAGTGTATCCCTAGTGCCCAAGACCTTTCTCAACTACCAACATTCGCTCGGTTTCATGCGTGGGACATCTCGTCGAAGCGAAATCCAAACAAGGAACCCTCCCATTACACTACTACCTCGCATCTTCGGTCATCAAGATATGACGATCTAAGACACATGATCGGAACCGGTAGAATTATAACTTACAACCCTACTAACAAGATTTTACTTTTATGTTTTACCATTCAAATAATCAAAGGTTTCAATTAATCGGACATTTACTTTCTGTAAAGTCTTACAAATATCCATCCCATTATATAAACATGGCCTTCTCATTAAGGCATAACCAGAAGTCTTAATTTGACTTCATATCTCAGTCTCCCTCACATCTATAAGAGGAGAGAACTATATACAGTGCTTCTATCTCGCACTTTAGTAGCCCTAAATCACTCAACTACATGATTCTCGGCTAACCCTTTCAACCTGACTCTCAATCATCAAAATGAAATATAATAAGAGAAAGGAAAAGTAGCATCTCTCCACTCCCAACATTGTTAAGGTTCACGCGTGGAGCGTCCCGCAAATGCATAATCCAAACAGGGAACCCCTCCTATGCATTACTACTTAACCTTGTTGGTCGTGGAGATAAGGCATAACAACTACATACAATGCAAACAAATAATAGAACACTCAAACCAGGTAACACATAATGAAAGTAACACATATTACACATACACATTGAAAATATTATCACTCGCCTCATAACGAGTGAAGAAAACATAAAACTTGCCTACCACGGAAGTCGTAATATTACCCTTTCTATAATAATGTCGACACTATTACAAGCTCGATATACACACCCGAATCTAGAGTAAATACAATACTACTCTATCTTATTGTGGGGAATGCACCACCCACTACTAAGGTGGAATTCCCACCAACATTCTTGCTAATCACTCCGGGTAATACTAATGGTTCTGAGACATTGTACTCGAGTCTTATCCGAACCAATATTACTTCCATCAACTCCCCAACTAGGCACTTTATCTTTGCCCTTGATCTCCCATCAATAGAATCAAAATTAGTGGTTCTACACTCCACGTCATAGCCATTGTTCCGACTCTCGCTGTCAAACAATTTCCCACGCAGTCCCCTTTTTCCTCCTCAACAAAAGAGAATACGCTACCGGCCTGAAACCAATCCATGTGCGAACATTTGAGAATTCACCTTCTCAACAGTCCAATTATCCCAGAGAAACTCGCTGTTATAAGTGTCCACCAGGCTTCTCCATGGTCCAAACTTCCATCACCCACAAATGTGGTGACCACGTTCTCCCGTCTCGACACTACTCCTACGGGTGAACGATTTTCCTCCACCATTTTTAATCTGGGCACTTCTATATCCCTCCTCTAGGATAACTCCTGGACCTTACGCATCCATTAAATGAGGACGCATCTCTTCCATCTTACTTCAACATGTGGCCCTTACCATGGACATTTCTCCACTTCAAGTTAATGTTGCTTGGAATCCCAAGCTTAGTACCACTCTCTACATCTCGCGGTACTTTGAAAATTACATCCACTGTAATTGGTAGTCGCAGTAGCAAGATAAGAAAATGCCACAAAAGGAAGCGACCACCCAAGCAGTCCTCATCCCCGATCACAACTTACAGTTCATAGTTCTTCCACCTAATGGCGCCTTCACAATGACCTTCCCTTGGTGTCCTCCTTTAATCGACCTACGAATCTCACACGAACGCGCAGAAGATTCTATGGGTCCTACCTCATGGCAGAAGGACGAAATCTCACAAGAGAAATCAACGATCTTAATCCTGAGGCTCTATATCAAATCAAAAGCAATGCTGAAGACGTAACACGTCCACATAGATTCCTAAGGACTTTGGAACCTGATGCTCTGATACCATATGTGATAACCTGCTCACCAAAATAAGGGCGGGCCAGCCCAATACTCCAATAAAACAGGAGTCCCGAACGGAATCATTCTCAGCATCACAATAAAGTATAGATTATCCAGGATAACCACCCAATATTTCAGAAAATGGGTTGCCAAAATTTTTATTTTAAAGTTAAAGAAAGAATTTAAACAACCCATTACTGAAAAGAGAAAGTGGAAACCCCAAGATTTTATATTACAATAGCTACAAGTAAACAAGAAGAGAATCGAAAATGCTATCGGTCAACAGACTCTACAATAGTAATAAATAAATTCAATAATTATGTAATACATTTCATTAAACAATTACAAATGCTTGGGCCTCACACCCGAATAAAAGACTTGATCTCAACTAGAGTGCAAAAATGAAAGCGGCTATACAATATAACCCGTAATACCTGCAAAGAATCACGGCTCGCCAAAAACACGGGAATAGGAAAGTCAGAACTGCGTCCTTGCGGCAGAGAACCTGAGCGAATACAAAATGCATGCACAACAAAAATATGAGCGGGTCAGGGCCCGGTTGTATATGATCACCAGATGAATAAAAAGTATCACAGTTATGAATGGTAATCATGACTAACAGGAATAAAGATCTACCTACACAATTCTAATGCATAAGCTAAGACAATCTAATCAATCATAAATCTAATTTAGCTAAGCAGGAAAAATAATAACGATTAACAATGAATTAAAACTTTCATCATATACCTTGATTCATTTTATATATCTATTCCTTAACAGGAAATATATAATCACAATTTTATGCACTTTGTGGCATCTTTCTCCCCATTTTACATTTTGTAAAAAAATCCTTTCCTTATCAGGAAAATAATCATTTCCAAATTCTCTTGGTGGCATTTATATGTGCTCTTTATGGCACTTCCACTATGCTCTTTGTGGCATATATATATCCATCAAGTCCCACTTGATAAAGAATAGTCATATTTATATTTATTTTTATATAATGATTCTAAGACCACCCGTTCGGGTTTCCCCACTGTGCGCATCCCTAAATGACCATCATCTTCCAGGGCCTATCATCAAGACAACCTTGGCACCTATAATGCAAGACGTCGGGAAGCGGCCATGTGCCTGCGGGATAGTCAAGACCACACCCGAAATCTCCTACCCATCGCAGAAAAATATACAACACAAACTCTCACATGGCCTAGGACTATATCCACCCTGCGTTCATTATCTAGGGGGCTTCACCTCACGTGCGAACTTCCCTTATGATGGCATTTAGAGAGGGAGTGTTCCAACCATTTTATTTACCATTTTCGAAATAAAGTAAATTATTATTTACTATTTTCATGGTTTAGTAAATTATCATTTTCCAAAATCAATACCATTTCCATTTCATTTTCCTTTAAAATTTTCAAATGTATGTTCTATTTATAGGAAACCATGATGATTTTCATATTTGTGAATTCCATTACATTCTCTCCGGAGCCATACCTAATACCTCTCATCATTGTAATCTCAATGAATGAATAAACTTTCGAGTCATTCTCCCAACATTATTTTATGGTTATAATATAAACCATCAAGACTAATATAGCTTCAATGAGCTTCTAAAGTCTCCCAAACATCACACTATGAGTCCTAGTTTCATAATAATCAACTAGAAGTTAGGATACCCTAACGTCAATTGGCATATCCCCAGAAAAGTCCCCACATAATCTATTTCTAATGTAGGGAAATCCCTCAACTCATCTAGGACTCTAGGAATCTAAATTTACTTCGTACAAGAAGGTTCTTAAGTCCTAAACTTAAAGAAAAAGAGTTGGAATTAAACTAAGGAAAACACTCAAAAGTGCAGGGTTTCCGAATCGATTCGGCCTGGACGAATCGATTCGGTCAGAAAGGCGAATCGATTCGGACCATCCGAATCGATTCGATCAGGAAAACCTGACTTCTGCATAATTGCCGAATCGATCCCGACCTACCGAATTGTTTCGGCCCACTCAGACCTGAAGACTGCCCCACTAGCGAATCGATTCGGCCAGGCCGAATCGATTCCCCCCTACGAATTTGCTAAGTATGGTTTTAAGGGTTATGAACCCTAGTTTCCGCAAACCTCAAAACTCTTCCATTTTAAACATACCCAACAACATTTATCTACCCAAACTACCCAACGTGATTTATAACTACTATAATCCATAATTTCATCATCAAAACTAAGATTAGGGTTTAATTCCCATAAATTCCATTTTTGATCCATAAATGCAAATACACAACTATCACATAAATTATTCATCTTAAACCATATATTAGCAAGTAGAAAACTTGCCTTAGAGTTGAAATTTCATATTTCTTGGTGGTAGAAGCAATCTCCCATCTTCAATCTTCAATCTTCAAATCTCTCATCTTTCTCCACTTTTATCTTCCTCTTTCTTTATCTCTTTTTCTCTCTAAGTTTAAGACATAATATGAGCGAATTAGAGGATTTGGAAGACTAAAATCGGGGCTTAAGTCTAAGGTTCCCAACTTAAGTGGTTAATACCATATTAAAATGACTCGCAAATACGTATATAAGCTAAAACCAGGTAAAAGTGCCCAAAATACAAAAATACAATATGGCACTTATTTTGACTGTCTTGTACATTCTGGGACTAATTACGCCCTCTAAACTGGCATCCGATAATTTTATAAATGATTTCCAGTTCTGGTTTCATTTAAACCAAAATGTCATTTTTAACATATGACACTATAAAACATACAACCGAATAACATTTACTTAAACATACAGAAAATACGCAACAACCCAGTAAATACTAACTTTGAACTCCTTAATTTAATATTTACTCCGGTTCCAACATTTTAAATAATTTCCTAGTGCGGTAAATGAATATAAAATTAGCCTCCTAAAAACGAGGGTTGTTACATGCACATTCAAGACCGGAGCACACGTCGACGCAAGTGCGCAAGGCGCAATGTCAGGTCATAGTTTAGGTACTACGTAGCAGCTCCACTTACGGGAGATATGTGTAGATGCTGGGATCCTTTGTCACCACTGAGTATGGGCCATGAACTGGTGTACTGCATAGGCACCGCCCCACTTTCTTGTGTTTTCTTGTTACCCGCATTAGGATGAGGGACTCCTCCGGATATTACTGATAGAGTAAGAAAAGGACATCGAAGATAGATGTCTTCATGTGTCATACACATATATATATATATATATATATATATATATATATATATATATATATATGAGGACATATGTATTTATCTATATACACATTATGGTGCGCCTTTTATGAGAATGCATTGTCATAGTCTATAGATGTAGACAATACTTAATGATCACAAAGTCGGATTTACATAGTGATGCGAATAATTAGTAACAAAAGTAAGTTCAAATGGCTTAATGCGGTAGACAATTATTAATGAGAACAATAATTGGACAATCTATGAATGTAGGAGGTAATTAAAGAGAATGAAACCTATAGTTTAATGGTGTAGAGGATAATTTATGTGAATTAAAAATAAGATAGTCTGACGAGATAGACTAAGGTTAAGGAACATTATGTGACATAAAAAAATGCATGGAATTTATATAAAACTTAGTGGGAAGCATTATGAAGTTAATTCAAGGACTCCTTCTAGATGAGAGGTGAGATACTTGTTACATGCAAGCGTCGATGGAGACACGTGAAGTATGAGTTAGTTACATTTTGCATATTTATTGGTGAAGTATCCTTGCAAATCTAGGGCTCTGACAGAATGATACAAATGCCCCCCCCCCCCCCCCCTACCCCAGGTATTCTCATAATCATGGTAAGTAGGACTATCGATTGATCAGACTTGTAGTTTCTTTAGATGTAGCGGATTCTTATAACAGGCTTTTTGCGTATGTGTCATTGTCTTCAAAAGTATAGTCTCAAAATTTCCTTCAACCT
Source organism: Sambucus nigra (assembly GCA_949130495.1). NCBI lineage: Eukaryota > Viridiplantae > Streptophyta > Magnoliopsida > Dipsacales > Adoxaceae > Sambucus > Sambucus nigra. Next base: position 72,758,919 of record OX422224.1, read on the forward strand.
ACAATCATAATATGAACTTGCATAGCGGTAAGGAAGGAAGTCAATCGAACTTTCAAGTGATGGAAAAATTATCGTGAACAGATGCAATTCTAATTGTTATAAAAAACATTTATATATATATTTTTAAAAACACTTTTAAGGGAGGATGACTTAATTAATGCTAAAATCGTACGTGAATAACTATTAAATTTGAACAGTAACCGCGTTTGGAATTGTGAGAAGATACAAGAGGTGGGATTACATCGCGTGATCAATTTCATTTAATTTCTTAAAATAATTATTGGAAATATATCAAGATAATTTTAAATTTACAATTTCTCTCTCGTTACAATCATGAATTCAATAATATCATTTTTAGAAAGTAAATTTGAAAATGTCACTTTCTAGAAAAATATAGGGTGCATACTCTTTTTAACAAAAAAATCCGTTTAGATAAATTTATTAAAAATTATACAAATCTTAGAAATACAACACCAAATTCATCTTGAAACCTAAGAAAAACCTATCTCTAGTTCGATTCCATAATCTAATATTAACTTGTAAAATTAATTTACAAACTGTCGTTACATAAATTAATTTGTGACAATTCTGAATTAATTTGCCTAGAAATATTACAATTAAATAAATTATTTAATTAAATTAAATTCCTATGAGTTTCATCCCACCCCTTGAATGGGGTGATGAGTCGAACATATCTAATTAAACAATCACAATCACAATAAAAACAGAAAGTGCAAAGAAATAATTACAATACAAACCTCTCCTTTTGAAACGAGTATCTTGAAGTGCATCTCTTTCTTCCACAGACAGTTAGTTGATTACATCAACATAAATAAAAACTACCTAGTAAGAATTCTAGACTATACTGATTTTTTTTTGGTACAACTATTTGAAGTCCAAACATTTCCTAAGACGCTCCAAAATTTTGTAAAATGACGAAAAACCCTTCACATTCCTATTAACATCTAAAAGTAGAACAAAATTAATAAATCGTTATAAAAAACAATAAACTTCTATATTTTTTTAGAAAAAAATAAATCTGCTTTTTTTTTAACTTTTAAAACAGTTTTAAAATGTTTTCTTTCAAAGTTGAAGAATTAATCTTTTTTGAATAAAAGTTAAAACCTCTAAAATGTACCCTAGATAATAAAGAAAATGAAAGAAGAATGTAAAAGATATCCGTGAGTAAATATTTTTATCGTTTCTTCTTCGCATTAATAGATAAAACTGTAAATAAAGAAAAAAATGTTGGGGGAATGTTTATCATTCTTCTATTAAAAATATCTAAGAAATAGTTTTTAATTGATAATTGGTAGAAAAAGAAAAAATACTTTGGGATTGTCACCGTTTTTCTCTTAAAAATTTGAAGATGACTAGGATATAAGAAAAATAAAAATAAAAATGTTTTTTTATTATTATTCTCCAATAAAAAACTTCTTTTATCCCCCAAATAATAATGATAAAGCAATTTCTTTTCAAATTTTCTAACACCCATTTTATTTTTCTGCAATAAAGAAAACGAAAGAAAAAAGGGTACTTTCATTTCATTATATCCCAGTTGTTTTTAATTATTTTAATAGAAAACGGTGACAATACCAAAAACGTTTATTTTCTTTTTTTCCAGTTTTTTTTATTAAAAATTATTTTTAGATATTTTTAATAGAAAATGATAAACATTTGCAAAATAGTAAAAACATTTTTTTTCTTTATTTACAGTTATTCTATTAAACCAAAGAAAAAATAGTAAAAAAAAATTATACTCAGATTATTTTTTAAAATTCTTCTTTCATTTTCTTTATTGAAAAACAGTAAAATGGGTGTTATAAAATGTGGCAAAAAAATGTTTTTTTATCCCCTTTTTAAGAAAAAATCATATTTAAAAAAAAAAGAATTCAAGTTTTTTATTATTTGGGGGTACATTTAAGATGTTTTAATTTTTATTTAAAAAGAGAGCAATTCTTCAACTTTAAAAAAGAAAATTTAAATTGTTTTAAAAGTAAAAAAACATATTTATTTTTTCTAATGTATTAGGAGTGTTCAAGTGTTAAATGGTCATTTTTTCATTTTACAAAATTTTGGAGTGCTTTAGAAAATGGTTGAAGTGGGAATAGCTATACCTTTTTTTTTTGTATTTTTTTCTTTTTCACTTTTTCATTTTGTAAACTGTATACGAAATACATTGTGTTTATTATCTCTCCAGAGTCTCAGTGTTCCACTCCGTGTGTATATGAGAGTCCTCCTTAAAAGTGAGCATCCCTTTTTTTGGCCATATAGGGGTCGCCGAGTTGGTTAGTGACCGGGTTGCAGGTGGCCAGATTTTTTGGTGTTTTAGCCGTCGACGGTTTTAAATAGTTAAAGGTCGTCGGGTTTGTTAGTGACTGGATAACATGTGGTCGGATTTTATGGAGTATGGTGGGAATTTGTGTTGAAGGGATAAATGGGTACTAGGTTTCGAGTAGGTCGGATATGGCTAGGCAGACACGGGTTATGGGTAGGTACGGTATTGGGTATTTGGGTTGGGAAGGTAAGAGAACATCAATATATAAGGGTGTAGGTGGATGTACCAAAATAGGGCGTGTGTGTGTATTTAGATTATTAAAAAACAAAATAAAATGAAAATTAATAAAATATTTACAACTTAACTAAAAAATACTAAAATAAATAAATTTTACTAAAACTGAAAATTAAATTCCTAACCTAAAAATAAAATATTCAAATAAAAAATCAAGTATAATAATAATAATAATAATAATAATAATAATAATAATAATAATAATAATAATAATAATAATAATAATAATAATAATAATAATACCAACTAAACTAAAAAAAATAAAAAAAAATAAAACCTAATAAAATAAACACGTCTGCAATATTTACATAAAAGTATGAAAACACTCGATGCACAATACATATACGGACCCTACGATTTACAAATATATGTATGCAAAGAAAATATAAAAATCCTAAAAATTATATACGACTGAAATAAAATTCTAAAAAAAGTACAAACTAAACACACACGAGGCTCGAGTGAAGGCTAGGACTCGGTTTAGGTTTAGGATTGGTATGGGACTTGGGTCGGGGCATCGGAACTCATCGGACAGGCTCAACAAGGAACTTCTAACTTCACAATGCTTTAATTTTCTTCATTTAGTGCTTTTCACCGCTACTTCGTTGCAATTACGTCGAATTAGCACAATTTGATACTGCGACTTACTATTTACTAGCAAAATAATTAAATACAAACATAAGGCCAATTTCATTAAGAACGAGCAATTAAAATGCATCTATTCAGGGCATATATTAAACACTTTTGGGTGCTTATAAGATTCCATTCCATTGATTCTAGTATAAGTTGTACTTCTTCATTTAGTTATTTTTTTTCATATCAAGGTTTGTATGGGCATAATCCCCGGAGTTTAATTATATCAGTTGAACTTATCTTTACATTTTGGGACATTGTACGATGATTAGATTTTATACATATGTATTAAATCAGTTTTGTTCAGATATTTTTTAATTAAATTGACAAGAAGCCCCATCTTCAGCGTATTGTGATTGGCAAAACTTTACGTTAGAAAATGAGGGTTGTTACACTTTAAATAACAATTATCTATATATAAAAAAATCTTAAAAACTCCTTTAAAAAACAAAAAAAACTATTTTTATAAACATTATTTTTATATAAAAAAAGTATGTTATTTATTTTATTCCATAAAACAACACTGAATTTTTTAAATGATTTTTTTACTTGTATACTAAATTAAACACTATTTTTAACTGTATTTTTTTAAATAAAAAGCGTACTTTATTTACAAATTTGCACATTGTAAGGATATGATTTACATTGTCCGTATGTTACATTACATATGTCGTATACCATTACAACCGTCGAAGATGTTCAAGATCATTCATGCAACAAGATGGATCCGAATATTAGGTTTTATCCAACAATAAGCCTCGACAAGATTGATTTTGGTAAGGTTGTGTTTAAAGTCCCGTATTGTTTCATTTAAAGTGTTTCTTTCGTCAAAATAATTTTTCTAAGACCTGTTGGCGGAGTTTTTAAAGAATTTTTTTTCTTTGGTCTTTGAAACGACATCCTTACGTCATTCAAAAGATGTTGAGAAGTCGTGTGAGCGAGTACTTCAAGCGACATTGTATATCGCGTGAAGTAGTTCATCAAGCGACATGCTACTGGTTTGGTTTTATACTGTCGCGAGAAGGTCGCATGAAGGAAACTTCAAGCGACATGTAAAGTCGTTCAAGTGACAAGGAAATCTTGTTCGAGCAACCTCAGCCACCTTCAGCATTTTATTTTCGTATAAATACCTATTTTCGTATAAATACCTATTTTGCTAGTTACGTTTCTGCGTATTAGCAGCAAAATTTCTTCAAAGTTTTATGGTTTAAACACTTTGTTTTCAGTTCACAAATCATCCCAATAGCTTTAGTGATTTGTTTTGGAAACCAGGGCACAATTTTGTTGAAATTGCTCTTGTAGAGAAGATTTCTCTACTGCTGGATTGGTTTCTCTTGAGAGGAGTTGCTTGCTGATGACTGTGGTCACTTGGCAATACTTGAGGGTTTTTCTTGTTGAAAATAAAGCTGTGATTCTTGTGGGTTCATTTTTAATTGGGCTATGGTCTATGTGGATCTACTTTGTGAGATTCATTGGGGATTTTATTATGTATATGTAAGTTGCGATTTATTGTTCATAGTGTAATAAAGGTTTTACTTGAAAGGTTTTTTTCCTGAATCACGCATTTGTTGGATTGCATGATTTATTTCATCCACATAGATGCATGTTTATGGTTTAATCAATTTTGATTAAAGATTGACTCTAATTATATAAGTTTGATGAAATTTGAAATTTTCATAATTATTTAAATCAGTAGCACACCGCATTCTCAAATTGGTATCAGAGCAGTTACTCTAATTTATTGAGTATTCATTTGTTTGCAAAATTTTCGTGATATCGATTTTTGTTAAGAATTTGTATATTTTTGAAAAATTGCAATTTTTCGATGGAACACTTATTTAATCTGATGCAAGTCTTTGATGGAAAAAATTATGCCTACTGGAAAGTCCGCATGAAATCAAGTTTAAAATCTATCAATGAACGTGTGTGAATAGTTTGTGGAAGAGGGTGGACTCCTCCCACTGTCTCCGTTAATAATGTGACCAATCTCAAGCCTATGTCAGACATGACTGAGGATGAGTTCAAATGGAGCACTTATAATTGTCGAGGCCTTAGTGATATTTTCGTATTCGTCACCCTCGATGAGTTCCGACGTATCATGACGTGTACCATATCAAAAGAAGCGTGGGATGTTCTTCAATTTACCCATGAAGGAACGATTGCAGTCAAAGGGTCTAAATTACAAATTTTAACTACTCAATTTGAAACAATCACCTGTGACACCCAGCCTAATTAATTACCGGGTGATCAGTCCTTAGTTAATTGATCTCAGAACATCAAGTTGGTTCAGGTAATGCATCACTGTCGGAAACTCAAATTTTAATTTAATAAAAACTAACCACCTAATATTTAAAAAGGTTGGTGTCAAAATTTTATCTTCTTTTTAACCATCATCATTAAAGGGAAATATCTAATCATCACCATACATCACAATAAAATAAGGAAAGAACTAACTGAATTTAAATAAATAAATGGAGTAAACACTTCCAGTCAAAATCCCGTGAAATCCAATAACATGAAATCAAAGTCTAACAAAATAGGAGGGACGACATGTCCAACTGAAATAAATGACCGATAGATAAGGAGAAATAGACTCAGAAGCGTCTACTAGCAATATCCTGTAGCTTCCACAGTAGCTATAGCTCAACAAATGAATGGAATCTCCTAAGTCTGGTGTCCCTGTGGCTGAGAACCTAAAATAATAGAAGAAGGAAAGAGATTTGTAGAAAAACGGGTCAGAGCCTGAGTAGAAAACAGTTTAAATATAGCAAGTGCTTAAATTGGTTATTTATCACAATATTATTCATGTTAACTTAGCGTACTCACTTGAGATGCTCACCTCTCATCTAATGTGCACACCTAACAAGACTAACTACCTATACTAGTCACTATACTTTGCCTGACTATGCATGGTATAACCACTATGCCGGACAAAATATCTAAATAACCCGAAGACAATATATCTCTATTATTTAGGAATAGATTAAATATTCTCATTCTCATAACATTCTTAATTCTCAACTGGTGACCCAATAAGTATATATTTTAATAAAGTTACCAACATGAAACACTGAATATGAACTCAGTATACATATATAGAATCTCACTATGTATGCATACAACTATATATATATATATATCTAGTAAAGTACAACATGTTCTATCTCTCAAGAACCAATAAAACATATACACATATTGGAGGCGAACATAGTCCCAAGATGATGGGCTACGCACATACCTTCGCACCCATATGACCATCACCGCTATCTCTCTCACAGATAGCCCGCACCTAGGTTCCATGCTCTAGTGGTACGACTCAAAATCCCCCAAAGGTACAAAGATATGGTCGTCCATAATGCGCTAACCTCCGTTCGATAGCCAGTATCTAGGTATGTCATACACATAATATTCCAAGTAATAAGCATGCACACAACTTATACAACTTAATAGGCATTCACGCAACCCAATTTCCATAATACGTAAGTAGTATTATTATTTCTACCCTCTCCGTAGATCATATATAGATGTATATACTCTCTTGAACCTAACTCTCCTCGATTCTATGATATTTCTACATCTAGAGAATAATTACTCTCCCAATTCAATATTAATTCGGAATTTAGGTCACTCGTCATTCACGTAGGCTATTTATCTCTCTTGGACAACCCTATGATGCTTTTTAACCTAACCGGACTCAAAAAGTGTATTCAAAAATCTCGTTAGAAGTCAAGGGATTCTCGTTCGAATGAGGTTGTTCGAACGAGTTTATTCGAACGAAGTTCTCACTTCGAATGAACCCAACATCTCGTTAGAAGGGTCGTTGGATTTCTCATTAGAACGATCGTTCGCACGAGGTCGTTCGAATGACCTGGGCTAGTCTTCGAACAAAAAATTCGAACATGCCTAGTTCTTCCCCAAATTTGAGTTTTCCTTCATATCAAACCTCAAACTAAACCAAAATTTCATCCAACATCCAATTAAATAGTTGTAAACAATTCCTAATCATTATGGGGCACTATCTAACACAATTTACGGTTCAAATCTATATATTTTTTTTATGGGAACCCCAATAATTTCTTAAATCTCTAATACTTTCCATAAAGTGAACCCAATAATTTAAGTACTCAAAACTCTTATTATAAATCGCGATTAAGACATAAAATCTCCAAGTTTAATACTCTAACAAAGGGTAAAACTTCTACATGCATACCCATCTTCAATTCATAAGATTTCTTTATAATTTAGTCTAATTAAACCTAAGATTTGATTGAACTAAGTTTATATCATCTAATCTAAATCAATAGGAACAATATTTACAAAAATAGGAGCAAGATAAACACTTGCCTTGGAATAAACTTCTGATTCTTGGACTAAAATTGGTATGTGGTTGATCCGCCCGTTATCATCAACACTTTGGTGTAATTCTTGGGGAGAAATCTTGAGTTCTTGGCTTAGTTCTCCTATAGGGTCTTCTCTCTCTCTCTCTCTCTCTCTCTCTCTCTCTCTCTCTCTCTCTCTCTCTCTCTCTCTCTATCTATCTATCTCTCTCTCTCTCTCATTCACGTAGGTTGAAACTGATTGTAACCTCTAACCCACGTAGCTTTTAACTAAAACCTAATTTTCTTCCATTTAATTACTCAAAAATCCCAAAAGATTAAAATAGCTGAAGAGGTATAAAACTCGAGGTAAAGCTCTGATACCAATTTTTGAAACGTGTAATCGCAGTGTGTGATATCGATTCAAATTAATTTGCAAGGTCCAAGTAGACCTTATTTAATTAGAGTCTATTTTTAAACCAAATTAATTCAGCCCCTTAAATATGCAACCATGTGTGTGTGTGTGTCAAACCATAAATAAAGCATGCGACACAAATATCAAGAAAAATCTCCGAAGGGAAAAACCTTTTATTTCTAGAACTCTCACAAGTTTACAAGACCATTGACTTACATGCCATCTTGCTTTCTCCCACAAGAGTAATGCACAGTGTCTTCGTCAAACCTTCAAAGCAACGCTAGAAATGTCGTCGGCTAGAATCTCCAGCAAGAACTCCAGATGGTCAGCAATGAAGAAGAAAACGGCTTCTCCACAAGTGTGAACTTTATAAGGACTTTCCCCACAATAGCACGTAGCTCTCCGATTGTAGAGTTCTCCCCACAAAAAATAAACCACTGCAAAGCGTGTTCTTCAACACCAAAATAATTCACCAAACCATATGGGATTTTTTTGAATTGTAAACAACAAGGGATTAAACCCTAAAATAAGAAGTCAAAAGGATTATGCACTTTCGCAGTTTTCTATCTTTCAAAACGCTGGGACTTCTTAGTGAAAATGAAACCATTTAATGAGTATTTATACAAAATTATGATGCCTCAGTATTAGGGCTCGTTCTAATGAGAAATAGGTGTCGCTCAAAAGAATGACATGGGTCGTTCAAACGACATCGCGCGGCATACCAATCTCGCTCGAACGAGACGCTGATCTCGCTTGAATGACCTAGCCGTCAAAATCGAGGTACGCTTCAGGACTTAGAAAAAATACTCGTTCTCAAATTTTAACGAAAAAGTCCGCTTCAACGCTTAGAAAGTATTTTATTAAAATATCCCAAAAGCTCTGAGTAGAAAGTTAAGGTATTAGAAACATAACCTTACCAAAGTAAACTTCGCGGAGTCTTTTTAATGAAGAACTTGATATTCAGATCCATCTTTGATGATTGAATGCTCTTCGACGGTGTAGTGGTATAAGACATAATAAATTGATAACGGACTTATAAAAATATGTCCTTACAAATCTATCCTTATGTCTATGACGGTACATACATAAAAACATCTGAATTATCAAATACCAAAATGCCTATACAAATCTATCCTCCCATGAATAAATTTGTAAGACCTCAAAATGTTCTTCAAAAATCTTCATCAAATCTCAAAGCTTTTCTCATCAGGGTGTGCAACATAAAAATCTTCAATCTTTGTACCTACACACATGAGAAAAAGCAAAATACCTTCGTGACGCATCGAGTTTGAAATGATATAAGAATGAAGCCTTAATAAATCAAATTTCCCCTGTAATGCAAAAACTCACCCATAACATGATAATTCTTTCTCCCCCATTTTATGATGTTCCCAAATAGATATATAGGAAGAAACAATCAAAACAAGGAGTGTCACGATAAAAGCATAGCAAACATGAATCAAACTACACACATGCAGAGGTATGTCTCAAAAAAACATTCACAGACTATTTTTGATTTTTCAATTTTTCATACAAAAATAAGATACTAAAAATCACACCATGAATTTAAACTAAAGCAACCAAGTCATGGAAACAGAATGAATGGGTGTGAACACATTCGATAGGTAAATAAACTGAATCAAGCATATGTACACGATGCATACCTGTACCCCTAACGAATGAACATTCAAAGTATCCTTTGGTGTAAATATTGTTGAATTTAAATGACATCGTGTTATGAAAATCAACAAATGAAAGTCAAAGTGATTTCCACACCAATAACTATTTAGCGCTTTTTCAAGATTTTTCAAGGACGTGCAAACCCGTTTTAATTCTGCATCAAAACTCCCTCATATATACTTTATTTTAGAGGTGTATAAACTAAATTCTCAAACTTTGGGGAATTGGTGCAAAAACCTAATTGGCCCATAATTAGCATGAATTTCTTTTTATTGACTTTGAATTTTTTCGGGCTCTTTTAAACCTCTGTGGACCCCGGATAACAAAATTCCTCAATTTTTTTGGTCCAATATAATAGTGGCTTAGTATTCGCAAAGACAAATGTGACCTTTCGTAGCCCTTCCCCATTTTAAAATAAATCATGCTTCGTTTGTTTTAAGGACGGGATTGAAGTGAAAACACCCAACCGACATGTGATAAGACAAGCACAATAATTAAAAAAATTCATGCATGTTTGCAATAAAGGAAATCATGAGTCAAACATGTAGGAAGTAACACTTAATTACATCTTAATGACTCTCCACATTATAAAGCACAAAGCTGACATGATATATTGTCTCAAAACACTATCAAATAGTCACACGAAAAATGGAATGATGTTGTGACTCGGTCATCCTAAGTGTTCATCCATAAAAGATGCAAGTAAAATACAAAACTCTTTTTGGATTTTTCAAAAAATTTATCAAAATAAAATCTTTTTATATTTTTCAAAATTTTTAAAAAGCAAAAATTGATACAAAAAGTACACATGTCATAACACTAGCAAACATATATAAATAATGAAACCACAACTAGTGTATGAAAAACCTGCAAACACAATCATTTATATGATATGGAAAGAGAAGAATCATGTGCAAGCAAATGGAAATCAACTAGTCTAAAATCTAGCATATCCAAAAGTGATTTCCTAACCCAAACAGATGTAACACATCGACACGGGGTTTTGGGAACCAACAAAATTCTAGACTTCGACTTCCTAGGACCTCTTCCAGGATCAAAACAAAATCTCCTAAGGTGATCTTTCCTACCACAATGTCAACTTGTTTAAACGGTAGGAATGTTACCTAAAGTGTGATATTTTCTAACGTCCTTGGGATTAATTGACAATCTAAAACAAATTATGGTTTTGGTTTTAGCACTAGAAGCATGAGAACAAGACGATCCATTACCATTACTCTCACAACTACTTGAATCATTTAAGTTATCTTTCAACTCCAAAATATTTTATTCGAGCAAAGAATGAGACTCTTCCAATTTAAGGGACTCTTTCTTTCAAATTTTCAACAATTCCTAAAAGTGTATCTCTCTCCCTCAATCAAAGAATTTTTTTCCCGAAGAGTCTCTTCACGTGCCACAAACTCATTGATTAAAATATTTTTATCCTCTTTGGCACAAACACAAACCATCGGATTTTTAAGGTCCTGTAATTCTTTTGTCTAAAAGCAGGACTCTATCATGAGTTCACTTCTTGGATAATTTTAAAGCAACAGAGTCATGGTCCAAGGAAACAAAATTTTCACGATAAAAATCTCTTTGATTTTGAACCGTTTGCAAAAGGTCTATCGCAGATTTAAAACGAGAATTTTCTTTTTCTAAAAAATCAATTCTTTTAGCAAACATCAAATTCAAATGATTTATATCATCAAAACTCTGACTCGTGTCATCAAAGGGGGTATCAGATTACAAGAGTGCTCCATCGAAAAAATTGCGATTTTTTTCACAGAAATTGATTTAAAAAAAACAATATCACACAATTTTTTGTGGAAAACAAAGATCACGCGATAAATTAGCGTAACCTGCTCTGATACCAATTTGAAAAGGTATAAAACTCGAGCTAAAGCTCCGATACCAATTTCTGAAACGTGTAATTGTGGTGTGTGATATCGATTCAAATTAATTCACAAGTTCCAAGTAGACCTTATTTAATTAGAGTCTATTTTTAAACCAAATTAATTCATCCCCTTAAACATGCAACTACGAGTGTGCGTGTGTCAAACCATAAATAAATCATGCAACACAAATATTTGAAAAATCCCCGAAGGGAAAAACCTTTTATTTCTAAAACTCTGACAAGTTTACAAGACCATTGACATACATACCATCTTGCTTTCGCCCACAAGAGTAATGCACGATGTCTTTGTCAAACCTTCAAAGCAACGGCTAGAAATGTTGTTGACTGGAATCTCCCACAAGAACTCCAGATGGTCAGCAATGAAGAAGAAAACGGCTTCTCCACAAGTGTGAACTTTATAAGGGCACCCGCCAAAAATAGCACGTAGCTCTCCGATTGTAGATTTCTCTCCACATAGAATAAACCACAGCAAAGTGTGTTCTTCAACACCAAAACAATTCACCAAAGCAAAAAGGGATTAAACCCTAAAATAAAAAGTCAAAAGGATTTTGCACTTTCGCAGTTTTCTGTATTTCGAAATGCTGGGACTTCTTAATGAAAATGAAACCATTTAATGAGTATTTATACAAAATTACGTTGCCTCGGTATTAGAGCTCGTTCGAATGAGAAACAGGTGTCGCTAGAATGAAGGATGCGTGTCGTTCAAACGACATCGCGCGACATACCAATCTTGCTCGAACGAGGTGCTGATCTCGCTTGAACGACCTGGGCGTCAAAATCGATGTACGCTTTAGGACCTAGAAAAAATACTCATTCTCAAATTTTGACGAAAAAGTCCACTCCAACACTTTGAAAATATTTTATAAAAATATTCCAAAAGCTCTAAGTGGAAAGTTAAGGTATTAAAAAAATAAACTTACCAAAATAAACTTCGCGGAGTCTTTTTAACGAAGAATTTGATATTCGGATCCATCTTTGATGCTTGAATGTTCTTGAATGCTCTTCGATGGTGTAGTGGCATAAGACAAAATAAATTGATAACGGACTTGTAAAAATATGTCCTTACAATACCCCTTTGGGGTGTCATTTTGGGCTAAAATGCCTCGGACTCCAAATAAAACCCCCGAGTAGTGTTTTCTGACCATTTTAACCCTTCCGGACACACTGGCGCCCTCAAAATATTCATTCGAGTAACTTAAAACTAATTTATATTTTTAACCTCCAAATGCATAATAGTGACGTGACTCATACGCGCGTCCTATATAATTATATCTTACGTTAATCACTATGTAATGCTCAACATAGTTATTACTCAACATGATTTCAACATAATTATTTTCGATAACTACTAACTCTCATCACGCTAGTAATTATTACCATTAAGTCAGATCAATTATAAATTAAATTTTATGTCTTAAATTAATTAATCCCAATTTCCATAATTCCATAATAAAATAAATATGCGTAAAAATACATGGTAACGTTCATGCATGTCATCCGCGCGCTCCCAGGTGAAGAGTGCGCGTTTGTTCAAATAAATAAATTATTTAATTAAACTCTATTTTTCAATTAATTCCTAAAACATGCATCTAGGTGTGGTTGAAATTAATATGAACATGCACGAATAGTCAATGACAAAAAAAAAACACAAATGAGGAAAAATCCCCCAAAGGGGAAAACGTTTTTATTTTCACTATAATTTGTAAGAGACGGTTACACGAATTACAATGAAAATAAGAGTGACATACGAAATACCCTTAAGTGTCGATTTCGATGTCGTCGGCTGGAATCTCCCGCAAGAACTCCAGGTGGGCTGCAATGAATAAGAGAACGGCTTCTCAACAAATTACTCCAGATGAGTAAAAATGATCATCTTGAAGGTTTAATGGTTCACATACATAGATGGGAGTGTTTATGTGAATAAATAAGGCATAAAACCTTAAAAGGTGAAGTCTGTTTTCTGGGTTGTTGTCACAAAAATCGTGTGTGAAAAGACATGGAAAACGTGTAGAAGGGGACCAGATATTTATACGAAAATTGAGGCAGCAGTTTCGTTCGAACGAGATAAACATGTCGCTCGAACGAAGGACAGGTGTCTCTCAAACGAGATCGTACGATGTGCCAATATCGCTAGAACGATAGTGCTATGTCATTTGAACAAGCTCGTCGACCGAGGCACTCCGCTTCTACATTTAGAAAAAAATTTGTTTTTGATAAAGACAAATCAGACTTCGAAAAAAAATATTTTTTTGAAAAATTCCCAAATATTTATGGAAATATAAACAACTCCAATAAATCATTTCACTAATATTGCGTAGTGGAGTAGTGGGAATAAGTTGAGAAGCATGTCGCATGTAGCATGATGCACGTGTGAAGATGATGGATGCATGGATTAGGATCAAGGCCGTTGTGGATGATCGAGTTGACGTGCCGAATTTAGCGGTATCAGACATACATACTGTGATCTAGGATAAATAAAAAATTCCTTGATTCTACCCCGAACATTTATAAAATTATGTCCTTACAAATCTCCCCCTATGTCTATGCCGGTACATACATAAAAATCTTAATTATGCAATTAAATGACATCCAAGATAATATACCCATTAAACCCTCAAACTGAGAATACTAAATGATATGTCTTCAAATCTTTAGCTCTTCAGAAAATCCCAAAGCTTTTCTCATCAGGGTGTGCAATCCTATAATAATCAAATTTGTACCTACACACATGAGATAAAGAAAATACCCATGACAAGAAACAGTTTGAAATATAATGATATCAAAAAATCAAAGATCAATTAAGCTTAAGCAAATCATTCATAAATCAACCAAACAAAAAATTCTCCCCCATAATTATTCTCCCCCTTTTTATGATGAGAAGCATAAATAAATGCAAATGGAGAATGTCACAAGGTAATAAACTTCTATTTTTGAATTTTTCAAAATTTTTTACACGAAATATACAACAAAGAATCACACCATGAAAGAACATAAAAACAACGAAGTCAATGATAGCGTAAATGTAGGGGTGTGGTGAAATTCGATAGGAAAATCAATGCATACAAACATAACATATGTGCACGATGAATGTCGGATACTCGTAGTGAATGAACTCAACATCTTCCTTAGGTGTAACAAGATGGAAATATGAGACATTGACTCAATCAAATCATCAAATCAAAGCTCAAAGTGATTTCCACACCAATAACATCCAAAACGAGTTAATGCTTTTTCAAGACTTTTAAGGATGTGCAAACTCGTTTAAATTCTCCAACCAGACTCCCTCAGATTTATATTTTGAATAGAGGTGATCTAAATTCTCAAACTTTGGAGAATTGATGGTAAAACCTTATGGCCCATATTTGGCATGAATTTCTTTTTATTGCCTTTAAATTTTTTCGTGCTCTTTTAACCTCTTTGGACCCTGAATAATAAAATTCCTCAATATTTAGGTCCGATTTAATGGTGGCTTAGTATTCGCAAAGGCAAAAAGAACCTTTCGCAACCCTTACCCATTTAAAAATACCACACAATCTCACCAAATGATTTTTACATGCATTCAAATCTTGTTAAGTTTTATCACATATGGATCGATGTATAGATAGAATTGAGATGGAAACACTCAATTCAATATGTGATAAACAAAAAAAATAATCAAATAAAGTCGTACATGTGTGAAATAAAGGAGATAGGAGACAAACATGTAGAAAGATATCACTAATCACATCTTAAAGACTCCAAACAATGTAAAGCGCATGGATGCAATGATGTAGCGTCTCAAATCACTATCAAACCGTCACATGGTATAAATGGAATGAAATTTGTGACTCGGATATCTTAAATGCTCATCCATAAAAGGTGCAAATAAAATATAAAAATGTTTTTGTGCTTTTCTAAAAAAATTATATAAGGAAAATCTTTTTGGATTTTTTCAAAAAATATAAAAAAGAAAAAATAATAATACACATGATACAAACTAGCAATAGGAATCGTACGATATGAATATGACAAAGCATCCTATCCTAGACACGGATCAACCCCTTAGTCAACTGTGAAAATCCCCAAAGATTTTCGAAGATTCTCGAATCTAAGGGCATCTAAAGGTTTCGTGAAAATATTGGCCAACTGACGGTCGGTGGGTACGAAACTCAGGGATATAACGTTCTCCTCAACTAACTGACGTATAAAGTGCTTGCGTATCCTGATATTCTTTGTGCGCGAATTCTGGGCTGGATTGCGGGATATGTGTATCGCACTCGTGTTATCACAGGAAATTGTCATGGTGTCCTGTGAAATCCCATAATCCTCCAATATTTTCTTTGTCCACAAGAGTTGTGTGCAAAAACTCGAGGCGGAGATGTACTCAGCCTCCACAGTGGACAAAGAGATGGAGTTTTTCTTCTTGCTCATCCAGGAGACAAGTGCATAACAAAAATAGAAACACCCACCAAAATTGCTCCTACAACCATCTATATCCCCGGCCCAATCGGCATCTGAATAGGCGGACAAATGGTTATCGGTATCAAACGAAAACCAAATATCGTATGAGAGAGTCCCACTCACGTATTTGATAATACATTTTAGAGCGAGTAAGTGTCATTCTATCGGGAACGCATGATATCGCGCACAGACTCCAACACTAAAGTTGATGTTGGGATAACTGGCGGTTAAGTAAACAAGACTACCTATCATACTCTGATACAAGGTTTGCTCTATGCCCTTGCCTGAAGTGTCCTTACTAAGCTTGATAGAAGTACTCATAGTTGTACGTGAATGCTTAGCAGAGTTCACTTGGATTGGTAGATGAACATCCCATCCTCTAGCTGACGAACCTGGAGACCATGTAAGAAAGTAAGTTCACCAACTGTAGAAGGGTGTCTACCTATAAAAAAAGTAAATAAAATAAAAATACTTTTCTTAAGGACATTCGAGAGGTACCCCGCAAGGACCACTGCATAAGTCCAAGATTGCGAAGTGCCACTGCAAGGGTCACTACAGCGATGACATTCGAGAGGTGCCCCGCAAGGGCCACCACAGAAGTTCAAGACTTAGAAGTGCCACTGCAAGGGTCACTGCAGCAATGACACTCGAGAGGTGCCCCGCAAGGGCCACTGCAGAAGTCTAAGATTGAGAAGTGCCACTACAAGGGTCAGTGCAACAATGACATTCGAGAGGTTCCCCGAAAGGGCCACCGCAGAAGTCCAAGACTTAGAAGTGACACTGTAAGGGTCACTGCAGCAATGACATTCGAGTGGTGCCCCACAAGGGCCACCGCAGAAGTCCAAGATTGAGAAGTGCCACTGTAAGGGTCACTACAGCAATGACATTCGAGAGGTGTCCCCCAAGGGCCACCGCAGAAGTCCAAGATTGAGAAGTGCCACTGCAAGGGTCACTGCAGTAATGACATTCGAGAGGTGCCCCGTAAGGGCCACCGCATAAGTCCAAGATTAAGAAGTACCACTACAAGGGTCACTGCAGCAATGACATTTGAGAGGGTCCTCGCAAGGGCCACCGCAGAAGTCCAAGTTTGAGAAGTGCCACTGCAAGGGTCACTACAGCAATGACATTCGATAGGTTCCCTGCAGAGCCACCGCAGAAGTCCAAGGTTGAGAAGTGCCGCCGTCAGGGTCACTGCAGAAATGTCATCCGAGAAGTGCCGGTGCAAGGGTCACTGCAGCAATGACATTCGAGAGGTGCCCCGCAAGGGCCACCGCTGAAGTCCAAGTTTGAGAAGTGCCACTGCAAGGGTCACTACAGCAATGACATTCGAGAAGTGCCCCACAAGGACCACCACAGAAGTCCAAGATTGAGAAGTGCTGCCGCATGGGTCACTGCATAAATGCCATTCGAGAAGTGCCACTACAAGGGTCACTGCAGGAATGACATTCAAGAGGTGCCCCACAAGGGCCACTGCAGAAGTCCAAGATTGAGAAGTGACACTGCAAGGGTCACTGGAACAATGGCATTTGAGAAGTGCCCCGCAAGGGCCACCGCAGAAACTCATATTGAGAAGGAACCCACCTAGGGTGGCCAAGATGAGGGAGTGGCTACCATGAGCAACTCCTCATCATGAAAAGTCATTCTTTAAAAGAATAATAGTATTAACACTTTACTTTCTTGTACAGGTCGCCTAGTTGAGCAAGCAGGGCTCAAGTAGGCTAGTTGGGATCTCCCGGGAGTTCTGGCTTGGCGGCTGAGGGACAAGGTATGTTGAGCAAGCTCAACCACTTAGCAATATAGGATTGAGAGAATACTAGTAGGAAGACCCCGAAGTCACTCAAGACTACACACACTTCACACTTGGTCACAAGTGAAGTGAGCAGCCAAAGAGCTCGCTACTCATAAGAAATAAACTCTTTATAAAAAATGACTTTTCCAGAAGAGGGGGTCCTCGAGGACCCTCTCAAGAAAAACAACAATTTTAGAAGAGAGGGGCCCTTAAGGCCTCCTCTCTCAATATTTGCAAAATTGCACCACAAGTTACCATTTCAAAAGATAATTACCAAATCTGATATTTTGTCTTCATTAGGAGACATATGTGCTTTTTGACTTTTGGTCGACGCCAGGTGGCGCCTGTAGGAGGGGACAGGCAGGGCTGCCTGTAGGTAGGGCAAATGGTACACTTCAGACATTGTTCCCCACCAACCCTCTCAGTTTTGGCGCCCAAAAATGCCAACTCATCCCTAATTCTCTAGTATAAATAGACCTCTGGGCAAGGTCAATAGAGATAAACAATCGAAATTGCACTATTACTCTGTCAAAATCACGCCAGACCTACCTAAGTATTCTCTCCCTGCTCATTCTCTTAGTGCTGAGTGCCTTGTTCCTTCACTCACTACTGACAACCATCATTCTCAGGTGTTTCCCTTGAGAAAATTACTATTTTTGTAATGAAAGTTCATCTTCTTGCAGGGAGTGAGTTGAAGCTTGAGTTCCATTGTTACCAGAAGGAGAAGGTTTCTTGAGAAGTTGCACCAGAAGACCTTGAAGACCTTGTAGGAAGTGTCCATTGGAGTGGGTCACGCCTCACCCTTTCCAGTTATTCATAGACCCCAGTCTCACTACTCTCCTGCATTTGGCGACTCTCCTGGGGAGGTATTCTTGCTTTAATGGACAAAGAAGGTTTCAATGTCTCTAAGCAACTAGTTTTTTAGGACACTCAATCTGGTAATGGAGCCCATAATGATTAGACTACCCAGGAAGAAGTGGTGGTGATCGGAGCTAAGGCACCTGCGCCTCAGGGAGGGCAGACCAGTTTGCCGGCAGTGGCTCCAATGGAAGGTATGAATCTTATGGAAATGTTTTTTGATTTATTAAAGAAAAATAATGTAGATCTATCAAGTTTGGGTCAAGGTTGTTTGACACTAGTTGCTACACCTTCTGGAGGGACAACCACCACTGTTGCAATTCCGGCGGAGACGATTTAGTCCCAGAGAGTGGTGTCGGAGCAGGCGGTGGCACAAGCAGGTTCGGCAGCAGCTAAAACCATGTGTTTGGAGGAGTCACCTTCTAAGGCTGTTACCATGGAGGAAGTGAGGAAGCTACTCTCTTCCTCCCAGAAGGAAGGTCCTCACCTCTTTGAGGAGTTATAAGACCCCTATCCATAGGAAGTAAATAAGAAGCCATACCCTAAGGGGTATATCCCACCAAAGTTTATCAAGTTTGGCGAAAGGGGGGAGAACCCTAGAGAGCACGTGAAGAGGTTTGTCGAGTACTTGGGAGTGCATGCTGGTGACAAGAACCTGAGGAGTTCTCTAAGACCCTCACGGGGAAGGCTTCTACATGGTATTCCCATTTTGCGCCTAACAGTGTCCCTACATGGGAAGACATGCACAGGCAGTTCCTCTAGAAGTTCTTTGTAGTGGAGGATAAATTTACCTTGAGGTACCTAGCACAAGAAGTCCAGAAGCCAGGAGAAGAGTTGATGCACTACATCAAGCGATTTCATGAGAGGGCCTTAGATGTCCATGAGGATGTGGCGGAATCTAGGTTACTGCAGATATGCGTGGAAGGACTCTTAGAAGAGTACAAGTTGCACTTAATCAATGAAATTAGAGATGAAACTTTTAGAGAGTTTACCAGGGCTGCTAGCAACATAGCTATGATAATCAAACCAAGGGTCCCGAGTTGGAGGACACAAGTTCCAGTGACTTCCGGGAGGTTTCAAGTTTTGAGGATGCAAGCGTTTAACTATGTTGACGGGAGTATCAAAGGAAAGAAAGGAGGCTTTGGGGCCAAGACTGATAGTCCCAGCAATAAGAAAAAGTTTGGGGAAGATGCACCACCCCCACTACCATGCAGCGTAGCTGAGGCTATGGATTGTTACCGCACCTTAGTAAGAGAAGGGGTAGCCGGACCTCCTCACTTAAAAGGAGAGACCCCCACAGCAGTCAACAAGGCCAATCCAAAGTACTATGAGTTGAACCAACGGGTGCATCACTTTACCAAAGATTGTTACTACTTACGAAGGATCATTGACGAGCAGATGGCCAGTGGTACCTTGCAGATACACCCTGTGGATGTTGATGAGAACCCACTTCCTGCACATCACTTTGGTGCCACCAACATGGTAGTTACTTATGATGAAGAAGCTACCAGGGGTCTGATGGAGTGGGAGAGCGGAGATCAGTTATGTTAGGAGTTGGGAAATCTATCACTAAGCAGACTTGAGCTAGAAAGAAAGCAAGAGGAGTTGTTCTTCACTTCGTAACAAGAAGATGAAAGTGGGGAATTTGAGGAAGTTACTCTCTCAGAGGGTGAGTTAGATGTCATTCTCGCTCTAGATGAGGGAGGGAGCTCGAAAGCGAAGTATGTTTGCAGTGCCCAGACATACGAGGTAGACTTAGATTCTGAATGTGAGGCCATAGCAAGGAGCCCCAAGTTTAAGTGGTTTTTCGACCAGATAGGGGTGAAGTATGACACAAGGATGTCCATCATGAAGAAAGTCTTGGAGGCAGTGCAGCAGCGGGGTGATCCTTCACTAAATTAGCAGGGGCCAATTGGAAGGATGATTAATAAGTATACTTCTGAAGTGGTGTTTTTAGAAGCAGATAGGTTGGTGCCTTACTTCCACAACCGCCCGCTGTAAGTTATAGCCATGGTTAATGGAGTCTCACTTCCTAGGGCGTTAATGGATCAGGGAGCATCTATTAACATCATGCCCATCAGTATATTATATGAAACAGGAATTGACCAGGGGAAGGTGGTTCCGGTACCACTAGTAATTTCTGGATTTGACAATGCCGGAATGCAGTCTATTAGATACGTGAATATGGGAATCAAGTTGGGAAATTTGACCTCCCACATCAAGTTCCATGTTATTAATGCTAACACTAGCTACCAATTACTCATTGGAAGGATATGGATGCACACTCATGGCGTAGTGCCCTCCACCTACCATCAATGTGCGAAGGCAAACATTAGAGGGATATAAATAGTGATCAAGGCCACGTAGAGACCCTTCGCCGTTGGGGAGGCCCACCTGGTGGACGCTTCCTTATACACTAAGTTAGATGAGGAAAGAAAGGTCTCTGCAAGAAAACTAGAAGGGATCAAGGTAGCCGAGGGAAGGGTCCCACAGAAGAAGTCCGTTCATGACCGTCTAGGGGGAAGGGTAATCCCCCACATGGAAAAAGGCAAGAGGAAAGTAGAGGAGGTATCTATACCCCCTTGCACTTGTAAGAATGTGGTCTTACCTGATGGAAATATCATCTACAGTTTATAACGGTCTGCGCGGGCGGTGTTCTGGGATGAGAGCATCGACCCGATGCCCGAGTGTTTTATCATTGATGAATCCCATATTACTGAGCATGTTGAGGAACTAGAAGAATTTCCACAATTCATGCAAGATGGACATAGATAGAATCTGCAAGAATTAGAGGAAATCAAGTAAGGGCCAGAAGAGGGCAAGAGTAGACCCATTCTAATCTCCAAGTGCCTAGAACCAAAGCAGAAGTAAGAGCTCATTGGGCTACTTAAGGAGTTCAATGATGTATTTTCCTAGAAGTATACAGAGATTCCAGGAATAGATGAAGAAGTGAGCTCTCATAGATTGAACATCCTTACCAATGCCCTTTCGGTAAGGCAAGCCACACGTACATACAAAGAGAACCTTGATTTAAAGATAAAAGCTGAGGTGGAGAAGTTGTTAGCTGCAGGGTTCATCAAGCCTATTCAACACCCCATATGGATTTCCAGCATAGTGCCAGTGGCGAAAAAAGATAAGAGCCAAATCAGAATATGCGTGGATTTTCGTGACTTGAACAGGGCTTGTCCTAAGGATGAATTACCATTACCAAGTATAGACAACTTAGTTGACGCCATCGCGGGACATGAGATGTATAGCTTCATGGATGGGTATGTTGGCTATAACCAGATTAAAATGGATCCTACCAACGCAGAGAAGACTACCTTCCGCACACCGTTAGGGAACTTTCACTATACAGTCATGCCCTTTGGATTGAAGAACGCCGGGGCCACATACCAGCGGACCATGATGGCAATTTTTTATGACCTATTTCATGATATACTAGAATTCTATATGGATGACCTGGTGGTGAAGTATAAGAAAGAAAGAAAGCATATACAGGATCTTAGGAGAGTATTCGAAAGGTGCCACCTGTATAAGATGAGGATAAACCCCTCAAACTGTGACTTTGGGGTTATTGTAGGGAAGTTCTTAGGTTTTGTTGTGAATAGACAAAGGGTGAAAATGGATGCAGAGAAGATGAAAGCCATTGTGATGATGACAGCGCCCAAGATTCAGAGGCAACTGAAGAGTTTCCTGGGAAAGGTATCCTACCTCCGGAGGTTTATACCTGCACTTGAAGAAGTAACTCATCCGTTCGCGTCTCTACTAAAAGACAAAGCCAAGTGGGTTTGGGGAGAGAGGAAGGAGAAAGCGTTTGAGAAGATTAAAGAAATCCTAGCCTCCCCTTCCACGATGATTCCCCCTGAAGCCGGAACACTGCTGCTACTCTACCTCACTTCTACAGAGAGATCGATAGGGACCCTCTTGGAGCAAGAGAAAGAGGGAATAGAAAAGCCAGTCTACTACCTGTCAAGAGTGATCTCTGGGATAGAATCGAGGTACACCAACGTTGAGAGACACTGTCTGGCATTGGTATTTGTGTCCCAGAAGTTGAGACACTATCTTCTAGCCTTTATAATTCATATAGTCACCAAGTGTGACCCCATCAAGTACCTCCTCACACGGACTATACTCGTGGGATGAGCAATAAAATGGTTTTTGATCCTGTCAGAATATGATCTAAAATGTGCAGTGCCTAAAGCCATTAAAAGCCAAGAAGTAGCAGATCTTCTTGCCCGCTTCGCAAGTGGAGTTTTTGAACCACCCAGTGAAGAGCTACTTGGAGAGAGATTTCAAGCATGCCTGGTGGAGAAGGTGAAGAAGTGGTCGATGGAGTTTGATGGTTCTAGTGCTCAAAAAACAGGGGGAGCCGTCATCATGCTGTCAGATGGGAAAGAAAAGATCACTCTCTCCTTCAAGTTGGATTTCAAATGCTCAAATAATGAGGCTGAATATGAGGCCCTCATTCTAGCGATGCTGGAAGCACTCAGAAGAGGGGTCAGGGTATTGTGTATATGAGGTGACTCCATCCTGGTAGTGAGGTAGGTCAATGGGGAGTTTTCCCTTAAGCATGCCAACTTAACGCCCTACAGACACACCATCCAAAGGCTGCTGGTACAATTCTTAGAAGTAACTGTGGAGAGGCAGGCGCGAGCAATGAATAGGCACCCTGACGCGCTCGCCACTATAGCACAAAAGCTGGACTTGGAGGAGTCAAATGCAACCATCACAGTAAGGCGGAGAACGGTACCCACTACCGTAAAATCTTTGTTCCCAAGTAACGAGCTAGAAGATTGGAGGCATCTGGTGGAGAAGCAACTTGAAACAAGAGAAGGGATAATGAAAATGTTAGAGTTAGCCAACTATCATGTGCTCCAAGGAACTCTCTACTTCAATAGTCCCGGAGGGTTTCTATCAAGGTGCGTCGACGAGCAAGAAGCCAAGGAGAGGTTACTAGAAATGTACCAAAAGCACTGCGGAGATACCGATGTTCCCCTTTATAGACGACTGCAATGAGGTGGATATTATTGGCCTGCTATGAGCGCAGAAGTGGTCCGCTTGCAAAAAAGTTATTTAAAATGCCAAGCTAATTTTGCCCAGCCGACGGAGGCTAACTTTATGGAAGCCTTCGAAGATTGGATACAGCCGTACCTAGCATATTCTAAAAATGGAGAGTTGCCCGCCGAGAGAGTGGATGAAATTTACCTTAGAAAAAGAATAGCTCGGTTTTACTTGGTCCAAGGAGAGTTATATACGAAGGGATACAATGAGAAGGCATTAAGGTGCGTAGCCAAAGAATACGCGGAGAGAGTGCTAAAAGAAGCTCATGAGCCCTCCCACATGGGAGGTGCCAAACTTTATGATCAACTGCTGATGCTAGGATACTACTGGCCGACCATGGAGGCTGACTCCATTGGGTATGTGAAGAAGTGTAAAGCATGTAAAGTGCACGATAACATGGTTCACGCTCCCTCCGTCAGCCTTCAAAGCTTGGAAGCTCCTTATCACATCCATACATGGGCGTTCGACCTGGTAGGAAAGATAACCCCGACATCTCACGGCAAGGGTTTTATCATTGTGGTTACAAAATTATACACCGAATGGGCGGAAGCCATTCCTTTAAGGATAGTCACTGCCCAAGTGGTAACCCAGTTTATAAAGGAGTATATCATATGCAGGTTTGGTATACCCAAGGCGATCTTAACAGACAATGGGAAGCAATTCGTATGCAAGGAGATGGCCCTCCTCACAGATAGGTATAAGATTGTGCATAATAGCTCAACCATATCCTACCCCAAGGGAAATGGACAAGTAGAGGTTACCAATAAGACCCTGATAAACATTTTAAAGAAAATGCTAGAGGACATGCCGGGTGCATGGGATGAGAAGTTGCCTATGGTGTTATAGGCTTATCGTACTTCAAAAAGAAAGCCAATAGGGTTCAATCCCTTCTCCTTAGTATACGGGACCGAAGCTATCCTACCAGTGGAACTAGCGATACCTTCAGCCATAATTTCTCTTAGTAATGGGATCATCCCCGACCCAAGGCACCAGCAGCTGGAGGTGCTGGACGAGCATAAGGACAAGGCGAGAGAGAATTTCAGAGTCTACACTCAGCAACTCTCTGTGGCCTATGAGAACTTAGTCAAGCCTAGAGAGTTCCAGGTGGGAGATTTAGTCCTGCGATCATCAACTCACCATCTTCGTAGCATGTCAGCATCAAAATTCAAACCTAACTGGGAAAGTCCCTTTGTCGTCAGAGGAGGGGGGAAGTCGGGCTACTGCCAAATATTAGAACCATAGAATGATTGCCTCCAGTCCATCAACTGCAAGTGGTTGAAGAGGTACTATGCTTAGTAAAAGCTAACAAGTTTTGTTTATGTTTTGCATGTCTGTAATGGATTTTTCAGAATTTCTCCTATACTAGAAAAGTTTTTTTTGTAAATTTTTTTAGAGCAATACCACATTATAAACAGTACACAAAAGTAAAGAAATGAAATAGCAACACTTCTGGTCATTATTGATGCTTGATTTATTTACTCGTCTATATGTATATACATAAATATATATATATATTCCCTACTAAGTTAGAAGAGAGTACACGAAAATCAGGAACTTTGCTCACTACATTTGGGAGGTAAATCCATCCTAAGAGAAAGTATACCGAGCAAAGTCCCCCAGACATAAATTGATAGAAAATATAGAGGGGGGTCCAATTCCTCCTCTTTAATATTTTAAAGAACAGTGAAACTCTTAAAGAGAATATAGAGCAAGGACCCCAAAGACTAGGGGCTATCTAATTCAAATAGTTTTCAATAAAACCAAACTTTCTGGAAAGGGATAGGGGTCACCCCCCCTCTCCAACCTGGCATTTACGAATGCAAGTAGTAATATGCAGGAATACCCCCACAGACAGGAGGGGAAATCCAAGACAGTAATATTCTAATTCCTCACAGCTACAAGAGGTTCATCTTTAAAAAATATAAAAGAGGAGACTAAATGTCAAGTACCCCACACCATATGGGGCAGCCATCAGTAGACTAAATGCTCACAGAAATTAGAGCAAGTCATATAAAACAAACACCCACAGTGTCAAAGGAGAACAAGGGAAAAGAAAAGTGCAGAAGAAAAGAAGTGTCTCATTCATGAAGGATCAACGATGTACGCATAACATTTTGAGCATTACAAACAAGAAGTAGTCTATCCGTTAGAAATGATAAAAAATAAATCATCACGAACGATGGTGCCGGCATACGACAGACCAGCCTCTCGCAGAAACTCTTCCTCTAACCTGATGAATTTAGCCTCGTATTCCTCATCGCCAGAATCGAGTCTGGCCAGCTTCACTTGCAGTAATGCGATCTGATTTCAGATACTCGTGGCCTCAGCTTGTCGTTACTCAACTCTAGACTGTCAGGAAGTATGAAATCTCACCATATTTCGAACAGGAACACTCAAAAAGAGGCGAACTCCCGTATGTAGGCCAATCTAAACAGAAATGATAGAACTGCTACAAGTCGTGAAGAGCATCCAAGAATAGTGAAATAGAAGAGCTAGTCAGCTTAGCAGGGGAGGTAGCCAAAAACTCATGAACATGGCTGGCAAGAGCTTTCAGGTTGAAGGTCGTGAGACGGTCAATCTGAAGTATTGGCACCGTTGACACCTTCCCCATATCCACGGATATCCCTCTGTGAGAGATGATATGTCCCAAAAACTGAACCTCCTTTAGCCAAAACTCACATTTCTTGTACTTTGCGTACAACTCATGCTGACCCAGTGTCTGCAAAACCTACCTCAAGTACTCGGCATGCTCCTCCTCGGTATGCAAGTAAATTAAAATGTCATCTCTAAAGACGATGATGAACTGGTCCAAGAACTCTCTGAACACCCTCTTTATCATGTCCATAAACACGACTGGGGCGTTGGTTAGCCCGAAAGGCATAACCCTGAACTCATAGGATCCATATCTCGTCAAGAAGTTAGTCTTCGACACATCATGCTCCCTGATACACAACTAATGGTATCCCGATCTCAAGTCAATCTTAGAGAAGAAGGCATCTCCTCTCAACTCGTCGAATAAGTCATCGATTCGAGAAAACGAATATTTTTTCTGTATCATAACTTTATTCGACTCTCGGTAATCGACACATAACCTCAACAATCCATTGCTCTTCTTAATGAAAAGTACGGGAGCACCCCCTAATGACTTACTCCTACGGATAAACCCCTGCCCCAATAAGTGTTCAAGTTGGTCACGTAAGCTGGAGCTATACAGTAAGGTGCGTGGGCTATCGGTCGAGTGCTCAGAGTTAAATCAATGATGAAGTCTATCTCTCTACTCGGTGGTAACCCTAGAATCTCCTGAAATACATCAGCAAAGTCTCTAACATCAGGAATCGAGTCATGTGGTACCACCACCTCCCTAGAGGTTTCCTCCTCTATATAGTATAAATGTGTGGAAGATCCTCCCTCAGGGCGAGGCATCACCACCACGAACATCTCCTGACCGGGTATAGCAAAAACTATACTCCTACTAAAACAATCAATCATGGCCCTATACCTGACAAACCAATCCATACCAATAATCGCGTCATACTCGGACACCTCCAATACGAGCATGTCAGCGGGTAAGATAAACCTCCTAATATCTATACCCACTCCCCGACAAATAAAAGATATTATAGAACCTATACTCAATGGTGAATCTATATAAGTAACCTTACTCTCTGTTGTATCAAATAATCCCGTAGTACCTGCAAATCCTGTGACAATAAAACAGTGTGTGGCCCCCGTGTCAAATAAAATGCGCCCCAAAGTCCTCTAGATAGAAAACATACCCTCAATCGTGGGTGGGTCCTGCGAGACTATGGCCTGGTGAAGATTATTGACTCGTCCATACTGAAGTTGCCCCTTCTAAACATGGATTGCTGGAATGGGTGGTAGTGCTGGCATCTGTGGGGATGATGGGAGAGCTGTGGGAAATAATGGTCTCTGGGGCTATTGGTGAACACCCAGTTGTTGCTGCTGCAGGTCTCTACCCTTCTGACGGTAGTCCTCGTGCTTGTGGCCAGTGTTGACACAAGTGAAACATCTCCCTGGGAAGGTTCTTACCCTCTGTCCCCGGCCCTGAAGGAAGTTACCACCCCTCCATTGGCCATGTTGTCCCTGCTGCTGGCCCGAATGGTCCTGATGGCCATGCTGACCCTGCTGGCCATGTCTAAAGCCTCCCTGCTCATGTCTAAAACCTCATGAACTAAACCTCTTAGGATCCCCCTGCTGGGAACCCTGATCACTGTGTCTATGTTGACCCTGAACTGCCTCTGCCCCACTGGAACCATTTCCTCATGTACTACCCTACTGGTTGGACTCTCCTACTCGCTTAACCTCTGTTAGATGAAAATGGTGGTCCTCGCATTGGATTAGTGCTACATTAACCACGTCCAAATAGGTGGCCAAAGAAATATTGGCTATCAAATGCTGGCGGATCCTCCATGTCAACCCATCCATAAAATGCAGAATCTTCTTCTCCTCAGTCGAGATCTCATCAGGTACAATGTTCAGAAGGTTGATAAACTCTGCCTCATATTTCTCCATGGTCTTTCCCTCCTGCTTCAAGCTCACTAATTTCCATCTCATCTCCGTTTGGACGGCCGAGGGGAAATATTTATTATTGAACCACACCCAAAAGTCTCAAATCGTGAGTGTGAATCTCTCCTCAGCGGTGGTAATAGACTCCCACCACTGCAGTGTTGCTCCCACTAACTTGAACGTGGCCAGTATCTGACTATGCACCTCCGTGAACTCATGCATCCTCAAATGCCTCTGGATGTCCTTCTCCCATTGGCTTGCTACCACCACATCGAAGCTCCCTATAAACTCCGCAGGTTGCGCGTTATGGAAGGCATCCCTAACACGTTCCTAATAAGATGGGAAGGCCTGAGCCTGAACTAGAGCCACCACCGGTGCATGTGGTGGCACCTGCTAAGGTTCGAGCTAGGCATCCCTGGGAATCTCTGTGCACGTTGAGGAGGCTTCTGAAAGGATAAAGGTTTCATAAGTCTATAGTTATTATCTCAAAACAGCTGAAGATCGTAAAATGTATAAAGAGTACAACAATCCTAAAATGTAGGGCTCTATATCAAAGGACCCTACGCGGAAACATAATAAGTCGTACAGATCCTAAGGACACTAGAACCAGATGCTCTGATACCACCTGTGACACCCCGCCTAATTAATTACCGGTTGATCAGTCCTTAATTAATTAATTTTAGAATATGATGTTGGTTCACATAATGCATCACTCTCGAAAACACAAATTTTAATTTAATAAAAACTAACCACCTAATCTTTAAAAAGGTTGGCGTCAAATTAAAGGAAATATCTAATCATCAACGTACAAGGAAAGAACTAACTGAATTTAAATAAAGAACAGGAGTAAACACTTCCAGGCAAAATCCCGTACAATAATCCAATAACATGAAATCAAAGTCTAATAATAGAATAAAACAACTCTAAATCTCTAAATGTAAAATAGGATGGATGACATGTCCAACTAAAATAAATAACTGATAGATAAGGAGAAATAGACTAATAAGTGTCTACTAGCAATATCATGTAGCTTCCACAACAGCTACAACTCGACAAATGAAAGAAATCACCTAAGTCTGGTGTCTCTGTGGCTGAGAACCTAAAATAATAGAACAAGAAAAGATATTTGCGGGAAAACGGGTCAGAACCCAAGTAGAAAACAGTTTAAATATAGCAAGAGCTTAAATTGGTTACTTAGCACAAATATTATTCATGTTAACTTAGCATACTCACTTCAGATGCTCACCTCTCATCTAATGTGCACACATAGTGAGCCTAACTACCCATACTAGTCACTATACTCTGCCTGACTATGCGTGGTATAACCACAATGCCAGATAAAATATCTAAATAGCCCAAAGATAATATATCTCTATTATTTAGGAATATATTAAAGATGCTTTAACTCATTCTTATAACATTCTTAATTCTCAACTGGTGACCCATAAGTATGTACTTTAATAAAGTGACGAACATGAAACACATAGTAGTAACTTAGTATAAATACATAAAATCTCACTATGTATACATACAACTATATATATCAATACTGCACCCATGGTTAAGAAACCCCTGGTGCTAGGCATACTCGGCTATCTAGTTCCATTGCAATGCTCACGCATAAAGGAAAACATGTTCAATCTCTCAAGAAACAATAAAACATATACACATATTGGATGCAAACATAGTCCCAAGCTGATGGGCTACGCACATACCTATGCATCCATACGACCGTCATCACTATCGTTCTCACAGATAGCCCGTACCTAGGTTCCATGCTCTAGTGGTACGACTCAAAATCCCGCAAAGGCACACAAGATATGGTCATCCACAATGCGTTAACCTCTGTTTGATAGACAATGGCTAGGTATGTCATACACATAATATTCCAAGTAATAAGCATGCACACAAATTATTTAACTTAATAGGTGTTCACGCAACCCAATTTCCATAATACGTAAGTAGTATTATTATTTCTAACCTATCCGTAGTTCATATATAGATGTATATACTCTCTTGAAACTTACTCTCCTCGGTTCTATGAACTTTCTACATCCTAAGAATAATTACTCTCCCAATTCAATATTAATTCAAAATTTAGGTTACTCGTCATTCACGTAGGTTATTTCTCTCACTTGGATAACCCTGGGATGCTTTTTTACCTAACCAAACTCAAAAAGTGTATTCTAAAATCTAGTTAGAAGTCAAGGGATTCTCGTTTGAATGATGTTCCCACTTCGAACGAACCCACTCGTTATAAGGGTCATTAGATTTCTCGTTAGAAGGGTCGTTTGAATGACCTGGGCTGGTCTTCGAACGAAAAATCCGAACAATCCAGTTCTTCACCAAATTAGATTTTTCCTAAATATCAAACCTGAAACGCAACCCAAATTGCATCCAACATTCAATTAAATAGTTCTAAACTATTCCTATTCAATATGGGGCACTTTCTAACACAATTTAGGGTTCAAATCTATATATTTTCAAAGGGAAACCCAATAATTTCTTAAATCTCTAAAATTTTGCATAAAAGGAACCCATCAGTTTAAGTAATAAAAAATCTTACTAAAATTTGTGATTAAGACATAAAATCTCCTGGTTTAATAGTTTAACACAGGGCAAAACCTCTACACGCATACCCATCTTCAATTCATAAGATTTTTTTACAATTTAGTCTCATTAAACCTAAGATTTCATTGCACTAAGTTTATATCATCTAATCTAAATCAACAAGAACAATATTTGCTAAAAGAGGAGCAAGATAAACACTTTCCTTGGAATGAACTTCTGATTCTTGGATTGAAATTGGTATGTGGTTGATCCTCTCGTTGTGATATACACTTTATTGTAATTCTTGGTGAGAAATCTTGTGTTATTGGCTTAGTTCTCCTATGGGGTCTTCTTCCTCTTTGGTTCTCTCTCTCTCTCTCTCTCTCTCTCTCTCTCTCTCTCTCTCGTAGATTAAAACTAACAGTAACCTCTAACCCACGTAGCTTTTAATTAAAACCTAATTTTCGTCCACTGAATTACTTAAAAGTCCTAAAAGACTAAAATACCCCTCCGGGGTGTCATTTTGGGCTAAAATGCCCCGGACTCCAAATAAAACCCCCGAGTAGTGTTTTCTAACTATTTCGACTCTTACGGACATACTGGCGCACTCAAAATAGGTATTCGAGTTTTATAAAAATAATTTACCATTTTAACCCCTAAATGCATAATTGTGACGTGGCTCATACGCGTGTCTCAACTAATTATATCTTAACTGTCGTGTATCTCGTCCTCAGCCATATTATTGTTTCTGAAACCATCCATTACGTTACTCACTACATAATGCTCAACATAGTTATTACTAAACATGATTTCAACATAATTATTTTCGTTAACTACTAACTCTCGCCACACTAGTAATTATTATCGTTAAGTCGGATTAATTATAAATTAAATTTTCTCTCTTAAATTAATTAATCCCAATTTCCATAATTCCATAATAAAATAAATATGCATAAAAATACGGGGTATTACATCACCATGGTTGAATCTGAGTGTTTTGATGACTTTTATGCATGTTTGATTGATATTGTCAACACTAGTTTCAATTTGGGTGAGCATATTCCCGATGCACGAGTGGTTAAAAAGAATTTGAAACTGTTGGCTAAACGTCTTATTCATAAGGTTTCTGTTTTAAACTCATTAGAAAATTTTAAGTCACTTAAGTTAGAAGAGCTCGTAGGAGATCTACAAACTTATGAGATTGACATGTTTCCTAACACTGTTAGGCCTAAGGATAAATGGATTGGACTTAGGGTCGAATCTGAGAAGAGTGAGAAGAAAAAGAAGGAGGGAGTTTGTGAGTCAGAGTCTGTGGGTGAGTTTGATTGTAATGATATGGACTTGTTTGCGAATTTTTAAAAACGTTTCTTAAATTTTCAAAAGAAAATTCTTCCAATAAAAGAATTTTTCAGAAAACTACAAAGAAAGATGAGGCCAATGAGAGAGGTGAGAAAGAGAATGAGAAAGAAGAGTATATGAGATGTTTTGAGTGTGAGGTAAAAGGGAACGAGGCATCTGAGTGTACCAATATGGTAAAGATAAAGAACAAGAATGTTGTCATGCCGCTCACTCTTAGCGATAGTGACAATGAGGTGGATGAATTCGGGGATAGTTCACCACGTGGTATGTGCGTTACATTTATGGCTAGTCATGTGAGCACACTTATTTTTCCCCACGACGATGATGTCACTTGTGAACGTGAAAAACTCGATGATGGTTTGAGTGTTTCAAGTGAGGGTGAAAGTGAGATTGAAAGTAAGTGTGAAAGTGAGATTCAAAAAGCATTTAGGTATTTTAACGCCGAGACCTTGAAGACAAAGAAGTTGAATAAAGAGTTAGGTATTAAGGTGTTAGATTTGGAGAGAGATATAGAAGTTTTGAGTGAGATTGAGGCGAAAGAGAGTCAACTTGACAAGGTGAAGGTTACCTTGAGTGAACAGTTGATAACTTTAGGTCGGGAAAAGAGTGATTTTACCAACACGGTGTCGAGTCTTATGGACCGTGTATCCCAACTCGAGGGTGATTTCGAACGTGCCCAGGAGGTCAATGTGCCTTTAGAGAAAGCATCTAACAAGGTTGGAAAGATGATTATCGATCCCTCTTTGGGTAGTGTTGAGATATTAAGAATAGGTCGTGACGGTGCGCCCACTTCTCATGTTGCACCCGAGACGGTTCCCGAGTTTATGATAGATCCTTATGGATCTCAACCTAACACACCTAGGCATCTATTTCCCATTAAGATAGAATGTCGTAGACATTTTGAGGGAGGTGTTCCTAGGCCCATGTATGTTTTCACCCATTGCAAGAAGAGAGAACACCTTACAGAATTTTATTTTAAGTTGGGTAGTGTGTCATATAGAGGTTTGAAACGTTATGCTACTGCACGTGTTCACACACACACCAACTCATGATACTTTACATGCTCCCGATGATCACATTAGAGGGTTTGCACATATTCCAGAGCAAGTTATGTTTATAGTCAAAACTTCACATGATTTGATGGATGTTTTTCATAACATGTCACCATCTTTGGAAAACTCCTCGGGACCTAACGTTTGAGGTTTAGACTTGTTTGCTAGCATATGATGATTTTCATGATGATATTTTATTCCTATTGCTAGTGTGTACCACCTTTGTAGTTATTTTCCATTTTTTATATATTTTACGAAAAACCAAAAAGATTTTTATTTTGAAAAATTTTGAAAAAATACAAAAAGAGTTTTGTATTTTGTTTTACAGATTTTATGGTTGGACACTTAGGATGAGCATGTCACAACATCATTTCATATTCATGTGACCATTTGATAGTGTTTTGAGACGATACGTCATGTCACCCACATATTGTTTGGAGTCGTTAAGATGTAATTAGTTGTTACTTGCTACATGTTTGACTCAAGATGTCCTTTAGTTCTTTTTTATTATTGTGCTTGTCTATCACATATTGGTTGACATCTTTTCTCTCAATTATGTCTTTAAAATGAACCAAATGGGATAAAACTCAAAAATGAAAGTAGTGCATGTAAGAACCGTTGCCCATGAGGAATTTCCTTAAATTTGAAAAAAATGATGAGGACACATGGGAAAGGGCTGCTGGAGGCAAGTTAACTCATTGTGAAAACCATCATTTCAAAAGAGCTAGAGAAAAAAATAAGTCAATAAAAAGAAAATTATGCCAAAAAGGGGCCAAAGGAATCTCTTAAAAAGTGAATTTAGAACATCATTAGAAAAACAAAAATCATTATTATTTATTAGGGAGTTTGGTTGAAAATTAAACAACGGGTTTGCACGTCCTAACAAAGTCTTGAAAAAGCGTTACATAGTTTTAGACATTATTGATGTGGAAATCATTTAGACATTGATTTGTTGATTTGATTAAGTCAATGTCATCTAAATTCAATAATTTTATTCCTAAGGACGTTTTTTATGTTTATTCGTTAGGCGTAAACATAATCATTGTGAACATATGATATGTAAGTTTCAATTTATTTACCTATCGAATTTGTTCACACCAATTCATTCCATATCCTTGATTTGCTTATCTTAGTGATGAATCACAGTGTGTGTTATTTTTTTTAATTTTTTTGAAAATTTTGAAAAATCAAAAAGATATTGTGATCATTTTTTAATATTTCCTTGCATGAAAGTATTTGATATATCAATGATTTGCTATGCTTGTCGTGACACTCCGTATTTATTTGGTTTGTTATTTTTCTTGTCTATTTCAGATGAATAAAAAGGGGAAGAAAGAATTATGAATTATGGGGGAGTTTGCATTATGGGGGATGTTGGAAACGTAGACCCCCAATTTTAAAATATTTGAATTTCCTAAAGGTGCGGAATAGGATGGTTCAGCACAACACACATAAACAACAAGTTTTAATTTCTTTCAAATTAAAATTAAACCAAACTCAAAGTGAAATGAAATTAAACAACGAATAAAATTTTCACTTAAACCAAATGAATTCAACCCAAGTCCTAAATATTTGCTTAACAAGATTAATTCATTTTTCTCAAATTAGGCCAAACCAAATTTTACCAAATTACATTAATGACTAGAATTAAAATAATCCAAAATTTACCCAAATTAATTTTAGTGCCAAATTAAACAAGAGAAGTGAATTAAACCATATTTTATCTTTTAATCCTAAGTGCGTTCTAGTTGATTTGCAAGATAAAATAAATTCACAACCACTACGCCAGGATGTACGAGGAAAACCCAAATGGGAAAAACATCGGACGGCCCTAGCCTTAACTCCACTAAGTACGAAATTTTTACAAGTACAAGACAAAAGACTTACTCGACTCCTTCAAGCCCCTGACGCGTCTTCTTGTACCAACCTCTGTCAATCGATAATTTCGGACTCCACCGAAACCTTGGACTCCTCCAATGAAGCTTTTGGAACCCGTCAGCCACACACATTGCCTTTCACCCTATGAGAATGCCGCAGCAAACTTATCTCCTTTTTGGGTAGAGAATAAACACAAACAACTCTTTTATGGGATGATAATTAACTCGGTGCCAAACTCCCCAAGAAAGATATATATATGTGTGTGGTACATGGAATAAAAAAATCAAAACTGTGGGTGTAAATACATGTGTATGAAAGAATTTTCCTTTTAGTTTTAACACATGAAAACTAGGAATTTTGGTTGGAATAATTTCTTCTTAAAAATCTCTCGAAGGATGCTCAAAAGTCTTGGGAAAAATATGGTCCCAAAGTTGATAGAACCTGTCAAAAAGTAGTGGGACAAAATAGTGGGAAAATGCCAAAAAATTGCCAAAAACTGTTCCCGCCTGAAATCTCGTTGGAACGATTTTTTCGTTCGAATGACATTTCATTCGAACGACCTTTCAAATGAAACGTTAGTGTTCAAAAGGGAAAATCGTTGGCAGAACTCGTTCGAACGACATTCTCGTTCGGAAAAAAATTTCGAAAGAACGACAATTTCAAATGAAAAGTTAGAAACAACATTTTTCATTTTAAGCTCATAAAAATTTATTTTAAATAAAATTACACCCATTAAAAATTATTCCAAGTCTCCTTTATATATATATATATATATATATACATATATATATATATATATACATATATATATATATATATATATATATATATATAAAATGTGCATTCATACCTTTCGGAGATTTAAAATATGAACCGTTGAGGACGTAAAACTAGGCACTATGTAAACCCGACACTTTGATATCTTCACTTTGAAATACTGGCCGCTACATCTTCAACTTAAACTTCAAACGTCATAGGCTTGGAGGATACTCATGATTACTATCCTATGACTCAAATCTTTTTGTATGGAATTAAGCTAACACTATATTAAGAATCAATTAGAAATTTGTGTCCTTATAAATCTCCCCCTTTGGCTATTCTGGGACAAAAACCAAAAAAAATGATAAAGGTCCGTCAAGCACAATCTAGACTAAAAAACATCCCACCCAAAATAAAAAATTGTAATGCTTGACTCAAATCCCAAGGATAAATAGCTTTACCGAATCAAGTTTCCGCAAAAGAAAATCCTGCACACTTAAGCAAAACATTAAACGCATAGGGAATATCAAAATATTAAATGCAACTAAAATAATTACTCCCCCTAAATTAATTCTCCCATTTATCAAATAAATGACCTACTTAGAAAGACGTCTCCCCCTAAGTTTAATCTCCCAAACTAAGATATGATTACAATAGGATTGGATACCATTTCTCCATTATAATTCTCCCTCTTTTTGTTCAGGAATAGACAAAGGCGATAGAATTAAGTAAATACTCATTACTCCCAAATTTAACTAAGTACCATTTCTCCATCAAAAAACTACATAAGGGATATAAATATGGGAAAGCAAGTAAACATGATGGTGCATAAGGTGATAATAACATGAAAGCATATGGGCAAAAATAACAAAAACTAATCCACAACAAGGATAAATAGATACCAACTTATGATGTGATAAAAAATGATACGAATTTGTTCAATAAGATACTAAGCATGTGAAATCAAACAAAATACGCAACAAAATAGATAGCATAGATGAACTAGCAAGCAAGGAAAATACCCCAAAACCCAAAAATACCATATATATGTATACATAATGAATATCACTAGCGCACACGCACATATACATAGGTATAAATAACACCCATAACACAAAAGACATTAAGCTTTTCACACTCGTAGGGCAAAAATGTGTCCAAATACATGTGGTAGACAGAAGTGTAGGGGTGTGAACTAGTCACAATTAAATTTTGACCCAATCACTTAAAACATGTTCACGGAGTTCTCATTTGATTGCAAAACTATATCACATTTAGATATAGACTCATGTGACAATATAAATTGAACTCAATGAACAAACATACACAATACACATAATCCTAGAATTTTAATGATTCTACAAACCAATAGAGTCATGATAATCAAAGCTTAACTAGGATAAAAAGTCACTGTGTAAACTAGATAATATATCTAACCAAACTCCTCATAATTTTCTTTTTCTTTTCTTTTGAACAAATTCACTAAACTATTTTTGGCCTTGGCAAATATTCTTTTTAATGCCGCATTTCTTAAGGCCTAATATTCAATGGTGGATTTTCACGAAAAGTAATTTTGACTTTCACAGCCCGATTCCATTGAGAAATAATAACAACATCGGATATACATATTTTGATAGTTTTAAATTGGGGAAACGGTTATTACATGCACAAATCCTCTATAGTCATAGAAAAATGTAGATGACTAAATTGATGGGAGAACATCTCGCTTAGATCATATATACATGTGATGATTAAATTTCAAGTGAGCTCGTGCATGTGTGAATTGAGGCATATAAAAATAGAATCCATTAAGAAACACAAAATTCAACTACTCCATGTAAGCATGAGAAAGAACATTTATGGATTGACAATCTTAACCAAAAGTTCTAGCGACATGGAAGCAAAAAGGAAAGGATTCAAACGCAATTATATGCCACATAAAGTCTGTCAAACTAAAATACACACCAAAAAAACTTTTTGAGTTTCTGTAACTTTTTAACATACAAAAAAATATATACTCAAAAGACAAACAAAAATCATTTCTGTTTTTCATTAAGCCTAAATTACTAGAAAGGTAAAACACAAATGATTAACAAAATCTTTTTGTATTTTTCATTTAATGCAAACTCAAATGAAAGAACTATAATACAACAGATAAATAAAAATCATAATTATAGCATGAGATATGTGATAAAGCAATGACTAGAAAATGATATTCATGCATACCATTAGCAAACATATACGATATAAAGCACAAAAAGCTAGAGTATGCAAACAACAAACACATTCAACCTTTAGATTTAGCATGGGAGGTATCATGTGAAAGTAAATGAGAATCACAAATCATTTTTTGTAAAGCAACCAAGGAGGATCCCCTAACCCAAACTAATGAAGATTGACACTCTCGGTATTTTGGGATCTTAGCTACATCGGTTACCTTACCTTCGGATTTCCTAGGAATTATTTTAAGATCAAAACAAAACTTCCTAAGATGACCTTTTCGACCATAATGTGAGCAAGTAAAGACTCATCGAAAACTAGTACCTAAGGATTGACCTCTAGAAGTGTCCCTAGGTGATTCTCTCAAAGCATCAGTTTTGGCTTTATTAGTGGAATCGATATAAGAATCAAAGCCTAAAGCACAAGTGTCATTTTTAATTTTTACTGTGCCTAAGATTTTATCTAGTTTTTTGTACCTACACTCCTAATAAAGTTTGACCTTACTAGAGTCTCTTAATTGCTCTTATAATTCTAAAATTATAGACTCTAGCAAAATATTTCTCTCTTCAAACATAAGAAGCTCATTTTTTGTTGACTTCATTAAACCTCTAAGGCTATCTCTCTCGCGTTCTACATATTCAAGCTTCTCATGGAGAGATCTCTCACGTGTCCTAAGGTCTTCAACCAATGCAATCTCTTCAATGACCTTGGTACGATCCCTTAAA
Organism: Sambucus nigra; assembly: GCA_949130495.1. Classification (NCBI taxonomy): domain Eukaryota; kingdom Viridiplantae; phylum Streptophyta; class Magnoliopsida; order Dipsacales; family Adoxaceae; genus Sambucus; species Sambucus nigra. The sequence goes on from OX422224.1 coordinate 72,797,668, forward strand.
CTAGCTTCTAACTTCAGATTTGTTGTTTTTAATTTAATAGATTCTTCGTATAATTCTCTAAATGCAAATTGAAGTTCACTTTCATCAACCTCTTCATCACTTTCACTCTCTCTCTCTCTTTCTTCTCCACTCTAACTACCATCATCTTTTTGATCTTCATAAACAGAAGCCTTGGAAGTGTCATGTTTTAAGGTGTCATCGTCTGACAATATCTCACACTCACTAACATGACTAGACATGAACGCGGTAAAGTTACGGTCAATGGAGGAATCGGGTCCCTATTCCTTATCACTCTCACTAAGGGTGACATTAAATGAAATAGGTATCTTACCCCCTCTCCTTAGTTTAGTGGGACATTCAAAATCCCCGTGGCCATACCCTTTCCAACCAAAGCACCTATTTGACTCGTGCCTATTAAGATTTTCATTATAAGGTTTAAGGATATTTTCGGCTTTGTCATGCTTAGATTTTTCAAATTTCTTTAAATCACTTTTAAACTTATCTTTATTAAATTTAAGAAATTTTTAAAATTTCCTTGCAAACATAGCCATGTCCTCCGAGTTACTATCACTCTCATTAACCACAACTTATTTTTCCTCCTTTCGGGCTTTCAAAGCAATGCCCTTATCTATTTTCTTTTCATTTTTAGAGGGAAACATATATAGCTCATAGGTTTGTAAATTACCTACTAACTCCTCAAGTTTGGTAGAGTGTAGGGTGGGTAAATAATTTTAAACGTCCACTTTAGGGATAAACCTATCGGGCAAGGACCTTAAAAAAAATTTACAACTCGGTCGCGAGTATTTTTCTCCTAAATTAAATGAAGAATTTACTATATCGGATAGTCTAGCATAAAATTCATCAAATGTTTCTTTTTCATACATTTTTATGGTTTAAAATTGAGTGGTGATGTTTTGAAGTTTATAAGCCTTAATGATAATAGTTCCCTCATGAGTGAGTTATAAAACATCCCAAGCTTCCTTAGAGGTTTCACACGTCATGATACATCATAATTCATCCGGTGTGATCGCGCTAAACAAGGCATTTAAACCTCGGGAATTTAAATTAGCAAGGTTAAATTCATTCGAACTCCATCTATCTACATGTTTAGGGACACGCTCATTTTCTATCAAACATGTGGGTGGGAACAACACGTTAACAACTGACAACCAAACCTTCTCATTGATAGACTTTGTGCCGATTTCATACACACTTTCCAATACGCGTAGTTGGAACCATTGAAAATAAGAAATTTTGAAAATGGGGAAAATTCCATTTTTAACCAAAAATATTTAAAAGGACCTTAACACAATAAATTAGCGATCCGACTCTGATACCACTTGTTGGAAACGTAGACCCCCAATTTTTATTTTTAAAACATCTGAATTTACTAAAGGTGAGGAATAGGATGGTTCAACACAACACACACAAACAACAAGTTTTAATTTCATTCAAATTAGAATTAAACCAAAATCAAAGTGAAATTAAATTAAACAACAAATAAACTTTTCACTTAAGCAAAATTAATTCAACCCAAGTCCAAAATATTTTCTTAAACAAGATTAATTCATTATTCACAAATTAGGACAAACCAAATTTTAGCAAATTATATTAATGACTAGAATTAAATTAATCCGAAATTTACCCAAATTAATTTTAGCACCAAATTAAACAAGATAAGTGAATTAAACCATATTTTATCTTTTAATCCTAAGCATGCGTTCTAGGTAATTTCCAAGATAAAATAAATTCACAAGCACTACGCCGCGATGTACGAGGAAAACCTAAATGGAAAAAAACCTCAGACGACCCTAGCCTTAATTCCACTAAGTACGGAATTTTTATAACTACAAGACAAATGACTTACTCAACTCAACTCGACTCCTTCAAGCCCTTAACGCGTCTTCTTGTACCAACCTTTGTTAGTCGATAATCATGGACTCCACAGGAACCTTGGACTCCTCCAATGAAGCTTTTGGAACCCGTCAACCACACATGGTGCTATTCCCCATATGAGAACACTGCAATAAACTTATCTCCTTTTCGGTTAGAGAATGAACCCAAACAACTCTTTTACGGGATGAGAATTAACCCAGTGCCAAATGCTCCAAGCAATACACACACACACACACATATATATATATATATATATATATATATATATATATATATATATATATATATATATATATATATATATATATATATATATATATGTGTGTGTGTGTGTGTGTGTGTGTGTGTGTGTTTGTGTGTGTGTGTGTGGTACTTGGAATAAAAAAATCAAAATTATGGGTGTAAATACATCTGTATGAAAGAATTTTCCTTTTAGTTTTAACACGTGAAAACTATAACTTTTTGTTGGAAGAATTTCTTCTCAAAAATATCTCTAAGGATGCTCAAAAGTCTTGTGAAAAACCTGTTCCCGAAGTTGATAAAAACTGTCAAAAAGTAGTGGGACAAAATACTGGGAAAATGCCAAAAAATAGCTAAAAACTATTCCCGCTTGAAATCTCATTCAAACGACTATTTCGTTCGAACGACGTTGCGTTCGAATGACATTCTCGTTCGAACAACAGTGTTCAAAAGGGAAACTCACTGCAAAACTAGTTCGAACGACATTCTCGTTCGAACGACAATTTTGAAAAAAAAGTCAGAAACAACATTTTTCATTTAAATTCATAAAACTTTATTTTAAATAAAATTACACATATTAAAAATTATTCTAAGTCTCCAACATATATATCTAATGTGCATTCATACCTTTTGTAGACTTGAAATATGAACCGTTGTGGACGCAAAACTAGGCACTATGTAAACCTGACACCTTGATATCTTCACTTTGAAATACTGACCGCTACGTCTTCAACTTAAACTAAAAACATCATAGGCATGGAGGATACTCATGATTACTATCCTATGACTCAAATGTTTTTGTTTGAAATTAAGCTAACACTACAATAAGACTCAATTGGAAATTTATGCCCCTACAGGGGAGATTTGATTATATTAATTTACATATCTCATTTCAAAATCAATACATCATGAAGGCATTTGTTTCTTGTCTCATGTGAGTCAGTGAATGTAAGGACATAAATTTCCAATTGAGTCCCTGTACTGTTTTGACTTTATTCCATGAACAAAACTGTGTTTGTAATATGTCATAGGGAAAATTTTATTTTGTCACGATTCTACTTGGTCTATGACGTATTGAAGAAATTGAAGACGTTGCGGCAAAGCTTCAAAGATTTAATCATGCCGATGTTTATTTGGTGCAAGTTTAATCGTCTTCAAAGTTAATTTCATTCCGAGATCACTCAGGGATGAATGCGTATAATTAATGGTGCTCGGAATTATTTTATAAAAGATAAGGATGTAATTTTTATATAGAAAAATGATTTTAAATATTTTAAAAGTGTTTTAATGGTTTAAACTTTGTTTTATGATGATAAACTCAAAATAGAGTTTGACTAATTTGTATCACTTTGTTAAGAGACGTTTTTATCCGAAAATCAAAGAAAGTCAAACTTTCCCGAGGTCGCTCGAATGACATTGGATCTCGTTCGAACGAGATACAATGTCACGCGAACGACATGCTTAAGTCATTCGAAAGACACGTTTTTCGAGGCAGTATTTAAATCCTATTTAAACAGTGTTTGCATCATAATTTTGTAAGTGTGCTTTCTGAAAACAGTTTACAAACCAGAACCTTGTTTGCACATGCTTTCAAAGGTTTAAAAGTCTTAAACACATCCTTAGGGTTTTCAAAGATTCGAGTTATCATTCTTATATGTTTACATGATCTTGCTGCACCAAAGTTGGTTGTTCTACACATTGAACACAAAGGGTTTTGCGGTGAAGAAGCGACGGACATCGTAGACGTATCAAAGCCATATCGGTGGACACCGAGACATACGTGGACGTGGGTGTTATGGACAGAGATCGTGGAAGATGGAATTTCTACGTGGGCACTATTGAAGAACGGTTGAAGATCAGAAGGAGCATCAAGACCCATGAGGATCGAGTCTTAGTGTAAGGCTAATCTGTCTTTCTAAAACCATTGTTCAAAGTGATTGTTTGGCTTGGGCCGTCCGAGGTTGTTTTCCCGCTTTGGGTTTTTTTCTCGTACATCCGGCGTTGTGAGTATTCTTTACTTTACTTTACTTTACTTTACTTGCTTTAATCACTAGATGCATGTTTAGGATTAATCAAGATAAAATTGGTTTAAAGTAAGAATTGGGATTTCCCAACTTGGTTTGGTGCATAATTAAAAGTTGGATCTTTTCTAAAGAAAATTTGGTTTTGTTTAAAACACACATTTTGCGCACTCTACAAATTGGTATCAGAGCTAGAAAACATTTTTATTTGTTTTGTGATCCCGTGTGTTTTCAAAGATGAATTCTGGATATAATGAATTTTCTCGAACTCCTGTTTTTGATGGCACTAATTACACTTATTGGAAGATGAGAATGAGATGTGCTTTAAAATCTATTGATGAGCGTGTTTGTCTTGCAGTTGAGAAAGGTTGGACACCCCCTGTCACTATTGTTGGTGAAATCACTAGTTTCAAGCATGTTGAGTCATGGACCGAATCAGAACAAAGACTTGCACAGTATAATTCTAAAAGTCAGCACGTTATATCTTCATATGTCACACAGGAATAATATAGTAGAATTATGACTTGCGAAACATCAAAAGAGGCTTGGGATATTTTGGCACACACTCACGAGGGAACTATCACGGTTAGGGCGTCAAAACATCAAAATCTCACTACACAGTTTGAGACCATTATGATGTTAGAGAGTGAAACCTTTTATGAGTTTTATGTTAGGTTGTCCAATATTGTCAACTCGTCATTTAACCAAGGTGAGAAAATTCCCGACAACCGTGTCATTAAGAAAATCCTTAGGGTATTGCCTAGTAGGTTTGATGTGAAAGTAACCATTTTCAACTCCTTGGGTAGGTTAGAGTCAACGAAACTAGAAGATATTGTAGGTGACTTACAAACCTATGAAATCGACATGATTACCTCCAAGCAAGTTCCTAAGAAAGAAAAGGGTATTGCTTTGAAAACCCGTAAGGAAAAAATTAAAGTTTCGAATTTCGATTCCGATTCCAATTTTGAGGATGTTGCTTTGTTGGAAAAGAAATTTAAAAAATTTATTAAGTTTCAAAGGCAATCCAAAGATGCCAAGAAATTTGAAAAATTCAAGAACAACAAAGTAGACCCCACCTCTAAGGATAAGTTTGAGAAGCCTAAGAGAAATGAGTCGGATAAGTGTTTTGGGTGTGAGGGGTACAATCACAAGGTTAAGGAGTGTCCCACTAGACTTAAGAAAGAGGGCAAGCAACCCATTGTCTATAGTGCCACCTTAAGTGATAGTGAACCGAAAGAGGGAGAGAGTTCCCCCATTAAGTGTAACTTTGTTGCGTTTATGGCATATCTTGTGAGCGATGACGAAAATACTCATATGAATGACACTTCCAAGGAGGTTTTGAGTGTATCCCATGTTAGTGAGGGTGAAGAGAGTGACGAGGAGGAGATAGATGTGAAAGAATTGCAAAATGAATTTAATGAGTTGTATGCCGAAACGATGAAGGTGAAAAAGGCTAACTCGAAATTGCAATCTAAGTTGAATGAGTGTGCCATAGACAATAATGATAGTTTTATTGAGGGTCTTAGGGTACGTGAGAAGAAGTTTAGGGAGAAATTAGAGTTTGTGGAGAAAGAGAGTGATAATCTCTGTGGTTTGATGGAGTCCTTGAAAAAGGAGATTTTAGAGTTTGAGGAGACTAGGCGTTTACTCGAGTCTAGGATTAACGAGTTGGAGGAGATATTGAAAGACTCATCTAGAGTCAAGTTTGATTTGAAGGCTAGGTCGGAAAAGTTAGATAAAATCCTAGGCACCATCCAAATTAAGGGAGATAGGGGAGGTATAGGTTTTTGTGAGAAAGTTGTTCCCATTCCCCCCGCACGTGTGAGAAACACTAGGATGGTCAAAAAAGGTCCACAAAGAGGTAATCATTCCCACCATCGCTACACATGCACATTTTGTGGTAGGAAAGGTCACCTTAAGTGTTATTGTTACGACGTTAGACAAGCTTCTAGGATGTTTAAGAATAAAGTTGCCCCGATTACCCAAACTCCCATGCGTCGTTTTACACCTACTTGGGTTAGGAAATCGGATTTAGTGGCTTTACGAATTAAACTTCATGATTCTCGTTTGGTTGCACTTGATTCTTCCCATGCTAAATCTAAAGGATGATGGTGTTGCCTTGTTTGTCATATACTAGTTTGCTTCATGATATATTCATTGCTAGTATTATAACATGTGTATCATTTTGTATTACAGTTTTCATTTGTTTGAGCCTGTGACACCCCGCCTAATTAAATATCGGGCGATCACTCCTTTATAAATTAAAATTAAGGTGAACAGTTGGTTCATTATTAGCATCACTGTCGTAAAAATAAACTTTTACAAATTAACACCCTAATTAATTAAGCTAAGTGTCAAAACCATTTTTAACCTTTCTAACCAAAATGTATTTTTAAAGAAAAACTTATTTATTTAATTAGTAACAACATTTTCAATAAGTAAGAACCATACAACAATTATCCTGGAACATAATCCAATTAATTTAAACATTCAACATTCAAAGTCCCAACATTTAAGACTTAAGGTAAAACATCCATACTAAAATAAATCCCATAGTTATAGTACTAGAAATAACTGAAATACAAATGTCCCAATAAAACGGATAAATAGTTGAAAGGGCGACACATGCCCAATAGATTAGTATGATAGATGTTGAATCAAGTAAACGAAGTCGTCTATGCAAGTGGCCTGCAACTCCCACCTAAGTTGCAGCACGTTCCTTTGAAGGGATCCTAAGCAAGATGCCCCTGTGGCTGGGCACCTGTAATACATACATATATATACACAAGAGAGAGAAAGAGAAAAAGAAACGGGTCAGAGCCCGATAGTGTGTTTGATTTAAAATACGTTCAGCAAGTATTTAAATTGATACACGCCAATGCAACAACATATTAGTGAGACACTCTCTTGAGAAATTCTCACCTCTCTTCTAATGTGCACACCTATCGCACTAACCTTCCCAACGGTTTGTCTTATCATTTATCGCACTAATCTTCCCAATGATTTAACTTATCTTAGATTACTCGTAAGATTCAAAATTTAACGATTCAATTATTTGAAAAGAATATTTCAATTAGTAACAAAAGTTCTCATTTTAACTTTATTAATCAATAAAGTTTTCCAATGTCATATTATACTTTCTCAAAACAAGTATTTTTAATTGACTCATCAACCATGTCCTACATATCACATCACAGTAGGCAGTTCCAGATTCCAGAATTTCATATATATATTAACTACTCGTAAAATATATATATATATCATAACAGCACCCCAAATAAAAACTATGGTGCGGGCATACTCTACTATCCAAACCCCATATCACTCATATTAAGGGGAATACAAATTCAGAATCACTCTCGAATTGTATTAACACATACTCAAACAATATTGAGGTGAAACATAGATTCCAAGTCTCTAAGAGGATGGCATAAGTCTGCGTCTCGTAGGACCGTCTGAACTATCACTGCTATAGCCTGTACCAAGGATATCTATACACAAACAAAATGAGGCGAAACATAGATTCCAAGTCTCTAAGAGGAAAGCACATACCCGCATCTCTTAGGACCGTCTGAACTATCATTCCGATAGCCTGTACCAAGGATATCTATATTCTAGGGTACAAGTCAATATCCCCCATAAAGGTCCCATCGAGATAAGACTGTCCCAGCGCGGAACCTCAGGGATAGCAAGTAGCGTGGGCATGATTTTCACACATAGATAGTATATGAATACACAATCATATAACTATACTAATATTACCATATTAATAATGGGTAAATTCTCAATTCCCATAATTACAACATTTGTATTTATTTCTCATTATTTAGTTATCACATATAACCATTCACATCTTATTTTAATTTCAGGAACTTTTCCACTTACTACATAACGCTCATGGATTCTATCCTCCCAAGTATAAAATTCAGTAGGTATACACATTCATCCCAAAGTAACTCTCTCACGTGTCTCTCTCTTTAAATCATAAATTCACCGACCATTATGTAATTATCCCAAAATACAATCTTTTCCCGACATCAAGGGTACCAAAATCTATTCACATGTCCTACTGGTCTTCCCTATCTCCCAAAACATTTTATTAAGGATGCCCAAGAATTATCTAACAATAAATTGAATTTAACTCATTTAAAAAGGAAATAGGAGTCTGCCAGGAGGGGTCGATCGATCGAGGCCTGGGGCTCGATCGATCGAACCTTCGATCGATCTAAGCTCTAAGCTCGATCGATCGATCAAGCAGGTCTGCGAAATCTGTAGAATAGCAGTTACGGATTTCATCTTTTAACTTACACCAAATCCATATTTTACAATCCCAAACGTCTCAAAATTTGTACTACTAACATCCTAACATGATATCATACATTTCCTACGTAAAGCATGTCAATTTACGTCACTAAACATGTACAAGTGCTTCTACAGAGAATTCTTGAAATTATCGTATCAGGATTCCAAAATCTCCTTCACGTGGCTCCACAAATCTTTAATCATCGTGCTCCCATTCCCTAGCTAAGGGTGATATATCCTACTCGAAACGAAATCTTTTCTCCTATGGTTCCTGAAATCCCATATTAAAGGTGGGATTCACCAATCTCATCCTGATTTAGAAATTTATACTGCGCCGGACCATGCACTGGTGCGATCCTTCCTTTCAAAGGAAGTCTGGGGCATACTAGTTAATATTGTAAGCCAGCCCAAAGGAATATCAATCACTTGCTTCTCGGCGACTTAATTCACATGTTCGGGATAAACCCTTGATCTTGTTTTGAGGATGGCAACCCATCCAAGAACTTAACCGGATTTACCGACCTCTTCCAAGTTCAGGAATTTTCGATAAACACAATTTTTTTTTATTCTCCTCTTTCAACCAAACCTTACCTATGGGCAGTGCGTGTAAAGACTACTCACTACGTCTCGCTAAACATCGATTCTTCCCTTGAAATGTCTCACATTAAGTGACACGTAATACTCCCCTTCCTTCCTTGGAGTACGCCAAAAGTTCCGACCCGTGCTCTTCTCTCCACGAAGCGCACTTCTGGATCTCTTATACTATCCTAACATCATTACTCTTTGTATGCGCAAGTCGCTCTCACACTTGACTAATAACAACTCCCCTTCGGTTGTGCTTCATAACAATTAAATTCTACTCTATTCAAGGAATGCCAATTCTTGAATGACTTCCCACAACCTTCCAATTAAGTTAGGGCGTGCTATTCTAATTACACACGTATGTATGGATTATCTCCCCCTCATGTGACGTTTAATCCACTCTATCACTTCCACTTCGTTATACTAGTCCCACCAACATATATTTCACACGTCTATTACCACGTCCCTTCAACTCAGACTATTTTAACCGTAGTTAACCAAGATGCCCACTTTTTTTTTCAACACTCCGACCGCCCTGGGAGAGCGAACGGCGTGTTACTCATCTGTAGGACTAACTAAATTCAACGGAATATAAGGAATAGGGCATCCAAATTCCATGGCAACAAAAGAGGATAATAATTCTCAACCTTCCTCATATAAGTACCAAATTTCCCAAATAGGTACAACAACCAAAATAAATCATTAACGCTCAATTTATCAAAATAATTACAGGTCCTCTCTTTTGTATAGTACAGTTCTTTTCAGATAATTCGTGCTAAAAATCATTCCAACTCTTTATTCGCCTCGTGTTCTGAACGCGGTTTTGACATTTGGGTACTCTCAATCACCCTAGAACTCAAAATTCTTAAATTCTCCTTATCGTCGTTCCACCCCTCAACTCGTGGGGATAACTTTCAATGCTTTCCTACCACAAAAATCCGGCTCCAATGACTTTAAAACAAAATTCAACTTCCAACTTACATACATAATTACTTGATTCCATTTCGACCAGGGTACCGAACTCGTGGAATAGTGACCAAACGTCTCCCTATTTCCAACCTTACGCTAAGTTTCATGCGTGGGATGTCTCGCAAAGCGAAATCCAAACAAGGAACCCCCCGATACACTACTACCTATCATTGTCGGTTATCAAAATCCGTTAGGTCTTCCGTCCATAGTATATACCCCTTTATTCCGTCCCTTGACAGAAAAGTTACAATTTCTCCCGTAATTATGCTTAACAAAAACCGTTTCACCAATTTCACTATCGTCCTGTATTGGTTGATGGTAATTACATTCTATAAACCTCAGATACATACGATCGAAATTCTCTAAATTTCCTTTTTCTAGCATTAGGGGTATAATTCTTAACTCCCACATCTCTTAAGGATAAATATAACACTGCACTCTTCCTATCACTAAGTCCGGAGTGCTAAACCTAATACTGAGTCAAATCTTTTCGCTCAATGGTAAATCCTGATACATACGGAATTATATTGACAAAGTCTATACATACTTTGGCATCGAATATCTCGAGCCCACTATCTCCTCCGAAGTCTCTAGGATTGATAAGATAAGTGCGAGTCCAACCTTCTCACAAGTAAAGCCTCGCCAAAACAAAACGTAAAACATGTTGCTCTAATGCAACCACTCCGATAGCCTAGCAATAAAGTCCCACTATCGTACTAACCATTTCTATAACATTTTAACAAAGATAATATCATACTCGTGTATCGTATCACTACAACGAGTAACCTCAATAAAGTATAAAACACTATTAATATACTCATTCATCCTCCGCGGATAGCACTAAAGAAAAATCCCGCTACACTAGGGAAAAATATTCACATTTTAATAATGTTTATAATGATATGCATTAAGCTCGTCTCACATGCTAATCTAGCAAGGAACAAAATATGGTGACTTGCTCGTGTCACATAAACACGTCGCATCCTTTGAGGACACAACTTACACTTATACTTTGTCAATCGTCTTGACTGCGTAAATGGTTTCCGGACGTAACACGTCTACTCAAACCAAACAAAATTTCTTTAATCGTTGCCTTTTATTAGGCACCGTATTTTTGTTCCTTTTTTCTCACTTTGGAACATATTATCGCGAGCAATTTCACTCCGCACCAAAATACCTCAACACATAATCCACTTATAACTTGTCCTACTAACCTGGTTAGTATTGTCCTTCTCTCGGACTTTAGTAAACGCGATTCCTGTTAGCCATCCCGGTTGTTCCCTTAGCTTTTTAGGCCATAAAGATCCTGTTACTATTTATAATAGTACTTACTGAATTTACCATCACTTGGTAAGAATTTAACTATCTGAAGCATTTAAATGGTTTTCCTGATGTGTATCCACATCCTTTTTTGACGTTATACCATCACCGTTGTATTCAGTCTTATTCTCGACTAAATTCTTCGATTTCCTTTAACTTCCCCCACAAGGGAGCGTTATCATCTATTTTGACAAAATGTGACAATGCCAACCTCTGAATCGGTCGTCCATCATAATTACCTCTTTGATTGTTATCAACTATTACTACGTGTCGATTTCCCACTCGGAGTTGTTTTCCCCCACCTGTATCTACATCTTCCGATACAAAATTCGCTAACGGTTAAGATTCATATTCACGAATGGACCCCTGACATGCCCTCTGTCGATGAGTTCAGAACCACATTTGCTTCTAATCCTGAACAGTTAAGGAAGGAACATACGGTCAAAACTATACCTAAGGTTCTCCTATAGGCATAGCATTCCACTTCTAAAATTGGTGGTTGACTCCAACCATTATAATTTCGTCCCGAAAGCCAAGAAAATTTTCTCTAAATTTTTCACTTTCAATTTGCCACACTCCGTCCTATATTTAAGCCTTTGGATACTTTACCTCCTTTGGTAAACACATACAATTTTCGCGTTTCTAAAATTTCCCACTGACAGTCTCTACACGTTTTTTTAATACGTTGGGTAAGTTTACCCTCGCACCTCATTTGATTATCACAGCATTTGAAAATCATTGCTGCACCTTAGTCGCCTTTCTAGTCGTGGCTTTTCGTGCCATAATGGAGGTGACCTCGACTACGGTCATCATCCTCGGATATATTTCATAATCTCAACTGAGCCCTGCCTCCTGATGTAAGCTTAACGGTCCTCTTCTGACATCCGTCATCGCTCAGTATACGCACACATCCGAACGAAATTAGAATACACTAATGTATACACATTATAGCAGGAGAACGAAATCTCGTCAAAGGAATCGACAATCCTAAACATAGGGCTCTATAACAAACAAAGTAATGCTGAAAGCATAATAAGCCGTACAGATCCTGAGGACACTAGAACCTGGCTCTGATACAACCTGGCTCCGATCACTCCTTTATTAAATTAAAATCAAGGTGAACAGTTGGTTCATTCTTAGCATCACTGTCGTAAAAATAAACTTTTCCAAATTAACACCCTAATTAATTAAGCTAAGTGTCAAAACCATTTTTAACCTTTCTAACCAAAATGTATTTTTAAAGAAAAACTTATTTATTTAATTAGTAACAACATTTTCAATAAGTGAGAATCATATAACAATTATCCTGGAACATAATCCAATTAATTTAAACATTCAACATTCAAAGTCCCAATATTTAAGACTTAAGGTAAAACATCCATACTGAAATAAATCCCATAGTAATAGTACTAGAAATAACTGAAATACAAATGTCCCAATAAAACGGATAAATAGTGGAAAGGGCGACACATGCCCAATAGATGAGTATGATAGATGTGGAATCAAGTAAACGAAGTTGTCTATGCAAGTGGCCTGCAACTCCCACCTAAGCTGCAGCACGTTACTTTCAAGGGATCCTAAGCAAGATGCCCCTGTGGTTGGGCACCTGTAATACATACATATATATACAAGAGAGAGAAAGAGAAAAAGAAACGGGTCAGAGCCCGATAGTGTGTTTGATTTAAAATACGTTAAGCAAGTATTTAAATTGATACAGGCCAATGCAACAACATATTAGTGCGACACTCTCTTGAGAAATTCTCACCTCTCTTCTAATGTGCACACCTATCGCACTAACCTTCCGAACGGTTTGTCTTATCATTTATCGCACTAATCTTCCCAATGATTTAACTTATCTTAGATTACTCGTTAGATTCAAAATTTAACGATTCAATTGTTTGAAAAGAATATTTCAATTAGTAACAAAAGTTCTCATTTTAACTTTATTAATCAATAAAGTTTTTCAGTGTCATATTATACTTTCTCAAAACAAGTAGTTATAATTGAGTCATCAACCATGTCCTACATATCACATCACAGTAGGCAGTTCCAGATTCCAGAATTTCATATATATATTAACTACTCGTAAAAGATATATATATCATAACAGCACCCCAAATAAAAACTATGGTGCGGGCATACTCTACTATCCAAACCCCATATCACTCATATTAAGGGGAATACAAATTTGGAATCACTCTCTAATTGTATTAACACATACTCAAACAATATTGAGGTGAAACATAGATTCTAAGTCTCTAATAGGGTGGCATAAGTCTGCGTCTCTTAGGACCGTCTGAACTATCACTGTGATAGCCTGTACCAATGATATCTATACACAAACAAAATGAGGCGAAACATAGATTCCAAGTCTCTAAGAGGAAAGCACATACCCGCATCTCTTAGGACCGTCTGAACTATCATTCCAATAGCCTGTACCGAGGATATCTATCTTCTAGGGTACAAGCCAATATCCCCCATAAAGGTCCCATCGAGATAAGACTATCCCAGCGCGGAAACCTCAGGGATAGCAAGTAGCGTGGGCATGATTTTCACACATAGATAGTATATGCATACACAATCATATAACTATACTAAGATTACCATATTAATAATGGGTAAATTCTCAATTCCCATAATTACAACATTTGTATTTATTTCTCATTATTTAGTTATCACATATAACCATTCACATCTTATTTTAATTTTAGGAACTTTTCCACTTACTACATAACGCTCATGGATTCTATCCTCCCAAGTATAAAATTCAGTAGGTATACACATTCGTCCCAAAGTAACTCTCTTACGTGTCTCTCTCTTTAAATCATAAATTCACCGACCATTATGTAATTATCCCAAAATACAATCTTTGCCCGACATCAAGGGTCCCAAAATCTATTCACATGTCCTACTGGTCTTCTTTATCTCCCAAAACATTTTATTAAGGATGCTCAAGAATTATCTCACAATAAATTGAATTTAACTCATTTAAAAAGGAAATAGGAGTCTGCCAGGAGGGGTCGATCGATCGAGGCCTGGGGCTCGATCGATCGAACCTTCGATCGATCGAAGCTCTAGGCTCGATCGATCGATCAAGCAGGTCTGCGAAATCTGCAGAATTGTAGTTACGGGTTTCATCTTCTAACTTACACCAAATCCATATTTTACAATCCCAAACATCTCAAAATTTGTACTACTAACATTCTAACATGATATCATACATTTCCTACGTAAAGCATGTCAATTTACGTCACTAAACATAGATTAATCATGCCATAATTCATTTAAATATTCAAGAACCCTAGAAATCTCTAAATCATGGTTCCAATCTATTTTTCCAGAAATTTCTTCTTATAAACACCAAAATTTCGTGGGTAAATTCCTCTACATGGCAAGGGTTTCCAGAATTATCATTTAAACCATAACTACATGCGATTCCTATCTCAAATCTTAGGTTTTCTTCCATAAAACTCATCCTAATCATTCCTACACAAACATGAAAGATGCATCAACGAACTAAGCAAGATAAACACTTGCCTGGGATTTTTGACGTTCTGGTTTGCAGATGTTTTTGGTGTGGTTGCGTAGCCCGTTGCGCGATCTACGCGTTGGTGGTGGTGGCGGTGCAAACGGATGACTTTTGGGCCTTGGATTGCCTTGGAAGCTCTCTTCTTCCCTCTCCTATGGCCATCACTTGACTTTGGTTGTTATAAGCCTAGAAGACAACCTTAGGCATCTGATATAACCCTAAGAATTTCGTGGGTTTAATTACCCATAATTGTGAAATGTCCAAAACGCCCTTCCGGGGTACTAATTAGGCCTAAAAACGCCCCGAGACCCAAACTAAATCCCCGGGTACACTTTTCTGACTATATCGACCCTTCCGGACGCGTTGGCGCACTCAAAACGACCATAAGATCAACTTATAAAATACTCACTTTTATTAATTCACATTTAGTCCCGACACGACACAGGCGCGTCCCGACTTAAATTTCCAAAATTGCCATTTTATTCACACGTGACAATATTATAAAAATAAATCTCATATATTACTATACTCATCCAGTAATATGCAACAAATAACAAATTTCCAATAATTACTAACTCTCGTCACGCTAGTAAATATTTAAAGCAACATTCCGGATTAAAATTAAATTAATTTATCTCAATTAAAATTAATATATCCCATAATTTAAAAGATATAAAAATACGGAGTATTACATAGGCCTATTTGAAAAATACAAAAAGATTTTGTTTTGGAGAAAACTTTTGAAAAATTGAGTCAAAATATGTTTGAAAATACGAAAAGATTTTTCTGTTTTTGCTTTTGAGTTTACATGTTTGATGTGGCACATTGGTGTGCTTGGACCCCCCCCCCCCCCCCATCGTTTCATTATCCGTATGGCTAAGACATTTGGTCATTATTACCGATACTTAGAATGATCTTAACCATTGTTTATATGGGGTTGTTTCGAAGTTGATATGCATCTTGATTCGACTTTGTATATATGCCAACATCGCACACATGCACGAGTTTATATGGATGCTTGACTTCTCTTACATATTTGAATTTGGTGAGACATTCTTATCTCAATCTTGTCATCTATGCATAAGTAAACTTAAGGAGAAGCGTGCATGTAATAACCGTTTACCGTGAGGATTTGAATTGAAAAAATGATGAGTGATTCACGGAAAAGGGCTGCGAGAGTTCAAATTTAACTCGTCGTGAAAGCCACCATTTAAAAGAGCCCAAAAGAAAAAGCAAAATTCTAAGAAAATGGACAATAAGATTTTCTCTAAGTTGAGAATGCTAGAAACCTCAAAAGAACTTGAAAAACTATGTTCATAAGAGGGTGTTTGGTTGGAGAAAATTTAAATGGGTTTGCACATCTAATCCTAATGTTGAAACATTGCAATTTGACGCTATTGTTTGTAGAATCGTTAAAATTCTGCATTTGTGTGCATGTAGTATGGTTAGTTCATTAAGCTCACACTTTAATTGTCATATGGCTATGATAAAGCTTGATGATTTATCACTATCAATTAGATCTTCTTGATCGTTTTGATGTATTGGAATTGTGACTCATTTGTTGTAGTTTCACGCCCATTCATTCGATATCCATGTTTGAGCACATCGGTACTATGTTTGCATGTAACTTGCATTTTTTGTTTTTATGAGTTTTTGCGTTTTGAGCGAAAAGCTTACTATTTTAGCATTGTTTTTCTTCTGTCAGTCCCTTCCTGGAATTTTTTTGTGGAATTTTTTTCACTCAGCAATACTTTATAATATTTCTGGGATTCTGGTAAATTTTTACAGGTTGCGCGAAGTCGTTCAAACGACATCTCATCTCACGCGAACGACTTATGTACTTCATTCGAGCGACTTCCTCATCTCGTTTGAGCGAAGTCCCTGGCTCGTTCGAACGACAGGGTGAAAAATTGCTTCTGATTGGTTTGCAGTTCTCTAGTTTAATTTGATATATTTTTGGTACTGCAGGAAGCACTTTTTTTGGATTAATTGGTTTATATGCACGTCCTTCTATGTTCTAATTTGGTATTTTTGGCATATTTAACCGTTTATCACACTTGATTTGACTGGTATACTCTTTGTGTGATTCCTTAGTTTACTAGCGACTGAATAGTCATCGTTTGATCCTTTTTAGCTGGTTGATTCATGTTTATCTAACTGTTTTCATTTTTCATAATTGGTATCAACTTGATTCTATTTGGTATCATATTCTCATGCTAGATATTTCATATTGGTTTATCTTTTCAGATGTATGTGATGTATGTTGAGCGCTTCTTTATGATATTTGTTTCAAATGGATAACAAATTAGTATCAAATAATTGCTCACATGTTTCAAATGAAATATTCTTATTGACTATATAAATTGGTTTCATTTGTTCCTCCATACTTCACTTGGTATGCCTATTTCATGTGTGTAGGTATGCTTCAGCGATTCGAGATTTCAAGACTACATCACATTTAGACAGTTCATGCTTGCCGGTGCTACATATTCTCGTCCGTATCCCGTATTTTTTTATTTTTGGGTTTATGGGATGGGATTTAGGCGTCATACTGCTTGACAGCCCGGTTAGGCATTTCACAGGTTTAGTTTTGTCCCGGAATAGTTAAAGGGGGAGATTTGTAAGGACATAAATTTCCAATTGAGTCCATGTATTGTTTTGACTTTATTCCGTGAATAAAACTGTGTTTGTAATATGCCATAGGGAAAATTTTATTTTGTCAAGATCCCACTTGGTCTATGACGTATTGAAGAAATTGAAGTCGTTGCGGCAAAGCTTTAAAGATTTAATCATGTCGATGTTTATTTGGTGCAAGTTTAATCGTCTTCAAAGTTAATTTCATTCCAAGATCACTCAGGTATGAATGGGTATAATTAATGGTGCTCAGAATTATTTTATAAAAGATAAGGATGTAATTTTTATATGGAAAAATGATTTTAAATGTTTTAAAAGTGTTTTTATGGTTTAAACTTCGTTTTATTATGATAAGCTCGAAATTGAGTTTGACTAATTTGTATCTCTTTGTTAAGAGACGTTTTTATCCGAAAGTCAAAGAAAGTCAAACTTTCGCGAGGTCGCTCGAACGACATTGGATCTCGTTCGATCGAGATACAATGTTGCGCGAACGACATGCTTAAGTCATTCGAACGACACATTTTTCGAGGTAGCGTTCAAATCCTATTTAAACAGTGTTTGCATCATAATTTTATAAGTGTGCTTTCTGGAAAACAGTTTTACAAACCAGAACCTTGTTTGCACATGTTTTCTAAGGTTTAAAAGTCTTAAACGCATCCTTAGGGTTTTCAAAGATTTCAGTTATCATTCTTATATGTTTACGTGATCTTTCTGCACCAAAGTTGGTTGTTCTACACATTGAACACAAAGGGTTTTGCGGTGAAGAAGCGACGAACATCGTGTTCGACATCGTAGACGTATGAAAGCCATATCATGGATAGAGATCATGGAAGACGGAATTTCTCCGTGGGCACTATTGAAGAACGGTTGAAGATCAGAAGGAGCATCAAGACCCGTGGAGATCGAGTCTCAGTGTAAGGCTAATCTGTCTTTGTAAAACCATTGTTCAAAGTGATTTTTTGGCTTGGGCCGTCCGAGGTTGTTTTCCCGCTTTGGGTTTTTTCCTCGTACATTCGGCGTTGTGAGTATTCTTTACTTTACTTTATTTTACTTGCTTTAATCACTAGATTCATGTTTAGGATTAATCAAGATAAAATTGGTATAAAGTAAGAATTGGGATTTCACAACTTGGTTTGGTGCATAATTAAAAGTTGGATCTTTTCCAAAGAAAATTTGGTTTTGTTTAAAGCACACATATTGGGCACTCTACAAATTGGTATCAGAGCTAGAAAACATTTTTATTTGTTTTGTGATCCCGTGTGTTTTCAAAGATGAATTCTGGATATAATGAATTTTCTCGAACTCCTATTTTTGATGGCACTAATTACACTTATTGGAAGATGATAATGAGATGTGCTTTAAAATCTATTGATGAACGTGTTTGGCTTGCAGTTGATAAAGGTTAGACACCCCCTATCAGTATTGTAGGTGAAGTCACTAGTTTAAAGCCTGTTGAGTCATGGACCAAAACTGAACAAAGGCTTGCACAGTATAATTCTAAAAGTCGGCAGGTTATTTCTTCACATGCCACACAGGAAGAATATAGTAGAATTATGACTTGTGAAACATCAAAAGAGGCTGGGGATATTTTGGCACTCACTCACGAGGGAACTAGCATGGTTAGGGTGTCAAAACTTCAAAATCTCACTACACAGTTTGAGACCATTATGATGTTAGAGAATGAAACCTTTGATGAGTTTTATGTTAGGTTGACCAATATTGTCAACTCGTCGTTTAACCTAGGTGAGAAAATTCCTGACAACCGTGTCATTAAGAAAATCCTTAGGTCATTGCCTAGTAGGTTTGATGTGAATGTAACCATTTTAAACTCCTTGGGTAGGTTAGAGTCAACGAAACTCGAAGATATTATAGGTGACTTACAAACCTATGAAATTGACATGATTACCTCCAAGCAAGTTCCTAAGAAAGAAAAGGGTATTGCTTTGAAAACCCGTAAGGAGGAAATTAAAGTTTCGGATTTCGATTCCGATTCCAATTTTGAGGATGTTGCTTTGTTGGCAAAGAAATTTAAAAAATTTATTAAGTTTCAAAGGCAATCGAAAGATGCCAAGAAATTTGAAAAATTCAAGAACAACAAAGTAGATCCCACCTCTAAGGATAAGTTTGAGAAGCCTAAGAGAGATGATTCGGATAAGTGTTTTGGGTGTGAGGGGTACAATCACAAGGTTAAGGAGTGTCCCACTAGACTTAAGAAAGAGGGCAACCAACCCATTGTCTATAGTTCTACCTTAAGTGATACTGAACCGGAAGAGGGAGAGAGTTCCCCCATTAAGCGTAACTTTGTTGCGTTTATGGCATATCATGTGAGAGATGATGACAATACTCATATGAATGACACCTCCGAGGAGGTTTTGAGTGTATCCCATGTTAGTGAGGGTGAAGAGAGTGACGAGGAGGAGATAGATGTGAAAGAATTGCAAAATGAATTTAATGAGTTGTATGCCGAAACGATGAAGGTGAAAAAGGCTAACTCAAAATTGCAATCTAAGTTGAATGAGTGTGCCATAGAAAATAATGATAGTTTTATTGAGGGTCTTAGGGCACGTGAGAAGAAGTTTAGGGAGAAATTAGAGTTTGTGGAGAAAGAAAGAGATAATCTCCGTGGTTTGATGGAGTCCTTGAAAAAGGAGATTTTAGAGTTTGAGGAGACTAGGCGTTTACTGGAGTCTAGGATTAACGAGTTGGAGGAGATATTGAAAGACTCATCTAGAGTCAAGTTTGATTTGGAGGCTAGGTCGAAAAAGTTAGATAAAATCCTAGGCACCGTCCAAATTAAGGGAGATAGGGGAGGTATAGGTTTTGGTGAGAAAGTTGTTCCCATTCCCCCCACACGTGTGAGAAACACTAGGATGGTCAAAAAAAGGTCCACATAAAGGTAATCATTCCCACCACCGCTACACATGCACATTTTGTGGTAGGAAAGGTCACCTTAGGCGTTATTGTTACGACGTTAGACAAGCTTCTAGGAAGTTTAAGAATAAAGTTGCCCCGGTTACCCAAACTCCCATGCGTCGTTTTACACCTACTTGGGTTAGGAAATCGGATTTAGTGGCTTTAGGAATTAAACTTCATGATTCTCATTTGGGTGCACTTGATTCTTCCCATTCTAAATCTAAAAGATGATGGTGTTGCCTTGTTTGTCATATACTAGTTTGCTTCATGATATATTCATTGCTAGTATTATGACATGTGTATCATTTTGTATTACAGTTTTCATTTGTTTGAGTCCTATTTGAAAAATACAAAAAGATTTAGTTTTGGAGAAAACTTTTGAAAAATCCAAAAATATTTTGCTTTTCTTTGAGTCAAAATAGGTTTGAAAATCCGAAAAGAATTTTCTGTTTTTGTTTTTGAGTTTACATGTTTGATGTGGCATATTGGTGTGGTTGGACCCCCCCCCCCCCCCCCCATCGTTTCATTATCCATATGGCCAGGACATTTGGTCATTATTATCGATACTTAGAATGATCTTATAACTATTGTTTATATGGGGTTGTTTCAAAGTTGATATGCATCTTGATTCGACTTTGTATATATGCCAACATCGCACACATGCACGAGTTTATATGGATGCTTGACTTCTCTTACATATTTGAATTTGGTGAGGCATTCTTATCTCAATCTTGTCATCTATGCGTAAGTAAACTTAAGGAGAAGTGTGCATGTAATAACCGTTTACCGTGAGGATTTGAATTGAAAAAATGATGAGTGATTCATGGAAAAGGGCTATGAGAGTTCAAATTTATCTCGTCGTGAAAGCCACCGTTTAAAAGAGCCCAAAAGAAAAAGCAAAATGCTAAGAAAAGGGACAATAAGATTTTCTCTAAGTTCAGAATGCTAGAAACCTCAAAAGAACTTGAAAAAGTATGTTTATATGAGGTTGTTTGGTTGGAGAAAATTTAAACGGGTTTGCACATCTAATCCTAATGTTGAAACATTGCAATTTGACGTTATTGTTTGTAGAATCGTCAAAATTCTGCATTTGTGTGCATGTAGTATGGTTAGTTCATTAAGCTCACACTTTAATTGTTATATGGCTATGATAAAGCTTGATGATTTATCACTATCAATTAGAGCTTCTTGATCGTTTTGATGTATTGGAATTGTGACTCATTTGTTGTAGTTTCACGCCCATGCATTCCATGTCCATGTTTGAGAACATCGGTACTATGTTTGCATGTAACTTGCATTTTTTGTTTTTATGAGTTTTTGCGTTTTGAGCGAAAAGCTTACTATTTTAGCATTGTTTTGCTTTTGTCAGTCCCTTCCTGGAATTTTTTTGTGGAAATTTTTTCACTCAGCAATACTTTATAATATTTCTGGGATTCTGGTAAATTTCTGCAGGTCGCGCGAAGTCGATCAAACGACATCTCATCTCACGCGAACGACTTATGTACTTCATTCGAGCGACTTCCTCATCTCGTTTGAGCGAAGTCCCTGGCTCGTTCGAACGATAGGGTTAAAAATTGCTTCTGATTGGTTTGCAGTTCTCTAGTTTAATTTGATATATTTTTGGTACTGCAGGAAGCACTTTTTTTTGGATTAATTGGTTTATATGCAGGTCCTTCTATGTTCTAATTTGGTATTTTTGGCATATTTAACCGTTTATCACACTTGATTTGACTGGTATACTCTTTGTGTGATTCCTTAGTTTACTAGCTACTGAATAGTCATCGTTTGATCCTTTTTAGCTGGTTGATTCATGTTTATCTAACGGTTTTCATTTTTCATAATTGGTATCAACTTGATTCTATTTGGTATCATATTCTCATGCTAGATATTTCATATTGGTTTATCTTTTCAGATGTATGTGTTGTAGGGAGAGATGTATGTGATGTATGTTGAGCGCTTCTTTATGATATTTGTTTCAAATGGATAACAAATTGGTATCAAATAATTGCTCACATGTTTCAAATGATATATTCTTATTGACTATATTAATTGGTTTTATTTGTTCCTCCATACTTCACTTGGTATGTCTGTTTCATGTGTGTAGGTATGCTTCAGCGATTCGAGATTTCAAGACTACATCACATTTAGACAATTCATGCTTGCCGGTGCTACATATTCTCGTCCGTTTCCTGTATTTTTTGATTTTGGGTTTATGGGATGGGATTTAGGCGTCATACTGCTTGACAGCCCGGTTAGGCATTTCACAGGTTTAGTTTTGTCCCGGAATAGTTAAAGGGGGAGATTTGTAAGGACATAAATTTCCAATTGAGTCCCTGTATTGTTTTGACTTTATTCCGTGAACAAAACTGTGTTTGTAATATGTCATAGGGAAAATTTTATTTTGTCACGTTCCCACTTGGTCTATGACGTATTGAAGATATTGAAGTCGTTGCGACAAAGCTTCAAAGATTTAATCATGCCGATGTTTATTTGGTGCAAGTTTAATCGTCTTCAAAGTTAATTTCATTCCAACATCACTCAGGTATGAATGGGTATAATTAATGGTGCTCAGAATTATTTTATAAAAGATAAGGATGTAATTTTTAGATGGAAAAATGATTTTAAATGTTTTAAAAGTGTTTTTATGGTTTAAACTTCGTTTTATTATGATAAGCACGAAATAGAGTTTGACTAATTTGTATCTCTTTGTTAATCGACGTTTTTATCCGAAAGTCAAAGAAAGTCAAACTTTCGCGAGGTCGCTCGAACGACATTGGATCTCATTCGATCGAGATATAATGTTGCACGAACGACATGCTTAAGTCGTTCGAAGGACACATTTTTCGAGGTAGCGTTTAAATCCTATTTAAACAGTGTTTGCATCATAATTTCGTAAGTGTGCTTTCTGAAAAACAGTTTTATAAACCAGAACCTTGTTTGCACATGTTTTCTAAGGTTTAAAAGTCTTAAACGCATCCTTAGGGTTTTCAAAGATTTGAGTTATCATTCTTATATGTTTACGTGATCTTGCTGCAACAAAGTTGGTTGTTCTACACATTGAACACAAAGGGTTTTGCGGTGAAGAAGCAACGGACATCGTGTTCGACATCGTAGACATATCAAAGTCATATCGGTGGACACCGAGACATACGTGGACGTGTGTGTTGTGGACAGAGATCGTGGAAGACGGAATTTCTACGTGGGCACTATTGAAGAACGGTTGAAGATCAGAAGGAGCGTCAAGACCCGTAGGGATCGAGTCTTAGTGTACGGCTAATCTGTCTTTGTAAAACCATTGTTCATAGTGATTGTCTGGCTTGGGCCGTCTGAGGTTGTTTTCCCGCTTTGGGTTTTTTCCTCGTACATCCGGCGTTGTGAGTATTCTTTACTTTACTTTACTTGCTTTAATCACTAGATGCATGTTTAGGATTAATCAAGATAAAATTGGTTTAAAGTAAGAATTGGGATTTCACAACTTGGTTTGGTGCATAATTAAAAGTTGGATCTTTTTCAAAGAAAAATTGGTTTTGTTTAAAACACACATATTGGGCACTCTATAGTGAAAATTGAGGATCATTATATGAACACCCTAATGATGACAAAGAAACTCGAGATTTGAAGATTGTTGAAGATTTTGAAGCAAAAGTTTAAAGACTTGCATCTTCAGTACCTTTTCTCTTTTGGGTTCAAGAGAGGGTATTAGATTTGTATAGGCATTTGATTTGATAATTTCAATTATTTTTAGTTTGTACTGGCATAGACATAGGGTGAGATTTGTAAGGACATAATTTACATTGTCCGTATGTTACATTACGTATGGCATATACCATTACAAACGTCGAAGATATTCAAGATCATTCATGCAACAAGACGAATCTGAATATCATGTTTTCTTCAACAATAGCCCTCGGCAAGATTGATTTATGTAAGGTTGTGTTTAAATTCCCTTAATGTTTCATTTAAAGTGTTTGGATAATTTTTCAAAAATATTTTCTTTCGTCAGAATAATTTTTCTAAGACTTGTAGGTGGATTTTGTAAAGAATTGTTTTTCCCGCTTTTGTCGTTCAAGCGACATCCTTATGCCGTTCAAACGACATAGAGATATCGCGTGAATGAGGACTTAAAGCCACATTGTATGTCACGCAAAGCTCTCAAGAAGCAGTTCATTAAGTGAGATGCTACTGGTTTGAGTTTATACTGTCGTGAGAAGGCCGAGTTAAGGAAACTTCAAGAAACATGTAAAGTCGTTCGAGTGACCGAGAAATCTTGTTAGAGCGACCTCCACCGCCTAAAAAAATTTATTTTCTTATAAATACCTATTTTAGAGACTGTTTCATTAAGACTTTTCCAATTACATTTATGCATATTAGCGACACAAGTTGTTCAAACTTTTATCGTTTAAACACTTTGTTTTCGCTTCGAAGCAGATTAATCTCAGAGCCATCAATAAAATCAAGGAAATTTCTGGTATGCAACTGAAGTCAGATCCAATAAAGTACTTAGGCTGTCCTATTTTCAGTGGAAGGAAAAAGAGTATTTATTTTATAGAGATGGTGCAGAATATAAAGAATAGAATTCAAGGTTGGAAGTCTAAATGTTTGAGTCTTGGAGGTAAGGTTGTTCTCATAAACTCAGTGCTCTCTTCCATGTATCTGTACAATTTATCTGCTTTGAATCCTCCAAAAGCAATTCTCAATAAAATTACTGCTAGTATTGCAAATTTTTTTTGGAGTAACAGCTTTGGGGAGTCTCGGCATCACTGGTGTGGTTGGGATAAAATAGCTAAACCCATATCTGAGGGTGGGTTGGGAATCAGAAACTTATATGATGTTCATTCGGCTCTGAGTATGAAATTATGGTGGAATTTTAGACAGCAAAAATCTATTTGGGCAAAATTCATGATGGCAGCTTATTGTAGGGGTCAGCACCCATGCTCAGCTTCAAAGAGAGGGTCAGCTCAGACTTGGAATCGTATGTGCAATGTGAGGGACAAAGCTGAAGAGCACATGATGTGGATTATTGGAGAAGGAAATATTAATATAGCAAAGGATAACTGGGGTGTTCCTGAATGTAAATTATCAAATGCGGTAGAAGCGGGGCAGATTAAAGAATACTGGAACCAAAGCAAAATATGGGAAAAAGAGAAGTTAGAGCAGGTATTCAACTATGAGATCACTTATAAAGTGTTAAATTTTGAAGAAATTATGCCTAAGTCTGCTGATTCCCTGATTTGGAAACCATCTAGCACAGGTATCTTCAATATAACCTCTGCTTGGAACATTTGTAGGCAGTCTAGTTCATCATGTTTGAGTTCGAAGTTTATCTGGCATAAACATCTTCCCATAAAAATGTCTGTTTTTATGTGGAAGATGATGAATAATCTTCTTCCTACTGATGATAAGACAAAAGCTATTGGTTTCAGAGGGCCTTCAAAATGTTGTTGTTGTCAAAAGCCTAGAGAAGAAGATGTTGATCATATATTTGAGGCTGGAGATTTTCCTTCTGCTATATGGGATCAAATTAATAGAGAATATGGGATTACTAGAATAAGAGGTGGAGGTGTGCGAAATCAGCTTTTTCAATGGTGGATTCATGGGGTTAAGATAGACCAAATTGTTAGCAAAGTGGTGCCATCAATTGTATGTTGGTACCTATGGTGTTATAGAAACAAATGTCGGTATGATGATTGCTCTCCTAGTGTGGCTTCAATTTTGGTTCTAATTAAAAATGAAATTTCTCGAAGGGTTGTTATGCGTATGGAGCATGGTAAAAAAGATATAATGTTTATAAAATGGAATCCTCCTATATATGGCTCTTTGAAGTTAAATGTGGATGGGAGTGCTATAGGAAATCCTGGGCAGGGAGGAGGAGGTGGAGTGCTTAGGAATCAATCAGGAGATATGGTTTGGGCGTTTCATGCGCATTTTGGTGTGGTGTCTAATATGGAAGCTGAAGCTTTGGCTTTACTAAAAGGCCTTGAATTCCTTTTAGACTTTATTGGTTATGATTTATTGGTAGAAAGTGATTCAGAGGCTCTTGTGAACATCATCAATTGTCAAAGAAATCCTCCTTGGAAAATAAGTTGGGTTATTCATAAAATCAGGAGCTTAATGGATATGATGAAGATAAATCTTGTTCATGTATATAGAGAGGCGAATAAAGTGGCTGATTTTCTTGCAAAGCTAGGAGCATCTGAGAAAAAGGACTGTTTCTCTATAGTCCTTCGAGACTTTCCAAAGCATCTCAAAGGTCTTCTAGTAGTGGATAAATGGAGACTCCCATCCATCAGACATGTATAGTGGTCATTGGTGTTCTATTTTGTCAGTAGGTGGTATTATATGGCTATGTAAGGGATCTAATCTATAAAGATCCTCATTTATGTTTCCTTATAAAGTTCTCTGTGTTCTTTGGATGTAAGCCATTTAGAAGAGGCAAGGTCTTCTAATTATTGCAAATAAACCTTATAAAGTTTAAAAAAAAAAAAAAAAAAAAAAAAAAAAAAAAAAAAAAAAAAAAAAATTCACAAATCATCCCAATAGCTTTAGTGAATTGTTTTGGAACCCAAGGAACAATTTGGTTCAAGTTTCTCTTGTAGAGCAGATTTCTCTACTGTTGGCGGAGTTGCTTGATGACGACGGCCGTCATTTGGAAATACTTGAGGGTGTTTCCTGCTGAAGATAGCACTGCAGTTCTTGTGGATTCTTGAGGGAGTCCATTACTATTTGATTAGCGGTTTATGTGGATCTATTGTGTGCGATTCATTGCGGATTTCATTATGTATATGTAAGTTGCTATTTATTTTTCATAGTGAAATAAATTTCTTATCCGCAAGGTTTTTTTTCCTGAATCTAGTATGTGTTGGATTGCATGATTTATTTCATCCACATAAATGCATGTTTCGGGGCTAATTAATTTAGATTAAATATTGATTCTAATTAAATAAGTTTGATGAAATTTGAAATTTGCAAAAATTTTTAATTTGCTATCACACCGCAATCTCACACATCATCGCAAAAAACAAAACTACAATTTTACTTTTCTTTATTTGAAAAAATTGAACATTATTTAAATAAAAAATTGTATGTTATTTATATAACTACATTGTTTTAACTTTTTTTATAAATAAAACCTGAAAAAACAGTTAAAATAGTTTTTCAACAGTTAAAACTTTTTGTAGTAGATAACACGTTTTTATTTTTTGTAAAACAGTTTTATATTTTTAGACATTTTTTACAAAAAAAATTAATTTAATTTTTTTTTAAACCAATTGATCTTATCCCCCCAAAAGTGAAGCTAAGTTTATATTCTGATTTTGCTTATTCGTGAGCATGTGCCATTGTGTTCACTTTTGAGGCCTTTGAATTTGATCCACCTAATTGTAATAAAAATGTCTTAAAAAGATTTAGAATTGGGACAAAAAATCCACTAGGTACACCCATGGTTGTCTGATCTTTAAACGTAAAGAAAGGTCCATATCGTCCCAAAGAAGATAATGAGGAAATATTGGGTCTAGAAGTACCCTATTTAAATGCAATGGGTGCAATATTATACTTGACACAATGTACTAAACCGTGCATATCATTATAAGTCAACTTGCTTGCTAGATATAGTTCTCAAACAACAAAAAACATTGTATAGGTATAAAGCATTTCCTAATATATCTACGTGGAACAACTGACATGGGCTTATATTATTCTAATATTTATGAGTTAGTAGTTTATGGAGATTTTGAATACCTCTTTTATCCTAATAAGGGTCGTTCCCAAACAAGTTATGTATTTCTCAGTAGTAATACAACTATTTCTTAGAGTTCTACTAAACAAAATTTTGTTGCTACTTCTAATAACCACTATGAAATTTTACCTCTTTGTAAATCTAATTGTTAATTTGTATGGTTGAGATCTTTAATTCAGCATGTTCATAGTTTTTATCAATTGTATCCCATTACAGATGTTACCATTGTCATATATGAAGACAATGCAGCGTGCATAGTCCAAATTCAAGAAGGTTTTCTCAAAGGAGACATAACTAAGAACATTTCATCAATGTGTTTATTCACGTGCAGGATTCAAAAGGAAAATAAAATTGAAGTCAAGAAAATGTGTTCAACTGATAACCTAGTTGATTTGGTTACCAAGTCATTTTCGAAAGTATCATTCCAACAATTTGTACAGGGGATTGGAATGCGCAAACTTCACCAACAGTCAATTTGAGATATGTATATCGGAGGAGATCTTTTTCACGGGAATGATCACAAATCATGCTCTTTGGGGGCATATGTTCGTTGTACTATTTTTTCCCCTGAGTTCCATCATTCATGTCTTCCTTTATAATGCTTCCTCATTGTCGTCCAAAGTCCACCATAGCAGCCGGGTTTCTAGGTTCATTTTGATCAGATTGCATGCTTTTAGTCGAGTGAAAATTATGCCCATAGTGACTTACTTGGCGCCAACTTGGCTATCCTCCTCGACTCGTGTTTGGTTCCCAAGAATTATGATAAAACCTGGCAGGTATAAAACCATAACCTCTCTAAATTTAAAGCCTCTTGAATTTCCAAAGTTTTCTCCGAAGTTGTTTCTTCCTCTAAAACCCCTGCCATGACTGCTATTGTGAACACTCAAGTTGTGATGACTATGCCGAGGTAGTTGAAGTCATTCCCTTCTCCTCTCTGATATCGAACCCTCTCACGGATAAAATTAGTTGTCCATTGTTTGGGTATGGTGGTTTCCCAATCATAACAGTCCAAAATTTTTATATTTTGCCAAAGTTGTGATGACTGTCCAGTGTTTGAATCTCCATCAAGAGGTTTGTTTATGGCATTTAACCCATAAAAACTGTCCTTAAATTCTTTCACATATACACCAATGCTTTTTCCTTCAATAAAGATAGCCCTGAGTTGCTCCTTTAATGAAAACTCCTTATCCTTTGATACTTGGAGATATTGTTCTGCAAGTGTTTTTCGTGTTCCCTTGGTTGTGTCACAACCAACGATCAGATACACGGGTTCTTCCACCATTGTCCCAACAATTCGGCTTCGAATGAGTGCATCTTTATCGTTCCATTCTTCACATACTTGATTTCCCTTCTCATCTTCATATTTTTGTCGTGGCTCATAAAAAATTAGACGAGTCATTTCATTTACTACATTAATTGCAACATTTGAGTCCTGCCTACTAGGTAATTTGATGGCTTCATCTTAATTGAGAAAATGGTGATCTAATGATGTAAGGAACCCATGGAGAGCGTGAAACAAATTGATGCTATTTTGTTGAATGGCTCGGATACCATGAAAATATAATTCAATAAGCGAAGTTATGTTTTTCGCGTTACTTCCTTGCTTTTTCATACATTTAACAACAAATATTTATACCCTAAGAATACAAACAAGATAGACCTTCATTAAGACCACTACAACACCAAATTGACTCCACGGTATACACTACACATATTATACACTGCATAGAATAAATGTCCAGCTCAACAACTAGAATAATTGTCCATAGCTCCACTACTCATCACTGTCTCGCATTATAACTATCATGAACTGTTTGCATGCATGTGCCTATGCTCCCAGCTAGAACGTGGGACTTTTGAACTATTGGCATATATGTAACTGTTATCAGAACATAGTATAAAGCGTATTTTACGCAAACATGAACACATAAACATGCATAGAAATACATTTATGCGAGTTAATTTATTTGTATATAGAACATTTCTCAATCCCTGTCATCTAGAGTACAAAGCAACAATTCCCAATTCAAACATTATAAAGGCATGTACATCCAATAGCTACCAAGAATGATATCAAAACAACCTTTTTTCATTTCCATATATCTCTCCTAGTCACTTATGAATATTTTTAGTATCCAACAAGCTCTCCCACACGTATTTAAAGAGGTTTGTGTGAACCATCATCTTTTTTCAAACCAAGGTTAAAACCATAAACCCGAAGGGTTCGTCTAAAGGTCACGAGTTCAACTGTCCTATCAACATAAATTTGGAGTCCATTAAGAATAAAAAATAATTTTTATTTCACAAACATTATTCGAAGTAGAAAGAATAATCTAAGTTATGGTCAAGCTCATCAACAACTACAAAATCATGAGTTCGGCCCCATCAACATAAACTTGGATCAATTGTGCTTGTATTTGAAAATGTTATGACTATATTCCTACTAACAATTTCATTATGTCCATTCAGCACCACCCTTTTTATTTATTTATTTATTTATTCCCATTTATATTCTTGCATTTATCAAATTTTGACTTTTTTTTAAAATGTTACAACATAGTAAAATGTAAGATTAAGTATATAAGTTACATAAAACATATTAAATGAGTATTCTACATAAATTGGCATTGCAATCACAATGTAATAACACCCCCAAATGTTGAGCTAATATTTCAATTAAACATAATAAATATATTTTACTATAATTATAAAAATATATTTATGTTCATGAAGTCGTTCCTCTTGACTCATCTCAACCAAACAAAACATTCTTTATGAAAATTACATTAAAACCGTTTATATATATATATATATATATATATATATATATATATATATATATATATATATATATATATATATATATATTGATGTTAACAACTATATATTTCTAGAGAGATGTGTTTACATAGAAAGGATCGGGTACGAACCAATCTTTTTAAAATATAAAAAAAAATGTCAAAATACGTGTGACCCCACGCGCATTTTGGTATTAGAGGTGGCCAGTCGTCGCCGCCAACCTACACTAGCTGTCAAACATAAAATACCATTCTTAGCATGTGACAGAAATATGAGACGTCAAAAACTTTTTCCACAAGATATAATTTTTATTAATCCAACGAATATAGACATCCACACAATAAAAATGATCACCATGCAAACTTAAACAAAAATAATCCAACTACTATTTTCTAACTGAAAACTTCAAACAAATGTAGAATTGAATGGCCTACCAAATTCATAAATAATGGTCTCATAAATAAAAAAATGGAATATAAATAATCTAAACTATGAAAGCAGGAAAATCAATCTCCACCTGCACAGCATAAATCTCCAATCCATCCTATGCAGCTACTCTAGCAACTATACCTGAAATATTAGTCAACACAATGGGTCAGAGCCAATGAATACCAGTTACTCTTCCCAATTATGATCCCCGAATCCAGTGATAAGCATTATACATGATAAATTTACAATAGATTATTTTAAATTATGCAATATAATAACATGCGAGTAAAATAAAACATCACTAACTACCTGCATAACGAAGACACCCCATTATTCAAGTCCAATTATGTTATTTCACCATTAAATCATAAATTCATAATTATTAATTGAATTAATGAAACTAATTTTATTAATAAGACGCCAGCATATCCAGTTCACCTTTCTATTGATCCTGCACATACTCTTGGCACACCCACAATGACTCTACACCCCACACATTCCCCTTAACGTAGCCAATTCACCCAATTTTGTTAGCACTTCACATACTCGTGAGTTTCCAGGCACAACTTATCACTATAGCCAGTTCGCTCAATTTAGTTGGCTCTGCACATACTCGTGATGCCAACACACACCCACGTCGTTATAGAGATTTTGCCCGAATTGTTATCCTTACACATACTCACGACGCAAATTAATTTTGATACACATACTTTATCTTAAGCATTAATTTTTAATTTAATATTAAGTTTGTTGTTTTCTTGTTGTCCCACTCTTTATTTGGGTATCACAACTTAAACCATCCCTAGTCCCATATCTAGAGATCACCAAACCATAAGTTTTTCCTACGACACCCCACCTATTTAAATATCGGGTGATCAGTCCTCTACTAAAATTAAAAAGGAATCTCATTTGGTTCATTCTTAGCATGACCGTCGGTAAACTTTTTAAATTATGAATCACATATTAGTTAAACAAGCCGGTACCAAATTTTATCTCTCATTAAAATTCAACAAGTAAAACATTCACTAAAACCACCACAACGATAAAGCTAAAAAACCAATCACATTAATGAGGAGGCCTACATAATATAATAAAATCAAACACCGAATAAACCATCGGTTAGAAAAGATCCAAAAGATCGTCTGAATGAAATAATCACCAATAGTATCCGAGTCTGGAAATATAAGAGGCAACACTCCCAGCTGATAAGTTAAGTAAATAACTTATTCGAAAATACAACAAATGAAGTGGCTACTCAACAACGTGCATTCCTCCATGTCAGAAACAACTTCTTGTCCCTGGAAAGAATGATAGTGTGTGGCATCCCTGTGGATGGACACCTAAAAGGTTGTGGAAAATATGCATGAATAATTTTCATATTTAAGTTGGTGTCGCACTCTCATGAGATACTCCTCACCTCTCAACTAATTCTCACGTATAGAATCTCCTATTAAGCCACCTAGTTATGATACCCAGCCTAAGTAGATCTAATAATCATATATATAACCATAAATATGCTGAGCTCACCCATACCGCCCATACTATATTCTACCGTAAAACCATAATCAATATCAGTTGAATATTTTTATTGAACCGTTAATTAAGTTTCACATACTTAAGTTACTTTAGATATCTATTATCTATATCTTCTACTACGATACAAGAGTAGAATAAAATCATATATATATATATATATATATATATATATATATATATATATACAACTGCAGCATCCCCGAACTAAGAACCACGGTGTGTGCATGCATACCCTACTATCGAGTCCATGTACCTCACGTACCAAATCAAGGACTATCGATTTAGACTCAACCTCGAACCGTAAATCAAATAATCACATAATGGAGGAGAACATAATCTTAAGCCTTTGGGCGACGCACATACCTAACATACCTAGATATCCTGTTAGTCCCATTATTATACACTCAAATAGTGGTCCGCCCTAAGTTTTATGTTCTGGGGCACACATCCTGACCTCACTGGAATTGCCAAGGTGGGATCGCCAACTGCGCATGACCTCCCGTGATAGCAAACATCGTATGTATGCTTCACATAAATATCATACACACTGATATTTATAAAACACCGACACACACACACACACACACACATACACACACACTTATGTGAAAGTGTTTAGAAAAGCCTAACCCCGAGTCTAATTTCTAAGAAAAATTAGGAGAGTTTATATAAAAAACAAATACTAAAAATTAACCCAATCCAGTAGCTATGTCTGGTGCGAATCGATTTGCCCCCAGGGGCCGAATCGATTCACCCCTGAGCAGACCCCAAGGTTTTTATATATCAAAACTTATAAAATTCAATTTTTCTACTGATTTCAAATCCGATAAAACCTCATTCTTTATATATCAAAACCAACATTTTTAAATGCCAAAAATAATTAATTCCCCTCCCCGCCCTCCCAAAAAAAGAATATTTTTTTTCAGTTTTTAATTTAAAACGAGTTATTTTTGGTTTAAAAATCATGTGGTGTTACATTATACCAATGACAACAACCCCCATTTTCTCACATAAAGGTTGTC
Organism: Sambucus nigra; assembly: GCA_949130495.1. NCBI lineage: Eukaryota > Viridiplantae > Streptophyta > Magnoliopsida > Dipsacales > Adoxaceae > Sambucus > Sambucus nigra. Next base: position 72,831,595 of record OX422224.1, read on the forward strand.
CAGGCCAATACGCCGAAGATGGGGCTTGTTTGTCAATTCATTGTAACACCCCGAGCAAAACACGAGGCGCTACTATAATTAAAACTAACTAAATCCTCAACAAATAGAATAGAGTATCAATATTCCACAAACTAAATATAATTAATCCAAAACTTACACTTACAAAATAATTACAATTAAATTTCACTCGAAAATAATACTAAGCTCTCCTAATAAATTATGTTGCCAAGCTATACAAAAGGAAAATCCTCGAGCTCTTAAATCCTCCAAAACCCATAGCGTCCAAATCCACGCTAACCTTCCACTGAAAGACAAATACGAGGAACTACACAATATGAGAAGAATAGAAGCACAAAACAATAATTGTGTGCAATGCGACATCTGAGCATTATACAAATTTAATTTCTCAATAACACATCAATTGATCACCAGGTCCCTCCTCACCTCACCTACGCTTCGTAAAGCCTCATCCTGGCCATTTGACTTTTGGACTATTGATGGGTGACCATTCTTCGTGCTATATAAAAAATTTCATGACACCATCCCCATCAACAAAAATAATATCTCAAATCGAATCAATACTTTAGATTCCAATAAACATCGTGATATATATAATGAGTACAAATAAATGAGGAATAAAATGACTATTCTCGAGAGATTTAAGGAGCATATTGCGTAAACTCCGTACCTTGAAATCATCACAAGAAACTCGTAGATTCTAGATTAAAATTCAAATCACGCCACTGCATTCCTCTCGCGAAAACAATCGAAACTCATTCAAACTCAAGAAAACACCAAATAAGCCTTCAAATCATGGATTAAAACTTGATAACTTTGGGGGTAGGGTTTTTATGAGGGTGAAGATGAAGAAAATAGAGAACTACTGCTCTTAAGAGGTTTAAAAGTGAGTTTTAAAAGTCCAAGCCCCGAAATATTAATTAAAATATATATATATATATATATATATAAGTGGAAGAATATTATAGAATTTAAGTGGAATTAGAATTCTATTAGAACTAAAATAGTTCGCCCATTAATCGCGGTCCAAAATCGTGAGAAACTTTTTTTTAGAGAGTTTAGGTTATAATGACTTTTTCTTGAGAGTTTTATGATATAAGGACTCTTCTAAACGCCCCAAGACTTATATATACTCATATTGGGAGTATTTTCAGCTAGCCTTCTGAATTTAAAATAAATTTAACTAATTACCGGATAAAATTACAGGTTGTTGCGTACTTCCCACTAGCATAAGAATTTCGTCCTCAAAATTCGACGAAGCGTAAATGCGTAAAATAAAGTAAGGCTCGCATATGACTTCCCATAAAATGCCAGGATTGGACGTGTATACACAAAATCTTACGCTCACTTACCCCATGAATAAACATACAATATATATCATAACTATATAAATAGGCATAGTGATGAAAAGAACGGCGTACCACGTTCTCCCATGAATCATCGCTCCTATCTATCTGCAAAAGTCATTGTAACACTTAAGTCCTCAAATCAATTCATATCACCAAATTGATACACACAATACATAACATCTGCACTAATGATTTCCAAAATAAATCTCATCTCCCAAAATCAGTCCTATGTATCCTCACATCAAGATTACTATTTCTAACCTCAATGCCTCTAACATCCTAGCACCAAATGTCACGACCCCGACCCAAAATAGTATTAGGGAACGGGTGTCTTGACATGCCACCAAGGCATCCAATATTATGGCCTTAAAATTTTTGTTTTAAAATATATGTAGCGGAAGTATAATCACATGTTATGAATCGTAAAATACTGAAAATGAAGGAATTACATTATCAGAGCTTTCTAAAGGAAACTTCATTTATATTAAAATATCCAAGAGTTACAACTTGACAGAAATTTTAAATCCTTTTAATTAAAGAGCCAAACATACTTTATCTAACAAAACAAAGTTCTACTTAATGTAACAAAAAGAGCTCTAAAAGCTAAAGCTTCAACATAGTCCCCTTATGTTCCATCTGCTTTCCTAATTATTTCCTGAAAAATGGTTAATTATAAAACATCAGCTAAAAGCCGAATGAGATTCAATCTCCAAATATTCCAAGGTTTTCAGAAAATAGATACCTATTCAATTTATAACAAAAGGTATATACATAGAGATAGGAATTTCAAGTAATATATAAAAAGTAAATTACAATATATATTCAGAATGAATAGTTCATAACAGAGCAGATAAAACAATTGAGCATTTCTCAATTATTCAGCTTTAGTGGCCATGTACGCTCTAATACCCAGACAGATAGTGTTACCAAATGTTTCCACCCGATAACATCACAGACAGATAATCATGATTTCTGGAACAACGCCTTGTTTAGGGCACACCAGCGATAAACCAGCTGGGAAGGTACCACCCAAATATTTCCACCCGGTAGTCAAGGTCGATATAGTAAGAGAGTTTCCATAGGCCGAATCAATAATTTCAGAATTCAAATCAGATGCTTATATGGAGAGATATAAACATATAACAAACGACGGGATCATCGGTATCAGATGAATTTTGAGAATTAAAGCATTTAACAAAATATACATAGTTTGCATAAAATAATATAATCAAAATGCGCAAGAAATTGCATAGAGTACTCACCTAAAATAGAGGTCGAAACTATAGATAATGAGTCTTCGATCGCACGTTAATCTAACAAATACGATAAAGGTTTAAGTATACGTTCTAAACAAGATCCAGTCTACATATTGTATTTTAATAATAACTTGTTTCAAAGGATTTCTAATACCCATTTTCTTAACTTTTAAAACTCATTGATCGCTTAAAGGATTCAATTCATAGTTCTTCCTAATCAATCGGTTCCCAGTAGAGATGGAGGGTCACATGGGCACCACTTAAATACCATCTCCTTTAGAAAGAACATTTTCGGATTCATTCCCAGTAGAGATGGAGGGTCACAGGGGCACCACTTAAATACCATCTCGTCTAGACAGAATTTCACTGGGCCTGACTTTGGAATTACTTAAATGGGATTCCATAATAATGAGCAATTTCTTTAAAAAGAATCATTTTTAAAAGAGTATAATTTCAAAGAAGTTTATAAAATCAACTTGGATTTGTTCTAAATTTTAAGTTTTGATTAGTGAATTCTTTATTGTATTTTACCAGCATAACTACTAAGTAAAGCTATAAAACAACAAATTAAAACTATAAAGATGCATTATAACATTAAGATTACCTTAAGATGAATATCCCTAAGAACTTCTTCTTAAACTTTCTCACAATTTCTCTCACTATTTCTTTCTATAATTCTCAAGGAATTGGTGTGAGTTTTAAATGATCCCCAAAGGCCATATTGATAGTTTTCCAAAGTTATCACGGCATTGACACGTGTCCATGATGACCAAGCTTTTACAATGGGAGTCAGCGTTGACGTGTCGCGTAACGGAGGCATCTTGTAGTCTTATTTCACTAGACTGCGACACGTGTTTTAGCTTATCCTCTAATGATGACACGTGTTTTGGCTTCTCCTCTAATGATGACACGTGTATGGTGGAGGTGACGAGCACGTGGTGGAAAGGTGATAGGGGTATAAGGGTCATTTCACCCATGAAGGGTATTTTGGTAATTTCACACTATATATTTTGAATATTTCTTAGAGGTCCTTGAAAATATTTTATTTACAAAATGGCCCATTTTATATTTTTATTTTAGTCCTTAAATTTTCATAAAATTATATTTCCTTCCCCAAAAATTTTTATTTACCTTAAGATATGTGATAAGACTTCGATTTGACCCAATTTACAGTTGATTCTTCGTAATTAAAAATGGGGTTTGTTATATTGATAGCCAATAATACCACATATCTAATAATAAAACATCTATAAGATAATAAGTAACACATGAGTGTAAAAACAAACTATATACATATGAGCATATAAAAGTGGGGTCATTACATCCTTCCCTCCTTATAAAAGTTTGGTCCCCAAACTTGACTCATATTAATTTACAAACAAGTACGGATATCTCTCCTTTATTTCAACTTCCCGCTCGCATGTTGCTTCTTCAACTGAATGATTACGCCATAATACTTTGACCAGTGGGATTATCTTGGTCCGTAATATTTGATCTTTACGGTCCAAAATTTCTACCGGATGCTCAATGTATGACAAATATTCTCTAACTTGAAGAGGTTCGTGACTTAAGATATGTGTTGAATCTGGGACATATTTCTTTATCATTGATACATGAAACACATTATGTACACTAGAGAGTTCAGGTGGTAAGGCTATTTTATACGCAACAGCTCCTATCCTTTCAAGGATTTCAAAAGGTCCTATGTATCTTGGGCTCAACTTCCCCTTTTTCCCAAATCGTATTACTCCCTTTGCAGGCGATACTCGCAAGAACACATAATCTCCTCTTTGGAATTCTAACTGTTTGTGTCGATTATCAACATAACTCTTTTGACGGCTTTGAGCGGTTCGAAGTCGGTCTTGTATTTATTTCACCTTCCCTGTTGTGATCTGAATCAATTCTGGTCCCAATAATTTTCTTTCCCCAACTTCTACCCAACATGTAGGGGAACGACACCTTCTACCATAGAGTGCCTCATACGGAGCCATTTGAATACTTTCTTGATAGCTATTATTATATGCGAATTCCACTAACGGTAAATGATCATCCCGATTCCCTTTTAAATCAAGTGCACATGCCCTAAGCATATCCTCTAAGGTTTGAATAGTTCTCTCTGATTGTCCATCCGTTTGAGGATGAAAAGCAGTGCTAAAATTCAATTTTCTTCCCATGGCTTCTTGTAGGCTTTTCCAGAAGCGAGACACAAATCTAGGGTCACGGTCAGAAACAATTGAAATTGGGGTTCCATGAAGCCTAATAATTTCCTTTACATACAACTTAGCTAACTTTTCTAAAGAATGGGCAATCTTAATGGCAAGAAAATGAGCAGATTTAGTTAGCCTATCAATAATTACCCAAATATAATCATTACCACTTGAACTCCTTGGTAAACCTGTCAGAAAATCCATAGTGATATGTTCCCATTTTCACTCAGGGATAGGTAGGGGTTGCAGTAATCCTGATGGTTTTTGATGTTCTGCCTTTACTTGTTGACAAACCAAACACTGAGATATAAATTTTGCTATCTCCCTCTTCATGTTATTCCACCAAAATACTTCTCGAAGATCCCTATACATTTTAGTACATCCGGGATGAAATGTGAATCTTGAGTAATGACTTTCCTCCAAAATTTTCCTCTTTAGCTGGGCATCACATGGCACACACACTCTATTTCCAAACCTCAATTTATCATCTCGCATCGCAAATTCAGTTCTCTTACCCTCGATGACTTCTTCTCTAGGCTTCTTCAGTTGTGGGTCATTTACTTGTGCAATTTTGATCCTTTCCATCAACATGGGTTGTACTTGTAATTTTGCAATTACTCCACCTTTGCTATAGATATGTACATCTATTTCCATACTTCTCAAATCCCTTAACAGTGCTTCCTGGCTTGTAATAAGACATGCTAAATTTGGTGTAGACTTCTTACTTAAAGCATCGGCTACTACATTAGCTTTCCCCGGGTGATAGTGAATATTTACATCATAATCCTTCATCAATTCTAACCACCTCCTTTGTCTCATATTCAACTCTTTATGAGTAAATATATACTTCAAACTCTTATGATCGGTATAAATCTCACAAGACTCACCATACAAATAGTGCCTCCAAATCTTAAGAGCAAAAATTACAGCTACTAATTCGAGGTCATGGGTTGGATAATTCTGCTCACGGGTTTTCAACTGTCTCAAGGCGTAAGCTACTACTTTTCCATTTTGCATTAGCACACATCCCAAACCATTTTTAGAAGCATCACTATAAATCATAAATCCCCCTGTCCCGGAAGGAATAGTCAAAATTGGGGCAGTTACTAATCGATTCTTAAGTTCTTGAAAACATTTCTCGGCTTCCTCAGACCATTCATATTGTACCTTCTTTTGTGTTAACCTAGATAGAGGTTTGGCAATGCTAGAAAATCCTTCAACAAATCTTCGGTAATAACCTGCTAATCCAAGGAAACTACGAATCTCACTCACATTAGTTGGTCTGGGCCAATCTAGTATAGCCTCAATCTTTTGAGGGTCAACTGACACTCCCTCTTTGGATATGACATGTCCTAGAAAAGAAACACTAGGCATCCAAAACTCACACTTCTTTAATTTTGCATATAATTTCTCTTTCCTAAGGATTTGTAATATTGTCTCTAAATGCTTCTCGTGTTCTTCAATACTCTTAGAATAAATGAGAATGTCATCGATAAAAACAACAACACATTGATCCAAATATTTCCTAAAGACTCTATTCATCATATCCATAAAAGCAGGTGGTGCATTAGTTAGTCCAAATGGCATTACAAGAAATTCATAGTGACCATATCTAGTATGAAAAGTTGATTTTGAAATATCATCATCCTTAATCTTCAATTGATGATAACCTGACCTGAGGTCAATCTTAGAGAATACTTGTGCACCTTCTAATTGATCAAAAAAGTCATATATACGAGGTAAGGGGTATTTATTCTTAATGGTTACCTTATTCAGTTCACGATAATCTATACATAGTCTCATTGTCCCATCCTTCTTTTTCATAAATAACACTGGAGCACCCCCAAGGCGATATACTTGGCCTGATAAAACCCTTATCTAAAAGGTCTTCTAATTGAACTTTTAACTCTCTTAATTTTAAAGGTGCCATACAATATGGTGGTTTTGAGATTGGTATAGTTCCAGGAATAAGGTCAATGATAAATTCTATTTCTCTATTAGGAGGTGGACCAGGTAAATTATCACGAAAAACATCCATAAATTTCTTAGCAATAGGAATATCTTCTAATCTAGGCTCTATCATCTCCAAACTAGTAACAGTTGCAAGAAATCCTTGACATCCCTTCTTAAGAAAACTGTAGGCTTGCATTGCACAAATAATACACACCGGAGATATGATGCCAGTTCCTTCAAAACTAAATTTTGGTTGGTGAGGAATTTGGAAAGTAACACTCTTCTCAAAACAGTCTACCTTAGCATGATGTGATGCTAACCAATCCATCCCCAAAATGACTTCAAAATCTTTAATGTCTAAAACTATCAAATCAACAAATAGTTTATGACTATCAATATCTATGGGGCAAGCCTTGTATACTAATTTACCCATCAATGACTCACCCGAAGGAGTAGAAACATGTATGTTATGATTCAAGGGTTCAGGTAATTTATGAAAGATATTTAATACATGTATAGATATGAACGAATGGGTAGAACCAGGATCTATCAAAGCTTTAAAAGACTGTGCACATATAGAAAGTGTACCTGACACTACCGCATTAGAAGCTTGGGTATCAGAAAGTCTGAAAACTCTACCATGTCTGTCTTGATCCTTCTTTGCACTTGAAGGCTTTATCGGAACCCTCGCTGGGTTTGGGCAGTCTTTTATCTGATGTCCTTTCTGTCCACATCTAAAACAAGCTCCTGAATCCTTATAACAAGGTCGTCCTCCATGCATCTTTCCACATTGCTGACATGTCTGGTTATTATACTGTTTGTTATCACTAGATCCCCCAACATTGGATGTGTTCCTAAAGAAATTTCTATTATTCGGGTTCTTTCCTTTTTGTTCCCCAAACTTCCTCTTTCCATCTCTAATTCGATTGTACTCCTCACCATCCCTCTCAGCTATTGTAGCCCTAGTCACGACATCAATATATGATGTTAATTTTAGGATGGAAATTCGACTACGAATATTCAACCTCAACCCACGCTCAAACTTTTTCGCTCTTAAAACATCAGTTGCTACAACATGACGTGCAAAACGGGATAACTCAGTAAACTTTGCCTCATATTGACTAACCGTCATATTCCCTTGCACCAGACTCATAAAGTCAGCTGCCATTTCGTCTTTCACCGTTTCCGGAAAATATTTCTCATAAAAGATTACTAAGAAATCATTCCAACCTATATAAGTATTCCTTTCCCCGTGTATTCTCCTAGTCATTCTCCACCAATGTTCGGCCTCCCCTTCTAACATAAATGTTGCAAATGACACCCTTTGTTCATCGGTACACTTAAGAACATCGAGTATCTTTTCCATCTGCATCACCCAACTTTCTGCTTCGGTGGGGTTAGGAGTACCTTTAAAAGATGGAGGATTCAACTTCTTGAACTGTTCAATAGTACATCTACGTAGTTTAAGATTCTTTGGTACTCCATTGTTCACCTGCTGCTCCACGATCTTTGCCAGACTTTCAATTGCCTTGTATGCACCTTCCAGTCCTTCTATACTCGAATCACTAGTTCCCATTGATGATCTTCTCTTGGTCATTTTCTACATTCATGGCCAAAGGTAAGATCTACTATACTATATCAATTTCGAAAACTAAAAGACCAATTATAAATAATATAACACATAGGGAGGGTTATCATATAAATTATATTTTTAATACTATCTCCTAAGGATGGAAATATAAAATCTATAACATTTGAAACCTATTCTCAGTAGTCTACGGGTTCATAACCTATGCTCTGATACCACCTCTGTCACGACCCCGACCCAAAATAGTATTAGGGAACGGGTGTCCTGACATGCCACCAAGGCATCCAATATTATGGCCTTAAAATTTTTGTTTTAAAATATATGTAACGGAAGTATAATCACATGTTATGAATCATAAAATACTGAAAATGAAGGAATTACATCATCAGAGCTTTCTAAAGGAAACTTCATTTATATTAAAATATCCAAGAGTTACAACTTAACAAAAATTTTAAATCCTTTTAATTAAAGAGCCAAACATACTTTATCTAACAAAACAAAGTTCTACTTAATGTAACAAAAAGAGCTCTAAAAGCTAAATCTTCAACATAGTCCCCTTATGTTCCATCTGCTTTCCTAATTATTTCTTAAAAAATGGTTAATTATAAAACATCAGCTAAAAGCCTAATGAGATTCAATCTCCAAATATTCCAAGGTTTTCAGAAAATAGATACCTATTCAATTTATAACAGAAGGTATATACATAGAGATAGGAATTTCAAGTAATATATATAAAGTAAATTACAATATATATTCAGAATGAATAGTTCATAATAGAGCAGATAAAACAATTGAGCATGTCTCAATTATTCAGCTTTAGTGGCCATGTACGCTCTAATACCCAGACAGATAGTGTTACCAAATGTTTCCACCCGTTAACATCACAGAAAGATAATCATGATTTCTGGAACAACGCCTTGTTTAGGGCACACCAGTGATAAACTAGCTGGGAAGGTACCACCCAAATATTTCCACCCGGTAGTCAAGGTCAATATAGTAAGAGAGTTTCCATAGGCCGAATCAATAATTTCATAATTCAAATCATATGCTTATATGGAGAGATATAAACATATAACAAACGACGGGATCATCGGTATCAGATGAATTTTGAGAATTAAAGAATTTAACAAAATATACATAGTTTGAATAATATAATATAATCAAAATGCGCAAGAAATTGCATAGAGTACTCACCTAAAATAGAGGTCGAAACTATAGATAATGAGTCTTCGATCGCACGTTAATCTAACAAATACGATAAAGGTTTAAGTATACGTTCTAAACAAGATCCAGTCTACATATTGTATTTTGATAATAACTTGTTTCAAAGGATTTCTAATACCCATTTTTCTTAACTTTTAAAACTCATTGATCGCTTAAAGGATTCAATTCATAGTTCTTCCTAATCAGTCGGTTCCCAGTACAGATGGAGGGTCACAGGGGCACCACTTAAATACCATCTCCTCTAGACAGAACATTTACGGATTCATTCCCAGTAGAGATGGAGGGTCACAGGGGCACCACTTAAATACCATCTCGTCTAGACAGAATTTCACCGGGCCTGACTTTGGAATTACTTAAATGGGATTCCATAATAACGAGCAATTTCTTTAAAAAGAATCATTTTTAAAAGCGTATAATTTCAAACAAGTTTATAAAATCAACTTGGATTTGTCCTAAATTTTAAGTTTTGATTAGTGAATTCTTTATTGTATTTTACCAGCATAACTACTAAGTAAAGCTATAAAACAATAAATTAAAACTATAAAGATGCATTATAACATTAAGATTACCTTAAGATGAATATCCCTAAGAACTTCTTCTTAAACTTTCTCACACTTTCTCTCACTATTTCTTTCTATAATTCTCAAGGAATTGGTGTGAGTTTCAAATGATCCCCAAAGGCCCTATTTATAGTTTTCCAAAGTTATCACGGCATTGACACGTGTCCATGATGACCAAGCTTTTACAATAGGAGTCAGCGTTGACGTGTCGCGTAACGGAGGCATCTTGCAGTCTTATTTCACTAGACTGCGACACGTGTTTTAGCTTATCCTCTAACGATGACACGTGTTTTGGCTTCTCCTCTAATGACGACACGTGTATGGTGGAGGTGACGAGCACGTGGTGGAAAGGTGATAGGGGTATAAGGGTCATTTCACACATGAAGGGTATTTTGGTAATTTCACACTATATATTTTGAATATTTCTTAGAGGTCCTTGAAAATATTTTATTTACAAAATGGCCCATTTTATATTTTTATTTTAGTCCTTAAATTTTCATAAAATTATATTTTCTACCCCAAATTTTTTTATTTACCTCAAGATATGTGATAAGATTTCGATTTGATCCAATTTAGAGTTGATTCTTCGTAATTAAAAATGGGGTTTGTTATATTGATAGCCAATAATACCACATATCTAATAATACAACATCTATAAGATAATAAGTAACACAAGAGTCTAAAAACAAATTATATACATATGAGCATATAAAAGTGGGGTCGTTACACAAAACACCATATCTCCAAGAAACACAGCTAACACGTATGCTAGACCTAATACTTTAATGAGTACGAATCATCAAAGGGGATCAAAGGTCGATAATGCGGAAGCTAAACGGACTCACAACCTAAGAGACCTAAGATAAAGATCTAATACAATTTGTAACACCCCGAGCAAAACATGAGGTTCTACTATGATTAAAACTAAAATAAAACCTCAACAATTAGTATAGAGCATCTATATTCACTCAAAAAATAATACTAAGCTCTCCAAATAAATTACACTGCCAAGCTATAGAAAAAAATCCTTGAGGCCTAAAATCCTCCAAAATTCGTAGCATCCAAATCCATGCTAACCTGCCATTAAAAGAAAAATACGGGAAGTACACAATATGACAAGAATAGATGTTCAAAACAAGAACGATGAATAAATACAACAATATGAATCTGCATTAAAGTCCAATGCGACATCCGAGCATTATACAAATTTAATTTCCCTATAACACATCAATAGGTAACCTGATAAGAGATTTTTTGCGTATGATCGTTGTCTTCAAAAGACACTCTCAAAATCCCTTGAATTACCTACAAACTATGTCTAAAACAACTTTTATTGCGGTAAGTACGAGTATCAATCCAACTTCCAAGGTGAAACAACTAATGCGAATACTTGCAATTTCAATTTTTTTATTAAAACCTGTTTTTTTATTTTTTTTTAAAACAATTTCAAGGGAGAACTAACTAATAAATGCTATAAATTATGAAATGACTAAATAAGGAAAAATAAAGTGCAACCGAGTGTGAAAAATGTGAGAATGTAAAGAGATGTGATTACACTGCATTACCAATTATTTTAATTTCTCAATTTATTAATTTGAAATATTTTGAGATAATATTAAATCGATAATATAACTCTCGTGACAATTATAAATTTAATAATATCTTTTTCAGAAAAATAATTTAAAAATATCACTCAATGACAAATTAAGAACTATACCGTGTTCAATAAAATTAATCGCTAGGATCAATTTAACAAAAACAGTATGAATTCTCAAATTTCAACACCGGATTAATATCCAAATTTCAAAAAAACCTATCCCTAGTTCGATCCCAAAATATAAACATTAATTTTTACAATTAATTTACTAACTCTCGTTACATAAATTAATTGTTGACTGTCATAAATTAATTTTCCTAAAAATATAGCACTAATGAAATCAATTAATTAAATAAATATCCTACGCAGTGCATCCTACTCCTTGAACAGGTGATTAGCCAAACATAATGAAATAATTAATCACAGTCATAAACATGGAACAACAAATTAAAGAGTAGAGCAAGAAATACAATGCACAAAAGTCTTCCTTTGAATTAATTTCTTGAATCGCGTTCATGCACGTGTGCCCCAACGTTTTCACAAATCTTGCACTTGATTACAAAAAAAAAATAATAATCAAATAAAAACTAAACCTAAAAATTATTCTAATGCTAAACTATTTTTTTTGTATTTTTTTGGAATTTTTTATCTACCTAATGTGTACATAATATAGAGTGTTTCTTTCTCTCTATTTTCTGCCACTCTCTCGTCTCTGTGTTGAGAGTATTCCTTTAAGGTGACTTGCCATCCCTTTTTTTAGAGTTCCAAGATTTTGTTTAGAGGAGATATTGGTGGGATTATAGTTGCCTTGAATTTTCGTTCCTACTTTTGTGGGAGAGAGAAGGCTGGAGGTTGGAAACTTTCGAAGTCGGTTTTAGGAAGTAAGGTTCGGGTTTAAGCAAGGGTCAGAAGTGTCGGGTGGGGGCTCCGGTTTTATCTCGGGTTTGCTGTTGGGAAGTCTCGGGTTGACTTGGGTTTGGGGTTTAAAACAATTTGAGGTTTTTTCGGGTTCGGGATGGCAGGAGCATGGGGGTACCGTTTATGGTGGTTTGGTTTTGGGACGCTGGTGTTTGGTTGGCATAGCAGCGGGTTAGGTTTGACCGAGTTTCGAGGAGGTGCGGGTTACATCGAAGTTTGATTCCGGGTAAGGTGGGTTTCGAAATAGAAGGCAGGTGGGTGTGGGTTGATGATGGGTTTGATGTGGGTCTTGGATTGCATCTAGGTGGGTAAGGGTATGGGTTATTGTATGGGTTTTGAGATGAGTTTGAATGATGGGTTTGTTAATGGGGGAAGAGAGAGCAAAGAAGGTGGGTGTTGGGGAAGATGATGAGGGGACCTATTGGGTGTTGTAGGGAGTATAGTATTAAGGTGTGGGTGAGGGGTGAGTAGTGTGTTTAAATTTATTCGCTAAAAAAAATAAAACAAGCTAAAAAAATAAAACTAAACTAAAATAAAAAATCTAAATCTAAAAATAAAATTCTAAACTATTACTAAGAGACTCAAAAATAAAAAGAATAAAAAAAAAAACTCTATAAAAACTAAAAATCCTTACTAAATAAAATAAAACTAAAACCTAAAGAAAAATACAATCTTATAAAAATAAATTCCTAAAAACTAATCCTAAGAGAATAATAAAATAAAATAAAGATTAAAAACTAATAACAATCAAATCAGAATAAAGAAGTATAAGAATAGAAAATAAATCATAAAAAATTCTAAATAAATCTAAAATAAATCCTAAAAATAAAACGACTCAAAATAAAAATCTTGAAAATTAATAAAGGTACAAACTCAACACACACGAGACTCGGGAGAAGGCTAGGGCTCAGTTTAAGCTTAGGTTTGGTATGGGAAAATGCTCGAGGCATCAGAACTCATCAGGGCAAGTTCAATGGGACTTTCGACTCTACAGTCGCTTTGATTTTTTTGATGCATGTTTTTTACCGCTATTGTGTCGTAATTATTCTGATTTAGCACTATATGTATCGCACCATTGTATTCACCTGAGAAATACACATATACGAACATAAGGCATTTTTTAATTAAAACGAGCGACTAAAATGCTTCTATTCACGTTATAAAATAGACACTTTTGGGTGCTTATCACACCACCCCCAAACAGAGCATTACTAGTCCTCGAGCAAAAATGGAGAGAAAACAGAGATAAGTAACCAAAAGTGTGCCACTTTCGCAGGCACTCACGATTTCACTTAGCATATGCAACGAGTCGTTAAACTTATAGGTTTCCCTACAGGATGAGTTGTGTCTCGTGAGGGTTTGAAGTGAATATACCCACAAAATTTAAAAGTTTATTCAAGCGTAGTTTCTGATTTGTCAATGAAAAGCGATACAACCCAACTTAAAAGGACGTCAAAGGATACCGTATTCAACTATCAAAATGAGATATAAAATTACTTAATACCAAAAGCGTAATATTTCTTAAAACTCAGCGCGTGTTAATGTGAAACAGTCTTAAGTATCACTAGATTAAATCCAAGATCGCCTTTATAGAATCAAAGCTTTGGATTAAATTCTCACTGGATATATCTCTATGAATTGAACTCTCTAAGAATTTAGTAAGTGTATCTCTCTAGTGTGTGAGGAAGTGAGTAAATATAAACAAGTTCAAACGTCTCACACACTTTATTAAAAATGACGGATACATGAAAGAAAATATGATCTCATGAAGGAATGCTAACCACTATGTCGAGAATGTCGATTTATTCACCGTATAGTCTTCTCATTTGCTCGAACACTTTACCAAGTGTGCAAAATGTGATTTCTGAAAGGTATAAGGGCATAATGAAATGAAGAAGATGAATGATAAGGGTTTTGAGAAGAGTTGACACACTTTGAATAACTATTATCTACATTTTTTCTAATTTTATGATCGCATGATTATTTTTCTATTTATTTTTTATTTTTTTCTTTTTCTTAGCTCCTTTTTTTTTGTGATGCATTTTTCTTTTCATAACAAAAATGAAGACAATTTAAATTTATAATTTCAAACACTCTTTTTCTCAAAGATGATGGTAGTGATGAGGAATGATATATGGATGGTATATGGGACATTGGGTAAGGAAAACATGGGATAATAATAGGTGGAGTGAAAGGTAAAAAGGTCAAGTGTATGGAAAAATCGGTTTAGTGCTCGAGACAAACTACAAGACACATGTTTCTTACAACTTGAAAGTGATGTCATTCTCAATGATTATGCCCAAATTGAAAAAAAATAATGAAATTACGGAACGACTAAGTGCGGTATTCAAAGACAGTTGAGTCAACTTGTGACACTGAGATACGTAAAAACCCTAAAAACGTGAATAAATGAAATCTCGTGGGTTTAAGTCGCCACTAATGGTCTCTTAAGGCTCTCTTGAGAATATAGTTACTCTTCAACTTTTGATTGTAAACGTGATAGTGTAAAATTATCGAGTTTAGCAATTTATAGTGCAAGTACGCTTTAAACAGGCGTTAATTAATTTATTGATAAAAAGTGTAATTTTAGGGTCGAATAGGGGTATTTCGAGATTTCTGAAAGAGGGATAATAGACAATTCATGTCATAAAAATTTATTTTTAACTGCACAAAAAGTTTAAAATGATCCGTTTCTCAAATTTTTCAAAAGAGGTACGAGTTTGATAAATTTCCCACCCCTAAACAAAAGAGAACATCGTCCTCTATGTTTAAAACCATATATAAAAATAAAAGCACACGGGAGGAATGATATTACCATAATGACCCGCTAATGAAATTGTACCGCGTGGTGTAGAGATACAACCTGGAGAACTAATGCACACAAAAATACGTACAAGTCTAGAAATCATGTGAAAATTAGTGGGTGATGTGAAACACTACCCCAAACAGTATAAGACTCATACACAGAAACAATGAACGATGGGTTGCCTCTCGGTAGTGCAAAGTTTAATGTCTTCAGCCAGACCGACCAATCTCACCCTAAAGATGGGGTGACAAAAAAATTGAGTGATGAAAATCACCCCCAAATAAGACTGAAGTGCCAGTCTTGTTGGATAAAGGCTAAAATCGGTCAATTCACTTGTATAGAAAAGTGCATCACTCGATGCAAAGCATCAATGGACCATGGGTGGGTGGGTATGAGGGTAAGGAGAAGATGGGCAAGGGTGAGGGTGAACAGGCACCGATCACGGTCCTTATTGAGACAAAAGGTAAGGGTAACAAGGGCCCTATAAGAATCGTGATCCAATTTGATGGGGAGGCAATATGTTGTGGTAATAGTGAAGGGTTGGGCCTCGTAGAAAAAGCATAATCGTTCTATAAATGGATGATGATAATGGTCGTGACATGACACCAGGGAGCTCTAAATGGAAAAAATCAACACCACGAGGAAGTGGTGTGCATAAGGTAACAAGCTCGGCATCACGAAAGAGTAGAGTAGCATAAATAGTCTTTTAAATATAGGGGTGGAAGAAAAATGCACAAATGGGATTGTGAAGCACTTGGTTAGAGGGTGGTTGTAGGTGAAGACCTAAATGCTTAGATTTGAATCGGGAAGGTGCAATAATAAGGTCCAAACCAAGTGGTGGTGTGGTATGGATAAAAGAAGTGTCGGGTGGGATAAAGGGTGGGGGAAGATGATCTAACTGAAGAGTGGGAGAGACACACTCATCACGAGGCTCGGAATGATCCTCAAGGGCACTTGTAGGAGAAGGTGTGAAAGTGAACGAGGGAATGATCAACTTAACCACCCAAAAAGCATCATCCGAAGTGGTGGAAAAATCTAACGAGGCGTCCAAATCCGATATAGAGGAATAAAAATTAATAGATGACTCTACGGGAGACAAGCATGGTGGGATAGGATCCATATCCAAAGAGGTAGAAATCATCTCGGATTCAATCTCATAACAGCAGGGAGCACTCGTAGCCAGAGCTAGCCTATAATGAATTTGTGACAACCTGCCTAATAAAATTTCGGGCGATCACTCCTATATCAAATTAAAACAGGAGTCGCATATGGATCATTCTCAGCATCAGTGTCGAAAAACCAATTTAATTACTAATAACCTATTAGGCTGGCGTCAAAATTTTACTTAACTACTCTTTTTAAAAAACTACACAATTAAAAAATCAACACAGTTTATATAAACGAAACTGGAAAGAGATAAAATAACCAAACACTCGGTTTAAATATGATACAACCAAATCGAATGCCGCACTAAAAGGCGATGAAAGAGTAAATAAATACAATTTGGACTTTCGGCCTGAAAGTAACTCCAATGCATCCTATCTAGATCACAAGAATAAAAGCATCTAAAAATAAACCTGCATGCATCCACAGCTACTGCAGCAGACGTTTGACTTGAAAGGATCATCATCTAGGCGTCCCAGTGTCTGGACACCTATATATATACAATATATAGCAAGAGAGGGAAAAATATAGAAATGGGTCAGAGCCGGATTTGTGAAAATATTTTTCAAGTTCATAAATGCTTTATTTAGAAAAATATGTTTTATCTCATATTTAAATCGGTATCGCACACCCATGAGATACCCCTCACACCCTTCTAATAGTGCACGCCTAACGCACTCGTCTAAAACATCCTAGTTAAGCTACCCCACCTAACTAATCTAAATCACCCGTCTTCTAGAAATCCCAACAACCGAGTACTAAGGGCTAAACTTCTCTCCATTCTCAACACTGCGCTAAGCTCGTGCGTGGGGTGTCTCGCAAAGCGAAATACAAACAAGAAACCCCCCGAATACCCTACTACTTGGCAGGGTCAATGGTAGAGATTCATTATGACCGTAGTACAAAACGAAATATATAAATATACTTAGTTAATATTAGATATAGTATACTCACTCCCAAAATACACCTTACAATATGCATCCGTATAATATCTCCCGGACTGAGGTTTACTCTATATTCACTTTTATCATACACATCTGGATATAATCTCCCGGATTGAGAATTTATCATGTTTCATTTTTTTTATCTCATTACTCTGATATAGATATATATTACCTTGTTCTCATACACAAGTAATATACTATACACAAGTATAATAACCATCCCACCGGGTTATCACTCGAGGATGCGGTGTCTCAATGCTATCATCTTATAGTGATCGACTCACGTAGCATACTGAGGGTCACCGGTAGGACTAAACAACACCTACTTTGTGGTCAAAATATCACAACGTCTGGGAAGCAGTCATAGTTCCTAAATGGCAATGAGGCGAAACATACCCACCACGTCTCATCCCAAAAATAATATATATCACATAATAACACAATGGACAACTATGACCTGGGAATATCCGCACTCTGCTCCTTGAGCCAGGGTGCTCACCCTCATCGCGCAACTTCCCAATGATAGCATTAGAGGGGGTATGCTTCACATATATATATATATATATATATATACCATCCCATATAGATATATATACATATCCATATCATATTCCATATATACTTTAATAACATAGTATATATACTATATATTTTTCCTCGAATATATATAAATGGTCATAATTGCTAATCACACATAGCGATGGCCAATAATCCCAAAGATTCTCTCGAAGAATCATATTCATGCATTGACATACTCATGATACTATACCCAAACTATTCCCAAGCATTCATTAAATCCATACCCCAGATCGTACACTAAATTAATTCGAGGTTCCTTCTTTCATCCCGAGATTTACTCACCCTCAATACCATTATCTAGGAGTCCTAATATCGTATCTAGAAACCCCGATAATAATCCCCAAAACCATAGTTTAAATCTTCCTAAACTTAAAGGAGAAAATGTCAAAATCTCCCAGAACCGAATCGATTCGGCATGTCCGAATTGATTTGCAGGTCACCGAATCGATTCGGCCTTTCCGAATCGATTCTAAATGGTTCTACTTTCAAAATGTCTCTTACCTAATTGATCCGGCTTGTCCGAATCGATTCGGATGGTTCCAAATCCCCAAATCTTTTTAGGTTCTATATATATCCCAAAAACCCAAAACTCAATCCAATATCCATTTAAATTATAACTCGGATATATTTCAACAAATCCAAAGTTTGCATATCTCCTCAAGTCCTTTAGAGGTCCTAACACTCTATTTGAGAACCCCTAATATTATATCCAAATAATTCTAGCCTTAATTTCTAACTAACTATTTAGATCTCGGAAAGCTTTCCATAGAAAAATCACTATAAATCCAAAAACTATCAGAAAAAAACACGGTCGGTGTCCACGCGACCGTATCAATAAGGTCTATAATTTTCATTTTGACAAGAGCCGAATTGATTCACCTCATGGACGAATCGATTTAGGAAGGACGCAGGTCACTATTCACCTTCTTCTCCAAAAATCCAAACCTCCATTATTCTCCATTTTTGTAGCTTCTAATCTCATCCAACAACTCGATAAACATCTAATCTATGTTTTACAACTAACACATCAATTAATTTGGGGTAATAAACCATTTCTCTTAAATTTAAACCCTAAAACCATAAAAACCCCAACTTACCCTTTTAACCCATTTCAATCCATTTCTTTACTCCATTTACATGGATTTAATCACTAGAAATCATTAAGAGTTTACATCACATCAATATGTAAAATCATATTCAAATTTTACCAAATTTATTTTAAGGGTTCTAACCCAAAATTATATAGTTTACCAACTATAATATGAAATAAATGGATAAAATGAAATAAAGCAAGTATACACTTGCCCGGAGGATGAAATCCGACGACCTCGAGTCGAATCCGGCAGAGTTTGAATGAAATTCCCCATTTCTATCCTTTTTCTTTCTTCCTCTCTCTCTCTTCTCTCCTCTCTCCCCCTTTCCCTCTTTATATAGGGAGAAAAAGGGTTTACCCCTTTAAAACCCCAAAATGACCCGTTTACTCAATTGCGACACCCTATTAATCCAAAAAAATTCGAAACTCAATTACGACCCCCGAACACTCTTTTCTGACTATCTCGTCAATTCTGAGACTCACCGCGCACTCGGAATCTCCATTCGAGGCCCTTGACCGTAACTCACTAATTTAACCCACTACATCTCAATGCGGGTTTTCCCCTTAAAACATTATCCTCTGTCTCTTTACCTAGCTGCGACATATTATTAAAATACTCTGACTTACTTACTTAATCCCAAAAGTAAATATTACACCCATAAAAAAATCATTAAATTCTTGAAAACCTCATAAATTACTATTTAAGATCATTTCTTAAATTCCCAATTTGCACTTAATTACTAAATTTAATTTTCCATAAAAGTGCGGGTTATTACATACTTCCCCCCTTACAATGGAATTTGGTACTCGAAATTCAGATAGAACCAACACTAACTTGGGATCGTGAATCACTCCACACCCTAAAGCCTTAATGTGGAATGGTACTACCCCATAGCTCTTAACCGTATACTCAATCCGCACTCACCTCTAACAACGTTTATGCTATACTATACTACCATATCGGCATACTCTTCAATTCTATAAACTACGTCCCCTTTATCTCAGGTGGTATATAAAACCAACTTACTAAGGCGGCCATACACCTTTTCTAACCCGTCCTTCTCTGCACAACAATCACAAACGTCCGACACGTACATACTCTTTAAACAATATGACATATTTCCTTGGCGTAATACTCATACATGGGTCTTTCCAACCCATAAAATCTCATCCCTATCAAGGTTAACCAACCAATCCTTCTATATCGGTTCCACTAACTCCATTGACTTCACTGCCCAAAAATTCTAAGATCGAAGCGTTCTGAACTACATGAAATAGTACTATCCTAAATTGCGTCCCTGGTGCCCAAGGCCTTTCTCAACTCCCGACATTTTCTCGGTTTCATGCATGGGACGTCTTGCAAAGAGAAATCCAAACAAGGAACCCTCTCGGTACACTACTCCCTTGCATCGTCGGTCATCGAGATATAACAGCGTAAGGCACACTAGTGGGACATCTGAGAACGCGAGAATTACGTGTGATAATTGATTAACTTCGCAACTTTCTAATATAGCACACTTATTTAATTTCAGCCCCTAATCATGCATCTAAGGTGCGTGTGTCAACCAATAAATAAATAAAGCATGTGACACAAAAATATGCTGAGACACAGATTTCAGGAAAAAACCCCTTTCGGGTAAAACCTTTATTTCACTATGAATATACAGGCCGCAACTTACAATTACATAGAGAAATCTGCAATGGATCAATGCGCAGCCAACCCACAAAGACACGCAGTCTTGAACTCAGCAAGAGAATACACGCAGCACCCTCCAAGGACTCGCAGCCCCAAACAACGAAGAAAAAACCGCAGCTCTCCTTAATGACACGCAGCCATAAAACTTTGTAGAGACTCCCTCAGCAATGACACGCAGCCCTCGGTTGCAAAGATCTCTCCACAAAGATGAACAACAACAAAGTTTGTGTTCTAGGGTTCCAAAAGATTCACAAAAGTAATTGGGATTTTTGGTGTGAATCAAAAAGAGTCTTGGGACTCAAAAAGGTGAAGACTTAGAGTATTTAGGACTCTGAAAATCGTCTTGAAAAGTCTTGGAAAACCACTTCCCGTAGTGGGTTTTAAACAGGAAAAATTTGAGCCTAAAAAATCTCTAACAGATCTGGCCGAATTTATCCCAGTCGGATCGGTCCGGCTTGGTGGCGGATCGGTCCGATTTGACCCGATCGGTTCTTTTATTAAGAGGCGGATCGGTCCGGATGAGGTCGGATCGGTTCGGATATTTCTGCTTCATCGGTTTGCATTCGATCCGGGGTTTACTGGACCTTGAGCAAGGCGGATCCGTCCGGGCAGAGGGTGGACCGGTCCGGTTTTCCCAGAAAAATAAAAACATTAAAAAGCCTCATTTTTCTTGAATTTTATAAAAACATTTTATAAAAAACATTTTATAAAAAACTTCTTATTTTTATAAAAAACATTTTATAAAAATTTCCCAATACTAAATATGAACTTTAAGGAACGTAAAAACAAAATTTTACCAAGTTCATTCTTGCAGAGGCTATGATGTTGAAGACGCTTTGATATTCGGATCCGTTGATGTAGATGCGATCTTGAATTTCTTCAACAGTGTAACGGCGTATGACATACATATTGATAATGGACAAAAATGTCCTTACAACATCCTAAATCTTACCTCACTAACCTATTAATGTATTTCTACTCTTCTATCCTTCCACCCAGGCGAACAGGAAAGTCTAAATAATCGATGCGCCAACTCTCTACAAAAGCGTTACGAACATCATACCCAAAACATATTTCCTCGAAAATTTTCCTTCTCATTAAGGCGTAGCTATAATCCTCAAATAAATTTCTACAACTCCGACTATACCCACCTACTCGGAGTGAGAGAACATCTTAGTGCTTCTCTATAGCATTAATATTTCCATAATTATACCATCATCATACGTCTCACAGTCCATAGTGTTTCCTCCACACTATGTTACTTATCAACAAAACCAACATCCTTAAATCCTATAACATCTCTCCACTCCCGACGTCATTAAGGTTCATGCGTGGAGCGTCTCACAAAGCAAAATCCAGACAAGGAACCCCTCCAAAACACTACTACTTAACTTTGTCGGTCGTGGAGGTCCGTTAACTCAAAATATGCAACCGAGATAAAGTGGCACCCCGCCTAATAAAATACCTGTTGATCCTATATCAAATTAAAATAGGAGTCGCATATGGATCATTCTTAGCATCACTGTCGAAAATCCATTTAATTACTAATAACCTATTAGGCCAGCGTCGAAATGTTTACTTAACTACTCTTTTTAAACAACTAAAGTTTAAAACATCCACAAAGTTTATGTAAATGAAACTGAAATGAAATAAAATAACCGAACACTTGGTTCAAATATGATACAACCATATCGAATGCCGCACTAAAAGAATAAATAAATGCAATTGGGCCATTGGCCCGAATATTTATACAGTACCTCCTATCTAGAGTACAAGAATAGAAGCGTCTATCGAGAACCTGCGTACATCCACACCTACTGCAGTAGACGTCTGACTCGAAAGAAGTGTCATCCAGGTGTCGCTGTGTCTGGAAACCTATAATATATATATATAATATATATATATATATCTGTGTCTGGAAACCTATAATATATATATATATATATATATATATATATATATATATATATATATATATATATATATATATATATATATATATATATATATATATATATATATAGCAAGAGAGGTAAAAGTAGATAAACGGGTCAGAGCTCGAGTTTTGAAAATATTTAGCAAGTGCATAAATGCCTTATTTTTAAAAATAGGTTTTATCTCATATTTAAATTTTGTATCGCACTCCCATGAGATACCCCTCACCTCTCTTCTAATAGTGCACACCTAACATACTTATCTAAAACATTCTAGTTAAGCTACCCGACCAAAATAATCTAATTCACCCTTCTACTAGAAACCCCTACAACCCGAGTACTAAGGGTTAAACTTCTCTCCATTCTCAACACTGCACTAAGTTCGTGCGTGGGGTGTCTCGCGAAGAGAAATCCAAACAAGGAACCCCCCCGATACACTACTACTTGGCAGGGTTAATGGTAGAGATCCATTAAGCCCGTAGTACAAAACTAATGTATAAATAATACTAATATATTAATATACATATCATATTCATTCTTATATATATATATATATATATATCTTACGATATACATATGGATAATATCTCCTGGACTGAGGTATACTTTACAAAATGATTACCAATTCAATTTCATTTCAAAACTTTTTATCTCAAAACTTTCCGTTTCCTTTCTTCTATCTAGGAAATGTATTTAAACGCCAATTTTATTATCATGAAAGTGATTTTTCATTTCATATGCTCCCATTTCCCTTCTTCCATCCAGGAAATGTATTTAAAGCCAATTTATTATCCTAAATTGCTTTAAAACAAATAGTGTCCCACATTATTGAAAATAGTTATATTACATATCATATACATTTTGTAAGACCGCCCGTACGGGTTTCCCCACTGTGCGCGCCCCTAAATGGCTATCATCTTCCAGGGCCTATCACCAAGACAACCTGGGATCCTACAACGCAAGACGTCGGGAAGCGGCCATATGCCTACGGGAGAGTCATGACCACACTCAGAATTACCTCAGCATCGCAGAAAAACATACAAAAAGCGCTCATATGGCCTAAGACAATATCCACCCTGCATTCATTATCTAGGGGGCTTCACCTCACGCGTGAACTTCCCTTATGATAGCATTTAGAGAGGTGTGTATATATAAATTATCATTTATGAAAATCATTTCTTTTCCATTTTGAAAACATTCATTTTTACATTCATAAAACCATTTATACTTATTCATTAAGTAACAAGTCTTAAACCATGCATTTCTTATTCTTATCTAAGGATTTAGTGGATATCTCCAAATATACCAATTTACATTAACTAGATGAGCATATTCTCCAATTCATCCTAATAATCGCATAGGATCTACTCAACCCATAGCGATATAATTATGTTTTCCTACACACATAATTATATAGGCCTAAATTCCCACTTAAATTATCCCTAAGGATTTTTCTTTCCCGAACTTTAACTTTGTCCGTTCCCCGGGTTATGCCCTACACCAATCAAAGGCATTCTCTTTCATCTAAAGGTTTTCTAACCCTCAAAACCATCATTTAGGAGTCCCGATATCATAACTAGGATCCCCCATATAAGACCCCAAATTTTAATTTAACTCCCCATACTCTTAAGAGGAGAAAACTGGCAAATCTGACCAAAGCGAATCGATTCCCCCTATTACGAATCGATTCGGGTGGGTGAATCGATTTGGCCCTCAATCTGAATCGATTCGAAAAGTGTTCTATAAACAGATCCTTAATGACGAATCGATTCGGTCTAAATCTGAATCGATTTGGCCCACTGTAAAATTACAGATCCCCTTAGGCGAATCGATTCGGCCAAGACCCGAATCGATTTGGCCTGTTCGAGGGTCACTGTTTGGGGCCTTTTTTTTTCAATCTCCAAAATACCCAAATATCAATCCAATCTCCATTAAAATTATAACTCGAATTTATTCCTACAAACCAAAGGTTTTCATATCTCCTCAAATTCTTTAGAGGTCCTAACAATCCTTTTGATAACTCTTAATATTTATCTCCATTAATTTCTAACCTTAATTTCTGACTAATGATTTCGATCTCGGACAACTTTCGTAGAAAAATCATTATAAATCCAAAAAAATCATAAAAATATGCGATCAGCGCCCACGCGACCGTGTCGAAAAGATCTATAATTTTCAATTTTGACCAAGAGCCGAATCGATACGCCTCTAGGCCAAATCGATTCAACAAGGACGCATGCACTATTCAGCGTCTTCTCCGAGAGTGTTTTAGCCATTAACATACCTCCAAGCATTTTGTTTCTTCTCCTAACGTCCTCCAACCTCAACCAACAACATATACACATATCACAAGGGTTATAAACATCCTAGAACCTGAAACCAACAACTAATTTCGATTAAATCCTAAGTTTCTAGAATTAGGAAGGGGTTTATTCGTTTTAACTCCCGAAAACCCATTTTATTCACGAAAACCCAACCCAAAATCTTTAGGATTTGTTATTACCAAACTACGATATGATATTTATGCTCAAAATTAAATAAAGAAAGTAAACACTTTCCTCATGAATAAAATTTGACGATCTCGAGTCGAGTCCAGCGGAGTTTGGCCCAAAATCTCCTTTTTCTCTCCACTTTCTTCCTTCCTTTGTCTCTTCTCTCTTTTCTTTCCATTATCTCCCTCTCTCCCTCCTTATATAAGGAGAAAAGGGTTTATACCCCTTAAACCCAAAAACGACCTGTTTACTCAATTACGAGCCCTTTTAACTCTAAAATTTCCCAAAACTCAATTTCGATAATCGGACACTCTTTTCTGACTATCTCAGCCATTTCGAGACTCACGGCATAGTCGAAATTCCCATCCGAGGTACTTGACCGCACCCCCCTATTTTAACCCATTGCATCTCACCGCGGGTTTTCTAATTAAAATCTTACCTTTTGTCGCTTTACTCAATGACGACATATTATTAAAATACTTCAACATATTAACTTAACACCAAAAGTAAATATACCATTCATCGAAAATTATCTTATCCTCGAAAATTTCAAAAATGACTATTTCGAGAAATTCCTCCAAATTCCAATTCATACCCAATTATGGAATTTAAATATCTCTAAAAAGGACGGGTTATTACATACTCCCCCCCTTACAATGAAATTTTATCCTTGAAATTCGGATATAACCTACACCACTAACCTAGGATTACAAATTCCACTACGTCTTAGTACCCCCAAAATCAAAAGGTCCTAACACGATGGTCCCTTACCATATTCCATCTACCTCAAGGTGTACTCAAATATACTAGCTTCACCACAAGCTCATCTAAATTTTTTGCCTGCTACGCACAACAATGACGTTCCATCTCACACATTCCAAACCTCTCATGACAACCTCACGACATAAACCCCAACTTTATATACCACGCCCCTTCTATTTCAAGCGGTATATAAACCAACTTACTAAGGTGACCATACACTTTTTAACCCATGCACATCTGCACATCCATTGTGAACGTCTAACACATAACACTCTCTCTAAATAAGGTATCCTTTCCTCGGTGTAATACTCACATATGGGTCCTCCCAACCCGCGAAATTCAATTCTCCTTACTTTGGCGCCACTAACTCTATTAAACTTACATCCTAATAATGCTACGGTCTAAGCTCTACCGTACCTACGCGAAACAAGTATAATCCTAAGTATATCCCTAGTGCCCAAGGCCTCTCTCAACTTCCGACATTTGCTTGGTTTCATGCGTGGGATGAAACACCCCAAACCCAATATCCATACTAATCATTTCTTATTCTAATAATTAGATCATAATCCTGAGCCCATTGGAAATATAATTCATTTATCAATATTTTCCTACATAATGTGCACATTGAACATTATATTACTCTTATTCCATACCGAAATGAATATCAGAGTCGTAATTAAGCAGTCATGCAATAATGTGATTAACTATGATCAACTCAATCCATGCTAACTCACTATATACAATATGTGAGTGTATTAAAACCTCAGTGTGACAATGACAAAACCCCCATGTCTAATCCCCAGCTCTTTCTAACAGTGCAACTCTCAAATCACTGATCATATGGCATCCTAGATGGCATCTTACAACCCTGAAAATGTCAAAATATAAACCATAAGCATTAAGCTTAGTGAGGTACTCCTTCCCTGAAATGAAATAACAGTTCTATATCAAATTTGTGGATATTAATTCCAATCAATCCTGCCCGTTGGCAATAAAAAATCCTGGACCATAAGGCCCAAATAATTATGCCTATTGGCAATGATAATTCTGCTCATCGGCAATAGTATGTCTGGCCATTGGCAATAGTAATTCTACCCATTGAAATTAAAAAGTCTGGCCATTGGCAATAATAAGTCTGCCCGTTGGCAATAACAAATCCTGGAACATAAGTTCCAACAAATCATTAGATCTTTGTCCAATTCCAATCCTGGATCAAAAGACCTAAACAAATCCAAGATATTTTAATATCCAAACAAATCCTGAATACCAAAGTATTCAAACCAATCCTGGATCATAAGACTCAAACAAATCCTGGATATTTTAATATCCAAACAAATCCTGAATACCGAAGTATTTAAACAAATCCTATTTATATATGAAACAAATCATATGTACACTCACCTTGGTAATTTAACAGGATTTCCTTTTCCTTTGTTCGGCACTTGTTCAACTGGTTCTTATTCCCTTCCTATAATTCTCACAATATTATTATCATCATAATAATGTCAACAATCCAAGGAATATCTCAAATATAACTCAATTCATAAGTATCAAATGATTCTATTCAAATCATTTCCATCCAAATTCATGTTAATATATTTGACATATTCAAATCATAGACCAAACATACTTTCATTTATTATTGGTAATTCAATCCTTATCATATTAGTATTCCAATATAAAAGACGGTACATCATTTCAAGTCTCCTAGAGAAATATATGCCCAATTATTTACCACATAGCAAATCTGCCCTATATGCTCTTTTATCATTCATTGAACTTCCAGGAATTTCCATAATTTTTCTACATGGTAAATTTATATAATTTTTCACCCAACATAAGTAAACATATTGAACAATACAATATTAAAATTTCATAATTTTCAGAGTTCATTTGCTATGTCAAGCAAAACATCGAACACATGGCGGGCATACTTTCACCCTTAGAGCTGATTTCATATCCGAATTACAAACTCTCACTAAAAACTCATTTATTGGTATTTTCACATAATTTTAGGATATGTCATACATATATGAGTCCAGGTTAATCTCCAACTAGAATAAATCAATTCCAGTAAGTTTAGAGGAATATATGGAAGTTTGAATAAACAAGGTTCCTAAACAAAACAATCTCAACGGTTTACACATTCAAGTTTGGTTAAACTTGCATCTATCCATAAGTACATATCAAGACATGGAATTTAAGTAAACAAATGATTATTTCAATCATTTAAATAAGTAATACAAAAAATAAACAAGATTTATGGATGGAAATACCTTAGGGGCTTTTACGTAATTTTTCTTCAATTTCTCCTCACACTTTCATCCTAAACTTCAAAACTCTCTTTCCTTAGGTTAAAAATCTTCCATGGCTGAAATATGCTGAAGGAAGAGCTTAATTCGAGGGTTATAAGTCGGCATAAGGTCACCCCACTTGGTACAATCAAAATATAACATGTGGCATTATATAAAACAAAATACCATTTAAGACTAAATGACTACTTCACCCCCTGTTCGTAAAAAGACAATATCTTCCCACTCGGATGTCCGTTCGATGAACCGTTTGTTTTGTTATAAACCTAACTCATAAATATACAAATATCTAGTTTACACCTCAAGTTAATTGTTATGTCATAAAGGTCAAAAGTAGCCTCCAACAGGAACATTCCTACCGAAAACTTTAAAATTTCACATTTGTAACTAATTCGATATTTCAAGTTTTATGAAGGTAGGATTAAACTAAACAGAATTACTTACATTATATATATACTAATAACATATTATTCATATCACATAATAAAATCATGATTTAAACATGATTTATCATAATTATATTCGGGATGTTACAATTCTCCCCCCGTTAGGAAATTTCGTCCCCGAAATTGACATACCTTGGTTGTCCAAATCAAACAAATACGGATAACTAATCTTCATGGTATCCTATCTCACCCATGTAGCCTCTTCCATGGAATGCCTCCTCCACACAACTTTCACAAGTGGGATTACTTTTGATCTCAATATTTGTTCCTTCCTATCCACGATAGCAATTGGTTCTTCCACATAGCTCAAATCTTCTTTCAACGCAATAGGTTGTTCCACCAATACATGTGAAGGATATGCTACATACTTTCTTAACATAGAAACATGAAAAACATCATGTAACCGAGCTAACTCTGGTGGTAACGCTAACTTGTAGGCAACCATCCCGACATTTTTGAGAATTTCATAAGGTCCAATATAGCGTGGACTTAATTTCCCTTTCTTTCCAAACCTCATAACTCCTTTCCATGGCAATATCCGAAGAAACACATAATCCCCTTTCTGGAATTCCAAATCTTTTCGTCGTTTATCCGCATAACTTTTCTATCTGCTTTGAGTTGTTCTCATTCTATCTTGAATAATCTTCACTTTTTCAGTGGTGACTTCAATCAATTCTGGACCCTCTATCTTCCTTTCACCAACTTCACCCCAACATATCGGTGTACGACATCGTCTACCGTACAATGCTTCATATGGAGCCATACCAATAGTAGACTGAAAAATATTATTATATGCAAATTCTGTCAAAGGCAAATATTCATCCCAATTTCCTTTAAAATCAAGCACACAGGCTCTAAGCATATCTTCCAAAATCTGTATTGTCCTTTCTGACTGTCCATCTGTCCGAGGATGAAAAGTCGTACTAAACTTCAAGTTAGTACCCATAGCACACTGCAAGCTATTCTAAGATCTGGATGTAAAACTAGGGTCTCTATCTGAAGTAATCGATACCGGTGCTCCATGCAATCGAATAATTTCATTAACATACAGTCTAGCATACCTATCAACTGTATACGTAGTCTTGACTGCTAGAAAATGAGCAAACTTTGTCAATCTGTCCACCACTACCCAAATCGAATCTGACCCCTTCTGAGATCGAGGAAGCCCAACCACAAAATCCATCGTTATATGATCCCATTTCCATTCTGGTATTGGCAATGGCTGAAGCAGACCAGTAGGCTTCTGATATCAGAGTCGTAATTAAGCAGTCATGCAATAATGTGATTAACTATGATCAACTCAATCCTTGCTAACTCAATATATACAATATGTGAGTGTATTAAAACCTCAGTGTGACAATGACAAAACCCCCTATGTCTAATCCCCAGCTCTTTCTAACGGTGCAACTCTCAAATCACTGATCATATGACATCCTAGATGACATCTTACAACCCTGAAAATGTCAAAATATAAACCATAAGCATTAAGCTTAGCGAGGTACTCCGTACCTGAAATGAAATAACAATTCTATATCAAATTTGTGGATATTAATTCCAATCAATCCTGCCCGTTGGCAATAAAAAATCCTGGACCATAAGGCCTAAATAATTACGCCCATTGGCAATGACAATTCTGCCCATCGGCAATTGTATGTCTGGCCATTGGCAATAGTAGTTCTACCCATTGAAATTAAGAAGTCTGGCAATTGGCAATAATAAGTCTGCCCGTTGGCAATAACAAATCCTGGAACATAAGTTCCAACAAATCATTGGATCTTTGTCCAATTCCAATCCTGGATCATAAGACCCAAACAAATCCTGGATATTTTAATATCCAAACAAATCCTGAATACCAACGTATTCAAACCAATCCTGGATCATAAGATCCAAACAAATCCTGAATACCGAAGTATTCAAACAAATCCTCTCTTAGAGATATATTCATATTTATATATGAAACAAATCATAAGTACACTCACCTTGGTAATTTAACAGGATTTCCTTTTCCTTTGTTCAGCACTTGTTCAACTGGTTCTTATTCCCTTCCTATAATTCTCACACTATTAGTATCATCATAATAATATCAACAATCCAAGGAATATCTCAAACATAACTCAATTCATAAGTATCATATGATTCTATTCAAATCATTTATCACAAGTGATGTTCAATCCAAATTCATGTTAATATATTTGACATATTCAAATCATAGACCAAACATACATTAATTTATTATTGGTAATTCAATACTTATCATATTATTATTCCAATATAAAATACGTTACATCATTTCAAGTCTCCATGAGCAAGATATGCCCATTTCTTTACCACATAGCAAATCTGCCCTATAGGCTCTTTTATCGTTCATTGAACTTCCAGGAATTTCCATTATTTTTCTACACGGTAAATTTATATAATTTTTTTACCCAAAATCAGTAAACATATTGAACAATACAATATTAAAATTTCATAATTTTCAGAGTTCATTTGTTATGTCAAGCAAAACATCGAACACATGGCGGGCATACTTTCACCCTTAGAGCAGATTTCATATCCGAATTACAAACTCTCACCAAGGACTCATTTATTGTCATTTTCACATAATGTTCGGATATGTCATACATATATGAGTCCAGGTTAATCTCCAACTAGAATCAATCAATTCTAGTAAGTGTAGAGGAATATATCGAAGTTTGAATAAACAAGGTTCCTAAACAAAACAATCTCAACGGTTTACACATTCAAGTTTGCTTAAACTTGCATCTATCCATAAGTACATATCAAGACATGGAATTTAAGTAAACAAATGATTATTTCAATCATATAAACAAGTAATACAAAAAAATAAACAAGATTTATGGATGGAAATACCTTAGGGGCTTTTACGTAATTTTTCTATGAATTTTTCTTCAATTTCTCCTCACACTTTCATCCTAAACTTCAAAACTCTCTTTCCTTAGGTTAAAAATCTTCCATGGCTAAAATATGCTAAAGGAAGAGCTTAATTCAAGGGTTATAAGTCGGCATAAGGTCACCCCCCTTGGTCCAATCAAAATATAACATGTGGCATTATATAAAATAAAATACCATTTAAGACTAAATGACTACTTCACCCCCTGTTCGTAAAAAGACAATATCTTCCCACTCGGATGTCCGTTAGATGAACCGTTTATTTTGTTATAAACCTAACTCATATATATATAAATAACTAGTTTACACTTCAAGTTAATTGTTATGTCATAAAGGTCAAAACTATCCTCCAACAGGAACATTCCTACCGAAAACTTTAAAATTTCACCTTTGTAACTAATTCGATATTTCAAGTTTTATGAAGGTAGGATTAAATTAAACACAATTACTTACATTATATATATATACTAATAACATATTATTCATATCACATAAGCAAATCATTATTTAAACATGATTTATCATAATTATATTCGGGTTGTCACATGGGACATCTTGCAAAGCGAAATCCAAACAAAGAACCCTCCCGTTACACTACTCCCTCGCTTTGTCGGTCATAGAGATATAGATACCTAAGGCACACCAGTGGGATATCGTAAATCCTACCACGCTAACCTAAGAACGCATTTCTACTATTCGATCATCCCACCTTAGCGAAAAGGAAAATCTAACTAATCGAAGTGCCCACTTTCTGTAAAAGCATCACGAACATCATACCCAAAACATATTTCCTCAAAATTTGCCTTTTCATTAAGGCCTGACTATAATCCTCAATTCAATTTCTCTAAGTCCTACTTCACCCACCCACTTGTGGTGAGAGGACCACTTTCGTGCTTTTCCATAGTACAATATTTCCATAAGAATGCCATCATCACATGTCTCATAGTCTATAGTGTTTCATTCATGCTATACGACTTATCAACAAAACCAACATCCTCGCATCCTATAACATCTCTCCACTCCCGACGTCGTTAAGGAGCGTCTCGCAAAGCAAGATCCAAACAAGGAACCCCTCCACACACTACTACTTAACTTCGTCGGTCATGGTGGTCCGTTATTTTCGAATATGTAATCGGGATAATCCTATCCGCTCTTTTAACACAATATGGTTTGAACTCCCATCTCTATCCAGGAGCCATACCACTAAGCGCTCTCACCCCACTCAGTCCTTGTGCAATCAATAATGAGCTTAAACTCATAGCTCAACAATCAGCCTTGCATACCTTAAATAACATCTATAAGGTCGCCACACACTCACATCATGATAATGAAATCTCTACTCATCGAAGCTCCATCAATGCACATAATAAAAACGAACTCAGTGTAATACCCCGTATTTTCTATGATATTTATTTTTGGGGATTAATTGAATTAAATATTTATTAATTGGAAATTAATCCGGATAATAATATTAACGAGATGTGAGTTAGTATTTTATTATAATGTGTATACTTGGCATTATATGAATATTGGAAAATATTGAAATTGTCACGAGATTGAAATACGACAATTTGGAAAACTTTGTTGGGACGCGCGTGACAGTCGCGTCAGGAATATAATTATTTGAATTAAAAAGTGAATTTTATTTTTATCACCCGTATGTTCATTTTGAGTGCACCAACGCGTTCGGAAGGGTCGAGATAGTCAGAAAACACTAGCCGGGAGTTTAGTTTGGGTCCCGGGGTATTTTTAGGCCATACCGGCATCATAAAGGGTATTTTGGTAATTTTGTATTTTTGGGAATTAAAAGTGACAAAAATTAGAATAGAAATCTGACTTCTTCTTTAACCCACTAAACCCACTAACTACACTAAGAGACTTAATGGGCTACGGGAGAAGTTGAAATATAGTCCCAACTTACCAAAAACCAAACACACCTCCATTGTCATCATCCTTGGGAAGAACTTGTAGAGAGAGAGAGAAAGGAAAGAATTCTGCAGAAAGAGAGATAGAGGACAGATTCAACCTTCAAATTCAACATCAAATTCAGACAAAGATTAAGGCAAGTGGTTTAAATTCATTTGATTCAAGCTATGCTTTTCCATGTTTAGGAATTTTCGAAATTGATCTTGGAAGATGATTTAGACCCATATATTGGAAGTTAAAAGTTATGAATTATATTAGGGATTGCATGTAGTAATATTCTGGATGAATTATATGTTCTAAACAGAACCATTGATGATCTAAAAATGGAGTTTAGAAGTAGTTTATTGATGTTCTTGAATGGGGAAGAAATCTGGAAATTTTTGATGTAGTATTGATCTAAACAAAGCCTTTGAATGATGAATTATGGGTTTTAGAATGTTAATACTGTTGTAGAATGATAGTATGATGATATTGTAACCTTGTCTTAGAGTTTCATTCTTGAAAATGGTGTATTGGGATGAATTGGTAACTGCAAAATGAAGCAGTCCGTAACCATACCTGGTGCGTTCGATCGATCGATGTTCTTCAGTCGATCGATCGACCACCATCGATCAATCGAAGGTAAAGGTCGATCGATCGACCTTCCCAGAATGAGTAAAGTTTTTCCCTAATATAATTTTAATGGTGTTAATCCTTGAATGATATTATTGGAGACCTTATGAATACCCTTAACCTTAAGGAAGACCAGTAGGCATGATTATGAGATTGGACCTTAATTGGAATTCAATTTGAGGAATTATTCTAAATTAATGAAATTCGATAATTGAGATAATATTTGGGTTAATAGGGTAAATTTGAATAATTTGATGAAATAAGGTTTGGGGCATAAGTAAAGACCTTAGGTGTAAAGATGTTATATGGGGGAATAAGAGGAACTTAATAGTCTATTCGAGATAGGTTTTAAGTTTAAGAAACTACGACGTGAGACGTGTCGACAATTTAATTTCTATATTATCGGGATACTTGAAATATATGAATTTGGAATAATGGTATAAGGATGTAGAGTATACGTTTATTAATATCGAGATATCTAAGACGTGTGAATGCTTAGTATATAATTGTATGTGTATGACATACCTACCATACTTGCTACGGGAGGTTTACGTTCGCTTAGGGCCTTCTTATCCTTGTGTTGCCCGGATTTAGATTGGTTACCTCGATGAACATAGTTCATAGAAGGATTTATTGGGATATTAATAAGTTTGCTGATCGTGGGAGCGTAGGTATGTGCGTGACCCATGTGATGTGACTGTGTTCGCCTCCACTATTTGTGATGTTGTTATCTGAACGATTCCTGAGAGATTCGGAATGCGTGATCCTTATGTACGTGATGTACCGGGATGGATAGCAGAGTATCTGTGCACCGCAGCTTAGCCTTTGGGTGCTTGTATTGTATATTTATGATGTGAAAATATACGGTTAAACGAGAAGGAATTTACTATGTTAAATTGTGAGTAATGTTAAAAAGGGAACTTATATCTATAAATGGTTTTGTTAATAATTGGGAATCCGAGAATTAAAATAGAACTCTCTATTTAATTGTTAAGGTTGGAAGTTAAACGTGAATCGAGTAGTAGTGTTAGAAACTCTTCAGAATTAGATAGTTATGAGATAACACACGAATGGGTACAGGAACGTTAGGAGTGCACAGTTAGACGAGAGGTGAGTATCTCATGTGAGAGTACGTCCTAACATGTATTTTGCATATACTGTTTCAAATGTTTTTAAAGCACTTGCAGGTTTTTAAAATATCTCCACATTCAGGCTCTGACCCGTTTGCTTTCAAATCTATTTTTTTATAAAACCATTTTTAGGTGCCCAGCCACAAGGACACCATGCATAGGATTCTCACTCAGATGACGAGCTGTAGCTGCTTGTGGAAGCTACAGGGATTTGCTTTTAGACGCTTATATCATTTGGATTCCATACTCAGTATTCCTCAGTTGTAGGGCATGTTGCCCAATTTCTATTAGAGACATTTCCATTTCAGTTTTTCAGACTTTGGCATGTATTGATTCAGTATTCAGTATTTCGTTACTTACTTCAGTTGCGGGATTTTGTTGTGAGGAGTTTTTCCTCCAGATTTATTTATATATCATGTGTTGGTTATTCTATTATTTCGTTATGGTGAATGGTGATATTATTCTTGCTTTAAATCTTTTACTGCATGGTAATCAGGCTTTAATTAAAATTTGGCAACTTACTTTTTAAATACTAGGTGGTTAGTAATAATAAAAATGTTTTCGACAGTGATGCTATTAACTGAGGCAACTTGGCATTTTAATTTAATTTAATAAAGGAGTAGCTACCCGATATTTAATTAGTCGGGGTGTCATACTCAGCCTGTATCCAAGTGAGATATCGCAACAATAATCACCCGTTCCACCCTGGAACTGCGGACACGATAATCTTTCCATCATTAGCCTTCTATCGCTTCGAAAAATGAAGATTATAATATCCTCATAATATTACTGTACTCGCATAAACATATAAGAAGAGTACCATAAGCCATATATATATATATATATATTTAAAATATCAACACCCGCCTTTATGGCGAATGAAGGAATAATATAACTCCGCTACCGTGGAAAACACATAGGCCTACATGATATAATGTTATTGAGACCACCAAAAAACTCAAATTACAGACATGAGTCTAGGGCTAACGAACACCACAACTTTATCTAACCAGCCAATTATACCTCTTCCTTCTGAGGTTAAACTCATAAAAATAACCTTGGCCTGCTCCTTACAATCATCTTACTAGTCCTCTTAACTTCTCCGTTAAAAGGAAACTCCACTACAAGCTTCAAACCAATTTCAATAAATTCCCCGGGTGGATGTCCACTAATAGGGTCCTCAAACATACACATTCTCCATATCACTCTTTATCCACGGTCGGCCACTCGACGATCCTTAGGTGAATAATTCAAAAAATCCATTCTTCTCATTCCTGCTAAATCATGGGGACTCACGATTAAAACTATCCGTAATATCCCTTTCGAATCCTTACTTCACTGGGAAATTCAACTTTAGTACCACTCTCTACTACGGTGGTACTGTGATACTCATAACTATTATACTTTAATAGTCGTTACAACAATCCGTAACAAACACTACAAAGTAAGTGACCTCTACTACGGTACTCATCCCCGACTTCTCCTACAGCTCCAAATAAGCCCCGCCTCCTGCTGCCATCCAAGCCCCGCACACGAATCTCGAACGAGCACGCAAAAGATTTATATAATCTTATATAGAAGGAGAATGAAATCTCACAAGAGAAATAAACAATCCTAATCCTGAGGCTCTATAACAAATCGAGAGCAATGCTGAAAGCGTAGTTCGTCCGCACAGATTCCTAAGGACACTAGAACCTGATGCTCTGATACCATCTGTGACACCCTGCCTAATAAAATACCAGTCGATCAATCCTATATCAAATTAAAATAGGAGTCGCATATGGATCATTCTTAGCATCACTGTCGGAAATCTATTTTATTACTAATAACCTATTAGGCCAGCATCCAAATTTTTACTTAACTACTCTTTTTAAACAACTAGAGTTTAAAACATCCACAAAGTTTAAGTAAATGAAACTAAAATGAAATAAAATAACCGAACACTTGGTTCAAATATGATACAACCATATCGAATTCCGCACTAAAAGAATAAATAAATGCAATTGGGCCATTTGCCCGAATATTTATACAGTACCTCCTATCTAGAGTACAAGAATAGAAGCGTCTATCGAGAACCTACGTGCATCCATAACTACTGCATCATACATCTGACTCGAAAGAAGTGTCATTCAGGCATCCCTGTGTCTGGACACCTATAATATATATATATATATATATATATATATATAGAGAGAGAGAGAGATCAAGAGAGGGAAAAGTAGATAAACGGGTCAGAGCTCGAGTTTTGAAAATATTTAGCAAGTGCAAAAATGCCTTATTTTTAAAAATAGGTTTTATCTCATATTTAAATTTGGTATCGCACTCCCATGAGATACCCCTCACCTCTCTTTCAATAGTGCACACCTAACGTACTTATCTAGAACATTCTAGTTGAGCTACCCCGCCTAACTAATCTAATTCACCCGTCTACTAGAAACCCCTACAACCCGAGTACTACGGGTTAAACTTCTGTCCATTCTCAACAGTGTGCTAAGTTCTTGCGTGGGGTGTCTCGCGAACCGAAATCCAAACAAGGAACCCCCCCGATACACTACTACTTGGCAGGGTTAATGGTAGAGATCCATTAAGCCCATAGTACAAAACTAATGTATAAATACATACTAATATATTAATATAGATATCATATTCATTCTTATTTATATATCTTACGATATACATCTGGATAATATCTCCCGGACTGAGGTTTACTTTACAAAATGATTACCAATTCAATTTCATTTCAAAACTTTTTATCTCAAAACTTTCCATTTCCTTTCTTCTATATAGGAAATGTATTTAAAAGCCAATTTTATTATCATAAAAATGCTTTTTCATTTCATGTGCTCCCATTTCCCTTCTTCCATCCAGGAAATGTATTTAAAGACAATTTATTATCATAAATTGCTTTAACACCAATAATGTCCTACATTATTGAAAATAGTTATACTACATATCATATACGTTTTTTAAGACCGCCCATCTGGGTTTCCCCTCCGTGCGTGCCCCTAAATGGATATCATCTTCCAGGGCCTATCACCAAGAAAACCTGGGATCCTACAACGCAAGACGTCGAGAAGCGGCCATATGCTTGTGGGGGAGTCATAACCACACTTAGAATTACCTCACCATCGCAGAAAAACAAACAATAAGCGCTCATATGGCCTAGTACTATACCCACCCTGCATTCATTAGACAGGGGGCTTCACCTCACGCGCGAACTTTCCTTATGATAGCATTTTGAGAGGTGTGTATACATAAATTATCATTTATAAAAATCATTTCTTTTCCATTTTGAAAACATCATTTTTACATTCATAAAACCATTTATACTTATTAATTAAGTACCAAGTCTTAAACCATTCATTTATTATTCTTATCTAAGGATTTAGTGGATATCTCCAAATATACCAATTTACATTAACTAAATGAGCATATTCTCCAATTCATCCTAATAATCTCATAGGATCTACTCAAACCATAGCGATATAATTATGTTTTCCTACACATATAATTATATAGGCCTAAAGGCCCACTAAAATTATCCCTAAGGATTTTTCTTTCCCGAACATTAACTATGTCCGTTCCCCGGGTTATACCCTACACCAATCGAAGGCAATCTCTTTCATCTAAAGGTTTTCTAACCCTCAAATCCATCATTTAGAAGTCTCGATATCATAACTAGGATCCTCCATATAAGACCCAAAATTGTAATTTAACTCCCCAGACTCTTAAGGGGAGAAAACTGGCAAATCTGACCAAAGCGAATCGATTCGCCCCTATTGCGAATCGATTCGGGTGGGCGAATCGATTCGGCCCCAATCCGAATCGATTCGGAAAGTGTTCTGCAAACAGGCCCTTAGTGACGAATTGATTCGGTCTAAATCTGAATTGAATCGACCAACTGCAGAATTATAGATCCCCTTAGGCAAATCGATTCAGCCAAGACCCGAATCGATTCGGCTTGTTTGATGGGAACTGTTTGTGGAGATTTTTTTTCAATCTCCAAAATACCCAAATATCAATCCAATCTCCATTTAAATTATAACTCGGATTTATTACTACAACCCCAAGGTTTTCATAGCTCTTTAAATTATTTTGAGGTCCTAACCATCCTTTTGAGAACCCCTAATATTTATCTGCAATAATTTCTAACCTTAATTTCTGACTAACGATTTCGACCTCGGATTGCTTTTGGTAGAAAAATCACTATAAATCCAAAAAAAATCCGAAAAATATGCGCTTAGTGTTCACGCGACCGTATCGAAAAGATCTACGATTTTCATTTTTTGACCAAGAGACGAGTCGATTCTCTTCTAGGACGAATCGATTCGGCAAGGGCATAGGCACTACTCCGCATCTTCTCCGAGACTGTTTCGACCATTAACATACCTCCAAGCTTTTTGTTTCTTGTCCTAACCTCCTCCAACCTCAACCAACAACATATACACATATCACAAGGGTTATAAACATCCTAGAACCCGAAACCAATAACTAATTTCGATTAAATCCTAAGTTTCTTGAATTAGGAAATTATTGGGGTTTATTCGTTTTAACTACCGAAAACCCGTTTTATCCACGAAAACCCAACCCAAAATCTTTAGGGTTTGTTATTACCAAACTAAGATATGAGATTTATGCTCAAAAGTAAATAAAGCAAGTAAACACTTGTCTCGTGGATAAAATCTGACGATCCCGAATCGAGTCCGGCAGAGTTTGGCCCCGAAATCTCCTTTTTCTCTCCACTTTCTTCCTTTCTCTCTCTCTCTTCTCTCTTTTCTTTCTATTTTCTTTCCATTCTCTCCATCTCTCCCTCCTTATATAAGGAGAAAAGGGTTTAACCCCTTAAAATCCAAAAACGACTTGTTTACTTAATTACGAGCCCTTTTACCTCTAAAATTTCCCAAAACTCAATTTCGACAATCAGACACTCTTTTTTGACTATCTCAGCCATTCCGGGACTCATGGCGTAGTCAAAATTCCCATTCGAGTTACTTGACCTCAACCCCTATTTTAACCCATTGCATCTCAGTGCGGGTTTTCTAATTAAAATCTTACCTTTTGTCGCTTTACTCAACTGTGACATATTATTAAAATACTTCGACATATTAACTTAACACCAAAAGTAAATATATCATCCATATAAAATTATCTAATCCTCGAAAATCCCAAAAATCACTATTTCGAGAAATTCCTCCAAATTCCAATTCATACCCAATTATGGAATTTAATTATCTCCAAAAAGGACGAGTTGTTACTGATAACCCTATCCCCTCTTTCAACAGAATGTGGTCTTAACTCCTTTCTCTATCCAGGAGCCACACCACTAAGTACTCGCACTAACACTCAGTCCTTGCGCAACTAATAATGAGCTTAAACTCATAGATCAACAACTAAATCTTGCGTGCCGTAAATCACATCTATAAGATCGCCACACACTCATATCATGATAATGAAACATCTATTTACCGAAGATCCATTTACCCATAATAATAAAGGCGAACTCAACCTGTATCCAGGTGAGATATCGCAATAACAACATGTTCTATCCTGGAACCATGGACACGATAGTCTTTCCATCTTTATCCTGCTATCGCTCCAAATCAATGAAGAATATAATATACTCACAATATTACCATACTCGTATAACACATATAAAATGAGTAGTATAATCCAGATATATATTCAAAATATCAACACCCACTTTTATAGCGGATGAAGGAAAATAAAACTCCGCTATCGCAAAAAATGAATAGGCCTACATTATATAATGTTATCGAGATTGCCACACAACTCAAATTACACACACGAGTCTCGGGCTAACTAACATCGCGACTTTGTCTAGCCACGCCAATTATACCTCTTCCT
The DNA here is from genome assembly GCA_949130495.1 of Sambucus nigra. Taxonomy (NCBI): domain Eukaryota; kingdom Viridiplantae; phylum Streptophyta; class Magnoliopsida; order Dipsacales; family Adoxaceae; genus Sambucus; species Sambucus nigra. The sequence continues at coordinate 72,872,936 of OX422224.1, forward strand.
TTCGAGGTTAAACTCATAACAATAACTTCGCTTTTACCTACTCCAAATGGTTCTTGGACCTGGTACACTTGCCCTAACTGAACCAAAAATTTCTTTAATCAATGCCCCATCTAACCACCCTACTCTTGTCCTTTAACTCCTACCGGGAAAAGGATTAACCGTGTGGCTCCACACTCCACATTACTCTATTTCCATCCTTAGCCTTTTTGACCATGTAAAAGTTATCAGTATTATCGAACTCTCTAACCTCGATCCTTATAATCATCTTACTAGTCCTCTTAACTTCTTCACTAAAGGAAACTCAACTACCCGTTTCAACAGCCCTGTTTCAACAAATTTCCTCATGTGGATATCCACCAATGGGGCACATGGACACACCCACATTTTTCGTAAGCGTTAGCAATATTTCTCTAATGAGCCTATCATTCCACTGAAGGAATCTTTCTTCACTGTACCTACCTCACCTTGGTACAAGGTTCACTTTTCCATATCACTCTTTATCCACTGTCGGCCTCAAGCCGATCCTTATGTGAATAATCCAAACTACATTTTCTTCCTTCCTAATCAACCAAAGTAATTTGGGATTAAAACTGTCCAAAAAATTTCTCTATGAGCAAAACATCTTGCTCCCACGAATGTGGTGACTACTGTTCTCACCATTTGAACATTACTCCTACGAGTGAAAAATTTCTCAATTTTTTTTTTCACATCTGGGGATTTCCCATAACCTGCTTTAAGCTAAAGCTTATGAGCCTTCTACTTCCACTGAGTAGTGCTACCCTCAATTCGCACGACTTAACTTCAACGGATGGTCCTTATCAAAGACACTTCTCTAACCTTTAGCTTCACCGGTTCATTCAACTTTAATAGCACTCTCTACTACTATACTTTAGCAGTCTTTGCAACAATCCTCAACAAAAGCCACAAAAGGAGTGACCTATGCTACGGTCCTCATCCCCTACTTCACTTACAACTCCAATTAAGCCCCACCTCCTACTACCCTCATCACGGCCTTACTCGATTAGTACAAGAATCTCGAACGATCGCGCAAAAGATTTACATAATCTTATACTAGGGCAGGAGAATGAAATATCAAAAGAGGAATCAACAATCCTAATCGTAAGGATCTATAACAAATCGAGAGCAACGCTGAAAGCATAGTACGTCCGCACTGATTCCTAAGGACACTAAAACCTGATGCTCTGATACCATCTGTGACAACCCACCTAATAAAATACAGGGCGATCACTCCTATATCAAATTAAAATAGGAGTCGCATATGGATCATTCTCAGCATCACTGTCGAAAAACCAATTTAATTACTAATAACCTATTAGGCTGGCATCAAAATTTTACTTAACTACTCTTTTTAAAAAACTACATAATTAAAACATCCACGTAGTTTATATAAATGAAAATGGAAAGAGATAAAATAACCGAACACTCGGTTCAAATTTGATACAACCAAATCGAATGTCGCACTCAAACGCGGTGAAAGAGTAAATAAATACAATTTGGGCTTTCGGCCTGAAAATAACTCCAATGCTTCCTATCTAGATCACAAGAATATAAGCGTCTAAAAATAAACCTGCATGCATCCACAGCTGCTGCAGCAGACGTCTGATCGAAAAGGATCATCATCCAGGCGTCCCTGTGTCTGGACACCTATATATATACAATATGTAGCAAGAGAGGAAAAAATATAGAAACGGGTCGGAGCCATTTTTGTGAAAATAGTTAGCAAGTGCATAAATGCTTTATTTAGAAAAATATGTTTTATCTCATATTTAAATTGGTATCGCACTCCCATGACATACCCCTCACCCCTCTTCTAATAGTGCACGCCTAATGCACTCGTCTAAAACATCCTAGTTAAGCTACCCCTCCTAACTAATCTAAATCACCCGTCTGCCAGAAAACCCAAGAACCAAGTACTAAGGTCTAAACTTCTCTTCATTATCAACACTGCGTTAAGTTCGTGCGTGGGGTGTCTCGCAAAGCGAAATCAAAACAAGGAACCCCCCGATACACTACTACTTGGCAGGGTCAATGATAGAGATCCATTAGGCCCATAGTACAAAATAAAATATATAAATATTCTTAGATAATAATATACATATTATACTCATTCTCATAGACACCTTACAATATTAATCCGGATAATATCTCCCGGACTGAGGTTTACTCTATATTCACTTTTATCATACACATCCGGATATAATCTCCCGAACTGATAATTTAGCACTTTTCATTTTTTTATCTCATTAGTCTCATATAGATATATATTACCTTGTTCTCATAAACAAGTAATATACTATATACCAGTATAATAACCATCCCACCGAGTTATCACTCGAGGATGCGGTCTCTCAATGATATCATCCTCCAGTGCCCGACTCACGTAGCATACTGGGGACGACCGGTAGGACTAAACAACACCTACTTCGTGGTCAAAATATCACAATGTCTGGAAAGCAGTCATAGTTCCTAATCGTAAATGAGACGAAAAATACCCACCACGTCTCATCCCAAAAATAATGTATATCACATAATAACACAATGGATGACTATGACTTGGGGAATATCCACACTCTGCTCCTCGAGCAAGGCTGCTCACCCTCACTGCGCAACATCCCAATGATATCATTAGAGGGGGTATGCTTCACACATATATATACCATCCGATATAGATATATATATACATATCCATATCATATTCCAAATATAATTTAATCACATAGTATACATACTATATATTTTTCCTCAAATATATATATATAAATGGCCATAATTGCAAATCACACATAGCGATGACCAATAATCCCAAAGATTCTCTGAAAGAATCATATTCATGCATTCACTCTATTTGAGAACCCCTAATATTTATCTCCAAATAATTCTAGCCTTAATTTCTGATTAACTATTTCGATCTCGGACAGCTTTCCATAGAAAAATCACTATAAATCGAAATAAAATAAGAAAAATACACGGTCAGTGCCCACGTGACTGTATCGAAAAGATCTACAATTTTAGTTTTTTGACCAAGAGCCGAATCGATTCGCCTAATGGACGAATCGATTCGGGAAGGACACATGTCACTATTCACCTTCTTCTCCAAAAATCCAAACCTCCATTATTCTCCATTTTTGTTGTTTCCAATCTCATCCAACAACTCCATAAACATCTAATCTATGTTTTACAACTAACACATCAATTACTTTTGGGTAATAAACCATTTCTCTTAAATTTAAATCTTAAAACCATAAAAACCCCAACTTACCATTTTAACCCAATTCAATCCATTTCATTACTACATTTACATGGATTTAATCACTAGAAATCATTAAGAGTTTGCATCACATCAATATGTAAAATCATATTCAAATTTTACCAAATTTATTTTAAGGTTTCTAACCCAAAATCATATAGTTTACCAACTATAATATGAAATAAATGCACAAAATGAAATAATGCAAGTATACACTTGCCTGGAGGATGAAATTCGATGACTTCGAGTCGAATCCGGCGGAGTTTGGATGAAATCCCCCATTTGTCTCCTTTTTCTTCCTTCCTCTCTCTCTTCTCTCTTTTTTTTCTCTTCTCTCTACGTATCGCTCTTTATATAGGGAGAAAAAGGGTTTACCCCTTTAAAACTCAAAAATGACTCGTTTACTCAATTGCGTGTCCCTATTAATCCAAAAATTCCCGAAACTCAATTACGACCACTGAACACTCTTTTTGACAATCTCGGCCATTCTGAGACTCACCGTGCACTCGAAATCTCCATCCAAGGCACTTGATCGTAACTCACTAATTTAACCCACTACATCTCAATGCGGGTTTTCCCCTTAAAACATTATCCTCTGTCGCTTTACCCAGCTGCAACATATTATTAAAATACTCTGACTTACTTACTTAATCCCAAAAGTAAATATTACTCAACTCAACTCAACTCAACAAAGCCTTTTCCCAACTATTTGGGGTCGGCTACATGAATCCTATTTTTCCATTCCATTCTGTCCAGTGCAATATCTTCGGTTAAGCCACATGATATCATGTCCTTTTTTATAATATCCCGCCAAGTTAATTTAGGCCTACCTTTACCCCTTGGGTTACCATCAATACTAACTAAATCACTCTTCCTTACAGGAGCATCCATTGGTCTACGCTTGACATGTCCAAACCATCTAAGTCGATTTTCTATCTATTTATCTTCTATAGGAGCTACTTTTACCGTTTCACGAATTTGTTCATTTTTAATTTTATCCTTTCGAGTTTTACCACAAATCCATCTTAGCATTCGCATCTCCGCCACACTCATTTTATGTACATTTTATTTCTTGGTTGCCCAACACTCTATCCCATATAACATGGCGGGTCTAATGGCCGTCCTATAAAATTTTCCTTTTAACTTCAAAGGTATACGCCTATTACACAGAACGTCGGTCGCACTTCTCCACTTAACCCAGCCTGCTAGAATCCTATGCGTAACATCATCACTAATATCTCCATCTTTTTGTATAATCGATCCTAAATAACGAAAATGATCATTTCTAGGTAATTCTTGACCCTCCAATTTCACCACATCTCCGTTTGTCCTCCTATTACTACTAAAATTACACTCCACATATTCTGTTTTAGTTCTGCTTATTTTAAATCCTCTTGTTTCTAAACTTTCTCTCCACAATTCTAACCTAGCATTTATCCCCATCTTTGTCTCATCGACTAAAACAATATCATCTGCAAATAGCATACACCATGGGACCTCATCTTGTACTTGTCCAGTCAACTAATCCATAACAAGAGCAAAGAGATAAGGACTTAATGCTGAACCTTGGTGTAGCCCTACCGTAATTGAAAACTCACTACTTTCTCCAGCTGATGTTCTTACTGTAGTCATCGCACCATCATACATATCCTTGATCACTTCAATATATTTACGAGTCACTCTTCTTTCATGTAGAACCCACCATATTATATCTCTGAGTATCCTATCATACGCCTTCTCCAAATCTATAAAAATCATATGAAGATCCTTCTTTTTCTCTCTATACCTCTCCATTAATCTCCTCAATAAATAGATTGCTTCCATTGTTGACCACCCAGGCATAAACCCAAATTAATTCTCAGATATTGTTGTCTTCAATATCAATCTATATTCAATCACTCTCTCCCAAAGTTTCATTGTATGACTCATTAACTTAATGCCACGATAATTTGAACAACTTTGTATGTCCCCTTTATTTTTATAAATAGGTACTAAAATACTTTTTCTCCATTCATCGGGCATCCTATTAGTCATTAAAATTCTATTAAATAATTTTGTAAGCCATGATACTCCATCCTCCCCTAAGCACTTCAAAACCTCAATAGGGATACCATCTGGTCCTAAAGCCTTCCTTGTTTTCATCTTTTTTAGAGCAATCCTGACCTCTGTTGTCCTAATTCTCCAAAAAAAAAATATCTTCTCGAGTCTACCTAAGTTCCTCTATATCTAATATACTCCCATTTTCTCCATTTAATAACCTATCAAAGTAGTTTTTCCATCTTTCCATAGTTTCATCATCTTTGACTAGGACTCTCGAATCATCACTTTTGATGCACTTAACGTTATTAAAATATTTTGTTTTCCTATCCCTAAGTTTAGCAAGCTTATAAATACTTTTTTCCCCTTCTTGTGTTCCTAATTTTGTATAAAGATCATCATACGCTTTTAACTTAGCATCTCTTACCACTTTCTTAACTTCCTTTTTAGCCCATTTATATTTCTCAAAATTCTCTTCATTTCTATTTGTTTGCCTTGTTTTAAAGCACTCCCTTTTAATTTTTACTATATTTTGTACTTCTTCATTCCACCACCAAGTTTCTTTAGACTGTGGCCCTTTGCCTTTTGATTCTCCAAGATCTTCTTTTGATATTCTCCTAATGCATGTTGCCATATTATTCCACATTATGTTAGTTTCTTCTTCACTATTCCATGTTGCTTCATTTAATACTTTATCTTTAAATATTTCTAATTTCTCTCCTTTTAAATTCCACCACCTAGTTCGTGGGTTAATCCTCACTTTTCGCACTCGTGATTGATTTTTAATATTTATATCCAACATCATTTTCCTATGTTGTGAGGTTAATCTCTCTCCCGGGATAACCTTACAATCTTTACACGTTAATCGATCTCCTTTCCTAGTAATGAAAAAATCTATTTGGCTCTTATGTGTTCCACTTTTATAAGTTATTAAGTGTTCAAGCCTCTTTTTAAAACATGTATTTACTAGTACAAAATCATAAGCCATCGCAAAATCTAAGATAGACTCTCCCCCGCCGTTCCTATCTCCAAAACCATGTCCTCCATGCACTATCTCATATCCCAAACGATCTTCTCCTACATGGACATTAAAATATCCACCTAAATAGATTTTCTCACCTAGGGGTATTTCTTGAATTAGTTCATCCATTTGTTCCCAAAATTGTACTTTAGTGTGATCATGTAATCCTACTTGAGGTGCATAAGCACTAACAATATTAATTATGTTTTCACCTAATACCAGTTTTACAAGTATAAGTCTATCACCTTTCCTAATAGCGGTTACGATATCGTCCTTAAAGTTTTTATCTACTATTATTCCAACTTCATTCTTATTTCTATGTTTTCCTGTATAATATAATTTAAATCATGTATTTTCTATTTCTCTAGCTCTCATGCACATTCAAATGCATTTAACCTTTGTTCAACCCATTGAAGGGATTTATTTTGAGATTTAAGAGTGTGCTGGGGTTCGAGAAAGAACTTGTGCAAGAAGCTCCCGAGATCGGATGGGCATGGTGGCGGTGAAGTGTCAGCGGGTGGCGGTGATGGGTGAGGTGGACACATTTCATTATAGACAGTAGGATGAGGAGAATGCTCATATAAAGTGAGGGGAATGGGGACAAGTGGGTCATACACTAGAGAATAATCCCCGTGAGATACAAAAGGTTGATCAGCACGAGGAGCATAGTAAGGGGACTAATAGGTATGAGGTGCATGAGGTGGCGATGGCGACTGTAGAAAATCGTAAGGATCCACAATTTGGTGTTGGGATTAGTATTGCATGGAAGGGTGATCAGGTCTCCATGAATAGCTGGGGTACTCATACCCCTCGACATTAGATATGTTGTGACAATATGCCAAGGGTGGGTCCAAAACACCGTCATATGAAGACACATGTCCCATGGTGGGTTCAGATGGAGGGAATATAAATGGACATTCATGGGACAAGTGATCGATAAGAAAGCAGTGTGTGCACGACGAAGCATGGGATGGGTTGACACTCGTTACCGGAGGCGGTGGAGTAGGAGATCTGTGCGTGGACGACACACGAGTATCAATAGTGAGTGTTTGAGAGTTAAAGCCATGAATTAATGAATGAAGGTTCGAGTCGGGCTTATCATCAGGCAAGCTTCGAGAGAATGGAAATTGGCCAAAGTATTCCCGTAAAGGACGTTCTTCAGCCATTAAGAAAGGAATATTTTTGGTTTTTTAAATATTTTTCAAAAGAAAAAAATCTTTTTGTCATTTTTGAAAATAAGAAAAAGAAAATCGTTTTGTCATTTGGAATATGGGAAAAAAATCTTTTGGGGATTTTTGGAAATATTTTTAAAAAAGAAGGAAAATATTTTTGGGATTTTTCAGTAAAGGGGAGAAAATGGACTCTTGATTTGGACAAACGACTAAAATTAACTATCGGAAGAATTAAATTGGACACATACGAGTACAGGAAAAATCCTAACGAGCACTTAGCCAATTATTATCTTCAAAATTAGTGAGATGGATAGTCAAATCTTAATTATTTCCACAGGGGACAAAAATCATGGAATTTATCTATGTGATCGCCTGTTGCAAAAATGTGTTCTTACGGGACTAGCTAGTTGATTGATTTTAAATTTAATGACAGCTAGGGTATCACACAATGGATAAGAAAGTGAATCGGTTGATGAAATCCCTTCTCATTTTAATGACCACGTCCAGGTCTTAGGTAAATTAATTCATCAAACCATTGAATTTAACTGCGATGCAGAAATTAAAAGCACAAAAAAATTGAACTTGCTTGAAGGAGATTCGTGAGGGATAAAGAAATGTACCTCCCATGGTTTTTACACACGTGGGGTGAAGACCGAGTTGAGTCGACCGGGGGGAGATCTCACATATCTCAATCATCCCGGGAGTCCTACCGACCCAAAGTAGAGAGGCTTCTAAATTCTCACCTTGCACGCCCTCTCTCTACCTTGTCTGATTTCCCTTTTCGCTTTTTATTTTTTTTATGAATAATTATTATAAAAAAATCGGGGTCAAAATGAACAAAAATAAATACAAGGCTTTAAAAATCCTATACAACTAGTCTGAGGAGGAGGGAGGAGGAATAATAATTACAACTAAAAAAAAATAAAAATTACAGGTCTTCAATTTGTCTCTACATCAAGAAAGCGTCAACGACACCATTTGATAAGAGCTTTTTTGTGTATGGTTGTTGTCTTGAAAAGCCACTCTCAAAATCTTTTGAATTACATACAAAATTTGTCTAAAACAACTCATATTGGGATAAGTACGGATATTAATCCAACTTCCAAGGTGAAACAATTAATGTGAATACTTGCAATTTCAATTTTTTTATTATTAAAATCTTTTTTTTTTAATTTTTTTAAAAACAATTTCAAGGGAGCATTAACTAATAAATGCAAAAATTATGAAATGACTAAATAAGGAAAATTAATGTGCAATCGAGTGAGAAAAATGTGAGAATGTCAAGAGATGGGATTACACTGCATTACAAATTATTTTGATTTTACAATTTATTAATTTGAAATATTTTGATATAATATTAAATAGATAATGTAACTCTCGTTACAATTTTAAATTTAATAATACATTTTTCAGAAAACTAATTTTAAAATGTCACACGATGACAAACTAAGTACTATACTATGATCAACAAAATTACCCGCTTGGATCAATTTAACAAAAACAGTATGAATTCTCAAATTTCAAAACATAATTAATATTCAAATTTCGAAAAAACCTATCTCTAGTTCGATCCCTAAATTCAAACATTAATTTTTACAATTAATTTACTAACTCTCATTTCATAAATTAATTGGTGACAGTCAAAAATTTATTTTCCTAGAATATAGATTAATGAAATCAATTAATTAAATTAATATCGTACGCAGTGCATCCCACCCCTTGAATAGGGTGACTAGCCAAGAATAATGAACTAATTAATCATAGTCACAAACATGGAACAACAAATTAAAGAGTAGAGCAAGAAATACAATACACAAAAGTCTCCCTTTGAATTGATTCCTTGAATCGCGTTCATGCACGTGCGGCCCAATGTTTTCACAAATCCAACACTTGATTACAAAAAGCAATAATAAAATAAAAACTAAACCTAAAAATTATTCTAATGCTAAACTAATTTTTTTGTATTTTTTTATGTACCTACTATGTACATAATATACAGTGTGTCTTTCTCTCTATTTTCTATTGCTCTCTCGTCTCTGTGTTAAGAGTCTTCTTTTAAAGTGACTGCCATCTTTTTTTTTAAGAGTCCCATGATTTTGTTTAGATGAGATATTGGTGGGATTTCATTTTCCTTGAACCCGTGTTCTAAAAAGCTCGCTTAGGTCCGCCTAGGCGTGCCTAGGCTTGAGGCTTGGGTGAAACGCTCCACCTTAAGTCTTTTACGGCTTATTCTTGGTAAAAGGCTTAAGGCACACTTTTTTTAAAATACAAACGCTTTAGTGAAATAATATTTCCTTTTAAAGACTTATTTTAAAAAACCAGACCAATATCCCATTCAAAAAAGTCAAAAGACAAAGGGTATCCCAAACCTCTCTGCCTCTCGTCCAAAAAAACGCGTGTTTTTTTTTCCTTTTTTTCTTAGTATTTTAAAAAAATAGTATTTTAGTTTGCATATATTAAGACATATTATAAGGCATGTATCATTTTAGTATTTTTTAATAGCCTTGTTATAGTAAAAAATGTTAAAATATATTAAAAATGCCTAAACGCCTTTTCACGCCTTTTTACGCCTAAGGTCTGTCTAGGCTTCTAAGGCTTAAGGCTTGGCCTCGATGCCTCAATCACGCCTCGCATTTTTTAGGACCTTGAGTACTGTTTCGGGAGAGAGAAGGCTGGAGGTTGGAAACTTTGGAAATGGGTTTTGGTAAGTAAGGTTCAGGTTTAAGCAATGGTCGGAGGTGTCGGGTTGGGGCTGCCGATTTTAGCTCGGGTTTGCTATTGGGAAGTCTCAATGACTTGGGTTTGGGGTTCAAATCGAGTTGAGTTTTTTACGGGTTCAGGTTGGCTGGAGAAGGGGGTTACCGGGTATGGTGGTTAGCTTTTGGGACGCTGGTGCTTGGTTGGCATAGCAGCGGGTTGGGATCGACCGAGATCGAAGGAGGTGCGGGTTACATCCGAGTCTGATTCTGGGTAAGGGGTTTCGGAATAGAAGGAAGGTGGGTATTAATTGATGATGGGTTTGAGGTGGGTCTTGGATTACAGCTAGGTAGGTAAGGGTATGGGTTCTTGTATGGGTTTTGAGATGAGTTTGAGTGATGGGTTTGCTAATGGGGGAAGAGGGAGGAAACAAGGTGGGTGTTGGGGAAGATGAGGAGGGGACCTATTGGGTGTTGTAGGGAGTTTAGGATTTAGGTGTGGGTGAGGGGTGAGTTGTGTGTTTAAATTTGTACACTAAAAAACATACAACAACCTAAAAAAATAAAATCAGACTAAAATAAAAAATTAAAATCTAAAAATAAAATTCTAATATATTATTAAGAGACTCAAAAATAAAAAGAATTAAAAATAATAAAATAAAACTCTATAAAAACTAAAAATCCTAACTAAATAAAATAAAACTAAAAACCAAAGGAAAATAAAATCTTATAAAAATTAATTCCTAAAAACTAATCTTAAGAAATTAATAAAATAAAATAAAGATTAAAAACTAATCAAAATCAAAACCGGAATAAAGAAATATAAGAATAGAAAATGAATCATAGAAAATTCTAAATAAATCTAAAATAAATCCTAAAACTAAAACGACTCAAAATAAAAATCTAGAAAAATAATAATGGTACAAACTCAACACACACGAGGCTCGGGTGAAGGCTAGGGCTCGGTTTAAGCTTAGGTTTGGTACGTTAAAAGGATGGGGGATCGAAACTCATCAGGGAAAGTTCAATGGAATTTCTGACTCCGCGGTCGCTTTGATTTCTTTGATGCATGCTTTTGATCGCTATTGTGTCACAATTATACTGATTTAGCATTATTTGTACCGCAACTGCGTATTGACCTGAGAAGTAAATAAATACGAACATAAGGCTATTTTTAATTCAAACGAGCGACTACAATGCTTCTATTCAGGGTATAAAATAGACACTTTTGGGTGCTTATCATAACCAGGCCTCACCTTAGCTTCGTAAAGCCTCATCCTCGCTATTAGACTTTGGGACTATTGGAAGGTGACCATTCTCCATGCCATATTAAAATTCTCATGACACCATGCCCATCAACAAAAACAATATCTCAAATCAAATAAATATTTTAGATTCCAATAAACGCCATGATATCAACAATATGAGTACAAATAAATGAGAAACAAAACGACAACTCTCTAGAGTTTTAGGGAGAATATTACGTAAACCCAGTACCTTAAAATCATCACAAGACACTCATAATATTCTTGCTTAAAATTCAGATCATACCACCGTGTTCCTCTCACGAAAACAATCAAAACTCGTTGTAGCCCAAACTCGAGAAAACACCAAATAAGCCTTGAAATCATGGGTTATAACTTGATAACTTTGGGGCTAGGGTTTGTATGAGGGAGAAGATGAACAAAATAGAGAACTACTACTCTTAAGAGGTTTAAGAATGAGTTTTAAAAGTCCAATCCTCAATACACACACACACACACACACACACACACACACACACACACACACACACACACACACATATATATATATATATATATATATATATATATATATATATATATTATAGAATGTTAGTGGAATTAGAATTCTATTAAAACTAAAACAGTTCTCCCGTTAATGACGGTCCAGAACCGTGACAAACATTTTTTTTGAGAGTTTATGTTATAAGGACTTTTTCTTGAGAGTTTTATGTTGTAAGGACTCTTCTAAATGACCCAAGACTAATATATACTCGTATTAAGGGTCTTTTAAGGTAGCTTTCCGAATTACGAATAAATTTAATTAATTTTGGGATAAAATTACGAGTTGTTATGTACTTCCCCACAAGCATAGGAATTTCATCCTCAAAATTCGACGAAGCGTAAATGCACAAAATAAAATAAGGCTCACATATGCCTACCCATAAAACGCCACGATTGGACGCTCGTAAACCAAATCTTACACGAACTTACCCTATGAACAAACATACAATTTATATCATAACTATTTAAATAGGCATACCGATGAAAATAACATCGTACCAAGTTCTCCCACGAATCATCACTCGTATTTCTCTCCAAAAGTCATCATAACACTTAAGTCCTCAAGTCAATTCATATAACCAAATTGATACTTACGATAGATAACATACGCACTAACGATCTCGAAAATAAATCTCGTCTCCCAAAATCAGTCCTAAGTATCCTCACATCAAGATTACTGTTTCTAACCTCAATGCCTCCAACGTCCAAACACAAAACTCCCTATTTCCAAGAAACACAGCTAACACGTATGCTAGACCCAATATCTTAATGTGTACGAATAATCAAAGGGGATCAAAGATTGATAACACTGAAGATAAACGGACTCACAACTTACGAGACCTAAGACCATGCTTTAATACAATCTGTAACACCCCGGGGAAAACACGAGGTGCTAACATGATTAACACTAAACTAAATCCGCAATAATTAGTATAGAGTATCTATATTCCACAAAATAAATATAATTAATCTAAAATTTACACTTCCATAATAATTACAATTAAATTTGACTTAGAAATTATACTAACCACTCTAAATAAATTACACTGCTAAGCCATAGAAAACTAAAATCCTTGAGGTTTAAAATCCTCCAAAATTCATCGCGTCCAAATACACGCTAACCTGTCACTAAAAGAAAAACACGAGAAATACACAATATGACAAGAATAGATGTTCAGAACAATAACGGTGAATAAATGCAACAATATGAATCCGAATTCAAGTCTAATGCGACATCTCAGCATTATACAAATTTAATTTCTCAATAACACATCAATAGGTAACCAAGCTCACCTCACGTCACCTTTGCTTCGTAAAGCCTCATCTTGGCTATTGGAATTTTGGACTATTGGCGGGTGACCATTATCCGTGCCATATTAAAAAATTTAAGACACCATGCCCATCAATAAAAATAATATCTCAAATTGAATCAATATTTTAGATTCCAATAAATGTCATGATATCAACAATATGAGTACAAATAAATGAGGAACAAAATGACTACTCTCAAGAGATTTAAGGAGCATAATGCGTAAACCCGGTACCTTAAAACCATCATAAGAATCTCATAAGATTCTTCCTTAAATTCATATCATACCACTTCATTCCTCTCACAAAAATAATCAAAACTCGTTCTAACCCAAACTCGTGAAAACATCAAATAAGCCTTCAAATCATGGGTTATAACTTTATAACTTTGGGGCTAGGGTTTGTATGATGGAGAAGATGAACAAAATAGAGACTACTACTTTTAGGATGTTTAAGAATGAGTTTTAAACGTCCAAGCCTCGACACACACACACACACACACACACACACACACACACACACAAACATATATATATATATATATATATATATATATATATATATATATAAGTGGATGAATTTTAAAGACTTTAAGTGGCATTAGAATTTTATTAAACCTAAAACAGGTCGCTCGTTAGTCAAGGTCCAAAATCGTGAGAAACGTTTTTTAGAGTTTTATGTTATAAGGACTCTTCTAAACATCCCAAGACTTATATATACTCATATCACGAATCTTTTAAGGTAGCTTTCCAAATTTCGAATATTTACTTAAATGCCGGATAAAATTACAGGTTGTTACATTCATATCATTCTCATCATCAAACCATAAAAATATTTATTTGCGAACCACATTCAAGTTAAAACTTATATCTAGATTAATAACTGAGAATATGATAAGTCCAATATCAACATAAGATAAATGAAATCCTAACATAAACATGAGTATCTTAAACTGACTGAAATAAAATTGACTCCGGGCTTATGCTTATACAATAATCCAAAACTAAAAAGACAAAAGTAGAGTAACAACCTAAACTATAATCAACAATCTAGAATCCAACAAGTAAACTGAGACTGCAAGGCTGATCTCTTGATAGTCCTGATATCCCTGTCTAGGAGCACGTGGGGGGGGGGGGGGGGGGGGAAACATTTATAATTTGAGTCAATGCCCTAGATTTGCAAGAATTAACTTACTGAATTTGAAGTAAAAAAGTACAATTAATTCAAAGTGAGCATATCCCATCGTCACTCACATACATTAAATATCTCACCCTAATCTAAGAGCAATGTTATACGTATAACCACCCAAGTACCAAAAACAGATATTGATAAATGTGGCAACGTAAATATGAGGATGCATCTAGCATGATTAACGTACCTACATAGATTCATCTATATTCAAGTTACCAATTAACATAATACATAAATATTGCGTATTTCATCCGTCGAACCTATGCATTTTAGCCCCCTCGGGTGACTTAATCTCTATATTTAAGCCCGTTAACCAGACAACCTCGATTTATACTGTTAACATGATTTGCAGGGGTTAATTGAGATTTTATAGGTATTTGGATGCTAATGGTGAAGTTCGGACGCGTTCCACTAGATTTCTGTACATATCCGCACACGCAAGGGTAATTTAATCATTTCACAGTTTGGGCACCTGGCCCAACATCTACACAGAAGTTGTATCCCTCCTCGTAAGCTTTACATGGCCACAAATGGTGCGCAATTCCGATCCCGAATGAAGAAGTTACGGAGATTCTAGTGGAGAAGAAATGCAAGCCAAAATAGGGGAAAATGCAGTCTACCCTGCTTGATCGATCGATCGACCCTTTAGAATTTTTCAACGATTTCAACTGTAGATCGATCTACCAAAGGGGTCGATCGATCGATCCCCCATTTTCTACAGATATTTTGGTTTTAGTTTCTTTCTTCTTCTCTTTTATTTCACTTACTATATAAACCAATTTTGGTTTCTATTTCAGGGATCTTGTTATTTATTCAGTTTTAGTTAGTTTAGGGTTATGATTTAAGAGCTTTTCTTCTTCCTCATTTGGTTGACACCCATGTGTGTTTGTAAGTTGAACTTTCCATCTCCTCTGCCATTAATATAGTTGTTCTTCTTGATTTCATTCTTTGTAGATTAATTTACTTCCTTTATAATTTGTTTCATTGATTTATTTCTTGCTTTCCTAGTCTAATTAGTATAAATTCAGTTTAATTCATGTATTGCCCCTAGATAAATAGGGTCGGGATTTCGTTCCACCATTAACACACCCCGAGCTTCAAAAATTAGGTTTTGTGCAGAATTGAGTTTAATTGAACGTGCACGTATTAAAGTCAGATTATTATGCGTTGAACTTTCTTTGTCATGCGACGTTAGTGTTTATAGTGATAATCCAAATTTAATCCACATGCGACCGTTTTTCGGTTAGAAGCTTATTCATGCAACTTTGGATTAAATTCCTTATTGTGTGAAGTCTATGTTTAATTGATAATGTTCGATTAAATTCCTATCGAGTCGGAATTCTAATTAATAGTTGTTTCGATCCGTGTGGTTGGATGATATCCCGATCCTCGCTTTACTTTTATTTAGACCTAACTTCTCTATTTTCTTTTATTTACAATTACATATCACCCTTTTACACTTTTATTCCTGAATTGATAAACCGATTACGAGATATACGAACACTCCCTGTGGATTCAACACCCGAATTACCGCTATACTTGCATCGCAAGTGCAGTCGTAATTTAGGTTTTTGTATTGAGTAGGCGAAATGAACACTGCGATCGGCGTTCTGACCGCGCGCCATATTTCCCGCTTGATCAACTTCTCAAACTACCCCAGTCATACTTTCCATAATGTGACATAATCAATTACCATGCATACTACGTAGTATTGGATCTATAATTTACAATCTACATCATTAGTCTAAGGAATTTATGCATTCATTATATATATATACACACACACACACACACACACACACACATATACGACACTAAATACATCTACTAGTAGCTTCTCCTTCATTCTCTATCGATATGTCCGAGGGAGTTTCTTATCCAATTCGAACGTAACAAAACACACACAAACGGGGTCATCTCTACTTAGTACCCCATTACACGACCCATTCCTAGTGGTGACAATGGATCCCAACATCAACACATATCTCTCACAAGTGGTGCTGCTATGTAGTACCCAAAATTATGACCTATACAACGCCTAGCCCACCTGAGACGACGTGCACCATGATCCCGAAGTTGCATAAGCCCAACCGATAGAACCGTCCATGAACATATGTATATCCACACAAAAATATAATGATGTATTATTCTCATTCAATATGTACAGGTAATTACTCTATAATTACCCATAAGTGTCCCACATCATCATTCATAAGTGACCCGCATTAATAATTGACCAACAGGTAAATTATAAATTTCCTTCATTTTTATAAGAATATGTAACCATCTAGTTAAATGTAATCCCCCTTATTATTCTGTGGCAACCCGCTCACCAAAATAAGGGGTGGCCATCTCGATACTTCAATCATAATGGGAATCATAGATGGATCATTCTCAGCATCAACAATAATGTAATAAGTATACAAGATAACCACCCTATAGTTTAGAAAACGGGTTGCCAAAAGTTTAATTTTATAAGTTAAAGAAAGAATTTAAACAACCCAATTTGAAAAGAAAGTGGAATCCGAAAAGAACTTATATTACAAAAACAAGTATACAATAAAGGGACCGAATATGCTGTCGGTCAACAGTCTATATAACCCATAATAAACAAGTTTAATAAGTACATAATACATTACAATAAGCAAATACAATAAAATTGGTCCACACGCCCGAGTAAAAGACCCGATCATAACTAGAGTACAAAAATGAAGGCGTCTAACAACATATCCCGTAATATTTGCAAAGTATCACGGCTCCCCAAAAACACTGGAATAGGAAAATCAGTATTGGCGTCCTTGCGGCGGAGCACCTGAGCGGATACAAGATTCATGCACAACAAGAAATATGAATGGGTCAGGGCCCTGTTTTATATGATCACCAGATGAATAAAGAGTATGACAGTTATGAACAGATAATCATGATAGATAAATATGAAAATCTATCTACACAGTTTTAAAGCATGAACTCATGCAATTTAAATGATCATAATTTTAATTAAGTTATACAAGAGGATATGAATAATTAACATCAACGAAAATCTTTCATCCTTTTTATACTAATCATTCCATCGTTCCATTCCTTATCAAGAAACATAATCATAATTATATGCTCTTTATGGAATTTCATTAAGCGCTTTATGTTCATTTATAATCCATCGAGTCCCACTTGATTAAGAATAGTTATAATCATATACATATAAAGATTCTAAGACCGCCCGTCCGGGTTTCCCCACTGTGCGCGCCCCTTATTGACCATCATTTTCCAGGGCCTATCAACCAAGACAATCTGGGCACCTACAACGCAAGAAGTCGGGAAGCAGCCATATGACTGTGGGTGAGTCACAACACCCGAAATTACCTAACCATCACAGAAAATATACAATAAGCGCTCATATGGACTAGGACTATATCCTCCCTGCATTCATTAGCCAGGGGGCTTCACCTCACGCGTGAACTTCCCTTATGATGGCATTAAGAGAGGGGTGTTCAAGTAAATTATCGTTTACCGTATTCACTTTTCATTTCCATTTCCATTTTAATAAATACATCATATTTTATCCGAAGCCATACTTAAATTCATGTCATTATTACTACCTCAATAAATGAATAAACTCTCAATGTACTCTCCAAGCATTATATGGAGTTATTATAATTCACCATGACTAGAATACCTCACTTGAGCTCCTAAAGTCTCCCTATATGACATTACAACTCCTAGTCTCATAAATATGAACTAAGGAAAAAGAATGCCCTAACATCAATGTGTATACCCCCAGAATAAGCTCCAATTAACTCATTTCTAATGTAGGGTAGTCAACTAACTCATCTAGGACTCTAGGTTTACATCATACAAGAAGGTTCCTAAGACCTAAGCCTAAAGGAAATGAGTCGGAATTGAGTTAGAAAAATAACTCAGAACTACAGGATTTTCGAATAGATTCGCCCTGGCCAAATCGATTCTGTAAGGAAGCGAATCGATTCGGACCTACCGAATCAATTCGGACAGGAGAACCTAACTTTTTACAACCTACCGAATTGATTCGGGCTAGCTGAATCGATTCGGTCAATTCAGACCTGTAAGCTGCTCTTATGGCGAATCGATTCGCCCTGGACGAATCGATTCACACCTGCGAATTGGCCAAGTGTGGGTTATGGGTTATGAACCCTAATTTCCCTCAAATCTCCTTTTTTCTCCAACCAACATCATTAATTCAAGCCATCAAGTAATAAATGCATTTAACTACCATCAATTTACCCCAATAAACATATAAATCAACTTTGAAGGGTTTAAAAACCTATAAATCCATTTAAAGTCCTAAAATTATTAAACCAAAATCAATCCACAACTATCCATACAAATTATTCATCTTAAATCACATATTAGCAAGTAGAAAACTTGCCTTAAGGTAGAAATCTTAGATTTTCTTGTAGTAGCAACAATCCCCAATCTTTAATCTTCAATCTCTCTCTTTTCTCCATAATTTCTCTTCCTCTCTCTAACTCTCTAGGTTTTGCAAATACACATAAGGGAAATAAATTAAATGCAAGACTTAAATCGTGGCTTAAGTCTAAATTAGCAACTTAAATGGTTAATACCACATTAAAATGACTCGCAACTGCGCGTTTAAGTTAAAACCAGTTAAAACTGCTCGAAACACAAAAATACAATATGGCACTTATTTCGACTAACTCCCACATTTCGGGACTAACTACGCCCTCTAAATTGGCATCCATCAATCTTATAATTCATTTCAAGTTTCGGTTTCATTTAAACCTTAAATGTCATTTTAAAACATAAGATATTATTGAATGCACATGATGTTATTTACATACACATACAGTAAATATGCTCCATTAACAGATTTAATTCAAATTTACTCCATCATCCGTATTTTATATAATTACTTCATACAGCAAATTAATATAAAAGAAGTCTCTCAAAAGCGAGGGTTGTTACATACTCCCCCCTTATGAGGGAATTTTCCCCTCAAAATTCAAGCATACCTTTCAAGAAGAGATGCAAATACTTTTCCCGCATATCATCCTCACGTTTCCACGTCGATTCCTTGGCGTTGTGATGACTCCATTGGACTCGCACCAAGGGCACCACTCGAGACCTCAATCTACGCTCCCCATGCTCTAAGATTGCAACCGGTTGTTCTTTATATGAAATATCAGGTTGCAAATCGATATTCTCAAAAGGAATATGCCAAAGGGCACCTTCACACCTCTTATACTTCTTCAAAGAGGAAACATGGAACACATCATGGATTTGTTGTAAGGGTTTCGGTAAGGCAAGTTGATACGCCACTGGACCTACCTTGGTAATAATGGGAAAAGGTCCAACATAGCGCAGTGAAAGCTTCCCTTTCTTCCCAAAGCGCTTAATACCCTTCATTAGTGACACTCGCACCAAGACCTGATCCCTGATTTCCAACTCTATATGCCTTCTATTCGCATCGATGTAACTCTTTTGGTAATCTTGAGCTATTCGAATGCGATTACGGATGAGTTCAATCTTAGAAGAAGTATCCTGGATCAATTCATCCAATAAACTTATTATCGCCCACCTCCAACCAACAAGTGGGTTATCTACATGGTCTACCATACAAAGCTTCATAGGGCGCCATCCCAATAGTAAATTGGTACGAATTATTATAAGAAAATTCAAACAAAGGGATATATTGTTCCCAACCACCTTTGAAATCAAGCATACACATTCGGAGCATATCCTCCAACATTTGGTTGACCCTTTCAACCTGCACATCTGTTTGAGGGTGATTAGAAGTACTTAACTTAAATTCGGTTCCTATAGCCTCTTGGAAATTTCGCCAAAAGTGGGGAAAAAAAATCTTATCTCGATCGAAAACTATATTCAAGGGCATCCCATAGAGTCTAACAACCTCCACGATGAACAACTACGCATAGCGAGCAGTATCATAATCTGTGCGCACGGGTAGGAAGTGTACCGACTTAGTCAAGCGATCGATGATCACCCAAATAGAATCATGACCACTCTGACCTTAGTAAGCCCATAATAAAATCCATCAATATACTCTCCCATTTCCACTTCAGAATCTCCAACGGTTGCAACAAACCTGTCGGTCGCTGATGATCTATCTTGACCAATTGACAAGTAGTGCATTGGGATACAAACTCAAAAATATACCGCTTCATGCCTAGCCACCAATACTTACGACGCGTGTCTTGATACATCTTGTCCCCACCAGGATGCACTAAAAATTTAGACCCATGATATTCTGCCATCACGGCCTGTCTCAAAACACCTTCGTTCGGGACCATGAGTCTCCCGTGAAAACGTAATCCACCCTTCGAACTTATCGAGTGGGATTTCGCTCCCTCGATCAACAATTGTCTTATATGGTCCTGAAACCTTTATCCCTTACTTGAGCTTCTACAACCCTTACCACAATGGTAGGTGTAGCGGTCTTCACTGACATGAACGCCCTAGCAACTGCGTCCTCCTGACTAAGCTCCTTCCATTTGGCCTTTCATACCTCTGCTAACTCCCCCTTGGGTTTTCTACTCAAAGCATTCTCTACCACATTCTCTTTGCCTGGGTGATAGTGGATGTCAAATTGATAGTCTTTCATAAACTCAATCCATCGGCGTTGTCGCATATTTAAGTCTTTATGAGAAAACAAATATTGCAGCAATCTATGGTCTGTGAAAAGACTAAATTTCTCCCCTAGGAGATAATGCCTCCAAATCTTCAAGGCAAAAACTACTGCAACAAGTTCCAAGTCATGCACCGGATAATTCTATTCGTGGGGCTTTAGCTTGCGTGAGGCATAAGTAATAGACCGTCGCTCTTGTTGAAGTACACCTCCAAAACCTTGTAGATATGCGTCGGTAAAGACTAAATATTCCAATCCTGGACTTGGTAACGCAAGGATTGGAGCCTAAGTCAATCTCTCCTTCAGCTCATCAAAATCAAACTGACAAGAACTATCCCATACGAATCTCATCCCTTTTCGAGTTAAATTTATCAAAGGGCTAGTAATTTTAGAGAAACCCTTGATAAACTGACGGTAATAACAAGCCAAACTCAGGAAACTACGAATCTCGGTAGGTGTCATGGGATGACCCCATTCCCTCACCGCAACCATTTTACTTGGGTCCACCGAAATGCCCTGAGCCGTCACAATATGACCCATAAACTAAACTTCTTGCAACCAAAAACTGCACTTTTCAAACATAGCATACAATTGATGATCCCTCAATGTCTGTAGGATAAACCTAAAATGAGTGGCATGATCCGCTTCTATTTTGGAATACACTAGGATGTCATCAATGAATACTATAACAAACTGGTCGAGGAAGTCCTGAAATACCCTATTCATGAGGTCCATAAAAACTGCGGGGGCATTGGTTAGCCCGAAAGGCATAACCAAGAATTCATAGGACCCATACCTAGTCAGGAAAGCGGTCTTGGATACATCCTGCTCCCGTGTCTTCAACTGGTGATACCCCATCCTCAAATCTATCTTAGAGAAGTACGATGCTTCCCTAAGTTTATCAAACAAATCATCGATACGAGGCAAACGGTATTTATTCTGAATGGTGACTTTATTCAACTCTCTCTAGTCAACACACAACCGGAGAGAACCGTCCCTTTTCTTCACAAATAACACCGAAGCACCCCACGACGATGTGCTATGCCGAGTGAATCCCTATTCCAACAACGGTTGAATTTGATCTCTCAACTCCGTCATCTGAACATGAGCCATATGATATGGAGCCCTCGCAATTATCCGAGTTCTCGGTGCTAAATCGATTATGAACTCAATCTCTCTACTAGGAGGCAAACCCGGTATCTCCCGAAAAACATCTTTGAAATCCTTAACAACTAGAATGGAATCTAAAGAAATAACTACATCTCGAGAAGTCTCCTCTGTGATATAGTACAAGTAAGTGCTGGTACCCCCTTCCATACAAGGCATAACCACTAAAAGAATTTCTTGCCCTAGGATGGAAAAAAGTGTGCTCTTTCCATAGCAATTAACTATCGTGCGATACTTTACTAGCCAATCCATTCCTAGGATTACGTCATACCTTGACCATATCAAGGACGAGAAAATCGGCCTCAAAGAACAAATTACCAAGATTTATTCCTATTCATTTACAAATAAAGAAAATCAGTGATCCATATCCCATCGAAGATTCAACACTCGTAAATGTACTCTCTGCAGATTAAATTAAATCTGTAGACTGAGCAAAAATTCTAGAAATGAATGAGTGAGTTGCACCCGTATCAAATAGTACCCGACCCATGTGCACCTAAATGAGAAACTTACCCTCAATCGCTGGAGGTGTCGGAGGGGCCGGAGGAAGCATAGCATCCTGTATGTGATAAACTCGCCCATACTGTAGCTATCCCTGTTGGGTAGGGACAACCGGGTTAGGTACTTGTGGAGGAAACTGAACATGTGGTTGCTGTGGAACCCTAGGAAGCTGTCCCCCAATCAACCGAGGACACGACCTCTTGTAGTGACCTAACTCTCCACATTGAAATCATCGGTTCGTCGCATTCTCTTGGTTTCGCCCTCGGTTATTTCGAAACTTCCTGAAGCCTTGGCCCGGATGGCCTCTACCTCTATTTCCACCTCTACCTGCTTGTTGCGATGCGGTCCCCCTTGACCCTCCCTAACATTACTACCACCAACATTAAACCCACTAAAACATTTTCGTTTAGACAAATCCCCTTGATGGGGGTCCTTTTCCTTATGCTTATTTCTCGAAGATTGGGATGAAGAAAATGCTCCTCCTCCGATCCCATTGCCTCCGGGCTTATTAGCTTGCCCCATAACTGAAGCCTTCTTGCTACTCTTGACATATAATCGATGTTCTTGGCAATGAATCAATGCCACATTCATCACATCCCCAAAGGTCTGCAAATATGGATTACCTAGTAAATGTTGTCGTATCCTTCTATTTAGACCTCCCATGAACTTTGATATTTTCCTCTCTTCCGGAGTCACCTCATCCAGTACAAAACTTGCTAACCGGGTGAACTCCTCTTCATATTCAGTAACGTATCTCTCACCTTGCACCACATCTTAAATATTTTTTCTCATCTCCCTTTGAACTATGGGAGGGAAATACACCCGATCGAACAAAATCCAAAAATTGTTGATAGTCATAACATCCCTCTGCTCTAGCATAGTCATAGACTCCCACCAATGTAACGCAACACCCACTTTTTTAAAGGTAGCAAGGATTTGTTTTATTTCTTCACTACATTCCACCCTATGCAGATGGCGTTGCATATCCTTCTTCCACTGATTATCTGCTACAACATCAGAACCTCCTTGGAATTCTGGAGGATGGCCCTTTAAAAAGGACTCTCTAACCCTTTCCCACGGAGAAGGTCCCTCGGGAACTTGTGCTTCTTGTGCGCGTGGTTGTTGGGCTAGTGGCATTTGCTGAACCACAGCAGTCATAGCAGCATTGACCGCTTGAGCCACAATATTTTCTACCTCAGTAGCATTTATTGTTCCTTGTGGCGACAGTGGAGGACCAGCACCCTCTTCTACAGCTTTTTTTCTTCTAGCGTGGCAACCTCTCTTAGGCGGCATCTGAGATGAAGAACAATATAATTAGAATACTATAAAAGAATAATCTATCTTGCAAAAGATATCAGTTATAGGCAAAACAAAACAAACCTAACATTAAGGCTCTATATTAATGAGCTCTATGGTAGAATGTGACAAGTCCACATAGATCCTAAGACTCCAGAACCTGACTGGCAACCCGCTCACCAAAATAAGGGGTGGCCAGCCCAATACTTCAATAATAATGGGAATCATAGATGGATCATTCTCAGCATCAACAATAATGTAATAAGTATACAGGATAACCACCCTATGTTTTAGAAAAACGGGTTGCCAAAAGTTTAATTTTATAAGTTAAAAAAAGAATTTAAACACCCCAATTTGAAAAGAAAGTGGAAGCCCAAAATAACTTATTTTACAACAACAACAAGTATAAAATAAGGGTACCGAATATGCTGTCAGTCAATAGTCTATACAACCCATAATAAACAAGTTCAATAAGTACATAATACATTACAATAAGCAAATACAATAAAATTGGGCCACACGCCCGAGTAAAAGAACCGATCATAACTAGAGTAAAAAATGAATGCGTCTAACAACATATCCCGTAATATCCGCAAAGTATCACGACTCCCAAAAAACACCGGAATAGGAAAATCAGAACGGGCGTCCTTGCGGCGGAGCACCTGAGCAGATACAAGATTCATGCACAACAAGAAATATGAACGGGTCAGGGCTCGGTTTTATATGATCACCAGATGAATAAAGAGTATGACAATTATGAACAGATAATCATGATAGATAAAGATGAGAATCTATCTACACAGTTTTAAAGCATGAACTCGGGAAATTTAAATGATCATAATTTTAATTAAGTTATGCAAGAGGATATAAATACTTAACATCAACTAAAAGCTTTCATCCTTTTTATATTGTTCATTCCATCATTCCGTTTCTTATCAAGAAACATAATGACAATTATATGCTCTTTATTGCATTTCATTATGCTCCTTATGGCATTTACAATCCATCAAGTCCCACATGATTAAGAATAGTTATAATCGTATACATATAATGATTCTAAGACCGCCCATCCGAGTTTCCCCACTGCGCGCCCCTAAATGACCATCATCTTCCAGGGACTATCAACCAAGACAACCTTGGAACCTACAACGCAAGACGTCGGGAAGCGACCACATCCCCGCGGGAGAGTCATAACCACACCCGGAATTACCTCACCATCGCAGAAAATATACAATAAGGGCTTATATGGCCTTGGACTATATCCTCCCTACATTAATTAGCCATGGGGCTTCACCTCACGCGCGAACTTACCTTATGATGGCATTTAGAGAGGTGTGTTTAAGTAAATTATCATTTACCGTATTCACTTTTTATTTCCATTTCCATTTTAATAAATCCATCATATTTTATCCGGAGCCATACGTAAATTTATGTCATTATTACAACCTCAATGAATGAATAAACTCTCAATGTACTCTCCAAGAATTTTATGGAGTTATTATAATTCACCAAAACTAGAATACCTCACTTGAGCTTTTAAAGTCTCCCAATACAACATTACAACTCCTAGTCTCATAATTATGAACTAAGGAAAAAGAATGCCCTAACATCAATGTGTATACCCCCCGGAATAAGCCCCAATTAACCCATTTGTAATTTAGGGTAGTAAACTAACTCATCTAGGACTCTAGGACTCTATTTTTACTTCATACAAGAAGGTTCTTAAGCCCTAAGCCTAAAGAAAATGAGTCAGAATGGAGTCAAAAAAATAACTCAAAACATGTAGTTTTAATTCGATCATATTTCTATTTCGGTTAAAAAAGCTTTCATGTCATGTTGTTTTTATTTGGATCATATTCTTATTAGTTAAAATGTAATAAATTTCATGTAATTCATTTTTATTTGGATTGTATTCATATTTCGTAGAAAATAAAATTCCATTTCGTATTGCATTTTAGTTTCTTGTATTTTACGTCGTGTTCATAGTAATATTATTAAATCATGATATTGTAATTATTAATCTCTCTCTCTTTCTCTCTCTCTCTCTCTCTCTCTCTCTCTATATATATATATATATATATATATATATAGTGTGTGTGTGTGAAACTAGTGTGGATACTAAAGACCCTCCAAAAACGACTCAAGGTTGTGATGTTTTGGTGTTGCCTCAAGTAAAACCCATTTGGGTCATTCCCCCAACCCGATTTCTGCCCAAGACGATTTCATTTTGGCTCGAAAACCAATTCATTTTTTCTCCAAAAATATTTGGGGAAAGGTTACAAAAAGGTATATGACTCCAATCAGGTATTACTGTAGTTCTTCATTTTTCAATAACTCAAATCGTGTTTGGCACCTCCGATCATGTATTACTCCAACTCAATAATAACTACAAATTGATTTAATATACTAACACAAAGCTTTTAATACCAAATAAAAAATGCAACTTGAGATCAATCCTAGTGGGAAATTGAAATGGAAAATGGAAATTAGTTC
Source organism: Sambucus nigra (assembly GCA_949130495.1). NCBI lineage: Eukaryota > Viridiplantae > Streptophyta > Magnoliopsida > Dipsacales > Adoxaceae > Sambucus > Sambucus nigra. The sequence continues at coordinate 72,899,534 of OX422224.1, forward strand.
TTGTATAAAGACGAAGACGATTATATAGAGGCAGTAATTAGTTCTTGTACTGGATTAGTAGAAAATTAGGTAACACGATAGTTATTGTTTTTTTTCATTATGTATTTTTATTTTCAGGTAATGGAGTCCCAACAAAGTTTATTTGAGCATTATATGTTATGTAATTGTAGAGACCGTGTGGAGACACGAACGTCAAATATGAGGGGGAATTCGGGGCAACGTTTTGTTGCGAGACCTAATTATAAAATTAGTTCTTGCATGCTTTTTCTATTGGATTGATGCTGAGAAATGAGTGGATACCCAAAAATCGGTGGACATTAAACAATCAATAGAAATTTAATGCCGCAATCTTATCGTGACGATAATGGAGTTAGGGTAAAATTGACGACTTAGATAAGAAGCTTGACAAAACATTTGCGGGACAAGAGAAAAAGATTGCCAAAAAAGTTAACGAGTGGGAGAAGAAGTTTAACCAGTTCTATTTTCGTTGGAATTGTATTGCTGTTGTTATTGTAGCAATGTTTAATTTTAAGATGTTGGTTTAGGAGATATAGGACTCTACGTAATGTGAAAATTCGTTTTGAGTTATGAAATGTCCCATTTTGAATTATGTTATGCAATGAGCATTTAAAATTAGGTTATGTAATGAGCATTCAGTTAATGAAAATTGTTGACAAAATTTTAACATTTATAGCATTATTGACAAATTGTTATAGCATTGTTATGAATAGAAAGGACAAATCGTTGGAATTATGCTATGTATAGAAATTATAGAATTGTTCACAAAATTCAGGGTTGATCATCCATTTGAATTGAATGAAAATGGATAACACTTATGGCAATTATATACCATTTGCTGTTGAGTTAAGCACTTTTGCGAAGTCGATATGCTCCGGTGAGATCTCAAAAAATGTGTTTTCCTTGGCGTGAACAACATGTGGCTATGACCCTCCACATATGAAATAACCACAAATGGGCCACTCGAATACATCGCAACCGTAATTTTTTTGTTTACAGCCCTCTCTAATGGAATCCCGACGTCTAGAAGTCCATGTAACCTCTCTAACCTTGCCCTTTCCTTGTTTGAAATAAACATATAATTTTGTTACTCTCCATATCCTTCGTTTCAGTCCAATTATGAACACTAAACCCGACTCTCTTTGAATATGCATCGTAAAAACTCTTCACTTCATCGAGTGTTTGGAACTCTTCGCCTACTTTTGGATTAAGTTCATCCCATACTTAAGGGTTGAAATCTTTATCATTGTTATTCGAATTTAATGTAACACATCGTTCCCCTCTGTTACCCGTAATATCTAAATTGACATTGTGCTCAATCTCAAGTCAAAAGCCATATTATCTCTCATTAACATTTCATTATTAATGCTAGAACTATCCAGTTTCTATGAAAGAATGGAAAAAAATTAACTCAAGCACTACAAATAAAATAAATAGTTTATGCCCTAGCATAGGTTGATTTTAAAAATAATAAACAACTTGTAATAGAAGCTAACTACTATTCAGATATTGCAATAAATATTTTGGGTCTTCAAATAATTTGGTTCTTGCAATGAATAACTCTAAAAACAGAAAAACAATAACTGCTAACTGTTATTCAGATATTGCAATAAATAGTTTCGGTCTTCAAATAATTTTTTTCTTGCAAAAAATAATTATTAAAAACAAATAAAAACAAACTTCTCTTAATATTTTGAGTTCGTACCTGCGTTTATATCAATTTGGGTCTTCAAATAGAATCTATAAGAGTTAGACCCAAAATGAGAGAAATCAGTTTGGAGCATTAATGAGAGAAATCATATTGGTTTGTTATAAAGAGAAATGTGTAACAACCGTCTTTTTAGAATTAGAGGTGGACATCCCGATACTCTAATAAATACTGGAATTATAGATGGTCCATTCTTTGCATCACTGTCATGAAAATAATAATACGAGATAAGAACCAATTATTTTAGAAAACGGATGTCAAATATTTTGTAAGTTTAAATAAAACCATTTAGATAATCCGATTTATTAAAGAAGGTGGATATAGAAGAAGGCATACAATAGTTTAACTTTCATACAACAAAATAATGACCGAATAAGCTGTTGGTTAACAGACCAATATAATGATTACACCAAGTATTACAAATAAATGTCACAGTATATAAGCAATTACAAATCTTGGGCAACACGCCCAAATGACCAGACTGATCGTAACTAGAGTATAGAAAGATGAGCGCGTCTATAACCAAAATTCCTACAACATCCGTAAAAATGTTGTAGCTCCCTGACGGTGAGAAGGAAGGATCATGTCGGGCACCCTTGCGATGGGGCACCTGAGCATAAAAGAGAACCACACAAGAAAAAGAAATCTAAACGGGTCAGGGCCCGATTTGTTATGATATACGTGTAAATCAAATGCATGACAGTTATGAGTGATAAACACCATAAACAATTTGGATAAGCTCTTCAGTAATAATTATCCTCACCTCTTGACTAAATACACATCCTAAAGTCACACCAAGTCATTATGAATTTAAACTTCCTGTTTAAAGCGAAATACTAAATTCCGTAATCATGCTTACTTACAGTGATGAGTATACATTAATGCAAGAGAATATAACTCAGTTTCAACTTAATAGGATTTCTTTTCAGTTTTACACAACATAACCTCACAGTTCCATTTCTCATTAGGAAACTTATTCCAAAGCAATTGATTCATAAAATTATTCACCATTTATAAAATACTACTTTCATAAGAATAGTTATAATCACAATATAACGATTATAAGACCATCCTTCAAGAAGTCACCCCACTGGGTGCTCCCCTAAATAGCTATCATCTTCCAGGGCCTAACACAAAGACAACCTGGGCATCCTAAATCGCGTGAAGTGGGAAGCGGCGATATACTTTCGACAGTGACTCATAACCATACCCTGAATTACCTCACTTCGAAAAATAACATCACAATATATAAAAACCGCTCCTATGGCCAAGGACTATATTCTCCATGAATTCACTAGCCAGGGGACATCACCTCATGCGCGTAACTTCCCTTATGATAGCATTTAGATAGGTATGTATATGCATTCCTGGATTCACAAGTTAAACAAATTTAAAACATCCACTTTTTACATTTTCAAAATCCTTTATGCTTAGCAATATGTGCCAATTTAAAATATGTATTTCTTAATCACGAAATCATGTGTTATAAACAACATAGGGTACATGGTACAATTATCCTCATACTAGTCTCCAAGAATCCTAGACAATAACATCCTATTTTCCCTTAGTCCTAGGATAGCTTCCTATATAAAATGAGACATTAACTTCTATTGAATAACCCCCGAAATAAGCCCAATTACCCCCATGCTTATCTAGGGTATTAATCACCCTAATATAGACCCCTAATACTCTTTATTACTTCATAAGAGAAGATTCGTAAACCTTAAACCTCAAGGAAAAGGACTAGAAATCAAAATAGCAAACCATCCTAAAACAGCATGGTTTTCGAATCGATTCGCCTAGGGCCGAATCGATTCTCCCCTTATAGCGAATTGATTCACCCAAAAAGCGAATTGATTCTGTTGAGAGAACCAAACTTCTGTCTCAGCCTGAATCGATTCGGACTTAATCCGAATCGATTCGGTTTCCCACACCTGTAGCCCCAATTTTTGGCGAATCGATTCGCTAGTGAGGGCAAATGGATTAGCCCTGGTGGAGATACCCAAAAATGGCTACGGGTTATGTGAACCCTAAATCCACAAATCCTATTTCTCTTCCATTTAACCAAAATTATCAAATCATATTATCACCAAATCATCTATACGAGTTACTTATCTAAAAAAGACCATTTAAAACAAGTCTAGATCCTATAATATTAGGTTTAGTCACAAAAATAAACAAATTCCATAAATGGTTAAATCTCAAAAACACAATTATAAATACATCTTATTCACACTCAATCATACATAATTGAAAGTTAGAAACTTCCCTCAAGTTTGTAGTCTCGGATTCTCTTTGTAGCAATGATTTCCAAGCTCCAAATCAATGAATCTCCTCTTTCTCTCCTTTATCCCAAGTTATCTCTCTCTTTCTCTCTAACTCTTTTAGGTTTATAAATCTAAAAATGAGAAATAAATGAATTTTTAAGACCCAAATACCCAATTGCATTAGGTCTACTCATTTAAATATTACTACGCAATTAAAATGATTCGTAACAACATAATTAAGTTATAACCGGTCAAAAGTACCTGGAAACCCAAAAATATAACTTGACACTTATTTTGACTATCTCAGCTATTTTCGGACTAACCGTACCCTCTAAATTGGCATCCAAAATATTGTATAATATTTCATGTTCCAACGTGATATTAATTAATTAATAATGATCCAATTGGAATATAAGTCATAACCGTTGCTTAAAGCACAATGACGCAATAAAACACAATATGATGCTATTTCCATCCACATAATAGTACATATGCTAAAATTTAGTAAATATTATCTCTTAAATCACTTATAATAATATTCACTTCAACTTTCTTTTATTTTATAAAATTAACCCACCAAGCAATTTGATATAAAATAATCACTCAAAAGTAAGGGGTATTATATACTCCCCCCTTTACAAGGGAATTTTTCCCTCAAAATTCAGGCGTACCTTATAAAAAGACTAGGGGGTACTTCTCTCAAATATCGTCCTCTTGTCCCATGTAAATTTCTCGGCATTGTAGTGTCCCCACTGGACTCGGACCAAGGGTACCACTTTCGATCTTAGTCTACACTCTCCGTGATATAAAATAGCATCTGGTTGTTCCTCAAATAAAATAATAGGTTGTAAATCAATATCATCCTATGGAATATGCCAATGATTTCCTTCATATCTCTTATACATCTTCTAAGATGAAACATGGAACACACCATAAATTTGTTGCATAACGGGGAGCTAGTTTCCTTTCCTCCTGAATCGCGTTATACCCTTCATCGGAGATACCCGCACTAAAACCTTGCCCCCTTCTTCCAATTCCACATGACTTCTATTTTCGTCGACATAGCCCTCCTAAAAATGTTGTTCAATTCGTATGCGGTTTTGATGAACTTAATCTTCAAAGTGATCTCTTGGATCGTTTCAGGTCCAAGAAGCTTATTGTCTTCTACTTCCAACCAACAAGCAGGTGATTTACGCGTTCGGCGCCCTAATGCCACATACAGTGCCATACCTATTATGAATCGATACGAATTATTATATGAAAATGTGACCAATAAAAGGTATTCCCCCCATCCTTCCTTAAAGTCAAATACGCACATTCGAAGTATGCCCTCCAGCATTTGGTTGACTCCCTCCCTTTGCCCATCCGTTTGCGGATCGTAGGCGCCTCATAAAGTTCGCGGACTCCGTAATAAAGAGCTGAGTGTACCGTGCTGGATAATTATCCATCTGTACTGGTGGGAAGTGAGGCAATTTGGTTAAATGATCGATAATCATCCAAAGAGAAACATGACCGCTTTACAACGTCGGTAATCCAATGATAAAATCCATGGATATACTCTCCCATTTCAACACCAATATTTCTAACGGTTGCAATAATCATGTTGATCGATGGTGGCCCACTTTCACCATTTAACAAGTGGGGCATTGGAAGACAAACTCATAAATGTCCCTTCCTTGCGCTTCCATGACTCTCATCACAATAGCAGGTGTAATGGTCAACACAGACATAAATAATCTTGCTACAACATCCTATTGTCTAGGTTTATCCCACTTGGCTTCCCATGACTTCGCTAGTTCTCCCACGATTTTTCTACCCAGCATATCCGCTACCTCCTTTGCCTTGATTCCTATGTGATAATGAGCATTGAACTGATAGTCCTTTACAAACTCTAACCACCGACCTTGTCGCATATTTAGATCTTTTTAAGAGAACAGTTATTGTAACGACTTGTCGTCAATGAAAAGGCTAAATTTATTGCCTAGGAGGTAGTGCCTTCACATCTTTAAGCCTAACACTACCGCAGAGAGCTCTAAGTCATGCATAGAATAGATCTTCTCCTATAGTAACACACCTTCCAATCCTTGTCGAGGTGCGTCCAAAAGAATAAATACTTCACTCCCGATCTTGGCAATGCGAGTACAGGGCCAGAAGTCAACTTTTACTTTAGCTCATCGAAGCTAGGTCACAGACTCAAAACTCTCTCTCTAATGATGGGCATCACACTCTTTTCGGTCTAGTGCCCCTAGTTACTCAAAATTCCATACTCCTAAATCCTGGAAACCTAATCCTTCTTAAAGTTAGCCCCTATCTTCTCGTGGTTAACTTACTACTTCCTCCTTAAATAGTGACACATGCCCTACTGGCCTTACGTCCTAATAACTCTAAGGTCGATATGTTTCCTACACAAGTCAAACGAGAACTATACAAACAATATCCCTAATTCCCAAGACCCTTCTTAATTTCTGACATTTTCTTGGTTTCATGCGTAGGACGTCTCGCAAAGTGAAATTCAAACAAGGAATCCCCCCGTTACACTACTACCTCTCATTGTCAGTCATCAAGATATAACGGCCTAAGGCACATAATCGGGACTACTAAAAATTCTATCTCATAACCCTACTAACGCACTTCTACCTTTAAGTCCTTCCATTTCGGTGAAATGGAAAGTCTAACTAATCGGGGCGTCTACTAGTTGTAAAGTGATACAAATTTGCCTTTTAATCAAGGCCTTGCCATAAGCCTCTACTCGACTTCCTTTTGCTTGTCTCCCCCACATATTTACAATAAGAGAAACATTTCCAGTGCTTTTTCACCGCACATCTACTTTTATTATCCCCTAATCAAACACGTGACTCTCGACTAATTTCCACCAAAACTAACATCCTAACATAAAGTAACATCTCTCCACTCCCAACGTCGTTAAGGTTCATGCGTGGAGTGTCTCGCAAGCGAAATACAAACAAGGAACCCCTCTGATACACTACTACTTAACTTTGTCAGTCGTGGAGATAAGTCAACATAAAACATGTAAAATAATAATTTTTACATACCTTAGACCATCACTATAAAGTCTCAACCCATATCTAAGTGAGATATAGTAGAACAACTAGTTCCACCCTGGAACCAAAGATATGATAGCCTTGCAGTCATTAGCCTGCTATTGCTTCTATCAATAAAAAATATTTATACTCGCATAACACATACAAAAGGAGTAATATAAACCAGATATAATTTAAACTGTCAACACCCTCTTTTACAGCGAATGAAGAAAAATAAAATCTCACTATCGCGAAAAAACATATAGACATACCCTCTAAAGTATTACCGATACTGCTACAAAACTCAAATTACACACCCGAATCTAGGGTTAATAGAATACGGTGACTCAATCTTTCTATGGAGAATATACCTCCCTCCTCCGAGGTGGAATTCACAGCAACATTCTTGCCAATTACCTTGGCTGCTCCAAATAGTACCCAAATATAGTAGCCTAGTCCTAACTAAACCAAAAACTACTCAAACCAATGTCCCATCTAGGCACGCTATTAGTCCTTTAACTCCTACCGAGCAAGATCAAAGCGTGTCATTTTACATCCCACAACACAATCATTTTCCATCTTTGGGCACCCTGACCACATTAAGGTTTTCTGTATCACATACTCTATAGCCTCGATCCTGAAAATCACCATCGTAGTTCCCTTAACTCCCTCAACAAAAGAGAACACGCTACCGGACTCCAGTGCCTTATTTCAATGAATTCCCCGAGCAGATGTCCACCAATGGGGTTTCATGAACACGACTTCTCCATAAGTGTTAGCAACACGTACTAGTGAGCCTATCATTATACTAAAGGGCTCTTTCTTCCTTGTAGCTACCTTACTTCGGTGCAAGGTTTCCTTAAGCATATAACTCTTTATTCACGGTCGGCCTCTGATCGATCCTCATGTGAATACTTGAAAAGTTGAATTCTCTTCATCTCTGATACATCAAAGGAATTCAGTGCTAAAACCATCCTTAAGATTCCTCTATGAGCAAAACATCCTACTCACCCAATTATGGTGACTATCGTTCCCACCATTTTGACATTGCTCCAATGAGTGAAAAATTTTCCTCAAATTTTCACCTTTGGGCATTCCCATTCACCGCTTTAAGCCAAAGATTCTAGGACCTATACTTCCAATGAATGAAGCTACACTGCCTCTGCATGACTTAACTTCAACGTGTGGCTCTTATCAAGGACCTTTCAAAAAATTTCCCAATTTAACTTTACTGGGTAATTCAAGTTTAGCACTACTCTCTACTCTAGTGGCACTTGGGTAGATATAACTACTATACTTTAGTAGTCATTGTAGAAATCCACAAAAATGCCACGTAGGGAGTGTCCTCTACTGTGGTCCTCATCCATCATTTCAACTTACAGTTCTAACTAAGCCCCAGCTCCTCCTGCCCTCATGAAGGCCTTCCCTGGTCACCCTTCATCAATGAACACACAAACCTCAAACGAACGTGCAAAAGATTTACTAAAATCTTACATTATGGAAGGAGAACGAAATCTCACAAGAGTAATCAACAATCATAATCCTAAGGCTCTATGCCAAATCAAAAGTAATGCTGAAAGCGTAGTACGTCCGCACAGATTCCTAAGGACACTAGAACCTGATGCTCTGATACCATCTCTAACAACCCTTTTTTTAGAATAAGAGGTTGCCAACTTGATACTCCAATAAATACAGGAATTATAGATGGTCCATTCTTAGCATCACTATCGTGAAAATAATAATACGAGATAACCACCATTTATTTTAGAAAACGGTTGTCAAATATTTTGTAAGTTTAAATAAAACCATTTAGACAATCCAATTTATAAAAGAAGGTGGATATAGAAGAAGGCATACAATAGTTTAACTTTCATAAAACAAACTAATGACCGAATAAGCTACCGGCTAATAGACCAATATAATGATTAAACCAAGTATTACAAATAAATGTCAAAGTATATAAGCAATTACAAATCTTGGTCAACACGCCCGAATGACCAGACTGATCGTAACTTGAGTATAGAAAGATGAACGCGTCTATAACCAAAAGTCCTACAACATTCACAAAAATGTTGTAGCTCCCTGACGCTGAGAAGGAAGGATCATATCGGGCGCCCTTGCGACGGAGCACCTGAGCATAAAAAAGAACCACACAAGAAAAAGAAATATAAATGGGTCAGGGCCCGATTTGATATGATATACGTGTAAATAAAATGCGTGACAGTTATGAGTGATAAACATCATAAACAATTTTGATATGCTATTCAATAATAATTATCCTCACCTTTAGACTAAATACACATCCTAACGTCACACCAAGTCATTATGAATTTAAACTTCCTTTTTAAAGGGAAACACTAAATTACGTAATCATGCTTACTTATAGTGATGAGTATACATTAATGCAAGAGAATATAACTCAGTTTAAACTTAAGATTAATTTTCAGTTTTACACAATATAACCTCACAGTTCCCTTTCTGATTAGGAAACTTATTCCAAAGCAATTGATTCATAAAAGGCTTCACCATATCTAAAATACTACATTCATAAGAATAGTTATAATCACAATATAACGATTCTAAGACCATCCTTTCGGAAGTCACCCCACTGGATGCTCCCCTAAATAGCTATCATCTTCCAGGGCCTAACACCAAGACAACATGGGAATCCTAAATTGCGGGACGTGGGAAGCGGCCATACACCTTCAACGGTGAGTCATAACCATACCCGAAATTACCTCACTTCGAAAAAGAACATCACAATATATAACAACCGGTCCTATGGCCGATGAATATTTTCTCGTTGCATTAACTAGCCAGGAGACAACACCTCATGCGCGTAACTTCCCTTATTATAGCATTTAGAGAGGTGTGTATATACATTCTAGGATTCATAAGTTATGAAAATTTAAAACATCCACTTTTTACATTTTTGAAATCGTTTATGCTTAGCAATATGTGCCAATTTAAAATATGCATTTCTTATTCATGAAATCATGTGTTATAAACAAAATAGGTTACCAAGTACAATTATCCTCATACTAGTCTCCAAGAGTCCTAGACAATACCATCCTACTTTCCCTTAGTCCTCGGTGAGCTTCCTACATAAAATGAGACATTAACTTCTATTGAATAACCCCCGAAATAAGCCCAATTACCCCCATGCTAATCTAGGGTATTAATCCCCCTAATATAGACCCCTAATACTCTTTATTACTTCATAAGAGATGGTTCATAAGCCTTAAACCTCAAAGAAAAGGACTAGCAATCAAAATAGAAAACCATCCTAAAACAGCAGTGTTTTTGAATTGATTTGCTTAGGGCTGAATCGATTCGCCCCTGATAGAGAATCAATTCGCCCGAAAAGAGAATTGATCCGGCTGAGAGAACCAAACTTCTATCTCAGACTGAATCGATTCGGCCTTAATCTGAATCTATTTGGTTCCCCAGACCTGTAGCCCCCATTTTTGGCGAATCGATTCGCTAGGGAGGGCGAATGAATTCGCCCTAGTCGAGATGCCCAGAAATGGGTACGGGTTATGTGAACCCTAAATCCCCAAATCGTATTTCTCTTCCATCTAACCAACATCATCAACTCATATTATCACCAAATTATCTATACAAGTTACTTATCTAGAAAAGACCATTTAAAACAAGTCTATATCCTATAATATTAGATTTGGTCACCAAAATCAACAAATTCCATAAATGGTTAAATCTAAAAAACACAACTATAAATACATCTTATTCACACTCAATCATACATAATTGCAAGTTAGAAACTTGCCACAAGTTTGTTGTTTCGTATTCTCTTTGGAGCAATGATTTCCAAGCTCCAAATCAACGAATCTCCTCTTTCTCTCCGTTCTCCCAAGTTCTCTCTCTCTCTCTCTCTCTCTTAGATTTAGAAACCTAAAAATGAGAAATAAATGAATTTGTAAGACTAAAATACCCAACTGCATTAGGTCTACTCATTTCAATATTACTACATAATTAAAATGATTCGTAACAACATAATTAAGTTATAACCGGTCAAAAGTACCCAGAACCCAAAAATATAACTTGACACTTATTTTGACTATCTCAACTATTTTCGGGCTGACCGTACCCTCTAAATTGGCATCCGGAATATTGTAAAATATTTCATGTTCCAACGTCATATTAATTTTTTAATAATGATCCAATTGGAATATATGTCTTAACCATCGCTTGAAGCATAGTGATGGAATAAAAGAGAATATGATGCTATTTACATCTATATAACAGTAACTATGAAAAAATTCACTAAATATTATCTCTTAAATCACTTAAAATAATATTCACTTCAACTTTCTTTTATTTTATAAAATTAACCCACCAAGCAATTTAATATAAAATAATCACTCAAAAGTAAGGGGCATTACAAAATGGAGACTATGGTTTTCTTCAATGAATTGGCTTTGGAGCCAATATGAAACATTCTTTGGCAATAATCGGGTTGGGGGAATAAACCAAATGTGTTTTACATGAGGCAACACGAAAATGTTACTACCTTGAGTTGTTCAGGGAGGGTCTTTAGTATCCGCACTAGTTCCGCACCAAATTGTACGCATATGAGCCAATCTCTCTCTCTCTCTCTCTCTCTTTATATATATATATATATATATATATATATAGGAGAAGGCTCACCTACATCACACGTTATACATCAACCATATATCACACCTAGTTCTAAGCCCTAAAAGACTTTTTTCCATTTTTTTTCTTCTTGAAATTAACCTTTCAATAAATCCATATTAAAAAAATTAGGTCAAAATACATTTTGTAGGTATTTTAAAAAAATCCAACAAAAAACTGTTCAAAATACTTTATTTATAGGGGTCCGCGCCATCAGAATTTTGTTGATTTTTTAAAAATAGCTACAAAATGTGTTTTGGCGTAATTTTTTGAAAATGGATTGATTGAAAGGTTAATTTCAAAATATAAATAAAAAATTTGAAAAAAAAATGTTTTTAGGACCAAGAATTATGTGTGATGTATGCTGAGATGTAGGTGAACTTTCCTCTCTCTCTCTCTCTCTCTCTCACTCTCTCTCTCTCTCCATATATATATATATATATATATATATACACACACACACTAGGGTGTACCTGTGCCGATGGCACGCTCATAATTTTATCCCGGTACATTTTTGTTAGCGACATATCATTACCAGCACACATAACTTTTATTTTATTTATTTATTTATTTATTTATATATTTGAGTAAATAGTAGACTTTTGTGCTATTTTATGATTTTATAGTTCATGTTCTCAATTTTTTTTTCTGGTGAATATTTTTTATATTTTCTATTTGTGGTTGTAATAATTACATAACAGTCTTTATAATTTAAGGTGATTTACACTTAACTTCACTTTTGTCACTTAATTAATTAGCGCCCAAAATGTCCAACTACGTTACAAACCCGTTAGTGCCCTTATAACTTTATAAACATTGTATTTGAGTCTAATTACAGTTTCTTTATAACTATTTTATAACACAATTTTTTTAAATTTTTTGAAAAAAGTTAAAAGTTGTTGGTTTTTTATAAATAAAAAAGTATTACAAGAAATTTATAATCGACCTTTTTTATAAATATGACCTTTTTTCATAAATATAAAAATTTATTTTTTTATAAGACATTTTCGTTATAAAGTGACTTTTAATAAATAAGTTTTTTTTTATTATAAAGCATATTTTTGAAAACCATTTTTTTTTATGAATTAAATCTCACTTTTCTGAAACATTATTTATGTATTTTTTTGTATAATTGTTTTCAAAACTTTTTTTTTTCAAATTTAATTTTATAAATAAACGACTTCTTTAAACTTAAAAAACAAACTTTTTTACAAAAAAGATTTTTAACACTTTTTGTTATGAAACAATTTTTAATAATTTATTATTAAATTTATTTTATATATAAAAAATCACTTTTTATGAAACATTTTTTATAATGTTTCTTGTAAAACTGTTGATCACTTTTTATAAAATCTTTTGTAAAAGCCTTCATCATCGTGCCATAGGTTGTAACAAACTGATTTTCTTTTCATCATAATTTCATTTACAATACGATAAATTAATAAATAGTTGACCAAAATTTATTTTTTAAGTTGTAAACTAATATCCGAGAAAATAAACAACTCCTAATATTTGGTTAGTTTTATATAGAGAAAATGATCCTAATGTCTTAACAACTATTTTTTATTCCTGTAATTTGAATTGGTGGCCATTTCAAAGACCCTAATGCGTCCACAGTTTCATAACTTTGTTCACTCGCTCCTTGCTACCTCGAGCCATGTGGGAAAAAATGACTATAGTTTTTTAGATTTTGACAGAGAGGTCTCGTGAGGTGTCTAATCGATTCTTCTAAAATCTTTAGTGCAAAAAATATGAGAAGCAATTGGCGTCCGCTGGAAAGTGGGGCTCCTTGAAAAATCTACTTTGGCTAATATTTTTTAGTAAACTCTTACTTGAATATGACAAATGAGGATATCAATGTCTAAAAAGTTTTTTTTAAAAATAGGCAATGTATTGATATTGCTTAAAAATAGCCAATATAAGATTTAATCTTCCCGTTGATAAATTTTTATATCAAATGATTTTAACTAACTTAAGGAGTGAAATTCATCACTTCTTGCCATAAAAAGGTCATACCCTTGTAAAAAAGAAATATTATACTTTTATGTCTAGAATAGCATTAAAAACTTTTAAGTGAAAATTAGTCATTTTTTATTAGTGGTAAAAAATATTAAACTATCCTTTTCATTTTTTATGAGTGAAAAAAATATTAAACACTCTTTTATTTATAAACCATTCACCACGCAAAAAATAGTACAATAAAGAAAATTTATTATTCTAATTTTACAACACAAATATTAAACACTCTTTTCATGTGGGTTGTTGAGTTTGAAAACTCAACTTTTTTGTACCTAGGGCCCCACTCGTTTTGTTTAAAACCTGTTTTGTACTATCCAAAGCCTATGCTTTTAGGCCAACTAGTATAATGTCTTTGGACAGTGGTCTAAATCAATTTTGATCGAATTTTTTTTATTTGGAGCCACACAAACCAAAACTAAAGGATGGAACTGCATCACTATTAGTCCTGTAAATGGGTAGGGTCTGGATCCGAACTTAATCTAAACTCGATTCATATAATAGGATCTGAATATATTTTTCTGGACCCAAGATCCGAAGATCCGATTACCCAAAGAATCGTTTATTAAACGGGTAGGGTCTGGATCTTATACAAGACCCAAACCCAAAGACCCGACCCGAATTATACATTATTATTTTGTATATATATACATATATACTATAAATTTATATATATTTATAAATATATCTTATCAATATAATATGTAAGTATTATATATAAAAATATATATTTATGTATATAATAAATATGAGTAATATATGTTTTATTTATACTAATAATATTCTACAATACATTGCAAAATATTTTAATTTAAGATTAAATAATAAAGAAGGGGGATAAAATAAAATAAATATAAAATAAATGTACATATTTAGCCAGACCCAGCGCGAACCCGGACCCGAAGACCCGAACGGATTTGGGTCTGGATCCAATATTGTAGACCCGATGAAGACTAGGACCCGGACATGAACCCGATGAAGACCCAATTATATGGATCTGAATCTACCTAAACCCGACCCGTCTCGGACCCGTTGACAGGCCTAATCACTATAAAATCTGCTAATTAATACATCCTGGGCCCCACGTTGACATCGACCATGCATGTTAAAACTGTTTTTGGCATTTTAAAGCCTCGGTCAAATTTTCTATCAAATGTTGGCTTTTATTTTTTCCCTTAGTACCCTCTATTTATTACTGTTGTTTTATGGGTATTTAAATATCGTATTTATTTTAAAGAGTTGGTATTCCCTTTATCTTTTGTCATATTACCTTCCGGACGATTTTGTGCAGTTCACAATAACTCTTTTGTGTCCAGGTCAGTTGGTTGATTTGATAAGAGACACCCTTTTGTATTTAATATTTATTTTGTGTGTACTCCCCTACACCAAACGTCTTACAATTTCAGAGGAAGCCACTATGTTTGAAACGGGGTCTGCTGAAGCTGTGTACGCATAGGAAGCCCCCAATTTTTCTCAGTATCGATTATTTCCGGAGCTTTTATTTTGCAAACAATGAGTAATTCCACTCGAGTCCTTCTAATCTCAAAATATAAATGTATTCCTCCAAAAAAATGTAGAAGAATAAAAAAAATAAAACTGTAAAGATGGGATAAGCTTTAAATGAATAGTAATTCTGTTCAATTTTTTTTTTTTAAATTGGCCCTTAATGCTTAAAATCAACAGTAATCAATTTTATAGAATTTCGGTATGAATATATATATACTACGGCGTATCCGTGCCGAAGGCACGATGATAAATTTGTTCCCGTGATATTTTGTACCTGTGCCGATAGCAAGATGATAAATTTGTTCCCATAATAGTTTGTATTTTAAAACATTGAAACTTTACCATGTATTTTGTTTATAGAAAGGAAAAAATGAAACTCAATTTAGTACCGGTACCATATCTACAATGATTACGGCCTTATGGTGTTCGTGATTGATAAAGAAAAGAATATTTCTTATTGTGTTTATTTTGATCGAGCTCATTTTTATTAAAAAAAATGTGTTATACTGTTTTTACTTGGATTGTGTTCAAAATAATTAAACAATATATTTTATGTTGTGCTTACTTTAGTCAGGTTCGTTTTTATAATATTTTGTAATGTGATTTAATAAATTATACGAAGATAAAATTTATGCAGTTGACCCTAACTTTAAACTTGTTTGAAAAATTGGTATCATTTTATTCCTCATCTACATTAACCCAATTCAAGATAGTTGTGCTATCTTCATTGAACCCAACGACAACAAACTTCTTTAATAGGTTGCGGCTGAGACAAATTAAACTTTATCATTCAAGATTTAACACAAAACATTAACTCAAAAAAATGATCGATTCCTGAAAAATATTAGGTTGGGGTCTCACCACTTTGAGCATCCCAGGTGATGGGAAAACACCAATCTTGTATACAACTTTCCGTTTGAATATGATCAAACCTAGTAAGGTTAATTTCAATTTCTTGTACTGTTTGATGGGGGATATAACTTTAATTGCTAAGGACTAATAATATCCATAAAAAAGAAGTGTACTCACAAATTAATGTTTTCAAAATACAAATCTAGGAAGACTTACACGTTACAAAAGATATATATATATAGATGAATACGTGTACCAGAGGAAAAGAAATCTCATAAAAAGAGATTTGTTTAGGACATAAACGCGGGGCCCAAGGCTGACTGAATCGGAAAACCCATCCGTACAAAAAAGTATGTTCACATATTCTGATCAACAAAGAAAGTGATAATCTCAACTCCATTAAAACGGAGATGTAAAACCTGATAATTAACCAATAAAGAAAGCGAAAAGGAAAAAGAAAAAAAGGATCTCAAATAAATCCATTATAGTTTGAAGAATCTATTATCTCAAAAACACATAATATCCTTAAAAAAGTGATAATCTCTTATCTTAGCTCTCTCCATTGAAATGGTCATCGAAAAAGGAGTTGGGGGGATGGGTTCCTTCTCGCCGGAGATTTCATCTTCCAGTATAAATTCCTGTTTGGTGAACAACAAATCAAATTACACACAAATCAATTAATTATAGTTACAAATCAATTAACCAGTAGATCATAGTGTTGGTGCAAAAGAAAACCCAATTAATCACCCGAGTAAAAAAAAATACACGAAAGAGTACACACATATAAAAAACTCTCATGAATACACAGATAAAAATACACGCATATAAAAATCACTCGTGAGTAAACACATAAAAATACATTGATATAAAAACCTACATGGGAAATACACGAACATGCCTTCACTTGAGTATAAAAACCTATGGGAGAAATAAACTACACGCACAAACACAGTCCTCACCTGAGAGAAAAAATACACACATGAACCCACTGTGAGGTGAACACCACACATCAGCAGACGATATTTGCGTTTAACCCTGTTTTTCCCCGATTACCATTTCTGCCATAATAGCTGTGTTTTTTTGTTGGGGGCGTGGAGAAATGACTTTAGATCTTCAAACCTTCAGCTGCAAAAACAATGTAGAAACAACATAAAATAGAAAAAAGTAAAATCAAACTCCAAATAAAAACATTAACGGTGGTTACGCGATGGAAATATGCCAACCGGAGCTAAAGGACTCAGCCAAGGGGGTTACACGCTGGACTCGGTGAAAAAAGGACTCAGCCATGGGGTTGCACTAGAAATGCTTGTGAGCTCCGCTCTATGAAAAAAAACCCAATGAGAGAACTGTTATGAGAGAGAGACGGAGTCAAAGTTTTCAAATTAAAGTGGGAATCACACTTTAATTTTTGAGACCCATGAACTATCAATTCATTTTTTTTAGATCCGTGATTCTTAGCTTGGAGTCCATTTTTTGAGACCCCTCACTCCAACTCTCAGCCAAGTGGCACAATTTCAAACCATTGGATTTAAACCCTCACGTTCAATCTCAGTCGCCAGTTGATAAAGACCAAACCCATCAAATTTAATCTCAACCATCAGTTGGCAAAGACCAAAAGTTCCTCCTGCTTTATTATATATATATATATATATATATATATATATATATATATATAAACATAATTGTGGGGGTTGGAGTTTTAACAACCACCATTTCTCACGTAAAGGATGATCAGGCATGAGAAGCCGAAGATGGGGCTTATCGGTCAATTAATATCATTCTCAGGTCCAGCGAAAAATAAATTTGTATATTAAAGGCCCATAATTAACTTTTAAATCAACATTTCCATAGATAGGCATATAATACTAAACCAACAAAAATGGCATGATAAGTTTGACATACAAGTAAGTATCATAACCTAACATAATGTAAATAAATATGTCTTGGGCTTATTCCCTTACAAATGTCTCAAATAAATAACTATGACTGGAAAAGCACCTAATCTAGAGTCAATAACTTGAAAAGCTGATATGCAAGAGAGATCGCAAGGCTAGTACAACAACAGTCCCGCTATCCCTATCTAGAAACAACTTGAGGGGAAAACATTTAAATTTGGGTCAAAGACCGAGGTGTGCAAGAATTAACTTATTTAATTTAAGATGCAATAATATAGTTGATGAAAAATAAATATTCTCCATTTGTCACTCGCATGCGTTTAACACCTCACCCCTCATCTAAGTGTGATATTATTCGCATCTCAATACGCCCCAACTAATTTTTATGACAACGTGTAAAATTTGTAAAAGTGGATTTATCGATAATTAAATATTTAAGTGTAACAACTACATTTAATTTCCAACACCCATCTATCCCGGTCTCATAAGTTTCACATATAAGGCATAAACATCTATTATACATTAGAGGATCAAAATAATAATTATTGTCCACGTTCTTCGACAATTAAATTTATCTCAGTACAGTCCGAGTAATTATATATATATATATATATGTGTGTGTGTGTGTGTGTGTGTGTGTGTGTGTGTGTGTGTGTGTGTTATTTCATATATTTGACACACAAAGGCATCTAGAGTCGATGTCTAATTCGTAGTCTATGGGCATGTCCGGAGGAATCTCTTATCCTAAGCAGACATCACAAAACACACATAAAATTGGGGGCGGTCCCAACGTAGGATACCTGTTCATGGACTATACCTAGCGGTGACATAGGCTAGGTCACCATTTACACCTACCTCTCATAGATGGCGCCTCCATGTCGTACCTATATGACCTATAGAACGTCAAGCCCACATGTACTAACGTATGGTACCCGGCCCGAACGCACGAACCCCCAAGCTGATAGGA
Source organism: Sambucus nigra (assembly GCA_949130495.1). NCBI lineage: Eukaryota > Viridiplantae > Streptophyta > Magnoliopsida > Dipsacales > Adoxaceae > Sambucus > Sambucus nigra. The sequence goes on from OX422224.1 coordinate 72,918,460, forward strand.
CAGTCCACAAATATTGGTATGTCCGTACAAATACATAATAGTACATATCATTATCCTATATTATTGCATAGTTAATTACTCTATAATTACCATAGAAAGCCCACCTAAAGTCCACAACATTTCCATTTATTAATATTTTACCCTCTAGTGAATTACTAATTCCTTTCCATAGAATAAGTTCTTAGCCATTTATTTAAATGTAATTTTTCCCAAATTAAATGTGCGATATTCGTATTTTTTAGTAATTCCCCTATTAATTCATACACGGTCCCATCAATTCATACGGCCTCCTAATTATATCCTTAGATAAAACCCATGGCCAAATTACAAAAAGGAATTAAATGTAAACACGAGTTAACGTCACTCAAACGACATCTAGGGTCATTCGCGAGACATCTCATGTTGGTCGAACGAGGACCCACGCCTCTGGAACGACTTTTTATATTCTTCCCCATTCCGTTTCAACAGTTGTGTTCTTCCCAAATTAAATCTCAAACCGAGAAATAGTTGTATGAACCCAGGAAATAAAAATCTAGAACGACATATTCAACTCAATTTTAATATCTGTTAAAGGGTTAAATGATTGAAACATCTTCCAAATTCCAACCATATTAAATTCATAATAAGAGGCATTTGTCATGGGATCTACATCAAAATTTCATTCAGTGAATTATAAGTGACATCCTATACATCAATTAGTCAAAATATTCCCAATTTAACTATCAAAACCCTCAGGGACCTACCTAAATTTCAAGGATCCGATACCTAAATTTCTGGAGAAAATTCAACTTTAAGGTCAGTCCTCTACATGCATATAATATTTCTTCATCATCAATCTATTCATACCAAACCTAAATACCAGAAATTTAAGGGTCATTATAATGCATCAAGAAATACATAGAAAACTTAAATTAAGCAAGAGAATTCTTACCTGTTTATGGTGATGGGTGATTTCTTCGTTGGATTATCTCTTATCCCCCTCCCCCCCCCCCCCCCCCCTCCCCCTTGGACTTTGTTCCTCTCTCCCTTGAAGTGGGGTGGCTAGGGTTAGGTTATGATTAGTAGTGGGGAGTTATTTCTCTTCCTCCTAATCTTATATCTTACCCAATTCCCAAGTTGGACATATAACCCCATTTTTGGACTCTTAAATGGCTTGAATCCATACCCACACTTGCCCAATAACCTCCCAACTTATATATCTACACCCAGGACCATTTCTAAAGGCTTAAAATACCTAAACGAGCTTTTAACACTTCCCAAAATGTTTCCTAATTATTTATGTTTCACTTAGACATTTTTATTATGTTCCAACGACACGCGCCCGTAAATTTATTTATGTGTGATTTAGTTTTCACTTGTAAGCCCATTAAGTCCAATTGAGTTTTATATTTATATAATCATGACTAATTTTTTATTTAAATTAAAATTTATTCATTTAATTCAAATCCTCCCAATTTAATTTATTCACAAAATAAATCCAAAATCATTATATTTATTTATGTCGTAATATTTTATTTTGAAAAGTTAAGGGGTGGTACATTCTTCTCCTCTTATAACGGAATTTCATCCTCGAAATCCCAACCTTATGTTTTTATCCGTGTTATTAACCCAAGTTTTATGGTCAATTAGTCCATACCCATTTCCCATGAGATAAAAAAAAGGCTCACCCATGCCTATCAAAACATCACTTGGGTGTTCATATATTCCACATTATATGTACACACACATAACATTTTCCAAGTTGAATGACACATATACATCAAATTGGTACCATTCATACCAATTATATCCATATATCAAACATACCACCACATGTGTACATGAAAAATAAAATAATGGTCTTAGTATCCGACTCCCTTAAACTCCTGACTTTTACCAATTTTATGTGTGGGACGTCTCATAAGCGAAATACAAATAAGGAACCCTCCCGATACAATTCGGTACATGTTAGTCAGTTATTGAGATTCATCGACCAAAGATTAAAAGAAAATGGAAATAAAAGTAAATGTGTGCAGTAATCATGTAAATTCAAACTTTTGCCCATTCCCAACTAATGTCTCATATGGCCAAAGGGATACACTAAATCCCAATAAATTAACCCATTTAATTATACTAAGAACAATAACCCAAAATGTCCTGGGGTATAACATATCTTAGCACCCGACATTTGCAACTTTCATGCGTGGGATGTCTCACAAGTGAAATCCAAATAAGGAACCCTCCCGATACACTACAGTTAACATTGTTGGTCACTAAGATCCGTCAGTCTAGGATCCACACCTATAATGTGCTCAATTAAATTATAAGGATCCCCAGGCCCTATTGTCGTCCATTAACCCATATTTAGACTCAAGATGTCACAAATCCTTTTTTATTTTCCACCGTGAATATAAACATTAATGCCAACTAGTCACACTACAGTCTACTATTAGATTAAATTTGTTTCCGTAAAAATCAACATGAAACCTATGGTTTGAGTCCTCCTGAGGTAAATTACCATACCCTTACACACGTGGCATTATAGATGCCTGTCCCTCAACTCGCGGGTGAAACAATGTAAAGCACTCAGGTAAAATAGAGCCTACCCTCCCCAATGTGCAGAAGAGATATCATTAGCTATGGAGTTTTATGCACTAGTATTAAACTAAGTATGTCCTAAAAAATATAGGAATTTGGGATAATACCATCACTGTCTAAGATGGAGTTGGTCCCTCTCCTGATGTGAGGTGATATACGTGCACCTACTGCAGCTGCGGCTGCTGTCCCTGAGGTGGAGTGCGTAGTGCTGGTGCGGTAGGCACTACCGCCACTTGCTATATCTGCAGTCTTTGACACTCCCCCTAGGCTACTTGATATCCTTACTGTCCCTTGACTCATGTGCCGCTTGATTTCCCTGAGGGCACTCCTAGCAAAGTGGCCTTTCTCTCCAAAAACATAGAAGTGACCTAGAACTGATGCCTATCTGGCTGTAGCCCCTTATATTGTTTCCCTTGGCCTTGGTGGCCTCTCCTCTATTGGCTCTGATGGCCCTGGACCTGTCACCCCTGTCTTATCCCATTATCTGAACCCCTAGATCTCTTATGTTGCTTTGAAAGATGAGGACCCCAAAATTACCAAGCCTCCTGGTCGTTACTCCCATTCGCCCTACTTTGCTGGTTGGACATCTCAGAGTGGTGTCTCTTCTCCCCTGTATATTTTTGGAATGCCCTATGATCCTGGCAATGAAGTAAGGTAGCATTCACCACCTGGTTATATGTGGTGAAAGCCAGATTATCCAATAATGATTGTCTAATGTGCCAGGCCATCCCTGACATAAACTTATCTATCTTCCTCTTCCCTGTAATCACATCCTCCTTAGAAAAATAGGAAAGGGAGGAAAACTCTACCTCGTATTTTGCTACAGTACGACTCCCCTGCTTAAGATCCATGAAATTCTTTTACATCTCTGTTTGTATTGCCCGAGGAAAGTACTTCCCCACAAATATCTCCCAAAACTCATATATGGTAAGAATATTCCTCTCGGCAACCGTCGTAATCGCCTCCCACCATTGCAATGAGGCCCCCCACTAAGAATGAGGTTAACAATTGCTTTTTTACGGGTGTGCGCTCCACCATTCGTAAATTTCACCGAATATCTCTCCTCCACCTACTCTCCACTAGAATATTCGGACTGGTAGCAAACTCGGGTGGTTGGACCTTAGTGAAGGCCTCCCTAGCTCTATCCTAAATCAGTCTAGGTGTTTGGACTAGTAACACTACTTGCTATGGTTGTGGTGGTTGCTGCTGAGGCTGCAGTGTTGGAAAGTGCCTTAACATAGCTTCCATGGCTGTGGACACTGCCTGAGCCACAATAGTGGCAATCTCTTCCCATCCTACCATAGGTGGGGTGGGTGGTGGCTGCTGCTACGGCTCCTGCTAGGTCCTCTCCTCTGTAGCTGGTGCGGTGGCACACCTTAGTCTGCCTCTCCTTACGTTTTCCATCTGAAAGAAAACCAGGTCTCATTAGTAACTAATGGTAAAGAATACAATGATTCCTAAACATAGGGCTCTATACGTCAAAGAACGCAACGCAGAACATAACAAGCACAAACACAGATTCCAAGGACACTATGTGACAACCCGCTCACCAAAATAAGGGGTGGCCAGCCCAATACTCCAATATAACGGAATCATGGATGGAATCATACTCAGCATCATAATAAAAATATAGAGTATCAAGGATAACCACCCAATATTTCAGAAAACGGGTTGCCAAAATTTTTGATTTGAAAGTAAATAAATGAAAACAAACAACCCAATTCCTGAAAGATAAGGAAAATCCCAAGACATATATAAATAATACAACGAGAATACGATGAGAAGACTGAATAGGTAACCGGTCACTAAACTGATACACCAATAATACACAAGTACAATAAGTTACTTATTACATGTCATTAGACATTTACAAAAGCTTGAGCCTCTTGCCCGAATAAAAGACTTGATCTTAACTAGAATAAAAAGGAAACGTCTATACCAAATGTATCCCGTAATACCCTCAATGCATCACGACTCGTAGAAAACATCGGAATAGGAATTCAAATCAGGCATCCATGCGGCGGAGTACCTGAGCAGAGACAAGATGAATATGCAACAAGAAATGTAACCAGGTCAGGGCCCGGTTTTATATGATTACCAGATGAATAAAGAGTATGACAGTAATGTAAGATAAATCATGAAGAAAGAGAAATAAGTAGCAACCTATACAATTTAAAACGTAAGCTAAGCAGGAATAACAGTAAGAAGCATGAAACTAAAACTTCTTCAAATGTGCCAGTTATTTCATATATCTTTTCCTTAGCAGGAAGTATATATATATAGTCAAATTCTTTTGCTCTTTAAGGAGATTTTATCTCAATTTTACCTTTTATAAAAAATCCTTTCCTTATCAGGAAAATAATCATTTTCAAATGCACTTTGTGGCATTTATATGTGCTCTATGTGGCACTCCATCATGCTCTATATTTTAGAACCCCAAGGTTATCTCCAAGCATTCTAGGAGGTTATTTTAGAACCCCAAGGTTATCATCTTTCAAAGGAAAGAAATGACTTTCAATTTATTCTCCAAACTCACCTTTTTGGCGTTATTATGAACCACCAAGGTTAACATAGTTCAATCGAACTTTTAAAATCTCCCAACATTCTTTTGGGGCGGAAATATAAACCATCAAAACTAGTATAGCTTAATTAAGCTCCTATGGTCTACCGAACATAACACTACATCTCCTAGTTTTATAATAATTAACTAGAAGAAAAGAATGCCTTATCATTAATAGGCCTAACCCCGGAAAAATCCCCACATAACCCATTCCTAATGTAGAGTAGACATCTAACTCATCTCACACTCTAGGACTCTAAGTTTACTTCATTCAAGAAGGTTCCTAGTCCCTATATTTAAAGAAAAGGATTAAAATTGAGTTATAAAATTAACTCAAAAACAGCAGGAAAACGAATCGATTCGCCCAAGGGCCGAATCGATTCGCCCAAGGGCCGAATCGATTCGCCCTAGCGAATCGATTCGCCCCAATAAGCGAATCGGTTCGGACAACTAAACCAACCTTCTGCAATTGACCGAATCGATTCGGTCTTAACCCCGAATCGATTCGGGTTATGCAGACCTGCCAATTTCCCCTTAGCGAATCGATTCGCCCAAAGGGCCGAATCGATTCGGACCTGCAAATTTGCCAAAAATGGCTACGAAGGGTTATGAACCCTAATTTCTCCAAACCCCAAATCTCTTCCATCTTACACACAACCAACAACAAAAATCTACCCCAAACTAATCTACATGATTATTAACCATCAAAACCCACAATTTCTTCAACATAAATCAAGAGTAGGGTTTAAATCCCACAAATTCTACATTTAAGCCATAAATGTAAATACACAACTATCATACAATTTATGCATCTTAAATCACATATTAGCAAGTAGAAAACTTGCCTTGATGTAGGGAATATCAGATTTCTTTGAGTAGGAGCATCAATCCATCTTCAATCTTCATTTTCTCTTCTTTATCCATTCTTTCTCTCCTTTACTCTCTAGGTTTAAGACATAAAATGGGGGAAAATAAGGGATTTAGAAGACTAAAATCGTGGCTTAGGTTAAAACTCCCAACTTAAATGGTTAACACCACATTAAAATGACTCGCAAATACGCATATAAGCTAAAACCAGGTAAAAGTGCCCGAAACACAAAAATACAATATGGAACTTATTTTGACTGTCTCGCACCTTCCGAGACTAACTACACCCTCTAAACTGGCATTCGAAAATTTTATAAATTATTTCGAGTTCCAAAATCATTTAAACTAAAAGGCCATTTAAAATACATGACACTACAGACATGCAACCTGATGTTATTTACTTTCACATACAGTAAATATGCATCAATCTAGTAAATATTAACTTTCAATTCATTAAATTAATATTTACTCCAGTACCCACCTTTTATATAATTACCTTATGCGGTACAATCAGTATAAAATGAGCCTCCCAGAATCGAGGGTTGTTACACACTGGAACCATGCTTTGATACCAATTGTAACAACCCATTTTCTCACATAAAGGATGGCCATGCATGATACTATGAAGATGGGGCTTGTCGGTCAATTAATACAATTCTCATCACTAATGAAAAATAAATATGTATATTAAAGGACCATAATTAACTTTTAAATCAACATTTCCATATATAGGTATATAAAACCAAACCAACACAAAGTGCATTATAAGTCTGACATACAAGTATCACACCCGACATAATGTAAATAAATAAGTCTCGGGCTTATGCCCATACAAATATCTCAAATAAATAACTATGACCGGAAAAGCACCTAAGTTTGAGTAAATAATCTGAAGAGCCGATAAGCACGAGAGATCGCAAGGCTGGTATAGCAATAGTCCTGCTATCCCTGTCTAGAAACAACCTGGGGGGGAAATTATTTAAATTTGGATCAAAGCCCGAGGTGTGCAAGAATTAACTTATTTAATTTAAAATGCAATAATATAGTTGATGCAAAATAAATATTCCCCCTTCATCACTCGCATGCGTTTAATACCTCACCCTCATCTACGTGTGATATTATTCGCATCCCAATACATCCCAGCTAATTTTTCTGACAACGTGTCAAATTAGTAATAGTGGATTTATCGATAATTAAATATTTAAGTGTAACAACTACATTTAATTTCCCACACCCATATATCCCAATCTCATAAGTTTCACATATAAGGCACAAACAACTATTATGCATTATAGGCTCAAATTTATAATTATTGTCCACATTCTCAGACAATTAAATTTGTCCAATTACGGTCCAGGTAATTATTTATATATGTTATTTCATATATTTGAGACACAAAGGCATCTACCGTCGGTGTCTAATTCATACTCTATCGGAAAATCTGAAGGAATCTCTTATCATAAGGGGGCATCACAAAACACACATAAAATTAGGGGTGGTCCCTACGCGTGATACATGTTCAGGGTTGATACCTAGCAGTGATGTAGACTGGGTCTATGTCTACACCTACCTCTCATAGACGACGCCTCCACGTAGTACCTATATGACCTACACAATGTCAGGCCCACCTGTGCGGACGTATGGTACCCGGTTCGAACGCAGGAACCCCTAAGCCAATAGGACAGTCCACGAATATTGGTATGCCTAAACAAATACATAATATTACATATTATTATCTCATATAATATGCATAGGTAATGATTCCATAATTACCATAGAAAGCCCACCTAAAGTCCTCAAAATTTTCATTTATTAATAATTTACCCTCTAGTGAATTATTAATTCCTTTTCGTAGAATAAGTTCTTAGCCAATTATTTAAATGTAATTCTTTCCAAATTAAATGTGGGAAAATTTGTATTTTCTGTACTTTCCCTGTTAACTCATACACAACCCCATTAATTCATATGGCCTCCTAATTATATCCTTAGCTAAAACCCAAGGCCAAAGTATAAAAAGGAACAAATTGCCAAACACGCCTTAACGTCGCTCAAACGACATCTTGGGGTGTTCGCACGACATCTCATGTCGCTTGAACGAGGGCCCATGTCGCTCGAACGACCCTTCATCTTCTTTCACACGCCGTTTCACCAGTTCTATTTTTTGAACAGTAAATCTCAAACCCAAAAACAGTTATATGAACCCAAGAAATAAAAATCCAGAACGACATGTTCAACTCAAATTTAATATATGTTAAAGGTTAAAATGATTGAAACATCTTCCAAATCCAAACCATATTAAATTCATAATAAGATGCATTTGTCATGGGATCTAAATCAAAATTTTAGACCGTGAATTAATAGTGACATCCTTGTAACACCCCACGATTTTGGAGACTGAGAAATTAAATTTTTGGAAAAATAAAATTTAATTTAAACCGGAGAATTTTAAATTTGGGAATTGAGGCCCAAAAATAGAGGGCATTTTAAAGTATTCCGGATGATGATTTTTAAGGTACCATTGATCCCGGAAGGGTCGAGATAGTCAAAATAACTGTCATTGGGTTTTATTTCGGCTCCGGAATATTTTTAAATATGTTTGGCTCGAATTGGAGTAAACGAGTCATTTAAATTGCGTATTAACATTTAAAATTGGGTTTATGTTTTAAAGGATTTGGAGGCTTACGGATGAAGCCATTTCTCAATTAGAGAAAGAGAGAAAAAGCCCTAGAGGGAGAAAGAAGAAGAGAAAGAAGAAGAAAAGAAGAGAGAGGAAGAAAAGCATGGGATTTCAGGCCCAAACGCGACATCGAGGACGATCCAACCTCTACAAATCTGAGGCAAGTGTTTAATCTTGCTAAATAGATATTTGTGTATTTCATTTCATAATTTGTGGGTTAAACAAATGGATTTTTGGGTATTAATGTCAAAACCTATAATTTTGGGTTTAAATCTTGAAATCAATGTGTATACATGGGTTTGATGACAAATAAATTTTTGGGATGAAATGTAGGATGAGTTTACATACTAAGAATTTTATTGGGTTGAAGATTTGGGGATTTGGTGATGATATTTGGGTGTTTGAGGATTTAGGGTTTTGGTTGAAAAATGGAAATCGGCCAAGGCAACTGGTATGGCCGGTCGACCGCGGTCTGGGGACCGGTCGACCGCGCCTTAAGGGAAAAGCCTACTGCATTTCTTCGTAGGCAAAACTTGGACACGCGGTCGATCGGGGGTCTGGGACCGATCGACCGGTCCCCTGTTTTTAGCCCAAAATTTGGAGTTCTTTTATCCCCTTTTCTTTTGGAGTTTTATTCTTAGGGGCTTTCTTAATGGGCTCAATATGAAGGGTTACGATATTAGATCTAGGTAATAGGGCCCTAGGTCCAATAGGGGCTTGCGGGCCTATGTAAAATTGATTTAGGAGGAGGAGATGCCTCTTTTAGTAATGAAAGGAACTTGGGACTTAAGCGATTGGCGGATGGTTCTTATCATGATAGAGGCGAATTATCATGAGATGGTTATAAATGGAATCGGGATAGTCTATTTTGCCTATACGTGTATTAAAAATGGATAACCTTAGGTACAGTGGGGGATCTCAGTGAGGACGGGAGTTCTAACTCGAGGTTTTAAGTGAATATATATATAGTTGAGGACCGACGAGAGAAGATGTTGTGCATCCTTGAGGAGTATACACTTAAGGAATAAAATATGAACGTAATAAGATTTAGAGTTCATTAGAACTTTTAAACCTTAGGTGGGATTCCAATACTTGAAATGAGGTTGGAATAATTTGAGGTTTTAGACTGCTAAGTCATATATGTGCCTATGGTTAAATAGTACTAAAAGAAACTATGTACTTTTGAATATGGATGAAATGCGTAGTGATGGGTTCCTACACAAAATTTTGGGTGATAACCCTAAGGTTGAAAATATATGTATATATAAATACATATGATTTTGGGAGACTATTCATCATAGGAAAAATGATTGAATATATTTTGAAGTGAGAGGATTGTATTCACATATCGAGGTAAATTAAATGAGTTTGTGGTGACGACTTGTATATTGAGGATTATGTATACTTATAGCCGAATTTATATATCTCATACTTATGAACGAGAATTAGTTATATATATGGATATGTGAGTACATGTGTATATATCTATAGAGATATGAATATGGATATATATTTATGTTGTGGACATACATGGTATGGACATTTAAACCATATATGATGGTTTACTATTTGGTCATATGCTTGGATCATATGGATGTATATATATTGTGCATGTGAATGATATATATACTCCTTTGGTTAATCATACCCCGCTCATGCTATCATTGGGAAGTTGCGCGCATAGAGGGTGAGCATCCTGGCTAGAAAAGCAGGGTGTGGATTTTCCCCAGGTCATAGTCGTCCCGTGTGTTATTATATGATATATATATGTATTTTTGGGATGAGACGTGATGGGTATGTTTCGTCTCATTGCCGGTTAGGAGCTATGACCGCTTCTCGGGACGTCGTATGCGTGTGTTTACCACGAGATGGGTGTCGTTTAGTCCCACCATGGTGGCCCCAGTATTGCTACGTGAGCCGGGCACTGGGAAGATGATAGCATTGACGCAGTTTATCAGCGCTATATATAGCCGTGTATTTATTTGTGCATGGCCTTTGTACATCATATATGGTATGTATACATGGTCATGGGATTGGATGATGGTATATATATATATATATGGTTAGAAATAAAATACCTCTATATATATTTATATATATCCTATAAATGAAAGGATATGGACTTTTATGGAGTACATCTTGGATGATTATGATGTACTAGATGATTAGGGGATTGATGTATCACGTTTAAGGAATATCATCATCCCAAGGATATTATTAGAGATTGTAGATGTTTTCATATTGTAGTCTAAAATTTAGTAATAGTATTATTATATGATATGTACGACATTATGGACCTCTATGATCGACATTGTCAAAGAGTAGTGTAACGGGGTGGTTCCTTGTTTGGATTTCGTTTTACGAGACACCCCACACATGAAATGTGGTACATTGTTGAGAGTAGAGAGAAGTTCTGTCGATATTTATGTGTGGCATAATGGATCTCCAAGATCGACGTTGACATGGAGTAGTGTAACGGGGTGGTTCCTTATTTGGATTTCGCTTTGCGAGACACCCCACGCACGAAACGCAGCGCAACGTTGAAATTTGAAGGAAGTTGTGTCAGTAATAATTTTGCATGCTTTTGAATTAGAAATTTAAATCATATGTTCAACCCAAATGCATATTGGGTAACTTATTAAATTATAAATGGTTAAAGTATAAACCGGAATCCACTAAGCCTAATAATGCACATATGATTGAAATTAAATACTTATCTGTGGTTAAAGAGGGGGTGGATTCTTGCGTTAAGACAGGAAGGTAGATCTCGTGGGTATAGGCTAGACCTATGATAAGTTAGGTTTTCCTAATGAATTGGGGTAATTTAACCAATAAAATTGAGGACGCGAATAGGTGCGCGCCTTTAGATGAGAGGTCAGCTGGGGTTCCACGAGAGTGCGATTCCACTTTAATTATGAAATAGTGCACCGATATTTATTATGCATGGTTAACGCACTTGCTAAATATTTTTCACAACTCGGGCTCGGACCCGTTTACTTTTCTCTCCTGCCTGTATATATATTACTACAGGTGTCCTACCGCATGGATGTCGGATGACCTTCTATCCAGAGTCTAGGGAGCCGTGACAGGTGCGGACTGTTGCGGTATGTATCTGTTAGTCGCTTCCTCCTTTTTAAATTCTTGGTAGGATTCATTGTTGTACATCGGGTTTGTACCCAAGGGATATTTATATACATGTTTATATTTATTCCATTTCAGTTATTGTATTGGCTGTGACCCGACAGCTTATTCGGGTTTACTTCTTTGTAGTATATTCAGTCGTAGTTATTTATTTCATTTTATTCTAGCATTTCATTTCTTATAGTTCTTCTTGCATGTTTCTCTTATTTATCAGTAGTTTATGGTGTTGGTTTGTTAGTTGTTGCATGTTTTAAATTTTTCTAACATCTCGCTTTTATGATATCGGGTAGTTAATCCTATATTATATTGTATCGGTAGTTGATGTTGAGACTGGACCATCTGAAACTCCTGATTTAATGTAGTATAGGGCTGGCCAGCTGTTATTATTTTAAGCGGGGTGTTACAGATGGTATCAGAGCATCAGGTTCTAGAGTCCTTAGGATCTGTGCGAGTTTTATGCATTCTTCCGTTAACGTTCTTGACATAAAGCCCTACAGTTAGGACTGTTGTGTTCACTGCGTTATTTTCTTCTGTGAAGTATATTCACTTGATTGACGTTCTGATAACAGTTATTCTTGTTTCGTTTCAGACGTCGCCTAGATTTTGTCGTCTAGGAAAGGATAGGATTAGAAGTACAATACCCATAGCATATTTTGGGTACGCTTTAATCGAGGGTATTAGTTTTCCCCGATTTCGGAGGAGATATTGAGGAGATTTCTAGTAGTGGCGTGAGGTGATTTATCGGTAGTTGAGTAAGAAAGGAAAATTTACTCGAATAGTGAATCTTGGACTTAGTAAAGTAAGTCTGAGGAGAGGTTAGTGTAGTCCTTGGGAAGTTTAGGTTGAGAAACCCATTAACCTTTGTTAGGAAACCTGATGTTGGTGACTGTCACCGAGGTGAGGAAGGTGTAGTTGTCCCAATATCAGGAGTATTACCTTCTGGGAAGAGGGAGAAAATTTGGAGACACGGTTTCGTGAAGTAGGACTGAGGGAATAGTCGGTTTCCGCAATTGCGTTTTGTCCTTCAAATGGTTAGGAAGGATTCTTTGAGCAGAATTAGGCCTTGAAAAGGAGTGGGCAAGTGTTGTCTTTATGCGATATCTTCTGGAATAGTAAAAAGTTCTATAAGGAGCTAGTAGAGGGTGGCTCTATTGATTTTGGGGGAATGTAAATTGTAAAGGTTATTGGTTCATTGAGGGAATGACTTAGTTTATGGAAAGGTGTTGATGTGATGTAGAAGAATTTTTATACTTGAGTAGTTCAAGTCTAGTAGGTGTATGTTGAGCGAATAATTTAGCTCACCGTTATGCTAGTTTTGAGAACTAGGTAGTGGTTATAAGTGTTGGATGTGTTGAGGCCTTGTGTTTTAAACCTAAGGTGTTTGTTTGGCATGTCGAAAGACGCGGAATATAAATTATATCGTATTGTTGTATAGGCCCTCGGGCAGTATCTAAAATATGAAAATCTTTTTATAAAACTTTAGCCCTGTTTCAACTAATCTCAATTCCCGACCTAGCTACACAGTAGTGTATTGGGAGGGTTCCTTGTTTGGATTTCGCTTGCGAGACCTCCCCCGCACGAAGGCAGCTAGCGTCAGGAATTGAGGAGAGTTCAACCATTGGGAATTTTCAAACTTTTATATATTTAGTATGTTATTATAGATAATAATGCCGAGGGTTATGTTATGATTTGAGGCTGATGGAGCCTCATTAAAATTCTACGAGTAGAGCTCGCGTACGGGGTGTATGGGCGCCCCGGGGTAGTTATTCGTTTTAAAAAAATCTATACGGTTCGACGTGAGAACTAGTAAGGATCCGTATAGTGATCCTAAGAGTTGATGTATAACTAGATGATATTGAGGTCCTAGGCAGATCTTAAATTTCGCGGGCGAAATTTCTGTAAGGGGGGAAGATTGTAACACCCCACGATTTTGGAGACTGAGAAATTAAATTTTTGGGAAAATAAAATTTAATTTAAATCGGAGAATTTTAAATTTGGAAATTGAGGCCCAAAAATAGAGGGCATTTTAAAGTATTCTGGATGATGATTTTGAGGGTACCATTGATCCCATAAGGGTCGAGATAGTGAAAATGACTGTCATTGGGTTTTATTTCGGCTCCAGAATATTTTTAAATATGTTTGGCTCGAATTGGAGTAAACGAGTCATTTAAATTGCGTATTAACATTTAAAATTGGGTTTATGTTTTAAAGGATTTGGAGGCTTATGGATGAAGCCATTTCTCAATTAGAGAAAGAGAGAAAAACCCTAGAGGGAGAAAGAAGAAGAAAAGAAGAGAGAGAGGAAGAAAAGCATGGGATTTTCGGCCCAAACGCGACATCGAGGATGATCCGACCTCTACAAATCTGAGGCAAGTGTTTAATCTTGCTAAATAGATATTAGGGTATTTCATTTCATAATTTGTGGGTTAAAGAAATGGATTTTTGGGAATTAAGGTCAAAACCTATAATTTTGGGTTTAAATCTTGAAATCAATGTGTATACATGGGTTTGATGACAAATAAATTGTTGGGATGAAATGTTGGATGAGTTTACATACTAATAATATTATTGGGTTAAAGATTTGGGGATTTGGTGATGATATTTGGGTGTTTGAGGATTTAGGGTTTTGGTTGAAAAATGGAAATTGACCAAGGCAACCGGTATGGCCGGTCGGCCGCGGTTTGGGGACCGGTCGACCGCGCCTTAAGAGAAAAAGCCTACTGCATTTCTTCATAGGCAAAATTTGGACACGCGATCGACCGGGGGTCTGGGACCGGTCGACCGGTCCCCTGTTTTTAGCCCAAAATTTGGAGTTCTTTTATCACTTTTTCTTTTGGAGTTTTATTCTTAGGGGCTTTCTTAATGGGCTCAATATGAAGGGTTACGATATTAGATCTAGGGAATAGGGCCCTAGGTCGAATAGGGGCTTGCGGGCCTATGTTAAATTGATTTAGGAGGATGAGATGCCTCTTTTAGTAATGAAAGGAACGTGGTACTTAAGCGATTGGCGGATGGTTCTTATCATGATAGAGGCGAATTATCATGAGATGGTTATAAATGGAATAGGGATAGTCTATTTTGCCTATACGTGTATTAAAAATGGATACCCTTAGTTACAGTGGGGGATCTCAGTGAGGACGGGAGTTCTAAGTCGAGGTTTTAAGTGAATATATATATGGTTGAGGACCGACGAGAGAAGATGTTGTGCATCCTTGAGAAGTATAGACTTAAGGAATAAAATATGAACGTAATAAGATTTAGAGTTCATTAGAACTTTTAAACCTTTGGTGGGATTCCAATACTTGAAATGAGGTTGGAATAATTTGAGGTTTTAGACTGCTAAGTCAAATATGTGCCTATGATTAAATAGTACTAAAAGAAACTATGTACTTTTGAATATGGATGAATTGCGTAGTGATGGGTTCCTACACAAAATTTTGGGTGATAACCCTAAGGTTGAAAATATATGTATATATAAATACATACGATTTTGGGAGACTATTCATCATAGGAAAAATGATTGAATATATTTTGAAGTGAGAGGATTGTATTCACATATTGAGGTAAATTAAATGAGTTTGTGGTGACGGCTTGTATATTGAAGATTATGTATACTTATAGCCGAATTTATATATCTCATACTTATGAACGAGAATTAGTTATATATATGGATATGTGAGTACATGTGTATATATCTATAGAGATATGAATATGGATATATATTTATGTTGTGGACATACATGGTATGGACATTTAAACCGTATATGATGGTTTACTATTTGGTCATATGCTTGGATCATATGGATGTATATATATTGTGCATGTGAATGATATATATACTTATTTGGTTAAGCATACCCCACTCATGCTATCATTGGGAAGTTGCGCGCGTAGAGGGTGAGCATCCTGGCTAGAAAAGCAGGGCGTGGATATTCCCCAGGTCATAGTCGTCCCGTGTGTTATTATATGATATATATATGTATTTTTGGGATGAGACGTGGTGGGTATGTTTCGTCTCATTGTCGGTTAGGAGCTATGACCGCTTCCCGGGATGTCGTGTGCATGTGTTTACCACGAGATGGGTGTCGCTTAGTCCCACCATGGTCGCCCCAGTATTGCTACGTGAGCCGGGCACTGGGAAGATGATAGCATTGATGCAGTTTATCAGCGCTATATATAGCCGGGTATTTATTTGTTCATGGTCTTTGTACATCATATATGGTATGTATACATGGTCATGGGATTGGATGATGGAATATATATATACGGTTAGAAATAAAATACCTCTATATATATTTATATATATCCTATAAATGAAAGGATATGGACTTTTATGGAGTACATCTTGGATGATTATGATGTACTAGATGATTGGGGGATTGATGTATCGCGTTTAAGGAATATTTCGGTTACATCAACCCAAGGATATTATTGGAGATTGTAGATGTTTTCATATTGTAGTCTAAAATTTAGTAATAGTAGTATTATATGATATGTACGGCATTATGGACCTCTATGATCGACATTGTCAAAGTGTAGTGTAACGGGGTGGTTCCTTGTTTGGATTTCATTTTACGAGACACCCCACACATGAAATGTGGTACCTTGTTGAGAGTAGAGAGAAGTTCTGTCGATATTTATGTGTGGCATAATGGATCTCCAGGATCGATGTTGACATGGAGTAGTGTAACGGGGTGGTTCCTTATTTCGATTTCGCTTTGCGAGACACCCCACCCACGAAACGCAGCGCAGCGTTGAAATTGGAAGGAAGTTGTGTCAGTAATAATTTTGCATGCTTATTAATTATAAATTTAAATCATATGTTCAACCCAAATGCATATTGGGTAACTTATTAAATTATAAATGGTTAAAGTATAAACCGGAATCTACTAAGCCTAATAAGGCACATATGATTGAAAATAAATACATATCTGTGGTTATAGAGGGGGTGGATTCTTGGGTTATGATAGGAAGGTAGATCTCGTGGGTATAGGCTAGACCTATGATAAGTTAGGTTGTCCTAATGAATTGGGGTAATTTAACTAATAAAATTGAGGACGCGAATAGGTGTGCGCCTTTAGATGAGAGGTGAGCTGGGGTTCCACGGGAGTGTGATTCCACTTTAATTATGAAATAGTGCACCGATATTTATTATGCACGGTTAACGCACTTGCTAAATATTTTTCACAACTCGGGCTCTGACCCGTTTACTTTTCTCTCCTGCCTGTATATATATATATTCCTACAGGTGTCCTACCGCATGGATGCCGGATGACCTTCTATCTAGAGTCTAGGGAACCGTGACAGGTGCGGACTGTTGCGGGATGTATCTGGTAGTCTCTTCCTCCTTTTAAAATTCTCGGTAGGATTCATTGTTGTACATTGGGTTTGTACCCAAGGGATATTTATATACATGTTTATATTTATTCCATTTCAGTTATTGTATTGGCTGTGACCCGACAGCTTATTCGGGTTTACTTCTTTGTAGTATATTCCGTCGTAGTTATTTATTTCATTTTATTCTAGCATTTCATTTCTTATAGTTCTTCTTGCATCTTTCTCTTATTTATCAGTAGTTTATGGTGTTGGTTTGTTAGTTGTTGCATGTTTTAAATTTTTCTAACATCTCGCTTTTATGATATCGGGTAGTTAATCCTATATTATATTTTACCAGCAGTTGATGTTGAGACTGGACCATCTGAAACTCCTGATTTAATGTAGTATAGGGATGGCCACCTGTTATTATTTTAAGTGGGGTGTTACAATCCTCTACATCAATTAGTCAAAATATCCCGGTTTTTAACTATCAAAACCCTAAGGGATCTACACTAAATTTTAAGGATTCGATACCTAAATTTTTTGGACTAATTCTACATTAAGGACAATACTCTACATGCATATAATATTTATTCATCATCAATTTATTCATACCAAACCTAAATCCCAGAAATTTAAGGGTCATTATAATGCATCAAGAAATACATTGGAAACTTAAATTAAGCAAGATAATTCTTACCTAGTTACGGTCGTGGGTGATTTCAACCTTGGATTCTCTTTTCTTCCCCCTCTTAGGCCTTGTTCCTCTCTCTCTTGAAGCGGGGCTACTAGGGTCACGTTATGATTAGTAGTGGGGAGTTATTTCTCTTCCTCCTAATCTTATATTTTACCCAATTCCCGAGTTGGAGGGGCTCCCATTTGGGCCCGAATCCATACCCAAACTAGCCCAATAACCTCCCAACTTTTATATATACACCCCGGGACCATTTCTAAAGGTTTAAAACACCTAAACATGCTTTTAACGCTTCCTAAAGCGCGTCCCAATTATTTCTGTTTCACTTAGATATTTTTAATATGTTCCAACGACACGCGCCCGTAAATTTATTTATGTGTGATTAATTTTTCACTAGTAAGCCCATTATGCCCAATTGAGTTTTATATTAATTTAATGATGAATGAATATTTATTTAAATTAAAATTAATTCGTTTAATTTAAAGCCCCGCAATTTAATTTATTCCCAAAATAAATAAAAAATTATTAAATGTATTTATGTCGTAATATTTTATTCTGAAAAATTACTGGGTATTACAGAAGTATGGTTGAATATGTGAAATATTAATAATAATTATTATTATTTTAACTAAGTATAGTTTTGATTAAATTAGATACATGTAGAACGTTTAGGCAAATAGTATGGACGGGAATAACGACACCTTTGCATTAATATTAATAAATCAAAATAGATTTATATTAATTATTATAATTTATATATTTATATAAACATATTAAAAGTTATAAAAATACATGGTATTCACGTTGTTCCATAAAAATAATGTATGATGAACTCCATGATAATCGAAAAAACAATAATTGAGAGAGTGTTGTCTTCTAAAAGTTTCACATGACGTGGCTTATCTTTCATAAGTGCATTGATTAAATAATGTGATGTGGTCCTAAACATTATCCACATCCATCTCCTAGATTTACAATAAAATGTTCTTGATAATCCTTGCCCTGATCGCGCACACTTAGAATTCAAAAATAGTAGAAATAGAGTTCTGACATATAATTAATAGTGCTCAGATACTCATGTGTAGCTTTCATATTTTTTATTTTGAGGCTCAAAACACGTGCCTTTACGTTAATCTTAAAATTTTCTAAAATAAAAATATTTACACAAACACCATTCAACTTGCCTATATGTACGTGGCTTTATATCTCAAAAAGTTAATAAGAAGTTAAATATGTCTATATGTGTTGGCAATCAACTTTTCTTTTTGAACCATGATTATTATGCTAAAATTTATGTTTAAACGACTTCGGGTATATTTTTAATAATCATATTAATCTCTCGTTTCAGTGAAGAGATCCTTATTAGTTTTAGTAATTATGATAGTTTAATTTACTAGCAAGAATTCTAAATATAGCAGTAGTACACGATATGATTTTTTTTATCAAAACATAATACACCTAATTAAAACGCGACACAACATGTCATGTAACATATGCTTTTTTAGGGAACACGAACCCAATATAAATAAAAATGGCAAGCCATGCTATAAATTTTATTTTTCTTACCAAATGGGAACATGATACGTATTAAATGCGACAAGGCATGAAATCTTATTTTTTTACCTAACACGAACACATCCAAAATAAAAATGACACTGTATGAAATCTTATTTTTATCACCAAACACGAACAAGACGAAATTAAAACATGATGACACGAAACCTTTTTTTATAATTACGTAATGCAAATACGATCAAAATAAAAGCGTCATAAAGTCTCATGTCATGTTACATTTTAGTTGGGTCGTGTTTGGTAAAAAAACAAGATATTGTGTTATGTCCCATCGCGTGTTAGCGAGTTAATATCGTAGTTAGATCGCGTTCAGGTTGTATATTAACTAAAATTAATAACTATTTTTTAAATATAATAATAACGCTATACAGCCAGGCCCCATTAATTATTCATTTTTGAGTCAAACCTCAATAATTTTTACTTTTAGGGTTTCGGTTCACATTTTTAAAGATTATGTTAGTTGACCGCTAAGTAGTTTTTTTTCAGGATTTAAAATGTTTTTTATTTGAAAAAATATTTTTTAAAATAATAATTGATTTCTATAAAAAAAATTAAATTGTTTTCACTGTTTAACAATTTTTTATATTAAAAACTAAATTCTTAAAAACACTTTTCAAAAACTAAAAAACTATATTTTATAGACATTGTTTTTATATTAAAAAAAGTACGTTATTTAATTTTTTATACAAAAATTTTTCATTCTTTTTAATGAATGTTTTTACTTGTATGCTAAATTAAACATTGTTTTAAAACATATTTTTTTTTATAAAAAATGTACTCTATTTACAAATTGCACATCATGGAAACAAAGCTAACAACAATTTAGTTGCTCTTTTATTTGAAAAAAGTGTACATTGTTGATATAAAAATTGTATGTAATTATATAAGTACTCTTTTTTTTAACAATTTTTATAAATAAAACTTAGGAAAACAATTAAAATAGTTTTCCAACAGCTAGAACTTTTTTTTAGAACAGTTTTATATTTTTAGACTTTTTTTACAAAACAATTAATTTAGTTTTTCTTATATAACAGTTGAACCTATTCATAAAAAAGTGAACCGAAATTTCTATTTTGATTTGGCTTGTTCGTGATCATGTGGCATTGTTTTCACTCTTGAGGCTTGTGAATTTGATCCAGCTAATTGTACTAAAAAAGGTCTTAAAAGGATTTGGTATGGACAGAACAAATCCACTAGGTACATCCATGTTTATCCGGTCTTTAGACGTAAAGAAAGATCCATATCGTCCTAAAGAAGATAATGAGGAAATAATGGTCCAGAAGTACCTTATTTAACTGCAATGGGTGCGTTATCATACTTGGCACAATGCACTAGATCGAAAATTTCATTCTAAGTCAACCTGTTTGCTAGATCTAGTTCTGAACTAACAAAAAGGCATTGTATTGGTATTAAACATATCCTAAGATATCTATGAGAAACAACTGAAATGGGCTTATATTATTCTAGTTGTTCTAATGGTTTTGAGTTATGTGTTTATGAAGATTTTGAATACCTCTTTGATTGTTATAAGGGTCGATCGTAAACATATTATGTATTTCTTAGTGGTAATACTGCTGTTTCTTGGTATTCTACTAAACAAACTTTTTTACGAACTTCTTCTAACCACTTTGAAATTTTAACATTTAGAAAAACGAGTCGTGAATGTGTATGGCTGAGATATTTAATTCAACATGTTCATGGATTTGATCAATTGTCTCCCATTACGGATGTTCCCATTGTCATATATGAAGAGAATGCAGCGTGCATAGTCCAAATTCATGAAGGCTTCCTCAAAGGAGACATAACTATGCACATTTCACCAAAGTTTTTATTCACTTGCTAGATTCAAAAGGGAAATCAAATTGAAGTAAATCCATTGGCCCGAATGTATATACAATACCTCCTATCTAGAATACAAGGATAGAAGCGTCTATCGAGAACCTGCACGCATACACAGCTGCTGCAGCAGACGTATGACTCGAAAGAAGTATCATCCAGGCATCCCTGTGTCTGGACACCTATATATATATATTATATAGAAAGGGAGGAAAAGTATAAAAAGGGGTCAGAGTCCGAGTTGTGAGAATATTTTGCAAGGGCATAAATGCTTTATTTTAAAAAATATGTTTTATCTCATATTTAAATTGGTATCGCACTCCGATGAGATACCCCTCACCTCTTTTCTTATAGTTCACACCTAGCGCATCCCTCTAAACACCCTAGTCAAGCCACACCGCCTAACTAATCCATCACCCCCAAACTAGAGAAATCCTAACCAACCCAAGTACTAAGGTCTCAACTTCTCCCTAGTCTCAACACTAAGCCATGTTCGTGCGTGGGGTGTCTCGCAAAGCGAAATCCAAATAAGGAACCCCCCGATACACTACTACTTGGCAAGGTCGATCGTCGAGATCCATTAAACCCTCAGTACACGAAAGATATATATATATATATATATATATATATATATATATACCATATCTCAATATACATACGGTTCTCTCTCCCGGAATGAGGTGTATTATATAACATCCGAATCTATCTCCCGGACTGAGGTATATTTTGTAACATCCGGATCTATCTCCCAAACTAAGGTGTATTCTATAACATCTTTATCTCTTTGTTTCATTACAGATTTATATTACATTGTTCTAATACACAAGTAATATACCATGCATATATGCATAAAAACCATCCCAACGAGCTAAACCTCGAGGATGCGGTCTCATAGTGCCGATCCAAAAATCCTGGTTTACTCATATGCCATGGTACCAAGACGGAATCCATCAACGGACACGGAAAACAAATACATAGGGGTGGAGGCGGTCATGTTCCCCCTGCAAGTGGAGTTACACATATCACTCAAAAGCGGGACGATAATGACCTGGGGACTATACTCTCCCTGCTCCTCGAGTCAGGGGATTCACCCACATCACGCAACCTCCCTGGATCGCACTAGAGAAAATATATACTCTGGTTGTTCCAACCCAATACTAAAGGAAAGCCCGTGGAAACCAGCCTCTAAATACACATATACCAATCACATACATATACATATGTATTTGTATCATAAATATATATACTTTAATCAAATAGTATATATGTATAATATATTCCTCCTCGAATATATATAAATGGCTATAATTTCCAATCCCTATAGCGATGACCAATATTCCCAAAGATTATCTCAAAGGATCATAATCATGCACTCACATACGCAAGATACTATTCCCAAAGTATTTCCTCACTTTGATAAATAATCAATACTTTAATCCCATCTAAGGATTTATTGAATATCTCCAATTATACCAATTCACACCAAAGGAATAAATATCTATTTTCCAATTTTCATCCCAACAATCTTGTAGGATTTATTCAACCAATAACGATATAATTACGTTTTCCTATACTCATAATTATATAGGCCTAAATGCCCACTGAAATAACCCATGGATAATTCTTTCCCGAACTTTAACTATATACGTCCCCCATATTTTTTCCCTACACCAATCCAAGGCCTTCCCTTTCATCAATAGGCTTACTTACCCTTTAAACCATCATTTAGGAGTCCCAATAACATAATAGGGACCACCCATATAAAATCCCAAATTGTAATTTAACTCCCCATACTCTTAAAGGAAGAAAACTAAACATTATGACAAAAGCGAATCGATTCGCCCTTATTGCGAATCGATTCGGGTAGGCGAATCGATTCGGCCCCCAATCCGAATCGATTCAGAAAGTGTTATGCAAACAGGTCCTTAATGGCAAATTGATTCGGCCTAAATCCAAATCGATTCAGCCCACTACAGTTTGACAGATCCCCTTAGGCGAATCGATTCGGCTTGGACCTGAATCGATTTGGCCTATTCCAAGGGCACTATTTGGGCGATTTCTCAAACTCCAAAATACCCAAAACTCAATCTAATCTCCATTTAAATCATAACTTGGATTTATTACTACAAACCCAAAGTTTTCATATCTCCTCAGGTTCTTTAGAGGTCCTAACACTCCATTTGAGAACTCCTAATATTTATCTCCAATAAGGTCAGACTAACGATTTCGATCTCGGACAGCTTTTCGTAGAAAAATCGCTATAAAGCCAAAAAATACACGGTCAATGCCCACGTGACCGCATCGAAAAGATCTATAATTTTCATTTTTTGACCAACAGGTGAATCGATTCGCCCCTAGACCGAATCGATTCGGCAAGGACGCAGGTCACTGTTCATCGTCTTCTCCGAGACTGTTTCGGCCATTAACATACTTCCAAGATTTTTGTTTCTTCTCCTAACCTCCTACAACCTCGACCAATAACATATACACATATCATAAGGTTTCTAAACATCCTAAAACCCTAAACCAACAACTAATTTCGATTAAATCCTAAGTTTCTCAAATTGGAAAATTATTGGGGTTTATTCGTTTTAACTCCCTAAAACCCGTTTAATCCACGAATACCCAACCCAAAATCTTTAGTGTTTGTTAATACGAATATATGATATGAGATTTATGCTCAAAAGAAATAAAGCAAGTAAACACTTACCTCGTGGATAAAATCCGACAATCCCTAGTCGAATCCCGCGGAGTTTGGCCGGGGTCTCCCTTTTTCTTCTCCCTTTCTCCCTTTATCCCTCTCTCTCTTCTCTTCTTTCTTTTCTCTCTTTTCTTTCTCTTTTATCCCCCTCTCCCTCTTTATATAGGTAGAAATAAGGGTTTAACCCTTTAAACCCCAAAAATGACTCGTTTACTCACATACAAGTTACTTTTACTCTAAAATTTCCCGAAACTCAATTTCGACAATCGGACACTCTTTTTCGACTACCTCGGCCATTCCGAGACTCACCACGCAGTCAAAATTTCCATCTGAGGTACTTGACCGCAACTCACTATTTTAACCCCGCACGACTTAATGCGGGTTTTACACTTAAAATCTTACCTCTTGTCTCTTTACTCAACGGCGACATATAATTAAAATACTCCGATATATTTACTTAATCCCAAAAGTAAATATATCCCCCATCGACAATAATCAAATCCTTAAAAACCCCAAAAATTACTATTCTGGGAAATTCCCCAAATTTTCCATTTTCACTCAATTATGGAATTTAATTATTCCCAAAAGTACGGGTTGTTACATTTAAATATGGGTTCAGGCCTTTTTGGGGATCCAAAAATGGGATATAAGTCTTAACTCAGGATTTAAGAATAATATAAGTTTAACAGTAGGATTAATTATTCCCCACACATAATCAAAACCTAAACCTAGCAGCCAGGCCTCAAGTGAGAATAAAACAAAGGTAAAAAATGAGAGGAGGCAAAGGGATTCAAGAACAAGTCATCAAAGCATTATAATGAGGCAATAATTATGTTGCTTAAATTTAAATGTCCAAATTACTTCTTAAATCGTTGATGTTTTCTTCCATGTAGATTTTGGATTTCATAGGAAATTGATGGTAAAATGATATGATAAAATCACATGAGTGTAGACAATACAATTTTGAATTAAGTTAGTTAAATCTAGAAATTAGGATGAGGTTAGGTTGATTTTAAATGATGAATTCATGCATTAGAACCTTGATGAAAGTGGAAGGATCTATTCATATGTAGAGGATTAGTATTCGTGTTTAGAAATATGAAAACTTTGATAATTGGGACCCCTTTTATAATGATAGAACATGGTGGGATTGAATAAATAAGATCTCATCAATGTAGGTATGTAAAGGGGTTTGATAATGGGATTCTTGGGGTTGAAATCAATGTAAAGTTATGAAAATAATTAACCTAAGATCACAAACTATGTCCTAAAGACCTCCTTTAACGTTTCTATAAATTTACAAACCATTACGATGGGAGGTGGAGAAAAAGTAAGAA
Organism: Sambucus nigra; assembly: GCA_949130495.1. Taxonomy (NCBI): domain Eukaryota; kingdom Viridiplantae; phylum Streptophyta; class Magnoliopsida; order Dipsacales; family Adoxaceae; genus Sambucus; species Sambucus nigra. The sequence continues at coordinate 72,943,738 of OX422224.1, forward strand.
ATTTTTTTTAAGGAAACATAACAGATCTGGGCTTCTACCGAGAACCGAATCGAATTGGCCTCCTTGGCGAATTGAATCGGCCCCCAACGAATCGATTTGGCCCCTAGGACAATTTGAGTTACGATCGGGATTTAATTCGGAATAATTTTAGAAACCCATACTAGTGGGTGGGATGGTGATTGGGTAAACAATGATTTTATTAAAAATACTTTAGTGGCACAGATATTAAACGGGGAACTATTCTAGATTGTTGGGTATTCTTATAAAGAAGAAGAATTTAATAAATACTTAGATGGTTAATTATAAAGGCGTAATTATTTATGGGTGACTATTTGGGATATCTTGGGTAATTACCTATACATAGTATATGAGAATGATATATACCTATATTGTTTGTGTGAACATACCTATGTTCGTGGACGGTCCAATCGGTTGGGGTTACGTACGTTCAGGACCGTTGCACACATCGGGACAGGTGGGCTAGGCATTGTGTAGGTTGTTATTATAAGTACTACATAGCAACGCCACTTGTGAGAGGTCAGTGTTGATGTTGGTATCCTTTGTCACCATTGGGTATGCACCGTGAACTGGTGTACTGTGTGGGGATCACCACACTTATGTGTTTTTTTGCGTTGTCTGATTTGATAAGAGATTCCTTTGGACATAGCGATGGAGCACGAACGAGACACTAATGGTAGATGCATTTAAGTATGACATGTATATGACTATACAAATATAATTAGATTTATCCAGTTGTCTAAGAATGAACACAATAAAATTACACCCCCATACTATGCAATGTACATAATAGAAGTTTTGTCACTTGTACAAGTAATAGGATTGGATTACTTTGGGAAAATGGTCTTATGATGATTATGTTTTAGTAGGTTGTTTATCACTTAATGCATATTATATAATATTGGCACATTTAGTATTTCTTATTTCAGACTTCGTTAGTTAGACGAGATATATCACACTTCGATGAGCGGTGACGTATTTGACACAAGCGAGTGATGATGGAGGTTACTTACTTTGAATTAAATGTATTTTTTCTCTTTAAATTTGGTCAGTTAATTCTTGCAACTCTAGGTCGCTGACCAAAATTATAAATATTTTCCCCATAGGTTTTGAAGTGTGTGCTTTTGTTCAAATACATCAATTATTTAATTAAACACCGTTTTTCAATTAAATCCTAAAACATGCATCTAGATGATTTATCAATTAAAATAAATATAGCATGTGACACAACATATCAGGAAAAATCCCCGCAGGGCAAAACCATATTATTTTCACTATAATTTGTAAAGAACGGTTTACAAGAATTGTACTGAAAATAAGTGTGACATACTAAAATACCCGTAGGTGTCGGTTCCGATGTCATCGGCTGGAATCTCCAGCAAGAATTCCGGATGGGCAGCAATGAAGAAGAAATCGGCTTCTCCACAAAATACACCAAATGAGTGTAGATGACTTCTTGAAAGTCTTCCAAAGTGAGGAAAATGCCTCTAGAGAGGTTCTATGTTGTGTGTATATTTTGTGTACTAAATGGGAGAGGAAGGGTGCATTATATAGGGAGGATAAAAGCAAACAAAACACCTTTCATAAAACATGGAGGAAACATGGCCGGATTATGCTCAAAGTGTTGGAAAAGTTTTTGAGTGGAGACAACCATTTTGTCATTTGCAATCTGCAGCCTACAGGAGACCCAAACCGGTTCGGGGTCCCTGCGAACCGGTTCGCCCCACCGAACCAGTTCGGGCTGGGTTCGGGGACAAGGGTTGGCCAAAAGGTTTGAACACTTAAAAAACAAACTTGGATTTTTTAAAGTATTTTTCCCAAAATTCAAAAGGCCATAACTTCTTAACCGTAGCTCGGAATAAGGTGCCGTTTCTTCCAGTGTCTTCATTGCGACAAACTCTTCAACTTTCCAGTTGATCGGTCCTCCGAACTGTGGCTATAAAATTATGAAAATGCCCTTGAATTTCCATATCAATCCATATTTCCCTATTTTGACTTCATTAGTATACCTCGTGTATTTCGGGCCTAAAATCATGGAACATGAATTCGATGAGACCAATGTGGGATACCAGTTGGATATGATAAATGCTTGAACCCCAAAATTCGAATAGATGCCATCATGTGAGATCGTGCATTATGTAGCGGCATCAGACATATAAACATTTATAAAAATTTTTGGAAAAATAAAACTTCCTAGATTCTATCCAAAAATTTATAGAATTATGTCCTTACAAATCTCCCCCTATGTCTATGTTGGTACATACATAAAAAATCCGAATTATGAAAACTCCCCAAAACAAATGGCATGACGTAAAACAGACTTCAACATCTTCAATTCATCAACTATTCATAAATTCCCAAAGCTTTTCTCATCAGGGTGTGCAGTCCAATAGATATCAACATTGTACCTACACACATGAGATAAAAGAAAATACCCATGGCACGCAACAGTTTGAAATATAATGATATGCAACAAACCCAGATGAATTAAGTTTAAGAAAATCATAGATAAATCAACAAAATTTTCTCCCCCATAATTCATTCTCCCCCTTTTTATGATGTCCCCAAATAGACATATATGAGAAGCATAAATATGGAAAATGTCACACAAAAATGTTATATATTTTTTGAATTTTTCAATTTTTTTTGCTCAAAATATACAACAAAGAATAAAAGAATCTTCTATATTTGTACAAAATGAATTAAAGAATGTTCTATTTTTGAATTTTTCAAAATTTGTACAAGAATATACAAAAGGAGTCACACCGTGAAAGAACACAAAAACAACCAAGTCGATGATAGCAAAAATGAAAGGGTGTGAACACATTCGATAGGAAAATAAACTCAATCAATCATATGTGCACGATGCATACGTGTACTCCAAATGAATGATCATGAAAAGAATCCTTAGGTGTAAAAATTGTTGAATTTAGATGACATCGTCTTAATCAAGTCAACAAATCAAAGTAAAAATGATTTCCACACCAGTAACGTCCAAAAATTATTTTGTGCTTTTTTAAGATCTTTAAGGATGTGCAAACCTATTTAAATTATCCAACCAAACTCCCTCAAATATATTTTATTTTAGAGGTTATAAACTAAATTTTCAAACTTTGGAGAATTGATGGTGAAACCTAATGGACCATATTTGGCATGTAATGCTTTTTATTGCCTTAAAATATTTCAGGCTCTTTTAACCTCTTTGGACCCCAGATAATAAAATTCCTCAATTTTTAGGTCCATTTTAACGGTGGCTTTTGCGCAAAAGATAGATAATTAACTTTCACAGCCCCTCCCCATTTTAAAATTAAATCACACAGTCTCACCAAAATGGTTCTTACATGCACACCTTTCTTATCAAGTTTTATCACACTTGGTTCGTGTTAAGGACATGATTGAAGTGAAAACACCGAACCAACATGTGATAAGACAAGAAAAATATTCAAACAAATTTGTGCATGTGTGCAATAAAGGAATTATGAGTCAAACATGTAGGATGTAACACATAATTACATATTAATGACTCCAAACATTATAAAGCATAAAGATGACAAGATATATTGTCTCAAAACACAATGAAATAGTCACATGAATAAATGGAATGAAATTTGTAACTTGGCTATCTTAAATGCTCATCCAAAGAAGGTGATTTTTTTTTTGTTCTTTTCTAAATTTTTTTAAAAAGAAAATCTTTTTGTTCTAAATTTAAAAAAAAAAAAAATCTTTTTGATCTTTTCACTTTTTTTTAATCATATGATGTAAACATGAAAAAGCATCCTATCCTAGACACGGACCATCCCTTCAGTCAACTGTGCAAATCCCTAAAGATTTTCTAAAACACTCGAATGTAAGAGCATCTAAAGGTTTCGTGAAAATATCAGCTAACTGACGGTCGGTGGGAACATAACTCAGAGACACGACTTTCTCTTCAACAAGCTATCGAATAAAGTGTTCACGTATCCTGATGTGCTTTGTGCGCGAATGCTGGACTGGATTGCAGGATATGTGTATCGCGCTTGTGTTATCACAGAAAATGGTCATGGTGTCCTGTGAAATCCCATAATCCTCCAGCATCTGTTTCATCCACAAGAGTTGCGTGCAACAACTCCCAGCAGCGATGTACTCAGAGTCTAAAGTGGACAAAGAGATGGAGTTTTGCTTCTTGCTCAACCAGGAGACAAGAGCAAAACCAAAATAAAAACACCCACCAGATGTGCTCTTATATCCATCTACATCCCCGGCCCAATCGGCATCTGAATAGGCGGACAAACGGTTATTAGTATTAAGGGAATACCAAATACCATATGAAAGAGTCCCACTCACGTATTTGTTAATACATTTTAGAGCCAGTAAGTGTAACCCTTTCAGGGACGCCTGATATCGTGCACAGACTCCAACACTAAAGGCTATGTCGGGACGACTAGCAGTCAAGTAGAGAAGACTACCTATTATACTCCGATACAAGGTTTGCTCTACGTCCTTACCTGAAGTGTCCTTACTAAGCTTGACAGAAGTACTCATAGGTGTAAGAGCATGCTTATCGGAGTCTAAACCAAATTTGTTCACTAGGTCTCTAGCATACTTGGATTGAGAGATGAATATCCCATCCTCTAGCAGATGAACCTGGATGTAAGGACACAAATTTCCAATTGAGTCCATATATAGTTTTGGCTCAATTTCGGACAAAAACATTTATTCATATGATAGTATTTAATTGTAATATTCTCAAGACTATGAAGTGTTTGTTGAAGACGTAGCAGCAAAGAGTATAAAGCTTCATCATCATGCCGGTTTGCGTGCCTCGTTTCTACGTCATCAACTATGGTTCCATGCTCCCAAGGTATGAATGCAATATTATATATATAAGAGCTTGGAACAAGTTTTATTGGGTGTTAGGTTTAATAAAAACAGTGTTTTATTTTCAGAAAGAATTAATTAGAACTTTAAAATAAGTTTATAAAGTTTTCTGGGCTAAAAATTGAATTTTCCAAACTTTCTGAAAGTTCGTTCGATATGTTGTTCGAACGAGTTTTTTCGTTCGAACCAGATGTCGTTCGAATGAGTTTGCCAACGAGGTTCCAGTATAGGCCTATGAAATGTTGTTCAATATGTCGTTCGAACGAACCTTCTGTTCGAACGAGATATCCAATGAGATTCTAACGAGTTCAATCTGGACCGTCATTAGAAGTCTCGTTCTAACGAGATTTCGTTCGAACGAAATGTCGTTCGAACGAGATGCCAGGCGGGAACAGTTTTTTGGCAGTTTTGCACCCACTTCCCCACTTGGTTTGTAACCAACTTTTTCAGATTTTAATATGTGCGAGAATCACTTTTGATAATCTATCTTTTTCATATCATACAAACTCTTAGAGAGTGTTTTGAGAGCAAAATTAAAAAGAGAAAAAGATCAAGTTTTGAGTGTTAATTTTCAAAGAGAAATTTACTTACCACTCTAGTTTTACACCCAAATTAGTGTTTATCCAAGTTCATATATACATAACAATTGCTTGGAGTTTGGCACCGGTTTATCTCTTCCGGTTCAAATAGAAGTTGTGGTTTGCTTCCACATCCATCAAAGAAGAAGACGTTTTGTTGCGATTCTACCCACTTGGAGAAAGGCTCCATGTACGGGTGACGGTGACCATATAAAGTCCTATCGGTGGATTCCGAGACCGCGGTGGTGTTCCAAGGTTATCCGCTAGGAAGAGGTGTCTACAAGAAGAAGTGTCAAGGCTTGAGATGGATTGAGTCGTGTGTTTTAAGTCTTTTGTCTTGTACTTGTAATTCCGTATCTAGTGGATTTGTGGCTAGGTCCGTCCGAGGTTGTTTCCCGTCTTGGATTTTTCCTCGTACATCGTGGCGTAGTGCGATTGATTTATTTTATCTTGCAAAATAACGTAGAACGCTTGTTTAGAATAATTCAAGATAAAATTCGGTTTAAATCATCACACTCATTTAATTTGGTGCTAAATTAAATATTGGGTAAAGGTTATTTAATTCAAATCATTTGCTAAAATTTGGTTTCGCCTAATTTGATAATCTTGATAAATATGACTTAGTCAAATTCTAGGACTTAGATTAATTAATTGGTTTAAGTGAATATATTAATTGATTAATTTTACTTCACTTGGTGTAATTTTAATTTGTTTAAGGAATTAAAATTTGTTATGTTAAAGTTGAACCATCACCACCGTTGTACGCTTCCGCATCATTTCGTGTTTTTCAAAAGGAAATTATAAATAATTTTTAACTGTGAAAATAAAAATCGGGGGATCCATAAACTCACACCGTTTACAAATTGGTATCAGAGCTTTGATTTAGAAAAGCTCGCACTTACAAATTGGTATAAAAGCCAAAAACGATAAATTATTTCGTTAAAGATCCATAAATAATTTTTGGCTAAAATGGATTTTTCCCCATTTTGAAAATTTCCTATTTTCGATGGTTCAAACTACGCGTATTGGAAAGCACGTATGAGATCGGCACTAAAATCTATCGACGAGAGAGTTTGGATGTCTGTTGTTAACGGGTGGTCCCCACCAACTTACTTAGTTGAAAATGAACGTGTTCCCAAACCCGCCGATAGATGGACTGAAAATGAGTTTAAACTTGCTAATTTCAATTCCCGTGGTTTAAATGCCTTGTTTAGCGCTGTCACACCAGATGAATTCCGACGTATTATGACGTGTGAAACCGCTAAAGAAGCTTGGGATATTTTACAATTAACTCATGAAGATACTAGTGTCATTAAAGATTCAAAACTCCAAAACCTCACCACTCAATTTGAAACTATCAAAATGAATGAAAAAGAAACTTTTGATGAATTTTATGCTAGACTTTCTGATATTGTTAATTCATCTTTTAACTTGGGAGAGAAAATACCTGACGACCGTGTTGTAAAGAAAATTTTAATGTCCCTACCCGATAGATTTATTCCAAAAGTGACCGTTTTAAATTCTTTACCCACTTTAGCCTCTACGAAATTAGAAGAGCTTGTAGGTTATTTACAAACCTATGAACTATATATGTTTCCCTCTAAAATTAAAAAGAAAATTGAAAAGGGCGTTGCTTTAAAAGCCCGAAAAGAGGTCAAACAAGTAGTAGAGATCGAGAGAGATAGTGACTCGGAAGACATGGCGTTGTTTGCTCGCAAATTTAGAAAATTTCTTAAAATTAACAAAGATAAATTTAAAAATGATTTTAAGAAATTTGAATCTTCTAAGAATGACAAAGGCGAGACGATTTCTAAAGTCGAGAAGATCCCTAAACCTAGTAATGAAAATTTAGATAGGGGCGAGTCTAATTAGTGTTTCGGTTGTGAAGGTTATGGCCATAGGGCTTTTGAGTGCCCCACTAAACTAAGGAAAGAGGGTAAACGACCCATTTCATATAATGCGACCCTTAGTGATAGTGATAAAGAAGAGGTACCCGATTCCCCCACTAAGAAAAATTTTGTGGCTTTTATGGCTAGTCATGTGAGTGATAGTGAGAACTCATCGATTGATGAAAATTTAACACATGACACTTCCAAGGTCATTGGTTATGATTCTCTTGTTTTTTATGATAGTGAGAGTGGAGAAGAAAGAGAGAGTGAAAATGAAGAAGTGGTTTGTAACAACCCGTCCTTTTGGAGACCATTAAATTCCATAATTGGATATAAATTGGAATTTGGGGAATTTTCCTAAATAGTAATTTTTGGGATTTTCGAGGATTAAATGATTTTCGAAGGATGTTGTGATTATTTTCGGGACTATATAGGTCGAAATATTTTAATTATATGTCGCTGATTGAGAAAAGCGACACGAGCTAAGATTTTTAATTGGAAAACCCGCATTTATTTATTTTGGATTGGAATAGTGATTTGCGGTCAAGTACCTCGGATGGAAATTTCGACTGCGCCACGAGTCTCGGAATGTCCGAGATAGTCGGAAAAGAGTGCCCGATTGTCGAAATTGAGTTCCGGGTAATTTTAGAGGTAAAAGTAACTCGTAATTGGGTAAACGAGTAGTTTTTGGGTTTTAAGGGTTAAAACCCTTTTCTTCCTATATAAAGAGGGGGAGAGGGAAAGAAAAGAGAAATAAAGAAAGAAAAGAGAGAGAAGAGAGAGAGGAAGGAGAAAAGAGGGGAAAAAAGGGAGATTCGGGCCAAACTCTGCCGGATTCGACTCGAGGTCGTCGGATTTTATCCACGAAGCAAGTGTTTACTTGCTTTATTTACTTTTGTGCATTAATCTCATATCATAGTTGGTAAAAATATGATTTTGGGGTTAGAACCCTTAAAATAAATTGGGTAAAAGTTGATTATGAGTTTACACATTGATGTAGTGTAAACTCTTAATGATTTTTAGTATCAAAACCATGTTAATGGAGTATAAAATGCGTTTAAAGGTTAAGTTGGAGTTTTTATGGTTTTAGGGTTTAAAACTAAGAGAAATGATCTAATACCCCAAAATAATTGATGTGTTGTAAAACATAGATTAGATGTTTATTGAGTTGTTGGGTGAGGTTAGAAACAACAAAAATGGAGAAAAATGTAGTTTGGGATGTTGGAAGAGACAATGAATAGTAACCCGTAACCTTTGGGGTCATTTTCGACCAAGAAGATAAATGATTTAGCTTTCGGCCAAAACACGAAAGTTGTATATCTTTTCGATACGGTCGCGTGGGAGCTAACCACTTATTTTTTTGATTTTTCTACGATTTGATATGATTTTTAAAAGATGACAACTCCGGGTTGAAATTATCAACTCGGAAATCAAATCGGGAATTGGAAAAATTACGGCTAGAATTAATGTCGTAGATGTTCGGGATAATTTTTGGGGTAGTTTAGAAACCCCGAAAATGAATTTGGGTTGTTGGATAAGGGCCTTAAGGATTTTAATTTTGGGAGACCTGGTGTGACCGGTCGACCGCGCCCCTATGGCCGGTCGATCGCGTCAAGGAGAAAGGGCCTACTGCTTTGTTTCGTAGGCTTATTTACAACCCGCGGTCGACCGGGGGTCTAGGGACGGTCGACCGGTGCCCTGTTTTCCGCCCAAGATTTGGGAGATTATTATTATTTCTCCTCTTTGAGATTAAGTTTAAGGGCCTTCTAAATTAAAGTATATTAGAGGGTTATGTCCTAAGGGACTTGTGGATTTGGGAGTATATATATATATGTATGTATATTCACTTAGAGTGAATTAGTATAGTTGGGAACATCCAATAAATCCTTAAGAGATGATTAAGGTTATTATTATTTGTCGAAGTAAGAAAATACTTTGGGCTTACTATCATGCTTATATGAATGCATGATTGTGATTCCTGAAGGGAATCTTTGGGATTATGGTCATTGCTAGATGATATAGGCCATTATGGCCGGTTATATATTCTAGGAGGAATATATAGGATATGTTTATACTGTGTGATTTAGGTATATATATATGTTATGATGGAAATGATTTTGAAAATATAAAAATGAATATTTTCAAAATGAAATGAGAAATGTTTTTCATAATTAATAAATTATTGATTGTACACACCTCCCTAAATCGCTATCATAAGGGAAGTTGCGCACGTTGTGGTGAAGCCTTCCTGGTTGTTGAGCAGGTTGGATATAGTCCCTAGGCCATATGGGAATTTGTATTACTGCGCTGGTTAGGGGATTCCGAGTGTGGTCCTGACTTTCCCGCAGGCAATATGGCCGCTTCCCGACGTTGGTAGGTTCCCAGGTTGTCTTGTATTGATAGGCCCTGGAAGATGATAGCCATTTATGGGCGCGTCAAGTGGGGAAACCCGGAGGGGCGGTCTTAGATTTATTGAAGCAATTCATGATAATGGATTGGCTTCAATTTACATTTCTTGAGTATAAAAAGGGAAATGGGATAAAGGTTTGGCTTCGGTAACACTCCCGGATGGAAGAAGGTATGTGGAAGCATGATTTGATCAAAGCATTTTCATGATAATGGAAATGGCTTTGGGTACATTTCCTGAGTCTAAAAAGGGAAATGGGATGATATAAAGGAAAAGCATTTTTATGATAATAAAATTGGCTTTTAAAAGGTATATGATTTGTTAAAGCAATTCATGATAATGAATTGGCTTTTATATTTACATTTCCTGAGTATAAAAAGGGAAATGGGAAATTTTGAGAAAAATAAAGGTATTGATAAATACTTTGTATATGAATCCTCAGTCCGTGAGATAGATCCGGATGGTTATGGTAAAATATGAATATGTATGTATAAATGGATGAATCGAGTGCCTAGGGTCTAATGGATCCCGACGATCAACCTTGACGCATAGTAGTGTATCGGGGGGGTTCCTTGTTTGGATTTCGCTTTGCGAGACACCCCACACACGAATATGGCAGTGTGTTGAGACTGGGGAGAAGTTTAATCCTTAATGCTCTTATATTATAAATGTTTATGGTATATATATATATATTTATATATATCTTTCTGTACTGAGGGACTGGCGGATCTCGACGATCGACCGTGCCGCATAGTAGTGTATCGGGGGGTTCCTTGTTTGGATTTCGCTTTGCGAGACACCCCACGTACGAACATGGCATATCGTTGAGACTGGGGTGAAGTTTAGCCCTTAGTACATTGCTTGGACTATATAGGATTGATAGTGGGATTGGGATAGACTAGTTTAGCAGGATAGCTTGACTATGATGTCTTGAGGGATGCGCTAGGAGTGCACTGTTAGTGGAGAGGTGAGGGGTATCTCATGGGAGTGCGATACCAATTTAAATATGAGATAAAACTATTTTTCTAAAAATAAAGCATTTATGCACTTGCAAAATATTTTCAAAATTCGGGCTCTGACCCGTCTATCTACTCTCCTTTCTTTCTATATATTATATATATATATAGGTGTCCAGACACAGGGACGCCTGGATGGAAATTCTTTAGAGTCAGACGTCAGCTGCAGCAGCTGTGGATGCGTGCAGGTTTTTAATAGCCGCTTCCATCGTTGTACTCTAGATAGGAGGTACTGTATAAACATTCGAGCCAATGGCTCAACTGCATTAATTTATTCTTTCGGTACAGCATTCGATATGGTTGTATATTTTGACCAAGTGTTCGGTTATTTTATTTCATTTCAGTTTCATTTATGCATTTAATTGTAGAAGTTTTATTTATTATCGTTAAAAAGAGTAGTAAAGTTAAAATTTTGACACCGGCCTAATAGGTTATCAGTAATTAAATGGATTTTTCGACAGTGATGCTAAGAATGATCCATATGAGAATCCTGTTTTAATTTATATTGGAGTGATAGCCCGGTATCTTATTAGGAGGGTTGTCACAGATGGTATCAGAGCATCAGGTTCTAGTGTCCTTAGGAATCTGTGCGGACGTACTACGCTTTCAGCGTTGCTCTCGATTTGATATAGAGCCTCAGGATTAGGATTGTTGATTTCTCTTGTGAGATTTCGTTCTCCTGCCATATTAGAAGATTATAGAAATCTTTTGCGCGCTCGTTTGAGAATCGTGTGCGGAGCTTGGATGGTAGCAGGGGATGAGACTTAGCTGGAGCAGCTGGTAGAAGTCGGGGATGAGGGCCTTAGTAGAGGTCACTCTCCTTATGGTAATTGTTAAGGATTATGGTGGCAACTACTAAAGAATGGTAGTTAGGAGTACCACAGTACCGCTGAAGTTGAGAGTGGTACTAAAGTTAAATTCCCTATTGAAATTGAGGGTCCAAAAGGGATCTTACGGATGGTCTTTTCCGATATGAATAAGGAGAAGGTTAGGGTGCCCAGATGGGGCCTAGAGTTAAGAAATTCTAGTAAGAGGTGTGGCTAGATGAAGTTGTGGAGTTCGTTAGCCCTAGACACGTGTGTGTATTTTGAGTTTTGTGGCGGCCACGATAATATAATAAAGTAGGCTTGTGTGTTTTCCGCGATAGCGGAATTTTATTTTCTTTCACTCGCCATAGAGGCGGGTGATTATATTTTGTATGTATGCGTATAATATATTTGGTTGATCGGAGCGATAGCAGGATAATGATAGCAAGACTATCGTGTCCGCAGTTCCTGGAGGGAACAGGTTGTTATTGTGGTGTCTCACCTTGATAAAGGTTGAGTTCACCTTTATTATTATGGATTGATGAAACCTCGATGAGCAGAGGCTTCCTTATTTTGGTTGGTATGTATGGCGACCTTATATATATGATTTAAGGCCGTAGGATTTGTGTTGAGCTGTAAGATAAAGCTCATTATGGTTTGCGCAAGGACTTAGAAATAGTGCAAGCGCTGGGTGGTGTGACTCTTAGTTATAGATAGGATTTCAGACCACCTTTTGTTGTTTAGTGATAGGATTATCCCGGTTGTATGTATGAAATAACGGGACTCCGTGACCGAAGAAGTCAAGTGTTAATGTGTGGAGGGGTTCCTTGTTTGGATTTCGCTTTGCGATACACTCCACACATGACTCTTAATGGCGTCGGGCGTGGAGAGCTGTTATTGGATGCAAGGATGTGGGTTAGTCTTATAGTGTGGATGAACCACTATAGACTACGAGCCCTATGATGATGGTATGTTTATGGAAATATTGTGCTATGGAAAAGCACTAAATTGGTCCTCTCACCACAAGTAGTTGGGTGGAGTGGGACTTAGAGAATTTGATTTGAGGATGATATCCCTGCCTTAATAAGAAGGCAAATTTGGAGAAATTGGGTTGTGGAATATAACCAGCCTTAATGAAAAGGCAAATTTTGAGGTGATACAATTTGGGTATTATGTTCGTGACAATTTGTACAGAATGTGGACAGTTCGATTGATTAGGTTTCCTTACGTATGGGCGGAAGGATAAGATACTAAAAATGCGTTCGTAGGTTAGCATAGGCAGGATTTAGGATGTCCCGCTGATGTGTCTTGGGCCGTTACATCTCGATGACCGACAACGCGAGGGAGTAGTGTAACGGGAGGGTTCCTTGTTTGGATTTCGCCTTGGCGAGACGTCCCACGCACGAAACCGAGAAAATTTTGGGATTCGAGATAGGCCATGGGCACCAGGGACATACTTAGGATTATATTAGTTTCGCGTAGGTAGGGTAACACATAGATAGTAACATTGTAGGATGTAGGCTCGATAGAGTTAGCGATACCGAGGTTAGGAGTTTGGAATTTCGCGGGTTGGAAGGACCCATAGGTGAGTATTACACCGAGGAAAGGAGATCTTTATTGGGAGAGAGCGTTACGTGTCAGACGTTCACTACGGATGTGCAGATATGCACAAGTTAGAAAGGTGTATGGGCACCTTGGTAAGTTGGTTTATATACTGCCTGAAATAGAATGGGCGTAGTATATAAGGTTGAGATTCATGCCGATAGGCATTATAGATGATGGGTATTATGTGACGTATTAGAGTCACTTTACGATCGTGGTAGTCGTATTGTACATGGATGGGAACCATTGGGTTAGTGTCATTCCCTTTGAGGTATTAGGATTTGGACTGATCCTAGGATTGGTGGTGTAGGTCGTACCTGAATTTTGAGGACGAAATTCCGTTATAAGGGGGGGAGTATGTAACAACCCGTCCTTTGGGAGACCATTAAATTCCATAATTGGATATAAATTGGAATTTGGGGAATTTTCCTAAATAGTAATTTTTGGGATTTTTGAGGATTAAATGATTTTCGAAGGATGTTGTGATTATTTTCGGGACTATATAGGTCGAAATATTTTAATTATATGTCGCTGATTGAGAAAAGCGACACGAGGTAAGATTTTTAATTGGAAAATCCGCATTTATTTATTTTGGGTTGGAATAGTGATTTGAGGTCAACTACCTCAGATGGAAATTTCGACTGCGCCACGAGTCTCGGAATGTCCGAGATAGTCGGGAAAGAGTGTCCGATTGTCGAAATTTAGTTCCGGGTAATTTTAGAGGTAAAAGTAACTCGTAATTGGGTAAACGAGTCGTTTTTGGGTTTTAAGGGTTAAAACCCTTATCTTCCTATATAAAGAGGGGGAGAGGGAAAGAAAAGAGAAAGAAAGAAAGAAAAGAGAGAGAAGAGAGAGAAGAATGGGAAAAGAGGGGAGAAAAGGGAGATTCGGGCCAAACTCCGCCGGATTCGACTCGAGGTCGTCGGATTTTATCCAGGAGGCAAGTGTTTACTTGCTTTATTTACTTTTGTGCATTAATCTCATATCATAGTTGGTAAAAATATGATTTTGGGGTTAGAACCCTTAAAATAAATTGGGTAAAAGTTGATTATGAGTTTACACATTGATGTAGTGTAAACTCTTAATGATTTTTAGTATCAAAACCATGTTAATGGAGTATAAAATGCGTTTAAAGGTTAAGTTGGAGTTTTTATGGTTTTAGGGTTTAAAACTAAGAGAAATGATCTAATACCCCAAAATAATTGATGTGTTAGTTGTAAAACATAGATTACATGTTTATTGAGTTTTTGGGTGAGGTTAGAAACAACAAAAATGGAGAAAAATGTAGTTTGGGATGTTGGAAGAGATAATGAATAGTAACCCGTAACCTTTGGGGTCATTTTAGACCAAGAAGCTAAATGATTTAGCTTTCGGCCAAAACACGAAAGTTGTAGATCTTTTCGATACGGTCGCGTGGGAGCTAACCACTTATTTTTTTGATTTTTCTACGATTTGATATGATTTTTACAAGATGACAGCTCCGGGTTGAAATTATCAACTCGGAAATCAAATCGGGATTTGGAAAAATTACGGCTAGAATTAATGTTGTAGATGTTCGGGATAATTTTTAGGGTAGTTTAGAAACCCCAAAAATGAATTTGGGTTGTTGGATAAGGGACTTAAGGATTTTAATTTTGGCAGACCTGGTGTGACCGGTCGACCGCGCCCCTATGGCCGGTCGACCGCGTCAAGGAGAAAGGGCCTACTGCTTTGTTTCGTAGGCTTATTTACAACCTGCGGTCGACCGGGGGTCTAGGGCCGGTCGACCGGTGCCCTGTTTTCAGCCCAAGATTTTGGAGATTATTATTATTTCTCCTCTTTGAGATTAAGTTTAAGGGCCTTCTAAATTAAAGTATATTAGAGGGTTATGTCCTAAGGGACTTGTGGATTTGGGAGTATATATATATATATGTATGTATATTCACTTAGAGTGAATTAGTATAGTTGGGAACATTCAATAAATCCTTAAGAGATGATTAAGGTTATTATTATTTGTCGAAGTAAGAAAATACTTTGGGCTTAGTATCATGCTTATATGAATGCATGATTGTGATTCCTGGAGGGAATCTTTGGGATTAAGGTCATCGCTAGATGATATAGGCCATTATGGCCGGTTATATATTCTAGGAGGAATATATAGGATATGTTTATACTGTGTGATTTAGGTATATATATATGTTATGATGGAAATGATTTTGAAAATATAAAAATGAATATTTTCAAAATGGAATGAGAAATGTTTTTCATAATTAATAAATTATCGATTGTACACACCTCCCTAAATCGCTATCATAAGGGAAGTTGCGCGCGTTGTGGTGAAGCCTTCCTGGCTGTTGAGCAGGTTGGATATAGTCCCTAGGCCATATGGGCATATGTATTACTGCGCTGGTTAGGGGATTCCGGGTGTGGTCCTGACTTTCCCGCAGGCAATATGGCCGCTTCCCGACGTTGGTAGGTTCCCAGGTTGTCTTGTATAGATAGTCCCTGGAAGATGATAGTCATTTAGGGGTGCGTCCAGTGGGGAAACCCGGAGGGACGGTCTTAGATTTATTGAAGCAATTCATGATAATGGATTGGCTTCAATTTACATTTCCTGAGTATAAAAAGGGAAATGGGATAAAGGTTTGGATTCGGTAACACTCCCGGATGGAAGAAGGGATGTGGAATCATGATTTGATCAAAGCATTTTCACGATAATGGAAATGGTTTTGGGTACATTTCCTGAGTATAAAAAGGGAAATGGGATGATATAAAGGAAAAGCATTTTTATGATAATAAAATTGTCTTTTAAAAGGTATATGATTTGTTAAAGCAATTCATGATAATGAATTGGCTTTTATATTTACATTTCCTGAGTATAAAAAGGGAAATGGGAAATTTTGAGAAAACTAAAGGAATTGATAAATACTTTGAATATGAATCCTCAGTCCGGGAGATAGATCCGGATGGTTATGGTAAAATATGAATATGTATGTATAAATGGATGAATCGAGTGCCTAGGGTCTAATGGATCCCGACGATCGACCTTGCCACATAGTTGTGTATCGGGGGGGTTCCTTGTTTGGATTTCTCTTTGCGAGACACCCCACACACGAATATGGCAGTGTGTTGAGACTGGGGAGAAGTTTAATCCTTAGTGCTCTTATATTATAAATGTTTATGGTATATATATATATATTTATATATATCTTTCTGTACTGAGGGACTGGCGGATCTCGACGATCGACCGTGACGCATAGTAGTGTATCGGGGGGTTCCTTGTTTGGATTTCGCTTTGCGAGACACCCCACGCACGAACATGGCATATCGTTGAGACTGGGGTGAAGTTTAGCCCTTAGTACATTGCTTGGACTATCTAGGATTGATAGTGGGTTTGGGATAGACTAGTTTAGCAGGATAGCTTGACTATGATGTCTAGAGGGATGCGCTAGGAGTGCACTGTTAGTGGAGAGGTGAGGGGTATCTCATGGGAGTGCGATACCAATTTAAATATGAGATAAAACTATTTTTCTAAAAATAAAGCATTTATGCACTTGCAAAATATTTTCAAAATTCGGGCTCTGACCCGTCTATCTACTCTCCTTTCTTTCTATATATTATAAATATATATAGGTGTCCAGACACAGGGACGCCTGGATGGAAATTCTTTCGAGTCAGACGTCAGCTGCAGCAGCTGTGGATGCGTGCAGGTTTTTGATAGCCGCTTCCATCGTTGTACGCTTGATAGGAGGTACTGTATAAACATTCGAGCCAATGGCTCAACTGCATTTATTTATTCTTTCGGTACAACATTCAATATGGTTGTATATTTTGACCGAGTGTTCGGTTATTTTATTTCATTTCAGTTTCATTTACGCATTTAATTGTAGATGTTTTATTTATTATCGTTAAAAAGAGTAGTAAAGTTAAAATTTTGACACCGGCCTAATAGGTTATTAGTAATTAAATGGATTTTTCGACAGTGATGCTAAGAATGATCCATATGAGACTCCTGTTTTAATTTATATTGGAGTGATCGCCCGGTATCTTATTAGGAGGGTTGTCACAGATGGTATCAGAGCATCAGGTTCTAGTGTCCTTAGGAATCTGTGCGGACGTACTACGCTTTTAGCGTTGCTCTCGATTTGATATAGAACCTCAGGATTAGGATTATTGATTTCTATTGTGAGATTTCATTCTCCTACCATATTAGAAGATTATAGAAATCTTTTGCGCGCTCGTTTGAGAATCGTGTGCGGAGCTTGGATGGTAGCAGGAGATGAGACTTAGTTGGAGCAGCTGGTAGAAGTTGGGGATGAGGGCCTTAGTAGAGGTCACTCTCCTTATGGTAATTGTTAAGGATTTTGGTGGCAACTACTAAAGAATGGTAGTTAGGAGTATCACAGTACCGCTGAAGTTGAGAGTGGTACTAAAGTTAAATTCCTCATTGAAATTGAGGGTCCAAAAGGGATCTTACGAATAGTCTTTTCCGATATGAATAAGGAGAAGGTTAGGGTGCCCAGATGGGGCCTAGAGTTAAGAAATTCTAGTAAGAGGTGTGGCTACATGAAGTTGTGGAGTTCGTTAGCCCTAGACTCGTGTGTGTATTTTGAGTTTTGTGGAGGCCACGATAATATAATAAAGTAGGCTTGTGTGTTTTCCGCGATAGAGGAATTTTATTTTCTTTCACTCGCCATAGAGGCGGGTGATTATATATTGTATGTATGCGTATAATATATTTGGTTGATCGGAGCGATAGCAGGCTAATGATGGCAAGACTATCGTGTCCGCAGTTCCTGGAGGGAACAGGTTGTTATTGTGGTGTCTCACCTTGATAAAGGTTGAGTTCACCTTTATTATTATGGATTGATGAAACCTCGATGAGCAGAGGCTTCCTTATTTTGGTTGGTATGTATGGCGACCTTATATATATTATTTAAGGCCGCAGGATTTGTGTTGAGCTGTAAGATAAAGCTCATTATGGTTTACGCAAGGACTTAGAAATAGTGCAAGCGCTGGGTGGTGTGACTCTTAGTTATAGATAGGATTTCAGACCACCTTTTGTTGTTTAGGGATAGGATTATCCCGGTTGCATGTCTGAAATAACGGGACTCCGTGACCGACGAAGTCAAGTGTTAATGTGTGGAGGGGTTCCTTGTTTGGATTTCGCTTTGCGAGACACTCCACACATGACTCTTAATGGCGTCGGGCGTGGAGAGCTATTATTGGATGCAAGGATGTGGGTTAGTCTTATAGTGTGGATGAACCACTATAGACTACGAGCCCTGTGATGATGGTATGTTTATGGAAATATTGTGCTATGGAAAAGCACTAAATTGGTCCTCTCACCACAAGTAGTTGGGTGGAGTGGGACTTAGAGAATTTGATTTGAGGATGATATCCCTGCCTTAATAAGAAGGCAAATTTGGAGAAATTGGGTTGAGGAATATAACCAACCTTAATGAAAAGGCAAATTTTGAGGAGATACAATTTGGGTATTATGTTCGTGACAATTTCTACAGAAAGTGGGCACTTCGATTGATTAGGTTTCCTTACGTATGGGCGGAAGGATAAGATACTAAAAATGCGTTCGTAGGTTAGCATAGGCAGGATTTAGGATGTCCCGCTGGTGTGTCTTGGGCCGTTACATCTCGATGACCGACAACGCGAGGGAGTAGTGTAACGGGAGGGTTCCTTATTTGGATTTCGCCTTGTCGAGATGTCCCACGCACGAAACCGAGAAAATTTCGGGATTCGAGAGAGGCCTTGGGCACTAGGGACATACTTAGGATTATATTAGTTTCGCGTAGGTAGGGTAACACATAGATAGTAACATTGTAGGATGTAGGCTCGATAGATTTAGCGATACCGAGGTTAGGAGTTTGGAATTTCGCGGGTTGGAAGGACCCATAGGTGAGTATTACACCGAGTAAAGGAGATCCTTATTGGGAGAGAGCGTTACGTGTCAGACGTTCACTACGGATGTGCAGATATGCAGAAGTTAGAAAGGTGTATGGGCACCTTGGTAAGTTGGTTTATATACTGCCTGAAATAGAATGGGCGTAGTATATAAGGTTGAGATTCATGCCGATAGGCATTATAGATGATGGGTATTATGTGACGTATTAGAGTCACTTTACGATCGTGGTAGTCGTATTGTACATGGATGGGAACCATTGGGTTAGTGTCATTCCCTTTGAGGTATTAGGATTTGGAGTGATCCTAGGATTGGTGGTGTAGGTCGTATCTAAATTTCGAGGACAAAATTCCGTTGTAAGGGGGGGGAGTATGTAACAACCGTCCTTTTGGAGACCATTAAATTCCATAATTGGATATAAATTGGAATTTGGGGAATTTTCCTAAATAGTAATTTTTGGGATTTTCGAGGATTAAATGATTTTCGAAGGATGTTGTGATTATTTTTGGGACTATATAGGTCGAAATATTTTAATTATATGTCGCTGATTGAGAAAAGCGACACGAGGTAAGATTTTTAATTGGAAAACCCGCATTTATTTATTTTGGGTTGGAATAGTGATTTGCGGTCAAGTACCTCGGATGGAAATTTCGACAGCGCCACGAGTCTCGGAATGTCCGAGATAGTCGGGAAAGAGTGTCCGATTGTCGAAATTAAGTTCCGGATAATTTTAGAGGTAAAAGTAACTCGTAATTGGGTAAACGAGTCGTTTTTGGGTTTTAAGGGTTAAAACCCTTATCTTCCTATATAAAGAGGGGGAGTGGGAAAGAAAAGAGAAAGAAAGAAAGAAAAGAGAGAGAAGAGAGAGAGGAAGGAGAAAAGAGGGGAGAAAAGGGAGATTCGGGCCAAACTCCGCCGGATTCGACTCGAGGTCGTCGGATTTTATCCATGAGGCAAGTGTTTACTTGCTTTATTTACTTTTGTGCTTTAATCTCATATCATAGTTGGTAAAAATATGATTTTGGGGTTAGAACCCTTAAAATAAATTGGGTAAAAGTTGATTATGAGTTTACACATTGATGTAGTGTAAACTATTAATGATTTTTAGTATCAAAACCATGTTAATGGAGTATAAAATGCGTTTAAAGGTTAAGTTGGAGTTTTTATGGTTTTAGGATTTAAAACTAAGAGAAATGATCTAATACCCCAAAATAATTGATGTGTTAGTTGTAAAACATAGATTAGATGTTTATTGAGTTTTTGGGTGAGGTTAGAAACAACAAAAATGGAGAAAAATGGAGTTTGGGATGTTGGAAGAGATAATGAATAGTAACCCGTAACCTTTGGGGTCATTTTAGACCAAGAAGATAAATGATTTAGCTCTCGTCCAAAACACGAAAGTTGTAGATCTTTTCGATACATTCACGTGCGCATCAACCTCTTATTTTTCTGATTTTTCTACGATTTGATATGATTTTTACAAGATGACAGCTCCGGGTTGAAATTATCAACTCGGAAATCAAATCGGGATTTGGAAAAATTACGGCTAGAATTAATGTTGTATATGTTCGGGATAATTTTTGGAGTAGTTTAGAAACCCCGAAAATGAATTTGGGTTGTTGGATAAGGGACTTAAGGATTTTAATTTTGGCAGACCTGGTGTGACCGGTCGACCGCGCCCCTATGGCCGGTCGACCGCGTCAAGGAGAAAGGGCCTACTGCTTTGTTTCGTAGGCTTATTTACAACCCGCGGTCGACCGGGGGTCTAGGGCCGGTCGACCGGTGCCCTGTTTTCAGCCCAAGAGTTTGGAGATTATTATTATTTCTCCTCTTTGAGATTAAGTTTAAGGGCCTTCTAAATTAAAGTATATTAGAGGGTTATGTCCTAAGGGACTTGTGGATTTGGGAGTATATATATATATATATGTATGTATATTCACTTAGAGTGAATTACTATAGTTGGGAACATTCAATAAATCCTTAAGAGATGATTAAGGTTATTATTATTTGTCGAAGTAAGAAAATACTTTGGGCTTAGTATCATGCTTATATGAATGCATGATTGTGATTCCTGGAGGGAATCTTTGGGATTATGGTCATCGCTAGATGATATAGGCCATTATGGTCGGTTATATATTCTAGGAGGAATATATAGGATATGTTTATACTGTGTGATTTAGGTATATATATATGTTATGATGGAAATGATTTTGAAAATATAAAAATGAATATTTTCAAAATGGAATGAGAAATGTTTTTCATAATTAATAAATTATGGATTGTACACACCTCCCTAAATCGCTATCATAAGGGAAGTTGCGCGCGTTGTGGTGAAGGCTTCCTGGCTGTTGAGCAGGTTGGATATAGTCCCTAGGCCATATGGGCATTTGTATTACTGCGCTGGTTAGGGGATTCCGGGTGTGGTCCTTACTTTCCCGCAGGCAATATGGCCGCTTCCCGACGTTGGTAGGTTCCCAGGTTATCTTGTATAGATAGGCCCTGGAAGATGATAGTCATTTAGGGGTGCGTCCAGTGGGGAAACCCGGAGGGGCGGTCTTAGATTTATTGAAGCAATTCATGATAATGGATTGGCTTCAATTTACATTTCCTGAGTATAAAAAGGGAAATGGGATAAAGGTTTGGATTCGGTAACACTCCCGGATGGAAGAGGGGATGTGTAAGCATGATTTGATCAAAGCATTTTCATGATAATGGAAATGGCTTTGGGTACATTTCCTGATTATAAAACGGGAAATGGGATGATATAAAGGAAAAACATTTTTATGATAATAAAATTGGCTTTTAAAAGGTATATGATTTGTTAAAGCAATTCATGATAATGAATTGGCTTTTATATTTACATTTCCTGAGTATAAAAAGGGAAATGGGAAATTTTGAGAAAACTAAAGGTATTGATAAATACTTTTTATATGAATCCTCAGTCCGGGAGATAGATCCGGATGGTTATGGTAAAATATGAATATGTATGTATAAATGGATGAATCGAGTGCCTAGGGTCTAATGGATCCCGACGATCGACCTTGCCGCGTAGTAGTGTATCGGGGGGGTTCCTTGTTTGGATTTCGCTTTGCGAGACACCCCACACACGAATATGGCAGTGTGTTGAGACTGGGGAGAAGTTTAATCCTTAATGCTCTTATATTATAAATGTTTATGGTGTATACATATATATTTATATATATCTTTCTGTACTGAGGGACTGGCGGATCTCGACGATCGACCGTGCCGCATAGTAGTGTATCGGGGGGTTCCTTATTTGGATTTCGCTTTGCGAGACACCCCACGAACGAACATGGCATATCGTTGAGACTGGGGTGAAGTTTAGCCGTTAGTACATTGCTTGGACTATCTAGGATTGATAGTGGGTTTGGGATAGACTAGTTTAGCAGGATAGCTTGACTATGATGTCTGGAGGGATGCGCTAGGAGTGCACTGTTAGTGGAGAGGTGAGGGGTATCTCATGGGAGTGCGATACCAATTTAAATATGAGATAAAACTATTTTTCTAAAAATAAAGCATTTATGCACTTGCAAAATATTTTCAAAATTTGAGCTCGGACCCGTCTATCTACTCTCCTTTCTTTCTATATATATTATATATATATATATAGGTGTCCAGACAGAGGGACACCTGGATGGAAATTCTTTCGAGTCAGACGTCAGCTGCAGCAGCTGTGGATGCGTGCAGGTTTTTGATAGCCGCTTCCATCGTTGTACTCTAGATAGGAGGTACTGTATAAACATTCGAGCCAATTGCTCAACTGCATTTATTTATTCTTTCGGTACAGCATTCGATATGGTTGTATATTTTGACCGAGTGTTCGGTTATTTTATTTCATTTCAGTTTCATTTACGCATTTAATTGTAGATGTTTTATTTATTATCGTTAAAAAGAGTAGTAAAGTTAAAATTTTGGCACCGGCCTAATAGGTTATTAGTAATTAAATGGATTTTTCGACAGCGATGTTAAGAATGATCCATATGAGACTCCTGTTTTAATTTATATTGGAGTGATCGCCCGGTATCTTATTAGGCGGGTTGTCACAAGGTTAATGTGACTGAACTTCAAAATGCTTTTCA
Organism: Sambucus nigra; assembly: GCA_949130495.1. Classification (NCBI taxonomy): domain Eukaryota; kingdom Viridiplantae; phylum Streptophyta; class Magnoliopsida; order Dipsacales; family Adoxaceae; genus Sambucus; species Sambucus nigra. Next base: position 72,966,907 of record OX422224.1, read on the forward strand.
AGAGATTTATAAAGAATCTATTAAATTGAAAAGATCTAATTTGAAGTTAGAAGCTAGTTTAAGAGAGAGTGTCAAGGCCGTTGATAAAAATGCTTTAATAGAAGACCTTAGGACACGTGAGAGGACTCTTCAAGAGAAGCTTGAATATGTAGAAGGCCAAAGAGATAGCCTTAGGGGTTTAATGAAATCCTTGAAAAATGAGCTTCTTACTTTAGAAGAGCAAATTTTTTTATTAGAGTCTAACATTTTAGAATTGCAAAATAAATTAAAAGACTCTAGTAATGTCAAATTTGATTTGGAGCGTCGTTCGGAAAAATTAGATAAAATCTTAGGAACGGTCCAAATTGAAAATGACACTTGTGGTTTAGGCTTCAATACGTGTAATGAATTTACCTCTAAAGTCAAAACCAACGTTTTAGGAGAATCTACTAGGAATACATTTAAAGATCACTCCTTAAGTAACTCTTTTCGACATGTCTTTACTTGTTCACATTGTGGTCGAAAAGGTCATCTTAGGAAATTTTGTTTTGATCTTAAACGAATTCCTAGAAAATCCCATAGTAAAGTAACCACGGTAGTTAAAGTTCCTACACCCCAAGATAGTCATTCTTCATTAATTTGGGTTAGGAAATCCGACTTGGTTGCTTTGCAAAATAGGGTTTTTGATTCTCATTTACTTTCACATGCTTCCTCCCTTGCTAAATCTAAAGGATGAATGTGTTAGTCTTTTTCATACTTTAGCATTTGTACTTCATGCTATATTCGCATGCTAAATGTATGCTTGTTTAGTCATTTTCTAGTCATTGCCTTATTTCATATCACATGCTAGAAATTTTGACTTGTTTATCTTTTTGTATTATATTTTGTGTTTGAATTAATTGAAAAATATAAAAAGATTTTTGTTTATCATTTGTGTTTTATTTATTTCATTTAAGCTTAATGAAAAATACAAATGATTTTTGTTTATTCTTTTGAGTATATATATTTATTTTTGGTGAAAAATGTTAAAAACTCAAAAAGATTTTTTATGTGTGTATTTTAGTTTGACACACTTTAAGTGGCATATACTTGTGTTTGAATTCCATCTTTTACGCTTCCACGTGGATAGAACTTTTGGTTTAGATTATCAATCCTTATTATGTTCTTTACCATAGTTTTATGGAGTAGTTGGATTTTGTGTTGTTAAATGAATTCTATTTTTATATGCCTCTATTCACACATGCATGAACTCCTTTGAATTCTAACTTCATATGTATATTTGAGCTATGTGAGGTGTTCTCCTACCAATCTTGTCATATACATATTTGTGACTTAGGAGGACTAGGGCATGTCAAAATCCGTTGCACGTGAGATTTATGTGAAAAATGAAAACATGATAAACAAAAATGTGCACGGGGAAGGGCTCCGAAAGGACTTAGTGATCCTTTTCGATAGTAAGCCATCGTTTATTGGATCTAAAAGAAATACGTGATCCAAAGGCCTAAAAACAGAATATTTGGCATTAAAATGAAAGCAATTGCCAAGGCCTATGTTTGATTGATATATTCATTCAAATTTAATATAAATGCATATTGAAGGAGATTGGATGGTATATTAACGGTTTGCACAATGTCCGTTTATCCTAGTTGCGTATTTCATGTCATGACTCTATTGGTTTGTAGAATCATCAATATGCTAGGCTTGTATGCATTGTGTATGTTTGTTCATTGAGTTCAATCTATATTGTCACATGAGGTTATATTTAAATGTGATGAAGTTTGCAATCAAATGAGAACTCAGTGAATGTTTATTAAGTGTTTGGATCTAAATTTAATTGTTGCTGGTTCACACCCCTACACTTCCGTATCCATGTGACACATTTTTGCCATACGAGTGTGCAAACTTATTGTATTTTGTGTCATGTGTGTGTTTATATCTATATATATATGCAAGTACTCTATTGGTATATTTCTAGTATATATATATATATATATATATATATATATATATATATATATATATATGATATTTGTTTGTCTTTGCCTTGCTTTCAAGTCCATCCAAGCTTAAACTTCATTATTGGTATCTATCTTGGATTAGTTATGCTTTTGTTGCTCATGTGCTTTAATGTCTTAACACTTTAAGCTTCAACGTGTTTATTAGTTCTTTATCCTTTGCCTATTCCTGAACAAAAAGGGGGAGAAATGGTATCTAATCCTATTATTATCGTATCTTAGTTTGGGGGAGATTTATCTTAGGGGGAGACATCTTTCTAAGTAGGTCATGTGTTTGATAAAGGGGAGAATTAATTTAGGGGGAGTAATTACTTAATTGTATTTAATATTTTGATATTCCCTATGCATTTGATGAGTTTGCTTAAGTGTACAGGAATTATTCTAAAGCGACATCTTTCAATGGCAAAGCGTTTGATCCTTGGGTTGAGTCAAGTTTGGGTGGGTTATGTTTTGAGTCTAGTAGAGCTTGACGGCCCTTTAGGATTTTTGTTTGGTTTTTGTCCCGGAATAGCCAAAGGGGGAGATTTGTAAGGACACAAATTTCCAATTGAGTCCATATATAGTTTTGGCTCAATTCCAGACAAAAACATTTATTCATAGGAGGGTGGGTTATGTTTTGAGTCTAGTAGAGCTTGACGTCCCTTTCGGATTTTTGTTTGGTTTTTGTCCCGGAATAGCCAAAGGGGGAGATTTGTAAGGACACAAATTTCCAATTGAGTCCATATATAGTTTTGGCTCAATTCCGGACAAAAACATTTATTCATAGGATAGTATTTAATTGTAATATTCTCAAGCCTATGAAGTGTTTGTTGAAGACGTAGCGGAAAAGAGTATAAAGCTTCATCATCATGCCGATTTGCGTGCCTCGTTTCTACGTCATCAACTATGGTTCCATGCTCCCAAGGTATGAATGCAATAATATATATATAAGAGCTTGGAACAAGTTTTATTGGGTGTTAGGTTTAATAAAAACTGTGTTTTATTTTCAGAAAGAATTAATTATAAATTTAAAATAAGTTTATAAAGTTTTTTGGGATAAAAATCGAATTTTCCAAACTTTCTGGAAGTTCGTTCGATATGTTGTTCGAACGAGTTTTTTCGTTCGAACCAGATGTCGTTCGAACGAGTTTGACAACGAGGTTCCAGTATAGGCCTATGAAATGTCGTTCGATATGTCGTTCGAACGAACCTTCTGTTCGAACGAGATATCCAACGAGATTCTAACGAGTTCAATCTGGAACGTCGTTAGAAGTTTCGTTCGAACGAGATTTCGTTCGAATGAGATGCAAGGCGGGAACAGTTTTTGGCAGTTTTGCACCCACTTCCCCACTTGGTTTGTAACCAACTTTTTCAGATTTTAATATGTGCGGGAATCACTTTTGATAATCTATCTTTTTCATATCATACAAACTCCTAGAGAGTGTTTTGAGAGAAAAATTAAAAAGAGAAAAAGATCAAATTTTGAGTGTTAATTTTCAATGAGAAATTTACTTACCACTCTAGTTTTACACCCAAATTAGTGTTTATCCAAGTTCATATATACATAACAATTGCTTGGAGTTTGGCACCGGTTTATCTCTTCCGTTTCAAAGAGAAGTTGTGGTTTGCTTCTACATCCATCAAAGAAGAAGACGTTTTGTTGTGATTCTACCCACTTGGAGAAAGGCTCCATGTACGGGTGACGGTGACCATATAAAGTCCTATCGATGGATTCCGAGACCGCGGTGGTGTTTCAAAGCGGTGTCTACAAGAAGAAGCGTCAAGGCTTGAGAGGGTTCGAGTCGTGTGTTGTAAGTCTTTTTTCTTGTACTTGTAATTCCGTATCTAGTGGATTTGTGGCTAGGGCCGTCCGAGGTTGTTTCCCGTCTTGGGTTTTTCCTCGTACATCGGCGTAGTGTGATTGATTTATTTTATCTTGCAAAATAACGTAGAACGCATGTTTAGAATAATTCCAGATAAAATTCGGTTTAAATCATCACACTCATTTAATTTGGTGCTAAATTAAATATTGGGTAAAGGTTATTTAATTCAAGTCATTTGCTAAAAATTGGTTTCGCCTAATTTGCTAATCTTGATAAATATGACTTAGGCAAATTCTAGGACTTGGATTAATTAATTGGTTTAAGTGAATATATTAATTGATTAATTTTTCTTCACTTGGTGTAATTTTAATTTGTTTAAGGAATTAAAATTTGTTGTGTTAAAATTTAACCATCACCACCGTTGTACGCTTCCGCATCATTTCGTGTTTTTCAAAAGGATATTATAAATAATTTTTAATTGTGAAAATTAAAATCCGGGGATCCATAAACTCACACCGTTTACAAATTGGTATCAGAGCTTTGATTTAGAAAAGCTCGCACTTACACTGGAAACCAAGGAAGAATGTAAGCTCACCTACCATACTCATCTCAAACTCACTTTTCATCTCTTCTTCAACGTGGTGAGCATGCTGGGAGCATGTGGATCCAAAGACTATGTCGTCCACATAGGCCTGGGTAGCCAAAATAGCACCGTCATCTCTCCTGACGAGCAACGTCATATTAACTCCCCCTCTCTTAAAGCGACGGGCTAAGAGATACGAAGTAAGCCCCTCGTACCAAGCATGGGATGCTTGCTTCAAACCATACAAGGCTTTCCTTAGATAGTATACGTGTTCCGGGTGCATGGGGTCTTCAAACCCTTTTAGTTGAACCACAAAGACCTCTTCCTGTAGAATTCCATTTAGAAAGGCACTCTTGACATCCATGTGATATAACTTGAATCGTAGATGACAGGCGATGGCGAGTAGTAAGCGAATGGACTCAAGCCTCGCAACAGGAGCAAATGTCTCCCCAAAATCTACACCCTCTATTTGTGTGTAGCCTTGAGCGACGAACGTAGCTTTATTTCTGATTATGGTACTATTTTCATCCATTTTATTCCTGAAAATTCACTTGGTACCTATCATATTAGTCTCACTGGGTCGGGGGACTAGTTCCCATACATTGTTATTTTTAAACTGAAGCAACTTATCGTGCATAGTAGATATTCAGTGTTAATATTTGAGTGCTTCTTTATGATTCTTGGGCTCGACTGTGGACGTGTAGAAAAAATGGCTAACAACGTTCTCTAGCTTAGCACGAGTCTTGACCCCTAAGGTGGTATCTCCAATAATGGCCGAAGGATCATGACTCTTTCGAACCCAAGCAGGTGTGTCCCCTATCACATGAGTAGAGTCCGCAGAATGTGAGTGAGGAACAAGTAAATCACCGTCAGAAAAGTCCTCATTATCACATTGAACGCTAGAATCAATAAACGCAGAAGGTTCGTCATCTTGCACGATGACGTTTATTGACTCCATATCCTTGGACCTCTTCAGGTTAAAAACTCGGTATGATGTACTACTTGATGAATATCCTAGAAATATTCCCTCATCGCTCCAAGAGTCAAACTTTCCTAATTTCTCTCTATCCCGTAGGATATAGCATTTACTCCCAAAGATACGGAAATATGCTAGGTTGAGTTTTTTTCTAGTTCACAATTCATAAGGCGTCTTAAGTGTGTGTGGACGTAGGTACACCCTATTCACCGTATGGCATGCAGTAGACACTGCCTCTGCCCAAAATCTCCTAGCAACCTTACGACCTAGAAGCATGGATCTAGCCATTTCTTGAATCGTTCTATTCTTTCTCTCAACAATCCCATTTTGCTGAGGAGTTTTCACAGAAGAAAACTCATGTTTGATTCCAAGACTGTCACAGTAAAGATCAATCTTTGCTTCTTTAAATTATGTGCCATTATCACTCCATATCCTGTTAATAGTGACACCATGATGATTTTTCAAGACGCGGCACTTGGTCATTAAAAATTCAACAACATCTGATTTCTCTCTCAGAAAACCAATAATCGAATATCTGGAGAAATCGTCTACCATCACGAGGATATAACTCTTACCACCCAGACTCTTAATGCAAGTAGGAACCATAATATCCATGTGAATTAACTCTAGCACACGGGAGGTGGTAATGGAATGCAGCTTCCGGTGGGGACTACGAATTTGTTTTCCCATCTGACAAGGTCCACAAACCATGGAAGTTGGCTTTCCAAGAGATGGTAAGCCATGTACTAGGTCCTTTTTAGCTAAACATGACAAATCACTTACATTCACGTGACCTAGACGCTAGTGCCACAGATCCATAGGAGTGATCGTGGTGTTGTTGCAGACAAGTGAGGATGTGGGAAAAATCCCATAGCTGTTATCTTCTGTCCTCACCCCTTGCACTAAAAGTTTACCGGATTGATTATAGACATTACACACGTCTCGATCAAACTTTACGGCAAAGTCATCGTCACACAGCTGGCTTATGCTAAGAAGGTTTGCCTTTAAATTTTTGACGTACAAAACATTCTCTAGCATAGGTAATCCTGGTAAAAAAATTGTACTTCGTCCTATAATGCTAGATTTGCTCCCATGTCCAAAGGTGACTCTTCCATCCTTATAATCCTCAAGGTGGGTAAACAATGAGACATCACCTGTCATATGTATGGAGCAACCACAATCAAAATACCACTGTGAGGTATTTTGTGCTTTGAGAGAGATATGAACAACAAGGGCCTTTACTACTTTCTTAGGCACCCAAGACGTGGTAACCTTTTGTATACCTTGTTGTTGTTGGTTTTAGCAGGGATACGAGAAGCATTCACTGATGGTAAAGATATCCATCGGAATTCCTCCATCAAACTCTGTGATGTGGCAGCTAAAAACTCAACACGTTCTCTTAGATTGGCAAAATCATTAGAATGATGAGGCGGAGCAGTAGTACGTCGTGTCCGACCCAAACTATAGCAAAACTCTCGTAGGTGCCCATTTCTTTTGTAATAAGTACAAAAGAACACAGTATTAGGTGGACCTCGATTTGCTTTTCTTGGTCGAATTCTCCTACGTGGTTTTTGATGATGGCCATATGGAGTTGTAGAAAACTCATGAATTGGTCAAGGTGAAATTTGGGATGTGGAGGCACCCTCATAACCTATTCCTTGCCTATCACCAAAACCTAAAGCGGGGCCGAGGAGCATCTTTCCCATCTTTCCAGATCTGTCCTCGATTTGTACCTTGACTTCCCAAGCTCTCTCAAGATCATGAGTAAGCTGGGAAACACGAGCCTCAAGTTTCTTCCGAGTTTCCATGGAGGAATGGAGCTCACTCGTAAGACTAGCCACTTGATTTGTCAAGTCCCCTTTCTCTTTCTCAAAATAATTCTGTCTTTCTCTAAACAAACTCTCTTTCTCAATAAAAGCAGACTCTTTTTCTCTCAAGGTAGTGCAGGTGGAGGATTCTTTCTCTCTCGCTTCTTCCAAATCTTCTTTTAAAGCGGGGATCCTATGAACTAGCGCTTTGTTGAGCTTTTTGGTTTTAAATGATTCATTATATAATTCAGCGTAGGTGCGTTGAAGATTACACTCGCCCTCACTTGCATCATCCTCCCCCTCACTCACATCGATCTCACTGTCGAGGAGTCCTTGTGAAGTAGAATCCTCATTATCGTGAGGAGCACTAGACGTATGACTAGCCATAAATGCGGTGAAAATACATTCATGCGGTGACTCGTCTCTAGAGTCCACCGACTCGACCTCATTGTCATCACTAAGGGTAGCATTTAGGACATCTTTATTTTTTTCATTAGCAAGTCTATTTAGTCTAGTTGCACACTCAAAAGCTCTATGTCCCTTACCATCGCACTCATACCATCTCCCACTTCCTTTAGGAGGGTATTTAAAACCTTTTTCCTTTTTCTTTTTCCCAAAAATCCTTTTATCTTTGAAATTTTCATTTTTCTTAAATTTAAGAATTTTCTTGAAATTTTTGCAAATAAATCCAAATCATCTAAATCAAAATCACATTCAGAATCTAACGTTTCTATTTCTCTTTTTCTAGATGATTCAACTCTCTTTCTTACTGAACCCTCACTTTTTCCAGCTTGAGCATTAAGTGCAATACCCTTATCTTTCGGTTTGAAGGTTTTAAGAAACATATCAATTTCATAAGTTTGTATGTCTCCTACAAGTTCCTCCAATTTAAGTGTGTTTAAATTTCCTAAAGAATTTAGCACAGTGACTTTAGGGATAAAACACTTAGGAAGAGATTTTAGAATCTTTTTAACAACTCTAGTATTAGGAAAGTGTTCACCAAGATTAAAACTAGTGTTAACAATATCAGATAACCTAGCATAAAATTCATCAAAACATTTAGTTTCAAGCATGGTGATAGTTTCGAATTGAGTTGTTAAATTTTGCCGTTTAGATTCTTTTACAGCATTAGTTTCTTCGTGGGTGAGTTGCAAAACATCCCATGCCACTTTTGACGTGGAGCACGTAATAATTCGTCGAAACTCGTCAGGAGTGACGAATCCGAAAATCGAACTTAAACCCTCAGAATTAAAAGATGACCATTTAAAATCTTCTTCAATCCAATCAGTCACAAATTTTAGATTAGTTACGTTATTAGCAGTGACGGAGGGAGGAGTCATCCCTTTTTCTACTAAAATCCAAACACTTTCATCTATGGCTTTTAAGGCAGAATTCATGCGGGCTTTCCAGTAAGCATAGTTTGACCTGTCAAAAACTGGCATTTTATTATATAATTTCTCCATTGAACACGCCCTTTTTCAAAAAATAATTTTTTAGAAAATTGATATCTTTGAAAAATTTTGCAAAAAATTACAGGGTATAATTGTGTAATTGGCTCTGATACCAATTTGAAAAGTTCTCTTTTGTTCAAATACATCAATTATTTAATTAAACACATTTTTTCAATTAAATCCTAAAACATGCATCTAGATGATTTAACAATTAAAATAAATATTGCATGTGACACAACATATCAGGAAAAATCCCCGCAGGGCAAAACCATATTATTTTCACTATAATTTGTAAAGAACGGTTTACACGAATTATACTGAATATAAGTGTGACATATGAAAATACCCCTAGTTGTCGGTTCCGATGTCGTCGACTAGAATCTACCGCAAGAATTCCGGATCGGCAGCAATGAAGAAGAAATCGACTTCTCCATAAAATACACCAAATGAGTGTAGATGACTTCTTGAAAGTCTTCCAAAATGTACAAAATGCCTCTAGAGAGGTTCTATGTTGTGTGTATATTGTGTGTACTAAATGGGAGAGGAAAGGTGCATTATATAGAGAGGATAAAAGCAAACAAAACACCTTTCATAAAACATGGTGGAAACATGGCCGAATTATGCACAAAGTGTTGGCAAAGTTTTTTAGTGGAGACAACCATTTTGTCATTTGGAATCTGCAGCCTACAGGGGACCCAAACCGATTCGTGGTCCCTACGAACTGGTTCGCCCCCCAAACCTGTTCGGGCTGGGTTCAGGGACAAGGGCTGGCCCAAAGGTTTGAACACTTAGAAAAAATCCTGGATTTTTTAAAGTATTTTTCCCAAAATTCAAAAGGCCATAACATCTTAACCGTATCTCAAAAAAAGGTGTCGCTTCTTCCAGTGTCTTCGATGCTATAAGCTCTTCAACTTTCCAGTTTATCGGTCCTCTGAACCGTGGATGTAAAATTACGAAAATGGCCTTGAACTTCCATATCAAGCCATAATTCCCTATTTTGACTTCATTAGTATACCTCTTGCATTTCGGGCCTAAAATCATGGAATGTGAATTTGATGAGGCCGATGTGGGATACTAGTTGGATATGATAAATGCTTGAACCCCGCAATTCAGATAGATGCCGTCATGTGAGATCGTGCATTATGTAGCGGCATCAGACATATAAACATTGATCTAGGGAAAAAAAAAACTTCATAGATTCTATCCGAACATGTATAGAATTATGTCCTTACAGGTTTGCTTAGATAGGGATAGCGTGACTGAAGGAATATCAGACTTGCTGTCACGAGTTGCTTCTTTAAGTGCATTTGTTGATTTTAGTTTAGGTTTCTACTTATTCCTGTAATTACTTATTTTGGATTAGTGTAAGGGCATAGGCTCAGAGTTCTTTTATTTAATAGTTGAGTCAGTATTTGTTCATATTGGTTTTAATTTTGTTGGATGTGGATGTTGATTTCATTATTACTTACTGGTATTTAATTCAGTTTTAATTCCGATGCGGTTCATTAGAGTCGATGCTTAGAATGATATAGATTGTATAACAAGCCCCATCTTCGGCGTGTAGTGTCTGGCCAACCATTACGTGAGAAAATGGTGGTTGTTACAATTGGTATCAAGGCATCCGAGTTCTAGTGTTCTTATGATCTGTGTTGTGCTCAATACATTATGTGTTGCTTTCTTTGATGCATAAAGCCATATATTTAGGAATCATATTATTCTTTATGATCTATCACTATTACGAATCTCATTTGCTCTCATATGGAAAATGATATGATAGGTAGACCAAGATGTGTCACCACGCCAGCTATAGATGGGGGTGGGGGGCTCAGCGGGAGCTGCTGCAGCAACCACCACCATCCCCACATCTGGTAGGATCGACTAAGATTGCCACTATTATAGCTCAGGAAGTGTCCACCGCAATGGTAGCTATGTTAAGTCATTTTCCACCACTGCAGCCTCACTAGCAGCCACCACCACCACAGTAGGCGGTGCTACTAGTACAAACACCTAGATTGATTTGTGATAGAGGTAGGGAGGCCTTCATTAAGGGCCAACCCCCGAATTTTTCCTGTACTTCAGATATTTTAATGGCGAACAGGTGGAAGAGATATATTCAACAACATTTTCGGATAGTGGATTGTACGCCAGTTTAGAAGTATATGTTAGCCATAATTTAACTCGTATGAGCAACACTTTAGTGGTGGGAGTCCTTCACTTCGGAAGTTGAGAATGATAGTTAGACAATAAATGAGTTCTGGGAGAAATTTGAGGGGAGGTACTTTCCTTAGGTGATGCAATAAGAAATGAAAGGGAAATTCAGGGACCTCAAGCATGAGGCCTTCACTGTGGAAGAAGATGAGGAAAAGTTCGCTGCTCTCTCCTATTTTACTAAGGAGAAGATAAATACAGATCAAATAAAGATGGAGAAGTTCATGTCAGGGAAAACATAGCACATCAGACAGTCACTATTGGGAAATACAGCTTTCACTAGATATAACTAGGTAGTGAATGTCGCTTTAATGCATTGCCAAGATCATATGGAACTTTAAACAAATACAGTGGAGAAGGGACACCACTCCGAGATGTCAAACAATCAGGGTAAGGCGAATGGGAATAAAAACCAGAAGGCCTAAAAATTTTAGGGCCCTCAATTTTCAAACAAGGATATGAAATATAGAGGTTCCGGTGATCGGAACAAACATGACCAACAGGGCTAGGGCTAGTCTGGCCAATAGTAAAGAGACCACGAGGGCCAAGGGCAGCAGGATCAGGGGAAAAAGTCAGATAGACATCAGTTCTAGGGAAATCTCTATGTTTGCAGTGAGAAGGGACATTTTTCTAGTGCCCTTAGGGAAATCGATATGCACAGGAGTTACAGGGACCGCGAGGAAACTTGGCACCTTAAGGGGAGTGTCAACCATTACAGGTCTAACCAGTCGAGGTAGTGCCAGCCTTATTGACACTACCAACACCACCTCATGAACAACAATTGCAATTTTAGTATGGAAGTGTGTATCACAATGCACCAGGAGAGGGACCAACGCTAGCTGAGACAGTAATGGTATGATCCTATTTTTTTAATATTATAAGACATGCTTAGTTTAGTGCTAGTGCACAGTACTCAGTAGTAAATATCATTAGTATGTTGGGGAGGGTAGACTCCATTTTATCAAAGAAATTTACATTATTCCACTCACGAGTTGAGGATAAGACACCTATAGTGAAATCTCGAGATTTGTTACTAAGAATTTCGGGAAATTAGGGAGACCATGAGTGTTCGATTCATGGTACGAACGTAGACCATACAAGAATAATGTTTGGTTATATGATAAATAAATGTGATAATTATCCAACAATGAAAACTTCTTGTTTATGTTAAGAGTATTCAAAGAGAAAAGAGTTTATCTTTTCAAAATATTTAGTTTCTTTGAGAATGTTAGGACTGATGGTAGTCCTGGTTACGTGATGAGGTGTAAGATCATAAATAGTGTTATTATATTGAAAACGTGATTAGAAGTAGGCATTGGTAGCCTTTACAGGAATGAGTAAGCCTGTGGAGCCTTATGAATTCATTAAGCACATTAATTGATGTCGGACCTAGACTAATAGATCTCAATGACCGACAAAGCTATGTAGTAGTGTATCCCGAGGGTTCCTTATTTGGATTTCAGACGCGAGATGTCCCATGCAAGAAAGTAACAAATGTCGGGAGTAAAGAGATGTTGGATATTAGGACATTTTGGTTGTTGTTCTTAGTATGATCAAACAGATAAATCTTTCAGGATTTAGCATATTGCTTGCAAGTGAGGAAACTTTTATTGAGAATGGTCGTAAAGTGGAATTTATGTAATTAGCATAAATAATTATTTTTATTTTTGTCATGGGCCAACGGATCTCAATAACTGACTAAGTCGTTCAGTAGTGTATCTAGAGGGTTCCTTGTTTGGATTTTACGTGCGAGACATCCCACGCATGAAATTGGCATAAATCAAGAGTTGAGGGAAGTTTATACTAAGATGCTATTTTCTTTTTACGTTTTACATATTTGGAGGTATACTTTGTTTTCTCGATGTGCAGGCTATGTATAGATCATGTTGGACATATATATGCCATCCATATTTAATTTCACTCTGTGTGTGTGCATGTAATGTGGATTTATGGACACCCCAGTGATGTTATGACATGCATAGGTGAGCCTTTTATTTTATCTCATGGGATATGAGTATGGACTAGTTGGGTGTAAAAACTTGCGTTCATGATGCGGTTAAAATTTAAGGTTAACCTCCATGAATTTCGAGGATGAAATTTCGTTATTTGGGGGAAGAATTTAAGACTCCGTATTTTCAGAATAAAATATTATGACTTAAATACATTTAATAATTTTGGATTAATTTTGGGAATCAATTAAATCGGTTGGATTTAAATTTTAAATGGTAAGATTTATATTTGAAAATAAATGTTTATTCATGATTATATAATTACATGACTCAATTTGGCGTAATGAGTTCACCAATGAGAATAAATCATACGTTAATGAAATTATGGGTGCGTATCATTTAAACACAATAAAAATTTCTAAATAGAATAAAAATAATTGGGAGGTGTTATTGGAGGCTTTATGGGCTTGTTTAGTGGTTTTAGTCTTTTAGAGATGGTCCCAGGGTATAGGTATATGAGTTGGGAGATTTTTGGGCTAGTTTTATTATGTGTTCGATCCAATTTGAGGGTCCAAAAAAGGGATATCAGGATTAACTCGGGATTTGAGAATAAAATAAGTTTAAGAGTAGGGTTAATAACTCCCCACACATAATCAAAACCTAAACGTAGCTGCCACACCACAAGGGAGAAGAGAAAAAAGTCCATAAAGGAGAGGGGGCAAAGGGATTAAAAAACAACTCATCAAACCATTATAATGAGGCAAGAATTCTCTTACTTAAATTTAAATGTTCAAATTACTTCGTAAATCATTGAAGTTTTCTTCCTTGTAGATTATGGATTTCATAGGAAATTGATGATAAAATGATATGATTAAATCGCAAGAGTGTAGACAATACAAAACTAATAAATTTATTTGAATCCATAAATTAGGATGAGGTTAGGTTGATTTTAATTGATGAATTCATGCATTAGAACCTTGATGAAAATGGAAGGATTTATTCATATGTAGAGGATTTTTATCCGTGTTTATAAATATGAAAACTTTGTTAATTGGGATCCCTTTTATAATGATAGAACATTATGGGATTAAATTAAATAATATTTGATCAATGTACGTACGTTAAGGGGTTTAAATCTAGGATTTTTGGGGCCGAAATCAATGTCAAGTTATGAAAATAATTAACCTAAGATGATAAACTAAGTCCAAAAGACATGATTTAATGTTTTTATAAATGAAAAAACCATTGGGATGGGAGGTGGAGAAAAAAGAGGAATTTGCGTGTTAAGGAAATGTGGCAGATTTGGGCTTCTGCCAAGATCCGAATCGATTCGGCTTCCGTGGCGAATCGATTCGGGCCCTGAGGCAAGTTGAGTTGGGACCAGGATTTGATTCAAAATATTTTTAAGAATCCATACGAGTGGGTGGGACGACGTTCTAATAAACAAAGATTTAAAAAAAATACTTTAGTGGCACAAATATTAAACAGGGAACTATTCTAAATGGTTAGATATTCTTATAAAGAAGAAGAATTTAATATGTAATTAGTCGATTAATTTTAAAGGAATAATTATTTATGGGAGACAATTTGGGATATCCAGGGCAATTATAGGGTAATTACCTACACATAGTATATGAGATAATATATACCTAATTTTCTTGTGTGAACATACCTATGTTCATGGATGGTCGTATCGGGTGGGGTTTCATGTGTTTATGACCGTAGCACACATTGGCATAGGTGGGCTAGGTGTTGTGTAGGGCGTTATTATAGGTAATACGTAGAAGCGACACTTACGAGAGGTAAGTGTTATTACTGGGGACCTTTATCACCACTGGTATGGACGTGAACTGGTATACCGCGTAGGGACCACCCCGTTGTGTGTGTTTTGTGTTGTCTGATTGGATAAGAGATTCCTTCAGACATACCGATAGAGCAAGAATGAGAAACTACCGAGAGATGGTTTTAAGTGTCGCATATATGAAAGGACACATATATGACTATACAAATTTAATGAGATTTATCCACTTGTCTATGAATGTAGACAATAAAATTGTAGACCCACCATACTATGTAATGGACATAATAGATGTTTTTAACTTTTACGGGTAATAGGATTGGGTTACTTTGGGAAAATAGAAATATGAAGATATATGATTATGTTTTAGTATGTTTGTTATTACTTATTTCTTATTATATCATATTGACACAATTAGTATTTATTATATGGGGCTAGTTCGGTTATACAGGATATATCACACCTACATGAGGGGTGATATATTTGACGTAAGCGAGTGGCGATGGTGGTTACATACTTTGAATTAACTGTGTTTTGGCACTTTAAAGTTAGTAAGTTAATTCTTGCAACTCCGGGGAGATGACCCAAAATTATAAATATTTCCCCCCCAATTTTGCTTAGACATAGATAGCGGGACTGAAGGAATATCAGACTTGCTATCAGGAGTTTCTTCTAGAAACTTCTAGTAATACCACGTATTTTTGGGTATTTATTATTTAATTAATTGGATAATTAAATAGAAAATACGTTATATTTAAATTACGAGAGTAGAGTAATTTAATGCGATTTAATATTTAAATTACGTTAGTGAAGTAATTTAATAAGCCGAAATTATAATTATGATTATTGAGTGGTCGTATAATAATCACGATATTTCTATATTAATCGAGAGATAGAGACTGATTAATATGGGAGTTAATTTTACTAACAGTGAATAGTATATATATGTCATAGCGAGTGATATGGGCGTATTTTATGTGTGACAACTCGCTCACCAAAATAAGGGGTGGCCAGCCCAATACTCCAATATAACGGAATCATGGATGGAATCATTCTCAGCATCATACAAAAATATATAGTATCCAGGATAACCACCCAATATTTCAGAAAACGGGTTGCCAAAAATTTTGATTTGAAAGTAATTAAATGAAAACAAACAACCCGATTCCTGAAAGATAAGGGAAATCCCAAGACATATATAAATAATACAACGAGAATACGATGAGAAGACCGAATAGGTAACCGGTCACTAAACTGATACACCAATAATACACAAGTACAATAAGTTACTTATTACATGTCATTAGACATTTACAAAAGCTTGAGCCTCTTGCCCGAATAAAATACTTGATCTTAACTAGAATAAAAAGGAAACGTCTATACCAAATGTATCCCGTAATACCCGCAATGCATCACGGCTCGTAGAAAACATCGGAATAGGAATTCAAATCAGGCATCCTTGCGGCGGAGTACCTGAGCAGAGACAAGATGAATATGCAACAAGAAATGTAACCAGGTCAGGGCCCGGTTCTATATGATTACCAGATGAATAAAGAGTATGACAGTTATGCATGATAAATCGTGAAGAAAGAGAAATAAGAAGCAACCTATACAATTTAAAACATAATCTAAGAAGGAACAAAAATAAGAAGCATTAAACTAAAGACTTCACCAAATGTGCCAATTATTTCATATATCTTTTCCTTAGCAGGAAGTATATATATAATCACAATCTTTTACTCTTTAAGGAGATTTTATCTCAATTTTACCTTTTGTAAAAATCCTTTCCTTATCAGGAAAATAATCATTTTCAAATGCTCTTTATGGCATTTACATGTGCTCTTTAAGGCACTCCATCATGCTCTATATGGCATATCAAATACATCAAGTCCCACTTGATTATGAACTGTTATATAATATACATACAACGTATTCTAAGACCGCCCGTCCGGGTTTCCCCACTGAGCGCGCCCCTAAATGACCATCATCTTCCAGGGCCTATCATTAGACAACCTGGGCACCTATATCGCAAGACGTCGGGAAGCGGCCATGAGCCTGCGTGGTAGCCAAGACCACACCCGGAATCTCCCTACCCCCGCAGAAAAATATACAACCATAAGCGCTCCCATGGCCTAGGACTATATCCACCCTGCATTCATTAGCCAGGGGGCTTCACCTCACGTGCGGACTTCCCTTATGATGTCATTTAGAGAGGTGTGTTTAAACTATTTTATTTATCATTTCAAAATCAAGTAAATCATTATTTACCGGTTTCATGATTAAGTAAATTACCATCTACTAGTATCAATACCATTTCCATTTATATGTTTCATTTTATTCGAAACCATTACTGTTTACTTCTAGTAATAGATAGAACTTATTATCCAGAGCCATACGATAGTTTATGTCAACACTACAACCTCAAAGGAGTAAATAAACTCTTCATTATGTCCAAGCATTCTAGGAGGTTATTTTAGAACCCCAAGGTTATCATCTTTCGAAGGAATGAAATGACTTTCAATTTATTCTCCAAACTCACCTTTATGGCGTTATTATGAACCACCAAGGTTAACATAGTTTAATCGAACTTTTAAAGTCTCTCACTATTCTTTTGGGGTGGTAATATAAACCATCAAAGCTAGTATAGCTTAATTAAGCTCCTAAGGTCTCCCGAACATAACACTACATCTCCTAGTTTTATAATAATTAACTAGAAGAAAAGAATGCCTTATCATTAATAGGCCTAACCCCGAAAAATCCCCACATAACCCGTTCCTAATGTAGGGTAGACCTCAAACTCATCTCACACTCTAGGACTCTAAATTTACTTCATTCAAGAAGGTTCCTAGTCCATATATAAAAAAAAGGATTAAAATTGAGTTATAAAAATTAACTCAAAGCAGCAGGAAAACGAATCGATTCGCCCAAGGGCCGAATCGATTCGCTCTAGCGAATCGATTCGCCCAGAAAGCGAATCGGTTCGGACAACTAAACCAACCTTCTGCAATTGACCGAATCGATTCGGCCTCAATCCCGAATCGATTCGGGTTATGCAGACCTGCCAATTTCCCCTTAGCGAATCGATTCGCCCAAAGGGCCGAATCGATTCGGACCTGCAAATCTGCCAAAAATGGCTACGAAGGGTTATGAACCCTAATTCCTCCAAACCCCAAATCTCTCCCATCATACACACAACCAACAATATTTATCTACCCAAAGTGCATCCTACACGATTTAAAACCATTTTAGTCCACAATTTCATCATCAAAACTAAGATTAGGGCTTAAATTCCATAAATTCCATTTTTGATCTTCAAATGAATTTACATAAATATCATACAAATTATTCAACTTAAATCATATATTAGCAAGTAGAAAACTTGCCTTAGGGTTGATATCTCAGATTTATTTGGAGAAGAAGCAATCCCAAATCCTCCATCTTCAATCTCTCTCTCATTTCTCCATTATTTCTCTTCCTCTCTCTTTCTCTCCTTTACTCTCTAGGTTTAAGACATAAAATGGGGGAAAATAAGGGATTTTGAAGACTAAAATCGTGGCTTAGGTTAAAAATCCCAACTTAAATGGTTAACACCACATTAAAATGACTCGCAAATACGCATATAAGCTAAAACCAGGTAAAAGTGCCCGAAACACAAAAATACAATATGGCACTTATTTTGACTGTCTCGCACCTTCCGAGACTAACTACACCCTCTAAACTGGCATCCGAAAATTTTATAAATTATTTCGAGTTCCAAAATCATTTAAACTAAAAGGCCATTTAAAATACATGACACTACAGACATGCAACCTGATGTTATTTACTTTCACATACAGTAAATATGCATCAATCTAGTAAATATTAACTTTCAATTCATTAAATTAATATTTACTCCAGTCCCCACATTTTATATAATTACCTTATGCAGTAAAATCAGTATAAAACGAGCCTCCCAGAATCGAGGGTTGTTACATACTCCCCCCCTTAAGAGGGAATTTTGCCCCCAAAATTCGGGCACACCCAAATCTGATAAGGGTATACTACTCTAAACTAGGATTCTACCATCCTAAACAAACTCCTCGTTATCGCAACGTCCCAAATAGACTCGTACTAAGGTCGACCCCGTCGATCTCAGTCAATCATCATTTGTTCTCTAGTCTAGTAGCACAAGGCACTCTTCGCTATCCATCGATTCTAGCTTCCTACGGCGGAACACGTTGCCCACATGACTCGGCAAAATTAGCCAAATCTTCAGAATTAAGTTACATCTCACCTCGGGGCATCCATACCGGCTCTAAGTGGCTTAGCCCCAATGCTACTCCACTATCCCCCGCATCGACGTATCTCATCAAGGCGTATAGCTTAAAAGCCAAATCTCTAAAGAAATGTTTCGAGACCATTCCAAGTCTAAGGAACATATTACCCATTGGTTCCATCCAACGAGTTTACGAATTACTCAACTGACCATGCTAGGCCACTCACAATACCATGCCTTAGGAAATGATCCATAAGGCCACTCCAAAACCTAATGGTTGCACGAAAATCTCCATCCATACCATTACTGGTCCCATCTACTATGTATACTAAGGCGCACGTTCGTAATATGCCTTTCGGCATAAGTAAATTTCCTCCATTTCATCCATCCACTTTAGGGTGGTAGGATATACGCCATTTCCATACGGTTCCCATTACTTCGCGGAAACTTTTGCCGAACCTTCGACACGAATATCTAGTCTCGGTCCACCCTATTAAAATAGGCACCTCCCCCGATTTATTACTATTCCTCCATCGAGAACGGGGCATACTCTTCTACAAGTAGTCCGTCCATAATGGCCGGAAATGCAACAGTCTGATCAAACGATTAACCATTTTCTCAAATGGGATCATGACCAGTTTGATGCTGGTAGTTCCATGCAGATGTCTATGAATACCCTTCTTCGTTCCACTACTACTCTCTTTACACGAGTAGGTGAAATGGTCAATCACAGACATAAACGCTCTTACTACCGAGTCTTCCTATTCATGCTCATTCTACTTGGCCTTCCATGCCATTACCATCATCTCTGACAAGTTCTCTACTCGACACGTCCACTAGCCCAATCACATTTCCTTAGCGAATGAGAAAACATCCAATCACTAGTTCTTCTGAACCCCGAGCACCAACTCAATTCCTCCCACAACCTATTGCAACAACTTGTTGCTTACGAGAAGGACCAAATTTCCTGCCCAGGAAGTAGTGCCTTATCTATTTAAGGTGATCACTACCACGATGAATCTTAATTCAAGCATGGGATATTACTCTCCACAAGTTTAAACTTGTGAGACGCATAAACAATAGGTCTATGCTCCATTCTCATTACTCCCCAATCCTGGCAGAAACTTACTCATTAAACTCACTCTCGAGCTTACAATAATGGCTCAGGAGTGAGGATCCACCGGTCCTTATTAACTTCCCGGAAATGAAGTTACCAACGTAACATTATTTCTAAGAAAGGTCTCATCTCCTACGACCGAACCTACCAAACCTCTCGAGACCCCATAATTTCGTTCCTAAGGGATCTAATCCCTTATAGAGTTAACCCACAACTTATTCGTGGTCAACTCCTAACAACCATCCTAAACTAACACCACCTACCCTCAAGGTCTTACATCCTAAAAATCCTAAGGTCTATCTATATATATCCTACCTAAATCGTAAGCATATAATACTTAAATATATCCCTAGTGCCCAAGACCTTACTCAACTTCCGACATTTGCTCGGGTTCATGCGTGGGACGTCTCGCCGAAGCGAAATCCAGACAAGGAACCATCCCGTTACACTACTACCTAGCATCGTCGGTCATTAAGATGTGACGGTCTAAGACACATGATCGGGATCGGTAAAAAATCTGATTTACAATTCTACTAATAAGATTCTACTTCTAGACTTTACCTTAGCATTCTATACATGAAATAAGAGAAAGGAAATATGGCATCTCTCCACTCCCAACGTCGTTAAGGTTCACGCGTGGAGCATCCCGCAAAAGCGAAATCCAAACAAGGAACCCCTCCTATGCATTACTACTTAACTTTGTTGGTCGTGGAGATAAGTCATAGCATCCACACACAATGCAAGTAAACAATAGAACACTCAAACCAAGTAACACATATGACACATATACATTTAAAAATATCATCACTCGCTTCATAACGAGTGAAGAAAAGATAGAGCTTCCATACCACGGAAGTCATACAATTACCCTTCTATAATAGCGTAAATACTACTACAAGCTCAAAATACACACCCGAGTCTATCGTAGAAACAAGACTACTAAATCTTATCCTAAGGAATACACCACCCAACTATAAGGTGGAATTCCCACCACAGTTCGTACCAAGCACTCCGGGTCAATACTAATGGTTCTCATACTCCATATTCGAGCCTTACACATACCACCATTATTTCTACCAACTCCCCAACTAGGCACTATACTCTTACCCTCGCTCTCCACTCAACGAAGTTTAAAATGAGTGGTTCTAGACTCCACATCATAGCCGTTATTCTGACTCTGGCTGACAATAATTGCCCATGCAGTCCCTCTTACTTTCTCAGTAAAAGAGGACACGCTCTTGGCCTCCTCTTCCTCAGTTTAATGAAACTTCCCCAGGGGCGTCCACCGATGGGGTTTCACGATTCTTACTCCATCAGAAGTGTTAACAACACCTATCTTAGAGCCTATCACTTCATGGTGCATGGTCTCGTCTCCCTAACCGTACAACACCTTATTCGCCATTGGTCTTTAACCGAACATTTTGTGAACATTCGAGAATCCACCTTCTCCCCAATCCAGTTATCCCAGAGAAACTCGCCATTGCAAGTATCCACCGGGCTTCTCTATGGGCCAAACTTCTGGCACCCACGAATATAGTGACCACATTTTCACCACCTCAACGCTTCTTCTATGGGTGAAGGATTTTCCTCCATTCCACTACAGGGCACTTCTCCACTTCAATATAACATCGCGTGAATTCTCAAGTTTAGTACCACTTCCTACTTCTTGCGGTACTTGGGAAACTAAATCATCTGAAATGTGAAGTCGTAATAGCGAGACAAAAATTGCAACAAAAAGGGAGTGGCCTCTAAAGCGGTCCTCATCCCAGACCATAACTTACAGTTCTCCACAAACTTTCCCATAACACCCTTCTTCTATCGACCCATTAACCTCACACGAATACGCAAAAGATTTTATAGATTCTACCTCATGGTAGAAGAACGAAATCTCACAAGAGAAATCAACGATCTTAATCCTAAGGCTTTACATCAAGTCAAGAGCAACGCTGAAAACTTAAGGCGTCCACACAGATTCCTAAGGACACTAGAACCTGATGCTCTGATACCATCTGTGACAACCCGTTCACCAAAATAAGGGGTGGCCAGCCCAATACTCCAATATAACGGAATCATGGATGGAATCATTCTCAGCATCATACAAAAATATAGAGTATCCAGGATAACCACCCAATATTTCAGAAAACGGGTTGCCAAAAATTTTGATTTGAAAGTAATTAAATGAAAACAAACAACGCGATTCCTGAAAGATAAGGGAAATCCCAAGACATATATAAATAATACAACGAGAATACGATGAGAAGACCGAATAGGTAACCGGTCACTAAACTGATACACCAATAATACACAAGTACAATAAGTTACTTATTACATGTCATTAGACATTTACAAAAGCTTGAGCCTCTTGCCCGAATAAAAGACTTGATCTTAACTAGAATAAAAAGGAAACGTCTATACCAAATGTATCCCGTATTACCCGCAATGCATCACGGCTCGTAGAAAACATCGGAATAGGAATTCAAATCAGGCATCCTTGCGGCAGAGTACCTGAGCAGAGACAAGATGAATATGCAACAAGAAATGTAACCAGGTCAGGGCCCGGTTCTATATGATTACCAGATGAATAAAGAGTATGACAGTTATGCATGATAAATCGGGAAGAAAGAGAAATAAGAAGCAACCTATACAATTTAAAACATAATCTAAACAGGAACAAAAATAAGAAGCATTAAACTAAAGACTTCACCAAATGTGCCAATTATTTCATATATCTTTTCCTTAGCAGGAAGTATATATATAATCACAATCTTTTACTCTTTAAGGAGATTTTATCTCAATTTTACCTTTTGTAAAAATCCTTTCCTTATCAGGAAAATAATCATTTTCAAATGCTCTTTATGGCATTTACATGTGCTCTTTAAGGCACTCCATCATGCTCTATAAGGCATATCAAATACATCAAGTCCCACTTGATTATGAACTGTTATATAATATACATACAACGTATTCTAAGACCGCACGTCCGGGTTTCCCCACTGAGCGCGCCCCTAAATGACCATCATCTTCTAGGGCCTATCATTAGACAACCTGGGCACCTATATCGCAAGACGTCGGGAAGTGGCCATGAGCCTGCATGGTAGCCAAGACCACACCCGGAATCTCCCTACACCCGCAGAAAAATATACAACCATAAGCGCTCCCATGGCCTAGGACTATATCCACCCTGCATTCATTAGCCAGGGGGCTTCACCTCACGTGCGGACTTCCCTTATGATGTCATTTAGAGAGGTGTGTTTAAACCATTTTATTTATCATTTCAAAATCAAGTAAATCATTATTTACCGGTTTCATGATTAAGTAAATTACCATCTACTAGTATCAATACCATTTCCATTTATATGTTTCATTTTATTCGAAACCATTACTGTTTACTTCTAGTAATAGATAGAACTTATTATCTGGAGCCATACGATAGTTTATGTCAACACTACAACCTCAAAGGAGTAAATAAACTCTTCATTATCTCCAAGCATTCTAGGAGGTTATTTTAGAACCCCAAGGTTATCATCTTTCGAAGGAATGAAATGACTTTCAATTTATTCTCCAAACTCACCTTTATGGCGTTATTATGAACCACCAAGGTTAACATAGTTCAATCGAACTTTTAAAGTCTCTCACTATTCTTTTGGGGTGGTAATATAAACCATCAAAGCTAGTATAGCTTAATTAAGCTCCTATGGTCTCCCGAACATAACACTACATCTCCTAGTTTTATAATAATTAACTAGAAGAAAAGAATGCCTTATCATTAATAGGCCTAACCCTGAAAAATCCCCACATAACCCATTCCTAATGTAGGGTAGACCTCAAACTCATCTCACACTCTAGGACTCTAAATTTACTTCATTCAAGAAGGTTCCTAGTCCCTATATAAAAAAAAAAGGATTAAAATTGAGTTATAAAAATTAACTCAAAGAAGCAGGAAAACGAATCGATTCGCCCAAAGGCCGAATCGATTCGCTCTAGCGAATTGATTCGCCCAGAAAGCGAATCGGTTCAGACAACTAAACCAACCTTCTGCAATTGACCGAATCGATTCGGCCTCAATCCCGAATCGATTCGGGTTATGCAGACCGCATCTGTGACAACCCGCTCACCAAAATAAGGGGTGGCCAGCCCAATACTCCAATATAATGGAATCATGGATGGAATCATTCTCAGCATCATACAAAAATATAGAGTATCCAGGATAACCACCCAATATTTCAGAAAACGGGTTGCCAAAAATTTTGATTTGAAAGTAATTAAATGAAAACAAACAACCCGATTCCTGAAAGATAAGGGAAATCCCAAGACATATATAAATAATACAACGAGAATACGATGAGAAGACCGAATAGGTAACCGGTCACTAAACTGATACACCAATAATACACAAGTACAATAAGTTACTTATTACATGTCATTAGACATTTACAAAAGCTTGAGCCTCTTGCCCGAATAAAAGACTTGATCTTAACTAGAATAAAAAGGAAACGTCTATACCAAATGTATCCCGTAATACCCGCAATGCATCACGGCTCGTAGAAAACATCGGAATAGGAATTCAAATCAGGCATCCTTGCGGCGGAGTACCTGAGCAGAGACAAGATGAATATGCAACAAGAAATGTAACAAGGTCAGGGCCCGGTTCTATATGATTACCAAATGAATAAAGAGTATGACAGTTATGCATGATAAATCGTGAAGAAAGAGAAATAAGAAGCAACCTATACAATTTAAAACATAATCTAAGCAGGAACAAAAATAAGAAGCATTAAACTAAAGACTTCACCAAATGTGCCAATTATTTCATATATCTTTTCCGTAGCAGGAAGTATATATATAATCACAATCTTTTACTCTTTAAGGAGATTTTATCTCAATTTTACCTTTTGTAAAAATCCTTTCCTTATCAGGAAAATAATCATTTTCAAATGCTCTTTATGGCATTTACATGTGCTCTTTAAGGCACTCCATCATGCTCTATATGGCATATCAAATACATCAAGTCCCACTTGATTATGAACTGTTATATAATATACATACAACGTATTCTAAGACCGCCCGTCCGGGTTTCCCCACTGAGCGCGCCCCTAAATGACCATCATCTTCTAGGGCCTATCATTAGACAACCTGGGCACCTATATCGCAAGACGTCGGGAAGCGGCCATGAGCCTGCATGGTAGCCAAGACCACACCCGGAATCTTCCTACACCTGCAGAAAAATATACAACCATAAGCGCTCCCATGGCCTAGGACTATATCCACCCTGCATTCATTAGCCAGGGGGCTTCACCTCACGTGCGGACTTCCCTTATGATGTCATTTAGAGAGGTGTGTTTAAACCATTTTATTTATCATTTCAAAATCAAGTAAATCATTATTTACCGGTTTCATGATTAAGTAAATTACCATCTACTAGTATCAATACCATTTCCATTTATATGTTTCATTTTATTCGAAACCATTACTGTTTACTTCTAGTAATAGATAGAACTTATTATCTGGAGCCATACGATAGTTTATGTCAACACTACAACCTCAAAGGAGTAAATAAACTCTTCATTATCTCCAAGCATTCTAGGAGGTTATTTTAGAACCCCAAGGTTATCATCTTTCGAAGGAATGAAATGACTTTCAATTTATTCTCCAAACTCACCTTTATGGCGTTATTATGAACCACCAAGGTTAACATAGTTCAATCGAACTTTTAAAGTCTCTCACTATTCTTTTGGGGTGGTAATATAAACCATCAAAGCTAGTATAGCTTAATTAAGCTCCTATGGTCTCCCGAACATAACACTACATCTCCTAGTTTTATAATAATTAACTAGAAGAAAAGAATGCCTTATCATTAATAGGCCTAACCCTGAAAAATCCCCACATAACCCATTCCTAATGTAGGGTAGACCTCAAACTCATCTCACACTCTAGGACTCTAAATTTACTTCATTCAAGAAGGTTCCTAGTCCCTATATAAAAAAAAAAGGATTAAAATTGAGTTATAAAAATTAACTCAAAGAAGCAGGAAAACGAATCGATTCGCCCAAAGGCCGAATCGATTCGCTCTAGCGAATTGATTCGCCCAGAAAGCGAATCGGTTCAGACAACTAAACCAACCTTCTGCAATTGACCGAATCGATTCGGCCTCAATCCCGAATCGATTCGGGTTATGCAGACCGCATCTGTGACAACCCGCTCACCAAAATAAGGGGTGGCCAGCCCAATACTCCAATATAATGGAATCATGGATGGAATCATTCTCAGCATCATACAAAAATATAGAGTATCCAGGATAACCACCCAATATTTCAGAAAACGGGTTGCCAAAAATTTTGATTTGAAAGTAATTAAATGAAAACAAACAACCCGATTCCTGAAAGATAAGGGAAATCCCAAGACATATATAAATAATACAACGAGAATACGATGAGAAGACCGAATAGGTAACCGGTCACTAAACTGATACACCAATAATACACAAGTACAATAAGTTACTTATTACATGTCATTAGACATTTACAAAAGCTTGAGCCTCTTGCCCGAATAAAAGACTTGATCTTAACTAGAATAAAAAGGAAACGTCTATACCAAATGTATCCCGTAATACCCGCAATGCATCACGGCTCGTAGAAAACATCGGAATAGGAATTCAAATCAGGCATCCTTGCGGCGGAGTACCTGAGCAGAGACAAGATGAATATGCAACAAGAAATGTAACAAGGTCAGGGCCCGGTTCTATATGATTACCAAATGAATAAAGAGTATGACAGTTATGCATGATAAATCGTGAAGAAAGAGAAATAAGAAGCAACCTATACAATTTAAAACATAATCTAAGCAGGAACAAAAATAAGAAGCATTAAACTAAAGACTTCACCAAATGTGCCAATTATTTCATATATCTTTTCCGTAGCAGGAAGTATATATATAATCACAATCTTTTACTCTTTAAGGAGATTTTATCTCAATTTTACCTTTTGTAAAAATCCTTTCCTTATCAGGAAAATAATCATTTTCAAATGCTCTTTATGGCATTTACATGTGCTCTTTAAGGCACTCCATCATGCTCTATATGGCATATCAAATACATCAAGTCCCACTTGATTATGAACTGTTATATAATATACATACAACGTATTCTAAGACCGCCCGTCCGGGTTTCCCCACTGAGCGCGCCCCTAAATGACCATCATCTTCTAGGGCCTATCATTAGACAACCTGGGCACCTATATCGCAAGACGTCGGGAAGCGGCCATGAGCCTGCATGGTAGCCAAGACCACACCCGGAATCTCCCTACACCCGCAGAAAAATATACAACCATAAGCGCTCCCATGGCCTAGGACTATATCCACCCTGCATTCATTAGCCAGGGGGCTTCACCTCACGTGCGGACTTCCCTTATGATGTCATTTAGAGAGGTGTGTTTAAACCATTTTATTTATCATTTCAAAATCAAGTAAATCATTATTTACCGGTTTCATGATTAAGTAAATTACCATCTACTAGTATCAATACCATTTCCATTTATATGTTTCATTTTATTCGAAACCATTACTGTTTACTTCTAGTAATAGATAGAACTTATTATCCGTAGCCATACAATAGTTTATGTCAACACTACAACCTCAAAGGAGTAAATAAACTCTTCATTATGTCCAAGCATTCTAGGAGGTTATTTTAGAACCCCAAGGTTATCATCTTTCGAAGGAATGAAATGACTTTCAATTTATTCTCCAAACTCACCTTTATGGCGTTATTATGAACCACCAAGGTTAACATAGTTTAATCGAACTTTTAAAGTCTCTCACTATTCTTTTGGGGTGGTAATATAAACCATCAAAGCTAGTATAGCTTAATTAAGCTCCTAAGGTCTCCCGAACATAACACTACATCTCCTAGTTTTATAATAATTAACTAGAAGAAAAGAATGCCTTATCATTAATAGGCCTAACCCCGAAAAATCCCCACATAACCCATTCCTAATGTAGGGTAGACCTCAAACTCATCTCACACTCTAGGACTCTAAATTTACTTCATTCAAGAAGGTTCCTAGTCCCTATATAAAAAAAAAAAGGATTAAAATTGAGTTATAAAAATTAACTCAAAGCAGCAGGAAAACGAATCGATTCGCCCAGAAAGCGAATCGGTTCGGACAACTAAACCAACCTTCTGCAATTGACCGAATCGATTCGGCCTCAATCCCAAATCGATTTGGGTTATGCAGACCTGCCAATTTCCCCTTAGCGAATCGATTCGCCCAAAGGGCCGAATCGATTCGGACCTGCAAATCTGCCAAAAATGGCTACGAAGGGTTATGAACCCTAATTCCTCCAAACCCCAAATCTCTTCCATCATACACACAACCAACAATATTTATCGACCCAAAGTGCATCCTACACGATTTAAAACCATTTTAGTCCACAATTTCATCATCAAAACTAAGATTAGGGCTTAAATTCCATAAATTCCATTTTTGATCTTCAAATGAAGTTACATAAATATCCTACAAATTATTCAACTTAAATCATATATTAGCAAGTAGAAAACTTGCCTTAGGGTTGATATCTCAGATTTATTTGGTGAAGAAGCAATCCCAAATCCTCCATCTTCAATCTCTCTCTCATTTCTCCATTCTTTCTCTTCCTCTCTCTTTCTCTCCTTTACTCTCTAGGTTTAAGACATAAAATGGGGGAAAATAAGGGATTTTGAAGACTAAAATCGTGGCTTATGTTAAAACTCCCAACTTAAATGGTTAACACCACATTAAAATGACTCGCAAATACGCATATAAGCTAAAACCAGGTAAAAGTGCCCGAAACACAAAAATACAATATGGCACTTATTTTGACTGTCTCGCACCTTCCGAGACTAACTACACCCTCTAAACTGGCATCCGAAAATTTTATAAATTATTTTGAGTTCCAAAATCATTTAAACTAAAAGGCCATTTAAAATACATGACACTACAGACATGCAACCTGATGTTATTTACTTTCACATACAGTAAATATGCATCAATCTAGTAAATATTAACTTTCAATTCATTAAATTAATATTTACTCCAGTCCCCACATTTTATATAATTACCTTATGCGGTAAAATCAGTATAAAATGAGCCTCCCAGAATCGAGGGTTGTTACATACTCCCCCCCTTAAGAGGGAATTTTGCCCCCAAAATTCGGGCACACCCAAATCTGATAAGGGTATACTACTCTAAACTAGGATTCTACCATCCTAAACAAACTCCTCGTTATCGCAACGTCCCAAATAGACTCGTACTAAGGTCGACCCCGTCGATCTCAGTCAATCATCATTTGTTCTCTAATCTAGTAGCACAAGGCGCTCTTCGCTATCCATCGATTCTAGCTTCCTACGGCGGAACACGTTACCCACATGACTCGGCACAATTAGCCAAATCTTCAGAATTAAGTTACATCTCACCTCGGGGCATCCATACCGGCTCTAAGTGGCTTAGCCCCAATGCTACTCCACTATCCCCCGCATCGACGTATCTCATCAAGGCGTATAGCTTAAAAGCCAAATCTCTAAAGAAATGTTCCGAGACCATTCCAAGTCTAAGGAACATATTACCCATTGGTTCCATCCAACGAGTTTATGAATTACTCAACTGACCATGCTAGGCCACTCACAATACCATGCCTTAAGAAATGATCCATAAGGCCACTCCAAAACCTAATGGTTGCACGAAAATCTCCATCCATACCATTACTGGTCCCATCTACTATGTATACTAAGGCGCACGTTCGTAATATGCCTTTCGGCATAAGTAAATTTCCTCCATTTCATCCATCCACTTTAGGGTGGTAGGATATACGCCATTTCCATACGGTTCCCATTACTTCGCGGAAACTTTTGCCGAACCTTCGACACGAATATCTAGTCTCGGTCCACCCTATTAAAATAGGCACCTCCCCCGGTTTATCACTATTCCTCCATCGAGAACGGGGCATACTCTTCTACAAGTAGTCCGTCCATAATGGACGGAAATGCAACAGTCTGATCAAACGATTAACCATTTTCTCAAATGGGATCATGACCAGTTTGATGCTGGTAGTTCCATGCAGATGTCTATGAATACCCTTCTTCGTTCCACTACTACTCTCTTTACACGAGTAGGTGAAATGGTCAATCACAGACATAAACGCTCTTACTACCGAGTCTTCCTATTCATGCTCATTCTACTTGGCCTTCCATGCCATTACCATCATCTCTAACAAGTTCTCTACTCGACACGTCCACTAGCCCAATCGTATTTCCTTAGCGAATGAGAAAACATCCAATCACTAGTTCTTCTGATCCCCGAGCACCAACTCAATTCCTCCCACAACCTATTGCAACAACTTGTTGCTTACGAGAAGGACCAAATTTCCTGCCCAGGAAGTAGTGCCTTATCTATTTAAGGTGATCACTACCACAATGAATCTTAATTCAATCACGGGATGTTACTCTCCACAAGTTTAAACTTGTGAGACGCATAAACAATAGGTCTATGCTCCATTCTCATTACTCCCCAATCCCGGCAGAAACTTACTCATTAAACTCACTCTCGAGCTTACAATAATGGCTCAGGAGTGAGGATCCACCGGTCCTTATTAACTTCCCAGAAATGAAGTTACCAACGTAACATTATTTCTAAGAAAGGTCTCATCTCCTATGACCGAACCTACCAAACCTCTCGAGACCCCATAATTTCATTCCTAAGGGATCTAATCCCTTATAGAGTTAACCCACAACTTATTCGTGGTCAACTCCTAACAACCATCCTAAACTAACACCACCTACCCTCAAGGTCTTACATCCTAAAAATCCTAAGGTCTATCTATATATATCCTACCTAAATCGTAAGCATATAATACTTAAATATATCCCTAGTGCCCAAGACCTTACTCAACTTCCGACATTTGCTAGGGTTCATGCGTGGGACGTCTCGCCGAAGCGAAATCCAGACAAGGAACCCTCCCGTTACACTACTACCTAGCATCGTCGGTCATTACGATGTGACGGTCTAAGACACATGATCGGGATCGGTAAAAAAATTGATTTACAATTCTACTAATAAGATTCTACTTCTAGACTTTACCTTAGCATTCTATACATGAAATAAGATAAAGGAAATATGGCATCTCTCCACTCCCAACGTCGTTAAGGTTCACGCGTGGAGCGTCCCGCAAAAGCGGAATCCAAACAAGGAACCCCTCCTATGCATTACTACTTAACTTTGTTGGTCGTGGAGATAAGTCATAGCATCCACACCCAATGCAAGTAAACAATAGAACACTCAAACCAAGTAACACATATGACACATATACATTTAAAAATATCATCACTCGCTTCATAACGAGTGAAGAAAAGATAGAGCTTCCATACCACGGAAGTCATACAATTACCCTTCTATAATAGCGTAAATACTATTACAAGCTCAAAATACACACCCGAGTCTATCGTAGAAACAAGACTACTAAATCTTATCCTAAGGAATACACCACCCACCTATAAGGTGGAATTCCCACCACAGTTCGTACCAAGCACTCCGGGTCAATACTAATGGTTCTCAGACTCCATATTCGAGCCTTACACATACCAACATTATTTCTACCAACTCCCCAACTAGGCACTATACTCTTACCCTCGCTCTCCACTCAACGAAGTTTAAAATGAGTGGTTCTACACTCCACATCATAGCCGTTATTCTGACTCTGGCTGACAATAATTGCCCATGCAGTCCCTCTTACTTTCTCAGTAAAAGAGGACACGCTCTTGGCCTCCTCTTCCTCAGTTTAATGAAACTTCCCCAGGGGCGTCCACCGATGGGGTTTCACGATTCTTACTCCATCAGAAGTGTTAACAACACCTATTTTGGAGCCTATCACTTCATGGTGCATGGTCTCGTCTCCCTAACCGTACAACACCTTATTCGCCATTGGTCTTTAACCGAACATTTTGTGAACATTCGAGAATCCACCTTCTCCCTAATCCAGTTATCCCAGAGAAACTCGCCATTGCAAGTATCCACCGGGCTTCTCTATGGGCCAAACTTCTGGCACCCACGAATATAGTGACCACATTTTCACCACCTCAACGCTTCTTCTATGGGTGAAGGATTTTCCTCCATTCCACTACAGGGCACTTCTCCACTTCAATATAACATCGCGTGAATTCTCAAGTTTAGTACCACTTCCTACTTCTTGCGGTACTTGGGAAACTAAATCATCTGAAATGTGCAGTCGTAATAGCGAGACAGAAATTGCTACAAAAAGGTAGCGGCCTCTAAAGCGGTCCTCATCCCAGACCATAACTTATAGTTCTCCACAAACTTTCCCATAACACCCTTCTTCTATCGACCCGTTAACCTCACACGAATACGCAAAAGATTTTATAGATTCTACCTCATGGTAGAATAACGAAATCTCACAAGAGAAATCAACGATCTTAATCCTAAGGCTTTACATCAAGTCAAGAGCAACGCTGAAAACTTAAGGCGTCCACACAGATTCCTAAGGACACTAGAACCTGATGCTCTGATACCATTTGTGACAACCCGCTCACCAAAATAAGGGGTGGCCAGCCCAATACTCCAATATAACGGAATCATGGATGGAATCATTCTCAGCATCATACAAAAATATAGAGTATCCAGGATAACCACCCAATATTTCAGAAAACGGGTTGCCAAAAATTTTGATTTGAAAGTAATTAAATGAAAACAAACAACGCGATTCCTGAAAGATAAGGGAAATCCCAAGACATATAAAAATAATACAACGAGAATACGATGAGAAGACCGAATAGGTAACCGGTCACTAAACTGATACACCAATAATACACAAGTACAATAAGTTACTTATTACATGTCATTAGACATTTACAAAAGCTTGAGCCTCTTGCCCGAATAAAAGACTTGATCTTAACTAGAATAAAAAGGAAACGTCTATACCAAATGTATCCCGTAATACCCGCAATGCATCACGGCTCGTAGAAAACATCGGAATAGGAATTCAAATCAGGCATCCTTGCGACGGAGTACCTGAGCAGAGACAAGATGAATATGCAACAAGAAATGTAACCAGGTCAGGGCCCGGTTCTATATGATTACCAGATGAATAAAGAGTATGACAGTTATGCATGATAAATCGTGAAGAAAGAGAAATAAGAAGCAACCTATACAATTTAAAACATAATCTAAGCAGGAACAAAAATAAGAAGCATTAAACTAAAGACTTCACCAAATGTGCCAATTATTTCATATATCTTTTCCTTAGAAGGAAGTATATATATAATCACAATCTTTTACTCTTTAAGGAGATTTTATCTCAATTTTACCTTTTGTAAAAATCCTTTCCTTATCTGGAAAATAATCATTTTCAAATGCTCTTTATGGCATTTACATGTGATCTTTAAGGCACTCCATCATGCTCTATATGGCATATCAAATACATCAAGTCCCACTTGATTATGAACTGTTATATAATATACATACAACGTATTCTAAGACCGCACGTCCGGGGTTCCCCACTGAGCGCCCCCCTAAATGACCATCATCTTCTAGGGCCTATCATTAGACAACCTGGGCACCTATATCGCAAGACGTTAGGAAGCGGCCATGTGCCTGCGTGGTAGCCAAGACCACACCCGGAATCTCCCTACCCCCGCAGAAAAATATACAACCATAAGCGATCCCATGACCTAGGACTATATCCACCCTGCATTCATTAGCCAGGGGGCTTCACCTCACGTGCGGACTTCCCTTATGATGTCATTTAGAGAGGTGTGTTTAAACCATTTTATTTATCATTTCAAAATCAAGTAAATCATTATTTACCGGTTTCATGATTAAGTAAATTACCATCTACTAGTATCAATACCATTTCCATTTATATGTTTCATTTTATTCGAAACCATTACTGTTTACTTCTAGTAATAGATAGAACTTATTATCCGGAGCCAGACGATAGTTTATGTCAACACTACAACCTCAAAGGAGTAAATAAACTCTTCATTATGTCCAAGCATTCTAGGAGGTTATTTTAGAACCCCAAGGTTATCATCTTTCGAAGGAATGAAATGACTTTCAATTTATTCTCCAAACTCACCTTTATGGCGTTATTATGAACCACCAAGGTTAACATAGTTCAATCGAACTTTTAAAGTCTCTCACTATTCTTTTGGGGTGGTAATATAAACCATCAAAGCTAGTATAGCTTAATTAAGCTCCTAAGGTCTCCCGAACATAACACTACATCTCCTAGTTTTATAATAATTAACTAGAAGAAAAGAATGCCTTATCATTAATAGGCCTAAGCCTGAAAAATCCCCACATAACCCATTCCTAATGTAGGGTAGACCTCAAACTCATCTCACACTCTAGGACTCTAAATTTACTTCATTCAAGAAGGTTCCTAGTCCCTATATAAAAAAAAAGGATTAAAATTGAGTTATAAAAATTAACTCAAAGCAGCAGGAAAATGAATCGATTCGCCCAGAAAGCGAATCGGTTCGGACAACTAAACCAACCTTCTGCAATTGACCGAATCGATTCGGCCTCAATCCCGAATCGATTCGGGTTATGCAGACCGCATCGGTGACAACCCGCTCACCAAAATAAGTGGTGGCCAGCCCAATACTCTAATATAACGGAATCATGGATGGAATCATTCTCAGCATCATACAAAAATATAGAGTATCCAGGATAAGCACCCAATATTTCAGAAAACGGGTTGCCAAAATTTTTGATTTGAAAGTAATTAAATGAAAACAAACAACCCGATTCCTGAAAGATAAGGGAAATCCCAAGACATATATAAATAATACAACGAGAATACGATGAGAAGACCGAATAGGTAACCGGTCACTAAACTGATACACCAATAATACACAAGTACAATAAGTTACTTATTACATGTCATTAGACATTTACAAAAGCTTGAGCCTCTTGCCCGAATAAAAGACTTGATCTTAACTAGAATAAAAAGGAAACGTCTATACCAAATGTATCCCATAATACCCGCAATGCATCACGGCTCGTAGAAAACATCGGAATAGGAATTCAAATCAGGCATCCTTGCGGCGGAGTACCTGAGCAGAGACAAGATGAATACGCAACAAGAAATGTAACCAGGTCAGGGCCCGGTTCTATATGATTACCAGATGAATAAAGAGTATGACAGTTATGCATGATAAATCGTGAAGAAAGAGAAATAAGAAGCAACCTATACAATTTAAAACATAATCTAAGCAGGAACAAAAATAAGAAGCATTAAACTAAAGACTTCACCAAATGTGCCAATTATTTCATATATCTTTTCCTTAGCAGGAAGTATATATATAATCACAATCTTTTACTCTTTAAGGAGATTTTATCTCAATTTTACCTTTTGTAAAAATCCTTTCCTTATCAGGAAAATAATCATTTTCAAATGCTCTTTAAGGCATTTACATGTGCTCTTTAAGGCACTCCATCATGCTCTATATGGCATATCAAATACATCAAGTCCCACTTGATTATGAACTGTTATATAATATACATACAACGTATTCTAAGACCGCCCGTCCGGGTTTCCCCACTGAGCGCGCCCCTAAATGACCATCATCATCCAGGGCCTATCATTAGACAACCTGGGCACCTATATCGCAAGACGTCGGGAAGGGCCATGAGCCTGCATGGTAGACAAGACCACACCCAGAATCTCCCTACCCCCGCAGAAAAATATACAACCATAAGCGCTCCCATGGCCTAGGACTATATCCACCCTGCATTCATTAGCCAGGGGGCTTCACCTCACGTGCGGACTTCCCTTATGATGTCATTTAGAGAGGTGTGTTTAAACCATTTTATTTATCATTTCAAAATCAAGTAAATCATTATTTACCGGTTTCATGATTAAGTAAATTACCATCTACTAGTATCTATACCATTTCCATTTATATGTTTCATTTTATTCGAAACCATTACTGTTTACTTCTAGTAATAGATAGAACTTATTATCCGGAGCCATACGATAGTTTATGTCAACACTACAACCTCAAAGGAGTAAATAAGCTCTTCATTATGTCCAAGCATTCTAGGAGGTTATTTTAGAACCCCAAGGTTATCATCTTTCGAAGGAATGAAATGACTTTCAATTTATTCTCCAAACTCACCTTTATGGCGTTATTATGAACCACCAAGGTTAACATAGTTTAATCGAACTTTTAAAGTCTCTCACTATTCTTTTGGGGTGGTAATATAAACCATCAAAGCTTGTATAGCTTAATTAATCTCCTAAGGTCTCCCGAACATAACACTACATCTCCTAGTTTTATAATAATTAACTAGAAGAAAAGAATGCCTTATCATTAATAGGCCTAACCCCGAAAAATCCCCACATAACCCATTCCTAATGTAGGGTAGACCTCAAACTCATCTCACACTCTAGGACTCTAAATTTACTTCATTCAAGAAGGTTCCTAGTCCCTATATAAAAAAAAAGGATTAAAATTGAGTTATAAAAATTAACTCAAAGCAGCAGGAAAACGAATCGATTCGCCCAAATGCCGAATCGATTCGCTCTAGCGAATCGATTCGCCCAGAAAGCGAATCGGTTCTGACAACTAAACCAACCTTCTGCAATGTACCGAATCGATTCGGCCTCAATCCCGAATCGATTCGGGTTATGCAGACCTGCCAATTTCCCCTTAGCGAATCGATTCGCCCAAAGGGCCGAATCGATTCGGACCTGCAAATCTGCCAAAAATGGCTACGAAGGGTTATGAACCCTAATTCCTCCAAACCCCAAATCTCTTCCATCATACACACAACCAACAATATTTATCTACCCAAAGTGCATCCTACACGATTTAAAACCATTTTAGTCCACAATTTCATCATCAAAACTAAGATTAGGGCTTAAATTCCATAAATTCCATTTTTGATCTTGAAATGAATTTACATAAATATCATACAAATTATTCAACTTAAATCATATATTAGCAAGTAGAAAACTTGCCTTAGGGTTGATATCTCAGATTTATTTTAAGAAGAAGCAATCCCAAATCCTCCATCTTCAATCTCTCTCTCATTTCTCCATTCTTTCTCTTCCTCTCTCTTTCTCTCCTTTACTCTCTAGGTTTAAGACATAAAATGGGGGAAAATAAGGGATTTTGAAGACTAAAATCGTGGCTTAGGTTAAAACTCCCAACTTAAATGGTTAACACCACATTAAAATGACTCGCAAATACGCATATAAGCTAAAACCAGGTAAAAGTGCCCGAAACACAAAAATACAATATGACACTTATTTTGACTGTCTCGCACCTTCCGAGACTAACTACACCCTCTAAACTGGCATCCGGAAATTTTATAAATTATTTCGAGTTCCAAAATCATTTAAACTAAAAGGCCGATTAAAATACATGACACTACAGACATGCAACCTGATGTTATTTACTTTCACATATAGTAAATATGCATCAATCTAGTAAATATTAACTTTCAATTCATTAAATTAATATTTACTCCAGTCCCCACATTTTATATAATTACCTTATGCGGTAAAATCAGTATAAAATGAGCCTCCCAGAATCGAGGGCATTTACATTATGTTACCTCACCGAGAGTCGCACGTTAGACTATGTAGAGGTGAGAAATGAGAAAATTATTTTTAACTGACTCAGATGGTAATTTAGAGGTCACGGATGAGCCCGAAAGGGGAGAATTAGTCAAAATAGTATACTCAGGGATGTCAATTGAGTCACGGGTCAATTTTAGGCCAAACCAGCCCCTTACGAATGTAATTTGGTCATTCTAAAAATAGAGGTTAAAGGACCTACGAAAATTAGAGTCCTATATCTGATAATTATAATTGGGGATTAGGGTTGATAACTCAAAAAGCCTAGAGAAGTCATTAAGGGTAAAGAGAGATCGTTCCCAAGATCTAAATAAGGGTTTACGAAGGATTGGAAGGTGTTCTTGCATCCCAAGTACCTAAGGAGTGAAGATTTGAAAGGAAGCACATAAAATCATGATCTTCAACATGAAATCAGACCAGCTCTGAATAAGAAAAGTGGTTTATTGATATTAAATTAAAATTTATAATACCCATGTGTAGGGTTACATGATTTATGAAAATCCTATTTTAACTTCTTGGAGCAAAAGATTAATTTTAATGCATGTTTGGTTAGGATCGCATGTAGTTAATATTAATACATGCAGAGGATTAAAAATCAGTAGAAAATTGATTGTCACTACGGATCTTAATCCTGAGTTTATGTGAAAATCAACATGAAGAACACCGTTATCTGGGGTTTAATGGAAACTAAATTTTGATGATTCTTGGGAGGATTTTATATGGATTTGATGATATATTTATGTCATGATCAACCCAGATACATGTTAGTAATGGTTGGTAATGACGAGAGAGTGTTTAATAAGGTTTTAATAGGGTTAGAAGGATCAAACTCGGAGAAAACCGAAACTGGGCATGGCTGATATCTGGTCGATCGATCGATGGACCAAAACCTTCGATCTATCGACTAAGGCCGAATTAAGGCTCTTTTGTATGTTGATGTTTATTCGATTCCTAACGATCGGGGGGGGGGGGGGGGAGGGGAACCTCGGGGATGATATCATACCTAGTTAGGGTCTTAGGAAACACTAGTAGGTATATTGTTAGGTCCGATAGAGTACTTTAGAGCGAAACTTAGAGTATGGACCAACGAGGATAAAT
This sequence comes from Sambucus nigra, assembly GCA_949130495.1. Classification (NCBI taxonomy): domain Eukaryota; kingdom Viridiplantae; phylum Streptophyta; class Magnoliopsida; order Dipsacales; family Adoxaceae; genus Sambucus; species Sambucus nigra. The sequence goes on from OX422224.1 coordinate 73,005,574, forward strand.
CGATTGGGATGCATATCGAGAAATGTGTGGCATGAGTTATAAGGGAGAGTAAACATTAGTCCATGATACATACTAGTAGAGTAAGTTAGGCTTAACTATTGATATTAAAAAGGGGTTAACTAGGTCCCATAGAGTTGGGTGAATACTCGAGAAAATGTGATAAAGAGAAAAATCGAAAATGCAAGGTACGGTGAGTATTGGAGAGAAATATACTATGCAAAAATATAAATCTTTAGGTCGTGTGTATACCTATAAGTTTTGTACTTAGGTTAGGTGAATACCTACAGTGCCTATATAATATTGGAGTCGAGGATTAGACCGGAACAATATTTTACTATTTCATTTACGTTGAGAGTCGAGGATTAGACCGGGCCAATGTGAATGATAGGATAATTGGAGTCGATGATTAGACTGGGCCAATACTCCTTATAGTATATATTGTGTGTGAAGTATATACTATATAAATAATATGCGTGGGTAGAATGGTAGATGATGATATGATGTGCATACATCTAAAAGATAAATAATTTGGGATAATTGGAGTAGATGATTAGACCAGGCCAATTATCATTGTAGTCTATATTCAGTGTGAAATATATACTATACGAATAATCTAATAGGATGGAGTAGTAGATAATTAGATGACTGGAATACATCTGAATAATAATTTAAGTGGAGAAATCTTAATTCGAGAAATATAATATTAGATAGTTGATATCTAATTGTAACAACCCGCGTAATTTTTGGCTATTTTAATTAATTTTTGGAAAATGGAGGAAAATAAAGTTTTTGATAAAATTTTTTTTATTGCTCAAATATGTTGTTTATTATTTTTAAAGGCGAGAATTTCAAACGGTTTCGAAATCGGAGTTAAAACGGATTTTAAAATGATTTTAAAATGTTTTTAACTCTTGGAGTTGTTTTAACTTCCAACTCTTCATTTATTTGCCTTATTTAAAGGAGTCTTTTGGCTTCCAACTCTTCATTTCTTTGCATTATAAAAGGAATTCGTGGGCAACCCTTTTAACATACTTTTGGCACAAATTTTGGTAGCAAATATATTTTATATTACTCTTCTTTTTATATACACATTGGCCGTTGAGATTTGTGAGTTCCAACCTTAGATTAAAGGTGTTCTTGGGGCTATTTTGTTGGAGGTTCTTGGAGGAGCTTTTGTAGATATTTTGTGTTGATCTTGCGGATGTGATAATTGGTTTCTCATCATGGTTTGAGGTATGGGGTTTTACACAATATGCTCCTTAAATCTCGCGAGTGTCATTCTCTTTGATTTCTTATTAATTGAACTCATATTTGAATTGTTGAATTCCTTAAAATATGGAAAATAATTGTTGAAATTATTTTTATTCATGTGGTATCATTATATTGTTGTTGAGCACGTTGTCATGAGATTTTAATATGGCACGCATGTTGGGCACCTGCAAAAATTCCTGTTTCCCGGGCTATGGCTTATTTTGTAGATCTTTTGTGTTGATCTTGAGGATGTGATCATTGGTTTCTCATCATGGTTTGAGGTATGGGGTTTTTGCACAATATTCTCCTTAAATCTCGCGAGTGTCATTCTCTTTGAATTCTTGTTTAATTGAACTCATATTTGAATTGATAAATTAATTGAAATCTAGAAAATAATTGTTGAAATTATTTTGATTCATGTGGTATCATTATATTGTTGATGAGCACGTTGTCATGAGATTTTAACATGGCACGGATGTTGGGCACCCGCCAAAATTCCTGTTTCCCGGGCTATGGCTTGATAAAGCATATAGGCCTGGTGACCCAGTTAAAGTGTTGTTGATAAATGCTTTGAGATTTGCATTTTGATTTGAATATTCGTACTCGTGTTGTTATGTTTTATTCGTTGTTAATCGGTATTTGTTGAGCATAATTCTTCTCGTATTGTGTACTTCCCCATATTTTCTTTTAGTGGCAGGTTAGCGTGGATTTTGGGGCTCTATGGAGATTGATTTTAGCAAGGATTGTTTGGGAAAGATTTGTATTATTTTGAGGTATAGAGCTTTGGAGATTTTTATTTTATTTTCAAGTTAGTTTTTGTAATTTTAATTCGAGAGACTTGTTGTAATTGAAGAGCTTGAGATTAGTGGATTTATATTATTGTGAGTTTATTTAGATGCTCTATACCTTGTAACTTGTGGATTTGGATTTATTTTATCGTATTAACGCTACGTTCGCTCTCCCCGGGCGGGAGGGGTGTTACAAATGGTATCATAGCTTAGGTATACGGCAACCCTCGGGTCTTGGGTTTTGGGGTCATTGCGTGGATAGCAATTTTTGGAGATAAATATTTTTAGGTGATATTCTTGTTAGGTTTCGAGATTAGAGGTGAGGAAATTATTTTTGGAGACGAGATTATTTTTGGAGTTAGTATAGTGGCCCAATTTTGAGAGTTAGGCATTCGGCGAATTTCGAGGGCGAAATTAAATTGTTAGTGGGGAAGTGTAACAACCCGCGTAATTTTTGGCTATTTCAATTAATTTTTGGAAAATGGAGGAAAATAAAGTTTTTGACAAAATTATTTTTATTGCTCAAATATGTTGTTTATTATTTTTAAAGGTGAGAAATTCAAACGATTTCGAAATCAGAGTTAAAACGGATTTTAAAATGATTTTTAAATGTTTTTAACTCTTGGAGTTGTTTTAACTTCCAACTCTTCATTTCTTTGCCTTATTTAAAGGTGTCTTTTGGATTCCAACTCTTCATTTCTTTGCATTATAAAAGGAAGTCGTGGGCAAGCCTTTTAACCTAATTTTGGCAGCAAATATATTTTATATTCCTCTTCTTTTTATATATACTTTGGCCCTTGAGATTTGTGAGTTCCAACCTTAGATTAGAGGTGTTCTTGGGACTATTTTGTTGGAGGTTCTTGGAGGAGATATTGTAGGTCTTTTGTGTTGATCTTGAGGATGTGATCATTGGTTTCTCATCATGGTTTGAGGTATGGGGTTTTACACAATATGCTCCATAAATCTCGCGAGTGTCATTCTCTTTGAATTCTTATTTAATTGAACTCATATTTGAATTGATAAATTCATTGAAATGTGGAAAATAATTATTGAAATTATTTTGATTGATGTGGTATCATTATATTGTTGATGAGCACGTTGTCATGAGATTTTAATATGGCACGGATGTTGGGCACCCGCCAAAAGTCCTGTTTCCCGGGCTATGGCTTGATAAAGCATATACGGATGTGGTGAGGCCTGGTGACCCAGTTAAAGTGTTGTTGAGAAATTATATTGATAAATTCTTTGAGATTTGCATTTTGATTTGAATATTCGTACTCGTGTTGTTACGTTTTATTCGTTGTTAATCTGTATTTGTTGAGCATAATTCCTGTCGTATTGTGTACATCCCCATATTTTCTTTTAGTGGGAGGTTAGCGCGAATTTTGGGGCGCTATGGAGATTGATTTTAGCGAGGATTGTTTGGGAAAGAATTGTATTATTTTGATGTATAGAGCTTTGGAGATTTGTATTTTATTTTCGAGTTAGTTGTTGTAATTTTAATTCGAGAGACTTGTTGTAATTGAAGAGCTTGAGATTAGTGGAATTATATTATTGTGAGTTTATTTAGATGCTCTATACCTTGTCACTTGTGGATTTGGATTTATTTTATCGTATTAACGCTCCGTTCGCTCTCCCCAGGCGGGCGGGGTGTTACACTAATGTTTAAGATTAAGTGGCCAGACTTAACCTTTAAAATCAGAAACTAACATATGTGAAATGTTACCTGGTAATTTATTAACAAAATGAGAAGTGTTAATGAAACATAGTACTGTATGGGCGGTACGGGTACTTAGATGTGTGGATAATATCAAACGAGTACTATAGTCTAAATAGCTTGGGAAGTTGTAGTTAAATAGGCTAAGTATGGAATGATAGGCGTGCACTATATACGAGTGGTGAGGAAACTCAAGGGAGTGTGCGTGAACCTAACATGTGTAATCAATAACTGATCTTTACTGCAATAAATTACTTGCTAAATATTTTAAAAACGTTTTTAGTACTAACTTTCACTACGCAAAAATATTTTTAAAAACTCTTTTAGGTGTCCCGCCACAGGGATGCCAAGTGTGAATTCATTCCAGGGATATTGGAGCTGCAACACAGGTGGATGTTGCAGGGCATTGATTAGGCGCTCGTTTATCATTTCGAATCTAGTGTAGGATTTCAGTTTCAGTATGGACATGCTGTCCCACCGTACTTTATTTAGCTGGGATTTTGATATTTGTTGGTTTTTCGTCGTTGGTTTATTCGGCAAAACTTATTATCGTAGTTGATATTTTAGACTTCTATGTTTGTATTTGATTTATTCATTGTTCCATGTGTTGTTGTATGTTTAATGAAAGTTAAAATTTGGAAGTAGTCTAATTTCACCTAGGTGGTTAGCAATTAAAAAGTTTCGATAGTTATGCTAAGAATAAACCAACTGAGAAACATGTTTTAATTTTATTTAGGACTGATCACCCGATATTTAATTAGGCGGGATGTCACAGATGGTATCAGAGAATCATTTTCTAGTGTCATTAGGATCTGTATGGCTTGCTGCATTTTCACCGATTTGTTCATTTATTATAGAACCCTATTTTAGTATTGTTGCCTTATCTTTGCGTGCTTGAGATATCGCACTTCTGCTATTGGATTTTGTATAAAATGAGTACTTATACAATTCGTTATGTTTTCATATACCACCGAGGAAACAAAGAGTGTAGAGGGCCGATGCCGGCGATGAGTTGAGGGAGGCTCATCAGGAGCCACATATATAACTACCACCACCCCCACTCGAGTTAATCTCTACTACCCAGGTGGCTCAAGCAGTCGGGACAACGATGATGGCCATGGCAACCCATTTTCCTCTTCCCCAGGAACCACCTCTAGTGGCACCAGCAGTTCAGTCCCCATTAGTGCCACCTTCTTAGTAGCGAGTTAGGGATACCTTTTAGAGGGGCCACCCACCCGAGTTACGGGGTAATACTGATGTGGTAGAGGCCTGTGACTCGAAGAAGAACATTCAACACCATATACACATGATTGAGTGTAATGATGTGCATAAGTAGATGCTCGCTACCTTCCATCATTCAGGGGCAGCTTTACCATGGTGGGAGTCGGTTTCCATCACCGAGGAGAGGGACTTCATGATAATATCTAATTTCTGGGTGCGGTTTAACCACAAGTACTTCCCACCTACCATTGAGATTGACATGAGAAAGAAGTTTGGGGAAGTATGTCAGGGTGATCCCTCGGTAGAAGACTACGAGGAAGAGTTTACCTGCCTGGAAAGATTTGTGCCAGATGAGGTGAGTAATTAAGAGCTAAAGAAAGAAAATTTCATGGATGGTTTGGCCTGGAAGATCAGGCAGCATGCTAAATATTTTCAAAACATTTTGAGTACTAACACTTGCTATGTAAAATAGTTTTAAAAAACCATTTAGGTGTCCAGCCACAGGGATGTCAAGCCTGAATTCATTCCAGGGATTTTGGAACTGCAACATAGGTGGATGTTGCAGTTCATTGATTAGACGCTCCTTAATCAATTTTGATCTAGTGTAGGATTTAAGTTTCAGTATGGACATGCTGTCCCACCTTACTTTCTTTAGTTGGGATTTTGATATTTGTTGATTTTTGGCCGATGGTTTATTCTGCAAAACTTGTTACCTTAGTTGATATTTTTAGTCTTCTATGTTGGTATTTGATTTGTTCATTGTTCCATGTGTTGTTGTATGTTTAATGAATGTTAAAATTTGGCACTAGTCTAATTTCACCTAGGTGGTTAGTAATTAAAAAGTTTTGAAAGTGATGCTAAGAATGAACTAGCTGATAAACCTCTTTTGATTCGATTTAGGACTGATCACCGGGGATTTAATTAGGTGGGGTGTCACAATTCATTTATTGATTCTAGCTTTGGTTTCTACTTCTTCCGGTTTTTACTTATTTTGTATTATTGAAAGGGCATAAGCTCAGAGTTCTTTTATTTAATAGTCGAGTCAACATTTGTTCGTATTAGTTTTGATTTCATTCGATGTTTATATGGTTTCATTATTACATACTTCTATTTAATTTAGTTTTACTTCAAATGCGGTTCATTGCGTGAATGTTTATTACGGTCGATGCTAAGAATGATATAGATTGTATAACAAGCCCCATCTTCTGCGTATTGTGTCTGGCCAACCTTGACGTGAGAAAATCGGGGTTGTTACAGTCAATTTGCGATAAGTATATTAGCGGAGTTCTTTTTCACGGGAAGGATCATAAATCATGCTATTTGGGGACATATGTGTGTTGTACTCTTTTTCCTTTAAATAGGTTTTTTTCGTTGAGTTTTTCTATTAAAGGATTTGCCGAGGCAACATTAATCACATCTAGCACATTTTTCAATGATAGCAAAAGGTGTACTCTTTTTCTTTCAGTTTAGTTTTTCTCCACTGGGTCTTTTCTTCGTAAGGTTTTAATGAGGGGATAATCATTGAATGGTGTATATCAAATGGGCAATGCTAAATAATTTTATTTTTGGTGTGGATTTCCATACATCTTCCATGTCTACTCGGTTCCATGTCTATTGGAATACCTCACCATGTACTATAAATAGGGTGATTACTTTATGAGTTTTGATACACACTTGAGAAAAAATACAATCTCTCTCTAAATTCTCTCTATATCCTTTATTTTATAACAATTTAGTAGATATAGTTAAAATTACTCTTTTGTTCATTTTTTTTTGTGCAGAATTTTGAAGTCGAATATTCTCAGTTAAGTACAAAAAATTGTCGGGCCCCTCTGTTTAGGTTATGCAATATTCACAACTTTTTTGTATGAAAAAAAGTTATAGCATTGCCAATGAATTATTGCAATGTAGTGTTTTTTTTATTAAAGAATGGTTTGAATTAAATTGTTATAATGTACCATTTATAAATGATTTTTTTTATAAATTATTTGCAGTGTACAATTTATAATGTTATGTTTAAAATGGTTTGCATCAATGTTTATAATACTCAACTATTATTTGTTAATTAATAATTTATAGTGTACAATCTAAAAGGGTCCATTCTTCTTTGGTCCTAAATTAAGAGTCCCATCGTTAATTTTGTCCAAAAAAAGGAATGTGGAATATAAATTTCAGACACCGTAAAAAGTAATATTAGACTCATAATTTGGAATGGGGAAATATTAAATTTTATAAAAAAGCCTTTCGGAACAATGACACCGACAACTGCCGCCGAAAATTTATCTAGGAGTTGATGGCTTTGATAGTAGGTTTTGGGTGGAAATTAGGGACCTCTAATGATGTGATATTTGTGTGATTCTTGAATTTGTGTTATTTTTACTAGTGAACTTATTTTTCTTCTGTTTACACTCACTTTTAATATATTTTTTTCTTTTGTTATGATGGACAGGTTTTGTTACAAATTTCCAAAAGTTCATGTATGTTTATTGACATATTTTACTAAAATAGAATGCGTGCAAAATTAATAATGATCTAACATACATCATATAGTCCTAAAGCAAATATTCAGGTTTCACATAACATAAGACTATTAATAAAATGTAAATAACAGACACAAATACATATTGGTAAGTTTGAAAAGGTTAACTCCTTATAACTAATCATCTAAAAATATCATCTGTGACAACTGTGTAAGTATCTCATCCCTGTTAATTATCTATGCCAACTATTTTTAAGGCACATTATACGAAAAATTCTTACAATTGTTTATTTTACATTTTGTAAAAACTCTTTATTTTGTTCCAAAAGACCCTCACCACATAAATTACTCACGGACACATTTTTCTCTTACACTAAACTTTGAGGAAAGACTACCAAAAAAATAGATAGGGGACTTTGTGAAAAATAAAAAAATTGCATGCAATAGATTGTGGGTCGGGTTATTGGCCAAACATGGGGATGATTTACCAAATATTTGGGCAGAAAGGTGGAATTCCATTTGTGTAATGGATTTGACCGATACATTTATGGTATTAGTGACTGTCACCCCAACTATCATTTCACGGGTAGTTCAAGTGCATGTAACATATTCTATTTTTAGGAGAAGGTGAAAGGACTCACATCTGGTGGAGTCCCTTTCTTTTAGATTGGTTTTGATGGGGGCTTACGATTTTGGGGTGGCTAGTAGTGCCTGAGGACACCTAGGTATGGAAGGAAGTTTTATCTGAGGCTCATGGCTCACAGAAAATGGTCCATCTAGAGGGGATAAGATATACCATGATATTGGTGGAAGTAATGAAAAGAGATGTTGCAAAGTATGTGCTGACATGTGCCACCTGTCAGCTAGTAAAGACGGAGCACTAGAAATCGGATATTGAGTTGAAGTCGTTGGAGGAACCTGAATGGAAATGGGGGTGTATCTCTATGAATTTCATTATGGGGATGTCGAGAACACATCAAGGTCACAATTATATTTGGGTCATCGTAGACAAACTATTGATGGTATATCATTCCCTAGTGGTTGGAACAGATTACATCTGCAGATTAGTACATTTAGTTATTTATGGCATAAATTGTATGATTTCACGGGGTATCGACGGATATCATTTTGACAGGCTAACAAATTAATCTCTCAATTAGGGAGAGGGGTACAAAATGCGATAGGGGTTCTTCTTAGTATGAGTACGACCTTTAACCCTCGGTGAGACAGTCAGACTGAGGGGGTGAACATGATTTTAGCGATATGCTTCAAGTGTGTGTGTTTGATGTCAAAAGAAGATGGGATACACATTTTCCACTCCCAGATTTTTCATATAAAAATATTCATCACTAGACTATATGGATGGTACTGTGTGAAGTATTATATTGATGACTATATCGTTCACCAAGTTGTTGGGTTGTGTTAGAGAAATATAGGCTGTTTGGGCCTGACATCATTCGGGACACCTCAAAGAGGGTGACACACATCCCAGCATAGATGAAGTCAACAAAAGACCACCAAAAATGTTATGCGCATTAGAGGGAGCATAAGTTGGAGTTTATGTGGGGCATCATGTATTGTTGAGAGTCTCCCTGATCAAGGGAGGTGTTAGATTTGGAACACAAGGGAAGTTGGCTCCCCAATACATAGGTTCTTTTACAATTCTAGATAGGGTGGTCCCTGTGGCATATTCGTTGGCCTTACCTACTCATCTTTAGAGGGTACATGATGCCTTTAATTTATCCATATTGAGGAAATTCCTAAGGGGTGAGGAGTCATATATGGATTTCAATCTTGATGAGTTTGAATTAAAAGACGACATTAGTTACGAGGGGAGGCCGCAACGTATTATTGACCACAAGGAGAATATTCTACAATCTAAATTCATTCCATTACTGGGACTTCAGTGGGGACATCCTAGTGAGTAAGAGACCATCTGTAAGCGATAGGAGTACACGTCGCGAGGCATCCAGAATTATTTGAATGAGGTAATATTTGAATTTTATGGACAAAATTTCTTGTTTGAGTGGGGAGGAAATTAATAACTCGTGCTTATATATGCTAAAATAATATTTAGATTGTGTTCTCTTGACATGTGTCATCCCTAGATATTGTAATACATATATAGGTAATGCAAGTAAATTAGAAATCAAGACAAAGTAGAACATTAACAAATAATTTGAATGTAACTACGTATAATGGGAGACTATGGATAGGTTCGGGGTCTAATATTCATGGTTTTCTTTTTTGCATTATCCCCCCGGTGTACAGATCCAACGACTATAAGGTAGTAAACTATAATATCGCGTTACACTCAAACGAATTAATTGCGATTTAAATATTGTTTAAATTAAATTGGATAAATTTTTGCATCTGGAACATTTATTAATGTTGATTTATAACGTTAATCATTTACAAGTTTTTGTAGCATTTAAAATAAGGGTTCTTAACTTCAAGTAAGGTATTTTGTGTTTACTTGGTTAGAATAATGTATCATTTTTTTTTGAATAGTTAAGAGCTAATTCGAGAAAGTTACTTCAGTGCTTATTCTAGGCCCTAACACAGTTTCATTTCTAAGAAGTTTAATGAGTCCTTCGGGGGGGGGGGGGGGGGGGGGTCATTTAACACATAAAATTAATTTTGGCGGCTTGCGACTTATTTAGAGGAAGACTCAAACAAGAGGAGAAAATTCTAAAAGATTTTTACCTTTATTATCCATGAAATATTGTGGCAAGTTTAATTAGAATATTTATACAATGGTCCTCTATTTAGATCATTCTTATCTGTTTAATTACCTCTATACCCTAATTGTGATTTAGATATGATTTATATGAATTAATTTGATTAAATTCGTAATTTGACTAATTAAGTAGAAATAAGTGTCTATCTATGTTGGTTTGGTTGATTTCTATATAAATCTGAGTTGGAATTATTAGATCATGTATAGGAACTAACTTTTAGAGTGAACTGTTCAAAAATTCCAAGTTTGTATATATAAAGTTGTAGAGATTGGAATGTAAATTAATTAAAATTTAATTTCAAGGGTTCTTATTAAAGATTTAAATTTTGGTATTAATCCTTGAATTGAAATTGGTATTTTGATGTTATAAATATGTTTGAATCATGTTTTATTCCTTTTTATATTATTTTGATGTTATATGGATCATATATGGAGGTTTTGAGGTCATCAATTGAGTTTTAGTATGAGTTTTTTGTAACACCCCGTATTTTTGACGATTTAAATAATTACGTGATTAATTATTATTATGGGAATAAATAAGTGATTAATTATTGTTGTTGGATTAATTAAATTAAAATGTGAGAAATTAATTTATTATTAATCCGGATTAAAATAATTATTAACTAGCGTGCCAAGGGTTAATACTTATTTTTGTGAACTGTTAAATATTATTGGGTGATATGTAATATGGAATTATGATATTTGATAAATTGTTGGAAGTGAGAAATACGACAGTTCGGTAATTTAAGTCTGACACGCGTGTGAGTCGTGTCGGGACTAATTGAATGGAATAAAAAGAGAAATTATATATATTAACTTGTATGGTCATTTCGAGTGCGCCATTGAGTTCGGGAGGGTCGAGATAATCAAAATAGTATACCTAGGTGTTTAGTTTCGGTCCCGGGGCAATTTTAGGCCTAACCGGCACCCCGTAGGGGTAGTTTTGTAATTTGGATTTTTGGGCTAAACTAATGGACGAAAATTGGGATTAATTACATCAGCTAAGGAAAGTCCATTAGGGTTAAAAAGTGACAGGAAGTTAGAACGGTCATGGAGGGTGTGAGGGAGAACCAAATTCCAAGAGAGAAGACTCATTTGGCATCACCTTGAACAACCGTGACCACCAATGCGTAGATCGCGAAGAGAGGAACGCGTATATACAAACATCACCAACGGATCAGACCGTCATATTCGGGGCAAGTGTTTATTACTTGCTTTCTTTTAGAAATAATCATGCTCATGTTAGTATAGGTGGATTTAATCATGATTTATATGTTAATTGGGTGAAAATTGGAGACGTAAATTATGATTAAGGATTGGTTTAATTAGTGGCTGAAATCCCTTCATGTACGTATAGGATTAATTACGGAATTTGATTATATATTGATGAACGAATCTGGGTTGATTAGGTTCTTGACTTGGGATTTTGAAAACTAGGGTTCATGTGAATTAATTTGGGGGTTTTATGAAATTATGATGATTAAAGACGAAATTATGATGATTAGAGGTTTTTAGGTTAAAAAATGGTGAAAAACGTTGAAATTTGGTGAAGAAGAAGAAAAGTGCAATCTCGCGCGAATTGGTTCAAACGAGATGGAGATCTCGCGCGATGTCATTCAAGCGAGATGGCGTCTAGCGCGAAGCCGCTCGAACGACACGTGGAAGTCGTTCAAACGACAACCCTTCGAGTTCGAGCGACAGAGGGAATTTTTAGGAATTTTCTCAAAGTTTAGTTTTGAGTTTGCAGGTTTATTGGAGTGAGAGAAACTACCAAATAGTAAATTCAAATAAAAAGGAATTTTGGGAAAACTATGTGGGAATTAATACTTTAATTATTTCAGTATAGAGGGAATGTACCTTGGAGATTACGAGAAAGATAGTAATCTAATTATTTATACTATATGTAGTAATGAGGGTAAAATACGTATGAAGAGTATATATGTAGGTTGGATAAACACCTATAAATTATAATAGGATGTGTGTATGCCTATTATGTGATATTTTTGTAAGAGCACTAATGGGTGATAACCCGGTGGTGCAAGAACCTTATAATTAAGAGCACTAGTGAGTGATAACTCGGGGGTGCAGAAACTCTATTGATTAGTGTAGTAATGGGTGATAACCCGGGGGTACAAGGATGACTATTATTAGGTGCACTAATGGGTGATAACCCGGGGGTGTTGGATTAATATTGATAGGTGCATTAATAGGTGCTAACACGGGGATGAAATATTCTATTGTTAGGTGCACTAATGGGTGATAACCTGGGGATGTTGAATTATTATTGATAGGTGCATTAATGGGTGCTAACCCGGGGATGCATGATTTTCTGTATATGTTCACTAATGGGTCTTAGCCGGGGGTGCAGGATTACTGTATATATATATATGTATGTATGTATAGGGATGATGTGACTATATAAATATATATGGACTTGTGATTATTGCTACTGTGTGAAATTAGTAGAATTGGTAATAATAATAATCATTACATTGCACCAAGCGGTCTCAACCTAAGTGTACAGAATTAGTGTATATATATAGGGATGATGAGACTATATATATGTATGAGTGTAATTGAGTAATTTTCTACTTTGTGAGACTAGTAGATAAAATGAAAATGAGAAGTAAAATGATTTTAGTGAATAAAAGATTAACCATTTAAATGGTGAATAATGCAATTCAGTATGTGAGATAAACTATCTAAATAGCGTATTGTATGGGCGATACGAGAATACTATTAGTGAGCATAGTTAGTATTACTATGGTTTCCGAATAGTTAGACTGGGAGGTGTAACTATGGGGAGATTAGATGTACGTTAGGCGTGAACAATAGACGAGAGGTGAGAAAATCATGTGAGAGTTCGATAACTAACATGCGTATAAGACTTGTTTTACGAACCAGTTTTAAATACTTGCTAAAATATTTTTACACATCGGGCTCTGACCCGTTTCTTGTATCTCTTCTCTCTTTTGCTATACATATATGTGTTATATCAGGTGCTCAGCCACAGGAGTATCAGATCTAGAGATTTGGATTGCTTGACGTGCTAGGCTGTTGTGGAAGTTGTAGGTCCTTGCAGTAGATGCATATATCCTTTCCATTCAGTTTTATCTAGACTTCTTGTTTAGGGCATATGTCGCCCACTTATAGTTCTTTCATCAGAGTTATTGTATTCAGTCTATTATATGGTTTGGAGTTTTGAACTGGGAGGTTTTATCCAGTCTTATTCATTTTATCACTTGATTCATGTTCAGTATTTGTTTGCATTCCTATGTGTGGTGAATGGTTTATTTATTTTTTTAGATGAAAAGAAATGATTTACTTGGTTTTTATTAAATTGGAAATGTTTTGACACCTAACTTAATTTTATATTAGGGGATTAATATGTTAAAAAGTTTTTCGACAGTGATGCTGAGAATGAACCAACTGAATATCCTGTTTTAAATTGGTAGAGGACTGATCACCCTATATTTAGTTGGGCGGGGCATCATAGGTGGTATCAGAGCATCAGGTTCTAGTGTCCTTAGGATATGTGCGGCTTATTACGTTTCAACGTATCGTTCTTTGATGTAAATCCTTATGATAATATTGTTGTGTTCCCTCACGTATACGAATTACGTTATCCTGCTACAAATTATAATGGATGTGACTCATTATACGAAATTCAATGTGATTCGAACACCGAACATTTTAGCACGACCAACAAGGGCCGTAAGAAGAACTACGGGTGGAGTGGCTCAACGGAAGACACAGAGTAATCAGACAAAAATCACCACGAGAATTACTTATGTAAGAGATAGTAAAATCGTCACTCGGGAACTGTGGCTTCCCAGGACACAGTCATAGATAACGGTGGAGTGAATTTAGGGCCACCTAGCATAGTTGATAATGGGGAAATCAGAGGGAATCCTTTGAAAACCCATCGGTGAAGATGCGAAAAAGAAAACGAGAAAGTGTAACAGACCAGGGAAAGTAGAAAATCCAAAGGCAATTGTGTAGAGTGGAGCATGACAACATCAAAATTAAATTGGAGTTAAAAGCTATAGCTCTTAGGAGCATCGTGTAGTGATTAGAGGCAATCACCATATATGAAGAAGTTTGTTTGATATTTAGAGAGAAATTTGGGTACGATTTGACTGTGAAGTCTTTCATTCGATGTGGTAACAAAATGCGAGTGAAATTTTGATGTTTAAAACGATGGGTAAGGTAGAAACCGATCATGAGAGAGATGTTGAATTGCATAATGAACTTCGTACCTGGCAGAGGGCTATAAATTATCCAAAGGGTTTATGGTTGATAAAGGACCCATGAGTACAATACCAGTATGGATGAGAAATCCATCTTGGATGACTAATGTTGATGTCATCAAAGTTATACGGTTGCTAGTGATTGCAGTCCTTCCAATAGAAGGGACTAAAGAGGGTTAACAAACGTGCTGAAGAGAAGAAACTGAATTTAGCGGTATTAGTTAAACCCCACATGAGAGTATAACTAATAGGGAACTCAGTTAGATGATGTAAAGTGATTAACTTCAAGAGGGTGATGAAGTCAATCAGGCTGTAGAGGCCAACCATAGTTTCGGATAGCTAGCGTAGCCAAAGGGACAGTGGAAGAATAATTATGAGTTGAGACAGTCGGTCCGAGAGAAGGACGTTCTCAAAATGGTCAGTGGGACCAGTGACGGGGAAATAGATCGTGAAGTTTTCCTTATGTAAAGGAAATAGAACTATAAGTGTTGAATGTGTCCACAATTGAGAAGTGAGACCGAAGAGATTAGAAATGGTAAACCGTGCCAGTTAGGCATAACGACTGGGGGAGTGAGACTTCTAGTGAAAGAATTTGGGGTCAAGGGAATTAGGCCAAGGAAATTTATAACCCAAGAATAATGGGTTCAGGCTGGACCAGTAGAGTCCTCGTTAATAGTAGCATATAGTATGTCAGGGTCTACGGGGCCCGGGATGTAAACACGAGTTCAATAAAGCTATAATTGAGGCCTGTAGAGCTTGGACCAACGTTTTAATAATGGGCACGAAATCCACATGATGGATTAAATTGTCCGTGATGAGAGAGGAAAACTATAGGATGAAATCCTAGGATGTATTACGATTACAAATGTTCATGGGTCGTGATGGCAGCCAGGTGCTGAGACCCTGTGATTTGGCATGACTGGTGAGGTTTTGCTTCTTCCTTGTGAGTAAAGGATAGATTCTAGTGACATGGGTGTGCCATAACTTTTATGTAAATTGGAAAGCCTAAATTTCGCGTACGGTTCGAGTTTAGTGGGAACGTTAGTTTTAACAGTCTTGTTACAAATGTATTTCTCGTTGTTAGCAGGGCATTTTGATGATTTTCCGTGAGTAAACCGGGTGGACCCTAAGAATATGTTTTGTTATTATAATTTACTATTGCATTGAGTCTGCTTTAGTAGAGTTTATTATGGTGATGTTTAGTGATTAATTACCGTATGGTTAAACGATAGTAAAAATATATTGATATGACTGTCGTGTCGGATACTCCGGAAGGAGTGATCTTAGTTTTGTGCAGCGCCACCTGAAATAGGGTTTGGCCCAGATATGAATATATATATGAAACTTTCATTGTATTATATACCTCAACGAGTATAATGTCTAATTATATGTGTGTCCCGAGAATAGGAATTTATTTGTCTGTTAAGACTTATAATATTTTGTGTTCTTATCGAGCGGAGAAATATAGCTCGTTATATATTTATATCGCCAAGTACTTGGGATAGTGAGGGCGCCATGCTTCATGTTATGTTTTTAGAGACATGAGAGTGGATGAGTAAAATTTTATATCACAATACGTAGATTGTGGGAAAGTAAATAGTAGGTACTGAAGGCCATACGGACCTCAACAACCGACTAGGTTAGATAGTAGTGTATCGGGGGGGCTCCTTGTTTGGATTTCACTTTGCGAGACATCCCACGCATGAAACTAGCGAACGTTGGGAGTTGGAGGGAAATTTGGTCAATAGTACATAAGTTTTGTATGTTGGTTATTGTACCTATAGGAGAGTATATTTGAGAGTTGATAATTCTTTTATAACTTAAGGCCAATAGAGTAGCCTGGACTTAGTAGTTTTCAGAATAGATGCATGATGCCATTGAAAGATGGTTTAAGTCATGACTAGTGGGGTGGTTGAGTGCAACCCTACCACATCAGCATACCGAGTGTGCAAGAATTGAGGTAAGAATATTTTATATCTTTAATATAATGATGCGTGAGGCATAGGGTGTATGGGCGCCCTAGGGGATTGAATCAAATAGTGGATTATGATTATCTTGAGAATTCGATCACATGTAATCGGGTAATCTGAAGATTACTCCGTGAGATTTGTTGGAAACTTATGTTTCAAGATGAATTGAAACTTATTGAAAAAAGATAAAATATATCAAAATACAAACAACAGTAGTGATGGCCTACGATGTAGGTTAACATTGCAAGGATGGTCTTGCAGTGGGTCACCTGACGGATTGAAAAATGGTGAACAATTCGAAACGAGTAGTGGCTTCTTCTAGTAGAGAATGGAAGGCTACCCCGAGGATCTTCTCATGTAGCTGAGATGGTGAGATTATAGGTACTAAGATGCGATTGAGAATAGCCTAATACCCACAGAGGGATGGGTAAGGACAAGCGGTCTAACCGGATGCGGGAGAGAAAATTTAATGTGAACCCTGAGATCTTAGGGGAGGATGAGAGTAGTTACTTACACTAGTGGAGTTTGTGTTCAAATAATTCCTATAAGTTCACGTTCGGGAAGAGTGCCAGTAGAAGTATGGCATGGTAAACTTAGTTGTTGTCCTACTTGAGAGTTAAAGGTGGGGGATCAGTTATGATTTCAAATATCGGAGAAGGATCGATATTATCGTAGATATTGTGTGTGAAACATTTATTGCACAACCAATTTACTTGTATGAACAACATGAGACAAAGTCGTATGTATATGAAAAGAGGATTAATCTACTAAGGTGCAAATAGTAGAAGGTGAGATAGTGAATATCTAAAATAAAGTTGAATTAGTGAAACTTAAGAACAAAGGCTTGGGCAAGAGCCTATATGATAGGGTAACCCGGAGTTTAAAGAAAATACATGTGAAGTGTTCATTATTAAGGGTATTCGATAGCGGACTATATGGGTGGTACAGAGTAGCTTACTTGTGAGCGCCGGGATGCGATGCACAATATTTTTACAGCATTGTCTGTACCTGGTATACTTTTTCTGAATTTCGGGACGAAATTCCGTTGTAAGGGGAGAAGTATGTAACACCCCGTATTTTTGACGATTTAAATAATTATGTGATTAATTATTATTATGGGAATAAATAAGTGATTAATTATTGTTGTTGGATTAATTAAATTAAAATGTGAGAAATTAATTTGTTATTAATTCGGATTAAAATAATTATTAACTAGCATGCCAAGGGTTAATACTTATTGTTGTGAACTGTTAAATATTACTGGGTAATATGTAATATGGAATTATGATATTTGATAAATTGTCGGAAGTGAGAAATACGACAGTTTGGTAATTTAAGTCTGACACACATGTGAGTCGTGTCGGGACTAATTGAATGGAATAAAAAGAGAAATTATTAATATTAACTCGTATGGTCATTTTGAGTGCTCCATTGAGTCCGGGAGGGTCGAGATAGTCAAAATAGTATACCCGGGTGTTTAGTTTGGGTCCCGGGGCAATTTTAGTCCTAACCGGCACCCCGTAGGGGTAGTTTTATAATTTGGATTTTTGGGCTAAACTAATGGACGAAAATTGGGATTAATTATATCAGCTATGGAAAGTCCATTAGGGTTAAGAAGTGACAGGAAGTTAGAACGGCCATGGAGGGTGTGAGGGAGAACCAAATTCCAAGAGAGAAGACTCATTTGTCATCACCTTCCACAACCGTGACCACCAACGCATAGATCGCGAAGAGAGGAACGCGTATATATAAACATCACCAATGGATCAGACCGTCATAATCGAGGCAAGTGTTTATTACTTTCTTTCTTTTAGCAATAATCATGCTCATGTTAGTATAGGTGGATTTAATCATGATTTATATGTTAATTGGATGAAAATTGGAGATTTAAATTATGATTAAGGATTGGTTTAATTAGTGGCTGAAATCCCTTCATGTTATAGAGGATTAATCACGGAATTTGATTAAATATTGATGAAGGAATCTAGGTTGATTAGGTTCTTGAATTGGGATTTTGAAAACTAGGGTTCATGTGAATTATTTTGGGGGTTTTATGAAATTATGATGATTAAAGACGAATTAATGATCCTAAGATGATAGAAATGATCTATAAACTGTTAGGGGTTGATGGGTATTGATGATGAGTTGTTGGGAATTGAATCTTAGAGGTTTTTAGGTTAAAAATGTAACAACCCTCGATTTTTGGAGACTGAGAAATTAAATTTTGGGAAAATAAAATTTAATTAAATTGGAGAATTTCAAAATTTGGGAATTGAGGCCCAAAAACTAGAGAATATTTTAAAGTATTCCGGATGATATTTTTGTGGGTACCATCGATCCCGGAAGGGTCGAGATAGTCAAAATGACTGTCATTGGGTCTTATTTCGGCTCCAGAATGTTTTTGAGCTATTTTGACTTGAATTGGAGTAAACGAGTCATTTAAAGTGTGTATTAACATTTAAAGTTGGGATTTTGTTTTAAAAGATTTGGAGGCTTACGGATTAAGCCACTTCTCATTTGAGAGAAAAGAGAGAAAAGCCCTAGAGGGAGAAAGAGAAGAAAAGAAGAGATAGAGGAAGAAAGCTTGGAGATTCCGGCCCAAAACCGCGACATCGAGGACGATCCAACCTCTACAAATATGAGGCAAGTGTTTAATCTTGCTAAATAGCTATTTGTGTATTTCATTTCATAATTTCTGGGGTAAATAAATGGATTTTTGGGTATAATACCAAAACCTAGATTTTTGGGTTTAAATCTTGAAATCAATGTTATTCTATGGTTTAATCACATATAAATGGTTGGGATGAGATGTAGGATGGGTTTTCTTGTTAATAACATTATTGGGTTAAATATTTGGGGAATTAGTGATGATATTTGGGTATTAATTTCATGGGTTTGCTGAAATAGGGAAATCGGCCAGCTTAACTGGTATGGCCGGTCGACCGCGGTCTGGGGACCGATCGACCGCGCCTTAAGGAAAAGCCTACTGCATTTCTTCGTAGGCAAAATTTGGACCTTCGGTCGATCGGGGGTATGGGACCGGTCGATCGGTCCCCTGTTTTTAGCCCAAAACTTGGATTTCTTCTCCCCCTTTTCTTTTGGAGTTTATTCTTATGGGGTTCCTTAATGGACTGTTTTATAGGTTTCCTAAGATGACTTCTAGCCCTTTTTGGTTGGGTTTGTTGATTTGGGGTTCTCTCTTATAAAGTAAGAGATATATTTTGGTGACTTATAGGGGGTCTCTCACTTAGTATTGAATAGTGGGAACTTCTTGGAATCATTGGATAAGAAATATCCATGTATGTTGTGAAATTTCTAGGCCGACATTTATGTCAAATCCTTAAAAGGATAGGATATTGTTAAGTTACAGATTGGGGCCATTTGGAAGAGAGTGGTCGCATACTCTTTAAAGAGTGAGGGGTATTATATCCTTAGAAATGTTTAGGCTAAGGAATAATTGATAACTCTATAGGAGTAAGGGTTACCGATATTTATTCGAACCATAGGTGACTTTGGGAACGGCTTGGGATCGTACTATCGACTAGAATAAGCAGTAGCATAAATTCTAGTTAGGATAGTTTACACGTAATTATGGGGATATGACAATTGAGATTCCAATACTTGAAATGAGGTTGGAATAAATTGAGGCTTTAGACTATTAAGTCACATGTGTGTGCCAATGGTTAAATAGTACTAAGGTAATTATGTACTTTTGAATATGGATGAAATGTGTAGTGATGGATTCCTACACAAACTCTTGGGTAATAACCCTAATGTTGAATATATATGTATAGATATATACATATGGTTTTGGGAGACTATTCATCATAGGAAAAATGATTGAATATGTTTAAAGTGAGGGATTGTATTCATATATCGAGGTACATTTAATGGAAATTGTGGTGACGGCTTGTATATTGAGGATTATGTATACTTAAAGCCGGGTTTATATATCTTATACATATGAACGAGAATTAGTTTGTATATATATTGATATAGCGATGTGTGAATATATGTACATATATCTATGTATGAATGTGAATATATGGATATATTTATGTCGTGGACATACATGGTATGGATATTTAAACCGTATATGATGGTTTATTATATTGCATCATATGATGGGATCATATGGATGTATGTATATTGCGTATGTGAGAGATATATATACTTATGTGGTTAAGCATACCCCGCTCATGCTATCATTGGGAAGTTTTCGCGCAGAGGGTGAGCATCCTGGCATATAGAGCAGGGTGTGGATATTCCCGAGGTCATAGTCGTCCCTTGTGTTATTATACGATATAGATATATATTTTGGGATGAAACGTGGTGGGTATGTTTCGTCTCATTGCCGGTTGGAACTATGACCACTTCCCGGGACGTCGTGTGTGTGAGTTACCACGAGGTGGGTGTCGTTGATCCCCACCAGATGGTCCCCAGTTGTTACGTGAGCCGGACTCTGGGAAGATGATAGCATTGATGCAGTTTTATCGGCGCTATATATAGCCGGGTATTATTTGCATGGCCATTGTACATCATATATGGTATGTACACTTGGTCATGGGTATGGATGTTGGCATGTATATATATATGGTGAGAATAAAATACCTATATATATATTTATATATCCTGGATGAAAGGATATAGAATCTTTGTAGAGTACATCTTAGATGATTATGGTGTACTCGATTGATGGGGGTTGATGTATCGCATATAAAGAATATTTCGGTAACATCATCCCAAGGATATGATTGGAGATGTTAGTTGTAGTAATATTATTATATTGTATATATGGCATTATGGATCTCTAGGATCGACATTGACATGGAGTAGTGGAACGGGGTGGTTCCTTGTTTGGATTTCGCTTTGCGAGACACCCCACGCATGAAACGCAGTGCAGTGTTGAAATTGGAGAAAAGTTATGTCAGTTATGGTATGCACGGCATTATGGATCTCTATGATCGACATTGTCAAAGATTAGTGTTACAGGGCGGTTCCTTTTTTGGATTTCGCTTTGCGAGACTCACCACGCACGAAATGTAGTACATTGTTGAGAGTAGAGAGAAGTTCTGTCGATATTTATGTCTGGCATGATGGATCTCGAGGACTGACGTTGACATGGAGTTGTGTAACGGGGTGGTTCCTTATTTGGATTTCTCTTTGCGAGACACCCCACGCACAAAACGCAGAGCAGCATTGAAATTGGAGGGAAGTTGTGTCAATAATAATTTTTCATGATTATTAATTAGAATTTAAATTCTATGTCTCAACCCAATTGCGTATTGGGTAATCTTATTATATTGTAATTGGTTAAAGTTTAGACCGGAATCGACTAAGCCTAACAAGGCACATATGATTGAAATAAATACTTAATTGTGTTTAGAAAGAGGGGGTGGATTCTTGGGGTATATTAGGAAAGCAGCTCTCGTGGGTATGGGCTAGGCCTATGATAAGTTAGGTTGTCCTAATAACTATGGGGTAATTTAACTAAAACTTGAGGACGCGAATAGGTGCGCGCCTTTAGATGAGAGGTGTGTTGGGGTTTCACGAGAGAGCGGTCTCCCTTTAATTATGAGATAAAGTGCACCGATAATTATTATGCACGGTTAACACACTTGCTAAATATTTTCACATTCGGGGCTCGACCCGTTTACTTTTCTCTCCTCCTTGTGTATATATATATTACCTCAGGTATCCTACCGCATGGATGCCGGATGACATTCTATCCAGAGTCTTGGGAGCCGTGACAGGTGCGGACTGTTGCGGGATGTTTCATGTAGCCACTTCCTACTTCTTTAAAATTCTAGGTAGGATTCATGTTGTATATCGGGTTTGTACCCAAGGGATATTTATATACATGTTTATATTTATTCCATTTCAGTTATTGTATTGGATGTGACCAGACAGCTTATTCGGGTCTTCTTTGTGTAGCATTCGGTTGTAGCTATTTAGTTCATTTTATTTTTAGCATTTCATTTATCTTAGTCCTATCATGCATCTTTTTCTTGTTGGTGGTGTTATAGTGTTAGTTTGTTGTTCGTTGCACGTTTTTCTTTAGTTTTCATATCCCGCTAATGTGATTTCGGGTAGTTAGTCCTATATTATATAGTACCGACAGTTGATGTTGAGACCGGACCATCTGAAACTCCTGATTTAATATAGTATAGGGCTGGCCACCCATTATTATTTTAGGCGGGTTGTGACAAAAAAATGGTTAAAAATGTTGAAGTTTGGTGAAGAAGACGAACAGTGCAATCTCGCGCGATCTCGCGTGATCTCGTGCGAAGTGGTTCAAACGAGATGGAGATCTCGCGCGAAGTCGTTCGAGCGAGATGGCATCTCGTGCGAAGTCGCTCGAATGACACGTGGAAGTCGTTCAAACGACAACCCTTCTGGTTCGAGTGACAGAGGGAATTTTTGGGAATTTTCTCAAAGTTTAGTTTTGAGTTTGCAGGTTTATTGGAGTGAGAGAAACTACCAAATAGTAAATTCAAATAAAAAGGAATTTTGGGAAAAGTATGTGGGAAGTAATACTTTAATTATTTCAGTATAGAGGGAATGTACCTTGGAGATTACGAGAAAGATAGTAATGTAATTATTTATACTATATGTAGTAATGACGGTAAAATACGTATGAAGAGTATATATGTTGGTTGGAGAAATACCTATAAATTATAATAGGATGTGTGTATGCCTATTATGTGATATTATTGTAAGAGAACTAATGGGTGATAACCTGGTGGTGCAATTACCTTATAGTTAAGAGCACTAATGAGTGATAACTCAGGGGGTGAAAAAACTCTATTGATAAGTGTACTAATGGGTGATAACTCGGGGGTACAAGGATGACTATTATTAGGCGCACTAATGGGTGATAACCCGGTGGTGTTGGATTAATATTGATAGGTGCATTAATGGGTGCTAACCCAGGGATGCAATATTCTATTGTTAGGTGCAGTAATAGGTGATAACCCGGGGGTGCTGAATTATTATTGATAGGTGCATTAATGGGTGCTAACCCGGGGATGCATGATTTTCTGTATATGTGCACTAATGGGTCTTAGCCTGGGGTGCATGATTAGTATATATATATATATGTATAGGGATGATGTGACTATCTAAATATATATATTGACTTGTGAATATTGCTCCGGTGTGAAATTAGTAGAATTGGTAATAATAATAATCATTACATTGCACCAAGCGGTCTCAACCTAAGTGTGCAAGATTAGTGTATATATATAGGGATAATGAGACTATATATATGTATGTGTGTAATTGAGTAATTTTCTACTTTGTGAGACTAGTAGATAAAATGAAAATGAGAAGTAAAATGATCTTAGTGAATAAACAATTTACCATTTTAACGATGAATAATGTAATTCAGTATGTGAGATAAACTATCTAAATAGCGTATTGTATGGGCGATACGGGAATACTACTAGTGAGCATAGTTAGTATTAGTATGGTTTCTGACTAGTTAGACTGGGAGGTGTAACTAGGGGGAGATTTGATGTACGTTAGGCGTGCACAATAGATGAGAGGTGAGAAATTCATATGAGTGTTCGATAACTAACATGCGTATAAGACTTGTTTTAAGAACCAATTTTAAATACTTGCTAAAATATTTTTACACATCGGGTTCTGACCCGTTTCTTGTATCTCTTCTCTCTTTTGCTATATATATATGTATTATATCAGGTGGTCAGCCACAGGAGTATCAGATTTAGAGATTTATATTGCTTGACGTGCTGCAGCTGTTGTGGAAGTTGTAGGTCCTTGCAGTAGACGCATCTATCCTTTCCATTCAGTTTTATCTAGACTTCTTATTTAGGGAATATGTCGGCCACTTCTAGTTCTTTCATCAGAGTTATTGTTTTCATTTTATTGTATGGTTTGGAGTTTTGAACTGGGAGGTTTTATCCAGTCTTGTTTATTTTAGCACTTGATTCATGTTCAGTATTTGTTTACATTCCTATGTGTGGTGAATGGTTTATTTATTTTTAGATGGAAAGAAATGGATTTACTTGGTTTTTATTAAAATTGGAAATGTTTTGACACCTAGATTAATTTTATATTAGGGGATTAATATGTTAAAAAGTTTTTCGACAGTGATGCTGAGAATGAACCAACTGAATATCCTATTTTAAATTGGTAGAGTACTGATCACCCTATATTTAATTGGGCGGGGTGTCATTTTTTATAAACTGGGAAAGATGAAGTCCGTAGTGGTATTTTTGACATATCTGACGTTAATGATCGATCTATAGATAAATGATGTAACACCCCGTATTCTCAAAGTATTTTAAATTACACACATGCACGTAATTTTAGAATCACTGAAAATTAATTGGCATAGATAAATATTAATTAGAGAATAAAACGGATTGATAATTATGTATATTTATATTTACTTGTGTGAAAAGTAAATGATAACATATTAAAACATGTTACGTCGTAAGTGAGTTAAAGTAACAGGTTTTTCTGTAATTTAATTGGGACACATGAATATGGTTGTGTCAGGAATGAGATGGAAATTTAATGTTAGGTGACTAACATGGTAATTTTGAGTGCTCTAAATGTACGGAATGGGCCGAAATATTCAAGAATTGGTACCCCCGAGATTACAATAGGGTTCCGGGGGACTTTTTAGACTAAGTGGGTAATTTTACTTAGGGGCAAACCCTATTTCTATATTAGACTATTTTAGGTTAATTTATAATCAATGTGGATAGACATGGGCTGCTATCCATCCACCCAAGAGGCTAGGGTTTGAAAAAAAGTGAGAAAAAATAATAAAAAAGGAGAAAAGAATATGAAAAGAGGATTGTGGGAGAAAGGGCTATTGCTTCCAAGTTGAAGATCATCATCAAAGGAAGAGTTTCGAGAAGGGAATTCTTAGAGCTCTCATTTTAAAGGCAAGTATTTACTTTCTTTAATATTCACATGTAGTTTCAATAGTTCGTGCAATATGGTGTAGAATAAAACAAATTTCGGGTTAGGAGAACTAGGTAAATCCGGGTTTTGAATTAATTAAATGTTTGTGTAACACCCCATATTTTTGAATATTTAGAATTTAATATTCAGGCATTTTTGAATTTCACGCATGAAATAATTTAATTAAAATACAATATTTTGCGTTTATTAAACATTGATAGAGATAAAAGGCTATGATTAATATTTATGGAATAAATATTACTATGTGTGTAGTAAAAAACATGTGATAATCATTATACGTCGTAGTGAGCAATATCGACGGGACTATGTTATATCTTAATCGTGGGTCATGTGAAGCTTATATTAAGGTCGAGATTGGAAATTTATGTAGAGAGAATTAAATGGAAATTTTGAGATCACGGTTGATTCTGAATGGGCTGAAATAGGCCGAATAGAGTACCCCGAGTATTTTAATTGGGTACCGGGGCATTTTTAAACCAACCCGACACCTCATAAGGGTGTTTTGTTCATTAGGAGTTCAGGGTTCGAAAAGATCTGAATTTTATACTTGTTTATTAGCCTCTTGGTTGTAGAGGCTAGGGTTATAATAGTTGGGAGAAAAAAGAGGCCAAAAGAGAATAGGAGAAGGGTTCTTAAGCTAGCCTACACCATTTTTCATCACCGACGTCATCGGAATCAAGATCAAAGAAAGAAGAAGACGGTTCCATCATCTGGTAATGAATATAAGAGTACCCAACCCTAAGGTAAGTGTTTATATGGCAATCTTTTGGGTACTTATAATGCCCGTGATAGCGTAGGTTTAAAATTTAATGAAAATATGATTTTTGGGATTTGTATGTATAATGAATTTATGTTTTGGGATAGAAATCATGCTAGATAATATTCTAATATGATTGTCGTGGTACGAAATATCAGAGCGAATGATCTTACAAATCATAGAAATATGGGTTTTGAAATAAATCAACTCAAAAAGAATTGCATTAGGGTTTGTATGAAAGATGGAAGATTTAGCCTTGTTAGTGTTGGATTCTTTGAAGATTTGATGTTAAGTTTACGTTAGAATCTGTCCATATACATATGTTTGATGATTCATTACGTTATATGGGATTTTGTGAAGGTATCATGATGGTTTAATGGATCAAAATGGAAGAAAACAAAGTTGGAAGAAGATGTTCCCAGTAGTTATCTATCGATCGATCAATCAGTTTTGTCAATCGATCGACCAAAGCTTAAAATGGGTTCTTTGTTTAATTACGTAGTTTTCTTTAGCAACGATTATGGGAAACTTTTGAAATGGTTTAATAACTATATGAGGACTTGGAGAATATCAATAGACCTATAAAGCTCCACTTACTCATAATGAGGGTAAAATGAGATTTGGACCGATGAAATGAAACGATTGTGTTAAGTAGTTGAAATTTCAAATCGGGTTATGGGAAGTGTAGATGATACCCCAAAAATATACTACTCGATTAGGGTTGTATTAACCACTGAAATTACTTAAGGCATAACTAAGACCCTTCATGTAGTGAGTGATACTCGAAAAAATCAAGAAAATAAAATAAAATTTGAATCTTTAGGATGTTGGGTATTCATGACATATGTAAAACGTATTGGTTATATTCATAGGTTGTGTGCATACCTATTATGTGCTTTCTTATGTGCGTGAATGTACCTACAATGCCTATTATCACAAGAGGTCCCGCGCAGTGGGTGATCCCTCCTTGGCGAGTCCAAAAAGGTCTGGATGTGTGCCCCAGAACATAGAACTGAGGGCGGATCACGATTTGAGTGTACAATAGTTGTATCGGCATGTCATTTGGGTAAGTTTGGTATGTGCGTAGCCTAAAGGATTTGAGTCAAATTTTCCTCCCTTATGTGTTTATTTGATTTATGGTTCGAGGGTGATTCCGAACCGATAGTCCTAGATTTGGTGCATGAGGTACATGGACTTGATAGCAGAGTATGCATGCATCGCGGTGTCCATGTCGAGGATGCTGTATATATATATATATATATACTCATATGATTTATTCTACTATTGTGTGGTAGTAGAAGGTGTAGATAATGTATATATAAATAACTTATGTAAGAGAAACTTAATTAATGGTTCAATAACAAAATTCGACAAATATTGATTATTTGTTTTATGGTAGCGTATCATATGGGCAGTACGGGTGAGCTAAACTGGTTAGTGGATAGGTAGATCCTTATGGTGACTGGTTAAGCCGGGTAGCATAACTAGGTTGGTTTAGTAGGAGACATTTGGTTTGCAAAATAGTTGAGAGGTTGGAAACTCAAGGGAGTGTGCATAAAACAAACGTCTATATACAATAACTGCTCTTACTATATTTTAAATACTTGCTAAATGTTTTCCAAATGTTTTGGGCTCTGACCCATATCAAATCTACTTTAATAAAATTTAGGTTTCCAACCACAGGCATGCCAGACATGATATATCATCCCAGGGATGCGTAATTGCAACACTTGTGGAGGCATGTAGGACTTGAGTAGACGTTTCAGTTATTTCATTCCTAGTATATGATTCATATTCAGGTATTTCAGTTCGGCATATCGCCCGTTGAATTCAGACTTTTAGCTGGATTTATTCTTTTCAGTTTCAGACCATGTGTTTAGAATTATTTCATTTCAGTTGGATTTATAATTTGGATTTTGATCCGATGGTTTATTCAACATGTATTCATTTATTTCTATACTTATTTAATCTTGTGATTAACTGGAATTTAGTTATTTTATGAATGGTTTATATTATGTTACTTTCACATTATCGCATGTTAATGAAATATAACATTTGGCATCGACTTATTTTATTAATATGTGATTAGTAAATTAAAAAGGTTTTCTACAGTGATGCTAAGAATGAACCAAATCAGATTCCTATTTATTTTAGTAAATAACTGATCACCTATTATATAAATAAGCGGGGTTTCACAGTTAGGAGATGAATCTAATGATATTAATATGATAAATCTAATGGAAATTGAATAAGAAATATAGGTTCTTGAATAATTTAAGAAGAAAAGATCAAATTTTAAACGTAGGGTTTTTAGTATTGCATGATTCTTGATTTAATTTGTAGTCGGATGATTTAGTTGTTGTTTCGGGATAACTTTTATGTAGAAAATGGTTAGTTTATGTGTGGGGATGATATAGGATTCCTACATGGGAGTTTGGTGAAGGTTAGGACCTCCATGGATGAAGTTTGAAAAAGAAATCTTGTCAAAAGTTTTTTTTTCAGTCCAACAAATCGAACCGGTTCGCTTACCCATCTGTTTCGGTCAAACCATCGAATTGTTCGGTTATGCTCATTTTCCTACTCTGCCTTGTGTTGTTTTCTTCTACCATTTGAGGATCAGTCAAGGAATATTGGGTCTGGGGATGAATTTAGGTTTTTGATAATTTGATTGGAGGGTTATGAGACGACGTAGGCTAACTTGGGATGAATTTAGTGTTTTGAAAACACGTGAGTAAGCGATTGAATATTCACGAGTATAGATTGTGAAATCCGATCAGGATTTCAGAATGGTGAGGGTAGTGATTGGTTAAAAATAGCATGTTGGCCTGTAGAATATAACAAAGGAGTTAAACTTTAAGTAAGTGAATACTTATATAAAATTGAAAGTCGGGTTAGACTTTAGGATTTGTTAGGCTAGTTCTACGAGGGATATATGCACATTACCCAACTTTATATATATATATATATATATATATATATATATATATATATATATATATATCGATTGTGACTAGAATGAATGTATGGCTATGTGTGATTGACTTTATGTGAACATACATACTCTATTGTAATGACTAGCATGTGTTATATATTTTTCCTGGGTCATAGTACTTTTGCATGACTATTATCTCTATGAGAGGGTATGTACTGGTTTCGAGTACGGTTGGGTGTGATGTGGTATGGTTACGACCCACAAATGTATGTATATGATCACCTCTGTTATGTCTTTATGATATGGGACCGGTGGTGAGATTCTGCCTGAAATCATATTAAGGATGCATCCGGGAGGTTCAACTTGGGGATGTTATGTATCTACATAAAAATATTTATATGTGTATTTTTGTGTAAATTATTTTCTGAACATCAAAGTATGACTAATGTATGGTTGCATTGCCTATATAATGAGACACGTGTAATTCAGAAGCCCTAAGTTATAGCGTATGGATTTACGACGCAGTGCATAATATGGAGTATTGTATGGGCGGAAGAGATGGTCAATATAGTTAGAGGATCAAAGTATATTAAGGATTGTTAAACTAGTTAGGTAGGGTAGCTAACTAGGCGGATAAAATATACACTTTAGATGAGGGGTGAGGCTAATCTCAAGTGAGTGCAATACCAATTGAACATGAATAATTCTTGATGCTTTAATTCTTTGCATTTAAATACTCGTAACCGTTTTCCAAATGTTTTGGATGCTTTAATGCTATTGCATTTAACTACTCAGCCAAAGGTTCACCACGGATACTCATTCCATTCTATACAGACGATGCTGCAACAACTTTGGATGCATGCGGGACTTCATTAGATTCTTCACTCATTTCTATCTAGATAGGTTTCTATTCAAGTATTTCCTTTATGCATCATTCCCTTAGTTGGATAGCTTTACTATTAGATGTCATTTACATTTTCTCAGTTGAGTATTTTGATTATTGTATTATGGATATCGAGAATTTATTCAGTTGAGTTAATTTATGTTATCAGTACTCTTTACGTTCAGTCATTGAGGATGGTTATGTATATATATTGTTGAATGGTTTCATGTATGCTTGTTAATAAGATTTAAAATTGACATCAAACTTAATAGGTTATTAGTCTAATAAATTAGTTTTCAAACGAGATGGTAAGAATGAAATTAAATATTATTCATGTTTAATTTAACAAAGTCTTGATCAGCAAGTATTAGAATAGGCAGTGTGTCACATATGGTATCAAAGCATAATGTTCTAGTGTCCTTAGGATATGTGCAAACTTTCATCTGGTAACGAATATAAGAGTACCCAACCCTAATGTTTAGTAGAGGATCTACTAATTGAGTGATGACCGAGTATGAGATTATCCCGGACATGGGCTGCCTTGTGACGTGTAGGGAGATGGTGGACTATTACAGTAAGGCCATCATGTTCTCTATTATTAGGTAGGATGTGTTTCTTATTGCGACACCTCGTCTTGAGTGATGGTCGAGCACGCACTTATACTCGTTTAGGGAGTAGACCTCAAGAGAAAAATTGTCTCGTCATATTTGATCCCCGTGCTTAGGGACTTTACTAATATGATTCAGAGGATACCGTGATTTTAACCAAGTGTAAAGGTCGAGTTAGGAATGACTTAGTCTTGGGGACTTAGCGACAGTCCGAACGCCTTATTATATGACTCCTCTAAAAACCTAGGAGTTGAGAATTAGATTTAGTGACTTTTAGGTACATCATTTTTGAGTGTCCTAATAATGTGTCTTAGTCCTACAGATCTCAATAACTGACAAAGCTAGGTATTAGTATATTGATGGGTTCCTTGTTTATATTTCCTTGCAAGATGGCCCATACATGAAACTTAGTAAGTGTCCAGAGTTGGAAGACGTTTAGGGCCTTTGGTTTTAGTATATTATTCATTACATATGTGTAGATATAACATTTTGAGCAGAGAGCTATTATACAATTTAGGCCAACGGTGCAAATTAGTGTTGTGAAGGGAGAACAGGGGAACATCTGTACTACTAGTTTATATATGGGATAACTTCATAAATAATCCAGTCACGATTAGTAGGATAATATAGTCTACCTTTACTGTATGACCCTGTAAGGCATGCGTAGTGGAATTTGATGCATATGGATTCCATCTGTGGTAATTGTGCATGAATACACATGCCATGGGGTTTATAGGAGTCCTAACCAGCTCAATATTAAGTATCATCCATAGAAGGCTAACATGGTGGTAGATGCATTGAACTGTATGCCTATAGGGAAGTTGATAATAGTTTTGGGAGGCAAATTAGACTGAACATTGTCGAGAGGAGGAGATAGTTATGGAATTTATAGCAGTTGTGACAATCACACTCGAGATCGTTTGAGGGTTATAAAGTCACATGCAAGGGATCTGTCTTGTCAGGAGAGGGTCTAGTAGTTATCGATAGGTGGATCGGCATCTTACTCAGTTAGTTCTGATGGCGTCTTGCGCGTTAATGGGAGGTTGATTGTCCCAAATGGTGAGGACCTATGATGCGTAGATATGAAGAAGGTGCATGTGTAAGATTTTTTGTGCATCGAAGGGGGAAATGGATGTGTGAGGATGTGAGGAAGGAGTATTGGTGGGCCGGTATGGGCCAGTTAGGATGATTTATAAGATCGAGTAGTGTGCTTAACTTTTCATTGCGGAAAGAGAATGAGCCTGCACGAGGTGCCGATCAACATTGTTTTGGATCAAGATAAAATCTTTGCGTCTTACTTCTAGTCGATTTTTTTAGAAGTCCATTGGGGATGAAGTTTCATTTGGGCATGATCTATCACCCGTAGACCGATGGGAGAATGGAGAGGGTGAAGTATTTATGGAGGATATGCTAAGGATGTATGTCCTGAACTTCAAGGGTAGTTGGGAGAACAATTTAAATTTGGTAGAGTTTGTGTATCATACCTCATACCAGCTTACTATTGGCATGACGCCTTTCAAGGCTTTGCATGGTAGATGTTCTTGTTCGCCCTCGTGTCATATAGAGTTGGGGAAGAATAAACTTTGCATGCAGGATGTGATTCAGAATATGTTAGTGATGATTGAATTGATCAGGGGTCGTAGTCGGGTAGATCAGGATGATTAAAGCGTTACTGTGATACAAAGCAGAAATATATGAAGATTGACGTACATGATCAGGTGTTATTACAAGAGTCCCCCATGGAGGAAGTTATGTGTTTTGGTAAGAAGGGAAATTTAGAACCGAGGTATGTGGGGACTTTTTGGATCATTAAGAGAATATGACCGATTGCATGTAGCCTCACCTTATCAGAACTTTGGTAGTGGATTCACGACATGTTCCTATTTCATCATTGAAGAAGTATTGAATGAGTTACATGGCTCATCATTGAAGAATTATATTTTGAATCATTTGCAAAAATTCCATAACGGATTTAAAATGGTTATTTTCCTATTTAAGCATTTCAATTCTTTTTGCAAACTGAGAACGTGTGTGCTCGCGTTCAAATTATCAAATTATATTTTAAACACCTTTTAACCCAAACAAACCCTAAACATGCAACTAGATGTGATTGAAACAATATGAAATCATGTAAGAGTTATTGAAACACACATAATTGAGGAAAAATCCCCCATAGGGGCAAAACCATTTATTTTCACTATAATTTGTAAGAAAACGACTTACAATCGGATTACAATGAAAATACAAGTGACTAAGAATTACCCTCAGGTATCAGATTCTGTAGTCGGCGGCTGGAACTATCCCTGCCCAGTAGGGCTGCAATGGAGAAGAAGAACGGTCTCCTCCACAAAGGGTTGAATAGCAAAAGTGCGTTCCTGGGTTGCAAAGTGATTCACAAAGGTATGGAATTTGTGTGAATCAAAAACCTAGAGTATTGGAACTCAATAGGTGAAGACTTAGGGCTTTCTTTACTCTGTAAATCGTGTAAATAAGTCTTGGAAATACCACTTCCCGTAGTGGGATTAAATAGGAGAACTTGAGCCCTAAAATTCGGAACATGATCTGAACACAATCTGTTTGAAATTATCCTCATCGGATCGGTCCGGTCTCTTTAGTCGGATCGGTTCGGTGACATCGGATCGGTTCTTTTTTTGAAGGCGGATTAATCCGATGGGCATCGGATCGGTTCGGCTTTTTAGCTTCATCGGTTCGCTATGGATCCGGGGTACACTGGCCTCACCTCAGCAGGCGGATCGGTCCGGCCTCTTTAGGCAGATCGATCCGGAGGAACCGGATCTGTTCTTTTATTTGGCCCAGATCGGTCCGGTCTATTCCCTGATTCCTTTTCTACCTTTGATATTCGGATTTCGTTGATGAGCGTATGATTCTTGAATTTTTCTCAACGGTGTAACGGCGTATGACATATAAAATGCTAATGGACAAAAATGTCCTTACAAATCTCCCCCTATGTCTATGCCGGTACATACATAAAAACAAACATTCGAATTATCAATCATAAAAAAATTTCCTATACAAATCTACCCTTCCATGAACCCAAAACTGAAAGAGTACAAGTGAATAAGACTGCATCGTTTGATTTTCAAATCTTCAGGAATCTCAATGCTTTTCTTATCAGGGTATGCAATACAATGATAATCCATGTAGTACCTACACACATGAGAAAAGCAAAATACCACGTGACATATTGAGTTTGAAGTGAGATAAACATATATACCAATTTATGAACAAACTTAATTTATGAACAAACTCAAACTTTCAAAACTCCCCCATAATAAGATAATTCATTCTCCCCCTTTTTATGATGTCCCTAAATAGACAAATGAGAGAAATAAATCAAATAATCAAGACCGGGGTGTCACTGGGATAAAACCACACCATGAATGAACACAAAGCAACCAAGTCGATGATAGCGTAAATGAAGTGGTGTGATCAAATTCGATAGGAAAAACAATGCATACAAACATGACATATGTGCACGATAAATATTGGATATTCCTAGCGAATGAACTCAAATGCTTCCTTTGGTGTAAAAGAATGACAATATAAGATATTGACTCAATCAAATCAACAAATCAAAGCTCAAAATGATTTTCACACCAATAACGTCCAAAATGATTTTATGCTTTTTCAGGACTTTCAAGGAAGTGCAAACCCGTTTACATTCTCCAACAAAACTCCCTCAGATATTATTTTGAATAGAGGCATTCTAAATTCTCAAACTTTGGAGAATTGATGGTGAAACCTAAGTGGCCCATATTTGGCATGAAGTGCTTTTTATTGCCTTTAAATTTTTTGGGCTCTTGTAACCTCTTTGGACCTCGGATATTAAAATTCCTCCATTTTTTAGGTCCTTTTTAACGGTGGCTTTTGCGCAAAGGATAGATGATTACCTTTCGCAGCCCCTCCCCATTATACAAAAACACACAGTCTCACCAAAACGGTTTTTACATGCATTCCAATCTTGTCAAGTTTTATCGCATATTGTACATTGTATAGACAGAATTGAGATGGAAACACTCAAGCCAACATGAGATTGACAAGTGCAACAATCAAATATAGCCGTGCATGTGTGCAATAAAGGATATAGGAGTCAAACATGTAGGAAGATATCACGAATTACATCTCAAAGACTCCATATAATGGAAAGCACATGGATGAAATGATGTAGCCTCTCAAAACTCTATCAAATAGTCACATGGAGATATGGAATGAAGTTGTGACTTGGCTATCTTAAATGGTCATCCACAAAAGGAGAAAAAACAGAAAAATCTTTTTGGTCTTTTTCAAAAAAAATTTATCAAAATAAAATCTTTTTGTGCTTTTCAAAAGTTTTCCTAAAGGAAAATCTTTTTGTATTTTTTTAAAAAAAACAAATAAAAAGCAAAAAGAAAAAAAGCTGTACAACGAAGCAATGGTACATATAAAACAGACGAGCAATAGGAAGAATATGATATGAACATGAAGAAGCATCATATTCTAGACATAGACCAACCCCTCAGTCAACTGTGCAAATCCCCAAAGACTTCCTAGGACTCTCAAATCTAAGGGCATCTAAAGGTTTCGTGAAAATGTCGGCTAACTGACGGTCGGTGGGAACAAAACTCAGGGATACAGTGTTCTCCTCAACAAACTGACGAATAAAGTGCTCACGTATCCTGATGTGTTTTGTGCGTGAATGCTGGACGGGATTACGAGATATGTGTATCACGCTCGTGTTATCACAAGAAATGATCATGGTGTCTTGTGAAATCCCAAAATCCTCCAACATTTGCTTCATCCACAAGAGTTGTGTGCAACAACTCCCGGCGGCAATGTACTCAGCCTACGCAGTGGACAAAGAGATGGAATTTTGCTTCTTCCTCAGCCAGGAGACAAGAGCTGACCCAAAATAGAAACACCCACCAGAAGTGCTCCTACAACCATCTACATCCCCAGCCCAATCGGCATCCGAATAGGCGGACAAACGGTCATCGGTATCAAAGGAATACCAAATACCGTATGATAGAGTCCCACTCACGTATTTAATAATACGTTTTAGAGCAAGTAAATGTGACTCTTTCGGGGACGCCTGATATCGCACACAGACTCCAACACTAAAGGCGATGTCGGGACGACTGGAAGTCAAGTAGAGAAGACTACCTATCATACTCCGATATAAGGTTTGCTCTACGTCCTTGCCTGAAGTGTCCTTACTAAGCTCGGTAGTGGTACTCATTGGTGTACGTGCATGCTTAGCGGAGTCTAAACCAAATTTCTTCACTAGGTCTCTAGCATACTTGGATTAGGAGATGAAGATCCCATCCTCTAGCTGACGAACCTGGAGACCAAGGAAAAATGTAAGATCACCAACCATGCTCATTTCAAACTCACTTTTCATCTCCTCCTCAAAGTGAGGAGCATGCTGGGAGCATGTGGATCCAAAGACTATGTCGTCCACATAGACCTGGGCAACCAAAATAGCACATTCATCTCTCCTGACGAATAACGTCATATCTACTCCCCCTCTCTTGAAGCCTCGAGCTAAGAGATAGGAAGTAAGCCTCTTGTACCAAGAACGGGGTGCTTGCTTCAAACCATAAAAGGCTTTCCTCAGATAGTAGACGTGTTCAAGGTGCTGAGGGTCTTCAAACCCATTTGTTTGTTCCACATAAACCTCCTCTTGTAGAATGCCATTCTGAAAGGCACTCTTGACATCCATCTGATACACCTTGAAGCGCAGATGACATGCGATGGCGAGCAAAAGACGGACGGACTCAAGCCTCGCAACAGGAGAAAATGCCTCCCCAAAGTATACACCCTCTATCTATGTGTAGCCTTGAGCGACCAACCTAGCCTTATTTCGGATTATGGTACCATTTTCATCCATTTTGTTCTTAAAAATCCACTGGGTACCTATCACATTAATCTCACTAGGTTGGGGGACAAGTTCCCAGACATCATTCTTTTTAAACTGAAGCAACTCATCCTTCATAGCAGATATCCAGTGCTCATCCTTGAGTGCTTCTTTATGGTTCTTGGGCTCGACTTTGGACGTGTAGTAAAGATGGCTAACAACGTTCTCTAGCTGGGCACGAGTCTTGACTACTAGAGTGGGATCACCAAAAATGACAGAAGGATCATGACTCTTGCGAACCCAAGCAGGTGTGTCCCCTAGCGCAGGAGTAGGGACCACAGAGTGTGAGAGAGGAACATGTAAATCACTGTCAGAACAATTCTCATCCTCACACTAAAGGTTAGGATCAATAACCGTCGAAGGTTCGTCATCTTGCACAGTGAAGTTTATTGATTCCATAACCTTAGAGCTCTTCAGGTTAAAAACTCGGTATGCTCTGCTATTCGATGAATATCCTAGAAATATTCCCTCGTCGCTCCGGGAGTCGAATTTTCCTAGTTGCTCTCTATCCCGTAGGATGTAGCATTTACTCCCAAAAATCTCCTAGAAACTTTATGACCTAGAAGCATATATCTAGACATCTCTTGGATCGTTCTATTCTTTCCCTCAACAATCCCATTTTGCTGAGGAGTTCTCACAACAGAAAACTCATGTTTGATCCCAAGGCTATCACAGTACAAATCCACCTTTGTTTCCCTAAATTCAGTGCCATTGTCACTACGTATTCTGTTAATAGTGACACCGTGTTGATTTTGCAGGTCACGGCACTTGGTCGTTAAAAATTCTACAGCATCGGATTTCTCTCTCAGAAAACCTATAATGGAGTACCTGGAGAAATCATCTACCATCACGAGGATGTACCTCTTACCACCTAGACTCTCGGTACGAGTGGGACCCATAAGATCCATGTGAATGAACTCCAGAACACGAGAGGTGGTAATGGAATGCAACTTCCTATGAGGACTACGAATTTGTTTTCCCAACTGACAGGGTCCACAAACGGTCGAAGTTGACTTTCCATGAGATGGTAAGCCACGTACTAGATCCTTTTTAGCTAAACGATTAAGATATCTAACGTTCACGTGACCTAGGCATTGGTGCCACAGATCCATAGGAGTGATCGTGGTGCTATTGCAGACAAGTGAGGATGTGGGCTCAGTCCCATAGCAATTATCCTCGGTCCTCACCCCTTGCATGAAAATTTTACCGGCTTGATTGTAGACTTTACACGCTTCCCGGTCAAACTTTACTGCAAAGTCAGTGTCGCACAGATGGCTAATGCTGAGAAGGTTTGCTTTCAAACCTTTGACGTACAAAACATTTTCTAGCTTAGGAAATCCAGGTAACTCGACAGTACCACGTCCTATAATGCTAGACTTTCTCCCATCTCCAAAGGTGACTCTGCCATCCTGATAATCCTCAAGAGTCGTAAAGAATGAGGCATCTCCTGTCATATGTCTGGAGCATCCACTATCAAAATACCACTGTGAGGTATTATGTGCTTTGAGAGCAACATGAACAACAAAAGCCTTTTTATCTTTCTTAGGTACCCAAGTAGAGATGACCTTATGTTTGACTTTGTTGTTGTTGGTTTTAGCTCGAATGTGAGAAGCATTCACTAACGGCGAAGACATCCGTCGGAATTCTTTCATCAAACTCTGAGTCGTGGCAGCTAAGAACTCAACTCGCTCTCTCAGACTAGAAAATTTATCAGTATGACGTGGTGGAGCAGTAGTACATCGTGTTCGACCCATGCTATAGCAAGATTCCCTAAGGTGGCCTTTTCTTTTGCAATAAGTACAAAAGATCACAGTCAAAGGCGGACCTTGGTTTGCTTTTCTTGGTTGAATTCTCCTTCGAGGTTTTTGACGGTGACCATAAGGAGTTGTAGTAAACTTAGGAACTGGTCCAGGTGCAATTTGGGACGTGGATTCACCATCATAACCAATTCCTTGACGATCACCAAAACCTAAAGCGGGGCCTAGGAGCATCTTTCCCATCTTCCCAGATCTGTCCTCGATTTGAACCTTGACTTCCCGTGCTTTTTCAAGATCATGAGTCAGCTGGGCAATAAGGGCTTCAAGTTTCTTCCGAGTCTCCACGGAGGAATGGAGCTGACTCGTCAGACTAGCCACTTCTTTAATCAAGTCCCCTCTCTCTTTCTCTAAAATACTCTCTCTCTCTCTCTCTTTAAACAGAATCTCTTTCTCGACACAAGCAGATACTTTCTCTCTAAGGGCGGTGCAGGTGTAGGAATCTCTTTCTCTCGCCTTTCTTAAATCATCCTCTAATCAGATGATCTTAAGAACTAACGCTTTGTTACGTTTTTTAGTTTTAAAAGACTCAGAATATAACTCAGCGTAGGCGCGTTGAATATCACTCTCGCTCTCACTTGAGTCATCCTCCCCCTCACTCTCATCGATCTCACTGTCGAGGTGTCCCTGTGAAGCATCATCCTCAACGTCGTGATGAGAACTAGGAGTGCTCACTTGGCTGGCAATGAATGCGGTGAAGTTACACTCATTCGGTGACTCATCTCCTGAATCCACCGTCTCGACCTCACTGTCGTCACTAAGGGTAGCATTAAGGACAACTTTCCCTTTCTCTCTATTCAGACGATTGGCACACTCAAAGGCTCTATGACCCTTACCATCGCACTCAAAACATCTCTCACTTTATTTCAGAGGAGGTTTTTTGAAATCTTTTTCATTTTTATTTTCAAACTTATTTTTCTCAAATTTCTTTTTATCTTTAAAATTACCATTTTTCTTAAATTTGAGAATCCTTTTGAAATTTTTTGCAAAAAGAGCCAAATCATCTAGGTCAAAATCACACTCATAATCTGATGTGTCAGTATCTCTCTTTCTAGACAACTCTACACTTTTTCTAACAGACCCCTCACTCCTTCTCTCTTGGGCTTTAAGTGCAATTCCCTTATCTTTAGATTTAGCAGTTTTAGGGAACATATCAATTTCATAAGTTTGCAAATCTCCTACAAGTTCTTCTAATTTTAGCGTATTTAAATTACCCATAGAATTTAGCACAGTGACTTTAGGGATAAAACGCTTTGGCAAAGAACGAAGAATCTTTTTAACAACTCTAGCATTAGGAATATGTTCACCAAGATTAAAGCTAGTATTCACAATGTCAGAAAGTCTAGCATAAAATTCATCAAAGCATTCAGATTCATCCATGGTGATAGTTTCAAATTGAGTTGTCAAATTTTGCAACTTAGACTCTTTCACAGCATTAGTTCCTTCATGGGTAAGTTGTAAAACATCACATGCCTCTTTTGACGTGGTGCACGTCATTATGCGTTTGAACTCATCAGGTGTGACAGACCCAGAAATAGCACTAAGACCCTTAGAATTAAAAGAAGACCATTTAAATTCTTCATCAGTCCAAGAAGTGTCAGGTTTCAAGTTGGTCACATTATCAACAGTCACGGTGGGAGGAGTCCACCCTCGTTCAACCAAAATCCAGACAAGTTCATCAATGGCTTTTAAAGCCGACCTCATACGGGCTTTCCAATAAGCATAATTTGTCCCGTCAAAAACAGGCATTTTATAATATGACTTCTCCATTTGAACACGTACTTTTTCAAAAATCAATTTTTTCAGAAAATTGATATCTTAAAAAAAAATTTGCGGAAAAAGGAATACGCGATGAATTAGCGTAACCCGCTCTGATACCAATTTGAGAACGTGTGTGTTCGCGTTCAAATGATCAAATTATATTTTAAACACCTTTTAACCCAAACAAACCCTAAACATGCAACTAGATGTGATTGAAACAATATGAAATCATGTAAGAGTTATTCAAACACACATAATTGAGGAAAAATCCCCCACAAGGGCAAAACCATTTATTTTCACTATAATTTGTAAGAAAATGGCTTACAATCAGATTACTATGAAAATACAAGTGACTAAAAATATCCCTCAGGTATCGGATTCTGTAGTCGGCGGCTGGAACTATCCCTGTCCAGTAGGGTTGCAATGGAGAAGAAGAACGGTCTCCTCCACAAAGGGTTGAACAGCAAAAGTGCGTTCCTAGGTTGCAAAGTGATTCACAAAGGTATGGAATTTGTGTGAATCCAAAACCTAGAGTATTGGAACTCAATAGGTGAACACTTAGGGCTTTCTTTACTCTGGAAATCGTGAAAATAAGTCTTGGAAAAACCACTTCCCGTAGTGGGATTAAATAGGAGAACTTGAGCCCTAAAATTCGGAACATGATCTGAACACGATCAGTTTGAAATTATCCTCATTGGATCGGTCCGGTCTCTTTAGGTGGATCGGTCCGGTGACATCGGATCGGTTCTTTTTTTGAAGGCGGATCAATCCGATTGGCATCTGATCGGTTCGGCTTTTTAGCTTCATCGGTTCGCTATGGATCCGGGGTACACTGGCCTCACCTCAGCAGGCGGATCGGTCCGGTCTCTTTAGGCGGATCGGTCCGGAGGAACCGGATCGGTTCTTTTATTTGTCCCAGATCGATCCGGTCTGTTCCCTGATTCCTTTTCTACCTTTGATATTCGGATTCCGTTGATGAGCGTATGATTCTTGAATTTTTCTCAACGGTGTAACGGCGTATGACATATAAAATGCTAATGGACAAAAATGTCCTTACACAAACGTCAAATTCAAATGATTTAATTTTTCAGTAGGGTCAAGAAGCTTATTACTCTCATCTCGATTTTAAATAAATCTATTATAATGGCAATCCATTGAGACAAAAGCAATAGAGAGAAACCAATACAACCACAAAAAAACACAAAATAGGATCTACACAATAATTAGTGAAACAAGCTATGATACCAATTTGATAAAGTTGGGGTAAGCCGAAAAACTCTTTCAAAAATTAGGATCGCACGATAATTTTTGGTAATCCGCTTGCATACTAATTTGAGAATTCACAACTATTAGCGAGGATGGTCACTGAGAAAAAATCCATTTTTGTATCGTTATCAATTTAATTCCTCAGCATACAAAACCACTTTTAAACAAATTTACCTTAATGAATATTATCTTTTTATCCTAAACATACATCTATGTGATAAAACAAATAATGTAATCCATGCATTCAATAAAGGAAACGTTTCAGGAAAAATCCCTTCTGGGCAAAAGCTTTTAGTCACTCTGTGAAATTTAAAAATCGCAACTTACAAATTTTATAAATGAATCTACATCATTTCAAATGAATCCCCCTCAGGTGACCATCGTCTTCCTTCAGCACAAGGGTATGCATGGATACTAAACTATTTTTGGCTTAAATGAATTCACAACAATATTTTTGGGATGTGTGTTTTGAATCAAAAGTGTTTTAGAACACTAAACAAATAAGAACTTTTGTAAAATATATTCAGAATTGACTTTGTCAAAAGTCTTAAAAAAATATGAAGTACACAAAACAAGTATTTATAAGGCGTTCACAAATTTGAGGCAATGGGTCATTAGAACAAAAATGAGACTCATTTGAATGAGATTGGAAGCTCGTTAAAATGAAATAGTATCTCGTTCAAATGACTTTGCCATATCGTTTGAAACAGCTTCCAACGACCTTCAAACGATGCCAAACAGTATGTCCTCGTTAGATGATCGTTAGATGTAGATATCAAACAATCCTTCGAACGACTAGACATATCTTTTGAATGAGGCAGACAAACATTCATAAATAAATTTAAAATAACAACTGCCTCGATTTTTTAGAACAAAAATTCCCTTTTGAGTTTTAATAAAGATAAACATCCCAAAAATAAACTCTATGAATTAATTTAAACACTAAATTGATTTTTACCTTTTTGGGATGTCGGGAAGTCTTAAGGGTTGATGTTTGTTTTCATGGTGGTACGTTATGGTTTGTAATGGGATACACCAAACTAGCCTAAAATAATAGGCCTATACTATGAGAAATATCATAAATTTTTCTCTTAAAAATCTCCCCCTTCGTCTATCCCATTACAAAAACAAACAAACTTATCCAAAATCCAAATTACATAAAAAAAACTCTCTAAATTATAAAATATAGCTAACATGCTTCCTAATCCTAGAACGGAATGGCATAAGTCTCCTTGTCATCAAATATTTTCTTCTCTTATGGAAAAATTTGTCTTCATCTGGTCTGTTTTGAAGTTCACTTTAAATACCTAGACACATGAGAGAAAATCATATACCCCGTGGCGTATCTAGTTTTAAGCAAACATAAAAAATACCCCTATAATTTGTTCTCCCCCTTTTTCTCTATAATAGACAAAGGAGTAAAACATGGTCATGAAATACGAAGCATCTCGTTGAAAATAAGATATCATCACGAAAGATATAAATCAAGCATGTGTAATGATAATATCAAAACCAACTATTTTTGTACTTTTTCATTTTTTCAAAACAATACAAAATGTACAAATTATATAGTAAAAGACAATATATGGCCATTTAATAAGAAAAAATCCAATAGATTCAAGAATTTTTCAAACATGGACTAATTGTAACAAAAAAATAAAATACCATATATAATATATGCAAAATATATCAATGGATATTCGGTACACATATATAGGTATAAATGACCACAAAACATGACACAAACACATAAGCTTTACATACTAGTATAGTACCGATGTTTCTAAACATGTGGGATGGAATTAATGGGCGTGAACTAGATACAAAATAATTATAACCCAAACACTCAAATATGTTCAAGAAGTTATAATTGATAGCAACACTTTATAAAACTAAGATTTAGCCTCAAGTGTCAAGATAAAGTGAACTTTATAAAAACAATGCACATAAGCCTAGAAAATTGATGATTCTACAAATCAATAGTGTTATGATAAAATAAGCATAACTAGGATTCATTGTGAGAATCCGTTGATCTTGACCTAAATGCCCTCAAAATATAAATATGTATTATATTTTTCTTTTCTATTCTCAATTCTTCTAAAGCTATTTAAACTGAATAATCAAGCATAACTAAGTTTGCCCAATTTTGGCAATTTTTTCGCTTTTATTGCCTTTAATTTTTTATTGGGCTCTTGCTAATTGTGGATTTACCACAAAGGAGATTAGCACCATTCGTAGCCCTTTCTCTCTCACTCTCATATTTATAAAAAAAATGATCAAATAAATCTCACTGGCAACGATTCTTACATGCACAAATCCCCGCTGGTCACAAACATGTATATGACAAGATTGATGGGAGAACATCTCACAAAGCTCAAATATACATGTGAAGTAAAAAATCAAAAAGGTCATGCATGTGTGCCTAGATCCATACACAAAGTCGACTCCATTAAGAAAAAAATAGCTCGAAACAACTCCATGTAAATATGATTAAGAACAATTTAAGCATCTAAAATCATAACCAAATGTTCTAGACACATGGAAAGTACATAATGAATTGGATTCAAACACACCAATATGCCACAACAAATGTGTAAAACTAAAATACACAAAAAACCAAAAATCTTTTTGTATTTTTCAAAATAAATTCTTTTTGCATTTTTTTCAATATCACTCAAACAAAAGTAAAATACAATACAAAAGATGCACATATGATAATACTAGAAAATATATCTCATGAAGCATATTACTAGAGTATGAGAAACAAAAACGTGCAAGAAATCACCCATAAGATATAACATGTGACGAGTCATGTGCAAGCATGCGAGAATCAACTACTCTAACATCTAGAGCCTTTAAACTGTATTTCCTACCCCAAATAGATGTATTTCTTGCACGTGGAGTTTTGGGAACCAATGGGGCACTAGACTTCAATATCCTAGATGATGGTCTCGCCTTTGGCAATGGAAATATTAAATCTAGATGAGATACTACCATTACTAATAATACTACTCGAGTCTTTTAGATCATCTTTTAACTTTAAAATTTTAGACTGAAGCAAATAATTAAGATCTTCAACTTTTAGGGACTCCTTCTTCAAATTTTCAATTACCCCTAGAAGGTTATCTCGCTCCCCCTCAATGTGAGGAAACTTCTCCCTAAGGGTCTTATCTTGTGCCTTAAAATCATTAATTATTTTATCATTATCCTCAACGGCCCATACACAAACCCTATAATTTTTTAAGTCCTCTAATTCTTTTTCTAAAAGTAGGACTCTATCATCACTCTCTTTTTCGGAAAGTTCTAAAGATTTAAGTCAAAGTCCAAGGAAATAAGATTCTCAATGAAGATATAACTTTTATTTTGAACCATTTGCAAAAGATCCACAATGAATTCAAA
The DNA here is from genome assembly GCA_949130495.1 of Sambucus nigra. NCBI lineage: Eukaryota > Viridiplantae > Streptophyta > Magnoliopsida > Dipsacales > Adoxaceae > Sambucus > Sambucus nigra. The sequence continues at coordinate 73,050,285 of OX422224.1, forward strand.
ATTATTATTTTCTTATTCAAGAGTTTCAATTCTTTTTGCAAACTTACAATTCAAAAGATTTAATATTTCAATACGGTCAAAAATCTTATTGAATTCATCTCGATTATAAATAACTTTATTATTATGGAAACCCATTGAGACAAAATCAAGGGAGAGAAAAAAAATACAGCCACCGAAATAGCACAATACAGGATCTACACAGTAAATTAGTGCAACAAGCTCTAATACCAATTTGAGAAAATTGGTATCATCCAAAAAACTTTATTAAAAATCAGGATCGCATGATAATTTGGCATAACCTGCACTGATACCAATTTGAGAAAGCATGACTATTAGTGAGGGTGGTCACTAATAAAAATTCCATTTTGTATCTGTTGATATAAAAAATTACCCACATATGTGGAGCAATTAGAAGTAAACATGTGTCCTCCTACATGCCAAAAATCATAGTCATCAAATAGTAGCTCTGTCTCGATTACCGTGAAAAATTGTCGAAATAGTCAAGTTGCTTTGCATACATCTGATGCAGTTCATGGAAAGGATCAATCCAGCGGCTAGAAGATATATTGGGTGAAATTGCAAAATCAAAGAATCCTTTGTAATGGAGTTTTGTTGAAGGATCTCCTTTTATTCATGCAATTGTGGAATTTCCTATTCCCTCTAAGTTTAAAGCTCCTATGGTTACCCCCAAATATGATGGTAAAACTAATCATGTTCTCCATATCGAACAATATCAAGCTGTAAATGATATTTTTACAGTTCCTAATGAAATGAGTTATAGGGAATTTTCAAGTACCATCACGGGTATAGCCCAAATATGATACAATAGGCTGCCTGGAGGACAAATCCCCAGCTTAAATCAGCTTGCCAAGATATTCATTAGTAACTTCAACTTTGGAGCTAAGCTAATGAAAATAGTATCTCATCTTTTAAGTGTAAGGTCGTGAGTAGGGGTAAGTACAAGGGAGTATATTACACATTTTAACAATGAAAATTAAAAGTGATTGATTATGAAGAAAAAACAACCATCACTGCTCTGATGAGTGGTTTTCTTCTTGAGAAACTTTATTATACTCTTGCAAAAGATCCTCAAAACTATTGCTGAACTGATGGCGAAGGCATTAAAAATAACGAATGCCGAGGAACCAATGGCTACAAACAAGACTCTAATCACGAAGCCTGAAGATAGATCTGGTAAGAAGGAGAAAAAGGAGTAGAAGGAACCCAAGAAAAAGGAGCATAAGGAACCCAAACCCAAGCAAAGGTAGTAGGAGGATATACTCAAAAAATATGGGAAGTACACTCCTTTGAGTGTTAGAATCCACCATATCTTGGAATAAATCAAGCACAGTAAGGAGTAGCGATGGCCTGAGAAGTTAAGGGCGCCTCCTAACAGGAGGGAAAGGTCTAAATATTTTGAATTCCACAAAGACCATGTCTATACAATGAATACCTGCATTGCACTGCAAAAAGAGATAGAATCCCTCACCCAGGAAGGAAAACTTGATAAATTTATTGATCGGCGATTTAGTAGAGAAACCAGAGGAAGGCAAATTATCCATGCAAGTACAAAGATGATAAAAAGGGAAATCACGAAGATAATCATGGGGATGATCCCGACCTACCAAAGAAGCCCAATCAACTCAAACATGAGATATTTATGATTAGTTTTGGTTCATTTGATTGTCATATGATTACAGGTGGCGATGCCGAAGGAGGTGACCATACTTTCGAAAGAAAATCTTACCTAAATGAGGCCTAAACTTGTTCTTATATCAAAAGGATCAATTTAATCGAAGAAGATTGACTGAGGAAGGTCAACAAAGATAAGTTGGTGATTGGATTCTCCAAAAATGACCTCTTTGGGGTACTTTATCCCCATGACGATCCAATAGTCTTAAAATTCAGAATCCAAGATATTAATATCCCTAGAATATTAATTGATAATGGGAGCTCGACAGAGATATAAATTGAACCTTAGTTAGTTAAAACCATATCATAGGTCGCTGAGAGGCTTTTCTAGTGAAACATTTTATCCTCTGGAAACAATCAAATTAGAGGTGTTGTTTGACATCTGGACAACAAGTTTCACAGAGAAAATGCGTTGCACAGAGAGTGTTACTATTCCTCAATCGAGCAAGAAGACCTGATTGAATTAAAGAAGAAGACTATAACTTATCAAGTGGATATCACTGAGCCTAACAGTGAATCTAAGATTGAAACCTTAGATCCACGGGATGAAACAGAGTTAGTCAAAGGCCAGATTATTGAAGAGAGTGAAAGCATCATTCTGGATGATGACAAACCATAAAGGACTACACACATTGGCTCAACACTGGATCCTTCCCTCAAATAGGAGTTGACTATATTCCTCAGACAACGGAGAAATGTATTGCTTGGAGCCATAAGGATATGCCTGGGATTGATCCCAATTTCCTTTTCCATGAGCACAACATCAATAAGGATGCTAAGCCAATCAAGCAAAGACATAGAGTTTTCAGTCCTGAGAATAATCAAGTTATCCAAGAGGAGGTAGAGAAGTTTTAAAAAAACTCGGTTTATTGAAGATGTGAAGTATCCAGAATATTTGGCCAATGTTGTTATGGTAAAAAAGAAAAATGGTAAATGAAGGAAGTGTGTGGATTTTACAGATCTAAACAATGATTTCCCAAAAGATCATTTTCCCTTGACAAGAATTGATCAGTTGGTAAATGCCACATTGGGACACAAGCTTTTAAGCTTTATGGATGCTCATTCTGGTTATAACCAGATAAAAATGAATCCCAAAGACAAGGAAAGTATGACATTCATCAGCCCCCCCCCCCCCCCCCCCCCCGAGGAACTTATTACATTGTAATGCCCTTTAGTCTCAAGAATGCAGGACCAATGTATCAAAGGTTGATGAATAAGGTCTTTGAAGAGCAGATAGGCAAGAACGTGGAGATTTATGTGGATGATATGCTGACAAAAAGAAAAAAAGCTTCAGATCATATCGCCGACCTCAGTCAGACTTCTGATAAGTTGGAGAAGCATCAAATGAAATTAAATCCTACCAAGTGCGTGTTTGGGGTACAAGAAGGAATGTTCCTCATCTAGATAGTTAATCAATGGGGAATTGAAACCAATCTAGCAAAGATAAAAGCTTTGATCGAAATGCAATCACCAACATGTAAGAAAGACATACAAAGGCTGACTAGAAGAGTGGCAGCCTTTAACATATTTATTTCTTGAGCAACAGACAAGTGTTTACCATTCTTCAAGGTGTTAACAAAGACTTTTGAATGGAGTGCAGAATGTGAAGAAGTATTCCAGGAGTTAAAGAAGTACATGGGATAACCACCATTGCTCTCCTGACCAGTTTTGGGAAAGAAATTATACTTATACTTATCTATTTCTGAGTCAGCTTTGATCTCGGCCTTAGTTAGGCAGGACAATGGAATCTAAAAGTCGGTCTACCTAACCAGCAAAGCATTCAGAGGAGTGTAATACCCTGTACTTTTATGGATATTAAATTACATAAGTGGGTGTAATTTGATAACTAGAGGAATTAATGTGAATAGTAATTTTGGAATTAATGAGGGTTAGATTACTACCGATGTGTGTTACATTTACTTTTGGGACTAAGTAAATGAGTCAGAATATTTTTATGTCATGTCGCAGTTGGGTAAAGCGATGAGAAATATTGCACATTGGAGAAAACACGTGTTGAGAAGAGTTGGGTCCGATTAGTGAATTTTAGTTAAGTGACTCAGATGGAGATTTCGAGTGCATGGTTTGTTTCGGAATGGAAGAGTTAGTTAGAATAGAGTACCTGTGGCTAGAATTTGGGTTTCGGGGTCTTTTGGACTAGTGGGGACTCACAATTGAGTATACTAGTCAAAATTGGGTTTTTATAAGGGATATCCCTTATCTCTTCTCTTATAACACACGAGAGAGTGAGAGAGAAAGGAAAGAAACAAGATAAAAGAGAAAGGAAGAAGGAAAAGAGGAGAGAAAAGGGGATATATGACCAAACTCCTAGGGATTTGACTCGAGGTCGTCGTATTTTATCCACGACGCAAGTGTTTACTTCCTTTAATCAATTACGTGTGTGTATCTCATATTATAATTGGTAAACAACATGATTTTGGGTTGGAATCCTTGAAATAAATTTGGGAAATTTGATTTTAAGTTCACAAATTGATGTGTTGTTAACTCTTTATGAATTCTAGTGTTAAACCCATGATAATGGTGTGTGTATATATGGTTAGAAATGGGATGAAATGAGAAATGAGAGTTTTAATGGTTTTAGGGTTTAAATCCAAGAGAAATTGTTTTATCCCCTAAAATAATTGATGTGTTAGTTATAAATCAGTGATTGGATGATTATATTGTTGTTGGCTAGTATTAGAAACCAAAAATGGAGGTTAGGATAATTTTTGGTATTTTGGAGAAGAAGAAATCGCCCAAACTGTAATCTTTGGTTCGAGAGAATCGATTCACATTTGGGGTGAATCGATTCGCTTAGGAATACCTGTAGGAATGTCACAAGTCGAATGGATTTGCATTTGGAGCGAATATATTTGCACCTGAATACTTGAGTATTGATTTTGTTCGAACAAATTCAAATTTAGACCGAATCAATTCGCTTGACCGAATTGATTCGTAGATGGGGCAAATCGATTCCCACCATCAGGAATTGAAATTTTTTCTTCCTTAAGTATATGGGGAGTTAAATTATAAATTGGAGATTATTATAGGGTATTCTAGATGTGAATCCTAGGATATGAGTACGATGGAATTTAACATATGGACTAGAGAGGACTAAGCTACTATTCGGTATGTCTATATTGACGATTATTATCATAGGTGATGCGATACCCATGGAATTAAAATAAGTTTCTTGTATTCTCATTAAATTATTACGAATCAGTATATTCCGGTTTATATAAAATCCTTAAAAGTGATTAAGGTGTGAGTTAAATCTTATGTAGGAGAATTCTTATAGGTTTAGTATCTTAAGTGTGTGAATACATATATACTATTACGAATGTGAACATTAGGGATTTTGGCTATATCTATGAGAGTTTGGCAATTATAGCAAGGGTATATTAAGAAGTGATATATATTACATATATTAGTGTTATTACTATATATATCTATATAATAAGGACTAGGGGTGTTAGCACTATTCCATAAAGAGATAACTTAATTAGGGGTCCTGATTTAGCCACGTCAATCCAAAATGAGGGGCTGGGATCATTTCCCCCCTTTACACCACGCTCTCATATCACATCTCACTTTTATAACCCTAATCTTAGATATGTACCGATTCACCCTCCCTACCAACTATCCCACGCTCATCCCTCGGTCACGACTGCCCTCACCCATTGCCGCCTCCAAACACTATCGCTGACTCGCTCAGGTAACCTTAATCTCTATTTTTCCTCGCACACGCGCACACACTCACACACATATAGTTTTCCAGATCTGACACGATTTTAAGTTATTTTTCTTAGTTTTCTTTCAAGATCTGACACTCGCACATGATTTTTTGGTTTTTAAATCACAGTTATGAAATGTATACATTTATTTTTGTGCTTTCTTATCACTATTGCAGAGTTCAGTGTTTACAAATTCATTCTTTTATGGTTTCATGTATAGTTTCGTTTGCAGATCTGAGGTTAAGTTTGTTGCTTTTTGTGCATGTTACTTCTTTAATGTTTTTTTGTGCTTTATAGATTTAGGGAATGTTGTAGCACGGAATGACCACTCACCCGTTCTCACATCATTATCCATTATGTATGTATTTTAATCATCTCGCTCCCTCTCTCGCTTGTTTTTTTGTTATTGTTGAATGGGTATTTACAGTGCATTTGCAGTTGAATGCGTAGAATTGAAAAATGGTTTATTTGAACTTTGATTTGGCAGTTAAAATGTTAATTTACGGGTTTGAATCCCCACACTATCATAGTTTGAACTTTATCTCTTTAATATTTTAAAGTGCATGCAATGTTTTTTATATATCACTGATGAATTTGTCTCATTAAATTGAATATTGACTGTAATGTTGATTTGAATATGTTGTGAGGACCTCAAACTTTTAATTCTTTTGATATATGCATATCACGAATGCTATTAGGTTAATTATGATTTGTTTTTAGAGTACCAATGGATTTTGGGATGTAGAGTACCAATTTTCATTTGTCTTTATAGTATTGTAGCCTTTTGTGCATTACTCTTTTTTAAGCTTAGGTAATTATTATTGATATTTTTATCGCTTTTACACCCAACGACTTGAGGCATACAAAATAGTATGCTTTTAGAAAGAAAAAGAACTTGCTAATTCCAATTTGGAGATGTTAGAAATATACTTGGTTTGTGATGTACACTACTCTCTCTTTATATGGTACAATGTTTCCCCTTTTCTTTTTCTTTTTCCTTTTCAGTTTATATTGATTTTTGTCTAGATTTCAATGTAATCTACAATGAATGCTACTCTCCTATTGTATGTTATCAATCCATAATGTCACATGCCAATTATTTTACTCAACTTTTTTTCAAGTAATACGTTTACGGAAACAACTTTTTTATGTTGGAGGTGTATGTTGTATTGATGGTGGTTAGTGGTGTATGCCTATTGGTTTCCCTCAGTTGTAACCTATATCTATTTACTATTATTGTAGGTGTATGCTTCCTAGAAATGAATCAGGTTCATGTTGTGAATGAGCTATATGGTGAGTTACTTTGTCTTAAGGTAATTGGTATGATGTTTAACGATTTTTTTATAATTTCATTTGGTAGAAGCTAAAGAATGTCGAGTTTTTAGGGTCTAATAATTAGAGGGGATCTTTTATTATCTTTGTTTCTTTTATTCTCATGTTGACATGAAATGAATCATTGCATATGAATTGGTGAACTTCATTATGCTTGACGTTATTCATTTAACATTCGCAAAACGAACGTGAATGGTAGATGGATCTTTTGTGTTTTGTTTTACGTGAGATGTTAATGGTATTTAAGGCATGTTACATTGTATTTTCTCCTTAAGGTACTTTTCAAATGTGTTTTGTACTTTTCATGTTTTAACTTAGTTTTTTTCATCTCCATATAAACATGCCAACGAACATGCTTTGAAATTGGAACAAAATAAGGATTAAAACAGGGGTACGTGCTTGAAAAATTGGAACATAATAGGCATTACAACAAGTGTATCCATACAATAATTTGATTTTTTAATGAAATGAGACCCTTATTTTCAGGGTTCAATTTGTGAAGTGAATGCTAAATTGACTTTTAAACCTGGAATTAATACTTTCTTTCTTATTTATTTGTTTCTATATTTAATTGATTTGAAGGAAAAATTTTCAATTACTTTTTTTTTGCATTCTGAAATTAGTATATGAACTAGAATAGATCTTCACTTGGACAAATTGGTAGATTGCATAGGTTTGTTTGTAAAAGTGAAGAAAAGAAGCAATGGTGGATCCTTCGTCAATATGTAATTAACTATAACAAGAGATATGATTAGAGAGTGTTATTCTTTATGTTCTTCTAAATTTTTCTTTATAATATTGATAATCGAGATGAACGTGTCACGATTATTATAAAAATTTGGGGTTTCGATTAATCTGACTTCTCCAACAGGGGACTAGAGGATGAAGAAACATAATTTTACTCTAGCAACAGGTGTTGAGATTGTTTAGAGTGGTTGATATTATAAAAGGTATATTAATTACTCGGTGATTAATTATTGTTTCTAACTTTTATATAGATTACTAATTATTCCATTGGTTTGAAGAATATTAAGTTGTAAGATATTTGAGTGTTACTCCCATCGTATATGCATTTTATAACAACTAATTATCAGTATGTTTACATAAACATTATTCAGTGTCCTATTAGTTTAGAATCCTCCTTGGTTTCATTATTGTCTTTCGCAGCAATTTGGATTTTATTTATTTATTCATTTAATATATTAATTATAGAAACTATGAATTTTATTCCTCTTAAAACCCATATTATGTGAACAGATTGGGGGTTTCACTTCTGTGAACTTCATAGGGTAGTCTTTTAGTTCAAAATGTCTGCTTCATTTTTGTGAACATCATAGGGTAATATTTTACTTCAAGAGGAGAAGGATATAAGACAATACGATCGAATAGTCAATCTAAGATAGGATATCAGTGGAGGGGGTTACAACTACATTATTTGATATTATCACTGATGGGGAAATTCAATGTGTCTATGATCAATCTAAATCTCTATCTACTTTGATTGATGAAGTGAGAGATTTCAAAATTATGTTTCAAAGTCTCAAAAGCAAAAAAGAAGTAGAATGACTCAAAAACAAAAATCTTTCTCGTGAATAAATTTATTTCCTAGAGAAAATTGAGAACCTTGGCTAAAATTGATGACCTGTCACTAATATTTATGAATCCAACAATGAAATATTTGATATTTAACTTTTATGTGTTCGGAGATTTCAATGATTATTTACTTATTTTTTTTCAAGAACATTAACTCCTTCACAACGAAATCTCAAGTACAACCCAAAAATTGTTTGCTGTCAGGTACTATTATGGTTTCAATGTAAGGACTTTTCTTAGTAAATATTTTAAATACTGAGAATATTGAGGGATCTTAGTAGGTACTTCGTTCTTTAAATATTGCTCACTCTACATCATATTCAAAATGACGATTTAAGGTTTATGACTTTTGATTTGGGTTTGTTGTGAACGTCTATTTTTTAATTTGTGGATTTGTATAATTAATATAAAGACACATGTACCCATTATTTTGAAGTTAGTGTTTAATATATTGGGGTTGATTTTAGATTTTTTTATTCTTATTTACAACGTTTAGTATTCTCTTTTACACCTTATGGTCATTAAAGAACCTTTATGTTCCATAGGATCTAGATTGGAGTAGTCTTTAGTCTTAAACTTTTTATTATCGTAAGTGTTGTTTATGGATCTGTTCACTTGGTTGACTGTTATGTACCAGTTTTCTAATCTATGTCATCAGTTAGGATTGTCAAATTATTTTCTTTCTAGGATAGATATTTGTGATTTTTCTTTCGAGTGTAGAGACATACTTCAATTTGTGGTTACTTAGTTATGACGTATGTTGATACCAAATTTAATCTGTTGACGTGGATCAATCAAACAAAGACACGTAGCTATCTACATGGCAACAACAAGCACTTCCGAGATAATCACACGCTCCGAGGAACCATGTTACTCCGAGGAAATCATACACTCCAAGGAGAAGACCTCATCGAGGAACTTATACGCTCCGAGGAACATACCTCTCCGAGGAACTCTTGAATACCAGAAAGCTTAGGCGGTACGAGTTACTCAGGCGGTCCGAGCTGTATCTCGAACAGAGAATTAATAGCTGAATAACCAACAGTTCAACTAGTTCATTAAATGCTTATCATTTAGACGCACACGCGTAAAGGGCATTAAATATGTTACCCTTTCATATGTATATCATTTAATGTATCACCCTTTCAGATGACAGCCTCAAGGCTATAAATAAGTTGTACAATCCCCATTGCAAAGGGGTCTGATTCTGAATCCAAACTTTGGGATCGAGAACGCAAATTCTTGTAATCGAGAATTTCCAAACATTCAGCAATAAAACAACAGTGGACGTAGGCCATTCATATAAGGCTGAACCAGTTTAAAAATCTTTTGTCTCATTTATTTATCTGTGATTGGATTATTAGAGTGATCTAATTTTTCACATCAATAGATTAGCGCCGTCTGTGGGAAACGACTGGTAATATCGTTTTCTCACCAATAACAATCCAATACCAATGGCTGATATACCCGAATCCAGTAATCGAAACACTGGAACCCCTCCAAATCCATCTGCTCCACCAATTATTCCAGATCTGGCTGGAATGATGGAGAATTTGGCTCAGGGCCAGACCGTCATGCAGGAAACGATGAGACAACTCATCCAAACACTCCATTGTGGTATGCCAGCCCGCCCTAGATCACGAAGCATTCAAAGAAATATCCGTGCACCTTTAGTGCGTACTAGGCGTACTAATTCATATCGCAATGAGGAATCTGAAGATTTTTCTTATCAACCTGGACGAACTTCGTCAGTGCGAGCCACAGAAACTGAACAACATGTCACCCTCTCCCTAGAAAGGTCCAGTGCATTGAAAAGGTTAAGTAGGGCCTCTCCTTTCGATCGATTAGGCCCTAAGAGGAACAAAAGTCCTCTTAATGCAGCGTCAAGGAGCTTTCGATGACCATCAGATTTAAGTGAAGGATCTGCCCAGTCGCGACCAATTGCTCGTCAAGATGGATCCGCTGACCGATCAGCTGCTCGTCAAGATAAATCCCAGGGAGCCACTTCAACGCGATCAGTTGCTCGAACCAATAGGCCCGAGGAAGGGAATGATGCATGGAAAGGATCTATTCAAAGGCTGGAGGATAGATTAGGGGAAATGGCTAAGGCTAAGAACCCTCTACAACGAACCTTTGTTCGAGGAACACCTTTTGTTCAGGACATTGTTGATTTTCCAACACCATCAAAGTTCAAAGCACCTGTTGTGACTCCCAAGTATGATGGGAAGACTGACCCTGTCCTTCATATAGAACAATATCAAGCTGCTGCCGACATCTATGATGTCCCAGACGAGATGAGATCCAGGGCATTCTCGGGAACTCTTTCCGGATCTGCTCATATATTGTATAATAATCTTCCTCGGGGTAAGATTTCAACTTTTCTTCAACTGGCCGAGTTATTAATTGGGAATTTTTGCTTCGGAGCAAAGCCAGTTAAACGAGTAGCACATTTGTTAAGTGTTAGACAACAAGCTGGTGAGAGTATTAGAGACTATATAACTCGTTTTAATAACGAGAAGCTCGAAGTCATTGATTATGAGGAGAAGACATCGATTACTTCTTTGATGAGTGGACTGCTGCCAAACAAGTTGTACTACACTTTGGCCAAAGACCCATCTCGAACCATGTCGGACCTGATGGGAAAAGCGTCCAAGATTATGAACGTCGAGAAGGCTATGTCTGCGAAGACGAACATGGACTCCAAAGAAACCAAGGGGGAAGGTGATAAATCTAGGAAGAAAGAGCATAAGAACAATGGTGGTGACAAACATTCCAAAAGTAGGTCGTCATGGGAGGTCTTGAAGAAATTTGATAATTACACGCCTTTGAAGGCAAATATCAACTACGTCCTGGAAGAAATTAAGAACAGCGAGGAGTTAAACTGGCCAAAGAAAATAAAGTCAGACCCTGACACGAGGAATAGGGAGAAATATTGCAAGTTCCATAAGGATCATGGCCATATGACAAAAAATTGCATAGCTTTTCAGAACGAGATTGAAACACTCATCCGACGAGGAAAGCTAGCAAAGTATGTTGATCGGGGAGGCGAAAGAAGAAACAACGACCGAACGAGAGAGAGGTCTAGATATCCTCGTCGAGCAGAGGAGAAAAAGAAGAGAAACCATGAAGATGATCTAGATGATGACTCTGATCTTCCCAAGAAACCAAGGCAGCCAGAACGAGAGGTATTTTCAATACGCTTTGGGTCATTTGATTGTAATGTCATTACAGGAGGAGATGCGGGAGGAGGAGACCTTACTGCAGAAAGAAAAGCTTACCTCTGAGAGGCTCAAGCTTGCTCATACATTCAGCGAATAAATTTAGCTGAGGAAGATTGCCCCAGAAAGGTGAACAAAGAAAAATTAGTCATTGGGTTTTCGAAGAATGATCTTGCAGGAGTTTTATATCCTCATGACGATCCATTAGTGATCAAAATGAGAATGAAGGAGGTAATGATTTCAAGAGTACTGGTCGATAATGGTAGCTCGGCCAACATCATGTTCTACTCGTGTTTTGATAGTTTAAATTTAAAGCTATCTCAACTGGAGCCTTACCACAGACCCCTCATCGGTTTTGCTGGCGAGAAAGTGTTTCCACTTGGGACGATCAAGTCGGATATATTCATTGGTACGTGGCCTGCTTGTCGGACAGAACGAATACGATTCTTCGTGATGGATAAGAATGTCCAGTCATCATACAATATCATCATGGGAAGAGTAGGATTGAAGAAGTTCGAGGATGTGCCATCTACAGTGCATCAGTGCCTAAAATTTCTAACAAACTTTGGAGTAGGAATTATGAAAGGTGATCGAAAAGTAGCTCGGGAGTTCTATTATTCATCCACCGAGCAAGATGAATTGGAGGAATCAAAGAAAAAGATGACTACTTATCAAGTGGATGAAGGTGCAGAAATCGAAACTTTGGATCCTCGAGATGAGTCGCAACTCGTGAAAGGTCGAGTGGTGGAAGCTACGGAAAATATCATTCTGGACGACGAACACCCTGAACGAACTACTCAAATAGGTTCATCATTGGAAGCCTCACTTAAACAAGAATTGATAACTTTCCTTAGAAGCAGAAAACAAACTTTTGCCTGGAGTCATGAAGATATGCCTAGGATTGACCCAAACTTCTTATGTCACGAGCTCAATGTGAATAAGGAGATCAAGCCTGTGAAGCAGAGAAGAAGAGTATTCAGTCCCGAGAAGAATCAAGCTATACAGGAGGAAGTCGAGAAGCTACAGAAAGCTTGTTTCATTGAAGATGTCAAATATCCAGATTGGTTAGCTAATGTGGTGATGGTAAAGAAGAAAAACAACAAGTGGAGGATGTGTGTAGACTTCACCGACCTCAACGAAGCATGTCCAAAAGATCACTTTCCATTGCCCCGAATTGATCAACTGGTGGATGCTACCTCGGGACACGAGTTGCTGAGCTTCATGGATGCTTATTCTAGTTATAATCAGATCAAAATGAAACCTACAGACAGGGAGAGTACTTCTTTCATTACCCCTCGGAGAACTTATTGTTATAATGTTATGACTTTTGGTTTAAAAAATGCAGGTGTGACATATCAGAGGCTGATGAACAAGGTCTTTGATGAACAAATCAGTGACAACATGGAAGTCTATGTTGACGATATGCTGACAAAAAGCAAGAAAGTTGCCGATCATCTAGTTGACTTAAGCCAGACTTTTGATCAACTAGATAAATATCAAATGAAGCTGAACCCGACGAAGTGCATCTTTGGAGTACGAGAAGGCATGTTTCTTGGGTACATTGTCAATCAGCGAGGCATTGAAGAAAATCCTAAAAAGATCAAAGCTCTATTAGGGCTGTGATCTCCAACAATCAAGAAGGAAGTACAGAGTCTCACAGGACGAGTAGCAGCACTCAATAGATTTGTATGACGAGCAACTGATAGATGTCTCCCATTCTTCAAGACACTCAGAAAAACTTTTGAGGGGAATGATGAATGTGAGAAGGCTTTTCAAGACTTGAAGAAATATTTGGGAGCACCCCAACTATTGTCCAGGCCGGTGATGGGAGAGAAATTATATTTGTACCTTGCAGTATCCGAGAATGCAGTTAGCTCGGCGTTGATCAGAGTGGAGAATGGAGTACAAAAGACAATTTACTACCCAAGTAAGGCCTTCCGAGGAGCAGAGATCAAATATCCGAGACTGGAGAAATTGGCACTGGCGCTGATTGAGGTGAGTAGGAGAATGAGGCCATACTTCCAGGCTCATACTATAGTAGTATACACCGATGTGACATTAAGACAAGCCCTTCATAAGCCAAAGAAATCAGGGAGATTGATGTATTGGGCAATAGAGCTCGGTGAATATGATATAATTTATGAACCCATATCATCACTAAAAGGGCAGGCTGTAGCAGATTTCATATCGGAGTTCACCTATCCTGATACCCCCTAGGAGCAAAAGTTGCTCGCAGATCAACCTGTGGATGTTACAGGATCAACAAACACTGGATCAAACCAACTCCGATTGGTAAAAGGGTAAGTGGATGTTACAAGGTCATTAAATTCAAGCTCAAACCAACTCTGGTTGGTAAAAGCGCAAGAAGAAATGATCGACGAGGAGCGAGAAAAGTTTGGGGAAGATGAAAAAAAGCAGCAAATATTTCACCGAGGAACTGTGACTGATTTGACATTTGAAGACGAGTTACCTATATGGAGGCTATATGTAGATGGCTCATCTTGCACTGCAGGATGTGGCGCGGGGATAGTTCTAAGCACTCTAGACGAGGTCGACATGGAATACGCTTTGCGTTTCCAATTCAAAGCTTCCAACAATGAGGATGAATATGAGGCCATGATTGCAGGGTTAAATTTGGCAAAAGTTATGGAGGCGCAGCAAGTTATGATCTTCAGTGACTCTCAACTGATTGTAAACCAGATGATGGGAGTATAAGCAGTTAGAGGTGAGTTAATGATCAGATATCATGCAAAGGCAAAGGAGCTAGTGTCAGAATTTGCCGCTATTCAGCTGGTCAGAATACCAAGAATGGAGAATGCGAGAGCAGACGCCCTGGCTCGACTAGCATCAGCTACTTGCACCGAGCTACGACGAATAATACCAATTGAAGTGTTAGACAATCGGAGTATAGATGAAGATCTGAATATGAACTTTATCACCCTTGATTTAGTACCATCTTGGATGGGTCCCATCAGGGTATATATCGAGGAGGGAGAATTGCCAATTGACAAGCTTGCAGCAAAGAAATTAAAGTTCAAAGCTGCTCGGTATGTACTAACTAATGGTGTTTTATATAGACGAGGAATTATGGTAAGTTTGCAGAGATGTGTACATCCCACCGAGGTGAAAGATTTGATTGAAGAGATCCATGAAGGGTCTTGTGGAGCACATGTAGCAGGTCGGACACTTTTACAAAGGGTGATGACACAGGGATACTACTGGACAACGATGAGGGCAGATTGTATAGCCTATGCCAAGAAATGCGACAAGTGCCAGCGCTTTTCCTCCATCCGAAGAACTCCACAAGTATTGTTGACACCCATAAGTTCCCCTTGGCCATTTTCCTTGTGGGGAATTGGTTTGGTTGGACCACTGCCAACGACCCAAGGAAGGTTCAAGTACCTTGTCGTCGCAGTGGATTATTTTACTAAGTGGGTAGAAGCTGAGCCACTCATTGATATGACATACGAGAAGGTGTACCAATTTGTTTGGAAGAACATCATTTGTTGATATGGTCTCCCTCATGCCTTCATCACAGACCATGGGACACAATTTGATAACGAGGAGTTTGCCGCCTATTGTCATCAGTCAAATATTTTGAAGGTCCACTCAACACCAGGCCATCCTCAAAGCAATGGTCAAATTGAGGTGACAAATAGAACGCTGCTAGACGGTTTGAAGAAAAGATTGGATGATGCGAAAGCAAACTGGATCAATGAGCTACAATCAGTGCTTTGGGCTTACCGAACTACTCCCCGAGTAGAAACTGGAGAATCACCATACATGCTGGCGTTTGGAAGTGAAGCTATCATACCAGCCGAGTTGGGCCTCCCAACACACAGGGTACTGAATTTCAATTTCCCTGTCAGCGACTTAATGAGAAGACTGGATTTAAACATGCTCGTGGAAGTTAGAGAAGAAGCAGCCATTATAAATGCTGCTTACCAACAGCGAATAGCTTTGTTCTACAACAAGAGGGTGAAGAAGTGCGACCTGAAAGAAGGAGACTATGTGCTGAAGAAAATAATTCAAAAGCATAATAAACTGGAGGCAAACTGGCATGGACCATACCGAGTTACAGAAGTTATTCGACCAGGAACTTATCGAATAGCCACTTTAAAAGGCGAGGAATTTAAAAATGCCTGGAATGCAGAGCACCTGCGCAAGTATTATCAGTGATGTATATGTAACACAGTTTCCATCAGTATGAATAAAATGAAAATATTCTGCAAGTTTCTCTGTTTATTGAAAAAATTTTGGGGAATGCTAGTTCTATGCACTACTCGGAAAATCTCGGCAGACTACTCAACGAAAAATTCCAAACTGTACCAACTTAGTTGGTCGACGAGGAGAAAAAATTCCAAACTGTACCAACTCAGTTGGTCGACGAGGAGAAAATATTCCAAACTGTACCAATAAAGTTGGTCGACGAGGAGAAATATTCCTAAAAATGCCAACCTATTTGGCTAGGAAACGAAATATTCCAAACTGTACCAACTTAGTTGGTCGACGAGGAGAAAATATTCCAAACTGTACCAACATAGTTGGTCGACGAGGAGAAAAATATTCCTAAAATTGCCAACCTGTTTGTCTAGGAAATGACATATTCCAAACTGTACCAAGTATGGTTGGTCGGGGATAAAAACCCACTAACTGTAGTTGGTCGACGAGGAGAATTTATCAACCTTGGTTGGTCGAACACATTTTATGAAAAAGACAAAAATTTACCAAGTATGGTTAGTCGGGGATAAACTCTCACTAACTATAATTGGTTGACGAGCACAATTTAACAACCTTAGTTGGTTGGAAAATTTTTAAACATTTTTATACTGATTACTTTATTATTAAGTGATCGAGCAACATTACTAATACTTGTAACTTTTTATTACTAAGTTGGTCGATGAACAACACAATATTATTATCTTTTTAACAGATATGCATAAATGTAAAGTGTTAATATTTACGAGACAATAGCAATTAAGATTTGCAAACAGAAATGAAAGTTTTTCATTAAATTCAAAATAAATTACATTAATGATAAAAGAAAAGTTACAATGATATGTATGCTAACGGTTACATTAAAAACTCATATTCTATTGGTCTTTTCCCCTCAGCTTTTGATACAGGTTCCTCGCTAGCAGGTGGATCATTTAAAGACTGAGGAGAATTGATGAAGTTCAAATCCTTCAGCATCCTGACGTTCATCACAGAAGGTCGATCTAGAAGATGCTCGGGATGAGATACCTCAAATTGAGAATGTAAATTATAGTCATCGAGGTATTTCGCAATTAAGCTCCGAGGAATGGCACGAGCTGGGATCCATTCCATGTCCAGATTGTATGGTGGCACAGGCAGGTCAAGCAACCCGGGATCATAATAGTCCCACAGATAGTGTCCTTGTTCGAGCTTCAGCATGCCTAAGGCATTCAGCCAGCTTTGTTTGTAGCCCTCATTATTGGCATTCTGGATACGATCATCCAAATGGAATAGCGCTTCGTTGTATCCAGCCATCCAGAACTCCCTGGGCTGTTTATGGAATTGATATGTTAGCCTTTCAAGCTTCTCGTGGAGATTATTGACAAAAAGCTCATTAGTCTCCAACACTGATTTCTTTACAGAGAGTTGTTTTTCCAGGTCTCTAATTTTCTTTGACATGTCAGGCAAAGCTTGGTTCTTAGCCATTAATTGGAAGGCTTGGTTCTCTAAGGCAGATGCTATCCTCTATTCCTCCACAAGAACCCGAGATGCTCTTCCTCGTCCCCGAGGAGCTCTTGCTCGTCCCCGAGGAGATGTGGAAGGGCCCGACCTTCTCAAGGTGTCCAACTCTTGCCTCAATTTGGCATTCTCAACCTCTAAAAATGAAAATCCCTCGTTAGTCACTGGGATTATAGTTGTTGAAGAAGAGGCTGCAGACTTCAACTGTGCTAGCTCTTTCTGCAAATTGTTATTCTCTTGCTCCAACAGCTCGACAATCTGTCTACATGCTTCAACTTCACCCTTTAGGGTTCTCTCCCTGACATCGTACCCAACGATGAGCTTCTCGTAGCCCTTCTCGATAGAAAGCTGATGATACCTCTTCTCATACCCTTCATGCAACAGGGCAGTTGATTCCTTGTACTGATTCTGAAGGTCTTCTAGGGTACATTGAAGATCCTCGATCATTTCATAGTAAGCCACGTTATTGGCCACATCTCGGTCAAGTAAGCACTTCAGGTACTGATAAGCTTCGACTGCTTGTTCTGAAGCATCATGACCAAGGATGTCGACAACTTCTGATGCACTCAGGTCTGTGTGACCAGCCTTATAATATTCATTACATTGCTGCATCAACTTTGTATCATTAGCAGATAACAGATCCATCATGGCCAGAAACTAGCAGAGAAAGAAATGACAATCATAAAAAAGAAGATCAAGACAGAGTACACATGGAAAAGAGACAATCCTATGGAAGAAAGAACTCATGTTTTATTAGATCATGAAATTTGAAGTTATAAGTTTTGAGTTATATTTGACAAACAAAAAAGAAAAATATAAAGAGAAAACTGAATAACACTACACCTTTTCCTTATCTCCCAAAACCTTCTCGGGAGGTTGGGAAGAGGAGGCAGGTTGCTCGGAGGGAACTGTGACTTGTTCGGAGAGCACCAGCTGTTGCTCAGAAGAAGAAACTCCTTGATCGACAGCATGCTGACTGGTTAGGGCATTTTCTCCCACTACCATTGAAGACTCCTCAGAGGTAGCTTCGTCCTCTTCTAGTTCTTCTGGAGTAGGAGGGGAACCAGGGATGTGTCTCTGGAAGAGCTCGGATGACTCGTCGACCTTCAATTCCTGAAGGGAAGCAACCCATCCGTGCCTGAAATACTTTACATTGCCATAATCCACTTGAGAGACCATGGCAGCACATCCCTTATCCCAACCTTTGTCCCAGCCAGAGCTGAAGGACTTCTTCACGACATCTTTCCTTTTGACCTTCTCCAAGGCGAGCTTCTCGGACAGCAAAATATCAGTAGCCTTTAGTTTTTATTCTGCTTCATCCTTCTCCCAAGTTATTTCCTGGAGTTGGACCAACCTCTCCTCAGCAGCCTTGAGTTTATTTTCAAACTCCTCGGCAGTCTTGAGCTTCACATCAAGATCTCTGTTAGCCTTCTCCAAGGAATTCACTTTCCTCTCCAAATCCCTGGAGGCCTCAGCAACCCGAGTTTTCTCCTGCTCGGAGGAGGTAAGTTTCTTCTCCCAAACTGCTTTATCAGTATCGTACCTCTGGCGAGATTCCTCCAAGGTCTTGGTAGCTTCTTCCAGAGCTCCCTCCACACTAGACGAGGAACAAGAAGCTTTGATTGCTTCATCCTTCTTAAGGATTATGTTGAAGCAGCTCGTCAACTATAAACAGAAAAAGAACGCAAAATCAGAAACAAATATAAGAAATAACAAAGGAAAATACGAAAAGTTCAAAGTAAAGGTACTTACTGAAGCAAGATGACGAGCAGCCAAAGAAGTAACCATATCCCGAGTAAGGTTATCTTCATTACCTTGCACCTCGGGAATGGTTAAGGACTTTACCGAGCTCATGTCAGAGCTCAGGAGAACAGATGAGGGAACCCCAATCTCAGCAGCATGGGGCTGAATGGTGGTGTCAGCCAAATTGACCGAGGAGCTCTTCTTCAGCCTCCTCGGGGGAATAGGTACAACCAAGGAAGAATCCTTAGTCGGTGATATCACAATCACCTCTCTAGGAGCAGCAGAGCTGCTCGGAGCCACTGCGGGCTTCTCAGCAGTCTTCGCAGGAGCAGCTGGAGGAGGTGCAGCAGTTTTCTTTGTCCCCTCCTTTGGGACATCGATCCTGCTCCTCTTTTTCTCACCAGAACCGGAGGCAGTCTTCTCAAACAAGGTAGGAGGTCTTATTTTCTTCATCCTTTCGCTCAAAGGAATGTGAGATTCTGGCGAAGAACTTGTAGAGGGTGGTACTGGCTCTGCTTCACTGATCACTGGACGAGCAGTGAAAGAAGTTGTATAGCTCTTGTATTGGAGCAGATAGGAGGCTGATCGAATGTGCTTATCAGCAACCCTTTGATGTAGACCCCAGATAAGTCCCAAATGCCTTAGATTGACATCTGTTTCTTTTGGGCACTTTCTCTTGCTATCAACTGCAAATAAACATACATTGTTATCAGTAACACATTTTATCAAACATAAAACAAACATGATTTCAAGATAAATAAAATAAAATAAAAATAACCTATCCCATTGCCATAAGAAGGGCATCTGGGACCCTGGTAAACCTCATCTCCGGTTAAAGGAGGGTGTTGCCTATTTTTTACAACAACCCCATGTTCAAAATAATCCATGTTGGCATCAGGGAGATTGACTACTAAGGCTCTGTTTATAAACCTAGTTTTTAGATAATAAATATTATCATTAACTGCCCATCTATAACAGTACATGATTTCTGGAATCCCTATACGAGTTCCATGCACTTGATTTAATTTATCCACCCCTTTAACTATTGTCCAGGTGTTGGGGGTTATTCGTGCAGGAACAACATCAAAGTACTGATAGAATTCCAAACACAGAGGATTTGGTGGAAAAGAAAATCCACACTCAGCAAAAAAGAGACTAGGGAACCAATGTCCCTCAGCCAAATTGAAATAATTAGAAGGCTCAGAAAGCTCTTCCAAGACAACCCAAGAGGGAATGGAAAAATCAGATCGAAATTTATCAAGAGACTCAACTGGGTAAACCATGATGCTGAATTAAAAGAAATGAAGAAGAAGAAAGAGGATCTTACAGAAAAAAAGACTGAAGCGGTTGACAATGAACGACGGAAGAGATGAACGCACAGGAGAGTAGAAGATAATGAAAAACTCGAAGATGAAAATTTAAAAAGATAGAAGACGATGGGAGTCTCTGTGAAGTTTAAATACTTTGCCTTGGGAACTGGCGAAATAATGATTACAAAAAGGACGATTACGGCGGCTAAAAAGCATTAAATATTGACGCGGGAATCGAAGCGAACAAGAGCGGCTAAAATGGTGAAAAGTGACGCGGGAACTGAAGCGAGCAGAAAAGTCCAAAAAAGCATAATTCTATGAATTGGGAAGGAGAAATAAATACAAAGGAGATGATCCTAAAAATTAGGAAGAACTATTTAAAGATACAGTATTCCGAGAAAGAATGTTCCATACTCCTCAAATTTCAAAATATGAAGCATTGGGGGCTTCTGTTGATACCAAATTTAATCTACTGATTTGGATCAATCAAACAAAGACACGTAGCTATCTACATGGCAACAATAAGCACTTCCTAGATAATCACATGCTCCGAGGAACCATGTTACTCCGAGGAAATCATACACTCCGAGGAGCAGACCTCATCGAGGAACATATACGCTCCGAGGAACAGACCTCTCGAAGGAACTCTTGAATACTAGAAAGCTTAGGCGGTCGGAGTTACTCAGGCGGTCTGAGCTGCATCTCGAACAGAGCATTAATAGATGAATAAACAATAGTTCAACTAGTTCATTAAATGCTTATCATTTAGACGCACATGCTTAAAGGGCATTACATGTGTTACCCTTTCATATGTATATCATTTAATGTATCACCCTTTCAGATCACAGCCTCAAGGCTATAAATACGTTGTACAATCCCCATTATAAAGGGGGTTGATTCTGAATCCAAACTTTGGGATCCAGAACGCAAATTCTTGTAATCGAAAATTCCCAAACATTCAGCAATAAAACAACAGTGGACGTAGGCCATTCATATAAGGCTGAACCACTTTAAAAATCTTTTATCTCATTTGTTTATCTGTGATTGGATTATTAGACTGATCTAATTTTTTACGTCAACAACGTACATGTTATATGTTTATTGTGTATTTACATAATTATTGTCTTATTGTGTTTTAATGTCTCCCCTTTTGTTTACTAGGAACTTTTTCATTCAGCTAAAAATATATGTTGTTTTTATGGGACATAAACCTGGGATTTATGATACTTGGCCTAAAATTAGAGAACATGCAAACAAATATAAGTTCTTTTTGTGTTAAGAGTCTTCTTTCTTTCTTTCTTATTTTAAATCATCTTAGCTTGGGGTTGTCAATCTTATTTATCTTTTACTATTTTTCAATATTATTCTAACACAAATTCGTGGTTTAAAAGGATGATTCTAAATTCTTCCTGTAAAGTCTTCTAACATACTTATTCTAACACTCATTTATCTGTTTAAATTCTTCGTGTAAAGTCTCATTTCCCCAATTAGGAAAATAATTTTTGATCATTTTAATTTCTTATTATCACTCTTTACCCACTCTATTCTGTTTGGGCGTTTTAATATTTAATCCATTTAAATATCATATATTTCTTTGTTGTTGTCTTGATTTGATTATTTGCTTTCAAATTAATTTTTGTTCAATTTTTAACACCGAGAGAGATGTTTTTCTACAATTGTTGGTGAATAGTTTCATCACAATCATTGCTATAGGTTCATCGACGCTGCTGCCATGGGGTCAATTGCCAACTGGCCTCAGTTGGTACCAATTTGTTAAATGCAACTAATTTACAAGGTAAGCCCTAATCATGATGGAAATTTCATTCCATAAAAAGTATTGTAAATATATTTGCGTATATACGTATTATAATTTGAAGATGTTGTAATGTTGCAATCATTTTATTACGAGGATCTTATGCAAAATGATATTTTACACTCGATTTGAATAAGTTTGTTCTTGATCAACAAATTTCAATATATTTTTCTTTAAATTACTAGATTATTCAATGCGTGGGAAATTCAGTATACTCTAAAATATGTTCTGAGTTTTAAGTTCATTAGTGATCTAATTTAAAATGACAAGTACACAGATCTTATTTAGCACCCTTAAGGCAATACTAAGATATAATTGTGAAGATGTTCACATATATACAACTATTTTAACACCTAAACTGAACATTAATCTTTTAAGATTATGTTTATTTCATAGCTTTTAGGTTCTATTAATACTTTTTTTGGGGTTAACCATTACACCCGTAGGAGCTATATGGAGTTTTTGTACTTGTTATATTTGGTTAAATGTAATTTTAATCCTAGGTAACTGTTGCCTTTATTCTTATTAGTCCTAGCCTTAGGTATTGATGTTGACCATTGGTAATTACCCTTTGTATGTCTCCATTTCATGTTTTCATTATTTTTATCTCTAAAACTTCTGAAATTTTGTGTGTGGAGTAAAATCCATATGGAAAAAGTCATAAACTTACTGTTATCTCCTTGCGTGGTCAAAGTAAAGAAGAAAAAATGACGAGGGATTCATGTTTTGCACTAACACTTTTGGCATTCTCATTCCCGCATTAGAAACAACATCGACAATACCTCCATTCACTGCTGCCCGTGATTGTGAAGTTTTAGGTGTCTGCAGAATTTTCTCGGTCTCAGCAAGTTCATTTGGTGAAGGATGGTGATAATACTTGTGGTGATAATTTTTATGCAACACAAATAAATATGAAAGAGATAATAGTCAAGAAAAGATAAATAAGATGTCAATCACAGAACAACGGGTATACGTGGTTCAGCAAATAGGTGCCTACATCCATGGTGGTTCAGTCAGTGTTATTTCTCTATATTCTGAAGAATAAGTACAGAGAATGCAACTTGTCCTTTGCCCCGGACTTAGGGTTTAATTTATCATGTATATGTTGGAGTAGTGGGGGTGATGGGTTCCTTCTTATTAGCCATCTCCTCTACATGGGATCGTGCTCCCTTCCAACTTCTCTTCATGGGATCGTGGGGTAATCGGATGAGTACAAGAGGTGATGGGCCTGGGCTTTGGGCCGCTAAGGAGGGGCTACTCGTCCAGGCCTTATGGTGCTAAATTCAGGGTACCCACAATTGCCCCTAAATTTGTTGGGTCATTTTTACAGGTCCAATGAATTTAAATAATCAGCTATGATGGTCGACTTTTTTGAAAACTGTGAAGTTGCTTTGGCGGCACCCGCTTCGCTATCCGTGCGTTATGATTAGACTTGAAAGCTTGTTGGAATAAGACACATTTTCTCTTCATCGTTCCAGCTTTTCCAGCAACCTTCTATCTTCTGAGAACTATTAAGCTTTGTACCTTCTGTTTTCGGTCTCCACTCTCGTCGCTTCTTCGCCATTTGACCTGATCTTCTGTCTTGTAAGTCTCTCGTGCCCTTTTCTCGAGTTTATATTTTTTCTTATATTTTTCCAATGGCGAAGATTGGAAATAGGTCAGTAACTGAGTTTAGAAAATTCTACAGTATTCCTGAGTGGGTAGAGGTTGAGTGTTGTGCCTCGCCGCCTAGGAACGTTAGGGATATAGAGGATGCACATTGGATTCACGTCCTATTGCTCTCCTAGGGGGGTCTTACCTTTCCCCCTAATGGTTTGTTTCTGCACTTCTTTAGCTATTTTGGTATTGTGCATGCACAATGTTTACCCAACGTATGGAAAATAGTGAACGGCGTGCATAGGATAAATCAATTGTATGGCACAAGGTTAGGGCTTGCTGAGGTCTGCTTTTGTTATTCTTTTTCTCGAACGAGTTCAGGTGTCCTGTACCTTAAGGCTAGGAGCCCTGATAGGGTATTGGTAGTAAATTTACCTGATTCCCATAAGGACTACTGGCAAGAAGGTTTTCTTGTTAGGAATTGGCAATTCTCCCCCCAATTTGAAGGGTCGAGGTCTGAGAGGTTCACTGTTCGCTTTTATGGGGAAGAATATATAGGTAGATGTTGTATTATTGTTTCAACCTTTGCTGACTTTGTGATTTTTCTAACCTCTTCTTGCTTTCTCTTTTACAGCGAGGGCAAAGAACTTGGAGCCTGCTCTCAGCGAGGTTCGTATCTCGGAACTGGTGAAAGCTTGGAACATCAGGGAACCTTTGGGTGATGGCGAGCATCCTAGGTCTGCTGCTTTTCTGCTTGAATACAGGAACACAGGCTCCAGCTTCATAGCCAGACCTGTGGATATTGTTCCGGATTTTGACTCTTCCGAAGAGATTTCTGCTGAGCCCATCCAATTGGACGAAGAGGAGAGCAGCTCGGAGAGTGAGCCTGCAGGTGTTAGTAATTTGGGTGCAGGCAGTGTTGACAGTAGCGGTTCTTCGAGCACTTCCAGCAGTTCTGGTGAAGAGATGCCTCCCAGGAAGAATTTAATCAGAGATGGTGATGATGATGAGGATGTGCTTCTTGCCCAGAGGTCCAAGAAATCGAAGACTGCCTCCGGGGCCATAGCTACTGGTTCTCGGCCTTCTTATCAGGAGCAAGAGAAGAAGAAGAGAGAGGAGGAGCAGGCGAGAGAAAGAGAGAAGAAAAAGGAGGAGGAGAGGAAGAAGGTGGAAGAGAGAAAGAGAAGGGAGAAAGAAAAGGAGGAGGAGAGGAGGAAGATGGAACTGAGGACCAAAGCTGGTCAAGCCTTGGTCCCAGTATCTGCCTTGCCTGAGGGGGCTTCGGTGGCCCCCTCTCCTCAGCTTCCCCCTGCGCTGCTCGAGAGGGCAGTCCTCCCTGCAGATCGTGAGAGGGCGTCGGGGTCCAATCAACTGGCTTTGCAAGCTAGCCAGAGGCTTGCCTTGGTAAGGTTCCTTTTCTAATTCTCAACTTCCTTTAATCCGTTTTGATGGTTTCTTCTTTCTGATCATTCCCTCGTTTTTTGCAGTTTGTGACTGACTTTCCTGTGCTCTATCGCTCTCGCGACGAGCTGTTGAGAAGGAACAGCGAGCTGGAGCAGCAGAAGTCTACTCTGGTGGCCAGGGGTTCCCAGTTGGAGGCCGATCTGAAGGCTGCTGATGCGGCTTGAGCTTCATCTTCCTCGGCCCTTGCTAATTCTGCTCGCGAGAGAGATAATGCTGTCAGGTAGCTCGACGAGCTGAGGAAGTCGTATGATCTGGTATGCTCGAGCAAGCTAGACTTTGCGGAGAAGAACAGGGTTCTTGCCGAGCAGCTGGAGGCGGAGAAAGCCCAGGCAGCCACTCTTAAAGAAGATTCATACAATTCTGGCTGGGCTGCTGTGTATGAGGACGTCGAGGTTCAGATAGGCTATATTAGTCGTCTGAACTTCATGAAAGGGTGGAACAAGGCCCTCGTGGCCGCTGGGGTGAATGTTGCATCCCCACTCTTTGACGACCATGATCCAGGGCCAAAGCAAGTCGTGGATGAGGACCCAGCCCCAACTGCTGAAGGCACCAATCCTGTTTCTCAGGCGACTCCTTCTGGTGCTCCCTTGGTCGAGGGGGCAGTGGACACCCCTGCAGAGGGTAATGCCCCTGCTGATGCTGATAAGGACAAGGGTCCATCCACTGAGGTTGCTAATTGATAGGGCTTCTTTGTAACTTTTTTCTTTTTTGATCTGATGTAACCTCGCTCATTATCAATGAAAAGAGTTTATTTTTGTTTATGCTGATCTCTTTCTTTTCTCTTTTTTTTACTTGTAGTTTGTTGATGTGGATGACTATATTCCTGTTACCTCCCAATTAGGTAGGACTCTGGGTCCTAATGCAAGCCCTGCAGTTCGCCAGGCCTTTGCTAGGCTTTGCAGGTTTGCTAAGTCAAGGAACCAGAAATATAAGGATGAGTCCGAGCTGGTGGCCAAATTGAAGGACATGCTCCAGGAAATGGAAGAGATCGGTGCTTCAGTGCAAGAAGAAGTTAGCGAACTGAGAGCAAAGTTACTGGAGGCCACCGAGATCAACTAGTCGTGGAGTTTCTTCAGCGGGAGAATGATGACCTGAGGCGGGAGGTCTCGAAGCTTAACGAGCATTCGCCGAGCACCGCTTCGGCAGTCCTACAAGGCTCTTCCTCATCGCGGGCTGCTCGGCCTCCCCTCTCGTGTGCTAGTAGGAGTACACGGGGTAGGAGTAGGGAAGTTGAGGAGCAGCGTGAGACGGAAATGGAGGAGCTACGCGACGATGTCCGGCGAGCTTATGTGACTGCTGCTGGGCTTCAGAGGGACGTCACCCGACTGCGGCATCTATTCAAGAAGGGCCCTCGCCAAGTGTGGACTGATGACTATGATCAGGGCTGGATGGATGCTCCCACAAGATTATCATAGTTCGAGGAGCTTTCCTTCATCAGGGGGTGGTTGAGTGCTCTCAAAGAGCTACAGGTCCCGAGGAACTCGATATTGTGGTATCGGCACGAGATGTCCCCCTCTACTCTGATGCCCAATCCATTCAGGCGAGATGATCGATGGATTCTTATCGATGCTATTCCCCGACGACTACTGGAGATGGACGCAAATGAGGTCATGGAGGAGTTCGATCCTGCTCCTGATGATGGGAGGAGAGCTAAAGTTGCTGACTACCTTGCTCGGAGGCTTCCACCTTCTTGATATTTTGTTTTTTAATAATTGTAAATGCTTTGGGCGAGCTTTGCCGACTAAACATGTACTATTATTGTTTGTAAATATAAAAGATTAATGGAAAGTTTGAGTTTTGGGCAATTTTGCCGACTAAACGTGTTCATCCAATATTTTTTATATTTTTGCACCTTCACAATCTTTTTTATCTTGTCATGTGAGTACCCGCCCAGTCCAGTATTAAGAATACCATTGTGCCCTTTCTTTACCTTTTAGGTCGTGTCGTCACACTCCCTTAGGCCTAAGTGGGGAAATTGGCGAGGACACACCTGTTATTGGATGTCTTCATCCGGTCAGGATTTTGTTTAACCAAAGTAGGTTTGATGCCTAAGAATGCTCTGTAGGGCTTCATATATTGCCATGGGCAATGCTAAGAGGTCTGTCGTGCTTCATGACGATGACCTGAGGAGGGGTGTTCCCCTTCTATGTCAACCATTATACCTGTGATTTGAAAAGGATGTGCAATAAGATATAATTGTTACTTTTTAGAGAGTGATCAACTGAGAGATTTTCATTGGTGAATTGAGAAATAAACTGTCTTTTCCCATAATGAGTACAATAAAAGATCTAACAATAGAACTCCTAAAAGTAGAATATCTTGAGATTAGCTGCGTTCCATCCTCGTGGTATCTCTCCACCCTCCATCATTTTCAAATGATAGGCACCTTGCAGATCGTCTCTAATTATCTCATAAGGTCCTTCCCAGTTCGGGCCCAGTTTACCGTCTGATGGCTTCACTGTGTTGCCCAGGACCTTTCTTAGAACATAGTCCCCAACTTCAAATTTCCTCGGATTGACCTTTTTGCTGTAGTGCTTCGCGAGCTGTTGCTGATAGCTCGCTAGTTTTACTAGGGCAATTGTGGATACCCTGCGCTCATCGGCCAAGTCGAGTTCAGCGAGCAAAGCCTGATCGTTCTGACCCTGCTCGACAAGGTCGGATCTCATTGTAGGCAATCCTGCTTCTAGTGGGATGACCGCTTCCATACCATATGCTAGTGAGAATGGAATTTGACCCGTGGCTCGCCTAGGAGTCGTTCTGTACGCCCATAGGACATGTGGTAGCTCGGTTGTCCACGCACCTTTTGCTCGCTCTAACCACTTCTTCAACCCAACGATCACTATTTTGTTGGAAGCCTCAGCTTGTCTGTTGCTTTGAGGGTAAGCTACCGAGCTGAAGTGGTGCCTGATCCCGTGTTGGTCGCAGAAGTTCTGAAAAGGGCCACTCTCGAACTGTGTTCCATTGTCAGTGATGATGGTTCTGGGGATCCCGAATCGAGTGATTATATTTCTCCATATGAACCTCATCATGTCAGCATCTAGGATGTTCTCCAGTGGTTCTGCCTCGATCCACTTGGTAAAGTAATCAGTTGCGACCAACAGGTATTTGCGATTGCCGGTAGCGATGGGCAGTGGTCCCACGATGTCCATTCCCCACTGGGAGAAAGGCCAGGGGCTGGTCAGGTATTTTAACTCGCTGGAGGGCTAGTGGACCATGGGGGCATGAAGCTAGCATTTTAGGCATCTGTGGACATATACTGCAGAGTCCCTTTGCATATATGGCCACCAATAACCTTCCTTCATTGCTCGGAAGGCTAGAGACCTTCCTCCGACGTGACTCCCGCAGATTCCTTCGTGAAGCTCGTGAAGCTCGTGAAGCACTGTCTTGACATCGCCTGGGTGGACGCATCTAAGGTAGGTGCCGGAGAAAGATCTTTTATACAAGTCGCCTCCCGTGGATAAGTGAAAGCGAGCAGCTTTGACTCTTATCTGGTGGGCAGTCCTCTTATCGTCTGGGAGCGTTCCGTTCTTTAAAAAGTCTCTCAAGGGATCCATCCAGCTGGGGGCTGGTTCCAATTGGAGTATTGGTTTCTCTTTGGTCAGCTCGCAGTTGGGGTAAATGCTCGGGCAGCTGAGGAAATTGATAGGGATTATCCTTTTAAGCCTGGAATCAACTGTCGAGCTCAGGGCTGCCAAGGTGTCAGCGTGGCTGTTCTGCCCCCTGGGAAACTGTAGGATGTTGATTTATTCAAAGTTCTTCATTAAGTTTTTTACCAAGGAGAGGTAGGCTGCCATTCTCTCATCCTTCGCGTTATAGTCTCCACTTATCTGATTGGAAACTAGTTACGAGTCTTCGAATACCTGTAAATGCTTTGCTCCTAGAGTTTGCACCCTTTGGAGACCTGCTATTAAGGCTTCGTATTCTGCTTCGTTGTTGGAGGCTGCAAATCCCAGCCTGATTCTTTGCTCGAGGACTGTATTTTCTGGAGTGATGAGAACAATTCCTACTCCTGCCCCCTTTGAGTTGGAGGCTCCATCAACGAATAACTTCCAGCTTCCCCCTGTAGCCTGGTTGTTTTGTTCTGTTGCCTTAGGCTGGTCGAAGGGTTCTTCGCCTGTGAATTCAGCTATGAAGTCAGCAAGGATTTGACCCTTAATAGCTGTCCTTGGTTGAAATTGGATGTCAAACCGACCGAGCTCGACTGACCATTTAGACAGTCTGCCCGACAAATCTGCCTTCCTTAGGACAGCTTTGAGGGGGTGTGATGTAAGGACAATGATCGTATGAGCTTCGAAGTAATGCTTCAGTTTCCTCGAGGACATTACTAGGGCGAATGCGAGCTTTTCCAATGGCAGGTAGCCCTGCTCGGCATCTAGTAAGGTTTTGCTCGCGTAATAGACTGGATGTTGGATCCCTGTAACTTCACACATTAGCGCTGAGCTGATAGTATGGCTGGATACAGAGAGGTAGAGGTACAAAGGGTCCATTTGCTGTGGTATGACAAGCAATGGTGGGGAGCTTAGGTAGGACTTGAGCTCGTCTAAGGCTTGTGAGAAACCTGGGGTCCATTCTACTATTTTGCTGCCTTTTAAGAGTTGGAAGAAGGGCTTGCTTCTCTCGGAGGATTTAGAAATGAAACGATTTAGAGCAGCGAGCATTCCAGTGAGCTTCTGTACATCGCGGATTGTGCGAGGAGGTTGCACCCGTTTAATTGCATCAATCTGGTCCGGATTAGCCTCTATGCCACGCTTACTGACCAAATACCCAAGGAACTTTCCTGACTGGACACCGAAGGAACACTTGCTCGCGTTGAGTTTCATTCGATACTTCCTGAGGATTTCGAAGGTACTTGACAGGTCCGAGAGGTGATTTTCCTTCTCCTTGCTCTTGACGAGCATGTCGTCGATGTAGACCTCCATCGTGTCTCCCATCTGATTCTTGAACATTTTAGTAACCAGCCGTTGATAGATTGCCCCTGCATTTTTTAGCCCAAAGGGCATGACCTTGTAACCGTATAAACCAACCGTCGTGATAAACGCCGTTTTATCCTGATCTGGTGCATACAGGGGAATCTGGTGATAGCCTGAGTATGCGTCCAGGAAACTCATTCGTTCGTGAGCTGCAGTGGCGTCTACTAGTTGGTCTATTTTCAGAAGAAGGAAGCTATCCTTGGGGCAGGCTTTGTTGAGGTCAGTGAAGTCTATGCAAACTCTCCACTTTCCGTTGCTTTTTGGAACTACCATTGGGTTGGATAACCATTTGGGGAATTGCACTTCATGTATGGACCCTGCATCCAGCAGTTTTTCGACTTCTTGTTCTATTGCTTTGGCCTTCTCAGGAGCAGTTCGTCGTGACTTCTGCGCTATCGGCTTGAATGTGGGATTGACGTGCAACCGATGGCAGACCATATTGGGATCGATTCCTAGCAGCTCATAGGGTTCCCAAGAGAAAACATCTATGTTGCTTCTGAGTAAGGTTAACAAATCCTTTTGCTCTTGGTCAGTATGTGAGGTCCCGATCAGGAAGACTCTGCTGTTGTCGCCTTCTCTAGTAATTACTTCTACTAGGTCCTCTACAACACGCTCGGAGGGGAGGAGCCTGGTCTCTTTCACTCCGAGCCTTCCATATTTTAATTGCTATTTGGAAGGAATTGCGCCTTCCTCCACTTTCTTGCTGGTTTGAACGACTTTTTTCTCTGGCTTTGGTCGGATGGCCGCTATGAAGCACTTTCTCGCCATCGCCTGGTCACCATGTATCTCCATCACTCCCCGCTCGGTGACATATTTGAGTTTCTGGTGGTAGGTCGAGGAGACTGCCTTCATTGCATGAAGCCATCCCCTGCCGAGGATGTCTTGATACGATGAATCGATGTCGACCACCAAGAATTCGATCATTTTCGAAACATTTCCAGCGAGCACTGGTAGTACTATCTTGCCCAGAGGCATGGTCATTTTTCCAGCGAAGCCGACCAGAGGAACAGTGGTTCCCTTTAGGTCGGCGATGTTCAACTTCAATTTTCTGAACAGGTCGATGTACATTACTTCGGATGAGCTTCCTTGATCGACGAGCAGCCTGTCGATATCAAAGTTGGCTATCCTGAGTGTAATGACTAAGGCATCGTGATGTGGGGTCCTCACTCCCACAAGATCTTCATCCGTGAAAACAATATGCTTGTTGTAGTTGATGTCCTCTGCTCGCCGGCGTTTTCCTGCCTGTGATTTCGCTGGATCAATTTAAAAAGCTTGCATTACCGCTGTCAGCTTTTTTACCTCCATCCGAGCTGAGTTACCCTGGATTTGCTTAACATCGGATACTCCATGGATTACTACGAATTCGTGTCCGGCATCGTCTTCCAATACGTTGTCGGGGTTTGCCTCCTTGTGGACAGTCACTCTCTCTACCTTCCTTTCCAAAAAGTCATTCAAATGTCCGGATTGGGCCAACTCCTCGAGGTGGGACTTAAGAGCCTTGCAGTGCTTGGTCTTATGTCCTCCCTCTTTGTGGAAGGTGCATCTCAGCGCATTGTTTCTTTTCGATGGGTCTCCTCCCATTTTCCGGGGCCATTTGATGAACGGCTCATCCTTGATCTTCACGAGAATTTTGTAAATTAGTTCTTTGAAGACGGTGTTGACCGCCTGGAATGACTTTGCAACGTCAGGGCTCCCTCCGTTCTTAGAGCCATTCTTGCTCCCATTCTTTCCTCCTTTTTTCTGGTTATCAACTTTCTCACTTCCCTTCGTGGCGAGCTTGGATCGACCGTTTTCTCCTACGTTAAGGCAGGTGACATCTTCCACCTTTGCGTATTTCTCAATCCGGGCCATCAGGTCATCAATGGTGGTTGCTTCCTTCTTTGTCAAGGACTGGTAAAGGAGGGAAGAGCTAGGTAGACCAATTTTGAATGAAGCCACTTCCACCTCTTCCGCGAAGTCCTCGACTTCGTTGAATAACTTCCAGTACCTCTTCGCGTAGTCTCGGAGTGTCTCCTGAGGAGTTTTCTTCATTGTCAATAGAGCATCCATCCTTTTGGGATGGGAGCTGCTGGTGATGAACCGGGCCGTAAAGAGCTCGGCCAGGGATTTGAAATTTCTGATGGATCGGTGAGGGAGTTTCTTGAACCATTTCTGGGCCACGTCATGAAGGCTCGAGGGAAAAATACGGCACATCAGTGCATCTCGATGATTCCAGAGGGTCATAGCCCGTCGGTACTGCTTGACATGATCAATGGGATCAGTCTTCCCGTCGTAAATCTTGAACCTTGGAATAGCAAACTTTTTGGGAGCTTCTTCTTCTTCAATTTCCCTCGTGAAGGGCGATTTCATCTGGATCTTGAGGGCTCTCTTGGCGAGTTCTCTGGTTGACCTGGTGCCGCGGTGAGCTGGATGTTAGTCCATTTCTCTGTGGACTAGGTTCCGTATGTTGTCGTCGCTGCGAGCAGGGCTCTGATAGCGGCGAGCTTTTCTCAGTTGCTCGTGGAGGTCGTCGTCTGAGTCGCCACCTTCGAACCCTTGATATTGCCGCCTAGGTCTCCTTCCTCGGCTGCGAGAGTTTCTCGCCTGAGGGCTAGGAGTGCGATAGGGGCGTCTCCTGGTATCAGGACGTAGTTCTTTCTCCAGTTTTTCCAGTCTTCTTTTCAAGCGAGCATTCTCAGCCTCATACCTGCGAGAAGACTCCCTCTGCTCGTGGAGCCTTGCTTTGTATGCATTGATCAATCTGGATATCTGAGTGGACCTTGCTGGTCCTTGACTTTCTTCTGAGGCTGGCCTTTCTAAGCGAGCCCCTTCATCTGAACGTCGGACTTCAGACCTAATCGTGCGAGGAGCGGGTGGCTCCTAAGTATCTCCTGCTTGAGGAGCGTTGCTGCTGTGACCAGACATCTTAGATTTTTTCTCGGCGTGGGCTCTTCTCAGGGAAAGATAAACAGTTTCCCACAGACGGCACCAATTGTGTTGACAATTATTATGCAACACAAATAAATATGAAAGAGATAACAATCAAGAAAAGATAAATAAGATGTCAATCACAGAACAACGGGTGTACGTGGTTCAGCAAATAGGTGCCTACGTCCACGGTGGTTCAGTCAGTGTTATTTCTCTATATTCTGAAGAATAAGTACAGAGAATGCAACTTGTCCTTTGCCCCGGACTTAGGGTTTAATTTATACATGTATATGTTGGAGTAGTGGGGGTGATGGGTTCCTTCTTATTAGCCATATCCTCTACATGGGATCGTGCTCCCTTCCAACTTCTCTTCATGGGATCGTGGGGTAATCGGATGAGTACAAGAGGTGATGGGCCTGGGCTTTGGACCGCTAAGGAGGGGCTACTCGTCCAGGCCTTATGGTGCTAAATTCAGGGTACCCACAATACTACAACGCGTGTTTTGGTGCATAAACTTAGTATTATGCCTTGATATCTCAGCTAAAATAGATTTTTTTAGAGAAGATCAGTCTATTCAACCCATCATTCAAAAAGTTACTGCAACAACATAACATGCCCGTAGTACATCTTCTCCGTCCTTTTTGGGGTAAATTAAATCTGATTTGACAAAAAATTATACTTTTTTCTCATTGTGATGTTCTTTACTTATTATCTTGGACCTAAATTTATGCCTTTTTCTTTTCGTGTTGATGAATGTGCTAATATTTATGGTTAAATCAAAGTCAAGAACTCATTTTTGTGTTTCAAAATTTATACATATTGGGAACTAAAATGAGAAAGAAGTTCAGACAACGTGAGGAAGAAGTTAAGACAAAGTGAGAAAGAATACATGGCTTAAAAGATTTCAAATATGAAGAATGGTTTTTTTGGAAGCTGTTGATGCTGTGTCAGATGTGCCCAAGGGCTCCTTGCCACCACAGTTTGGTGATGGTTTTGATGCAAGCCACTGAATTGGATTATCCTCAATATTTTATGGGTGAAACAATCCTACGTTTAACGTTTCATGTTTTCATTTAGTATAATATCTTTAACTAGATGATCTTTTGATTTTTTTTCGTAATGGTATAAATTGTGATAGTATTTCTTTGTTGAATTATTTTTTTAACAGGGTGGATAGCCCTATAAACAAAAGGAACTCTGCCCAATTTTTGAACAAAAGTTTTGTATTGTTGTGAAGTTTCATAATGGTATAACTGTGATAGTTATGATGTTTATCTGAGGTCCAAGAAGGACTATTAGTGTTGTAAATTTTTTCAATTTCTTAACAAGGTGGATAAACAAGGGAAACTTTGTCCAAATTCAAATTTTATAAATTATTTTCACATTGCAATATAAATCGACTTAAATTGTTAACACATTTCGATCTTTGGAAACTTTTCGCCGTGCCTTCAGGCACGGGCATTCCTCTAGTATATATATATATATATATACATATATATGTATATATACATGATTTGGTTATAAATATATTGGTATGTGAATGATATTTTCATGTATACATATATCTCTAGTGCTATGCAGGGAGGTTGCGCGATGTGGGTGAATCCCCTAGCTTGAAGAGCAGGGAGAGTATAGTCCCCATGTCATATCATCCTGCATATGGCTGAGATAATGATTCCACTTTCAGGAGGGAATATGACCGCCTCCACCGTTTAGTAATTTTACCATGATCATGAGTGAGTCAGACTTGGTACCTAGGTTAAGTTGAGTATACCCAGATGATGAT
Organism: Sambucus nigra; assembly: GCA_949130495.1. Lineage (NCBI taxonomy): Eukaryota > Viridiplantae > Streptophyta > Magnoliopsida > Dipsacales > Adoxaceae > Sambucus > Sambucus nigra. The sequence continues at coordinate 73,085,155 of OX422224.1, forward strand.
AGCACTTTGAGACTGCATCCTCGAGTTATAGCTCGGTTGTAAGGCCCTAAAACATGATTAGGAAGGTTAATTACATGATGAAGTATAATTTATTAGTTATAGATTGGTTATGTGTATTAAACATGCTAATTATCATTTTTAGGGGATGCATGGTCATGTGATATATATGTGGTTTATATTAGATGCTTATCGAGCTTATGATCAGGGATAACATATTTAGAGAATATGATTACCTATGTGGTTAAATTTATCATAAAATATGTTTTTCATGCATCGTTATGATTATAAAAGTAAACTAGGGTGCTGGTATGAAATTGGCAATGTTTGGTCGCCAAATGTGAAAGTTTTGAGATTATCGGTAAATTTCTACTTTCTTGTTCGAGCCCAAATTAGGCGTACTAGTTTTATGATTTTGGGAAAACACAAAATATGAAAGTTGTAGATATATGAATTAGGGTTGTAACTCAACAAAAGGTATGTTAAACGGAGTTCCTAACAAGAAGTTATACTGAAAGTATGAAACATGGGCAAATCTGTCCATCCCTTAAGTGATATTTGTCCTATTAGCACAACATGAGCTATTTTTTGACTGGTTAGAGGGTGGGTGATGGTTTGGCCGACTTACACTTCTTAAAATATCCCCCTTGTTCATCCAATTCAGCCATGAAAAAGAGTCTTGCCTAAAGAGAGAGAGAGAGAGAGAGAGAGAGAGAGAGAGAGAGAGAGAGGACAGTTAAGGAAGAAATCGTTGGAAAAATTCTATAAATCGAGGAATTCTCGTAAGGTAATTACTTCTTTATTAAAGTTGGTCACGTGGATGAGTTATACATTTGGTATATTTTTGTCTCTGATTTGAATAAATATTTTCATGATGGCCATTTTGCCAAATTGTGTTAAAACAAAGATGGTTTAAGAACCTATGTAAGAACGGGCATTAGGATCGTAAATGCTAACTTTAAAGTCCTAGATTTGAATTTCCTTCTCGTGAAGATTTTTATTTAGAAAACTCATGTTTATGATGTGTGTATATGTTAGAACATGTTATTATATGTTTCCATGATTGATACCCAAGGTGGACGTTATGTTTGCTTGACATTGTTAAGTTATGCTTTAATGTTCTATTCCGACCTAGTTGTGCAAAAAATGACATAAATCATGGAATACATATTGAAATTGAGTAATTCCAGTTAATGATCAAAATATATTCATATATGTATAACATATCCGTAAAATGTGTAAAAATACCAAGAAATGAACCTTTGGTGATAGTTTGAAGCTCCAGTATAAAATCTGCCCGAAAGGAGTAAGTATGCATACCAGGTGTTTGACGTTTTGCTCGATATAGAAAATGAACCCTAAAAGTTATTAAATATTAATTTTGTAATATTAAATGTGTTTATTTATATTGGGTGGAATATCATGCAAAGTTATGATGTATAAAAAGTATGAAAATTCCTGGAAGTTGAAGTTGTGTTACTGTTTTTCTTGAGAAATAATTTGGAAAAGGTTGTAATAATATGGGCATAACTTTGTCTAGAGAATTCCTAATTTAATTTTGTAAATTTTGTTAGAACCCTAATTAATAGGGTCTTATAGAAATGTGAAGTATCATATTTATTTCCTCCTTAGTTATTCATTATTGACCAAATGATATGATGTATTACTGGGTTTAATGTTAATTGGTGTATTCAAATACTAATGAAGTTGACTTGCTAGGTGGGGAAGAAGCTAATACTACCATACCAAGGAAGAAGTTTCGTATTAATCTTAGCACCAAATCCAAGGTAATTGACCTTCCCTATGAAATATAAATGATTATATGATCATATGGAAATGTGTAGTTCAATACATATGTTAAAATACTTATGGGAGTGATGTTGTATTTATGAAACATATGAATATGATTAAAAATGTTAAGCGATGTTATATAATGATACGGACTGGCGAGTCCTTTATCTAATGTTAAGGACTGGAGGGTCCTACGGGATGCAGAGGCCCCATTAATCCAACTTAAAGGTTTGTTGTGCTCGGGCCTAATTATGGGATTTGGTGTTCCCCATTAACTAGGAGTTAATTGGACTAGCGGGTTCAGGCTTGCGAGAGTTACACAATTCCAATTGCGTTATAACGTTAGAAAATAAAAATTGTTATTTAAATTGGTTATATGTGTGGAATATGGTCATTCACTAAGCTTGTGTTTCTTACACTCCTATAATGTTATGTTTCCGGTATGCCTATCGTTTGGAGTTCATTGCCATGTTTGGACCTTAAAACAGGGGAGTGACGTATATCTAGTATGGTTTGAATATCAATAATCGTTTCATGTAAATGTTAAACTAAGTATCTTGGGTATGTAAAGTTGTGTAGTACTTGTAATTTACATGTAAAGGTAGTTATGTTTTCATACACATGCCTTTGAAAAAAAAATCTTATGCTATTTTTCCTTAGAGATTTAAAGTAAAGCAATGTTTAAGGGAATTTATCTCTAAATAAAAGGGTGAGTTTAACTTATTTAAGCCAGGGCGCGACGTCGGTGGGATGGTTATTATACTTATGGTTGTGATATAGGTCTAAATATACTTGTTGCGTATTGTATATTGAACGTATATGAAGATGTGAAATCATATAATTTAGACTTGTGTAAAGTGTAAGATGAATAAAATTGTATTCTCCTTCTGGGATATTTTCATCCAGATTTAAATTGTGATTCGTATATTAAAGTGAGAATTATATATACGGGATTTTCTATACTAAAGTGAAAATGGTATTTCAAACTAGTGAAAGTTTTGGAATATGAATGGTATATATATAATAAGCAGTAGAAGTTTGGTTACTATTCGATAAGATGATAAGCTAATCAGGGGCTAGGATTTGGCCACCAATGCAACAATCCAATGGTTGAGATTAAAATACCCCTATTACCATTTTTGTCCCTTAAATATTTGGTTTCCCCCTCTTTTAATACCGTTCATTTCCTTTCCTCCTTTTACCCAAAATTCAAATACATGGATAACGTAGGAAATTTACTCTCTCTCTCTCTCTCTCTCTCTCCCTCTCTCTCTCTCTCTCTACTCTCTCGCTCTCTCTAGGGTTCCAATGTTTCAAATGTATATCTCACACTCTTACATGTACACACTCACCTGTCTGCCTCCATCTCTTGCCTCTTTCTCTCATCCAAGGAACCCTATTTTCACATACACGCGATTTCCCTTTATTAGACTCTTGCCATTTCTCTTTGTTTAGATACATATCCACATACACTGTATTTAGGATTTATTTTAGGACTTTGTTCATTTTGATTTTGGTTAAGATCTAATTTGATTTTATTCATTTTGTTTTATATTTATTTACATGTATGCTTATGTGTTAGGATCTAATCATTTTTTTGTGTTTTGATGTTTATTTTTTTCTTTTTGCAGGTTACTGATTATACTTGGAACAACCTAAACATGTATACTCCTTTTATTCTCTTTATTATGTGTCTATTTATATATTTTATTTTTCCCCCTTTTTTGTGCATTTTAAGTAATATTTATAGGTGCTAAAATGCATGTTTTAGGTTTTGACAGTTCCAAAATTGGGGAAAAAGTTTACTTGACAATGGTTCAGCTAGAAATTCGTAGCAAGATGCTGAATGGTATATTATCTTTTTAGAGTTTGAAATCATTACCATTTACCATTTTTAGTTCACCATATATGTCAATCACACACATTGATGTTTACTTGGAATGAATTTCATTGAACTTTTCAAATTTGTTTCATATTGATGCTGTAACTGTAAGCTTTTTGTGAATTTTATTGAAGTTTTTTCTATATTTTCCAAGCTCTATTATCTTAATGAATGTTTTATATGTTGTACGTGTTTGATATTGATATGAAATTCATCTTAATGATTATTTTGTATGTTGTATATATTTGCTAAGCTCTATTATCTTAACAAGTTATATGCATTTTCTACTCAATGAATGTTTTATATCCATTTTCGACTCAAGGGATGCTACACTTTTACTTTTTTTTCCTAACTTCTCTTATTAGTATTTCTTTTGACAATGTGATTTTAGAAGTATATGTCAGTTGATTAATTTATGCTTGATGGTCAGTCTCTTTGATTTTAAGGATTAAGTTTATTAATGATATATGAGGGGATATCACATGGACCTTGGGAGAACTATATTTGGTTTTTATGTATATGTTCATATGAATTAATTTTGTCCTTTAAGGATGTTTTCATGTATACTATTTGTAAACTATCAATTATGTTGATGCCTTTAGAAGCATTATTTAAGGACCTTTAAATTTTTGACATTTTTCTTTATTGAATGCCAAGTGCTTGAAAAAATGCCAAGGTGAGCTCAGTCTCTTCTCTTATTTATGTTGTATTCTTTTAATTTCCCATGTATAATGTTCTCATCCCTTTCCTATTTGTTTAATGATAATTCAATCTGGATAATGTAATTAGCATGAAATGACAACGATTGGTATTGAAGTAGGGAAATTGTTGCTTTTGATAATGTGCTCATCCCTTTCCCAGTTTTTCAATGATAAGTCAGCCCTGCTAATGTAATGTGCTCATCCCATTCTTAAGGGAATATTGATTTTGACGGAATATAGTGAAAGTTGCTCCTAAAACCTGTCCTTTTCTTATACCTGATTACCGAATGTCTAAGAAAGATTATCTTACACATTTAGTGAATATTTTATCTTTGTCGAAAGAACTATTGTGTCGATTGAGAGAATTTTTATTTCATTTTCTCTCAATCTATCCACTAATTTTTTGTTCAGTATATTAGTTCTATTCCTGTTTCCAGGGCCTCCTTAATTTAAGGCTTGTAATTTTTGGAAGGCAAATATTCAGAATTTCATATTCTAATTATATTCACAACATCTTGCAAGAGTGGGTGGAACTTTTTTCTTCTTCTTACACATGTTCAATGTCAAAGTATTCTATTGACCTGAACTTCTATTATTGTAATCTTGGTTTTCACTTACTTTTGATCATTAATTTTATCGTGACTACTTAACATCACTTTTCAAAATAGTTTTAATCTTTGTGTTGAATGTATTAGAACTTTTGATCACTTTTCATATTATTCAATGAACACAAATAAAATAAAATTAACAATATTGTTATATTAACTCGCTGTACGCATCAATTAACTCGTCGTACACATATATATAATATTGTTGGGAAGTTTCATAATGGTAACTAAGCAGATTATAATGCTGAAGACTACATAGTAGTACTCACATTTCAACAGACATTGCTTATAATTATATGGTGGTTGATTTCCTATAGAACATATAGGTTTGAAGGTACATGAATAAAGAAAGATGCTATAGTCTTGAAGGTATACGAATAAAGAAGCTATGGCTGGAGTTTAATGCAATATGGCCCATTTTACCCTTCACATTTCGACCATTGTAATAGTTTTTTAATTGTTAGCTTTATGTTTTTCTTGGCACCAATTCAAACACTCGACTTCCTCTACTTCTCTTTTCACACTCTCTTTGTACAAAACTTGATGAGAACAATTATCTTTTTTCGCGCCAATAGGTAAGTGCTTCCATTTGTGGCCATAAATCATAGTAATTAATTACTAATGATGTGAATCACCATTGCAGTATCTTTCTGTATCTAATGAGACTCAGGGTAATAACAATCAATAATTTATTAAGTAGGATCAATAGGATAAAATCATGTTTTCATCATTATTATCATCAATGACGCGGTGAATGCTCACAAGAATGGTTGGCTATGAAACTTCTGCTCACGTATGGAATACTCAAGACCAAGTCTTTTGTTGATCAATTGGCTTATTTAGGCCATTTTCTCTTGAAAAAAGATCACATTGATGCAATATGTGAGGGACTTCCTTCTACATATGATACATTTCTTATCAATCTCTATCACTTTCATATCTAATGAATAATCGGCTGCTGAAATTGAGTCTCTTTACTTGCACAAGAAAGTCACCTTGAAAAGCATCTCAATGAGTTATATTCAAGCAATTCTGGTGTTGTCAATCTTGCAACACAATATCAACCATTGCGACAGAAGTTTTACAATAATTTCCAAGGCGGTCAAGGAAACATTCATACTCCACTCTTTGGCATCAAAAGTTTTGATGTTTGAATGGAAACCTGAATTCTAATAGATTTTTTAATGGATGTCATTGTTTTAATGGTGGTTATGGAAGTCGTGATGGCATGTCTTAGTGGAATTGCAACAAGACCCAATGCCAATTGTGTGGAAAATTTGGTCATGTCACTTTTAGATGCTTTCATCTTATTATTTTCTCTTTCAATGGACCATGACCACCTGTTAGGAACAATGGTAACTCGGTTTCTGCCCCAAACATGTGTGCATAAATGGATGATATGATTACTTCACCAAAAATTGCCACCAACAACTTATTTGTCGAGAGACTTCTTCCTAGGTTTGGGACACAAAAGACGATCCCAGGGGAATAAAATACAACATTGATGGATTATGCTATAGAATTGCATATCAGTCCTCAGATATACAACAAGTTTTGGATTACTGCAGTTGTTCACATGCTCTGGAGTATATGAGAACAAAGGAACAAGAAGCAATTTTATGATAAGTAGTTCTCTTCTAACTCTTTAAATAGGAGTGTGTTGAGGTATATTAAAGCAACTGATGTCATTTGGGGGGGTCATGTTAATAATTCAGCACAAGATATGTTGATGAGTACATATTTAGGGGTTGCTTGCAAGCTAGGGAAAGGTCCCAAGATTATTCCATTTAATTTACAGCCTTCCCACTCTCATGAACTACGGTCAATTACTGATTGGTCTATAAAAATAAAAGTCCAGGCATCATTTGGGGATTTTTTACAACTAATATTGTGAAGGGAATTTTTTGGGGGCTTTGTAAATTTAGGACCTATTGTAATATGTATTTTGAATATAGGACAAGAAACATTTAATTTATAGTTTTAGTCCCTATTTTTTAATAAAGCCGCTGGCACGGACCCATCTTCATAAAATGTCAACCAATCACAGCATGCCACGTGTCCCTTTAATTTGAAAATAGGCACTAAAAATGAAAACGAAATGTTTGTTGTCCTATATCCATAATCAATATTATTTTATGTCCTAAAAGTATATAATCTATATTTTTTTTCCAGAAATTAGGATTTAGAGCAACTTTTTATGCAGAGTTTTATGTTGTTTTAATTGTTAATCAACTATCATATGGTTACGCAGATTAAACCCGTGGACAAACAAGCAGCCCTGAAAAAGTTGTAATGGGAAGAAACTATTCATGCTTTTATTAAAAGTTGTTTTTCCATTTTTCATTTTTGAGATTTTTTGCAATTATCGGTATATATATATATATAGATTGAGGTGGTTTCTACTATGATAATAAACTGATATTGGCACTTACAGGTCATGGGCAATGCAAAAGGGGTTGCGGCTGTGGGGTATCAATATTAATATTTAGAAGCCCAATATCGGTCACTAGGATGCTTGGCTACTCACTGACTATTTTGGGGGTTATCCTCTATCGTGAAGCTAAGAAGTGTACCAAAACCATTGTTATGTAAAAGCATCTAACTCCATTATTTGCCAAAAAGTCTACACTGAATTGGCCTCTCTAAAGCACTAAATAAGAATAGATATTCATTAAATTATTGAATCTATCATATTAACTATCGTGTTTTCCATGGTATTTTGAAGACTCTTTTTTATTGATAATCTCCCCTAAAACTATAGAATCTTATTCAATGTATACTTATAAGTAATTTCCCTATTTACATAGCCTAATAACATCTCTTATAGCCAAAACTAAATAAGGTTTGCTACTTCTAACATAATCAAGAGGGAATTTTGAAGAAGAGTAAGACCATGGATTAGTTTGGTTTTGCATGTTTATTTTTTGATTTATTTGGTTTTGTTTTGCAGATTTGACGAATTTTGGCCTTAATTTGCAGGGTCTATTTGGTCTCTTTCACCATAATTCAAACTAATCCCACAGTATAACCTCTAATGTTTTTTTGGTGTTCTCTTTAGATCTAGACTTGATTTGTTGATGCGTGTGACTTGATTTTCTAACCATTTTAATTATTAACATGTGTTTGTAGGATTATTTAACTCGAATGGAGATGAAGAAGAAGCCCGGGAAGAAGATAAAAAATAGTAAGAAAGTTGTATGACGCATTTCATTTCAATGGACCCAATCGATATTTTTTTTCCCATCTGTGGATAAACAAACACAATTATCTTAACTTTTTTCGGAGGTATATTCCAATTATGGATAAAAAATCACAATGAGTTAGTGCTACTTCATTTCTTTTGAACGCATAATCCATTTCTTTTCTTTTCATGTATTAACTTTTTTTTGTAGATCTGATTTTTTTAGCATAGAAGGGCTGCAATTGTAGCCCTGATGCATAGATGCAGTAGCTTATACATTGTTAGTTTCTACATAAATGCAGTTGCTTATACATATATGCATAGATGCAATATGCAGTAACTTATGCATAAATGCATAGATCTGTGCAACATCCAAATTTGGAGGGGCCTCTAATTCCCATTCTTTTTATAGTTCCATCAACCGGTAAACAGTCTTTTAGAAGTCTTAAAAGAAAAAAAAAGATATTTTCATAGGAATATCTTTGTGTCAAATGAATGAATTTATCCAAGATGAAGGTTTGTGGTGTCTCACTACCTGCCAAGTTGAATTGATACTGAGTAGACCATCTGAATTTGGAGTCCATATGAGTTGATCTCTGTGTTCATTACCAATCCACTGACCAATTATCACATTGAACATTAATACATCCATTTCCTATTAAAAATATACTATTATTCTCTGCATTCTCCCTCTGCATAAGCATTCTCTTATAAACATGAGATCCTCTAGATGATGTTATTGCTACTGGATGTTTGATTCTACAATATTTTGCCTTTAAAAATTTAAACCATAAGGAATTATCATTCCTAAAAGTCCACCATAATTTTAAGCTAAAGGCATCTACTAGATCAGTTATAGCTCTCAAGCATATCCCCATAAATAATCATCCATAAGCTAAAGGCATCTTATTATTTTAAGCTAAAGGCATCCTTCCTGAGTTCCCCATAAAGAATCATCCATAATTTTTTCAATCATTGTTATTATTTTCTTTGGGGTTCTTAAGGATACTAAAGTGTATATTGGAATGGAATGTAGCACATGCTTTATAAGAGTTATCTTTCCCCCCATAGATTATAATTTGTCTTTCCACCCTTCTAATTTAGCTATTATCTTAACAATTAAAGACTCAAACAAATTTCATATCACTCTACATGTATATATAGGACATCCAAGATAAATAAAAGGAGGCTTTTTGATTGAAATCTACAGCAAACTTGAAATTATTTAAGCTTTAGAATTATCAATTTTTTGTCATAGTAAATAGAGCTCTTTGATTTGTTTACTTCTTGCCCTGAGATACTTTCATATCTATCCATCACTAACTTGATTCTCTTTATATTTTAATTCTTCCAGACGAGAATATAATCAGGTCATCTACATATCCAAGATGAGATACAAGAGGGAAACCTATTAAAGTTAGAGTTCAAGACCCAATGTTTAAGCTGTTAAAAAGAATTTCTTCTAAGATAGACATTAACTGTGTTAGTTCTAGGTATCCATGATTAAAGAAATTATTTTGAATGCGAAAGGAAATTCTTGAGCCTGTGATGGATAAATTGTATAAATTAAATAAATTTAATAAATTTAATAAGTTATCATTCATAGTTGTTCTTGAGACTATGATGGATAGAGATAAAATTAAAGATCTTAGAAGAGTGCTGAATTTTGAAGGTTGTGTTGTTAATTGCAATAGTAAAATCTGGCAGTTTTGAGATGTGTTAAATTACAAGCAAAGCCTAATTTGAGTGAAGATCCTCAAGAATAGGTGATAGACATCAACAAATTACATGTTTTGTACTACGTAGTTTGTTTTAGAAATCATATTGAATATGAATCAATTGGGTGAATGATATTCATTGATATTATAAGGTACGTTCGATATAGGGCACACCTAAGTTGCTATCTTAATTACAAATTATATTTTTGTTACTATGTGTTAGTCTTCAATTTCATCATTGGTTTTTTTAAGTGTGGAGGACAATGTGGTTATGGTACCATAATTTATCACATGTGAGGATAAAATGATTATATTGAAATAGGATTTTTTTTCTCCTTTCTAATATTGACTTATATTTTAATTACCTTTGATAGGTGATACACTACTGGAACACTAAAGATTTCTCAACTGGTAAGAAAGTAACCACTGGGGTGATAGAGTCAAAGATTCAACCATGGACTTCATTAGAGCGACCACTATACATTTGTTCTCATTTATAAATGTGTAACTTTGCAATGTTGTTATAAGATACTAATTCATTACGTTTGTTAATTTGTTTGGGGTTATAGAGAAATTTCATTTACATAATTAAGTTTGCGTATTGGTATTGTTGTTATTGAAGTATATTTATTTCTTAAACATGGTGTCTATTCCTATAAACAAAGGGAATTCTGCCCAAATTTTTAAGGTGTTAACATTTATTTGTGTTGTAAAAAGAGTTTGGCTTAACTTATACACGATTTAATACTTTGGAATTTTTTTTCGTGCGTTCAGGCACGGGCATTCCACTAGTGTATATATATATATATATATATAATCGATGACTAGATCAATTAAAGCTTATGTGATTGCTTACGGTATAACCTGTATGATATCACGCCAGGAAAGTGATAGTTATGAGAATTCAGAGGATGGGAGAAATAGAGTAGTTAGGCATGGTAGCTTAACTAGGTTGTTCAAAAATATATACCATATGTGTGCACTATTAGAGGAGGGAGGTGTATCTCATGGGAGTGCGATACGAGTTTAAATATAAGAGATTTCATATTTTAAAAATATAGCATTTGATTCACTTGCTATAAAATTTCAAAACTCGAGCTCTGACCCATTTCTCTATTTTCCCTCTCTCCTGCTATATATGTATATATTTTGGGTGTCCAATCACAGGGATGCCAGGATGATAATTCTTTTGAGTCAGACGGTTCTCCAGCAGGTGTGGATGCAAGCAGGATTATTTTATACACCTCTATCCTTGTGATCTAGATAAGAGGTATTGTAGTAACTTTCGGGCAAATGACCCAATTATATTTGTTTATTCATTAATCGTGTTTTAGTTTCCGGCACTTCGATTTGGTTATATTATGTTGTACCAAGAGTCCGGTTATCTTATTTCATTTCAGTTATGTGTATATAAACTGTTGTGATTGTTTTTCTTAAGGTTGGATTGGTTAAAAAGATTACTTAATTAAAATTTTGATGGAAAGCCTAATAGGTTGTTCGTAATATATGGGTGTTCGATAGTGATGCTGAGAATGAACCATATGAGATTCCTCTTTTAATTTGGTATAGGATTGATCACCCTGTATTTTATTAGGCCGGGTGTCACAAGGAGTTGAAAGTAGGTACCCATGTTTGCAAAAAATATCCCCAGCAGTTATTGAGGCTTCTAAAGGTATGAAACCTTATTTCCAAGCGCACACCATAATTGTGTGTACTGATCTCCCTCTTTGACAAACACTCGACAAATCTGAGAAGTCAGGAAGACTGATGTACTGGGCAGTAGAATTGGGAGAGTATGACATTATTTATGAACCAAGATATTCATTGAAAGGACAAGCTTTGGCAAAATTTCATTACTTAATTTACTGATCCGGAGGTTCCCTAGCAATAACACTTGCCTGTCGAGCGGAATTCAGAAGAGGAGCCTTCAACTGAAATTATTTTTTATCACTATGAGTCATCCAGAAATCAAGAAATGGCCCAGAAATATGCGGAGGAAAGCTGGAAGATATTCCATCATGGATTAATGATATTAAAAAGTTTCGATATCGATATTCCAGCATGGAATTTGTACGTGGATGGATCCTCATGTGCTACTAGCAGTGGAGCAGGTATAATATGCAACACTCCTAATGATATTGATATTGAGTATGCTCTAAGATTCCAGTTCAAGGAATAAAACAATGAGGAGGAATACAAAGCCTTGATAGTGGGATTGAATTTTCCTTATTCATTAGGTGACGAATTAGTTGTGGTTCATAGTTATTCACAGCTGGTTGTCAACCAAGTACTAAATTTATATGGAGTCAAAGGAGAATTGATGACCAGTTATCTTGTTAAGGCCATGGAGGTAATTAACAAGTTTCCAGTCATTCAATTGAATATGATTCCAAGAACAGAGAATGCTCGAGCTGATGCCCTTGCTCTCCTGGCTTCAGTAACAAGGATTGAGCTCAAAAGAACAATCCCGATAGAGATTCTGGATAATTGGACCATCGATGAAGACCTAATGGTAAAATTTATTGCAGTATATTTGTGACCCTCGTGGATGGATCCCATCAGAGCTTATATTGAAGATGGTACTTTACCAACAGATCACATAGAAGACAGAAGGCTAAAGTTCAAGGAAATGAGATATGTATTAGACAAGGGAATTTTATACAGAAGGGGATTGACAACCTCCTTATACCTATGTTTTCACCAAATATAGGTAAAAGACTTGATCCAAGAAGTCCATGAAGGTTCTCGTGGAGCTCATTGAGCTGGAAGGACATTTCTCCAATGAATCGACACTCAAGGATACCACTGGCCGACCATGAGGGCAAATTGTATATCCTTTACAAGGAAGTGTGTGTAACACCCCGTGTTTTTATTAATAAATTTAATTAATTAATTAGAATATTCGAGAAAAATAAATTCTGAATTTTATAATTTTATTTGTTAAATATGTTGGTCATGATTTTAGATGAATAGAACTTCAAGTGGAATTGAAATCGAAGTTAAACGGATTTTATATGATTTTTCAAATTTTTTTCCCTTATAGTTTTTAAGCGAAACTGTTAGGTATCTTATGATTCGATTTTTGGTCTTGAGATTCAATTGAAGGACATTAACATTTTGATGACTTTCGGAGATAAGATCGATTTGGTATTTGTGCGAGCGTTCGATACGACATTGTTTTCATTGTTATGTGTATGTATATAGGCTATATATATCATTTTGTTGTTCGTGGGGTAGGCGCGCATACGATTGGGTGTATGGGCGCCCAATTATGGCATTTTATGGATAGGCGTGTATGAGCCTTATTTTATTTTGTGAGATTTATGTTTGATGTGTATGCTCCGTCTAATTTTGAGGACAAAATTCTTTGCTAGTGGGGAAATATGTAACACCCCGTGTTTTTATTAATTATTTGGAATATTCGAGAAAAATAAATTTTATAATTTTATAATTTTTCTTGGTTAAATATGTTGGTCATGATTTTAGAAGAATAAAACTTCAAGCGGAATTGAAATCGGAGTTAAAACGGATTTTATATGATTTTTTTAAATATTTGTCCCTTATAAATTTTAAGCGGAACTGTCAGATTTACTTGGCGATCGATCGATCGACTCCAGGGATCGATCGATCGATCCCCTCAGGTTGCGAACACAGCAATCTTTTTTTTGACGAATTTGGTTGCTTTTAAAAAATTTCCACTTGTATATAATTAAAGGGACGTGACAAGATTTTTAAATACTCGTTTGTGAAAACTCAAAGAGCAAAAAACTCTCTGTTTCTCATCATCTTCTACCTCAAAATCTTAGCCAGCATTAAAATAACTTTTCAAGCTCAGTTTTGAAGACCAAGGCTAATATGTCCCAAGTTGGTTCAAGAAGGGTTTTTGATCCATTTTTCGAGAGGAACACATATACCTAATCAAATTTTTATCAAACTAATCCTAGGCATGTTTAACCTATTCTTTTCCATTAGTGTTATGTGTCTTGATTGTAGCCTCCATTAAACTCATGTTTTTATAAAATAAGTTATGAATATAAATATTGAAGAGATAAATTTTCGAGACTGTTCTGCATGAAAAAATAATGTTACCGAATACTTATAACTTTATTATTCTTTGGGTTGTGTCGGTGTAGTCAATTTTCCTATGGGAATGTGCATGTAGAGGAAACCTTTTATATCTAATTTTGATTGTTTTATGTGAGAACCCTAGATTAAATTAATTATTTGTGTTAGAAAATAATAACTATAATAGGACTTTCATGTAACTATTATTCTGAAAATCAAAATATTTATGTGTCCTTGATTTCCATTATTTAGATTAAATTTTTTAAAATGAAAATTTAGTGTTATTATGAATGTTGTTATAATTTGGAATTGTGTTACTGTATGGAAATATGATAATATTTCAAAAATGTTGGGTATTGTAGGTAATTAGTTTTCACCCCATGTTATAGTACACTTGTTAAGTGGGACTTTGTTATGATTTATGTTAATTAGGTATGGGACTAGTTAGTGTGAGTCTATGCGGGTTATATAATTTGGGGTGGGGGATGAATTTCTATGTTATGCCATTGTTAGGATAGCGTAGGATTGATATCTAGGTGGAGTGAAATTTGATAATCATCCTTTACTTAGAATATGACGAAATTATGTTTCGGGGAACCCTTAGTTGGGAGTAAGTGGTATTTGGAGGATTTCACATCGCTTTTAAGTGTGGGGAAAATAATTTGAATAATGAATATAAGGAATTTTTTGAAATCAATATCGCAGGACTAAAACGGATATTAAAAATTTATTGGCGACATAATGTTCTAGGGCCGATAGTATGAACGGGTCAGAGGACGAGTTATGTCGTGTCGTGTGTGGAACCTTGTCATATCGCGAGGATCGCAAGATAAAAACGGATCAGACGATGGACTTGACAAGGGGATGTGTGTGTGTGTGGAACCTTGTCATAACGCGAGGATCGCAGGATAAAAACGGATTAGATGGCGGACTTGACAAGGGGACGAGTGTTGGAAATATTCTTCACGGTTAAATTAATTTAATTTAACATTTTTGGGAAGCTGGGTTAATTAAAATCATATTGGTGTGGCTTTTATGGAAACTTTGCGGGTAATTAGCACTTTATTTATGATGATTTATAATCTCGTAATTAAAAGATCCTATTGTTATAGTCGATATATATAGCACTATTGTCTGGGTCCTAGGATCCTATTTGAGAGGAGTAGGCGGTTTACATGCTCGGCCTTTGGCTCTAACACATGCGTTGACTAACCTTTTTTAGGATTTATTTGGGAGTTGTTGCATATGAGTCATTAGAGATCCTTTGGAGGTGCAACATGATTTATTTTATTGCATTAGTAGTTAGGTTTTCTCCTTCCATTCCGTCGTTTTATTTATGAGACTACTTTTGGAGTTATTAGGACTTTTCGGTTCCAAAGTTGTTTTAGAATTTCAGTTGGATTTATTATTTAATTATTGAGATATTTGGAGATCGTGTGATGGATTTTAATCCCATTATTGGAGTTTTATCAGTTGGATGTCATTTCATATTTGGGTTTGATTAACATAATTTATCTTGTGGATTAAAATTCTATGTCTCATATCTCTCACATCCTAAGGATGGTATATTATTTACTCACACCCGACTTAGTTTTGGTTGCGACCGATGCCATAATTTAGCGGGGTGTGACAGTGTGATAATTGCCAGAGGTTCTCTAATGTTCGTAAAACACTAAATGTTGTTCTAACTCCAATTACTTCACCCTAGTCGTTTGCTATCTAGGTAATAGATTTGGTCGTACCATTGCCGACCACCAAAGGTAGGTTTAGATATTTGGTCGTTGCTCTTGACTATTTTAACAAATGGGTTGAGGTAGAGCCACTGATCGACAAGCATTATGAGAAGGTGTATAATTTCATATGGAAGAGAATAATTTGTAGATGTGGTTTTGCCATATGCTTTCATTACAGATCATGGCACACAGTTTGATAATGAGGACTTTGAATCCTATTATGTCCATTCTAAAATACAGAAGCTGCATTTTGCACCAGGCCATCCTCAAAGTAATGGGCAAATAGAAGTGACAAACAAATCTTTGTTGAATGGATTAAAAAAGAGGCTTAATTCTTCTAAGGGTAACTAGATTAATGAGCTACACTCAATCCTATGGTCTTATAGAACAACGTCGAGAACAACAAGATGGGAGACACCATTTATGCTTGAATTTGTAAATGAGGCCATGGTACCAGTCGAGATCGGGTTACCAACTCATAGGGTGTTGAATTTTACTTCCCCTGTTAGTAACTTGATGAGGCGACTAGATCTGGATATGCTAGAGGAAGTCAGAGAAGACACTGCTTTGAGAAATTCTGCCTACCAACAAAAAACTACTCACTTTTATAACAAAATGGTCAAGTTGACGAATCTTAAAGAAGGAGATTATGTTCTTAAGAAGGTAATACAAAAGTACGACAAGCTAAAGGCTAACTATCATGGCCCATATCGCATATCAGATGTCATCTGACCAGGAACTTATAGACTTGAGACATTGGAAGGTGAAGAGTTTAAAAAGTCGAGCATCTCCAAAAGTATTACCAGTAATTCAAAGGGTTTCAATTATTGTATTTCGTTTGCATTTATTTGAATATCAATAAAATGTTGTTTTTAGTCTCTTCAATTTTTGAATTTTTTCGGAGTAAGGTGATATGCATCCCCCAGAACAAAGATAACACATATATTCTTCAGTTCCAACCAAAGTCAAAATAAGGCTACAATCCTCAGTACTTGGTCGGTAATAAAATAACCAGAAAGGTCAAAACATGATTAAAATCCTCATTACTTGGTCGGGCTATTAAAAATAACAACTAAAACCAAGTCAAAATAGGATTCCAATTCTTAGTAGTTGGTTAAAAAGGACTGGTAAAACTTCGTATAAAAATCAAAAAGTTTTACCCGAACTAAGCCAAATGCAGGAAGATTTGTAAAAGTTCCTAAATGTCGGAATATAGACATACAATCCTAATATGATTGGTCAATATTGATAACTAATGCTAAACTTAGATAAATAAATCTAAGTGCATTAGTAGAATCGATGACATCACCAATGGTAACCAATACTAAATTTGGATAAATATATCTAAGTGTATTCGTAAAACCAATGGCAACCACTGGTAACTAATACTAAATTTAGATGAATATATCTAAGTGTATTAGTAAAACCAATGGCATTAGAATCACAAGTTAACTAATATAATCACAAGTTAACAAAAACAAAAATATTTTATTCATATAAAACTGTAGTACATTCAAATAAATTACAAAATACAGGATAATCATTCAAGTAGACATTTTCCCTCATCTTTGGAAGATGATTGCACTCTTTCCATACCAGCGGGAGGATCATTCAGTGTATAAGGATAATTGATGAAGTTGAAATCTTGAAGCATCCTTCTGTTATTACTACTCGATGTGTTGGTGTGATGAGGAGGTCGAACTATTTCAAGATCACCATGTAACTCATAATCCCCTAAGTATAGTGATATCAAGCATTGGGGAACTAATTCAATAGGAATTTAGTTGGCATCCAGCTTGAATGGAGGTTGTTGGCAGTTTAAGAAAATAGGATCATTCCAATACCGGAGTTTGCTATCTTGATCAACCTTCATCACAGTTAAGAGATTAGTCCAACCCCTTTTATAACTTTCAATATTAGATTGAGTGAGGTGATCATCTATATGGCCAAAAGCTTTATTATAGCGATCCATCCGAACATCTTTGGGCTGCTGACGAAATTATATGGTTAATCTTTGAACTTGATGATAAAGTCTCTTTAAAACCTCATCGTTCGACTTCAACTGAGAGAATTGGTTGGCAATGGCTTTGTCTATAACTTATAACTTTGTAGACAAATCCGAAGTAGCTCGACTATTTGCCTTTAGCTGGGTGGCCTAATCAGTCAAAGTCTTCTTAATTCTGGCCTCTTTTACATTTGGTCGGCCATCTCTCTGTTTGGAAGATTGTACAGGTTTGGACTTTTTCAAAGCTTAAAGTTCATCCCTCAATTTGTCATTTTCCTCCTCCGAAAAAGAAATTCCTTCGCCGGCATCATCAACAAAAGATTATTCAAAGACCCAAGTTCATCACCAAGTTGTTGTTCTCTTCTTCCAGAAGTTTAGCAATATCTCTGGCCTCATCAACCTCACAGTTTGGTAAAAACTCTTTTTCTCTGAAAGAAAAAGCATATTTCTCCAGCTTATCTTCAAATCCCTAGGCTTCACTCAATTCCTTATACTTGGCTTCATAATCATAATGGATCAAAGCTTTGGCTTCTTTATGATATGGTTGTAGAACTTCTATCATCTCAAAATCGGCCACATTATTTCCCACTCCCGATTAAGAACGAATTTGAGGTAAGTATACGCATTCCTAGCTTGAAGAGAAGAATTTGCACTGAGTAAGTTGATAAATTCTTCAGCTGTTAAGTCCATGTGACTAGCCTTGAACATATCATTACAATGTTTGGGCAGGTTGGAGTCATTATCAGAAACTTTTTCCATCTTGGCCATGAACTAAGTAGATAAGGCAATAATTAACCAATCACAGAAGAAGGCTGAAAATAACTAGAGAAGTTATTTCATTAATAAAGGATGGTGATACAAATAAATCAGAGGAAACCAAAAGAAGATGAAAAATACAAATAATATTAGCCAAGCAAATCTGCACCTTCTTCTTATCATCCTTAACATTAAGGGTCTCTTGCTCGCCAGATGGAATGGCATAAGTATCTCCGTGGTCAGTGTGAGGGGTTGTAGAATCAATGGATAAAGAAGATTCCATTGAACCATTGTCATACTCAATCTATCCATCAAGGATGGGGGGGATATATAGGTCATGCCTAAGGCAGAGTTCAGAATCCTCAATAGTACTAACTTCCTTCAATGCCGCCGACCAACCTTCCTTGAAGAATGTTTTCGTAGCATACCCAACTTGAGGAGAAGTGGCAAAAATAAATTTATCCCAACCTTTGTTGAAGGAATTCTACCTAGCCTTTTTCCTCTTGGACTTTTAATCATAAAGGTCTTTTGTCAGCTTATTTACTTGTTCTTAAGCAACCTTTATCCTGCGCTCATCTTGGGCAGTAATCGAATTGGCCTCTTATCGATCTTCTTTGGAAATCTTTATCACCTCTTCGCAGACCTTCTTCTCTGTCTCCAAGGTTTACTGTGAATCAAGAAAAGATTTCCTAAGTCCTGCAAAGGCCTCCTCTACATCACACGAATAAGAACAAAGACGATCATCCTTCTCCAGCATTTGGTTGTAGTCAACAAAGAACTACAAGAAAAAACCAAGTGAGTACAAGATAAGAATATATAAATAATATTCGATCAACTTTGAAGCTGAAAACTTACCAAGGCTAAGCTCCGAGTAGACCTTTTTGACAGTTTTAATCGGGGTAAGGAGGCATCAACAGAACTATGGTCTGGGAGGGTGTCAAACTTAATCAACTTCCTAGACAATCTAGGACTTAAGGCTACAGATGATCCAAAAGTAGCTGGAGCAATACCGACCAAACCCTGTTTATCAGCATCAACAAGTATCTCAACCTTCTTATTAGCAGGACCTTTCCTCAATCTTTTCAAAAGGAGATTCATCACCCTTGTTGGATGGGGGATTCTTGCCAACATCGGTCTTGTAATTTGAGACACCAGTATCAGTAGGCTTATTGGTGACAACAGTAGAGTCATCTTCTAAGAGATTGGGAATTTTCCTCTTACCCATACTCAGAGAAACGAGAGGGTCGGAATCAAAAGATGTAGAAGTTCCAACTTTAGAAACCACTCCAACACAGGAACTAGATAAGGAAGTAGATATTGGATCTCTCTCCAAGTCTATCACGTTGGAAGGAGAAAAAATTATTAGTCGATCAAGAAAATAAGTCACAAAGCTTGTATACTTTTGTAGATGGGAGGCTAACCGTATGTCGATCCTCCCCAATTTTCTGATGAAGGCCCCACAATTACTTGAGCTCGTCAGGATTGATATCACTCTCCTTTGGAATTGTCTTCTCCGTATCAACTATAACAAAATAAAATAACTAAGGTTAATTTGCAATAGTCCGTCATCATGAATATATTAAAAATAAATTACAACCTATGCCATGACCCTCCTGAGGCCATCTGGGACCATCATACACCTCACCCCCTTGGAGAGGAAGATATTTCCAGTTCTTCGCAATAACCTCGTGATCGAAGTAATCTTTATTGGAGTCAGGAAAATACATAACTAGGACTTTGTTGACAAACCTAGTCTTCAAATAATATGTACCGTCACTAGTGATCCACTTGTAACATAAGAGGAGTTTAGGGATACCGATATGGGTCCTATGGATTTGGTTAAGCCTATGAATCCCATTAACAATTTTCCATGTATTGGGGGCTATTCTTGCACGTAGAACATCAAAATATTGACAAAACTCTAAACAAAAGAGATTTGGGCGGAAAGTAAAACAACACTCAGTAATGAATAAAAAAGGAATCCAATGGCCCTCAGCTAATGAAAAAACATCAACAGGAGGAATGTGTAATACCCCGTACTTTTGGCTATATTTATTTTTGGGATTAATTAATTAAATGCGTATTAATTGGAAATTAATCCGGGTTATAAATACTAATGAGATGCGTATTGGTATTTGATTATGTGCATATATGATTATATATGAACTTGGTATTATAAAATTTGTCGTGAGATTTATATACGGCAATTTGGAAATTTTATTGAGACGCGTGGGACCGCCGCGTCACGGTATAATATTTTATTAATAAAAAGTGAATTTAAAATATATAATCCGTATGGTCGTTTTGAGTGCGCCAACGCGTCCGGAAGGGTCGAGATAGTCAGAAAACACTAGCCGGGGGTATAGTTTGGGTCCCGGGGTAATTTTAGACCATACCGGTAACTTAAAGGGTATTTTAGTAATTTGGTATTTTTGGGTAATTAAAAGTGACGAAAATTGAGAGTTGTAATCTGATAAGGATTGACCCCAACCAACCCTTATTAACCCAACAAGCTACGGAGGTTTATTGAAATTAGGTTCATAAGTTTCCCCAAAGCAAACCCTAGCCACCATAGCCTTTTGGAGAAGAAAGCTTGGAGAAGGAGAGAGAGAGAGAGATTCTGCAGGAATTCTACACCGAATCCACACCAAATTCAGAAATCAAACCAAGGCAAGTGACTTTATTTCCATTTAATTACTGAGAATGTCTTTTCCATGTTAGAAATTGAAGAATCTTAATTGTTCTTGAAAGATTAAAAGAAAACCCATGAAATTTGAAGTTATTATTGAATGTTGGGATAGGTTTGCATGTAGAAATATTGTTGGGAGATTTAATTTCGGATATTTCATATCTAGGTGATGTATAAACGAATTAAAATCTGGGAATTTATGATGAGAAAAAGTTAGGGTTTATGTTCTTGAAGAAAATTGGGAATTAGTGTAGAAATTGTGATTTAATGATGTTTAGATGATATCAAACCCTTTAATGATGTTAGTATAACCCCTTAACATGTTTGAGGATGTTTAGAGAACTCAATATATTGTGGGAACGAATTTTAGAAGAGGTTTGAGGAGTAAAAATGGTGAAAAACGATTTTTGGGAAATTCTGGGCCGAAACTGGCATCTCGTTAGAAGCAGCCCCCAGGTCGTTCGAACGAGCTCGTTCGAACGAGCTTCTAACGAGTTGACCAGTCGTTATTAACGAGTAGGATTTTCGTTCGATATCTCGTTCGAACGAGATATCGTTAGAAGGGTCAGTTCGTTCGAACGAACTGGGACCTCGTTCGAACAGTCTCGTTCGAACGAGACTTCTAACGACCTGACAGTCCAAACTCGTTCGAAGCCTCGTTCGAACGAGACTTCTAACGAGTTGGCAGTTTGACCCTTTTTGGACTGTTTTGACTTTTGGAGTTCCGGGAGATGGTTCAAGGGTAGAGTTAGCATCCCTTTGATGATATAGTGACTTAGTTGGGACTTTTGGGTTGTTGGGATTAGCAAATCATATACGAGAGTTATATTCAATGAATCATTTGGGTTGAGACGTGAGTGACTACTACGATGTGAGGATGAATTATAGCGCGTATAATTATGAACCGGAATAAAATAAGTTGTAATAATTAGTTAGTACGAGAATGCGATATGTACTACGATTAAAATACGGTATTACTAAGATGTGTGTTTACTTAGTATTAGTATATGGATTGTTTGTATGACATACCTACCATACTTGCTATCACGGGAGGTTTCGTTCGCTTAGGACCCTCTAATCCTTGTGTGCCTACGGGGGGGATATAGACTGGTACCTTGATGAACATAGATCATAGAAGGACTTATTGTGATATTAATAAGTCTGCATGACCATGGGAGCGTAGGTATGTGCGTGACCCATGAGATGGTGACTGTGTTCGCCTCCATTATTTGTGATGTTGTTATCGGTAAACTATTCCTGAGAGATTCGGAATATGTAATCCTTATGTACGTGATGTACCGGGATGGATAGCAGAGTATGTGTGCACTACAGCTTAGATTGCGGAGTGCTTGTATCGTATATTTATGTGGTGAATAATATACATTACATTAATGGAAATCCTCATATTAATGTTGTAAAAATATTACGGTATTGCTTCGAGTTATATAATGAGTTAACTGATAATTATATCATTGGCATATTTAGTAACTGTGTTCACAGTAAACCTCTACTTAATTACGAGAGTTGTGATGTTATATGGAACCGATTAAATGGGTAGAACCCGTGGTAGTCTAGCTAGTGATGTTGTCAGTTAGCTAGTAGTATGGGTAGTTATAGATGGTTACCTGTGCTAGGAGTGCACAGTTAGACGAGAGGTGAGAATATAATGTGAGTGCACGTCCTAACATGTACTTTGCATTTAATGTTTTAAATGTTTTTAAAGCACTTGCAAGTTTTTAAAATGATTTCCACTTTCGGGCTCTGACCCATTTGCTTTCAAATATATTTTCTTGTAAAACCCTTATTAGCTGCCCAGCCACAAGGACACCAAGCATAGGTACTCATTCAGGTGACGAGCTGTAGCTGTTTGTGGAAGCTACAGGGATTTGCTCATAGACGCTTCTATCTTTTGGATTCCAGAGTCACGATCTATCTATCAGTTGCAGGGCATGTTGCCCATTTCTATTTAGAAACATCATTTTTACATTTCAGTTTTCAGACTCTAGCATGTATTGCTCAGTATTCAGTTTTAGTTATTTATTTCAGTTACTTAACAGTTGTGGGTTTTGTATTGAGGAGTTTTTCCTCCAGGTTTTATTTATGTATGGTGATGGTTATTCTTTTTACTTCAGTATGGTGAATGGTGTTATTTAGTTATTCATTACTCTTGTTGCATGTTAATCAGATTTAATAAAATTTGGCACTTACTTTTTAAATACTAGGTGGTTAGTAATAATAAAACGTTTTCGACAGTGATGCTATTAACTGAGCCAACTTGGCATTTTGAATTAATTTTATAAAGGAGTAGCTACCCGGTGTTTAATTAGTCGGGGTGTCACAGGTGGTATCAGAGCATCAGGTTCTAGTGTCCTTTAGGATCTGTATGGCTATTATGTTTCCGCTACGTTTCTTTGATATAGAGCCCTATATTTTAGGACTGTTGTATTCTTTTGTGTATGCTTCGTTCTTCAGCTATTTTAAGTTTATAAACCGTGAACTTATAAACTTTGTTCTTATTTCAGATGCCTCCACGACGTGCACGACGAGTTCCCAGGAATGCTACGCCCGAACCACAGCCCGCTCCAGTTCAGGGCATGTTGAACGCCACTGAGGTTGCTGCTATAGTAGCCCAAGCGGTAAATGCCGCGATTGCCGTGATTCAGCAGGCACCACCGCAGGCGCCGGTTGTCGCGCCAGTCCAGGTTAATGCATTCCCGTCTGCTTGGGAACGTGTACGTGACGCTTTTCAGAAAGTGCATCCACCAGAGTTTGCTGGAAGCTCAGATGTGGTTATCTCGAGCCAATGGAGGAAGGACATTCAGAGGCATTTGAGGATGCATGAGTGCACTGATGTTCAGAAACAGGTGCTAGCTACTTTCAAGCTAGTTGGATCTGCGTTACAGTGGTGGGAGTCTATTACCACCGCAGGGGAGAGGGATACCCTCACGATACAGGAGTTCTTGGTGCGGTTCGACCGCAAGTATTTTCCGTCCGCAGTTCATACAGAGATGAGGAGGAAGCTGATGAGTTTGAAGCAGGAGGGCAAGACAGTGGCCGAGTATGAGGCCGAGTTCACTAACCTGTTGAATATCGTTCCAGACGAGATTCCAACAGAGAAGAAGAAGATAGAGAAGTTCACTGATGGGTTGAATTGGAGGATTCGCCAGCATCTGCTAGGGAACCTATCGTTGGCCACATATTCTGATGTGGTTAACGCTGCGTTATTGCACTGCCAGGACCACCGTTTTCACATGGCCGAGGGCAAGCGGTCGGGAGAGTCTAGCCATCAGGGCAGGACCGGAGGACATGGTGCCAGCGGGGCACAATCGGGTCAGGGGCAGAGACAGACTGAGCAGGGCTCCCAGCAGGGGGATAACAAGAGGTTCCGATCAGGGAACTACAGGCAAGGACAGGGAGGTTTCCGCCAGGGCCATCAGGGTCCAAACGGCCAGCAGGGCCAGCAGGGGCAGAATGGGCAGCAATTCCATCAGGGCCAGCAGGGCCAAGGGAGGAATGGTAACGGCCACCAGGGTCGGGGACAACAGGGACAGAAGGGAAGGAACTTCCCAGGGAAGTGCTTTACTTGTGGCAAGATTGGCCATAAGAAGCTGGATTGTCCTGATAGGGGCAGGGCCCCACAGCAGCAGCAGCAGGGTGCTCGCCAGGAGCCACAGAGACCTATGTTTCCCGCCGCTCTTCCCGCACCGCCACAGATGGCAGCATTGCCACCCATTCCAGCAGTCCCAGCTCAGCAGGGGCAGCTACAGTATGGACGTGTCTACAACGTTCACCAGGCTGCAGTTCCACAGGCACCGCCCGCGATCGAGGGTACGTTTCCTATCCATGGCACTATGGGTCGGGTGTTATTTGATACGGGTGCTACACACTGTTTTATTGCTACACACTTCGCGAAAGCTTTAGGATTGTTAGCTACGGCAGAGAGCACAGTGACGTGTGTCGACTCACCATTGGGGAGTGGGTCACTTATTTTTCTTTATATGCCGGGGAGTCGGGGTAGAGGTTGGAGGTTTAGTATTGCCTGCAGACATGTTAGTGTTAGACATGCATGTTCACGATGTGATCATCGGTATGGATTGGCTCGTATCATATAGGGCCATGATTGATTGCTTCAGCGGGAGCATTGTTTTTGCCATTCTGGGGCAGGAGATGTTTGTAGTGGCGATGCCTCGCCCAGAGGGAGGATCGACCGCTCATCTGTATTACATAGAGGAGGATACCTCTAAGGAGGTTATTATTCCTTTAGATTCGATCCCGGTTGTCAGGGAGTATTCGGATGTGTTTCAGGAGATACCAGGCTTACCACCCAGTCGAGAGATAGACTTCGTTATTGATTTGCTACCGGGTACGAGACCTATAGCACGTGCACCGTACCGTATGGCTCCAGCTGAGATGCGAGAGTTACGGGATCAGATAGAGCAGCTGTTAGGGCAGGGCTTTATTCGCAGGAGTACCTCACCTTGGGGCGCTCCAGTTTTGTTTGTGAAGAAGAGGGATGGTTCACTGAGATTGTGCGTGGACTACCGAGAGTTGAATAAGGTCACGATACGGAATAAGTATCCGTTGCCTCGAATCGATGACTTATTCGACCAGTTGAGAGGAGCTTCTTTCTTCTCTAAGATTGACTTGAGGTCAGGTTACCATCAGTTGCGTATCAGGGAGGAGGATGTCTCGAAGACTGCGTTCTTGTCGAGATATGGTTCTTATGAGTTTCGGGTTATGCCTTTCGGTTTGACCAACGCTCCAGCAGTGTTTATGGACTTGATGAACAGGGTGTTCAGAGATTTCCTAGATCAGTTTGTCATTGTCTTCATTGATGACATTCTGGTTTACTCTCAGACAGAGGAGGAGCACGCCGAGCATTTGAGGCAGGTTTTGCAGACACTTCGTCAGAACGAGTTGTATGCAAAATATGAGAAGTGCGGGTTTTGGCTGAAGGAAGTACAGTTCTTGGGTTATATTATTTCCGACCAGGGAATATCGGTTGATCCAGGGAAGGTATCAGCGGTGAGGGAGTGGGGACAGCCCACGACACCAACGGAGATTCGTAGTTTCTTGGGTTTAGCAGGATACTACAGGAGGTTTATTCGGGGTTTCTCAGAGATAGCAGGTCCTTTGACACATCTTACTCGTAAGGGTGTGCCATATATCTGGAGTGATGCCTGTCAGTTGGCATTCGATGAGTTGAAGGACAAATTGACCTCAGCACCTGTGTTAGCATTGTCGAGACCGGGAGTTGAGTATTTGGTTTACACCGACGCGTCTTTGCAAGGACTGGGAGGTGTATTGCAGCAGGAGAGACAGGCCATAGCTTATGCTTCCCGTAAGCTTAAGCCTCATGAGAAGAATTACCCCACGCATGATTTGGAGTTGGCGGCAGTAGTATTTGCCTTACGGATTTGGAGGCACTATCTTTTGGGGGAGAAGTTTCAGCTGTTCACGGACCACAAGTCACTACAGTATCTGTTCACGCAGAAGGAATTGAATATGCGGCAGCGTAGGTGGCTTGAATTTATGAAAGACTACCAGTTCGACATTCAGTACCACCCGGGTAAGGCTAACGTAGTAGCAGACGCGTTGAGCCGCAGGCCAGCAGATGAGGTGGCAGAGGTGTGGAAAGCGAAGTGGAAGGAATTGGGACACCAGGATGCAGTGGCCCGATCTTTCATGTCTGTGATGACCGTTACACCGCAGATTGTCACAAAGGTAGTACGGGCACAGGCTAATGATTCGTTCTGTCAGGAGAAGATAGTTCGGTTGCTAGCTGAGGGAGCCGAGTCCTATACCGTTAGCTCAGACGGGGGATTACGCTTCAATGGGAGATTGGTAGTTCCGGAAGGAGAGGAATTGCGACACGATGTTATGGCAGAGTCGCACGGCTCACGGTTCGCGGTACATCCCGGAGGGGACAAAATGTACCAAGACATGAGACGGCAGTATTGGTGGAGCGGTATGAAGAAAGATATCGCTGAGTTTGTCTCGAAATGCGCCACTTGTCAACTTGTAAAAGTGGATCATCAGAGACCAGCAGGATTGCTACAACCGTTGGAGGTTCCGGTGTGGATGTGGGAGAGCATATCCATGGATTTTGTCACGGGGTTGCCTACGTCGCAGAGGGGTCACGACTCCGTTTGGGTAATTGTGGACAGGTTGTCCAAGGTCGCTCACTTTTTACCCGTTAGGACTGATTACACTACGGGACAGTATGCCCAGCTCTTCATTTCAGAGATTGTGAGACTTCACGGTGTGCCCCTGAACATCGTGTCTGACAGAGACAAGATATTTGTTTCGCGGTTTTGGGAAAGTTTCCAGGAGGCCATGGGCACAGAATTGCGGTTGAGTACGGCTTATCATCCGCAGACCGATGGGCAGACAGAACGCACCAATCAGATGTTGGAGGACATGCTACGCATGTGCATTATTGACTTCGGGGGTGGATGGGAGCAGTACCTTCCACTGGTGGAGTTTGCTTACAACAACTCCTATCAGTTCACGATTGGCATGGCTCCGTTTGAGGCATTGTACGGTAGGCCTTGTCGTTCCCCAGCATGTTGGTTGGAAGTGGGGGACAACAAACTACTTGGGCCAGAAGTGATCCAGGATACTTCGGCAAGGATTGAGTTGATTCGAAGTCGCATTCGGGTAGCTCAAGACAGGCAGAAGAGTTATGCTGATGC
The DNA here is from genome assembly GCA_949130495.1 of Sambucus nigra. Taxonomy (NCBI): domain Eukaryota; kingdom Viridiplantae; phylum Streptophyta; class Magnoliopsida; order Dipsacales; family Adoxaceae; genus Sambucus; species Sambucus nigra. The sequence continues at coordinate 73,112,976 of OX422224.1, forward strand.
AAAGAGGTTTTTCAGGGAGTTCCAAGTGGGGGACCAGGTTTTGCTCAGGGTTTCTCCGATGAAGGGGATTATGCGTTTCGGAAAGAAGGGGAAGTTGGCACCGAGGTATGTGGGGCCGTTTCCTATTATTGAGCGGATAGGACCGGTTGCGTATAGACTCGGGTTACCGGAGCATTTGCATCGGATTCACGACGTGTTCCATATTTCCTCGCTGAGGAAATACCTTAGGGATGATTTGGCTCATTCTCACATTTCTGTGGAGGACATCGATCTCCAGCCGGATAGCTCTTATGAGGAAGGGCCGATTGCTATTTTGGACCGAAGCGAGAGGAAACTACGGTCAAAGATAGTCCCGTTAGTACGTGTTCAGTGGCGACATCACAATGTCGAGGAGTCCACATGGGAGCGCGAGGATGAGATGCGCGAGCGTTATCCAGAGTTGTTTTTAGCAGGTACTTTCTAGTTTCGAATTTCGGGACGAAATTCAGTTATTAGGGGGGAAGTATGTAATACCCCGTACTTTTGGCTATATTTATTTTTGGGATTAATTAATTAAATGCGTATTAATTGGAAATTAATCCGGGTTATAAATACTAATGAGATGCGTATTGGTATTTGATTATGTGCATATATGATTATATATGAACTTGGTATTATAAAATTTGTCGTGAGATTTATATACGGCAATTTGGAAATTTTATTGAGACGCGTGGGACCGCCGCGTCACGGTATAATATTTTATTAATAAAAAGTGAATTTAAAATCTATAATCCGTATGGTCGTTTTGAGTGCGCCAACGCGTCCGGAAGGGTCGAGATAGTCAGAAAACACTAGCCGGGGGTATAGTTTGGGTCCCGGGGTAATTTTAGACCATACCGGTAACTTAAAGGGTATTTTAGTAATTTGGTATTTTTGGGTAATTAAAAGTGACGAAAATTGAGAGTTGTAATCTGATAAGGATTGACCCCAACCAACCCTTATTAACCCAACAAGCTACGGAGGTTTATTGAAATTAGGTTTCATAAGTTTCCCCAAAGCAAACCCTAGCCACCATAGCCTTTTGGAGAAGAAAGCTTGGAGAAGGAGAGAGAGAGAGAGATTCTGCAGGAATTCTACACCGAATCCACACCAAATTCAGAAATCAAACCAAGGCAAGTGACTTTATTTCCATTTAATTACTGAGAATGTCTTTTCCATGTTAGAAATTGAAGAATCTTAATTGTTCTTGAAAGATTAAAAGAAAACCCATGAAATTTGAAGTTATTATTGAATGTTGGGATAGGTTTGCATGTAGAAATATTGTTGGGAGATTTAATTTCGGATATTTCATATCTAGGTGATGTATAAACGAATTAAAATCTGGGAATTTATGATGAGAAAAAGTTAGGGTTTATGTTCTTGAAGAAAATTGGGAATTAGTGTAGAAATTGTGATTTAATGATGTTTAGATGATATCAAACCCTTTAATGATGTTAGTATAACCCCTTAACATGTTTGAGGATGTTTAGAGAACTCAATATATTGTGGGAACGAATTTTAGAAGAGGTTTGAGGAGTAAAAATGGTGAAAAACGATTTTTGGGAAATTCTGGGCCGAAACTGGCATCTCGTTAGAAGCAGCCCCCAGGTCGTTCGAACGAGCTCGTTCGAACGAGCTTCTAACGAGTTGACCAGTCGTTATTAACGAGTAGGATTTTCGTTCGATATCTCGTTCGAACGAGATATCGTTAGAAGGGTCAGTTCGTTCGAACGAACTGGGACCTCGTTCGAACAGTCTCGTTCGAACGAGACTTCTAACGACCTGACAGTCCAAACTCGTTCGAAGCCTCGTTCGAACGAGACTTCTAACGAGTTGGCAGTTTGACCCTTTTTGGACTGTTTTGACTTTTGGAGTTCCGGGAGATGGTTCAAGGGTAGAGTTAGCATCCCTTTGATGATATAGTGACTTAGTTGGGACTTTTGGGTTGTTGGGATTAGCAAATCATATACGAGAGTTATATTCAATGAATCATTTGGGTTGAGACGTGAGTGACTACTACGATGTGAGGATGAATTATAGCGCGTATAATTATGAACCGGAATAAAATAAGTTGTAATAATTAGTTAGTACGAGAATGCGATATGTACTACGATTAAAATACGGTATTACTAAGATGTGTGTTTACTTAGTATTAGTATATGGATTGTTTGTATGACATACCTACCATACTTGCTATCACGGGAGGTTTCGTTCGCTTAGGACCCTCTAATCCTTGTGTGCCTACGGGGGGGATATAGACTGGTACCTTGATGAACATAGATCATAGAAGGACTTATTGTGATATTAATAAGTCTGCATGACCATGGGAGCGTAGGTATGTGCGTGACCCATGAGATGGTGACTGTGTTCGCCTCCATTATTTGTGATGTTGTTATCGGTAAACTATTCCTGAGAGATTCGGAATATGTAATCCTTATGTACGTGATGTACCGGGATGGATAGCAGAGTATGTGTGCACTACAGCTTAGATTGCGGAGTGCTTGTATCGTATATTTATGTGGTGAATAATATACATTACATTAATGGAAATCCTCATATTAATGTTGTAAAAATATTACGGTATTGCTTCGAGTTATATAATGAGTTAACTGATAATTATATCATTGGCATATTTAGTAACTGTGTTCACAGTAAACCTCTACTTAATTACGAGAGTTGTGATGTTATATGGAACCGATTAAATGGGTAGAACCCGTGGTAGTCTAGCTAGTGATGTTGTCAGTTAGCTAGTAGTATGGGTAGTTATAGATGGTTACTTGCGCTAGGAGTGCACAGTTAGACGAGAGGTGAGAATATAATGTGAGTGCACGTCCTAACATGTACTTTGCATTTAATGTTTTAAATGTTTTTAAAGCACTTGCAAGTTTTTAAAATGATTTCCACTTTCGGGCTCTGACCCATTTGCTTTCAAATATATTTTCTTGTAAAACCCTTATTAGCTGCCCAGCCACAAGGACACCAAGCATAGGTACTCATTCAGGTGACGAGCTGTAGCTGTTTGTGGAAGCTACAGGGATTTGCTCATAGACGCTTCTATCTTTTGGATTCCAGAGTCACGATCTATCTATCAGTTGCAGGGCATGTTGCCCATTTCTATTTAGAAACATCATTTTTACATTTCAGTTTTCAGACTCTAGCATGTATTGCTCAGTATTCAGTTTTAGTTATTTATTTCAGTTACTTAACAGTTGTGGGTTTTGTATTGAGGAGTTTTTCCTCTAGGTTTTATTTATGTATGGTGATGGTTATTCTTTTTACTTCAGTATGGTGAATGGTGTTATTTAGTTATTCATTACTCTTGTTGCATGTTAATCAGATTTAATAAAATTTGGCACTTACTTTTTAAATACTAGGTGGTTAGTAATAATAAAACGTTTTCGACAGTGATGCTATTAACTGAGCCAACTTGGCATTTTGAATTAATTTTATAAAGGAGTAGCTACCCGGTGTTTAATTAGTCGGGGTGTCACAGAATGGTCAATTCTAACTCTACCCAATCCAAAATATTCCATTCTCGCCTAAACTCGTCTAAAGAGTCATCATGAACAATATAAACCAACATTTAAGAAAGAAGAAAAGAAGGATAAGGAAATAATTCCTGCAAGAATTTAAGGATTCAATAAGAACAGTCAAAAAAAAAGGAGGAAATGGCAAGCAATCGCACAAAAGCTCAGAGATGGATGCTATAGTTAGAAAATTTGGGGTAAGGCAAAACCTGCAAAAATCTCTAGGCTACCTCAAAAATAGCGAACTTAATGATTAAATGCACTAACGATTGACGTTCCGACGGCTTCACAAATTAGATAGTGAAAAATACTCATTTACTCTTTGGCGGTTCGTTAGAATTCAAAGTATTTACAAAACACCATTTTCAAACAGTGCTAGATTTAAATGCTCCATACTTTCAAGAAATAATCAATCATGGAACATTGGGGCTTCTGTTGATACAAAAAATTACCCACCTACGTGGACCATTTTGAAGTAAACACATGTCTTCCTACATGGCAAAACTCCTAGTGATCAAGTAGTATCTTTGTAGATTCTCGTGAAGAATGCCGACCAACTCAAGGATTGCCGACCAACAAGACCAGTGAAGTATCACCATACCAAAAGTCAGATTGCATGAGATTTATACAATCTACCACCACATTCATTATGTAAGGATGCAAATGTTTGAATATAAAATCATTTCATCCCTTGACATTCAAACCCTTGGCCTATGGGTCATTATGAATATATTATACCAAGGGCAATCCACAAGCAAGCCAGCTATTACAATATTAATAACATAACAGTGGACGTAAGATTCCATACATAGTCGGACCACTTTAAAATCTTCTGTTATTTTCTTTTTATTTAAATATTTTATCTGTGATTAAAGAATTAGATCTAGTCTAGTTTTGTACATCAACATTATTGTTATCAATTTAATTCCTAAGCATACAAAACCACTTTTAAATAAATTTGTGATAACCAATTTTATCTTTTTTATCCTAAACATACATCTATGTCGTAAAATCAATAAATCAATCCATGCGATCAACAAAGGAAAAGTTTCAGGAAAAATCCTTTTCTGGAAAAAGCTTTTATTCACTTTATAAAATTTCTAAATCGCAACTTTCAAATTTTATAAATATATCTACAGCGTTTCAGACGAATCTCCCGCAGGTGACCTTCATCTTCCTTCAACTATAATCCTTGCAAGAACCATAAAAACCACAGTCTTCCTTCAGTATAGATCCTCGCAATAATCAAAAGAACATTAGTCCTCCATCAGCTTCAGACTTCGTCTTCAGCAATGATCCCCTCAGGTTTCACAAGTCGTCCACAGAGGTCCCTTCTCCACAGGGTATGAAAGGATACTAAACTATCTTTGGCTTAAACGAATTCAAAAAAAATATTTTCGAGATGTGTGCTGTGAACTAAAAGTGTTTCAAAACACTACAGAAAGAAGAACTTTTGTAAGACGTATTCTAAAATCATTCTGTCAAAAGTCTTAAAAAAATATGAACAATATACAGGTATTTATAGTGTGTTCACATGTTCACAAATTTCGAGGCGACGGGTCATTTAAATAAAAATGAGGCTCATTTGAACGAGATTGGTAGCTCGTTAGAATGAAACAGTATGTCATTCGAACGACTTTGCCATCTCGTTCGAACCAGCTTCCAACGACCTTTAAATGATGAAAAAAAATACGCCCTCGTTAGATGAAGATATCAAATGACCCTTCGAATGACTAGGCATATTGTTTGAACGAGTTAGGCGAACATCCAAAAATAATTTTAAATTAAAAACTACCTCGATTTTTTAAAATAAAAAATCATGTTTCCATTATAATAAGAATAAATATCCTAAAAAATAAAGTGTGTGAATTCATTTAAACACTAAATTTATTTATACCTTTATGGGACGTCGAGTAGTCTCAAGTCTTGATGTTTGTTTGTCATAACAGTACGTGATGGTTTGTAATGGGATATGCCAAACTAGCCTAAAATAATACAAGGCCAATACTACGAGAAATGTTATAAATTTTTCTCTTACAACTCTTCCCCTTCGGCTATCCAGTACAATAACAAACAATCCTATACAAAATACAAATTACATCAACAATCTATAAATTAAAAAATACACCTAACATCCTTCCTTACCGTATAACAGAATGGCATAAGCCTCCATGTCATCAAATTTCTTCTTCTCCTATGGAAAAATTTGTCTTCATCCAGTGTGTCTTGAATTTCTCTTAAGTACCTACACACACGAGACAATAACATACACCCCGTTACATATCGACTTTTAAACAAACATAAAAAATCCCCACGTAATTTGTTCTCCCCCTTTTTGTCCGTAATAGACAAAGGAGTAAAACATAGTCATGTTGAATATAAGATATCATCACGAAAGATATAAATCAAGCATGTGTAATGATAATCTCAAAGGCCATCAAAACTCACTATTTTTGTACTTTTTTATTTTTTTAAAACAATATAAAATGTACAAATTATATAGTACAACACAAAATATGGCCACCCGATAAGAAATAATTCAATAGATTCAAAAAATTTTCAAACATGGACAAAATGTAACAAAAACACAAAATATCATATATTATAAATGCAAAATATATCAATGGATTTTGGGTATATATATATATATATCCAAAAAACATGATACAAAACACATAAGCTTTACACACTAGTATATTATCGATGAGTCTAAACACACGGGATGGAATTAATGGGCATGAACTAGATACAAAATAATTATAACCCAAACACTCAAATGTGTTCAAGAAGTTTTAATTAACCGCAAAACTTAATCAAACTAAGATTTAGCCTCAAGTGTCAAGATAAAGTTAACTTTATGAACAAACAAAACACAATGCACAGAAGTCTAGAAAATTGATTATTCTACAAATCAATAGCGTTATGATAAAATAAGCATAACTAGGATTGAATGTGCAAACCCGTTGGTCTTCAACTAAACACCTTCAAAATATAAATACATATCATATTTTTCTTTTCCATTCTCAATTCTTTTGAAATTATTTAAAATTTAAATAATAAAACTAAACTAAGGTAGTCCCATTTTGACAATTTTTCTATTTGTATTGCCTTTAATATTTTATTAGGATCTTGACAACGGTGGCTTTATCGCAAGGGAGATTAGCACATTTCATAGCCCATTCCCGTGCACTCTCATACATATCAAAATAATATTTATGAAGTAAATCTCATGGGCAACGGTTATTACATAATGGGATAAGAGGACAGGGATATAAATGTTTTCCCCCCATGTATTCTTAATGATAGGGATAAGAGGACTGACGATGGATCAGACTTGCAGTTGCATTGGACGTAGTTGATTTCGCTCCATTGATTCTAGTATAGGTTGTATTTTAGCATTTGGTCATTTTATTTCATAATGGGATTTGTAGGGGCTTAAGCCCAAATGTTTATTTATATCTTATGTGCTTAGCATTACATTTATGGACGTAGTATGATGATTCAGTTTTTATTGCTTATCTAGTAAGCCAGTTTTATTTAGATTTTTTATTCATTGTGGATTTTATACAATTAAAAAGAAATATTTATTCCTTAAGTGCTGATAATGGTACAAATTGTTAATAAGCCACATTTTCGGCATATTGATCCTGACCAGCCTTTATGTCAGAAAATGGGGTTTTTACATGTTGTTCGAACAAGAATATGTTCTCATTGAACAAGGCACGCGACATTACAAAAATAAATTTAAATAAAAAAATGCCTCAATTTTTTAAAGAAAAAATTCATTTTTCAATTTTAATAAAAATAAGCATAAAAAAATAAAGTCTATGACTTAATTTAAACACTAAGTTAATTAATACCTTTATGGGATGTTGGGAAATCTTAACTGTTGATGTTGGTTCGACGGGATACGCTAAACTAGCCTAAAATAATACGAGGCCTATATTATGAGCAATATAAGGAATTTTGCGCTTACATAACCCATTCAGGCTAAGTCACCATCTATTTCCCACTTCAAAGAACCCCGTCCTTTTTATTTCCATGCCTGTTAACAACTTTTTTCCCTCATTTTTCGACAAACTTCAATCAATAAGCACCCATTTGCAAACGTAAAACAAGGTTTTCCCTCTCTGATAAAATTGAACATAAAAAGAAGGGAGTTGTTATCGCGGACGAATATAAATAAGACATTTTTCCTCCTTAAGTGCCATGCGGATGAATATAAATAAGACATTCTTCCTCCTGAACATACTTTATCCCTTCATTATGTTCTTATATCCACATGGGTGTTGAAAAATATTTGTTCATATCTCAAAATTTGTATCAATATATATACTTACAACGAGCATACACAAAGATGGGCTACTGTAAAATTTACCCAAAAAAATAAAGTTTGTCAAACTTCTTCAATTTAAATCCATACGTTTTCAGACAAAAAAAACCGTAATACCTCGTGTTTTTGGAACAAAATAAAATTTGTTAGAATTAAATTAAATCGAGAAATTCAGTTATTAAGTATGAATAAATTGCTTAATTATTATTTATTGTTATGTGGAATAGACCATGCATGATAAACAAAAATCGATAGAAAATAATTGCATGTGCATTGAATAAATTATATATAGTGTGCGACACAATTCACAATACAGTTGTTGAATAAAAATATTCGGGATGCATTTGGGGAGGTTTTACGAACTCGTTCTGATGTTTTAGACCCTTAGAAATGGTCCCTGGGTACATACATATTCGTTGTGAGGTTATTGGGCTAATTAAATAAGGCATTTGGACTCATATGGAGTCTAAAGTTTAGGCACAAGACCCAATTATGGATTTGAGCCTTAATTACATTAATTAGGAGTTAGTAACTCCCTGCCATTTTACATCCAAGAACCTTAATTACACATCTTGAGAGCGATAATCAAGAACACTAGCAAGAGGAGTTGGGGTGGAAGATTCAAGAGGGAATCCAAGAATTAACCAAGAACACATCCAAGATCTAAAGCAAGAATTTTTTTTTCATGTTTTAATTATTCTAAATTGCTTCTTAATTCATTGTTTGTAGAAATTATGGATTTAGGAAAGTTGATGATTTGATGACGATACGAAATTACAATCTTGAAGAAATTAATTTTTTATGTTAAAGTATAAAATCCAGAATTTAGGATGATAGAAGTTTAGGGGTTATATTGATAGAAGTGATGTTTAAGAACCTTGATATAATGGTTTTTATGATTCACATGTAGAACAATTTGACCCTGTTTAAAATTTGAGATTTTGATTTAAGATGGACATTCATGTGTGGTAGAGGTTAGATGAATGTTGGAAAAAAAGTTAAAATACATGAATCCCTACATGACCCTACCTTATATGATTTGTGACTTAATCCAGGATGGAAAACACGTAATAAATCATCATAATAATATAAACTAAGTCATAGGGACTAGTATTAATGACCATCACAAGAATCCTTTCGAATGGGATTTGTAAGGAAGAAGACAAATTCAACAGTGAAGAAAAATGGGTTTCGCAACTAGTCTGTAGGAGCGAATCGGTTTGCTCCTAGGTCTAACTGGTTCGGCACCTGGGAGGTCAGGCCATGGGGTCCGCGGTTATGTTTGAGGAATTTTTAGGTATCCATACGAGGTGATGGGATCGTGTTTGGGAAATTATGGAATTTATTAAAAATGGAAACGTGTTGCCATTATTAAAGGAATGACTATATTAACCGGAAGGTTATTAAAATTTCTATAAAGAAGGACTATGTAATAATTCACATGTGAGTTAATTATTAAATAAAAATAACTATGTAAGTGGGGTAATTATTAGGATAATTACCTTTACACGTGGTAATATGTAACTATATTTTGTGTGGACATACATATGTTTGTGAACTGTCCTATCGGTCAAGGTACCCGCGTTTGGGAGCGGAGCACACGTCAGCACAGGTGGATTACATGTAGTGTAGGTCATATTTTAGGTACTACGTAGTAGAACCACTTATGAGAGATAGGTTTGATGCTTCAATCCATGTGTCACCACTAGATATAGCTCGTGCAATGGTGTAGTGTGTAGGTACCGCCCCAACTTTATGTGTCTTGTGTTGTCCGTATTGTATAGGGCACGCCCCTGAACTTATTGATATAACACGAACAAGACACAATTTGTAGATTCCTTTGTGTCATATATATTAGTACATATATATACTTAATGAAATTGAATGGAAGAATTTCTTACGTCTTAATATGTGGACTATAAAACACGGTCCGAATACTACGTAGTATGCATGATGTTGATGTCATTTTTGAAAGGGTAGTATGTTGGAGATAATTTGGGAAAAAATAATGTGAAGGTAAACAACTTTATTTCAGCATGCTCATCATGCTAAATGCATTCTTATATTGTCATTAGTATTCATTCATCATCCGTATCGAGACTTGGGTGGTTATACGTGTAGCCTTACTTTTAGATGAGGGGTGATACGTGTAACGTATTTGAGTGATGCTGGGAAATTTATATTTTTACTTAACTGTACTCTTGCATAATTAATATTAGTAAGTTAATTCTATCACACTCTAGGGCATTAACCCAAAATTATAAATGTTTTCTCCCCCAAGGTGATCTTAGACATGGACAGCAGGACTATTGACAGATCAACCTTGTAGACTCATTTTGCATATCGGATTTCATATTGTTGATTCCAGATTAGGTTCCTACGCTACTTCGGTCTTTCACTTTTGGATTTTTATATAGACATAAACAAGGATTATATTTTATCTTAGTCGGTGTGAGACACTTATGTTTATGTTGAGTTTTCATTTATCTCATGTGGATGTTGGATTTTTCATTACCTTGGTTACTTATCTAAATTCCATTTTAATTCGAATGTTCTTTGAAAGTAAATAAATATCTATTGGTTTGATGCCGAGAATGATATAAATTGACAAGCAAATCCCATCTTCGACGTATTATGCCCGACCAACCTTTACGTGAGAAATGGGGGTTGTAACAGAACCCACATCGGCCTCCTTCATAAAAAACATTACCCATAAAATATTTAATCCTTAATATTCATTTTTTTTTGTTACAGGAATATGAAATTCTAATTTTGAATCTGGGTTTCTTCAAAAAGGGTCAAGGTTGTATTCTTTTTATATCATTTCGCTGGTAATTTTTTGTATAATAACGAGGGTTGAGAATGGTTTTTCGATTTTTGACAAATCTTTTTTGAATTCGAGATTTGAATGGAAGGTTTGGGTTATATTTTGTGGTATAGTAAAAAAAACGCTATTTTTTTCTAGTAATTTTTTTATTAGTTAATTTTAATGGGGTTGAAAAATGGGTGAGTGTTCATGTAAGTTAGACAAAAAAAAGAGGGGGATGTATCACCAAATTTGAAATGAAGTTGGTCCCATAGTTCCTTAGCTATGCTGCGTCCATGATCTTCTTTTATGAGATCATTAATATGTAACTTAGTTGTGACACCCCGACTAATTAAATACCGGGTAGCTACTCCTTTATAAAATTAATTCAAAATGCCAAGTTGGCTCAGGTAATAGCATCACTGTCGAAAACATTTTATTATTACTAACCACCTAGTATTTAAAAATCAAGTTGCCAAATTTTAATTTAAGTCTGATTAACATGCAAGAAGTAAAATGAAGAAATAGATAACACCATTCACCATACTGAAGTAAAATGAATAATCATCACATAGCGTAAATAAAGTCTGGAGGAAACCCCTCACTACAATCCCATAACTGAAATAAATAAACTAAAACAATACATGCTAAAGTCTGAAAACTGAAATGTAAAAGATGTCTCTAAAGAAATGGGCAACATGCCCTACAACTCATAGATAGTGACTCTGGAATCCAAAGAGATAGAAGCGTCTACATGCAAATCCCTGTAGCTTCCACAAGCAGCTACAGCTCGTCACCTGAATGAGTACCTATGCTTGGTGTCCTTGTGGCTGGGCACCTAAAATGGTTTTACAAAGAAAAAGATTTGAAAAGCAAACGGGTCAGAGCCCGAATGTGGAGTTATATTTTAAAACCTGCAAGTGCTTTAAAAACATTTAAAACATTAAATGCAAAGTACATGTTAGGATGTGCACTCACATTATATTCTCACCTCTCGTCTAACTGTGCACTCCTAACGCAAGTACCCATCTATATCTACCCATACCACTAGCTAAGTGACCACGTATCTAGCTAGACTGCCAAAGGTTCGACCCATAATACTTGGTTCCATTTAACATAACAACGTTCGTAATTAAATAGAGGTTTAACGTAAACTCAGTTACTAAATATGCCATTGATATAACTATCAGTTAACTCATTATATATCTCTAAAAAATACCGTAATATTTTTACAACATTAACATGAGGATTCCCATTAATTTAATGTATATTATTCATATCATACATATACAATACAAGCACCCCGCAATCTAAGCTATGGTGCACACATACTCTGCTATCCATCCCGGTACATCACGTACATAAGGATCACACATTCCGAATCTCTCAGGAATAGTTCAGATAACACAAATCACAAATAGTGGAGGCGAACACAGTCACCATCACGTGGGTCACGCACATACCTACGCTCCCACGGTCAGCGGACTTATTAATATCACAATAAGTCTTTCTATGACCTATGCTCATCGAGGTACCAGTCTATATCCCCCCCGTAGGCACACAAGGATTAGAGGGTCCTAAGAGAACGCAACCTCCCGTGATAGCAAGTATGGTAGGTATGTCATACACACAATCCATATACTAATACTAAGTAAACACACGTCTTAGTAATACCGCATTTTAATCGTAGTACATATTGCACTCTCGTACTAACTATAATTATCACAATTTATAATAATCCGATTTATAATTATACGTGCTATAATTCATCCTCACATCATAGTAGACACTCACGTCTCAACCCAAACGGTTCATTGAATATAACTCTAGTATATAATTTACTCCTTTCAATAACCCAAAAGTCCCAATCTATCCTCACATCAATAAAGAAAGGTCATCTATATCCTCGAACAAGTTTACGGGACTCCAAAAGTCAAAATAGTCCAAAAAGGACCAAACTGTCAACTCGTTAGAAGTCTCGTTCAAACGAGTGTTCGAACGAGTTTGGACTGTCAGGTCGTTAGAAGTCTCGTTCGAACGAGGCTGTTCGAACGAGATCCAGTTCGTTCGAACGAACTGTTCCTTCTAACGATATCTCGTTCGAATGAGATATCGAACGAAATCACTTCTCGTTAGTAACGACTGGTCAACTTCGTTAGAAGCTCGTTCGAACGAGTTCGTTCGAACGACCTGGGGGCTGCTTCTAACGAGCTACCAGTTTCGGCCCAGATTTTTCCCATCTCGTTTTTTTCACCATTTTTATCACTTTAATCCTTCTTCAAAGTTCGTTCTAACAATTATTTAAGTCCTCTAATCGTACTCAAACATGCCAAGGTGCTATACTAACATCATTAAGGGGGTTTAATACCTTCTAAACATCATTAAATCACAAATTTCTACATAAATTCCCAATTTTCTTCAAGAACATAAACCCTAGGTTCTTCTCATCAAAATTTCCCAGATTTTAATCCGTTTATACATCACATAGATATGGAATCTCTGAATTTAAATCTTCAAACAATGTTTCTACATGCAAACCTACCCCAAAATTAAACAACAATCTTCCAATTTCATGGGTTTTCTTTTAACTCTTATATAAGATTGATTAACAATGTTTCTAACATGGAAAAAGCATTCACTGCATAAGGAATGTAATTTAAATCACTTGCCTTGGTTTGATTCCGGATTTGGTGTTGATTTGATGAAGAATTTCTGCAGAATTTCTTCTCTCCAAGCTTCCTCTCTAATGGTGGCTTAAGGTGGCTAGGGTTTGATTTGGGGAAACTTAGAAAACCTCAATGACAACCTACGTAGCCTTCTAGGTTAATATGGGTTGGTTAATGGGCTTAATGGGTTTAATCCACATCAGATTTACATCTCTAATTTTCGTCACTTTTAATTCCTCAAAATGTAAAATTACCAAAATACCCTTTAAGTTACCGGTATGGCCTAAAAAATACCTCGGGACCCAAACTATACCCCCGGCTAGTGTTTTCTGACTATCTCGACCCTTCCGGACACGTTGGTGCACTCAAAACGACCATACGGATTATAGATTTTAAATTCACTTTTTATTATCAAAATATTATATCGTGACGCGGCGGTCCCACGCGTCTCAACAAAATTTCTACAATGCCGTATATAAATCCCACGACAAATTTTATAATACCAAATACATATATAATCATATATGCACATAATCGAATACCAATTCGCATCTCGTTAGTATTCATAACCCGGATTAATTTCCAATTAATACGCATTTAATTAATTAATCCCCAAAATAATTATAACCAAAAGTACGGGGTATTACATACTTCCCCCCTAATAACTGAATTTCGTCCCGAAATTTGAAACTAGAAAGTACCTGCTAAAAATAGCTCTGGATAACGTTCGCGCATCTCATCCTCGCGCTCCCATGTGGACTCCTCGACATTGTCATGTCGCCACTGAACACGCACTAACGGGACTATCTTTGACCGCAGTTTCCTCTCGCTTCGGTCCAAAATAGCAATTGGCCCCTCCTCGTAGGAGCTATCCGGCTGGAGATCGATGTCCTCCACAACAATGTGAGAATGAGCCAAATTATCTCTAAGGTATTTCCTCAGTGAGGAAATATGGAACACGTCGTGAATCCGATGCAAATGCTCCGGTAACCCGAGTCTATACGCAACCGATCCGATTCGCTCAATAATAGGAAACGGCCCCACATATCTCGGTGCCAACTTCCCCTTCTTCCCAAAACGCATAATCCCCTTCATCGGAGATACCCTGAGCAAAACCTGGTGCCCCACTTGGAACTCTCTGAAAAACCTCTTCGCATCAGCATAACTCTTCTGCCTGTCTTGAGCTACCCGAATGCGACTCCGAATCAACTCAATCCTTGCTGAAGTATCCTGAATCACTTCCGGCCCAAGTAGTTTGTTGTCCCCCACCTCCAACCAACATGCTGGGGAATGACAAGGCCTACCGTACAACGCCTCGAACGGAGCCATGCCAATCGTGAACTGATAGGAGTTGTTGTAAGCAAACTCCACCAGTGGAAGGTACTGCTCCCATCCACCCCCGAAGTCAATAATGCACATGCGTAGCATGTCCTCCAACATCTGATTGGTGCGCTCTGTCTGACCATCGGTCTGCGGATGATAAGCCGTACTCAACCGCAATTCCGTGCCCATAGCCTCCTGGAAACTCTCCCAAAACCTCGAAACAAATATCTTGTCTCTGTCAGACACGATATTCAGGGGCACACCGTGAGTCTCACAATCTCTGAAATGAAGAGCTGGGCATACTGTCCCGTAGTGTAGTCAGTCCTTACGAGTAAAAAGTGAGCGACCTTGGACAACCTGTCCACAATTACCCAAATGGAGTCGTGACCCCTCTGCGATGTAGGCAATCCCGTGACAAAATCCATGGATATGCTCTCCCACATCCACACCGGAACCTCCAACGGCTGTAGTAATCCTGCTGGTCTTTGATGATCCACTTTTACAAGCTGACAAGTGGCGCATTTCGAGACAAACTCAGCGATATCTCTCTTCATACCGTTCCACCAATATTGCCGTCTCATGTCTTGGTACATTTTGTGCCCTCCGGGATGTACCGCGAACCGTGAGCCGTGCGACTCTGCCATCACATCGTGCCGCAATTCTTCCCCTTTCGGAACTACCAATCTACCATTGAAGCGCAATCCCCCGTCTGAGCTAACGGTATAGGACTCGGCTCCCTCTGCAAGTAATCGAACTATCTTCTCTTGACAGAACGAGTCATTAGCCTGTGCCCGTACTACCTTTGTGACAATCTGCGGTGTAACGGTCATCACAGACATGAAAGATCGGGCCACTGCATCCTGGTGTCCCAATTCCTTCCACTTAGCCTTCCACACCTCTGCCACCTCATCTGCTGGCCTGCGGCTCAACGCGTCTGCTACCACGTTAGCCTTACCTGGGTGGTACTGGATGTCGAACTGGTAGTCCTTCACAAATTCAAGCCACCTACGCTGCCGCATATTTAATTCCTTCTGCGTGAACAGATACTGTAGTGACTTGTGGTCCGTGAACAGCTGAAACTTCTCCCCCAAAAGATAGTGCCTCCAAATCCGTAAGGCAAATACCACTGCTGCCAACTCCAAATCATGCGTGGGGTAATTCTTCTCATGAGGCTTAAGCTTACGGGAAGCATAAGCTATGGCCTATCTCTCCTGCTGCAATACACCTCCCAGTCCTTGTAAACACGCATCGGTGTAAACCAAATACTCAACTCCCGGTCTCGGCAATGCTAACACAGGTGCTGAGGTCAATTTGTCCTTCAATTCATCGAATGCCAACTGACAGGCATCACTCCAGATGTATGGCACACCCTTACGAGTAAGATGTGTCAAAGGACCTGCTATCTCCAAGAAACCCCGAATAAACCTCTTGTAGTATCCTTCTAAACCCAAGAAACTATGAATCTCCGTTGGTGTCGTGGGTTGTCCCCACTCCCTCACCGCTGACACCTTCCCCGGATCAACAGATATACCCTGGTCGGAAATGATATGCCCCAAAAACTGGACTTCCTTCAGCCAAAACCCGCACTTCTCATATTTTGCATACAGCTCGTTCTGACGAAGTGTCTGCAAAACCTGCCTCAAATGCTCGGCGTGCTCCTCTTCTGTCTGAGAGTAAACCAGAATGTCATCAATGAAGACAATGACAAACTGATCTAGGAAATCCCTGAACACTCTGTTCATCAAGTCCATAAACACTACTGGAGCGTTGATCAAGCCGAAAGGCATAACCCGAAATTCGTAAGAACCATATCTCGATAAGAACGCCGTCTTTGAGACATCCTCCTCCCTGATACGCAACTGATGGTATCCTGACCTCAAGTCAATATTCGAGAAGAAAGAAGCTCCTCTCAACTGGTCGAACAAGTCATCGATTCGAGGCAACGGATACTTATTCCGTATCGTGACCTTATTCAACTCTCGGTAGTCCACACACAACCTCAGTGAACCGTCCCTCTTCTTCACAAACAAAACCGGAGCGCCCCAAGGTGAGGTACTCCTACGAATAAAGCCTTATCCTAACAGCTGCTCTATCTGATCCCGTAACTCTCGCATATCAGCTGGAGCCATACGGTACGGTGCACGTGCTATAGGTCTCGTACCCGGTAGCAAATCTATAACGAAATCTATCTCTCGACTGGTTGGTAAGCCTGATATCTCCTGAAACACATCCGAATAATCCCTGACGACTGGGATCGAATCTAAAGGAATCACAACCTCCTTAGAGGTATCCTCCTCAATGTAATACAGATGAGCGGTCGATCCTCCCTCTGGGCGAGGCATCGCCACTATAAACATCTCTTGCCCCGGAATGGCAAAAACAATGCTCCCGCTGAAGCAATCAATCATGGCCCTATATGCTACGAGCCAATCCATACCGATGATCACATCGTGAACATGCATGTCTAACACTAACATGTCTGCAGGCAATACCAAACCACCAATCTCTACCCCCACACCCCGGCATATAAAGAAAATAAGTGACCCACTCCCTAATGGTGAGTCGACACACGTCACTGTGCTCTCTGCCGTAGCTAACAATCCTAAATCTTTCGCGAAGTGTGTAGCAATAAAACAATGTGTAGCACACGTATCAAATAACACCCGACCCATAGTGCCATGGATAGGAAACGTACCCTCGATCGCGGGCGGTGCCTGTGGAACTGCACCCTGGTGAACGTTGTAGACACGTCCATACTGTAGCTGCCCCTGCTGAGCTGGGACTGCCGGAATGGGTGGCAATGCTTCCATCTGTGGCGGTGCGGGAAGAGCGGCGGGAAACATAGGTCTCTGTGGCTCCTGGCGAGCACCCTGCTGCTGCTGCTGTGGGGCCCTGCCCCTATCAGGACAATCCTGCTTCTTATGGCCAGTCTTGCCACAAGTAAAGCACTTCCCTGGGAAGTTCCCTCCCCTTTGCCCCTACCGTCCCCGGACCTGGTGGCCGTTACCATTCCTCCCTTGGCCCTGCTGGCCCTGATGAAACTGCTACCCATTCTGCCCCTGTTGGCCCTGATGGCCGTTTGGGCCCTGATGGCCCTGACGAAAACATCCCTGTCCCTGCCTGTATTTCCCTGACCGGAACCTCTTATTATACCCCTGCTGGGTACCCTGCTCATTCTGTCTCTGCCCCTGACCGATTTGTGCCCCGCTGGCACCATGTCCTCCAGTCCTGCCCTGATGGCTAGACTCCCCCGACCGCTTGCCCTCAGCCATATGAAAACGGTGGTCCTGGCAGTGCAACAATGTAGCGTTAACCACATCCGAATACGTGGCCAACGATAGGTTCCCTAGCAGATGCTGACGGATCCTCCAATTCAACCCGTCGGTGAACTTCTCTATCTTCTTCTTCTCTGTTGGAATCTCGTCTGGAACGATATTCAATAGGTTAGTGAACTCGGCCTCATACTCGACCACTGTCTTGCCCTCCTGCTTCAAACTCATCAGCTTCCTCCTCATCTCTGTATGAACTGCGGACGAAAAGTATTTGCGGTCGAACCCCACCCAGAACTCCTGAATCGTGAGGGTATCCCTCTCCTCCGCGGTGGTAATAGACTCCCACCACTGTAGTGCAGATCCCACTAGCTTGAAAGTAGCTAGCACCTGTTTCTGAACATCAGTGCACTCATGCATCCTCAAATGCCTCTGTATGTCCTTCCTCCATTGGCTCGAGACTACCTACCTGCAAACTCTGGCGGAAGCGCTTTCTGAAAAGCGTCTCGTACACGCTCCCAAGCAGACGGGAATGCATTAACCTGTGCTGGCGCGGCAACCGTCGCCTGAGGCGGTGCCTGCTGAATCACGGCAATCGCGGCATTCACCGCTTGAGCTACTATAGCTGCAACCTCAGCAGCGTTCAACATGCCCTGAACTGGAGCGGGCTGGGGTTCGGGCGTTGCATTCCTGGGAACTCGTCGTGCACGTCGTGGAGGCATCTGAAATAAGAATGAAGTTTATAAGTTCACGGTTTATAAACTTAAAATAGCTGAAGAACGAAGCATACACAAAAAGAGTACAACAGTCCTAAAATATAGGGCTCTATATCAAAGAAACGTAGCGGAAACGTAATAGCCGTACAGATCCTAAAGGACACTAGAACCTGATGCTCTGATACCACCTGTGACACCCCGACTAATTAAATACCGGGTAGCTACTCCTTTATAAAATTAATTCAAAATGCCAAGTTGGCTCAGTTAATAGCATCACTGTCGAAAACATTTTATTATTACTAACCACCTAGTATTTAAAAAGCAAGTTGCCAAATTTTAATTTAAGTGTGATTAACATGCAAGAAGTAAAATGAAGAAATAGATAACACCATTCACCATACTGAAGTAAAATGAATAATCATCACATAGCGTAAATAAAGTCTGGAGGAAACCCCTCACTACAATCCCATAACTGAAATAAATAAACTAAAGCAATACATGCTAAAGTCTGAAAACTGAAATGTAAAAGATGTCTCTAAAGAAATGGGCAACATGCCCTACAACTGATAGATAGTGACTCTGGAATCCAAAGAGATAGAAGCGTCTACATGCAAATCCCTGTAGCTTCCACAAGCAGCTATAGCTCGTCACCTGAATGAGTACCTATGCTTGGTGTCCTTGTGGCTGGGCACCTAAAATGGTTTTACAAAGAAAAAGATTTGAAAAGCAAACGGGTCAGAGCCCGAATGTGGAGTTATATTTTAAAAACCTGCAAGTGCTTTAAAAACATTTAAAACATTAAATGCAAAGTACATGTTAGGACGTGCACTCACATTATATTCTCACCTCTCGTCTAACTGTGCACTCCTAACGTAAGTACCCATCTATATCTACCCATACCACTAGCTAAGTGACCACGTATCTAGCTAGACTGCCAAAGGTTCGACCCATAATACTTGGTTCCATTTAACATAACAACGCTCGTAATTATATAGAGGTTTAACGTAAACTCAGTTACTAAATATGACATTGATATAACTATCAGTTAACTCATTATATATCTCTAAACAATACCGTAATATTTTTACAACATTAACATGAGGATTCCCATTAATTTAATGTATATTATTCATATCATACATATACAATACAAGCACCCCGGAATCTAAGCTATGGTGCACACATACTCTGCTATCCATCCCGGTACATCACGTACATAAGGATCACACATTCCGAATCTCTCAGGAATAGTTCAGATAACACAAATCACAAATAGTGGAGGCGAACACAGTCACCATCACGTGGGTCACGCACATACCTACGCTCCCATGGTCAGCGGACTTATTAATATCACAATAAGTCTTTCTATGACCTATGCTCATCGAGGTACCAGTCTATATCCCCCCCGTAGGCACACAAGGATTAGAGGGTCCTAAGCGAACGCAACCTCCCGTGATAGCAAGTATGGTAGGTATGTCATACACACAATCCATATACTAATACTAAGTAAAAACACGTCTTAGTAATACCGTATTTTAATCGTAGTATATATTGCACTCTCGTACTAACTATAATTATCACAATTTATACTAATCCGATTTATAATCATACGTGCTATAATTCATCCTCACATCGTAGTAGACACTCACGTCTCAACCCAAACGGTTCATTGAATATAACTCTAGTATATAATTTACTCCTTTCAATAACCCAAAAGTCCCAATCTATCCTCACATCAATAAAGAAAGGTCATCTATATCCTCGAACAAGTTTACGGGACTCCAAAAGTCAAAATAGTCCAAAAAGGACCAAACTGTCAACTCGTTAGAAGTCTCGTTCGAACGAGTGTTCGAACGAGTTTGGACTGTCAGGTCGTTAGAAGTCTCGTTCGAACGAGGCTGTTCGAACGAGATCCAGTTCGTTCGAACGAACTGTTCCTTCTAATGATATTTCGTTCGAACGAGATATCGAACGAAATCACTTCTCGTTAGTAACGACTGGTCAACTTCGTTAGAAGCTCGTTCGAACGAGTTCGTTCGAACGACCTGGGGGCTGCTTCTAACGAGCTACCAGTTTCGGCCCAGATTTTTCCCATCTCGTTTTTTTCACCATTTTTATCACTTTAATCCTTCTTCAAAGTTCGTTCTAACAATGATTTAAGTCCTCTAATCATACTGAAACATGCCAAGGTGCTATACTAACATCATTAAGGGGGTTTAATACCTTCTAAACATCATTAAATCACAAATTTCTACATAAATTCCCAATTTTCTTCAAGAACATAAACCCTAGGTTCTTCTCATCAAAATTTCCCAGATTTTAATCCGTTTATACATCACATAGATATGGAATCTCTGAATTTAAATCTTCAAACAATGTTTCTACATGCAAACCTATCCCAAAATTAAACAACAATCTTCCAATTTCATGGGTTTTCTTTTAACTCTTATATAAGATTGATTAACAATGTTTCTAACATGGAAAAAGCATTCACTGCATAAGGAATGTAATTTAAATCACTTGCCTTGGTTTGATTCCGGATTTGGTGTTGATTTGATGAAGAATTTCTGCAGAATTTCTTCTCTCCAAGCTTCCTCTCTAATGGTGGCTTAAGGTGGCTAGGGTTTGATTTGGGGAAACTTAGAAAACCTCAATGACAACCTACGTAGCCTTCTAGGTTAATATGGGTTGGTTAATGGGCTTAATGGGTTTAATCCACATCAGATTTACATCTCTAATTTTCGTCACTTTTAATTCCTCAAAATGTAAAATTACCAAAATACCTTTTAAGTTACCGGTATGGCCTAAAAAATACCCCGGGACCCAAACTATACCCCCGGCTAGTGTTTTCTGACTATCTCGACCCTTCCGGACGCGTTGGCGCACTCAAAACGGCCATACGGATTATAGATTTTAAATTCACTTTTTATTATCAAAATATTATATCGTGACGCGGCGGTTCCACGCGTCTCAACAAAATTTCTACAATGCCGTATTTAAATCCCACGACAAATTTTATAATACCAAATACATATATAATCATATATGCACATAATCGAATACCAATTCGCATCTCATTAGTATTTATAACCCGGATTAATTTCCAATTAATACGCATTTAATTAATTAATCCCCAAAATAAATATAGCCAAAAGTACGGGGTATTACATTAGTACAGTAAAGAGGTATGATGAGTGTTTCTTCACTCTAAGCCTGGTAAGTCGCATGCTAACGCTGACTTATAGCCATTATATCTTCAGAAGATCCGATCATCATGTCAGTGAGGCGGTTAATCAACTCATTATGATTCTATACAAATTGCCTCTTGGCTTTCCATATTTTATCACTACTAGAAATAGACATTTTTTTACGGGGAAAAGGGGTCGTAAAAGGTTATTTATGATGATTTTCAAAGCTTTAAAAACCGTCGTAATGTTGTGTGTCATAATAAATTCGTGTTGACAAAACCGCCATAACAAACCATCTTATTATGACAATTTTTCTTACAAACCATCATTAACAATAATGTTGTGTGACTTAATAAAATTGATGTTGAAAAAACCGTGATAACAAACCATCCTATTATGACAGTTTTTCGTACAAATCGTCATAAAATGTACCTATTATGATGGTTAATTTGCTAGTTATAATCACAGAGTACATAAAACATTCATAAAACATACTCATTTTTATATGTGAACTGTAAACCATCATAAAAGTTTTTTTCCTTTCTTTTTTTTCATTGTACTATTCAAATATCCGACACTTGTAATGCATAAAAATACAATTTGCAAATTCAACGCACAAATTTACAGACTCAAAGTAGCAAATTCCAAGTACTAATATAACTTGAACAATAAGTATAAAAATTGTCATTAATATTCGAAATTAAAAAATATATACACCAACAGTTTCCCAATTGACTTCTAGACAACTCAAAAACAAAAAAATATCTCAAATGACCTATACTAAAGTAGTAAATTAAACTGCAACATTAGCTCCATACGTGTAGCATGGAAACCCAATTTAGGAACAGCTACATCGTATACGCAATAGGCAACAACAAATCGATATATGAACAAAAGAAGGAAATAAATAACAGTTAACAACTGAAATAGATTAACCATATAAAGAATATAAATAAAACAATAATGATATTCTAATATAATATCAAGCATCAAAAAACAAACATTTGCATAATTTTAAAGTTAATTTTTACTTCATTCTTTATTAAGGCATGGGAGAGATAAATGGGAAAAGTATCATGAAAATTTCAGCAGAATTTCCTCTGTTTTTCAATAATCCAAAATAATGAATTTTTAACCAACAACCATATAAAGCCCAATATGGAAATTCACCATTAATAATAAAATAAAGCCCACCCCACGCATTTAGAAACAACAACAACAATATAAATCCCACCTAGGGCATCATTCCTTATCAATAATAATAAAATAAATACCACCTCGACATTCACAATCAACAACAATATAAAGGCCCAAACAGACATCACAATTAAATATTTGCATAATCTCAAAGATAATTTTTACTTTGTTCTTTATTAACGCATGGAAGAGATAAATGGGGAAGGTTTTATGGAAATTTAGACAAAGTTTCCTTAGTCTTTTTATTAATCTAAAATTAAACATCGCATGTTTAACCCACGATAATGATATAAAGCCCACCGCGGGCATTCAGCATCATCATCAACAACAACAACAACAGTATAAATTCCATGACGGGCATGAACTAGCACAATAACAATACAAATACCACCATGCATGTTCACTATCAATACTAACAATATAAAGACCACCTTAGGGATTCACAATCAAAAACAATATATAGGCCACCATGGGGATCACAAAACATTTGCAAAATCTCAAAGTTATTTTTTACTTCATTCTTTTTTAATGCGGGGAAGGGATAAATGGGGAAGGTTTAGAAATTTTTTTTACAGAGTTTCCTTTATTTTCTTAAAAATCCGAAATTAAACGTGATATGTTTAACCAACAACAATAACATAAAGTCCAACTGGGGCATTCACCATCAAGCCCACCCCAGGCATTCACCATCAATAACATAAAGCCCACCCTGGGCTTTCAACATCATGATCAACAATGATAATATAAATATCACCTTGTCCATTCACTAACAACAATATTATTCTTGCATCATATTCTTATAGTGTTTTGATAATATTAATTACGATTTTTGTTATATTTTCATATATAGTATTTTGATTCTCTATATTAAACATCATTAACATCGGCACAAAGTAATTAATTAGATTGAAGAAGAAAAAGGTACTTGAAAACACATGCCAAAATTGTCCAAAACTATAGCTTATTAAAAATAATCCTAAATGAAATCGATGAACTCATGGTGAAATTCTTCTATCTCATGATTTTCATATGTTGATTTTTCAGCCAACTCCATCTAACAAATCAAATAACAAAATTTGTATTCATTTTTTCCTTATAAAAGTAATTAGCAGGGAAACAAAATATTATAAAATAAATATTTATTACCTTTAGTTTGTAGATTGATACAGATTCTCCAATAGATCTCTCATGAACTTCAATATATAAAAACTACATTCAACATTCCACGGTTATAGAGGGCCCTATAGAATGATATTTTAAAGATAATAGTTATATTATGATTCAAGATATAAGTCAGTAATGTATATTCATTAACATTATCATACATTAAAATTATCCAAAGCTTTAAATTCTCTTGAAGACAAAGATTAAAATGAAAAACAAGTGTACAAAGACATGTGTACAAAGATCTCATAAACTTGAGGCAGAACCTCATTTTTTTCTCTGATTAAACAGCAGTATAGGAGTACTTGGGGGCTGGTTTCGGTTTTCACCCTTTAACGACTTTTTTTTAAGCCTAATCAACATATTTTCAAATTATCATCACATTCTCAAATCGGGGGACCCGTGACTATGCGATACGTTCATATGAGTTACATTAATCCCGTCCGAGGTGTTCATGCCTTTTTCGGGGCCGTTTGGGGGCTGATTTGGTTTTTCACCCTTTAACGGCTTCTTTTTAAGGCAAATTAACATATTTTTGAATTATCGTCACATTCTTAAACTGGGAGACTCGTAACTATACGGTCAGTTTCTACATGTTACATTAATTCCGTGCGAGGTGTTCATGCCTCTTACAGGGCTATTTGTTGTCTGGTTTGGGTTTTCACCCTTTAATGGCTTGTTTTTAAGCCTAATCTATATATTTTCAAATTATCGGCATATTCTCAAACCGGGAGACCCGTGACAACACGATCAGTTCCTACGAGTTATATTGGTCCCGTGTGAGGCGTTCATGTCTCTCACGGGGCCGTTTGGGGGCTGGTCTGGGTTATCACTCTTTATAGGATTATTTTTAAGCCTAATCTTCATATTTTCAAAGTATCGTCATATTCTCAAACTGGGAAGCCCGTGACTACTCGATCAATTCCTACAAGTTACATTAATCTCGTGTTAGGTGTGCATGCCTCTTATAGGACCGTTTGGAGGCTGGTTTGGGGTTTCACCCTTTAATGGCTTGTTTTTAAGCCTAATCTAATTGTTTTCAAATTATCATCATGTTCTCAAACTGGGAGACCCGCGACTACGCGCCAACTCCTAAGAGTTAAATTGGTCCCGAGCGAGGTGTTAGTGCCTTCTATGGGGCCATTTGGGGGTTGTTTTGAATTTTCTCCCTCTACAGGCATGTTGTTAAGTCAAGGTCTAAATATTTTTAAATTATCATCATATTCTCAAACCGGGAATCCTATGACTACACGGTCAGTTTTTATGAGTTACCTTGGTCCCGTATGAGGTATGCGTGCCTCTTACGGGATCGTTTAGTGGTTGGTTTGGGTTTTCACCCATTACTGGCATGTTTTTAAGCCTAATCTATATATTTTCAAAGTATCGTTATATTCTCAAATCGGGAACCCTGTGACTATGCGGTTAGTTCCTGCAAGTTACACTAGTCTCGTGCAAGGTTTTGTAAGTGAAGTATTCCTCATTTTTTGAATCTCTAAATTAACTTTACACATCCATCCTCCCGATTAGGCACTCACCGGATGCTCTCTAGAATGCAATACTGTTACCAGGTATACTCATCCACCCGAACCCCTGATACTGTTAGCTCCCCGAATCAGTTAAAATAATAAATTGCATTGGAGGCGATCATAGATTCCTCCAGAATGGGACGAAACTACACCTAAAACATCTCATTCTTGATTTTGAATGCTATCACCTGGGGACTATACTCACCCTGCTCCTTAAGCCATGGGATTCACCCCTATCGCGCAACCTCCTATGATAGCACTAGAGGGGTATGATTTGATATAAGTATTATTCACACAAATGTTTATAATTAATACAAATATATATATTATATATATATATATATATATATATATATATATATATATA
Organism: Sambucus nigra; assembly: GCA_949130495.1. Classification (NCBI taxonomy): domain Eukaryota; kingdom Viridiplantae; phylum Streptophyta; class Magnoliopsida; order Dipsacales; family Adoxaceae; genus Sambucus; species Sambucus nigra. Next base: position 73,139,076 of record OX422224.1, read on the forward strand.
TATATATATATATATATATATATATATATATATATATATATATATATATATATATAAATCCAAGCTACCGTAACACTAGCCTAAAATGCCCAATTTTATGTTTCGATCCAAAATTCAATTAATGAAACATTAAGTAATTTATTACCTTGGTGTCACTCAGTCAAACATACACGAACTCACTTAATTAGCCCAAAAATAAAACATTCTGAATTTATTATTCTAAAATCTTTCTAATGAGTTTTTCACACTTATTAATTTAAGGTACTTAATTCACTCAAATTAAACCCTAATTTCCTTTTTGGATTTACACCACAATACTACATGAATAATTCCCACAATTCAAATCCCTATTGTAATAGTCCAACGAACAAATATGTCAGAACTATAAACCCTCACCAAGAATTGAACACCCAGGGCCAAAATAGGGGAGGTGGAGAGGTTGTCAAACGACGTCGTTTGAATGACTAGGCCTATCATTTAAAGGACTTTGGTAATCATTCGAACGGCATACCAGGTCATTCGAACGATCGGGGTTCTCTATCTCCTCCATTTTTACCCAAAACCCGTCCGCCATAGTTGTTTCAAAGCTCCACTTTCTGTTCAGAATTCCCCCTAAAACTCTCAAAGAATTACACTAAATCTACCAATTTAATATCCTCAATCTAAATACAACATCTATACATATTGGGGGTTTATAAATCACATTTTTATATCCTCTACAGAATAAAAATTCTGAAATCATAGAAAACCCAAATTTAATTAGAGAACTAACCTTGACATTTCATTCAATCCAAACCCACTACGATATGAATAGGAAATGAAAATTAATTTCAGAAGCAAGTTAAACCACTTGCCTTTTAGGGTTTGTAGGGTCTAAATATTTCTTTAAGATGATGGGTTCGATGAAGATTACTCCACACTAGTCATTGATTTAGGCTCCTAAGCTCTTCTTGAATTGCACCTTCTTTTGTCTCTATTTGTTTAGGGTTTCTAAGATAAGTTATTTCTCTCACACCCTCTTGCTTTTAGGTTTTAATAAGTTAATCCCGTTTTTAGGCTTATGGGCTTTAATAAAAGGGCCCAAATTCCCTCAAGTGGGCTCAAGTATGCCTAAAAATGTCCCAAGAACCCTTTACTACCCCCGGGCACTCCTTTCCAACTATTTTGACCCATCCGGACGCAACCGTACACTCATAATTACCGTCCGAATTATTTTACTAAAACTTAATATTCATTTATCGTCTTATTACTATTCACTTAGTAATATTTAATTCCATAAATATTAATCGTCTACACACCGGATTCATATTTAAATAATAAAAATAATTAATCTAATTAAATTACCACGCACAAGTAATTTAAAATTTAACGAATTAATTTATTTGTAAATGTACCAAAAATACGAGGTGTTACATACTCCCCCCCTTACAAAGGTATTTTGTCCCCGAAATTTGGTCGTACCTGTGGTGAATAACTCTTGATGCTGCTCTCGCATGTCATCCTCCTGCTCCCACATAGACTCGTTAGCCCTATGATGTCACCACTGAACTCTAACATGTGGTACCACCATAGACCATAACTTTCTCTCACTACGATCTAGGATAGCTACTGGTCTCTGCTCGTATGAGATGTCGGGTTACAAGTCAATTTCCTTAAGTGGGACGTGCCACAAAGCCCTCGGATTCCTCTGATATTTCTTCAACGAGGCCGCATGAAACACGTCGTGTAACCGCAAAAGGTTATTCGGCAAACCCATTCGATAATCTACCTACCCTACTTTCTCAATGATGGGTTAGGGGCCAACTTACCTTGGTATTAATTTGCCCTTTTTATCGAACCTCATCACCCCTTTCATGGGGGACACCCTCACCAATAACTGCTCTCCGACCTCTAACTCTACATGCCTCATATATGCATCAGCATAACTCTTTTGTTTGTCCTAGGCTATACGAATACGTCCCCAAATCAACTCAATCTTGGCGGATGTGTCCCGAATCATCTCTGACCCCAATAACTTGTTATCCCCCACCTCTAACCAACAATCGAGGGAACGACAAGGTCTCCCATAAAATGCCTCAAATAGGGACATGCCAATAGTGAATTGGTATGAGTTGTTATACGCAAACTCTACCAACGGAATGTATTTCTCCCAACCAGCCCCATAGTCTAGAATACACATCCTCAGCATATCCTCGAGCATCTGATTTACCCTCTCCGTCTGCCCATTCCTCTGTAGGTGATAGGCGGTACTCCACCTTTACTCCATTCCCATCGCCACCTGAAAACTCTACCAAAAGTGTGATACAAATATCTTGTCTCTATCAGACACTATGTTGACCGACACCCCATGTAACTTGACTATTTTCGCTATGAATAGCTGCACATACTAAATCATCTCAAAGTCTGTACGAACTGACTAGAAATGAGATACCTTGTTCATTCAATCCACTATCACCAACATGGAATCGTGACCAATGTATGATGTTGGAAACCCCGTAATGAAATACATAGAGATGCTCTCCCACTTTCGTACCGAAATCTCAAGAAGATGCAATATCCCTGAAGCCTTTTGTAGTCTACCTTCACAAGTTGACAAGTGTCACACTTTGAGACAAAATATGCAATTTCTCGCTTCATCCCCGTCAACCATTATTGCCTCCTCATATCTTGGCATATCTTGTCCCTATTGGGATGTACCGCGAATCTATAGGCATGGGACTCAGTCAGAACGACATGTCTCAAATCCTCATCCTCGAGCATGACCAACCTCCCATTAAAGCATAAGCCTCCCTTTGAGATGATGGTATAGGACTCTGCACCCTCTGATAGTAATTGCCTCACCCTATCTTGGCAAAATGGATCCTCTGCCTCAACTCTCACCACTCACATGAAAATCTTGAGTGTGATCACTAAAACTGACATACATGCCTTGACGACCTCATCATCGTGCCAAAGTTTGGTCCACTTCGCTTTCCAGACCTCTGCCAAGTCCTCTGTGGGTCGCGGGCTTAATGCGTATGCCACCATGTTAGCCTTACCAGGATGATACTAGATATCAAACTAGTAATCCTTCACGAATTCTAGCCACTGCCTCTTCCTCATGTTCAGATCCTTCTGTGCGAAGATATATTGAAGTGACTTGTGATTCGTGAATAATGTGAGCCTCTTTCCCAGAAGGTAGTGCCTCCATATCCTCAGAACAAAAGAGACCGTTGCCAACTCAAGGTCATGGGTGTGGTAATTCCTCTCGTGGGGCTTAAGCTTTCAAGACATAAAAAGTATATTACGTTCCTCATGCTACAGTACACCCCCCAAGTCCCTGCAAGGATGCATCTTTATAGACTCGGTATTCCAATCATGCCCTAGGTAAAGAAAGTATGATTGCTCATGTTAACTTTTCCTCTATCACATCAAAAGCTAATGGACACTGGTCACTTAACACAAATGGAACCCTTTTGTGAGTCAAATTCATCAACGACCCTGCAATATTGGAAAACCCCTTAAAAAGCTATGAATCTAGATAAGTGTCATAGACTGTCCCCACTCCCTCACCTCCGATACCTTGCTTGCATCCATAGCAATACCCCAATCTAAAATAATATGGCCAAGGAACTGCACCTCCCGTAGCCAAAACCCACACTTCTCAAACTTGGCGTATAGCTGGTGATCATGTAATGTCTGTAAAACTGTACGCAGATGTTCGGCATGCTCCTCCTCCGTGCAAGAATAGACCAAAATATCATTTATGAACACAATGAAAATGTAACAACCCGTCCTCTTAGAGATAATTAAATTCCATAATTGAGTTTAAATTGGAATTTAGAGAATTTCCCTAAAAAGTAATTTTTGGGATTTTTGAGGATTCAATGATTTTCGATGGATGTTGTAACTATTTTTGGGATTAAATACATCGAAATATTTTTAATAAAATGTCGCTGCTGGGTAAAGAGTCAGAAGATAATATTTTAATGGGAATACCGCATTGATTTATTTTTGGGTTGAAATAGTGATTTGCGGTCAGGTATCTCGGACGGAAATTTCGACTGCGCCATGAGTCTTGGAATGGCCGAGATAGTCGAAAAAGAGTGTCTGAATGTCGAAATTGAGTGTTGGGAAATTTTAGAGTTAAAATGGCTCGTAATTGAGTAAACGAGTCGTTTTTGGGTTTTAAGGGTTAAAACCCTTTTTCTTCCTTTATAAAGAGGGAGAGAAGGAGAAAAGAGAAGGAAAAGAGAGAAGAGAGAGAGGAGAGAGAGGAGGAGATAAAAAGAGGAGAAAAGGGAGATTACGGCCAAACTCTGCCAGATTCGACTCAAGGTTGTCGGATTTTATCCTCCAGGTAAGTGTTTACTTGCTTTATTTCCTTTTGTGCAAATATCTCATATCATAGTTGGTAAAAATATAAGTTTTGGGTTAGAACCCTCAAAAATAAATTTAGGAAAAGTTGGACATGAGTTTACATATTGATGTAATGTAAACTCTTAATGATTTCTAGTATCAAAACCATGTTAATGGAGAATAAAATCGAATTGAAATGGGAGAAATGTCAAAACTAGGTTTTTATGGTTTTTAGGGTTTGAATATAAGGAAAATGGGTTAATACCCCAAATTAATTGATGTGTTAGTTGTAAAACATAGATTAGATGTTTATTGAGCTATTGGATGAGGTTAGAAACAACAAAAATGGATAAAAATGGAATTTGGGATTTTGGCAAAGATGATGAATAGTAAACCCGTAGCTTGTGGGGTTATTTCTGCCAGGAAGAGAATTGATTTAGCTCTCGGCCAAAACAAGAAAGTTGTAGATCTTTTTGACATTATCGCGTGGGAGCCGACTACGTATTTTTATGATTTGCCCTCGGTTTGATTTGATTTTTATAAGAAGGCAGTTCCGGGTTGAAATCATCAACTCGAAAATCAAATCGGAAATTGGAAAAATAAAGGCTAGAATTAATTGTGTAGAAGTTTGGGATGATTTTTGGTGAAGTTTAGAAACCCCGATAATGAATTTGGGTTGTTGGATTAAAAGACTTGAGGAATTTAGTTTTGAGGACCTGGTGTGACCGGTCGACCGCGCCCCTATGGTTGGTCGACCACATCAAGGAAAATGAGCCTACTGATTGGTTTTGTAGGCTTATTTGCAACCCGCAGTCGACCGGGGTGTAACACCCCGCCCACCCGGGGAGAGCGGACGGAGCGCTAATGCGATAAAATAAATCCAAATCCACAAGTAACAAGGTATAGAGCATCTAAATAAACCCACAATAATATAAATCCACTAATCTCAATCTGTTCAATTACAACAAGTCTCTCGAATTAAAATTACAAATCTCCAAAGCTCTATACATCAAAATAATACAAATCTTTTCCAAACAATCCTCGCTAAAATTAATCTCCATAGCGCCCCAAAATCCGCACTAACCTGCCACTAAAAGAAAATATGGGGAAGTACACAATACGACGGGAAAGATGCTCAATGAATATATGGATTAGCATTCAATAAAGCGTAACAACACGAGTACGAATATTCAAATCGAAATGCAAATCTCAAAGAATTTATCAATATAATTTCTCAACAACACTTTAACCGGGTCACTAGGCCTCACCACATCCGTATATGCTTTATCAAGCCATATCCCGAGAAACAGGAATTTTGGCGGGTGGCCAACATCCGTGCCATATTAAAATCTCATGAAAACGTGCTCAACAATAATGTAATGATACCACATGAATCAAAATAATTTCAACAATTATTTTCCAGATTTCAATGAATTTAACAATTCAAAAATGAGTTCAGTAATCACATGAATTCAAAGGGAATAACACTCGCGAGATTAAGGAGCATATTGTGTAAAACCCCATACCTCAAACCATGATGAGAAACCAATGATCACATCCTCGTGATCAACACAAAAGATCCACAAAAGCACCTCCAAGAACCTCCAACAAAATAGCCCCAAGAACACCTCTAATGTAAGGTCGGAACTCATAAATCTCAAGGGCCAATGTGTATATAAAAAGAAGAGGAATATAAAATATATTTGCTGCCAAAAAGTTTTGCCAAAAGTAGGTTAAAAGGGTTTCCCACGACTTGCTTTTATAATGCAAAGAAATGAAGAGTTGGAATCCAAAAGACTCCTTTAAATAAGGAAAAGAAATGAAGAGTTGGAAGCCAAAACAACTCAAAGAGTAAAAAACATTTTAAAATCATTTTAAAATCCGTTTTAACTCCGTTTTCAAAACCGTTTGAAATTATCACCTTTAAAAATAATAACCAACATATTTGAGCAATAAAAATAATTTTATCAAAAACTTTATTTTCCTCCATTTTCCAATAATTAATTAAAATAGCCCAAAATTACGTGGGTTATTACACTTCCCCACTAACAATGGAATTTCGCCCTCGAAATTCGCCGAATGCCTAACTCTAAAAAATCAGGCTAACAATCTCCAAAAATAATCTCGTCTCAAAAAATAATTCCTCACATCTAATCTTGAAACCTATCACGAATATCACCTAAAATTTTCTATCTCCAAAAATTGCTAACCACACAATGAACCCAAAACTCAAGCCCCGAGGGTTGCCGTATACCTAAGCTCTGATACCATTTGTAACACCCCGCCCGCCCGAGGAGAGCGAACGTAGGGCTAATGAGATAAAATAAATCCAAATCCACGAGTAACAAGGTATAGAGCATCTAAATAAACCCACAATAATATAAATCCACTAATCTCAATCTGTACAATTACAACAAGTCTCTAGAATTAAAATTACAAATCTCCAAAGCTCTATACATCAAAATAATACAAATATTTTCTAAACAATCCTCGCTAAAATAAATCTCCATAGTGCCCCAAAATCCGCACTAACCTGCCACTAAAAGAAAATATGGGGAAGTACATAATACGACGGGAAAGATGCTTAATAAATATATGGATTATCATTGAATAAAGAGTAACAACACGAGTACGAATATTCAAATCGAAATGAAAATCTCAAAGCATTTATCAATATAATTTCTAAACAACACTTTAACCGGGTCACCAGGCCTCACCACATCCGTATATGCTTTATCAAGCCATATCCCAGGAAACAGGAATTTTGGTGGGTGCCCAACATCCGTGCCATATTAAAATCTCATGACAACGTGCTCAACAATAATATAATGATACCACATGAATCAAAATAATTTCAACAATTATTTTCCAGATTTCAATGAATTTAACAATTCAAAAATGAGTTCAATAATCACATGGATTCAAAGGGAATAACACTCGCGAGATTAAGGAGCATATTGTTTAAAACCCCATACCTCAAACCATGATGAGAAACCAATGATCACATCCTCAAGATCAACACAAAATATCCACAAAACCTCCTCCAAGAACCTCCAAAAAAATAGCCCCAAGAACACCTCTAATCTAAGGTTGGAACTCATAAATCTCAAGGGCCAATGTGTATATAAAAAGAAGAGGAATATAAAATATATTTGCTGCCAAAAAGTTATGCCAAAAGTAGGTTAAAAGGGTTGCCCACGACTTCCTTTTATAATGCAAATAAATGAAGAGTTGGAATCCAAAAGACTCCTTTAAATAAGGCAAAGAAATGAAGAGTTGGAAGCCAAAACAACTCCAAAAGTCAAAAACAAGTAAAAATTATTTTAAAATCCGTTTTAACTCCGTTTTCAAAACCGTTTGAAATTCTCGCCTTTAAAAATAACAACCAAAATATTTGAGCAATAAAATTAATTTTATCAAAAACTTTATTTTCCTCCATTTTCCAATAATTAATTAAAATAGCCCAAAATTACGTGGGTTATTACACGGGGGTCCTGGACCAATCGATCGATACCCTATTTTCAGCCCAAGATTTTGGAGACTGTTATTCCTTCTCCCCTTTGAGTTTAAAGTTTAGGGGCATTCTAAATTAGAGTGTCATAGAGGTTTATGTCCTAAAGGACTTGAGGAATTGGGAGTATATGTATATATTCACTTAGAGTGAATTAGTATGATTGGAGATATCCAATAGATCCTTATATGGGAATAAGGTCTGTATGAATTATCAAAGTAAGGAAATATTTTGAGTATAGTATCATGCGTATATGAAGGCATGATTATGATTCTTTTAGAGAATCTTTGGGGTTATTGGTCATCGCTAGGTGTGATTGGAAATTATGGCCATATATATATATATATATATTCGATGACGAATATATTGTGTATATATATACTGTGTGATTAAGTATATATATGATATACTATAAATGATTTTTTTATAAATGTTAATTTATGTAAACACACCCTCTCTATATGACATCATAAGGGAGGTTCGGGCGTGAGATGAAGCCCCTTGGCTACTGAATTCAGGGTGGATATAGTCCTAGTCCATATGAGCGTTTATGTTATGTTTTCTGCGATGGGTAGGTAATTTCGGGTGTGGTTATGACTACCCCGCAGGCATATGGCCGCTTCCCGACATCTTGCGTTGTAGTTGCCCTGGTGTCGTTATTGATAGGCACTAGAAGATGATGGTCATTTAGGGGTGCGCCCGGACGGGCAGTCTTAGAATGCATTATTTGTTAAAGAAATTTATGATAATAAATTGGCTTTAAGTACATTTCCTAGATGGAAGAAGGGAAATTGGATAAATATTTTGTCTTCGGATACGTTTCCCAGATGGAAGAAGGAAAATGGAAGCATTTGGTATGAAAAGCATTTTTATGATAATAAAACTGGCTTTTAAAAGTTATATATATGTTGAAGCCATTCATGATAATGAATTGGGTTTTATATACATTTTCTGGATATCAGAAAGGAAATGGAAAGTTTTGAGTTAAACATAAAAAGGTATTCATAAATACTTTGTAAATTGAAATTGGTAAATGAATTCTCATTTCGGGAGATAGATCCGGATGTGTATATATATATATATATATAATTGGTTATATCGAGGACCGGGGGTCTAATGGATCCCGACGATCGACCTTGCCCCGTAATAGTGTATCGGGGGATTCCTTGTTTGGATTTCGCTTTGCGAGACACCCCACGCACGAATATGGCTTAGTGTTGAGCCTTGGGAGAAAATTAACCCTTAGTGCTCTAATATTGGTATTTATTATATGGTAAGTATATATATTATACTTTGGTTTTGTACTACGGGCCTAATGGATATCTACCATTAACCCCGCCAAGTAGTAGTGTATCGGGGGGTTCCTTGTTTGGATTTCGCTTCGCGAGACACCCCACGCACGAACTTAGCGCAGTGTTGAGAATGAAGGGAAGTTTAGACCTTAGTACTCAGGGGTAGAGGTTTCTATTAGGCGGGTGAATTAGCTTAGCTAGGCGGGTTAGCTAAACTCGAAGGTTAAGTGCGTTAGGTGTGCACTATTAGAAGAGAGGTGAGGAGTATCTCATACGAGTGCGATACCAATTTAAATATGAGAAAACCTTTTTCTAAAAATAAAGCATTTATGCACTTGCTAAATAGTTTCAAAACTCGGTCTCTAACCTATTTATCTAATTTTCCTCACTTGCTATATATATATATATTATTTAGGTGTCCAGACACAGGGACGCCTGGATGACATTTCTTTCAAGTCAGACGTCAGCTGCAACAGCTGTGGATGCGTGCAGGATTCTCGGTAGACGTTTTCATTCTTGTACTCTAGATAGGAGGTACTGTATGAGTATTCGGGCCAATGGTCCAATTGAATTTATTTATTCTTTTAGTAAAGAATTTGATATGGTTGTATAATCTTGACCGAGTGTTCGGTTATTTTATTTCATTACAGTTTCATTTACGCAAACTATGTGAATGTTTTAATTATAGTCGTTTAGAAAGAGTAGTTACTTAAATTTTGACACCGGCCTAATAGGTTATTAATAATTAAATGGATTTTCGACAATGTTGCTAAGAATGATCCATATGAGACTCCTATTTTAATTTCATATAGGAGTGATTGCCAGGTATTTTATTAGGCGGGGTGTCACAGATGGTATCAAAGCATCAAGTTCTAGTGTCCTTAGGAATTTGTACGGACGTACTATGCTTTCAACATTGCTCTCGATTTGATATAGAGCCTCAGGATTAGGATTGTTGATTTCTCTTGTGAGATTTTGTTCTCCTGCCATATTATAAGATTATTGAAATATTTTGCGCTCTCGTTTGAGATTCGTGTGTGGGGCTTGGTTGGCAGCAGGAGGTGAGACTTAGCTGGAGCAGCTGGTAGAAGTCGGAATGAGGACCGTAGTAGGGGTCACTTCCTTCGTGGTGTTTGCTAAGAATTGTCTCAACGACTACTAAAGTATAGTTATGAGTACCGTAGTACCACTGTAGTAGAGAGTGGTACTAAAGTAGTACCGTAGTACCGCTGTAGTAGAGAGTGGTACTAAAGTGAATTTCCTAGTGACGATAAGGATTCGAAAGGAATCTTACGGATAGTTTTAACCATGAGTCCCCGTGATTCAGCAGATATGAAAAGAATGTTATTTTGGAAATTATTCACCTAAGGATCGGCCAGAGGCCGACAGTGAAGAAAGAGTATTATGGAGGTATATTTGGTGTGGCTGGATAGAGTCGTAGAGTTTGTTATCCCTAAACTCGTGTGTGTAATTTTAGTTGCGGCGAAATCGATAACATTATATCATGTATGCCTATGTGTTTTTCACAATAGCAGAGTTTTATTTTCTGCATTCGCTATAAAAGCGGGTGTTTATATTTTGTATATATATGTGTTATACGAGTATGGTATTATGGGAATATAATACATTATGGTATTATAGGAGCGATAGCAGGCAAGGATGGCAAGACTATTGTGTCCGCGATTCCAGTGTTGAACAGATTGTTCTTACGATATCTCACTTGGATACAAGATGAGTTCACCTTTATTATTATGGGTAGATGGAACTTTGATGAGCAGATGTTCCATTATTATGATTTGAGTGCGTGGCGACCTTATAGATATGATTGAAGGCCGCAGGATTATTGTCGAGCTGTAAGATTAAGCTCATTATTGGTTGCGCAAGGACTGAATATTAGTGCGAGCGCTTGGTGGTGTGACTCTTAGTTAGAGATAGGGGTTCAGACCACCTTTTCATTAGAAGAAGGGTTATGATTATCCTGGTTGCATGTTTTAAATAACAAACTTCCATGATCGATGAAGTTAAGGGTAGTGTGTGTAGGGGTTCTTTATTTGGATTTCGCTTTGCGAGACGCTCCACACATGAACCTTGACGACATCGGGAGTGGAGATATGTTATAGGATGCAAGGACGTTGGTTTTGTGGAAAAGCCTTATAGTGTGTGTTGATGTAAAAAATTAGATTATCTCTAATTATTTAATCACAGATAAAAAATAAAGAAGGCAAGAGATTTTTAAAGTGGTTCAGCCTTGAAAGAATGGCCTACGTCCACTGTTTGTGTTATTGCTGACTGTTTGCAGAATTCTCGATAATGAGTTTACCAAGAAATTCCGAGTCCCCCGCTAATGAGGAGGTTACAATGTATTTATAGCTTTGAGGCTATCCATGCGAGAGAATATTAGATAGCTGTCCAATAGGCGTGTACATCTGTATGATAATAATCAGCATTTAATGTGCATTCAATACTCTTAATTATTCGATTATAAATTCTCTGTATGAGGTGCAGCTCGGACCGCCTAAGCTACTCGGACCGCCTAAGTAGCTCGGTATACATGAGTTGCTCGGTATAATAAAGTTCCTCGAAGAACACTTGCTTCTCAGAGCAACTGAGTTGGTCGGGGAGTTTGAGTTCCTCGGAGTTAATGTGTTATCAAAAATGTTCGAGGGTGCCATGTAGAATGACACGTGTCTTCACATAATTGGTCCACGTCAGCAGGTTAAATTTGGTATCAACACGAGCCCCTAATGTTTTGTGGTTTGATGTTGAAGAAAAGTATGGAACATTTATGGTTCCTAAACTTTATGAATTTTAGACAATGGTTCGTTGTACATAACTCCTTTTTGAATACAAAGTATCAGGATTTTAAAGCATTTCAAATTTCCATAACCGCTTCGTGTTTCATGCCTTTTTCTTCTTTTTAGTCGTCGGATACGCAATCGTCCATCTTGGTAATCGTTGCTTTTCTCCATTCTCGAGGTAAAGTATTTAAACGCTTCAGAAAACTCGATCGTCTGTTACTTTTTCAAATCTGCATCTTTAGAACTTCTTCACTACTTCTCTGTCGTGTGCGTTCGTTTCTTCCATTGTTCTTTGTCACCTGATTCATCTTTTTCCTGTAAGATCTTCTTCCTACTCTTTTTTTTCTTTTGTTCATCATGATTTACGTCGTTGAATCTCTTGAAAAATTTCGTTCTGAGTTTTCAATTCCTTCCTGGGTTATATTGGAAGAGCTTGCTGAGCCTTCTGACTATTTTCATTTCGCTGAGGGACATTGGTTCCCCAGTCTCTTTGTAGATGAATGTGGCTTTTCTTTTCCTCCAAATCCCCTGTGTTTGGAATTCTGTCAATATTTTGACGTGGTACCTCCAAAAATAGCTCCCAATACCTGGAGAATAGTTAATAGAGTCCATAGGTTAAATAAGATTCATGGAACCCGTTTAGGAATTCCAGAAATTATGTTTTGCTATAGATAGGTTGTTAGTGATAGCACTTTTTATTTAAAAACTAGGTTTTTAAATAGGGCTTTAGTTGTCAATCTCCCCGATGCCAACATGGATTACTTCGAGCATGGGGTTGTTATGAAAAATTGGTAACATTCTCCATTAATTGGAAATGATGTGTGTCAGGGTCCTAGATGCCCTCCCTATGGCAATGGGATAGGTTGTTTTTATTTTATTTTAGTTTTGAAATTATGTTTTCTTTGTGTTTGATAAAATGCGTCATTGACATTTTAATTTTTGTTTATTTGCAGTTGATAGCAAAAATATTTCTCCTAAAGAAAATGATGTCAATTTGAGGCATTTGAAACTTATCTGTAGTTCGCACCAAACTGTTGCTGACGAATATATCAGATCAGCCTCGTACTTGTTGCAGTACAAGAGTTACACTTCATCTTTTACTTCTCATCCAGTGATAAGCGACATAGAACTAGCACCAGCTTCTGAAGGTTCATCTCCTGAATAAAATATTCCACTCAGTGACAGAATGAAGAGAAGAAGAGCTCCCTCATACTTTGACAAATTAGACTTTGCCAATGTAGAGGCAAAGAGAAATAAGCAGGATGTCCCAGAAGAAGGCACAAGAAAAGTTGATGAACCCCCTCCTCCTGCTACTAAGAAAGTTGCTGAGAAGCCCCTGTGGCTCCGAGCAAGATTGTAGTTGTTTCTCCTCCAAGAGAGGTTATAGTTATATCACAGACCAAGACAACATCCTTGGTTGAGAATATTCCTTCTCCCATGAGGAAATTGAAGAAAAGCTCCTCGGATAAATTGGCTGAATCCATCTCTAAGCCTCTAACTACTGGAAGTGGTGTTCCCACTTTTGTTGCTCCGAGCTCTTCCATGGGCTCTGTGAAGTCTTGGATTATTCTAGAAATCCAAGGTCTTGAAGACACGCTTTCTCGAGATAGGGTTACCACCTTGGCATCTCAACATATTGCCTCATTAAGTATTACTAATCTAAACTTTCATTTTTCAATGTTCTATTCTTGTATTGACTCAAAGTTATTTTCTTTTTCCAGCTGGTAACCTGTTTCAACACTATTCTGAAAAAGGATGAAGCTCTTAAAGCTTCGAGCTCCTCGGGAGGTGTGGAGGAGGCTTTTGTAGGTCTGACTCAATCCTTAATGGATTCTCGTCAAAAATGTGAAGAAGATAATGTTGCTTGGGAGAAGCAACTGAAGTCTGTTGAATAAGAGAGAGAAAAAGATGTGGAGACCTCCCAGGAGTTGGAGAAGAAAATAAAAGAGTTTAAGAAGAAAAATGAAGAGCTTGAAGAAAAGCTCAAGAACTGCTGACGAGGAACTGAGAAAACTCCGTGAAGCTGATCATCAGAAGGAAGAGGCAGAAAGGAAATTAAAAGCTTTTGAGGAACTTATATCTGAGAAGATTTCCTCTGAGAAGGTGAAAAAGAAATTGGCTGTTAAAAAGTCCTTCGGTGCTGGCTGGGACAAAGGTTGGAACAAACGCCTAGCTGCCATATCCTCTCAGTTGGATTTTGCTAGCCTCAAATTCTTCAGGGACGGATGGATTGCTGCTCTGCAGGAGTTAAAGGTCTCAGAGAGTTCTGAACTTTTTCAGTGCCATGCTCATGGTCCTCCTCCCTCTCCTGGAGAAGAAGCAGAAGAGGATGAAGCTGCGTCTGAAGAGTCTTCAATGATGGTTGGGGATGAGGTCCCTACTGTTGAACTTTGCTACGAGCAGCCCCAACCAACTATTACTCCTACCAAGCAACTTCAATCTACCAGTAACGTTGTCGAGCAACTACCAATATCCTCCGAGCAACCAACCTCCTCTTCTTAGCCTTTCGAGGAAGTCACAAAACACAAGGAGAAGGTGTAAAGTTACGTGGGCTTTAATTTGATTATTTCTTTTGAATGTAACCCCGAACCTTGTACTTATCTTTTGATGAATAAGAATTTGAGTTTTTTGTTGTTCATGTTGACTTTCATTGTCTTGTTCTGCCTTTATCATTTATTAATCATGTTTATTGCTTCTCCTTGCTAGTTTATAGCCAGTATGGAACTCTTGTCATCTCACGATACTGAGTTGATGAAAAAATGTAATGAATATTTCAAAGCAGGCCATATAGATTTGGATGAATCAAAATTTTTTGATATCCTGGGCTAAGATGCCTCTGAACGAGCAGTGGAATCTTACCAATATCTGAAATGCTTACTCGACCGAGCTGTTGCCAACATTGTGGCTTATTATGAGATGATTGAAGATCTTCAGGGTACCATCTAGGAACTTCAACAATAATACAAGGAATCCTCTTCCCTTTTGCATCAGGGGTATGAGAAAAAGTATCAGTAGATAATTGCTGACAAAGGCTATGATAAGTTAGTCACTGCTTATGATTTTAAGGAGACAATTTTGAAGACCTAAGTTGAAGAGAATATGCAAATTGCGAAACTGCTGGAGCAGGAAAATAACAACTTGTGAGGAGAAATATCCCAATTAAAATCTGAGGCATCGACCTCGGGAGCCTTGGTCCCTGTCAATGACGAAGGTTTCTCGTTTTTGGAGGTTGAAAATGCCAATTTGAGAGACGAGTTGGAAACTTTAAAGAGGTTGGGATCCTCTACATCTGCTCACGGACGATCAAGAGCTTCTTAGGGATTAGCAAGGGCTGCTCGAGTAACTATTGAAGAAGCTAGAACACAGGCAGCCTTGTAGAATGAAACATTCCAATTGATGGCGAAGAATCAAGCATTAGCTGAGATGTCCAAGAAGATTCAGACCTTCGATGAGAAACTTGCTGCCCAAAATTCTATCTTGGAGAATAAGACAAATCTGGTGAAGAATCTTCACGAGCAGTTAGAGAGGTTGACCTACCAGTTCCACAAGCAGACTAGAGAATTTTGGATGGATGGTTATAATGAAGCCCTTTACCACCTTGATGACCGGATCCAATAGTCGAACAACGAGGGGTATAAGAAAGGATGGTTGAATGCCTTGGGTGTACTACAGTTGGAACAGGGTCACTATTTGTGGGACTATTATGATCCTGGGTTGCTCGATTTGCCAGTGCCTCCATTTAAGCTTGACATGAGTTGGATTCCTACTTGGGCCATTCCTTAGTGCACGATCTCAAAGTATCTTGGTGAATACAATCTTCATTCAAATTTTGAGATATCTCTGCCAGAGCAACTGCTTGCTCATGCTTCTGTGATGAATATTCGAATGTTGAAAGACATAAACTTCATAAACTCCCCCTATGCCTTAGATGATCCTCCTGCCAGAATGGAACCTACTTCAAAGGCAGAGGAAAGAAACCCATAGAATATGATTTTATGTAATGACTTGTACTTATCACCACTTATGTAATTCAATTTAATTTGAATGAAAAATTTAATTTGTTGAATGTTTTTGTTTGTTGGTTGCTTATTTCATTGCAGTGATTTATCAATCTTTGATCTTTATGTGATAAAAGATCCTTTATCTCATGATCCTGTTTAATTTAAACAACTGGAGATGATTGTAAGTGGCTTACCGACCAACTAGAATTTATTAAGATATTTGTTTCCGACCAATCGGAGTTGGTGAACTTTTATTTCCCGACCAACCGTAGTTGGTAGACCGACCAACCGTAGTTAGTAGACCGACCAATCGTAGTTGGTGGGATTTTTATTTATCGACCAACCGTAGTTGGTAGACCGGACAACCTTAGTTGGTAGGGTTTTATTTATCGACCAACTGTAGTTAGTAGACCGACCAATCATAGTTGGTGGGTTTTTTACTTATCAATCAACCGTAGTTGGTAGACCGACCAACTGTAGTTGGCAGGGTTTTATTTATCGACCAATCGTAGTTAGTAGACCGACCAACCGTAGTTGGTGGGATTTTTATTTATGGACTAAACGTAGTTGGTAGATCGACCAACCGTAGTTGGTGGGATTTTTATTTATCGACCAATCGTAGTTGGTAAACCGACCAACCGTAGTTGGTAGGGTTTTTATTTATCGACCAACCGTAGTTAGTAGACCGACCAACAGTAGTTGGTGGGATTTTTATTTATCGACCAACTGTAGTTGGTAGACCGACCAGCCGTAGTTGGTAGGGTTTTTATTTATCGACCAACCGTAGTTAGTATACCGACTAACCATAGTTGGTGGGATTTTTATTTATCGACCAACCGTAGTTGGTAGACCGACCAACCGTAGTTGGTAGGGTTTTATTTTGAACTTGATCCATTGTGTGTAGCACTAATACTCCAAAAAAATTTCATCAAAATGAGAGAATTGGATAAAAAACTTCAACACTTTATTCATACTGAAGAAAACTTCATTTATTCATTTACATAGGAATCCCTACTACTGATAATACTTGTGTAGATGCTCTGCATTCCATGCATTCTTAAATTCTTCCCCCTCCAAGGTTTCAATCCTGTAAGTTCCTGGGCGAACAACTTCTGTTACTCTATAGTGTCCATGCCAGTTAGCTTCGAATTTATTGTGATTTTGAATTACTTTCTTTAGCACGTAGTCTCCTTCCTTCAAATCACACTTTTGTACCCTCCTGTTGTAGAACAGAGCTATTCGTTGTTAGTATGCAACATTCCTGATTACTGCTTCTTCTCTAACTTCCTTGAGCATATCCAAGTCTAATCTTCTCATCAAGTCATTGATAGGAGAATTGAAATTAAGCACTCTGTGTGTGGGGAGGCCCAGCTCGGAAGGTATAACTGCTTCACTTCCAAAAGCCAGCATATATGGAGATTCTCCAGTTGCTGCTCGTGGTGTAGTACGATAAGCCCATAATACAGAATGTAGCTCGTTGATCCGATTTACCTTCGCATCATCCACTCTTTTCTTCAAACCATTCAGCAGTGTTCTAGTTGTCACCTCAGTTTGTCCATTGCTCTGGGGATGGCCTAGGGGCGAGTGGGTTTTCAAAATGTTTGACGGATGACAATATGTGGTGAACTCCTCATTATCAAATTGGGTTCCATGATCAGTAATGAATGCATGGGGAAGACCATATCTGGAAATGATATTCTTCTAAATAAATTGATGCACCTTCTCATAAGTCATATCAATTTAAGGTTCAGCTTCCACCCATTTAGTAAAATAATCCACAACGACGACGAGATATTTGAACCTTCCTCTTATCATTGGGAGTGGCCTGACCAAGTCTATTCCCCACATGCAAATGGACAAGGGGATGTTATGGGTGTTAGCAATGCTTGGGGAGTTCTTCGGATAGAGGAGAAACGTTGACATTTATCACATTTTTTGGCATAGGCTATACAATCAGCCCTCATTGTTGGCCAATAGTATCCTTGCGTCATTACTCTTTCTAAAAGCGTCTGACCTGCTACATGAGCTCCATAGGACCCTTCATGGACTTCTTCAACCAAATCCTTCACCGCGGAGGGATGCACACATCTTTGTAGTCCTGCTATAATTCCTCGTCTATATAAAATGCCATTAGTTAATACATAATGGGCAACTTTAAACTTTAGTTTCTTGGCTGCGAGCTTATCAGTTGGCAAAACCCCTTCTTCAATATATGCCCTGATGGGATCCATCCAAGATGGTCCTAAATCAAGGGTAATAAAGTTCATCATCATATCTTCGTCGATGCTCCTGCTAGTCAAAATCTCTATTGGAATTATTCTTCGTAGCTCGGTGCGTGTGGCTGAGGCCAATCGGGCTAAAGCATCTGCTCTTGCATTCTCCAATATTGGTGTTCTAATTAATTTCACAGCGTTAAAGCTTGATATAATTTCCATCTCTTTTACATGATACTTGATCATCAATTCTCCCTTTGTTGCATATACTCCCAGAATTTGATTTACGATCAACTGTGAGTCACTGAATACGATGACCTGCTCTGCCCCCATGGTTTTTGCAAAACTAAGACCTATAATCATAGATTCATATTCAGCCTCATTATTAGAGGCTTTGAATTAAAAGCGCGGAGCATACTCCACATCGATTTCATCCGGGTTGCTTAAAACAATCCCTGCTCCACAGCTTGTACTGCAAGACGAGCCATCCACATACAGATTCCATATAGGTACCTCTTCCACAAATTTCTTATCGGATAGAGTTCCTCGGTGGAATATTTGTTACTTCTTTATGTACTCCCCTAGAACCTCCGGCTGCTCGTCAACCATCTCCTCTTGATCGTTAACCGACTTAAGTTGGTTGGTGTTAAAATCTGATGATCCTGTAACATCCACAGGTTAGTCGGTGTTTAGATTTTGCTCCTCGGGGGTATCAGGGTAGGTGAACTGTGCTATAAAATCTGCTATTGCTTGCCCTTTAAGGGACGATCTAGGTTCATAAACTATGTCATATTCACGAAGTTTTACTTCCCAGTACATCAATCTCCCTAATTTTTCTGGTTTATAGGGAACTTACCTCAATGGCATATTAGTATACACAACTATGGTATGAGCTTGGAAGTACGGCCTCATTCTTCTACTCGATTCAATCAGCGTTAGCGCCAACTTTTACAGTCTTGGATATCTGATCTCTGCTCCTCGGAAGGCCTTGCTAGTGTAATAGATTGGTTTTTTCACTCCATCCTCCATTCTTATCAATGTCGAGCTAATTGCATTCTCCAAAACTGCCAGATACAAGTACAATTTTTCTCCCATCTCTGGCCTGGACAACAGTGGGGGTGCTCCCAAGTATTTTTTTAACTCTTGAAAGGCCTTCTCGCATTCATCATTCCATTCAAACATTTTTTGGAGTGTTTTGAAGAATGGGAGGCATCTATCAGTTGCTCGTGAAAAAAATCTATTAAGTGCTTAAACTCTCCCTGTGAGACTTTGCACTTCCTTTTTCATCATTGGAGATCATATCCCCAATAGAGCCTTGATCATTTCTGTGTTTGCTTCAATACCTCGTTGGTTGACAATATTCCCTAGGAACATGCCTTATCATACTCCGAATATGCACTTAGTAGGGTTTATCTTCAATTGATATTTATCTAATTGATCAAAGGTTTGAACCTAGATCAATTTGATGGTCATCAGCTTTCTTTCTCCTTGTCAGCATATCATCAACATAAACCTCCATATTACGATTGATTTGCTCAGCAAACACCTTGTTCATCAGTCGCTGATATGTTGCACCTGCATTTTTCAAACCAAAAGGCATAAGATTATAATAATAAGTTCCCCTAGGGTAATAAAAGAGTTACTCTCCATGTCTTCATGTTTCATTTTAATATGGTTATAACCAGAATAAGCATCCATGAAGCTCAACAGCTCATGTCCTGAGGGCGTCCACTAATTGATCAATTAGGGGCAAAGGAAAATGATCCTTTGGGCATGCCTTGTTGAGGTCGGTGAAGTTTACACACATCCTCCACTTGTTGTTCTTATTCTTTACCATCACCACATTATCTAACCAGTCTGGATATATGACATCTTCAATAAAGCAAGCTTTTTGGATCTTCTCGACCTCCTCTTATATAGCTTGGTTCTTCTCGGGACTGAACACTCTTCTTCGCTGCTTCACAGGTTTGATTTCCTTGTTCACATTAAGTTCATGACACAAGAAATTTGGGTCTATTCCTGGCATATCTTCGTGGCTCCATGCGAAAGTTTATTTTTTGCTTTTTAGGAAGGCTATCAATTCCTATTTTAGTGGGGTGTCCAACGATGAACCGATTTGAGTTGTTTGTTCTGGGTGTTCATCGTCCAGAATGACGTTTTCAGTAGCTTCCACCACCTGACCTTTTATGAGTTGCGACTTGTCTCTAGGATCTAACGTTTCAATTTCTTCACCTTCATCCACTTGATAGGTGGTAGTCTTTTTCCTGGATTCTTCAAGTTCTTCTGGCTCGGCAGATGAATAGTAGCATTCCCGGGCTACTTTTTGGTCACCCTTCACAACTCCTACTCTAAAGTTGGTTGGAAATTTTAGTCATTGATGTATAGTAGATGGTACTGCTTCGAACTTTTTCAATCCTACCCTTCCCATGATGATATTGTAAGCTGATTGGAAATTTTTATCCATCACGAAAAAGCGCACTCTTTCTATTCGACAAGCAAAACCGAGGAGGGTTCGATGATATGGCTCCAACTTGATCGTCCCAAGTGGAAAAACTTTCTCGCCAGCAAAACCGAGGAGGGTTCGATGATATGGCTCCAACTGGGATAGCTTTAGGTTCAAACTATCAAAACATGGGTAGAACATAATATCTGTCGAGCTACCATTATCCACCAAGACTCGCGAAATCAATACTTCCTTCATCCTCATTTTGATCACCAATGGGTCATCATGAGGATATAGCACACTTGCGAGGTCATTCTTAGAGAAACCGATGACCAGTTTATCTTTATTAACCTTCCTCGGGCGTTGTTCTTTGGCTAGATTTATCCGTTGAATATACGAACAAGCTTGATCCTCGTTGAGGTAATCTTTTCTTTCTACAGTAAGGTCTCCACCTCCTGCATCTCCACCAGTAATAACATTGCAATCAAATGACCAAAAACAAATAGAAAATACCTCACGTTCTGGTTGTCTTGGTCTTTTAGGGATATTGGGGTCATCTTCTAGATCATCTTCATGATCTCTTTTCTTATTTTATTCTACTCGACGAGGAGATGTAGATCTCTGTCTTGCTCGGTTGTTGTTTTTTGCTTTATTTATACGATCAACATACTTGGCCAGCTTTCCTCGTCTGATGACCGCTTTAATTTCATTCTGAAGAGCTATGAAATTTTTGGTCATGTGACCATGGTGTTTATGGAACTCACAATATTTGGCCTTATTCCTTTTGTCAGGATCTGTCTTCATTTTTTCAGGCCAGTTAAACTCCTCGCTGTTCTTGATCTCTTCCAGAACGTGTTTTATATCTACCTTCAAAGGAGTATAGTTTCCAAATTTCTTCAACTGTTCCAATGCTTGCTTTGCTTTTGACTGCTTGTTACCATTATTCTTCTGATCCTTCTTCTCAATCTTTTCGGCCTCAACTTTGGTCTCCTTAGCGTCCATGCTCTTCTTTGCAGGCATAGCTTCCTCAACATTCATGATTTGGATGCTTTTGCCATTAATTCTGATATGGTTCTAGGTGGATCTTTTGCCAAGTATAGTACAATTTATTTGGTAACAATCCACTCATCAGAGCAGTGATTATTGTCTTTTCCTCATAATCAATAACTTCGAGCTTCTCGTTATTGAAACGAGTAATATAATCCCTAGTGCTCTCACCTGATTTTTATCTAACGCTTAGCAAGTGTGCTACTCGCTTAACTGGTTTTTCTCCAAAACAGAAGTTTCCAATAAAGAGCTCGGCCAGTTGAAATAAAGTTGCAATCTTCCCCCGAGGAATATTATTGTACCATATTTGAGCAGATCCAGTGAGGGTTCCTGAAAACACCATGCATCGCATTTCATCTGGAACAATAGCTGCCTGATATTGTTCTATATGGAGAACAAGATCAGTTTTTCCATCATATTTTGGTGTTACCACTGGGGCTTTGAACTTTGATGGTGTGGGAAAATCCACAATTTCTTGGATAAAAGGTGTCCCTCGGACAAAAGTTCTTTATAGAGGATTTTTGTCCTTAGCCATTTGCCCTAGTCTATCCTCCAACCTCTGAATTGAGCCTTTCCATGCGTCATTTGCCTCCTCGGGCCTGTTGGTCCGAGCAACTGATCGTGTTGAATTTTCCTCTTGGGATCTTTCAAGACGAGCAACTGGTAGGGATTGGGCAGAACCTTCCTTTAAATCAGAGAATCATTGTGAGTTCCTCGACACCATCCTAGGGTAACTTTTATTCCTCCTAGGGCCCAAACGATCAAAGGGAGAAAACCTACTTAATCTTTCAAGAGCACTAGTCCTTTCTGGAGACAGAGTGACATTTTGTTCAGTATCTGTGGCTCGTACTGATGAAGTTCGACCAGGTTGATAAGAAACGTCATTAGATCTATCAGTGCGATATGAATCGACATGTATAGATCAATATTCCTCTGGGAGTAATGTTCGTCTAGTTCGTGAGGAAGGCAATTGGTTATTTCTGTGAATGCTTCGTTGTCCTGACTGGGCAGGTACTCCACCGTGGATACTTTACATGAGTTGTCGCATGGTTTCTTGCATGGCGGTCTGGCCCTGAGCTAAATTAGCCATTATTCTAGCCACTCCTGGACACTTAAAGGAGTGGATGGATTTGGGGGGTTTCCAGCGTTTCGATTACTGGATTCAGGATTATCATCCATTGGAGATGAATTACTTTGGTGAAAAACGATAGTTTCAGTCGTTTCCCACAGACGACGCCAATCTGTTGATGTAAAAAATTTGATTATCTCTAATTATTTAATCAGAGATAAAAAAATAAGACAAGAGATTTTTAAAGTGGTTCAGCCTTGAAAGAATGGCCTATGTCCAATGTTTGTGTTAATGCTGACTATTTGCAGAATTCTCGATAATGAGTTTACCAAGAAATTCCGAGTCCCCCGCTAATGAGGAGGTTACAATGTATTTATAGCCTTGAGGATGTGCATGCGAGAGAATATTACATAGTTTTCCAATATGCATGTACATCTGTATGATAATAATCAGCATTTAATGCGCATTCAATCCTCTTAATTATTCGGTTATAAATGTCTGTACGAGGTACAACTCAGACCGCCTAAGTAGCTCAATATACATGAGTTACTCGGTACAATAGAGTTCCTCGGAGAACACTTGCTGCTCAAAGCGACTGAGTTGGTCGGGGAGGTTGAGTTCCTCGGAGTTAATGTGTTGTAAAAAATGTTCGCGGGTGCCATGTAAATTGACACGTGTCTTCACATAATTGGTCCACACCAGCAGGTTAAATTTGGTATCAACAATGTGGATTAACCACTATATCCTATGAGCCATGTGACGATGGTATGTTTATGGAAATTTTGTGCTATGGAAAAGCACTAAAGTAGTCCTTTCGCCACAAGTGGGTGGGCGGAGTAGGACTTAGAGAAATTGACTCGAGGATTATAGCTAGGCTTTAATGAAAAGGAAAATTTTGAGGAAATATGTTTTGGGAATGATGTGCGAAGTGCTCTTGCAGAGATTGGTCACTTCGATTAGTTAGATTTCCTTTCGTATGGGCGGAAGGATAGAATAGTAGTAGTGCGTTCATAGGTACATATAATAGGATCTAGGACATCCCGCTGGTGTGCCTTAGGTCGCTATATCTCGATGACCGACAATGCGAGGGAGTAATTTAACGAGAGGGTTCCTTGTTTGGATTTTTCTTTTGTGAGACGTCCCACTCATGAAACCAAGAAAATGTCGGAAATTGAGAGAGGCCTTGAGAACTAGGGACATATTTAGGATTATCGTTGTTTCGCGTAGGTAGGGTAGCGCATAGACCATAGCATTATTAGGAGGTAAGTTATATACAGTTAGTGGCGCTGATATAATGAGAATTGAGTTTCGTTGGTTGGAAGGACCCATATGTGAGTATTACACCGAGGAAAGGAGACCCTCTTTTAGAGATAGTGTTACGTGTAAAACATTTTCAATGGTTGTGCAGATGTGAACGGGTTAAAAAGGTGTATGGGCACCTTAGTAGTTGGTTTTATATACTTCCTCGAATAGAAAAGGCTTGGTATATAAAGTTAAAGTTTATGCCATGAGGCACTAGAAATAATTGGTGCAATGTGACGCTATTAGAGTCACTTTACGACCGTGGTAGCCGTATAGTGTATGGTTGGGAACTGTTGGATTAGTATCATTCCCCTTAAGGTATTAGAATTTGGATCAATTCTAGGATTGGCGGTGTGGGTTGTATATGAATTTTGAGGACGAAATTCACTTGTAGGGGGGGGGGGGGGAGTATGTAACAACCCGTCCTCTTGGAGATAATTAAATTCCATAATTGAGTTTAAATTGGAATTTAGAGAATTTCCCTAAATAGTAATTTTTAGGATTTTCGAGGATTGAATGATTTTCGATGGATGTTGTAACTATTTTTACGATTAAATATGTCGGGATATTTTTAATAAAATGTCGTTGCTGGGTAAAGCAACAGAAGATAATATTTTAATGGTAATACCACATTTATTTATTTTTGGGCTGAAATAGTGATTTGCGGTCAAGTATCTCAGACGGAAATTTCGACTTCCCCATGAGTCTCGGAATGGCCGAGATAGTAAAAAAAGATTGTCCGAATATCGAAATTGAGTTTCGGGAAATTTTAGGGTTAAAAGGGCTCATAATTGAGTAAACGAGTCATTTTTGGGTTTTAAGGGTTAAAACCCTTTTTCTTCCTTTATAAAGAGAGAGAGAAGGAGAAAAGAGAAGGAAAAGATAGAAGAGATAGAGGAGGAGAGAAAAAGAGGAGAAAAGGGAGATTCCGTCCAAACTCCGCCAGATTTGACTCGAGGTCGTCGGATTTTATCCTCCAGGCAAGTGTTTACTTGCTTTATTTCCTTTTGTGCAAATATCTCATATCATAGTTGCTAAAAATATGATTTTTGGGTTAGAACCCTTAAAAATAAATTTGGGAAAATTTCGATATGAGTTTACATATTGATGTAATGTAAACTCTTAATGATTTCTAGTATTAAAACCATGTTAATGGAGTATAAAATCGAATTGAAATGGGAGAAATGCCAAAACTAGGTTTTTATGGTTTTTGTAACAACACACGCTTTTAGGAAGCTAATTTTATATTATTTTACCACATAAGGTAATTATATAAAATGTTGGAACTGGAGTAAATATTAATTTAATGAGTTGGAAGTTAATAATGGCTAGATTGTTGCGTATTTACTGCATGTGAAAGTAAATATCATTCTGTTGTATGTTTTATAGTGTCATGTGTTTTAAATGACACTGTGGTTTATATGAAACCGAACCTTGAAATGAATTATAAGAATTTATCGGATGCCATTTTAGAGGGCGTAGTTAGTCCCGGAAGGTGCTAGACAGTCAAAATTAGTGCCATATTGTATTTTTGTATTTCGAGCACTTTTACCTAGTTTTAACTTAAACGTGTATTTGGGAGTCATTTTAATGTGATATTAACCATTTTAGTTGGGAATTAAGGAGAGGGCTACGATTTAAGTCTTGACTCTTATTTCATTTCTCATTTGTATGTTATCAACCCTAGAGAGAGAGAAGAAGAAAAGGGTGGAGAAAAGAGGAGAAAAAAGAAGAAAAGAGAGAGATTGAAGCTTGGATTGTTGCTACCAAGAAGAAATCTGAGATTCCCACTTCAAGGCAAGTTTTCTACTTGCTAATATATGATTTAAGATGATAAATTGTATGATAGTTGTGTGTTTGGTTGATTTGAGGAAATTATTGGGTTTGTATATATATATGTATGTGTATGTTGGTGCACAAATGAACAAACCTTGGATTTGTAGGGTAAATGTGATTTAGAGAGTAGTTGAACTTTAATATTATTGTGGATATATGTTTATGAATGATGATTTCGAAATTAAGGTGGGAAAAATTGAAATCATCACTTGGGCTTAGTTTTTGGAAGAAGAAAGAGCCCTAGGTCTGCTATGACCGGCCGATCGCGATCCCATGACCGTTCGACCGGGCCTTCAGGGGAGGGCACACTGCTTTCCTACAAAGGCATAATTTTGGAGCACAGTCGACCATGGTACCCTGACCGGTTGACCGACCCCTTCAACCTGGACTTACTATTTTTCTTCGTAGGACAAACTTTGAGACGCGATCGACCGCGGTCTCAGGACCGGTCGACCGGTCCCCTGTTTTTCATCCTTACATCTTGATTTATTTCCTAGGTTTCTTCTTTTCAATAAAGAATTTAGGAACATTCTTGTATGAAGTTATCTAAGAGTCCTAGAGTCCTAGATGAGTTAGTTATCCACCCTAGATTAGAAATACGTTATTTGGGGGGGGGGGGGGGGGGGGGAGGGGGTGCTTTTCCGGGGATATGACAATTGATGTTAGGGAATTATTTTCTTCTAGTTGATTATTATGAAACTAGGAGTTGTAATGTTATATTTGGGAGACATTAGAAGCTCAATAGAGCTATGTTAGTCTTAATGGTTTATAATAACACCACAAACGAATCTTGGGAGAATAAATTGAAAGTTTATTTATTCATCGAGGTTACAACGGTAAGATGTGTTAAGTATGGATCCTGGAAAAATATGAGGTATTTACAAAAAGGTAAACGGTTATAGTTTCATACAGATGAAACATACATGCGAAAAATGGAAATGAAAATGGTAATAATGATGGTAAATGATAATTTACTTAATCATGAATATGGTAAATGAAAATTTACTTAAACATGCCTCTCTAAATGACATCATAAGGGAAGTTCACGCACTTGGTGATGCCCCGTGGCTAATGAATGTAGGGTGGATATAGTCCTAGTCCATATGCACGATTTTGTTATGTTTTCTGCGCTGGTGAGGAGATTCCGGGTGTGGTCTTGACTCTCCCGCAGGCATATGGCTGCTTCCCAACGTCTTTCATTATAGGTGCCTAGGCTGCCTTGTTTGATAGGCCCCTGGACGATGATGGTCATTTAGGGGCGCGCCCAGTGGGGAAACTCGGAGGGGCAGTCTTAGAATCGTTATATGCACAAGAATATAACCATTCCGAATCAAGTGGGACTTGATGTATGATAAATGCCATAAAGAGCATATGAAAATGATGATATTCCCGATAAGGAATGAAATGCCACAAGAGCATATAAGTATGATTAAATTTCCTAATAAGGAATTGAAATATGAGATGAATCAGAGTATATAATGGAAGTTTTATTATTAATGTTATTTATTCTTATTCTCTTGCATAACTTAATTAAATTTATTGATTAAAAAAAATGTCTTAGATTATATTTTTAAATTGTGTTGGTAGATTCTTATTTCTTTTAGTCATGATTACTGTTCATAACAGTCATACTCTTTATTCGTATGGTGATCATATAAAACCGGGCCCTGACCCGTTCATATTTCTTGTTGTGCATACATCTTGTATCCGCTCAGGTGCTTCGTCGCAAGGACGCCTGTTCTGAGTTTCCAAATGCGGTGATTTTTTTTGGCGAGCTGTGATGCTTTACGGGCATTAAGGGACAGATTCCAATAGACGTCGTTATCCTTGTACTCTAGTTACGATCAGGTCTTTTTCTCGGGCGTACGTCCCAAGCTTTTGTAATTGTTTAATGTAATGTATTATACAAAGTATTGAATTTGTTTAATTATGTTGCAGAGTTTGTTGACGGACAGCATATTCGGTCCTCTTACTGTTTACTTATAGTTATTGTAATATATGTTCTTGGGGGTTTCCACTTTCATTTCAGTATTGGGTTGTTAAAATTATTTCCTTAACTTATAAAATATGAAATTTTCTTTTTTGGCAACCCGTTTCTGAAATATTGGGTGGTTATCCTGTATACTCTTTATATTATTGTGATGCTGAGAATGATTCCATCCCTGATTCCTGTTATATTGGAATATCGGGCTGGCCACCCCTTATTTTGTTGAGCGGGTGGTCACAGTTTTTAGGGTTTGAATCTAAGGAAAATGGGTTAATACCCCAAATTAATTGTTGTGTTAGTTGTAGAACATAGATTAGATGTTTATTGAGTTGTTGGATGAGGTTAGAAACAACAAAAATGGAGAAAAAAGGAGTTTGGGATTTTGGGGAAGATGATGAATAGTAAACACGTAGCTTGTGGGATTGTTTCGGGCAGGAAGACAATTAATTTAGCTCTCGGGCAAAACATGAAAGTTGTAGATCTTTTCGACATGATCACGTGGGCATTGACCGCGTATTTTTCTAATTTTTCCTCGATTTGATATGACTTTTATAAGATGGTAGTTTCGGGTTGAAATCATCAACTCGGAAATCAAATCGAAAATTGGAAAAATAAAGGCTAGAGTTAATTGTGTAAATGTTTGGGATGATTTTTGGTGAAGCTTAGAAACCCCAATAATGAATTTGGTTTGTTGGATTAAAAGACTTGAGGAATTTAGTTTTGAGGACCTGCTGTGACCGGTCGACCGCACCACTATGGTCGGTCGACCACGTCAAGGAAAATGAGCCTACTGATTGGTTTCGTAGGCTTATTTACAAACCGCGGTCGACCGGGGGTCCTGGACCGATCGATCGATACCCTATTTTCAGCCCAAGATTTTAGAGACTGTTATTCCTTCTCCCCTTTGAGTTTAAAGTTTAGGGGCATTCTAAATTTGAATATCATAGAGGGTTATGTCCTAAAGGACTTGAGGAATTGGGAGTATATGTATATATTCACATAGAGTGAATTAGTATGATTTGAGATCTCCAATAGATCCTTATATGGGAATAAGGTATGTATGAATTATCAAAGTACGGAAATATTTTGAGTATAGTATCATGTGTATATGAATGCATGATTATGATTCTTTGAGAGAATTTTTGAGGTTATTGGTCATCGCTAGATGAGATTGGCAATTATGGCCATATATATATATATATATATATATATATATATATATATATATATATATATATATATATATATATATATATATATATTCGAGGAGGAATATATTGTGTATATATATAGTATGTGATTAAATATATATTTGATATACTATAAATGGTTTTTAAAATGAATAAATGGAAGTTTTCAAAATGGAAAAAGTAAATGATTTTTTTTTATAAATGTTATTTTATGTACACACACCCTGTCTAAATGACATAATAAGGGAAGTTCGCGCGTGAGATGAAGCCGCATGTCTAATTAATGCAGGGTTGATATAGTCCTAGGCCATATGAGCATTTATGTTATGCTTTCTGCGAAGGGTAGGTAATTCCGGGTGTGGTTATGACTACCCCGCAGGCATATGGCCTCTTCCCGACGTCTTGCATTGTAGTTACCCATGTGTCGTTATTGATAGGCACTGGAAGATGATGGTCATTTAGGGGCGCTCCCGGACGGGCGGTACTAGAACGCGTTATTTGTTAAAGAAATTTATGATAATAAATTGTCTTTAAGTACATTTCCTGGATGGAAGAAGGGAAATGGGATAAATGTTTTGGCTTCGGATACGTTTCCCGGATGGAAGAAGGGAAATGGAAGCATTTGGTATGAAAATCATTTTTATCATAATAAAACTGACTTTTAAAAAGTTATATATATGTTGAAGACTTTCATGATAATGAATTGGCTTCTATGTACATTTCCTAGATATAAGAAAGGAAATGGAAAGTTTTGAGCTAAACATAAAAAGGTATTGATAAATACTTTGTAAATTGAAATTGGTAAATGAATTCTAATTTCGGGAGATAGATCCGAATGTATATATATATATATATATATATATATATAATTGGTTATGTCGAGCACCGAGGGTCTAATGGATCCCGACGATTGACCTTGGTGCGTAGTAGTGTATCGGGGGGGTTCCTTGTTTAGATTTCGCTTTGCGAGACACCCCACGCACGAATATGGCTTAGTGTTGAGACTTGGGAGAAGATTAACCCTTACTGCTCTAATATTGGAATTTATTATATGGTAAGTATATATATTATACTTTGGTTTTGTACTACGGGCCTAATGGATCTCTACCACTAACCCTGCCAAGTAGTAGTGTATCGGGCGGGTTCCTTGTTTGGATTTCGCTTCGCGAGACACCCCACGCACAAAATTGGCGCAATGTTGAGAATGGAGGGAAGTTTAGCCCTTAGTACTCAGGGGTAGGAATTTCTAGTAGGTGGGTGAATTAGCTTAGCTAGGCGGGTTAACTTAACTAGAAGGTTAAGTGCTTTAGGTGTGCACTATTAGAAGAGAGGTGAGGAGTATCTCATGGGAGTGCGATACTAAAAATAAATCATTTATGCACTTGCTAAATATTTTCAAAACTCGGGCTCTAACTCGGTTATCTACTTTTCCTCTCTTGATATATATATATAGGTGTCGAGACACAGGGACGCCTGGATGACATTTCTTTCGAGTCAGACGTCAGCTGCAGCAGATGTGGATGCGGGCAGGATTCTCTGTAGACGTTTTCATTGTTGTCCTCTAGATAGGAGGAACTATATGAGTATTCGGGCCAATGGTCCAATTGCATTTATTTATTCTTTTAGTACAACATTCAATATGGTTGTATAATCTTGACTGAGTGTTCGGTTATTTTATTTCATTACAGTTTCATTTACGCAAACTATGTGAATGTTTTAACTATAGTCATTTAAAAAGAGTAGTTAAGTAAAATTTTGACACCGTCCTAATAGGTTATTAGTAATTAAATGGATTTTCGACAGTGTTGCTAAGAATTATCCATATGAGACTCCTATTTTAATTTCATGTAGGAGTGATCGCCCGGTATTTTATTAGGCGGGGTGTCACAGCAAACTGGTCTTGTAACTATTGAAAACTCGGTTCATGAGGTCCATGAATAATGTCGGCGCAATGGTAAGCCCGAATGGCATCACTTGAAACTCGTAGGAGGCATACCGTGACAGAAAGACTGTTTTAGGGACGTCCTCCCCCCAAATTCGTAACTGATGAAATCCTGATCTCAAATTAATTTTGGGGAAGTACACCACCCCTGTCAACTTGTCAAATAGGTCATCGATCCTAGGCAACGGATACTTATTTCGTATCATGGCCTTATTTATCTCCCCATAGTCAACACATAAATGTAACGAG
Source organism: Sambucus nigra (assembly GCA_949130495.1). Classification (NCBI taxonomy): domain Eukaryota; kingdom Viridiplantae; phylum Streptophyta; class Magnoliopsida; order Dipsacales; family Adoxaceae; genus Sambucus; species Sambucus nigra. The sequence goes on from OX422224.1 coordinate 73,170,294, forward strand.
CCATCCTTCTTCTTGACAAATAGCACAGGTGCATCCGCAGAGATGTACTCTATCGAATGAAGCCTTGGCCAAAAAGCTTCTTAATTTGCTCTCTAAGTTCATGAAATCTCTAAACGGGCGATGCGATAAGGTTATTGGGTAATCGATCTCGTACTTGATGTTAAATCAATGATGAACTCAATCTCTCGACTGGGAGGTAACCCCGGTATGTCCTGTAATACGTCTTCAAAGTCCCTCACAACTGGAATCAAGTCTATCAGAATTACCACCTCCTGTGAGGTCTCCTCCTCAATATATTATAAATGTGTGCGTGATCCTCCATCGGGAACTGGCATCGCCGCTAAAAATATCCCCTCCCCCCCGGAATGAATAATACTATGGTCCTCTCAAAAAAATCCACCGTCTCTCTGTACCCTACTAACCATTCCATGCTTAGAATAATGTCATACCCCTCCATATCTAACACTAAGAGGTACGCTGCTACACATAGTCCCCCAATCACATTATATACTCCTCTACATATCGAGTGTATAAGTGGCCCACCCACCATCGGTCACGCATAGGGAGACTATCAATCGTATCTAATAACCCAATGACTCTCGAAAATCTGGTCTTAATGCATGAATGTAATGCACCAGTATAAAAAATGATCCTACCCTTAGGACCATGAATAGAAAATGTACTCTCTACTACTGGTGGCACCTGAGGTGCTGGTGGAATCGGGACATCACAAATGTTATACACACACCCATAGTGGAACTTGCCCTACTGCTATGGAGCTGGTGGAGCTGGTGGAGATAGTGGAGCTGGAGGGACCTATAACTGTTGTTCCTGCAGGGCACCGAGCTACTATAGAAGTACCTCTGAAAATCTCCATGATACGAGCCCTGCTTGTCCTAACGAGGTTGTCCCGAATTTTGACCCTACTGGTCTCCCCCATTATTCCCTTATCCCTGGCGGCTCTGAGGAACCTGCTACTAATTCGTGCCCTACTGGCCCTGCCTGAACACCTATCCTCTAAACTGAAACCACTCAGCGGGATTCCCCTATAGGGTATCCTACCCCTGATGTGCTCCTCTAGTCGCGCCTCAATTTTCCTTGCCTTGCTTGCCCGTCTCACCACTCCTCTTTCTTCCCTTCAGATGGAAGCGATGATCCTGATAATGAAGCAAAAAAGCATTACCCACATCTATATAGGTCACTAAAGTGGGGTTCCCAATCAAGTGTTTCCTGATCCTCCAGGCCAAAACATCCACAAACTTAGATTTCTTCCTCTCCTCGTTGGTCACCTCGTCTGGCACTAGATTAGCCAAATGGGTGAAGTCGTCCTAATATTTCTCTATGGAATGATCACTCTGAATCACCTCCCGAAATTTCCTCCTCAACCCACCCTTAACAGCTAGAGGAAAGTACTTGCGATAGAAACGCACGCAAAACTCAGTGATTCCCAACACCCACCACTGTAAGGCTGCCTTAGTTAGCCTGAAAGTCGCCAGCATCTGTCTTTGAACCTCACTGCAATCGACGATGTGCAAATCCCACTGCATATCCCTCCTCCACTGGTAGGCTAGTATCACATCTGCACCTCCCTAAAAATTCGACGGATGGCCATTTTGAAAGGCCTCCTTGACACACTGCCACTCAAACGGCCCCGGGTGGGACCACATTACTGGAGCCACGGGTTGCTATGGCCGAGGCTGAGGGGAATGGGAAACCATAGTTGTCATGGATGCATTGACCGTCTAGGACACAATACCATTTACCTGCTCTGTGGACACAAATCCCAGTGGGCCCGGTGGCTATGGAATATTGGGCTCCTAATGGGCCTATCCCTCCCCGCCCTTGGTGGCTGCCCTTATGGGTTTACATCTCCCTCTCTTGGGTGGCAGCTGAAATGTAGAACGAGTTGTATTAGTTCAAAGTTACTACGAATCTTAAAATAGCAGAACTGCGTTAACTAAATAATCATAAGCACGAGTGAATAGTCCTAATAATAGGGCTTTATACCAAAGAACGCAATGATGAAACTAAAGCAAGCCTTACAGATCCTAAGCACACTAGAACATGATGCTCTGATACAATCTGTGACACCCCTCTTAATTAAATTTCGGTTGATCAAGCCTTTATCAAATTAAATCAGGATTTCCACATGGTCAGTCTTAGGATAACTTTCGGAACATTTTTAATTACAAACCACCTAATATTTAATTAAGCCGGTGCTAAATTTTATCTTATGAATTAACCCAAACCAACAAGTATAACATAAAACCAAATATAACAAACACAATATTATAGAGTCCGAACATGCCAAAAATGTCTAAATTAAGTGTTAGCTAGAAAACATCAACTATATAGATGCAACCCAAGATAAATCCAAAACTTGGAAATTATAGCCAATAAAAGCTGAACTAATATAAAGAGTACAACTGACAAGAGCAACATGGTCAAAGTGAATATGATATTATCCCTATCTAGAAGAGAATTATTTAAGCGTCTAATGCGAATCCTACAACACCCATCTGTACCACAGCTAAGTACCCTGAAAAGGAATCAAGCTTGACACCCCCGTGGTTGGACAACTAAAAATTTTTAAAAATATTTTATAATAAGGGTTATAACCCAAAACATTTGGAAATATTTAGCAAGTGAATTTAATTATAAAAATTAAAATGCATGAATGCTTCATATTTAGGTTAGTGTCACACTCTCTTGAGGACCGCATCACCCCTCAACTAATGTACACACCTACCATCCTTCTGTATAACCCATCTAGCTATCTACCCCGTAACTAGTTGTCATGTAGATCCTACTTCTCCCATTACTCTAACCTGAGTAAGTTGTTATTTCAAGGACGTATAATTTGTTAATCACATTTAATTATCCCATTAAAAACTTATAACATTCTCACAACTTATATAACATCGATACAATTCACATGTATGTTACACGAACAAATTTATTAGCACCATATATACGTATCAACTATTGACAAAATTCACGTATATGTAATAAATTTACACAACAATCCTCCCGAGTAGGCACTCACCGGATGCTCTCTAAAATGCTATCATTACCATGTATACTCACCACCCGGTCCCCTGATATAGTTAGATCCCCGAATCAATAAAAATAATAAAATGCATTGGAGGCGGTCAAAGTTTCCCCCGGAATAAGACGAAATCATACCCAATGAGTCTCATTCTTGATTTCTAACGCTATCACCTGGGGAATATACTCACCCTACTCCTCAAGCCATGGGATTCACCCACATCGCGCAACCTCTTGATTTCTAACGCTATCACCTGGGGACTATACTACACATTACCGCATATATATATATATATAATTAAATCCAGACTACCGTAACACTAGCCTAAAATGTCCAATTTTACGTTTCAATCCAAAATTCAATTAATCACACATTAAGTAATTTATTATCTCGGTGTCACTCAACCAAACATGCCCAGACTCGCTCACTTGTCCCAAAAATAAAAAACATTCCAAATTTATTATTCAAAACTCTTTCTAGTAAGTTTTTCACACTTATTAATTTAAGGTCCTTAATCACTCAAATTAAACCTTAATTTCCTTTTTGGATTTACACCCCAATACTATATGAACAATTTCCACAATTCATATCCATATTGTTGTAGCCTAATGAACAAATTTGTCAAAAGAGTAAACGTCCCCCAAGAATTTAACACCCAGGGCCAAAATAGTGGAAGGGGAGAGGGTGTCAGACGACGTCTTTCGAACGACTTGGCCTATCGTTTGAACAACTTTGGCCATCATTCAAATGAGATACTAGGTCATTCGAATGACCATAGCTCTCTCTCTCCTCCGTTGTTACCCACAAAACCCCATATGCCATAGCTATTTCGAAGCTACACTTTCTGTCTAGAATTCCCCCTCTAAACCCCTCGAAGAATTACACTAAGTTCACCAATTTAAGATACTCGATTTAAATAAAACATCTATACATATTGGGAATATATAAATCACATTTTTCTATCATCTACAGATTTAAAATTAAGAAATCATAGAAACCCCAAATTTAATTCTAGAACTAACCCTAACATTTCATTCAATCCACACCCACTATGATATGAACATGAAATGCAAATTAATTTCAGAAGAAAGTTAAACCACTTTCCTTTTAGGGTTTGTAGGGTCAGAATCTTAGTTGAAGATGATGGGTTTGATGAATATTAGTCCACACTAGTCCTTGATTTAGGCTCCTACGCTCTTCCCTAATTGCACCTTCTTTTGTCTCTAGGGTTTCTAAGAAGAGTTATGTCTCTCCCACCCTCTCACTTTTAGGGTTTAATAGGTTAATCCCATTTTCAGGCTTATGGGATTTATTTAAAGGGCCCAAACACCCTCATGTGGTCTCAAATATGCGTAAAATGTTCCAAGAACCCATTACTACCCTGAGAACTGTTTTCCAACTATTTCGAACCATCCGGACTCAACCGTACACTCTGAATTGTCGTCTGAATTATTTTACTTAAAGTTAGTATTCATTTATAAACTTATTACTATTCACTTAATAACATTTAACTTTATAAATATTAATCGTCTACACACCGGATTGATATTTAAATAATAAAAATAATTAATCCAATTAAATTAGGAGGCATGATTAATAAACAATTTAAAGAATTAATTACTTCGTAAAAGTCCCAAAAATACGAGGTGTTAAAAGGGAATTTCGTCCCAAAATTAAATTGTACCTGCAGTGAATAACTCTAGATGCTTCTCTTGCATGTCATCATCCCACTCCCACGTAGACTCGTCGGTCGTACGATGTCCCCACTGCACTCTAACAAGTTGTATCACCTTTGACCGTAACATGCGCTCACTATGATCTAGGATAGCTATTGGTCTCTCCTCATATGAGATATTGGGTTTCAAGTCAATTTCCTCAAGTGAGACGTGCCACAAAGCCCTCAGACTCCTTCGATATTTCTTCAGCGATGTCACATGAAACACGTCGTGTAGCCCCTGAAGGTGATCCGACAAACCAAATCATCAAGCTACCGTCCCTACTCTCTTAATGATAGTGAAGGGGCCCATGTACCTTGGCACTAATTTCCCCTTTTTTCTGAACCTCATCACCCCTTTCAGGGGGGACACCCACATAATTACATGATCTCCAACCTCCAACTCTGCATGCCTCCTATTTGAATCATCATAGATTTTTTGGCTGTCCTGGGCTATACGAATACGTCCCCGAATAAACTCAATCTTGGAGAACGTGTCCTGAATCATATCTAACCCCAACATCTTGTTATCCCCCATCTCCAACCAACAAGTACGTGAATGACAAGGTCTCCCATAATGTCCCTCAAATGGGGCCATGCCAATCGTGAATTGGTATGAGTTGTTATACACAAACTCTACCAATGGAAGGTACTACTCCCAACCTCCCCTAAAGTTTAGAATAAACATCCTCAGCTTATCCTCGAGCATCAGATTTACCATCTCCGTCTGCCCGTTCGTCTATGGGTGATAGGCGGTACTCAACCTTAACTCTATGCTCATCGCCGTCTGAAAACTCTACCAAAAGTGCGATACAAATATCATGTCTCTATAAGACACTATGATGGAAGGAACCCCATGCCACTTGACTATTTTTGCTATGAGTAGCCATGCATATTCCATCGTCTCAAACTCTGTACAAACCGGTAAGAAATGGGTTGCCTTGGTCAACCGATCCACTATTACCCATATGGAATTATGACACCTCTGTGATGCTGGCAACCCCATAATGAAATCCATAGAGATTCTCTCCAACTTCCATACTGGAATCTCAAGTAGCTGTAAAATCCCCGAAGGCCTTTGGTGGTCCACCTTCACAAGATGATAAGTGGCATGCTTTGCGACAAACTCTGTGATGTCTCGCTTCATCCCCATACACTAGTATTGCCTCATTATATCTTGGTTCATCTTATCCCCACCAAGATGTGCCATCAACGAAGAGCCATGGGACTCAGTCAGAACGGCATGTCTCAAATCCTCATCCTCGATCAGGACCAACCTCCTATTTAACCGTAGCCCTCCCTCTAAGATGATGGAATAGTACTCTGCACCCTCTGATAGTAACTACCTCACCCTATCCTAAAAAAATCGATCCTTTTCCTGAGATCTGATAGTAACTGACTCAACCTCCCATTCTAGCCACCACCTCTGCCTCATGTTCATATCCTTTTATGTGAAGAGATACTGAAGTGACTTTTGATTCGTGAATAATGTTCACCTCTCTCCCAGAAGGTAATGCCTCCATATCCTCAAAAAAAAAAAAATTGATTGCTTCCAACTCAAGTTCGTGGGTGGGGTAATTCCTCTCATGGGCCTTAAGCTTTCAAGACGCATAAGCTATATCCCTCTCCTCTTACTACATTACACCCCTAAGTCCCTACAAGGATGTATGGACCCGGTATTCCGATGACCTAGGTAAAGAAAGTGCGAGAGCTGATGTCAACTTGTCCTTTAGCTCATCGAAAGCTAACGGACACTGGTCACTCCACACATATGGCACCGCTTTGCGATTCAAATTCATCAACGACCTCGCAATCTTGGAAAACCTGATGCAGCGATAATATCCAGCCAACTCCCAAAAACTAAGAATTTTGATAAGTGTCTTGGGATGTCCCCACCCCCTCACCGCCGATGCCTTGCTTGGATCCACAGCAATACCCTGCTCTGAAATAATATGGGCAATGAACTATACCTCTGCTAGCCAAAACCCGCACATCTCAAACTTGGCATATTGCTAGTGATCCTGTAATGTCTATAAAACAGTACGGAAATGCTCAACATGATCCTCCTCGTGAGCAGACCAAAATATTGTCTATGAACACAATGACGAACTGGTCGAGAAAATCTTTGAAAACCCGATTCATGTGCTCCATGAACATTGTCGGCACATTTATGAGCCTAACTAGCATCATTCGAAACTCGTAAGAGCCATACCGCGACAGAAAAGTTTTTTTAGGGATATCCTCCTCCCGAATCCGTAATTGATGATATACTGATCTCAAATCAATTTTGGACAAGTTCATCGCCCCTCTCAACTAGTCAAATAGGTCATCAATCCTAGGCAACGGATACTTATTTCGTATCGTGACTTTGTTTAAATCCCTATAGTCAACACATAAACAAAGTGAGCCATACAACTCCTTAACAAATAGAATGGGAGCACCCCACGATGATGTACTATGTCGAATGAAGCTCTAGCCCAAAATTTCATAAATTTTCTCTCTTAATTCACGCATCTCTGAAGGGGCCATGCGATAAGGTGCTCAGGCAATCGGTCTAGTACCCGGTGCTAGATCAATGACGAAATCAATATACTGAGTAGGTGTTAACCCCGGTATGTCCTTGAATGCATACTTAAAGTCCATTACGATTGGAAATCAAGTATATCAGAATTACCACCTAATATGAGGTCCCGTCCTCAATATTGTATAAATGGGTGCGCGATCCTCCCTCGGGATGAGGCATCGCCACTAAAAACATGTCCTTCCCTAGAATGGAGAATACCATGTTCCTCTCAAAACAATACACCATTTCCTTATACCCTAATTGAAGCACCTTATACCTTTGACTTGCTAAAGTCTATACTGTATAAGTGTTCATCTAATTTGGAAATAGTGACAAAATTGGTTGTCTATCCTAGAATCCAAAAAGCCTCGGAACTTATCTCTCTAATCCTCTTCAATAATCCAAGAAGGTATAAATTGAATCACACTACACACAATTAGAAGTGCATTTTTAAACTTTTTTTTAAATAAATGTTTTCATTAATAAAATGTGTTTATATAATTTGTGGGGTAAAATTTCTATTTTAAAAACATCATTTTTCAATGGAATGTTTGTTTGGGTAGAATGTAAATGCGCTAGAGACTTCAGGGTGCTTGTTGTAATTACTTTGGACGTGCGTGTGTGTGCCACTCATATTTCAACACTTGTCATCCTCCTGGTTCATCTATTTGTGTTTGTTATGTGAGAGGGTTCGCTGGTGGATTGATGATCGTTGGATCAAAGCTGATCGATGGTCTGCATGTGTTTTAAACCTATCCGTGTGCCATCGTTTGAACCATTCACTTTGGACTTAACCACCGCTGTTTTATAACCCTTAGATCAAGTCAATCGTAGGATGACTTAGTCTCAACCATTGATTCCATGCGCATTTCCAAAACCTTCCTCCACCCCTATATAAACCCCCCCACTTCTCAGACTTTCAAGACTTTTGGGCATTCATCATTTCTGAGAGAAAAAAATAGAGAGAAGAGAGAAGTGAGAGAGAAGAGAGAAAAGAAAAGAGAGAAGAGAGAGAAAGAAAACTGTGTTAGCCAAAAACCAAACCCTAACCCTAAACACTTCTTTTTCTGAATCAAACCTTCGTATACACCTAACCCAAACACAACCTTGAGTGTTTGAGAGAGAGAGTGGTTTGTTCATATTGAAGCTGTAACCTCTTTGTCTATGATCTTGTTTACAACTTAAACATTCGTGTGAAAATCCGTGTTTCTTTTTCATAGAATCTTTAGATCTACATTCTGCATGTTACATTTTCACAAAATCTGCATATTTCTTACTTGATTTAAGAAAATCTTTACTGATTTGGTTTTCAAAATGTTTTATGGTTTATGTTCTTACAAAACTTAACCTTGACCTAGTTTGATTCACACTTGGAGATTTTTAATCTCAAAATTATTTTTAAAACCGAGATTGATTAAGATCTTGACCGATTTTGAAGCGAGATATTCGTGGAATCTGGGTTATATTAAAGGTCAAACAGGTTTTTAGTTCTGTAAGAAAGAAAGAAAACAAAATCACAGCATATAGACTTTATATGTAATTTTTCTAGGACTATCTGTAAATCTAAGTGTGTGTGAGTTCATGCATGTTGATAGGAATCACTTCACAAACACTTAACACACTACTACACTGGAAGTGTTGTGAATAAGATCAAAGATCATTGAGTCGACATAAGGAAGCTAAAGCAAAGGAACTTATCAAACTGGAAAAACATCATCAACAATCAGATCTATGAGAAGTTAGAAGGAAACCAAGTGGGGTATATTCCTAAACTTAGAATAGGTTTATTTGTGTGCATCTATGTTGTATTGTTTTTAACTATTATTTGTTATTAGTGAATTTTTGTTTTTGCGACTTAGAAGTCACCGTGGATGTTTTCTCTGTTGGGAGAGGTTTTACCACGTTAAAAACTGTGTGTTTGATTATCTTCATCTCCTCATCTCAGTCTATAGTGTGCTGATTTTTAAAACTGTCTTGTTTTAAAAACTGATTACAAAGTCTTGATTACTCTCGTACATAAGTTTTTTGTAAACACAACTAGTTGTTTATAATTTTTATTTTCAAAAGAAAAGGGTTTCTCCAACAAACATCTCGGAGTTGCTTATACAATTTAATATTGTATTAAACGGCATTAGCAACGTTTTTCAATTGGTATCAGAGCCCTGTTAACTTTTATTTCAAAAAGATCTTGTGTTTCTGAAATCGTTTTCCGAAAAACCTAACTATGGACGAGAAGAATGGAAGGTTTGGTAATCTGTCCAGACCTCCACTCTTTGATGGAAACAACTTTGCTTAATGGAAAGTAAGAATGGTTGCCTTCATCCAAGGGACTTTAGGAGATGATGTCTGGGACATTATTGAAAATGGATACACTTATCCTACTAAACCAGCCACTGAAGGAAGTGATGAGAGGGTAAAGAAAATCTTAAGTGAGTTTACCCAAGAAGAGAAAACTATTTCTCGAAATAACAATAAAGGCAAGAATGCCATTTTTATGTCTATTAATGACTTTGAGTTCAAGAGAATCTCATCTTGTGCCACTTCTAAGGAAGCTTGGGACACATTAATCAATGCCCATGAAGGAGACTCGAGAGTTAAAGCTGCTAAAACTCAAATGCTTACCCAGCAGTATAAGTCTTTGATTATGTCTGACTCAGAGTCTTTTGATGACTTTTACATGAACTTAACTGATATAGTTACTAAGTTGCATGCTAATGGTATAACTTATGATAGAAATGAAATTGTCTCTAAAATTCTAAGATCATTACCACAAAAGTTTGACAGCAAGAGGTATGTTATTGAGGAAATGAGTGATCAAAACCTTACCCCTGAGTTACTCAGTAGCAAACTTAGGACTGTGGAAATGGAATTAGACTTTAAGAAACAATTAAATCATTCACAAAGAAAACAGCCCAACTCTAACTTGAGTTTTGCCTCTAAGATATCTAAACTTGAGACTAATTTGATCAACTCTGACTCTGATGAGGAGTGTGATATAGACAAACTAGATAATCAGATTGCCTTAATGTCTAAACAATTTAAGAAAATTGTTAAATTTAGAAACAAACAGGCAACTAAACAAGGCAAGCCTAATTATCCTACTCTGTCTAATCCCAAACCTCATGAGAGAGGTCTTGACAAACATCCTAAGGACAATAACTCCAGACCCACTAGAGACCTTAAAAAGATTGAATGTTTTAGATGTGGGAAACTAGGTCACATTGCTCACGATTGCAGAGTTAATCTGAATAAAGCCAACACACACAATAGAGCCAATGTCTGTAAAACTTGGAATGATTCAAGTGACTCTGATGAAGAGGAACTTGAGTCATCAAATGTACTTGACCCTTGCATGTCCTTTTATGCTAAGATCATTTACAATGATGATATGCCTGTGTGTGATAGTGATGCTCCTACTCTTGCTTGTGTGAATACTGTTTTGACTGGCCTAGATGCTTTATTATCTGAAAATGTTGCTCGTTTTAGTTTCGTGTGTGTGAGTCAAAGTGATCTCGATAACGACGATGTAAATGGGTGCGTGAGTACTAAAACTGAATCGTTAGAGGTCACTACACACACTTCACTTAGCGACTCAGACACAGATGACCTCCCAGATATTCATACCTTGTATGCTAAAACTCTCAAAAAAGGCACTAGACTGGAGAAGACTGTTAGAGACCTGACTAAGAAATTAGATGATCTAAGTCTTATTGTGAAGCTGAATGCCGAAGAGTACACTAACCAGTGTTTGTCTCATCAATCTGAAATTGAAACTTTTGATCAAAAATTAAAAGAGTTGACTAAAACTAATGAAACCCTGGAAATGAAATATAAGGGAACATTATTAGAACTGGAGGAAGCAAAAACAAAGACAACTACTGTTTTCAAAAAAATCTCTAAGTTTGAAAACAATTCAAATTGTTTTACTGACTTTGTTGTTGACTCCAAGACCAATTCTGATGATAGAACCGGTATTGGATTTTGCCCTAAGAACAAACCACAAACTACAAATCTTGAACCTATTAAGTTTGTGTCTGGGGGCAAAAGACCAATTGAAACATGTCCAGACTTTCATTTTATTAAAGAGGAATTTGATCAAAAGCAACAATAGAAAGACATTGGAGAGTCTAGTAATTCTAAGGCTGACACTGCACTTAAGACTAAATACGTCTGTCCTTTGATCAGAAAGGCTGAATCTACCTTTAAAACCATCCCTCCTAGGAATAGCACTACTGAATAGAATGCTGTTAAACCCATCTTTAGAAGTTTTCCTAAGGAAATTCATCCCTCAAGCAATCAATATTGCTCGTACTGTGACATTTATGGTCATTCCTTTGAAGGTTGTTATGCTAGGCGTCTAAACACCCCTGTGTACAACACTTCTATCTACAAGAACTTTAACTATTCTAGGCAAAATCGTAACCATTATGTCCTTCCAAGACAACCTGATAAGAACTCTAACTACAGAAATAGAAAGACCAAAACTAAGAGTTCATTTAAGAGAAAGGCTCCCAGAAACTTTCCTAAACCAAAAGCTCAAATTTTCCACAATAATCAGTTTGCTGCTCCAAATGTTTTTCGACAAAAAGTTATTTCTCGCAAAATTTTATCAAATGAGGGCAAACTTGCGCAAAATTAAAACTAGAGCTATTTGGGTTAGAAAAGATGATATTTTACCCCAAATGAAGTGTAACAAATTTATAACTGCCTTAAAAGCTGAACACACATCATCTGGTTGGTATTTAGATTCAGGATGTTCCAAACATATGACAGGAGATGAAACCAAACTTTTAAACAAAACCAGATTTGCTGGTGGGAAAGTAGTTTTTGGTGACGGAGTTTCATCCCAGATCATAGGTAAAGGAACCCTAAAAGAAGAAGGAATGCCTGTTCTCGAAAATGTTCTATTAGTTTAAGGCCTTAAAGCCAACCTCCTAAGTATATCACAATTTTGTGACTCTGACCATACAGTTACCTTTTCAAAGAACAATTATAAAATTCTAAATGATAAAGGTAAATGCATTATTACCGGATTTAGAACACCTGACAATTGTTATACTGTCAAAACTGGTTCTGAAACCTGTAACATTATTAGAAATGATGACAATGAAATCTGGCATAATCATAGGGGTCACCTAAGTTATGATATCCTTGGTAGATTGTCTAGTCAAGAGATTATTAGAGGAATTCCTAAAATTAAACCTATTTCAAGTGTTGTCTGTGGTCATTGCCAAGAAGGAAAAATAGTTAAGACTTCGCATAAAAAGGTTAAAGACATTCTCACCTCTAGACCTCTAGATCTCATCCATATGGACCTTATTGCTCCCTCTAGAACTGTTAGTCTTTGTGGACACAGTTATATCCTTGTCATGGTTGATGATTTCACACGATTCACTTGGGTTTCCTTCTTGAAACAAAAATCTGACACGTTTCGGAATTTTTTGAAAATTTTACTAAGAATTAAAAATGAGAAGGACACACAAGTCAATCGCATTCGTAGTGATAGAGGGGGAGAGTTAATAGACACAGGAATAGTTGAATATTGTGACTACAACGGTTACAAACATGAATTTAGTGCCCCTAAAACTCCTCAGCAGAATGGTATTGCTGAAAGGAAAAACCGAACTCTTCAAGAGATGGCACGTGTCATGTTGCATGCCAAATCTCTACCTAAATACTTCTGGGTAGAATCTATTAGAACTGCATGTCATATCATTAATAGGGTTTACCTTAGGAAAAACACTAAACAAACCCCTTATGAGTTGTGGTACGGTAAGAAGCCTAATCTGAAATATCTAAGAACTTTGGGAAGTTAGTGTTATGTCTGTAAAGATTGAGAACATCTGTCTAAATTCGAAACGCGTGGTGATAAAGCCATCTTCTTAGGATACTCTCCAAACAGTCGTGCTTATCGTATATACAATCTGCGTACTAAGGCCCTTATGGAATCGATAAATGTAATTATAAGCGACACTATTGTCGAAAATAAGATATCTGAATCACCTATTATGGTTGAATCTGAAAATGATTTCAAAACTGATTCACCAGAAATAGATGACTCATTACCTAGTGAGAGTCCAGAAGTACCTGACTGGGTCTCTAAAGATCATCCCATTGACAACATGGTCGGTAATCCTAATGAGCCAGTTCGTACTAGATCCCAGTTAAGAAATTATGCTAATTATGCATATTTCGTCTCCCTTGTGGAACCGAAAAATGTTAATGAAGTATTGAATGACACACACTGGATTTCTTCTATGCAGGAAGAACTTTTACAATTTGTCATTCACGATGTCTGGTATCTTGTACCGCGGCCGCAAAATAAAAATGTTATTGGGACACGTTGGATTTTTAAGAACAAATATGATGAAAATGGGGTAATCCTTAGAAACAAAGCTAGACTAGTTGCTCAAGGTTACTCACAAATAGAAGGAATTGATTTTAGCGAGACTTTTGCCCCTGTCACTCGCCTTGAATCTGTTCGACTTCTTTTCGCCATAGCGTGTCACTTAAAATTTACACTTTATCAAATGGATGTCAAGTCTGCCTTCCTCAATGGAATTCTGTCCGAAGAAACATATGTAGAACAAACCAAAGGGTTCATTGATCCTAAATACCCTGACCATGTCTTTCGTCTAAAAAAAGGCGTTGTATGGCTTAAAACAAGCTCCTCGAGCTTGGTATGAACGCCTTTCCAACTTTATGTTGGATAAGGGTTTTAAGAGAGGAGGAAATGACCAGACTCTCTTTGTCAAATATTTTGACAAAAACATTATTATAGCCCAACTCTACGTAAACGACATCATTTTTGGGTCTACTTCAACATCTGAAGTTAAATCCTTTTCTGCTAGTATGCATAAGGAATTTCACAAGTCCCTTATGGGGGAGCTACAACTTTTCTTAGGATTTCAAGTGAAACAGAATTCTGATGGTCTATTTGTCTCTCAAACTAAGTATGCCTTAGTTCTTGTTAAGAAATTTGGTTTAGATAATGCTAAAGTTGCCAAAACGCCTATGAGTACTACTGTTAAATTATGTAAAGATGAAACTGGAAAGTCAGTTGATTCCACACTCTATCGTAGTATGATTGGTAGCCTACTCTATCTAACTGCCTCACGACCAGACATCATGTATGCTGTATGTCTGTGTGCTCGTTACCAGAATAACCCTAAAGAGAGCCATTTATTGTGTGTAAAACGTATAATAAAGTACATAAAAGGCACTCTTAATCTTGGACTTAGGTATACTAAGGATACCTGTAGCACCATCATAGGGTATACTGATGCTGATTGGGCCGGTTGTACTGATGATAGTAAAAGTACATCAGGTGCCTATTATTATGTCGGCAATAATTTAGTTGGTTGGAGTAGCAAAAAACAGAATTGCACATCTTTATCTATGGCTGAGTCCGAATATATATCAGCAGGAAGTTGCTGTGCTTAGTTGTTATGGATAAAACAAATGTTAAGAGATTATGGGATTAAAGAAGATCAGTTACAATTGTATTATGACAATCAAAGCGCCATTAACATATCTAAAAACCCGGTTCAACAGTCGCGAACTAAGCATATTAAAATAAGGCATCATTTTATACGCGAACTTGTTGAAACTAAGGAGTTAGAAATCCATTACCTGCCTACTGATCTGCAACTTGCAGACATGTTCACTAAACCTCTAGACTATAATAGATTTCTGTATTTGCGAAATTCTATAGGTATGGTATACGCTGATTAAAACTCTTAAGACCTTAATTTTTACCCTTTTCCATTTGAGACAAAATGGGGGAGAAATTTGAGTCTTACGGGTTCAATGTTTTGTTCACATTTCATCTAAACTGCTTGATCTTAGTGTGCATATTTACAGGAATCTCTTCTACTATTTGTCTACCATTTCTAGTGTAAAATTTTGTAAATAGTTGAGTTACATAATTTTTGACTTTATAGGAAATGGGTTGATAGTATCTTTTGTATAGGACTAGGTTTTATTTTTTTTTGGTTCCCTACGAGTTTTAAGCTAACTCAAAGGAGATTTTGTCTCATATTTCCAATGGGGGAGATTGAAGCACCTTATACCTTTGACTTGCTTAAGTCTATACTGTATAAGTGTTCATCTAATTTGGAAATAGTGACAAAATTGGTTGTCTATCCTAGAATCCAAAAAGCCTTAGAACTTATCTCTCTAAACCTCTTCCATAATCCAAGAAGGTATAAATTGAATCACACTACACACAATTAGAAGTGCATATATGTGTATATATTGCTTAAAATTGATTGTGTGATTAATTCCCCTTAAAATGTGGTTTTAATTATTTTTGGGAATTTTTAAACATTTTTAAACATTTTTTTAAATAAATGTTTTCATTAATAAAATGTGTTTATATAATTTGTGGGGTAAAATTTCTATTTTAAAAACTTCATTTTTCAATGGAATGTTTGTTTGGGTAGAATGTAAATGCGCTAGAGACTTCAGGGTGCTTGCTGTAATTACTTTGGACGCGCGTGTGTGTGCCACTCATATTTCAACACTTGTCATCCTCCTAGTTCATCTATTTGTGTTTGTTATGTGAGAGGGTTCGCTGGTGGATTGATGATTGTTGGATCAAAGCTGATCGATGGTCTGCATGTGTTTTAAACCTATCCGTGTGCCATCGTTTGAACCAATCACTTTGGACTTAACCACCGCTGTTTTATAACCCTTAGATCAAGTCAGTCGTAGGATGATTTAATCTCAGCCATTGATTCCATGCGCATTTCCAGAACCTTCCTCCACCCCTATATAAACCCCCCACTTCTCAGACTTTCAAGACTTTTGGGCATTCGTCATTTCTGAGAGAAAAAAATAGAGAGAAGAGAGAAGTGAGAGAGAAGAGAGAAAAGAAAAGAGAGAAGAGAGAGAAAGAAAACTGTGTTAGCCAAAAACCAAACCCTAACCCTAAACACTTCTTTTCTGAATCAAACCTTCGTATACACCTAACCCAAACACAACCTTGAGTGTTTGAGAGAGAGAGTGGTTTGTTCATATTGAAGTTGTAACCTCTTTGTCTATGATCTTGTTTACAACTTAAACATTCGTGTGAAAATCTGTGTTTTTTTTTCATAGAAACTTTAGATCTACATTCTGCATGTTACATTTTCACTAGATCTGCATATTTCTTACTTGATTTAAGAAAATCTTTACTGATTTGGTTTTGAAAATGTTTTATGGTTTCTGTTCTTACGAAACTTAACCTTGACCTAGTTGGATTCACACTTGGAGACTTTCAATCTCAAAAATATTTTTAAAACCGAGATTGATTAAGATCTTGACCGATTTTGAAGTGAGATATCCGTGGAATCTGGGTTATATTAAAGGTCAAACAGGTTTTTAGTTCTGTAAGAAAGAAAGAAAACAAAATCACAGCATATAGACTTTATATGTAATTTTTCTAGGACTGTCTGTAAATCTAAGTGTGTGTGAGTTCATGCATGTTGATAGGAATCACTTCACAAACACTTAACACACTACTACACTGGAAGTGTTGTGAATAAGATCAAAGATCATTGAGTCGACATAAGGAAGCTAAAGCAAAGAAAGTTATCAAACTGGAAAAACATCATCAACAATCAGATCTATGAGAAGTTAGAAGGACACCAAGTGGGGTACATTCCTAAACTTAGAATAGGTTGATTTGTGTGCATGTATGTTGTATTGTTTTTAACTATTATTTGTTATTAGTGGATTTCTGTTTTTGTGACTTAGAAGTCACCGTGGATGTTTCCTCTGTTGGGAGAGGTTTTACCACGTTAAAAACTGTGTGTTTGATTATCTTCATCTCCTCATCTCAGTCTATAGTGTGCTGATTTTTAAAACTGTCTTGTTTTAAAAACTGATTACAAAGTCTTGATTACTCTTGTACATAAGTTTTTTGTAAACACAACTTGTTGTTTATAATTTTTATTTTCAAATGAAAAGGGTTTCTCCAACAAACATCTCGGAGTTGCTTATACAGTTTAATCTTGTATTAAACGGCATTAGTAACGTTTTTCACTAATAACCAGCCCATGCCTAGGATAACGTCATACCCGTCCAAATCTAACACTAAGAGGTCCACTGGTAGACATAGTCCCCCAATCACAATATCTAATCCTCTACAGATCGAGTGTATAACTGACCCACCCCCCATAGGTGACTCTACACACATAAGGAGACTATCGGTCGTATCTAATAGCCCAATGACTCTAGTAAATATTGTCCTAATGAATGAATTCGATGCACCAGTATAAAAAAGGACCATGAATAGGAAACATACCCTCAACTATTGGCAGTGCCTGAGGTGCTGGTGGAACTGCCCCTACTATTATGGAGCTAGAGGCCTCTGTATCTGCTGTCAAGGTGGGATACCCTAGTGGCCCCTACCTCTCTATGGACAATACCTCCTCAAGTGGCTTAGCTGGCTGAAAATGTAGCAGCGCCTCTGAAAATCTCCCTGATACTGGCCCTACTGGCCCAGACGAGATTGTCCTGGATGTTGGTCCTACTAGCCTCCCCCATTATTCCCTTGGACATGGCGTCCTTGAGGAACCTGTTGCTGATCCGGGCCCTACTGACCCTGCTCAACCCTTATCCTCCAAACTAAAATATCTTAGCTGGATTCCCCTAGCGGGTATCCTTCCCCTACTATGCTCCACTAGTCGCATCCCCATTCGCCTTACCCTACTGGCTCGGCTCACCACTCCTCTTACTTCCCTTCAGATGGAAACGATGATCTCGATAATAAAGCAAAGCAGCATTGACCACATCTATATAGGTCACCAAAGTGGGGTACCCAATCAAGTATTTCCTGATCATCCAGACCAAACCATCCATAAACTTAGACTTATTCGTCTCCTTGTTGCTCACCTCATCTAACACTATATTAGTCAAACGGGTGAAGTCCTCCCCATACTCCTCTACGAAACGATCACTCTAAATCACCTTCTAAATCCTCCCCCTCTTTCCAGTCGCAATAGCAGGAGGAAAGTACTTTTCTTCAAATCGTGCCCATAACTCAGCGATAGTAATCGAATCCCTCTTTCCAATAGTGATCCTCAACTCCCACCAGTGTAAGGCTACCCCAGTCCACCTAAAAGTTGCCAGCATCTATCTTTAATCCTCACTACAATCGACCATGCACAAATGTCGCTGTATATCCCTCCTCCACTAGTAGTCTAGTATCACATCTACACCTCCCGGAAACTTCAGGGGATTTCCCTTCTGAAAGGTTTCCCTGACATGCTTCCACTCAGATGGTCCCGGATGGGCCTGCACTACTGATGCCATAGGCTACTAAGGATGAGACTGAGGGAAATAGGATGCCATAGATTTCATGGCGGCATTAACCGCTCGGGCCACAATACCAACTACCTTATCTTTGGACACACATCCCTGTAGGTCTAGTGGTTGTGGAATATCAGGATCATGAGGGGCCTCTACCTCTCCGCCCCTGGCAGCTGCCCTCGTGGGTCTACATCTCCCTCTCCTAGGTGTCATTTGAAATGTTGAACGAGTTGTATTAGTTCATGATTACTACAAATCTTAAAGTAGAAGAAGTGCGTTAACTAAATAATCATAAAGATGAGTCAACAGTCCAAATAATAGGGCTCTATACCAAGAACGCAACGTTGACATTAAAGCAAGCTATACAAATCCTAAGGACACTAAAACCTGATGATCTGATACAATTTGTGACACCCTGCTTAATTAAATTCCATTTGATCAAGCCTTTATCAAATTAAATCAGGATTTCCGTTTGGTTCACTCTTAGCATCATTGTCGCAACATTTTTAATTACTAACCACCTAAGCTTTAATTAAGCTGGTGCCAAATTTTATCTTATGAATTAACCCAATCCAATAAGTACAACATGAAACCAAATATCCCCAACACAATATAATAGAGTCTGAACATGCCACAAATGTCTAAAATAAGTGTCTACCGAAAAGCATCGACTATATACAAGCAACCTAACATAAATCCAACACATGGAAAGTATAGACAATTCAAGTTAGACTAATACAAAGAGTACAACTGGAATGAGCAACATGCATGAAGTGCATCTGAAACAATCCGTACCTAGAAGAGAATGATGTAAGCGTCTAATGCGAATCCCACAACACCCACCTATACTGCAGCTACGTACCCTGAAAAGGAATCAACCCTGGCGCCCCGGTGGTAGGACACCTAAATGGTTTTGAAAATATTTTATAGCATGGGTTAGAACCCAAAACATTTGAAAATATTTAGCAAGTGAATTTAATTGCAAAAATTAAAATGCATGAATGGTCTTCATATTTAAGTTAGTGTCGCACTCTCTTGAGGACTACGTCACCTCTTAACTGATGTGAACACCAACCGTCTTTCTGTGTAACCCACCTAGCTATGACCTCAGGACTATACTCACCATGCTCCTCAAGCCATGGGATTCACCCACATCGCGCAACCTCCTATGATAAAACTAGAGGGGTATGCTTTCCTAGAAATATTATACACACAAATATATGTACTACACATCACCGCATATATATATATATATATATATATATAATTAAATCCAAGATACCGTAAAACTAGCCTAAAATGACCAATTTTAAGTTCTGATCCATAATTCAATTAATCACACATTAAGTATTTTATTACCTCAGCGTCACATAAGCAAGTATACCCGAACTCGCTCACATGGTCTGAAAATAAAACATTCCAAATTTATTATTCAAAACTCTTTCTAATAAGTTTTGCACACTTATTATTTTAAGGTCCTTAATTCATTCAAATTAAACCTTAATTTCCTTTTCGTATTTACATCCCAATAGTACATGAATAATTCCCACAATTCAAATCTCTATTGTTTTAGCCCAATGAACAAATTTGTTAAAACAGTAAACCCTCCACAAGAAATAAACACAAAGGGTCGAAACAGGGGAGGGGCAGAGGTTATCAGATGACATCGTTAGAATGACTTGGCCTATTATTTGAACGACTTTGGCCGTCTTTTGAACGAGATACCAGGTTGTTCGAATGACCCTGATTCTCTCTCTCCTCCATTGTTACCCAGAAAAACCCATTCTCCATAGTTGTTTCAAAGCTCCACTTTCTGCTCAAAATTTTCCCCTAAAAGCCTCCAATAATTACACCAAATCCACCAATTTAAGATCCTCAATCAAAATACAAAAAATATACAGATTAGGGGTTTATAAATAACATTTTTACATCCTCTATAGATTTAAAATTCATAAATCATAGAAACCCCTAATTTAATTAGAGAACTAACCCTAAAATTTCATTTAATCCACACCCACTATGATATGAATATGAAATGCAAATTAATTTTAGATGCAAGATAAATCACTTACCTTTTAGGGGTTGTAGGGTCTGAATCATTGTTGAACATGATGGGTTTGATGACGATTAGTCCACACTAGTCCCTTATTTAGGATCATAAGATCTTCTCTAATTGCACCTTCTTTTGTCTCTATTTGTTTAGGGTTTCTAAGATGAGTTATGTCTCTCACACCCTCTCACTTTTAGGGTTTAATAGGTTAATCCCGTTTTTAGGCTTATGAGCTTTAATAAAAGGTCCCAAACACCCTCATGTGGGCTCAAATATACCTAAAAATGTCCCAAGAACCCTTTACAACCCCCCTCCCCCGGGACACTCTTTTCCAACTATTTCGACCCATTTGAACTCAACCGTACACTCATAATTTCAATCTGAATTATTTTACTACAAGTTAATATTCCTTTATCAACTTATTACTATTCACTTAGTAACATCTAATTCCATAAATATTAGTTGTCTACACCCCATATTTATATTTGAATAATAAAAATAATTAATCCAATTAAATTACAATGCACAAGTAATTTAAAATTTAAGTAATTAATTAATTAGTAAAAGTCCCAAAAATATGAAGTGTTACAAATATTATGACGGAAATTTAATTAAAAATTTTGCATTAAATTTAAGAATGAATTAAATCAGAGGGATTTAAATTTAAATGAATAAAATTTAAAGTGGGAGTAGATACTTATTCATAATTGCATAATAATAGGACTCAACTTGGAATGATGGGTTCACTCGCGAGAGATAAATCATAAAGTGATTAACTTATGGTTGGGCATTGATTAAACATGATACAAATGTGTATGTTAAATAAAAATATTTGGGACGCATTTTGGATGGTTCTATGGACTCGTCCAGGTGTTTTAGATCTTTAAAAATGGTCCCGCGGTATGGGTATACTAATTAGGTAACTTTGGAGTCATTTGAGTAGAGGGTTTGGGTCCATTTAGTGGTCCGAACTTGAGGCCTAAGCCCCAACTCGGGATTTGAGACTTACTTATATTAATTGGGAGTTTACGAACTCCCTATCATTCGTATCCAAGAACCCTAAGACAAATTTTGGGAGAGAGGCAAGAACCCCAACAGGAGAATTGGGAGAGAAAAATCTAAGGGGGGATCCAAGAATCAACCAAGAAGACATCTAAGATCTAAGGCAATAATTTTTTTGGTTAATTTTTATTGGTTCAAATTACTTCTTTATTCACGGGTTGTTAAATTCCCAAGTAGAAATTCTGGATTTAGGAAATTTGATGATTTGTTGATGATATTAAATTACAATCTTGATGAAATCAATTCTTAACAATTAAGTAGCAATTCCAAAATTAGGGTTGTAGAAGTTTAATGGTTATATTGATTCAATTCATGTTTAAACCATGGATTGATTTCATTGATTTGCTTGTAAAGGAATGCAATCTTGTTAAAAATCTGAGATTTGGATCTGCATTGGGCATTTATATATGATAGACATTGGATGATTGTTGGACATAAATTTAGTATATATGAATCCCTGAATGTCCTTATTTTCTACAATTTGGGAATTAATTCGGGTAAAAAAACACGTAATAAACCCTCATAATCTCATAAACTAAGTCGTTAGAATTGGTATTAACAACTATCATAAGATGTAAAGCTTTAGAAATTGATTTGAGGGAAGAGGACCAATCCCGTATAGAAGACAAACTGGAAAAAATTGAAGTTTGGAGGAGAGAACCGGTTTGCTCCTGGGCCAAACCAGTTCGGCTCCTGGGGGCTCGACCGCAGGGTTCGCCGGTGGGTCCGGGTGATTTTTAGGAGTTTATACGAGTAAACGGAGTCGTGTTCAGACAATCGTGGAATTTACTACAAATACAACTGTGCTGATGTTAATATAGGGAGAAAATTAAATTAATTGCATGGTTAATGATGCTATTTAATTAATGGTCATTTAAAAAATTATATGGGGATCAACTAATAAATTAGGATTATTATAGTAGATGCCTAGGCGGCACTTTGGGGTAACTTATGGGGTAATTATCGAAAAGAATTTACTAAACGGTTTAAAGTATAATTTGAAGGAAGGAGACTTTAATAATTAATTAGATGGTTAACTCTATGTGATACAGAACTGGAAGTTAATAATTTACGTGATGGTTAATTATTAACTATGGTTAATAACGGATAATATTTAAGGGGAAACTATGGGGTAATTATTAGGATAATTACCTTTACATATTGTAATACATATTTATATATTGTGTGTGACATACATAGATTTGTGGACCTTCCTATCAGTTGGGGTACGTGCATTTAGGATCGAAGCACAAGTCGGCATAGGTGGGTTAGGCGTACTGTTATGTCATGTTTTAGGTACTATGTGGCAGGCCCAGTTATAGAAGTTAAGTGTTTATGATGGATCCATGTGACACCGTTTGGTATGGGTCGAGCTATTGTGAAACTCCATGGGTACTGCCCCACTTGTTTGTGTTTTGTTTTGTCCGTTTCGAGTGATAGACTCCTATCGACTCACCGATAGAGCACGAACGAGACACTATAGGTAGATGCCTTAATGTCGCATATATAAGGACATATATGAAATTAATTGAAATAAATGAAATCATTCCTAAGTCAAATGTTGTGGACTAAAGAGGCAGAACCAATACTACGTAGTATGAATGATATTAGATGTTATAACATTTCGGGTAGTACATCGGAGGTAAATTAGGAAACAATAAATTGAGAGTATGTAACTCTGTTTGAGTACATTATCTTGCTAGATGGATCTCTATACTATCAGTTGTACTTATTTTGTTTCCATATTAGGTTATGGGTGGGTATTCGAGTAGCACTGCTTTTAGGTGAGGGGTAAGACGTATTATTGACCAGAGTGATGATGGGAATACTCACTTTCAATTCATTGTATTTTTGCCGCATTAAAATGAGTAAGTTAATTATTGAACATTTTAGTTGACCCAAAATTATAAATGTTTTCCCCCCAGGTTTATATAGATAGTGATGAAAGGACTGACAAGAGATCAGACTTGCGGTTATATTTTTGCAGCGACTACATTTGTTCATTTCATTATGGAATAGGTTGCTATTTCCATTTCATTTATTTTACTATTTTAGATTATTGTATGGGCATAAACCCTAGGTTATTATTCAGTCAGTTGGGACAGTTTGTATTATTGTTGGATTTTGTGACTAGTTCAGTGTTGAATTTTATTTATTATCAGTTACTATTTAAATACGTTATTATGTATGTCATGTTTTAAAAGATAGAAATACATATACTTTTTTATAGTCTTAATGATGAGAATGATATAAATTCATAAACAATCCCCATTTTCGGCGTATCATGTCTGGCCAACCTTTATGGTAGAAAATGTGGGTTGTTACAGTTTGTATCAGAGCATCCAGGTTCTGGTGCCCTTAGGATCTGTGTTGCGTCTGTTTCTTTTTCTGTTGAGCGTTCTTTGATGTGTCTAGAGAACATTATAGGATTTTATAAACTGATGTCACGATGACGTGTGTGTTTATACTGTTTGCTTTAATTTGAGCCTTAGCAAGACTTGGGGATTATTTATGCTTAGAAAGGAATGAGAATGAGGACCGTTGCGAGTTAGTGGTAAATAGTGGAACAAGTGGTTTGACAATGGTGTTCACCTTAGTTGTGAATTTTATTATGGGAGATCTTGTTTGGGGGCAATGTCTGAAACTTAAAGACTCTTGGGGGCATAAGTTAGTGGACGTCTTTCGTGTTAAGTCTATTGTTGGAGATAAAAAGGGACCTTAATTATTGAGGAGATTATTTAGGCTTGCGTTTTGATGGTAATTCGTGCATGTAAGAGAGACGGTAATGGATTTTATGCATGTAAGAGAGACAGTAATGGATTGATATGTTTTAGCAAAATATTGGTACTTTGATGAAACATTTGAGTGGGCATTAGTTCTAATTAAATGTTTAAATTGGTGTTCCACTCAGATTTGGGAAATATTCATTTATGTTGTAAAACCGTTTGTAATATGGGTGATGATAACTCGAGTGGATTTGAACTTAGTAGTCGGTTCAACGTGTGGTCACGTAATAACGGTAGGAGGTTAGTTAGATCATTTGTAATAAACCTATATTGGTGGAAATTAGAAATAAAAGAATTGATTTTGCGGTTAGTTTGAGTTAAGAGAAGCCAATTAGATAAGTGTATGAGGATGGAGTTACATGTTAATTATAAACACGTATTTTGTTGTTGTATTAGTTATAAAAAAAGATTTAGGAGCAAGCGAGTTCCAAGAAACTCAAAGAAAGAGCATGTTTCAGGTAAGGATTGCAATTTCAATAGAATTTAGGGTACCACCATTAGAAACAATTAGGGGAAAATGAAAAATGATGTTACAAAATGGTGAGTTGAGCAGAGAGGGAGGACTACAATAGTGATTGTAATTTCGATTATATAATGTGCGATATATGGAAACATGTTTGCTAGTTGCCCGAATGTGGATTATGCATATGGTAGAGTAGATCCAAGGATGGTTCGCTTGAGGTTTTATAGATTTTATATGATGTATGTTTCTACGGGCATTGGGGTTATGAATGCTGGTCTCATACGGTTAGAGAGGTAGGGCTTGGCTCAGAGTGGGTGAAATGATATAATGATGTGGGGTTAGCTATTGATGTAGTTGTTTGAGTATAGATATACCAAAGTATAATGTTCATAGTATCTCAATATTTTATGGTCATGTTGTAACACCTTGTATTTCTGAGTATTTTAAATTGAATTAATTCGAATTTTTTTTAAAATTACACATGTGACGTAATTGATTGGAATTAAATATTATGTGTTGATTTAAAATGTTAATCGGACAGAGAGTGACTAATATTATTGAATATAATTACTAAGTGAATATTGAATTATTATTTTACGTCAACGAGTGATAGTGGTGTGACAATGGTATATCTCAATCGGGTGTCGTGTGTAGACTATATGAGGTTGAGATAAGAAATTATTTCAAAGTGAATTAGATGGTGATTCTGAGGTCACGATTAATTAATAAAGGGTTAAAATAGTAGGAATAGTGTACTTGGGGGTAGTAATTGGGTCCCAGGGAGATTTTAGACCAAACCGACAGCACGAGAGGGTGTTTCAGTCATTTAAGAGATTAGCGTGGAGAGAACTCCTAAATTCTAAGTGTTATATCTCCCCCTTCATGGATAGAGGTGATTAAGGATGAAAAGTATCATCACATCAGAATGCTAATCGTTGAATTTGTTTCACCGTGTTAATACAAAAAAGCTAAACTATAACTACAGTTGCGATACAAGTATAGCGATAAATTGGGTATCGAGAATACACTGGGAGTGATTGAATTTTAGATTTTGAAAGAGTTGACGCTTGCGTTCAATTAAGAAATAATATAATAAATACCATTTTTAACCCAAATTAACCCTAAGCATGCAACTAGGTGTGATTGAAACAATATGAAATCATGCAAGAATTATTCAACACACAAAGTTAAGGAAAAATCCCCCACAGGGGCAAAACCATTTGTATATCACTATAATTTGTAAGAGAAACGGCTTACAATCGGATTACACTGAAATACAAGTTTTTTTTTTACTAAGAATTACCCGCAAGCATCGGATTCTTTAGTCGCGGCTGGAATATCCCTTTCTAGTAGGGCAACAATGAAGAGGAAGGAGCAGTCCACTTCACAAGGATTGAACAACAGTAATGGTGTTCTTGGGTTACCAAACTTGATTCACATAGATATGGAAGATGTGTGAATCTAAAAACCTAGAATCATAGGACTCAATAGGTGAAGAATTTAGGGTTGATATGCTCTGAAAATCGTTGAAAGGTCTTAAGAAAACCAACCTCCAAACGTGGTTTAAATAGGAAGCCAAAATCCTAAAAAATCTGCTACACGATATCGCAGAGTTTATCCAGGTTGGACCGGTCCGGGACTTAGGTGGATCGGTCCGATAGCGGACCGGTTCTTTTAATTTGAAGTTGATTCGGTTCCCATTCGGATCGGGGCTCACTGGCTTCAAAGTGCAAGGCGGTCCTGTCATGTATTGGGCGGATCGGTCCGCAGTCGGATCGGTTCTTATTATATAAAGGCGAACCGGTCCGGGTAGTCAGAGGCGGATCGGTTCGTTTTAATTTCAGGCGGACCGGTACGGCTGACTGGATTTCTGAATTCTTCCTTTCTTTTGATCTTCGGATTCCGTTGATGATGAATGGACTTTGAATCTTTGCAACGGTGTTACGGCTAATGACATATACAAGTATGTTGGACAAAAATGTCCTTACAAATCTCCCCCTATGTCTATGCCGGAACAAACATAAAAAATCTGAATTATCTATAATCACAATGCTTATACAAATCTTCCCTTCCATGAACCCAAAAACTGAAAGTGGTACAAATGACTAAGGCTACAACGTTTGTTCATTGAATCTTCAGAAATCTCACCGCTTTTCTCATCAGGGTGTGCAACATGGGATTATCAAAAGATGTACCTACACACATGAGACAAAGCAAATACCAAATGATGTATCGAGTTTGAAATGAGATAAACATAAGCATATATATCAATTTAAGATGATATTCTCAGAATTTCAAAACTCCCCCATAATCAGATAATTCATTCTCCCCCTTTTTATGTTGTCCCCAAATAGACAAATGAGAGAAATAAATCAAGCAATCAAGTACCGGGGTGACACAAGGCATAAAATCACACGATGAATGAACATAAAACAACCAAGTCGGTGATAGCGTAAAAGAATGGGTGATCAAATTTCGATAGGAAAATCAAAGCATACAAACATGACATATGTGCACGATGAATATTGGATATTCCTAATGAATGAACTCAAATGCTTCCTTTGGTGTAAAAGATTGGAAATATAAGATATTGACAATAGCAAATCTACAAATCGAAGCTCAAAGTGATTTCTACACCAATAACGTCCAAAATGATTTTCATGCTTTTTCAGGACTTTTAAGGAAGTGCAAACCCGTTTTTCAATCTCCAACCAAACTCCCTCAGATTTATATTTTGAATAGAGGAATACTAAATTCTCAAACTTTGGAGAATTGGGTGAATCCTAAATGGCCCATATTTGGCATGAATTGCTTTTTATTGCCTTATCAATTTTTTTCGGGCTCTTTTAACCTCTTAGGACCTCGGATATTAAAATTCCTCCATTTTTAGGTCCTTTTTAACGGTGGCTTTTGCGCAAAGGATAAGAATCAACTTTCGCAGCCCCTCCCCGTTATGAAAATATACACACAGTCTCACCAAAACGGTTTTTACATGCAATCCAATCTTGTCAAGTTTTATCGCATATTTTACATTGTATAGACAGAATTGAGATAGAAACACTCAAGCCAATATGTGATAGACAAGTGCAATAGACAAATACAGCCGTGCATGTGGGAAATAAAGGATATAGGAGTCAAGCATGTAGGAATTATCACTAATTACATCTCAAGGACTCCAATCAATGTTAAGCACATGGATGAAATGATGTAGCCTCTCAAATATCTATAAAACAGTCACATGGATATATGGAATGAAGTTGTGACTTGCCTATCTTAAATGTTCATCCATAAAAGACAAATCTCTTTTTCAATTTTTCAAAAATTTTATCAAAATAAAATCTTTTTGTGTTTTTTCTAAATTTTTATTTAAAAAAGAAAAATCTTTTTGTATTTTTCAAAGAATAATAAAAAATACATAAAAGCTGTACAACAAATCTATGGTACATATAAAACAGACTAGCAATAGGAAGCATATGATATGAACATGAAGAAGCATCCTATTCTAGACAAAGACCAACCCCTCAGTCAACTATGCAAATCCCCAAAGACTTCCTAAGACTCTCAAATCTAAGGGTATCTAAAGGTTTCGTGAAAATATCGGCTAACTGACGGTCGGTAGGAACAAAACACAGGGTTACAACCTTCTCCTCAACTAACTAACGTATAAAATGCTCGCGTAACCTGATGTGCTTTGTGCACGAATGTTGGACAGGATTGCGGGATATGTGGATCGCGCTCGTGTTATCACAGGAAATGGTCATGGTGTCCTGTGAAATCCCATAATCCTCCAACATTTGCTTCATCCACATGAGTTGCGTGCAACAACTCCCGGCGGCGATGTACTCAGCCTCCGTAGTGGACAAAGATATGGAGTTTTGCTTCTTGCTCAACCAAGAGACAAGAGCAGAACCAAAGTAGAAGCACCCACCCGAAGTGCTCTTACATCCATCTACGTCCCCGGCCCAATCGGCATCCGAATAGGCGGACAAACGGTCATCGGTATCAAAGGAATACCAAATACCGTATGAGGGAGTCCCACTTACGTATTTGATAATACGTTTTAGAGCGAGTAAGTGTGACTCTTTAGGAGACTCCTGATAACGCGCACAGACTCCAACACTAAAGGCAATATCGGGACGACTAGCAGTCAAGTAGAGAAGACTGCCTATCATACTCCGATACAAGGTTTGCTCTACGACCTTTCCTGAAGTGTCCTTACTAAGCTTGGTAGTGGTACTCATAGGTGTACGAGCATGCTTAGCGGAGTCTAAACCAAATTTCTTCACTAGGTCTCTAGCATACTTGGATTGGGAGATGAACATCCCATCCTCTAGCTGACGAACCTGAAGACCAAGCTAGAAAGTAAGCTCACCTACCATGCTCATCTCAAACTCACTTTTCATCTCCTCCTCAAAGTGGTGAGCATGCTGGGAGCATGTGGATCAAAAGACTATGTCGTCCACATAGACTTGGGCAACCAAGATAGCACCGTCATCTCTCCTGACGAACAACGTCATATCAACTCCCCCTCTCTTGAAGCCACGGGCTAAGAGATAGGAAGTAAGCCTCTCGTACCAAGCACGGGGTGCTTGCTTCAAACCATACAAGGCTTTCCTCAGATAGTAGACGTGATCAGGGTTCTTAGGGTCTTCAAACCCTTTTGGTTGTTCCACATAAACCTCCTCCTGTAGAATGCCATTCAGAAAGGCACTCTTGACATCTATCTGATATAACTTGAAGTGCAGATGACATGCGATGGCCAGTAGTAAACGGACGGACTCAAGCCTCACAACAGGAGCAAATATCTCCCCAAAGTCTACACCCTCTATCTGTGTGTAGCCTTGAGCGACCAACCTAGCCTTGTTTCTGGTTATGGTACCATTTTGAGCCATTTTATTCTTGAAAATCCACCGGGTACCAATAACATTAGTATCACTAGGTCGGGGGACAATTTCCCAGACATTGTTCTTCTTAAACTGAAGCAACTCATCCTGCATAGCAGATACCCAGTGTTCATCTTTGAGTGCTTCTTTGTGGTTCTTGGGCTCGACTTTGGACGTGTAGTAATGATGACTAACAACGTTCTCTAGTTGAGCATGAGTCTTGACCCCTAGAGTGGGATCGCCAATAATGGCTGAAGGATCATGACTCTTACGAACCCAAGCAGGTGTGTCCCCTAACACGGGAATAGGGTCCACAGAGTGTGGGAGAGGAACAGGAAAATCACTGTCAGAACAGTCCTCATCCTCACACTGAAGGTTGGGATCAATAACCATCGGGGGTTCATCATCTTGCACGGTGACGTTTATTGATTCCATAACCTTAGAGCTCTTCAGGTTAAAAACCCGGTACGCTCTACTGTTCGATGAATAGCCTAGAAATATTCCCTCATCGCTCCGGGAGTCAAACTTTCCTAATTGCTCTCTATCCCGTAGGATGTAGCATTTACTCCCAAAGACACAAAAATATGCCAGGTTGGGTTTCTTGCCTGTCCACAATTCATAAGGCGTCTTAAGTGTGTGTGGACGCAGATAGACCCTATTCACCGTGTGGCATGCATTAGAAACTGCCTCTGCCCAAAATCTCCTAGAGACCTTACGACCTTGAAGCATTGATCTAGCCATTTCTTGGATCGTTCTATTCTTTCTCTCAACAATCCCATTTTGCCGAGGAGTTCTCACAGCAGAAAACTCATGTTTGATCCCAATGCTATCACAGTAAAGATCTACTTTTGCTTCAGTAAATTCAGTGCCATTATCACTACGCATCCTGTTAAAAGTGACTCCGTGTTGATTTTGTAGGACACGACACTTGGTCGTTAAGAACTCTACCGCATCAGATTTCTCTCTTAGAAAACCTACAATAGAGTATCTAGAGAAATCGTCTACCATCACGAGAATGTATCTCTTACCACTGAGACTCTCCGTGCGAGTAGGACCCATAAGATCCATGTGAATCAACTCAAGAACACGGGAGGTGGTAATGGAATTCAACTTCCTATGCGGGCTACAAATTTTTTTTCCCAACTGACAGGGTCCACAAATCATGGAAGTTGGCTTTCCAAGTGATGGTAAGCCATGTACTAGGTCCTTTTTTACTAAACGAGATAAGTCTCTAACGTTCACATGACCTAGGCGTTGGTGCCACAGATCCATAGGAGTGATCGTGGCACTGTTGCAAACAAGTGAGGATGTGGGCTCATTCCCATAGCAGTTATCCTCTATCCTCACCCCTTGCACTAAAAGTTTACCGGCTTGATTATAGACCTTACAAGATTTTCGGTCAAACTTCACTGCAAAGTCATCGTCGCACACCTGGCTGATGCTAAGAAGGTTTGCTTTCAAACCTTTGACGTATAGCACGTTCTCTAGATTTGGAAATCCTGGTAACTCTACTGTACCTTGTCCTACTATGCTAGATTTGATACCATCTCCAAAGGTGACTCTCCCGTCATTATAATCCTCAAGATGGGTAAAATATGAGACATCACCTGTCATGTGTCTGGAGCATCCACTGTCAAAATACCACTGTGAGGTATTATGGGCTTTGAGAGCGACATGGACAACCAGGGCCTTTTTTCTCTTTCTTAGGAACCCAAGAGTAGGTACCTTTTTGTATTCCCTTGTTGTTGTTGGTTTTAGCCGCAATGCGGGGCGCATTCATTGATTGTAAGGTTATTCGTCGGAATTCCTCCATCAAACTCTGTGATGTGGCGGCTAGAAACTCAACACGCTCTCTCAGACTGGCAAACTCATCAGTCTGATGTGGTGGAGCAAACGTACATCGTGTCCGACCCAACTTATAGCAATCATCCCTAAGGTGTCCGTTTCTTTTGCAATGGGAGAAAAAGGGCACATTATTAGGAGGACCTTGGATTGCTTTTCTTGGTCGAACTCTCCTTCTTGGTTTTTGATGACGGCCATAAGGAGTCGTAGTAAACTTAGGAATTGGTCCGGGTGCAATTTGGGATGTGGAGGCACCATCAAAACCTATTCCTTGCCTGTCACCAAAACCTAAAGCGGGACCGAGGAGTATCTTCCCATCTTCCCAGATCTGTCCTCGATTTGTACCTTGACTTTCCGAGCTCTCTCAAGGTCATGAGTAAGCTGGGCAACAAGTGCTTCAAGTTTCTTCCGTGTCTCCAGGGAGGAATGGAGCTCACTCGTAAGACTAGCCACTTGTTTAGTCAAGTCCGCTTTCTCTTTCTCAAAACTGCTCTCTCTCTCTCTAAGCAAATTCTCTTTACTAACCCAGGCAAACTCTCTCTCTCTCATGGCGGTGCAGGTGGAGGACTCTCTCTGTCTCGTCTCTTCTAACTCTTCTTCTAACGCGGTGATTCTAAGAACTAACGCCTTGTTACGTTTTTTAGTTTTGAAAGACTCATTATATAACTCGGCGTAGGCGCGTTGAAGGTTACTCTCGTCCTCACTACCTTCCTCCTCTCCCTCACTCTCTTCGCTCTCGCTGTCGAGGTGTCCCTGTGAAGTAGCATCCTCATCGTCGTGAGATGCACTAGGAGTACTCACATGACAAGCCATGAACGCGGTGAAGTTACGCTCATGCGGTGACTCATCTCCCGAGTCCACCGACTCGACCTCACTGTCGTCACTAAGGGTAGCATTTAGGACAGCTTTTCCCTTTTCCCTATTCAGACGAGTGGCACACTCAAACGCTCTGTGTCCCTTACCGTCGCACTCAAAACACCTCTCACTGTCTTTAGGGGGTTCTTTGAAATCTTTCTTTTCAAACTTATTTTTCTGAAAATTCTTTTTATCTTTGAAGTTTCCACCTTTTTTAAATTTCAGAATTTTCTTGAAGTTTTTAGCAAATAATGCCAAATCATCTAAGTCAAACTCACATTCAGAATTAGAATTTTCTATCTTTCTAGATGACTCGACTTTCTTTCTTGCTGACCCCTCACTTTTTCTCTCTTGGGCTTTAAGGGCAATTCCCTTATCTTTTGGCTTGGCAGATTTAGGAAACATGTCTATTTCATAATTTTGTAAATCTCCTACCAGTTCTTCCAATTTTAGTGTATTTAAATTACCCAAGGAATTTAGCACAGTGACTTTAGGTATAAAACGCTTGGGAAGGGAACGAAGAATCTTTTTAACAACTCTAGCATTTGGAATATGTTCACCAAGATTATAGCTAGTATTAACAGTGTCAGAAAGCCTAGCATAAAATTCATCAAAACATTCATTTTCATGCATGGTGATGGTTTCAAATTGAGTTGTTAAATTTTGCAATTTTGACTCTTTAACAGCATTTGTTCCTTCGTGGGTAAGTTGCAAAACATCCCATGCCTCCTTTGACGTGGTGCACGTCATAATGCGTTTGAACTCATCAGGTGTGACAGACCCAGAAATAGCGCTTAGACCCTTAGAATTGAAAGAAGACCATTTAAATTCTTCATCAGTCCAAGAAATGTCAGGTTTCAAGTTGGTCACATTATCAACAGTCACAGTGGGAGGAGTCCACCCTCGTTCAACCAAAATCCATACACGTTCATCAATGGCTTTTAAAGCCGACCTCATACGGGCTTTCCAATAAGCATAATTTGACCCGTCAAAAATAGGCATTTTATAATATGACTTCTCCATTTGAACACGCACTTTTTCAAAAAATCAATTTTTTCAGAAAATTGTTATCTTAGAAAAATTTTGCGGAAAAAGGAATACGCGATAGTTTAGCGTAACCCGCTCTGATACCAATTTGAAAGAGTTGACGCTTGCGTTCAATTAAGAAATAATATAATAAATACCATTTTTAACCCAAATTTACCCTAAGAATGCAACTAGGTGTGATTGAAACAATATGAAATCATGCAAGAATTATTCAACACACAAAGTTAAGGAAAAATCCCCCATAGGGGCAAAACCATTTGTATATTACTATAATTTGTAAGAGAAACGGGTTACAATCGGATTACACTGAAATACAAGTTTTTTTTTTTACTAAGAATTACCCGCAGGCATCGGATTCTGTAGTCGCGGATGGAATATCCATTTCCAGTAGGGCAACAATGAAGAGGAAGGAGCGGTCCACTTCACAAGGATTGAACAACAGCAATGGTGTTCTTGGATTACCAAACTTGATTCACATAGATATGGAAGATGTGTGAATCTAAAAACCTAGAATCATAGGACTCAATAGGTGAAGACTTTAGGGTTGATATGCTCTGAAAATCGTTGAAAAGTCTTAAGAAAACCAACCTCCAAACATGGTTTAAATAGGAAGCCAAAACCCTAAAAAATCTGCTACACGATATGGCAGAGTTTATCCAGATTGGACCGGTCCGGGACTTAGGCGGATCGGTCCGATAGCGGATCGGTCCGATAGCGGATCGGTTCTTTTAATTTGAAGTTGATTCGGTTCCCATTCGGTTCGGGGCTCACTGGCTTCAAAGTGTAAGGCGGTCCGGTCCGGTATCGGGCGGATCGGTCCGCAGTCGGATCGGTTCTTTTTATATAAAGGCGGACCGGTCCGGGTAGTTAGAGGCGGATCGGTTCATTTTAATTTCAGGCGGACCGGTCCGGCTGACTGAATTTCTGAATTCTTCCTTTCTTTTGATCTTCGGATTCCGTTGATGATGAATGGACTTTGAATCTTTGCAACGGTGTTACGGCTAATGACATATACAAGTATGTTGGACAAAAATGTCCTTACTTAATTGATTTATTATTTAAAGAATAAAAGTGTAAAAGGTGATGGTTTTGTAATAAATAAAAGGGAAAAAATTAAGACATCAACTCTATACAATATTTAATAAAACGAGAGTCGGGATCGCATCCCCGCCATGGGATAAACAACTAATAATTAGAATTTTGGTTCTAAGACATTTAACCGAGAATTTTCGCTCAATCATAAACATCACGTAAGAAGAAATTTACCTCAAAGTTGCGAGATGAAACATTTAATTCAAAATGGTCACACATGTCTTAAAATCAAATTATCACTGTAAACACTAACGTTGCGTGACAAAGAAAGATAAACGCATAATTATTCCATTTTAATGCATGTGGTTTCAATTAAATGTGATTTTACACGAAACC
Source organism: Sambucus nigra (assembly GCA_949130495.1). Taxonomy (NCBI): domain Eukaryota; kingdom Viridiplantae; phylum Streptophyta; class Magnoliopsida; order Dipsacales; family Adoxaceae; genus Sambucus; species Sambucus nigra. Next base: position 73,205,331 of record OX422224.1, read on the forward strand.
TAATTTTAAGAGCTCGACGCCCATCAATGGCGGACACACAATCCAAAACCTATTTAACTACTCACACAACATGATTAAACTAATTAATAACTAAAAACACTAAATAAATAACTACAATTAATTTATCTAGGCATGGAAAAATACAATTAATTTATCTAGGCATCGAATAATAAATAATCATGGAAATTAAGCCAAGAACAGAGCTTAAAGAAAAGGAAACTTACATTAATGGTGATTAACCAAAGAAAATGCAGGAGATGGGAGACTCCACAAAATATCCCCAATGTTTACAGACCCTAACCTAAAACTAAGAGAGAAAAAATAAAATGAGAGCTAAAAACTAATCCCGTACAAAAATATACCAAATGGTGTATTTATAGTAAGTGGGGAAAATAAATAAAGAAAAAGAAATAAGAAATGAAAAAGAGGGGATAAGTATCCTTTTTAATTAACAAAAGAAATAAGCAAAAAAAAAAAGGAAATGTAGAAGCACAAATATTACGGACAAAAAAGAGGAGGGAATCGATTCGCAAAGGTGCGAATTGATTCAGATATGGAAAGCTTCAGTACTGTCTCCAAGTGAATCGCTTCGCAAAGGTGTGAATCGATTCGTACATGTAGGTTGCAATTTTTCCTCCCAATCTACAAATCCCAACAAAATACAAGGCAACCATGGTATATATTAAACCCATATGCGTGTAAATGACAAAAAAAACACCCAATGGCTATGACACACTGCAATGGAGCGCATCCTTGGCTGCTTGTTGGACCAACTACTAAATTCTAAAGCTAAAGACCACTCATGGATACAACCAATAAACCCGCCGCAATGGAGCAAGAAATCATGACTTTCCATGGCTGCCACAGATGGGCCAGCTGCGTGTATGGCCTACCATGGACGAGACCAATAGCTCCATTTCGGCGTTGCAGCTCAAATGTGTGTGTGCTTGAAAACTCGAGACCAACAATGGGAGCCATATTCGAGATGAAAGTTTTCATGGAAGTTGTAGCCCTCGGGCCAAGCTTCGCGTGACCGTGAACGATGCTCAAATCAGAGTCGAAACGCAGAAAACACGGGGCTTTAATCGAAGAAGAATTATAAGTTATTTAATTTAATATTTGATTAATATTTTAACAAACTATTTAATACCCCTTGTATCCTTCTTATCTTTTGCATCAAACTGTCTAAAAATGGCGATTTTGGTCCATTCCTGAGTTTGTGCTTGGGTTTTTGATTCAGCCTAGTGGAGCCTTTGCTTTTGAAATTGGGGCTCCATTTTTTATGAGGCGAGACTATATATTTCAAACACATCGTTGGGTCTTTACGCCCTATACAAAACAAATACCACAACTTGGTACACTAATAGAAGTGTAGCGGCATGTAGGGATCAAATCCATGGGGAGTGTCGTACAGATTATAATCGATTTAAAAGGTGATGTGGTTTGGTTTAAAAGAAAAGGGAAAAAATAAACTAATTTAAGAAGAGAGATTTAAATAATTGACTCATATAATATTACGTGAGAAATATTAATTACTGATACTGTGGTAGAGCGTTTTATGTGTCATACGAGGGAGTTAGACCTTTTGAGGCTAGCTAGATACCTTATTTAGTTATGCTTGGTAGCATATATGGGTAGGATACGTTAGGCATGCACATTATTTGAGAGGTGAGGAACTCAAGGGAGTGTACGTTGAACTAACACGTGTATCTAATAACTTATTTACATTGCGATTTAAACACTTGAAAAATATTTTCAAACTATTTTCTTGAGCTATGACCCGTGACAAAATATTTTCAAAATCTTTTTAGTGTCCAGCCACTAGGACGTCAAGCTTGATGATTCTATCTAGGGATGCGTAGCTACAGCACTTGTAGAGGCTTACATGAGTATCCTTTTATGCTTCCGCTCGTTCATTTCTAAATAGGAGTTTCTGTCGCATTTTATTTAGGCGTGTTTCCTTTTAGACTATTTAGTTGTTCTATCCTTTTATCAGACATATTTCAGATTTCAGTTTTATTTACATCAGATTGTGGTTGGAGTATTTATTTTGGGAACCGATATCTTATTCGGTATTTTATTCATATATATATATATGTTGTGTGATTGTTCAGACAATATTTATGTGGATGGTTTGGTTAGACGTTATTATTATAATGAAAGATAAAATTTTGACATTGCTTAATTTGACATAGGTGGTTAGTATTTAATAAATTTTTTGATAGTGATGCTAAGAATGAACTAGATGAGATTCTTGTTTATATTAATGAACGACTGATCACCCATTATCCAAATTGACGCGGTCTCATAGATGTATTTTGTTTGGGCATAATGGTATTTTTGAGAGTTATCTCTTTATAGGTGGATTTAATGTTGACGGAACCACATGGATTATGGGTTAGTGTTCACTCAGATTTGGTATTGGTCGTGATAGTGATAATTCCATATGGAAGTGCCTACTCGATTTGTCATGTACGGGTAGATTAAGTGGATATTATCCTCTAGACATTGGATAGTAGTGGGATTGTGAGCGCCCCCTAAGTTGTTATTACTTGTTTTCATATTGAGAGAGGGCTTAACGGTTGATGGGTTTCGTAAATGCCCTATGTGTTCTATTCCTATTACTAAGAAGTTGCAATGCCCTACAGTGAATTCTTATAGTGAATGTGATGATAAAAATTGATTTTGGCTTATGACATGATTTTGTCAATTGGAAGTGATTTCTGAGTTCGAAGTATTGATATGGGCTAATGCTGATGGCGGCATACATTACCGGTTGGCTACGTGGGATGGTTAGGCGATGACAAGTTTATTTTCATATTAAGGACATGAGTGATGAAAAGTAATTATATGGTAAAATGGATGGCAATGAAAAATTTGAATGGGTACGATGATCTTTATAATATTTAACGAGAACTGAATAGCGATACGATTCTGGGAATTTTGAGGGGAGATGTTGTGTACGGAAAAATTTCATGTAGAGAGCGTTAATTGATGATATACTCAGATTGGGCAAGATTTATTATGTTGTTACACCGTTCGTGATTTTTGTGAGATTAATGTACGAGTGATTACACCGAGGATTAAGGTCTCCATGTGATTTTGGATTTTGAAGGGTGATAACCTAATTAGAAAACTTGAATGAGTAAGTGTAGCTTGTTCATCATAGATGTGTATTTTGTTCATCCTCTAAGGTAGATAAGAGGGCAAGTGGGTATCCAATTATGAATTTTTAGAGATAGTATCATGGGACCCATGATGGTTCAATGGAGTTTTAACCCTATATAATAGAAGTTTATACATGCACTCGGATTGTGAAACTCGGATTTCATCTGAATTGGGAGGAATTGCCTTATCGAGAGTTGGCACAATAATGTGAATATTTTTGATTGGGTTACTCAAGTATTTTTGGAAATTATAAAAATAATGAATGTTCGATTCGGGATACGAACGTAGAATAAATAGTAATAATAGTATGTTTTGAGGGATAAATAAATGTGATTCTTATCCAATGATGAAATTTTTTTATTTTATGTTATGAGTATGCAACGTGGAAAACATTCGTATGGCAAAAGTATTTGGTTCCTTTAGGCAGGTTAGGACTTGTGATAGTCTGAGTTACATGATGAAGTGTACAATCCTAAATAATGTTCTAATCATGACGATGTCATCAAAAATGGGCAGTACTAGCCGTTATGGGAGTTGGTTGGTCTTTGGAGGCTTAAGGGTGATTAAGTTCTCTACTGGAGTTAAGAATGAACAGAGGATGTCATATTGTATGAATAGAAGCAAACATGATCTTCTTGGTATTATCAAATTGATAAACTTATCGGGATTTATTGTGTCCTTTAGGACTTATGAGACTTCTGTTGGTAATGGGCACAAATTGAAATTTAAATGATTAGCGTAAACATTTATTTTCATTTTATTTTTCAAGTCTTGGACTGATGGATATCAATAACTAACTAAGCCATTTAATAGTGTATCGGGAGGGTACTTTATTTGGATTTAGCTGGCGAGACGTCCCGCGCTCGAAATTGGCAAATGTCGGGACTTAAGGAATGTTGGATACTAAGATAGTTACTCTTTACAATAACATATGTGGTTGTATATTTGTTGTATGGATATAATTGGTGTGAATGGTACGAGTTGGATGTATATGGGTCATTCATATTTAATAATGTTACGTGTGTGTGTATATGTAATGTGGAATACATGGCCGCTCCGGTAAGGATATGATAGGCATGGATCAACCTTTCTTTTATGTCATGGGGAATGGGTATAGACTAATTGGGTTTAATCTTAAGATAATGGTATGAATTAAAATGTGAATTCACGTTGCAGTGAATTCCGAGGACGAAATTCCATTATTAGGGGGGAGGAATGTAATACCCCGTATTTTCAGAATAAAATATTAAGACGGAAATTTAATTAAAAATTTCATATTAAATATCAGGATGAATTAAATCCAAAGGATTTAAATTTAACTGAATAAAATTTAAAGTGAGAATAAATACTTATTCGTAATTGAGTAATTATATGACTCAACTGGGAATGATGGGTTCGCTCGTGGGTAATTAATCTTAAAGTGATTAACTTATGGTTGGGAGTTCATTAAACATGATACAAATGTGTATGTTAAATAAAAAGATTCAGGATGCATTTTGGGTGGCTCTATGGATTCATCTAGGTGATTTAGATCTTTAAAAATGGTCCTGGGGTATGGGTATACTGATTGGGTGACTTTTGGGTCATTTGAGTAGAGGGTTTGATTCCAATTAGGGGTCCAAGGTTGAGCACAAAGGCCCAACTCAGCAATTGAGCCTTAGGTCTATTAATTGGGAGTATAATAACTCCCTATCATTTGTATCCAAGAACCCTAAAACATATTTTGGCAGAGAGAGGCAAGAACCCTAGCATGAAAATTGGGAGGGAAACAACCAAGGAGGAATCCAAGAATCAACCAAGAAGAGATAAAAGATCTAAGGCAAGAATTTTGTTGCTTTATTTTCATTGGTTCAAATTACTTCTTTATTCAATGTTTCTTAAATTACCATGTAGAAATTCTGGATTTAGGAAGTTTGATGGTTTGATGATTTCATGATGATATTAAATTACAATCTTGATTAAACTCATTCTTTACAATTAAGTAGCAATTCCAGAATGAAAGTGGTAGAAGTTTAAGGGTTATATTCATAGAATTCATGTTTAGACCCTGGATATAATTATTTAAATAATTTAGATGTAAAGGAATGTAATCATGTTAAAAATATGAGATTTGGATCTGAATTGGGCATTTATATATGATAGATGTTGGATGATTGTTTGACTGAAATTTGGTATATATGAATTCCTCCACGACCTTACTTTCTATGATTTGGGAATTAATTCGAGTTGAGAAACACGTAATAAACCCTCATAATGTGATAAACTATGTCCTTGTGATTGGTATTACCAACTTTAATCAGATGTAAAGCTTTAGAAATTGAATTGGAGGGAAGAGGACAAATCCCGTATAGAAGAAAAACTAGAAAAAAATGAATTGTGGAGGAGCGAACCGGCAATCTCCTGGGCCGAACAAATTCGGCTCCCCAGGAGATTGTTCACGGGGTCCGCCTTTGGATCCAGGGGATTTTTGGAAGTTTATACGAGTTGATAGAACCGTGTTTGGACAATCCTCAAATTTATTAAAAATGGAAATGTGATTATGTTAATGAAGGGAGGAAATTAAATTAGCTGGATGGATAATGGTGTTATTTTATTAATGGTCATTTAATAAACTAAATGCGGATCAACTATTAAATGTGGATTACAATGGGAGTCGCCTAGGTGGCAACTAGGGGTAATTTATGGGGTAGTTACCAAAAAAAAATTACTAAACGGTTTAAAGTTCAATTTGAAGGAAGGAAACTTTAATAATTAACTAGATGGTTAATTGTATGTCATACAGAAAAGGAAGTCAATAATTTATGTGATGGTTAATTATTAACTAAGGTTAATAACGGATAATCTTTACGAGGCCTCTATGGGGTAATTATTTGTATAATTACCTTTACATATGATAATATGTAATTATATTTTGTATGTGACATACCTAGGTTCATGGACCATCATATCTGTTGGGGTACGCGCGTTCGAGATTGGAGCACATGTCGGCATAGGTGGGATAGGCGTAGTGTTAGGTAATATTTTAGGTTCTATGTGGTAGCGCCACTTGTAGAAGTTAAGTGATAATTTTGGATCCATGTCACACCGCTTGGTATGGGCCTTGTAATGGAGAAACTGCGTAAGTACCGCCCCACTTGCTTGTGTTTTGTTTTGTCCATTTTGGATAAGAGACTCCTACAGACTCGCCGATAGAGAAAGAACGAGAAACTATAGTTTGATGCCTTAGTGTGGCATATATATTGACATATATGAAACTAATTGAAATAAATGAAAGAATTCCTACGTCAAATGTTGTGGACTAAAGAGGCAGACCTAATACTACGTAGTATGAATGATATTAGATGTTATATCTCTATGGGTAGTATATAGGGAGTAAATTATGAAATAATTACTTGAGAGTATTTAACTTTATTTTAGTACATTATCTTGTTAGATGCATCTTTATACTTCTAGTTTTAGTAATTTTGTATCCATATCGGGTTATGGGTGGGTATTCAAGTGGCACCTCTTTTAGGTCGGGGATGAGATGTATTATTCATGAGAGTGATGATGGGAACACTCTCTTTGAATTCACTGACTTTTACCCTGTTAAATGAGTTATTTAAATCTTTCACACTTTAGGGCGCTGGCACAAAATTATAAATGCCCCCCTGCAGGTTTATATACATAGGGACAGCATGACTGATAGGAGATTAGACTTGCGGTCATATTTTAACAACGACTACTTCCATTCATTTCATTCTTCAATATGTTGTTATTTACATTTTAGTTAGTTTATTATTTTGGATTACGGAATGGGAAGCCCGATTTTATTATTCAGTCGGCTGGGACAGTTTTATTGATGGATTTTGTGACCAGTTGAGTATTGAATTTTATTTATTATCAACAACTATTTGATTGGGTTGTTATGTATGTCATCTTTTCAAAGATATAAATATAAATATTTTTTTATAGTCTTGATGCTGAGAATGACATCAATTAACAAACAAGCCCCATCTTCGGCGTGTCGTGTCTGGACAACCTTTACATCAGAAAGAGGGGGTTGTTACAGTTGGTATCAAAACATCCGTTCTCTTTCATTTGAACGCTAGAAAGTGTAACAACCCGAGGTCTTGGAGACGATGATTTATTTATTTAGGGAGAAATAAATATTATTTTATTCAGAGATTAATTAAATTGGCATTTGAGGTCAAAAGGTGAAGTCATTAGAAAGTTGTTCGGATGACAATTCTAAGGGTGCCATTGTTTCCGGAATGGTCAAGAAAGTTGAAATGACTGTACTTGGGGTCTATTTAGGTTCCGAAATAATTTAGGACTGTTTGACTCGAATTAAAGTTACCGGGTGATTTAAAGTGTGTATTATCATTTAAATTTGTGTATCTTGGGATTTAGGGCTTATTAAGCCTACGGGAGATTTAATTCTCCAAAGAGATAAAGATAAATACAAAGAGAGAAAGAAAGAATAAGAAAAGGAAGGATAAAAGAGTGAGAAAGAGGATTTTTCGGTAAATATGGGATCTCAAGATGGATTCAGACCCTACGAACCCGACGTAAGTGATTAAACTTGCTAAATAATTGTTGTGTACCATTTATTGCATGATTTGTGGATTAGATTTGTGGTTTTTAGGTTTAAGTTGACAAAACCTAACTTTTGGGAAAACCTAACTTTTGGGTATTTTGGGTTAAGAAGAAAATTGTTCGTTTCGTAGCTTGCTGCACTTACCGAATCGATTCGCCCCTTCCGAATCGATTTGGTCTGTTGCAGAATCCCCAGGTCTTTAGGGCCGAATCGATTTGCCCCTTGGGAATCGATTCGGTATGTAGAAGAATCCCTGGTCCTTAGGACCGAATCGATTCGGACGGGCCGAATCGATTCAGAGGAGCCGAATCGATTCGGAAACAGGGGATTTTTGGAGATGTTTTTTTAGGAAGAATTTCATCCCGTTTCATCTAAGGTTATCAATTGGAAACCTTTATAGGAGTTATTTGGAGTTTTTTTTGGAGACTTTTAGAGGGTTTCCCTTATAGAAAATTTTTGGAGTCATATTTACTAAATTTAAGGAATACCGATTATATATTATGGTATATTCTAAGGGGGAAGCCCACCTTGATTTGGAGATTCTAATTATTGATTGTGCTTGTACTTGGGTATCTAGGGCATAATGGACCTCAACGACCTACATTTCCAGGATTAGTGTATCAGGGAGGTTCCTTGTTTGGATTTCGCCTCGACGAGACGTCCCACGCACGAACTGCAGTGTAATATTGGAAATTGCGGAGAAGTTAGTCCTTAATGCTCAGATTTATATATATGTATACATATAACCTGCCTCAACAATCGACAGTGCAAGGAGTAGTGTAACGGGGGGTTCCTTGTTTGGATTTTTCTTCAGCGAGACGTCCCAAGCATGAAACGCCGTGTACTGTTGAGAATTGGGAATAATAAATTAATTAAAATTGGATAATAATTTGGGTTACATGAATAATGTATTGAGGGCATAATGAGCCTCGAGGATCAATACCGTCAGGAGTAGTGTAACAGGGGGGTTCCTTGTTTGGATTTCGCCCCGGCGAGACATCCCACGCATGAAACGCAGTGCCGTGTTGAGAATCGGTAGGAGTTTAGTCCTTAACTCTTCATCCTACTAACTCATATATAATAATGTATATATATTCACATGCCAAATAGGGCATCACTAGAATATATGAAATTCTAGTATATGAATGTTGATGTATTGTATGATGTTGATTATGAGAATGATTATGTAACTTTATATGTTGAATAAATGAACAAATATAAATAACACTATAATAATAAAGTTAAAGTAGATGATTTAAAGAATATAGATAGGAGTAGATTGGGAGATCGGTTAGGTGGTTCTAATTTAAATTTTCAATTGGGTTTAAGTTAGACTCTTTTACCTAACTAGAATTGGGCATCCAATTGGAGATCACGTGCATACATTTAGTCCGCGCTTTAATTGAGAGGAGAGGGAGATTATTATGGAGAGTTCGATTCCACCTAAATCATGTAATAATGCATTTATAATTATTATGCATTTTAATGCACTTGCTATAAAATGTTTTTCAACTCGGGCTCTGACCCGTTTATATTTTCTCACTCCATGTATATATTGTATTACTCTAGGTGTTCCTCCGCAAGGACGCCATTGATGTTCATCCATCCATTGTATTTATGGACCTGTAGCAGTAGCGGACTGTTGCGGCACTTTGCTTTAGTCGATTCCTATCTATTGTAAATATAGATTAGGATTCAGTTTGAATATCGAGTTTATACTCTAGTGTTGTAGATTAACACTTTTATATTTCATTTCTCAGATTATTGTAATTTTTGTGACCCGAAAGCATATTCGGGTATTTTATTGTAGATGTTATTGTTCATTGTATTGCACTGTTGTATATATTTGGAGTTTTCACTTATCACTTATCATAGTTGATGTCTATCGTTGGTTGTGATTGCATTATTGGTTTTGTTGTTGTTGTTAAATAAAAGTTTAAAATTTTTGATAATCCTCTTTTAATGATTTCGAGTAGTTAGCCTTATATTATTTGAGTATTGTTTGTTGATGTTGAGACTGTGCCATCTGAGATACCTGATTTAATGTAGTATAGGGCTGGCCACCCATTATTATTTTGAGCGGGTTGTCACAGATGGTATCAGAGCATCAGGTTCTAGTGTCTTTAGGATCTGTGTGGGTTGCTACGATCTTTCGTAAGCATTCTTGATGTAGAGCATTATTATTAGGACGATTACATTCATACGTCCATATCTTTTTGTGATTCGAAAATATTTGAAAGGCGTTCTGTTACAATTATTCTTGTTTCAGATTCCACCGAAGGGGAGGTCGTTCAGTCAGGGTAAATAAAGCGGCTGAAAAAGTGCAACCCCAAATGCCTCAAAGCAACGTGACTAAGGATGAAGTGGCCGATATTGTGGCATAAGAAGTAACTATTATCGTTTGTACGATGGCGCAGCAATCTTCCTCTCGAGCAACCCCACCCCATTTAGGATTATCTTTATGGGAAAGAGTGAAGGAAGATTTTAGTAAGGGGCATCCTCCCGAGTTTGCAGGGGGAGTTGATGCGATGGCTGCAAGTCAATGGAAGAATAGTATGCAGAGCAACCTTCGTATGGTTGAGTGTAGTGAGGTGCGGAAGCAATTTTTAGCCACCTTTAAGTTATCGGGTGCAGCTCTTCAATGGTGGGAGTCTGTCACCACATCTAAAAAGAGAGATACATTACCTATAATAGATTTTTGGGAGCTTTTTGATCGAAGGTATTTTTCTTCCTTTACTCGAGATATGAAGATTTTTCAAGGAAATAGAACGGCGGAAGAATATGAGGAAGATTTTTCTAGATGGGTGAAATTAGTACCTGATGAGTTAAATACGGAAGAGAAGCATACATCAAAATTTGTTCGAGGTTTAGATTGGAAAGTACAGCAACATTTATTAGAGAGTCCTAAGTTAGTGACTTTCGGCAAGGTAGTGAATGCGGCACTACTAAAGTGTCATGAATATCGTTTTCATTCACAAGAGGGTAAGAACTTTGGAGATTCGAGTTCATCAAGTAAGTTTGGCGAAGAGAATGCTAGTAATGCCAGTGGGCAGAAAGGATTTGTGGGTAAGTGTTTCTTTTGTAAAGAAATAAGTCGTAAAAAGAGAGATTGTCCTAAAAGAGGTAAAGGACCGAGTTTTCATGAAGTTTTGGAAGTGCATCCCCTACGACAGATTAGAGGTCATTTCAGACCGGGGGACTTTTTTTGGGGGCTCATTGATGAGGAAGGGCAATCGGACTAAAGATGAAGGATGTAAGTTAATTTTCCTTAATGAATAGGATTATTACTATATGAAGTTTTGATATATCGTATGGGAGATATTGATGAGAGGGTAGTGCTATGACCCTATTATGTATGCATTGTGTGACACCCCGCCTAATTAAATACCGGGGGATCACTCCTTTATTAAATTGAAATCAAGGTGAACAGTTGGTTCATTCTTAGCATCACCGTCGTAAAAATAAATTTTTCCAAATTAACACCCTAATTAATTAAGCTAAGTGTCAAAACCATTTTTTTTTCCTTTCTAACCAAATTGTATTTTTAAAGAAAAACTTATTTATTTAATTATTAACCACATTCTCAATAAGTAAGAATCATACAACAATTATCCTGGAACATAAACCAATTACTTTAAACATTCAACATCCAAAATCCCAACATTTAAAACTAAATGTAAAACATACATGCTGAATAAATCCCAAAGTGACAGTACTGGAATAACTGAAATACAAAAGTCCCAACAGAACAGATAAATAGTGGAAAGGGAGACAAATGCCCCAATAATCGAGAATCATAGGAGTGGAATCAAGTAAGTGAAATCGTCTAAGCAAGTGGCCTGCAACTCCCACCTAAGCTGCAGCAGGTTCCTTCCATGGGATCCTAAGCAAGACGCCCCTGTGGCTGGGCACTTGTAGTACATACATATATATACAAGAGAGAGAGAGAGAGAGAGAGAGAGAGAGAGAGAGAGAGAGAGATAGAGAGAGAGAGAGAAACGGATCAGAGCCCGATAGTGTATATGATTTAAAAATTGTTTACCAAGTACTTAAATTTATACAGGCCAATGCAACAACATATTAGTGCGACAGTCTCTTGAGAAATTCTCACCTCTCTTCTAATGTGCACTCCTATCGCACTAACCCTCCAAATGGTTTATCTCATCATATATCACACTATCTTTCCCCAATGATTTAACTTATCTTAGGTTATTCGCAGGATTCAAAATTTAACGATACAATTGTTTGAAAAGAATATTTCAATTAATAACCAAAGTTCTCATTTTAACTTTATTAATCAATAAAGTTCTTCTAGTGTCATTTTATACTTTCTCAAAACAAGTATTTACAATTTGAGTCATCAACCATGTCCTACATATCAATTCACAGTAGGTAGTTCCAAATTCCAGAATTTCATATATATATATATATATATATATATACTACTCGTAAAATATATATATCGTAACAGCACCCCAAATAAAAACAATGGTGCGGGCATACTCAACTATCCAAAACCCCATATCACTCATATTAAGGGGAATACAATCGGAATCACTCTCGAATTGTATTAACACATACACAAACAAAATTGAGGCGAAGTATAGATTCTAAGTCTCTAAGACGATGGCACATGCCCGCATCTCTTAGGACCGTCTGAACTATCACAGCGATAGCCTTATACCAAGGATATCTATCTTCTAGGGTTCAAGTCAATATCCCCCATAAAGGTCCCATCGAGATAAGACTTGTCCCAGCGCAGTAACCTCAGGGATAGAAAGTAGCGTGGGCATGATTTTCACACATAGATAGCTTATGCATACACAATCATATAACTATACTAATATTTCCATATCCATATTAGGTATATTCTCAAATCCCATAGTTACGACTTTTATCCATATTATTATATTTTAGTAAACACTTATAACGGTTCGTTTCTAACCTTGATTCGGTATTATTCCAACGTACAACACAACTCTCATGGCTTTATTCTCTAAATTATAAAATTTTAGTAGGTATACACATTTGTCCCAAAGTAACTCTCTTACGTGTCTCTCTCTTTAAATCAAAGATTCACCGACCCTTATGTAATTATCCCAAAATACAATCTTAGCCCGACATCAAGGGTCCCAAAATTTATTCACATGTCCTACTGGTCTTCCCTATCTCCCAAAACATTTTATTAAGGATGCCCAAGAATTATTTCACAATAAGTTGAACTTAACTAATTTAGAAAGGGAAATAGGAGTCTGCCAGGAGGGGTGGATCGATCGAGGTCTGGGGCTCGATCGAAGCTCTGGGCTCGATCGATCGATCAAGCAGGTCTGCGAAAACTGCAATTCTGCAGTTACGGGTTTCATCTCCTAACTTCAACAATTTCCATATTTTCTAATCCCAATCATCCCAGAATTGATACTACTAACCTTATATCATCATATTTGGTATTTTTAACGTAAAGCATGTGGATTTCAGTCATTTAATAATGGATTAACAGCCCAAGATCTATACAATTATCAAGAACCCTAGAAATCTCTAAATCATGGTTCCAATCTGTTTTTCCAGAAATTTCCTCTTATAAACATCATAATTTTGTGGGTAAATTCCTCTACATGTCAAGGGTTTCCAGAATTATCATTTAAACCATAACTACATGCGATTCCTATCTCAAATCTTAGGTTTTCTTCCATAAAACTCACCCTAATCATTCCTACACTAATATGAAAGATGCATCAACGAAATAATCAAGATAAACACTTTCCTGGGATTTTCGATGTTCTGGTTTGCGGATGATTTTGGTGTGGTTGCGTTCCCCGTTGCGCGATCTACGCGTTGGTGGTGACGGCAGTGCAATCGGAGGTGTTCTTGGCCTAGAACTCCTTGGAGAGCTTCTCCTCTTCCTCTCCAATGGTCGTCATTAGTATTTCATTGTGTTAACCCTATAAGGTGAAACTTTCCATCTGATATAACCCTATAAAATTCGTGGGTTTAATTACCCAAAAATATTAAATGTCCAAAATGCCCTCCCGGGTTACTAATTAGGCCTAAAAAAGCCCCGAGACCGAAACTAAACCCCCGGGTACACTTTTCTGACTATCTCGACCCTTCCGGACGCGTTGGTGCACTCAAAACGACCATACGAACAACTTATAAAATATTCACTTTTATTTATCAATATTTAGTCCCGACGCGACACGGGTGCGTCCCGATCCAAATTTCCATAATTGCCATTTTATTCACACGCGACAATATTATAAAAATAAATTTCATATATTACTATACTCATCCAGTAATATGCAACCAATAACAAATTTCCAATAATTACTAACTCTCGTCACGCTAGTAAATATTTAAAACAACATTCCGGATTAAAATTAAATTAATTTATCTCAATTAAATTTACTAAATCCTTAAATTTAAAAGCCATCAAAATACGGGGTATTACATACTTCCCCCCTAATAACGGAATTTCGTCCCGAAATTCGGAAAATGAGGCCTACCAGGTTGCACAATTCTGGATATCCTTGTCAGTACGCAAACTATCTACATAGTACGGCGCTCAATCGCTATAGCTTTTTCCTCACAGTAACATTATTTTACATTCTCATTGGAGACACTTCACATTGCTCTCCCAACTGACAACATTTGAATAGGTTACGTCTATTCGTTACAAATTCCATTATCTCACTATCATTAGGAGGCCGCACCTCACTACATGACAACTACTCGAATTTATTAATACACAAAATTCCCATTCTGAGAAGATCATACAAACATTTGACCACTCTTGACTGCCTAAAACAGTCGTGGAATTCCACCATAGATATCGGATATTTTCTCGACCGATCAAAAATTCTAATTATCTACTCTCCTCTAAACATATGGAAGGAGAATAGTCGAGGTTCTTCCATAACAAAACCATAATTAGTACCTCGTACGCGAAAAACAGGTATGAGTGCTCTATAGAGCATACTTGAAATCATCGTACCAAGATTCCAAAATTTCCTTCATGTGGCTCCACTAATCTTTAATCACCATGCGCTTATTCCCTGGCTAAGGGTGATACATCCTACTCGAAATGAAATCTTATCTCCGCTGGTTCCTGAAATCCCATTTCAAAGGTGGGATTCACCAATCTCATCCTGATTCAAAAATTTATACTGCGCCGGACCATGCACTGGCGCGATCCTTCCTTTCAAAGGAAGTTTGGGGCATACTAGTTAATATTGTAAGTCAGCCCAAAGGAATATCAATCACTTCCTTCTCGGCAACTTAATTCACATGTTTGGGATAAACCCTTGATCTTGTTTTGAGGATGGCATCCCATCCAAGAACTTTACCGACTTACCAACCTCTTCCAATTCCAGGAATTTTCGATAAACACAAAATTCTTAGGTTGATTCTCCTTTTTTAACCAAATCTTAACTATGGGCAGTGCATGTAGAGACTACCCACTACGTCTCGCTTAACAACGATTCTTCCCTTGAAATGCCTCATATTAAGTGACACGTAATACTCCCCTTCCTTCCTTGTAGTATGCCGAAAGTTACACCCGTGCTCTTCTCTTTACGAAGCGCACTTTTGGATCTCTTATACCATACTAACATCATCACCCTTTGTATGTACAAGTCGCTCTCATACTCGCCTACTAACAACTCTACTCCGAGTGTTCTTCAAAATCATTTTATTCTGCTCCATTCAAGGAATACTCTTGTTAAATGACTTCCCACAGTCTTTCAATTAAAATTTGGGTGTGCTATTCGAATTACACACCAATGTATGGATTATCGCCCCTCTTGTGACGTTTAATCCGCTCTATCACTTCCACTTCGTTATACTAGTCCCACAAACATATATTTTACATGTCTATTACCACGTCCCTTCGACTCAGACTATTTTAACTGTAGTTAACCAAGATGCCCATATTTTTGCAACACTCCGACCGCCCTGGGAGAGCGAACGATGTGTTACTCATCTGTAGGACTAACTAAATTCAACGGAATAGAAGGAATAGGGTGTGACAACCCGCTCCAAATAATAACGAGTGGCCATCCCTATACTACATAAATCAGGTATCTCAGATGGTACAGTCTCAACATCAACTACTAAACACTATAATATAAGGCTAACTACCCGAAATCATAAAGTGCGAATTGCCAAAAATTTAAAACTTTTATTTTTAACAACAACCACTAAACCAATAATGCAAACAACCAACAATATACATCTAACTATGATGTGTGAAATGTGCATGCTCCAACAATAAAAGAGTACAATACATTGTACAACCAAAAATCTCAACAATGAAATACCCGAATATGCTGTCGGGCAACAGACAATACAATAATCTGATCAATAAAATATGAATGTGTTAATCTACAACACTTGATTACTAACTCAATACAACTGAATCCTAATCTAGATGTACAATTGATAGGAATCGACTAAAACAAAGTGCCGCAACAGTCCGCTACTGCTACAGCTCCATGAATCCGGAATGGGGGATATCAAAGGCGTTTTTGCGGAGGAACACCTGAAGTAATACAATATATACAAGGAGGAGGAAAATATAAACGGGTCAGAGCCCGAGTTTTGAAAAGAAGTTTATAGCAAGTGTATTAAAATGCATAATAATTATAAATGCATTATTACCTGATTTAGTTGGAATCGAACACTCCATAAAAATCATCTCACCTCTCAACTAAAGCGCGCACTAAGCGTATGCACGTGATCTCCAAATGGATGCCCGATTCTATTTAGGTAAGAGGATTCTAGCTTAAACCCAAAAGAAGTATTTAAGTGAAACCGTCTCACCTATGAACCAATCTACATGTATCTCAAATTTCTTTAAGTTAAATGCTTTAACTTTAATGTAATAGTTACAGTTATCTTTAAAATGTTCATTTGTTGAACATATAAAGTTACATGATCCAATCATGTCCACATCATCACAATACATCCACAATCTCAATTACTAGAATTTATATTCTAGTGACGCCCATATAAGGCATGATACCATCTACATAATTATTATAGATGAGTTATTAGCATCAAGAGTTAAGGACTAAACTCCTCCCGATTCTCAACACGGTGCTGCGTTTCGTGTGAGGGACGTCTCGCCGAGGCGAAATCCAAACAAGGAACCCACCTGTTACACTAATCCTGACCGTATCGATCCTCGGGGCTCATTATGCCCTCAAATCAAGATGCATGTAACCCAAATGATTATTGTTCAATTTTAATTAATGAATATTCCCAATTCTCAACAGTACACGGCGTTTCATGCGTGGGACGTCTCGCCGAAGCGAAATCCAAACAAGGAACCCCCCCCCCCCGTTACACTACTCCTGGCACTGTCGATTGTCGGGATAGGTGATTTAGATATATATAATTATGAGTATTAAGGACTAAACTTATCCCCGAGTTCCAACATTACACTGCGGTTCGTGCGTGGGACGTCTCGCCGAGGCGAAATCCAAACAAGGAACCCCCCCCCCCCCCGATACACTAATCCTGGCAATGTAGGTCATTGAGGTCCATTATGCCCATGACACCCAAAATAAAAACACAAGCAATAATAACAATCCAATCGAGCTATAACTCGAAGGACGCAGGATCACATTCTATCATCTTCCAGCAGCCCATATACGTAGCAAACTGGGACCACCTGATGGGGTTCAACGACACCCACCTTGTGAGCAACTCACGCACACAACGTCCCGGGAAGCGGTCATAGTTCCTAACCGGCAAGTGAGAGCGTCACATACCCCCGACCTCTCACCCCCAAAATAAATAGATATATATATCATAAATGTCATTTGCTGACCACAAAGGACGACTATGACCTGGGGAATATCCACATCCTGCTTTTCTAGTTAGAATGCTCACCCTCTACGCATGAAACTTCCCAATGATGGCAAAGAAGGGGTATTCTTAACATGTATATACACCAATCATATAAGGTATACATACATCCCACATAATAAAGATATACAATTTATATAAGGCATACCTGTAACATCACATTCATTTTCATTATACGCTCTTAGGCGTAAATTTGATTAACATCATTGTTTAGTATATTTATCTCAAGATATACTAACGCTCCACCTCACACATTAACCCCACTTAGTATATGATATACTAATTCTCACTTGAAGCTCTCATATCGCTTCTATTTTGAATTGTCTTTCAATTCTATTTAAGTTAAGGATATTATATATCCTAATGCACCTCAATTAGCATTTCTCATTATGTGAGATATCTCCCAAATCAATCATCAATAAGGATATTTCTATATCCATATGGACATCAAATAGAATTTATTATTTTCCATTCATAATAGGGTTCAATATAGTTTATGAACCATTAAAGTTATCATCACCAAACAAACCTCAAATAAAAGTGGGCTTCCCCACTTAGAAAAATACCACAGTCTCTAATCGGTATTCCTCAAATTTAGTCAATATGACTCCAAAATTTCTTTCAGGGGAAACTCGCTAAAAGTCTCCAAAACCTGCTCCAAATATCTCCTATAGAGATCCCCAATCGATAACCTCAAACAAAACGGGATGAATTTATCTTTAGAAAAACAATCCCTCCAAAAGCCCTGTTTCCGAATCGATTCGGGCTTATTCGGAATCGATTCGTCCCAGCGAATCGATTCGACCTGGAAGGCGAATCGATTCGGGTCATCAGACCTGGGACTCTATCTCAGGCCGAATCGATTCGGCTGGAGTCCGAACGGATTCGATCACTCAGACCTGGGCACCTGCATTTTTCCGAATCGATTCGGCTAGGGGGCCGAATCGATTCGGCCCTGCTGAACCTCGAAAATGGCTACTTTTTAAGTAAGCCAAAATACCCAAAAATCATTTTTATGGTTTTGTCTCCATTTCTCTTCAACCCAATCACAAATATGTCATCAATATTCATCCTACAATACATATAAACTAATTTCTTTCCTCAAATCAAACATCTACATTTTAAATCTAAGATTATACCCAAAAGTTAGGTTTTGTAAAACTAAACCTAAATCCCAAAATATCAATCCACAAATCATGCAATAAATGGTACACAACAATTATTTAGCAAGTTTAATCACTTGCCTCGGGTTGGTAGGGTCTGAATCCGCGGGAAGATCCTCTCTCTCTCTTCTCCTTCCTTTTGTTCATCTTCTTCTTCTCTCTTTCTTTCTTTTCTTTTTCTCTTTCTCTCTTTTGGAGAAATATCTCCCGTAGGCTTTTTAAGCCTAAATCCCAAAATACACATCTTTAAATGATAATACACACTTTAAATGACTCGGTAACTTTAATTTGAGTCAAACGTTCCTAATTTATTTCGGAACCCAAATAGACCCCAAGTACAGTCATTTCGACTTTCTTGACCCTTCCGGACACGATGGTACCCTCAGAATTTCCATTCGACACACTTTCTAACAACTACAAATTTTGACTTCAATTGCCAATTTAATTTATTTCTCCAATAAAATATTATTTATTTCTCCCAAAATAAATAAATATTCGTCTCCAAGACCTCGGGTTGTTACAAACTTCCCCACTTACAAAAATTTCATCCTCGAAATTTCGCTAAGCCTAATTCTCTAAAGCTGAACTACTTCTACTCTACCCATCCTTACTAATCCTATCTCCAAACTTCTAACTTCCCACGACGAATTAATTTAATTTATGTTGATTATGAGTTATATACAACCAATTTCCACAACAAGGGCGCCCATACACCCTTTATATTCGAGTTAGCGCTCGTACCAATCATAATGAGGCTTTATTTGCCTCGAAAGTTCCACATTACCATCAATATAGAATATATTAACATTTTAAGAATCGAAAAAATTTCGAATGGTCCAAAGAAATAACTCCTCTCAATTCCTGACATTCGCCACTTTCGTGCGGGGGACGTCTCGCAAAAGTGAAATCCAAACAAGGAACCCTCCCAATACACTACTATGTGGCGACGTCGGGGATTGAGAGTTTGTTAAATTCGGACTAGCATTTGAAAAAATTTATTTTATGAAATCATTTTGAAAGGGCTCGAAGGCCGATAAAAGTTTTATTTTGAAAATAGTTTATTTTGAAAATGGTTTATATATTATAATATAATATAAAATGCCTCATGTCCAACACAAGGTCTTTATAGATCGTCATCTATATAACATGTAGCTCAGAATATTATCATACTCATGAGCTAAATTTTTTACCTGCGTCCCATCAAACCACAAACTAAACATTCAAACATAAACAACATCTCACATCATTTTAATATATAGCCTTTTTATAAGGCAAATCCATATCTGGAATTCAACAATCATAATAGTCTATCATGACTATATAAAAGAAGTATCTTTTATCATTACGACTTATCACCATAACCATTCTTACATTTACTACAAGGTTTAAAGCTCTTTATGAGCACCTTGCAAAATCATCAATCCTTTACAAAATCATAGAATAAGAGCCTATTTTGCTCAAAATTCCCCTTAGGGTCATTTCATTCCATCTATAAACGAAAAGGGCTAAAGCACTACCCAATTCATATATATCTCCCATACGATATTCCAAAGCATCATATAGTAATAATCCTATTAATAAAGGAAAAATTACTTACAACATCCGTCTCAAGTCCGATTGCCCATCCTCATCAATGGGCTCCCAAACATAGTCCCCCGGTCTAAAGCGACCTCGAATCTGCTGTAGGGGTTGCACTTCCAAAATTTCATCAAAACGTGGTCGTTTACTTCTATTAGGACAATCTCTCTTTTTATGACCTATTTCTTTACAAAAGAAACACTTACCCATAAACCCTTTTTCCCACTCACATTACTGGCACTCTCTTTGCCAAGCTTACTTGATGAACTCGAATCTCCAAAGTTCTTACTCTTTTGAGAATGAAAATGATATTCATGACACTTTAATAGTGCCGCATTCACGACCTCGACGAAAGTCATTAACTTAGGACTTTCTAACGAATGTAGTTGGATTTTCCAATCTAAACCTCGAACAAACTTCGATATACGTTTATCTTCCGTATTTACCTCATTAGGTACTAATCTCGCCCATAGAGAAAAATCTTCTTCATATTCTGCCACCGTCCTATTTCCTTGAAAAATCCCCATATCCTGAGTAGGGGAAGGCAAATACCTTCGATCAAAAAGTTCCCAAAATTCTTTTATAGGTAAAGTATCTCTCTGTTCAGATGTGGTGACAGACTCCCACCAACGGAGAGAGGCACCCGATAACCTAAAGGTGGTTAAAAATTGTTTCTGCACCTCACTACACTCAACCATACGAAGATGCCTCTATATAATATTTTTCCATTGACTTGCAGCCATTGCATTAACTCCCCCTGCAAACTCGGGAGGATGCCCCTTACTAAAATCTTCTTTCACTCTCTCCCATAAAGACAATCCTAAATGGGGTGTTGCTGCTCGAGCGGCAGATTACTGAGCCATCGTAGAAACGGCAGCAGTTACTGCTTGTGCCACAATATTGGCAACATCATCCATAGTCATGTTCCTTTGAGGCATTTGGGTTTGCCCTTTGTTTGCCCTGATTGAACAACCTCCCTTCGGTGTCATCTGAAACAAGAACAATTGTAACAGAACGCCTTTCAAATATTTTCGAATCATAAAAAGATATGGACGTATGAATGTAAGCGTCCTAATAATAAGGCTCTACATCAAGAACGCTTACGACAGATCGTAGTAACGCACACAGATCCTAAAGACACTAGAACCTGATGCTCTGATACCACCTGTGACAACCCGCTCCAAATAATAACGGGTGGCCAGCCTTATACTAAACAAATCAGGTATCTCATATGGTACAGTCTCAACATCAACTACTAAACACTATAATATAAGGCTAACTACCCGAAATCATAAAGTGCGAATTGCCAAAAATTTAAAACTTTTATTTTTAACAACAACCACTAAACTAATAATGCAAACAACCAACAATATACCTCTAACTATGATGTGTGAAATGTGCATGCTCCAACAATAAAACAGTGCATACATTTTACAACCAAAAATCTCAACAATGAAATACCCGAATATGTTGTCGGGCAACAGACAATACAATAATCTGATCAATAAAATATGAAAGTGTTAATCTACAACACTTGATTACTAACTCAATACAACTGAATCCTAATCTAGATGTACAATAGATAGGAATCGACTAAAACAAAGTGCCTCAACAGTCCGTTACTGCTACGGCTCCATGAATCCTGAATGGGGGATATCAAAGGCGTTTTTGCGGAGGAACACCTGAAGTAATACAATATATACAAGGAGGAGGAAAATATAAATGGGTCAGAGCCCGAGTTTTGAAAAGCAGTTTATAGCAAGTGTATTAAAATGCATAATAATTATAAATGCATTATTACCTGATTTAGCTGGAATCGAACACTCCATAAAAATCATCTCACCTCTCAACTAAAGCGCGCACTAAGCGGATGCACGTGATCTCCAAATGGATGCCCGATTCTATTTAGGTAAGAGGATTCTAGCTTAAACCCAAAAGAAGTATTTAAGTGAAACCGTCTCACCTGTGACCCAATCTACATTTATCTCAAATATCTTTAAGTTAAATGCTTTAACTTTAATGTAATAGTTACAGTTATCTTTAAAATGTTCATTTGTTGAACATGTAAAGTTACATGATCCAATCATGTCCACATCATCACAATACATCCACAATCTCAATTACTAGAATTTATATTCTAGTGATGACCATATAAGGCATGATACCATATACATAATTATTATAGATGAGTTATTAGCATCAAGAGTTAAGGACTAAACTCCTCCCGATTCTCAACACGGTGCTGCGTTTCGTGCGTGGGACGTCTCGCCGAGGCGAAATCCAAATAAGGAACCCACCCGTTACACTACTCCTGACCGTATCGATCCTCGGGGCTCATTATGGCCTCAAAGCAAGATGCATGTAACCCAAATGATTATTGTCCAATTTTAATTAATGAATATTCCTAATTCTCAACAGTACATGGCGTTTCATGCGTGGGACGTCTCGCCAAAGCGAAATCCAAACAAGGAACCCCCCCGTTACACTACTCCTGGCACTGTCGATTGTCGGGATAGGTGATTTAGATATATATAATTATGAGTATTAAGGACTAAACTTATCCCCGATTTCCAACATTACACTGCGATTCATGCGTGGGACATCTCGCCAAGGCGAAATCCAAACAAGGAACCCCCCCGATACACTAATCCTGGCAATGTAGGTCATTGAGGTCCATTATGCCCTTGACACACAAAATACAAACACAAGCAATAATAACCATCCAACCGAGCTATAACTCGAAGGACGCAGGCTCACATGCGATCATCTTCCAGCAGCCCATATACGTAGCAAACTGGGGCCACCTGGTGGGGTTCAACGACACCCACCTCGTGAGCAACTCACGAACACAACGTTCCGGGAAGCGGTCATAGTTCCTAACCGGCAAGTGAGAGCGTCACATACCCCCAACCTCTCACCCCAAAATAAATATATATATATATCATAAATGACATTTGCTGACCACAAAGGACGACTATGACCTAGGGAATATCCACATCCTGCTTTTCTAGTCAGAATGCTCACCCTCTGCGCACGAAACTTCCCAATGATAGCAAGGAGGGGGTATGCTTAACATGTATATACACCAATCATATAAGGCATACATACATCCCACATAATGAAGATATACCATTTATATAAGGCATACCTGCAACATCACATTCATTTTCATTATATGCTCTTAGGCGTAAATTTGATTAACATCATTATTTAGTATATTTATCTCAAGATATACTAACGCTCCACCTCACACATTAACCCCACTTAGTATATGCTATACTAATTCTCGCTTGAATCTCTCATATCGCTTATATTTTGAATTGTCTTTCAATTCTATTTAAGTTAAGGATATTATATATCCTAATGCACCTCAATTAGCATTTCTCATTGTGTGAGATATCTCCCAAATCAATCATCAATAAGGATATTTCTATATC
The DNA here is from genome assembly GCA_949130495.1 of Sambucus nigra. Classification (NCBI taxonomy): domain Eukaryota; kingdom Viridiplantae; phylum Streptophyta; class Magnoliopsida; order Dipsacales; family Adoxaceae; genus Sambucus; species Sambucus nigra. Next base: position 73,229,120 of record OX422224.1, read on the forward strand.
CATATGCACATCAAATAGCATTTATTATTTTCCATTCATAATAGGGTTCAATATAGTTTATGAACCATTAAAGTTATCATCACCAAACAAACCTCAAATAAAAGTGGGCTTCCCCACTTAGAAAAATACCATAGTCTCTAATCGGTATTCCTGAAATTTAGTCAATATGACTCCAAAATTTCTTTCAGGGGAAACTCGCTAAAAGTCTCCAAAACCTGCTCCAAATATCTCCTATAGAGATCCCCAATCGATAACCTCGAACAAAATGGGATGAATTTCTCTTTAGAAAGACAATCCCTCCAAAAAGCCATGTTTTCGAATCGATTCGGGCTTATTCCGAATTGATTCGTCCCAGTGAATCGATTCGACCTGGAAGGCGAATCGATTTGGGTCATCAGACCTGGGACTCTGTCTCAGGCCGAATCGATTCGGGTGGAGTTCGAATTGATTCGGTCACTCAGAACTGGGCACCTACATTTTTCCGAATCGATTCGGCTAGGGGGCCGAATCGATTCGGCCCTGCTGAACCTCGAAAATGGCTACTTTTTAAGTAAGCCAAAATATCCAAAAATCATTTTTAAGGTTTTCTCTCAATTTCTCTTCAACCCATTCACAAATATGTCATCAATATTCATCCTAGAATACATATAAACTAATTTCTATCCTTAAATCAAAGATCTAGATTTTAAATCTAAGATTATACCGAAAAGTTAGGTTTTTTAAAACTAAACCTAAATCCCAAAATATCAATCCACAAATCATGCAATAAATGGTACACAACAATTATTTAGCAAGTTTAATCACTTGCCTCGAGTTCGTAGGGTCTGAATCCGCGGGAAGATCCTCTCTCTCTCTCTCCTCTCCTTCCTTTTCTTCTTCTTCTTCTTCTTCTTCTTCTTCTCTCTTTCTTTCTTTTCTTTTTCTCTTTCTCTCTTTTGGAGAAATATCTCCCGTAGGCTTTTTGAGCCTAAATCCCAAAATACACATCTTTAAATGATAATACACACTTTAAATGACTCGGTAACTTTAATTTGAGTCAAATGGTCCTAATTTATTTCGGAACCCAAATAGACCCCAAGTATAGTCATTTCGACTTTCTCGACCCTTCCGGACACGATGGTACCCTCAGAATTTCCATTCGACACACTTTCTAACAACTCCAAATTTTGACTTCAATTGCCAATTTAATTTATTTCTCCAATAAAATATTATTTATTTCTCCCAAAATAAATAAATATTCGTCTCCAAGACCTCGGGTTGTTACATAGGGCATTCAAATTCCATGACAATAAAAGAGGAATAATAATTCTCAACCTTCCTCAGATAAGTACGACAATTTTTCCCAAATAGGTACAACAACCAAAATAAATCACTAACGCTATATTCATCAAAATAATTACAGGTCATCTCTTTTGTATAATATAAAGTTCTTTCCAGATAATCCATGCTAAAATCATTCCAACTCTTCATTCACCTTGTTTTCTGTACGCGGTTACGACATTTGGGTATTCTCAATCACCCTAGAAATCAAAATTCTTAAATTCTCCTTACCATCATTCCACCCCTCAAACCGTGGGGATAACTTTCAATGTTTTCTTACCACAAATTCCGGCTCCAATGGCGTTAACAAAAAATTCAACTTGCAACTTACATACATAATTACTTGATCCCATTTCGACCAGGGTACCGAACTCATGGAATAGTGACCAAACGTATCCCTATTGCCAACCTTACGCTAAGTTTCATGCGTGGGATGTCTCGCAAAGAGAAATCCAAACAAGGAACCCCCCCGATACACTACTACCTAGCATTGTCGATTATCGAAATCCGTTAGGTCCTCCGTCCATAGTATATACCCCTTTATTCCGTCCCTTGACAGAAAGTTACAATTTTCCCCGTAATTATGCTTAACAAAGAACGTTTCACCAATTGCACTATTGTTCAGTATAGGTGGTTGGTAATAGCATTTCGTAAACCTCGAATACATACACTCAGAATTCTCAAAATTTCTTTCCCTAATAATAGGGGTATAAATATTAACTCCCACATCTCTAAAGGATAAATATAACAATGCACTTTTCCTATCACTAAGTTCGGAGTGCTAAACATAATACTGAGTCAAATCTTTTCTCTCAATGGTAAATCCCGATACATACGGAATTATACTGACAAAGTCTATACATACTTTGACATGGAATATCTCGAGCCCACTATCTCCTCCGAAGTCTCTAGGATAGATAATATAGGTGCGAGTCCAACCTTCTTACAGGTAAAGGTTGCCACAACAAAACATGCTACAATAATGCAACTACTCCGATAGCCTTGTAATAAATGCCCACTATTGTACTAACCATTTTTATAACGTTTTAACAAAGATAATAACATACTCGTGTATCGCATCACTACAACGAGCAACCTCAATAAAGTATAAAACACTGTTAATATACTCATTCATCCCCCGCGGATAGCACCAAAGAAAAATCCCATTATACTAAGGAGAAATATTCACATAATGGTAACATTTATAATGATATGCATTAAACTCGTCTCACATGTTACTCTAGCAATGAACAAAATATGGTGACTCGCTCGTGTCACATAAACACGCCGCATCCTCTAAGGATACAACTTATACTTCCATCCTGGCAATCGTCTTGACTGCACAAATGGTTTTCGGACGTAACACGTCTGCCCAAACCAAAACAAAAATAATTTTTAATCGTCGTCCTTTACTAGGCACCGTATTCTTGTCCCTTTTTCTCACTTTGGAACATATTATCGCGAGCAATTTAACTCCGCACCAAAATACCTCAACACATAATCCACTTATCATTTGTCCTACTAACCAGGTTAGGATTGTCCTTCTCTCAGACTTTAGTAGACTCGATTCCTATTAGCCATCCCGGTTGTTCCCTTAGCTTTTTAGGCCATAAATATTATGTTACTATCTATAATAGTACTTACTGAATTTACCATCACTTGGTAAGAATTTAACTATCTGAAGCATTTAAATGGTCTTCCTGATGTGTATCAACATCCTTTTGTGGTGCTATACCACCACCGTTGTATTCAGTCTTATTCTCGACTAAATTCGTCGATTCCTTTAACTTCCCCCACAAAGAAGCGTTATCATCTGTATTGACAAAATATGACATTATCAACCTCTGAATCGGTCGTCCATCAGGATATCCTCCTCGAGTATTATCAACTATTATTACAAGTTGGTCTCCCACTTGGAGTCGTTTCCTCCACTAGTATCTACCTCTTTTTATACAAAATTTGCTAACGATTAGGATTCATATCCACAATTGGACTTCTGTCATGCCCTCCTGCGATTAGTTCAGAACCACGTTTGCTTCTCGTCCTGAACAGTTGAGGAAGGAACATACGGTCAACACTGTACCTAAGGTTCTCCTATAGGCATAGCATTCCACTTCTAAAATTGGTGGTTGCCTCCAACCATTATGATTTCGTCCCGAAAGCCAATAAAATTTTCTCTAAATTTTCACGTTCAGTTTGCCACACTTCGTCCTATATTTAGGCCTTTGGATACTTCACCTCCTTTGGTAGACACATACAATTTTTGCGTTTCTAAAATTTTCTACTGACAGTCTCTACACGTTTTTGTAATGCGTTGGGTAAGTTTACCCTCGCACCTCAATTGACTATAATAGCATTTGAAAATAATTGTTGCACCTTAGTCGCCTTTCTAGTCGTGGCTTCTCGAGCCATAATGGAGGTGACCTCAACTACGGTCATCATTCTCAGTTATATTTTTATAATCTTAACTGAGCCCTGCCTCCTGATGTACGCTTAAAGGTCCTCTTATGACATCCTTCATCGCTTGGTATACGCACACATCCGAACGAAATTAGAATTCACTAATGTATACACATTTTAGCAGGAGAACGAAATCTCGTCAAAGGAATCGACAATCCTAAACATAGGGCTCTATAACAAACAAAGCAACGCTGAAAGCATAATAAACCGTACAGATCCTAAGGACACTAGAACCTGATGCTCTGATACCACTTATGACACCCCGCCTAATTAAATACCGGGCGATCACTCCTTTATTAAATTAAAATCAAGGTGAACAGTTGGTTCATTCTTAGCATCACTGTCGTAAAAATAAACTTTTCCCAATTAACACCCTAATTAATTAAGCTAAGTGTCAAAACCATTTTTTTTCCTTTCTAACCAAATTGTATTTTTAAAGAAAAACTTATTTATTTAATTATTAACCACATTCTCAATAAGTAAGAATCATACAACAATTATCCTGGAACATAATCCAATTACTTTAAACATTCAACATCCAAAATCCCAACATTTAAAACTAAATGTAAAACACACATGCTGAATAAATCCCAAAGTAACAGTACTGGAATAAATGAAATACAAATGTCCCAACAGAACAGATAAATAGTGGAAAGGGTGACACATGCCCCAAAAACTGAGAATCATAGGAGTGGAATCAAGTAATTGAAATCGTCTAAGCAAGTGGCCTGCAACTCCCACCTAAGCTGCAGCACGTTCCTTCCAAGGGATCCTAAGCAAGACGCCCCTGTGGCTGGGCACCTGTAGTACATACATATATATATATATACAAGAGAGAGAGAGAGAGAGAGAGAGAGAGAGAGAGAGAGAGAGAGATATAGAGAGAGAGAGAGAGAAATGGGTCAGAGCCCGATAGTGTATATGATTTAAAAATTGTTTAGCAAGTAGTTAAATTGATACAGGGCAATGCAACAACATATTAGTGCGACACTATCTTAAGAAATTCTCACCTCTCTTCTAATGTGCACTCCTATCGCACTAATCCTCCTAATGGTTTATCTCATCATATATCACACTACCTTTCCCCAATGATTTAACTTATCTTAGGTTATTCGCAGGATTCAAAATTTAACGATACAATTGTTTGAAAATAATATTTCAATTAATAACCAAAGTTCTCATTTTAACTTTATTAATCAATAAAGTTTTTCTAGTGTCATTTTATACTTTCTCAAAACAAGTATTTACAATTTGAGTCATCAACCATGTCCTACATATCAATTCACAGTAGGTAGTTCCAAATTTCAGAATTTCATATATATATATACTACTAGTAAAATATATATATCGTAACAGCACCTCAAATAAAAACTATGGTTCGGGCATACTCTACTATCCAAAACCCTATATCACTCATATTAAGGGGAATACAATCGGAATCACTCTCGAATTTTATTAACACATACACAAACAAAATTGAGGCGAAGTATAGATTCCAAGTCTCTAAGAGGATGACACATGCCCGCGTCTCGTAGGACCGTCTGAACTATCACATCGATAGCCTGTACCAAGGATATCTATCTTCTAGGGTACAAGTCAATATCCCCCATAAAGGTCCCATCGAGATAAGACTTGTCCCAGCGCGGTAACCTCAGGAATAGCAACTAGCGTGGGCATGATTTTCACACAAAGATAGCTTATGCATACACAATCATATAACTATACTAATATTACCATATCCATATTAGGTATATTCTCAAATCCCATAGTTACGAATTTTATCCATATTATCATATTTTAGTAAACACTTATAACGGTTCGTTTCTAACCTTGATTTGGTATTATTCCAACGTACCACACAACTCTCATGGCTTTATTCTCTAAATTATAAAATTCAGTAGGTATACACATTTGTCCCAAAGTAACTCTCTTACGTGTCTCTCTCTTTAAATCATAAATTCACCTACCCTTATGTAATTATCCCAAAATACAATCTTAGCCCGACATCAAGGGTCCCAAAATTTATTCACATGTCCTACTGGTCTTCCCTATCTCCCAAAACATTTTATTAAGGATTCCCAAGAACTATTTCACAATAAATTGAACTTATCTAATTTAAAAAGGGAAATAGGAGTCTTCCAGGAGGGGTCGATCAATCGAGGTCTGGGGCTTGATCGATCGAACCTTCGATCGATCGAAACTCTGGGCTCGATCGATCGATCAAGCAGGTCTGCGAAAACTGCAATTCTGCAGTTACGGGTTTCATCTCCTAACTTCAACAATTTCCATATTTTCTAATCCCAATCATTCCAGAATTGATACTACTAACCTTATATCTTCATATTAGGTATTTTCAACGTAAAGCATGTGGATTTCAGTCATTTAATCATGGATTAACAACCCAAGATCTATACAATTATCAAGAAGCCTAGAAATCTCTAAATCATGGTTCCAATCTGTTTTTCCAGAAATTTCCTCTTATAAACATCATAATTTCGTGGGTAAATTCCTCTACATGGCAAGGGTTTCCAGAATTATCATTTAAACCATAACTACATGCGATTCCTATCTCAAATCTTAGGTTTTCTTCCATAAAACTCACCCTAATCATTCCTACACTAATATGAAAGATGCATCAACGAAATAAGAAAGATAAACACTTGCCTGGGATTTTCGACGTTCTGGTTTACGGATGATTTTGGTGTGGTTGCGTTCCTCGTCGCGCGATCTACGCGTTGGTGGTGACGGCGGTGCAATCGGAGGTGTTCTTGGCCTAGAACGCCTTGGAGAGCTTCTCCTCTTCCTCTCCAATGGCCTGTCATTAGTATTTCATTGTGTTAACCCTAGAAGGTGAAACTTTACATCTGATATAACCCTATAAAATTCGTGGGTTTAATTACCCAAAAATGTGAAATGTCCAAAATGCCCTCCCGGGTTACTAATTAGGCCTAAAAATGCCCCGAGACCCAAACTAAACCCCCGGGTACAATTTTCGGACTATCTTGACCCTTCCGGACGCGTTGGCGCACTAAAAACGACCATATGAACAACTTGTAAAATATTCACTTTTACTTATCAATATTTAGTCCCGACGCGACACGGGTGCGTCCCGATCCAAATTTCCATAATTGCCATTTTATTCACACGTGACAATATTATAAAAATAAATTCATATATTACTATACTCATCCAGTAATATGCAACCAATAACAAATTTCCAATAATTACTAACTCTCGTCACGCTAGTAAATATTTAAAACAACATTCCGGATTAAAATTAAATTAATTTATCTCAATTAAATTTAATAAATCCTTAAATTTAAAAGCCATGAAAATACGGGGTATTACACATTGACCCTAAGGGGAATTTTGAGCAAGATAGGCTCTTACGTTATTACCTTTTGTGAGAATAGATAATTTTGTAATGCTCTCAGAGAGAGCTATAAACCTTATGGTGAATGTAAGAATGGTTATGGATGATAAGTAGTAATGATCAAGCTAATACTTTTTATATAGTCATGTTAGACTTACATGATTGTTGTATTCCAGATATGGATGAGCCTTATAATTGGAAATATATTAAAATAATGTAAGACGTTGTTTGTTATATGTATGATGATTTAAAAGACCTTGTGTGGGACATAAGTCACTTTATTTAAATATTGTACGACATAAACAAAAATATTTTTCATAATTGTTTTTCAAAATAAAACTTTTTTCTCGGCCTTTGGGCCATTTCAAAATGATTTTCATAAAATAATTTCTTTTAAACTCTAGTCTGGATTTAACAAACTCTCAATCTCCGATGTCACTATATATTAGTGTATTGGGAGGATTCCTTGTTTGGATTTTGCTTTTGCGAGACGTCCCCGCACGAAGTGGCGAATGTCAGGAATTGAGAGGAGTTATTTCTTTGGACCATTCAAAATTTTTACTTTATTAATATGTTAGTATTATTTATATTTATGGAATTGTGGAACTTTGGAGGCAAACAAAGCCTCATTATGATTGTTGCGAGCATAAAGCTCGAAAATAAAGGGTGTATGGATGCCCTAGTAGTGGTGGTAATTGGTTTTATAAAATCTGAAATCAACTTAAAATAAATTCATCATGGGAAGTTAGAGGTTTAGGTATAGGATTAGTAAGGATGAGGGTAGTAGGAACTAGTTAAGCTTTAGAGAATTAGGCTTAGCTAAATTTCGAGGATGAAATTTTTGTAAGTGGGGAAGTTTGTAACAACCTGAGGTCTTGGAGATGATGATTTATTTATTTAGGGAGAAATAAATATTATTTTATTCGGAGATTAATTAAATTGGCATTTGAGGTCAAAAGGTGAAGTCATTAGAAAGTTGTTCGGATGACAATTCTGAGGGTGCCACTGTTTCAGGAAGGGTTGAGAAAGTCGAAATGACTGTACTTGGGGTCTATTTAGGTTCCGAAATAATCTAGGACTGTTTGACTTGAATTAAAGTTACCGGGTCATTTAAAGTGTTTATTATCATTTAAAGATACGTATCTTGGGATTTAGGGCTTATTAAGCCTATGGGAGATTTAATTCTCCAAAAAGAGAAAGAGAAATCGAAAGAGAGAAAGAAAGAAGAAGAAAAGGAAGCAGAAAAGAGAGAGAAAGAGGATTTTTCGACAAATACGCGATCTCAAAGCGGATTCAGACCGTACGAACCCGAGGCAAGTGATTAAACTTTCTAAATAATTGTTGTGTACCATTTATTGCATGATTTGTGGATTAGATTTGGGGTTTTTAGATTTAAGTTGACAAAAGCTAACTTTTGGGAAAACCTTAGATTTGTAGTGTATAAATGGATTTAAGGTTATAAATTAGTTTATATGTGTTCTTGGTTGAATATTAATTTTATAATTTTGATTGGGTTGGATCAAAATAGTTGTAAGACGATTAAAATGATTTTTGGGTATTTTGGGTTAAGAAGAAAATAGTCCATTTCGTAGCTTGCTGCACTTACCGAATCGATTCGCCCCTTCCGAATCGATTCGGTCTGTTGCAGAATCCCCAGGTCTTTAGGGTCGAATCGATTCGCCCCTTGAAAATTGATACGGTATGTAGCAGACTCCCAGGTCCTTGGCCGAATCAATTCGGAGGGGCCGAATAGATTCGGAAATTGGGGATTTTTGGAGATGTTTTTCTAGGAAGAATTTCATCCCGTTCCATCTAAGGTTATCGATTGGGAACCTTTATAGGAGTTATTTGGAGTTTGTTTTGGAGTCATATTGACTAAATTTAAGTAATACCGATTATATATTATGGTATATTCTAAGTGGGGAAGCCCACCTTGATTTGGAGATTCTAGTTAGAGATAACAGTTAAATTCATATGAAAGAATGGAAATAATTTAGAGATACTAGATCTTAGGACCCAATCCTAATTGGGATAATTTTAAAGGTTCATCAATGAATTAAACCCTCTGATGGATGGAGAATTATAAATGTTAATCGATGTTTCTTAGGATAAAGAGTATCCTTAACCTAAATAGAATTGAGAAACAATTCATACCTAGAAGCGACATGTGAGCTTCCAGAGATAAATAGTATAGTGTATGCTAAGTGGGGGAGATGTCTGAGAAATGACGATAAGTACATCAGGAAAGAAATATACTAAAAAATGACACAAATTCTATTGCGCCTAAGTGCGTATTATAAATATGAAAATGATGTGGCAGGTATACCTAATATGATGGTATATCTTTATATTATGTGGATATGTATGTATACCTTATATGATGGTGTGTATATATAGTTAATCACACCCCCTCCTTGCTATCATTGTGAAGTTACATGTGTAGATGGTGAGCATCCTAGCTAGATGAGCTGGGTGTGGATATTCCCCAGGTCATAGTCGTCCATGTCATTATTATGAGATATACATTATTTATTTTGGGGCCGAGAAGTCGTGGGTATGTGTCGTTCCCACTTGTCGGTTAGGAGCTATGATCGCTTCCCGGGACGTCGTGTGCGTGAGTTGATCACAAGGTGGGTGTCGTTGAACCCCACCAGGTGGACCCAGTTTCCTACGTGTATGGGTTGCTGGAAGATGATAGCAAGTGAGCCTGCATCCTTGAGTTATAGCTCGGTTGGATGGTTATGATTGATTGTGCTTGTACTTGGGTATCGAGGGCATAATGGACCTCAACGACCTACATTGCCTGGATTAGTGTATCGGGGGGGGTTCCTTGTTTGTATTTCACCTCGGCGAGACGTCCCACGCACGAACCACAGTATAATGTTGGAAATTGGGGAGAAGTTAGTCCTTAATGCTCATACTTATATATATATATTACCTATCCCGACAATCGACAGTGCCAGGATAGTGGAACGGGGAAGGTTCCTTGTTTGGATTTCGCTTCGGTGAGACATCCCACGCATGAAACGCCGTGTACTGTTGAGAATTGGGAATAATAAATTAATTAAAATTGGACAATAATTTGGGTTACATGCATCATGCATTGAGGGCATAATAATCCTCGAGGATCAATACGGTCAGGAGTAGTGTAACGGGGGGTTCCTTGTTTGAATTTCCCCTTGACGAGACGTCCCACGCACGAAACGCATTGCCGTGTTGAGAATCGGGAGGAGTTTAGTCCTTAACTCTTGATGCTACTAACTCATATATAATAATGCCTATATATGTTCACATGCCAAATAGGGCATCACTAGAATATATGAAATTCTAGTAAATTAAAGTTGATGTATTGTGATGATGTTGATTATGAGAATGATTATGTAACTTTATATGTTGAATAAATGAACAAATATAAAGAACACTAGAACAATAAAGTTAAAGTAGATGATTTAAAGAATATAGATAGGAGTAGATTGGGAGATAGTTTGGATGGTTCTAATTTAATATTTCAATTGGGTTTAAGTTAGACTCTTTTACCTAACTAGAATTGGGCATCCATTTGGAGATCACGTGCATACGTTTAGTGCGCACTTTAGTTGACAAGAGAGGGAGATTATTATGGAGAGTTCGATTCCACCTAAATCATGTAATAATGGATTTATAATTATTATGCATTTTAATGCACTTGCTATAAAACATTTTTCAACTCGGGATCTGACCCGTTTATATTTTCTCCCTCCATGTATATATTTTATTACTCTAAGTGTTCCTCTGCAAAGACGCCATTGATGTTCATCCATCCAGTGTATTTGTGGAGAAGTAGCAATAGTGGACTGTTGCAGAACTTTGCTTTAGTCGATTCCTATCTATTGTACATTTAGATTAGGATTCAGTTTGTATATCGAGTTTAGACTCTAGTGTTGTAGATTAACACTTTTATATTTCATTTCTCAGATTATTGTATTGTCTGTGACCCGACAGCATATTCGGGTATTTTATTATAGATGTTATTTTTCATTGTATTGCACTGTTGTATATATTTGGAGTTTGCACTTATCAATCATCATAGTTAATGTGTATCGTTGGTTGTGATTGCATTATTAGTTTTGTTGTTGTTGTTAAATAAAAGTTTAAAATTTATGACAATCCTCTTTTAATGATTTCGGGTAGTTAGCCCTATATTATTTGAGTATTGTTTGTTGATGTTGAGATTGTGCATTCTGAGATACCTAATTTAATGTAGTATAGGGCTGGCCACCCGTTTTATTTTAAGCGGGTTGTCACAGCAAGACTACGGGATTAATTACGCTTAGAAAAGCTAGAGAATGAGGACATTGTGAGTTAGTGTTAAAGCATGGAAGGAGTGGTTGGACAAGGGTATTCACCATAACTGTGAAAATTATTACAGTAAAATATCTTATTTGGGGGTAAAGTCTAAAACTTAAAGACTCATAGGGGCACAAGTTAGGGAATGACTTTAGTGTTGAGTCCATTTTTTGAGATATAAAGGGACCTTAATTATTGAGGAGCTTATTGGAATTTTAGGCTTTATCATGATTATATGGGTTGTGATGGAAATTTAGCTTAGTAGAATGACCTAATCAAATTTTGCGCACATAAGGGGGACAACAATAAATTGTTGTGTTTTACCAAAATATTGGTACTTTGATGAAAAATTTGAGTGGGGACTAATTCTAGTTAAAGGTTAAAATTTGTGTTGCTCTCAGACTTGGGGAATATTCATTTATGAGGTAAAACCATTTGTGATCTGGGTGATGCTAACATGAGAGTATTTGGACTTAGTACTAGGTCGAGCGTGTGGTCACGGAAAAGAGGTTGGAGGTTAGTTAGATCATTTGTAATACACCTATGTGGGTGCAAATTGGAAATGGGTGTATTCATTTTCTAGTTGGTTCAAGCACCCAATTAGATAACTCTATGAGGATGGAGTTACATGTTCATTATAAACGTGTATTTTGTTAGTGTATTAGTTATAAACAAGATTTGGGAGCAAGTGAGTTCCAAGAAATTCAAAGAAAGAGCATGTTTTGGTTAAGGATTGTAATTGTAAATGTTGAATTTAGAGTACCCATGTTAGGGACAATTAGGGGAAAATGAAAAATGATGTTACAAAATGGAGAGTTTAGTAGATGGGAAGAACTACAAAGGTGATTATAATTTCGATTTTACAATGTGTGATGTGTGGCAACATGTTTACCAGTTGCCCGAATGTGTATTCTGGCTATGGTAAAATAGTTCCAAGGATGGTTTGACTGAGGTTTTAAAGATTTTTTATCGTGTTTATTTATACGGGCATTGGGGTTATTGATGCAGGACTCATATGGTTAGAGAGGTAGTGCCTGGCTGAGAGTGGGTGCAATTATGTAATGATGTTGGGATGGCTATTGATGTAGTTGTTTGAGTATAGATATACTAAAGTATGATGTTTATATTATCTCTGTATTTTATGGTGATGTATTTTTTTGGGCATGATGGTATTGTTGAGAGTTGTCTCTTTATCGGTAGATTGACTGTTGACGCAACCACGTGGATTATGGGTTACTGTTAACTAAGATTTGGTATGGGTCATGAGAGATCGCATTCGATATGGAAGTGGCTATACGATTTATCTTGTATGGGTAGATTATGTTGATATTCTCCTCTAGACATTGTATAGTAGTGGGAATGTGAGCGCATCCTAAGTTGTTATTACTTATTTTTATGTTGGGAGAGGGCTTAATGGTTGATGGGTTCCGTAAATGCCATGTGTGTTCTATTCCTATTCATGGGCAGTTGCAATGCCCTACTGTGGATTCTTATAGTGAATGTGATGATAAAAATTGATTTTTTCTTACGACGTGAGTTTTATTATTGGTAGTGATTTCTGAGTTCGAACTATTAATATGGGAAATATGTTGATGGCGACATACATTAGGGGATGGCTACGTGGTATGGTTAGCTGATGACATCTTTATTTTCCTATTAAGGACATGTGTAGTGAGTAATAATTATATGGTAAAATGGATGACAATGAAAAGTTCAAATGGGTACGATGATCTTTATAAATTTTAAAGAGAACTACATAATGATACGATTGTGGGTATTTTGAGGGGATATGTTGTGGGAGGAAAAATTTTGCGTAGAAAGCATTAATTGATGATGTACTCAAATTGGGCAAGATTTATTATGTTGTTACACTATTTATGATTTTGTTGATATTAATGTACGAGTGATTAGACTGAGGAGTGAGGTTGCCAAGTGATTTTTTTAAACTTAATGTAGGAGTGATTAGACAAAGCGTCTTTTATTGATCACTAAGGTACATAAGCGGACAACTGGGTGTCCAATTATAAATTTTTAGAGATATTATCATGGGACCCATGATGGTTCAAAGAAGTTCTAACCCAATAGAGTGGGTGTTTATATGGGCACGGGGATTATGAATGTGGAATTCACATTATTTGGGAGGAGTTGCCCTATCGAGACTTATCGCAACAATGAGAAGATTTTCGAATGGGTTACTCAAGTATTTATGGAACTTAGATAAACAATAATTGTTCAATTCGGGATACGAATATAGAATAAATACTAATATTAGTATCTCTTGAGGGAAAAATAATTGCGATTATTATTCAGTGATGAAATCTTCTTATTTTCTATTCAGAGTATGCAAAGTGGAAAGCATTCGTATTGTAAAAGTATTTGGGTCCTTTGGGAACGTTAAGACTATTGATAGTCTCAGGTTTATGATGACGTGTATGATCATAAATAATGTTATAATCATGACGAAGTCATCAAAAATGGGCAGTAGTAGCCCTTATGGGAATTAGTTGGTCTTTGGAGGCTTAAGGGTGATTAAGAACTCTACTATACTTAAGAATGGACAAAGGATGTCTTATCGTATGAGTAAAAGTGAACATGACGCTCTTGGTATTAACGAATTGATAAACTTATCGGGTTTTAGTGTATTCCTTAGGAGTAAAGAAACTTATGTCGGCACTGGGCACAAATTGAAATTTATAAGATTAGCGAATCGTTTATCTTCATTTTCTTATTAATATTGGATCGAAGGATATCAATAACTGACCAAGTCATTTAGTAGTGTATCAGGAGGGATTCTTATTTGGATTTCGGTGGAGATACATCCACAAACAAAATTGGCAAATGTCGGGAGTTTAGGAAAGTTAGATACTAAGATGATAACTTTTTACATTTACAAATGTGGTGGTATACCTGTTGTATGGATATACTTGGTGTGAATGGTATGGATTGTATGTATATGTGTCATTCATATATGATAATGGGGTGTGTGTGTGTGTGTACATGTAATGTGGAATATATGGGAGCCCCGATAATGTTATGATAGGCATGGAACAACCTTTCTTTTATCTCATAGGACATGTGTATGGACTAATTGGGAATAAACTTTTGATAATGGTACGGATTAAAATGTGACTTCATGCTACAGTGAATTCTGACGAAGGAATTCGATTATTAGGGGGGAAGAATATAATACCCCATTTTTCGAGAATAAATTATTATAATGGAAATTTAATTAAAAATTTCAGATTAAATTTGAGAATGAATTAAATCAGAGGGATTTAAATTTAAATGAATAAAAGTTAAAGGTAGAATAAATAATTATGCATAATTTCATAATTATACTACTCAAGTGGGAATGATGGGTTCGCTTGTGAGAAATAAATCATAAAGTGATTAACTTATGGTTGGGTGTTGATTAAACATGACACAAATGTGTATGTTGAATAAAATATTCAGGACGCATTTTGGGAGGTTCCATGGACTAGTTTAGATCTTCAAAAATGGTCCCGGGGTATGGGCATACAAATTGAGTAGTGGGTTTGGGTCCATTTGGGGTCCAAAGTGTAGGCCAACGGCCCAACTCGGGATTTGAGCCATAGGTATATTAATTAGGAGTTTAATAACTCCCTATCATTTGTATCCAAGAACCCTACTACACATTTTGGGAGAGAGAGGCAAGAACATTAGCAGGATAATTGGGAGAGAAAGATCCAATGAGGAATCCAAGAATCAATCAAGAAGACATCGAAGATATAATCCAATATTTCTTGCTTAATTTTTAACAATTCAAATTACTTCTTTATTCATTTTTTTGTTAAATTCCCATGTAGATATTCTATATTTAGGAACTTTGATGATTTGATGATGATGATATTAAATTACATTCTAGATTAAATCGATTCTTTACAATTAAGTAGCTATTCCAGAATTAGGGTGGTAGAAGTTTAAGGGTTATATTAGTAGAATTCATGTTTATACCCGAGATATAATGATTTCAAATATTTACATGTAAAGGAATGTAATCCAGTTAAAAAAATATGAGATTTGGATCTGAATTGGGCATTTATATATGATAGATGTTAGATGATTGTGGGACAGAAATTTAGTATATATGAATCCCTCCATGACCTTATTTTCTATGATTTAGGGATTAATCAGGGTTGAAAAACTTATAATAAAACCTCATTATGTGATAAACTAAGTTGTTGTGATTGGTATTAACAACTATCATAAGATGTAAAGCTTTAGAAATCGATTTGGAGGGAAGAGGACACATCCCATATAGAAGAAAAATTGGAAAAAAATGAATTCTGCAGGAGCGAACCGGTTCTCTCCTCGATCGAATCAGTTTCGATCCTAACTAGTGTGAACGTTATGTGATTTATTAATGTTAAATTGATTAATAAGTTAATGAGTAGATAACCGGATAATAATAATGAATACTCGGGTTAGAGTAGCGTGATAGAAAGGAGAGTAACAATGATAGTTAGGTCGGATAAGGTAACTTGTGGGGTTAGAAGGCAAGCTTTATGTGTGCATAATAGACGAGGGGTGAACTAAATCTCAAGAGAGCGCGACACCAACTTAAATATGGAAAGTATTCATGCATATATAATCATTGAATTTTAATTTCTTGCTTAATATTTTTAAAATGTTTTACTTGGGCTATGACCCGTGTCAAAAATCTTTTCCAAAAAAATTGAGGTGTCCAGCAAGAGGGATGCCCAGCTTGAGTATTCTATCTAGGGATGCATAGTTGCAGATTGTGTGGAAGTTGCAGTACTTTTCTATAGACCCCTCATTCATTCATTATTAGTTTAGGGACTTTATTAAGTACTCATTTGGGCATGTTGCCCTTCAGACTAGTTCAACATTTCCAGTTTATGGATTACACATTGTGTATCAAGTTCATAATTTCAGTTTATTAATGAATTTCATTGTTGAACCGATAGTTGATTCGGTCACATTTATTTATTTATTTTATTTATCTATGTTGGTTTCAGTTATCAGTTTGTGTGAATGGTTTATTTATTATTTAATTTTGCGTGTTGTTAATTAATGGAAGATACAATTTGGCACCGGTATATTTAATTACTAGGTGTTTAGTAACTTTAAAATTGTTTTCGTCAGTGATGCTAAGAATGAGCCATATGAGACCAATGTTTTATTTCCGTAAAGGGTTGGCCACCCAGTATTTTAATAGGTATGGTGTCATAACGCACACATGTACTCCCTCAATCTCTCACAAACAAACATAACACAATTAGATATTTACATTTTTTAAATGGGTTTTTGATATTTTGAAAGTGAGGCAAATGGTTCTCATTTTCTGTGTTTTTTTTAAAAACCCATTTATAAACTTCTCTCTGAAACACACATAACACAACTACAGATTCGTGTTTTTCAAATGGGTTTTTGAATTCTCAATTTTAAAAGTGAGGCAAATGGTTCTAATTTTGTGGGTTTTTTTAAACCCCATTAATAAACTTCTCTCTCAAACACCCACAACACAATCATAGGTCTACGTTTTTGAAATGGGGTTTTGGAAATTTTATTTTGAAAGTGAGGCAAATAGTTCTAATTTTATGTTTTTTTAAACCCATTTACGAACTTCTTTCTCAAACACAAAACACAATCAGAGATCTAAATTTTTTAAATGGGTTTTTGAAATTTCAATTTTGAAAGTGAGGCAAATGGTTCTGATTTTTTTGTTTTTTTTAGAACCCCATTCATAAACTTCTCTCTCTAACAACTTTTTTCTTCTTTATTTACGGGTTGATTCAGAATTTTTGGTTTCATGGGGTTTGAGAGACTGATAAGGTAATATTTTTGTGAACCTCGAATATTAGTAGTCTTTTTGTTGATTCGTAGAACCATATGTTGATTAATAAGGTAAATTCTTGATTTTTTGTTTGGTTGGGTTGCATGGAAATGTGACACCCCGCCTAATAAAGTACCGTTTGATCAGTCCTATATCAAATTAAATAGAAATATCATCTGGATCATTCTTAACATGAATGCTGAAAAAGTTTTAAAACTTACTAACCGCTTACTATTCAAAAGACATGGTACTGTATTTTATCTTTTTACTTAACATCTCTAACAACATGCGTAATAATATATATATTAAAACAATCACACAATCATTGAATAAAAAAAATACTAAAATCGAATAATTGTAATCCTTGCCAAGACAACCACCGTCTACAAATCAAATACCAAAAATAAACCACAAGAGGAATATCTGAATACATCAACAAACTAAAATAAAATGGAACAACTATGGTGACATGCCCAAATGGAATACTGAGTGCATCCTACTCTAGGAATGAATTGACTTAAGCGGCTAAATTAAAGTCCTGAAACATCCACATGTGCCGCAGCTGCGTAACCCTATAATAGAACAATTCTAGCATCCATATGGCTGGACACCTAAAAGGTTTTGAAAATATTTCTATAGCAAGGGTTAGAACCCAAAACAATTTGAAAATATTTACCAATTTAATTTAAATGTATTAAATTAAAATGCATGATTGGTCTTCATATTTAAGTTAGTGATGCACACTCTCTTACCTCACTCCTTGACTAACGTGCACGCCTAACGTACCTATACATGACCCATCTAGCTATCTACCCCGTAACTAGCCTTGTCTCATATATATATATATAGTCATATCCTACGTTTCCCACTACTCTATCCCGAGTGAGTTTAGAATACGAGTTATAAGTTATTAATCCAACTAACTTATTTAAATCATTCTCATTTGATACCATATAACATTCTCATAAGTTATATCATTAATACATTTCTCATAATGTATTTACCCATGTATAAACCTACACCATATATACGTAATATCATACTACAACATTCACACACATATTGTAGATATAAATGCTATCAAAACCGCATAGGAGGAGGCCATAGTTCCCCCTAAAGTGATCATCACATACCATAACAGCTCACCCCTAATAAGACACGCTATGACCTGGGGATTATACTCTCCCTGCATTCACTAACCAGGGGATTCACCCACATCACACAACCTCGTAAGATAGCATTTGAATGGGTATGCTTTATTATAAATATTATACACACAAATATTCATAAAACATATATATATATATATATATATATATATATATATATATATATATATATATATATATATATATATATATATATATATATATATATATATATACTACACATCATCTCATATATATATTAAATCTAGGCTACCAGTGTAAAAAATCCGTAATACTAGCCTAACCTTTCCAAGTCTACCAACCGACTTGATATTTAAATAATTTTGCACAATTATTTATTTATTACTTAAGTTGTGTCACCCAACTAGATTACCCAGACTATCTTGCATGGCTCAAAATATCATCATGTAGAACTTATTCCTCAATCCCACATATTACGGTTAACACCCTATTTATATTCGAATATTCCTTAATTTATTATATAACCCTATAATAAATTAACTCGACCAAATCCGTCCTAAACGTTCGTAGCACTAGTCCAAATTTTTCCTGGGTCCACATCTCAAATAAATTGAATTAATCACATATTAATTAATTATGTTGTCATCGCTTAACCAATACACCCGGGCTCGCTCGCTCAACCCGAAAATCAACGTCCCTAAATTATCATACAATTTTTATCAAACAAGTTTGCCCACTTAAAGTTCAAGGTTGTCAATTACACAAATTAAACCGTAGATATATTTTTGGATTTATCCTCTACCAATCCGTTGGTAATGGCTACAATTCAAACCCTAAATTATAACCCGCAATTTAGATTTACCTAAATCAGGAACCCTTTACCCAAAACTAGCAGTTAGGTATGAAATAGGGAAGGGGAAGAATTATGTGTGATAAAACGTCATCGTTCAAGCGACCATCCATGTCGTTCGAATGACTGGCTGTTGTTTGAAGTTCTCTCTTTCCTCCATCGTTGCCCAGAAAACCCATTTCCATAATTACAATTTTTAAACCTTCGTTTCTGCATAAATTTTGCCCCTAAAACCTTCCAACATTCATCCTAAATCCACCCATTTGATTTTCTCAATCTAACTACATCACCTACACAAATTGGAGAGACAAAATCCACATATTCTTATCATCTGTACAAATTTTTAAATCATAATCAAGAAATCCCCAAATTCAAATGTAAAACTAACCCTAACATATTAATGAATTCACACCTTCTATAATATGAATAGGAAAAATGTGATTAATCAAATTCAAGTTAAACCACTTGCCTTAGGGTTTGTAGAATCAGATTCTTTGATTAAGATGATGGGTTGATTCAATGTTCTCCCCTCTTGTTCTTAATTTAATATCCCAAATTCTCCTCTAGTTTCTCTCTTCTTTGGTTCTCCTCAATTTGGTCTTCTAAAAATGAATGAAACTTCCCTCACCCTCTCACAAATAGGGATATTAACTTCAATCCCGATTTTTGGGCTTATGGGCCTTCTAAGAAGGGCCCAAACACTTATTTGGGAGCTCAAATGTGTCTAAAAAGGTTCCAAACCCCATATTATACATATGGACACTAATTTCCAACTATTTCGATCCATCCGAGCTCAACCGTGCGCTAAAAATTGTCATCCGGATTTATTTATAACATTCTTCAAATTCTTGACCTCAAAGTGCGACACAAAATAATCCTGAAATCGCCAAATTAATAGATTCCTCAAATCTAAAAAAATTCCCAAATCACAAATTTAATTCTTCCCAATAAAATAAATTATTTCTCTCCCAAAATATTATTCAATTAAAGATTTTTGAATTTATGGGGTGTTACAGACCGAGAGACCATCTCAATGTGTGATTTTTTTCATTTTTGTTCTCTCTCTCTCTCTCTCTCTCTCTCTCTCTCTCTCTCTGTGTGTGTGTGTGTATGTGTGTGTGTCTATATATATATATAGGTTACGTGGTTAATTTTTGCATATTGTAT
Source organism: Sambucus nigra (assembly GCA_949130495.1). Taxonomy (NCBI): domain Eukaryota; kingdom Viridiplantae; phylum Streptophyta; class Magnoliopsida; order Dipsacales; family Adoxaceae; genus Sambucus; species Sambucus nigra. Next base: position 73,249,564 of record OX422224.1, read on the forward strand.
GTAAGGGGTTTGACCTACGATTTTAGAGCTTACTAATTTTGGGGAATATTTTATGTTATCCTTAATTTTTTGTGCGATTTTATAGTACTCTATTATGAATAGGTATTTTATTTCATTTGTAACCTTTTGATTGTAGCCTTAAATTCCTATATGTGTTTTGTCGTATGGTAGGCACCTTGGGGTATGCTCGCATTTAGCTTGGGTTATGTTTGTATCTAGCATTTAGGTTACTTGTCCCAATGAGTTTTTTTTTGTAAATTTTAAATTTCTAATTTCTATATGTGCCAGTGAAATTCAAGTTTTTGTATATTTCTAATTTCATTTAGTAGTCGATGCACTTAATGAGTTTTTATCCTTCAGTGTTGAGAAATTTACATTGTTTCCCCATTTTGGCATAGGGTGTCACTTTTCTTTCTCAATTTTTTATTTTTTATTGTTTTGTAGGTGACTATTTCGTTCAAATTTCATCGGCCATCTTGAACATCACAATATTTCACAACGTAAGTAACATTAATTTTTAAATTTTTTACTTACTAACATTGGTGTTAAATTTTGCAACAACTACCCATTATGTCTTCTACTATTGTAACTGTTGGTTGCAGGTATTGTTTATACTCTCTCTTAATTCGCCCAAATAAGGATTCAAGGTGAGTTGTTAAAGATTTATTCAAACTATGATTCAATATTATAGGTTGGATGACTTTCATGTTCTTAATACTAGATTTAGTTTCATAATTTTCCTTTCTTTTTTGCGTAGAAAAAACGGTTTTATGTTTGGTTTTTCTATTTTAACAATTGAGGGCAAGAGATTATGTTGATGTGTTTTTGTTTCATTCTCTGGGACGTATTCATATACATCTTCATCTCATAAGTCACAAGTATTTCATGTTTTTTCTATAATTTTACTATATAAATTTAACTAATTTAAATATCTTTAATTGTTTACATCTAAGTAACTTTCTTTGATTAGCAAAGTGGTTTCATAATACAGGTTGATTTAGAAGTTAATAAAAGTTTTTAGATATGAAAATTAATATTCTATTGAGGGTTTGTATTATATTGAATCTTTTCTCGATTTTTTTGTTTTTGTGTTTTGTCGAGAATACATACACCTACCCCCTTTAGTGGTTGTCTTGCAAGATGAGTGACACTTAAAATGATTTTGTAGTTAAACTTATGGGTTTCACATCTTCCATTTTTTTGGATTTCTAGGTCTTATGGTATTGAGGGTGACATTTTGTTTGTTTTGGATTATTTGGGGTATTTCAATATTGTGTCTTTGTTATGCAGTTTTTGTTAAGTATATTGAATTCGAAAGTCTTAGTGGACTTTATGATGGTTCTTTTCACAGGATAATTTGTTGTAAGAACCTCACAAACACAAGTGATGATGATGATATTTGGGAAATTGATACTTTTGGTTTCTCGCAATTTTAATTGCAATCTCCAGACTACGGGTAGTAGTAGTTTGGGGAATTTGAATCTAAATGATAAATATTTTCCTTCCGAACATGGGGTCTTAATTATGGTATTAGAGCCCCTATATTGAGATGTATTTTTTTATTTCTTAAGAGTTAAAGTAGCACAAGGCCTGTATAAGGATGATTTTTTATGTGTTATTATGGAATGGTTTCAAGTAAGTTTTTGAGAATGTAATATGTTCTCAATATGAATGTTTCATTATGCACATTCGAAAATTCCTCCAAAATTGGTTAACATTTAGAAGGTTTATTCGTTACATTTTCAGGGTGGTGGGTGAGTTACATGTTATAGATTTTTCAATATTGCATTTAGGGTGGTGAGTGAGTTACATTTTTATTGTTTGCATTTTACTATTTCACCATTTGTGCTTGAGGACTTATATAAGCTCTGCTAAAAATTCAAGCATTTCATGTGTACTTTATCCTATTATTATTACCATAAGGATTTTATGTTTCCCCACTTATTAGTTATAGTTTAATATGTATTTTCTATCTGATTATAACTATCCTCCCTAGATTTGTCTTTTTCACAAGTGATACTGAAAAAACAATATATAGATTCACAGTGAATTACACAAACGAGATTATTTGATTTGGTTTATGTCTTAATTATTATAGATATCAGATTTTGCAACATTTGGGGCTTCGGATTTAAGGTGATTATTTTTTTCATTATTTTTGGGTTTAGATTGAGTAGTTAAATTTTAGTTTGTCATACATTTGAATTTGGAGATAAAATTACTCTCTCCCATTTATATAATTTTCTCTATTTTGGCCTTGTATATTTTAGTTTGTCATACATTATTTTTGGAATTATAAATGAGAGAGAGTAAACGGATTATTAAACGGAATTATAAATGAGAGAGTAAATTGATTATTTTTGGAATTACTAACCATATTTTTGTTAGTACATATGTGCAACTCCATATCTATTGCATGTTTATTTCGTTCACCATGTAAAACAAATTAAATGCCGACCCAAGTTGCATGTTTGGGTATTTGGAACTGTGGATGCTTTAGTATAACATCTTTTAAAAGCCTAGTATTATACGATCTATTAGGTTTACTTGATTTGTGTTAAAAGTGATATGAATGGCACACACTTATTAAGAGTTCAAAACATTATTCCTTTAAAAGATGTTTTATGTTGATTTGAACTCTTTTGTATTTCTATCAAATGGTGGGCCAAGTGTTTGATAAAAGGCTCAAGTGAGAATTCTACTTTTTTCTTGGGTATTTATTGGACTTTTGTGAATGTTGAATTGTAACAAGCGAACATAGAATGTGTTGGTATGCTTGGAGTTTGGTGAATGTTGAGTTATAGCAAGTGCATATTAAACGTGTTGGTATTTTGAACTGTCTGCATTTTTCTTTCATCTCCATTATATGTTAGTGTTTAATTGATGGATTTTGCTTTCCACAAAGTAACATAAAGGAGAAGGATCAATTTATGTTTACGAAAGGGTGTAATTGAATCCTTGGTTCCCATATTGATCATAGATTGCGTTTTTTTTTATTTATTAGTTATATTATTGTTGAACTGAAAGCTACATAAGACTGAGTTACTTTATTAAAGTTTTGAATTTAATATAATATCTTAAATAAAATTACACGCACTATCAATCTAATAGATGGTGAACTGTAGAAATTTTAATTATCTTTGTATGTTCTAGCGGTAAAAATAGCTAGAATTTTACCTTAACTATTATTGTGGCAAGTTGAATTAGTAACCCATTAGTATTAGCCCATGTAACAGTATTAGTAATATTCTTCCTAAATTAACAATATTATTATACATTTATTTTGAAAACATTATTTGAGTCATTTACATAAGTTAATCTATTTATTTCTATTATGCTCAAAGCAGAGACACAAACTACCCTTGGCAAGATTTGATTTATTTTTTGGAATAAATAATAAAATGATAATGGTGTGGGTTGTAACAACCCTCGATTTTGGGAGGCTCATTTTATACTAATTTTACCGCATAAGGTAATTATATAAAATGTGGGGACTGGAGTAAATATTAATTTAATGAATTGAAAGTTAATATTTACTAGATTGATGCATATTTACTGCATGTGAAAGTAAATAACATCAGGTTGCATGTCTGTAGTGTCATGTATTTTAAATGGCCTTTTAGTTAAAATGATTTTTGGAACTCGAAATAATTTATACAATTCCGGATGCCAGTTTAGAGGGTGTAGTTGGTCTCGGAAGGTGCGAGACAGTCAAAATAAGTGCCATATTGTATTTTTGTATTTCGAGCACTTTTACCTGGTTTTAGCTTATATGCGTATTTGCGAGTCATTTTAATGTAGTATTAACCATTTAAGTTGGGAGAATTATGTTAAGCCACGATTTTTGGCCTTGCCCCTTATTTCATTCCCTCATTTTATGTCTTGAACATAGAGAGAAAGGAGAGAAAGAGAGAGGAAGAGAAAGAATGGAGAAAGAAGAGAAAATGAAGATTGAAGATGGATTGATGCTCCTACTCAAAGAAATCTGATATTCCCTACATCAAGGCAAGTTTTCTACTTGCTAATATGTGATTTAAGATGCATAAATTGTATGATAATTGTGTATTTCCATTTATGGTTTAAATGTAGAATATGTGGGATTTGAACCCTAGTCTTGATTTATGTTGAAGAAATTGTGGGTTTTGATGGTTAATAATCATGTAGATTAGTTTGGGGTAGATTTTCGTGGTTGGTTGTGTATGAAAAGGAAGAGATTTGGAGTTTGGAGGAATTAGGGTTCATAACCCTTCGTAGCCATTTTTGGCAATTCTGCAGGTCCGAATCGATTCGGCCCTTTGGGCGAATCGATTCGCTAAGGGGAAATTGGCAGGTCTGCATAACCCGAATCGATTCGGGGTTAAGACCGAATCGATTCAGTCAATTGCAGAAGGTTGGTTTTGTTGTCCGAACCGATTCGCTTTTTGGGCGAATCGATTCGCTAGGGCGAATCGATTCGGCCCTTGGGCGAATCGATTCGTTTTCCTGCTGTTTTTGAGTTAATTTTATAACTCAATTTCAATTCTTTTCTTTACATATAAGGATTAGGAACCTTCTTGAATGAAGTAAACTTAGAGTCCTAGAGTGTGAGATGAGTTAGATGTTTTTACCCTACATTAGGAATGGGTTATGTGGGGATTTTTCCGGGGTTAGGCCTATTAATGATAAGGCATTCTTTTCTTCTAGTTAATGATTATGAAAACTAGGAGATGTAGTGTTATGTTCGGGAGACCTTAGGAGCTTAAGTAAGCTATACGAGTTTTGAGGGCTTATATTAACACCCCAAAAGAATGTTGGGAGACTTTAAAAGTTCGATTGAACTATGTTAACCTTGGTAGTTCATAATAACGCCATAAAGGTGAGTTTGGAGAATAAATTGAAAGTCATTTCATTCCTTCGAAAGATGATAACCTTGGGGTTCTAAAATAACCTCCTCGAATGCTTGGAGATAATGAAGAGTTTATTTATTCCTTTGAGGTTGTAGTGTTGATAATAGTTATCGTATGGCTCCGGATAATAAGTTCTATCTATTACTAGAAGCAAACAGTAATGGTTTCGAATAAAATGAAACATATAAATGGAAGTGGTATTGATACTAGTAAATGATAATTTACTTAATCATGAAACCGGTAAATAATGATTTACTTGATTTTGAAATAATAAATAAAATGGATGTTACACACCTCTCTAAATACCATCTCAAGGGAAGTCCGCACGATAGGTGGAGCCCCCTGGCTAATGAATGCAGGGTGGATATAGTCCTAGGCCATGGGATCGCTTATGGTTATATTTTTCTGCGATCGGTAGGAGATTTCGGGTGTGGTCTTGACTACCCCGCAGGCTCATGGCCGCTTCCCGACGTTTCGATAGGATCCCAGGTTGTCTTGGAGGCCCTGGAAGATGATGGTCATTTAGGGGCGCGCTCAGTGGGGAAACCCGGACGGGCGGTCTTAGAACTCGTTATATGTATATAATTATAACAGTTCAAAATCAAGTGGGACTTGATGTATTTTGATATGCCATATAGAGCATGATGGAGTGCCTTATAGAGCACATATAAATGCCACAAAGAGCATTTGAAAATGATTATTTTCCTGATAAGGAAAGGATTTTTACAAAGGGTAAAATTGAAATATAATTGCCTTAAAGAGCAAAATATGGTGTTTATAAGTATATTTCCTGCTAAGGAAAAGATATATAAAATAATTAGCACCTTGGGTGAAGTCTTTAGTTTAATGCTGCTTATTTATTCCTACTTAGCTTATGTTTAAAATTGTATAGGTAGCTTCTTATTTCTCCTTCTTCGCGGTTTATTTACATAACTGTCATACTCTTTATTCATCTTGTAATCATATAGAACCGGGCCCTGACCGGTTACATTTTCCTGTTGCATATTCTTCTTGTCTCTGCTTAGGTACTCCGCCGCAAGGATGCCTGATTTGAATTCCTACTCCGATGTTTTCGACGAGCCGTGATGCATTGTGGGTATTACGGGATACATTTGGTATAGACGCTTTCATTTTCATTCTAGTTAAGATCAAGTCTGTTATTCGGGCGAGAGGCCCAAGCTTTTGTAAATGTCTAATGTAATGTAATAAGTAACTTATTGTACTTGTGTATTATTGATGGATCAGTTTAAGTGACCGGTTACATATTCGGTCTCTTTATTGTATTCTTGTTGTATTATTTATATATATGTCTTGGGGTTTTCCCTTATCTTTCACGAATTGGGTTGTTTGTTTTCATTTATTTACCTTCAAATCAAAATTTTTTGACAACCCGTTTTCTGAAATATTGGGTGGTTATCCTGGATACTCTATATTTTGTTATGATGCTGAGAATGATTCCATCCATGATTCCGTTATATTGGAGTATTGGGCTGGCCACCCCTTATTTCGGATCACGGGGTGTCACATGGGTGTGGTGTGTTTAAGATAAGGATAGATCAGTCCTAACTTTTTGGAAAGCTGGGAATATTAGTTTAGTTTAACAGTTTGTAATTAGTCATAAATCATGATGTTCATATGTACCTAATAATATACGGTGGATTGAATTGACTCTAAATGCAGTGGTAGGTTATTGTACATAATTTTTACTTTCAGTTTGAATGTTCACCTAATTCAAAAAAGATATGTGGATATTATTTTCTCAGTTTTTTAGTTGACTAATTAGTCTATTGATGTTTATCTTTGATTAGTTCAAGTCTTCACATGAATATAAGAAGAAAACTTTGCTTGAAGATCTTAATTTTGGCGTGTTAACATTAGTCTATCGATGTTTACTTATTTGGTAATCCTAAACATTAAGTACATTTTCTCTTGGTGCGCTATTGGAGTAAAAATACAATGAATTACATGTATTTGATATGCTATATGCCTTTACAAATGTCTTTTCTTTTTAGTTTCACATAATGAATGTAGTTTTTGTTTGCATCATTATCTTTTAATTGATTCTAATGTTGATATACATTTAGGCACGGGAAACTAGGACAAGAGAAAAGTGGAGAAAACGCTATTTCATAATTGATCCACACGTGGACAACACATGATTTGCTTTCCTTTACATCCTAATAATGCCATCTATTTCATTTGACTTACTATGTTTTTTGTTTTATATCACGTCGCATTTTGAAAACTTCGGATAATCATTATAGTAGAACATGTGGGATGACCTCAGTTAACAAATATGTGATTGTTTTAGAAGTTTGTTTCTTTAAAGTATTTGTTAAATTAATTTGGGATCTTTGAATATATAACACCCCGTATTAATGAGGAATTTAAATAATTCGATTAGTTTTCAATTGCACGTGTATCGTAATTTAATTGAATTAAATATTATATGTTTATTAAATATTGATTGAGCAAGTTTATGATTAATATTTATGGGATTAATTTACTAAGTTCATAGAAAATAACTTGTAATAATTATGATACGTTGTAGCAAGTGATATCTACAGGACTATGTTATACCTCAACCGGGAGTCGTGTATAGACTATAGTGAGGTCAAGATAGGAGATTTATGTATAGTGACTCAGATGGAGATTTTGAGATCACATTTGATTCTAAATGGGCCGAAATAGGCGGAATAGAGTACCCAGGTGTTTTGATTGGGTCCCAGGACCATTTTAGACCAACCCAGCACCACAAAAAGGTGTTTCAGTCATTTAGGAGTCTAGGGTATAAGGAGCTCCGAATTTGAGAGTGTTACATCAAATCCTTTGAGTTAGATCCTAGGGCTACAACTCTTATAAGAGAGGAGAGACCATAGGAGAGGAAGGAGAGAAGAATACTAGGATATTCCACACCTTTACGCATCACCAACGTTGTCGGAACTGAGATCAGGGCAAGGGAAAGAACATCATCATCATCGTAAACGAAAAAATCGGACCTGCTACTACAAGACAAGTATTTATCTTTCAATCTTTTGAGGGACCTTGTTGAGTGTTTCAAACTATATGAGGACGTAGAGAAGATTAGTAGACCCATATTTAAAGCCCGGCTTAGTCCTTAAAGACGGTAAATTAGGATTAGGACCGACGAGAATTTAACAATTGTGTTGCGAATAAAAAATTCTCGAATCAAGATATGCAGAGAGTAAACGATAACCTAAGAATTAATAACAATAGGATAGTGACTTGTTAACTACTGAAATTACTAAAAGGATAATTAGGACCCTTCGAGTCGTGATAGATACTCTAGAAATTACGAAATGAACAATAAGTGTAAATCATAAGTACATTGAGTATATATATATATATATATATATATATATATATATATATATATATATATATATATATATATACTACGTGCTGGATATATTTTGGGTTACGTATATATATATATATATATATATATATATATATATATATATATATATATATATATATATAAGTTGTGTGAATACCTATTATGTGCTTTGTTACATGTGTGAACATACCTACACTGCCTGCTACCAAGGGAGGTTTCGCGTAGTTGGTGATCCCACCTTGACGATGCGAGCGAGGTCTGGATGTATGCCCCAAAACATAGAACTTAGGATGGCTCACTATTTTATAGTGTATTAGTAGGACTGGCAGGACATCTATGTACATTAGGTATGTTCACAGCCCAAAGGTTTAGAACTATGTTTGCCTCCATTGTGTGTTATTTGATTTATGGTTCGAGGTGACATTCTGAACCGATAGTCCTTTATTTATTACAAAAGGTGCATGGACTTGATAGCCTAGTTTGCCTTCATCGCGGTTGTGACAACCCGTATATAATTATGATAAATTATATTTAAATCATACTTATCATATGTGATATTAATAATGTGTTATTAGTATATCTAATGTTAATTGATTATGGTTAGTAAACTTCTACTTTCATAAATCATGAAATGTCGAATTATTTACGAACACAAGATTTGGTTATTTTCGATAGAAATGTTCCTGTTTAAGACTAGTTTTGATCCTTTTAACATTACAATTGACTTGAGGTGAAAACTACATAGTTTTATACATGTGAGTTAGGGTTGTAACACAACAAACGGTGCATCGAACGGATGTTCGAGTGAGAACTTAGGCCGAAATTACGGACAAGGGGCAAACCTGTCAATTCCCTTAAGTGGTAAATTGTCTTTTATTAAACCAAATGTTTTAATTTGATTGGATGGATTGGGAGGCATCCTTGGCCGACTTAAAACTCTCCCTTAACCTTATTTATTCAGCAACTAAGTCCCTAGGTTCAGTTTGAGGTGTTATTAGCTTGAGGAAAGAGAGGTAGAAGTTAACGAAGAAAGGGTTACAAGGAAAATCTAGGAAAGCAATTCCAAGAAAATCCTTAAGGTGTTTCCAAGGTAATATTATGTGTTAATATTGTTGTAATCTTCTATTATACTTATTTAAAAGTATATAAATAGTGAATTATTGATCCAAATTCCATCCTCCTTTGTGATAATATGTATTGGTTCACATGTGAGATAAGTGGTGTTATTGGTCATATTGCTTTGTATTGAAACCCTTTGTATTCAAACTTGCATATCTCTTTGTGTACTTACTGGAATTCAGAAATTCGAATTGGTTATGCAAATGAACTCAAATATTCATATTATATCCGAAAATCATAATTTAACTCCTTATGGTTAGGTCTTAGTGATGGTTGCAAGTTGGTATATAGTTGCTGTTTGTATATTTCATTTCGGTATGCCCTGAGTTTGGTCAAGATTTTGAGATAGCAAATGAAGTCCAAATATTATGAAACTTTAATTATGTACTATTAAGTCTGTCTACTTAAAGCGTACTGAAATTCATGTAAAGTTATGCTGTAGAAAAATTATGAAAATTCTTTGAAGTCGAAGGAACAATAGAGGAGTTTGTAGGGCAGATTTCTTGTGTAGTAAAGAAATTGCCATAACTTGCCCTAGGAAGCTTAAACAATTACACCGTCACTTGTAACGGAAAGTATATTCAGATATGTTTTCAGATTGATAATCTTGGACACCTGTATGTGTACTATTTATGAATATGGGATGGTTAAGTATGGAGGATAATAATTTGAGGCCATATTGGATACTCCATGAAAGAATGTTTTTATTTTCTCTTTCCCAAGGGTATTTTGAGTACATGTTTCATGTGTATATATATTTAGAAGTATAATTTTATGTTTACTTGAGTTTAGTTATAAATTATTTACGATGTAGTATCTAGGGTTGAATGTTCATGACCTTATCAACATATATACCATTGTTTCGTCTTTACATATGTTTCATGGAATATGACTTGAGTAGAATCATATTGTGGTTGTGTAATCATTTAAAGTTACATAATTATATTAAAATAATACCTATGATTGAGATTTATTACTGATTTAGTTGGATTAACAGGTGTAAGGTCAAATCAACCAAGTTCATCTCCACCTGAGGGAAACGTGAATACATAGTTGACAACATAAGGTGAGTGTACTTACTGAGTTGATTTTGGATATAATGTATATGTATTATATGTTCAGATGATATGGCTTATTTAAAAGCCAAGAGATGTTGAGATGTTATGGCTTATTTAAAAGCCAAGATATTTTGAGATGTTATGGCTTATTTAAAAGCCAAGAGATGTTGAGATGTTATGGCTTTATAAAAGTCAGGATATGTTGAGTTGCTATGCAATTCAGGAGATGTTAGGTTTTTAAAACCTATGGATATGATTATTGCCTACGGCCAGGAGATGTGGGATTTATTAACTCCGGATATGTATATGGCCTAATTTGGCACAGAGATGTATATATTAATATGTAGAGATGTTAATATAGTACTTTTACTATATAGAGATGTAGTACATTCACTGAGTTTTTAAACTCATGGTTTTATTTGTTTTCATTTTCAGGTTTTCCAGCTGCCACTGCCAAGTCTAGGAGGTTGAGTACATAGAAGTAGGGTCTTGTTAGTTTGTTTTATAAACTGCACTAGTTGTAATTAAGTTAAATGATATGTGAGTTCTGTTGAAATTATGCCTCCTTAAAACGATTGGATTTTTTTAATATTATGCATTTTAACCTTGAAGTTGTTTCAATATATATTACCTAAATAATAAATAAATTATAATTGTGATTTGTAAGCTATTTAGTTAATTATATCCTAATGGGGTTAGGGTGTGACAACTTGGTATCAGAGCTTTAGGTTTTTATATTCTGGGGTTAGAGAGTCTAGATATGGCAGTGGTAGAAATAGCGTTGTGTGGGTCATTTATATTAATTTGTGAGAAATACTGACCATTATGTTAAAAATAAATGTTTTATTCTTGTTTCTATAATTGTGGTTTATTACAGATAGTAAGCTATGGAAGGAGAAAATGTTCATGAGAGGGTAGATGAGGAGTCTTCAAATACAGTAAACCAACAAAATCCAAATAATGTAGAGGGGGATCCTGAACAACTTACAGATATGCAGAAGATGGCTCGTGCCATGACTTTAATGGCAGAACAACAAAACATATTTATGATGCAAATAGTAGAACAACAAGCCAAGTACTTGGAGGAGCAGACTTTGGCAAGAAGAGAAAGGGAAATACAACGAGAGGAGAAGAATACTCTGTACGAGAAGTTTATCAAATTGAACCCCCCTGCATTCTCAGGTTCTGTAGATCCTTTAGAAGTTGATACTTGGGTTAGAGACACAGAAACTATCTTCAGGGTGATGAATGTACCTGGAGCGCAGAAGGTGATTTTGGCTACTTTCATGTTAATAGGGAGAAGATAAATATTGGTTGGAGTCTTCCAAACATTTATTGCTTACTCCGGAGGGAGGTGAGGTAATTACTTGGGATTCCTTTATTAAAGTCTTATATGAAAAGTATTTTCCTCGCATGTACCGGAAGCAAAAGGAGAGAGAATTTTTATCATTGACTCAGGGGAATATGTCGGTCAGGGAGTATGAAACTAAATTCACATCTTTGTCTCGATTTTCATTACATTTCTTACGTGATGAGAAGGATAAATGCACCAGATTTTAGGATGGGTTGAATTTGGTTATCAAGTCTAGACTCACTGCACTTGAGATGGTAGATTATTCTTCCTTAGTTAACAAAGCTATGATGGTTGAAGGAGATGTTAACGATGCAATAAAGAATAGGGAACAAAGGGGAAAGAGGAGTATATTTGATTCATCTCAGCAAAAGGAAGGCAATGTAGAATACTCGAAACAAGGGAGTCAAAGATTTTAGCGCGGTAGAGGGACTGGAAATTATGTTCAGAATAAGACACCAAGTAGTTTTAGGGGTGCAGGATCGATGGTCCAACAGAATAGACAGCAGGAGAATGACAATAGGCAGTTCAAGCCTGTTACATGCTATTTTTACAAAGCTGAGGGCCATATTAGTCCAGATTGTCCCAAGTTAAAGGGTGTAGAGTGTTATCACTGCCATCAAATTGGTCATACCAAAAAGAACTGTCCTATTGTAGTGGGAGGGATTCAATCAGCTACTACTAGTCGAGGCTCATCACCTGGAGGCACAGGGAGAGGAGGAGGTAGAGGACACGCTAGTGGATCCAGGGCTCCGGGAAGGATATTTTCTATGACTTTACAGGATGTTCAGGCTACTCCAGAGGTGGTGACAGGTACATTTTATGTCATGAACAAACATGCTTACGTGCTTATTGATCCAGGTTCTACTCATTCATTTGTAGCACTGTCATTTACCATGCATTTGGATAGACCATGTTCTTATCTAGATTATGGTTTTTATATTTCTACACCTATGGAGGATGTGATGCTAGTGGATCTTGTGTATAAAAATTGTGTATTGTATATGGGGGAGAGGGAGTGGACCATTGATTTAATTCCCCTAGATATTCGAGATTTTGATATTATCTTGGGTATGGACTGGCTATTTTCCTACCATGCATCAATTGACTATTTTCGTAAGGAGGTTACATTTAATATGCCGGGGGAGGAAGAATTCAAATTTACTGGGGAAAGAAATGTGGTTCCGAACTGTCTTATTTCAGCCCTTCGGGCAAGGAAATTGTTAAATAAAGGTTGTCAAGGCTTTTTAGCATATATTGTGGATACAAATAGGGAATTACAAAATTTAGAAGATTTCCGAGTCGTTAAGTATTTTTCAGATGTGTTCCTAGATGAATTACTAGGATTGCCACCTAGCAGAGAGGTAGAGTTTACTATCGATATAGTGCTTGGTACAGCTCCAGTTTCTATTTCTCCATATAGAATGGCACCTGTGGAACTAAAGGAGTTAAAGGTTCAACTGCAAGATTTGCTAGATAGAGGTTTTATTCGACCCAGTGTATCACCATGGGGCGCTCTAGTATTATTTGTGAAGAAGAACGATGGCACCATGCGACTCTGCATTGATTATCGACAGTTGAACAAGGTGACTATTCGAAATAAATATCCATTGCCTTGTATTGATGATTTGTTTGATCAATTACAGGGTGCTAAAGTGTTTTCAAAAATTGATTTGAGATCGGGTTATCATCAATTAAGGGTGAGAGATTGTGACATTTCTAAGACAGCTTTTCGTTCTCGCTATGGTCATTATGAATTTTTGGTAATGCCATTTGGGTTAACAAATGCTCCTGCGGTGTTTATGGATTTAATGAATCGAGTATTTCATCCTTTCATAGATTCGTTTGTGATTGTCTTTATCGATGATGTTTTGATATACTCACCTAGCCAAGAGGAACATGAGAAGCATCTAAGAGTTGTATTGCAAGTTTTGCGAGATAGTCAACTGTTTGCAAAGTTTAGCAAATGTGAGAGTGGTTAAATCAGGTAGTATTTCTGGGGCATGTTGTTTCGGGAGATGGAATTTATGTTGACCCTAAGAAGGTAGAGGCAATTGTGCAATGGGAAAGACCGAGGAATGTAACGGAGATAAGGAGTTTCCTTGGATTGGCTGGATATTATAGAAGATTCATAAAGGGGTTTTCATCTATAGCCTTGCCGTTGACTAAATTGACCCGAAAGGAAGTGAAATTTGTGTGGAGTGATGAATGTCAGCACAACTTTTAAATGATAAAAAATAGGCTAGTATCAGCTCCAGTTCTCAGTGTTCCATCCAGTGGAGAAGGTTTTGTGATTTATGCTAACTCTTCATATCAGGGCCTGGGTTGTGTTTTCATGCAACATAGAAAGGTAATTTCTTATGAATCTAGACAGTTGAAGACGCATGAACGTAATTATCCTACACATGATTTAGAACTTGCGGCTATTGTTTTTGCCTTGAAATTATGGAGACATCATTTGTATGGAGAGACGTGTGAAATTTTCACTGACCATCAAAGTTTGAAGTATTTATTTACACAGAGAGACTTGAATTTGAGACAAAGACGTTGGATGGAATTAATTAAAGACTATGACTGTACCATTCATCATCATCCAGGAAAGGCCAATGTAGTAGCAGATGCTTTGAGTCAAAAATAATCAGGGATTCTAGGTTGCATACAGTGTGCACGTGTGGGAAATATCCTTGACTTGGCATCGATGGGCATTGAATTATGTTTTTCAAAAAGGGGAGGCTTATTAGCACATGTTATAGTGAGACCTTTATTGGCAGAACGCATAAGAAATTTGCAGGTCAGTGATCCATTCCTTGAAAAGAAGAAACAAGATGTCTTAGAGGGTAAAGAGAGTGACTTCGAAATTAACAATGATGAATCATTGTGTTATAAAAACAGGATTTGTGTACCGAATGATCCACCCTTAAAGAAGGATATATTGGAAGAGGCACATAGTTCTATTTATTCTATGCATCCGGGAGGTACCAAAATGTACAGAGATTTGAAGGAGTATTAATGGTGGAACAATATGAAACGTGAGATAGCAGAATTTGTAGCCTAATGTTTAGTATGTCAGCAAGTGAAAGCGGAGCATCAGAAGCCGGCAGGATTATTGCAGTCATTGCCTATTCCGAAATGGAAGTGGGAGCATATAACGATGGATTGTGTTACAGTATTACCATGGTCACCAAAGGGGAATGATTCTATTTGGGTAATTGTAGATCGATTGACAAAGTCTGCCCATTTTCTTCCAGTTAAGACCACCTACACGGTTGACAAGTATGCACGTATGTACGTTGATGAGATTATCCGTTTACATGGGGCACTAGTGTCAATTGTATCAGATAGAGATCCAACGTTCACTTCTATGTTTTGGCCTCGCTTATAGAATGCCATGGGCACAAGTTTGAAGTTCAGCACTGCATTTCATCCACAAATCGATGGGCAATCTGAGAGGACGATTCAAATATTAGAAGACATGTTACGAGCTTGTGTATTTGACTTCAAGGGCAGTTGGGATGATCATTTGCGATTGATGGAATTCTCGTATAATAATAGTTACCAGTCCACCATTGGTATGGCTCCGTATGAAGCTTTATATGGGAGGAGATGTAGAACGCCTTTGTGTTGGGATGGCGTAGGTGAAAGGAAACTTTTGGGTCCTGAATTGATAGATATGACAACTGAAAAGATCAAAATGATTCGGGAACGGATAAAGGTAGTGCAAAGTAGTCATAAATTTTATGCAGACAAGAGGAAGTATCAATTGGAATTTAAGAAGGGGGATTTTGTATTCCTACATATTTCACCGTGGAAAGGCGTTATGAGATTTGGAAAGAAGGGGAAACTAAGTCCAAGATACATTAGACCATATGAAGTGTTGGAAAGAATTGGAACCCTGGCATATAGATTAACATTACCTCCAGATTTATCTCGTTTGCATGACGTGTTCCATGTATCAATGCTTCGTAAGTATTTGGCAGATCCATCTCATCAACTGAAAACCCAACCTATTGAACTGAAAGAAGACTTGTCGTACATCGAGGAACCGGTGGAAATTCTTGATCGTAAGGAGAAAGTATTGAGGAATAGGGTTATTCCCTTAGTTAAAGTTATGTGGATGAGCCATGGAATTAAAGAAACAACTTGGGAAACGGAGGATAGCATGAAGAAACAATATCCCCATTTCTTTGGTAAGTGACATTCTATTAAATTTTGGGGACGAAATTTTCTAAGGGGGGGAGGTTGTGACAACCCGTATATAATTATGATAAATTATATTTAAATCATACTTATCATATGTGATATTAATAATGTGTTATTAGTATATCTAATGTTAAGTGATTATGGTTAGTATACTTCTACTTTCATAAATCATGAAATGTCAAATTATTTACGAACACAAGATTTGGTTATTTTCGATAGAAATGTTCCTGTTTAAGACTAGTTTTGACGCTTTTAAAATTACAATTGACTTGAGCTGAAAACTACATAGCTTTATACATGTGATTTAGGGTTGTAACACAACAAACGGTGCATCAAACGGATGTTCGAGTGAGAATTTAGGCCAAAATTACGAACAAGGGGCAAACCTGTCAATTCCCTTAAGTGGTAAATTGTCTTTTATTAAACCAAATGTTTTAATTTGATTGGATGGATTGGGAGGCATCCTTGGCTGACTTAAAACTCTCCCTTAACCTTATTTATTCAGCAACTAAGTTCCTAGGTTCAGTTTGAGGTGTTATTAGCTTGAGGAAAGAGAGGTAGAAGTTAAGGGAGAAAGGGTTACAAGGAAAATCTAGGAAAGCAATTCCAAGAAAATCCTTAAGGTGTATCCAAGGTAATATTATGTGTTAATATTGTTTTAATCTTCTATTATACTTATTTCAAAGTATATAAATCGTGAATTATTGATCCAAATTCCATCCTCCTTTGTGATAATATGTATTGGTTCACATGTGAGATAAGCGGTGTTATTGGTCATATTGCTTTGTATTGAAACCCTTTGTATTCAAACTTTCATATCTCTTTGTGTGCTTACTGGAATTCATAAATTATAGTTTGTTATGAAAATAGACTCATATATTCATATCATATCCTAAAATTAGAATTTATCTCCTTATGGTTAGTTTCTTAGTGATGGTTGCAAGTTGGTATATAGTTGTTGTTTGTATATTTCATTTTGGTATGCCCTGAGTTTGGTCAAGATTTTGAGATAGCAAATGAAGTCCAAATATTATGAAACTTTAATTATGTACTATTCAGTATGTCTAATAAAAGTTTATTGAAAATCATGGAAAGTTATGATGTAGAAAACTTATGAAAATTCTTGGAAGTCGAAGGAACAATAGAGGAGTTTGTAGGGAAGATTTCTTGTGTTGTAAAGAAATGGCCATAACTTTCCCTAGGAAGCTTGAAAAATTACACCGTCACCTGTAACGGAAAGTATATTCAGATATGTTTTCAGATTGATAATCTTGGACACCTGTATGTGTACTATTTACGAATATGGGATGGTTAAGTATGGAGGATAATAATTTGAGGCCATATTGGATACTCCATGAAAGAATGTTTTTATTTGCTCTTTCCCAAGGGTATTTTGAGTACATGTTTCATGTGTATATATATTCAGAAGTATAATTTTATGTTTACTTGAGTTTAGTTATAAATTCTTTACGAGGTAGTTTCTAGTGTTGAATGTTCATGACCTTATCAACATATATACCATCTTTTCATCTTTACATATGTTTCATGGAATATGACTTGACTAGAATCATATTGTGGTTGTGTACTCATTTAAAGTTACATAATTATATTAAAATAATACTTATGATTGAGCTTTATTACTTATTTAGTTGGATTAACAGGTGTAAGGTCAAATCAACCAAGTTCAGCTCCACCTGAGGGAAGCGTGAATACATAGTTGACAACACAAGGTGAGTGTACTTACTGAGTTGATTTTGGATATGATGTATATGTGTTATATGTTGAGATGATATGGCTTATTTAAAAGCCAAGATATGTTGAGATGTTATGTCTTATTTAAAAGCCAAGAGATGTTGAGATGTTATGGCCTATTTAAAAGCCAAGGGATGTTGAGATGTTATGGCTTTATAAAAGTCAGGATATGTTGAGTTGCTATGCAATTCAGGAGATGTTAGGTTTTTAAAACCTATGGATATGATTATTACCTACGGGCAGGAGATGTGGGGTTTATTAACTCCGGATATATATATGGCCTAATTTGGCACAGAGATGTATATATTAATATGTTGAGATGTTAATATAGTACTTTTACTATATAGAGATGTAGTACATTCACTGAGTTTTTAAACTCATGGTTTTATTTGTTTACATTTTCAGGTTTTCCAGCTGCCACTGCCAAGTCTAGGAGGTTGAGTACATAGAAGTAGGGTCTTGTTAGTTTGTTTTATAAACTGCACTAGTTGTAATTAAGTTAAATGATATGTGAGTTCTGTTGAAATTATGCCTCCTTAAAACGATTGTATTTTTTTAATATTATGCATTTTAACCTTGAAGTTGTTTCAATATATATTACCTAAATAATAAATAAATTATAATTGTGGTTTGTAAGCTATTTAGTTAATTATATCCTAATGGGGTTAGGGGGTGACAGCGGTGGTCATTTGAGGGAAACAGTAGTTGTATATGCTATAGTGTGATAAACATATACAAGTGTGATTATTCTACTTATGGGTGATGGTAGAAAAGATAAATAGTTTATATCTAAAAGAAATTTAAGTATGAAAAACATAATTAGCAGTGCAATAATAATATTCGGTTAATATTAATTATTAGTTTTACGGTAGCATATCGTATGGGCAGTACGGGGGAGATTAACCTATTGTAGTTAGTTAGATGCTTATGTCTAGTTAGACTGGGTAGCATAACTAGGTGCGTAAAATTGAAGACGTTAGGTGTGCACTATAGTTGAGAGGTGATGAACTCAAGGGACCGTGTGTGAAACTAACATGTATAGCTAATAACTGCTTTTAAACTGCAATTTAAATATTTGCTAGATGTTTTTCAATGGTTTTAAGCTCTGACTGTGTCAAATCTATTTTCAAAATATTTTAGGTGTCCAACCACAGGGACGCCAATCTTAATGATTCATTCCTGGGATGTGTAGCTACAACACTTGTGGAGGCATGCGAGATTTGTGTAGACGTTTCAGCTATTCATTCCTAGATTAGGATTTGTGATCAGTAATTCTTTTGGGCATGTTTTCTCTTCAATTGATACATTCATTCATTTTTTTTTATCAGACTATGTATTTATATTCTGTTTCATTTCAGTAGACTTGTGACTTGGATGTTGGTTTGGAACCGATGGTTTCTTCGGTATTTATCATTTATTTAATTACCTTGCAATGTTTCAGACATCAATTATTATGTGGATGGATGAAATTATTTTATTTTCCACATATCGGTATATGTTAAGGAAAGATAAAATTTGACATCGACTTAATTTAACGTAGGTGGTTAGTAATATAAAAAGTTTCAATAATGATGATAAGAATGAAGCAAATGAGATTCTTACTTATTTTGATAAATTACTGATCACCCATGTTTAAAATAGGTGGGGTGTCACAGAATATTGTTGGATTGGTTATTATCCCTTCAATCAGGGTGGCTAGTCCAATAAACAAAGTAGACCCTATCTGTTTTTCTTTTAAAATTGACAGTTTGATTATCTGAGGCACAATGTGAATTCGGTTTATGAATATTGTATATTTCATATTATAAGTGAATTCGTTTGATGAATTTAGACTATTTGAATGTTGTTGGACTGTTTATTAATTATTAAGTTAGGTGGATAGTCTTATAAACAAAGGCAATAGTGGCCAATTTTTTTTAAAAGTACACTTTGTTTTGTTGGAGAGAAAATTTTTTGTCGTTTTGCAATTACGTACTTTGGAAATTTTCACTGTTCCGCTAGTGTGTGTGTGTGTGTGTGTGTGTGTGTGTGTGTGTGTGTATATGTATAATAAAAGTAATTTAAAATATGTACATATATATATAATACTCATGAGTAATGTTATGAGTCCTCATTATAACCCCCAAATCACCCCCAAATAAATTAACATTGTAATACCCCATAATTTTTAGAATAAAATATTACGATATAAATGGATTTAATGATTTCGAATTTTATTTTTGAGAATAAATTAAATTGGGAAGGTTTGAAATTTGGGCGAGTAAATTTTTTTTATTTAAGAAAGCATTATGATTTTATAAAAATAAAACTCAACAGGACATAAGGGGCTTGCGAGTGGCAAATAAATAACACACAAATAAATTTTATAAACGTATGTCGTTTTAAAAAAATGTCAAAGTGAAATAAAAATAATTGGGACACGTTTCGGGAAGCGTTAGAGACTCGATTTAGTGTTATAAATATTTATAATGGGTCTCGCATCATAGGTATATAAGTTGGGGAGCTTTTGGACTAGTTGGGATATGATTTCGGGCTTATTTAGAGATCCAAAAGTTGGGCTTACAGCCCAACTTAGGATTAACACTAATTAAGCGTTTAAGTGGGGGTAAACCACTCACCCACTATCACTAAGGAAAACCTAGATTAGCAGCGACGAGAGAAAATGGGAGAAATACCGAAGAAGAGAAAAAGGGCAAAAACAAGGGGGAAACTAAGGAAGGAATCAAAGGGATCTTTTCTACAATTTTTAGGCAAGAAATTTTGGAAAATTAGGTTTAAATTCATTAATTTCTTGATGAACAATACATGTAGAGGATTGACTTTGCGTAGAATTTTTTCCATAAATTTAAGTACGTTAAATCTGAAATTTGATGATAGAATCCAAAGGATCTTTGCTATTAAATTCCAGATATTTGACCAATTAATGCAGAGGGCATTGCTATGAATTTTGGGACTGAAATTGTGATAGAAATTCCATGATAGATACCCATATTTTGAGTTTGTAAAATGCATCGGTGTGATAATTGATTAAATTAATTAGCAAATTTCCAATTTAACCTTTATTTAATTAGAGCCTATATTTAAACCAAATAAAGTCAGCCCCTAATCATGCAACTACGTGTCAAAATAAATTAAGCAAGCATGAGACACAATAATTTCAGGAAAAATCCCCGAGGGGAAAAATCTTTTATCGATAAAACTCTGACAAGTTTACGAGACCATTGACTTACATACCATCTTGCTTTCGCCCACAAGATTAACGCACAGTGTCTTCGTCAAACCTCCAAAGCAACAGCTAGAAATAAATCATCAATGCTTCGCACGCAGCTATACCACCAGGATGTGCAGTGCATACACGCAGTCTAAAATATTCACAAGGACTCAATCCACAATAGCACGCAGTTTTCGGTTGAAGAGCTCTCCCCACAAAGAATAAATAAAAGAAAACTATGTTCTTGAACACCAAAACAATTCACCAAAGAATATGGGATTTTTGTGAATTGAAACAAAAGGAGTGAAAACCCTAAAAGAATAAGTCAAAAAGAATTCTGCAGATTCATAATTTTATGTCTTTCAAAACGCTGGGACTTATTAATGACAACGAAACCATTTAATGAGTTTCGCCTCAGTCATTCGAATGCAAATACATCTCGCTCGAACGAGATCATGTGTGTCATTCAAACAACATCACGCGACATCTTAATGTCGCTAGAACAAGATGGTGATCTCGCTTAAACGACCTGAGCATCTAAATTGAGGAACACTGCAGGACTTAGAAAATTTCTCATTCTCAAATTTTGACGAAAAAGGTTCGCTCCAACACTTAGAAAATATTTTGAAAAAATATCCCAAAGCTCTAAGTGCAAAGTTAAGGTATTTAAAACATAATCTTACCAAAGTAAACTTTGCAGAGGCTTTTTGATGAAGAACCTTGATATATTCGGATTCGTCTTGATGTAAATTGCTCTTGAACTTGTTCGACGGTTGTAACGGTATATGACATAATTAATTGTCACATACATTTATTAAAATATGTCCTTACAAATATCCCCCTATGACTATGCCGAAACATACATAAAAATATCTGAATTATCAAATACTAAAATTCCTATACAAATCTACCCTCCCATTAATCTCAAAACTAAAAAGGTACAAATTTTCAAGTTCTGAAACTTCTCTTCAAAAATCTTCATCAAATATCAAAGCCTTTCTCATCAGGGTGTGCAACATAATGATCTTTAATCTTTGTACCTACACACATGAGATAAAGCAAAAACCTTAGTGACGTATCGAGTTTGAAATGATATAAGAATAAATCATTAATAAATCAAATCTCCCCCATACTCCACAAACTCCCCCATAACATGATAATTCTTTCTCCCCCATTTTATGATGTCCCCAAATAGACAGATCAGAAGAAACAATCAAAACATGGAGTGTGAAGACAAAAGCATAGAAAACAAGGATCAAACTACGCATGCAAAGGAGTATCTCAAAGGATTCCACAAACTATTTTTGGATAATTCAATTTTTTTGCACAAAAATAATGTTACAAAAATCACACTGTGGATTTAACTAAAACAACCAAGTCATGGAAATAGAATGAATGGGTGTGAACACATTCGATAGGTAAATAAACTCAATCACTCATATTTTCACGATGAATACGTGTTACCCTAACAAATTAACATCAAAAGTATCCTTAGGTGTAAAAAAATTTCAATTTTGATGACATCGTCTTATGCAAATCAACAAATCAAAGTCAAAGTAATTTCCACACCAATAACGTCCAAAACTATTTAATGCTTTTTCAAGACTTTCAAGGATGTGCAAACCCATTTTAAATTGCATCCAAACTCCCTCGTGCATATTTTCTTTTAGAGGTAATCTAAATTCTCAAACATTGGAGAATTTGGTGCAAAAACCTAATGGCCCCTTTTTGGCATGAATTTATTTTTATTGTCTTTCAATTTTTTCGAGCTCTTTTAAACCACTTTGGAC
Source organism: Sambucus nigra (assembly GCA_949130495.1). Lineage (NCBI taxonomy): Eukaryota > Viridiplantae > Streptophyta > Magnoliopsida > Dipsacales > Adoxaceae > Sambucus > Sambucus nigra. The sequence continues at coordinate 73,272,292 of OX422224.1, forward strand.
CCAGGAAAATGAAATTCCTCAATTTTTTAGGTCCGATATAATGGTGGCTTAGTATTCGCAAAGTCCAAATGTGAACCTTTCGCAGCCCTTCCCCTTTTTCAAATAAAGCACACAAACTCACAAACGGTTCTTACATGCACAACTTTCTTATCAAGTTTTATCGTGCTTGGTTCATTTTTTAAAGACAGGATTGAAGTGAAAACACACATCAAATATTTGGTAACACAAGTACAATAATCAAATAAATCCATGAATGTGTGGAATAAATGAAATCATGAGTCGAACATGTAGGAAGTAACACTTAATTACATCTTAATGACTTCAAATATTAGAAATCACATGGATGAATTGAACTCTTGTCTCAAAACACTATCAAATAGTCACATGAAAAATGGAATGAAGTTGTGACTCGGTCATCCTAAGTGTCCATCCATAAGCGGTGTAAAACAAAATACAAAATTCTTTTTGGATTTTTCAAAATTTTATCAAAATAAAATCTTTTTGGCTTTTCAAAATTTTCTAAAATAGAAAACATAAAATTTAGTACAAAAAGTGCACATGTCATAACACTAGAAAATATATATAGATCATGAAACCATAACTAGTGTATGACAAACATGCAAACACAATCATCTATATGACATGGCAAGAGAAGAATCATGAGCAAGAAATGATAATCAACTTGTCTAAAATCTGGTGCCTCTAAAAGTGATTTCCTAGCCCAAATAGATGTGAAATGTCATGTGGGGGATTTAAGAACGAAGGGAACACTAGACAGAAACTTCCTAGGAATTTTTTCAAGATCAAAACAAAAACACCTAAGGTGACCTATCCTACCACAATGTGAACATGTGTAAACGGGTGAAACTACCCCTATGGGTTGACCTTGTCTAACGTCCTTAGGAATGGTTGACCCTCTAAAACAAACTATGGTTTTGGCTTTTACACTCGAAGCACGAGAACAAAACGAGTCATTACCATCACTATCACACCTACTCGAGTCTGTCAAATTATTTTTTAACTTCAAAATTTTTTACTCAAGCAAAGAATTAGACTCTTCCAATTTAAGGGACACCTTTTTCAAATTTTCAACAATTCCTAAAAGCGTATCTCTCTCTCCCTCAATGAAACAAATGTTACCTTAAGAGTCTCTTCACGTGCCACAAACTCATTGATTAAAATATTTTTATACTCTTTGGAACAAACACAAACACTAGAATTTTTAAAGACCTCTAATTCTTTTTCTAAAAATAGGACTCTATCATCACTCTCCTTTTTGGACAATTTTAAAGAATTAAACTCATGGTGCAAAGAAACAAATTTTTCATGATAAAAATTTCTTTGATTTTCAAGAAAAATTTTCGAAGGGCAAAACCTTTTATTTCTAGAACTCTAACATGTTTACAAGAGCATGTAACACCCCGCCCGCCCGAGGAGAGAGAACGAAGCACTAAGGCGATAAAATAAATCCAAATCCACAAGTGACAAGGTATAGAGCATCTAAATAAATCCACAATATTATAAATCCAATAATCTCAATCTCTTCCATTACAACAAGTCTCTTGAATTAAAATTACAACTATCTAACTCGAATAACAATACAAATCTTCAAAGATCTCTACATCAAAATAATACAAATCTGTCACAAACAATTCCCGCTAAAATCAATCTCCATAGCGCCCCAAAATCCGCGCTAACCTACCACTAAAAGAAAATATGGGGAAGTACACAATAAGACAAGAAAGATGCTTAACAAATATATATTAGCGATGAATAAAACATAACAACACGAGTACGAATATTCAAATCAAAATGTAAATCTTAAAGAATTTATTAATATAATTTCTCAACAACACATCAATGAGTAACCAGGCCTCACCCCATTCGCATATGCTTTATCAAGCCATATCCAAGAATAGGTATTTTGGCAGGTACTCAACATCCGTTCCATATTAAAATTTCATGACAACGTGCTCAACAACAATATAGTGATACCGCATGAATCAAAATAATTTCAACAATTATTTTCCAGATTTCAATGAATTTAGCAATTTAAAATATGAGTTCAATTAACAAGAATTCAAATAGAATGACACTCACGAGATTTAAGGAGCATATTGTATAAAACCCTATACCTCAAACCATGATGAGAAACCAATGATCACATCCTCAAGATCAACACAAAAGATCTACAAAATCTCATCCAAGAACCTCCAACAAAAATAGCCCCAACAACACCTATAATCTAAGGTTGGAACTCACAAATCTCAAGGGGCAAAGTATAATTAAAAAGGAGAGGAATATAAAATATATTTGGTGCCAAAAGTATGTTAAAAAGGGTTTCCCATGACTCCTTTTATAATGCAAAGAAATGAAGAGTTGGAATCCAAAAGACTCCTTTAAATAAGGCAAAGAAATGAAGAGTTGGAAGTCAAAACAACTCCAAGAGTTAAAAACATTTGAAAATCATTTTAAAATCCGTTTTAACTCCGTTTTCGAAACTGTTTGAAATTATCTCCTTTAAAAATAATAACCAACATATTTGAGCAATAAAAATAATTTTATCAAAAACTTTATTTTTCCTCTTTATTTTGAAAATACCCTAAAAATTACACGAGTTGTTACACTTCCCCACTAACAATGGAATTTCTCCCTCGAAATTCGCCGAATGCCTAACTCTCAAAATCAGGCCACTACACTAACTCCAAAAATAAATCATGTATCCCAAAAATAAATTCCTCACCTCTAATCTCAAAACTTATCACGAATATCACCTAAAATTTTCTATCTCCAAAAATTGCTAACCACGCAATGAACCCAAAACTCAAGCCGCGATGGTTGCCGTATACCTAAGCTCTGATACCATTTGTAACACCCCGCCCGTCCGGGGAGACCGAACGGAGCACTAAGGCGATAAAATAAATCCAAATCCACAAGTGAGAAGGTATAGAGCATCTAAATAAACCCACAATAATATAAATCCACAAATCTCAATCTCTTCAATTACAACAAGTCTCTCGAATTAAAATTACAAGTATCTAACTCGAATAAAAATACAAATCTCCAAAGCTCTATACATCAAAATAATACAAATTTGTCCCAAACAATTCTCGCTAAAATCAATCTCCATAGCGCCCCAAAATCCGCGCTAACCTTCCACTAAAAAAAAATATGGGGAAGTACACAATATGATAGGAATTATGCTCAACAAATATATGTTAGCGATGAATAAAACATAACAACACGAGTATGAATATTCAAATCAAAATGCAAATCCCAAAGCATTTATTAATATAATTTCTCAATAACACATCAATGAGTAACCAGGCCTCACCCCATTCGCATAGGCTTTATCAAGCCATAGCCAGGAATAGGTATTTTGGCGGGTACCCAACATCCGTACCATATTAAAATCTCATGACAACGTGCCCAACAAAAATATAGTGATACCACATGAATCAAAATAATTTCAACAATTATTTTCCATATTTCAATGAATTTAACAATTCAAATATGAGTTCAATTAACAAGAATTCAAAGAGAATGACAATCGCGAGATTTAAGGAGCATATTGTGTAAAACTCCATACCTCAAACCATGATGAGAAACCAATGATCACATCCTCAAGATCAACACAAAAGATCTAAAGAAGCTCCTCCAGAACCTCCAACAAAAATAGCCCCAAGAACACCTCTAATCTAAGGTTGGAACTCACAAATCTCAAGGGCCAAAGTATAATTAAAATGGAGAGGAATATAAAATATATTTGTTGCCAAAATTGGTGCCAAAAGTAGGTTAAAAAAGGTTGCCCAAGAATCCTTTTATAATGCAAAGAAATAAAGATTTGGAATCCAAAAGACTCCTTTAAATAAGGCAAAGAAATGAAGAGTTGGAAGTCAAAACAACTCCAAGAGTTAAAAACATTTGAAAATCATTTTAAAATCCGTTTTAACTCCGTTTTCAAAACCGTTTGAAATTATCGCCTTTAAAAATAATAACCAACATATTTGAGCAATAAAAATAATTTTATCAAAAACTTTTTTTTTCCTCTTTATTTTGAAAATACCCCAAAAATTACGCGAGTTGCTACACTTCCCCACTAACAATGGAATTTCGCCCTCGAAATTCGTCGAATGCCTAACTCTCAAAATTATTCCACTACACTAACTCCAAAAATAAATCACGTCTCCCAAAAATAAATTCCTCACCTCTAATATCAAAACTTATCACGAATATCACCTAAAATTTTTTATCTCCAAAAATTGCTAACCATGCAATGAACCCAAAACTCAAGCCCCGAGGGTTGCCGTATACCTAAGCTCTGATACCATTTGTAACACCCCGCCCGCCCAGGGAGAGCGAACGAAGCGCTAAGGCGATAAAATAAATCAAAATCCACAAGTGACAAGGAATAGAGCATCTAAATAAACCCACAATAATATAAATCCACTAATCTCAATCTCTTCAATTACAACAAGTCTCTCGAATTAAAATTACAACTATCTAAGTCGAATAAAAATACAAATCTCCAAAGCACTATAAATAAAAATAATACAAATCTTTCCCAAACAATTCTCGCTAAAATCAATCTCCATAGAGCCCCAAAATCCGCGCTAACCTGCCACTAAAAGAAAATATGGGGAAGTACACAATACGACAAGAATGATGCTCAACAAATATATGTTAGCGATGAATAAAACATAACAACACGAGTACGAATATTCAAATCAAAATGAAAATCTCAAAGAATTTATTAATATAATTTCTCAACAACACATCAATGAGTAACCAGGCCTCACCCCATTCGCATATGCTTTATCAAGCCATAGCCAGGAATAGGTATTTTGGCGGGTACTCAACATCCGTGCTAAATTAAAATCTCATGACAACGTGCTCAACAAAAATATAGTGATACCATATGAATCAAAGTAATTTCAACAATTCTTTTCCAGATTTCAATAAATTTAACAAATCAAATATGAGTTCAATTAACAAGAATTCAAAGAGAATGACACTCGCGAGATTTAAGAAGAATATTGTGTAAAATTCCATACCTCAAACCATGATGAGAAACCAATGATCACATCCTCAAGATCAACACAAAAGATCTACATAAGCTCCTCCAAGAACCTCCAACAAAAATAGCCCCAAGAACACCTCTAATCTAAGGTTGGAACTCACAAATCTCAAGGGACAAAGTATAATTAAAAAGGAGAGGAATATAAAATATATTTACTGCCAAAAGTTGTGCCAAAAGTAGGTTAAAAAGGGTTGCCCATGACTCCTTTTATAATGCAAAGAAATGAAGAGTTGGAATCCAAAAGACTCCTTTAAATAAGGCAAAGAAATGAAGAGTTGGAAGTCAAAACAACCCCAAGAGTTAAAAACTTTTAAAAATCATTCTAAAATACGTTTTAACTCCGTTTTCGAAACCATTTGAAATTCTCGCCTTTAAAAATAATAACCAACATATTTGAGCAATAAAAATAATTTTATCAAAAACTTTATTTTTCCTCTTTATTTTGAAAATACTCCAAAAATTACGCGAGTTGTTACAGACCATTGACTTACATACCATCTTGCTTTCGCCCACAAGAGTAACACACAGTGTCTTCGTCAGACCTCCAAAGCGACGACTATAAACAAATCCACAATGGTTCGTACGCAGCTGTAACACCCCATGATTTTGGGATCGAGAAATTTAAATTTTGGGAGAATAAAATTTAATTGAATTGGAGAATTTTAAAATTTGGGAATTGAGGTCCAAAACTAGAGAACGTTTTAAAGTATTTTGGATGATGATTTTGAGTGTACCATCGATTCCGGAAGGGTCGAGATAGTCAAAATGACTCTCATTGGGTTTTATTTCGGTTCGGATTGTTTTTAAGTCAGTTTGACTCGAATTGGAGTAAACGAGTCATTTAAAGTGTGTCTTAACATTTAAAATTGGGACTTATGTTTTAAAGGCTTAAGAGTCTTACGGATTAAGCCATCTCATTTAGAGAAAGGGAGAAAAGGAAAGAAGAGAGAAAATAGAAAAGAAGAAGAAAAGAAGAGAGAGAGGAAGAAAAGCTTGTAGATTCCGGCCTAGACGCGACAACGAGGACGATCCAAACTCTATAAAATCGAGGCAAGTGTTTAATCTTGCTAAATCAGTCATTTATGTATTTCATTTCATAATTGGTGGATATAAGAATTGGATTTTTGGGTATATTTATCAAAACCTAATTTTTGGTTTAAATCTTGAAATTCAAGTTTATAATTGGGTTTAAGGGATATAAATTGATGATATTAGATATAGGATGAAGTTTTATGTTTGAAAACATGTTGGGGCTGAAGATTAAGGGCTGGAAGAGGTTTAAATCGAATTTTGGAAAATTTGGGTTTTGGAAATTTTTACCATTTCGTGGCTTGCTGCACTAGCCGAATCGATTCGCCAGGTTATAGAAGCCACCGGTCTTTAGGGGCGAATCGATTCGCCCCTAGAGAATTGATTTGGTATGTAGGAGACTGTCAGGTCCCTTTGGACCGAATAGATTCGGATGGGCCGAATCGATTCACTGTTGGGGCCGAATCGATTCGGAGCGGTCGAATAGATTCGGAAATAGGGCATTTTGAGGAATTTTCTCTATAGTCCTTTCTAACCATTTTTGGTTGGGTTCATTAATTTGGGACATGATTATATGATCTAAGAGATATGTTTTGGAGACTTATAAGGGGGGGGGGGGGGGTTCTCACTTACTATGATTATGGGGACTTCATTAAATAGTTCAAGGAAGGTACATGTTTTCGTGTATGCATTGGAGTTGTGTGTGTTTATGGCGATAGTGGGAAACCTCATTGGGGTTCAGAATCCTAATGACATATCAAAAGTAAGTATAGATATGACGGGCGGTTAATAACTCTTAGAGAGAGTTGCGAAGGTATGTTGGGAAATTATAGGCCGACATTCATGTTGAATCCTTATAGCGATAGGATTGTATTAAGTTATATATGGGGCCCAACGAAAGAGAGTAGTCGCATAATCTTAGTATTGATAAATTTAAGGAATAAATCAGAGAGAGTTAGACTAGATAATTCATAAGAGTTATTGAACCATAGTCAAAGTCGATAGCGACGGGATCGTATTACCAATTAGACTAGCATGTGTAAATCTAGTCGGGTTAGTAGATATCTATCGGTGTGTGATTTACAACAGGCATTTTTCGCTAAGTAATGGGATCATGTGATGCATGTAAGATTGAGCTTGAGGCTTATAGAGTATTAGTTATGTGTATACCAATAGTCTAAATTATTCCTAGATTCACTAATGTGCTCTCGAATATAGATGGGATGTATAGTGTTGGTTTTATGCACTAAACTATGAGTGATAACCCTAATGTTGGATATATACATGTATTTTTGGGAGAGTATTCATCATAGGAAAAATGGATGAATATGCTTCAAGTGAGGTTTTGTATTCACATATAGAGGTAAATAAAATGAGTTTGTGGTGGCAGCTTGTATATTGAGGATTATATATACTTATAGCCGAGTTTATACATCTTATACATATGAACGACAATTAGTTTGTATATATATATATATATATATATATATATATGTATATATATATATATATATGTATGTATGGATATGAAAATATGGATATAGTTATGATATGACACTACAGGAATATTGATTTTTTTCGGCACAAATTAAATGCCGAGAAAAGTACTAAAAATGTCGGGAACACTTTTCGCGGCACTTGTAGCGGCATTTTCACAAGTTCGGCAATAGCCAATGTGGTAAAAGAACGACGGCATTTTAAAAAATGCCGCGAAAAGTTAGCGGCACTTTTGACGACATTTCCACAAGTGCGGTAGCCAATGTGGTAAAAGAAAGTTGTCATTTTAAAAAATGCCGCAAAAAGTTAGTGGCATTTTTAAGCATTTATATTAATGCTGGTAATAAACTTTTAGGGGCATTAAAAAATGTTGATAATAACCTTTTGACGTCACTAAAAAATTACCGAGAATGATAATAGCGGCATTAAACAAAATTTTGATATTATTTTGCAATATACGAGTGGGAACAATTGTTAAAAAAATCATTTATTACAAGTTTCGTATTTATTTGCAAATACACTACCATAACATTAAATTAAGAGGGCGGCAATCAAATTAAAACATCATTAAATTAAAACCAATAGCATTAATCGTAAATAAACATAATTTAGTTTGGAACAATTATTCATCCACAAAATAAAATGTATTACATGTCATTTATGTGCAATTACACTACCATAACATTAAATTAAGAGGACGGTAATCAAATTAAAACATCATTAAATTAAAACCAATAGCATTCATCATAAATAAACATAATTGAGATTGGAACAATTATTAATCCACAAAATAAAATGTATTACATGTCCAATAAGAAAAAGCGGAGAAACATGAAGCGAAACAATTTTTTTTATAATGTACGATCGTTGTCCATCAAACTCAAACATCATCTTCGACCTACAAATAAAAAAATACAATTGTTAGTCATTGATACTTATTTTTTAGTATTTTAATTAAAAATTAGTACATTAGCAATATGACACACTACGGTTGAATGATATGCATTTCCAATTGTGTACTTGTTTCCATAAGGTCTAATCAATGGTTCATTTATTACAAATGTTTTCTCAATATATACTTCTTAAAAGTCTTCACCAAGTGGCGTACCCCCTACTTTTGTTGAAGGGTCCTTACTCACAATGAATCCACATGTCACAACCACTTTTGAAAATCCGGAAGTAATAAGGTCTACAATTTTAGGAAGTGCATTATTTGAGACCCTTTGTCGTGGTTGATGGTGTTTTTTTCTTCTTTGATGGTTCTTTCAACAAAAAAGATGAATATGTCATCAACCATATATTTCTGGAAAAAAATCGGCAGAGTTTTATTTGTTTTTAAGAAATCCAAAAAATTTCAAGATTGTATACAATACAATAAACCAGCAACCCAATGTCAAGTTTATATAAACTCCCCAAGAAAGTGAAAATATATTGTGCCCTTTCAAATCCTTTAAATTAGTAACATACCTGGTGATAGGATGCAAATATTGTGTATTTCACACGTTAAAATACGTGTTATTAGCCCCCTCGGATACCTTAATCTCTTTTGTTGCATTGTATATGCTTACACCGCTGTACATTCCGTGCAAGTGTAGTAGTAGCTTAGGTTTTTGCATATTGGCGGCGAACCTAAAACAATGACAGTGTTAGACACGAACACTAAGTTTCGCGCCGCATCACCTGGATTGAAGTAGCATTCGTTTGTTCACTAACAGGAGTGGCAGTCTCGGGGGCAGCCAAGTGTTGAGAATTTGCAGTCTACAAACAATGAATGATTTCAATCACGAAAACGTAAAGCCTTAAATTATGATTTTAAAAAGTCATATTCATTGTGGTAAATGGTGATTTGATTGTGGTACCACTATAGGTTGAAATTGGTTGGTGTTTTGGATACAACGGAAGGACAAGTCATCATGTGTATGCATATCAACTCAAACCGAGCCTCTAAATGATCAAATTTATTCTGAAATTCAGATCGAATCTAAGATCGTAGTCGCTTATGATAAGGACATTAAATAAAGGAGGAAAGAAATTAAATCGAGGAGAGAAGAATATATGGGAGCAGCCAGTAACAGTTATATTATACACGCAACAATTCCACCTATGTGAACCAAATATAACACCCTGTAATGATAAAAAAGAAAATTATTAAATATATGAAACTATATTACATTACATTTATTGTACTCAAGAACTTGATTATATGATTATGATTGTTATTTTCTTTTTGTCTAAATGTTGATTTTGTAACATGTATAATATAGGTTGAAACAGAATGGGATACTGAAAATTTTAACTTTGAAATATGTAATTTCAAAAACTTCCAAAAGTAGTATCAAGTTGTAGTCCCACAGATTATATCTTGATAAAATTATAATATTAAGCTCTCTTATCATGCGCATCAAACGAAACATTTCAAGTGACCTCATTAAATTAACTATGGTAACTTGAGACATACAGTGGAAGCCTGCCCAAGCATTATCATCAGCAGAAGCTGTCCCCGAGCCATTTTCAGTAATACTGTCCATAGAAAGCGTGTTGAAAAGATCAGTAGTGTAATCAACTTTGGGAGGAGAGACAACTTTAGGAACTTGCTTTACCGATTCAGCTGGTGGAGCGGCTGGTTCTGATTTTTGCATCACCTGTTGAGGTTTTGGTGCAGGAGTGATGTTTTTATTTTATTAGAAAGGAGAAAATACTTTTATTGATACAGAAAATATATACAAATAGATAACAATGGACCAGCAGTTCACAGTTACAAGATCATCGCAAGGGAAAAAATGAATAGGGTAAAATTTATATAAATCGACTAAAATTCAGTATAAAAAGACCAAATAAAAGGCATAAATAAAAAATGCAGCAACACTCAACTTACAAAATTTAAAAGATTGAGCCATTACACATAAACAACCACGCCAAAACCCAACAGTTCACAAACATACTAATGGACAATGCGGTTCACAATTAAACTAGTATAACTAATATAACTTCTTTAATCACTAGGGTAGGAGGGAAATTGGACAATTCCGGGTCTCATTAATCACACTAAAAGCAGAGAGATATACTCGTACAACCTATAGTTCTTTGGTACTACACTATTAATACATTCCACCTTAAGACAACTGTGTAATGTAGTTAAAAATCTTAATATTAGCTACAATTCGTGCAAGAAAGCTCGTATTCAAGTGTAGTAACATGTATAACCAATCTCGTCACTACATTTTTTTTAAACTAGAAAAAAATGACCTTTATAAACTAGTCCCCTTATAAGAGATAACCGTATTGACCTATCAATAGTAGACATATGGGATGCCAAACTTTTCAAGAGATAAAATGCTTCAATTTCCAAGGAGTGAAGCCTAATTTGACTTGTACAAACTTCATAGAAATATCCATCTCAAAATCTACTTCAATGAGGAAACAACCTTTATCAAAGCATTTGAGAATTCCATCGCAAAAACCAGCCCCTTATAACCTTATGCTAAGACTGGATTTGTTTTCAATCACTTGACTGAAGACAAACTGAAATGAGTCATTTCTTAAAACAGTGCAGAGGTTCATTACTCTATGTTAATCTTCATAACTGGTGGCATTTACTTTCATGTAATCTGGAGAAGGCAGATTCTAGATTTGAGACTTGCTTGCAAGCCATTTTGAGAGATCTAAGGAACATTTATTACATAGAGAAACTGATTCAATATCTCTAATTTTGCAGTGAGCATTCTTAACAATATGGAGAGATGACATTTTCACATCCAATTGTAACAAACATCGATTTCCACGCAACCAAATTCCATAAGGAATACTATTAGTAATAATTTTTAGTAACTTCTGTAGAATCTTAGAATGATTTTCTTTGATCCATATAAAAGTAAAGATTTAGTTAATAGAACCTCTTGGAATATTAATCTCTAAGAGAACAGAAAATTGGTTCCATATAGAAGCTGCTAGCCATCTATAAACAAGTGATTGGCATTTTCAAAATTTTTATAGCATCATCTACCAATGGAAATCATACGGACACAAACTTTTTTAAAATATCTTCTAGATGAAGTAAATTATGACATAGCTTCCAAGAAAAAAGAGTAAGATTAGCAGCATCTAAAATCTCATTACTTATGTCTTCGGGTGTAAATTTGTTAATTCTTGAAATATCCTATGTTGACTTTCTCCTGTTGTCTTTCCCCTGTTCATATATTTAATGGATTCTTTATTATTTTGATAATTTGAAGCAAACCTTAATGAATTTATTTTGAGACTATTATTATGCTCATTGTTTATTTCCTCAGATCTTGCTTTGTAAGTCTTTGAGTTATCTTCTGTCAGTGTTAATTTTTCTTATTTCTCATTAGTTTATTGCTATGTTGATAGGAAGCCTTGACTTGTTTATTTCCTTGTTCTTTATTTTTTTGGATTTATAGTTTAATGGTTGTTTATCTTATAGGTATACAGAAATCATCCAAAATTGCTCCTTTGCGAGGGTTGAAGTTTAATTTGATATTCCACTCCGTGTGCGCGATGATGACTTCAAATTCTTGATGAACAAAAATGGTTGAACTAATTGGGTAACCTTGTCTTGGTTCGGTCGTGTGGCCAAATCATGTGGTGGCTTAAAAAAACATAATTCGGTCGAGTTGTGGCTGAGAGGATTTAAACACTTGATGGTTGTAATTGAGATGGATTAATCATGAAATATGCTTATCGAGTAAATATCCAAACTGGACCACTTCAATACATTCAAGATTATAGAGTTTGGCTTAAGATCGGTTCTATTAGTACGGAATCAGTCTGTACGTATGATTTCTGAACAAATATGATTTTCCTTGGCATTTAACGCCATCAAAAGACTCCTTAGCAGGATATCAGCTTCAGGGTTATAGCCATTAGCTACAGATAGGAAAGACATATTCAATCCTTTCTTGAACTTTATGGGGCATAAAGATGATGAAAGTCCTGTGGAATCATCAAAAATACCTGAATCCTCAAAGGCTCCATCTCCCGTTGATGAAAAAGAAGAGATTGAGACTAGTTTTATTATTGAACAAACCTCACCTACTGAAGAAGACAATGAAGAAACAGTGAAGGATGATGTTCACCCAGACCCTATAGAGGGCACAAATATTGCAAATTCAGAGGAAGCAAATACGATCTCCGCAGATTCTGGTGAAGATCAAGCTGATTTGCAACCAATGCTTATTGAATTATAGGCCGATTTGAGAGAGTTAATTTGATATTCATGAAATTCTTAGATATCATGACTTATAAGGTGAACAGTTAAATAACATGTCTATTTGAGGAATTGTAGGAAGATAAAAGTTAAAAATAAATTGGGAGAGTAAATAATAGGGATGGAGAAAGACAAGAGAAAGTGGCATGCAAAAGTGAGAAGGAGAGGGGCGTCTGTATGTGAGATTATAAGAGAGAGATAGAGGGGCCACGTGGACACTCTTACAAGACATCACAATTAAGCGGTGTTGAGCATTTTATAATAGAAAATAGATATGTAACTTTACCAATTTAGGATTTCATGAAAGCACAAAAATTCTAATAAAGCTAACCCTCATGCATTTTGATAGAATATATAGTCACCAACCTTCATATTTTGAATCTTGAAGAAACTTTAAAACGTAACTTGCTTTGAGTTAATGAGGTTCTGAGTGAACTTATAACACTTCTTATAGAGGACTGTTAGAATGCGACCCAACTGCTTATGTGGCAGAATAACCTGTACAGAGTATGAGTCATCGGTATTTGAAATTAGGTGGCTCATAATGCAAATTTCTCATGCAACATTGCCAACATTCCGAACCTGCATTACAAAACATTATACTAAATGACAATGTAAGGGGTTTTCTCTTTTTCCTTATTTATAAGCCTCCAAAAACTATAGAAAATAATAATTTTTGCTTAAAAATCTATGTAGTGCCAATGCATCACCAATAAAGTCCATTGTGCTGTCATCAAGACCATATTTTCTGTCAGGAAAAAGATTTATGTTAAAAGCACACCAAAATTGAACCCTCGAGAAGTCTGTTATGATAATTATTACAAAAATTACAGTCATTTACATGTTGATTGTGCACTCCAATCTACAAACAGGTTGAAGGATTCACTCCTAAAGACAAACAAATCCCAAATATTTGACCTGACAACTCTTTAAACCTCCTGAACAATGCAAAATGTACTTTGTGCCTTTTTTAAATGGTGACATTTTCTGCGATGATTTTATTCTGTTTAATATGACGATGTTTTCCTGCAACACTTTATTAGAAGATAACACTGATGTTTTGTATATGAAAAAATTCAGCCCAAAATTTAAGTAGTAAATATCATCTCTACCCGAGACCCAAGACCGAACCTGGATACAGGCCGGGACGAACAGGCAGGCAGCAGCGCCCGTAGGGGGTTTGTTTCAAATTTCACACCATATAAGTCATCTCCTCTGTACACACTTGGGCCCAATACCAAGTGACATTTCGAGTGTTATTAACCTTTCAGCTGCCACGTAATGTTTCTATCTGGGACAAACTTCCTACACCAAACTACAACAAGTATGTCATGTGCAAAATGGGGTACTTTGAAGTCAAATATCTCACTCATCTACGAGTATACAACATCACTCGTCTTGTGGAGAGGAATGCATAGGTGCTTGATCCCTCCACGTCAAACGTATGGGTCCCACTTGACATTCATGTTTGTCAATCCGCGGCTTTTTATTCACCTTACATGAGTCTCTTAAGGACTACTTCATTGTGGCTTCAACTCATTTTACGAAACCCATTCTTCAAGCCACTGTAATTATTCATTATGCAGGTTCGTCCAGCAAAGCCTCTCGACCACTGCCTATTGGTCCCACTTACCACATTCACTAGTCTATGAAGCAAGCAAGGACCTTAAGTTTGTGTGTTCTTTGAACTTCCTATTGATTAGAGCTAATTTTTCATAGTTTGGATAAAATATCTTCAAACATAGATGTAAAAATACTCTTCTCTTCTATTAACATTAGGCTCATTATTGTCTTCATCTGAACGAACGCGACGAAAAAGGGTAAGCATGCAACATGATGAATTTATTTTTGTTTGATGGATGACTCTATTAATTAATTAAGTTTCAATTTGATGACTATGTTAGGTCACTATGGTTGGGTTGGATGACTATCCCACATGTCACATGTTAAATGCTTGTTCTTGTTTTACATTTAAGGGAAATATTTGAATGAAGAATGAGACTCAACACAAATAAACAACGTCGTTTCCCAATTATTTGGGATCAATTACATGAATTATACTTTTTCATTCTTCTCTATTACCGCAATATCCTTGATTAAACCACAAGTAATCATGTCATTTTTTACAATATTCCACCAAGTTAATTAGGCCTACATATACCCCTAACTTTATCTTCAATACAAACTAAATCACTCTTCCATTTGGGGGTATTTATTTTTTGTTTCAATTCAAGAAATTTCAGCAGGCAATAGAATTTGATCTTTTTCATTCTCTTTGTGACTATGACTTTGGGAAAGTATGATTCGGGCAAAAAATCAGTTGTAATACCACTTGTGTCTGATTTGTTGTCATCCTAATTCTCATATTCTTCTTTTGCCTTGAGTATATGGTAATAAAGGAATACACTATTACCAAATCACACAGATGTTGGCCACATAACATAATTCTTGATTTTTTTATCATTGTCTTTCTCTAATTTAAGCATGAACAATTTTTGGAGAAGGTTTTGTACGAACTCCCTACACCACTATAGAAAAAAAAAATTTAAATTAGTATGAAACCATATAATTATGAAGATTTTTCAAAATAAAGCAATTAGAAATAGAATGAATGAAAATATCACATACCTCTATTTCTATTTCATCAAGGTTGACTCCTTTTTCCTTGAAAGTGATAAGAAACTCTCAAGTCTGTCATCGATTGGGTGGAAATGTCCACTGTACGGCGAGATAGACTGGAAACAAATTAATATAGAATGAAATATAAGGTAATCAAAGTCGAGAGTGAGGAAATGAATATTGACTAAATTAGGTGTGTCCTCGTGATTGAACATGGTGGATGTGTGTGTGTACATATTGCTAAGCATCTAAAGTGACTTCTCATTTTCTGATGGTTTTTTATTAAATCCCCTACTATGAATATTGAGCTCAAGAGATCGATATGCAATTGTCGTGGAAAACGCATGTGTATATACAATTATGATGAAAGAGTTTTTGTACAAAAATTAAACTATTATCTTTAGGAAAGAGTGTTCTCAAATTAAGATAACAAATATTTCTTTTCTGTAAAAAGCTTTGGCTATAACTAAATAAGGTTTAAGTATTTTCGAAAAATCTCACCCAATTATTTTAACACAAATGTATGATTCCCTCAAATAGATATCTTAGAATATTCATATTTGATCCACACACTGAGTTTAAATGATTTGAGTAGTTATTTTGGAAATAAATGTATATTAGATAACGAGACACATTTACACACACAAATTTGGCCATAATAAAGGGTTTATTTGAGGAATTTGAAGGATTGTCGTTGATTTAGTACTTTCCTCAAACTCATTCTAAGTATTTTTTTTAAATGACCTAAAAATAGTTCTGAATATATGGTAATGATCAATTGTGTCACCATTGTGATACACGAGATATGTTCTGGCCACATTGCACTAGCACACCAAAGAGATGAATAATCCTAACAAGTTTACCAACTTGCCATGGAGATACCTAGTAGACATATATATGAAATTATATGCTCCATGTTGTAATAACAAACACATGTTGAGATTTTGTTTCACCTTTTTTGCACAAAAAAATTCAAAGGTGGGAATCACACACAATATTCAATTGTTGTAATATATCATAAACAAATTGAATCTAAGAATGTTTGAGCTTGTAGATTTAAAAATCATTTCATAACCTAAATGATAAAAAAACATTCAACATAAAAACATTTCCACACAAACAAAAAACAAACACTAGGAGATCAGAATTAAATATACATTCACGTTCACGTATCGATATTAATCCAAAACTTGAACATTCAATACATTTCTAACAATATATATATCTACACATACATAAAACTAGATCCTTATTTATTTACCATAAACAACAACTTTTAACAAAACCCACTTTAAGATTCAAATCTTTACATAATAAAAGAGCTAGCATAATGACAACAACAATACACATAAAAACCTTAAGAACAAATCCATTCGTAAACACTAATTAGACAATAGAGAATGATATGTAAAAAACTTCAAAAATTCATACAAATGAGATATATATATATATATATATATATATATAGAGAGAGAGAGAGAGAGAGAAAGGGAGAGGGTTCGATTACCTTCATTTGCCCTTATTTCGGTGGGCGACGGCATGACCAAAAAAATCAAGAGAATATTGTGAAGATCGAAGTTTGAGTGAACAATATGACCAGATTGAGGGACTTTGTTAGAGTTTTAGAGTCGATTAAGAGAGAGAATTTCTAGAATTTGGGGGAACTGAGTTTTCAGCTTTTAGGGGGAAATAGAAATAAAGGCGGGAGAAACAGTGCCTCTTTTTTTTTAGCAATATAATACTGTGTCATTTAACTTCGGTTTTCCTTAAAATTACTAGTCAAATGATGGAAATTTTTTAGCATTTTTATTAAATTTCGTATATTGCCAGCAAAATGATAAAATTCCACAAATTACCTACATTTGGTAAAAAATGTTGGGAAAAGGTTTTTTGCCAGCACTTTTAAAAAATGCAGGGGATAAAATGCCGTGAAAAATCCATTTCCTTGTAGTGTGAATATCTAAACCGTATGCAATGGTTTATGTTTGATCATATGATGGGATCATATGGATGTGTATATATTGTGCATGTGAACGATATATATACTTATGTGTTAACCATACCCCGCTCATGCTATCATTGGAAAGTTTCCGCGCAGAGGGTGAGCATCTTGACCCAAGGAGCAGGGTGTGGATATTCCCCGAGTCATAGTCGTCCATGGTGTTATTATGTGATATTCATTTCTTTTGGGGTGGGACGTGGTGGGTATGTCTTGTCTCATTGACCGCTTCCTGGGCCTAAGGAAAGTTAGGTTGTCCTTATGGGGGGGGTAACTTAATTAAGATTTCAGGATGCAAATAGGTTCGCGCCTATAGATGAGACGTGAGTTGGGGCTTCACGAGAGTGCGATTCCACTTTAATTTTGAAATAAGTGCATTTATATTTATTATGCACGGTTAACACACTTGCTAAATATTTTCAAAACTCGGGCTCTGACCCGTCTATATTTCTCTTTTGCTATATATATATATATATATTACTACAGGTGTCCCACCGCATGGATGCCGAATGACCTTCCATCTTGAGACATGGGAGCCGTAACAGGTGCGGACTATTGCGGGATTTAGATTATAGTCGCTTCTATCTCTTTGTACATCTAGGTAGGATTCATGCTGTATATCGGGTATGTACTAAAGGGATATTTATATATGTTTATATTTATTCCATTTCAGTTAGTGTATTGGATGTGACCCGATAGCTTATTCAGGTTTATCTCTTTCTGGAAAATTCTTTTATAGTTATACATTTCATTTATCAAAACTCTAGTATGCATCTTTATTCTCTTTGTTAGTACCTCATATTGTTGGTTTATTGTCTGACGCATATTTTATTTAATTATAGCATCTCGCTTATATGTTATTGGGTAGTTAGTCATATATTATTTAGTACTGACAGTTGATGTTGAGACTAAGCCATCTGAGACTCCTGATTTAGGGTAGTATAGGGTTGTCCACCCGTATTACTTATAATCAGGGTGTTACATATGGTATCAGAGCATCAGGTTCCAGAGTCTTTTGGATTTTTGCATGTTTTCGGCGTTCTTCAGTTAAGCATTCTTGATATAAATCCCTACTAGTAGGATTCTTGTGTTCCCTGCGTTTATCTTCCTTTGTGGAGTGTATTCACTTGAATGACGTTCTGACACAGTTGCTCTCGTTTCATACGTCTCCTAGATTATGTCGTCTAAGAAGGGACAAGAATAGAGATATAATACCCATAACAGATTTTGGGTACGTTTTGATTTGAGTTATTTCTTTCCGTGATTCGGGCAGAGAGAAAGAGAGTTTCGTGATCGATAAGGTAAGTACTGAAGAGGAGGCATATAGTTAAGTCCTTGTAACGTATACATTGAGAAATTCTTCAACACTTATTAGGAAACATGGTGTTGGTGACTTTTCCCCACGTGAGGTGTGTGGAGTTGTCCTAATATCAGAAGTATTGCCTTCTGGGAAGAGGGAGTAAGAAATTGGAGACTCAGGTTCGCTACGTAGGACTGAGGGAGCTTTCGATAGTCGCAATCGCGTTTTGTCCTTCAAAATGGTTAGGAAGGATTTTGAGGAAGATGTTTCTCTTGTGGAGAAATAGGTTTAGGAAGAATGATTGTCCTGGAAGAAGTAGAGGACGTTAAATAGGGATTCAAGGATGAGGTAAAGAAATTTTATTATGAAAGTATAAAGTAGAATAACTTTCTTTGGGTTTGAGTCACGCTTTGAGCGATGTCGGGAACATTGCGTGTAAGGTATGACGAGTAGTTAGCCGCAACACCGTTAAGGTGTATAGATTTTCCTTAGAGGAAGAAGTGAGGAAGTATGGCGTCTTTAGATATAATACACCTTCTCGTAAAAAGATAGCAGGGAGTTGTGCTATTGATTTTCGGAAGTGCAGAATGTCGAGGTTTGTTGAGTAGTGGTTATAAGGTTATTGTTTCCGACTTAGGCTAGGATAGGAAATTGTAGTGTTCCATTGAGGAAAGGACCAACCTGGAGGTAATACTATGGGGTGATGTAAAGGATTTGTATGGCTGAGAGGTTCAAAGTTTGGTAGATTTATTTTGAGCATAGAATTTAGCTCATAGTTGTGCTAGTTTTGAGAACTAGGTATTGGTTAGGGTGTTGCAATTGTTGAGGCCTTGCGTCCTAAACACAAGGTGTTTGTTTGGCATGTCGGAAGATGCGGAATTGATTTATATTATATTATTATTTAGGCCTTTCGGCAGTATCTAAAATATGAAAATCTTTTATAAAACCTTAACCCTGGTTCAACTAATCTCAATCCCCGACCTAGCTACATAGTAGTGTATTGGGAGGGTTCCTTCTTTGGATTTCCCTTGCGAGACCTCCCCCGCACGAAGGTAGCTAGCGTCAGGAGTTGAGAAGAGTTCAACCATTGGGAATTCTCTAACTTTTATATATTTAGTATGCTGTTATAGATTATTGGTGATAGTTATATTATGATTTGAGGCTAATGGAGCCTGATTATAATTCTACGAGTTGAGCTCGGGTACGGGGTGTATGGGCGCCCCGGGTAGTTCATTTGCTTTAAAATCTACCTTGTTCGACTACGAATGTCTTAAAATTTCGCGGGCGAAATTTTTGTAAGGGGGGAAGAGTGTAACACCCCATAATTTTGGGATCGAGAAATTTAAATTTTGGGAAAATAAAATTGAATTGAATGGAAAATTTTAAAATTTGGGAATTGAGGTCCAAATATAGAGAACATTTTAAAGTATTCCGGATGATGATTTTGAGTGTACCATCGATTCCAAAAGGGTCGAGATAGTCAAAATGACTGTCATTGGGTTTTATCTCGGTTCCGAATTATTTTTAAGTCAGTTTGACTCGAATTGGAGAAAACGAGTCATTTAAAGTCTGTATTAACATTTAAAATTGGGACTTATGTTTTAAAGGCTTAAGAGGCTTACGGATTAAGCCAACTCATTTAGAGAAAGAGAGAAAGAGAAAGAAAAGAGAAAAGAAGAGAGAGAGGAAGAAAAGCTTGGAGATTCTGGCCTAAACGCGACAACGAGGACAATCCAACCTCTAAAAAATTGAGGCAAGTGTTTAATCTTCCTAAATAAGTCATTTGCGTATTTCATTTCATAATTTGTGGATATAAGAATTGGATTTTTGGGTATATTTATCAAAACCTAATTTTTGGTTTAAATCTTGAAATTGAAGTTTATAATTGGGTTTAAGGGATATAAATTGATAAGATTAGATATAGGATGAGTTTTGATGTTTGAAAACATGTTGGGGTTGAATATTAAGGGTTGGAAGAGGTATAAATCGAATTTTGGAAAATTTGGGTTTTGGAAATTTTTACCAGTCCGTGGCTTGCTGCAGAGGCCAAATTGATTCGCCCCTAGCGAATCGATTCGACAGGTTGCAGAAGGCACAGGTCTTTAGGGCCGAATCGATTTGCCCCTAGCGAATCGATTCGGTATTAAGTAGTTCGTCAGGTCCCTTTGGACCAAATCAATTCGGATGGGCCGAATCGATTCGCTGTTGGGGCCGAATCGGTTCGAAAACAGGACATTTTGAGGAATTTTCACTATAGTGATTTCTAACCCTTTTTGGTTGTGTTCATTAATTTGGGACATGATTATATGATGTAATAGATATGTTTTGGAGACTTATAAGGGGGGTTTCTCACTTACCATGATTATGTAGACTTCTTTAAATAGTTCAAGGAAGGTACATGTTTTCATGTATGCATTGGAGTTGTGTGTGTTTATGGAGATAGTGGGAAACCTCATTGGGGTTGATAATCCTAATGATAGATCAAAAGTAAGTATAGATATGACGGGAGGTTAAGAACTCTTAGGGAGAGTTGCGAAGGTATGTTGGGAAATTATAGTCCGACATTCATGTTGAATCCTTATAGCGATAGGATTCTATTAAGTTATATATGGGGCCCAACGAAAGGGAGTAGTCACATACTCTTAGTAATGATAAATTTAAGGAACAAATTAGAGAGAGTTAGACTAGATAATTCATAAGAGTGATTGAACCATAATCAAAGTCAAGAGCGATGGGATCGTATTACCAACTAGACTAGCGTGTGTAAATCTAGTCGGATTAGTAGATGTCTATCAGTGTGTGATTTACAACAGGCATTTTTCGCTAAGTAATGGGATCATGTGATGAATGTAAGATTGAGCTTGAGGCTTATAAACTATTAGTTATGTATATACCAATAGTCAAAATTATTCCTAGATTCACCATTGTGCTCTCGGATATAGATGGGATGTATAGTGTTGGTTTTATGCACTAAATTATGGGTGATAACCCTAATGTTGGATATATACATGTATTTTTTGGAGACTATTCATCATAGGAAAAATGGATGAATATGCTTAATGTGAGGGATCCTATTCACATATCGACGTAAATTAAATGAGTTTGTGGTGACGTCTTGCATATTGAGGATTATGTATACTTATAGCTGAGTTTATACATCTTATACATATGAATGAGAATTAGTTTGTATATATAGATATATGGATATGTGAATATATGTATATATATAATTGTATGGATATGAATATATGGATATAGTTATGATATGAATATCTAAACCGTATGCGATGGTTTAATGTTTGATCATATGATGGGATCATATGGATGTGTATGTATTGTGCATGTGAACGATATATATACTTGTGTGGTTAAGCATACCCCGCTCATGCTATCATTGGGAAGTTTTCACGCAAAGGGTGAGCTTCCTGGCTTAAGGAGCAGGGTGTGGATATTTCCCAGTTCATAGTCGTCCATGGTGTTATTATGTGATATGCATTTATTTTGGGGTGGGACGTGGTGGGTATGTCTCATCTCATTGACCGGTTATGAGCTATGATCGCTTCCCGGGACGTCGTGTGTGTGTGTTTGGCCCTGATGTTGGTGATATTGAGTCCGACCGTGGTCCCCAGGATGGTATGTGAGTAATGCCCTGGAAGACGATAGCATGGTGCAGTTTATCGGCGATATATATAGCCGGGTATATTATGTGCGTGGCCCTTGTACATCATATGTAGTATGTACACTTGGCTATGGGAATGGATAATTGTATGTATATATATATATATATATATATATATATATATATATATATGGTTAGAATAAATGCCTATATATATTATATTTATATATCCTATAGGTGAAAGGATATGTAGTTTTTATGGAGTACATCTTGGAGGATTATGATGTACTAGATGATTGGGGGTTGATGTATCACATTTAAGGAATATTTCGGTTACATCATCCCAAGGATATTATTGGAGATTTCAAGTTGTAATTATATGGTATTCTAAATATAGTAGAATTGTATGTATGGAATAACGGATCTCTAGGATCGAAATTGTCAAGGAGTAGTGTAACGGCGTGGTTCCTTATTTGGATTTCGCTTTGCGAGACACCCCGCGCTCGAAACGTAGTGCAATGTTGAAATTGGAGAGAAGTTTTGTCAATAATAATTTTGTATGCATGTTATTTAGAAATTAAATTATATGATTCAACCGAAATGTATATGGGTATAGTATTAATAATTATAAGTAATTAAATTATAAACTGGAATCCATTAAACCTAGTATGGTAAATATGTTTGTAAAATAATTAAGTGTGTTCAGAAAGTGTTGGATTCTTGGGTTACGATAGGAAGGCAAATCTCGTGGGTATAGGTTAGGCCTATGGTAAGTTAGGTTTTCCTTATGGGTGGGGTAACTTAATTAAGATTTCAGGACGCGAATAGGTGCGCGCCTTTAGATGAGAGGTGAGTTGGGGCTTCACGAGAGTACGATTCCACTTTAATTATGAAATAAGTGCATTTATATTTATTATGCACGGTTAACACACTTGCTAAATATTTTCAAAACTCGGGCTCTGACCCATTTATATTTCTCTTTTGCTATATATATATATATATATATACAGGTGTCCCACCGCATGGATTCCGAATGACCTTCCATCCTCAGTCGTGGGAGCCGTAACAGGTGCGGACTGTTGTGTGATTTAGACTGTAGTCGCTTCTATATCTTTGTAAATCAAGGTAGGATTCATTTTGTATAACGGGTTTTTACCCAAGGGATATTTATAAATGTTTATATTTATTCCATTTCAGTTACTGTATTGGTTGTGACCTGACAGCTTATTCGGGTTTATCTCTTTCTAGCATATTCTTTTGTAGTTATTCATTTCATTTATCATAACTCTAGTACGCATCTTTATTCTCTTTGTTAGTAGCTCATAGTGTTGGTTTATTGTCTGACGCATATTTTATATAATTCTAACATCTCGCTTATATGTTATCGGGTAGTTAGTCGTATATTATTTAGTACTGATAGTTGATGTTGAGACCGAGCCATCTGAGACTCCTGATTTAAGGTAGTATAGGGTTGGCCACCCGTTATTAATTATAAGAGGGGTGTTACAGTAGCTATACCACCAGGACGCGCAGCCAGACACACAGTCTAAAATCTTCACAAGGACTCCCTCCACAATAGCACACAACTGTCAGTTGTAGAGCTCTCCCCACAAAGAATGAACAAAAGCAAAATAAGTTCATGAACACCAAAATAATTCACCAAAGCATATGGGATTTTTTTGAATTGAAACAATAGGGGTGAAAACCCTAAAAGAAGAAGTCAAAAAGAATTCTGCAGATTCGCGGTTTTCTGTCTTTCAAAATGCTGGGACTTACTAATGAAAATGAAACCATTTAATGAGTATTTATAGAAAATCGACCCCCCTAGATCGTTCGAAAGAAAACCCATCTCCCTCGAAATGAGATCACGCGTGTCATTCAAACGACATCGCGCGACATATCTTGATTAGCAGCCACAAGAGAAAATGGGAGAAATACCGAAGAAGAGAAAAAGGGCAAAAATAAGGGGGAAACTAAGGAAGGAATCAAAGGGATATTTTCTACAATTTTTAGGCAAGAATTTTTGGAAAATTAGTTTAAATTCATTAATTTCTTGATGAACAATACATGTAGAGGATTGACTTTACGTAGAATTTGTCCCATAAATATAAGTACATTAAATCTGAAATTTGATGATAGAATCCATAGGATCTTTGCTATTAAATTCCAGATATTTGACCAATTAATGGAGAGGGCATTGCTATGAATTTTGGGACTGAAATTGTGATAGAAATTCCATGATAGATACCCATATTTTGAGTTTGTAAAATGCATCGGTGTGATAATTGATTAAATTAATTCGCAAATTTCCAATTTAACCTTTATTTATTTAGAGTCTATATTTAAACCAAATAAAGTCAGCCCCTAATCATGCAACTACATGTCAAATTAAACTAAGCAAGCATGAGACACAATAATTTCAAGAAAAATCCCTGAGGGGAAAAATATTTTATTAATAGAACTCTCACAAGTTTATGAGACCATTGACTTACATACCATCTTTCTTTCGCCCATAATATTAACGCACAGTGTCTTCGTCAAACCTCCAAAGCAACGGCTAGAAATAAATCAGCAATGGTTCGCACGCAGCTATACCACCAGGATGCGCAGTCCATACACGCAGTCAAAAATATTCACAAGGACTCCATACACAATAGCACGGAAATGTCGGTTGAAGAGCTCTCCCCACAAAGAATAAATAAAAGAAAACTATGTTCTTGAACACCAAAACAATTCAACAAAGAATATGGGATTTTTTTGAATTGAATAAAAGGGGTGAAAACCCTAAAAGAATAATTCAAAAAGAATTCTGCAGATTCATAATTTTCTTTCTTTCAAAACGCTGGGACTTCTTAATGAAAATGAAACCATTTAATAAGTATCGCCTCAGTCATTCGAATGCAAACACATCTCGCTCGAATGAGATCATGCGTGTCATTCAAACAACATCACGCGACATCTCAATGTCGCTCGAACGAGATGGTGATCTCGCTTGAACGACCTGAGCGTCAAAATCGAGGAACGCTACAGGACTTAGAAAATTTCTCATTCGTAAATTTTGACGAAAAAGGTTCGCTCCAACACTTAGAAAATATTTTGAAAAAATATCCCAAAGCTCTAAGTTCAAAGTTAAGGTATTTAAAAAATAACCTTACCAAAGTAAACTTTGCAGAGGGTTTTTGATGAAGATCCTTGATATATCCGGATCCGTCTTGATGTATATTGCTCTTGAACTTCTTCGACGGTTGTAATGGTATATGACATAATTAGTTGTGACGGACATTTATTAAAATATGTCCTTACAGAGTTGGGTAGGACTCAACTTTGAGAATGATTAAAGGTTAAAACTATTGATAAACACTATTTTCTTTTGGGGGTTTTGTATATCAGGTTGGGTTAGTTTTTGGATTCAAACACATAACTTTTGGGTCTTAAATTTTGGGGCTTTATTAATAAAAAATTTGGGTTCTTCTCTACTGATCTGGGTGAAGTTGTTCTCGACGGAAACTTGTTCTGGGTTAAGGTGGTTAAACCTGGGATGAAGGGATGTAGAAGAAGGGGCGTGAGATGCGTGTGAAGAAAAGGGGTTGTCCTTACAGTCGTTCGAACAACTTAAGGCTTCGTTTGAACGACAGCTAGGGTCGTTTGAACAACCTAAAGGTTCATTCGAGCGACGTGATGAACGTTGCTTGGGATTTATCCAACAGTTCATTACTTTTTATGTTTAGCTTGGGATTTACTTGTCATTCTAATTTCTTTCAGTTGCTTTTCTTGGGACAAAATTTGGAAGCTCATCCACCCTTTGCGGAATTTTCTTGGTATTTAAATTGTGGACTAAGGGGAATTTAATTAATTAGCGAAATATTAATTGGATATAAATACCTAGGATTTTCAGAGAAGGGGATTAATAAATATTAATAGTAATAAGGGTATTGGGCTTAATTTTTGGTTGTGAGAATTATTATATATCCAAGCGGGTGAGTAGAACCGGGTTTGGGAAATAAGGAATTTATTAAAAAATTTGGTGTTCCGACATTAAATAGGGAAAATTACAATTAATAGGTTGGTTAAATAATTATTTTTTTATGGAATGAAATTAATAATTTATTAGATGGTAAATTATTACTAAATGGAAAGATGATGGGGACTTCCGTTGGATTTTATGGTAATTATGGAGTAATTACCTTTACATATTATATTGGATAATAATATGTACTATTATATATCTTTGTGTGTGGACATACCAGTTGATCGTCCTATCGGCTCGTGATTTTGCTCATTGGGCCACGTACCACACGTAGGTACAGGTGGGCTTGACGATGTGTAGTCCATATAGTTACTACGTGGAGGCTCCACCCTTGAGGGGTAGGGTTGGCGTTGACCGTACTTGTACAACCATTGGGTTATGGGTCGTATACAGGTGTCCTGCGTAGGGACCACCCCCAACTTGTGTGTGTTTTGTGGTGTCCGCATATGATAAGGGATTCCATCAGACTTATCGATAGAGAACGAATTATACACAAATGGTAGATACCCTTGTGTGTCATAGAAATGGAAGGACATATATTATTAATTTCCTGGATATTATGGAAAGAAATTTTGTGATGACACAATTTATTATTTTCTACGTATTGGGGTGCGAGTATATTACACTTAGATGAGGGGTGAGGTGTTATATGTATGTGAGTAACGAAGGGGAAATAGTTATTGTGCATCGACTGTACTTTTGCATTCATAAATTAAATAAGTTAATTCTTTCACATCTTGGGCTGCGACCCAAATTATAAATATCTTGGGCTTCGACCCATAGGAGGACTGTTGTTGTACCAGCCTTGCGATCTCTCGATGCTTAGATGATTTCCAGATTCTTGACTCTAGCCTAGTTGCTTTTCTGTGAGATTTCAGATGTTTTATTTAGAAAACTTTGTAAGGGAATAAGCCCAAGTTTTATTTATATATTTACATTATCCTAGAGTTATAATATTTACTTGTTTCTAAATCTATAATTCTAGTTAGTTTGGTCGAGTTTAAATTATTATCGGTGAGATAGTTATAAAGTTTTAAAGTATCATCGTATTTATATTAAGTTTTATTGAGAATGGTATTAAATTGATCGAAAATCCCCATCTTCAGCGTATCGTGTCTGGTCAACCTCTATGTGAGAAAATGGGTTTTGTTACAGTTTGTATCAGAGCATGGTTCTAGTGTGTTTAGGATCTATTTTTGAACTCTTTGTGTTCTGTGTTGCGTTCTCTGATGTAGAGCCCTATGATTAGGAATCACGGTATTCATTCCGAGTCATTATTAATCGTTCGATAAAGGAGTCAGTTTTGGGGAGAGAGCCATAGAGATGTTAGTGTGGGTCACTCGCTAGAATTTCGAGGAGTTCGAGAAATTTAGTGTCTAGTAATTTTATTAAAGGCATTTGGAGAATTTGGGAAAGTGGTAAGGTGGAATAATGCACCAGCAGGGATTAGTTCGTGTAAACTAGGACCCAGAGTGAGATGGGCATCGGGTTACAGACGAATTTAATTGCAAAAATAGGGACTAGTGATTGTTCAGGGATAAGGATGTGTTTTCCCCTACTTTGTAGTATATAGGATATGTTTTGTTGGATATGTGGACTTAGTGTTCATTCGGGCTTTGTATTTGGGATAGTGTTTTACATTGGTTCACCATGGGTGAGAAGGGGCAATCTTAGGTTGGTAAGTAGATGTATAGAAATGCCTACAGGGAGTCTTATGCTTATTTTAGGCACAATTGTTAAGCTATGGTGTAGTAAGATAATTATCCAGCGATGAAACCTTCCTATTTGTGTTAAGTGTATGCAAAGCGAAAGGAATTGATATTTTAAAAATATTTGTTTCTTTTGGGAGTATTAAGACTAGGGGTAGTCCCGTTTACATGACGAGGTGTAAAATCATATATAATATTATTATAATGATGATGTCATTTGAATTGGACAATGATAGTCTTTATGGGAATGAGGAGGTTTGTGAAGCCATATATATTGATTTAAAAATATAAATAGACTTTGGTCCTGGACCAAGATATCTCAATGACTGATAGAACTCCGTTATAGTGTATTAGTAGGGTTCCTTGTTTGGATTTCGTATACGAGACGTCCCACGTATGAAATTAGCAAATGTTGAGAGTTAAGATATGTTGGATTCTAGGATATTTTTTGTTATTGTTCTAGGTACTGTCATATTGTTAATTTATGGGGCATTAATGTTTATTTTCACGGCAGAGAATACTAAAGGATTTGGGACACCTTTAGTTTAAATATGGTTAAATGGGCGACTATAGGGCAAGTAGAGCCTTGTGAATTAATTGAGCAAATTATAGACATGGGTCCCCGATAGTCGGATCTCATGACCGATAATGCTATATAGTAGTGTGTCGAGAGGGTTCCTTGTTTGTATTTTACTTACGAGACATCCCACGCATGAAATTAGCACACATCGGGAGCTGAGAGATGTTAGACCCTAGGAAATTTTGGGGTTATGATTATGAATATAATTAAATAGGTACATTTATTGGGAATTAGTGTATTCCTTTTTGCGATGTGAGACTTTTATTAGCAATGGGTAAAAGGTTAAAAAATTATATTATTACTGCACACATTCATGATTATTTCTTTTTCTTTCAATATTGGGCTGATGGATGACAATAACTTACTAAGTCGTACATTAGTGTATCGGGGGGGTCCCTTTTTTGGATTTTGCTTATGAGACATCCCACGCATGAAATTGGCAAACGTCAGGAGTTGAGGGAAGTAGGATACTGAGATCATTACTTTTTCTATCTCATGTTTGTATGGTGGTATATTTGGTGTATGGTTATACTTGCTATGAATGGTACCAATTAGATGTATATGTGTCATTCATCTTTGTTAATGTTATGTGTGTGTACATATAATGTGTAATATATTAACACCCTAATAATGTTATGATAGGCATGCGTGAGACATTTTGTTTATCTCATGGGATATAAGTATGGACTAATTGGGTGTAAAACTTGAGTTAATAATGCGATTTGAAACATAATGTTCCCCGAGATTTTTGAGACAATAATTTATTTATTTTTGGGAGAAAAATATTATTTTAATCGGAGAATGATTAAATTGGCATTTGAGGTCAAAATTTGAAGATGTTAGAAAGTGATTCGAATGACGATTCTGAGGGTGCGGTTGATTCCGGAAGGGACGAGATAGTCAAAATGACTGTACTTGGGTCTTATTTGGGTTCCAAAACATTTTAAGTTCGTTTGGCTCAAATTAAAGTGACCGGGTCATTTAAAGTGTGTATTATCATTTAAAGTTGTGTATTTTGGAGATAGTCTTATTAAGCCTATGGGAGAAACAAATCTCCTTAGAGATAAAGAGAAAGAAAGATAGAAATAGGGAGAAGAAGAAAAGAGGAAGAGAAAGAAGAAAAATTTGGGATTTCTGGTCAATCTGTGATTTCAAGGACGAATCAAACTCTTCAAATTCGAGGCCAGTGATTAAACTTGCTAAATAATTCCTGTGCATCTTTTATTTCATGATTTGTGGATAAAATTATGGATTTTAAGTTTAAAATGTCAAAACCTATAATTTTGGGTAAATCTTGCATTTGAGGTGTATATATGGGTTTGAGGGTATAAAATAAGTTAGGTTAAGTTATATACTGACTTTTAATGTTATATATATGTTTGGGTTGAAAAAAAATTGTTAGAAGATGATTATAATGATTTTTGGGATTTTGGTTTTTGTTTTTTGGTTTTTGATCAAAATTAGCCATTTTTTAGCTTCTAATAGGCCGAATCGATTTGGGCCCTTACCGAATCGATTCGAAATGTTGCAGGTGCCCAGGTCTGATTCAGACCCCAGCCAAATCGATTCATCCTGAGACAGAATCTCAGGTCCTTGGACCGAATCGATTCGCAGTTGGGGTGAATCGATTTTCTTTGTGGGCCAAATCAATTCGGGATGGGCCGAATCGATTCGAAAACAGGGCATTTTTGGGGATGTTTTTATAGGGTGGATTTCATTCCATTTCGTTTGGGTTTATCGATTTGGGACCCTTATCTAAGTTAGGTGGAGTATGTTTTAAATATTTTTAGGGATTTTTACCTAAGAGAAAATATTTGGGTCGTATTGATTGATTTTGGGAGAGTATGAATTCAAGTTATAGTGTAGCCGAGTGGGAAATCCCATTATGATTGAGATTTCTATTTGGAGATAAAAATGTTTTCACACTTCAGGCTCTGACCCATTTATATTTTCTGTTTCTATGTGTATATTATCTTATTTTAGGTGTTCCTTCGCAAGGATTCCATTGTTTATATCCATCCAGTGTATTTGTGGAGCTATGACAGTAGCGAACTGTTGCGGAATTTTGATGTAGTCATTTCATATCTTTCGTGTATCTAGATCAGGATTCAGTTTGTGTATCGGGTTTATATCCAAGTGTTATAGTGTAGCACTTTTATATTTTCTCTCTCAGATTATTGTATTGTCTGTGACCCGACATCATATTCGGGTATTTTATTTTGTACATTGTGTTGTACTCCTTTATTAGTCTATTTTATATCATTTAAATATGAGTGTGTCTCTTATCATATTTAGAGGTCATGTTGTTGGTTAGTTGTTTCATGGTTTGTTATAGGAATGTAGATAAATGTTTTAAAATAATTTTTGACACCCTCTTTTTGTAGTAATGGGTTGTGAGCCGTTTTTATTTTAGAATCGTTCGTAGATGCTGGGCATGATCCACTTGAAATTCCTGATTATTTTAGTATAGGGATGGCCACCCGTTATTATTCTAACCGATCTGTCACAGGCGGTATCAGAGCATCAGTTTCTAGTGTCTTTAGGATCTGTGTGGGTTTACTGCGATCTTCCGTAAGCATTCTTGAAGTAGAGCCCTATTATTAGGATTGTTGTGTCCATACGTCCAGATTTTTTTCTGTGATTAGAAAATAATTAAATGGAGTTCTGATATAATTATTCTTGTTTCAGATATTACCAAAGAGAAGTCATTTAGGCAGGGCGAATAAAGGGGCTGAGAGTGTGGAACCCCAAATGCCTCAAAGGACTATGACTACAGATGAAGTTGCCAGTATTGGTGCACAAGCAGTAACTGCTTCCATTTCTGTGATGGCGAATCAACCTGCAATTCAAGCATCCCAAACTCATCTAGGATCGTCTTTGTGGGAAAGAGTACGGGATGATTTTAGGAAGGGACATCCTCCAGAGTTTTCAGGGGGATTTGATGAGATGGCTGCAAGTCGATGGAAGAATAGTATACAGAGGCATCTTCGTATGGTTGAATGTAGTGAGGTGCAGAAACAATTTCTCCCCACCTCTAAGATAACGGCAACAGCTCTCCATTGGTGGGAGTCTGTCACCACATAAGAACAGAGAGATACATTGCCCATAGAAGATTTTTGGGAACTCTTTGACCGAAGGTATTTTCCTTCCTCGATTCAGAAGGAAATGAGGAGGAAATTGATGGATGTATTTCAAGTTAATAGAACGGTGGCCGAGTATGAAGAGGAATTTACTCGATTGGCAAATTTAGTCCCCGAGGAGGTGAATACAGTATAGAAACGAGTATTGAAGCTCATGCGAGGCTTAAATTGGAAAATTCGGCAGTGTTTATTAGGGAACCCAGCGTTAGTTACTTTCGCCTTGAACTGAATGTGGCACTGTTACAGTGTAATGAATATCGTCTTCATTCGCAAGGGGGTAAGAACTTTAGAGACTCGGGTTCATCAAGTAGGTCCAGTGAAGAGAATACCAGTAATGTCAGTGGGTATAAGTCGGACTATAGAAGATCGCAGCAACGTTTTGTTCCTCAAAATGGGCAGAGAGGATTTATGCGTAGATATTTCTTTTTTAAAGAAATAGGTCATGGAAAGAGATATTGTCCTAAAAGAGGTAGAGTACCACGTTGTGAGGAATTTTTGGAAGTGAAACCCTTATAACAGATTAGTGGTCATTTTAGGGCAGGGGACTTTGTGTGGGAACCCATTGATGAGGAGATGAAATCGGACTAGAGAGGTATAATGTAAGTTATTTTCCTTTATGAATAGGATTATACTATATGAGGTTTTGGGAATATCATATGTAAGTTTGATATGAGATGGTAGTGCTATAACCCTATTATCTATGGAATGACCCGGAAGGGAATTTTGAGCAAGTGAAGCTCTTATGTTATTATCTTTTGAGAGAATAGATTATTTTGTAATGGGCTAATAGAAATCTATAACTTTGTTGTGAATGTAAGAATTATTGAAATGTGTTGAGTAGTAATGATAAAGCTTCTTATTTTTATAGTCATGGCAGACTTATATATTTGTTATATACAAGCTATGGAAGAGCCTAGTGTATGGCAACTTATTATTATGATGTGAGAGATTGTTACTGAAATGATTCAAAATTTAGTGAATTGTTGTTGAGCAGGAGATTTAGCTCATAATTATGTTAATTTTGAGAACTGTATATTATTATGAGCATGATAATTATTAAAACCTTGTGTCTTGGGCATAAGGTATTTTATTTAAATATCGAAAGACAAACTGTTTTCAAAATACCAAAAATGATTTACACAAAAATATTTTTATACTCTAGTCCCGATCTAACAAACTCTCAATCCCGACGTCGCTACATAGTAGTGTATTGGTGGGTTACTTGTTTGGATTTTGCTTACGATACCTCCCTCGTATGAAACTAGCGAATGTCCAGAATTGAGAGGACTTAAATCTTTGGACCTTTCAAAATTGTTATATTATTAGTATGTTAGTATAATTTAGTATATTTCGTGTTATTGTACTATTGAGGCGAGTGATGCCTAATTATGTTTATACGAGTAGATCTCGAATAAAGGGTGTATGGATGACCTAGTTGTTAAAATTGTTTTTATAAAATTTAAAATGATTCATCGTGAGAAGTGGGAGGAATAGGTGTAGTGATTGTGAGAGTAGGTGTCATAGGAGCTAGTTGAGATTTGGAGTACAAGGCTTTAGCTTAATTTCGAGGGCGAAATTCTTGTAAGTGGGGAAGTCTATAATACCCTGAGATTTTTGAGATAATAATTTATTTATTTTGGGGAGGAAAATATTATTTTAATCGGAGAATGATTAAATTGGCATTTGAGGTCAAAATTTGAAGATGTTAGAAAGTGATTCGAATGATGATTCTGAGGGTGCGATTGATTCTGAAAGGGTTGAAATAGTCAAAATGACTGTACTTGGGTCTTATTTGGGTTTCGAAATATTTTAAGTTCGTTTGGATCAAATTAAAGTGACCGAGTCATTTAAAGTGTGTATTATCATTTAAAGCTGTGTATTTTGGATATAAGGCTTATTAAGCCTACGGGAGAAACAAATCTCCTTAGAGATAAAGAGAAATAAAGTGAGCAATAGAGAGAAGAAGAAAAGAGGAAAAGAAAGAAAAAAAAATTAGGATTTCTGGTCAATTTGTGATTTCGAGGACGAATTAGACTCTACAAATTTTAGGCAAGTGATTAAACTTGCTAAATAATTCTTATGCATCTTTTATTTCATAATCGATTCGGACCCCAGCCGAATTGATTCTTCCTTATACATAATCTCAGGTCCTTGGACCGAATCGATTCGCAGTTGGGGCGAATCGGTTCGCTTTGTGGGCAGAATCGATTAGGGATGGGCCTAATTGATTCGAAAATAGGGATGTTTTTCTGGGTGAATTTCATTCCGTTTCGTTTGGGTTTATCGATTGGGGACCCTTATCTAAGTTATGTGGAGTATGTTTTGAAGATTTTTAGTGAGTTTTTCCTAAGAGAAAATATTGGGGTCGTATTGATCGATTTTGAGAGAGTGCGAATTCAAGTTATAGTGTAGCCGAGTGGGAAATCCCATTATGATTAAGATTTCTATTTGGAGATAATTATGGATTTATAAGAGAGAGTTCGGATGCGCTTAGTGATAATGGATTGTAGAATTTAATCCCAAATGGGATAACTTTAAAGGTTCATATGATAAATTGAACCGTATTATGGATTGAGAATAATAAATGCTGATCGATGTGCATACGGATATAGAGAATATCCTCAACGTCAATAGAATTGAGAGATGATTCGTACAAATTGAAGTGATGTGTGAATTTCAAGTGAGGAATACTAGAGTGTATACAAAGTGGGGAAGTTATGTGAGTTATTGACGAATAGTATATCGAGAGTAAAATGTCTTAATAAATGATATTATTTCATTTACGCCTTAGAGCGTAATAAGAGTATGTCTATAGTGTGACATATATATACCTTGTGTGATGGTATACATTTATATGATGTGATGATGTATGTATATCATGTGTGAATGATATATATATATATATATATATATATATATATACTAGAGTATGCCCGTGCCTTAAGGCTTGACGAAATTTTCCGAACTGCGTAATCGCGAAACGGCGATAATTTTTCAAAGTACGTAATAGCGAAACGCCAAAATTTCGAAGTGATTTTAAAACAATGGGCATCATATCCTTTATTTATAGGAATATTCACCATGCTTAACAGACAACAAATAGTCCAATAAAATTCAAATAGTCTAAATTCATCAAATAAATTCACATATAATACAAAATATATAATATTCATCCATCGAATTCACATTGTGTCTAAAAAAACAAAGTGTCAAATTTCAAAAAAAATTGGGCATAATCACCTTTCTTTATGGAACTATTCACCCTGCTTAACAAATAAAAAATAGTCCAATATCCAAATTACCTAAATTAATCAATCAAATTCACATATAAAATGAAATATACAATATTCATCAATCAAATTCATTGTGTCTCAAATAAACAAAGTGTCAATTTTTAAAAAAAATTGGACATAGTCTCCTTTGTTTAAGGGGTAACAACAAATCCAACAAATTGAAAAAAAATCCAAATTCAGCATATTTAGGCAGCGGGCTACAGCGATGGAAGTTTAAGGCAGATTTAGGCAGCAGGCTACAGCGACGATGGAAGATTAAGTCCATGTTTGATTTGTCTTGAATTAAAACCTGAAACGAAAAGAAAAAAAATTAGTTTGTTCCCAAAAACATTTTACGTTACAAATTCAACTTTCGAGTTCCCAAAAACATTGTACGTTAACCTAACTACCATAGTTGGTACACAATCCTCACATGTGGCATGGAGTTTATAAATCTCATCCTCACGTGTGTGAGTGGGGAAGGGGGAAAGGGACGGGGCAGAGGGTGCGTGTGTTCATATATGCATATTGCAGCGTGTGTGCGTGTGCGCGTGTGTGAGTGGGAAAGGCGGAGGGGGGAGGGGGCGTGCATGGGGCGTGTGTGTGTGTGCATGTGCGCGTGTGTGAGTGGGAAAGGGGGAGGGGGCGGGCAGGGGGCGCGTGTGTGTGCATCTGCGTGTATGCAATGCATATATGCAATTTGCATATATTGCATATTGCAGCATGTGTGCGTGCATGTGTGTGTGTGTGTGTTTATGTGCGCATGTGTGCGTGTGAGTGGGGAAGGGGGGAGGGGGAGGGGAGGGGCAGGGGGCGTATGTGTGTGTGTGTGTGCGCGCGCATGTGTGCGTGAGTGGGGAAGGGAGAGGGGACGGGGTAGGTGCGCGTGTGCGTGTACATGTATGCATATATGCATATGCATATATGCATATTGCAGCGTGTGTGCGTGCGTGTGGGCGTGTGTGAGTGGGGACGTGTAAATCACTTCACATAAATTTTTTTCATCAAAAGAAAATTACTTTTGAACTATTACTGGATGAATGAAAGTACAACTTTAAGTCGATTTGGCTTTATAATGTATAACTCCGAACACATTAATAAATCATAAATAAATTGAGTATTAAAACGAAAGGGAAAATCTGAAACTTGAAAACGAGGTGGTTAAGTCATATAGATCTTCCACAACGATGGTGATTCAAAGCATGAAACTTGAAAATCTGGCAAAAACCCATAAGAGAAAAAATGTGTTAGATCCAGAAAATTAAAACACGTTAGATTTAGAAAAATTGTGTTGGAAATTAAACTCCCACACCCACCCCTAAAAACATTAAAACCATAGGATTATAGCAGATTGCATATATATGCAGCAGATTGCATATATATGAAGTTGCATATATATGCATATGCATATATATGCAATCTACTGCATATATATGCAAATTGCATATATATATGTATGCATATATATGAAATTATTATGTTTGGGGGGTGGGTTGTCATTTAATCAAGGGGAAAACAAAATATAAAAATCATTGAGAAGTCACAAATTATCGGTCTCTCACCTGACAACAGAGACAGATCGAGGAGTGATAAATTGATACTCAGTGACGCTATCCTCACCATACACGTCCTCAACACTGACGGTGGATTTGTGGTCCTTTTGGACCACAGGACGCACTGCATCTATCATTTATTTTAAAGTATTCTCCATAAAAAGGTAGAATTTCATTCACAGGGTCACCAATGGAACTCAACACCGACACTAATACAGGAACTGGGACTCTTCTTTGTGACCTACTCGAACATCTTGAAACCCCAGGTAGCGAGTCGTTCTGTAAAACCAAAAATTGTTAATTACTTATTATATATGATCTTGCTCGTAGATTACTTCCTATAACATGAACAAATGAATAGTACCATGAGACAATAGGAGACTTTTCAAATACATGAGACAATATGCACTTGGAAAGAAGAGGGAGAAGACCATTTTATCTCGAGCCTTGGTTGATTAAAGAAGAGGGGCGTGAAGAAAACTTAAAATGTTTGTGTGTGTGTTTCGATCCGCGTGTGTGCGTGTGTGAGTGGGGAAGGGGGTAGGGAACGGGCAGGGGGCGTATGTGTGTGTGTGTGTGTGTGTGTTTGTGTGCACGTGTGTGCGTGTGAGTGGGGAAGGGGTGAGGGGACGGGGCAGGTATGAATATATGCAATATGCATATATGCAGTGCATATATGCATATGTGTGTGTGCGAGTGTGCGGGCGTGTGTTTCTGTGCCCGTGTGTGAGTGGGAAAAGGGGGAGGGGACGGGAAGGGTGAGCATGTGTGTGTGTGTGTTTGTGTGCGCATGTGTGCATGTGTGAGTAGGGAAGGGGGAGGGGATGGGGAAGGTATTCATATATTCAATATTCATATATGCAGTGCATATATATATTCAGTGCATATATGCAATCTGCATATATGCATATGCATATATGTAGTGCGAGTGTGTGCGTGCGTGCGTGAGTGTGTTTGTGTGCACGTGTGTGAGTGGGAAAGGGGGGGGGGGACGGGCAGGGGGCGCATGTGTTTGTGTTTGTGTGTGTGTGTGTGTGAGTGGGGAAGGAGGGAGGGGACGGGCAAGGGACGCATGTGTGTGTGCGTGCGTGCGTGTGTTTGTGTGAGCATGTGTGAGTGGGAAAGGGGGGAGGGGACGGGCAGGGGTCGCGTGTGTGTGTGTTTATGTGTGTGTTTGTGTGTGTTAGTGTGAGTGGGGAAGGGGGGAGAGAATGGGAAAGGTGAACATGTGTGCGTGTGTGTGTGTTTGTGGGGAGTGTTTGTGTGCATATATGCATATATGCAGTGCGAGTGTGTGCATATATGATAAACTTGTAATATCAGCACACTACCGGTACAATCATATATATAAAACAATAATTAAGATCATATCATACTCGTATAACACAGCTCTAAAACGAGTAATTTCGATAAAGCATAAACCGCTATAAATATACCCATTCATCCTCCGCGATGACAATAAAAGTAACCCCCACACTATCAGGGAAAATGTTCTTATATATAATAAAAATTACTGCTATACTCACTAAACTCGACTCTCAAGTGAAAATACAATTGTAACAAATGTAGTAACTTATTCATGCCACAAATAACATGCATACCCATCTGAGGATATAACTCATACTTCTATCCTAATAATCGTCCCGGCTGCTCAAATGGTTCCTGGAATTACCACACATGTCTGTCCCAAACCGGATATTTCAATAACTATTGCCCTCGCGAGGCACAATACCTTGATCCTTACTCTTGTATCGGGAAACATTTATAATGTACGGGTTTTCACTCCCACAAGGTACCTCTACACATATTCCACTTATCTTTTGTCTCACAAATCATGTTAAGGTGGTCCATCTCTCGGACGTTGGTAGTCTCGACTCAGACGACTATCTCCGTTGTTCCCTTAGTTTTGACGGCCCTAAGGAACACGCTACTAATTTCTACATCTCTCACTGAAATCACCCTTGCCCGGTAGTAATTCAACTATTCGAATCATTTTAACTGGTCCTCCGTTGGGTCTTCCCATTGTGGTGCTTCACCAACACTGTTTTCCCCCCTCTTACTTTATATAAAGCCTTCGATTCTTGTTTCTCCCCACCCGGGGATGTTTACCTCCAAATTAACACTATGCGACAATACCATTTGCTTTAACCGTCCAAGAAGAATTCTGCCAGAAGGACTTGTAATTCTTCTATATAAATTCTCCCTTTAATATCCCCTTCTCCGTTTCACCTACTTCACCCGGTGTAGGGTTCCCTAAATAATTTTATTTCTTCTCACAAAGTGACCTCTGTCCGGACCTCTCGTGTGAGTTCAGAACGACATTCGGTTTTCATCCTAAACATCTGATCAAGGAACTTATGATCAAACCATTCGTGTACGCCTTCTCTCAACGTCACATTCCACTTATAAGTGTGGTGATTGTTTCTCCCCATTGAAACTCCGCTCTCACGAGACGAGAAATTTTTTCCTCAAATTTTCACTCTCGATTGGCCATACATCGACACAAGTCCAAGCCTTCGGGTGTATTATGTTTGTTTGTCTAGCACACGCCATCTCCGCCTTTCAAGTATTTCCACCGCTGGTTTTCTCGATGTCCCACCCAACTCTTTCTCTCTCAATCCAACCTTGTTGGGTGAGTCTCAAATTGACCCTACCTTCAACTATTGTTGTGCTTGGATGTCACAAGTCGCGCTTTGGCCGTCTGGACCGTCCAGGACTTCCGTACCCTGATATGGGTGACCTCGACTACGGTCTTCCCTTAATTAATTTATTAATCTTAACTGATCCTTACATCCTGCTGTTCGTCCAGCTGTCTTCACCTGACGTACTACATCGTTTGGCACACGATCACACCTGATTGCAAATAAGATTCACTATCATATATATCGAAGCAGGAGAACGAAATCTCACCAAAGATATCAACAATCCTAAGCATAGGGCTCTACATCAAAGAGAATTACGCTGGAAGCATAATAAGCCGTACAGATCCTAAAGGACACTAGAACCTGATGCTCTGATACCACCTGTGACACCCCAACTAATTAAATACCGGGTAGCTACTCCTTTATTAAATTAATACAAAATGTCAAGTTGGTCCAGTTAACAGCATCACTGTCGAAAATATTTTAATCATTACTAACCACCAAGTATTTAAAAAGTAAGATGTCAAATTTTAAATTAAGTCTGATTAACATACAATAAAAGGATTTTGAAAGAATATCATAACCATACACCATAAAGTCTCAATAAGGTAACCAACAAATAATAGTAAGTCCGGAGGAAAAATCCTCACAACCATCCCATAACTGAAATAAATAAAACAGTGTATCCTGAATTAATTACATGCCAAAGATCTGAATAACTGAAATAAGAAATGTCTCTAATAGAAATGGGCGACATGCCCTACAAATGATGAAACTGAATATGGAGTCAAGACAAAAGAAGCGTCTACTAGGAAGGCCCTGTAACTTCCACAACAGC
This sequence comes from Sambucus nigra, assembly GCA_949130495.1. NCBI lineage: Eukaryota > Viridiplantae > Streptophyta > Magnoliopsida > Dipsacales > Adoxaceae > Sambucus > Sambucus nigra. The sequence goes on from OX422224.1 coordinate 73,312,423, forward strand.
TACAGCTCGTCACGTGAATGGAAATCCTATGCATGGTGTCCTTATGGCTGGGCACCTAAAAGGTTTTTACAAAAATATATTTGAAAGCAAACGGGTCAGATCTCAAAAGTGGAGAGTATTTTAAAAATAGCAAGTGTTTTAATAACATTAAAACAATGAATGCAAAATACATGTTAGGAAATTCTCTCACATGAAATACTCACCTCTCGACTACTTGTGCACTCCTAACGTACAGTACCCATCTAAGTGGTATTTATATCTAACTAAACCGACATAAGTTCTAACCCATCTACTCTATTCATAACATGAATTCCTAATATTATCACTTGAATAGATAACTTTACTTAAACTTGGATTCTTAATTATTAGCATTACCATTTACTGGAGCTTATCCCCTTATCTATCTTCTCAAGGAGTTACTATAAATTATTCTCATAATATAAGATGACAAGTCTGTTCATTTAATCGTATATCATTCACATCATAAATATACAATACAAGCACCCCGAGACTAAGCTGCGGTGCACACATACTCTGCTATCCATCCCGGTACATCACGTACATAAGGATCACGCATTCCGAATATCTCAAGAATCGTTCTCAGATAACAACAATCACAAACAATGGAGGCGAACACAGTCACATCACATGGGTCACGCACATACCTACGCTTCCACGATCAGCAGTTTTATTAACTTCCCAATAAGTCCTTCTCTGACCTATGTCCTAGAGGTACCAATCTATATCCCCCCGTAGGCACACAAAGATTAGATGGCCCTAAGCGAACGTAAACCTCCCGTGATAGCAAGTATGGTAGGTATGCCATACACATAAAATCATATACATATACTAAGCATGCACACATCTTAGTAATTACCATAATTTATTAGTGGTATACTTCTCGTTCTCATACCAACTTATAATTTTACACCTTTCATATGTTCGGTTCGTATGTATTTAAGTCATCAATTATTCTCACAGCGTGAATAGTCACTCGTGTCCTAATCCACAAATATTATTTGGTTCCAATCACACTTCAATATTTTACTCCGCAATATATCCCAAATATCCGTTAATACAAATATTTAAGCCGTCACTTGTTCTCACATCGTAATAGTCACTCACGTCCTAATCCACAATTATCATTTGATTCAAATCACACTTCTATGTTTTACTCCTCAATATATTCCAAATATCCCAACTATATCAAATAGTTAACAAGGGAAGGTTATCTCTACAATTAAATATGGTTACGGGACACTAGAAATCAAATCAGTCCAAAAAGGCCAATCTCTCAACTCGTTAGAAGTCTCGTTCGAACGAGGTCGTTCGAACGAGAGTTCGTTCGAATGAAAGTGGCATCTAACGAACATCCAACTCATTAGAAGTCAAACTGTCACCTCGTTAGAAGCTCGTTCGAACGAGCTTGTTCGAATGACCTGGGCATGTCTTCTAACGAGATGCCAGTTTCGAGCCCAGAATTTCCTATCTCATTTTTCTCAATTTTATTCACCCCTAATCTCATCTAAAAATCATCCCAACATCATTTTTAAGGTTTCTAATCATCACTAAAGATTCTTGGGTCATAACTTAACATTTTTGTGGAGTCAAATCTCCCTAAACAACACCCCATTATCAAATCTCCCAATTTCCCCCAAAATCTTATGAATATGAACCCTAGAAGTTTCAAGTCATCAATTTTCCTTAATAAATCCGTTTTTGTATCATCAAAGTCGTATTTCTATTAGTATAATCACCCAATAACAATTCTACATGCAATCCCTATATCACAACCTGAATTTACAACTCCAATTTCATGGGTTTTTATAAATCTCCAAATACAATGCAATTATATAAAATTCTAAGCATGGAAGAAACATTCGCTTGAAATTAACGTAATTAAACCACTTGCCTTAGATGTTCTGATTTGATGTTGAAGAATTGAATGTTGATTCTCCTCCCTCTCTCTACAAATTTCCTCCAAAGATGGTGATGGTGGCTAGGGTTTCCTCTTTGGAACTTCTTCTAACTTCTCCTATAACTCACGTAGCCCTCTAATTAGTTAAGTGCTGGTAATGGCTTAGTGGGTTACTAAACACCCTATTTTTAATTCCCAAAATTCGTTGGTTATAAATCCCAAAATTCCAAAATTACCAAAATACCCTTTTTAATTGTCGGTATGGCCCAAAAATGCCCCGGGACCCAAACTAAACCCCCGTCTAGTGTTTTCTGACTATTTCAACCCTTCCGGACTCGGTGGCGCACTCAAAATGACCATACGGTTGATAAAAATAAAATTCACTTTTTAATTTAAAATAATTACATTCTTGACGCGACTGTCACGCGCGTCTTAACAAAATTTCCAAATTGCCGTATTTCTATCTCGTGACAATTTCAATATTTTCAATATTCATATCACATCATACGTATACACATTATAATCAAATACCAACTCACATCTCATTCATATTTTATCCGGATTAATTCTCAATTAATTCCCATTTAATTTAATTAATCCCATAAATAAATATCCTTAAAAGTACGGGGTATTAGAGGGGAGGGGGGTTTAGATGGGGTGGGAGGGGCAGGGAATGGGGAGGGTACGGGTGAGTGGGGAAGGGGGAGGGAGATTTGGAGGGGGCGGGAGGGGCAAGGAATGGGGGTTTACCGGGTGTGTGCATGTGTGTGAGTTAGGGAGAGAAAGATAGAGAATCATCTGAGAGAGTGAGTGAGAGTGAGAGTGAGAGAGAGAGAGAACCGTGTGAGTTGGAAAGGGGGGGGGGGGTTGTTAAAATTCAAATTTTGAATTAAAGTGGTAAGAATTGATCTCAACCCTTAATTTTGAAAAAAATGTGTATTAATGTGGCATTCATCCTCACCCTTAAAAATATACACATTTTCAAAAACCAAGTTCCCATATTATATATATATATATATATATATATATATATATATATATATATATATATATATATATATATTATTACGCGATGTGGGTGAGGCCCCTGGCTTGAGGAGCAGGGCGCGTATAGTCCCCCGGTCATAGTGTCCATTATTATTGTGTGATTATTTTCTTATTAGGGGTGAAACGTGGTGGGTATGTTTTGTCTCATTTCCGGTGATGAACTATGAACGCTTCCTGTACGTTGTGTTATGGTTTTTTCCAAGGCGGTGTGAGATTCCGACCGTTGGTACCCAGGATGATATGTGAGCGATTCCATGGTAGAAGATAGCATTCAGAACCTGCATCCTTGAGTTATAGCTCGCCGGGATGGTGGTTATTATACTTGGGTGAGTAGTATGTTAATTGTATATGATTACGAGATATCATATATTTGTCTCTAAAGTAAAGAGATATAAGAATATTGATTGAATCTCATTCTGGGAGATTAAATCAAGAATAAATTGTGATGAATATATTGAAGTGAGAATGAAGAGTATAAAATTATATGAGTACATATTACTTTGGGTATCGAGGGCATAATGGACCTCAACGACCAACATTGCCAAGAAGTAATGTATCAGGGGGGTTCCTCGCTTGGATTTCGCTTGTGAGACGTCCCACGCATGAAACGCAGTGCAATGTTGGGAGTGAGGAGAAGTTAGTCCTTAGTGCTCATATTTACATATTAGTATATATCTCAACGATCGACAGTGTCAAGGAGTAGTGTATCATGGGGTTCCTTGTTTGGATTTTGCCTTTCGAGATACGTCACACACGAAATGCCGTGCACTGTTCAGAATTCAGAATAATATATTAATTACTAATAAATAATTTGGGGTTATATGTATCATGCATTGAGTACATAATGAATCTTGATAATCAATACTGCCAGGGAGAAGTGTATCGGGGGGTTCCTTTTTTGGATTTCGCTTGCGAGACGTCCCATACTCATAACGCGGTGTAGTATTGGGAATTGGGAGAAGTTTAGTCCTTAGCACTTAGATGCTAATAACATATATATATATATATATATATATATATATATATATATATATATATATATATATATATATATATATATATATATATATATATATATATATATATTTATTTATTTATATATATATTTATGTCAATAACTACAATATGAGAAATTCTAGTAAAAAAGAATGTTTATGTATATTTTTATTTGTTATGTAAGATAATGAATATTTGAGTTTGGAATTAGTAGAAGTTGAGAGATATGATTTAGGGAGGATTCTATTTGAGTATAAATATTGGGAGTAAGTTAGATTACTTTGTCCCTAGATATATTAGGGAAATTATTTGGAGATCATGTGCATATGGTTAGTTGCGCGCTTTAGTTGAGAGGTGAGTTAAATTGTATGGAGAATGCGACTACACCTTAATCATGTTATAATGCATTTATAATTATTATGCATTTTAATGCACTTGCTAAAAATATTTTCAAACCTCGAGCTCTAACCCATTTATATATTCTCTTGCCATGTATATATCGTATTATTTTAGGTGTTCCTCCGTAAGGACGCCATTGTTTATATCCATCCAGTGTATTCGTGGAGGTGTAGCAGTAGCGGATGTGACAACCCGCTTATTAAAATAAGAGGTGGCCAAACTGATACTCCAATAATTATAGGAATCATAGATGGTCCATTCTTAGCATCACTGTCGTATAATTAAGTATACGAGATAACCACCAATTATTTTAGAAAACTGGGTGTCAAAATTTGTTTTTGTAAAGTAAAATGTTTAAACAGTTCCAATTATAAAGAAGGTGGATATCAAAACAATCGAGTAACGGTTTAACAAGCATACACAACATAATAACCGAATAAGATATTGGTTAATAGACCAATACAAGCAGGTTACATCGAGTATTAAAATTAAATATCACATTATATTAAATAGGTAAAAACTTGGGTAACACCCCTGAATATATAAACTGATCATAGCTAGAGTACAAAAGATAGAAGTGTCTATAAAGAATATCCTAGAACATTCGCAATATGTTATAGCTCCAGAACAACAGAGATGGAAAGGTCAATACGGGCGTCCTTGCGGAGGAGCACCTGGAAGAATATAGAATTCATGAAAAATAAAGAGATATAAACGGGTCAGGGCCCGGTTTGATATGATCACCATGTGAATAAAATGCATGACAGTTAAGAATATTTTATCATCATCATAAACTTATCTCTCTCACACAAATAATGATAAGAATTATCACCTCTCAATCTAAACGCACAACCTAGCACAATATTAATGACAATAATCAATATTCATTTCGCATGAGAAAATATCTAACTTTCAGTTAATGAGATTTCATTTTAGTTGTACACAACTTAAATGCACAGTTCCTTTTCTATTTAGAAAACATATTTAAAGAAATTTATTTCACGAAATGCTTCACCAATTCAGTTTTACACCATTTAACTTCACAGTTCCCTTTTCTCTCTAGGAAATATATTCAAAGCAGTTTATCTCACAAAAAGCTTCACCATCAATAAAATTCCACTTTAATAAGAATAGTTATAATCACATCATATAACGATTCTAAGACCACCCTTTTGGGTATCCCCACTAAATGCACCCCTAAATAGCTATCATCTTCATGTGCCTATCACCAAGACAACTTGGGCATCCTACATCGCGTGACGTTGGGAAGTGGCCATATACCTTCGATAGTGAGTCATAACCACACCTGGAATTACCTCACTTCGAATAATAATCACACAATATATAATAACAAGTCGTATGGCCGAGGATTATATTCACCCTGCATTCAGTAGGCAGGGGACTTCACCTCATGCGTGTAACTTCCCATATGATAGCGTTAGAGAGGTGTGTATATGAAAATTATCATTTACATGTTATGACCATTTAAAACATTCACTTTTTACATTGTCAAAAATCATTTATGCTTAGCAATTATGTGCCAATTTAAAATATACATTTCCTACTCACGAAATAATGTTTTATTAATGATGTAGGCGACGAAGTACAATTATCCTCACACTAGTCTCCAAGAGTTTAAAGTAATGCCATAGGCCACCATTGGTAATTTTCCTCAATACTAGTCTCCCAAAAGTCCCAAACCATATCATCCAACTCTCCCTTAGTCCGAAGTTTGCACACTAGATGAAACGAAGCTAACTCCAATTGAATAACTCCCGAATTAAGTCCACTTTACTCCCATACTAATCTAGGGTATTAATCTCCCTAATATAAACCCCTAATACTTTTTATTACTTCTCAAGAGAAGGTTCCTAAGCCCTAAACCTCAAAGAAAATGACTAATAACTAAGATGGAAAAATCCTATAAAAAAATTGGGTTTTCGAATCGATTCGCCTAGGGCCGAATCGATTCGCCCCTGGTAACGAATCGATTCGCCCGAAAATGAATCGATTCGGCTAAGAAAACCAACCTCCTTCCTCAGCCCGAATCGATTCGGCCTTAACCCAAATTTATTCGGCTCCTCAGACCTGTAGCCTCCCTTATAGGCGAATCAATTCGCTTGGGAGACGAATCGATTCGGCCTGGCAGAAATGCCCAATTTGGGCTACGGGTTATGAACCATAAATTTCCCCCAATTTCAATTTTTTGATCCAATATCAACATCATCAACTAAAAACTTACCCAATTCATTCCTTCACAATAACTAACTAATATTACCACTCAAATCAAATTTAAATCCAAGATTAAGAGTTTAAACACTAAAATCATCAAAAACCGATTAATGGTTAAAACTCCAAAAACATAACTATATATGCAAATTATCCACATTAAATCATACACTAGAAAGTTAAAAACTTGCCTCAAGTTTGTAGTCTCGGATTCTCTTCCCATAGCAATGATTTCCAGCTCAATCTCTCCTATTCTCTCTCTCTCTCTCTCTCTCTCTCTCTCTCTCTCTATTTTCTCCCAAGATCTCTCTCTCTCTCTCTCTCTCTCTATCTATCTATCTCTATCTATCTAAGTTTAGAAACATATAATTGGGAAATAAGAAGGTTGGAAGAATTAAACGTCTATTCACACTAAATCCAGCCTTTAAATTTTACTACACCATTAAAATGACTCGTAACTACATAATTAAACCATAACCTGTCAAAAGTGCCCGGAACTCAAGAAGACAATATGGCACTTATTTTGACTATCTCAACTATTTCTGGACTAACCGCATCCTCAAAATTGGCACCCAAAATATCGTACAATATTTTATGTTCCAAGTTAATTTTAATTCATTAAGAATGATCCGATTGAAATATATGCCATAATCGTCGCTTAAAGCACAACTACGCAATAAAACACAATATAATGCTATTTAAATTCACATAAGAGTAAATATGCAAAACTTGTTAAATATTATCTCTAAAATCGCTTAAAATAATATTCACTTCAACCTTCTTTATTCTATAAAATTAACCCACCAGGCAATTTAATATAAAATAATCACTCAAAAGTAAGGGGTATTACATACTCCCCTCATCACCCCCCCCCCCCCCCCCCCCCCCCTTACAAGGGAATTTTTCCCTCAAAATTCAGGCATAACTCATAAAAAGACTAGGGGGTACATTTCTCAAATATGATTCTCTCATTCCCAAGTAAATTCCTTAGCATGGTGGTGACCCCGCGGGACCTGGACCAAGGGTCCCACATTCGACCTTAGTCTATACTTTCGATGATCTACAATAATAATTGGTTGCTTCTCATATAAACTATCGGGCCTACCATTAACAACGGGAAAAATCTACCTAACGCGATGCAAGTTTGTCTTTTATCCCTAATCGCGTTATACCCTTCATAAAAAAAATGCCTGCATTAAATTTGATTTTGTACTTCAAATTGTTATAAGATTTATATTCACTTCGGCATAGCCCTTCCAATAATCTTGGGCAATTCGTATGCGGTTCGAACAAACTCAGTCTTTAAAAATATGTCTTGGACCATTTTAGGTCCGAGAAGCTTATTGTCTCCTACCTTCAACCAATAAGCAGGTGATCTACACCGCCTGCTATACAGCGCCACCTACGGAGCAATACCTATCATGGATTGGTACAAATTATTGTATACAAATTCGACCATAAGAATGTTTTGCTCCCATACACCAAAACATTAAGTATGCAAATCGAAAGTAGGTTCTCCTACACACGGTCATTCTCCCCATTTTTGTCCATTTGCTTGCAGGTGGTATAAGTTATTCATCTTTAATCAGTCCCCATTGTTTCCTGGAAACTTCTTTAGAAATGAAATATGAAAATCTTATCTCGGTTCGACACTATATTGATAGGTACCTCATAAGGTTTCATAAAATCCATATTATCATCCATCCGTACTCATGAGCACTTTACACAATTGGTAATCCAGTGATAAAATCCATGAATACACTCCACCATTCTTACACTGGTATTTCTAACGGTAGCAACAATCCAATTAGTTGTTGGTGGTCCAGATTCACCAATTGACAAGTGGTGTATAGGGAGACAAACTCAAAAATGCCCCTTCCTTGCTCTTCCACAGTTTTCATCACCACAGCATGCGTAATGGTCAACACTGACATAAACGCCCTTGTAACAGCATCTTCTTAGTTAAGCCCTTCCACTTGGATTTTCATGCCTTCGCTAGTTCCCCCACGAGTTTTCTACTCAGCATATCCGCTACCATATTTTCCCTTCTCTGGGTGATAATGAATATCAAATTGATAGTCTTTTATGAAATCTAACCACCAATTTTGCCACATAATTTAATCTTTCTATGAGAACAAACATTGTATTGACTTGTAGTCCGTGAAAAGATTGAATTTCTCTCCTACTAGGTAGTGCTTCCACATATTTAAGGTGAACATGCTCTTAGTCTTGTCTGGGATAGTTATCCTCACCGGGTTCAAGACACAAGATATGTACGCAATAGTCTCATGTTACATTCTTGCGGAGAGCGGCGGTAATAACCAAATAGTCCACTCCCGTCCTTCAACTCATCAAAAGATAGGTTATAGACATAACAGTTTCTCTAGAGATGGGATTCACATTCTTCTCTGGCTAGTGGCCCGAGTTACTCAAGATTCCATATTTCTTAATTCGGGAAACACATTCTTCTTAAAATTAACCCAACAATCATCTCGCGTTTAACTCGCTACAGCAATTCTAAAACAACACCACATTCCCCATTGGTCTTACTTCCTAATAATCTCAAGGTCGATGCATTTTCCAACCTACGTGAAATAAGTACTATACTAACTATGTCCCTAGTGCCCAAGACCTTTCTCAATTTCCAACATTCGCTCGATTTCATGTGTGGGACGTCTCGCAAAGTGAAATCCAAACGAGGAACCCTCCCATTACACTACTACCTCACATCGTCGTCATCAAGATATAATGTCCTAAGGCACACAATCGGGACCACTAAAAAAAATCTTAACTCGTAACCCTACTAACTCGCTTCTACCTCTAGGTCCAGCGGTTTCGGTGAAAAGAAAAGAAAAAAATCCAACTAATCGAGCGCCTAATTTCTGCAAAGTATTACGAATCTTCTACACAAATATATATATATATATATAAGTTTGGTTACTATTCAATAAGATGATAAGCTAATTAGGGGTTAGGATTTGGCTACCAATGCAAGAAATAAAGGGTTGGGATTGATTTATTATATTTTACTCTTTTACCCCTTTATTTTTGATTTCCCCCTCTTTTTCTTCACTCCAAATTGATTTATCTCTCTTACTTTAATTCAAAACTAGGGATAAATTAGTAACTTTACAAAGACAAGTACAAAAATCCCTAAACAATCCCGTCTCTCTCTCCTTAGGGTACGATTCGGGATCTCATCTTCATCTTCTTTTATCTTTTCACTATGAAGAGCTTTTGCAATCTCATAATCTTCACGATGAGGTTTGAATTTTTTTCTCTTTGACCCACATTTATAGTGTTGTTTCATGTTGTATTTTAATCTTTGGTTACCATATTTTTTGTTTGCATTCTTTGTTGGAAACTCAGGTATTAGCTTTGGAGTTACTTCAGGTATTATCTTAGGGATTTTCTATTTTTTGTTGTCTATGTGTTTATTTGAAAACATTTAACACGATATACACTGCTTGAGTTCTTTTTACAATACATCATAACTTTGTTTTTATTTGTTTTATAGTTACCCACCATCTTGAGGTATGTTTGAAACACTCGATTTTATTTGATTTCTATCAGGACCTATAGATAAATTTAGGGCTTTGTTCATTTTGATTTCGATTGAGATATATTTGCCATTTTGTTCATCGTGTTTTATTATTTATTTTTTCTCTTTCAGGTGACCTGATTATATTTGAACACCCTAATCAAGTACACTCTTTTTCTTTTTATTGTATGTATATTTATATATCGAAATTCATGTTGCTTTCGATTGAAATCCATTTGTGCATTTGAGGTAGTATTTTTAGTTATTAAAGACATTTTTAAAGCGTATTATTTAAGTTAGTAGAAAAAATTATATGTGCGACAGGTTATATATTCGACCATTCCTCTTTATATATATATATATATATATAATGTAGATAATGGTAAGAACTATAGCCCTGCTCCAATTTGGTGTCTATAAATAATTAAAGTTTCTTTCCAATTGCTTTGTGTTAAGTTTCTAGAGTTGTGTTTGAAACCTAATAAATGTTTTGATTTCTCTTTTCTCACTTATTTTAGGTTTTGATGATTCGAAAATTAGGGGAAAGGAGTTTTGAAGGAAAAAATGTATGTAGTCTAATATATTGTTATTTGATCATCAATCATTCGTTATCTTTTAATTTGAAAATGAAAGGATCCCCTATAGAGTTGGGTTATATCGATTTTAGGTTCTCTTCCACTATAATTTTCTAACTATAGTTAGTGCAATGTCACTTGATGTATGTAGGTTATTGGCGTGCATTGGGTCATGGACATTAAACCGTGACTTAGACACAACACTAGACATGTAACAATTTCTAAATAAATGATGGTTCTAGATTTTTTTTTCTCTCGGGTTCTAATTGTCAGGTTATTTCATGTTATTAATATATTCCACTCTGTTTTATTGGGTGATCCAACATATACTTGGGTTGATGCTATCAGTGTGGCACACTGTACATGCAGTAAAGTAATTGCTAAAAAATTTGCACGAACTTTACGAGAGATATTAGTTAGCGAAGCATTCAGTCGACTACTATTACCAGGGTTCCTCTTAGATAGTTATTTTGGTAAAGGCACTAAAACATGTTTTTTCTTTAAATTAAGTTTGAATAACTATAGTGGATATTGATTTCATTTGAGACTTCAATTGGTATTTGAATTTCAGTTATTTTAATGTGTTTTAGAAAGATTGTTATGCATAAGACCATTTACCTCTTATTAGAGAAGGCACATGGAGGTGGACACAATCAAGTAATGTTAGAAATTATAATTTGTATTTTTTTTTTAATTCCATCTCAAGTTTTTTGGTTTGAAGTGTGACTAGTGTTGTATTGTAACCATATTTTTTATTTTGTACTTCAATATTGGTTCCAGTGTTAGGTGTGGTTGTCTATTTAGAGTTTTACCTTTATTTTTTGGGTTTTAAAATGGTTAAAATTAGTTTTAATATAAATACTCTGTTTATATACCTTTAGAAAGTTCTGAAAATATTAATTAATATTCCTTGCATCGGCTTGAGTTGGTTATTTTAGTTGTTATTCATGTTGATTTCTAATTTCTAGAAATGTCTTTGACTATGGGTATGACTTCGGGGGATACACCTTTGATTTATAATATTTTGTTGTTTATTTTTGGGAGATTACTTCCCTGAAAAAATTTAAATTCCTTAATCAATTAGTGCTTATGTTTCACCAATTATTTCTTATGTTTATGTGACACCCCGCCTAATAAAATACCGGGCGATCACTCCTATATCAAATTAAAACAGGAGTCTCATATGGATCCTTCTTAGCATCACTGTCGAAAAATCCATTTAATTACTAATAACCTATTAGGCTGGAGTCAATTTTTTTTCACTTAACCACTCTTTTTAAATGACTACAAATAAAACATCCACACAGTATGCGTAAATAAAACTGAAATGAAATAAAATAATCGAACACTCGGTCAAAATATAAAACCATATCGAATGTCGCACTAAAAGAATAATTAAATGCAATTGGGCCAGTGGCCCAAATATTTATACATTACCTCCTATCTCGATTACAAGGATAGAAGCGTCTATCGAGAACCTGCACGCATCCACAGCTGCTGCAGCTGACATTTGACTCGAAGGAAGTATCATCCAGGCGTCCCTGTGTCTGGACACCTATATATATATATCGCAAGAGAGGGAAATGTAGATCAACGGGTCCGAGCCCGAGTTTGAAAAATATTTAGCAAGTGCATAAATGCCTTATTTTTTAAGAAAAAGGTTTTATCTCATATTTAAATTTGGTATCACACTCCCATGAGATACCCCTCACCTCTCTTCTAACAGTGCACTCCTAGCGCATCCCTCTAAACATCCTAGTCAGACCACACCGACTAATTAAATCGTCACCCATCTTCTAACAATCCTAGTTAGTCCAAGTAATAAGGGTTAAACCTCTCCCCAGTCTCAACGCTATGCCATGTTCGTGCGTGGGGTGTCTCGCAGAGTGAAATCCAAACAAGGAACCCCCCGATACACTACTACGCGGCAAGGTCGATCATCGAGATACATTAGACCCTCAGAACATAACATATATATATATATATATATATATATATATATATATATACCATATATATATATACCAATATTAGAGCACTGAGGGTTAAACTTCTCCCCAGTCTCAACACTAAGCCATGTTCGTGCATGGGGTGTCTCGCAGAGCGAAATCCAAACAAGGAACCCCCTCGATAGAATACTACGCGGCAAGGTCAATCGTCGGGATCCGTTAAAACCTCGGTACTCAATTTATATATACATACTCAAGTTTTATATATTGATCATATTGCAAGTCTAGATATATCCCCCGGAATGAGAATTCATTTCTAACATATTTCATTTTCATTCTTTTTATCTCAAAACTTTCCATTTCCCTTCTTCCATCCAGGAAATGTAGTGAAAAGCAAATTCATTAACATGATGTAACAACCCAAGACTTTCGGAACATTAATTAATTTATTTTGGGAGAAATAAATAATATTTTATTGGATAAATAATTAAATTGGCAATTGAGGTCAAAATTTGAAGTTGTTAGAAAGAGTATCGAATGTCGATTCTGAGGGTACCATAGTGTCCAGAAGGGTCGAGAAAGTCGAAATGACTGTACTTGGGGTCTATTAAGGTTCCAAAATAATTTAGGACTGTTTGACTAGAATTAAAGTTACCCGGTCATTTTAAGTGTGTATTATCATTTAAAGATGCGTACCATGGGAGATTAGGCTTAAAAAGCCTACGGGAGATATTTCTCCCAATAAAGAGAGAGAAATAGAAAGAAAGAAAGAGAGAAGAAGAAAGAAGAAGAAAAGGAAGGAGAAAAGAGAGAGAAAGTGGGGATTTTCCGGCATCCACACTATCTCAAGGCGGATTTAGACCCTACGAACCCGAGGCAAGTGATTAAACTTGCTAAATAATTGTTGTGTACATTTATTGCATGATTTATGGATTGATTTTTGGGTTTTAGGTTTAGTTTTACAAAACCTAACTTTAGGGTATAAATCTTAGATTTGATATGTAGATCTTAGATTTAATGATGGAAATCTGTTTAAATGTATTTTAGGATGAATATTAAGATTATATAGGTGTTTGGATTGAAGACAAATGGAGAGAAAACCATTCAAATGAATTTTGGGTATTTTAGCTTACTTAAAAAGTAGCCATTTTCGAGGTTCTGAAGGGCCGAATCGATTCGGCCCCCAAGCCGAATCGATTCGGAAATATGCAGGTGCCCAGGTCTTAGTGACCGAATCGATTCGGACCCCATCCTAATCGATTCGGTCTGAGATAGAATCCCAGGTCTGATGACCCAAATCGATTCGCCTTCCTGACCGAATCGATTCGCTGGGCCAAATCGATTCGGAATTGGCCCGAATCGATTCGGAAACAGGGCTTTTGAGGGATTGTTTTTCTAAAAAGGATTTCATCCCATTTTTTTTTAGGTTATTGATTTGGAATCTCTATAGGAGATATTTGGAGTATGTTTTGGATACTTTTAGAGAGTTTCCCTTATAAGAAATTATTGGAGTCATATTAACTAAATTTGAGGAATACCGATTAGAGATTTGAGTATTTTTCTAAGTGGAGAAGCCCACTTTTATTGGGGGTTTTATTTGGTGATAATAAAAATTTCACGATTTGATAATGGGAATAACTTAGAGATACTGGATCTTAGGATCCAATCCCAAATGGGATAATTTCAGAGGTTCATTTAATGAATTGAACACTATTTTTTATGGAGAATTATGAATGCTAATTTGAGGTGCATTTAGGATAAAATAGTATCCTTAACTAAAATAGAATTGAGAGGCAATTCACAATTAGAAGTGATATGTGAGCTTCATGCGAGAAATCGTATAGGGTACACTAAGTGGGGAATATGTGTGATAATTGACGATTAGTATATCTTGAGAGAAATATACTAAACAATGATGTTAATAAATTTGCGCCAATGGGCGTATAATAAATATGAAAAATGATGTTGCAGGTATACCTTATAAAATGGTATATCTTTATTATGTGGGATGTATGTATACCATATATGATGGTGTATATATATGTTAAGCATACCCCCTCCTTGCTATCATTGGGAAGTTTCGTGCGTAGAGGGTGAGCATCCTGACAAATAAAGCAGGGTGTGGATATTTCCCCAGGTCATAGTCGTCCTTTGTGGTCAGCAAATGACATATATGATATACATTTATTTACTTAGGGGTGAGAGATCATGGGTATGTGTCGCTCTCACTTGCCGGTTAGGAACTAAGACCGCTTCCCAGACGTTGTGTGCGTGAGTAGATCATGACGTGGGTGTCGTTGAACCCCACCAGGTGGCCCCAGTTTGTTACGTATATGGGAAACTGGAATATGATAGCATATGAGCCTGCGTCCTTCAAGTTATAGCTCGGTTGGATGGTTATAATTTCTAGTGTTTGTATTTGGGTCTCAAGGGAATAATGGACCTCAACGACCTACATTGCCAGGATTAGTGTATCGGGGGGGTTCCTTTTTTGGATTTCGCTTCGGCGAGACGTCCCACGCACAAACCGTAGTGTAATGTTGGAACTTGGGGATAAGTTTAGTCCTTAATGCTCATAATTAATTATATATCTATCACCTATCCCGACAATCGACAGTGCCAGGATTAGTGTAACGGGGGGGTTCCTTGTTTGGATTTCGCTTCGGCGAGATGTCCCACGCATGAAACAACGTGTACTGGTGAGAATTGGGAATATTAATTAATTAAAACTAGATAATAATAATTTGGGTTACATGCATCTTGCATTGAGGGCATAATGAGCCTCGAGGATTAATACGATCAGGAGTAGTGTAACGGGGGGTTCCTTGTTTGGATTTCGCCTCGGCGAGACGTCCCACGCACGAAACGCAGTGCCGTGTTGAGAATCGAGAGGAGTTTAGTCTTTAAATTCATGATGCTAATAACTCATATATAAATACTATAATAATTATATATATCGTTTCATGCCTTATAAGGGCATCACTAGAATACAAAATTCTATTAAATGTGATTGTTGATGTATCGTGATGATGTGGACATGATTGGATCATGTAACTTTATATGTTCAACAAATGAACATTATAAAGATAACTATAACTATTACATTAAAGTTAATGTATATAATTTATAGATTTTAGAAATAAGTGTAGATTTGGAGATAGGTTAGATGGTTTCACTTAAATACTTCTATTGGGTTTAAGTTAGAATCCTCTTACCTATGTATAATCGAGTATCCATTTGGAGATCACGTGCATACGTTTAGTGCGCGCTTTAGTTGAGAGGTGAGTTAAATTTTATGGAGAGTTAGATTCCATATAAATCATGTAATAATGCATTTATAATTATTATGCATTTTAATACACTTGCTATAAAATGTTTTTCAAACTCGGGCTCTGACCCGTTTATATTTTCTCCTCCATGTATATATTATACTACTTCAGGTGTTCCTCTACAAGGATGCCTTTGATGTTCATCCATTCAGGATTCGTGGAGCTGTGGCAATTGTGCACTGTTGCGGCATTTTGCTTTAGTCGATTCCTATCTTTGTATATCTAGATTAGGATTCATTTTGTATATTGAGATAGTATTCAAGTGTTGTAGATTAAAACTTTCATATTTTATTTATTAGATTATTGTATTGTCTGTTACCCGGCATCATATTCGGGTATTTCATTATTGAGATTTTGTTATACATTGTATTTCTCTCTTGTATATATTTAGAGTTTGTACATTTCACTCATCATAGTTAGATGTATGTTTTTGGTTGAGTTGTATTATTGGTTTTGTTGTTGTTGTTGAATTAAAGTTTTAATTTTTTGACTATTCGCTCTAAATGATTTCAGGTAGTAAGCGATATTGTATTGTTTAGCATGTTGATGTTGAGATTGTGCCATCTGAGATACCTGATTTATTATAGTATAGGGCTGGCCACCCGTTATTATTTGGAGCGGGTTGTCACAGATGGTATCAGAGCATCAGGTTCTAGTGTCTTTAGGATCTGTGTGCATTAATACGATCTTCCGTAAGCGTTCTTGATGTAGAGCCTTATTATTAGGACGATTGCATTCATACGTCCAAATCATTTTGTGATTCAAAAATATTTGAAAGGCGTTCTGATACAATTGTTCTTGTTTCAGATGCCACCGAAAGGAGTTTATTCAGTCAGGGAAAACAAAGGGCAACCCCAAATGACTCAAAGGAACATAACCACCGATGATGTTGCCAATATTTTGGCGCAAGCAGTAACTGCTTCCGTTTCTACGATGGCGCAGCAATCTGTCGTTCAAGCAGTCAAACACCTTTTAGGATTGTCTTTATGGAAGAGAGTGAAGGAATATTTTAGTAAGGGGCATCCTCCCGAGTTTGAAGAGGGAGTTGATGCAATGGCTGCAAGTTAATGGAAGAGTAGTATACAGAGGCACCTTCGTATGGTTGAGTGTAGTGAGGAGAAGAAATAATTTTTAGCCACCTTTAGGTTATTGGGTGCAGCTCTTCAATGGTGGGAGTCGGTCACCACATATGAACAAAGAGATACTTTACCTATAAAAGAATTTTGGGAACTTTTTTGATCGAAGGTATTTTCCTTCCCCGACTCAGAATATGGAGATTTTTCAAGGTAATAGAGTGGTGGCAGAGTATGAGGAAGATTTTTCTAGATGGGAGAAATTGGTACCTGATGAGGTAAATACGGAAGAGAAGCGTATATCGAAGTTTGTTCGAGGATTTGATTGGAGAATCCAACAACATTTGTTCGAGGGTCCTAAGTTAGTGACTTTCGTCGAGGTAGTGAATGCGGTGCTATTAAAGTGTTATGAATACCATCATCGTTCGCGAGAGGGTAAGAACTTTGGAGATTCGAGTTCATCAAGTAAGTTTGGCAAAGAGAGTGCCAGTAATGCGAGTGGGCCTAAAGGGCTTATGGGTAAGTGTTTCTTTTGTAAAGAAATAGGTCATAAGAAGAGAGATTGTCCTAAAAGAGGTAAAGGACCATATTTTGATGAAATTCCGGAAGTGAAACCCCTACAACAAATTCGATGTCGCTTTAGACCGAGGGACTATGTTTGTGAGCCCATTGAGGAGGAAGGGAAATCGGATTAGAGATGAATGACGTAAGTTAATTTTCCTTTATCAATAGGATAATTACAAAAATGAGTTTTGAAATATCGTATGTGAGATATTGGTAAATGGGTAGTGCTATAGCCCTATTATATTAATAGATGGTATGTAATGACCCTAAGGGGAATTTTGAGAAAGTTAAGCTCTTATGTTATTATCTTGTAAAAGAATAGATAATTTTGCAGTACGCTCAAAAAGAGCCGCTAATTTTGTGATGAATGAAAGAATGGTAATGGTGATAAGTAGTAATGATAAAAGTTACTTGTTTTTATATAGTCATATTAGACTTATATCATTGTTGTATTCCTGATATGGATGAGCCTTATAAAAAAAAGGCTATATATATTGAAATGATGTGAGATGTTGTTTATGTATGAAAGTTGAGTTTGTGGTTTGATGGGACGCAGGTAAAATTTTAGCTCATCAGTATGATAATATTTGTGAGCTACATGTTATATAGATGATGATCTAAAAAGACCTTGTGTTGGACATAAGGCATTTTATATTATATTATATTATATAAACCGTTTTCCAAATAAACTATTTTCAAAATAAAACTTTTATCGGCCTTCGGGCCTTTTCAAAATAATTTTCATAAAATTAATTTTTCAAAACTCTAGTCCAGATTTAACAAACTCTCAATCCCCGACGTCGCCACGTAGTAGTGTATTGGGAGGGTTCCTTGTTTGGATTTTGCTTTTGCGAGACGTCCCCCGCACGAAAGTGGCGAATATCAGGAATTGAGAGGAGTTATTCCTTTGGACCATTCAAATTTTATACTATTAAAATTTTAGTACTATCTATATTTATGGGAAGGTGGAATTTTCGAGGCAAATAAAGCCTCATTATGATGGTTGTGAGCCTAAATCTCAATTATAAAGGGTGTATGGGCGCCCTTGTTGTTGAAATTGGTTATATTTAACACATAGTTAATTTAAAATAAATTAAATTAAAATAAATTCGTCGTGGGAAATTAGAAGTTTGGAGATAGGATTAGTGGGCATGGGTAGATGAGAAGTAGTTGAGCTTTGGAGAATTAGGCTTAGCTAAATTTCGAGGATGAAATTTTTGTAAGTGGGGAAGATTGTAACAACCCAAGACTTTCGGAACAGTAATTAATTAATTTTGGGAGAAATAAATAATATTTTATTGGAGAAAAAATTAAATTGGCAATTGAGGTCAAAATTTGAAGTTGTTAGAAAGAATGTCGAATGTCGATTCTGAGGGTACCATAGTGTCCGGAAGGGTCGAGAAAGTCGAAATGACTGTACTTGGGGTCTATTTAGGTTCCAAAATAATTTAGGACCGTTTGACTCGAATCAAGTTACCGGGTCATTTAAAGTGTGTATTATCATTTAAAGAAGTGTACCTTGGGAGATTAGGCTTAAAAAGCCTACGGGAGATATTTCTCCCAAGAAAGAGAGAGAAATAGAAAGAAAGAAAGAGAGAAGAATAAAGAAGAAGAAAAGGAAGCAGAAAAGAGAAAGAAAGTGGGGATTTTTCGGCATCCACGCGATCTCAAGGCGGATTCTGACCCTACGAACCTGAGGCAAGTGATTAAACTTGCTAAATAGTTGTTGTGTACATTTATTGCATGATTTATGGATTGATTTTTTGGGTTTTAGGTTTAGTTTTACAAAACCTAACTTTTGGGTATAAATGTTAGATTTGATATGTAGATCTTAGATTTAATGATGGAAATCAGTTTAAATGTATTTTAGGACGAATATTAAGATTATATAGGTGTTTGGGTGGAAGAGAAATGGAGAGAAAATCATTAAAATGAATTTTGGGTATTTTGGCTTACTTAAAAAGTAGTCATTTTTGAGGTTCTGAAGGGCCCAATCGATTTGTCCCCCTAGACGAATCGATTCGGAAATATCCAAGTGACCAGGTCTTAGTGACCGAATCGATTCGGACCCCAGGCGAATCGATTCGTCCTCAGACAGAATCCCAGGTCTGATGACCTGAATCGATTCAACTTCCTGGCCTAATCGATTCGCTGGGCCGAATCGATTCGGAATTGGCCCGAATCGATTCAGAAACAGGGCTTTTGAGGGATTTTTTTTCTAAAAAGGATTTCATCCCGTTTTGTTCGAGATTATTGATTGGGAATCTCTATAGGAGATATTTGGAGTATGTTTTGGAGACTTTTAGAGAGTTTCCCTTATAAAAAATTATTGGAGTCATATTGACTAAATTTGAGGAATACCGAATAGAGATTTGGGTATTTTTCTAAGTGGGGAAGCCCACTTTTATTTGGGGTTTTACTTGGTGATAATAACAATTTCACGATTTGAGAATGGGAATAACTTAGAGATACTAGATCTTAGGATCCAATCCCAAATGGGATAATTTCAAAGGTTCATTTAATGAATTGAACCCTATTTTGGATGGAGAATTATGACTGTTAATTTGAGGTGCATTAGGATAAACGAATATCCTTAACTCAAATAGAATTGAGAGACAATTCACAATTAGAAGTGATATGTGAGCTTCATGCGAGAAATAGTATAGGGTATACTAAGTGGGGAATATGTGTGATAATTGACGATTGGTATATCTTGAGAGAAATATACTAAACAAAAATGTTAATCAATTTGCGCCAATGGGCCTAAAATAAATATGAAAAATGACGTTGCAGGTATACCTTATAAAATGGTATATATTTATTATGTGGCCTGTTTGTATACCGTATATGATGGTGTATATATATGTTAAGCATACCCCATCCTTGCTATTATTGGGAAGTTTCGTGCGTAGAGGGTGAGCATCCTGACAAATAAAGCAGGGTGTGGATATTCCCCAGGACCTATTCGTCCTTTGTGGTCAACAAATGACATATATGATATACATTTATTTATTTGGGGGTGAGAGGTCGTGGGTATGTGTCTCTCTCACTTGCCGATTAGGAACTATGACCGCTTCCCGGACGTTGTGTGCGTGAGTGGATCACGAGGTGGGTGTCGTTGAACCCCACCAGGAGGCCCCAGTTTGTTACGTATATGCTCAACTGGAAGATTATAGCATGTGAGCATGCCTCCTTCGAGTTATAGCTCGGTTGGATGGTTATTATTGCTTGTTTTTGTATTTGGGTATCAAGGGCATAATGGACCTCAACGACCTACATTGCCAGGATTAGTGTATCGGGGGGGTTCCTTTTTTGGATTTTTCTTTGGCGAGACATCCCACGCACGAACCGCAGTGTAATGTTGGAACTTTGGGATAAGTTTAGTCCTTAATTCTCATAATTAATTATATATCTATCACCTATCCCGACAATCGACAGTGCCAGGAGTAGTGTAATGGGGGGTTCCTTGTTTGGATTTCGCTTCGGCGACACGTCCCACGCATAAAACGCCGTGTACTGTTGAGAATTGGGAATATTAATTAATTAAAACTGGATAATAATAATTTGGGTTACATGCATCATGCATTGAGGGCATAATGAGCCTCGAGGATTAATACCGTCAGGAGTAGTGTAATGGGGGGTTCCTTATTTGGATTTCTCCTCGATGACGTCCCACGCATAAAACGCAGTGCCGTGTTGAGAATCGAGAGGAGTTTAGTCTTTAAATTCATGATGCTAATAACTCATATATAAATACTATAATAATTATATATATGGTTTCATGCCTTATAAGGGCATCACTAGAATACAAAATTCTAGTAAATGAGATTGTTGATGTATCGTGATGATGTGGACATGATTGGATCATGTAACTTTATATGTTCAATATAAAGATAACTATAACTATTACATTAAAGTTAATGTATTAATTTATAGATTTTAGAAATAAGTGTAGATTGGGAGATACGTTTGATGGTTTCACTTAAATACTTCTATTGGGTTTAAGTTAGAATCCTCTTACCTATGTAGAATTGAGCATCCATTTGGAGATCACGTGCATACGTTTAGTGCGCGCTTTAGTTGAGAGGTGAGTTAAATTTTATGGAGAGTTAGATTCCAACTAAATCATGTAATAATGCATTTATAATTATTATGCATTTTAATGCACTTGCTATAAAATGTTTTTCAAACTCGGGCTCTGACCCGTTTATATTTTCTCCTCCATGTATATATTATACTACTTCAGGTGTTCCTCCGCGAGGACACCTTTGATGTTCATCCATTCAGGATTCGTGGAGCTGTGGAAATTACGGACTATCCTGGCATTTTGCTTTAGTCGATTCCTATCTTTGTATATGTAGATTAGGATTCAGTTTTATATTGAGTTAGTATTCAAGTGTTGTAGATTAACACTTTCATATTCTATTTATCAGATTATTGTATTGTTTGTTACCCGACAGTATATTCGGGTATTTCATTATTAAGATTTTGTTGTACATTGTATTGCTCTCTTGTATATATTTAGAGTTTGCACATTTCACTCATCATAGTTAGATGTGTGTTTTTGGTTGAGTTGCATTATTGGTTTTGTTGTTGTTGTTAAATAAAATTTTTAATTTTTTTACTAAGCAGGGCTATGTGATAGCACCCAAAGTTATTCTATTTGGACCACAGGAACCATAGTCACATGGTCAAGCGAACCAAAGCCAAAGCGAAATCTCTTTCCGGCCTTTGAAGGCAAGGAAAGGAGCTCTATACCCAATTCCTACTGCTAAGTTCAAATCTTATTTTCTATAGACTATGCAGCCACGTATGAATTATTTGAAGCCTTTTGCCGCTTAAAGACCACTCCTCGCTTAGGCGGAAAAGACATCAAATCAAGAGGAATCAAGAAGACTAAGTGGCACTTTCTTTCACTCAAAGAAGACTCTAAATGATTTCGGGTAGTTAGCTATATATTATAGTGTTTAGCATGTTGATGTTGAGACTGTTCCATCTGGGATACCTGATTTATTATAGTATAGGGCTGGCCACCCGTTATTATTTGGAGCGGTTTGTCACACATGAATTGCTTTAACATATCATATAACTTTTTAAAAGCCAGTTTTATTATCACAAAAAGCTTTTTCATCTCATATGCTTCCATTTCCCTTCTTCCACTACACCAAAAATAGGAATCTGGCACGGTTTAATACTGTGCCAGATCAAATCTAGCACGGTTTTGAACTGTGCCAGAATCAGGTGTTCCAAAATGGCAATTTTTTTCTCGCACGGCTCAAAAGTGTGCCAGATTCAGCCAAACAGGAACACTTGTGGCACACTTTTAAATAGTGCCAGAATTTGATATTTTTGGCACACTTTTGGCACAGTTTTTAACTGTGCCAGATTCATTAAAATAGGAACACTTCTGGCACACTTTTAAACCGTGCCAGAATTTGATATTTCTGGCACACTTTTGGCATAGTTTTTAACTATGCCAGATTCAGCAAAATAGGAACAAATTTGGCACGCTTTTAAACCGTGCCAGAATTTGATATTTCTGGCACACTTTTGGCACAGTTTTTAACTGTGCCGGATTCAGGACAATTTAAAAAAAATTGGCACAGTTCAAAACCGTGCCAAAATATGATACACTTTTGCCACGATTTTGAACTGTGCCAAATTGTTTATAAAAAAAATAATTAATTAAAAGCACAAAATTCACAAATTAATAATATTGCACGTTGTTAATACACTAATGTACATACAAACTTCAAAATATTACAAGTCTTTAACAGCTCACAGGCCCAAATAAAATTGGGCAGAGTTTCCTCTATTTTCTAGAGATTCCAAAACCTATTAATACAAAACCTGCCTAACATAAGGCTCGCATGGCCACAACATATAACAATTCACTTACAAAAGCCCTCACGGGCATAAAAGTCAACAATAAAACAACAAAAGACCATTCGGCCATGACACAAAAAAATGGAATCATTAATAAACCCTTTGTTGTAAACCATTGATTTGTGTGTTCCACGTCAATAAAAGCCAACGATAAACTGTTATCCTGTAAAAAAAATATGATACAAAAAAGATACGATATTAGTAAACCAATAATTTACAAAAAAAAATTACTCAAAACTAAAAAATTACATATATGAGTGGAAATTATCGTCATACTCTCAAACCAGGAGACCCGGGACTACGCGGTGAGTTCCTAGAAGTTACATTGGTCACGTGCGACGTGTTCGTGCCTCCTACGGGGTCGTTTGGGGGATGGTTTGGTTTTTCACCCTTTAACGACATGTTTTTAACTCTAAGTGTGATTTTTGCAAATTATCGTCATACTCTCAAACCAGGAGACCCGGGACTACGCTGTCAATTCCTACAAGTTACATTGGTCACGTGCGAGGTGTCCGTGCCTCCCACGGGGTCGTTTGGAGGCTCGTTTGGGTTTTCACCCTTTAACGGCTTGATTTTAACACCAAGTGTTGATTTTTGAAAACTATCGTCATAGTCTCAAACCGAGAGACCCGGTACTACGAGGTCAGTTCCTATAAGTTACATTGGTCCCGTGCGAGGTGTCCGTGCCTCCTACGGGGTCATTTTGGAGCTGGTTTGGGTTTTCACCCTTTAACGACTTGCTTTTGACTCTAAGTGTTGATTTTTGCAAACTATCATCATACTCTCATACTGGGAGACCTGGGACTACGCGGTATGTTCCTACAAGTTACATTAGTTCTGTGCGAGGTGTTCGTGCCTCCTACGGGGTCGTTTGGGGTCTTGTTTGGGTTTCCACCCTTTAACAGCATGTTTTCAAGTCTAAGTGTGATTTTTGCAAACTATCGTCATAGTCTCAAACCAGGAGACCCGGGACTACGCGGTCAGTTCCAACAAGTTACATTGGTCCCGTGCGAGGTGTTCGTGCCTCCTACGGGGTCATTTGGGGACTGGTTTGGGTTTTCACCCTTTAACGGCATGCTTTAAGTCTAAGTGTTGATTTTTGTAAATTATCATCGTACTCTCAAATTAGGAGACCGGGGACTACGCGGTCAGTTACAACAAGTTATATTGGTCACTTGCGAGGTGTTCGTGCCTCCTATGGGGTCGTTTGGGGGTTGGTTTGGGTTTTCACCCTTTAATGGCTTGTTTTTAAGTCTAAGTGTGATTTTTGCAAATTATCGTCATATTTTCAAACCGGGAGACCCGAGACTATGCACTCAGTTCGCACGAGCTACATTGGTCCCGTGTGAGGTATTCGTTCCTCTTAAGGGACCGTATGGGGGCTGGTTTGGGTTTTCACCCTCGAACGACTTATTTTCAAGCCTAATCTACGTATTTTGAAATTATCGTTAAATTATCAAATCGAGAGACTCGAGACTACGCGGTCAGTTCGTACAAGTTACATTGGTCCCGTGCGAGGTGTTTGTGCCTCTTACGAGACCGTTTGAGGCTTGGTTTGGGTTTTCACCCTGAAACGGCTTGTTTTTAAGCTTAATTGATATATTTTGAAATTATCATCATATTCTCAAATCGAGATACCGGTGACTACGCGGTCACTTCGTACAAGTTACATTGGTCTCGTGCGAGGTATTTATGCCTCTTAGGGGACCGTTTGGGGGCTGGTTTGGATTTTCACCATCAAACGACTTATTTTTATCATTTGTACGCGGTCAGTTCGTACGCGGGACTACCCTAATTGTGTTATTTGTTAGGTCTCTATCATCAGCATTTTATATTTATTACGTTTTACTTTTGATTTAAGTTTGTGAATCTTCTCCGTGATCTAAGAGAAAAGCTAATTGTCAAATTCAACCCACCCCACTCGCCACACATATATGCATATATCTGTATATATGCATATATGTGCATATATGCATCATATATGAACCATATATACAGATAAATGCATATATGTGCATATATGCAAGCATATATGCAAATATATGCATATATGCTACCTGATGGAGGCAGCGAGGGAGGGAGGGAGGCAGGGAGGGAGGGGCAATAGAATTTTCAACCAACTGACTTGCTTCTTCTTAGAATTTTCTCTCTTCGGATATTCAGAGAAGAACTCCTTCATCATTTGACACCACACTTCAGCACATTGTACATTTGCAATGAATCTCCCTTTCACTGAATCCAACCAATTTGCCTCGTATAATTTGGGACCAATGAGAAAGTTCAAATTTGTAATCCTTTCTTCCACTCTTACAAGTGTAGCTGTAGTTTAAACACATTCACACTTGAGCACAAAAGGGTGAAGTCTAACCGTTGGGACACGCGCACGCACACACATATGTGAGCAGTTATCAACAGCATACCAGTTAACCCAAGTTTACAGTGAGACTTGGTAAAGCTGATGACCTTTCGAAACATGTGAGCAGGAACCACATGCACCTGAACAGATATGAATACATAAGAAGAAAAAATTATGCATGCAAATATATTTCCATTTAGTCTAGGCTGGTTTATTCATAATCCTTGGTTTATGCGATCTCATTTATTCAATCTATACTTTGTTTCCCACTGTCTGCATTTGTTTTCTTTGGCTTCGAAGTGCTATTAGCAGTTCGAAATACAATGTCATCTATTATGTCGTAAACATTAACACATTTTCATAAACCAATTACTTTAGTTTAAAACTGTCAGTCATTAATTCATCATCATTTGGGGGATACTTTGACTTCATCATCATTTGGGGGATACGTCTGGTCAGGGACGAGGCTGCACACAGCCACTATCTGATTTATTTAAGTAGTGGACTTTCGCAATGGGTCTGACTTTACTTGCTTAGTCTACGAATTGCTCATTACAGTTGGCACTAAAACTTAATCATTACATACATTGTGTTCATTTAGACAAGTCTTTGATTTGAGATCAAAACTTCCATCAATTCATTATTAGTTTTGGGCTACGTTTGTTCGGGACGACGACTACACACAAACACTTTACAATTAATTTTAGCATTGTTCTTTCACATATCTTCGAACTTTCCTTACTTATGGTAGAGAGTGCTCATATCATTTGGAAATCAACCTTACTCATTTCATACATTGGGGCAAGTTACATACATCAATGTTTCACGATTTAAATTTGATAGAATTTATTAGTTTCTTTGTACTTATCGAGGAATTAACACTCATAAATTCAGTATAAAGCATGATCTCAATTGATAAATTCAACTCAGATATATAAAATGAGATTCTTAAGCATATGTACAAATCAATTATATGTTATCGATTTCTATATGAATTATGAAAGTTTCACATACTAATTAATATATGTTCAAGAGAGAATACCGTCATAAAATTTTTTATCTAAATTTACTCAAAAATGGATGCAAACAGGGATGTGGTTTTGCGGGTACCCGCACCGCTACACACATATGAGGGAAAGTAAACAAGACAAGGTAGACATGGGGTTGAAAGAAACCAACCAAATTTGGTTCAACCCCACTATTCCCAGCTATATCCCAAGCGCATATCCCATCGTTGTTCAATTTTAAGAGGATAAATGTCGATCACTTATTTGAGATGAAAACTTTATCAATACATTATCAATTTTTGCCTCCATTTGGTCAGGTCAAAGACTACACCCTGCTACTTTCTTATTACCTTGACCTCTTTCCTTTCGCATAGGATCGGACTTTGCTTCATTACGCTTAGAATTGATCTTAATAGTTAAAACTTAACATCAGTAATATATTCAAGAGATATTGAGACTATGTTTGTCTATTCACAGTTCTGGGTATAAGTAATTTAATTCATTCTATCACTATTTTGTTTCACAATGTCTTAATTTGTTTGATTAACCTAGGAAGGGCTCTTTACAGTTGGACCTTCATCATATTCTATCGTGTTGTAAAGTATTTCACATTTTCATATACCACCGACTAGCCTTTAGAACTATTAACATCCATCAATTCATGAGAAGTTTTTGCAGCCATTTAGTCATGTCGAGGACGGTATACCTTGAACAGTAAACTTTCTCATAGTTTCTGACTTTGCATCGTTACACTTCGAAATGCTAATACCAATTGTAACTAAACCTTAGTCATTTCATATATTTTTGTTATTTAGATACACCATTGAATTTTGATCAGAAATGATATAATTTAGGGGTTCGCTTATCGAGGACTGGACACTCATAATTTTTGTTATCAATGATGTTCTGAATTGATAAATTGATGTCATATCTATATAATGATGTGTATAGTTAATTCATTGTATCATCGGGATTTTAAATAAATGTTTAAGACTTGATATAACTACATATATTAAATTATTGTTACCCATATGCCCCTGTTCAATATCGTTATAACATTATAAAATAACTATTCAATTTAACTGTTTACGTATGTGATACCATTTTCTTAAGCATGTGGGCTTAGGTTATGAAATTTATCACATTCCGATAATGAATCACACATGGTATAACAACATATATACATTTTCTCAATTACTATTCTGATTACTTGCCCTAATTTTACATGTACACTTGATTGTTAAGTCTACGACATTGTTATGGTTCTTACTCTATAAAGTCTTTGACATTCTCACTTGATTGCTCAGGATTCTAATTATTAATCATCTATGTTGTTCGATTTCAAGAGGATGAATGTCATATTCGTCTAACGTCCATTTTGCTTTTAATGTTGTTTATATCTCCGTTCATATAGCTATTTAGAAATAGGATAAACTGTGGTAATCTACTCTTTGCTATTTTATATAGCAAAATCATTATATTGCATTCATCCAATTCGTCTTTCGCATTCCATTTCCACCTATTC
The DNA here is from genome assembly GCA_949130495.1 of Sambucus nigra. NCBI lineage: Eukaryota > Viridiplantae > Streptophyta > Magnoliopsida > Dipsacales > Adoxaceae > Sambucus > Sambucus nigra. The sequence continues at coordinate 73,340,817 of OX422224.1, forward strand.
AATTCAATTATTTAAACTATTTATTTATTTCTGTCCCTAACGTATTGCGGATCATTTCCATCTCCTGTCACAAAAAAGATGGTCAATAAAAGACAAAATTGGGATCTCCAGATGTGCATCTTGCACATGAATCAAGCTCTCTTAATTCAGACCTCAAACTTAATGACAAAGGTAACAACACAAGAACGTCAAAGCGAATACAATATTCTTGGCAAAGTTAAATACATTATGTTACATATACTAATAATCATTATAACATTAGCTTATTTTATAAATACTCTATATTTTTAAACATTACATGTCAATACTTTGCAGGAGCAAACGAACAGAGATGGAGGATTGAAGGAGTAAAAAGATGTCTTCAATGATGAATAGTTGTTCACATTTCAATAAGTGTTATGTTAGGGGTTTTCTTTAAAACACCACATTGAATACCATAAACTTCAATTAATTTTTGTAATGGAATTAGTACGCTAATTCATTTGTCATTCAATATAATTATTTGATTTCTTTATGCGTGTGTATTTAATTTTATTAAATATTTCAAATAAATTTCGTTTCACACATGGCCGCCCGCGCATCGCGCGGGGAAGCCATATGTGGAACGAACTAGCCCGCGCATCACGCAGGTTGGTTTGGATTTTCACCCTTTAACGTCTTGTTTTTAAGTCTAAGTGTTAATTTTTGCAAAGTATCGTCATATTCTCAAACTGGGAGACCCGGGACTACGCGGTCAGTTCCTACAAGTTACATTGGTCCCGTGCGAGTTGTTCGTGCCTCCTACGGGGTCGTTTGGGGGATGGTTTGGGTTTTCACCCTTTAACGGGTTGTTTTCAAGTCTAAGTGTGATTTTTGCAAACTATCGTCATATTCTCAAATCGGGAGACCCGGGACTACGCGGTCAGTTCCTACAAGTTACATTGGTCCCGTACGAGGTGTTCGTGCCTCCTACGGGGTCGTTTGGGGACTAGTTTGGGTTTTCACCCTTTAACGGCTTGTTTTTACGTTTAAGTGTAGTTTTCGCAAATTATCGTCATATTCTCAAATCAGGAGATCCGAGACTATGCGGACAGTTCCAACAAGCTACATTGGTCCCGTGCGAGGTGTTCGTGCCTCTTACGGGTCTGTTTGGGGGCTGGTTTCAGTTTTCACCCTTTAACGACTTGTTTTTAAGTTTAAGTGTTATTTTTGCAAATTAACGTCATATTCTCAAACCGGAAGACCCGGGACTACACGGTCAGTTCCTACTAGTTACATTGGTCCTGTGTAGGCCCGGCAATATGGGTTCTTAAGGATGAAACCATCCATAATCCATCCAAAATAATGTGTTCGGGGCCCATTAATTGTGTTTGTGGGTCAAAATGGTTTGAACGATCCAATAAGACGTTTGTTGGCGGGTCATTAGCGGGTCAAAATGGTTTTGGACCCTCACAAAAATAAAACTCAAATTACTAAAAAGTTTAAAGATTTTTTTTATTCAAGTATTTACTTGTATATTTTTTTTCAAAATTATTATACGATATTTATTTGTATATGGTATAATAATTATTTTTTCAAAAAAAAGGCGGGTCAACCCAACCCGATTCGGGTTTGACCCGACCCGACCCAAATTTAACCCGCCCAAACCCGCCCACATTATTATGTCCAACCCACTTTTGACCCGCCCAAATTTATCCATATCCATTTTTGACCCGTCCATAACCGCCCATTTGCCACTACTAGTCCTGTGCGACGTGTTCGTGCCTCTTACGGGTCCGTTTGGGGAATGTTTTAGGTTTTTCACCCTTTAACGACTTGTTTTTAAGTTTAAGTGTTGATTTTTTCAAATTATCGTCACAGTTGATTGCATAATAATGATTAGTCTATAATGCAATATGGTGATATCCATATAAAATAAGGGTTATCTGAGTTGCAAATGTAAGAGACTTTATTTAATCCCATACATGTTGGTTAGTAGACTTTATACCAGTTAAATGTTTAGTGGAAACTGTCTCCGCAGCTGGGAACATAATGTCCATACCTTGGCTTCCAGCATTGTAGAGTTTTGATAGTCCTACCAACTCGTAAACCTTGATAAAAGAAAAAAAAATTAATAAAACCCTAAGAATAAGTCATTAAAAAAAGGGGCTTAGTAAATTTAGGACCTATTGTAATATCTATTCTGGAAATAGGACAACAAACATTTTATTATTATTTTAGTCCCTATTTTTTAATAAAGTCATTAGGGCGGACCCATTTCCATAAAACGTTAACCAATCACAGCATATCACGTCAAACGCTAATTTGAAAATAGGGACTAAAAATGGAAACGAAATGTTTGTTACCCTATATCCATAATCAATATTATTTTAAGTCATAAAAGTGCGTAATCTATTAACAAAATTATTTTTCAATAAAGTTAAAGTTGGAAAAGATTCAAACTTTCAAACACTCAAAGAATTCGATTGCAAAAAGCAACATCACTAATGATTAATAAAAAATATTCTAAAGTCTAAAAGCGAAAAATTAGTACAGTGTTGATTTTGAATAAATGTAAAATAGGATAAGATTCTAACTTTTGAGCAATCATCAAATTTGAAGTAACCACAAATTTAATCCCTGCAATATTTTCAACAACGAGATTATTATAAAAGGCAACACCACTAACAGTAAGTCCAACAAATAAACACAAAATCCATTTAATGAAAATAAACTGGCATATATGGATCTTCGCTCTACTCCTTCAATCCTGCTTGAAAAACTCGTCCTCTATAATCCTACAATCCAACAAATAACTAATTACATTTACTCAAAATTTAGTAAATTAAAAATGAGTTTACAGATGTAGAGTTTTACTTGTAATGGCCCTCAAGACATCTCAAATTGAAGTCCATATACATCAAGAACGCATATATATTCTACATCAAGAACGCATATATATTCTACATCAAGAACGCATTTATGCACACATAAATAACTGAATGGATTTATGCACACATAAATAACTGAATGGATGAAAAAACTAAATTCCAAATTCTATGTTTGATTTTAGACAGGAAAATGCAAATAAAGTCTCGAACCTGACCATCCCAAAAATGACTCCATATTCGTCGAAAATCGAAGCCATCAACAACCCTCCGGCCATTACCCGACCTCTTTGTCCGCCCAGACTTGTAAACCCACCTTCAAAACCTGAAGCTAACCCGATACATACTGTAACAACCCTCGATTTTGGGAGGCTCATTTTATACTAATTTTACCGCATAAGGTAATTATATAAAATGTGGGGACTGGAGTAAATATTAATTTAATGATTTGAAAGTTAATATTTACTAGATTGATGCATATTTACTACATGTGAAAGTAAATAACATCAGGTTGCATGTCTGTAGTGTCATGTATTTTATATGGCCCTTTTAGTTTAAATGATTTTGGAACTCGAAATAATTTATACATTTCCGGATGCCAGTTTAGAGGGTGTAGTTAGTCTCGGAAGGTGCGAGATAGTCAAAATAAGTGCCATATTGTATTTTTGTGTTTCGGGCACTTTTACCTGGTTTTAGCTGATTTGCGTATTTGCGAGTCATTTTAATGTGGTATTAACCATTTAAGTTGGGAGAATTATGTTAAGCCACGATTTTTGGTCTTGCCCCTTATTTCATTCCCTCATTTATGTCTTGAACATAGAGAGAAAGGAGAGAAAGAAAGAAGAAGAGAGAAATGGAGAAATGAGAGAGAGATTGAAGATGGAGGATTTGGGATTGCTTCTTCTCCAAATAAATCTGAGATACCAACCCTAAGGCAAGTTTTCTACTTGCTAATATATGATTTAAGTTGAATAATTTGTATGATATGTATGTAAATTCATTTGAAGATCAAAAATGGAATTTATGGAATTTAAACCCTATTCTTGATTTAGGTTGAAGAAATTGTGGGTTTTGATGGTTAATAATCATGTAGATTAATTTGGGGTAGATTTTTGTGGTTGGTTGTGTGTGGAAAGGAAGAGATTTGAGGTTTGGAGGATTTAGGGTTCATAACCCTTCGTAGCCATTTTTGGCAATTTTGCAGGTCCGAATCGATTCGGCCCTTAGGGCGAATCGATTCGCTAAGGGGAAATTGGCAGGTCTGCATAACCCGAATCGATTCGGTATTGAGGCCGAATCGATTCGGTCAATTGCAGAAGGTGGGTTTTGTTGTCCGAACCGATTCGCTTTCTGGGCGAATCGATTCGCTAAGGCGAATCGATTCGGCCCTTGGGCGAATCGATTCGTTTTCCTGCTGTTTTTGAGTTGATTTTATAACTCAATTTTTATCCTTTCCTTTAAATATAGGGACTAGGAACCTTCTTGAATGAAGTAAACTTAGAGTCCTAGAGTGTGAGATGAGTTAGATGTCTACCCTACATTAGGAATGGGTTATGTGGGGATTTTTCCGGGGTTAGGCCTATTAATGATAAGGCATTCTTTTCTTCTAGTTAATGATTATGAAAACTAGGAGATGTAGTGTTATGTTCGGGAGACCTTAGGAGCTTAATTAAGCTATACGAGTCTTGAGGGTTTATATTAACACCCCAAAAGAATGTTGGGAGACTTTAAAAGTTCGATTGAACTATGTTAACCTTGGTAGTTCATAATAACGCCATAAAGGTGAGTTTGGAGAATAAATTGAAAGTCATTTCATTCCTTCGAAAAATGATAACCTTGGGGTTTTAAAATAATCTCCTAGAATGCTTGGAGATAATGAAGAGTTTATTTACTCCTTTGAGGTTGTAGTGTTGATGATAGTTATCGTATGGCTCCGGATAATAAGTTCTATCTGCTTCTAGAAATAAATAGTAATGGTTTCGAATAAAATGAAACATGGAAATGAAATGGAAATGGTATTGATTTTAGGTAATGATAATTTACTTAATCTTGAAACCGGTAAATAATGATTTACTTGATTTGAAAATGATTAATAAAATAATGGATGTTACACACCTCTCTAAATGACATCATAAGGGAAGTCCGCACGTGAGGTGAAGCCCCCTGGCTAATGAATGCAGGGTGGATATAGTCCTAGGCCATGGGAGTGCGTATGGTTGTATTTTTCTGCGATGGGTAGGAGATTTTGGGTGTGGTCTTGACTACCCCGCAGGCTCATGGCCGCTTCCCGACGTCTTGCGATATAGGTGCCCAGGTTGCCTAACGATAAGCCCTGGAAGATGATGGTCATTTAGGGGCGCGCCCAGGGGGAAAACCCGGACGGGCGGTCTTAGAATATGTTATATGTATATAATTATAACAGTTCATAATCAAGTGGGACTTGATGTATTCGATATGCCATATAGAGCATGATGGAGTGCCATGAAGAGCACATATAAATGCCACGAAGAGCATTTGAAAATGATTATTTTCCTGATAAGGAAAGGATTTTTACAAAAGGTAAAATTAAGAGATAATTGCCTTGAAGAGCAAAAGATTTTGATTATATATATATTTCCTGCTAAGGAAATGATATATAAAATAACGGGCACATTTGATGAAGTTCTTAGTTTAATGCTTCTTATTTTTATTCCTGCTTAGCTTATGTTTTAAATTGCATAGGTAGCTTCTTATTTCTCTTTCTTCATGATTTATATTGCATAACTGTCATACTCTTTATTCATCTGGTAATCATATAGAACCGGGCCCTGACCGGTTGCATTTTCTGTTGCATATTCTTCGTGTCTCTGCTCAGGTACTCCGCCGCAAGGATGCCTGATTTGAATTCCTATTCCGACGCTTTCGACGAGCCGTGATGCATTGCGGGTGTTACGGGATACATTTGGTATAGACGTTTTCTTTTCTATTCTAGTTAAGATCAAGTCTTTTATTCGGGCAAGAGGCCCAAGCTTTTGTATATGTCTAATGAAATGTGATAAGTAACTTATCGTACTTGTGTATTCTGGTGTATCAGTTTAGTGACCGGTTACATCTTCGGTCTTTTTATGGTATTCTTGTTATATTATTTATTTACGTCTTGGGGTTTCCCTTATCTTTCAGGAATTGGGTTGTTTGTTTTCATTTATTTACTTTCAAATCAAAATTTTTGGCAACCCGTTTTCTGAAATATTGGGTGGTTATCCTGGATACTCTATATTTTGTTATGATGCTGAGAATGATTCCATCCATGATTCCGTTATATTGGAGTATTGGGCTGGCCACCCCTTATTTCGGATCACGGGGTGTCACAGATGGTATCAGAGCATCAGGTTCTAGAGTCCTTAGGAATCTGTGTGGACGCCTTAAGTTTTCAGCGTTGCTCTTGATTTGATGTAAAGCCTTAGGATTAAGATCGTTGATTTTTCTTGTGAGATTTCGTCCTTCTACCATGAGGTAGAATCTATAAATCTTTTGCGTATTCGTGTGAGAATAATAGGTCGATAGAAGAAGGGCATTATGGGAAGGTGTGTGGAGAACGGTAAGTTGTGGTCGGGAAGGGGGACCGCTTTAGAGGTCGCTCCCTTCTTGTAGCACTTTCTTGTTTTGCTATTACGACTGCACATTTCGGTTGATGTAGTTTCCCAAGTACCGCTAGAAGTAGGAAGTGGTATTAAACTTGAGAATTCACGCGATGTTATATTGAAATGGAGAAGTGCCCTGTAGTAGAATGGGGGAAAATCCTTCGCCCATAGAAGAAGTGTTGTGGTGATGTTAATGTGGTCACTATACTAGTGGGTGCCAGAAGATTGGCCCATAGAGAAGCCCGGTGGGTACTTGCAATGGCGAGTTCTCTGGGATAATTGGACTGGGGAGCAGGTGGATTCTCGAATGTTCACAAAATGTTCGGTTAAAGACCAATGGCGAATATGGTGTTGCACGGTTAGAGAAACGAGATCATGCACCATGAAGTGTTAGACTCCAAAATAGGTGTTGTTGACACTTCTGATGGAGTAAGAATCGTGAAACCCCATCGGTGGACACCCACCTGGGGAGGTTTCGATGAACTGAGGAAGAGGAGGTCAAGAGCGTGTCCTCTTTTACTGAGAAAGTAAGAGGGACTGCATGGGCAATTATTGTCAGCCAGAGTCGGAATAACGTCTATGATGTGGAGTGTAGGACCACTCATTTTGAACTTCGTTGAGTGGAGAGCAAGGGCAAGAGTAAAGTGCCTGGTTTGGGAGTTGGTGGAGATAATGTTGGCATGTGTAAGGCTCGAATATGGAGTCTGAGAACCATTAGCATTGACTCGGAGTGCTTGGCACAAACTGTGGTGGGATTTCTACCCTATAGGTGGGTAGTGTATATTCCTTAGGATAAGATTTGGTAGTATTGTGTCTACGATAGACTCGGGTGTGTATATTGAGCTTGTAGTAGTATTTACGTTATTATAGAAGGGAAATTATATGACTTTCGTGGTATGGAAGTTCTATCTTTTCTTCACTCGTTATGAAGCGAGTGATGATATTTTTAAATGTATATGTGTCATATGTGTTACTTGTTTTGGGTGTTCTATTGTTTACTTGCATTGTGTGTGGATGCTATGACTTATCTCCACGACCAACAAAGTTAAGTAGTAATGCATAGGAGGGGTTCCTTGTTTGGATTCCGCTTTTGCGGGACGCTCCACGCGTGAACCTTAACGACGATGGGAGTGGAGAGATGCCATATTTCCTTTCTCTGATTTCATATATAAAATGCTAAGGTAGAGTCTAGAAGTAGAATCTTATTTATAGAATTGTACCGATCCCGATCATGTGTCTTAGACCGTCACATCTTGATGACCGACGATGCGAGGTAGTAGTGTAACGGGAGGGTTCCTTGTTTGGATTTCGCTTCGGCGAGACGTCCCACGCATGAACCCGAGCAAATGTCGGAAGTTGAGTAAGGTCTTGGGCACTAGGGATATATTTAGTATTATATGCTTACGATTTGGGTAGGATACATATAGATAGACCTTAGGATTTTTAGGATGTAAGACCTTGAGGGTAGGTGGTGTTAGTTTAGGAAAGCGTTAGGGAGTTGACCACGAATAAGTCGTGGGTTAACTCTAAATAGGGATTCGATCCCTAGGAACGAGATTTATGGGGTCTCGAGAGGTTTGGTAGGTTCGGCCGAAGGATATGAGGCATTTCTTAGAAATAACGTTACGTTGGTAACTTCATTTCCAGGGAGTTATTAAGGAGGGGTGGATCCTCACTCCTGAGCTATGATTGTAAGCTCGAGAGTGAGTTTAATGAGTGAGCTCTGCCAGAATTGGGGAGTAATAATACTAGGGCATAGACTTAGTGATTATGCGTCTCACAAGTTTAAACTTGTGGAGAGTAATATCCCGTATTTGAATTAAGATTCATCGTGGTGGTGATCACCTTAAATAGATAAGGCACTATTTCCTGGGCAGGAAATTTGGTCCTTCTCGTAAGCAACAAGTTGTTGCAATATGTTGTGGGAGGAATCGAGTTGGTGCTCGGAGTTCAGAAGAACTAGTGATTTGATATTTTCTCATTCGCTAAGGAAATGCGATTGGGCTAGTGGACGTGTCGAGTAGAGAACTCGTCAGAGATGATGGAAATGGCAGGGAAGGCCAAGTAGAGTAAGTATAACTCAGAAGACTCTATAGCGAGAGCGTTTCGATTTGTGATTTACAATTTCACCTACTCGTGCGAAGAAGAGTAGTGGTGGAATGAAGAAGGGTATTCATAGACGTTTGCATGGAACTACCAACATCAAATTGGTCATGATCCCAATTGAGAAAATTGGGGACCGTCGACCCAATCGTTGCTTTTCCGCCCATTATGGACGGACTACATGTAGAAGAGTACACTCCATTCTCGATGGGGAATGGTAGAACCGTGGGAGGTGCCTATTATAATATGGTGGACCGAGACTAGATAGTCGTGTCGAAGGTTTGGCCAAAGTTTCCGCGAAGAAATGGGAACCGTATGGAGATGGCGTATATCCTACCACCCTAAAGTGGATGGATGAAAGGGAGGAAATTTGCTTATGCCGAAAGGCGTATTACGAACGTGCGCCTTAGTGTACGTAGCAGATGGGAGCAGCTAGGGTATGGATGGAGATTTTCGTGCAACCATTTGGTTTTGGAGTGGTCTTATGAATCATTTCCTAAGGCATGGTATCGTGAGTGACCTGGCGTGGTCGGTTGATTAGTTCGTAAACTCGTTGGAGGGAACCAATGGGTAATATGTTCCTTAGACTTGGAATGGTCTCGGAACATTTCTTTAGAGATTTGGCTTTTAAGCCATACGCCTTGATGAGATACGTCGATGCGGGGGATAGTTGTGTATCATTGAAGCTAAACCACTTAGAGTTGGTGTGCGTGCCCCGAGGTAATGTAACATAACTTGGAAGAGTTGGCTAATTGTGCCGAGTCATGTGGACATCATGTTCCTCCATAGGAAGCAAGAATCGATAGTTAGTGAAGAGCGCTTTGTTCTACTAAGAGAACAAGAGGATTGACTGAGATCGACAGGGTCGACCTTAGTCTCAGTCCATTTGGGACGTTGCAATAACGAGGAGTTTGTTCAGGATAGTAGAATCCTAGTTTAGAGTAGTATACCCTTATCAGACTTGGGTATGCCCTAATTTTGGGGGCAAAATTCCCTCTTAAGGGGGGGAGTATGTAACAACCCTCGATTTTGGGAGGCTCATTTTATACTAATTTTACCGCATAAGGTAATTATATAAAATGTGGGGACTGGAGTAAATATTAATTTAATGATTTGAAAGTTAATATTTACTAGATTGATGCATATTTACTACATGTGAAAGTAAATAACATCAGGTTGCATGTCTGTAGTGTCATGTATTTTATATGGCCCTTTTAGTTTAAATGATTTTGGAACTCGAAATAATTTATACATTTCCGGATGCCAGTTTAGAGGGTGTAGTTAGTCTCGGAAGGTGCGAGATAGTCAAAATAAGTGCCATATTGTATTTTTGTGTTTCGGGCACTTTTACCTGGTTTTAGCTGATTTGCGTATTTGCGAGTCATTTTAATGTGGTATTAACCATTTAAGTTGGGAGAATTATGTTAAGCCACGATTTTTGGTCTTGCCCCTTATTTCATTCCCTCATTTATGTCTTGAACATAGAGAGAAAGGAGAGAAAGAAAGAAGAAGAGAGAAATGGAGAAATGAGAGAGAGATTGAAGATGGAGGATTTGGGATTGCTTCTTCTCCAAATAAATCTGAGATACCAACCCTAAGGCAAGTTTTCTACTTGCTAATATATGATTTAAGTTGAATAATTTGTATGATATGTATGTAAATTCATTTGAAGATCAAAAATGGAATTTATGGAATTTAAACCCTATTCTTGATTTAGGTTGAAGAAATTGTGGGTTTTGATGGTTAATAATCATGTAGATTAATTTGGGGTAGATTTTTGTGGTTGGTTGTGTGTGGAAAGGAAGAGATTTGAGGTTTGGAGGATTTAGGGTTCATAACCCTTCGTAGCCATTTTTGGCAATTTTGCAGGTCCGAATCGATTCGGCCCTTAGGGCGAATCGATTCGCTAAGGGGAAATTGGCAGGTCTGCATAACCCGAATCGATTCGGTATTGAGGCCGAATCGATTCGGTCAATTGCAGAAGGTGGGTTTTGTTGTCCGAACCGATTCGCTTTCTGGGCGAATCGATTCGCTAAGGCGAATCGATTCGGCCCTTGGGCGAATCGATTCGTTTTCCTGCTGTTTTTGAGTTGATTTTATAACTCAATTTTTATCCTTTCCTTTAAATATAGGGACTAGGAACCTTCTTGAATGAAGTAAACTTAGAGTCCTAGAGTGTGAGATGAGTTAGATGTCTACCCTACATTAGGAATGGGTTATGTGGGGATTTTTCCGGGGTTAGGCCTATTAATGATAAGGCATTCTTTTCTTCTAGTTAATGATTATGAAAACTAGGAGATGTAGTGTTATGTTCGGGAGACCTTAGGAGCTTAATTAAGCTATACGAGTCTTGAGGGTTTATATTAACACCCCAAAAGAATGTTGGGAGACTTTAAAAGTTCGATTGAACTATGTTAACCTTGGTAGTTCATAATAACGCCATAAAGGTGAGTTTGGAGAATAAATTGAAAGTCATTTCATTCCTTCGAAAAATGATAACCTTGGGGTTTTAAAATAATCTCCTAGAATGCTTGGAGATAATGAAGAGTTTATTTACTCCTTTGAGGTTGTAGTGTTGATGATAGTTATCGTATGGCTCTGGATAATAAGTTCTATCTGCTTCTAGAAATAAATAGTAATGGTTTCGAATAAAATGAAACATGGAAATGAAATGGAAATGGTATTGATTTTAGGTAATGATAATTTACTTAATCTTGAAACCGGTAAATAATGATTTACTTGATTTGAAAATGATTAATAAAATAATGGATGTTACACACCTCTCTAAATGACATCATAAGGGAAGTCCGCACGTGAGGTGAAGCCCCCTGGCTAATGAATGCAGGGTGGATATAGTCTTAGGCCATGGGAGTGCGTATGGTTGTATTTTTCTGCGATGGGTAGGAGATTTTGGGTGTGGTCTTGACTACCCCGCAGGCTCATGGCCGCTTCCCGACGCCTTGCGATATAGGTGCCCAGGTTGCCTAACGATAAGCCCTGGAAGATGATGGTCATTTAGGGGCGCGCCCAGGGGGAAAACCCGGACGGGCGGTCTTAGAATATGTTATATGTATATAATTATAACAGTTCATAATCAAGTGGGACTTGATGTATTCGATATGCCATATAGAGCATGATGGAGTGCCATGAAGAGCACATATAAATGCCACGAAGAGCATTTGAAAATGATTATTTTCCTGATAAGGAAAGGATTTTTACAAAAGGTAAAATTGAGAGATAATTGCCTTGAAGAGCAAAAGATTTTGATTATATATATATTTCCTGCTAAGGAAATGATATATAAAATAACGGGCACATTTGATGAAGTTCTTAGTTTAATGCTTCTTATTTTTATTCCTGCTTAGCTTATGTTTTAAATTGCATAGGTAGCTTCTTATTTCTCTTTCTTCATGATTTATATTGCATAACTGTCATACTCTTTATTCATCTGGTAATCATATAGAACCGGGCCCTGACCGGTTGCATTTTCTGTTGCATATTCTTCGTGTCTCTGCTCAGGTACTCCGCCGCAAGGATGCCTGATTTGAATTCCTATTCCGACGCTTTCGACGAGCCGTGATGCATTGCGGGTGTTACGGGATACATTTGGTATAGACGTTTTCTTTTCTATTCTAGTTAAGATCAAGTCTTTTATTCGGGCAAGAGGCCCAAGCTTTTGTATATGTCTAATGAAATGTGATAAGTAACTTATCGTACTTGTGTATTCTGGTGTATCAGTTTAGTGACCGGTTACATCTTCGGTCTTTTTATGGTATTCTTGTTATATTATTTATTTACGTCTTGGGGTTTCCCTTATCTTTCAGGAATTGGGTTGTTTGTTTTCATTTATTTACTTTCAAATCAAAATTTTTGGCAACCCGTTTTCTGAAATATTGGGTGGTTATCCTGGATACTCTATATTTTGTTATGATGCTGAGAATGATTCCATCCATGATTCCGTTATATTGGAGTATTGGGCTGGCCACCCCTTATTTCGGATCACGGGGTGTCACACATACCTCCGATATAGTGACCCACGAACCCGGATACTCATTGAATCCCCATGTTCGATCCACCATTAACATCCCATCTTTAACACGTTCTCAATCAACCCGGATCAGTGAAGATTTGTACACAGGGTTAGATGTAAGAGAGAGCGCATGAGAGAGAAAGCGGGAGTCCCAAATTAGAGAGGAAAGTGAGCGGGAGAGAAAAAAAGTTAGTGGGAGTATTATTTTTGTAGGGTATTTATATTTTATCGAAGTGTGCTCAATTTTGGCACACTTTTAAACAGTGCCAAATTTTGGCACGGTTTTAAAGTGTGCCAGATTGTTATTAAACCGTGCCAGAATCTGGCACAGTTTTAAACTGTGCCAGATTTTTAATATCAGGGTGTGCCAATTTGCTGTTATTGGTGTAGTGTTCCATCCGGGAAGTGTATCTGAAGCCAAATCGCTTATCCCATTTCCCTTCTCCCATCCGGGAAATGTAATTAAAGCCAATTTATTATCATAAATTTCTTTAATACCAATAATGTCCCACATTATTGAAAATAGTTATATATCATATCATATAACGCGATCTAAGACCGCCCGTCCGAGTTTCCCCACTGTGCGCGCCCCTAAATGGCTATCATCTTCCAGGGCCTATCATAAAGACAACCTGGGATCCTACCGAAACGTCGGGAAGTGGCCATATGCCTGTGGGAGAGTCATAGCCACATCCAGAATTACCTCACCAGCGTAGAAAATATACAATAAATGCGCATATGGCCTAGGGATATATCCACCCTGCATTCACTAGCCAGGGGGCTTCACCACACGCGCGCAACTTCCCTTATGATAGCGATTTAGAGAGGTGTGTATCCATAAATTATTAATTATGAAAATCATTTCTTTTCCCTTTTGAAAACATTTATTTTTACATTTTCGAAAGTCATTTACATCATATCATATACATACTTTAATCACATAGCATATATATATATATATATATATATATATATATATATATATATATATATATATATATATATATATATATATATATATATATATTCCTCCTAGAATATATATAAATGGCCATATGTGCCAATCACATCTAGCGATCACCAATAATCCCAAAGATTCTCTCAAAGAATCATAATCAGGCCTTCATATACGCATGATACTAAACCCAAAATACTCCCTCACATACATTCAATTACATAAATACCTAGGCTCGATGGTAGCCGAGCTCTCTCTCAAATTTTGTTCCTCCCTAATGTTAACTATGTTCGTTCCTCATATTATGCCCTTGTAATACCCCGTATTTTTATAGCTTTTAAATTATGGGATTTATTAAATTTAATTGAGATAAATTAATTTAATTTTAATCCGAAATGTTGTTTTAAATATTTACTAGCGTGACGAGAGTTAGTAATTATTGGAAATTTGTTATTTGTTGTATATTACTGGATGAGTATAGTAATATATGAGATTTATTTTTATAATATTGTCACGTGTGAATAAAATAACAATTATGGAAATTTAAGTCGGGACGCGCCTGTGTCGCGTCGGGATTAAATGTTGATTAATAAAAGTGAAATATTTTTAGTTATCCGTATGGTCATTTTGAGTGCGCCAACGTGTCCGAAAGGGTCGAGATAGTCAGAAAAGGGTACCCGGGGGTTTAGTTTGAGTCTCGGGGTTATTTTAGGCTTAATTAGTACCCCGGGAGGGCATTTTAGTCATTTTGTATTTTTGGGTAATTAAACTCACGAAAATTAAAAGGGTTATATAAGATATCTGGATTATCATCTAGGGTTAGAAAGCTCAAAACACTAGAACGGCCATTGGAGAGGAGAGGAGAGAGCTCTCAAGGCATTCCAAGGCTCAAAACTCAACCGTTTGCACCGCCAACGCGTAGATCGCGAGACGGGGAACGCAACCACACCAATTTCAGCACCAAACCAGACTTCTGAAAATCCCAGGCAAGTGTTTTTCTTGTTTATTTCGTTGATGCATCTTTCATATTGGTTTAGGAATGATTCGGATGAATTGTATGGAAGAAAAACCCAATTTGAGATAGGAAATTGCATGTAGTGATGAGTTAAATGATATTTTGGAAACCTTTGGTGATGTAGAGAATTAAACCACAAAATTTTGATGTTGTATAAGAAGGAGATTCTGGGAAAAACAGATTAGAACCATGATTAAGAGATTTCTAGGGTTCTTGAGTTTTAAATGAATTTTGTCTTGTTAATCCATGTTTAGTGATGGAAATTGACATGCTTTACATAGAAATGCATAATATTATGTTAGGATGTTAGTAGTATAAATCTTTGGACGTTTGGGAATGCAAAACTTGAATTTGGATGAAGATATGTGTTAGAACCCGTAACTGCAAAACTGCAGAAATCGTAATATCTGTTTGATCGATCGATCGAGCCCAGAGCTTCGATCGATCGAGCCCCTAACCTTGATCGATCGACCCCTCCTGGCAGACTTAAGTTTCCCCTTTTAAATTTGTTGAATTGATTCGAAATGAAGAAAACTCCTTAGACATCCTTGTTAAGATAATTTGGGAGATAATGATGACCAGTAAGATTCATTAATGAATAAGAGACCTTTAATGTAAGGCAAAATCTATATTTTTGGGATATTTTGCATAAGGGACAATGTAACTATATATTAAAGGGGAGAGACACATAAGAGAGAGTTACGTTGGAACTTAAATGGATATCTACTGAATTGTACATTTAGAATAATAGAGTCCTTGAGGGTTACGTAGTAAGTTGGAAAAACCCTTCGAATTAAAGTTAGAAACGAACGATTATACTTGATAAATAATAATGGGAAAATAAGGATAAATTTTGTGAATGTGGGTTATTGGATAAACCTAAATTGATATAATAAAAGTGGAACATTTATATGATTGTGTATGCATATATTATATACTTATGAAAATCATGCCCACGCTACTTGCTATCCCTGAGGTTACCGTGCTGGGACGATCTTATCCTGTGTTGCCTTATGGGGGATATTGACTCGTACCCTAGAAGATAGAAATCCTAGGTACAGACTATCGAATCAGTAGTCACGGTCCTAAGAGACGTGAGGGTATGTACTGGCCTCTTGGACTTGGAATCTATGCTTCACCTCAATATTGTTTGTGTATGTATTTATACAGTTCGAGAGTGATTCCAAACTTGTATTCCCTTAGTGTGATTGATACGGGGATTGGATAGTAGAGTATGCCTACACCGTAAATTTTTATGTGGGGTGCTGTTAGAATATATATATTATACGAGTATTTAATATATATATATATGAACTTCTTAAATTTGGGAAATTTCCTATTGTGTTATGGTAAGTGAGATATGTATAATGACTCAAATTGGAAATACTTGTTTTGAAAAGTATAGTATGATATTGAAAAAATTTATGAATTAATAAAGTTAAAATGAGCGTTTTGTACTAAATGAAATTTTCCTTTTAAACCATGATGTTGTTAAATCTTAAATCTTGAGAATCACCTAAGATATGTTAAATCCTTGGGGAAAGATAGTGTGATATATGATGAGATAAACCATTGGGAAGGTTACTGCGATAGGAGTGCGCATTATAAGAGAGGTGAGAATTTCTCAAGAGAGTGTCGCACTGATATATTGTTGCATTGTCCTGTAATCAATTTAAATACTTGCTAAACGAATTTTTAAATCATATACACTATCGGGCTCGGACCCGTTACTATTTCTCTTTCTCTCTTGTATATATATGTATGTATTACAGGTGCCCAGCCACAGGGGCGTCTTGCATAGGATCCTTTGGATGGAACGCGCTGTAGCTTTTGTGGGAGTTGCAGGCCATTGTTTAGACGACCTCATTGTTGACTCTACTTCTAGCTCAGCTTTATCCAGTGGGGGCATGTGTCGCCCTTTTTCCATTATTTAGTTGATATTGTCAGAGATTGTAATTCTTCTAATTTCAGTATCTTTATTTCGGGATTGTTACTGTCAGGATGTTTTCCTTAGTATTTTAATGATGGGATTTATTATTGTTGGGTAAACTCTTGAATGTTCATTTTATTCTTCTACTTATTGTGAGACTCTTTAGATGTTAATGGTTTAAGGTTTTATAACCGGATTTAGTAAAATGAGAATAAAGGTTTAAATGGTTTTGACACTTAACTTAATTAATTAGGGTGTTTAAATTGGAAAAGTTTTATTTTTTCTACAGTGATGCTGAGAATGAACCAACTGTTCACCTTGAATTAATTTAATAAAGGAGTGATCGCCTGGTATTTAATTAGGCGTGGTGTCACAGCCCTACACCAATCCAAGGCCTTCTCTTTCATCTAAAGGTTTACTAAACCTCAAAATAATCATTTAGGAGTCCCGATATCATAAATAGGATCCTCGATAATAATCTCCAAAACGATAGTTTAAATCTCCCTAAACCTTAAAAGGAGAAAACCTCAAAATTCTGCCAGTACCGAATCGATTCAGCCTGTCTGAATCGATTCACAGGGTACTGAATCGATTTGGACTGTCCGAATCGATTCGAAATGGTTCTACTTTCAAACTGTCTCTTACCGAATTGATTCGTCTTGTCCGAATCGATTCTGCTTGTCCGAAAATCCCAAATTTGCCTAGGGTTTTATATATAACCCAAAGACCCAAAATTTAATCTAATCACCATTTAAGTTATAACTCAGATTTATTCCTACAAACCCAAAGTTTTCATATCTCCTCAAGTCCTTTAGAGGTCCTAACACTCTATTTCAGAACCCCGAATACTTATCTCCAATTCTAACCTTAATTTCAGACTAACTATTTCGAACTCAGACAGCTTTCCGTAGAAAAATGACTATAAATCCAAACAAAATCATAAAAATAGGTGGTCGGTGCCCACGTGACCGTATCGAAAAGATCTACAATTTTCATTTTCTGACCAAGAGCCGAATCGATTTGTCCTGACCGAATCAATTCGGTTAAGACGCATGTCACTATTCATCGTCTCCTCCGAGACGGTTTCGGCCATTAACATACCTCCAAGATTTTTGTTTCTTCTCCTAACCTCCTCCAACCTCAACCAACAACATATACACATATCACAAGGGTTATAAACATCCTAGAACCCGAAACCAACAATTAATTTTGATTAAATCCTAAGTTCCTCGAATTGAAATATTATTGGGGTTTATTCGTCTTATCTCCCGAAAACCCGTTTTATCCACGAAAACCCAACCCAAAATCTTTAGGGTTTGTTTATACCAAACTAATATATGACATTTATGCTAAAAAGTAAATAAAGCAAGTAAACACTTGCCTCGTGGATATAATCCGACGATCCCGAGTCGAGTCCGACGGAGTTTAGTCTGAAATCTTCTTTTTCTCCTCTTTTTCTTCCTTCCTCTCTCTCTTTTCTCTTTTCTTTCTTCTCTTTCTATTCTCTCCCTCTATCCCTCTTTATATATGAAGAAAAATCGTTTATACCTCTTAAAACCAAAAAATGACTCATTTACTCAATTACGAGCACTTTTAACTCTAAAATTCCCCGAAACTCAATTTCGACAATCGGACACTCTTTTCTGACTATCTCGACCATTCCGAGACTTACGGAGCAGTCAAAATTCCCATCCAAGGTACTTGACCACAAATCACTATTTTAACCTAATATACTTAATGCGGGTTTTGTCATTAAAATCTTACCTCGTGTCGCTTTATTCAACGGCGACATATTTTTAAAATACCTCGACATATTTACTTAACCCCAAAATTAAATCTTTCACCCATCAACAATTATCTAATCCTCCAAAATCCCAAAATTTACTATTTCGAGAAATTACCCAAATTCCAATTTATACTCAATTATGGAATTTAATTATCTCCAAAAGGACGGGTTGTTACAGTTTCAACTTCCCCGAAAAATTTATCTACTTGGTTTTACAATGTTTGGCTATCTGGCTTTGTTTTTTATTGTTCAAGATGACATGTCTGCCCAAAATATTTTTCTCTTATATTTTTATTTTTTCCCAACATTCGTTTTTAATAGGTTTATTCTTGGGAATGCCTTACTTTTAACCACCCACCTTCATAATTTTAATGATGTTGCTAATTAAAGAAAAAGAAAATGTGTGAATGCATATGTATGGACACCGTATTTGTGTATGATAGCCTGTTGATGTGTCCAATATTTTCCATTAATGGCCTTGACTCCATTTGCTCTATTTTCTTTTTATAGATATTACCTTTTATGTTTCTACAGATATGATGAATATACAAAAAAATGAGAGCCTTGTGTGTTAGCTGTTATAAAATCCATCACTGTAAACTCAGTATTGTCTGCTTTGATCCACTATTGATGATTGGACCCTATTGGATGCAGTCGCCAAGAAGAAATTATAAACAAAGCAGATGCACATCTCAAGTCTGAGCATCAACGTGGGTTCGTCCATGGATATGATCTCCCCTTATGGACTTGATTATCATGACTGACGAGAGAGTTTGAGTTTGTGAGTGGTATAATAGGAGTCTGTCTCCTTGCTATTCCCAGTCAGCATGACGATCGGATAGAGCTGATGTATCTCACAATGAACTTTCCACTAAAGTCTCTCTTTAACTTGGTGAGTTGAGCAAACTGATCACGCTTAATCTATCTTACAACAATCTTGAGGGCAAATTGGACAAATGTTATTTAAACTGGCCGACCAATGCCTTTTTTGGACATACGGATCTCTATTTAAATGGTCCGACCAAGGGTACTTATTTAGACCTTTGTTTATTAATCTTTCTACTTAATGGGGTTGTTTTTACGATTTTGCTGTTTGAGCTTTTATTTCATCGATTATTTTTTATTTTTTCCCTATTATATGTGAATTTAGAGTTATAACATATTTTAGTCTTCTATTCTGTCATCACCGGAACGTATCTCCTGTTTTGGGTATTGAATATGCAACTCATGTGTTATTGTTTTTTGGTTCAAGTTGTGAGCATTTATTTCTCACCTTATGTTTTATTATTGTCGTGTGATTTTAATAATCATAAGATCTGACCCTAGGGAGCTTTGGATGCAACACACTTCGCCAAGCCACCTAAGAAACTTTTATATCCTCAGCAAATAGCTATTACCACAACTGGAGTTATGTGGTAACGCTACAGCACTGTAATTACTCCAAAGAACTGGAATCCTTTTAGTGTAAATGTTGTAATGGCTGGGATGTTTCTTTGAGCCCTGAGTCGGTATCGAACTAAGACAATAGTTTTATTGATGGATATTATGTTATTTATTGTTCTTAGTTAAACAAGTTTCTAGTGTTTATGGATTTGGAAACAAATTTTAGCACCAATCTTACACAATTATTGAAAATGCCATAAACATGCGATAACTTATTTGAAATAAAAAATATTTTTCTTTCCTCAAACTCTAAATACAATTTATTGGAAGACAAGAACTGATATCCAAGAACACTATGATGACAGGGGGAAAAATGGATAGCATAACTTCAGGTTGATTACTTTAAGACCCCATGGTTTTTTTAGCCCTCTTGGGTGTTATTCTTGCTCTGTTCCTTAGCGGAGTCGAGGATTAGTTTAGTGATTGGCCCAGGCATAGGTAAGAGTATTGTTAAACACAAAAAGATATTTTGTAAGCTATGCAGAATTTCTTGGTCGAACAGTAACATCGAATTCATTTCTTAAAATTTTTGTTTAATGGATTTCGTTGATTATTAGTAATGGTTTACTTTTCTCTGGCATTCTGTCGATTGTTTCTTTAAACTCCTAAATGCTAAATGTTAATATGTTTGTGTTTTTATCAATAAATATATGATTGAATATTGTTCATTAGAACCTATTTAGTTTTAAATGTTGAATACACATTATTTAACTATCTTACCATCATTATTTTAAAATATTTAACATTAGTTAATTCTAATAAAACAGATATTTTGTAGTTAGTTCCCTGTGCATATTTTTTATTAGTTTGACAGTGTAGGTTGCATTCATTTCTTATATTTTGGGATATCTAACAATTTAGGAATATGTATTTCTCTTTCTTTACGGACTAACAATGTTGTTCAATTTTTATTTGTTTCAAATTGTTTGATGAAGACCCCCTTAAATGTGTAACTACTACTCATTATCTCTGTCACATTCAGGACACTATTTGCATTCATGGATACAACAAACAAATTAGTCACAATGGCATAATTTTTCTAGATATACAATGGAATTCAAATTAGTAACGCATAATATTTGGAGCTCATTGTGAGCTTACACTATTTTTAAAGCATACATAATTTTTTTAGACACTGTCATTTTCCATCTAACACTATTTTTCCTCATTGTGAAGGAGAGGGGCTCAAAAGGTGATTTACCACCAGTAGGGACCAAAGAAATCAAAACTAGGGAATCTGTGAATGTGATAGAAAAAGAACCGCTTAACATCGGTCGTTCAACTCGAAGAAAATCTCCTTTGATGCCAGATTCACCACAAAATGGTCGCCCCATTAATAATTTTCTGATTGAGAGGGGACAACCGATGAGCTACCGTCAGCGAAGATGAAAGAAACCAAAACTAGGAAATCTATGGATGGGATAAAAAAAGATCAAACTTCATTTGCAGTTGACGTAAAGAAATCAAGGTACCATACCAGAAGACCACTTTTCACAGGAAACTCAGAAGGAAACTAAGACATTATTGCATCTTCTGCAGCTAAGGAAATCTCTATAGAGAGGTTATTTTTGGGTAATTCCACAACTTTTTGGGTTGTCCCATAACTTTTCTTTTTTCAAAACTAATATTGTTACCACTACTTCTTACTTCCTATTTATATAGACGGTTGAAATGATTCAAAACTGATATTTAACTGTTTGTTGGGATTATGTATATAAAATTGATTGCTTAACATCAGTTTTGATTTGCGATATTCATATTGCAAATGGCAGTGATGTTTGACATTCATGTTTCAAATATGATATTGATGTTCCATATTGCAAATGGCAACGATGTTTTAAATATTCGAAAGTGATGTTTCAAATATGTGTAGGTTTCTCTGTTTTCATATGTGTAGGTTCAACCAATTATAGCGACAACCGTGTCAATCAACATGCGAAGGGACAAGAAAATGTACCATCGACTCAGGTATTAATTTCTTCCCATATGCATGCCATACTCGTTTTCCCTTTACTTTATCCCTGAATAATCCCTTATCATATAGTATATAAGAGTTTCAATCTTTTAATGTCTGGGCGATGTGCATGAAAATTTTATTTTAAAATTGTTACATTGATGTTAATGTCGATTGAATGCTCGGTTATACCCAAAGGCATGCGAAGTTCAATTTATATTCGTTAAGGTCTATCGGTATTTTGGGTAAAGGTCTAATCTTATGGTTGGTGATATAGGTTATGGTCTCATGAGTTGGTTTTCCATTTTTTTGTCCCATTCTATGTTGATTTATCCCTTTTATTCTATGTTGAATCTGTCTTAAACACTTAATGTCCACACTCATATGTTAAAAAGTTCATAATAGTTGTATAAGCTTGAAAGAAATCAACATATTTGTTATTGTGGACATTTAAATTAAGAGTTTTGTATATTCCAATTTGTATAGAAGATATTTGTAAGGGAAGAAGATACCATAATGCGTATGTAGCAGCCTTGGCAAGGGAGATGTCAGATCCTCTTCATCGGAGTCAAACTCACCATTTTCATATTTGAACCGTCCGCCATTGCAGTCATGCTTCCAACCAACTTCTTTGAACATGAGTGAAGATCTCTTTCATATCTCTTTAACTCTATGATGATGTCTTGGTGGTTAAGATCACGTAGAGCATATTTCATCAAATATCTTATCAAAATAGATTTCTATATAGTAAATGTTCCCATTTTCCCTCTACAAGTGTTAATAACATTTGTGATATGATATTGATATTCTTTTCTGATCCTTACTTAGCATTATTATTGCAGTTATCTAACATCATCTGTCAAAAGTTTGTGCTTTTTATTTTTAGGATATTGTGTTGCTTGGGGAATCCAGGATCTCAAAAATGGAAATTATTCGGGACTAGACACATCGATGGGAAATTAGAGTGAAACACTATAGCCGTTTAACAATGAGGATGTCTCTCAAGTCGACATCAAGAGACGTTCATGACAGGAGGGCGATAATCGCCTCTAGCCCTAAGAGCATTACGGGCAGCATTGTAGTCGTTGAAAGCCTGCAGCCCCTCCATATAGGCAACGTATATCTGGTCGACCAACTTAGTCAAAGATATGCGGTGTTATTTGCATGAATTCGTCCAAGGTACTTTTTTCAAATTCTTTCATCCTCTGCTCTTTATATTCTAATTACTTATGTAACTGGTGTTTTCATTTTAGCTTTAAAATTACATTAGTGAAGTGGAATGTTTTTTTTCTTGAAGCGTATTCTTCTATTGAAGTGGTTTATATAACATTTACATTTTTAATGGTTTATATATCATTTACGTTTTGAAGTGGTTTATATCTTTACAGCAGGTCCTATTAAATACCCAAAAATCTGAAGCATGTCCTATCTGCATTATCGTCATACCAGTACATTTGAAGCATGATAGAGCAACCATATGGGTTAGTCAGGCCTGTAACATTAAGAGAGTGCAAGTAGCAATAAAAGGTATGAAAAAATGGATCCAAGTAGCAGCAGCATGCCATAAGTTGGCCATAGTGAAGATAGAGCAAGCAGACATCAATTTGATGTTTCAGACATCAAATTTAATTATCCCAATTGCCATGTATTCAGAAGCAAGGCAGGACATGCCTCAAAATTGTATGATAAACCATTGTTTGACCACTAGGGTAGCATTCCAGAATTATAAATGTGTCCAACTCGGTCCATATCAGGTCATTATAGTTCAGGGGATCAATAATCATCAAAGCTTGGAAGACGACCATATGTCGAACCCATCATTTACTTAAATGATAATTGTTTGAATTTGATGTGAACACTTTGGGAATATAATGTGTTTGTTTGAATTTGATGGGATTTTTTGTTCATTTAGGATACTTTGGGTTTTATTCGTTTAAAGATTTTGTTTATTAGATGTGATGTTATATGGATACTTTTAGATTACATGTTGTGGTCATGGCTACACTTTTGAAGGATTTGCAAGTGATTTTTATTTGGAAATTATGATCAATTTTTTTACATTTTATTTTGCTAGGGAATGATTTTTTTTTTCATTTTGCAATTACGTACTAGGGAGATGTTCGTCGTTTCACGGTTATCTTTACAATGAGATTTGTAAGGATATATTGTACTACACTTAATTGTAACAATTGGGAACTAATGTTTGCTTGATGACAGTTTTTTATTTCTTCACTTCTTTTAGGGAAAAAGTATATTATTGAACTTCTTTTTTATTGTTTTATTTTTTAAGTAGTTAATAAATTTCATACACCATTTTGTCAAGCGGGAAAAGTAAATGATAATGAATTTATGGTGATATTTTTACTTTAAATTAAGTTTTATAGGTATCTCTTTAGGAATATCTACATAAAAATATTATTTGGAAATTTTGATACATGTTTTGGTGACAATTATTGCAGCCCCTTTAAGAAATTTTGGTTCCCCTTTATATAGAACATTTCTTACAATTGTACGTAGTGTATTGTATTTTTTGAATTTAACTGTTTTATTTACATGTTTTGTATATAGAAAAACTCATTCACGCATCGAACATATTTTATGTGCCTTTATACCAGTCCTCGCAAAACATTTATTTGTTTTATCTCTTGAATCTGTAAGTGTGATTTTAGTGCTTGAAATTTTAAGTTTTGGCATCTTTCAGTGGTAGTTTCTCTCGCTTTTTTATGAAGATTTGAACATAAATCGGTATAGAACTATCGGTGGTTATTGGTTTATCCACAAGAGGTGTATTTACTCTCTCTATATATCCTTGACTCACACACGCTCACTTTATCTCGATGTAAAAAAGTGAAGGAAACTATGCCCAAATTTGGATATTTACTAAATGAATGAAACGTTTCCAAATTTTCTAATGTGTTGTGAAAAAGACTTAACTTATACACGATTCAATATTTTGGAATTTTTTTTCGTGCCTTCAGGCACGGGCATTCCACTAGTGTGTATATATATATATATCCCTTTAAATTTTCCTTTTCATCAAGGCTTGGCTATAAACCTCAATCCAACTTCCTTATTTTTATCTCGCCCACATATATCGGGTGAGAGAAACATTTCGAGTATTTCTGCACCGCACATTAGCCCTTTAATCAATCACTTGACTCTCGTCTAATTCCACCCAAAATCAACATCCTAACATAAAGTAACATCTCTCCACTCCCAACGTCATTAAGGTTCATGCGTGGATTGTCTCATAAGAAAAATCCAAATAAGGAACCCCTCCGATATACTACTACTTAACTTTTTAAACATGGAGATATGTTATCATAAAACAAGTAAAATAACAATTCCTACATACCTTGGATTATCACTATAAAGTCTCAACCCGTATCTTGGAGAGATATTATAGAATAACTAGTTCCACCCTGGAACCGCATATATGGTAGTCTCATAATCATAAGTCTGATATATCTCAAATCAAAATAATATATACTCGTATAACACAGACAAAACGAGTAGTACAAACCAAAAAAAAATTTAAATTATCAACACCCACTTACAATGAATGACATAAAATAGAATTTCACCACTACGTAAAACATATAGATATATCCTCTATATTAATATCAATACTGCCACAAAGCTAAAAGTACACACCCGAATCTAGGGTTAATAAAATACCGAGGCTCAATCTCTCCACATAGAACACATTTACCTTATCCAAGGCGAAACTCACAACAACATTCTTGCCAATTACGTTGGCTGCTCCAAAGAGTTCCCAAATACAGTACCCTTGTTCCATCTGTACCAAAAACTACTTCCATCAATGCCCCATCTAGGCACCCTATTCTTGTCTTTTAAATCCCTACCGGACAAGATTAAAACATGTAGTTCTATGTTCCTCAACATAATCATTCCCCATCACTGGCCATCCTGACCATGTTAAAGTTTTTTTAAAAATATTTCAGGCTCTATAGCCTCGATCCACACAATTTCCCTCATAGTTACCTTAACTCCCTCAGCAAAGGAAAACATGATATCGGCCTCAATTGTCGTATTTCAATTAATTAATTCCCCGAGTGGAAGCCCACCATGAGGTTTCATGAACGTGACTTCTCCATAAATGTTAACAACCCTTACTAGTGAGCCCATCATTTCGTTGAAGGATTCTTTCTTCATTATACCTACTTTACTTCGGAGCAAGGTTTCTTTAACCATATATCTCTTTCTTTGCTGTCAACCTTTGATCGATCCTTTTGGGAATACTTAAAAAGTTGCATTCTCTTCAGTCCTGATTGATTAAAGGAACTCGTTGCTTAAAGCGTCCATTAGGTTCCTCTATGAGCAAAACATCATGCCCTTCAAATATGGGGACTACCGTTCCTAACATTTCAACATTGCTCCAATGGGCAAAAATGTTTCTTAAATTTTCACATCTGGGTATTCCTATACCCCAATATAAGCCAAAGATTCTGATTCCAATAATTCCACCGAATGAAGTTACACTTCCTCCACATGACTTAACTTCAACGTATTATTCTTATTAAGGACTTTTCAAACATTTTACCCATTTAACTTTACTGAGTAGTCCAAGTTTAGTATCATTCTGTTCTTGTAGAGTTACTGGGGAAATATAGCTACTGTACCCTTCTAGTCATTGTTGCAATCTAAGAGAATGCCAAGAAAGGAGTGACCTCTAATGCGACCCTCATCCCCGACTTCGATTTAAAATTTTAACTAAGCCCCATCTCCTGGCGCCAACATAACGATCGTCCCTGGTTGCCTTTCTCCAATTAGCACACGAATCTCGAACAATCGCGCAAAAGATTTACTAAAATCTTACATTATGGCAGGAGAACGAAATCTCACAAGTGGAAACAACAATCCTAATCCTAAGGCTCTACATCAAATTAAAAGAAATGCTGAAGGCGTAGTACGTCTATACAGATTCCTAAGGACACTAGAACCTGATGCTCTGATACCATCTGTGACAACCCCCTTATTAAAATAAGAGGTGGCCAACCCGATACTCCAATAATTACAGGAATCATAGATGGTTCATTCTTAGCATCATTTTCGTACAATTAAGTATACGAGATAACCACCAATTATTTTAGAAAACTGGGTGTCAAAATTTGTTTTTGTAAAGTAAAAAGTTTAAACAATTTCAATTTAAAAGAAGGTGGATATCAAAACAACCGAGTAACGGTATAACAAACATACACAATATAATAACCGAATAAGCTGTCAATTAGCAGACCAATACAAGCAGGTTACATCGAGTATTAAAATTAAATATCACATTGTATTAAACAGGTACAAAACTTGGGTAACACCCCCGAATATATAAACTGGTCATAGCTAGAGTAAAAAAGATAGAAGCGTCTATAAAGAATATCATACAACATCCGCAATATGTTATAGCTCCATAACAACAGAGATGGAGAGGTCAATACCGGCGTCCTTGAGGAGGAGCACATGGGCGAATATAGAATTCATGCAAAACAAAGAGATATAAACGGGTCAGGGCTCGGTTTGATATGATCACCATGTGAATAAAATTCATGACAGTTAAGAATATTTTATCATCATCATAAACTTATCTCTCTCACACAAATAATGATAAGAATTCTCACTTCTCAATCTAAACGCACAACCTAGCGCAATATCAATGACAATAATCAATATTTATTTCGCATGAGAAAATATCTAAGTTTCACTTAATGAGATTTCATTTTAGTTTTACACAACTTAAATGCACAGTTCCTTTTCTCTTTAGGAAACATATTTAAAGAAATTTATTTCACGAAATGCTTCACCAATTCAGTTTTACACCATTTAACTTCACAGTTCCCTTTTCTCTCTAGGAAATATATTCAAAGCAGTTTATCTCACAAAATGCTTCACCATCAATAAAATTCCACTTTAATAAGAATAGTTATAATCACATCATTTAACAATTCTAAGATAATCCTTCCGGGTATCCCCACTGGATGCACCCCTAAATAGCTATCATCTTCCAGGGCCAATCACCAAGACAATTTGGGCATCCTATATCGCGTGACGTTGGGAAGCAGCCATATACCTTCGATAGTGAGTCATTACCACACCCGAAATTACCTCACTTCGAACAATAATCGCACAATATATAATAACCAGTCGTATGGCCGAGGATTATATTCACCCTGCATTCACTAGCCAGGAGATTTCACCTCATGCGCGTAACTTCCCCTATGATAGCATTTAGAGAGGTGTGTAAATGCAAATTATCATTTACAAGTTATGCCGATTTAAAACATTAAATTCTTACATTCTCAAAAATTATTTATGCTTAGCAAATATGCACCAATTTAAAATATACATTTCCTATTCACGAAGTCATGTTTTATTAATGATGTAGGCGATGAAGTACAATTATCCTCACACTAGTCTCCAAGAGTTTAAATTAATACCATAGGCCACCATTGGTAATTTTCCTCAATACTAGTCTCCCAAAAGTCCCAAACCATATCATCCAACTCTCCCTTAGTCCGAAGTTATCTCACTAGATGAAATGATGCTAAGTCCTATTGAATAACTCCCGAATTAAGTCCACTTTACTCCCATACTAATCTAAAGTATTAATCTCCCTAATATAAACCCCTAATACTCTTTATTACTTCCCAAGAGAAGGTTCCTAAGACCTAAACCTAAAAGAAAAGGACTAAAAACTAAGATGGAAAAATCCTATAAAACAGTTGGGTTTTCGAATCGATTCGCCTAGGGCCAAATCAATTCACCCCTGGTAGAGAATCGATTCTCCCAAAAATGAATCAATTCGGCTGAGAAAACCAACCTCCTGCATCAGCCAGAATCGATTCGTCCTTAACCCGAATTGATTCAGCTCCTCAGACATGTAGCCTCCCTTATAGGTGAATCAATTCGCTTGGGAGACTAATCGATTCGGCCTGGCAGTAATGCCCAGTTTGGGCTACGAGTTATGAACCCTAAATTTCCCCCAATTTCAATTTTTCCATCCAATCTCAACATCATCAACTAAAAAATTACCCAATTCATTCCTACACAATAACTAACTAATATTTCCAACTTTAATCAAATTTAAGTCCAAGATTAAGGGTTTAAATACTAAAATCATCAAAAACCCATTAATGGTTAAAACTCCCAAAACACAACTATATATGAAAATTATCCACATTAAATCATACACTAGAAAGTTTGAAACTTGCCTCAAGTTTGTAGTCTCGGATTCTCTTCCTGTAGCAACAATTTCCAGCTCAATCTCACCTATTTTATCTTTTCTCTCCATTTTCTCCCAAGCTCTCTCTCTCTCTCTAAGTTTAGAAATACATAATTGGGAAATAAGAAGGTTGGAAGACTTAAACGTCTATTAACACTAAATTCATCCTTTAAATGTTACTACACCATTAAAATGACTCGTAACTACATAATTAAACCTTAACCTGTCAAAAGTGCCCAGAACTCAAAAATACAATATGGCACTTATTTTGACTCTCTCGACTATTTCAGGACTAACCGCACCCTCAAAATTGGCATCTGAAATATCACACAATATTTTATGTTCCAAGGTCACTTTAATTCATTAATAATGATCCAATTGAAATATATGCCATAATCGTCGCCTAAACCACAACGACGCAATAAAACACAATATAATTCTATTTACATTCACATAACAGTAAATATGCAAAACTTGGTAAATATTATCTCTTAAATCTCATAAAATTATATTCACTTCAACTTTCTTTATTCAATAAAATTAACCCACCAGGAAATTTAATATAAAATAATCACTCAAAAGTAAGGGGTATTACAGCGGATTATTGCGGTATTTCAATGTAGTCATTTACTATCTTTCGTGTATCTCGATCAGGATTCAGTTTGTGTATCGGGTTTATACCCAAGCATTGTAGTGTAGCACTTTTATATTTTCTCTCTCAGATTATTGTTTTGTTTGTGATCCGAAAGCATATTCGGGTATTTTATTTTGTACATTGTGTTGTACCCCTTTATTAGTCTCTTTTATATCATTTGAATATGTGTGTGTCTCTTATCATATTTAGAGGTTATGTTGTGGGTTAGTTGTTTCATGGTTTGTTATAGGAATGTAAATAAATGTTTTAAAATAATTTTTTACACCCTCTTTTTGTAGTAATGGGTTGTCAGCCGTTTTTATTTTAGAATCGTCCGTAGATGCTGAGAATGATCCACTTGAG
Source organism: Sambucus nigra (assembly GCA_949130495.1). Classification (NCBI taxonomy): domain Eukaryota; kingdom Viridiplantae; phylum Streptophyta; class Magnoliopsida; order Dipsacales; family Adoxaceae; genus Sambucus; species Sambucus nigra. Next base: position 73,370,730 of record OX422224.1, read on the forward strand.
ATTCCTGATTATTTTAGTATAGGTCTGTCCACCCGTTATTATTCTAAGCAGGTTGTCATAGGTGGTATCAGAGCATCAGGTTCTAGTTTCTTTAGGATCTGTGTGGGTTTATTGCGATCTTTCGAAAGCGTTCTCGATGTAGAGCCCAATTATTAGGACTGTTGTGTTCATACGTTCATATTTTCTTTTGTGATGAGAAAAAAATTGAATGGCGTTCTGATATAATTGTTCTTGTTTCTGATGCCACCGAAGAGAAGTCATTCAGGCTGGGTGAATAAAGGGGCTAAGAGTGTGGAACCCCAAATGCCTCGAAGGACTATGACTACAGACGAAGTTGCCAGTATTGTAGAACAAGCAGTAACTGCTACCATTTCTGTGATGGCACATCAACCAGCAATTCAAGCAGCCTAAACTCATCTAGAACCGTCTTTGTGGGAAAGAGTAAGGGAAGATTTTAGGAAGGGCCAGACTCCAGAGTTTTCAGGGGATTTGATGCGATGGCTGCAAGTCGATAGAAGAATAGTACACAGAGGCACCTTCGTATGGTTGAATGTAGTGAGGTGAAGAAACAATTTCTCGCCACCTTTAAGCTAACAGGAGCAGCTCTCCATTGGTGGGAGTCTGTCACCACATCAGAACAAAGAGATACATTGCCCATAACAGATTTATAGGAACTCTTTGTCCAAAGGTATTTTCCTTCCGCGATTCAGAAGGAAATGAGGAGAAAATTGATGGATGTATTTCAAGGTAATAAGACGGTGGCCGAGTATGAAGAGGAATTTACTCGATTGGAAAAATTTAGTCCCCGAGGAGGTGAATACAAAAGAAAAACTAATATTGAAGTTCATGCGAGGATTAAATTAGAAAATTCGACAGTGTTTTTTAGGGAACCCAACGTTAGTGACTTTTGCCGAGGTACAGAATGCGGCACTGTTATAGTGTAATGAATATCGTCTTCGTTTGCAAGGGGGTAAGAACTTTAGAGACTTGGGTTCATCAAGTAGGTCTGGTGAAGAGAATACCAGTAATGCCAGAGGGTATAAGTCGTACTATAGAAGATCACAACAACGTTTTGTTCCTTAAAATGGGCAGAGAGGATTTGCGGGTAGATGTTTCTTTTGTAAAGAAATAGGTCATAGGCAGAGAGATTGTCCTAAAAGAGGTAGAGGACCACGTTTTGAGGAAGTTTTGGAAGTGAAACCCCTACAACAAATTCGAGGTCATTTTAGTCCAGGGGACTTTGTGTGGGAACCCATTGATTAGGAGATGAAATTGGACTAGAGAGGTATAATGTAAGTTATTTTTCTTTGTCAATAGGATTATGCTATATGAGGTTTTGGGAATATCGTATGTAAGTTTATATGAGAGGGTAGTGTTATAACCCTGTTATGTATGGAATGACCCGAAAGGGAATTTTGAGCAAGTGTGGCTCTTATGTTATTATCTTTTGAGAGAATAGATTATTTTGTAATGGGCTAATAGAAAGCTATAACTTTGTTGTGAATGTAAGAATTGTTGAAATGTGTTGAGTAGTAATGATAAAGCTACTTATTTTTATAGTTTTGCTAGACTTATACATTTTTTATATTCCAGCTATGGAAGATCCAAGTGTATGGCAACATATTATTATGATGTGAGAGATTGTTACTGAAATGATTTAGAATTTAGTGGGTTATTGTTGAGAAATAGATTTAGCTCATAATTATGTTAATTTTGAGGACAATATATTATTATGAGTATGATAATTATTAAAACCTTGTGTCTTGGGCATACGGTATTTTATTTAAATGTCGAAAGACATAAACTGTTTTCAAAATAAAACTTTTTATAGGCCTTTGGGTAATACCAGAAACGATTTACACAAAAATATTTTTAAACTCTAGTCCCAATCTAACAAACTCTCAATCCTCGACGTCGCTACATTGTAGTGTATTGGGAGGGTTCCTTGTTTGGATTTTCGTTGCGAGACCTCCCCCGCATGAAACTAGCGAGTGTCAGGAATTGAGAGGAGTTAAATCTTTGGACCATTCAAAATTGTTATATTATTAGTATGTTAGTATAATTTAGTATATTTCAAGTTATTATACTATTGAGGCGAGTGAAGCCTAATTATATTTATACAAGTAGAGTTCGAATAAAGGGTGTATGGGTGCCCCAGTTGTTAAAATTGGTTTGATAAAATTTAAAATGATTTGTCTCATAAGTGGGAGGAATAGGTGTAGTGATCGTGAGAGTAGGTGTCATAGGAGCTAGTTGAGATTTGGAGTACTTGGCTTGGCTTAATTTTGAGGGCAAAATTCTTGTAAGTGGGGAAGTCTGTAATACCCCAAGATTTTTGAGACAATAATTTATTTATTTTTCGAAGAAAAATATTATTTTAATCGGAGAATGATTAAATTGACATTTGAGGTCAAAATTTAAAGATGTTATAAAGTGATTCGAATGGTGATTCTGAGGGTGCGGTTGATTTCGAAACTGTTGAGATAGTTAAAATGACTGTACTTGGGTCTTATTTGGGTTTTTAAGTTCGTTTGGCTCAAATTAAAGCGACCGAGTCATTTAAAGTGTGTATTATCATTTAAAGTTGTGTATTTTGGAGATAAGGCTTATTAAGCCTACGGGAGAAACAAATCTCCTTAGAAAAAAAAGAGAAAGAAGAAAAATTTAGGATTTTTGGTCAATCCATGATTTCGAGGACGAATCAGACTCTACAAATTCGAGGCAAGTGATTAAACTTGCTAAATAATTCTTGTGCATATTTTATTTCATGATTTGTGGATAAAATTATGGATTTTAGATTTAAAATGTAAAAACCTAGATTTTGGGGTAAATCTTACATTTGAGGTGTATATATGGGTTTGAGGGTATAAAATTAGTTGGGTTAAGTTATATACTGAGTTTTGATTTTATATATATATTTGGGTTGAACAGAAATGGTTAGAAGATGATTATAATGATTTTTGGGATTTTATCTTTGGATAAAAATTAGCCATTTTCGTATCTTCTGATAGGCCAAATCGATTCGTCCCCTTATCGAATCGATTCGGAATGTTGCAGGTGCCCAAGTCTGAGTGACCGAATCAATTCAGACCCTAGCCAAATCGATTCAACCTAAGACATAATCTTAGTTCCTTGGACCGAATTGATTCTTAGTTGGGGCGAATTGATTCGCTTTGTGGGCCAAATCGATTCGAGATGAGTCAAATCGATTCGAAAACAGGGCAGTTTTGGGGATGTTTTTCTAGGATGAATTTCATTCCGTTTCGTTTGGGTTTATCGATTGGGGACCCTTATCTAAGTTATGTGGAGTATGTTTTGAATATTTTTAGGGAGTTTTACCTAAGAGAAAATATTGGGGTCGTATTGATTGATTTCGAGAGAGTGCGAATTCAAGGTATAGTGTAGTTGAGTGGGAAATACCATTATGATTGATATTTATATTTGGATATGATTATGGATTTATAAGAGAGAGTTAGGATGCTCTTAGTGATAATGGATTTTATAATTTAATCCCAAATAGGATAACTTTAAAGGTTCATATGATAAATTGAACCATATTATGGATTGAGAATAATAAATGCTGATGGATGTGCATACGGATATAGAGAATATCCTCAATGTGAACAGAATTGAGAGAAAATTCATACAAATAAAAGTGATGTGTGAATTTCAAGTGAGGAATAGTATAGTGTATAAAAACTGGGGAAGTTATGTGAGTTGTTGACTAATAGTATATCGAGAGTAAAATATACTTATAAATTATATTATTTCATTTACGCCTAAGACCGTAATAAGAGTATGTCTATAGTGTGACATATATATACCTTGTGTGATGGTATACATTTATATGATGCGATGATGTATGTATATCCTGTGTGAATTATATATATATAATTGAAGCATACCCCCTTTATGCTATCATGGGAAGTTGTGTGATGTGGGTGAGGCCCCCGGCTTGAGGAGCAGGGTGCGTATAGTCCCAGGTCATAGCGTCCATTATTATTGTGTGATTGTTTTTTTTATTAGGGGTGAGGCGTGGTGGGTATGTTTCGTCTCATTTTCGGGGAGGAACTATGATTGCTTCCCGTACGTTGTGTTATGGTTTTTGCCAAGGCGGTGTGAGATTCTGACCGTTGGTACCCAGGATGATATGTGAGCGATTTCCTGGCAGATGATAGCATTGAAAACCTGCATCCTTTAGTTATAGCTCGCTGGGATGGTGGATATTATACTTGGGTGAGTAGTATATTAATTGTATATGATTATGAGATATCATATATTTGTCTCTAGAGTAAAGAGATATAAGAATATTGATTGAATCTCATTCCGGGAGAATAAATCCGGACTAAATTATGATGAATATATTAATGTGAAATGAAGCGTATAAAATTATATGAGTATATATTACTTTGGATATCGAAGGCATAATGGACCTCAACGACCAACATTGCCAAGGAGTAGTGTATCGGGGGGTTCTTTATTTGGATTTCTCTTGCGAGACGTCCCATGCACAAAACACAGTACAATGTTGGGAGTGAGGAGAAGTTAGTCCTTAGTGCTCATATTTATATATTAGTATATATCTTGACGATCGACAATGTCAAGGAGTAGTGTATCGGGGGGTTCCTTGTTTGGATTTCACTTTGCGAGACATCCCACGCATGAAACGCCGTGAACTGTTGAGAATTGAGAATAATAAATTACTTAGTAATAAAGAATTTGGGGTTATATGTGTCATGCATTGAGGGCATAATGAATCTTGATAATCAATACTGCCAAGAAATAGTGTATCGGGGGGGTTCCTTATTTGGATTTCGCTTGTGAGACGTCCACGCACGAAACGCAGTGTAGTAATTAGAATTGGGAGAAGTTTAGTCCTTAGCACTTAGATGCTAATAACTTATATATATATATATATATATATACACACACACACATTTATGTCAATAACTAGAATATGAGAAATTCTAGTAAAAGAGAATGTTTATTTATATTTGTATATGTTATGTAAGATGATGAATATTTGAGTTTGGAATTAGTAGAAGTTGAGAGATATGATTTAAGGGGAATTCTATTTCAGTATAAATATTGGGAGTAAGTTAGATTACTTTTCCCCTAGATAGATTTGGGCAATTATCTGGAGATCATGTGCATACGTTTAGTTGCACGCTTTAGTTGAGAGGTGAGTTAAATTTTATGGAGAGTGAGACTCCATCTTAATAATGTTATAATGCATTTATAATTATTATGAATTTTAATGCACTTGCTAAAAATGTTTTCACACCTCGGGATATGACCCATTTATATTTTCTCTTGCTATGTATATATTGTATTATTTTAGGTGTTCCTCCGCAAGGAAGCCATTGTTGATATCCATCGAGTGTATTCGTGGAGCTGTGGCAGTGGCGGACTATTGCGGTATTTTGATGTAGTCATTTCCTATCTTTCGTGTATCTAGATCAGGATTCAGTTTGTGTATCGGGTTTATACCCAAGTGTTGTAATGTAGCACTTTTATATTTTCTCTCTCAGATTATTGTATTGTCTGTCACCCGACAGCATATTCGGGTATTTTATTTTGTACATTGTTTTGTACTCCTTTATTAGTCTCTTTTATATCATTTGAATATGTGTGTGTCTCTTATCATATTTAGTGGTTATGTTGTTGGTTAGTTATTTCATGGTTTTTTATAGGGAATGTAAATAAATGTTTTAAAATAATTTTTGACACCCTCTTTTTGTAATAATGGGTTGTGAGCCGTTTTTATTTTAGAAACGTCCGTAGATGCTGAGAATGATCCACTTGAGATTCTTGATTATTTTAGTATAGGGCTGGCCACCCGTTATTATTATAAGCGGGTTGTCACACATAAGCTTGGGCTTTAGCGAATTCCGAGGACGAAATTATGTTATAAGGGGAGGAGAATGTAATACCCCGTAATTTTTAGAATAAAATATGACGATATAAATGGATTTAATGATATCGAATTTTATTTTTGAGAATTCATAAAATTGGGAAGATTTGAAATTTAAGCGAGTAAAACTTTTTTTGTTTAAGTAAGCATTATGATTTTATAAAAATAAAACTCAACTCGACGTAAGGGGCAAGTGAGTGAAAAAAAAATAACACAAATAAATTTTTTGGGCGTGTCTCATTTTAACGAAATAAAATGTGTAAGTGAAATAAAAATAATTGGGACGCATTTTGGGAAGCGTTGGAGACTCAGTTTAGTGTTTTTAATATTTAAAATTGTTCCCGGGATATAGGTATATAAGTTGGGGAGCTTTTATACTAGTTGGGATATGGTTTCGAGCATATTTGGAGGTCCAAAAGTGGGGCTTAGGGTCCACCTCGGGATTAGCACTAATTAAGAGTTTAAGTAGGGGTAAACCACTCCCCCACTATAAATAAGGAAAACCTAGATTAGCAGTCATGGGAGAAATACCAAAGAAGGGGAAAATGGAAAAAATAAGGGGGAAACCAAGGAAGGAATCTAAGGCATCTTTTCCACAATTTTAAGGCAAGAATTTTCTTGTTTAACATATGTTTCCAATTTATTTCTTGATGCATGTATTGCCCCCTTTTAATTTATGGGAAATTAGGTTTAAATTGATTAATTTGTAGATGAATAATACATGTAGAAGATTGACTATACATAGAATTTGTCCCAAAAATTTAGGTATCATAAATCTAAAATTTAATGATAGAATTTGTAGGATCTTTGTTGTTAAATTCGGGATATTTGATCAATTAATGTTGAGGGCATTGCTACAAATTGTGGGAATGCAATTGTGATAGAAACTCCATGATAGATACCCATATTTTGAGTCGGATAGGATTGAACTTTGAGAATCATTCAAGCATTAAAACTCTTAATAAACACTATTTTCTTTGGGGGGGGGGGGGGTTACTTTATAAGGTTGGGTTTGTTTTTGGATTCGAACACATAAGTTCTGGATTTTAAATTTTGGGACTTGATTAATGAAAATTTTGGGTTCTTCATTACTGATCTGGGTGAAGTTGTTCTTGGAGGAAACTGGTTATGTGTTAAGGTGGTAAAACCTGGGAGGAAGGGAGGAAGAAGCACGTGCGTGAGCTACGTGTGAATAAGAGGGGTTGGCCTTACAGTCCTTCAAACGACTTAAGGCCTCGTTCGAACGACATCTAGGGTCCTTTGAATAACCTAAAGGTTCGTTCGAGCGGCATCATAACAGTTGCTAGGGATTTATTCAACAGTTCATTACTTTTGATGTTTAGCTTGGGATTTACTTGTCATTCCAATTTCTTTCAGTTTCTTTGCTTGGGACATAATTTGGCAGCTCGTCCCCCTTTTCTGGATTTTGATTGGAATTTAAATTATGGACTAAGGGGAATTTAGTTAGCGAAATATTAATTGGAGGTAAATTCCTAAGATTTTTGGAGAAGTGTATTAAGAAATATTAACAATAATAAGGGTATTGGGCTTGAGATTTTGTTGTGACAATTATTATAAGTCCAAGCGAGTGAGTAGAACCGGGTTTTGGGAAATGAAGAATTGATTAAAAATTTGATGTGCCCGCATTAAATATGGAAAATTACAATTAACTCGTTGGTTAAATAATTATTTTTTTTATGGAATGCAAGTAATAATTTATTAGATGGTAAGTTATTAATAAACGAAAAGATGATGCGGACTTTGGTTGGATTTTATCGCAATTTTGGAGTAATTACCTTTACATATTATATATAATAATAATATATACTATTATATATATATTTGTGTGTGGATATACCAGTGGACCATCCTATCGGCTCGGGGGTTCGCACGTCGGGATGCGTACCACACGTGCACACTGGTGGGCTTGACGGTGCATAGGCCATATATGTACTGCGTGGAGGATCCACCCTCAAGGGGTAGGGTTGGCGCTGACCGTTATTGTATCACCTCTGGGTATGGGCCGTATATTGGTGTCCTGCATAGGGACTGCCCCCAACTTGTCCGTGTTTTATGGTGTCCGATTCGGATAATGGATTCCTCCAGACTTGTCGATAGAGCACAAATTAGACACCAACGGTAGATGCCCTTGAGTGTCATATATATGGAAGGGCATATATTATTAATTCCCCAGATACTATGGAAATAAATTTAATTGTCTAAGGATGTGGACGATAAATATTATTCTTGACCTTATAATGCATAATAGGTGTTTATGCCTTATACATGATACCGATGAGATTGGAATAAAAGTAAGTCGGCAATTTAAATGTAAAGATTACATTTAATTAATTAATTATTAATAAAATCATTTTGTAGTTAAAGTGATGTCTGAATTTATTATTTGGGACGTATTGGGGTGCGAGTATATCACACTTAGATGAGGGGTGAGGTGTTATATGCATGTGAGTGACGAAGGGGGAATCGTTATTGTACATTGACCGTACTATTACATTCATAAATTAATTAAGTTATTTCTTGCACACCTCTGGCTCTGACGCAAATTATAAATATTTTACCCACATGTTATTTCTAGACAAGGATAGGAGGATTGTTGTTGTACCAGCCTTACGATCTCTCAGTGCTTAGTAGATTTCTAGATTCTTGACTCTAGCCTAGGTGCTTTTCTATCAGGGTTCAGATATTTTATTTATAAAAATTTGTAAGGCCATAAGACCATGTTTTATTTATCTATTTACATTATGCTGGAGTTGTAATATTTAATTACTGCTAAATCTATGATTCTAGTTGGTTTGGTTGAGTTTAAATTATTATCAGTGAGATATTTATAAAGTTTTATAGTATCGGCCTTTAAATTAAAAGTATTTATATTACGTTATGCTGAGAATGGTATAAATTATTGATAAGACCCATCTTTGTCGTATTGTGTTTGGACATCCTTTTCATGAGAAAATGGGTTTTTTTACAGATGGTATCAGAGCACGGTTCTAGTATCATTAGGATCTATATTTGAGCTCGTTACGAGCTGCGTTGCATTCTTTGATGTACATCCCTATGATTATCAAGCATTGTATTCATTACGAGTCATTATTACCTGTTCAGGAAATGAGTCAATTTTTTAGAGAAAACCATAGAGATGTTAGTGTGGGTCACTCGCTAGAATGTAGAGGTGTTCGGGAAATTTAGTGTCTAGTAATTTTATGAAAGACATTTAGAGAATTTTAAGAAGTTGTAAGCTGGAATAATGCACCAGTAGAGGTTAGTTCGTGTAAACTAGGACCCACAGTGAGATGGGCATCAGGTTACAGATGAATTTAATTGCGAAGATAGGGACTAGTGATTGTATCGGGGATAAAGGATGTATTTTACCCCCTACTTTGGAGTACGTAGGATATGTTTTGTTGGATATGTGGACTTAGTGTTCATTTTGGGCTTTGTTTGTACATTGGAGAAGTTGGACTTTATATTTGGGATACTGTTTTACATTGGCTCACCATGGGTGAGAAGGGGCAATCTTAGGTTGGTAAGTAGATGTATAGAAATGCCTACGGGGAGGCTTTTTCTTATTTTAGGCGCAATTGTTAAGCTATGTTGTAGTAAGATAATATCCAGCGATGAAACCTTCATATTTGTGTTAATATTATGCAAAGCAAAAAGAATTTGTATTTTAAAAAAAAAATTGGTTCCTTTGGGAGTATTAGGACTAGTGGTAGTCCTGATTACATGACGAGCTGTAAAATCATAAATAATATTATTATAATGATGATGTCATTAGAATTTGACAGTGATAGCCTTTATGGGAATGATTAAGTTTGTGAAGCCATATATATTGATTTAAAAATATTAATAGAATTAGATCCTGGTCCAACATACCTCAATGACCGACATAACTCCGTCGTCGTTTATTGGGAGGGTTCCTTGTTGGGATTTCGTTCGCGAGATGTCCCACGCATGAAAGTAGTAAATGTAGGGAGTTTAGAGATATTGGATTCTAGGATATTTGTGGTTATTGTTCTTGTCATATTGGTAATTTATCGGGCATTAATGTTTATTTTCACGGCAAAAAATACTAAAGGATTTGGGACACCTTGAGTTTAAATATGGTTAAATGGACGACTATAGGGCGTAGAGAGCCTTGTGAATTAATTGAGCACATTATAGACATAGGTCCTAAACAGCCGGATCTCAGCAATCGACAATTCTATATAGTAGTGTATCGGGAGGGTTCCTTGTTTGGATTTCGCTTACGAGACATCCCACGCATGAAAGTAGCACACTTCAGGAGCTGAGAGATGTTAGACCCTGGGAAATTTTGGGGTTATGATTATGAGTATAATTAAATGGGTAAATTTATTGGGATTTAGCCTATTCCGTTTTGCGATGTGAGACTTTAATCGGCAATCGAAAAAAGCTAAAAATTTATATTATTACTGAACACATTCATGATTATTTCTTTTTCATTTAATCTTGGGCCGATGGATCTCAACAACTTACTAAGCCATACAATAGTGTATCGGGGGGGTCCCTTTTTTGGACTTCGCTTATGAGACGTCCCACTGATGAAATTGACAAAAGTCAGGAGTTGAGGGAAGTAGGATACTGAAATAATTACTTTTTCTTTCTTATGTACATGTATGGTGGTATATTTGGTGTATGGTTATGCTTGGTATGAATGGTTCAAATTAGATGTATATGTTCCATCCATCTTTGTTAGTGTTATGTGTGTGTATATATAATGTGGAATATATGAACACCCCGGTAATGTTATGATAGGCAAAGGTGAGCCTTTTCTTTTATCTCATGGGATATGGGTATATAGACTAATTGGGTGTAAAATTTGAGTTAATAACGCGGTTTGAAACATAAGCTTGGGCTTTAGCGAATTCCGAGGACGAAATTATGTTATAAGGGGAGGATAATGTAATACCCCGTAATTTTTAGAATAAAATATTACAATATAAATGGATTTAATGAGTTCAAATTTTATTTTTGAGAATAAATTAAATTGGGAAGATTTGAAATTTAAGCGAGTAATTTTTTATTTTATTTAAGTAAGCATTATGATTTTTTAAAAATAAAACTCAACCGTATGTAAGGGGCTTGCAAGTGAAAAATAAATAACACACAAACAAATTTTATGGGCGCGTGTCGTTTTAACGAAATAAAATGTCTAAGTGAAATAAAAACAATTGGGATGCATTTTGGGAAGCGTTAGAGACTCGGTCTAGTGTTTTAATTTGAATTGGTCCCGGGTCATAAGTTTATAAGTTGGAGAGCTTTTGGACTAGTTGGGATATGGTTTTGGGCTTCTTTGAATGTCCAAAAGTTAGGTTTAAGGCCCAACTCGGGATTAGTATTAATTAAGAGTTTCAGTGGGTGTAAACCACTCCCCCGCTATCATTAAGGGAAACCTAGATTAACAGTCATGGGAGAAAAAGGGATAATTAACAAAGAAGAGAAAAAGGGTAAAAACAAGGGGGGAACCAAGGGAGGAATCATAGGGATCTTTTCTACAATCTTAAGGCATGAATTTCCCTGGTTAACTTATGTTTCCAATTTATTTCTTGATGCATGTATTCACCCGTTTTAATTTCTAGGAAATAGGTCTAAATTGATTAATTTGTTGATGAACAATACATGTAGAGGATTTACTTTATGTAGAATTTTTCCCATAAATTTAGGTATCGTAAATCTGAAATTTGATGATAGAATCCATAGGATCTTTGTTATTAATTTTGGGATATTTGATCAATTAATGTAGATGGCATTGCTATAAATTTTGGGACTGAAATTGTGATAGAATGTCCACTATAGATTCCCATATTTTGAGTTCGATAGGACTGAACTTTGAGAATGATGCAAGCATTAAAACTCTTAATAAACACTATTCTCTGTTAGGGTTTTAGTATATCAGGTTGGGTTTCTTTTTGGATTCAAACACATAAGTTCTCGACTTTAAATTTTGGGATTTGATTAATAAACATTTTGGGTTCTTCGTTACTAATCTGGGTGAAGTTGTTCTCGGAGAAAACTGGTTCTGGGGTAAGGTGGTAAAACCTAGGATGAAGGGATGAAGAAGCACGGGTGTGAGCTGCGTGTGAGGAAGAGGGGATGTTTTTACAGTCGTTCGAACGACTTAAGGCCTCGTTCGAACGACAGCTAGAGTCGTTTGAATGACCTAAAGGTTCGTTCGAGAGACGTTATAACGGTTGCTTGGGCTTTATTCAACAATTTATTCCTTTTGATGTTTAGCTTTAGATTTACTCGTCATTCCAATTTATTTCAGTTGCTTTTCTTGGGACATAATGTGGTAGCTCGTCCCCCCTTTGTGGATTTTGCTTGGTATTTATATTGTGGACTAAGGGGAATTTAATTAATGAAAATAAAGAATTTATTAAAAACTTTGATGTGCCCACATTAAATAGGAAAAATTACAATTAAGTAGTTGGTTAAAAAATTATTTTTTTATAGAATAGAATTAATAATTTATTAGATGGTAAATTATTACTAAATGGAAAGATACTTTGGACTTCAATTGGATTTTATTTTAATTATGGAGTAATTACTTTTACATATTATATGGGATAATAATATGTACTATTATATATATTTGTGTGTGGACATTCCAGTGGACTGTCCTATTGGCTCGGGGGTTCGCGCGTCCGGTGGCGTACCACAAAAGGCACATGTGGGCTTGACGATGTGTAGGTAATATATGTACTACTTAGAGGCTTCACCCACTAGGGGTAGATGTGGAGTTGACCATTCCCGTATCACTTCTGGGTATGGGCCGTATAAAGGTGTACTGCATAGGGACCGCCCCCAACTTGTGTGTGTTTTATGGTGTTCGCTTAGGATAAGGGATTCCTTCGGACTTGTCGATAAAGCACGAATTAGACACCAACGGTAGATTCCCTTGTGTGTCATATATATGGAAGGATATATATTATTAATTCCCCAGATACTGTGGAAATAAACTTAATTGTCTAAGGATGTGGACGATGAATATTATTCTTGACCCTATAATGCGTAATAGGTGTTTATTCCTTATACATGATCCTGATGAGATTGGAACAAATATAAGCTGAGAATTTAAATGTAAGGATTACATTTAATTAATTAATTATTGAAAAAATCATTCTACAGTTGAAGTGATGTCACAATTTATTATTTGAAATGTATTGGGGTGCGAGTATATAACACTTAGATGAGGGGTGAAGTGTTATATGCATGTGAGTGACAAAGGGGGAATAGTTATTGTGCATCGACTGTACTATTGCATCCATAAATTAATTAATTTAATTCTTGCACACCTCGAGCTCTGACCCAAATTATAAATGTTTTTCCCACATGTTATTTCTAGACAAGGATAGCAGGACTGTTGCTGTACCAGCCTTGCGATCTCTCGGTGCTTAGCAGATTTCCAGATTCTTGACTCTAGGCTAGGTGCTTTTGTGTTAGAGTTCATATATTTTATTTAGAAAAGTTTGTAAGAGCATAAGCCCAACTTTTATTTATTTATTTGCATTATGACGGAGTTGTATTATTTACTTGCTTCTAAATCTGTGATTTTAGTTGGTTTGGTTGAGTTTAAATTATTATGATATTTATAATGTTTTAAAGTATCGGCCGTTAAATTAATACTATTTATATTACGTTGTACTGAGAATGGTATTAATTAATCGACAAGCCCCATCTTCGGCGTATCGTGCCTGGCCAGCTTGTACGTGAGAAAATGAGGGTTGTTACAAATATACCCTTATAATATTGTATGGTGTCATTATTAATGTAAAATTATATGATATTCTCGTGTTGTCTTAAGTCGTTTTGGAGATGACTTGGGACATTTTATTGAGACTCAAGTCATTATTCATGAACACAAAAATAAAGAGAAAGTTATACACAAACTAACAAAAAAATTACACATACCTATAATAATAAATATTGACGTATATTTAAAACAACTAATAATAATAGTAACAAATATAATAGTATAATATATGAATACATATATATACACCTATAATAAAATACATACACACAACACACGGAGGTTAGGGAAGGATAAGAACATGGTTTGTGATAGGGTTTAATGGATAGTTGGTTGTCTCAGATCAATTGACTTGAATTATGCATTTGAAAATCGCAATTGCGTATTGACCTATAGGACAAATAAATACACACAAAAGGGCTAATATTAACGAGATCTAACAATTAAAATGAGTGTATTTGGGGGATAAAAATATAGGTTTTTTGGCTTTACTCTCATCTACAAATATGTATTTAAACTCTACTCCCATGTGTTTTTAGAATTGTAAAAAGTCCCGTAACCACCCAAAACCACCTATAACTTCTCTGTAACCATCAATCCTTCTTTTTATGGAGAATGACACTTGTCCCATATAGGACCAACAACTAAAAAAATAAAAAAGTGGGAGTGGTGACAAATAAATCATTATAAATAGGACTAAATACTTAAGATCTCAAAAAAATATTACTTTTTGGTGCTTATCGTAAATATTGCGTTAAAGGACCGCTTTGTAATTATATTGCTTGTGCTATTGTGTTGTTATAATAATGCAAAATCTAGAGTTAATTTTACGATTGCACAAAGGTTTTTTTGATTGCCATTTGTTTGTTTTCAACATAAAAAAACTTATGTTAGTTCATTTATAGTTTTGTTGTGCCCGATTTTAAATAAATTCTATGAGAATAGTAGTTATATTCATGCAAATATTTCACATAATCTTACCATTTCCTTAGAAAACATTTGTTAATCAAGACTTAAAGAATTAATTTCCATAAAAAATTTCAAAAGCAAGACAATGTCAATATTAAATTTCCAACATTGATTTTTTTAAGTTGTCATAAATATTAACTATTTTAAATGATTTTCAATCTTTGTAAGCAAACACACCCTAACATTATAATACGTATCAAAAGGACACCGTTATTTCAGAGACAGATTCTTCGTGTCTCTTCCAGCAAGTGGGAAGATGAATTATTTATGATAAATCATATTTTTCCCTGCTCAATATGGGAAGGTCTGGCTGAATAGCAAAAGGAAAAAAATGGTGAAGGTATAAAAAGTTACAACCACGTGTATTAAAAAACACCCTTTCACCATTAATTTACCGAAGTAAGAATGTGAAGGTGCATTAAAATTATACTTAGAAGTGTTTATAAAACATAATATATGCTTTTTTTAAAATAAACTTACAATAAGTAATCCAAATTTATGTTGGTGATTTTTAAAATAAGTGAGTAAGAGTGTTTGGGTGTAAAATCTTAAAGACCTTGTCCCATATTGGAAGTGTGTGGAAGAGCTGGGAAGCTAACCCAAATATAAAAGGGAATAGTGTCCCACATTAGAAAATGTACAAAGCTAAGTGTCACCACTAAGCTATAAATATGGATGATAATGTAATTGTTGCTGCCATAATTGAAAAACTTCCTCCTTGTTGGAAAGATTATAAGAAAGAACTCAAACACAAAAAGGAGGATCTTTCACTTGAAGAATTAGAGACTCATTTAAGAATTGAACAAGAGTTTCGAATTCTAGATGGCAAAGTGGAACAAGAAAATTCTGTTTCTAAGGTCCATGTGGTGGAGGAAGGAAAGGAGCAAAAATATGGCAATCATGGAAAAAATAACAAGCGGAAGAATTTTTCAAATAATTATAAAGAAAAGAAAAAGAAGAAAGGAAATTGTTTTCATTGCAACAGACCAGGTCACTTCAAGAAGGATTGTCGTGAGTTCAAGAAACTAAAGGAAAAATGAGGGACATCAGACACAAAGCAAAAATTTACTGCTATGATATCCGAGGCTAATATGCTTGGAGAAGACAACTCTTGGTGGGTTGATTCTGGTGCCACAAGGCATGTTTGTAAGGACAAGAACTTGTTCTCTGCCTATGAAAAAGTGGAAGGAGATGTTCTCTACAAGGGAAATTCATCTACTGCTGCGGTTAAAGGCAAAGGGATAGTGGATCTCGAATTCACTTTCGGGAAAATCCTTAGCCTCACCAATGTTTTTCATGTTCCTGATGTTAGGAAAAATTTAGTTTCTGGAAGTCTTCTTAACAAATTTGGCTTTAAGCTTGTATTTGAGTCAAACAAATTTATTCTTACTAAGAATGGTACCTTTGTAGGCAAATGATATTTGTATGAGGGCATGTTTAAGCTCAATATCAATGAAAAAGATTCTTCTGCTTGTATCGTTGATTGTCTTTCATTATGGCATAGTCGTTTAGGACATGTTAATACAAAGAAAATGCATTTCATGGTTAATTTAAATTTAATTCCTAAATATGAGAATGATATGAATGAAAAGTGTAAAATATGCATGCAAACAAAAATAACAAGATTGCCTTTTCCAAAAATAGAAAAAACTACATCTTTGTTGCAATTAGTACATAGTGATGTTTGTGATTTGCATGGAACACCTACTAGAGGTGGTAGTAAATATTTTGCTACATTTATTGATGACTTTTCAAAATATTGTTATGTATATCTTTTAAACTCTAAGATGATGTGCTTAATAGATTTAAGACATATAAAAAGGAAGTTGAAAATCAATGTGATTCTAAAATAAAATGTCTTAGATCTGATAAAGGTGGTGAATATCACTTTCCTCAATTTTGTGAAGATATGGGAATTATAAATGAAGTTACTGCACCTTATACACCACAACAAAATGGAGTAGAAGAAAGAAAAAATAGGACACTAACTGAAATGGTTAATGCTATGCTTTCTTATTCTGGTTTAAGTAAAGGGTTTTGGGGAGAAGCACTTTTAACTGCATGTCATATTTTGAATAGGATACCTGTTAAAGATAATAAGAAAACTCCTTACGAATTATGGAAGAATAGAAAACCTAATTTAGGTTATCTTAAAAATTGGGGTTGTAGAGCTATTGTAAGACTACCTGAAAGTAAGAGAAAGAAACTAGAAAGCAAAGGTGTTGAGTGTATTTTCATAGGTTATGCCCAACATAGTAAAGCTTATAGATTTTTGGTTAGTGAACCTAATGATTCTGTTGAGGTAAATACAATAACTGAATCGAGAGATGCAATTTTTTATGAACAAAGATTTTCTTCTATTCCTAAAATTAATAATGAAAAAGAAGTAATCACTCCTTCACAGTTACCTGAAACTCCACCAGTAGAATAAGAAGAGATTAGAAAAAGTAAAAGACCTAGGAAAGAAAAAAGCTTTGGTCCCGACTTTGTAGTCTATCTTGTTGAAGGAACTAGAGACACATCTTGTAATCAATATGCTTTGACTCTTAGCATTGAAACAAACCCACAAACTTATAGTGAGGCAATTAAGTCTGTAGATTCAGCATTTTGGAAAGAAGCTATAAATGATGAAATTGATTCAATTTTGGGAAATAAAACTTGAAAGTTAGTAGACTTACCTCCAGGATCTAAACCCATTAAGTGTAGATGGATTTTTAAAAAGAAAATGAAAATAGATGGAACAATGGATAAATTCAAGGCTAGATTGGTTGCTAAAGGTTTTACACAAAAAGAAGGAATTGATTATTTTGATACATATGCACCTGTTCCTAGAACCGCCACTATTAGAATTTTAATTGCATTAGCATCTATATATAATTTTGAGATTCATCAAATGGATGTGAAAACTGCCTTTTTAAATGGTGACTTAGAAGAAGAAATTTACATGGAACAACCTGAAGGGTTTATTATGCCTGGATAAGAAAATAAAGTATGTAAACTTATTAAGTCCTTATATGGCCTAAAACAAGCACCTAAACAATGGCATGAAAAATTTGATAAAGTCATTATTTCTTATGGCTTTAAAATTCATGAATCAGATAAGTGTGTTTATAGTAAATTTGCTAATGGTAAAGTTGTGATCATTTGCTTATATGTAGATGACATGTTAATTCTTGGTACTGATTTAGAAAGCATTTATAATACAAAGAATTTTATGTCTTCTAAATTGATATGAAAGATATGGGTGTAGCTGATGTCATATTAGGAATGAGAATAATAAGGAAAGATAAAAATATAATTCTCACTCAATCTCATTATGTTGAGAAAATTTTAAAGAAATTTAATCAGTTTGATTGCACACCTATTAGTACACCTTTTGAACCACAGCTAAAGATGATCCCTAATAATGGTAGAGCTATTTCACAATTGGAATATGCACGAGTAATTGGTAGTTTAATGTATGCCATGACATGTACTCGGCCTGATATTGCTTATGTTGTTGGCAAATTAAGTAGATATACTAGTAATCCAAGTTTATTGCATTGGCATGTTGTCAATAGAATATTAAAATATTTGAAAGGAACTATGGACTATGGCATATACTATAGTGGATATCCTTCAGTATTATAAGGATTTTCTGATGCCGGTTGGATAACTGAGCGGGAGGATCATTCCTCAACAAGTGGATGGATTTTCACTCTTGGTGGAGGAGCTGTTTCTTGGGGATCAAAGAAACAAACTTGTATAGCTGACTCTACTATGGCAGCTGAGTTTGTAGCATTAGCTGCAACTAGTAAAGAGGCAGAATGGTTAAGGAATTTATTAATTGAAATTCCAGTTTGGCTAAAACCAATGCCTGCAATATCTATACATTGTGATAGTGAGTCTACACTTTCCAGAGCTTATAGTAAAGTGTACAATAGAAAATCTGGACATATTGGCCTGAGACATAGTTATGTCAGGCAAATGATTACAAATAGTGTAATTACAGTGGATTATGTAAAATCAAGTCAAAATTTAACTGATCCTTTTACAAAAGGTCTTGCAAGAGGACTGGTGTCTAAGACATCAGTAGGGACGGGATTAAAGCCCATTAATAATAATCACTCTTGATGGAAACTCAACTTGAAACTTGATATATTCAAGTCTCAAGTTCAATGATTAAAGTACATCATACGACGTGATTGTAAGCACTATAAAATTTAACATCCCAAGGATAAGTGCTTAGAACATGTAATGAATAATGAAAGAGGGTGACTTTAACCTTAATAGATTTATGGTGTTTTAAGTTACATGGACACCTATGATAATCTACCTATATGAGTGTGGAAGTGGTGCTACTTCCTATGAGAACTGGGCTTGACTCTAAAGCACTCATGAAATCAAGGTACAGACACAAGGCCTAATACATGTGTCGGCTTATATGGATAATCAGTGACTAAAAGATTTGTGTGTGAAGACAAATCCGGCCAATCAATATAGATTGATAGTTCAAAGACAAGTCTACTATACTTTTCATGGTTAACCTTGACGAACCTTCATATGGTATTGGTTCAAGTCGTGAGACACCAATGCTTATACACAGTCTTACAAACAATCAAAGATTTAAAAAACTTATTTTGAAAATGGTGGAGGAATGTTGGTGATTTTTAAAATAAGTGAGTAAGAGTTTTTGGGTATAAAAGCTTAAAGAGCTTGTCCCACATTAGAAGTGTGTGGAAGAGGTGGGAAGCTAATCCAAATATAAAAGGGAATAGTGTCCCACATTGGAAAATGTACAAAGCAAAGTGTCACCACTAAGCTATAAAAGGAGTGGGTAACCTTTGAGTCCCACATTGAAAAAATATTAAAAATTTGTGCACTTAATAAGTACAAATGGAAGATGAAGAGTTAATTCATCTAGCATTTAAGAGGCTATTCAAGAGACCTCAATACGGTGCGAAGCATCGTACGCACACGCACACGGACACGCGCGGGCGCGCGCGCGCAGGCGGGTGCAGGGCAGTGGGCTGTAGAGGCGCTAGTGACGCACTTTGCACTTCGCACGCCGTGTGTCCGCAGTGGTAGCGGGTTTTTGGGATTCGTCTAGGTCGGATCGCGGTAGCTCGAGCGCGATCACTTTTTGGTTGACCCGTGCAAAACCGATTCGGTATTATTATACCTGTTCGGAAATGACTTAAGACTGTTAGTAATTAACAGTCATACCTGTTCGGAACTGACTTAAGACTGTTAATTCAACAGTCATGACTCTTGAAGACAAAGCCTTTCATTATCTATAAATAAAGGCTGCCTAAAACGAAATTGGATAATAACAAAAAACCCAGTTTCAGATTTCCAAACCCTGCTATTACTCTCTTACAATTTTCAGGAGATACAAATTCTCTTATTATGTTTTGTGCACAGAAACAGAATGAGAACTTGATTGACTGTTCTTCGCTGCTGCATCTAAGGGTTGTCTTCAAACATACAATTTGCAGACAGTGCAATTGCTTCATTGTATCTTGAGTACGGATTTGTTGATTCCCATTTGTATACTGAAGTAGTTCGTGTGGGGCAAATACTGTATTTAGAAAAGTGACATCACGCCTTGAAGTTTTCTATTATATTAAGAAGTTACATTGTTGTATTGAAGTTGACATTACTGTGATATATAAAGAGTTCCATATTTGTATTTGCTACATAATTTCCAACAATTTATAATAAATGAAGTTATAAAAAAAAGGTTTATAATCACTGCAAGCTTATTTTTTTGCACTCTTTTGATTTACCTCCCGCGATTATTATTTTTTTACTTAACATGATATGAAATCTTATATTTTTTCCTAAGACGACACAACTCAATGAAAACACGATATAAAACGAAATCTTATTTGTTTTCCTATCACGAACACTACTCAATCAAAGTGACACAACACAATATGAAACCATACAATATCTTTTTTATTATCAAATACAAACAATACTCAATGAAATTGCGAGACAACCCGACTAAAAGAGATGAGGCACAAAATATTATTTTGTTCTTTTTTCATCCAATTTTTTACTTCAAAAAATAAAAATATATCTTTTTGTTCTTTCTTCCGTCCCAGTTTTTATTATTAAAAAACTTGTTTGTGTTGTCTTTTCTGTCACATTTTTTATTTACTAAAAAAACTTTTTGAACAGAAAATTGGGTGGAAAAGAACAATTTGTTTTTTTTTTTTATTTTGGGGCCACAAAGTTTAGGGGTCATTTATTCTCTTATTCTAATGCTGTGGTTAAAGAAGTTCAAAAGAATATCAATATGCAAGACCAGTTAGACAACTTAACTTCACGCTTTTATTCGGCATGCAACTCAGTGTAGTTTATTAGACAACTTAAAATTTTGCATATATTTAAGAGCAACTCTATGGAAACTCAATCTTGAGACAATATTATCACCCGATTGAATGGTGTCTGGATCACATATATTCCATTAAAAATATTACTGAATATGACAATGACACGTCTCTTAGTTCTAAAATCGACTAAAAAACTTGTATCCTACCATTTTCCCAATGACAATTGCTTTCTCTTAAAATACCCACGTGGATTCAGTGGATATGGTGCATAGAAACGATAAAACGAATCCCGAAAGATCACAAGAGTTACCATTTTCATAATGATTTGAATAAAAAAATGTGGGTAACTGTGAAGTGGTTGTGGTCCCGGATGATGATATGGGTCCATTCTCAGTAAACTCGTATTCAGTCCCAAAACGGCCATTAGTAAGGTGTGAGTTCTCACTCTCAACACATCAATTACTTAGGATTGCAAGAGATTGTACATCGAGGGATCATTATGCATTCCGGGTTTACAGCCATTATTCAGCCCCATCATAGCAATTAATAAGGTGTGAGTTGTCACTCTCAACAGCCATTATTCAGTCCGTTTTTTTCTCAAGGAAGTGAATGATTTCTTAAGTTATAACAATATTGTCCTTAGTTTGCTTTCCCGGAAGAAAGCTCGATTAGAAAGGGCTAATTATTAGAAAAAAAATTGATGTCTCTAAAGACATCAAATTTTGATGTCTTAAAGACACGATTGGATAATATCGCTGGTGCAGACCTACATCATTTAATGAACGTAGGTCCGCACCGGCAAATTGATCAATCAAATCATTGAGATGTCAAAGTTTGATATCTTTTGAGACATCAAAATGTTTTTCCTTATTATCTTAGTAAGAATCGGTGTTATTCTATTAACTATCATTTTTGCCAAAAATTTATAGTTCACATTACAAAGTGTGATAGGTCTAAATATAGAAATCAACTCCCGATTGCCAATGTTAGGGAGAAGAGTCACATGACACTCGTTCAAGTGTGTAGGGAAAAGAGCTTATATGAAACACATATGCACAAATCTTGCAAGAAAGGGTTTACCATTTGCCAGAATCTTTCGTAAAAAAATGGTTGAACCTTATCCGGCCCCGGGGCTTCATACCGAAGATGGCCTTTTTTATCTCACCTAATGAAATAGGAAAATTGAGGACTTTGTTATCCGCATTAGTAGAAGTAAGTATCTCAGGATCAACCCGATCTGCAAGTTTCATGTTGTCATCATCTGTAAATAAACTAACAATGTAATTGCAAATATGGTTAGTTATCTATCTCACTTTGATTATCCACCCTATCGTCTTCAATTTTAATTCTATCTATTTTATTCTTTCTCCTTCTAATAATGGTTGAGTCATGAAATGTTTTTGTGTTTCTATCGCCCACAGATAGCCATTGGACTCTAGATTTTTTAAGCCAAAATAATTCTTCGTGTTTTAAAGTCTCTTTATATTCTCACCTAAGTTATTTTTCAAGGTTGTTATGGGAGAACGTTTGTTCTTGAGCAGTATAAATGCCTTTTAACATATTTGTCAAAGATAATTCTACATCGACTCATGTTTTGGACACATAATTGGGACATGCCGAGGTGGCTTAATTAGACGACAAAATGAAATGAAGGACGTCGCCAAACTCTATACTTTACTGGTTATGTACAATTATAAAATCTCTTATACCCAGTTCTTTTAGAGCAGACAAAAGGATGGAAATAGGCAAATGTGTAATAATTTTTTTTCGAGTTTTTTGTTCAATTTGTTTCTTTAATAAATAAACAAATATTTTATTTTTTTGGTAGAAATAATGTTGTATTACTTGAATTTTCTTTTAGAGCGGACCCATATAGAGTCTAAGTATTCTGGATTTTTTAATTAATATTTATATTTCATATTTTTTAGTGTCCAAAATCCATGTCTAAATTGCTACAACCAAAAATCGTAGCAAATTTTTTTCATAAACTTCACATACTTTTTCATTGGTTTTATCCGTGGCAATTTTTCTCCATTGATTTCTAAAAACTTTATTTGTGACAATGTTTTTATAACTCGACAAAATTTCAATTAATATTATTTCTTAAGAAATTTATTTTAGTTTCCAGTAATGTTAACTTTTTATCACAAATACCAAATTATCCCATTTTGACTTCGGCCACCGCTTAGTTATCAACTTATCTCAATTTGCACGATGATTTGGGTCATAATGTGGACTGTTTTTCTCGAGCCGTGTTCGTGTTACGTTTTAAAAAAAATCATATAGTGTTGTGTCACATATTAGTTGGGTTTTGATCGTGTTTTGTAATAAAAAATAAGATTTTATGTCGTTTCACCTATATTGGGACAATGTTCATGTCAGCTAAAAACATAAAATTTTATCGTGTCACTCTTCTTTGGGTTGGGTTTGTGTTAGCTAAAAAATAAACAAAATTCGTGTTGTCTCGTGTCGTACCACATCACCATTTAATTGGGTCGTGTTCATGGTTGATAAAAACAAATGCCGTGACGTTTTTATTAGGATCATGTTTATGTTAGGTTAAAATAATAAGATACGTATTTTGATGTGTCATGGGAGAAGGTTTGTTTTTGAGCAGTTTGGATGCCTTTTAACCTATTAATCAACCTTGTCTTGTTTTCGAAAATTTTCCCATAAACGTTTCCATTCAAAATTTTAGCTTTGTTCATAAAAGACTTGATGTTAGTGTTATCCTCCCACGAGTTTAGGAGAACCTCATCAAATCAGGTCTCTCAAACCAACTCGCAACAAGATTAAAAGGTCCAGTGGAGTACATAAGTAGAGTAAATAGGACATTTTTTTCCTTCAATGCGGATTACCATGGGACAACGTGTTAAGAACACTGATTTAGTCATTGTTGCATGCCACGTGGATAATACTCACATTAGTTAGGAATAAGTCATCTTTTGTACAAGTATTCAACAAACCCTAACAAACCGTAGCCGATTTGCAAGTATTGATGATCATTGTTTACCTTTAGTGTGAATTACCATGGGACAGTGGTCAGAAGTTCTCTGGAAATTGTAATTTATATTAATAATTATATGATATGTGTGTAGCCCGGGCAAAACTATTGGTTAACCTAATTTATAAGTTAGATTAAATGTGAGTTGGCCAAATATGAACGAGGTTAAATGTAAATTGGACTAAATATGAACGCACCAAATATGAGTGCACCAAATAATTTTTTTATGTTCAAGTAAATATTAAAATTCGAGGTATACGTAAAAAAATACATATATTACTCACAATTTTTAAAAGTAATCTTTATATTTAACTTGTTCCTTTAAAAATGGGATCTATATTTAATTCTTAGTTTTTAAAAATAGATTCCATTTGAATTTTAACTTTTACATTTTTTTTTTTGGGTAAGGTATTTTTCATATTGATCGGGCAGCTTACGCGCACTTCGATTAATTTTTGCTTGCAGTTCGTAACTTTCGCTGACCAAGCATTATTTTGACACTGTCAGGAATCAAACTGAAGATCAAATTGAATCCAATCTCAAATAATATTCCAATTACAGCTTTATTCCTATGATCAAGAAGCTTGGTTCTTAACTCTTAAATATATAACACTTATTTAACCGGTAACTTATAAATATTAACTGTAAGGTGTGTGTGTTATAAGGTGTCAGTTTTCCACCACAGCTTCTGGAAAACCATTTCCATTCCGGGTTTGCAAGAGATGAGCAATCACAACAGAATGATTATTGCGGTGTGAATTGTCACTCTCATGACTGCAATTAATTAGGATTGCAAGAGATTGTACAGGGGGGGGGGGGGGGGGGGCCTTTCCGGGTTAACAGCCATTATTCAGTCCCAACACTGCAATTAATAAGGTGTGAGTTGTCACTCTCAACTCTCAACTATAACTAGAATTATTTGTGTAATTAGTTGTGAACCCGCGCGATGTGCGGACGATACAATTACAAAAAATCTGAAAAATATATAAAAAACAGAAAACATAAATAAATATATGGAAAATACATAAAAAATAGAAAACAAATATTCAAAAAATGAAAAAAAACAAATTCTAAAAGAATTTGCAAACTGAATAAATATTCAAAAAAGTTTGAAAAAATACTAAAAATAAATAAATTTTCGATAACAAAATAAATTTCCAATAAGAAAATGTCTAATAAAACAAGAAAAAATATTCAATAATCACAGAAAATTTGGAATATACTGAAAAAAAATTGAAAAATTATAACCTTGATTAAAAAATAATGTTCATAAATATTTCTAGCAAAAAAATGTTTTCATCCAAAAAAATATTTTCTAGCAAAATAAAAATGATTTCCAGAAAAAGATATTTTTATCCCAAAAAGCAGTTTTCTAATAGATAAAAAAATATCATCTAATCTCAGGAATAAAAATAAAAAGACTTCTTCCAAAAATCTAAAAAAATCAATTACGAATCTGAAATATCACAATCAAAAGGGATTATGATTATAAGAGTAGTTCATTCAAATCCCCACCCTAGATGGTTTTAAAGTTGAGAATGCATAAGCATGTTTCTTTGTTCAAGAAATTTCCGTAGCAGCATATGTTGCATCTTGTAGTGTTGCATCAAAGTTGTTGTATAATCAATGGGATCAAATAAGTTTAAGAGGCATATATACTGGCAAAATTTGTTTAATTGTAAAACATATAAGTTTCATTCATCTAAATATAATTGTGAATATTCTTATACCTTCATATTAAGAGGTAACTCTTCTGATTAGGTTGTGAATAAATAATGTTAATCCATAAAATGATGCCTTTATATAAAATTACATGGCATAATATTTTTTTTCAAAAAAATACAAAATCCATGTTAGATTTGATAAATAAAAAAGCTACACTTCCTACTGAACATAATAATAAACATTTTCTACCATAATGTTAGATATTTTTTCATTAGTAAAGGAATGAAAAATAGTCTTTATAAAACCCATCCTACGATATAATTTATGCCTTAGAAAAAATAATAAGAAAAGAAAAATAAAACCTTAAAATGACCCCAAAAGAGAACCTCCTCTCTCCTCCATACCAAACCCATGTTCATAATTATTGAAACAATTACAGCAAACCCTAGACTCCTCCTGTCGAAAAATCTGATTTTTTAATTTATGTTTAAACAAAAATAAATCAATTTATCCACTGACCTTGTTTGTTAATGATGGACATGAACCAAAACAAATTGTGTTTGGGATATTTATGGTGTCAATTTGGAACCACATTATCGATTCTTAATTTGTTATGACACAATCAGGAGATATATTGTGATTGTAAACAAATAAAATCCCTAAATTTAAAACTCGTATGTTTAGAACAAATTGATAGGCATAGATATGTTTAATACAAAAAAAATTATTAGTTCTTGATTCTTGTGCTTTCTTCGGCAGATGGATTCATTGGAATGGGTGAAATATGGGATTACTTTCTATCAACTCTGAATCCATCTGTCAAAGAAAGGGAAGATGTAAGAAAATAAAAAACAAAAAAGGAGTGCCATTTGTATTTATGCGACTGGCTTACATGGATAGCCGAGTTGATTAGGGATTATAAATGCTTGTAAAGCATTTTATAGTATTATAGAGATTATAGAGAACACCATTTATGGGCAAGGCGAGCTGTCATTTAGTGGGTACTGTCACCTTGTTGAATAGCATCCATAAAATCCTCAATTTCTGTGTGGTCTTATTTTTTCAATTGTGATAACTTCATATAAAAAGACGGTCGTTTCAAAATTAAAACTATATAATAAAGTTAACGTTGACAATTATCATTTCAAAGGGGACTTTGGAAACATTATCTAAAATCTCACTTTATAACAAATCACAAATTTAATTTAACAAACATCATAGTGTTGATCAAGCACAACATTATAATGTCATCTTATTTAAATTATAGAACTAACTAAACTTTTTGTGGCGTTGTTTTATTGTAATTACATAGTCTTACTAATTACGATTTCATTTTAACGCAACAACACTTACATTATTTAAATATAAACTCCATATTTAAATAGAGAATGATTATTCTCACACCAAATCTTTCTCCACACACCCTTTCCAATAGAAATGAGTAAAATATCCTTAACTTAAAGCCAATTCTCCCACCTCACTCCCTTTCAATTAGTTTTTCCCTTTCTTACAGCGAAACTGTTTTTTAAATATATATTATTTTTTAAAACTGGACTATTTTTAAAAAAAATATAAATGAATGTCATTTTTTAATTAAAAAATATTGTTTTAACCTTTCATTAAAAAATAGTTATATATATAAAATGTTTTCAAAAAACTGTAATATTTAAAATCGTTTCAAAAAACTGTTTTATAAATATGAATCATTTTTATTATAAACTTATAGTTTTCACCTTTCTTTAAAAGAAAACGGTTTTTAAAATCAGTTTAAAAAGAATAACGATATTTATTAAAAAACAGTTTTTAGAAAAATAAAAACGCTTTAGTGAAAAAAAACAGTTTTTAACAAAAAATCGGTTTTAAAGGAATAAAAATAGTATTTCAAAAATGTTTTTCTAACAAACTAAAAAACAATATTAATACTAAAAACTTTCCGTGGAGAAATTTTCATATTAAGATGAAAATTGTACCAAAGTATAACAAAGTGACTAATTTGTAGTCAAGTCTTCAATAAAATAAAAATATATGATGGATTAAAGTAAAAAAATCCAAATAATAATAATAATGACAATAATAATTATAATAATAACCATAAATGTAAAACATAATATTTTTAAAAACTGTGTTTTCTTCACTAAAGTGTTTTCATTTTTCTAAAAACTGTTTTTTTAATATTTCTTGGCTAAAAACCGTTTTTATTTTGTTAAATTTTTTTTTTGTTAAAACTATTTTTATTTTGTTAAAAAGTTGTTTTTTTTTTGTTGTTAAAAAGTTGTTTTTTTTATTATAAGCTTTTTTTAACCCCGAAAAACTGTTTTTATGATTTTATTAAAGATATTGTTTCTTTGTTAAAAACTGTTTTGTTGTGTTAGAAATTATTTTTCTAAATTATATTCAAGTTATAAACGGTTTATATTTAGTTAAAAAAAGTTTTTCATTAAAACTATTTTTATTTTGTTAAAAACTGTTTTATTTTCAAAAACATTTTTTTTTTGTTGTTAAAAAGCTGTTTTTTTTTGCATTATAAGCTTTTCTTAAATCTGAAAAACTGTTTTTGTGATTTTCTAAAGATATTGTTTCTTTGTTATAAACCGTTTTTATTTTTTTATAAATATCACTTTTCGTGGAAAAAGTTTCATATTTAGTGACAAAAAATGTAAAAATGTACTATAGTCTAATAAAATAATTAGTAATGTGTTAAAGTCAAAAATTAAAATAAAAAATAATAAAATTTTATTTTATATTAAAGTGTAAATTTTATTTTTCCTAAAATGTTTTATGTTTTAAAATCATATTATATTTTAAAGGTGGGAGTATTTTAGTTTTAATATATTATATATATAAATAAGGTGTGGGGAAGAACTTAAGGGCTTGGAATAACCACACCCTTCAAATAAAGGGGGGGGGGGTGTTATAAGGTGTCAGTGAAGGGGTACTATGCTATTTTGTGTGACAGAGGAACCCCCTGGGTCCGATTTCCCTGGAAGAAGATTTGTACGGTTAAGGCGCCGCCTAAGGTAAGATTCTTTGTTTGGACGACGGCTAGACATGTCATATTGATGATGGAAGGATTGCAGAAGTGGATATATCGCCTCGCTAGGCGGTGTTGGTTATGCAAGGTGGAAGAGGAGAAGACCAACCATCTTCTTCTACACTTCAAGGTGACGATAGGCCCGTGGGATATCTTACTGGCCATATCTAAGACCGTATGGGTCATGCCCGAGTCAGTGAGGGCTCTTTTAGAGGCGTGGAAGCCTCCTTGGGAGTCGGTGGGAGAGAAAAGGGTTTGGCATTTGGTTCTTCATTGCATTATGTGGACGATATGGAAGGAGAGGAATGCTCGTTGTTTCAAAGGAATGGAGTTGGCGCCCTCGAGACTTCGTTCACTACACCAAAATGGCCAAAATATCACCTTTCAGCCTGCCACTCTTGTCACGGTCATTGATCGTGACGACAAACACACGTTTTGTGTTACGATCATTGGTCGTGACAAGACCGTGACAAAGAATTGTTACCGTCATTGACCGTGACAATTCTTAAAATAATTGTCACGATCAAGGACCTTGACACGACCGTGACAATGTCTTCAGTAAAAAAAAGCCCTAGGCTTCTTTTTTCCCACCGTTTTATAGTTTTCTATCTCTCTCTAAGCGATTTCAGCTCTCCCTCTCTCTAAGGTATGTTTTTTTCCTTTCTTTCTCTTTCATTTCTATGTGTGTGTATGTGTGCATATGTATGTGTATATGTGTGTGTATGTGTGTGTGTATATATGTGTGTGGTGGTGTGTGGTGGGGGAGGGGGCAGGGGGCAGGGGGTGGTGGGGGTGGGGTGGGCTGTGTGTGTACATGTGTGTGTGTGTGTGCAGGTGTGGTGGGGGTGGGGTGAGGGGGGGCAGGGGGTGTGGTGGGAGGAGGGGGCAGGGGGTGGGGTGGTGTGTGTGTGTGTGTGTGTGTTCAGATGTGTGCGTGTGTGTGACGGGGGGAGGGGGCAGGGGGTGGGGTGGTGGGGGTGGGGGTGTGCAGTGGGCAAGCCATGAATGAAGCGTTGGTGGGGCACAATCCATTGTCGGGGGGTTCGAGGGCGGGAGCCCCCGAAATTTTTTTTAGGCTTATTTTAATATTTTTACAAATATTTAATTGATAATTTATATTTTTAGACAGTTACAACTCAAATAAAACAAAATCGAATACAACACTTAGTTGTGAATAGTTTTCTTATTCCATCTAAGTGGAAGTCAATAGTAGGAATGAAAAAATAATCACACACTCATTGTAAATTAGTAAATTAATAATTGTATACTTTAATTGATGAAATGAATTAATTGAGTAGATGAATTATAAGGAGTACGGGATACACATTTGTTATTGGTATTGTTGTTGGATTATAGTGGATCGATGTTGGGTTGGTTAACAGTAAAAGTGGCATTACCACTGGATAATTGTCCATATGGGGGTGAGATTTTTTAATTTTTTTTTTAAAATTACTTTGTATATCGAACAATATATAATTATTAATAATTATTGGATTATTGTCCATATGGGGGTTGGCCAATGTGGGTTTTTAGGTGTATCTGGTGGGTATTCTTTAGTGGTTAATTCTAGATATTATTAATAAAGATAAGTATGGATCTTTTGGTATGCCTGAAAATGGCTATATTATCAATAATTATTGTGTGTGTGGTGAGGGGCAGGGGGTGGTGTGTGTGCATGTACGTGTACGTGTGTGTGGTGGGGGAGGGGGTGGTGTGTGTGCGTGTACGTGTGTGGTGGGGGAGGGGGTGGGGCAAGGTGGGGGGGGAGGGGGAAGGGATGGGTGGTGGGTGGTGGGGTAGGGGTGGGGGGCTGCGTGTGTATCTATGTGTGTGTATGTGCCTAGTGTCCCTTGTAAAAGAATTGATTGATTATTAATTTTTTTAGTAAATTTATATATGATTGCCCCTTATTGTAAATTAGTAAATTAATATATGATTAATTATGAAAGTAAGATTGCCCCTCATTGTATATTAGTAAATTAATAATTGTATACTTTAATTGTTAGTTTAATTGACAATGTGATCGGGGAGCGACAATTGACATCTCGCCAATCGGGGAGGAAAAATCGGGTAAAAAAGATGGACGTGCACTACTCTGGTCGGACATCTTACGCCGAGGTGGAGCATGTGATGAAGGTAAGATTTAATTTTTCTATAACTACATAAATATATTATTCTGCATTATTTGACTTTACGGGGCTGATACTAATTTTACTTTATTTTATTTCAGGGGGTAGGGAGTGGCCTTGGGGGTAAGCCACATAGGCTCGATACTTATGTGGCTCTTCGGACAAAGAAGATGAAGGACAAGGAGGTGTCCCCCGAGCGTCGCGGCCACGATTGTAAGTAATCCGACAGTTTAATTTTTGTTAATTACGTTATAATTTTTTAGTTTACTTATTTTACTAATCATGTACTTTTTATCGTTTTAGGCAAAGCTTAACGAAGTGCATGAGTCGCAATCTAATGACGACAAGGCATCGTTGTCCACAGACGCACTCAGCCAAGTGCTTGACTCTTATCGCAAGGGGAGGACAAGGGGGTGATCTCGTGGGTGGCCAAATCTAGGATCATCGGATTGGAGACGAGGGCGCCGGATTGGCTCGAACGGTGGATTCACATTACGCGAAGTTGTCCCGTTTGGAGGCGATGGTCCAAGATATATACTCATTCATGAAGCGTACGTTGGGAGGAGACCGTAAGGGAATAGGGAAG
Organism: Sambucus nigra; assembly: GCA_949130495.1. Classification (NCBI taxonomy): domain Eukaryota; kingdom Viridiplantae; phylum Streptophyta; class Magnoliopsida; order Dipsacales; family Adoxaceae; genus Sambucus; species Sambucus nigra. Next base: position 73,402,140 of record OX422224.1, read on the forward strand.
GAGAAGGCGGTAGAGGAGGAGGTGCGGGAGGATGAGGCGCAGGATGACGAGGATGTGGACCTCGCTGCTTCATCACCGACACGTGCATACTTCGATGATCCACTTCCCTAATTGGATCCCTTCCCCAGACCGATGTCGACACTTGGTTGGCCGAGCGTGTTCATATTGGACGTATTTGATGTCCAACGGATAGGGCGGGGGTTGAGGGACCCGAATATCGTCTAGGGTGGAATAGTTCATGGACGTGAGCTTCAAGAGATCGAGTCCAAAGTGCTCGTCACGTATGTGATACCCAGGAAGGAGAATTCCCTATTGTGATTGCGCGAACAATGCGGCACGATGTATATTAGTTGGTGTGTCAATTCGTATATCGTGTGCCTACTCACCTACTCACATTTACCCCAAACATGTAGTGACATTATTTTTAAGTTGGTACATTTCAATTATATTTGGATTATATCGTCATGTATATGTAATATCCCGTATTTCTGAATATTCCAAATATTCCATTTAATTAGATTGGAGAATTAAATGAGAAAATATCGGCTTGATTTAAATTACGTAAGAGTAGTAATTTAAAGAGTTTTATTTAAAATTATAATTATGGTGTATTAATCGAAAGATAGATACCGGTATATATTGCATCATTTTATTTACTTAGTGCGAGTGGCAAATAGTTACTTAACGCGTATAGACCGCGTTGGGGTGAGAACGAGTAATATTTTTTAAGTGACTCAAATGATAATTTAGAGGTCACCAAAGAGTCCGGAAGGGTCAAATTAGTCAAAATAGTATACCCGGGGGTACTAGTTGAGCCCGGGGTAATTTTGGGCTAAACCGAGACCGTTCGGGGGCATTTTAGTCTTTTAACATAAGAGGGTATGGAGACCTACGAAATTGAGAGTTTTATATCAGTCATATGATAGATGAATTAGGGTTAGAACAACCATGACAACACCAATACCATTAGAGAGAAGAGAGGCACAACTTTCAAAAGCAAAAAGAAGATTTGAGAAGGATTCAAAGGGATTCCTACCATCAACTTGTTGGGGAAGAATGATTGAGGGATGAAGATCATCAATCATCAACAAGAACCACGAAATCAGACCCTACTGATCATAAGGCAAGTTGTTTATTGCAAATTATAAAGTTATAATACCCATGTGTAGGGTTTTTGAATAGTTTTGTTTAAATCAATATTTTGATTGGACAAAGATGATATTTATGCATGTTGGGATAGGAATCGCATGTAGAATGATTTAAACTATGTAGAGAATTAATATTCAGATTAGACTTGATGATTTTCGGAATAAAAATCTGGATTTTGAATGATAATATGGGAAGAACACCATAACTAGGGTTTCAAGAAATTCTAGGTTTTAATTCATTAATTCTTTAAAGTAATTGGAGTTTTGATGTACTTGACACGTTAGAAACTGTCCTAATATATCTGGAAATATGTTAGGATCATTGGGTTAAAGTTTGGTGGACTATAATGGAGTTTCAAGATTTGTTAATGGAGGAAAAATCTTAACGAAAAAGAAGACTGCGTCTGCCCCTGTTCGATCGATCGATCGATCTCGGACTGTCGATCGATCGAACCCAGCCGTCGATCGATCGACGAAAGCTGTTTTCCGAAAATTTTGTGTTTAATCCTTCGTTGAGTTCGGGAATGAATGAGTATTCTAGGATTTACATTATACTTATTTGGGAGTAAGAATAAGACCAGTAGGTATATTGTTGAGGTCCAATAAGGCCATTGGGTGTAGGGCATGGATTACGGACGGAGGAGAATAATCCGATTTAGTAGAGTATCAGAGACTTCGGAAATTGAGTTACGGGGCGACGTAAATTCAATTTAAGTAATAGACCAGTAGGGTAAGAAATAACTACTGAAATTATATGTAAGGGGTAACTAGGACCCTTAGAGTTGTGTGAATACTCAAATAAATATGATTAATGAGATAAATCGTAAAGCGAATATTGTACGGTAGATATATGAGATTAAAATATTACGTACGTATATGATTAATAGGTCAGGCGTGTACCTACTGAATTATGTGATCTTTTAGGTAGGGAGATTATACCTAAATTAATTATGTTAGGGTCGATGAGACATTCCGAACTAACATAAAGTTATTATGTGTTTGGGGTCAATGAGAAATGTCGAACCAAACTTTGAACTGGGGTCGCGATGAGAGAGTCCCGAACTAGAATATGTGTATATATATATATTTTTAAAAAATAATTGGGGTCGATGGATCATTCCGAACCAATTCTTACTTGGGGTCGATGAATCATTCCGAACCAAGAGTCCTTTACGTGTATAAAAAGGGCAAAATAGTAATGACTGATATTTAGTATATATTATGTGTGAAAGATATATACTTGACGATATTTTACTTCCGTGTATTAGTAGATTGATATATAGTATGTATTTAAAGATACATACTGAAATGGTAAGTTAAGTAGTGAAACTTAATTACGAAATGCACCTTTAGATAGAGAAAATCTATTTAGTAATTCAAGTAGTGAAACTTAATTACATAAGTGGGAAAGTTAACAATTGTGAGAACTGTAGTAATTTTAGTAGTGAAACTAAATGAGAAGTCTTGAGAAATAACATAGATTAAATGTTACTTGGGAGTTATTTAAATACGCGAGATGTTAGTAAAACGGTTGTACTGTATGGGCGGTACTGGAACTTGGGTACAGATAAGTCCAGTTCACTACTTTGGTTTTAGTTAGCTTGAGAAGTATGGCTAGATAAACTAAGTGTAGAACGTTAGGTGTGCACAAAAGATGAGGGGTGAGTTAACTCAAGAGAGTGTACGAGAACCTAACATGTGTAATCAATAACCGCATTTTATATTGTGATAAACGCTTGCTAAATATTTTGAAAATATTTTGAGTACTAACTCTTGCTATAAAATATTTTTAAAACCTTTTAGGTGTCCAGCCACAGGGACGCCATGTGTCATGATTCCATGCCAGACTCGGATCTGTAGTACAGTGGATGCTTACAGGATTTGACTAGACGATATCTCTTATTCAGATCTAGCACAGGGTCTCGCACTCTTCTATGTATGGACTTGTTGTCCGGTATTAGTCTCAGATGTTAGATTCAGACTAGTGGTTATTCTATTGATTGTTTGGGATTTTTTTTAGCCGATGGTTTCTTCGGTAATACTTTTGTTCTGTTGTACTTTTACTTTGTTGTTTGAATTACAGTACATGATTATTTGTACTTTGTTCCGTTTGGTTAATTTATCTGTTTTAAAGAAAGATAAAATTTGGCACCGGTCTAATTTTACTTAGGGGATTAGTAATTAAAAAGTTTTCGACAGTGATGCTAATAATGAACCATTTGAGAAACCTGTTTTAATTTAATGAAGGTCTGGTCACCCGATGTTTAATTAGGCCGAGTGTCACAGATGGTATCAGAGCATCAGGTTCTAGTGTCCATAGGATCTGTACGACTTACTACGTTTTCAGCGTATCGTTTGATTGATATAGATCCCTATCTTAGGATGATTGTACTCCTCTACGTACGTAGTTTACGTTCTCCTGCTATTTGGTAGACATAGTGTTATATATACGAGTCCGATTGGGCACGGTACATCGAATATGGTGGTAGTACCGGCATTGGCGTTAGAAGGACTACAGGAGGGAGGAGCTCGGCATAAAGCATGGGGTGTTCGAAGATGGCAATCATAGGAGAGATGACCGTGGTCGAGGTCACTCCTAGCGTGTAATGGAAGTAAATGCTGCAAGGGTTGTTGAGGCATAGCAGGCATTTTCCAAGTGTCGCGACGGCAAGAGGGATGCTAGTCTAGACCGCCCAATGCAGTGATAGTGGGAGTAGGTCTGAAGAAAATTTGATGAGAACGTGCCGTAAATCTGATAAAACGGCGACTGTGCATGTTAACCAATGTAAGTAGTATGTCCAGAGGTTTTGGCATTTAGGACTGACTAGAAATACTCAGAAGTGAAAATTTGAGTAAATTTTCAGGCAACGTGGCGGGGATACCAGTCACTACATTCGGACCGAGGGTCCGTATATATAAATAGAAGAACTTTACGTATAGTTTAACCGCAAAGTTCTCCAATGATAATTCGGAAGTGTAGTGAATGGGAATATATGAACCTCCACGTGAAAGCCTGGTAGAGGCCAATCGTGAGAGAGAAATTATCCGTTGAAGGGAACTTGTATCGATGAGATGGGTACGAGGGAAAAGAGCCCTTGAGAGAATAGACTCTCGAGTTATGATTCGCAATTTTGGTAAAACTCTTCTTGGACGACTTATGTATATGAAGGCAGTATGGTACTTCTAACAAGGTTGGGGTAAATGCTCCTAGGGGGCGAAGTTAAGAGAGTTTAAAGATTTAGTCAAAGAGTAAGACTGAATGTATTGGGGCTGGTGCAAGCTATAAGTGGAAACCCACTAGAGGATTTAATGATTAGATCCTAAGTCGGAACTGTTAAGCCCCATAGTGCGTTCCTCTTGGTCGCAGAACTAAGGGAACCAGGATAATAGTGCGCAGAATCGAGGCTACCAAGTCCGAGAGGAGGGAGACCCCAAAACGGTCAGGATGGCCTGGAGTAAGGGGATTTTTGTAAAGATGTCTAGTGTGGCTGGTAGAGCCACGCCTTCTAATTTATCTTGAAGTTATTTGAAGAAATAATAACTCCAAAAAGTTTTGCATTCCGGATAGGACAAGCGTGTTATTTCCGGAAACCATCTAAATCACCAGAGCGACGGTTAAGGAAGTATATGAGTTTTAGCCTCGAGTGAATGAGGTATATGACGACTCCTCACCTGAAAAGGGGTCGAGTTGTCATTATTCATCAAAATGTGAGAGACTTCGGAGATTATGAACATCTCTTAGTAATTGATTTCGGTGTGTGGGAACCTAAATGATGTGAGTCAATGTTTGTCGTATGATTGCTGAGCGGAGAGATCGAGCTCACTTTTGTAGTTAGTGCTTAAGACTTAGTGATAGTATAAGCGCGGTGCCACTTGACTCCGTTAGAAATATTGGAGTATGGTTGCATATATTGTCGAGGAATCGAATTTGAGTATCTTGACTATGTGTTGTTCCGACAATGCTCAGTAAGAATACATGGGGAGAAGTCCCTTGTTTAAGTTCGGTTGCGAAAGGGAATACGACTGAATTTTTGCACGTCAGGAGAAGTGGCATTGTTAGATGCTAGGGCATCAGTGGAGCCGGTAGTGTTGAGGAGAAACACTAAAAGGCTTACCTCACCACAAAGGGATAAGTGGGACTTTGTGGGCAAGGATTTGATTTTTGGCCTATAGGGTATTGAGAATACCCACAAGATTGTAGTCACGTCGTGTAGACTAGGAAGGAGTTGAAGAAAAGCATGATACGGGTGCGACATTTGCAATGTTTTTACAAATGTGCACGGAGAAAAGGGTGTATGGGTGCCCTAGTCAATTGGATTCCTTAGACATCCGAGATAGAGGGATGCGAAATATTTCTGTACGACGGTGGGGAAAATAGAAAACAAGTCATATCGATGAAATGGGTTGAACGTCATGGGAGATTGACGATAATCCAAGATTATATGTGCTGAGAGATCCAGCACACCCTATGGGATGAAAGTCGGTGGGAAACCGTTCAAAGGTTATCTCTTGATATGGGAGACCTAACTGTGGTGAAGAAGTAGCGCAAGGTGCTACTTGACTGAGTGTTGTGAGTGACTTACGAGTTACTAAAATGTTGATTCTTATAAAGTAACGAACCCAAAAAGGTGCGCCAATTGCGAAGAGTGCACAAATTGTAAAGTATAATAAACCCGGAGAGAAAGGGGAATAGAGTACCACTTGAGGAAAGATGACGTAAGTGGGAAGAGATGTTGAGGAGAGACATAGTGAGATTGCCTCGAGACACACATCTAGTTAATAGAGCGAGATGGACTCGAAATGAGCAACTGGAATATGGTAGTGAACCTGCAATTCCAATGATGGAATGAGGAGACAGACTTATAAATTATTGATGGATTGTGAACATCATAATTAATCCAACATTTCGTTGGGGGTAACGAAATGGGATGACCGGGATGGATTAGTATGTAGTAGAAAAGGGAGAGTGTATGGTGCCGCTCTACATGATTGTGAATCAGGATGAAATCCTAAAATTCCACCTTGTGAGAGAAGGTCAGGAAGGAATAGAGATAAAGTTTTATTTTGAGTACGTAGTGCTACCTACGACTCAATGTTAGTGAGAAAGAATGATGATACGCCCTTATGATAGTGAAATTTTGGAGAAGCCCACTAATCAATTCATAGGTTGAATGTATGCCTATAAGAGCATATTTATAGGTAGAGTGAGTGCCTATATGAACTGTACATGAGGATAAGGTTCGTGGGTTCCGATTACGAACAATACATGTACTGTGGGTGTGGTTAGAGGAGACATTTTGAACTTTTAGTCCTTAACGCGTGATATGAGGACATTCTATTGGAGTGTGACATTTTAAGGTATATGAAATGTGAAATATATGGCTCACAAATTGTCTACTCATGTGCAATGAGATATATATACATATATTGGTGCTCGAGATGTGATCCCGAGACAAGTAATTAATAACTATTGGTGATCGAGGTGGAATTCCGAGCCAATAACCCCAAAAGTGTTATAGAAGGGGGGTGATTATAAAATAAGTGTTGGTAGTATATGTTATGTGTAAGATATATATACCTATTGATTTTTTCTACTTATGTGCGATAGTAAGTGTGCTTAATCTCTGTATTGGGGTCGATGATATTCCGGACCAATACAGGGGGGATCGATTTGGGGTCGATAATTTTCCGAACCAAATCGATGATAAATATTGGGATTGACGGAAGGTCTGAACCGACATGTGCATTACATTTACCTTGGGGTCGAGGAATTCCCGGACCAATGTAAATGATAGGATTATTGTGGCCGATGATTTTTGCCAGACCAATTTTCCTTAAAAGTATATATTGTATGTGAAATATATACCTTATAACATTCTACTTATGAGTGATAGTAGACACTTAGATGTTATATAGAGATATACATCAAATGGGTAAATTAGGTAGGGAGAAACTTAATTTCAAGAATTAACGTTGGATTGGGAAAATCGATGAGAAATTAAGTAGTGGGACTTAATTATGATATATGCGGCATGGGTAACAGGCGATAAGAAATTATAATGAAATGGTCATGTGTTTGGGACGACCGTTAGGATGTTATGATTTGGTATTGGGTATTAGAGGGTGCAATTATATTTAAGGTCCTTAGCCTTAATACCAGCCTTATCCTAATTTCGAGGACGAAATTCCTTTGCAAGGGGGGAAGTTTGTAATACCCCGTATTTCTGAATATTCCAAATATACCATTTAATTAGATTGGAGAATTAAATGAGAAAATATCGTCTTGATTTAAATTACGTAAGAGTAGTAATTTAAAGAGTTTTATTTAAAATTATAATTATGGTGTATTAATCGAAAGATAGATACCGGTATATATTGCATCATTTTATTTACTTAGTGCGAGTGGTAAATAGTTACTTAACGCGTATAGACCGCGTAGGGGTGAGATCGAGTAATATTTTTTAAGTGACTCAAATGATAATTTAGAGGTCACCAAAGAGTCCGGAAGGGTCATATTAGTCAAAATAGTATACCCGGGGGTACTAGTTGAGCCCGGGGTAATTTTGGGCTAAACCGAGACCGTTCGGGGGCATTTTAGTCTTTTAACATAAGAGGGTATGGAGACCTACGAAATTGAGAGTTTTATATCAGCCGTATGATAGATGAATTAGGGTTAAAACAACCATGACAACACCAATACCATTAGAGAGAAGAGAGGCACAACTTTCAAAAGCAAAAAGAAGATTTGAGAAGGATTCAAAGGGATTCCTACCATCAACTTGTTGGGGAAGAATGATTGAGGGATGAAGATCATCAATCATCAGCAAGAACCACGAAATCAGACCCTACTGATCATAAGGCAAGTTGTTTATTGAAAATTATAAAGTTATAATACCCATGTGTAGGGTTTTTGAATATATTTGTTTAAATCAATATTTTGATTGGAGAAAGATGATATTTATGCATGTTGGGATAGGAATCGCATGTAGAATGATTTAAACTATGTAGAGAATTAATATTCAGATTAGACTTGATGATTTTCGGAATAAAAATATGGATTTTGAATGATAATATGGGAAGAACACCATAACTAGGGTTTCAAGAAATTCTGGGTTTTAATTCATTAATTCTTTAAAGTAATTGGAGTTTTGATGTATTTGACACGTTAGAAACTGTCCTAGTATATGTGGAAATATGTTAGGATCATTGGGTTAAAGTTTGGTGGACTATAATGGAGTTTGAAGATTTGTTAATGGAGGAAAAATCTTAACGAAGAAGAAGACTGCGTCTGCCCCTGTTCGATCGATCGATCGATCTCGGACTGTCGATCGATCGACTATGTCGATCGATCGAACCCAGCCGTCGATCGATCGACGAAAGCTGTTTTTCGAAAATTTTGTGTTTAATCCTTCGTTGAGTTCGGGAATGAATGAGTATTCTAGGATTTACATTATACTTATTTGGGAGTAAGAATAAGACCAGTAGGTATATTGTTGAGGTCCAATAAGGCCATTGGGTGTAGGGCATGGATTACGGACCGAGGAGAATAATCCGATTTAGTAGAGTATCGGAGACTTCGGAAATTGAGTTACGGGGCGACGTAAATTCAATTTAAGTAATAGACCAGTAGGGTAAGAAATAACTACTGAAATTATATGTAAGGGGTAACTAGGACCCTTAGAGTTGTGTGAATACTCAAATAAATACGATTAATGAGATAAATCGTAAAGCGAATATTGTACGGTAGATATATGAGATTAAAATATTACGTACGTATATGATTAATAGGTCGGGCGTGTACCTACTGAATTATGTGATCTTTTAGGTAGGGAGATTATACCTAAATTAATTATGTTAGGGTCGATGAGACATTCCGAACTAACATAAAGTTATTATGTGTTTGGGGTCAATGAGAAATGCCGAACCAAACTTTGAACTGGGGTCGCGATGAGAGAGTCCCGAACCAGAATATGTGTATATATATATATTTTTAAAAAATAATTGGGGTCGATGGATCATTCCGAACCAATTCTTACTTGGGGTCGATGAATCATTCCGAACCAAGAGTCCTTTACGTGTATAAAAAGGGCAAAATAGTAATGACTGATATTTAGTATATATTATGTGTGAAAGATATATACTTGACGATATTTTACTTCCGTGTATTAGTAGATTGATATATAGTATGTATTTAAAGATACATACTGAAATGGTAAGTTAAGTAGTGAAACTTAATTACAAAATGCACCTTTAGATAGAGAAAATCTATTTAGTAATTCAAGTAGTGAAACTTAATTACATAAGTGGGAAAGTTAACAATTGTGAGAACTGTAGTAATTTTAGTAGTGAAACTAAATGAGAAGTCTTGAGAAATAACATAGATTAAATGTTACTTGGGAGTTATTTAAATACGCGAGATGTTAGTAAAACGGTTGTACTGTATGGGCGGTACTGGAACTTGGGTACAGATAAGTCCAGTTCACTACTTTGGTTTTAGTTAGCTTGAGAAGTATGGCTAGATAAACTAAGTGTAGAACGTTAGGTGTGCACAAAAGATGAGGGGTGAGTTAACTCAAGAGAGTGTACGAGAACCTAACATATGTAATCAATAACCGCATTTTATATTGTGATAAACGCTTGCTAAATATTTTGAAAATATTTTGAGTACTAACTCTTGCTATAAAATATTTTTAAAACCTTTTAGGTGTCCAGCCACAGGGACGCCATGTGTCATGATTCCATTCCAGACTCGGAGCTGTAGTACAGTGGATGCTTACAGGATTTGACTAGACGATATCTCTCATTCAGATCTAGCACAGGGTCTCGCACTCTTCTATGTATGGACTTGTTGTCCGGTATTAGTCTCAGATGTTAGATTCAGACTAGTGGTTATTCTATTGATTGTTTGGGATTTTTTTTTAGCCGATGGTTTCTTCGGTAATACTTTTGTTCTGTTGTACTTTTACTTTGTTGTTTGAATTACAGTACATGATTATTTGTACTTTGTTCAGTTTGGTTAATTTATCTGTTTTAAAGAAAGATAAAATTTGGCACTGGTCTAATTTTACTTAGGGGATTAGTAATTAAAAAGTTTTCGACAGTGATGCTAAGAATGAACCATTTGAGAAACCTGTTTTAATTTAATGAAGGCCTGATCACCCGATGTTTAATTAGGCCGGGTGTCACAGTATATTGTTTCTATTTTGAATATATATTTGCATTATCTTTAGTTTATTTGGATATATGATGTTTGAACAAGTACAACGTTGGTATAACAAGTACAAATATACCGCTGGGCAATGGCAGTGGGCATACTGCCCAACAGATTTTTTTTAAATTCTGCCCATAATTTTCACGGTCATTAATCGTGACAAGTCCGTGACAAAAGTTGTCACGGACTTGTCGCGGTCACTGATCGTGACAATTCTTTTTAAAATGGGTCAAGGCTTTGTCACGGTTATTAACCATGACTAAACTTATCATGGTCAGGGGCCGTGACACGACCGTGACAATTCTAACGAACTTGTCATGGTCAATGACCGTGATAAGTCCGTGACAAAAAAAGTTATCTCGCCCCGAATTGTCACGATCATTGACCTTGACAAGTTGAACTTGTCAAGGTCAATGACCGTGACAATTAGGCAGATTTGGTGTAGTGGTTATCTATTTTTAAGCACCATGCTTAGCTCGTCCAAGGGGAAGATCTCCGTCACGACACATAATTTTGTTGAGTTTTTAGAAGAGATCCGTTCGGTGATGTAATATGGGAGTCTGTATGGTAGGTGTCTATTAGTTGTTTCTAGTTTCCCTTGTATTGCTTTTGATTTGTATACTTCCTGTATAAGGGTTCGCTCCCTCAGCGTTTGGTTTTAATGAATTCAGTTAATTATAAAAAAAGGAGTCACTTGTCCACTAGGGAAAACCATTTTCATTCCGGGTTTGCAAGAGATCAGTAATCACAACACAACAACCAAAGGGATTTTCTCCGATAGTTACCTAGGATCCTTGATTAACAAGTGATCACACGTTCAAATCCCTACGAACTTGAACATAGAAAAAATGACAAAAATAAATTAAGGAGGTGTGAGTTGTAAGTCTCAACACATCAATTAATTAGGATTGCAAGAGATTGTACATGGGGGGATCCATATTGCTAAAGACCAAATATGCAAACACCACATATTAGGGCACAGCTATTCACGCTCCTAGAATTCTTCCGGCACTCCATCTAAATCAACACCTTCCCTTTCTACCCTTGTCATAACTAACATTTTCCCTTTCTCTAATAGGAACCTTTAATCAGATATGGTGTTGTTGTATTGTGATTGTTAATAAATTTTGAACAGCTTTTTGTAAGGAGGTAAGGAAATAATAACTCATCCTAAAAATTAGAAATTTATAATATTTTCATACGAGAAAATATTATGAATGCGTTGCAAATAAAAATGGTACGACATGACAAGAAATTTTAATTTTCGCTAATAAAAATGACACGACACATCATGAAATATTTTTTTTACCTAACACGACCCCGGTTAAAAGCGACACGTTACAAAATATATTATTGTTTATAAACAAAATTCGAACGCGACCAAAATAAAACAAGACACGACACTTCACAAAAATAATAATATATTATTTTTGTGACATGTCGCTTTTAACCGGGATCGTGTTTGTATTAGGTAAAAAAACTTTGTGACGTGTGCAAACTTAGTGTGCACTCGTCAAAAAGTTTTTACCTAATACAAACACGATCCCGGTTAAAATCGACACGTGACGAAATATATTATTTTTTTTAAACCAAATTCGAACGCGACCAAAAAAAACGAGTCGTTCCGTGTCGTGTCTCGTTTTATTTTGGTCGCGTTCCGTTTTGGGTTTAAAAAAATAATATATTTTGTGACATGTCGCTTTTAATCGGGATCGTGTTGGTATTAGGTAAAAACTTTGTGACGTGTGGACACTAAGTTTGCACACGTCATAAAGTTTTTTGTACCTAATACGAACACGATCCCGGTTAAAAGCGACATGTCACAAAAATAATATATTATTGTTTTTGTGAAATGTCATGTCTCGTTTTATTTTGGTCGCATTCGAATTTGGTTTAAAAAAAATAATATATTTTGTGACGTGTCGCTTTTAACCGGGGTCGTGCTCGTGTTCGGTAAAAAAATTATTTCATGATGTGTCGTGTTATTTTTATTAGGTAAAATTAAAATTTCGTGTCATGTCGTACCATTTTTATTTGCAACGCATTCATAATATTTTTTCATATGAAAATATTATAAATTTCTAAATTTTAGGATGAGTTATTATTTACTTACCTCCTTACAAAAAGTTGTTCAAAATATATTAACATTCACAACACAACAACACCATATCTGATTGAAAGTTCCTGTTAGAGAAAGGGAAAAGGTTAGTTATGACAAGGGTAAAAAGGAAAGATGTTGATTCAGATGGAGTGTCGTAGAATTCTAGGAGCGCGAATAGCTGTGCCCCACATATTATTAGAAAAAAAGTTTGATGTCTCTCAGACATCAAACTTTTGATGTCTTTGATTGTGATTGGTCAATATAGCTGACACGGACTCACATCACTTATGAAAATAAATTTATGTCAGTAATATTGACCAACCACAATCGAAAACATCAAAAAAATTTACATATGAGAGACATCAATTTTTTTTTTATATTATTAGGGAACAATTTTTGATGTCGCTATTTGATGTCTTTTGAGACTATCAATTTTTTATTCTATTATTAGATGCATATTTGTCGGCAGAGAAAAGCTTAAATACAGGAACTTCCAATTTTCATCAATTAAAGACAAACTAAACCCCACATACCCTTCTCTCCTTTCCCTTTCCTTCTGACCTATATATATTTTTATATATCTAATTCTTTTTTTCTTCATTTCAGCAAAAATGAACCGTGCGGGAAAAAAAAAAGTGGGGGCGAGACCATTATTTAGTCACAACACAGCAACTAATAAGGTGTGAGTTGTCACTCTCAACTCTCAACTATAACTAGAATTATTCGTGTAATTATAGGGGGACCATTTATCGGCTAGGCTACCTGACATTTAGGGCTACTAGAATAACATCCATAAAATCCTCCATTTCTACGTGGTCTTAAATTTTCAAGGGGTCGGCTATTCTCACTCTCCCATATTTTTTTTACACTTTATTTTAAAATTCAATGACTACAATACTTTTAAACCCATTAATCCCTTTTCATTTCATTTCAAATTCATATTTATATCCAAAATTTATGTTCACTTTTTTATCCCAACTAAAATAAATATTTTATGTATTTAATAAAAAAGCTTTATTTATATTAAAAACTATTTTGAATGTAAAAAAATATTTATTTAAAAAAACACCTTTTAAAAAATAAAAAATAAATTTTGTATAAAAAATTGCTTCAACTTTATATAAAGTGAAAAATTATTTTCACTGTTAAAAAAATTAACAGTTGTTTTAAAAAAATTGTTGTATAAATTGTTTAAACAAATTAAAATATAAGCAAATAAAAATTGTTTTGATTATGAAAAACTATTTTTAAAAAATAAAAATATTTTTTGTATAAAAACTGTCTTAACTTTTTATATAATATAAAAACTGTTTTTTACAAAAGTAAATTGTTTTAGCTTTTAAAAATATGAATCATAAATAAAAAATTGTACATTTTAATTTAAAAAAATTATGAAAAAATTAACACTCTTCTATTAATATAAATAAAACACTACAAAAAATGTTTAAATCATTTTTTACAAAAAAGTGGTTAAATAAAAATTACAGTTTATATATATAGAAGATAGATTTTTAAAAGCTACAATTTTTTATAAAAAGTTTGAGTGTCTAAAATAAATAAAAAGTTTTGATTATAAAAAATATTTATTTTGGAAAATTGGTTCTTTAAAAGAAATTTGTATAATTTTTATTAACTTTATATAACCGTTTTAAAAAGTTAAAAAAAAAACTATTTCCACACTAAAAATAAATTAACTGTCATTTTTAAAAATTGTTTATAAAAAATTAAAACAACGTTCTATATAGTATAGAAGAAATTTTTTTTATATAAACTATTTTAACTATTAAAAATGTGTCTTTTATACATAAAAACTGTAAATTTTATTTAACAACTGTTTTGTTAAATATGATTTTAACGTTTTTTTCCAGAAATAAAGCACTCTCTTCATTAAAATAAAAAAGTCTATAAATGTAAATAAAAAACTAGAAAAAATGTGTCTGATTAAATATGTGTGAGAACAAATGTTTATATAACGTTCCATATAATATCAAAGGCAATTTTTTTATATAAACTGTTTTAGCTATTAAAAATCTATCTTTTATATATATAAACTGTAAATTTTATTTAACAATTGGTTTGTAAAAAACGATTTAAATATTTTTGTAGTGTTTTATTTATATTAATAGAAAAGAGTGTTAATTTTTTCATACTTTTTTTTAAATAAAATGTACAATTTTTTATATTTATAATTTGTATTTTTAAAAGTTAAAACAATTAACTTCTGTAAAAAAAAAATTGTATTATATAAAAAGTTAAGAGAGTTTTCATACAAAAAATATTTTTTATTTTTATAAATAGTTTTTCATAATCAAAACAATTTTTATTTGCGTATATTTTAAATTGTTTAAACAATTTATACAACAATTTTTTTAAAACAACAGTTAATTTTTTTACTAGTGGAAATAATTTTTTACTTTATATAAAGCCGAAACAATTTTTTATACAAAGTTTATTTTTTTATTTTTTAAAAAGTGTTTTTTTTAATAAACATTTTTTTTACATTCAAAGCAGTTTTTAATATAAATAAAACTTTTTTATTAAATAAATAAAATATTTATTTTAG